>CM057467.1:91655940-94155940 GCA_030035585.1 Dugong dugon
TAACCAAAAGGTCAGCAGTTTGAATCCACTAGCCGCTCCTTGGAAACCCTCTGGGACAGTTCTACTCTGTCCTGTAGGGTCACTATGAGTCAGAATCAGCTTGATAGCAACGGGTTTGGTTTTTTTGTTTGTTTTGCTTAAATAGTGTAGGGCAGGAATGAATGAGGTGGATAGAAATGTACTTTTAAGCTTATTCCTTTAACTTCATGTTATTTCTCTTTCTGGTAGTGTCGTTTTTGAAAAGAAAGAAGAGGTGATGCATAAACTCATTTAATTCAAGAATTTTTTTAATAGGAAGTCATATGAAGTGAGGGGGACATGTAAGTTCTCAGAGTGCATAAATCTGCAATCCATTATAGTATGTTTTTGCTTTAATGCTGCTTTTCATTTTGAGGATTATCTCTTTTTTTTTTTGCAGATTTCTGATAGCACAGTGTGCCTCAGGGCATTTGGCTTTTTTCAAAAGATTTTATCACATCTTACTTTTGTCTCATAATTATTGATTTTGGTGTAGTTTTTTAAGCTCTGGCGTTAGTACCACCACTTAATGATGGCTTGGATGATATCATTTTATGATATAAAAATACTTTATTAAGTCATGAGTATATAAAGTATCAGTACAGTATACACCAAAATTATTTGCAGAAGTCCCAAGGCCTATAAATTCTAGGATAATTGACATAATACTGAGAGGGGCTGGCTGGCATTTTGGTCTGCCAACCCATGTAGCAGTAAAGTAAACAGTTTTTTATATTGTGTTTATTGATGAGTTTTTAAAATTTGAGCAATTCACATTATTCCACATTTTGCACATAAAGTGAGATTGCTTTAATATTTGAGTTATTCCAAATTTGCAGAATCAAAATTGACAAAAATTTACTTCCACTGTAGGAGTCATGGGGTCACTATGAATTGGAATTGACTCGACAGCAACAGGGTTTTTTTTGTTTTTTTTTTTTTCAGTTTTGTAGTTTGAAAACCTCAGTTAACAGAATTTAGTATCCAGTTGAGTTTTAACTGGATGAAAGATACCTAGAAACTGAAATATTTGTGAAGATGCTATTACATCAGAAGAACTGACTTCCATAGCTAGATAGAATCTTAAGATGTTGGAGTTGACAAGATGGAATATTTTACTTGCACGTACAACATAAAGCTGTTTGATCCAGGCACCTGTTGGAACCTGCTACTCGTGAGGGCATGTGAGTCAGTAGGTGACATACTTCACCGTCACATAAATGTTTTCAAGCTGAGCTTGAAATGCTGTTTGAACTGCCCTGTATTTCCTTCGTAGGCACATAGACTAGGCTTCTATCGGCCTGCCAAGACCTGCTCCCACAGCTGCCTGGTCTTTTATGGAAAGAGGTCTGGGGCACTGTGGAAAAGAGTACAGTCTTTGTAAGCAGACAGAATAGGTTTGAGTTTTAGCTCTTTTTCTCACTAGTTGTGTACCATTGGGCAAATTATTTAATTTCATTGAGTCTCAGTTTTTCTGTACACTGGGGGTAACAGTACCAAGCTCATGGGGAGGCTACAAGGATTATTATGCTATGCCATCTGTAAAGTGCTGACCACAGTCCCTGTTTCATATTGGAATTCTATAAATAATACCTATTTTATTGTTGTATGCCATCAAGTCAATTCTGGCTCATAGTGACCCATATAGGACAGAGTAGAACTGCCCCATAGGGTTTCCTAGGCTGTAATCTTTACAGGAGCAGATCCCTGGGTATTTTCTAATTTTATTGTTAGTATATAATTATTATTAATTACTCTTAAGAAAAAATCTGTATAGGAGGCTGCATGTTGAAACTAATTTTAAGGTCAGCTCTAGGTTGGCTCCTTCTCAGACATTCAGTTTCGTTGGGTGCCTATTATATGTTCAGCAAGCAATGTATTTGGCTTTTATGAGGGGAAATTGAATGAAAGAGAATAGAACTTTACTGATGACGGTAGTAAGATGAAAACAAATGGTGAACCGTTGAATGTTACATTTGTGATACTGGTTATAACTAACTGAGTTGAGTGTAAGAGGAATAAATACATGTAAAGTCCTCTACTTGGTTTCAGAGAATCAGCCGTACAGGTGCATGTAATGATGAGATAGGACATATCTTCAGGTCGGATGAAAAAGAACCAGGAGCTTTGAATAAAGCCCAGTGCAGGCAGTAACACAGGTTTCAGGGAAGCCAACATGTTCTCAAATAGTATTATGAGGATTTGAATGTCCAGGCAAAGAGAAACAGCAAAACAGAAGTCTCACTATCCCACTGGTTAGTACATACCTGGCATACATTTGCTCTGCTTTTAATTCTGTTCTATTAAAAGAGAAGACAAACAAGAGCATATACAGAGGAAATGACCAGGAAATGTGTCATGTAAAGAACAGTGTTGCTGTTTATCCTGGAGGCATGATCATTGCCTTCTGATTTCAAGTGTTTAGAATTTTATCACTTGGAAGCCAAAGCATTGTATATAATGAGCACTCAATAAACATTCATTGAACAAATGGGAGAATAAGTTGATGTAGTGTAGATCTATAGGCCATGTATAGTGTAGATCTAAAGGATCTAAGGAAACCCTGGTGGCATAGTGGTTAAGAGCTATGGCTGCTAACCAAAAGGTCAACAGTTCGAATCCACAAGCTGCTCCTTGGAAACCATATGGTGCAGTTCTACTCTGTCCTATAGGGTCGCTATGAGTCGGAATCGACTCAACGGCAATGGGTTTGGCTTTTTTAAGAGGATCTAAAGAATTGAAAACCAGTTGTTTGAAGTTATAGAATGGTAAATTTTAGCTCCATATTGAGAGACTTAACTGGAAAAGGGCCACAAGCTAAATGGAGAGGCTGACATGTCTAGAAGTAACTATAAGTGCCATAGAAAAAGCACTTGAGTTCAGGGAAGGGAGAGATCCTTCTCTGTAGGGGATCAGAAAAGACCTACAAGGGTAGGGGAGAGTGTAAGTTAAGCCTTGAACATCCTAAAAGAATCAGAACTAGATGGGCGGAGGTAGGGAGCGTTTCAGGTCAAAGACAACCCCTCAAGGGCACAAAAGCAAGGAATGGGGCAATCTAGTTTATTTGGAGAGAGGGGATCCGTTGATTCTTCTTGGATTTTATTTTATTTTTAAAGTTATTCAGAATAGGAGCCCAAATATCAGTCAGCTCACAGCTTAATATGCAGGATCATCCTATGATTCAGCTGAATATATTTTTGAGAACTTGTTATGTGTGTTGATAAGGATTTTATGGGAAAAAAATGAAGAACCTGATTCTGTAGGTGTGGAGTGGGGCATGAAGTTCTGCCTTTCTAATGAGCTCCCAGGAGATGTTGATGCTACTGGTTGATAGACTACACTTTAAGTAGCAAGGGTTTAGAGTCTTTTTTATGGCCACCTCTTCCACTTCAAAGTTTGGCACAAGAGAGCTTTGAAGTAGCTCATTGGTGGCTTTATTCAGAAGCTCAAAGAGTAGCTTCTCCTCATTTTATCTACTCTGTCAAGAAGGATTTAAATTGGGCAAGAAAACTTGGTTTACCGTTATTGTACATTCACTTGTCTTTACCTGCAGCAAAATTTTACTTTTTATAAAAAGAATTTTTACCACTTTAAACATTTCAAAGCAGATAATGTTTATCCTTGAAACACTTTTTATCTTAGTTTATCCCTAACATCCGCCTTTTCCAAATACTACTTGATTTGTAATTACTTTGCAAGGAGAACAGTTACTTTTGTTTGTTTCTAAATTAACTCAGCCTAATAAAATTGTAAGGATTAGTTAATAAACTTTCCGGAAGGAAATTTTTGCAAGCATTTATCTAATCTATAGGGAAATCATTTTAGTTGAAATTTCTGAACTAAGAGGTTTGTTTCTGTAGATGATTTAGACAAAATTATCAGAAAATATTTTCCCAGATATTCACAGGATAACCACAATAGATTAATTTATTTGGCTTTTGAATGTTTTTCAATTTTCAGAATGCTCCTCATAAATTGCAGCTATTCCTATCAATACTTAATATAGTTTCCAGCAATGAGGAGGAATTTCTTATTAGCCAACTAGGAACAAATTCGTGTAGAATTAGAACATAGGATGGGGCCAGGCTTGGAGCAGCAGGGTGTGTATATAAGGGAATATGGGAATAGAATGCAGAGAAGAGAGATTCTTAGGCACCAATGATGAATTTTCCTTACATCATAATTATACTATGCTTAATGGAATTTTAGTATGTTCTTTAACTTGGCCTTAACATTTAGCAGGCACCCCTTTCTACTTCACTTTCATTCTAAGCGTGGTCGCCTTCCTCTACTTTTTCTACAAGACTTGGGCGACCGATCCAGGCTACATGAAGTCTTCTGAAGAAGAAAGGAACACGGTGAGCTTCGTTGTAATGTGATTGATGTTTTTTAAATAGGAGGGTTTGTAAGCTTCACAAGGTCAGGACCCATGTGGGTTTTGTCATGGCCACATCTCCAAGGCCTGATACCTTAACAGATGCGCCATAAATGTGGGATGGTGTCAACAAATATGAGATTTCTCCACTGTTAACACTTTTCATTTATTTTTACAAAATGTTTTATCTTCTATTAAGGTAATACCTCACCAAGAGTTATTTCTGTTAGTGGATATGGTCTCCTACTTCTTTATGATAACATTTAAATAATGGCCATTAACTTAAATTCCACCACTTAATATATGGAGGGTAACTAGGTCAGGGGGAGGTCCTTCTCCTTTATTGACTGAGAATATGACCCTCAAATGTGAAGTTGTCAAATGACATGGTTTGTTTTCCATTGCTTGCGAGTCTGGAAGTTGTGGAGAATATCATCTTCTTTACCTAAAGTCAAGGTTCCTGGGGGAAGGAAGAGGCTCAACTCTTAATGCTTGTAACCATCAGTTTTGATATATGCTGGTGGTTTTTGTTTCTTTTTTAATGAGTGTGTGTGTATTTCTTTAGCATATTGGAAAGTGAACTGGTAGGTGATTGCCACTCACAAAGAGAAAGGGTGTTTTTGTAATTTTTGTGCATTCTAATTTATTGACTGTGGTTAAAAATGTGGCCTTGAAAAGTCACATTATTTCAAGCACAGAATGATTTGGTGGCAAGTATTCTAGATTGCTTTTCTAGCTACCTCAGTGTGGAGAGAGAGAGCTGTGAGAATGGTATAATACCATGCGTAATACTTTACCCAATAAGATGCAACTGTAAGGTCAAACTTCATGTCTTTCAGAATATCATTACCCTTGCAGAAGCTGGCTGTCTGGACTTCAGAGCGTTTTGTACATCATGTCTTGTGAGTGAGTCTTTTTATTATTATTATTTTTTCCACAGTAAAAGCAAATTCTTGGTAACATTGTACTTGTAAGCATTTGTCAAATCTTCATGGTGTATTTATACATTTTTGTTTCTATCAGGTTATAATTTTAAAATACCGTAAGAATGATTTTCCACCTTGAACATGTGGAAGAGTGATGTTTATAACCTTTTTAAGTTGCCTATGGTTAAATCTCTTTATGAATTATCCATAGTGTGTTTGGCTTTTACTGTCATGAAGCATGTTTTGGAAGTAACTTCAAGTCAGAGGCTAATGATGACCCTAAAAACCATTAAGTGAAACTGCTCATTTTGCAATTGATGAATCAAGGCCTAGAGGGAGGAGGTTACTTCCTCAGATTATTGGCAGAGCCAGAACTGGAACCCAGGTTCCCTTTTTCCCAGTGCAGTGCTCCTTCTGCTATATGTTACTACCTCCTTTCCCCTTAGTATGAATATGTTCTGGAATTCAAATCTCCCTTGTTGATGTCCTAATCAAAATAAAACCAAAAACCAAACCCATTGCCGTCGAGTCAATTCCAACTCATAGCGACCCTATAGGACAGAGTGGAACTAACCCATAGAGCTTCTAAGGAGTGGCTGGTGGATTTGAACTGCTGACCTTTTGGTTAGCAGCTGTGTCACCAGGGCTTCTAATAGACATATGGAAATAAATATTCATAAGGCATTGCAGAACCTGTATGTGATTTGATGATATAATTGGGACTATTTGTGCCACTGTCTTCATGACTTAGGGTTAAAATTTTGCTGGGAATTTGTTACCACTTTGAGGCACGGATTTTTGCTTAGGCCTCTCTTAATTGCCCACCTAGATACAGAAGCCATTAAGGTCATTCCATTGCCATGTATGCAACTCCTGTGTGGCTCGATATGATCAGCATTGCCTGTGGACTGGACGGTGCATAGGTGAGAGACTTAATGTTTCACTTTCCACCATGAAGTTAAGCATATGTTTACTTATGTGTGTGACTCATGGAAAAAGGGGAAGGGCATCCAAGGGGTCTGTTTTGTAGCTGAATCATCTCTATGGTGGGAGACTTTTGGAAAACTGTCAAGGTTGATGATAATAATTATCGTCATTTGTTTAGTGTTTTAGAGTTTATAAGGCACTTTCACCTATAGTATTCCATTTGATCATCACAGTACACCCGTGAGATTGGTATTACTATCTCCATGTTAGAGCTGAAAAAGGTGAAACTATTTGTTTGAGGTCACTCATAAGTATCAGTCTTCTACTCCAAATGCTATGCTTTTCCCGTATTTTAGGGCTTGTTTATCTCACTCACCTTCTCCACTTGCCTCCTTTAAGGTTTAGCTAGGAGCTAAAACCAGAGATGGCAGAGTTCTGGGGATTGCCTTCCACCTAGGGAGTATTCCTTTTCTTGATCTGCCGCCCTGGGTTTCCTCTGAACCATCATGGTAGAAGCCAGTGGTTTTTTATGAGAAACTTCACAGGAGCTATGGTCGTGGGTCCTCAGGAGAGAATATACTTTTATAATCTGATGAACAGGGGCTGTCACAGCTCAGTCAGGTTTCCTTGGTGCATTTTGATGTTCTCCACTACTCCTCCTAGGGAACAGATGGATAGATGATTCCTGGGGTGCCAAGGTTTATGAGCCCCATCCCACCATAAAGATTGGATGGTTGGCATTATGCTAGGTGGTCCTGAATGGCAGTAGAAAGCTAAAGGAATGACTTTATACACTGTTACCACTCCATTTAACGCAGTGTTTCTTCACGCATCATCCTGTTTGGTTCCCACAGGCCTCTCAAATAGAAGTGGTGTTATCCTCATATTAAAGTAAGAACACTGGTCAGAGAAGTTGGGACTTACTGAAAGTTACACAACTTAAAAAAACCATTGCCGTTGAGTCTTTTCCGACCCTATAGAACTGCCCCATAGGGTTTCCAAGGAGCGGCTGGTAGATTCGAACTGCCGGCCTTTTGAGTTAGCAGCTGAGCTCTTAACCACTGTGCCACCAGGGCCCAGTTAATTATTGGATCGGGAGACACAGATTTAAGGGTTACTAACTAACCCTTAAATCTGTGTCTCCCGATCCAATAAGTATTGTTACTTCTCCTGGGCTTTTCTGCTTTGAGAGAAGGTAGGAACGTGTTACGTACGGCATCCGAGGAGCTTTTGCGTCATTAGGGTGAGAGCTTTCCATGGCCAGTGTTACAAAGGCAGTACGTATCAGAGTAGGCGTGCACCCTCACCCATTCCTCTCTTCTGTAGATCCTTCTCAGATTTCAGTAGCTCCTCTTTTGCTCCATCCAGTCTCCTGCAACATATCTAGCTCCTTAGGTTCATTTTCTCTGAGTCCTTAATGAAGTCGGTATTTGGTGTTCAGCAGTTGTATAAGCAAGTTACATGGAAGGAAGAAAGAAACAGGTTGATTTGCCCAAAATCCTGCTTTATCCTCTCGCTCCAACCCAATATAGGCCAGCCTAGAGCTATTTTTCTTAATGAAGTTTGTTCTTTCTTAAAAAGTGTCTTCTTTTAGGTAAATAATAAGTTAATATGAGTTAGTTCGGTTAACATGGACATTTGACTATGACATACCAGAACTGGTTTTGTTTTGATTAATGTTATTGAAAAGCAGAACAACAGCCTTATTTATATTTTACTTGGTGAAAGCTTTTGACAGGAAAATGGTTAATATGGTATTGATCTGGAAAGTCGTTGTAGGAAGTACTCACTGTGTGTTTTTTTGTTTTTGATTTAGGCTTTGGCAACCATCACTATTACATATTCTTCTTAGTTTTCCTTTCCCTGGTGTGTGACTGGATTATATATGAATCTTTCGTCTGTAAGTATAATTTTTCTTTCAACATGCTATGGACCCATACCCACTACTGCCTTTCCTTGTAAACCCTCATATATCACATTATGGCCAGGTGACTGCAAACCATTCCCTTAATAATAACGAAACAGATGCCTCTAAGACTCTCAGCATTGGGAGGTTGCAAGAAATGCTAGAAGAGGTTAATTCTCAGTACTTTGGAAGAGACTGTACTCTCAAAGTGATAAATTTGAGAAATGGTCAGAAGTAGAAATTCATTTAAAACAAGTGCAGGTTGTTCCCCAGTGAAGGGAAGGAGAATGAGCTGCTCAAGTACAAGGCAAGAAAGCAGTAATTAAAACAGAAAACAAAAACAAAAGGTCATGGGTCGGGGGTTGGTAGTCACAATACTTGAGGAGCAAAGCACTGAAAATACATGCCATGTGATAAATATCAAGTCGCAACATAGAAAGAATTGATGGGAAAACCATAACAATCATTGAAAGGTTGGAAATAATAACTTGGAAGAAAACGTTAGACCACTTATTTTGCAGCCCTGAGAAGAGAAAATCAATTCTCAGTAGCAGTGTAAAGGAGAGTCTTGGGGTCTCATATAGGGAGTGATAGCCATTCTGAGGCAGCTGTGATCAACTAAGAACAGGGTTTAAATTGAAGCAAGAAGGATTTTGGTTAGCGCTTAAGAATTGCATAACTGTGCATTTCAGAATTTGGAATGGGTTTCCAAACTAGAAAAACCTGTAGCATTTTTAGTTTATTATTATTTTTTTAGACTTTATTTGATTGTTGTAGTTAGCTGCCTTCGAGTCAGTTCTGACTCATGGCAACCCTCTGTGTGCAAGTAGAACTGTGCTCTATAGGGTTTTCAAGGCTGTGAACTTTCAGAGCAGATCGCCAGGCCTATCTTCCAGGGCTCCTCAGTGTGGTTTGAACCCCACCCTTTCGGCTAGTAATCAAGCACTTAACTGTTTGTACCACCTAGGGACTCCTGATTTGTTCATCTATTATTTGTTTATTTTGAAGGCTTTGGGAGAATTTGACTCTAAGAGACAGAGGTTTCACTTCTAATCTATTTCCATCCACCCTTGTTTTACATTCATGCTCAAGTCTTAGATTTTTGCTAGTAGAGTACTAATATGTTGCTTGAGCTAAAATCTACAGTAATTCAGGAAGATGTTAGGAAAGTTATTTTTTTCCACCTACATTTTTTTCTTTCTTCCTTTGCATCCCAAGCCCAACCAACCTCCCTCTTTCCTTCTTCCTCCTCCTCCATCTTTTTCTCTCTCTGGTTCTCTCTAGTTTAAATTTGTTCAGTGTTTGAAAGAGATTTCCTCCTACACTTGTCTTCCAGCCTCCCAGCTCCCCTCCCAGGAAACATCCAATATTACAAGTTTTGTTTTGTTTTTGGTTTCATTTTTAGCAATCGTTATTTAACGTCTACGGGAAATGGGTTCTTTTTTTGCCCTGCCATCGGCACGAAGAGGGCTTCAGCCCTTGTCAGCCCTTTCACATCTGAGATCTTGGGTGTCTCTGATCACTTGGGAATGCTTTTGTAGCTACACATAACTGTCACCATCTCAAATGGGTCTAATAGTGACAAATTTGTTATCCCAGAGCTCAGTGCTTGGCAAAGGCTTCTAGTAGTCCTGAGCATTGGAATTTTAAAACCTCTTAGATTATGCCCTGTGGTGTCAAAAATAAAATACTTTTTTGACCATTCTTTCTGTTGAGAGAGCTGCCCTTTTAAGGCCTGACAGTAAGGCATATTCTTGGAAAACCTTTTTAAGCTGGTCCATGGACCAGCTTGTCTCTTGGACTTGATCCTAGGGGAGCGGAGCCAGACTTTACACCACTCTCGTTTCTCCCCTCTTCTCTCTCTTCACTAAAAGTAGTCACCTTTGTTGGGTGTCTATGCCCAGTATAAGACTGTATTGATAAAGACAGAAGCAATTTTTCATCACATTCAGCCTTTACAAGTTGCTGTTTTGTTACATGCATTGGTTCTTCCCTCCTCTTTGTATTTTTTCTCTGGCCCTGAACCAATTTTTATATTGTGGTTTGTTTCTCAGGAACAGTCTTAACTTTACATTCACTTACAACTGTGTAGACTAGTTGAGCATATTTTGTTACTTTTATTCCATTTATATTTTAACAATATTTCTTTATACTGAGCAAGGGCATAGCGGTGTCACTGTTTTGCAGACAGGAGAAATGAATTTGTGCTCCGTTTCTTTAATGAGGCCTCACTGTCATCCCACTTCCTTTATTTACCATTAACGCTCCTGTTGCCATAGCCCTGCTGTACACCCTGCTCCTCCTGTGCTCCAGTGGCAACTACTGGCTCTGTACAGCCTCCATCCATTTCATGTTTTGTGCTGTCTGTTTTCAGGGTGGATGGTAGGCTAAACTCAGAAAGGGTCAGCATCCTACCAGTTACTGGGAGAATGATTTTAGATCAGTATCAGGAAGAATTTTGTAAGTGTCAGAGTTATCTAAAGATGGAAAAGGTGGACTTGGAACAGTACTGAGTTTCTTGTCATTAGCCAATGACCACCTGATAGGAATGCATTAGAGCAAGTTAAAACGGTATATTGTGTAGATAAGGTGCATGGCCACCTGCAGCTATATCTTTGATATTAAATCTGCTGTCAGTTCTATGAAAACTTCAGTTTGAGGTCGTGCCATGTTATCAGAAACATTCCCAGAAGGAAGCAGTAGAAATCCACAGGCTGAAAGAAAGTAGATATGCTTTGCCATTCAGCAGCTGTTTCCTCCACCTGCTGTTGGAAATTGTATTCTTTTTTGTGGTATCAGGTGCATGGGATGCGTCTTTCCTTGCTGTCCTAATGAGAAGTTCCAGAGAGAGTGTAATTTGCCTTACCTTGTTACCTTGATTGTTACTCTCTTATGATTGCTCTGAAACGATTCTAGCATATATTCATGAAAGATGGTTGGGAATCATCTGAGACTCAAAAAGGAGAACTAGATTTTTAAGACTAAAATAGAGAATTCAAGGTAAAGTCATGGACTCTTTTTCTTCTTGTCCTGGTAGCTCTTAAGTGCTACTTTGGGAAAATGTCTAAAAGTACTTATCAAATTATCAGAGGCATTTATGAAACCTCAAGGTGCAAATCTACAGACTTCTCATTTCAAAAAGAATCCAACTTTTATGCATGGTCATAGTGCCTGTAAAAGTCATTTGATTTACATAAACTTGAAGGTCTGGTACTTTGTTTCTGCTGCTTCCTACCTGCGTTTCTCCTGACTGCTGCTCTCAGCTGCATGGGTTAAGGCTCAGTGTCATGAAGTCCGTGAATGAGGCCCTCTTTTAGCTGGCATGTAGCTGTTCTTGGGGAGAGACTAACTGAGCTGTGAACACATGCTCTTAGTCTGGATTCTTTGCCTGGGGTGTCTGTCTCATGAAGTCCCTAGCCTAGCCTTCCTCCCTATGTAAGACTAGTTCTGGTGCCGATGCAGAAGTACACCCATGCCGGGCTCTCTGCATGCTATTGAGTTGTGCTGGGAGCTGTGATACCAACGATATCTAGGTGCTTAATGGATTTCTTGTGCTCACAGCAATGGCCTGTTGATCTGAACCCTCACTAGAGTTTATATTCAGTGCTGCAACATGGATGAGATGAAGATTTTTCTAGGAAAGGGATTTTATTGCAGATTTTTAAACTGATCTTGTAGTTCATTTTTCTGTTGCATAAGTAAGGAAAATTTTAAAACACAGGAGAAGTATTTTATTAAATATAATCATTTTCAATTGTCAAGTCCTTGAGGTATATTAAGTTCTTGCCAGTGCATTTTTATGCTGAATCTGCTGATTCTGGTTAAGGTTTTATGGAACATTTTTAATTTTATTCCTTCACTATCATATACAGATACAGTGTTATCATAGCCTTAATTAACATTGAGGCATCATTTTCTCATCTTTGGTAGTTGAGCTGTCATTTTGAAGACAAAGTCCTAGAGTTTTGTTCTGTATGTACCATCATGTCTTACTTTCTGTTCTCCCTGAATAGAACTGCAGTGATTTTATCTTCTTGGCGAATGATCACTAGTTTGTTGTCTTTTTTTCTAATGGTCTCCTTTTTTGTGAATTCATAGATTGGTCCAATCACTGCACCACAACATTTAGACAAGATGGACTATGGACCTACTTCAATCAGATTGTGGCCTGTTCACCTTGGGTTTTGTATATCTTCATGCTGGCAGTTTTCCACTTCTCATGGTCAACATTTTTGTTATTAAATCAACTTTTTCAGGTAATTAATACTCTCACTATGCCTCTGAGTAAAATTTCTAGTAAACTATAGAGTGAGGTAGAAAGACTTGAGTTTAAGTCAGAAGACTTAGATTCTAGTTCCACTTCTGCCACTTACTCTGTGATGTAAGCATGCCTTTTGACTGCTCTTGAATTTCAGTTTCCTTATCTTTAAAATGGAGATAATAATGCCTGTCTGCTCTCACAGGATGGTTTAAAAGTTAGAATAATAAATTTTTAGAACTGGAAAAAACCTAGGAGTTTATTAATCTGACCTCTTTATTTTACAGATAAGAGGTACAGAGAGGTGATGTGAGTTGTTCAGGGTCACTCAGTGAGTGACAAGATCAGAACTGGGAATTTAGATCTTCTGACAGTCTCATTCATGTGCTTTTTCCATCATACAGTTATTTCTATGGTGTGTGAAAGCATGGTATAAACTGTAAAGCATCATGCAAATCGGAGATTATTATTTTCCCTCAACTTTGCCAGCCCTGTTTGTTATCCTTATTACTATGCAATGCTTAAATAGATGGGAGCGGGCAAGAAATGAAGGCTACAACACTGACCAGTGGACATGGTAGTTACACTTTCAGAGAAGGTCATGGCAATTAGGAAGTTTTAGCTGCAAGGAAGTAGCCACCTTCGACTTTCTGCCAAGTTTCTGTCTCCCCCTGCTGCCTTCCTTCTGCTGTGAACCTAACCTAATTCTCATTGTTGATGTGGCCTGCACACATGGAATGGACAGCGGTGATCAGTCTGAGCCAATTATATGAGACTTCAAATAATTCGAGCTTTATTCAACAAAAGCAAAATGTATTCTACTTTTACTCAAAAGTAACCAATTCCAAAAAAAGGAGAAAAATGCTAAGGAAAGAAATTGAATTAATAATATTGACTGAACTGAGGATTCTAAACATTCATCCTCTTCCCTGTAACATCGACAGACACAGACAGGCAGTGAGAATGGATATTAGCATCAGTGATTATTAATACCTAATATTTATGTGTGTGTTACATTTTCCAAAGCACTTGCGCATCTATTTCCTCACAAGCGTTTGAGGTCTGAAAAAACCAAAAACCAAACCTGTTGCTGTCGAGTCAGTTCCAATTCATTGCAATCCTATAGGACAGAGTAGAACTCCCCCATGGGGTTTCCAGCTAGTGGCTAGCGGATTCAAACTGCTGACCTTTTGGTTAGCAGCCATAGCTTTTAACCCCTGCGCCACCAGGGCTCCAAGTATTTGAGGTCTAGACAATGCCAAAGAACATTTCTGTGATATGAGTGAGAAACCTAAGCCTAGGAGATACTGAATACTATAGGGCTAGTCAAGAGATGGAGTTAAAAGTAGAACCTAAGACCAAGACATCATTTCTAATTGTTGCTTCTGTTTAGGCTCTTAGAACAAGTACAAGTATATGAGGCTATAAGATGCTTGATTTTTAAAGAAAGGTTAATATGTTTTCTCTACTTGCTAAAAATCTTCTCCACTGGACCAGTAAGCAGCATCATGATAAACAGAGAAAATATTGAAATTGTCAAGAATTTCATTTTACTTGGATCCACAATCAATGCCCATGGAAGTAGCAGTCAAGAAATCAAATGATGTATCGCATTGGGCAAATCTATGCAGAAGACCTCTTTAAAGTGTCAAAAAGTAAGGATGTCACCTTGAGGACTAAGGTGCGCCTTACCCAAGCATGGTATTTTCAGTTGCCTCATATGCATGTGAAAGCTGAACAATGAATAAGGAAGACCGAAGAAGAATTGATGAAATTTGAATTATGGTGTTGGCAAAAAATATTAATATGCCATGGACTGCCAGAAGAATGAACAAATTTGTCTTGGAAGTATAGTCAGAATGCTCCTTAGAAGTGAGGATAGTGATACTCCATCTCCCTTACTTTGGACATATTATCAGGAGGGATCAGTCCCTAGAGAAGGACATCATGCTTGGTAAAGTAGGAAGAAAAAGAAGGAAGACCCTCAACAAGATGGATTGACACAGTGGCTGCAACAGTGGGCTCAAACATAGCAACAATTGTGAGGATGCTGCAGGACCGGGCAGTGTTTTGTTCTGTTGTGCAAAAAAAACAAACTCAAAGTTTTGGATAATTTTCAAAAGCAAGGATTCAGAGCCAGGTTGTTTTCTGATTTGCCCTTAATTAACAGAACACTCCAGTTGTGTGAAAGCTTTCATTTCGCCTAAGTGTCATGATTTTGACTGTAGCAAGTCAAACAGAGTATAGACAGCTGGTTAGGATCATGGACTTTATTCTCACTGACTGAGGTTTCAGCCCCAACTCTGCTACTTTCTAACTGTGTGGTCTCAGATCAGTTACTCACTTCTCGAAGTCTGCATGCTAAGTATTTTAAATATACTATTTCCAGTCTTTAGAACAGTCTGCTCAGGACAGTGTGATGATCTTTGTTTTACAGATAAGCAACTTAGTGCTTGAGTTGTTTTGAGGATTAAATGAGATAAGTCATTGAATGGTAGTGGTTTTTAGTGACTTGGGAGCTTTTAAGTTACTTTAATTCTGACCCTTCCCCAAATTTCATGAATTTAAATGTTTTTCACTTCAGATTATTAGCTTTTTTTATTTAGCCCTTTTCAAAGAGATACTAAGAGGACCAAACAAGTTGAAATAATTGCACAGATACTGACCTTAAATTATTTTATTCACCCAAAAGTTGCATGCTAAATTTGTTGAGAATCCAACCATGGCCATAAGCCTTGGTTTGAATTAATAAAGCAATTATTTCATGACCCTAAGCCAATGCACAGTGCTTTCTTGAAGGTTAATAAGAATCAGACCAGAAAAAAAATGCTCAGCAACTAGATTTATATAGAAAAGCACAGTTTATAGCTGCTGAATCTTTGCCCTGGCTATAATCCTTGGCTAGAAGGCTCAGTGGTATTGTCTTTGGGGAAGCTCTAAATATTTGCCAGTGTCCTGTTTGCTAATGCCTGGCAAGAGTGATGGAGCCGCAGTGTCGTGGTGTTTTTCATGTACTTTCCAATCTTCTTTTTCAGATTGCTTTTCTTGGCTTGACCTCCCACGAGAGAACCAGCCTACTGAAACAGAACAAGCGTATGAAACAAACTTTGTCCCTCAGGAAGACACCATACAAGTAAGTGAGATACACTGTCCAGTAAGTCCTGTGAAAGATCTTAGCCTAGCCACTGGTTTTCCAGCCATGACCTAACCCATGGCCACGCTTCTCTTCTCTACATTGCCATCTGGTAGTGTTACCCAAACCTTCTTTCTTGTAAACTTTAGTGACCAGGGGGGCGGCTGGGAGGGTCATTACCAGATAATATCCTGTGGTCATGAGCCCTGAGGTGGTGAGAATTTTGAAACCTAGTCTACTGGACTCAGTACAAGTAGTAAGTGACTTTGAAGTTTTGCCAAGATGGGGAATCTCTCCAGTCAAGCCACATGGTCACAGGGTTGCATGTTGCTGGCATGAAGTCAAGGTGAAATAATTAAGCATGTGGCTGGGAAAGCCAGCCAAAAGGCTCTCTGTGGAAAGTGTTAGATTGTGAACTTTGCCAAGATTTTCAACCTTGCTTTTTATCGTCAGTAACTGTTTCAGCCCTATATTTAATGTGCCCACCTGTGTCAGAGAGAAGCTATTTTTCAGGTTTGGGATATTTACTGCACACCTCCCTCCCCCAGGGCGTTGGTTGTATAAAACCTGTCCTCAGTTGAAAATTAGAGTGTTTGTAGGAAAGCCATCATCTTACGATAGGAAAGATCAGGCTTGGAAGCTTATCTCCCTGCCACATGTTTGTGGTCCAAGGAGTCTGCAAGTGCTACTGAGGTGACCCAGAGCCCTCTAGGGATTTGAACACTCACCACATATCTCATGAGCAGTCTATTTTAAAGCATCCTCTTGGAACAAGGTGAAACTGTTAGGCTGTTAGACAAGGAAATCAGAGCCTGTTGTATGACTATGTTGTATATTTAGAGAGGAGAGAAATTGACTTAATTGGAAAGAGATGGCTAAAGTGATGGGAAGTGGGGAGTAGTGTAAAGCTTGTGATGGTTGTTTCAGATCAACAGTGATACTGAAGTCTTTCTCAGTGGTTTGATCAAAGGAATAAATATTTACTCCACAAAAGTAGGGAAGCCTTTGTGATAGAGGTGGAATTTTAAGATGGGCCTTGAAAGACGTGGGGCAGAGCATAGTGGAGATGGGAGGAAGGGCATTCCAAGCCCTGGAGAAGAGTCTGGATAAAGGAACAAAGGCGGGAGAGCTGGGACATGTTTGGGAAATGATGAGGAATGGCAACATGAGCTAGAGCAACTAATGACAAATCCTTAGAGCTGCTTTGAATCTAGTTTCTAAAACCCTGTCCAAACCAGAGATTTTATTTGTCCTGTCGTAAGTTGCTTTTACTCACGAACTAGCTCTTGAGCCAGGCCCATAAATTCCCAGCATGTCTCCCGTCTGCCACCCCTTCAATTCCATATAGTCAGCCCTTTCCTAGGTCGCTACTTCCTTGTTAGTGTTGACAGTTTCCTAACCACTCAGTAAACAACAGCAGCAGCGTCGTAATCATCCTCATGGACAGATGGGTTTTGATATGTGTGGGGGATTGGGCTAGGCACTTAAAGGATAGGGTATATGCATAAAAATAAACATTCTTCATGACTGGAATAGATAGTAGTACTAGTACTTTAGGAATTTAATAGAGGAAAAAAAATGCTGAAGACTGTTGAAGTCAGGAAGGCTTCAAAGAAGAAGTGGGCTTTGGTCTGGGCCATGAGAACTGGTCAGACTTAAAAGGATAAGGGTTTTCCTGAGGTGAGGGTGGGGGGAGTGTGGGTCCCAGGAGAGAAGAATGGGCCAAGCAGTTATGATCATGGGGAAAAATAGAACCAGAGTGGCTGGAGCAGGAGGTTGATGAAGATGAGTTTGGGGAGCTAAAACTTGAGGGATTGTCTGGCACTTTATTGTGTAGGGCCTCGGATGCAAAGATGAGGAGTTTGGAGTTGAGCCTGTGGGTAGAGGAGTATCTTTAAAGGATTTTGATCAGGAGATGAGGGGCTGTGATTGTCGCAGCATTTTTGGAAGCGTAGAGAGTCTCCAGTGTGTAAGATGAATTGGAAGGAATTGAGGCAGGGACAGCGTTTAGAGAGCTGCTTAGATGCTTGAGAGAAAAATCCATCTTGTTGATTGTAGTTATCTAGGCCTGAGTTAATCAAAGTCTGAATTAGGACAACAGGAACGGAAGGAAAGAAACATAGTGACCATTCAGCTGAATGGGGGACCCTAGGTGAAGTGATGACAGAAAGCCTGATTAAACTGCTGGGCAGAAGCTAAGGAATCTCAAGATTTAGTTCCGGAAATGGAAGTAGGCTTTGGTTTTAGGGTTTCTTAATAAGCCCAGGAACTATGTCTGATTTCTGCAGGATCTTCAAAGGACAATATATTGCACCTTCTCAGTGAATGTTTATGGCTTGAATGAATGTCAAGAGCTAAACAGGAACTGTAGTGAAACATGTTCTGTTCCTTTCTTGGCAGCCTTGGATTCACACAGAACCTTGCAGATTTCTTCCAGTGTGGCTGCTTTGGCTTGGTGAAGCCCTGTGTAGTAGATTGGACGTCACAGTACACCATGGTCTTTCATCCAGCTAAGGAGAAAGTTCTTCGCTCAGTTTGAAGAAGAGTACCCAAATGCTCACTCTATAATGATACCTTGTGGTCTGAAAGTGAAGTGAAGATTTAGAATTCACCTAAGCCTGAAGGAAGACACAGGTGGTTTTAAAAGCCGTTTGGAGAAAACAGAAGCTCTCGAGAAAGGCATTGCACTGTTTTAGATTTGGCAAGATGGATGATCTTGACACACATCTAAAAAACTTTTGTACTTTTCACCGGAAAATGCAAGTTACTTTTTTTTTGGAGATAATATTCCCTAATTATGGATAAAATGGAGTATTTTCAGATACTGTATTGGCTGTTCAAAATAGTTTTATTCTTTAAACTTGTGATTTTTGATAAATTATTTGTCTTTGTTATGTCTATAAATGTGTAAAAATACATTTAAATAGATGTGTCTGTTTTGCTTTCATACAATAAATTTTTTTTTTTTTTTTTTTGTAGTTGAGATTTAGTTTCTGACACCTAACATTGCAGAATCTTACAAACATGTATGCAGGGCATAAAGAAATCATTCACAATTCCAGGAATGAGTTGAGATCCTGTTAACACCAGTAAGCAAGGTTTAACTTAGTTTTGTCTTACTTAGAAACTAAACATAGGAAATCTTAAAATTAATTACTGTTTTTTCTTGTTGTATGCTGTCATGTTGATTCCAACTTATAATGACTATAGGACAGAGTAGAACTGCCCCATAGGGTTTCCAAGGAGCAGCTGGTGGATTCAAACTGCAAACCTTTTGGTTAGCAGCCTGAGCTCTTGAGCACTTCACCACCAGGGCTCCTATCTTTGCTTCGTACTTCGTACCCTAATTTCCCTTGTTCTAGAAGAAATACTAATCTAACTTTAATTTTAGGATAGTATATATATGCCTCTGGGCATGCCACCTTTCTATTGAAAACCCTTTGGTGCGTTCCCAGTGCTCTTAGGGTAAAATCTAAAATTATCATCAAGACCCTGGATGATGTAACCCTGTTTTGTTTACCGATGTCTCTCTGAACCACACTTCGTCCTCTAACCACATTGACCTTTCACTTTCTCAAAGATCCATTCTCCTTTCTTCTGCAGCGCCTTTGCAGGTAAGAAATTAAAGGCTAAAGAAAGTTTTTATCTTGTCCAAGGTCACATAGTACTAAGTGAGGTGGCTGCTCTAGAGTCACATTTCATAACCACTATATTCCAGCACTTCTCATTGATCTGTAACATAAAAAACACATTGCACTAATTTTTAAATTATTCCACAAGTATTTATTGAGTGTCATGCTAGGTTTTGTAGACCATAAGACATTTAACTGGGTATACTGGTCATGTAGCTTACAGTCTGGAGGGGAAGCTAAGATAAATGAAACTATAGTATAAGGTGTTGTTAGGTGTCATTTCTGGCTCATAGTGACCCTGTGTACAACAGAACAAAACACTACCTGGTCCTGCACCATCCTCGTTATACCTGAGCCCATTGTTGCAGCCACTGTGTCAATCCATCTCCTTGAGGGTCTTCCTCTTTTGCTGACCCTCTGCTTTATCAAGCATGATGTCCTTCTGCATGGTCTGGTCCCCTCCTGTTAACATGCCCAAAGTATGTGAGACGAAGTCTCTCTATCCTTGCTTCTAACGAGCGCTCTAGCTGTACTTCTTCCAAGACAGATTTGTTCGTTCTTTTGGAAGTCTATGGTATATTCAGTATTCTTCAACACCGTAATTCAAAAGCATCGATTCTTTGGTCTTCCTTTTTCATTGTTCAGCTTTCACACGCATATGAGGCAACTGAAAACACCATGGCTTGGGTCAGGCGCACTTTAGTCCTTAAAGTGACATTTTGCTTTTTAACACTTTAGAGAGATCTTTTGCAGCATGTTTGCCCAATGCAATGTGTCATTTGATCTCTTGACTGCTGCTTCCATGGGTGTTGATTGTGGATCCAAGTAAAATGAAATCCTTGACAACTTCAGTCTTTTCTCCATTTATCATGATGTTGCTTATTGGTCCACTTGTGAGGATTTTTGTTTTCTTTAGGTGTAATCCATACTGAAGGCTGTTGTCTTTGATCTTCATCAGTAAGTACTTCAAGTCCTCTTCACTTTCAGCAAGCAAGGTTGTGTCATCTACATAATGCAGGTTGTTAATGAGTCTTCCTCCCATCCTGATGCTCTATTCTTCATATAGTCCAGCTTCTTGGATTATTTGCTCAGCATACAGATTGAATAAGTATGGTGAAAGGATACAACCCTCATGCACACCTTTCTTGGCCCCTTGTTCTGTTTGAATGACTGCCTCTTGGTCTATGTACAGGTTCCACATGAACACAATTAAGTGTTCTGGAATTCCCATTCTTCATAATGTTATCCATAATTTGTTACGATCCACATAGTCAAATGCCTTTGCACAGGTAAAACACAGGTAAACATCTTTCTGGTATTCTCTGCTTTCAGCCATGATCCATCTGACATCAGCAATGAAATCCCTTGTTCCACATCCTCTTCTGAATCCAGCTTGAATTTCTGGCAGATCCCTGTTGATGTTCTGTTTCAACTGCTTTTCAATGATCTTCAGCAAAATTTTATTTGTGTGTGATATTAATGATATTGTTAGATAATTTCCTCATTCTTTTGGATCTCCTTTCTTTGGAATGGGTACAAATATGGATCTCTTCCATTTGGTTGGTCAGGTAGCTGTCTTCCAAATTTCTAGGCATAGATGAGTGAGCGCTTCCGGTGCTGTGTCCGTTTGTTGAAACATTTCAATTAGTATTCTGTCAATTCCTGGAGCCTTGTTTATACATTCCATTTCATTTCTGACAATTTCCAATTTTCCTAGATTCATACTTCATACATTCCACGTTCCGATTATTAATGAATGTTTGTAGCTGTTTCTTCTCATTTTGCATGCCACATCAGGAAATGAAGATCCTGAAAGCTTGATTCCATCCACATCAGTAAGGTCGACTCTACTTTGAGAGAGAAGAGTTCCTGGTCATATTTTGAGTGCCTTCCAACCTGAGGGGCTCATCTGCTGCTGCTGTTTATAAGGTTTTCACTGGCTAATTTTTTTCAGAAGTAGACTGTCAGGTCCTTCTTTGTCTGGAAGGTCCACTGAAACCTATCCACCAAGGGTAACCCTGCTGGTATTTGAAATACCAGTGGCAAAGGTTACAGTATCACAGCAACACGCAAGCCACCACAGTACGACAAACTGACAGACACATGGTGGATAGTATTAGGTAGGAAATATTAAAAGCCGTAAGAGGAGTGTTGGAGTTCAGAGGTTTTGGTGGGTGTGATCAAGGAAGTATTTGTGGAAGATACAGCATTGGGTCTTTTCAGTGATACTTAGTCTGGAAATATGAGTTGGAAGTGAAAGACATTCTCATGGAGAGAACTACATGAGTAAAGACAAAGTTGGGAAAACCTAAAGTATATTCAGAATTGAGACTGGCTTGGTCTACAGGATGCTTGAAGTGCGGAGCTTGGTTAATAAGTTGGAAACGAGTATTCAGGCCAAATCACCAGGGTCCTTGAATGTTAGACTAACGAGCTATTTCTTTGCTCTCCTGTCAGTAGAAGTAATCTTGCAAAAGTTGTGTGTAGCCAATATCTCCAATTCCTCCTCATCCCATTCTTCTTTAACCCCACTGCAGTCAGGCTTTCACCCCCAGAACTCCATGGAAACTGTTCTTGTCAAGCACACCAGTATACTCCATGTTGCTAAATGCAGTGGTCAGTTTTGAGTCTTTGCCTTACTTAACCTGCAAGCAGCATTTGACAGTTGATCACATCCCCTTAATACACTTTCTTCAGGGTATTTCTTGGCCTCTAGGAGACCTCACTCCTAAGTTTCCTCCTAATCTCAGTGGTTATTCCTTCTCAACCTCCTTTGCCATTTCTCCGCCCCAGTGACCCAACAGTTAAACACTCAGCTGCTAACTGAAAGATTGGCTGCCAAGTCTCCTCCCATAAAGATTACAGTCTAGGAAATCCTATGGGGAAGTTCTACTCTGTTGCTATGAGTGAGAATCTACTCAATGGCAAACAACAATCTTTTAATGTTAGAATACCCCAGGGCCTAATCTTTGATCTTGCTCTTCTCTATCTAAACTCACTTCCTCTTCCTTGATAATCTTCATCCAGTTGCATCATGGCATATATCATCTATATGCCAAACCTCCCAGATTTTTATCTCCAATCCAGGCTTCCTTCTCAAACTCCAGATTGTTCTCGACATAGCCACTTAAGTATCAAATAGACTTCTCACACCTATCATATCTAAAATTGAAATTGAACTTCTGATTTCCACCCACCCTCACACACACCCTATACTGGGTTGGATAGTATCCCTCCAAAACTCATGTCCATCCTGGAACCTCAGAATGTGACCTTATTTGGTAATAGTGTCATTTCAGATATAATTAGTTAACAAAGTCATACTGGAAAAAGATGGGCCTTTAATCTAATACGACTGGTGTCCTTATAAAAAAGAGAGGAGACGCAGAGACAGATGGACACAGAGGGAAGACAGCCATGTGAAGATGGAGGCAGAGATTGGAGTTACAAACCAAGGAATGCCTGGGGCTACCAGAAGCTTGAAGAGGCAAGGAAGGATCCTCCCCTAGAGGCTTCAGAGGGAGCATGGCCCTGCCAACACCTTAATTTTTGGACTTCCAGCGTCCAGAACTGTGAGAGAATAAATTTCTGTTGTTTTAAACCACACAGTTTATGGTACTTTGTTATGATAGCCTTGGGAAACCAAATAAATAAGTAAAACAAATAAATAGATAAATAAGTAACCCTGACCCAAATCTCATGGTTTAATGCAATATAAGGTTTATTTTCCCTTCACATTGCAGTCCAATTGGCTGTTAGCAGGTGTACTTCCATTCAGGGATTCAAGCTATCCATCTAGTGGCTCCACCATTTTCTAGGCCTTAGTGTCCACTGGATTTTGTGCATCCAGCGATGTGGAAAGAAAGAACGGAAACTCTCTTCTAAGAGATCTTGGAGGCCAGGCCTCCACTCACCATGCTCAGTCACATGTCCCAGTCGACTCTGGAGGGGCCTGGGAAATGTTGGAAAGCAGGGGGCCCAGGAGGAAGAGGAACAACATAAATATCGTTGGACCACAAGAAGGTTGTTTTCTTTGTTTTGTTTTTTCCCTTCTGAGCTCTTTCTCTCCTGTACGCAATAATCTTTTCCTTTAAATTCTAGCCGAATTTGCATTTAGTCTGACCTATGTTCTCTCCAACTTCATTCACTCAACAAATGTTCATTAAGTACACTATTTGTCAAGCACTGTGAATACAGGCACCTCACATTCTAACAAGGAGGCAAATGAGAATTCAAATTTTCAATGCAAAGAGACAAGTGCTATATTAATTCTATACCAGCAGTAGGGGCACAGAGGTAGATTAATTCTGCTCAGGTAGTCAGGGAAGATTTTGCAGAGGAGATGGCATTTGACCTGTGTCTTGATTAATAGGAGTTCACCAGGCTAAGCAGTGGGGTCAGGAGTGAAGATGGAGGGGGTTCTCTCTTCCAGGTATTTCAGGAAGAAAGAAGAGCATTAGCAAAGGCGTGATAGAATGAAGGTACTCGGCATCTTTGGGGAGCTCCAAGCCATTGAAAAGGTGGCACAGCAGTTTGTGATCTGCTGCTAACCTAAAGGCTGACTGTTCAAACCCACCCAGTGGCACCACAGAGGAAGGCCTGGCAAACTGCTTCCGTGAAGATTACAGCCAAGAAACCCTATGGAGCAGTTCTACTCTGACACAAGGGGTCGCCATAAATTGGAATTGACTTGATGGCACCAGGGTTTTTTTAAGTCTTAACGGGCAACTTTTTTTTCCTCCAAGGCATTGAGTGTAGCTGAAACTTGTATAGAAGAGATTATTTAAAGCTAAGTTGAAGGGATGAGGCTAGGTGAATTTGTGAAACTCCTTATTTTCCATACCAAAGAATGGGAATGAAGGGGATGAACTGAGACATTCTGACCTCAGAATCAAGGAGGGTTGGAGAGTGAGGCAAGGAAGGATGAGGGAAAGCGAAAAGCTAAGGATGACTGCATCAAAACGCCGCGGAGGAGAAGTCTGCATCGTCCTGCGGTGTTTTCACCTGCATGTCTTACCCCCTCAACCAGCTGGAAGTCCCTAGCATAGGGCCAAGAGAGTGTAATATTGTTTTTAAAGTCAACGCAGGGCCTTGTTCAAGACAGCACACAAGCAGCCCTGAAAAAAATGCTCATTTTAAAAGACAGCCTTCTTGGGACTTGGAGTGTACAAGAAGCCATCGTTTAGCTGAGTGTTTCATAACTTTTACCAATAGATTTGCATTTGCTTTCATTTATCAAAAATAATTTAGAATTGTAAGAAGTGCTGTTGTTATTAAAGAAGAGGCCCAAGAAGACACAAATGCTTGAGGCGCCAAGAACTTGCTGAGGAGGCAGGAAAAGACATTCTTAATTGGCTGCATTTCATTTGTGGGCCTGGCAATTTGATGTATCAGAAGTTTTAAGAAAATTGCTAAACCCCAGGGAACTGTCCTAGAATAAAAGAAAATTATCCCCATGTAGTTCATAACACAGAGGCAAACTCCACACTTTCTTGTCACGTCTGAGTTTTCAAGAAATGTGTAATATTGCAAAGCCCATGATAGAATGAAAGGATGGACTCTTCAGTGGTTTTATTCTGATTTTCCTTTTAGGGTTTGCTATCATATTGTCTGTTTCCTCCTGTACCACCTGATTTCTTCTCTATTAGCAGTAATTAGAATCTCTGCTGACAGATTTGGAAAGACTGCCTTCCTTAGCCTGTTGTTCCTTTCTTCTCACTCCTCCACCTGTTGACATCCAAATTCATTACATCCTCCACAGCTAGTTCTTTGAACTACCTCTATGTTTTTTGAAAATTTCCCTCTATTTGAAAGATAAGATCCAGAGACATATAAGGTACCACTATGACATGAATTTATTGCCTCTCCTACCCCAGCTAATCGCATTTTGTTACAGATTAAATTTTAAATAATTTTCTTCCAACTTTGGGTAGAAAGAAGAGGAAACACTGTCCAGCTACAAATGAGAGGACGTTGGGGGAAAGGTTTCCACTGGTGCAGGATTGTTTAGCAAATGCATTAGGCTGGTGAAAGACCTGAGAAATGGTGCCTCCTTTCACTCTTTCTTTTCCACTTGGTGTGTAAGGCCTCCAAACCCAATGCCTGTAGGGCCAAAATTTTTGGCATAGCAAACTGTGAAGGAGAAGGGGATGGGGGGAGAGAGAATAGGCTCGTTAGTGTCATTATCTGAGATCCTTCTGTCTGGGCACAGCCCTTTTATCTGTTAAAGGCATCCTTTTGATAAAGTTATGCATAAATTAACTTTTCAATAAATTTATATTTTAAATCTGCTAATAAAACTTGTTTATAGTTCTTAGCACTTTACTAAGTGTGTTCAGACATTTTGTCATTTGAGTTGGCATAATCTGGCCCCTGACTGCTGACCCAGGTTCATCTACTGCTTCCTGCCTTCCTCCCTGCACCAGGCACACAGAACTACTTGCAGTTCCTGGGAAGAACTATGATGCCCAAGCTTTGACGTCTTTGCACTCATGGCTCTCTGCTCCTGGAATGCCCCCTCACAAGCTCACATTCACCCTGGAAGACCCAGAGGAAGATCTCTTCTAAGCTGATGTGTTTTCTTTGTATGCTTCTGCATTGGGTAATCTCCTCTACTATATAGCTTTTCTCATTTTGAAATCCATTATCTGTTTCCATGTTGCTTTCCTTGCTGGCTACACAACATTTTAGGGTTTTACGGCCTATGAATGCTGAGGCCTCTGTGTTGTATTCTACTGCCAGGTGAAGGCAACACCTGTTTCATCCCTTTCTCATCGTGGGAAAAGTTTTGGCAACCTACAGTCTTGATTAATAATGTGCTCCCTCTGACCCTCCCATCCCATTCTAACAAACATTTGAAGATCTTGAGACACCATCACCAAGTGAAAGGGTGGAAGAATCCCACTGAGCAATAGAATAGACCTAGGAGAGGCTCCAAGGTAGAGGAAATGTGGTCTTGGCTGCAGTGCATGCCTGCCTTTTGGTAGTGGCAGGAAGGAGCTAAGCCTCTACTACCTCTCCAGAAGACAAAGGAATTTTTTGTGGAGGCAGATAGAAGCAGAGCTGTGAGGACCAGCTTGTCAGTTAGGTCCCTGTGATCATTAGGTGATGCTCAACATCAGAAACAGAAGTAGAAGGAAGGGAGGGAGAGAGGGAGGAAGAATAAACTTGATAAACTCAAATGAGACCAAACTGAGTTCATCCTGGTAAACCCTATCTGCCACCCAGGTAGATGGAAGATATTTGAGTTTTTGAAAGGGACTGTGATGCTGTTTGTCCATGCTTGAGGCCTCTTCTAGGGCCAGAGTCAGGACATGCTTCTTCCTCTTCCTCTCTCCCTGCAGGCATCCAGCTTCCCTGGACCACAGAGTATCTCCCAACATCTGATCCTCCAAGGTGCTCCAAAGGAGAGAACCAGAGCTGAGTAAGGCAGAAATTTTTTTTTTCCCTTCAATGGTTTTGCTTCCCATCCTGACAGCCCAAGCCGTGCCCAGGCTTTGCGGTCATACGTCCTGGCAGACACCAAGCAAGTCTCTAGACATGGAGACTTTCCTTCCCAAGGGCCCTCCTCAGGAAAACATATCTTGAGAAGCTCTGGCACCAACACTCACCTTTGCAATAAAGTTCCCCGTCTTTGTCAGTGACGTTCGTGGACTCCAAGCTCTTCCCACAGATGGCACAGCGGAAACAGGTCTTGTGCCAAGGCTGAGGGGCACAGGAAATTTACATATTTAATGGGGTCGGTAGCGTATTCTATTTCCATTTTAAGTCCCCTGACCAGCAGATATGAAGGAAAGCCACTGTCTTCACCATTCACTTACCTAAATCAATTCCTGGAATACTTTTTTCTAGGGTTCTGAAGAAAATAAGATGCTGTGGACTTGGCCATCAATTCTCAGAACCCCTTAAAAATAGGTTTACGCTCATTATTTCCATATGTATTCCTTTAAAACAGACTAAATAAGAATGGATGTCTCCAAACCTAAAAGATCTGAGGAATAAACTGGACAGAGGGCTTGGGTCAGTGGGTAACATATTGAAAAAAAAAGAAGTTGATTGCCCGGGTAATTCAACCTTGTTTTAATTCTTTGTGTACTTCTGATGGAAGTGAATTTGATGGCTTGGATCATCTGAAAGACTGCCTTCCTTCTGTACATCTGTGTGTCTACCAGCTACAGCTTTGGGATTACCGTTTGTCTTCCAATGGTTGGTCTTGGGGTTGAGGCTGCCCTTATATGTGAAGTCAGACACTCTCCATGGTTTTGCCTCCCCCAATTTTTCTCTTTCCTAGAACCCTAATCCTTTGGTGAATACCCTAGTTTCAGGCCTGAGAACAGAGCTGGTAGAGCAAGTCTAAGTTACTGTCTCTCATATTTGATGATTCTCGAGACAGCTGGGACATTTGTCAGTGAGGATGCTTCTCATTGTGGTGAGGTGTTTGTAATATTCACCGGTTTTGATGCCAGCAGCAAGTTTAACCATGCAGTGGTGAAAAACTTCCTGGAAGGGCAGGGGTACTTGTGCACCTTTGTATTACCCAGGGAGCCCTGGTGGCACAGTGGTTAAGAGCTCGGCTGCTAACCCAAATGTTGGCAGTTTGAATCCACCAGCTGCTCCTTGGAAACCCTATGGGGGCAGTTCTACTTTGTCCTATAGAGTCGCTATGAGTTGGAACCTACTCAATGGCAACGGATTTGGTTTTGGTTTTTGGTATTACCCAGACCTTTTGTCTGGGTGCCTTCCACCTTGGAGGTTAATGCTTGTTGCATTGAATTGCAGTGGTTCTAGCTTTTCCAAGGGTGCTGCAGGATGACTGCCACAGACCAGGAAAATGGGAAAGAATGTGTTTTCTAAGTCGTTCTCAGAGAGCTAAGGAGAATGAGGGGTCTGGGGCCCATCCATCCACAGTTCCTAATTTCTTCTTTTAGTGCCTCACAACCGATTGGGTGGAGATGAGCAAATCCCATTTGGCTCATATGCAAGTCCTTACCTTGCCACCTCCCATGACCTTCTCAGCAGCATAGACTGACTTCCCACATCGAGGGCACTTCTCTGACTCCCCAAACTTTGCAGTGAACTTAGAAGGGTTGCTGGTGGTGGCTGAGCGTGCTGCCTTTGGGGACCTGGTAGAAATAGACAGATGAACAAAAGTATAAACCCCTTTTGGCAAAGAGTGCTAGCTGAGTGAGCTTGTGCGAACGACTTAACTTCTCTGTGCCTCAGTTTCTTCATTTGGAAAACAGGGATAATCATGTTGCATTCCATGTAGAGTTGAGAGGGTTAAATGAGGTGCCATATGTAAAACTTAGAACAGTGCCTGCTGCTATGTAGTAAGGGCTTAACATGTTAATATAATTGGTTTAAATCTTTCTTTTCTTTTGTAAACCACTTAGGAAGTGTTCCATATATGATCGCTTATATTTTTGTTATGTTATTAGAGCTGTGACTGTTGGTTAGGTTTTCCTATACCATCCTGAAACCCACTGGCTTGCTTTCTGAAGTGAGTTGTGAAAATGATTTTATAGGGCAGGAATGGCCTGATAATGGAATCTTGACAGTTGGTACTAATCAGCTTCTGACAAACCACAGTCTGATGAGCTGAGGCATTTGTTGTCACAGTTCAGGTTGTTGTCCTATACACAAAGGTCACCTGTCTCCATGAGAACACTGTCCAAAACAGAGGCAACAATGAAAACCCCTTGTGCTTCCATGCCTTTTTATGTTTCCTTGTACATTCCATCACTTGAGCCTCACCATAACCCTGTGAAGTAGGCAGGGCTAGTTTGAGGAAAGAATAGGTCAGAGAGGTCATTGCCTAAGGCCAGGTAGCTCATGACTGTTGGAGCAGATTTGAAAACCTTAGTGTTTAGACTCTTGTTACCCTTTCCACAGTATCACAAGAAAGTCCTAACACAGAAAAGTGAGCTTTGGGTGATGGGAGGCCAAGAATACAGTCAGTATCATCTTTTCTTCTTTAAGCAATCTCCAGCTGGGACTGAGTGATGAGAAAAATTAATGAAAAGAAATTGCACATCTCTCCTTTTTTTTCCAGGCTGAACCATGGATAGAGTCCCTAGGTGGTGCAAACAGTTAGCACTTGGGTACTAACCTAAAGGTTGGTGGTTCTAATCCACCCAGAGGACCCTCAGAAGAAAGGCTGGGTGATCTACTTCTGCAAGATCACAGTCATTGAAAACCCTATGGACACAGTTCTACTCTGACATACATGGGGTTGCCATGAGTCAGAGCTGACTCAATGGCAATGGGTTTGGTTTTTCAGTACCATGGATAGATGTGGGATCAGACCATCTCACAACCGTCTGGGGAGTCCCTCCATGGGACACTTCCTCAGGTCGCCTGGGCCTTTCCAGCCAGTCTCACCAAATAGCTTTCTTCTTTTAGGAGCTGAGCCCAGATACCAGGTGGCCATAGCAGCTACAGGCCAGTGGCAGTCAGACTATCATTAGCTCTGGGCTGAAGGTTGGTGAGATCATCAAGAAAGTAGAACCTGGGTCTGGTAGATGGAGGTGGCACAGTGTGATATCCCAGCTTCCCTGGGATAATGCTGGTGCTGGGGGGAACCTCAGCACTGTATCGGCAATGGGCAGCCAGGGAGACCCACAGCACAATCAAATGGACCATAATTGATTGTTCATTCCTGAGGCACAGCCCTTCCCCTCAGACCCACCCACCCTGCACTGTGGACATGAGTCATCCTACAACCCAAGGGAAGAAATCTTTTAGTGACAAGGACACAGAGAACGGCCATTGCTTCCCTGCCATATTTATGTGATTTACACAGAAACTCTCAAAGGGGAAGAAAAGAGGCTCCATGGAGTTTTGCAAAGGTCACACAATGGAACATCTGTGCATTCTGGGTTTTCTCTTGACATGCAAACCAGTAGCCCTGGTTTAAAAGTAATTGCCCTTTAGAAAGGCAGATAATTTAAAGAGAGTCTTTGGAGAGATGACACATTGTTAAAACTTGGTCAGATTGAGTATTCCTATTGTTGGCAAATCAACAACAGAGTCCATTCTCCCACTTCCAGAACACGTTGCTATGAGAACAGAATAACGTGCCCTGATAATTGGAATCTCTAACTGGGAGGGCGGAAATGGGGCAGTAACTCACTGTTGGAACTGGAGACCGAGGTGCTCGCCCGTGTCAGTGCTGAGGCAACCGGCGCCTTGTCCATATCCGATCCCCTTGGGTCCGTACCTGCGCCCATAGCACACCTTACAGTAGATCTCTGACTCATGGGCTGCGACTGTGGTGCTGTCGAGAGCCTTCCTGCAGGCCACTGCGGAGGAAAGGAAGGGTCAGAGGCTTAAGGCTGAGATTTCTCCCTCCTTCTCTGTACCCCTACGCTATGCTCAGGACCAAGAGACCCAGCACAAGGGACCCTCCATCCAAGAACACAATCATGATTACTGACTACAGCATGTCCTGAGCCAGACTCCAAGACTATTGTGATCTTACAGATGAGGAAATTGGGCCACAGAGAGGGGAAGTAATGTGTTCACTGGTACCCAGCTAGAAAGGGGTAGAGACCAGGATTAGAACCAGGTATGAGATCTCAACCAGCTAAGAACAAGACCCCTGAATTGGAACAACCTGATTCCTGAGTGTCTCCCCCCAAATGGTGTCAGGTCAAGGGAGTATGTGCGTGTATGTGAATGTGGGGTCTGAGGCAGGAAAGGAACCTATTTCTTTTCTTAATCATGTAAGAATCAGGATTGAGTAGTTTCTGTACTTCTCATAGCCTTTGAGGAGCACTGTGCTATATTCAAGGAGACAATTGTCATAGATGCCAATTTCAGCCCAGTTCTGGAAGTAGGGGAGGGAGCGAAGGGGGAGATCTGTCTCATATACCCTTAGGTTGTATTGGCTCAAGCCTCCATAAAGTATTCACAAATATGAGGTAATACCCCATTTTTCCAAAAAGAGAATTTATAAAAAAAAAATTTTTTTATAGACTTTTAGGGATGTGAATGAAAGTGTCAAATGTCTACCTATAATATTTAATTAATAATATAAATTAATAGCATGGATTTGGAATTTTTTTTCCTCCTCTTACAAAAATTCAGAAAACAATTGTATCCAAATTCTTCCTTTGCATCTTCAGCATCAGCATCCTCCTCCTCATCAAAGTCACTTTTGGAGGCAGCTAACCCAGCTTTCCAGAGCATCTCATCCTCCCACTGTCTACATCATTTGAGAGGCAGCCCAATTTGTATCTGAGGAGGAGGCTGTCACCTGGAAATTGCATCTCAACAAGAAGTACCTATTAGCACAACATTAAGGCAGCTTTTAAAAATACATGATTTCTACAACTTAATAACTTTCTGCATTGCTTTGTAACAGTGATCCTTAAAGGCCATTTATGGTGATAGTCAGTGCTTATAATAGTAAGGTCATATCCCCAGGAATGATAACAAACTGGCATTAAAGTTACTTACCTCCTTTTTTTTTTTTACTACCAGCTCTATCAAGTGACATCTATAAGCACTCCAAACCAGCAATGAATGAGGTTGTTTCAGGTTAACATATTTTCCTCAAATGGCATTTTGTTGTCAAAAAATATAGCAATTGAATACGAGAGTGGAAGAAGAAGGTAGAATTGGCCAGGAGTTGACGTTGTGGGGCTGGGAAGATAGGCATATTGGAGTTCATTAAACTATTACATCAGTTTTTGTGTGTATTAAAAATTCTCTCTAAAAAAAAAGTTTAAATAACAAATAAAGTATTTGAGAAAATGTCATATAACATGAGAGACCTTATAAGGCTTTGGATACAAAGCAAACCCTTTTGTACAAGGGATAATTTTGGGGAGAAATACGTGCCATATATTTGGGCATATAAGGTATATACCTGTCTCTATCTTTCTTGTTGCTATTAGTTACTGTTATGGATTAAATTGCAAAACTCCAAAAAGATATGTTAATGTCCTAACCCCTTGTACTTATAAATATGACCCTATTTGGTAAATAGAGATTTTCTTTTGTTATGTTAATGAAATAGGTTAGGTCCTAAACCTAATCACTTTTGACTGGTATCTTATAAAAAGGAAAACAGCACCAAGAAACATACACACAGGAGGGAGACAGGTGCCATGTGAAGATCTATCTACAAACCAAAGAATGCCAAGGAACGCCCAGGGCTACCAACAAGGAAGGACCCTCCCCCATAGCCAATGCCCTGATTTGGAATTCTAGCTTCCAGAACTGTGAGACAATAAATTTCTGTTCTTTAAAGCTACCCACTTGTGGTATTTTTTGTTATGGCAGCACTAGGAAACTAAGGCAGTTACCAGCCTCCAAGGGACAACTCCTCACATATACATTGATGGTCTAGATTCTGAGTTACTTGAGCACAGAACTGTTTTACCTTAAAATCCCCAGAAGCTAGCAAAGGGCCTGGCACAGAGTTAGCCCTCTGCAAATATCTGTTGAATGAGTGAATGAAGATCAGTGACTGGTCCAAGGTTACACAACACTAAGTTGCAAACCTGCGCGTGACCTCAGGTTCTTTGACTCTTGTCCAGCACTCACTCTCATCACTGCAAGATTGCCTATTCCCGATCAGGCCTTGGCCAATTCCATAGCCACTCCCTGGCTTCTGATCAACTTTTGTCACAGGCAAAGTAGAATTGTGCTGTACAATATGGTAGACACCAGCCATATGATGTGCTGTAAGTGTAAAATGCACACCAGATTTTGAAGACTTAGTACAAAACAAAAAGATGGTAAAACATCTCATTAATAATTTTATATTGATTACATGTTGAAATGATAACATAGTGGTTATATTGCATTAAATGAAATGTTTTAAAATTAATTTCACCTGTTTCTTTGTATTTTTTTTTTAAATATGGCTATTGGAAAAGTTAAATTTACATATGTGGCTTATATTATATTTCTTTTAGACAGCACTGGTATGAAGGATTAAGCATTTGTCTAGAAGTCGGTAGAATATCGGGTAGCGGACAGGCTAAGGTAGGCCCTGCTTCGCTGAGCCCTATTTCCAGCAACTACCTGTGGACAGGTAAGTCTTGCAATGCTAATATAGGAAAGTATGCTCCTCTCCAGGGCCCTTTCGCCCACCACTACAGAAACTTCTACTGCTCAGATGAGATCCTCATTCCACATACAAGTTCTAAGGAAAATATCCAAAGGTTAAGAGGAAGCGTCACCTCCCACCAAATGCTCAAGTTCCTTCTATTATGGCTCCATTGAATACAGCATCTTCTCACTACCCTGAATGGGGGGTGGGGGTGGGGGGCAAGACATCCTTTGTCATGGAAAGCTTCCCTACCATTTCCCCTTCCAACTCAGATACCAGAGTTGATCAAAGAAGTATAAAGGCCTGGAAGACCGGGTTCCCAGTTTTCTCCTTGTTAACAACCTTGTGCTGTAGGTATATATCTCTATTTTATACATGGGGTAATCGAGGCTTGCAGTGGTGAAATGACCTTTCCGAGGTCACCCAGTAGGTACATGCCAGAGCCCAGACTCAAACTCTACTCTTCTTTAAACCAAACCCAGGACTCTTTCCAATATTCCTCAACCCTACTCTTTTTAAAGAACATTAGTCTTTTTTTTTTGGTATGATGAGCAAATAATCTGAGAAGCTGGACTATATGAAGAAGAACGGGACATCAGGATTGGAGTAAGGCTCATTAACAACCTGCATTATGCAGATGACACAACCTTGCTTGCCGAAAGTGAAGAGGACTTGAAGCACTGACTGATGAAGATCAAAGACCACAGCCTTCAGTATGGATTACACCTCAACATAAGGAAGACAAAAAATCCTCACAACTGGACCAATGAGCAGCATCATGATAGACAGCAAAAAGACTGAAGTTGTGAAGATTTCATTTTACTTGGTTCCACAATCAATACCCATGGAAGCAGCAGTCAAGAAATCAAAAGATGTGTTGCATTGGGCAAATCTGCTGCAAAAGACCTCTTCAAAGTGTTGAAAAAGTAAAGGTGTCTGAGGTGCGCCTGACCCAAGCCGTGGTGTTTTCAATTGCCTCATATGCATGTGAAAGCTGGTTGATGAATAAAGAAGACCGAAGAAGAATCACCACCTTTGAATTGTGGTGTTGGCGAAGAATATTGACTATACCATGGACTGCCAGAAGAACGAACAGATCTGTCTTGGAAGAAGTACAACCAGAATCCTCCTTAGAAGCAAGGATGGCGAGACTACGTCTCACATACTTTGGGCATGTTGTCAGGAGGGATCAGTCCCTGGAGAAGGGCATCATGCTTGGTAAAGTAGAAGGTCAGTGAAAAAGAAGAAAATCCTCAACAAGATGGACTGACACAGTGGCTATGGGCTTAAGCATAACAATGATTGTGAGGATGGTGCAGGACTGGGCAGTGTTTTATTCTGTTGTACATAGGGTTGCTATGAGTCGGAACCAACTCAATGGCACCTAACAACAACAACAGCAGTCATTTTTTAACAAAAAACAAAGAGTTATGAAATGAACTCTCTTGACGAATGAATTCTGGATAATTGTAATAATAATGATGAATCTGAGGGATGTGTAAGATGGCTTAAAAATCATTGTAGTTGTTAGATGCTGTCGAGTCAGTTCCAACTCATAGCAACTCTATGTACAACAGAACTAAACACAGCCCATTCCTGCTCCAACCTCAAATTGTTTCTATGTTTGAGCCTGTTGTTGCAGCCACTGTGTCAATCCCTCTCATTGAGGGTTTTCCTCTTTTTCGCTGACCCTCTACTTTACCTAGCATAATGTCCTGCTCCAGGGACTGGTCCCTCCTGAAAACATGTCCAAAGTACGTGAGAGGAAGCCTTGCCATCCTCGTTTCTAAGTTGCATTCTGGCTGTACTTCTTCCAAGACAGATTTGTTTGTTCTTCTGGCCCATTAAAAAAACCAAACCTATCGCCATCAAGTCAATTCCGACTCATAGCTACCCTGTAGGGCAGAGTAGAACTGCCCCATGGGGTTTCCAAGGAGTGGCTGGTGGATTCGAACTGCTGACCTTTTGGTTAGCAGCTGAGCTCTTAACCACTGTGCCACCAGGGCTCCTTCTGGCAGTCCATGGTATATTCAATATTCTTTGCCAACACCATAGTTCAAAGGCATCAATTCTTCTTCTGTCTTTCTTATTCATTGTCTAGCTTTCGCATGCATATGAGGCAATTGAAAGTACCATGGCTTGGGTCAGGCACACCTTACTCCTCAAAGTGACATTTTGCTTTTTAACACTTTAAAGAGATCTTTTGTGGCAGATATGCCCAATAATACACGTCGTTTGATTTGTTGACTGCTGTTTCCTTGGGCATTGATTGTGGATCCAAGTAAAATGAAAACCTTTACAACTTCAATATTTTCTCTGTTTATCATGATGTTGCTTATTGGTCCACTTGTGAGGATTTTTGTTTTCTTTATGTTGAGATGTAATCCACACTGAAGGTTGTAGTCTTTGATCTTCATCAGTAAGTGCTTAAAATCCTCTTCACTCACTGCAGGCAAGGTTGTGACATCTGCATATTGCAGGTCATTAATGAGTCTTTCTCCAATCCTGATGCCTTGTTCTTCTTCATTGAGTCCAGCTTCACAGATTATTTGCTCAGCATACAGATTGAATAGGTACTGTGAAAGGATACAACACTGACACACACATTTCCTGACTTTAAACCACGCAGTATCCCTCATTCTGTTTGAACGACTGCCTCTTGGTCTATGTACAGGTTCCACATGAGCACAATTATGTGTTCTGGAATTCCCATTCTTCATAATGTTATCCATAATTTGTTATGATCCACACAGTCAAATGCCTTTGCACGGGTAAAACACAGGTAAACAGCTTTCTGATATTCTCTGCTTTCAGCCATGATCCATCTGACATCAACAATGATATCCCTCATTCCACGCCCTCTTCTGAATCTGTCCTGAATTTCTGGCAGTTGCCTATTGATGTATTGCTGCAACCATTTTTCAATTACCTTTAGCCAAATTTTACGTGCATGTTACATTGTTCGATATTGTTCAATAATTTCCACATTCTATTGAATCACCTTTCTTTGGAATGGGCACAAATATGGATCTCTTCCATTTGGTTGGCCAGGTAACTGTCTTCCAAATTTCTAGACGTAGATGAGTGAGCACTTCTAGCAATGCATCCATTTGTTAAAACATCTCAACTGGTATTCTGTCAGTACCTGGAGCCTTGTTTTTTGCCAGTGCCTTCAGTGAAACTTGGACTTCTTTATTCGGTACCATCAGTTCTTGATCATATGCTACCTCTTGAAATGGTTGAACGTCGACCAGTTCTTTTTGGTACAGTGACTCTGTGTATTCTTTCCAACTTATTTTGATGCTTCCTGCGTCATTCAATATTTTGCCCATAGAATCCTTCAATACTGCAAGTTGAAGCTTGAATTATTTTCTTCAGTTCTTTCAGCTTGAGAAATGCTGAGCATGTTCTTCCCTTTTGTTTTCTAACTCCAGGTCTTTGCACATTTCATTATAATACTTTACTTTGTCTTCTCGAGTGACCCTTTGAAATCTTCTGTTCAGCTCTTATACTTCATCATTTCTTCCATTTGCTTTAGCAACTCCACGTTCAAGAGCAAGTTTCAGAGTCTCTTCTGACTTCCATTTTGGTCTTTTCTTTCTTTCTTATCTTTTTAATGACCTTTTGCTTTCTTTGTGTACGATGTCCTTGATGTCATCCCATAACTCATCTGGTCTTCAATCATTAGTGTTCAGTGGGTCAAATCTATTCTTAAAACGGTCTCTAAATTCAGGTGGGATATACTCAAGGTTGTCTTTTGGCTCTCGTGGACTTGTTTTAATTTTCTTCAGCTTCATCTTGACCTTGCATAGGAGGAATTAATAGTCTGTTCTGCAGTCAGCCCCTGGCCTTGTTCTGTCTGATAATATTGAGCTTCTCCATCGTCTCTTTCCACAGATGTAGTCCATTTGATTCCTGTGTATTCCATCTGGCGAGGTCCACAAGTATAGTAGCTGTTTATGTTGTTGAGAAAAGGTATTTCCAATGAGTAGGTTATTGGTCTTGGAAAATCCTACCATGCGATCTCCAGCATCATTTCTATCACCAAGGCTGTATTTTCCAACTACTGATCCTTCTTGTTGCTAACTTTCACATTCCAAGCACCAGTAACTATTAATGCATCTTGATTCCATGTTTGATCAATTTCAGACTGCAGAAGTTGCTAAAAATCTTCAATTTCTTCACCTTTGGCATTAGTGCTTGGAGCATAAATTTGAATAATAGTTGTATTAACTAGTCTTCCTTGTAGGAGTATGGATATTTTCCTATCACTGGCAGTGTTGTAGTTAGGATAGATCTTGAAATGTTCTTTTTGACAATGAATGTGACGTCGTTCCTCTTCAATTTGTCATTCTTGCATAGTAGACCATATGATTGTCCGATTCAAAATGGCCAATACCGGTCCATTTCAGCTCACTAATGCCTAGGGTATTGATCTTCAAGTGTTCCGTTTCATTTTTGACAAACTCCAGTTTTCCTGGATTAACACTTCATACATTCCATGCTCTGATTATTTTTTTTAAAAGCAAAAAGGAAGTTTTATTCGGCATATATTCAAAAAGGCAGAAGTAGGGAAACGGACAAGCATGCCGCTAGGGCCATGTCCGCCCGAGGCCAAGGCCACGTTCTGATTATTAATGGATGTTTGCAGCTGTTTCTTCCCTTTTTAAAGGTGTACCACATCAACAAATGAAGGTCCCGAAAGCTTTATTCTATCCACGTCATTAAGGTCAACTCTACTTTGAGGAACAGCCCTTCCACAATCATATTTTGCGTGCCTTCCAACCTGAGAGGCTCCTTTTCCAGCACTATATCGGACTGTGTTCACTGCTGTTGGTAAGGTTTTTACTGGCCAGTTTTTTTAGTAGATTGCCAAGTCCTTCTTCATAGTCTATCTTAGTTTGGAAGCTCCACTGGTACCTGTCCATCAGGGGTGACCCTGCTGGTATTTGAATATCAGCGGCATAGCTTCCAGCATCACAGCAACACACAAGCCACCACAGTATGATAAACTGACAGATGAGTGGTGGTAAAAATAATTACCCAAAACATTAAAACTCAAAGCATTGGTCACTGTGCCAACCCAATCAGTCCGAGCAGTGTTTCCTTCTGTTCTTTCCTGATAATCATGCTTTCTGTGGGAGGTCAGGGAAAATAGATACTCCTGCAGCAGATAAAATGTTATTATTTCTGGCAGTTTAAGGATGGAGTATCCCCCCCGGCCCTAACAGATGGAGCTCAGCCCCTGAAGCGCTGCTTCAAACAGCTTGGAGACATGTAGACGCCTTGCTGCCACTGGGCTGAGGCATGGGTTGGGTGGGGGGTGGAGGGGGGGGTGGTAGTAGGAGTCTGCGAGGAGGAAGCCCATCAAATATCCAGCAAAGCTAGCTTTTAAGCCAGACCTACTGGAGGGAAGTAACCATCTCAAAGCCATCACCAATTCCTCCTAAAACAGGACTAAAACCAAACCAAACCAGTTGCCATCGAGTTGATTCTGACTTATGGTGACCCCAAGTGTGTCAAAGTAGAACTGTACTCCATAAGGTTTTCATTGGCTGATTTTTCAGAAGTAGATCACCAGGGCTTTCTTCCGAGGTTCCTCTGGGTGAACTCAAACACCAACCTTTCTGTTAGCAGCTATGCACATTAACGGTTTGCAACACCCAGGGACTCTGAAACAGGACTAGCTATTAGGAAACTCTGTAGAATGCAGTAATGTCAACAGAGCACTGGTCCAAGGTCTGAAGGTACCAGTTCTACTCCTGGCTCTGGCACAGATGCATGTGGTCTGGGCTTAGAGATGAGAAGTGACTCATCTAAAGTTACATGCATTGGGGCAGAGCCAGATTCTCAGGTAGAACACAAGGTCTTAAAGTCCTCTACAGTTTTGGCATTTTATAAATCTGTGACCAGGTGATGGTAAAGATTTCCTTCATCAGGTTTGGTGCCCAGGCCCTGAAACTTCCCTTTCTGACTCATACAGAATTGGCACATGTTGTTCTTCCTACCCCCACCCTCCACTTGACATAGGTTCTTTCTTAGGAAGGACTAGTCACAGCTGGCTTCAGTGACGGCTGGCCAGTGTGGCAACACAGAGAGCCAAATCCATCTTGGCTCCAGGTAGGTGCTGGCTTCCTTTCTCTGCCAAGTCATACTTCGTAAGTGTCACCACTGGGTCAAGGTTTTCAGCAGAAAGAGGAGTGGCAGACCAGCTTGTTCTGATGCTGATCTACAGGGAAAGGCCTTTGAGCTGGGCAAGTGGTTGGAGAAAGGGCACTCAGGGGAGCCAGCCTTTCTTAGATGGGGCCTGAAAGTTGTATTGCAAACAAGTTTCCAGATGATGTTGATAATGCTGGTTTGGGGACCACACTTTAACAACCACTGACAGACAGTATCTGTGGTTAAATGGATATTTTGAAATGCCCCCCAGATGACTAGGGCCTCCCACGGCGTTCACCCCACTCACTGCAGTGGAAGCAGGTCTTGTGGAAACTCCTCCCATTGCATTGGATTTCTTCCGCGTGGTAGACGGCCTTTTCGCAGGCTCCGCATTTGGCTCCTCTGCCCCAGTTTGGCATCTTGCAGACTCTCTGATCAAGGTGAAGTCTAGTGAGAGACAAAGCAAATAACTCTAAATTCAGGCAGGCCTAGGAGAGAGCCATTCCTAGTGCAGTGGAAAGGAAGCCTAACTTCAGGTCTGAAGATCAAAGTCCAGCCCCAGTGTGTTTGATGGTTCATTCATTCATTTGGCAAACAGTTACTGGGCGCAAGTTATGTGCATAAGTCCAGACACTTACTCAGATGGCTTTGAGCAAGTCAGTTACCACTTTGTGACTCTGTTTTTCCTCTTTTGGTAAATTTCAATAGCACCTGCCCCTATGTACCTACCAGGTTCTTGGAAGGAATGAATAAGCTAATTTTGTGTATATCAGATTATAGGCAAACATTAAGTGCTATTATTTTTTTCCATCTAGGGTTTGAAAAATTGTCCGTTAGAAGTGGGAATAACCTAGATAACCTTATTATCTAGCTCAGTACTTCTCAAATCACTTGGGATCTTATTAAAGTGGAGATTCTGATTTGGTGAACATGGGCTGAGGCAGGAAATTCTCCATTTCTAATAAGCTCTAGGCAATACTGATGCTGCTAGTAGGGGACCACATTTGGGTAGCAAGACCTTGGCTTATATTGCTGATAGGAATATGTAATATATAAAATTACATATTCAGATTTATTCTTAAAATTCATTAATTATTTTTTAAGAATATCATCATCCAGGCCATAAGATATATTGGACCTACACTAGATCCAGCCCCAAACCAACCAAACCAGTTGCTGTTGAGTCGACTCAACAAGGCAACCCCATGTGTGTCACAGTAGAACTGTGCTCCATAGGGTTTCAGTGGTTGGTTTTCTGAAAGTAGATTGCCAGGTCTTTCTTCCAAGTTCCCTCTGGGTATTCTCAAGCCTCCAACCTTTTGGTGTTAAGTGTTTGCACCACCCAGGGACTCCTGGAAACCTACCTTCCACTCTCAGCACTTCCCTCAATGTGCTGTGTGTATCACAATGAACTACATAGCTTCTTTTTACATCTATTTTCCCATCTGTAAAAGGGAAAGAGTTATTCTTTTCCTTACTGCTTCACAGTGTTGTTTGGAGGACCACATGGCATAATGTGCAGGAAGGTGATTGACAGAGCTCAGAGGGCTTGGCAGGAGCCAGTTAGTGGGACTGACGGTCCTCCTGCAGGCCTGGGGCACTTCCTGCTGTAAATAGCTGCTGATACAGCCACAGCCCGGGCTGCCACCGTGCCCTTACTAGAGGACTATATGGAAAAGATACTAGCCAAGGAGGGGAGTTAAAAAAGTTATTTTCTCTTTCTTTCTGTGTCTCTGTGTGTTTTTAAGTTTGAATCTAAGTCTTCCATTTCCCCAGAGCAGAAGTGAAATAAACCATTGATACTCAGAACTTTCTGAAATTCTGCCAGCCCGAAATGGGCTGAATTTTCACTAGGATCCAGAATTTCCTAAATCCTGGTTTTTAAGAAGCCTGGAGTGTCATTTTGTCATTGACACCAAGCACTATCAGGCCGTTCTGAGTGGCTGCTTCTGACCTTTCTCTTTCCCTTCTGGGAAGCCAGTCACCTTCTTATAATAGTTGGCGATTAATACTAAGCCCTTCTGGGTCAACTGGTCCGGAGTGTGTCTCACAGCCTCATAACAAAGACAGTTTTGCTAAGAAACAGAAGGGAAATAGCAAACAGACCACTGAACCTGATACTAGGACTGAAGGGAACATTCCTGTCTGAATATCCCACCAAAGAGCTTTTCTCGCTTGTAAAAACAGTGTGGGGTTAGCCAGGAACATCCTATCCTTCCTCTCATAGCAGCAGGCTCTTTTTTTTTTTTTTTTTTTTTTTTTTAATTCAGTAACACTTTAAAAAATAACTATTTCAAAAAAGAGAAACATTTAGTGTCCCTCTTTCTCCGGCTTAGGCTGTTAAGTACAGTGGAAAGAGTAATGGATTTTGAATTAACACTTGGAATCAAGTCTGCCTTCATTCATTCATTCATTCACCATGCATTTATTACCTACCTATTATGTATCACTAAGGTCCCTCAGTGGTGCAAATTGTTTTCACTTGACTACTAACCTAAAGGTTGGTGGTTTGAACTTACCCAGCAACACTGCAGAAGAAAGGCCTGGAAAGCTGCTTCTGTAAAGATTATAGCCAAGAAAATTCTATGGAGCAGTTCTACTCTGTCACATGAGGTCTCCATGAATCGGAATTGACTCAATGGCAACAGGTTTTATTTATTTTTTATCATGTGTCAAGTACTGCAGTAGCTACTCAATGAGGGATCAAAGAGAGGAAAAATTAGAAAATGTAATTCATGGCCCCTGGCATTGAGAAGCCCACATTCTAGTGAGGAAGACAGACAGGACCCAAAGTACTTCATGCCAAATAAGAGTCTTGTGAGAATGGGTACAGAAACTCAGAGGGAATGGCCACAGAAACTCAGAGGGAATGGCCACCTGCGTCTAGACCAAGGCTGAAGGCAGGGAATTGTTGGATCACAAAAGAACATTCAAACAGGGTTTTGAAGTATGCGTAGCAGTTTTCCAGGTAGGGAAAACGAAGGACATTTAAGGCAGAGAAAAGAGCATACAGAAAGATGTGAAGGTCTTGCTATCCCCTAAAAGGGCCTAAATTGTTTATTTTAGACTGCATTTAAACTATAGACTTTTAAGATTGAAATAGACTTTCAGGATTAACCAGCCCTCTCATTTACCAACAGGGTAAGACATGAAAAGTAAAGATCTGGGAATGTTTTCTTAGTCAATTTCTTTTTCTAAGACACATCCTTCTCTGATTAAAGATGATACAGTCTCTGGGAAAGAATGGAATCACGTGATGTTGCTCATGTTCATTTTGATCTTGAGTTTCAACATAATATAAAATAGAGAAGAAATGTTATATATTTCATCCAAGAGCATGATAGTGACACTTGTGAAATTAATGCTGTGGAAACTTTCAATGAAAATAACCCTTGGTCAAATTTCTCACTTTAAATTTTTAGTGGAAATTTCATTGGCATATGCTGAAAGTTAACGGGAGACAGAGATGCCTCTTAGGGAATACACACACACACACACACACACACACACGTATTTTTTTTTTTTCCAGCAATTGCCTAGACATGATACTTTTCAGAATGAGGATAAGATTACAGATAGTACCTTCTTCACAAGGTAATGTATTCAAGCACAGATTGTTTTTAAGTGATTATAAATATCTGACATACATCAAGACTTGAAACCCAGAATAGAAGTCTTTAAACATTCTATTAAACAGGTGCTCAGTTCCATTTCTAAAGATGGGATTGTAGCTCTGGAGCTAAGGACAGAAGATGTCTCTGGTTTCTTCTTCCATCCTCCTAGGCCAAAAGGCAGAGGGTGTTGGAAAGGGTCCTGAATCGGGAGACTTGGGCTCTAATCTTGACTTTGCCATTTATTTCTGTGTGACCTTGAACTTGGGTGAAAAACGGCGATAATATTATCTCCTGCACTTTCCTCGTAGGACCATTGTGAACGTCGTGAAAATGTGGTGGAATTTAAAGCAGTACGGAGAAGCTATTCAAAGGCAAGGCATTCTTACACATTTTATTTCAGGTTATTCAAATAGCACCAACCTGCTAATTAAGTCGCTATGATCTGAAGCCACATTTAGGTCCTGGCTTATACACAACATAACCTTTTTGGCCTCCCACAGTGCTTTCGAATTCCTGTGTCTCAACACTCCCCTATCCAGTCCCAGAATGTGAGTTTGCCCTGTCCAAGGCACCAAGGGATGGAGCATTTGTTTATCAGTGTTGCCTGGCACAGGCAGGGTCATTGAAGGTGGGAACCAAATATAGGCTGGCCCGTCACTCGGCCCTATTTGTCACTTGGATCACAATCTCCATCACACTACCTGGCACTACTCTCTGGGTTGGTCCCTGAGATGGGTGTGCTGTCACAGATGGGGTCGTGCATCAGGATTGAAATAGGGACAGACTGAGGTTATGAGAATGAAAGAGAATGCAGGGCTCCCGCTAACATCAGCTAGAGAGTGGGTAGACTTCAGACCTTTGGATACTCAACTCAGACCTCAGTGAGAGACTACCTTGTGCAGATGTTTTAACGAGTAATGCCACGGAAGGGGTTATACGGGGGATGCACCGATAGGGAGTAGGGTGGAACAAGCACTGGATCAGAGGCCAGCAGGCTGGAGTTCTAATTTTGTCTTGCCTCTTAAAAACTGTGTAATCTGGGGAATCATTCAACTTCTCTGACCTTCAGCATCCCCTTTCTAAAATGGAGATAATGATCCCATCTATTTCACAGGGTTGCTGGGAGAATCGTATCAGTCCAAGTAAGTAAAATCGCTTTGTATACTGTAGAATGTTATCAATTGTAAAAGCTAATAACTCCAAGTTGTCACAAATCAATCTGGAATTTTAGAAGAATAACCAAAATGTGTATACCAAGTATTTTCTTCCTATTCCTTCTTTCCTTCATCCCTCCCTCCCTGTGTCCCTCCCTCCTTCCTTCCATCTTTCTGTCTTTCACTACCAATTATAAAGCTGAAAGATAATACCTTAGGGCAAAAATGGGTATGGTGGATTAAATGAACACATAGTGATTAAGTTTCTTCTTTGTAAAACAAAAAAACAAACCTGTTGCCATGGAGTTTATTCCATCTCATAGAGACCCTATAGGACAGAGTAGAATTGCCTCATAGGATTTCCAAGGAGCAGCTGGTAGATTCGAACTGCTGACCTTTTGGTGAGCAGCCGTAGCTCTTAACCACCGTGTCACCAGGGCTGCTTCTTTGTAGGGCCCATTAAAGAACCTGGGAGGGAACCTTACGTTATGAATTTGAGCAGAGACCTCAATGACTTTCAGCTCAGTACTGGTTCACTTGATCACCCTACCAGACATCTGATTTCCCATAGTGAGTTAAATTGTCTACATGGGCTGAGGCAAGGATTTAGGTCATAGGAACACACATCTGCAATGGAAAGGATAATCATAATTATTACTAATAAAGTAACGTTCTTATTGAAGCTAATGTGTCTGGAACATGGCCCATGGGCCAGGCACGGTGGTGTACCTCATTTAATTTTCACAGTAGTCCTTCAAGATAGGTACCATTATAAAATTTACTTTACAGATGGGAAATGAAGTCTTAGGAAAATCACATCACTTGCTCAAGGTCACATGACTAGTATATGTCACAAAGCATGGAACTTAGGTCTCTCTGACTTCAAACTGTGTTCTTATATTAATATTAGCTACTATTTATTGTTCACTATGCATCTGTTGGAAACCCTGGTGGCGTAGTGGTTAAGAGCTACTGTTGCTAACCAAAAGGTCGGCAGTTCAAATCCACCAGGTGCTCCCTGGAAACCCTACGAAGCAGTTCTACTCTGTCCTATAGGGTCACTATGAGTTGGAATCGAGTCAATGGCAATAAGTTTGTTTTTTTAATGTGTCTGTTGCTTTACATATACTATCTTTAATAGTTACAACAGTCTTGTGGAACAGATTTTGTTATTGCCATTTTGCAGATGAGAAAACTGAGACTCAGGGAGTTTAAGTAACTTGTCCAAGGTCACACAGCCAGTAAGTGGCAGAGCTGGGATTCAAACCCAAGTTAAACTGGTTCTATACCCCATATTCCTGCCTACAACACACTGGCCAGGACACAAGGGTCAGAACCTCCATTAACCACATTTTCTCAGTTGATAGGAGTTGGCCATCTGACATAGAGCAGAGAGAGCACCCACGGGTGGGAATAACAGGGAGAATGAATTTAATTCAGTAAAACAAAGAACTTTCTAAGAGTCAGTTCTGCTCAGACATAGAAAGGGCTGCCTTTGGAGCTGGAGAGTTCTTTCTCACTATTAATTTTCAGCTCAGGTGAGGATGGATGTCCAAGTGGCTGTGATGAAGTGAAGCACCTTCAAGGGTCCTTCAAGCTCTGAGATGGATTTAGGGATCTGAATAGTGACTAGATAGATTCTCACCTTGCAGAAATGCCACCCTCTCTCAGACACCACCTGTTCTCTATTCTTCTCTTAATCTGGGTAAAAGAGACGGCATACTGCAAAAGTGTAGACTTTGGAAAGAGCCAAGTCTGGGTTCAAAAACACTAACTGGAGGACCTCAAGCAAAGTGCTCAAAAACTCTGAGCCCAGTGTCCTCATGGCATATAAAGACAGGTTGAGAAGGCTTATCTTAAAAGGGTGTTTTCAGGTTAAATGTGATAATAATAATAATGACTATGATTCTATATGTAAAATATTTAATACATTTTTTTACCAGTTGTCGTTAAGTCAGTTTGGACTCATGGCGACCCCACGTGTGTCAGAGTAGAACTGTGCTCCATAGGGTTTTCAATGGCTGATTTTTCAGAAGGAGATCACCAGGCCTTTCTTCCGAGGCACCTCTGGGTGGACTTGAACCTCCAACCTTTCTGTCAGCAACTGAGCACATTAACCGTTTGCACCACCCAAGGACTTCCCTTAATATTTAATATTATTTAGCAGGTATTTAATAATTTTAGTTGCTTTCATTATTACTCTTTATTAAATTTTTATTATTACTTTATCACTAGTTCTCAAAGCTATTTTCTGAAACAAGCAAATTTCTCCCTGCTTCTTCTCCCTGGACCCTCTGTTTCAGACTCTGAACCCACTCCGTTTCCCAGACTTCAGAGTTTGCAACCCCAGGGACAGGCACGGTCAGAAAGCATTGGCTCCCCCAGGGGCATCAATGCACCTGGCACCATTGATTACATGTCAGACAAGGTCCTAAGCTTCTGCCCTGGGGCAATCACTCCCTCTTTTGGAGGCCCTGGTGACTCACATTAGCTCACCTCACTGGGCTGTGGGCTGTGAGGGGAAGCAGGATGCCTAAGCAGGGCACAGAGGAGACACTCTCCAACTCCCTATCTCCATGTAGGACACTCAAGGTTAGCAGCCTCCCCCTCAGCCTCTGAATCCAGATATACAAAGTCCTCCATCCTGAGACCCATCACAAAGCCTGCAAAGCATAGGTTGCTCAGTCCCAGCATAGACATGAACCTGAGCATGGCCTCTGACCCCTTTAAAACTCAGATCTGGAGAAATGGTAGATACACTCATTAAACTAAGGCTGAAACCCATGAGTCATATGACACCATTTCTGAAATTATTGCTGAAGTGCTGTCGACTCTTACTGTCAGAAACTAGCTCTGTTCTCCTTTGAACTTTACAGTTTATTTTTAAGCCAGTTTACATCTTAGCTCTGCCACTTTTTAGCCATGTGACCCTGAGAAGTTACTTTGCTCCCTTGAACTTCAGTTTCTTCCTCTGAAGATGCTGCTGTGATGCTGAACAGGTTCAATGGAGCCTCCAGACTAAGACAGACTAGGAAGAAAGGCCTGGTGGTCTACTTCCGAAAATCAGCCAATAAGAACCCTATGGATCACAACAGTACTATCTGCAACTGATAATGGGGATGGCATAGAAACAGGCAGCGTTTGATTCTGTTGTGCATGGGGTCACCATGAGTTGGGCTGACTGGATGGCAGCTAACAACAACAACAAATGAACTAATACTTGTGCCTTCTGATTCACAGGCAGTAGCTGGACAACAATTCATGATCAACCCTTTTCCACGATGAGGTCCAGATGAGGCTCAGGAAAGGCTTCCGTCCACCACAGCCTTCAAAACAATCATTGTCTCCTTTTCATGCTTTTCTTCACAGGGATGAATAACCAGTTTTTCACATTCACAGCCATCACATTTCTCTTTGGCCATGAAGCCAGCCCTAGATACAGTATTCCCAGACATCTGAGCATCACGCTTATAGTTGGAGATCTGCCTGCCTCAGGAGTTGTATTTCCTGTGTGATATATTCCTATTCCTGCATCCTTTCTCTTGTAAAACAAATTAATCATCTTCTAACACCTGGTTAGCTTGTTATCCACTCTGACCTCTGGATTTTTATCACCACGTTTGTACTTAGCAGGAAATCCTTCCACAACTCTTAGGGTTTGGCCCAGTGCCTTTTCTCAAAGACCTTGCATATTTGTACAGCCGTGTTAAACTTTACAAACTACTTTCTTATACTTAAGCTCATCCGATGCTCACAAATCCCTCGAGTAGGTGGCATTGCCTTGATTTTACTGTTCAGAAAATGGAGGCTCAGAGAAGGTAAGTGATGTTCAGAGTGGGAATTGGAACTGACTCTATGACTGACACTCCTTGTTTTTCTCTCTTTCTTTCTCCACGTCCTCGGGGTTTCTGGATTTGTATTCTACAAAGAATCGGTCTCTCCTTCCTCCAACAAGATTGTGATTATTTGCCTGTGGGCTGCACCTGCTTACTCTTCCCATCTCACTCTCCCTCCACCCCTGCCCTGCCTCCCCCGTCTCTGATGGATGGTTTGTGCATCTGCACTGAGAGCACCTGTCTGCCTGGCCCCGGGGGGGGGCACCGAGCCCTGGAGGTCAGCTGCACTCCTAGCCCAGCAGCCGGGGCTCATTTCCACTGACTGTAAGCGACTGGGTTGTCCAGAAGAGAACCGAAGCCATGCCAGACAACACATTAGTAAGAGTCCATCACATTTTCTGGGTCATAAAGCAGTTTTACACCATCATGATGAATTGGATATACCCATCATTCAGCATTCACCCGAAAGTAAACTGTAGATGAAACACTATCCCCGTCCCCCGCCCCAGTCTGTGTTCATGCCTACCCCTCCCTGCATCAGTGTTGCCTCTACCTCCCTGAGCCCTGGCACAGCAGAGAGTCAATACATGCCTACTAGGACTGCACTGAGTTGTACTGCAGAAACACAGGTTCCTGGACCTGTCACCCGACTGCTCCTTCTTGGAGGAGTCCCCTCCCTGGCTCCTGACAGGAGCAGAAATTAAAAGTGGCAGCTTTGATATTTGGGCAGCATTTCCCCTCAGACCATTTCTTAAAATCACTTCTCGTTGTGCCTGTCATTCACTATGATAGAAAAAAATCCTTGACTGAAACCTAGAGGAAACACTGGGGAATCACCCCTCTGCCAGCCCCTACCCTGAATGGGGGATTAGGCTTGAATTAAATAGAGCTTTTAATGGGTTTCCAAATAGCCATATCTTTTTGATTAATTTTCAAATTCTTAAAAGTAAGTCTCTTGCTGAACACCTTTGGAATATAAAATCAATTTTAAACCAACACACCTTCATTGAGTATTTCCTATGTGCAAGGCAGGGTATTGGGTATTAAGAAATATCTGCCATTCACCCATACCTTTTGAACTGCACAGTTCCTTGTATTTTGAGCATAAGAAAAGTGGCTTCTGTTGTATTACATCTCTTACAACTACTTTATAACTGTGCAGAACTTTACAGTCTAGAAAAATATCACCACATCCATAGTGATCCTTGCACTGAAGGAGACCAAGACCCTGTGGGCAGAAACTTTGTCTCAAAGTCACATCCATTAATCGTATGGTAATTGTAGGACTAGAATGCAGGTAGTTAGACTTCAAATCCAGTGGTCTTTCCTTTTTTTTTTTTTTGGTTTTCCTGCCATCCCAACTCAGACAATAGGAAACATTATTCCAGCATGAAAATAGTTTTAGACCAAAAATAATCCTTTGCCCATTTCTTTGTCTGTGAGTTTCCTTTGAGCCCACAAATATTAATCACTCTTTTGGGAATTTTTTTAAACAACCTCTAGGTCCACACCAGAATCAAGTATAACTTAAGCCTCCTCACACAGAACCAGAAAGGTTGTGGGTACTTGCACGTGAAACACACCGTTACTGTATGGGGCTCTTCATAGTCCCAACCAGCCAGCAGGCCAGCCCACCCCCCAGCCCAAACTGCTCCTCTCCACTTACCTGCCTGTGTCGTCTGTGTCCGCTCAACTGAGTAAGGTGGGCTCTCAACCTGTTTAAATATATGGAGGCTGTCGCCAGCCTTGGCCTGTGGAGGGAAGGGTGGGAGGGAGGCCTAGGGGAAAGGGTGAATGAGACATGAGTAACACAACTGCTATCAGAGGCTGAAAATAGCCTGTGACCAAAGCCCTGAGTTTTTTCCCCCAACGCCAGCTGTGAGGCCCTTGGAGAATATCACTTGGGTTCTATTTTAATTGCCTATGGCACCAAAGGATCAATTTGTGGAGCATATAATTTCTGATCAAGTGGTTGGAATGAGAACAAGGCAAAGAAAGGCTTTATATTTGAAATAATTTCTCCAGCTCCCTCTTCCCCCACCCTCCGACCTTCCTGGATTTCAGTGCAAGGGACCTGCAGATGAATCACGATCCATATCTGGGAGACCTCTGGAACTCCAAGACACAGGTCTCCTCAGTTGTGAAGAGAACTCAAAGCTAAAAATAAGAGTGATGGGTGTCTGAAGCGATACTTAGATAATCTCTTTAAAGAAGCTTGAGGAAAAAGATCAGCTAATCCCCAGGGTCCTGTGACTCCATGGCCCACTATCCTATGAAGAAAAGTATCCTCCAAATTCATGGTTTTGCATTACTTTGTTAATCTTTTTCCACTTAAGACTTTGTCATTACAGTGTGTAGGATTTACAATGAGTATTGATAATTCCCTGTAGCCTGACATTTTCTTTGGAGGTCTGATTTCTCTTTGGGTGGCATGTACACATTTTGGCTTTGATCAAGCTTCATGGCCTCATACAAATTATAGAATTTCATACCTGACAAGAAGGTCTGAGATTTAATAGACAATTCTTCATGTTACATTTGAGGAAACCTGGAGTCTTGGTGGCACAGTGGTTAAGAGCTCAGCTGCTAACCAAAAGGTTAGTAGTTCACATCCACCAGCTGCTCCTTGGAAATCCTATGGGGTAGTTGGACTCTGTCCTATAGGGTCGCTATTAGCTGGAATCGACTCGATGGCAACAGGTTCAGTTTTTGGTTTAGGCACTAACTCACCCAAGACCAGATAATGAGTTATTGGCAGGGTCCAGATTGAAATTCAGGTCATCCGTCTCCCAGGCAAAAGCACTTTCCATTAGTGTTGACCTGGATGTTAGGGTTAGGTGTAGGTAGTTTCCAACCAAGAGGTTTATGAAACCCAGCCCTTCAAATTCATTGTATTAGCCCATCAGTGGCAAGCCCACAAGGCAATTGGTTGAGTGATAGAATATTTCACTGAAAAGAGGGTTTTGGTAATTTCACAAACATGGTCACAGCACAGCCTCATATGAGATATCCTTAGTCTATGTTTTCGTGCAAAAGCATGTTCACATAGAAATAGGCAATGATGAGAACTCCAGAATGCCAGAGCTAGAAGGGACCTTAGAAGTCTTCTAGGACAGTGGCTTATTCACATCTGGGTGTGAGACTTTCTACCTCTGGGAGTCATTAACCCAAAAACCAAACCTTTTGCTGTCAAGTGGATTCCAAATCATAGGAACACTGCAGGACAGGGTTTCTTTCCATGGCTGTAAATCTTTATGAAAGTAGGCTGCCACATCTTTCTCCCACAGAGCAGCTGGTGGGTTCAAACTGCTGACATTTTGGTTAGCAGCTGAGCTCTTAACCACTGCACCACCAGGGCTCCTTTGGAAGTCACTAGTTCTGGGGAATTTCTCTGACTTTCTGGCCCCTTAGCCTGGAGCCATACTGTTAATGCCACTGGTCACAAGTGGGGAAAGGCAAGGAAGGCTACTGGCCCAACAAACCTGGATCCAGTTTTTTTGCTCATCACTTTGATAATTGCCAGAGCCTCCTCCCACTTCTGTGTCTACTGATTTTGAGTTTGTGATGTTCTCATAATGGCTGTCACTTCACAGCAATCCCCTGTTACTTGTGTTGTGGGCTGTGGTCCTTCAGGACTTCTTTCTCTGTAAATGCAAGTCTTTGTGCTTTCTCTCTGAAATTCTTCAAAGTTTCTGGCTTGCTGATAGGAACTCCTTTGTTTTGTTTTTTCCATGTCATTTGTGATTTACTGTCCTTTAAACATCTTTCTGGAGCCCTGGTGGCACAGTGGTTAGGAGCTACAGCTGCTAACCAAAAGGTCAGCAGTTCAAATCCACCAGCCACTCCTTGGAGACCCTATGGGGCAGTTCTACTCTGTCCTACAGGGTCGCTATGAGCTGGAATCGAATCGACAGCAACGGGTTTGGTTTGGTTTGGTTTTAAACATCCTTCTGCAGCTCTGTGATTCCTTGGCGCTCTCTAGAGTAGTGCTAATAGATTAGCCAGTAGCCACATGTGGCTATTTAAATTGAAGTTGTTTAAAACTAAATAAAATAAAAAATTCAGTTGCTTGGTCACATTAGCCACATTACAAGTGCTTAACATGTACTTGTGGTTAAAGTTCTGCCTCATTATTCCTAGGATAACCATAAATGAGTAAGCTGTTGGGAAACATAGGTCAGAAAGAAAGTGAGGCGGGATAATGATGGCAATATAAAAACACATGCCTTAAAGCATTACCTTTACAACCATGAGCAGAAGGCAAAGGGAAGCAAATTATAAACATTATTCTATTGAATCCTGGGAATAGCTTCGTAAAAGGTACTGTTCCCATTGTATGAATGGGAAGTGAATAAATGCAGCAGATGAAAAATAAGTAACTCCTCCAAGGTCACACAGTTGAGCCAACCGTGAGTTAATGGCAGTGTAAGACTAGAACCCACTGCTTCTGCCTCATTGTTCTCCCAGGGTAACTAAAAACTGGTGAGTCACTGGGAACCACAGACCATGGAGGTGGCAGAGTAATTCAAATCCAGATATAACTCCAAAACACTTCTTTCCTCTACAACAGTGGTTCCCTACATTTATTTGATCATGCTCCCCTCAGTAAACATTTCTGAGCATTATATGTTAGACAGATATATATAAGTCGATAGATATAGATACATTTATTTCTAAGTTAATAATATATTGCTATGATAATATGATGCACATTATGAAACATTCATGATTATACATCTAGAAGGATAAAATAAAGGTTATAATTTTTTTCTCATACTCTGGTACTATTTCACACTCTCCTTGGGGCGTTGCCTTCCCATTGCTCTAATCCCTACCACACAAAAGAAGGAATATTTTGGGGAAGAACTCACAGGCTTGGGAATCTCAGCTTCCAGCTGCCCATCTAAACCACTCTGAAAAGAAGCATAGTTGGGCCATAATGTATTCACTGTCAGCCACATTCTTGAGTAACTAAGGCTTTTTCTATGCACCAGTGGTCTGATATTTGTCATTGGCTCTTATTTCAAAAGGAGAATTAACTTTAAACTACAAAGGTTGCTTCTGGCTATGTGTCCCATTTGTGAAAGACACAGAAATGGACAAACGACACTTGAGTGCATTAAGAAGATCCTTTTTTTCCCCAAGAGATAAAAACAAATGTTGTCACCTTCACTGAAACAGAGTGAGACTTGGTGAAACATTTGCTCACAGTATACAGATTTTTTATTTATCGGTCTCCTTGTTGTTATGGCCGTTCCTTACTTGTTGACTATAGTGATAATGGTTGTTTCTTACGCAACACTTGTTAGGTTAAAAGCACGGGCATGTTTCGTTCTCTCTCAGGTGCAATCTCTCCCCTCTCTGTCTCTCTGCTCCTTTCTCTCTCTGTTGCTGTCTCCCAAGCAGTGGGAGAACATAGGTGTCATTATCTCCTGTCTACAGATGGATTAGAAACTGGCTTGAGAATTTAGGTCACACAGCCAGTAAATGGTAAAACTAAGACTTGAATGCAAGTTTTCTGCTCCAGAGTCTGATAGAAATTATAACTGATGTAGCTGGCATCAGGAGCCCAGGTGGCATAGTGGTTAAGGGCTCGACTGCTAACCAAAAGGCTGGCTGTTCAAATCCACCAGCTGCTCCTTGGAAACCATATGGGGGCTGTTCTACTCTGTCCTATAGGGTTGCTATGAGTCAGAACCACCTCGATGGCACCTAACAACAAGTTGGCATTAGGGAGTTCCTGGGTGGTGCAAACAGTTAACATACTCGACTACTAAGCAAAAGATTAGAGATTTGAGTCCACCCAGAGTGCCTTGGAAGAAAGGCCTGGAGAGCTACTTCCAAAAAATCAGTTATTGAAAACCCTACGAAGCACAGTTTTACTTTGATACGCATGGGATCACCATGATTCGGAGTTCAACTGTTTAAGTGGGATCTTCTTAGGTGATATTTCCAGGTTGAGTAGTCTTTATGACTGTTTACATGTGTCAACAACAGATACCTAAAACGTCTTTTGAATTCAGCCCTTATCCTCTTATTGCCTTGATTCAATATCTTTTCCAGAACCGTCCTTCCCAGTTTCCCCACCTCAGTTCCATCTCTCACACTGCCTCCAGAGTGGTCTTTTGAAACACAGGTCTGCTGATGACACTCTTCAGCTTAAAGACATCTGTTAGCTCCCCATTACTGTGAGATCATGTTAAACATTTTTGGCATGGCATTCAAGTTTCTTCATCTTGCTCCAAATCAACTTTCCAACATTTTCTCCCACCACCCCACTTTCCTTTATCCTATCTTCCAGCCTCTTCAGTCTAATCACTGTTTTCCAAAAATAGCTAGTACTTTCATGCCTCCGTGCTTTGCTCATGCTCCGTCCTCTGCCTGGAATGTCCTTTGCCTCCTTAACCTTCTCCCTCTTGTGCAACGTTACCCATCCTTCAATATGCAACTCAAATGCTGCCTCTTCAGGGAAGTCCTCCACATCCACCCCTTTCTAGGTAGGATGGGTTACTCTCTGCTCTGAGTTTCCAAAACACTTTATTCACACTTCTCATCACGAGGAATTTTGACTAGTTGTTCACATGTCTTTTTTGACTCACTAAAGAGTGAACTCCTTAGGAGAACAGACAGCATCTTATTTATCTGTGTGTCCTCAGTGTTTGCATCTACTAGACTTATGATAAGTTTTTGATACATTTATTCATCTAGCTAAGTGATTTTGGGCCTTGAAAGGACAAAGTTCCTATGAGATCTTAGATAAGCAGCAAACGATAAAGCAAAAATTTAGCGAGAAAAAAGTTACTTATTTAAGAATATAGTCACTGCATCTAAAATGTTCAAATAAGGATTGGATGCATTTTTAGAATACTTGAAAGCCTTTTTTGGCTTTATCAAAATGTTGATACTGTGCCTATAGAGGAAATAGCACTGGGTAGGAATGGACAGATACGGGTTTCTAGTCTTAGCTCTGCTATTAACTAACTGCATGCTCTTTGACAAGTCAGTTCTCTCTGGTTTCTTCATTTATAAAATGTTCGTGTTGGACAAAATGGCCCTTGAGGTCTCTTCTAATTGTGTTATTTGATGATTCTTATTTTCTGTCTTAGACATCTGGTGCTGCCCCAACAGAAATCCCGCAAGTGGACGGCTTTAACAAAGAGAAATGTATTCTTTCACAGTCACCAGTAGGCTAGAAGTCCCAATTCAGCGCGTCAGCTCCAGGGGAAGGCTTTCTCTCTCTGTCTGCTCTGGAGGAAAGTCCTTGTCATCAATCTTCCCCTGGACTAGGAGCTTCTCTGCTCAGGAAACTTGGGTCCAACAGACACACTCTTCTCCTGGCACTGCTTTCTTGGTGGTATGAGGTCCCCAACTCTCTGCTTGCTTCCCTTTCCTTTTATTTCTTGTAAGATAAAAGGGGGTACAGGCCACACCCCAGGGAAACTCCCTTCACATTGGATCAGGGATGTGACCTTAGTAAGGGTGTTACAATCCCACCCTAATCCTCTTTAACATAAAATTACAATCACAAAATGGAGGACAACCACACAATACTGGGAATCATGGCCCAGCCAAATCGATACACACATTTTTTGGGGGGACATAATTCAATCCATGACATTTTCCAATTAGGAAAACTAAGTCTCTGTTTCCCTGCGAGTGTACTGGCCCTTTGGCAACAAAAGCAGACATTCTATATTGTCATAAAAACACCTTTGAACTACTGCAGTGGTTTTGAGAACTGGTGGCACAATGGTTAAGAGATATGGCTGCTAACCAAAGGGTTGGCAGTTTGAATCCAGCAGGTGCTCCTTGGAAACCCTGTGGGGCAATTCTACTCTGTCCTGTGGGGTTGCTATGAGTCGGAATCGACTTGATGGCAATAGGTTTGGTTTTTCAGTTTAGTAGATGATTTGGCCTTTTGGTCCTAGTGCTGGAGTAGGACTACAACTGAGGCCAATAAGTGAGGACCGACCCAACTAAGAGGGATCACCTGGGGGCCCAATGTTAACTAAGCCTCAGAAGGCCCATGGTGAGGCCAGTAAAAGCCTAAGCTCATAGGAGCTTCCTGGGCTGGAGGATATGAGCATTCTACTCTTAGAGGAGGGCTAAGCAGCCCCTTCTGTGCTGAAGAGCTCCCCTCCCCATCCTTGTCCCAGGGTGAAGCTATCAGCCAGGGGGATAGGAGATCCATTAGAAGGAACTGGCACCAGAAGCAGCAGAAACCCTGGACCTGGTAGAAGGCAGAGCAGAGCGCAGAGCCGGGAGAAACAGCAGCAGAGGCCAGGAGAGGGAGAAGCTGGCATCTGCTGAGCAGAGATGTGGCAGCAGAGTGGTCTGAGAGGAGTGGTTCAAAAACTGTAACATGCTTTGGGCTGCAATAGCAGTCATGAGCCAGCCCAGGCAGCAGCGGAAACCCCATTCAAAGCTCAGAGGACGTCTATCCGCCAGCCTGAGTGCACCCCGCACAGGGGTTGCCCTTAGAGTAGTTCTGCTTCAAGAGCTGTTGTGATGCTGGTCCAGGACTATCTTGAGGCTGCTGGTTGAGAGATGAACCAGCAGTGAAATGGGGTGACAGCAGCTAAGAGACATGACAGCCCAGTAACGTAAGAGTAAACATTGACTTTCCATTATGAAACTGTTATTTCCATGTGCTAACGCTCTGGGAATGTCTTGTGTGTGCTGGCTCTGAGTGGGCAAACATGATATTATTAGTGAAAAATCTTTGAGTGCACCATGATAATAAATTTGTATTATTTTTGTATTACCTGTGGGTGAGTACATCACAGATTTGGTGTGTGTACACCATACCTACTGCTGCCCCATTATTGTACATAATATTGGGGAATTAGAAAGAGTATAAGATATTTTGGGAGCCCTGGTGGTGCAGCAGTTAAGAGCTTGGCTGCTAACCAAAAGGTCAGCAGTTCGAATCTACCAGCTGCTCCTTGGAAACCCTATGGGACAGTTCTACTCTGTCCTATAGGGTTGCTATGAGTTAGAATGACTCGATGGCACATAATAACAACAACATAAGATATTTTATGAAGTGAGAGATCCTGATACAGGGAAAAACACAAAAACAAAAGCAAAACAAAGTGACAAACAAAAAGCTCCTTTCTGCCAAAACATCAGTGTTTTGCCCCTTTGAAGTTGGAAGGCCAAACATCTGAACAAGAAAAAGATCTCAGAAAGATCAGTAGTTTCTGTTGGGTTCATAAGGATGAAGGAGAGAGTCAGGTGGTCAGGGTACCCCTGCAATGGTTTAAAGAGGAAGAAGAAGATGCTTGGATGTTGACTTTAAAACTCAGGTCTTTAGGGCAGGCATCGTACAAGATGATACAGGTACAGAGAGAATTGGAAATCCTCAAGGTGGTATGTGCAGCTGTGTTGTTGGCTCCCACTGGACTCTGTGACAATTGTGTTATGGTTAGCTGCTGCTGAGTTGGCTCCAACTCACTATGACCCCATGTACAACAAAACGAAATGTTGCCTGGTCCTGAGCTGTCTTCACAGTCCTGGGTTACTTGAATCCATTGTTGCAGCCACTTTGTATTTTGAGTGCCTTCCAATTTAAGGGGCTAATCTTCCAGCACTATATAGGACAATATTCTGTTGTGATCCATAGCGTTTTTACTGGCTAATTTTCAGAATTACATTGCCAGAACTTTCTTCCTATTCTTAGTCTGGACAATTACCCTTTGTAGAAGAAGAAATATGAAAATCCCTCAATATTCTGAAATGCTGTTCTTCCCGTTTTTAATAGACCTACTCAAGAAAAATTCTACTTTTAAATTAGCAGAAATCCTACTTATCCAGAAATTTCGTTCTAGCCTATAGAAATAGGCTTTGTTTTGTTTGCATTTCCTTGGGTTAGGAATGAATAAAAATAGAAGTTAGAAAAATCACTCATGGTCAAATTTGAGTTACAACTTGGAATGTGTGTTTCAAATATCCATTGAGGGGATCTTGGGGTTGGCAGACTTCAAATCTTATACCTACTTTTGCCACTTCTGAGGTCATAGACTAAGGGATTTCAACTAAAGTCCCATAAACCCACAAGAGATAAAATTTATTTCGACTAAAACTGACTATACACACCGTTACGGAAATGTCTGTCAGCTGGAATGTAGCCTAGGTAGATGGTGAGATGCTGTGTGAGAAACAAGTTTCTGAGATTAAGTAGCATGTAAGAAAGCCCCTTGTTTCCTGGAAGATGGAAGGACTTTGCCTCATGAGGATTTGAGAGAAAGTAGTCAGGGCAATAAGCAGCTGTAGTCACAGAATGACATAGTGCTGGAGTGGAGGCCAAGTATATGGTGTGACAACTGTGGATCTTTTTATAGATGCTGAGATATGGTGCTGGTGGTTGTGTTGTAGTTATTGGCAACTTGTTTGGTGATATATCAAGTCTGTGCATTCCTTTTAGTGAATTGCCCCCAAATGATAGAATTTGAAAGTGCTCCAAGAACTCTCAGAGGCTATAGGGCTACTATAGTTAGACAATAGAACTTGATGATCATTAGACCTGTAATATTTTCAATCTTTAAAGAAAGACTGCATTGTGAATACTCTGCTGAACATGTGAAGGCAGAAATCATGGAATCAGTTTCAACTGAAAAAAATTTTCCTTGTAGATCTTAGGCTAATTGAAAATTAGGTATCATGTTTTATCTTGAACATAGGAAGGAATAATGAAAATGAAGAGCATGTTTGGGGTAGTGATAAAGGATACTGAAAACAAACCATGTGAGAAACAGCCCAAGGAAGCAGAGATGTTTATTCAGAGAAGAATTGGTGATGGTGGGAATATGAAAACTTTAGCAAATCTTCAAATATCTGATGAACTGTCATATATAGGAGGAAATAAATTTGTTCTGAGAAAGGGAAAAGCTAGAACCCATGAGGGTGCAGGAAGGCTGATTTTTTTTTTTTTAATGTAAAAGAAAAACTTCAGTAAAATGCCCAAAGGGCCCAAAGTTAGGGTTGAAGTTGGAAATTTTGGAAGCTTTGGATGAGATGATCTCCAAGGTCTTTTCCAATTCTGAGATCCTCAGACCCTATATTACTCAGCATATCCCACTCACAAAGCCTGCTTGTTAAGTGAGGTACCCATCTATCTACTTCCCTTAAACTTTTAACTGAAGCTCTAGATCATATAGGTCATCTAAAATAATGTCACAGAACAGAAAAAAATATAGAACTCATAGGCAAAGTCAAGATATTAAAACTGATAGGAGAATGGATAGACTCCCAACCTGCAAAATTAGTTTCATGGAAATTACAACTTCTGGCAATAATCTGCTTTATGTGATCTTAAGCAAGAGGAATATCATGTGTGCCCAAGTATGACGATTAGTGGTTTCAATAAGAGACTTCTTTCCTCCTTGGGATCAGCCCTTTCCGATTTATTTGACAAAATTCTTCTGGCTGAGTACAGTTCTGCTTATGTGTTAGGAGTCACTAGTGAGTTTTGAATTTGCTTTTCATAAAGATTTATTTATGAGGGACCTCAGAAATCTTCTCCTTGAGCTCATTTATATAAGTGAGCTCATATGTAGAAGAGGATACTAGCCTTGAGAAGTTAAGTGCCTTATTCAGAGGGTCAGAGCTGGCACTGGATGCCAACTTTGGCTCCTAAGCCATACATTTTCTACCTCACTGAGTGGAGTCAAGTGAGATCATGGATGCACTGTCGCTTGGCATTGTAACAGAGCTGGGTCAGATAGCTGCAGTGGGGAGTGACTGAGTTCCATACAATACATTTGTACAGGGCACTTTGACCTAAGAATCTTTCAGCTCCTGGATTTGAGACTATGAGGATAGTGGGAACCAAAATGACCCAAAGCTTGCAATGTGCCAACTTTCTGGCACATCTTGGGCACTGGGAAGTGGACACTGCCTGGCCATCTCTGCAACTTTTCTCTCCATTTCCTCTCAAAAGTGCCACATGGTATTGTATATTGTTAGTTGTCATCAAGTGGGCTCTGACTCATGCGACCTTACATGTAATAGAATGAAACATTGCCTGGTCCTGTGCTATCTTCATGATCGTTGGTATATTTGAGTATATTGTTGTGGCTATTGTTTAGCTGATCTCATTGAGGGTTTCTCTTGTTTTTGTTGACCCTCTACTTTACCAACCATGATGTCTTTTTCTAGCAATTGGTCCTTCCTTATGACCTGTCCATAGTAAAGGCGTTGAAGTCTTGCCATTTTCACTTCTAAGAATCATTCTGGTAGTTCCTTATCATACAACCACAATGGTATTATATGTTATTGTTAGGTGCCATCAAGTCAGTTCCAACTCATAGGGACCCTACGTACAACGGAATGAAACACTACCTGGTCCTGCACCATCTTCACAATCACTGCTATACTTGAGTCCATCATTGCAGCCACCTTGTCAATCCATCTTGTTGAAGGTCTTCCTCTTTTTCTCACTAACTTTCTACCTTACCAAGCATGATGTCTTTCTCAGGGACTAGTCCCTCCTGATAACATGTTCAAAGTATGTGAGACGAAGTTTTGCCATCCTCGCTTCCAAGGAGCATTCCGGCTGTACTTCTTCCAAGACAGATTGTTCTTCTGGCAGTCCATGGTATATTCAATACGCTTTGCCAACACCATAATTCAGAGGCATCAATTCTTCTTCAATCTTCCTTATTCATTGTCCAGCTTTCAAATGCATAGGAGGTGATTGAAAACACCATGGCTTGGGTCAGGCACACCGTAGTCCTCAAAGTGATATCTTTGCTTTTAAAGAGGTCTTTTGCAGCAGATTTGCCCAATGCAGTATGTCGTTTGATTTCTTGACTGCTGCTTCCATGGATGTTGACTGTGGATTCAAGTAAAATGAAATTCTTGACAACGTCAATCTTTTCTCCACTTACCATGATGATGTATTGGTCCAGTTGTGAGGATTTTGTTTTCTTTATGTTGAAGAATAATCCATACTGAAGACTGTTGTCTTTGATCTTCTTCAGTAAGTGCTTCAAGTCCTCTTTGCTTTCAGCTAACAGGTTTGTGTCATCTGCATATCTCAAGCTATTAATGAGTCTTCCTCCAAGGATTTAATCAGGGAAGCAGAACGGCTATAAGTTATGGAAAAAGGGATTTCTTACAGGAATTAGACCTTATGGGAGGAGCTGGGGTAGTGAAGGCCTGAGACAACAATTTGGAGTATCAGAGGTGTCACCAACCAGTCAATCTGAGAAGCCAAGCACAACCAGTCACGAAGAGAGACTACAAAGGGCGTGCTAGTGGTAGAGAAACATTTGGGGAGCTGATGCCTCTGTGGGTATGCCCCTAACCTTCTGGTGATAGGCCTGGAACAGCTTCTGGTCAGCAGGGCCTGCAGTCAGGAGGAAGAGCTGGACCATAGATGGAGGAGAGTGAGGGCAAGCTGGAGCCCACCAGCATTTTTGCATCTGTCACCACATCAAATCGCAATGGCCTTTAGAAAGTAATGGCAACTGTTTCACTTCTATATCTTGTGCAAATTCCTCTTTTGGCCAACTCAAAACCACAATCATAAAGTGAAGGGGTTTTATGAAACGTCCTGGCTTAGCCAACTTGATAGAGTATGAATCACCACAGGTATGGAGCCTGAAATAGAAACAGCTGTCAAGCTTCAGGAACGAACGCTACTGAAGCTCTGTTCTTGTTTGTCATGGACAATCCAGAATCAGCCTTTTCAGCTACAGTGTAAAAATGTGTGACAGGTTTAGTGTTGCTGAGCTCTGGGTGTGGGATGGTGGGATCAGCACAGGCTTTGTCACTCACCTGGCAGATTAGGCTGTCTGTGCTCACTCCGCACGCTTACTGTGTAATTGGAACAAGCTTCTTAACCTTTCTGGAATTAGTTTCCTCCTTTGTAAAATGGGGATGATAATAACTACCTCATAATAGTGTTTTCAAGTAGGTATAATAGTAGATGCTTAATAAAAAAAATATTCCTTTTATCTCCCAATTCCCGCCTTTTCCCCAAGTACATCCAGGGCATGTTCTATTTCTCAGAATCTCTGTGGGTAGACATGCACTTATTGGTTAAGCATTGGATTTTGATAATGAATATAGGAATATGAGTTCTGGTGGAATAGTGGTTAAGAGCTTGGCTGCTAACCAAAAGGTTGGCAGTTCGAATCCACCAGCTGCTCCTTGGAAACCCTATGGGGTAGTTCTACTCTGTCCTATGGGGTCGCTATGAGTCAGAATTGATTCAGCAGCAACGGGTTTGGGTTTTTTTTATGGGTATTACCAAATTTTATGGGTATTACCAAATTTCCAGTGCCAACAAGTTTGGATTTGTGTGGACAGTGAGAAAAAGACTGCTGGTTGGCAAGGGAAAACTCCCTGACATAAAGCTCATGTCCTTTACCCTACATGAGAGAAGTAGAGTGCTCTTACGTAGTTAGACAGAAATCTTCTCACTTGGAATAGCTTATACAAAGCAAATTTGGTGACATGGTTCCCCTGCTATTCTTCAGTTTTCTGGGTCAGGAGGCAGAATAATCATGAGGATAGAGGGAAGAGGCAAGTAGAAGCTAATGTCAAAGGTGGAGACAGAACCACAAAAACAGAACTTAGAAAGCATAATATTCTGGAGTCATTGATTTGAGGAGCATATAGCCCTTTGAGTTTAATAGCTCCTGAGGGCATTACTGTTTTGTTGGTTTTAGTTATCACGGAATCGGCTCCGACTCATGGCAACCTTATGTATAACAGAACAAAATGCTGCCGAGTCCTACACCATCTTCATGATCATTGGTGTGCTCGAGTCCATTGCTGAAGCTGTTGCTCCAGCCTAGGGAGCTCATCTTCCAGCACTATATTGGTCAATAGTCTATTGTGATCTATAAAGTTTTTATTGGCTAATTTTTGGAAATAGATCCCTAGGCCTTTCTTTCTAGTCTGTCTTAATCTGGAAGCTCCGTTGAAACCTGTTCACCACGGGTGAACTTGCTGGTGTTTGAAATACTGGTGGCATAGCTTCCAGCATCATAGCAACATGGAAACCACCACAGTATGACAAATTGACAGATGGGTGGTGGTGGTACTGTATCATAGCTGGCCAGAATTTGATTTTAACAAAACAGTAGTGTTCATGAGTTTCTGAAACTTCTAGAAGAATTACACACAGAGAATATTTTATTTTGCAAAGTAGGATAATAGGCATTATTTTACACAATGGAGTGATAAGCATACAGTAAAAACGGAATAAATACTTTTTAAATAGAATTAAATCTGTACCGGGCCAATCAGACTCTTGAATCTAACTCACGGGATATGGAAGATACTCTTGTAGTCTTTCAAAAGTATAGTTAATTACTTGGCTGTTGGGAGGACCAGTACCAGTAACTAGCTGCCAGAGTTGATTCCAACTAAAGGTGACCCGATGTGTTGCAGAGTTGAACCGTACTCCATTGGGTTTTCATGGCTGTGACCTTTCAGAAGCAGATCTCTTGGCCTTTCTTCTAAGACACCTCTGGGTGGCTTCAAACCACAAACCTTTTGGTTAGTAGCTGTACGCTTAACTGGTTGTGCCACCTGGGCACACTGATCATGTATTCCCTACCTATATTTTTCTCCAAAATGTTGACAGTCATGACAAGTCCCCATTTAGTTACTGATCCAATCGAGCATGTCATTAACCTGGGTGCAATCAAATGGGACATTGAGGTATAAAGACACTTCTGTAAATGTTGATTAAGGGCTTGATTTTTTTTTTTTTAACCTAAAATAATGACACTTTCCTTCCAGCTTATCTTTATTTTAGGCCTTCAAGATTTGAAAACTCTGCTGGTGATAAATACTATAAGAATCTGCAGTCAACTCACACTCTTTCATATAATAAATAGGATTGCTCTGACAGCTTATCTGCTTAAGTTCTGAAATCTCTTTATCCTTTATCTGCAGAAACCCTAATCACTTGGAAAGGATGAGGCTGAGGGAACTTGTAAAGTCTTTTCTTTTTTTTTTTTTTTTTTGCATCAAATTTTATTGCTCTAGTTTCCTGAGTTCCTTGTATCTCTTATTTCAACAATTTCCCTTTCTGGTATTTTTAAATGGCATTTTATATTTACTTGAACTCAGATGAGTTACATTTTCTGGCAGGACAAGCATTTCTTAAAGCCTTTTCTATCCACTCTTTGGCTGGATTTCACTAGTCCCAAGATAACTAACCGGTCTGGGAACTGTAAAATCGGTAATCTGGTAAGGATCCTTTAGTTACCAGCCACAGAAATGACTGATTACTTTGAGCAAAGGAAACTTACTGTAAGGAGAGCAAAGGCCCATGGAATAAATGGATGGCTGAAAATCAAGCTGGAACATGGGCCGGTGCTATCATCTTCCTGGAAGTTGCGAAGCAGAGTTGCAGCAAGGAGAGAATGGCGAGGATGGCACTACTAGGATGAAATGGAACTTCAAAATCCAGGGAGGCTGGCCTAGCCTGGATGACGAGTCCACTCTTGAAAGACATGGGAGAGGCACCCCATTACAGTCCACTAGGCTCATCCAGGAGCCCTGGTGGTACAGTGGTTGAGAGCTCAGCTGCCAACCAAAAGCTGGACAGTTCAAATTTACCAGCTGCTCTTTGGAAACCCTACGGGGCAGTTCTACTCTGTCCTATAGGGTCGCTATGAGTTGGAATCGACGGCAACAGGTTTGGGTTCCATCCAATGGGAAAATGTAACTCCTCAAGAGGAAATCAGGAGGCACTCTAGCAAAACAAATTGCATGCTCAGCAGATAACAGTGTCCACTACTGTGCTACTACCTAGCAGCTTTAAAGTTGCTTCTGGCTTTAAAAATGAATCGGCAGTGTTTCTCCCATGAAAGCCTTTGAGATTACCACATCCCAGTGATGTTTTCTGCTATGAACACCTCTAAAACCAATGAACAATAGCAAGGCAACTGGAAGAAACATTGACCAACTCTAGTGTGTTATGTGGCTGTACTAATTATCTATTGCTGTGTAACGGTATTACCACAAACTTAGCATCTTAAGCAACACACATTTACCTCACAGTTTCTGTGGATCAAGAGTCTAGGCACGGCTTAGCTGGGTCCTTGGCTTAGGTCTCATCTGGCTACAATCAAGGTGTCAGTTGGGGCTGCAGTCTCATCTGAGGCTTGACTAAGGAAAGATCCACTTCCAAGCTCACTCAGGTTGTTGGCAAACTCCAGTCCCTTGAGGCTATACATAGGACTGAGGATTTCCGTTTCTTGCTGGTTGTTGGTTGGACGCTGTCCTCAGCTCAGAGGCTGCCTCACTGGGTTCCTCAAAGCCAGTAAGGGAGAAAGACCCTGGCAAGTTGGGTGCTACAATGTGATATAATGTAATCACATAATCATGTACACTTAATCACACACATCCCGTCATCTTTATCGTATTCTATTGGTTAGATGCAAGTCACAGGTCCTATCCACACTCAAGGGGAAGGAATTACACAAGGGCATGAACACCAGGTTTACTGTGTCATGAGGCCAGGGAGGACACCTTAAGTGTCTGTCTACCACCATGGTAGAACTGAGTTGGCAATCCCTAGAGCTGCCTCAAAGTTCAACACACCTCCTTCCTTCCTATGCATCTGATTTTCTCAAGCTTCACTCCCAGGGAGTTAATGAAGGGGCAGAACAAAACTATGGCCACCAATCTCTCTAGCTCAGCCAGTGGAGGGGGATTGAGCTATAACGAGCTTCACCTCCTCAGAGGTAGTGGGTATCTGTCCGTGTTGCTGTTCTGTGCATGCAATTGAACCTAGTAGCCTCTACCAAACTTCTATATCTTCTCTCTATATCCACCATTTGACAACTTATCATTATTTTGTTGCACAGAAATGCTTTCTCCATTTCTTCATGTGTATATACTGTCTTTCTCAACCAGAAGCACCTGGAAATCAGAGGCTATTTCGTATTAACCTTAATATCCATCATATCACCCAACTGGGTGGTCGGTTTTGTTGATTAAGTTATTGGTAGATCAGGGAGCGTTTACATGCCCTGCAAGTAGGATAAGAGCAAGGACAAAGATTACTTTGGGGTAAAAAACTCCTATTGGTTCCCTAGTGGAATGGAGGAAGAGGAGTTTCTAGGTCAATGTAAAAATCTGCTGTCTCTTAGCTGTACTTGTTCAAATGAAACATGTATATTTGAAAGGATGGCCTACAAGTGCTCACATGGCCCTGAAACAATGTGCTTGGTTCCCATTGGAGCTGTGAGGCATGCATCCAGAGGCAGACGGGGTCATGGACAAACAGACAAGTGTTGAGTCTTTGCATACCCTTAGCAATGTGACCCTGAGCTTGTTGCTTTAACCTCTGTGAGCCAATGACCTTGTAGTCCTAACTTATCGATTGCAATTCATGGTGACCCCATGCATTACAGAGAACTGCTCCATAGGGTTTTCTTGGCTGTAATCTTTATGGAAGCAAACCACTGGGTGGGTTCAAACTGCCAACCTTTAAGTTAGTAGTAGAGTACAAACCAGCTTATAGAGATAACAAAAAAAAAACCAAAAAAACGAAACCTGTGGCCGTCGGGTCAATTCCAACTCATAGCAACCCTGTAAGACAGAGAACTGCCCCATAGGGTTTCCAAGGATCAGCTGGTGGATTCAGACTGCCGACTTTTGGTTAGCAGTCAAGCTCTTAACCACTGTGCCACCAGGGCTCCCTTACAGAGATAATGCGTTTAAAATGTGTAGCACAGTACCTGGCATATATCAAACATGCCAGAAATAGATATTATGATGGCCCTTTAGGCATCTGACTGGGCAGGCTTCCCATGGTGCTGGTGAGCACTCATTAATTCTCAAGGTGCACTTTGTCCCAAAAGAAGGGGTTCATGTAGATGCACACTTAATATCTTGTAGCGTACTCCTTCTCTTGGAGCTGATGGGGGTTTAGGGTGGTAGTTTCTTGCCTGTGGAGGAAATTTGAACCCTCACCACCATTTTCCCACCCCTGGAGCAGGGTCATTGGAAAGTGCAGGAAGAGGCCTGCAGCTGCAACCCTCCTCTGCAGAGAAGGGGGCCTGGCCTGGAAGAGGTGGTGGTTGTGCCAGGGCTGGGTAGGGGGCACCTCAGCTCCTGCCTTCCATTTCTCATCTCCCAGGGTGTGTGGGAAAGTGCATGAGACTTTGCTGGGTACCCTGGGCCAAGCAACAGCCTCTCCAAAGCCATTTCTACCTCTCTAAAATTGGAGCAATATTGAGGGCCAAAAGGGGGAAGAATGTAGAAACGTTTTATAAGCTTTGCATATCTAAGGGGAACCCAGGAACTTAAATCTCCCTACCAAGAATTTGCTCTGAGGTAGATAAACTTTCATTTTCACCGACACTGCTCAAACTGGCCAAATGACAGTTAAATACATCTTATAAAAGTTTTAATTTGAACAATTTCTGATTAAAAATACATTTTATAAATAAATTTTTCCATAGACTTGATTGAGGATTGTTGCCAACTTTACAAAAAGACATACTGCAACAACGGATTAAAGAAATTACAAAAAATATAGCTATAGCCCTCCTATTTAAAAAATACAACATTATACATCACACAGCGTTTTCTTTTTGCAAAGTTTCAGACAATGCTGTGTTTCTAGGCAAGTCACAAGTACTTACTCCATGGGAAGTAAACTTTTAATATACTTACTTTGCATAATAGTACAGGCACAGTGGAAATAATGAATTTTTTTTCTCCCTAAGAGTTGATATGTGTTAGGTCAACATTTATTTTTATTTTGTAGGATTGAAGGCTGAACTAAGCTTTATACAAATATATACGTGTATGTATGTGTGTGTGTGTGTGTGTGTGAATATGAAAACAAGTATCAGCTTGGTTATTAAGTAAACCTACCAACATATTTACATTATTTTCAGGGAATATGTTCTTCAGATCAGTTTGTGTGCACCCTTTTGTTTAAACAACTCTTTAAAAGTGAAGCCAACATCTGTCAATTAATGGACATCGTCTGTTGAGACTTCTAGTTTTCGCTGTGGGACAAAGAGAGTTCCTAATGAGGTTTGGTTGGCACCGTCTAAATCCATGCAGGATGAGCCCATCGGGTTTGTTGGTCCACCTGGGGTACGGAAGAAACTTTCGGCCACTAATTGTGACCCTTTGGGTGTCACTGGAACAGGCTGATTGGAAAGAGAAGAGGGAAAAAGGAAGTCAAACCCGCATAGATACGTATGTCCTAGCAGTCTTAGAAGATTAGGCTGGATGGCCGTGTAACATGCTGGGAACCTAGCATAACTTGAAATACTTAGACTTGTAAGTCCTAATGCATTTTATGTCTCAATTACTTTCTTTAAGGTTGAACAAAATTTCATGGTAACCCAATAATACTGACTCTTTGGGCACTCTTCCTGGGTTCTGGAAGGCAGGCAGGTAGGCTTTCAAGTCCCTCACCCTCCCATCCTTTCTTCTCCAAAGAAGGGAAGCATAAGCAAGTCTTACATGACACTGATACTTGGCACTTAATAGCTAAGTATATTAATTATTAATAATTATAACATGATTTATATGTAACAAATATTATTATATAAATTATAAATATGATTAATAATTATAGTAATAGCTAATGATATTAAATAACTAATTAAATTCAGCGGAAATGCTCTCACCTGTTGTGCCTCTGTCACAACAACAGATTGTCCATTTGGTTGGTTCTGGCCTGGGACTGGCGAGTCATAGCTGGTGGCCCTTCCTTGCTGAGTGCCTGCACTTTCTGGTGGGACATTAACGGCCTCTATTTTTGGAGACACAGGAACGGTCCCAGGTCCGGGGCTGGAGGCCACCTGTACGCTGGGGGAGATGAGTCCCAAGTGTTGCAGGGTGAAGTTTACAATGGCTGAGCTTGGGTTCTGGACGGGAACTGGGTGGCTCGAAGCGAGAGCCGGGCTGTTCCCGACAGGCACGGCTGCCACAGAAGTTGGTGAGACCATTAGCTTCAAAGGTGTTACATGAAAAGAGGGAAAATTAACAGCAGTGAGTTTAGATGATGTCACTGGAATGACACCTGGAAAGAAAAGGGGGGGAAAATATCTTAAAGCGCAGGCATTTGTTTGAGAAGTTTACCAGGCTTAAGTGAACTTGAGGCTGACCCACGTTTGAAGAATGTTTCACATATACTCACCTGCGATTGGGGAGCTGTAGATCTTGTGGTTTGGGGAAAGTGTACCTGAGTTTTCTTTACTAGACAAAATGGACTCTGCCCCCAGGGATGAGCACTGGGTGAGTGGGATTAGGTATCCTGATGGGAACAAAGTCTAGAAAACAAGGAGGAAGGGTTTATTTTACACACAAATACAGGAAGAAAAATGGCATGTGCCTCTTCCAGGACTAATATCCCTTGGCTGGTTGTCTCATCAGACCATAATCTCCAAAGGTTTGGGCTATGGGCAGGCTAGCCGCCCAGATGCTGGAGGACCATACCTGCCCCCCCCCCACCCCCCATGGCAATGTTTGCCCTGAATAATACAGACCTTTTGTTTCTTAAATGCCACCTGTGGCTTTAGGAAACATCCTAAAGCTGGCATTGAGCCTGACTGGGGGTAGGACTCACCCAGCAAAACGACAGCACACTGATATCCTAACTCGGCTATCTGACTTCTTGGAACAGTATGGTGCTAAGTGTCAGAACCAAGTTTATGCAGTTGAATGCCATACACGGCACTGCTGGATTATTATCTGATCATTCTTATATTATGTAGGGTGGTATTTCTCAAAAGGAGCCCTGGTGGCGCAGTGGTTAAGTGCTTGGCTGCTAACCGAAAGGTCGGAGGTTCAAACCCACCAGCCATTCTGCAGGAGAAAGACATAGCAGTCTGCTTCCATAAAGATTACAGCCTAGGAAACCCTATGGGGAAGTTTTGCTCTGTCCTATGAATCGGAATTGACTCGATGGCAATGAGTTTGGTTTGGTTTTGGTATTTCTTGGAATATCCTGAGGGACTCTAGTTCCACAGAAGGCAGGCAAGCATTACGTGATTCATGGTCAAATACGTCTGGGAAATGCTGAATTAAATAAAGGCAAATGGTATCTTTATTAGAGAATTTCTACGAGACTTTAATGAGGGCATGCATTATAACTCTCCAAGTAGCAGTTCCCAAAACTACTTTTTTTTGTAAGCTATTAAGGACTGGATCCCTGGTGGCGCAATGGTTAAAAGCTCGGCTGCTAACCAAAAGCTTGGCAGTTCAAATCCACCAGCCACTCCTTGGAAACCCAATGGGATAGTTCTACTCTGTCCTATAGGGACACTGAGTCGGAATTAACTTGACGGCAATGGGTTTCTCACAGAATCCCAGTTCCCAACATCAATATAGTTACTCATTTGGAAACCCTGCTGGAGTAGTGGTTAAGAGCTAAGGCTGCTGACCAAAAGGTCAGCAGTTCCAATCCATCAGGTGCTCCTTGGAAACTCTATGGGGCAGTTCTACTCTGTCCTGTAGGGTTGCTATGAGTCAGAATTGACTTGACAGCAACGGGTTTGGTTTTTTTTGGTTATTAAGGACTAGTACTCAAGGAAACCATTTTAAGAAATGTTGATTTACAGCAGGAGTCAGCAGTCTACGACCCATGGGTCAAATCAGTCTCCCTGATGCCTGTTTTCTCAAATAAAGTTTTATTAGCACACATGCCCATTCATTTATGTATTGTCTAAAGTGGCCTTTGCTTTCCTGCTACAATGGCAAAATTGAGTAGTTGCTACAGAGACCATATGGCCTATGAAGCCTAAAATACTTATTCTCTGGTCCTTTACAGAAAGTTTGCCAACTCCCAATTTAGAGTGAAGGAATTATACATTTTTTTTTCTAAAATTTTAAGTTCTGATGATACTAAGCAAAAAGTCCTATAATATGCAAACTAAAGGGTACCAGGGTTTAAAAAAAAAACTACAGATGAAAAAGAGAACCAACTGACTCATGTTAAAGAACCTGTCTAAAACAACTGTCTTGGAGCAAAAGTTTTAGGCAATAAAGTTCTATTCCAAACAGCAATCTGAGTGTTGCATTGCAGGTGCCCCGCAACCACGTCTGCTTGAAAATTGCACTTTGCCAGACAGAGGCCCACATGGGTGGTTGAACTGCTTGAAAAGCCTGCTTCAGCCTTTCCATGAGCAGGGCTGGCAAAAGCTAAAAGCAGCTCTTGTCAACTAGGGGCCCCCCTTTTATCTTCGTCTTCTCTCCATTGTCAAAACAACAGTCCACACTTTGATCTAGCTTTTAATAGGTCCCCTATTTTCTTTGGGAAACAGTGAATTCAGGACCCACAGTGCTAAAAGTGCACCGTGAGCTTTTAATGTTGTTTCTTAGATGCTTGGTACTGTTCAGTACCTTTACTGTTCAAGGTTCCTTGAAAGCTGCAGGAATAGAGAATGTTTAAGGACTGGATTTAGTTTTACAAATGGCTGCTCTTCGCTAATGTTCATCATACTCTCTCTGGTTGCTGGTTTAACTTTTTCAAGTCTTCAGTGAATCTTTAGTACTCAAATCGCTATCTTCCAATTTTGTGCAAACTACATGCACCACAAAATCTTTTAACCTATCATATTAATTCTTTTCATTAAAGTTAGAGCTATTACACTAGCAGGATAGACGAATTTGACATATTCCAACTGGAAAGTCATCTCATCCAGCCTCGAGCAGTCCTATCACACCAGCCTGTTTTATTTTCACTGTGTTATGGTTGTTAGTTGCCGCTGAGTTGATTCTGACTCATGGCAATCCCATGTGTGCAGAAAACCCTGCTCCATATGGTTTTCAAGGCTGTGACCTTTCAGAAATAGATCACCAGGCCTGTCTTCCTAGGTGCCTCTGGGTGGGTTCGAACTACCAACTGTTCGGCTAGTAGTCGAGTGCTTAACGCTCTTATCATTTGCCACTTGATATAGTTGTGTTTGTTTGTTTACAGTCTTCTCTCTACCCCTAAAAGAGTACGTTCTCAGTAAACGTTTGTTGAATAAATTAATACATCCGTCTTTCAATTTTGTTGTTCTGCTCAGTCCATGCTAAAAAGAAATGGTTAAAGTGAAGTCATAAAGATGAAAAATGAAGCAGGGAGTTGTGGAAAATCTATTCACTGAAAACCCAAATCCTGAATAACTAAGTGAGCAACAGGAGACTGTTACTAAATCGTACCCGTTGGCCCAAAGAGATTATGGACCTTTCAGAAAACTGAATGAAGCCAAAGCCTTGTGATTTTCCCCTTAGCGTATATATTAAATGCAAAATGATACTATGCTAAGATAACAGATGTTTTGAACAGTTACCATGAGGCCATCCTCAGAGAAGATTTGACAAACTCTAAAGCCTCCTTAATAGCAACAGAAACAGATAATACCCTACAGCTTATACGGAGCCTGAAAAGGATCGCAAACCCCTTTATGTCTATTATCATGTCCTAAATTCACCTAATCCCATAAATACTGTAATATGGTCAGGGGGCAAATATTCAAAAGCAATCACCAAAGGCAGGTGCTAGGTTTGCTTTGATTCAGAACATAGTGCTTTATACCCAGTAGGTGATCAGGAAAAACTGATGGAATAAATTCATTATAGATGCAGAAAAACAAGACAGAGAGAAATAAACTAACTTGATTTAACAGCAGGGACAAAATGAGAGATTAACTTCTGCTCCCACGTTTAGTGGTGTTTATTTGATGATGTCTTTCATATATAACTGTCCTAAGGGAGGAAAATGAGATAATATATGCAAAAGTGGATAGTACCTATGACATCTGGTATGTGGGTACCGGTTGCCATTGAGTAGATTCCAACTCATGACGACCCCACATGTGTCAGAGCAGAACTATGCTCTGTAGGGTTTTCAAGGGCTGATTTTTCTTCCAAGGCACCTCTGGGTGAGCTCGAACCGCCAACCTTTCTGTTAGCATCCGAGTGCATTAACCATTTGAACCACCCAGTAGGCATTCAATAAATGACAATTCCTTCCTGAACTAATCTCCAGGGAAAAAAAATTATCTAGAAAGTAAAAATCTCTAGATATCAATGCATAAAATACACCTACAATTTTCCAAGATCAGTTTGAATTTTCTGTTTACACAAAATAGAAATTTTGTGTTGAATTTTAGGTATAAAGTAAAAAAAGAGGGGGAGCAATTTATCTTCCAGGCAACAGATGTCATGACATCAAATAAACATTAATGACTCAGAAACAGGAGTTATAGGAACCCTGTGCATCCCATCCATCCATTCAGGGTTACGTCTGCTTGTAGATTAGTTAGGACTCTCATGACAGGTGTTTGCATTCCAGTATGTGATGGAGAAATAGACTTAAGGGCAACCACTGGTGGTGCTTTAAAAAGAGACAAATAGTCCCTTCTTCCAAAGGTTAAAAATGTCCCTGCTGTCATCCCAGCCAGGGGATTAGCTGTCCAGGGCCACGTTTGGACTCTAGGATGCTAAGGAACAGTTCCACGTCTTCAGAGAGGCTGCTCTTTGCTCTGGTGAATTTTGAAAGCCACCAAGTTCTCCTCTAATCAACCAGGGAAGTGCTACAGCTTTGCAGAGTTCAGTGCTGTACTTACTGCGGAGACATTTTCAAGTCCTTTCACGTCCTCTTTAAATTTCTTTTTGGAACTGCTGTCCTCGAGCGTGTGTGCCCTCTTTGAGCCTCTTTCTCCAACAGGCTCCTTGTCTCTGTTCCTTGCAGCTTGTCTCTCTGATGCTGGCGGCAAGCTCCCAGGTTTGGTGGGGGCACTTGACTTTGCAGCATTGTTGGTTACTTTCTCGGTGGTGACATCTGTGGAATCTTTGGATGCAGTAGCTTTAGAAGAGGTGGGGGAGCAGACCGTTGGGCTCAGGCCTTGGGGCGGCGTCATGGTTTGGGCTTCGGTGGGCTGCAGGTAAATGGCATAGGATGGGCCCGTAGGGACCTGAGGTAGGATCACAGGCACTGCTGATGACAGTGGGCTGGGGATCAGGGGGACCACCCCCAGGGGCTGGATGAGAGATGGTGCTGTCAGCTCCAGCTCCGCACTTGCTGGGGTGTCCAGTGGGGCCACTGGTTTGCAGCGCCCTGATCTCACCAGCTGCGCTTTCTCTTTCTTTCTGGGTTCACTGAAAGACAAGATTTTTAAAAATGACTCAATGGAAACACATTTTCTCTGAAGTGGTCTACCACTTTAAGCCTCAGATTAAAGCCATGCTTTTATGAAATTAGCAGATAGTTTCTGTAATGACTGAGTATGAGTTACAGAAAAGATTACTTTGCCAGTTTCTAAGGCTAGTGTCTATTCTTACATAATATAAGTAATCCTAATAATGCAACGTACAAGTAACTCATCCTGTTACTAAAAAGCATTGCCAACCTACCTTGATTGCTCTTCTAACTGCATTTTGCAAATTGCTGCCAGCTGAGCCATTTTACTTGGGAAAGGTGCTGAATTCTGAGAACCCTCTGCTGGTAAAATAGAAGGGAGGGTGGGGGAGAATAAAGCTAACAATGAAAACGTTTACACAGATGAAAGCTCAGTGAAGTCAAAGGAACAGAGAACATCCACCTCCCACCAAAACTGCACAGCAATTAAATGATATCAGTTGCCAACAAGTCGATTCCAACTCATGGCAACCCTGTATGTGTCAGAGTAGAACTGTGCTTCATTGGGTTTTCAATGGCTGATGTTTTGGAAATAGATTGCCAGGCCTTTCTTCCAAGGCATCTCTGGGTGAACTTGAACCTCCAACCTTTTGGTTAGCAGCTGAGTGTGTTAACCATTTGCATATCCAGGGACTCCAATAAAATGATAAACCCTACAAACTGCTTTTTTATCCTTTAATTCATATACACATTAGGCTTTGAGAGTGTTTGGGAATATGGATACCGAAACAATTCTACAAAAAGTACTGCAAGGATCAAGCAAGATAAAAAATCAGATCAAAAGGGACTCTTCCCAGCCGAGTGCTAACATTATTGAAAACATACCTTTATTGGTCTTAATGGGGCTACTGGGGGCAGAATTTATCTTTCTCCGGTCACTTTCTATACTCTTTACTAGCTTGATAAGTGATGGGTGTCGAGTAAAATTTGGTTTCCCACGTGTAGAGAAGAGGTTTTTGGCACAGTTCTCTTTTGAAGACTGCTTCACCTCCAAATCTGAGGGGGCAAAAGGAATGACAGGACTGGGACCTGAAACAGAAAAGGGCAGTGTCAGGTGGTTTGCAGACTTACTGGACCCATTGGGGCTGGGGGAACCCCCAAAACTATTCCCTTGAGATAATCGTTAAGCCTAGAACTGAAACCATCCCATGAAGTCATCTTTAAACGAAACAACAGTTTAGCTCAACTAGAATGCTTGCCTTGAGCAGTGTGTTTTTTTCTTGTTTAATATCGTGGTTTCGGTGAAAAGTTTATATAGAAAATTAGCTTCCCATTCAACAAATTGTACACAAAGTATTCCATGACATTGGTTGCGATCCCCACACTGAGTCAACACTCTCCCCATTTCCACCCTGCATTCCTCACTTCCTTTCGTCTGGTTTTCCTAAACTTCCTGCTTTCTCATCTATGTTTTGGGTAAATGTTGCCCTTTAGGTCTCCTATAATTGTTTGTTCTACAGAGCACGTTCTTTTCGGGTGTTACTGTTTATTTTGTAGGCCTGTCTATTTGGCTGGAAGGTGGCTTCCAGGAATGGCCGTATTTCCAAGTCAGAGAGGTGTTATAGGGCCATGGTCTCAGGGGTTCCTCCAGTCTCTATCAGGCCAGTAAGTCTGGTCTTTTTTAATGAATTTGATTTTTTGTTCTACGTTTTTCTCCTGCTCTGTCTGGGACCCTGTATTGTGCATTGTGCTCTTTTAAAGAATTATCTATATGAGAGCAAATCTACAATAGTAACTCAAAAACACAGAGGAGAAGTTTAGGGGACAGAGAGTCTAAGTTAACGTTGGTGAGTCAACATGGGTAGAGACAGCAAGAAGGGTAACACAATGAGAAGAATGTGACCAACGTCACTGAACTGTACTTGTGGGAAATGCTGAATGGGCGTGTTTTGTCACGTGTATTTTCACCAAAAAAAAACAAAAAAACAACAAAAAAAAACCACAGGTGGTTTGGCTTCTTTTTGGGATATAAAATCAAAGTATAGTTCTAAGGATGATTTTAGAAAAAAATGCAAGTTTTGAGACACCGACTATGTGCTTTACACACATTACTACCTCATTTATATTAAATGAATTCTGAGACACGAAGTCTCACTTTAATATCCCTTGAAACCCCGCTGTAGCTTATAATCAGTGGGGTGCTATAGTGTAATTGTTAAGAGATTTTTCTTTCTTAGTGATATGTAAAAAATTGTGTATCTTATAATCAGTGGAGTCTTAGATCTGATGAAATATCATCCTCGTGACAATTCCAGGAGGTAGGTACTTCTCATGAAATGCATTCCTGTTTCAGAGACAAGGGAACTGATCTCAGAAACATTAACCAGCTGACTCAATGTCTCTCCGTGAGTAGACGGTGCAGCTGGGATGTGAAACTGGTCACTCTGGCCCCAGAGCCTACGCTCCAAAACCCTACATCCAATTACCTCTCTCTGAGATTATATCCAAAATCACAGTAATCCCACAAAGCAGTCATCATTCTTCCCATTTTACAGGTGAGAAACCGAGTTTTGGAGAAGTTAAGTAACTTGCCCAAGGACACACAGCTAGTAAGTGGCGGAGCTGGGACTAGAACCCAAGCCTGCCTCTGCCTTCATGGCCCATGTTCTTGCCACCGTCCATTGTTTCTGAGTGGGGCTCTCTGGGAGAATATAAAATGTCATAACTGAGATGGGGACTAACCAGTTGCCATTGAGTCAATTCTGACTCATGGTGACTCCATGTGTTTCAAAGTAGAACTGCACTCCATATGGTTTTCAATGGCTGTGATCTTTCAGATGTAGATCACTAGGACTTTCTTCTGAGGTGCTTCCAGGTGGATTCGAACAGCCAACCCTTCGGTTAGTAGCCTAGTGCTTAACCGTTGGCGCCACCTACAGACTTAAGATGGGGACTACCTACCTGGGTACTAGAGTGAACTCATTTCATAAATATGAACTCATTTGATATTCTCCATGTGCACAGGCAGCATGTGGTCACTGAGCAGCACAACAACAACAGCAACAGTATCTTATGTTTTGTGGTGCTTTCAACTTTTCCAAATCCTTTCACATACAGATTTTACTTCCTGGACACAGGATGGGTGGTGGTATGGATCTTGGGTTGCTGATAGAGCCAGTAGCCAAACTTTGTATAACTGGCACTCATCTTTGCCTTTTTCACTATTTATGCAGTTCTTTCCATGTGAGGGTGTGAGTAGGAAGGGGAAGGGAGAATATCTCTAAATGCATATTATTTCAAAATTAGGAAAGATTGAAAGAAAAAAATACGTACCACTGGGATTTGGACTGATTTCTGGGCCTGTCCATTTAAAAGCTGGCTTTCGGCCTCTCTCCTCTGTTACATGTACTTTCTTGATAAGATCCAGGCTACTCAGAACATTCGCTATGTCATACAACCTCCTAATTTTTGCTTGAAAAGGAAAGCATATATACCACTTAACGAAATAATGAAAGATTGAAAGACTTTGCTTCATAAACACTTCATGGATAGTACAAGAGCTATCCTAACCATCAGTGTCAGACAGAGAAAAATGTGACTTCTTTTTAAGTTATTCTAGTGATACTGTTTTAATTAAAACAAAAATATTGTTTTAAATATTGAAAAGACTCCATTACTGCTGGTACTGAATTTTGAAATGGCGTGTGGAAAACACACGTGGAAAGATGAAAAATCACTTAATGAGATCACCTTATTGGAAACTGCTACATATTTTTTATAAAAAGTCATCATTCCTGGGTATTTTCTAATGGATTCAAAAGAATTTTATGAGCAAATAGAAATAAAGCACTGACGATAAATGTACTTTCCTGTTTGTGATGGTTTATAACAATAAGATTTATTTAATACCATAAGCACGGAAACCCTGTACTATGTCAAAATTTGTAAATTTTATACTGTCCTTATTATGTAGCTATGAGTCGGAATCGACTCGACGGCAATGGGTTTTTTTCCTTATGTAATATGTAAAGTGTAGATTTGTTAATTCTAGATATCTTGCATATCTTGAAAAGTTTCATTATAAAAAAGTCTGCCTTTACTTCCATCTTGATAGTACAAGATTACAAATTGAACTCCTTCTTGATGGCCATGCCAGAAGGTTCTGAATTCCCTTCAGTAAATTGCCTGCCGTTCCTGGAATCAGTTCCCAAGGCTGTGAGTAATCAGTGAAATGGAGAGTTGACACTGTCTGGTGAACTCAGAAAAAGCAGGCAGCCCATCCGTCAGTAGCATCAGGACATGTTTTCTGAAATCACAGATCTACCAAGCCAGTTGCCAGCATTATTGCCTTTATTCTCTACTTAATTTTGTCTTTATAGCTACACTATCAACCTGGGGATTTCGGAAGATACTTTCAGACTAGTACCGCTTCATATGGATGGGGAGCAGCCTGTGTGTGACAGCTACCAGGCATGTCCCAAGCCTCTGAGGTTGCTTGGGACAGCTCTCCCTAACCATATAGCTGAGTCCCACCAGTGCTTCCTGAAGCTTCAAGTGGCGTGTGGCCAAGCTGGCACTTCTTTGAGGTTTGCTTATACCCCTTGCAGAGATGGGCATGTCATTGGCAGCAGGCTACTCCCCATCTGCTGAGTACCTCTTTCCACGCCCTCTTTCCAGCCCTTCTCCTCCTGGAAGTTCCTGCAAAATCTGGGAGTGGGTAAGGGCACAGCTCTGCCTTTAGAACCCAGTCCAACTTCCAGGCAGATATTCTGGCTAAAACCATTCTTTCAAAATGGTAAACCAACTATGCTTCAGGTCATTTCAGGGGACAGTGTTAGAAAGGTTATTTATACTTTGGTATATGAGAGTCAATGGAAAGAGTGAAGACCTGGGTTCTGGTTCAACTTTACAACTTACTGGCCATTTCAACCTCAGACACTACAGATTCTATACCTGTAATATGGGGACAATGTTACAGTAGCAAGTGAGGTAACTTTTAAGGAACTGTTTATAATCGAATGTGTCAGACAGATAAGAGTAGTTATATGTATCTTTGAATCCTACAAGTTAGCTAAAGCAGTATTGTCAGAGCTTTTGGGGAAAAGTGAAGATATAAAAGCATAATTAGAGATGACCTGTTTATGTAACAAATGTATTTGGAAATCAGTTTATAACTGAGAATCAACTGTTCAAAAATAGGTCCAAAATGTAATAGTTCATGGCAGTCCATGGCACTTACTTTTAAATTTGCTTTTATCCAAGTCTTCCACATGGTCTTCCCCAATTAAAATCTTGGCAGCGATTTCTAGGCTTACTATCTGAGGCGTTGACACCAAAAACAGCATCACAAATTTCTGGCTCATCACTCTTAAAGACTTGTCTTTGCGGCTGTTTACAGAAGCTTTGGAGAAGGATGAGGATTAGAGAATTAAAATTCATGAAGGGACAAGTGACTTCTAAAGTAACAAGGCTAAAAATACCACAACCTGATCATACAATTAACAACTGCAGCATCTTAACATTAAAGGCAGCAACAGCTTTAGAGCAGGATTCTCTACCAAACCTTTTCTTTAGACCTACAAGAAGTTCACGCACCCTGGGCTTCTCAATACTGCCTCTCACCTGCCCGAAATTCCACTCCAGGGAGTTCAACAAAACACATGTCTGGGTGTCCATTTTGGCCAGTGTTTGATTTGATGATATGATCCTCTATACTGTAACTTTTAATAAAATCAAACTCTTGTTCATATTCTTTCTTTTTGATCATCATGATTTGCTCGGCGTATTTGTTCTCCTCCCCGACACTCTTCAAAGTCCCAAGCGTTTTGTTGAGATTATGTCGCCCATGCCAGGTGTATCTGTTTTTGGCGAGGCGGCTCACCATGTGCAAACTCTCTAGGACGTTCACAATATCATAAATGCGTCGACGCTCAACATCTGCAAAGAACACACAATTGTATGTTACAAGGATCAGATTTTTTAATGTGTTTAGAATCAAGACTTTTTCTTCCATGCTATATTGGTCAGTAGGTTCTGGATAATGTACCTTTATTAACTATAAACAAGTATCTTGATCCAACAAACCATGTGACGTTGACAAAGACATGTCCCTGCTCTCAAAGGATACAGATAACAATAAGAAATTGGAGGGTCACGTTTATTGAGGGCCTAATATGTGCCCTTCAGCTTTTGTGAATTTTTATCCATAATTTGTGAGATAGATAGTATCATCTACGCTTTAATGATGAGGAAATAGAGGCTCCGACTGGCTACATAACTCACCCCAGGGCACAGGGCTAGTAAGTGGCAAAAACCAAAGAACAGTTACCGTTGAGCCGATCCCAACTCTTAGCTGTCCCATGTGCGTCAGAGTAGAATGTGCTCCACAGGGTTTCCAATGGTGGATTTTTCGGAAGTATATTGCCAGGCCTTTTTTCCTCTGGGTGGACTTGAATCTCCAACCTTTTGTTTGGAGCCCTGGTGGCAAAGTGCTTAAGAGCTCAGGCTGCTAACCAAAACGCTGGCAGTTTGAATCCACCAGCCGCTCCCTGGAAACCCCACGGGGCAGTTCTAAGTCTGTCCTATAGGGTCGCTGTGAGTCGGAATTGACTTGACGGCACACAACAATAACTTACCTGCCAGGTCTTTTTTCCTCTGGGTGGACTCAAACCTCCAACCTTTTGTTTAACAGTCAAGTGTGTTACCTGTTTGCACCACCTAGGGACTCCTAGTAAGTGGCAAAACCAGGATTTCAGTACTCTAAATCCCATGTTTTCCAACCTGTTTCTTGCTACTCCCCTACCCCACTAAGCTGCCTGTAATAGTCATATGACAAGTACAAAGTGTTATGAGACTTCAGAAGAGGTAAAACCATGACATAGTTTTTAAAAACCCACATAGAAAATAAAATATATATCTTCCTTTGGGTTTCACTGTGCTTGTTGGTAGCTACCATTAACAATGTGATACTAGTAATTAATTCTGTGACCTCCATCAGTCTGTTTAGACAGAGCTTTCAGTATTCTTCAGCGTTAGCATTCTCTGTGTTCAGTATCTTAAACTCACTCTCAATGTTGATTGAATGCAAATACTTGGTTAAATGCAGCCTTTCTGGAAAAGGGTTTAATAAAACACTATTCAGGAAGGGTGCATCCTACTGGCTTCTTGCTGTTCTGGAACATGCCAGATATATTCCTGCCTGAAGGCCTTTGCACTGGCTGTTCCCTCTGCCTGGAACCCCTTCCCCTAGATGTCCTCATAGCTCCCTTCCTTGCTTCTTCAGGTTCTTGTTCTCATATCACTTTCTCAAGGAAGCAGGCCCTGACCACTGAATTTTAATTGCAAAGCACCTCTATCCTCAGCACTTCTGATCTCACTTTTTCTGTTCTACATTTTCTTTTCTCCATAGCACATCTTACTTTCTAACATACATTATAACTACTTAGCACTTGACTACTAGCCAAAGGGTTGGCAGTTTGAACCCACCCAGAGGTACCTTGGAAGACAGGCCTGGCAATCTGCTTCAGAAAGGTCACAGCCTGGAAAATCCTATGGAGTGCAGTTCTGCTCTGCACACGTGGGGTTGCTATGAATTGGAATTGACTCAATGACAACTAACAGCAACAAATTATGTTCTTTGCTTCTTACCTACTGCTCCCACTGGAATGTAAGTTCCACGAGATAAGAGATTTTGTTCTTTTTGTTCACTGATGCATCCTAAGCTTCTACAACATTGACTGGCACATAGCAGGTGATCAAGATACTTGTTGAATTAAAGAGTACCTCCTACAATTAGGTGTATATGAAGAATAGATGAATCTAAACACTGTATATTCTTAAAAAGTGAAATAAAATTAATATTCACACACATGTATTAGAAAGCCAAGAGTCCCTAGAGAGTGCAAACAGTTAAAGCAGCTGGCTGCTAACTGAAAGACTAGAGATTTGAGTCCACCCAGAGGAAGGAAGTCCTGGCAATATACTTCTGAAAAATCAGCACTTGAAAACCCTTTGGAGGACAGTTCTACTCTAACACACATAGGGTTGCTGTGAGTCAGAGCTGACTCGATGGCAACTGGCTTATTAAAAGGGCAAAACCTTTCTTCATGGAGTGATGAGGGCTACGTATTAAAATGCAATACTCTGCACACCTCTTCAGTTTTATACCAAGATGTTCTCATTATTTCAAGGTAACCCAAATTTGCCACAGACCCCTTTTTAGCTCTTAACTAGATTTAGGTCTGAAATTTTATAAGTGGATAAAATTAAATTGTGTAGGAGAATAAGTATGTGTCAGGGATGAAGGGAGGAATAAAAGAGGGGGAAACACAATAACTTTTGCAAAACACAAAGCTCAGAGAAAACCCATGAGTCTTCAGAAAACTACTGAATGGCCAAAAAAAAAAACAAAAACAAAAACAAAAAAAACACCAATTTGTTGCTGTTCAGTCAATTCCAATTCAAGGCAACCCCACGTGTTACTGAGTAGAACCGATACATGGGGTTTTCTTGGCTGTAATCTTTACAGAAGCAGCTTGCCAGGGCTTTCTTACACGGTGCCACTAGGTGGGTCGGAACCACCAAGCTTCCAGTTAGCAGTCAAGCACAAACCATTTGCACAACCCAGGGATCTTTACTGAGTGGCAGAGAGCACTAAAGCCCTACTTCCACTCACAGAAACTGGTTCTCCATGTAAACTGCCATCTGTGAAGACACCATTCACCAGCACGGCTCTTCAGGAGAGGGACATAACAAGATTTCAGAGTTGTAGCTGTTTGTGATTCAAGTCATAAAACAATGTTGCCTTAAAAGCTTCAGAGCTTTTGAAATGCAGTCAGAAGCAATCTCTGTTGTGATATTCTGCCTGTTTTAAGCTTCACTGACACTAGAAACTATATGCTTTATATTCTTAAGTTAATAGGGTTTTAGGGGTTTACAAATATTTCCGTGTGGCCATATTTGTGTCATTTACAAACACTGGCCGGATGAGCACGGCTTGCTCTAGAGGAGTAAGTTCATAAAGTCGTTTTAATCATTAACCGTTCCAGTGAGTTCTTTGTGTACTTACTAAGTTCTTCTGCTACTTCGTCCAGACAGATGTCATTATTCACGGCAGGGTTGGGATAGTTAGGGTATCGAGCTAAGAACTTATGACACAACAATCCTAAGCTTTTCTCTTTCCGACTAGGTTGAGATTTCTCATATTCATCTCCAGATAAGTGTTCCTATAAAGAAAAAGGCAAATAACGTTTTATTCTGAAGTAAAGTTTGACAGATTCATTAGGGGCATTTGTACTCAGTGACTAACAATTCTACATGTGCTTGGCTTCAACTGTTGCAAAGTTTGGGAGAAAAAAACTGGGGGAAGCTAGTACTCACTGCTTGGCAGATCTGAAAGTGAAGCTTGAACTAAAAATAATGCAAAGGTTCAAAATTGCGAGTGCTATATTTTGATGGGGTCCAATCCCTTCCACTGCACTGAAGGAGGCTAATAGCTGCCTGGCAGGTGGCAATGCTTTATATCAATGGCATTTCTATAACAGCAATAGCCCCCCAGCACCCCCTGCCCCCAGCCTTTTGAAAACCTACGTGTAAACAGTCTTTGGCCTCAGGCAGTCCACTTCTGTTATCAAACAGCCCCCTTTTCTGATCTCTACTGCGGATCTCGGGGCTCACAGCACTGATGAGCATTTTCAGGTTGGCTGTTGGTGTCCACGGTTCCCCTGGAGAGATTTCCTTGGGCTTGGTGGGCGTTGTTAAAGGGCCAAAGTCGGGCTGGATCTCGGCCAACACTATATTTGGGGTTGTGGACTCTTTCAGAGGTGTTTTCATTAGTACCTTTTTATGTGGCTCAAAAAAGAGGTTTTCCTGGTTCAAAAAAAGAAAAGTAAAGCCATTGTAAAACAGGATTTATAAGAGGGTTTTTAATTCTAGGGATTGTATAATAAGTAAAATGTTGGTCAGGAAAAAAATGCCTAATGAGGCTGTATTGTTGGTTAAATTAATAACTATATTTCAATGATTACTTGAGAACATATTATTCATTCTAATAGCTAAATTTCCTATTTTTAATTTTGCAACAAAGCACAGACCTAAAGTCTTTCATCTCTTGTTTCAAGAATTAAAGAAAAAAAAAAAAAACACTATTAGGACTTGTAACTTTTTAAAATTTTTATTTTAAAATAATTTTAGATATAGAGAAGGGTTGCAAATATACTAAAGAGAGTTCCCGTATACCTTCCACTAAGCTTTGCCTAATCGGACTTAAAATCTTAAGGGATCCAAAACTCCTGTTGTTGTTGTTAGGTGCTGTCGAGTCAGTTCCGACTCATAGCAACCCTGTGTACAACAGAACGAAACACTGCCCAGGTCCTGCACCATCTTCACAATCGTTGCTGTGTTTGAGCCCATGTTGCAGCCACCGTGTCAATCCATCTCACTGAGGGTCTTCCTCTTTTTCGCTGACTGTCTGCTTTACTAAGCATGCGTCCTTCTCCAGGGACTGGTCCCTCCTGATAACATGTCCAAACTAGGTGAGACAAAGTCTCGCCATCTTCGCTTCTAAGGAGCATTCAGGCTGTACTTCTTCCGTGATAGATTTGTTCCTTCTTCTGGCAATCCATGGTATATTCACTATTCTTTGCTAACACCATAATTCAAAGGCATCAATTCTTCGATCTTCCTTATTCATTGTTCAGTTTTCACATGCATATGAGGCAATTGAAAATACCATGACTTGGGTCAGGTGCACCTTAGTCTTCAAGGTGACAACTTTGCTTTTTAACACTTTAAAGAGGTTTCTTACAGCAGAATTGCCCAATGCAATACATTGTTTGATTTCTTGACTGCTGCTTCCATGGGCACTGATTGTAGATCCAAGTACAACGAATTCTTGACAACTTCAATATTGTCTCTGTTTATCATGATGTTGCTTATTGGTCAAGTTGTGAGGATTTTTGTTTTATGTTGAGGTGTAATCCATCCAAAACTCCTACGAGCAACTTTTACTCATGACACTGTATTAAGTATGGGCCTCCAGGGCAGAAACTATGTCCCAGCAATATGTGTATCTGCCTGGTACAACGACTGCATGCAGTAGGTGCTCAGTAAACCACCACTGACATGGAAGAGTCAGAGAGCCAAGGAGACAAGAGTGAGGGTTAGCACATGGTTAGACTTGTCAGAAAAATCCAATAGGGAGCAGCAGAGCGCCGGACAGCAGGACTTCTGACCCGAAAAGTTCTTTCTTGGAATATCCAGCCCTCTCATTGCACAGAGGGAGAAAATCGGGCACAGAGAAGTAAAATTAGTTACCCAAGGTCACAAGACTGGTTCCCTGGCAAAGATGGGACTGCTACTTTGACCAAAAACAAGTAAATTAACAGCAGTTCATAAATAAGATTAATAGGGATTATGTTTCTTCTACTTTTGGACACCACGGGCTTCATACCTTCTTCCCGTCTGTATCTATTTTAAAGAAAATGCCTGGGACGGAAATAAGTGAAAGAATTGAGAGACCTACTAATTTCTCAGTAACATTAGGAACATGGATTAATGGGACTAGTTTACATGAGTGTGACACTTTAGGATTGATTGAGTGCTTTTCCATTTGTAATTTCACCAAATCCTGTATTCCCATTCTGCAGAAGAAGAAACCAAGGCTGAGAGAGGACACACAGATCTTGAAATCAGATCTTCTCATTCCAAGTACGGTGCTCTGACCTGAAAGTCAGTATGATGAATTCAGTGGGAGATACTTGAAAGCATGTGCTGACCCAGGAATGGGATTTTTCTTAGGCTCCTTTCCTTTCCCTGAAACTATTAGGAGCACTATTAAAATTGTTTTATTTGACTAATACCTAAAACTTTCAGGAAATCTGCACATAAGTTGATTTTTTTTTTTAAATCTTTCAGTATTTGGACACCAATCAAGACACCTCCATTGACAATTTTTTTGTAAATTTACAAAATATTTATCTCATAATGTGTTTTCCATCTCTCCACAGTTAAGGAAGCTGATGATTTGGCAAAAAATTATCTTAAAAAGAAATTCAATCTCATATGGTGTCAAATGTCCTTTCTGAATTCCTATTGTTCAAGAATCCTCAGAAATATCATAATGTGACTAACAAATTTTACTTTCTTAAAAACACCTACTTGATTCATTTGCAGATTGTAATATCCCAATGCCTTTCCTCTCTGCTTATGTCTTTGAGACTTCCCCCAAACCATTAAAAACTAGAACGATGACTTTAACTCTGGACAAACCTCCCCTTTTTCAAAAATTAAATTTCCTTTCCTTCCAGACTTTTACAAAGGTTAACTAAAAAAGGACATGGCATTAGTAAAATATTCGATATTGAAAAATTACAGAGTTAGGATGATATTGCTTTTAAAATTGCAAGGGTGAATAGTGAAATTAAAGAGTACCTTTTCATTTTCCATTCTGTAAATTTCTCACACATTTAGAGTTTCTTTAAAAATGAAATATCTGGAGTTCCTTTCAGTATGCCGCTGGTTCAAGTACTCCAATCAATTCTACTAAAAAATTTTAATATCCTTAAAGAAAAAAGGAATGGAAAAGTTTGGAAGAAATAAGAACCAAGAGATCATCTATTGAAAATTCATTCACGGGCACTGCTGGTCACAGAAACAAAGACTAAGGAAAATTGACAGACTAGATTTACATTTTATTCCCAACCAGACATAGAGCCCCACTGGGCAGAGAACTCCAAAAAGGGCCAGGAAAACCCTTCAGCAAACCGATCTCATTTTGCAGAACCGATCCGCTGCCACGAGACTTCAAATAACCCACGGAATTTCCAGTGACGGCCCTCTCCCAGCTTTAGAGAAGGCAGGCCATATTCCGGACCCACCATCCTCGAACAGACCGCAGCTAGCACCCACCTGTGCACAGATCAGGGCTCCGGACTGAGCGCCCTGAGTTCAGGTTCAGGCTGAGCAGACACGGCCTGGAATATCTGGATGTAAGTCTGCATCCAGATGCCTGAATTTCCCCCCTTACACACACGTGCACAGGCTCAGCAGTAAAGTCTTGGGAAACTGATACGAAACTTCCAAATTCACTCCCTAAGCGCCAAACATACTCCTGGGCATTTAAAGAGAGCCTTATGATTTAGACTTTTGTTTAATAAAAAAATTTCCTTAGAGATGAAAAGTGCTATGCCCTTGTTATTCGGGTGGCTGGTTCACGCCAAGATGTTGAACCCCACCACGGAAGGCTGCATTTGCTCAGGAAAGCAACCAGGTGCAGTTCCTTTGCCGCCACCGGCTCAGGTCCCGCGCACTTCCCCCTCCGCGCGGCCAGCTGCCCCTCCCCCCCGGGCTCAGTCCGCCCGCCGCCGGCCCGACAGTTCCTGGACAGCATCTTCGCGGTTTCCAGGGCAACGACTCCCGGCCAATCAGAGAGCCGGCCGCGGGCCAGCGATTGGTTGGCGGCGTCAGGGGCGGGCCCGGACCTTCCGCCTTCGATTTAAAAATTTGGCGCGGAAAGCCGGACCGTGGCCGGCGCCGCCCCTTCTCTGCGCGGGGCTTGAGCGCGGGCAAACCCGTGCCCGGAACCACGGTATCCCCGCCCCTCCCCCTCGCTTGTCCCCGCCCCTCTGCGCGGGAGCTCAGCTCCTCCCTCTAGGGCCCCCGGCGGAGCGGGAGGCGGGAAACGGCTGCCGAGGTCGCCCGCCCTAGCCGATCCCCGGTGCCTAGCAGCTTGGGCGCCGTGTCCCTCTGCGTCCCACTGACCTGTCAATTCACTTCACGGTTGGAGCCGGCGGGGGCTGAGCTGGGACTCCTCGCCACCCCTTCCCCGCTCAGGCCCGGGAGCCCGCGTGTCGGGCCGTCAGTCCGTCCTACCGCGGCGCCGAGGTGGGTGCCGGAGGGAAACAGCGGGACCCGGACTGGCGGTCCAGCGGGCTGGCACAGGGAACGTGACCGTCCCGGATCAGTCAAGTCCGCGATTTGAAATTAACCCGCTCCCGGCGCGAGCAGATCCCGCGGGCGGGGAGGGCCGCTCCCCTCCCCTCCCCCACACCCGCTTGTCCCGGACCCCGCGCGCCAATCCGAGCCTCCGGCCACGAGCTGCCAGCGAATAGGGTGCAGGCGCCGCCCCCCATTTCCGCCCCCAAGGCAGAGTTGGGGGGGGAAGTTCAACAACTTTTTTTTTTTGCAAATACCCCCTCCCCTTACTCAAAGGTGGGGAAAGAAGTTTGGCCTGCCGGGGCTCGCGCGCTTGGAGTCGGGCGCCCTTGCGATCCTCAGCCGTCCCACCCTTGGCCAGCCTGAGATCCGCTCACCTGCCCAGCGGACTCCAGCCGGGACGGTCGGGTCTTCCGTTCCTGGCATACACGATTGCACTGCCCACCATCTCCCCCATGGCTTCCAGAAATTAGTGGAGGGAGAAGCTTGGCCGAGTAGTGCCAGGCGATGTGCGCCGGGCTTTGGCCGAGCCGTGAGAACTCAGGTGTGGGAGGAGGAGAAGTAAAGTTGAAAATCCGCCAAGTCCATTCCCCGCCGGCGTCCGCCGTCTCCCCTCTCCGAGTCTCCCACCCGCTCCTTCCTTTCACCTTCCTGTTGTTTTCCCTCGCTTTTCCGTCTTTTTCCAGCGTCCCTGTCTTTGGCAGCTTAAGCAGAATATATTGTGTTCTAGAATAATAGCATGATTGGGAGACTCTCTAGTCTTACGGCCTCATTTTGCAGACAGGGAAACCGAGGCCCTTGCCTGGGTGGTTTTGCTTGCTACGCTATTCTCCGCCTTTCAGTGTTTCCCTTTTCTGGAGACCGGTGCTGGAGTTGCGGAGCCGCATGTGTTGCCCAACTGCGCCTAGGTCAGGGCGTCTATCTATTAACTGTTTGGCATGGGCTCTTCCTTCTCTAATCTCGCGTCCCTAAACTCCAGCAAGGTCCGAGGCCGCGCTCCCCCAGCCCCACTGATTACTTATGTGTCAATGAATCATCATTGCTGACTCGCAGCGCTGGACTTTCTTATATTTTCCCGGTCACGATAAGCGTGGCGATGCGGTGATACTGAGGCCGGAGTCGCCACGCTGCAGAGACCGGCTACAGAGCCGGGCATCTTGGCAGCGAGTGGTAGCTCATCCCTGCGCGGAACGCGACCGCTGGGCTCGCAGGACAGCCTTCCTAAAGGGTTAGCGCCGTCTTGTCCCTGCCCTTTCCAAGGCTCCAGCCGGTGGGGGGAAACCGACCCAGCTTCAGGCAAGTGTTACTCAGAGCTCGCTTTGACTTGAAAGCGGGCCTTTGGCGTGGTGGTGTGCGCAGGGGAGCCGCCGCCTGTAGCTCTCAAAATTAAAATAAAGCCCGAGCCGCTAGGCAGGGCGGCACCGCCAAGAGTACTGAGCAGTTGGTTCTTACTGAGCCCGGTACAGCTTTTGTGGAGCAAAGTGAGGTTATAAACACATCGACAAAAGGTGGGCACTGTTTTCTGCGTTAACCACCGTCTTCCAGATTGACCCTCTTCCCCTTTCCGTCAGCGATTACAGGTGTCCGCGGGTTCCGCTCTGCCCAAACCACCCAAAGTTTTTATTTACAGCCCTGGAGTCTAGCGGGCGTTAAGTCCTCTTTACAGGGACTCTTTTCAGAAGCAGCCCAAGATGCCCCTGTGTTCAGAGGCGGCGACTAATGCTTTCACACGTGTGAATCCATCGGGCCATTCATGCCGCAGGTGTGAGTGGCAAGTACCTGTGCTGCAAGTAATACAGGGAGCTGCCACCTCTGGTGACACTTCACAAATGGCACGTCATTTAGTACTCAGCACAGATGTTAACCACGGTTTGTGGCTCAGGAAAGTGAAGCACAGTGAGTGACAGAGCTGGGATTTGAAACCAAGTCTGCCTCCTAAGGGCTTCCCACTGAAAGCCATGTCCTCCACTGTGCTGGGGGCCGTCCTTACTCGCTTCATAGGATCGTTGCCCCCTTTTGATTTTATAGAGAAGAAAACTGAGGAACACAAAGTTTTAAGTGATGATCAATTAATTCTAGCTGTAAAATGAGGTCTACCTGCTCCCTGCTCAAATGTTGCAGCCCACTACCTGTGAAAGTTCCTGTGTCGACAATGTTAGTGATGTCTCAGACAGGCCCTTGACCGTTTAGTCCCCCCTCAACATAACAAACACAAAAAACCAGGAAAGGTGGGATATGTAATTCTTCTGTTAATGACATTGTTATATCTTACTGAAGCATGTGAAATTATACTTCACCTCCCTGAATATGATAAAAATTGGTCCCATTAAGAGTGAGATTATATACATGGTTGAATCTTAAATCTTAATGACCCTTTCATGGAAAGGTACTGAAAAAGAAAGCAAGCTGAAACAATTCTGCTCCATACTCTATAATGTGTCGATTTGAAGTTCAGCATGAGTGTAAAGCAAAGACACAGGACTATTGAAATTTTTTATGTTTACTGCACTTCCAAGAAGGAAGGATCAGGGGAGAAGTTGAAATCCCCCCCCCATTAAATATGTTGTCTGGTTATTAATTACATAATCCAAGGGAATACTCATGCATTTATGGCTTTTTTGGTTCACCATGTTGTGTTGTGTAATCTGTGTCTCCCTGAAGTTAGACCCGTTTTTCAACTCTATGCTGTCACTCAAATGGGTTGCATAACTCAGAAGGCTAAGACATTATGTAACACGTTCAGTACCAAATAAAGTGTTACAAAAAAAAAAAAGATATCAAAAGTAAGGGGAAAGATGGGCACCATATGAGATGCTTAGATTCAAAGATAACCTTCAGGAGCTTTCTGAATCATGTCCCTTTTCATCATCACCAAACGGTCTCATACACTTGTTGTGAAAAGAGCAGATCCTTCCCCCAATGACCTGGGCAGGATGAGGGGTAAGGAAGGAGTTGCTCTAGTTAGTGTGTCCCGAGACCTTTTCATCTTGCCTCTCCTAACGCCCACCCCCGCCTCCAGCCCCTACCCTGCCAGGTGCTTCTATCACCAGCTCTACTTCCTGATCAGTCCAGCATTGTGGGTTTGTACTTTTTCGGCAGCACACGCTGGCACACCCACCACAAAACTGCTGTGTAGAACTTTAAAGTGCACAGATCCCCAAGGGCTGGGTTGGTCGCAGCTGCTCGCAACCAAATCTCAGCCTTCCCTGGTCCCTTTGACTAGATGGTTACTCTGTCAGCAGATGAATCCCAACCCAGCCTGTTGCTGTTGAGTAGATTCCAACATGTAGGGACCCTACAGGACAGAATAGAACTGCCCCATCAGTTTCCAAGGCTGTCCAAGGCAGTAATATTTACAGAAGCACACTGCCACATCTTTCTCCCTCGGAGGGGCTGGGTGTTCCAACCGTCAGGCTTTTGTTTAGCAGCCAAGCTCTTAGCCACGTGCCACCAGGGCTCCAGATGAATCTAAAAAACCAAAAAACTCGTTGCCGTGGAGTTGATTCTTACCCATAGCTACTCTGTAGGACAGAGTAGAACTGCCCCATAGGGTTTCCAAGGAGCAGCTGGTGGATTAGAACTGCTGACATTTTGGTTAGCAGCTGTGGCTCTTAACCACCAGATGCATCTAGCTAGGTCCAAATCTGGGGAGGTTTGAAGAGGGTCCTACAAGAAATTCAGGTGGTAGGGGAGCCTGGAGGTGGCTTTTGCTGACGTGGAGCTAGAATTGGTCAGAGCCTGCCCAAGGCAGCACGGCTGTGTTTCAAATCCCCTCAAGTTCTCCTGTGATTTCTTGTGGGACGCTGTACTCAATGGATGAGCTCTGGGTAGATATTTGCAGCCCTGGATTCAGCTGCAGCATTTATTAAGCGATTGCTGCTTTTAAATTTTTTAAATACTTTGGGGATAATGGAATCCCTGGGTGGTGTAAATGGTTAATGCACTCAGCTGCTAAACAAAAGGTTGGAAGTTTGAGTCCACTCAGAAGCACCTCGGAAGAAAGTCCTGGCCATCTACTTCTGAATGATCACAGCCATTGGAAACTCTATGGAGCACAATTCTACTCTGACACGCATGGGATTGCCATGAGTCACAGTTGACTTGTTGGCAACCAATTTACTGGTTTTGGGAGCCCTGGTGGTGCAGTGGTTAAGAGCTTGGCTGCTAACTAAAAGGTCAGCAGTTCGAATCCAGCAGCCACTCCTTGGAAACTCTATGGGGCAGTTCTTCTCTGTCCTACAGGGTAGCTATGAGTCAGAATCAACTTGATGGCAACAGGTTTCAGAACACAAAATACTGAGGACCCTTTTATAAAATTGGAGCCTGAGTTCTGTCCTCATTGTATTTCTGCATCATCTTAAAATTGTCCTACATTAAAAGAGTACATATACAGACACATATACAGATTCCTGGGACTGAAGGTAGGATTTATTACATGAAAAATATCCCACTCGATGCAGGAGTCCTATAACCTCCCTGGTCAGCAATTGCCTTGTGCTTGAAGTCTCACGGTGAAGGGTGACTGCTGCCCTCCCCTCCCTCTTCAGGCAGATGAGTCATGTCCTCCTGTTCTTGATAATAGCCCCGCATATGCACCTCCCCCCACCGTGAGCTTCTTGAGGGTAGGGAGAGGGCCTTCCTCTCTGGGTGTCTCGAGTGCCCGGCCAGGTGGCTGGCCCAGAGCAGGGGCTTGATGAACGTTGGTTGGTTCAATCAGGTTCTAGTCTAGAGTGTCATCTCTCCAAACCCAGGAGATAACTTGGCTTTTAATCTCTTTATCTTCAGTGTCATGTTCAATGCCTGGCACGTACTTGGTGTTCAATAATGTTAGAAAAATGAGCACGTAATTACCATCCCTTTCAAATGGCAGGTTTTTCACTTTTAGCTAAGTGCTGCCTCCACTCCACACCCCCCATGACTGCTGCTTTATTTATTCACTCACGTAATAAATAGTATACTGAATGCCTACTATGCCCACAAGCCCTGAATTAGGTGCTGGGTGTATACAGGTGAGTGAAAGAGACAAAGTCAAGCTGTAGAACAGTGTCTGGCACTTAGCATAAAACAAAGTGTTAGCTGCTATTATTATTATCATCACCATCTTATTTCTCCCCTTTAAGTGTGAGGTTTCTCTGCCTCTCCTCAATTCAACAAACAAGTCTTTTTTTCTATATCCTACCTCTATAATAGTACTTGTTTTTTAGTTTTCTGTAGGTATTTTTCTTCCCTAGGGACCCAAGATCTGTTCTTTCCTTCTTTCAACCCACATTTATGAACCGCTTGCTCTGAGCTACAGACTGTGCTGGGCACCAGCTACAGGATATGATGGCTGCCCTCGGGATCGCAACAGCAAGGCCAGCCCTTCACTTATTCACTACCTTTCTTTCTCATTCCCTCTTTTTCCTTTCCAGAGTATGGACTTCCTTTGGACCAACTGTCTGCTTCTTGAGTCCTTCAAGAATGTTGTTTCAGAGTCACTGGAGACAACCCAGTTTCTCCTGGAATTATCACTGAAGTCAGTGTAACTGGGATCGTTAAGCCTCAGCAAACTCTGAATCGTGTCTTGGAGTCAGGCTCCAGTAAGACAACAAGCTCCCGATCAGCCATGTCAGGCCAAGAACATTTGCCCCACAGAGTTACAGGCAGTTACCAGCCACTCTGACAACCAACTTATTCCTGGAACTTGAACATGAACAGTTTCTTCTAACTCCCTGACAATTGTGAATCTCCCTGCTTGTTATTGTTGGGTGCCATTGAGTTGGCTCCAACTCATAGCGACCCCACGTACAATAGAACAAAACACTGCCCTGTCCTGTGCCAACCTCACCATCATTGCTATGTTTGAACCCATTGTTGCAGCCACTGTGTCAGTCCATCTCATTGAGGGTCTTACTCTTTTTCACTGACCCTTTACTTTACCAAGCATGATGTCCTTCTGCAGGGATTGGTCCCTCCTGATAGCAAGTCCAAAGTACTTAAGACAAAGTCTTGCCATTCTCACTTCTAAGGAGCATTCTGGCTGTACTTCTTCCAAGACAGATTTGTTCTTTCTTCTGGCAGTCCATGGTATATTCAATATTCTTTGCCAACAACATAATTTAAATGTGTCAATTCTTTGATCTTCCTTATTCATTGTCCAGCTTTCACATGCATATGAGGCGATCGACAATACCATTGGCTTGAGTCAGGTGAACCTTAGTCCTCAAAATGACATCTTTGCTTTTTAACACTTTAAAGAGATCTTTTATAGCAGATTTGCCCAATGCAATATGTCGTTTGATTTCTTGACTGCTGCTTCCATGGCTGTTGATTGTGGATCCAATTAAAAATGAAACTTTGACAATTTCAATATTTTTTCCGTTTATCATGATGTTGCTTATTGGTCCAGTTGTGAGGATTTTTATTTTCTTTATGTTGAGGTATAATCCATACTGAAGGCTGTGGTCTTTGATCTCCATCAGTAAGGGCTTCAGTCCTCTTCATGTTCAGCAAGCAAGGCTGTGTCATCTGTATAACGCAGGTTGTTAATGAGTCTTCCTCCAATCCTGACGTCACGTTCTTTTTCATATAGTCCAGCTTTTTGGATTTGCTCTGCATACAGATTGAATAAGTATGGCGAAAGGATACAACCCTGACGCACACTTTTCCTGATTTTAAAACACACAGTATCCTCTTAAAGTCAATTTCCCTTAAAGTCCTGGCTTTCAGAATCTTACCTGACCTAATATCCTCCATCTACCCAGGTATATTATGGTGGAGTTTTACTGTGAACTGTACTTCTCTATTATGCACAGGGGTTGAATAAGACCTATACAAATTAGTTTTGTTGATAGAATCCTTAGGATATTCCAAAAGAACTAGATAGCTTTTCTCTCAGCCTTGACTGCAAACGTTTAATAAAAGCGTTTATCAGCATGGAAATTGGTTGGGGGTAAATTCATCTACTTATAGTTATTAATGAATTGCATTTGAATTTGTCCACAAAAGTTCTAGATGTGCTTTTTAAATAGTGCTAGGTTGTGTTCCAAATTCAGTCTTTGAAATAAAAATCTACAATTGTTTTAAAGTTAATTGGAAGAATGTAAAATCATATTACTTTTTTAAATTAATACAAAGAGAGATAGTCGTTAACCGAAATTGTTGGATGCCAGTTATCCCAGCATCATTGCAATAAGGATGTCATATCAGTTTCCCATCACAGATGGAGACTCAGGGTCTGGAGAACGGAGAGGCACCCTCTAGTCAATCAGCCTTCCTTGAAATCAGATGGGATGTGGATGAAAGTTAGGAATTTGGAATGAAACAGACCTTGGTCCAAAGCCCATCCCATCACGACAGCTGTGTGACCTGAGGCAAATTACTTAACCTCTCTGAGCCTCATTTTCTTCCTCGGATTGAAATGTCTATCTTGAAGGGTTGTCCTGAGGATTAAATGAGACAACAAATGTAAAGTGCTGAGCACAACATTTAGCACATAGCAAGTACTCAATAATAAAACCAGTTGCTATTGAGTTGAGTCCAACTCATGGCGACCCCGTGTGTGCCAGAGTAGTTCTACAGGGCTTTCAGTGACTGATTTTTTGGAAGTAGATTGCCATGCCTTTCTTCTGAGGTGTCCCTGGTGGACTCAAACTTCCAAACTTTTGGTTAGCAGCTGAGTGCATTAACCCTTTGCATCACCTAGGCACTCCATTCAGTAATAGCTGTTATTATTATATACTATTATAATCCAGACAAATGTATATTCATTTTTGCTTGCTTTAATCGCTCTGGAGAAAGAGATTCCAAGTAGCCACATTGTGTCTAAGAACCTCTGTCCAGAAAATTTTTCCTCTTGGCCAACTAAATGTGTGTGTCCCACCCTCCTACCGTCCCCTGTTGTCCCCGGCTGCAGGTGCAGCTGCCTTCGGTGCTCAGCTCTGGGGGGAGATGGCCAGTGTCTCTGGAAGCTTTACAGCTAAATAGGGGCTTGCTTTCTCTCTCTCTCTGACTTAACTTATAGAAATGCCTGAGAACAATGTGCTGAAGAGGAAAAATGCTCTAGGATACTATGTTCTTATCTCTTAGAATTAGTAAGCGCATAATTTTGTTGTTAGGTGCCGTCATAAGCTAAGGTTTCTTATCTAGTTTATTGGCTCTATTAGTGTCTCTCCTGCTCTGAGCTCCGGTCTCTTTGCTCCCAACACAAAATCACCTTAATTGCTCCAGGCATAAGCCTGGGCATAGAATTGAATTCAGTTAATTCTTACCGACTGGTTTAGAATCTGAAGACTCCAGTTTTAACCCTGGCTCTGACAGCTGCTAGCTCTGCCACCTTCGGTAAGCCGCTTACCTCTCTGAGCCTCAGTTTCATCCTCTGTGGAAAGGAAGCTGGTAATATCTGTGGCATAAAGACTTCATTGATGGTGTCGGACGAGCCAAGGCAACGCATATAAAGAATTTTTGAAAATGTTAATTGCTGTTTGATTACAAGGGAATAGTTTTAATTATACAATCAAATCTCTTGCCAGCTTACTGGTTTCCACAGTGGAAGATGTCACTTACTGTGTGACCTTAGACAAGTTGCTCAGCCCCTCTGAGCTACAGTTGTCTCCCCTGTGACATGAGAAGTGTGGACTTGGTTACTTCAGTCATCCCCAACATTTTACAACTCTGTGCTGATGCTGAGCTTCCCTGGAAATTGGAAATAGCATAGGCTTTGAAGTCTGATAGACTGGGGTCATTTCCCCACTTCACAGCTTGCTGTCTGTCTTTTCTGTCTCTCTGGACCCTTAAAGGGTTGTCTCAGGGTTCAGGGTATTTTTGAAAACAGCAGTTTGGCTGAAGGGCAATTTTGCCTGCAAAAAGACATCAGCTGTGAGCAGAGCTCTGCAGTGACAGAAACTGGATCAGGCCAAGATTCAGATCTATAATTTCCTAACTCCAGGGGCCCATTTGGTGGACCCAGTTTGCTTTCACATGTTGAATTTTTGTTAACTAAATAACAGTGCTCCAAGAGCTGGGGTGGTTTATTGGGCCCCCTTGGGACTGGTCTCACTGCTCTCAAGGTGTGGCTAAAGCGTTTCAGCTGGGCCTGCCCCCGGCCTCTGGCCCAGTGGTGTGCAGCTGTGTCAACAGGCCTTTGAAGTCCACATACCAGCTGATGGGTGAGCAGCCCCTGGGATTGCCTCCACAGCCTTTGTCACAGGAAATCAGGAAAGGCATGTGGAAGCTGGCATTGCCAGAGAGGCAAGAGATAAACAGTGATGGGGTCTTTGGTGACCCCATGGGAGAACATGGGAGAAATTTACCCTAAGTCACGGCCTGATTCCATCAACAGGATCTGGGATTGTTGTTCACTGCTTTCCCTCCTACTGGATCACAAACAATGCAGTGAGCTGGTTTAGCTTCATTCTGACATGAATATGTGCCAACCAGTGCTTCTGTGGTGAGGCATGGACGGTTCAGTGGTAGAATTCTTGCCTTCCATGGGGGAGATTCGGGTTTGATTCCCAGCCAATGAACCTCATGCACACCCAACCACTGGTCTGTCAATGGTGGTTTGCATGTTGCTATGATGCTGAACTAATGAACAGCGAAAACTATGTAGTAAGAAACAATTCACTCTCTGAGTGTTTACTATGTGCCAGGCTACGCTTTTAATAAGAAATAATTCTTTAACCCTTACAAAAACCTCAAGAGGTAGGAGGTATTATTGTCGCCATGAGAGTGATATGGAAACTGTGGTGCAGCCAGTTGAACTAACTTGTCAAAGAATTGGTGATGGAACCAGGACTCCAATCCAAGCAGTCTGACTCCAGAACCTGGCTCTTACTTGTAGCTACCTTTCCCAGACTCTTTTTTGCCTTTCCATTGAAGCTTCCCGTGCCCTCTCAGAAGAGCTACTACATGGAATTATAGAGTTATCATTTTTGGTAAGTTCAGGAGAGTCTGAGCACGGTTAAGATCCAGAATTTCTTTTCTAAGCCAGGACCCAAAGCCTTACCTACCTCATCAATGTGTACCAGTCTCTAAGTGGTGGCCTTCCCCAGATGACAGATGGTTTGTAAAAATGAAGCATGTTTTCCATGTCCTATAAAACCTGGCAACTCCATTATGCAATGGTCACACTATGGGCCCGGGACTCATAACACTCCACCTTTAGCGTGAGATAATCACTTGGTTAATAATCCTAATCGGCCTAGTACACATACCCTGTGTTTATCGCTCCCATCTTATAATTAACTGTTATAGTTTCCTTTACTTTACAACTCAATCTGTGCACCAGAGTGACTGCAAACCCATATTTATCTAATATAGCAAACATTTGCACGCACTGCAATTAGACTCACATGTTGTGTGATCAACGTCCTTTGCTAATTGCATAATTCCTTTTGAGTTTAATCATCAGATGGCATCCTTCATTTTTTCATGTCTCCGTGGTTGGCTGCTGGTTTTGAGCTGCATGTGGGATCTCAGGCTGAGGCACCTGCAATCACAGAACCAAAGACATGCTAGAGCTGGGAGGAACGCTCTTCTTTGTTTACAAGTGAAGACACTGAGGCCCCAGGAAGTTAAGGGACTCATCTATCCAAACAGCTCATAATTAAGAGACACAAAAGGAAGACTACATCAGCAAGGAATGTTTCCTAAGCCATTCTAGTGTAGAAATCCCATGAATAATTCACACCGGTCCTGACAATTAACACAGAGCTTGAGTCTGGACAAGATTAGGCTGGGTCTAAAAGAAATCAGGTTATGGGCAAGGAAGAATCTTAGGGTATTCTGAAATTACAATCCTTAGCAATTGTTTTTCAGCTTCAGGCAGCTTATTGTCAACAGATGTTGCATTATAAAGAAGGCTGGCTAAACTCGTTTCCTCTCCTTCTGCCTCTTTTTTGTAAAATTTTTCTCTACAGAGCTGAATTAGAATGAAGGCGAATGTAATGGAGCCCAACACAGCACGTGGGCCATAGTAGGAACTCTACCAATACCTGCTAAATAAAACTCTGCAATAGCAAGAGGATGCGGATGGGGTGATGGGAAGGAAAGATAAGAACAGGGTAGCTTTTGCCACCTGCAGGAATGAGGGATTAGCATAGAAAGAATGAGAATATTATAGCTGAAAAGGGAACTCAGAGATCTTCTAGTCTACTCAGGTTGTTTCTTGTTTTACAATGAAGCTCAGAGCAGAATATCCAAAATCACAAGGTTAGCTGGTCACAGATCAGGGACTTGACAGTAACCAGTAACCGGTTGCCGTCAAGTTGATTCTCATGACAACCCCACGTGTGTCAAACTAGAACTGTGCTCCATAGGGTTTTCAATGGCTGATTTTTTGCAAGTAGATTGCCAGGCCTTTCTTCTGTGGTGCCTCTGGATGGACTAGAACCTCCAGCCTTTCAGTTAGCAGCTGAGCATGTTAACCATTTGCACCACCGAGAGACCAAGGGGGTGAATCGTCCTTTAACTCCTCTCTCTTATTCCCTCCCTCAGCATCTTTACTAGTGCCCCAGAGTGCCCCTTACTAACCAGGGATTTAGGGTTGCAGATGCTCAAACCTTGACCTTGGTGGAGACTAGAGAGCTAGGAAAGAAGCCCACCAAGATGGAGAAGGCATCTGTTTCCCATTGTGGAGATCTTGAACTCAGAGAAGATTTCAGAGAATGTAATGGAATCCAACAGTGCCTGGCCCATAGTAGGAACTCTTCCAATATCTTCTGAATGAAAATGTGCAATAGTAAGGGGATGAGGATGGGGTGACAAGGAAGGAAAGATAAGAACAGGGTAGCTTTTGCCACCTGCAGTCTCTTTGACTGAGAGGTAAAGGAAATCATGGGAGGCCTGCCACAATGGACTTCATCTGTCCAGGAAGGAAGACCTGGCTGTTATTGCAGAAGCATCAAGAATCATGGTGGAGGAAGTGGAATATATAGTCCAGTGGTGTGCCCAGAAACGAGAGGGGGATGGATATTGGTCTCTGCCACATCCCCCAGACAGGGATACCTTACCATTGCTTCTAACATCAATAGGTATGCCCTGCTCTCTGAGCCCAAAACAGCCAGGGCATAGTTCTACTATGACATTTGCTACCCTTTATTAGATATACCCTCTGTATGTCCTGGCTCTGAACCCAGTGTCTAGAGAATAGTAGGTGCTCACTAAATGTATGTTGAATGAATGAATGAATGAATGCATGGAATGGCAAAAGTGGTATTAAAAATATTTTAATGTTGTTGTTACATGCTGTCGAGTCAGTTTTCAACTCCTAGATACCCCATGTGACAGAGTAGAACTCCTCACAGGGTTTTCTAGGCTGTAATCTTTACGGGAGCAGATCGCCAGATCTATCTCCCATAGAGCAGCTGGGTGGGTTCACACCTCCCACCTTTCAGTTAGTAGCTGAGCACTTAACCATTGTTCCACTAACTAAACCAAACCCATTGCAGTTGAGTCGATTCCAACTCACAGCAACCCTACAGGACGGAGTAGAACTGCCCCATAGGGTTTCCAAGGAGCGGCTAGTGGATTCGAACTGCCAACCTTTTGGTTAGCAGCTGAGCTCTTAACCACTGTGCCACCAGGGCTCCTATTATGCCACTAGGGCTTCTTAAATATTTTAGTAGGCTACATAAATGGGCCAAAGCAATAAGGTTTGCTTATTTACTTAGTGCAAATGTAACACAAAGTCTACATTTAATTTCAAAAAATTAATTTCCCAAACAAAGAATGGGTGAAACTTTAAGGGATACAGTCTATTAAAAACAAACAAACAAACAAAAAAAAAAAAACCCGGTAGTGGGTAGGTCTTAGTGGGCCACAAGCTCAATGTGAAATAAGATAGTGATATAGCTGCTAAAAGGGGGTAGGACTCCATAAGTAGAATCCAGGTCCAGACCAACGCAGGTGACACTCCCTATAGTTTTTGAGCTTGGCCAGGTCATATCTGGACCATGATGCTCACTTAAGGTTCTGTTAATAGCCACACATTGCCCTGGGTCCAGTGCTTTTGTTTAAAAGTGTTTTTCCAGGCATTATCTCATTACATTGTCCTAATGAGATGTATTATATATTGTCAAGGGCAAGCTGACTTGTTCAAGGTCACCCAGCTAGTGACGGGCAGAGCCCAGCCTTCTGACCCCTTGTCTGTACTCTTTCTACCACATCATGCCACTTTTATGCAGACCAGAGTCCCTGCTATGCAGCATCTAAAAGTAAGGCCAATATGACGTTTGTCAAATGCTGTCAACAGTGGACATGCTCAGATAGGCATCTCACCATCAGCCAACTTGACAGTGATGTTCAGAAATCACTTTTCCTAACTCGGGGGGGCTTTGACGGGCCAGCTTACACCTGCAAGCACAGTGACCTAGTCTGCTTCAAAACGACAACAGACAAACGTGGAACATCATCTCACCTGTGGATGAGCCCAGGAAAAGACAAATCTGCATTCTTAACTCCTTAGACACTATGGGAAGGATCTGAGAGCTGGGACTGTAAAGGGGGAAGAGAAATGGAAGAGAGAGAACATTTGTCAGGTGTCTGTTAAGTGCCTAGCTCAAGGCTTTGTACACTTATTTAAGTTTCCAGTTCTTAACATGGTACCTGCCTCTGCGGCCTCATTACCTACCCTGGTCACCATTGGACACCTACACCACCAGGCATCTTTTTGTTGTTGTTAGTCGGCCTGACTCATGGTGCCCCAGGCACAACGGGATTGGATTATTGTGATCATAGGGTTTTCATTGGCTGATGTTTGGAAGTAGATCATCAGGTCTTCCTAGTCTGTCTTAGTCTGGAAGCTCCATTGAAACTTGTTCAGCATCACAGCAACACACAAGCCTCCACTGACAGACAGGTGGTGTCTGTGCTTGAGGTGCATTGGCTGGATATCGAACCAGGGTCTCCTGCATGGAAGTCGAGAATGCTACCACTGAACCACCACTTGCCTGGCATTAGGTTGTGATAATGTTTCCTCACATCCATATGGCCCTGGGTTGTGACAATATTTCCTCACATCCATATGGCCCCTACAGGTGGTTATCTTATCCTCTCTTCCAAACAATCCTGTGAGGTAGGTAGGGCAGGGATTATTCCTTCATTTCACAATGAGGCACAAAAATAACCATCTGTCTGTCCACCTACCCATTCATCCTTTTGTTCATTCAACAAATATTTATTAAACTATTCCTATCCTAGAAATGGAGCACAGTGGTTAGACGCTTGGCTGCTAACCAAAAGGTTGGTTGTTCAAATCCACTAGCTGCTCCTTGGAAACCCTATGAAGCAGTTCTACTCTGTCCTATAGAGTGGCTATGAGTCAGAAACAACTCGACGGCAACAGTTTTGGTTTTTGTTTTTTTTAATCCTAGGAACTATGAAATACACTGGGGAAGAAAAGATGTCTTGGACACTCTTAGGAGAGTTGTATGAACTCACACGAGAAAAGAAGGCATCATCATACTTGGGGTTTATAAGCAGGAAGGCCATATACTTAGATGATGGGAGGTGTCATGGCAGACTGTGACCAGTAGGTGGCACTCTGGGTCCCAGGAGGCTCAGGAGCCCTTTCAGCCTTCCAAGGCGAGCTTCCATTTTATATTCATTACTGTGCTGAAAATCAAATTCTAAGTCATATCATTGAAAGGCTGTATTCAATTTGATTTTAATTCCATTTATTTGCCGTTAATTGTTCCATGCTCTTCTGAAAATGGTCAAATTAAATCTAGCTGTGTCGGGGCTTCCTGGGTAAGTGAAAGACATGTCCACAAAATTCAGACTCCTAAATAAATTAGCACCTCCAGTGATTGGTATTAGGTCCTGGGCTCCTTTCTGAGGAAATGCTCATGAAAAGTCAATGCTGTTGGGAACAGGTCTGGAAGTATACACACTAAAATGTTGTGATATCTCCCAGTGGTGCGAATGCAGGTGATTTAAAAAAAAAATCCGTGTCTGTGTTTTACGCACTTTTTACAATGAGTGTGCATTACTTTTTGGTTGGTTTATTTTTAGTTTTTCATTAAGTGCAACCCCTGGATGGAAAAACATGCAAATCTTAAGTGAACAGCTTGCTGAGTCTTTATATATTTCTGTACATGTATAGCTACTCCCCAGATGAAGATACAAACATTACCAAAACCCCAGAAAGCTCGCTCATGTCCCTGCCCAGTAACCCCCATTCCAGGAACCACCATTCTGACTTCTATCACCATAGATTAGTTTTGCCAGTTTTTGAACTTCATATACATGGAATCGGAGCTCTGGTGGCGCAGTGGTTAAGAGCTTGGCTGCTAACCAAAAGATTGGCAGTTCAAATCCACCAGCCACTCCTTGGAAACCCTATGGGGCAGTTCTACTCTGTCCTGTAGGGTCGCTATGAGTTGAAATTGACTCGACGGCAACAGGTTTTGGTTTTGGTTATACATGGAATGATACAGGATGTCCTCTTTTGTGTCTGAATTCTTTTGCTCAATATTATTTATTTAAGTTGATGTGTATAAACATATAAAAACTCACCAAGCTGTTCTGTTGTTGTGTGTAGCAATGGTCTGTTCTTCTTCATTGGCGTGTAGCATTCCATTGTATAAATATACTGCAAGTATGTATTTTTATAATCAGAAAAAAATTACTAAAAATGATTAAATACAGACATGGAAACTGCTTTTTTGATGGAGGGTAAGGGGACATTATAACTGCAAGATAATCCCCATGGGACATGGATTTAGATGGCCGTGCAAAAATTGGCTTGGGCTCAGAAACACAGGGTCTTTGAAGGAGGAATGAAAAGAACTATGAAGAGTCAGGTGTTCTGGCTCATAGGAAGCATTTCATTAATTGCTGGATAAGGCTAGTTCAGGCTCTCGCACTTGTGTGCCATTGGAGCAAGTCACTTATTCTGACTGAGTCTCGGTTTCTTCATCTGTAAAATGGGTTGCCAGATTTTGAAAGAAAAGAACACCTAGTTAAATTTGAATTTCAGATAAATGGTGAATAATTATTAGTATAAGTATGCCCCAAATATTGTATAGAACATACTCATAGTAAAAAATTACTGGCTGTTTATTTAAAATTCAAATGTAACTGAGAGTACTGCATTTTATCCAACAACCCTAAAAGTAAGTGTAATAAATGCCAACCTTAGACAATTGCTTATGAGTGTTTGTAGGCAGAAAAGTATGCATGATAAAAGAAATAGAAAGGGCCAGAAAGGCAGGGAGGAGGACCACTGGCCCTATTGAGCAGGAACTTTGCCTCCTTCCCCACCGTGAACCCAGTGCCCAGCTGTCTGCCTGGCTCTGAGCAGAAGACACTTAGACATTGTCTGTTGAACAACAGAATGGATTTGATTTCTAGCTCGGAAATTCAGCTACTTTTGACCTTAGGTAAGCTATTTAATCACTCTGTGTTTCTGTTTTGTTATTGCTTCCGTTGAACAAATTTTTCTGGGAGCCTAACTCTGTGCCTGGCACTGGGAAGAAAATGCCAAACTGAGCAGGTACCAAGGAGCCCTGGTGGTGCAATGGTTAGCACTCATTGCTAACTGAAAAGTTGGTTTGAACCCACCCAGTGGCTCCGCAGGAGAAAGACCTGGAGATCTGCTTCGTTGCAGCCTAGAAAACTCTTATGGGGCCGTTCTACTCTGTCACATGGGGTCAAAATCGATTTGACAGCACCGAACAACAATGAGGTTCCTGCCCTCCTGGAGTCTGTATTAGAAAGAGAGAAAGTAAATAAGTAAGTAAATAAAAAGATAATTTCTATCAAGTGTAGCCAGTGTACAGCACTAATGTAACATGTTAATAATAGGAGAAACTGCCAGCAGTGGAGAGGAGGTATATGGGAACTCAGCACTTTCTGCACAGTTTTCTGTATACCTAAAACTGCTTCAAACAGAAAGAAAAGAAAATACATTTTTAAAGTGGGATTATACAGCCAAAAAAAAGGTAATTTGTCATCATGATAAATGCTGTGACAGAAATAAACAGGAGCCCTGGTGGCGCAGTGGTTAAGAGGTCGGCTGCTAACTAAAAGGTCAGCAGTTCAAATCCACCAGCTGCTCCTTGGAAACCCTATGGGGCAGTTCTGCTCTGTCCTATAGGGCCGCTATGAGTCGGAACTAACTTGATGGCAACAGGTATGGTTTTGTGCTTTTTGGTAATAGAGCTGGTCAGAGGTGCTATTTTGGTTGGGGGGGGCCACTCTAAGGAGGTAATGCTTGACCAGAGACCCAAAGGCTGGCAAGGAGTAAACCCTGTGAGGAGCCTAGGGGAGGGGCATTCTGGGCAGAGGGAAAAGCAGGTCTCCATACCTGAAAACTGGGGATGCGAAAGCTCACCTCCCACCTCACAGAACTGAAAAGGGTCAAATGAGAAAAGCTGACTTGCAAAATTTCCAGTGGTGCAGATGGTTAAGCACTGGACTGCTAAATCAAAAAGTTGGCAGTTCAGAAATCCACCCAGAGGCACCTCAGAAGTAAGCCCTGGCAATCAGCTTCCGAAGGTCACAGCCTTGAGAACACTATGGAGTGAAGTTTTACTCTGCACACATGGGGTCGCTGTGAGTCAGAACTGATTCCAGGACAAGTAATAACAACTACAAGTCAAAGGGATTATGATCTTTTCTCATGGAGCCTCAACCCCAGCTCCCATTGCACCTGGAAACTCAGGAATATTTTATTCTTCTGCTGCAGTACAGAGCTACTCAGAGTTTGAATCTATGGGTCAATCTGTTTTTTACTAGTCTGTGGTGACATAAACACAAAAATGAAGCATGTTTAAAAACTTTTATAGCAATTTGATATTACTGTGATATCCATGCACATAGTCAATGGGCTTGTATTTTGTGTTTTCTTTTTATTTCATTTTTCTGTTATCAGTCAGAGACGGACCGAGAGAAAAACAAAAAACCAACTGGTCCTTCATCACAGATAGCTTGAGAAGCCCTGGTATCATGGCTTCAGAATCATTAAAAGCTGGGATTTGTTGCAGCTCAATCTCTTACTACCTGGTCAACCTTAATTATGTTGCATAATCTCTTTGAGTCTTGGTGTTTTCACCTATAAAATGGCATCATATCAGGGCCTACCTTTTAAGGCTTTGAGATTTCAGTGAGGTAACATCATAAAGCACCCAGCACAGTGACTGGTGCAAAAATGTTAATTCCCTTTGTTACTCTACTAGACTTTAACTTTCCTTCAATCAACAAATATGTAATGAAGGCTTACTATGTGCTGCAGTGATTAAGGGCTCAGCCGCTAACCAAAAGATTAGCAGTTAGAACCCATCAGCCACTCCTTGGAAACCCTATGGAGGCAGTTCTACTCTGTCCTATAGGGTTGCTATGAGTTGGAATTGACTCACCAGCGATGGGTTTGGTTTGGGTTTGGGTAGTATGTGCTAGGCCTTCTTGTAGGAACAGGAGATACAACAAAAAAAAGACAAGCCCTCCCCCTCCCCAGCTTACATGAGGAGAGAGAACAATAAGTGAACAAGTGAAACAAATCATGTCCGATGATGATGATTACTACGAAGACAAACCAGCTGGTGGCAGTGAGGAGGCATGGCGGGCAGAGAAGGACTTGCTGAGTAGAGGAAAGAGGTGAGGGAGGGAACTCTGATGGTTAATGTGTCAACATGACTGGACTGGGCCAAGATTCTCAGTGGTTTGACAGACACTGTAGTAGTTGCTCTTCCGTATTGTAATACAATATAGTCACTTTCCATGACGTGATCGGATGTGATCAGCCAATCAGTTGAAAGGGCAGTTTCCTTGGGGGTGTGGCCTGCCTCCAGTATGTAAATGGATGTTCTTGAAAAATTCTTTCTCTCTCGATCCTGCGCTCTTCTCGTTGCCTGACCTCTGAATCCTGGGACATAAGTCTGCAGAAGTCTCCGGTCTGCCACCTGACCTGCAGATTTTGAATTCACCAGCCCCTACAATTGTGTGAGTCATTTCCTTGAAGTAAATCTCTATTTATATGTATAAATATGTATATATCAATCACTGATTTTGCTCCTGAAGGGAACTCAGACTAAGACAGAAGCCAATCAACTATCCAGAGAAAAAGTGTTCTAGGTGGGGCAGACAGCAAGTGCAGAGGTCCTGAGGTGGGATCATACCCTACCTGGTGTGTTCAAGGGAGCAGCCAGGAGGCCAATGTGATGGGAAGAGTGGCAGGAGATAAGTCAGAGCAGAAGAAGAGACTTTGTCCTCTGGCCTTCACCAGACCTATGGGTGCAGCACACACTTGAGAAGGACTGGTTTTGGGTAGTAAATTTCTCCTTTGAGGACAGTGACTTGATTCTCTGAGGCGCAGTGGGGCCTGTGCCTGGTTTTGTGATGAATGCTCCCTGTCCCCAAGTCTAAGTGTGGGGCCTTTAACTCTCCTTGGTACAATGTTCAGCCTGAAATGCATAGCGATTCTTATGGTCAGTTCCCCATCGGGGACTCAAGTGGATCTTTTTCAGCTGAAATGAAATCAGTTCAAAAGGCACTGGTGGAAATCAAGCCTAGATTTGTGTCACCTGTCCCTTTCAGCATGCGTGAGCTTTTTAGGTTCTTAATATACTGTATTTGAATACCAGTGGCATAGCTTCCAGCATCACAGCAACATGCCAGTCCCTGCAGTATGACCAACTGACAGACACGTGGGGAAAGCAAGATGTCACCTTGAAGACTAAGGTGCGCCTGACCCAAGCCATGGTGTTTTCAATCGCCTCACATGCATGTGAAAGCTGGACAATGAATAAGGAAGACCGAAGAAGAATTGACGCCTTTGAATTGTGGTTTTGGAGAAGAATATTGAGTATACCATGGACTGCCAAAAGAACAAATAGATCTATCTTGGAAGAAGTACAACCCGAATGCTCCTTAGAATCGAGGTTGGCGAGACTACATCTTGCATACTTTGGGCATGTTATCAGGAGGGAACAGTCCCTGGAGAGGGACATCAGGCTTGGTAGAGAGTCGGCGAAAAAGGGGAAGACCCTCCATGAGATGGATTGACCCAGTGGCTGCAACAATGGTCGTAAGCATAACAACGATTGTGAGGATGCTGCAGGACCAGGCAGTGTTTCGTTCTGTTGTACATAGAGTTGCTATGAGTCCGAACTGACTCGACGGCACCTAACAGCAGCAACAACAATATACTATATATCACCAAACTGTTTTCCAAACCACAGTCAATTTATACTGTTATCAGCAGGGTGTAAGAATGCCTTTAAAAAAAAAAAAAGGAAGTATATCTGCCAACACTAGATAGTGTTATAAAATATATATTTTCTAATTCAACAGATGAAAAGAGTTTCTCATTCCAATTTGCATTTTTTGACTCCTGGTGAGGTTTAGCGTTTTCCCTTGTTAATATCCAGACTTACATTTCAGGAGAAATTTCCTTGAGTCCCTTATGAGAGGAAGAAAGGCTGGAAGTACTTCCGGATAAGCACAGTAGGCCTGAGCATACAAGTTATTTTACCACTGGATATTCGTCAAGGTAAAGCAAAGCACAATGGATTGAGTTCCTGGCATGTTCAAGCACTGTGCCAGGCTTTCTCTTCATCGAAATAGGTTACTACTTCCCTGGGCTAGTGCAGCCAGCTCTGTCTGACACCAACACCTCTGCTGCCTGGATTAGGCCAAATGTCTACTCAGTATGGCTCTTGTGGCCCGGCAGTATAGTGTAGTGGTTAGAGAAGAGCTTTTGCATCAGACAGCCTGGGTTAGTAAAGGGCTTTCACCAACTTACTGTGTGATCTTGGTCAGGTTTCTTAACTCGTGCCTCAGTTTCCTCATCTATAATAATGAAGATGATAATAATACTTTACCTCATAGAGTTGATGTGGGAATAAAATAAGTCAGTACATGAAAAATCACTTAAAGAACAAAGCCTCCAAAAACCAAACCTGTTGCCGTTGAGTCAATTCTGACTCATAGTGACCCAGTAGGACAGTGTAGAACTGCCCCATAAGGTTTCCAAGGAGCGACTGGTAGATTCAACATACCTTTTAGTTAGCAGCTGAGCTCTTAACCATTGCACCACCAGGGCTCCAGAACAAAGCCTAGTGCAATATAATGGCTCCAGCCTTCTTGGTCGTTGTTAGTAAGCACCAAGAATCAGGGGGCATTGTGAGTACATAATCCTTGTCCTTGCTGTGTGGGCAAGATTTGTACCCATGAAATAATCAAAGCTCTTTACAAATTGGTAGGTGTGGTTTTGAGTCCCTGGGTGGTGCAGACGGTTAATGCACTTGGCTGCTAACCAAAAGGTTGGAGGTTTGAGTTCATCCAGAGGTACCTTGGAAGAAAGGCCTGGTGGTCTGCTTCTGAAAAATCAGCCATTGAAAACTCTGTGGAGCACGGTTCTACTCTGACACAGACGGAGTCACCATGAGTTGGAATTGATTTGATGACAACTAGTTTACATGTGGTTTATTAGAAACAGCACTGGGTAAGGCAGCAGAAACTACTTCCCATTTGCTGACTTCCTGGGCTTAAGTCACTTCAGAACCCCAGTGCCATCCTTGTTAAAAATATAGGCAAATGCCTAACACTTACAATGTATTCTCACATCTTTTATTTAATCTTTATAACAGTCATGACATAAGTCTTTATCAATGAGGAAACCGAAGTTTACAGACTCCGGCAATCCATCTGTGATCCCATAGCTAGTGAGAGGAAGAACATTTGGATGCCCAGTCCGGTGCTCTTTCTACCACACGGTTGTTGTCTCTGGTTATAAGATGAGAGATTTGATCTGGTGGGCTATTCTACCCTTGTCAGCTAAAAGTCTGTGACAACTTAAGACGAAGAGGGATGGCTTAGAGGACTTAATTCTCTTAGTAAGTACGTCTTCTTGATTGGTTAAATCTATAAATTCATCTTGATGCTGCTGCTTGATGCTTTACCTCTTCTGAATGTCACCTCTCTCTTAGTTTCCACTGAGTAAGTGACTTTCAGCCACGGTTTCTGCCCTGACTCACTTCCTGGCTGGAGGCTCTTTTGCCTGCCGTGTGAGCAGAATCAGCACAGGCTTCCTATTCCCTTCCTCCTGCTCTTCTCTTTCGCGTCTTTCCTGAGCTGCAGCAAATGAGTCATCCTCAGGGTTTGATCTGGGCTTTGAACTATTAGGCAACTCTGATCTCTTTATTTGCAGCCACCTGGGCAGCCTTGGTGGCACAGTGGTTAAGTGCTCGGCTGCTAACAGAAAGGCCAGGGGTTCCAACCCACCAGAAAGATGTGGCAGTTTGCTTCAGTAAAGATTTCGGCCTTGGAAACCCGATCGGGCAGTTCTACTCTGTCCTATAGGGTCACCATGAGTTGGAATGGACTTGACGGCAACGGGTTTTTTGGTTTGGGCAGCCAACTACTGAGTGTGCAGCCTCCACTAGCGTCTGTTCCTTTGGAGGATTAAATTCCCTCCTGCGCTTCCCCCTCTGGTCCCTTGCAAATCGAGCTCTCCATGGCTAACACTTTCTCACTTTGGCAAAGTCAAACATTACTTTGCTGTTTGACACAGCAGACCATGTGCCTTGCATACCTTCTTGGCTGGGTAATAAGTGTGGTATTAAGGTTTAGACTTCTCACTTTTCCACAAAGCCATGACTACTTGGTTGTCACAAAGCTCCCTATCCGAAGCCCATAGAATCTGAAATAAACTATATCTTCTCAGGTGGCTACCATTCTAAATGGCAGCTCTATGAGAATGGCCTTCTCAGCTCTGTCACTGTCACCTCAGTCCATCCCAGGGCCTTGGCTTCTCAGGGGAGGAAGGATGATGTGCAATATCAACAGTCCTTTTTTTTTTTTTTTCTTTTGCTAATTTTTTTTTGTCTGGTGTATGCCCTTGCCCCATGGCTAGTGCCAGCCTTCTCTGCCTCCAATTTCCAGGCAAATGAAATGCAAAAATTAAGTGTGGGAGTGTGTGTGTGTGTGTGTGTGTGTGTGTGTGTGTTTGCTGCATGCGTGCCCACACACATGTGATAGTGGGAGGAGGGGAGTATACCTGCAACTCTTCTAAAAAAAATAGTGCCATATTGAAAGCCTCAACTACATCCATGTGCTCTTAGGTCAGGTAACTTCTTCCTTTGCATATACCTTGTCCGCTGGGGGAACTGTGAGCAGCTGCCTATTCCTGAACCAGCCCACAGGCTTTCTCTGCCTACATCAAGGGAAACTGTCCCAGCCCGACTAATGGTAACCCCATGTACAGCACAAGGAAACACTGCCCGGTCCTGTACAGCCTGGTTCTGCACCATCCCCATGATGGGTTTTGGATCAGATCCATAGGGTTTTCACTGGTTGGTTTTCGGAAGTAGATCATTAAGCCTTTCTTCCTAGTGCATCTTAGTTTGGAAGCTCTGCCGAAGTCTATTTAGCATCATAGCAGCCCACTGACAGATAGTTGGTGGCTGTGCATGAGGAGCATTGGCCTGAAATTGAATCCAAAGGTGAGAATTCTACCACCGAACCACCAATGCCCTCTTTTTCAACTTGTTAGGTTGTTGTTAGGTGCTGTCCAGTTGGTTCTGACTCATAGCGACCCTCTGTACAACAGAACAAAACACTGCCCAGTCCTGTGCCATCCTCACAGTTGTTGCAATGTTTGAGCCCATTGTTGCAGCCACTGTGTCAGTCCATCTCGTTGAGGGTCTTCCGCTCTTTTGACGACCCCCTACTTTACCAAGCATGATGTCCTTCTACAGGGACTGATCCCTCCTGGTAACGTGTCCAAAGTATATAACATGAAGTCTCATCATCCTCCCTTCTAAGGAGCATTTTGGCTGTATTTATTCCAAGACAGCTGTGTTCGTTCTTCTGGCAGTCCATGGTGTATTCAATATTCTTCACCAACACCGTAATTCAAAGGCATCAATTCTTCTTCAGTCTTCCTTATTCATTGTCCAGCTTTTGCATGCTTATGAGGTGATTGAAATATCATGGCTTGGGTCAAGCAAACCTTAGTCCTCAAAGTGACATCTTTGCCTTTGAACACTTTAAAGAGGCCTTTTGCAGCTGATATATGCCCAAGGCAATATGTTGTTTGAGTGCTTAACTGCTGCTTCCATGGATATTGATTGTGGATCCAAGTAAAATGAAATCCTTCACAACTTCAATCTTTTCTCTGTTTATCATGATGTTGTTTATTGGTCCAGTTGTGAGGATTTTTGTTTTCTTTATGCTGAGGTGTAATCCATACTGAAGGCTGTAGTCTTTGATCTTCATCAGTAAGTGTTTCAAGTCCTCTTCACTTTCGGCAAGCAAGGTTGTGTCATCTGCATATTGCAAGTTGTTAATAAGTCTTCCTCCAATCTTGATGTTACATTCTTTTTTTTAAAGTGTGCTTTCATTTATTTATTTCAATTTTTATTGTACTTTAGATGAAGGTTTACAGAACAAATAGTTTCTCATTAAACAGTCAGTACACATATTGTTGTATGACATTGGTTAACAACCCCACAACATGTCAACACTCTCCCTTCTTGACCTTGGAGGACCTTTTTTTTTTTTCTGGTGAAAATATACATAGCCAGAACAGTTTCTCATTAAACAGTTAGTACACATACTGCCCTATGACAATGTTTAACAACCCTGCAACATGTCAACACTGTCCCTCCTCAAACTTGGGTTCCCTATCACCAGCTTTCCTGTCCCCTCCTGCCTTCTAGTCCTTGTCCCTGGACTGCTGTGCCTCATTAGTCCCATTTTGTTTTATGGGGCTGTCCAATCCCCGGCTGAACGGTGAACCTCGGGAGTGACTTCACCACTGAGCTAAAAGGGTGTCTGGGGGCCATACTCTCGGGGTTTCTCCAGTCTCTGTTGATGCTACATTCTTCTTCATATAGTCTACCTTCCTGTGTTATTTGCTCAGCATACAGATTTAGTAAGTATGGTGAAAGGACACAGCCCTGACTCACACCCTTCCTAATTTTAAACCACCCAGTATCCTGTTGTTCTGTTTGAGCAACTGCCTCTTGGTCTACGTACAGGTTCTGCATGAGCACAGTTGGTTTTGTTTAAGTTTCTCTTAATTACCATTTTGAATATGCTGTGCTCTTTGACTAGAATGCCTCCTCATCATCATTCATTTAACAAATATTTAACAAATTTATGCCATTCATTGTTTTAGATGCTGGGACTACGGCAGTGAACGAAGCAAAGTTATGGTGGAGGGGTAGGAGGTTCGACTCGATGGCACGCAACAACGTTGATTAATAAGAATCAGAATGCAGTAAGTGTTCTTTAAGTGGTGAGCTTCTACTCATCCTTCAAGGCTCAGACCAGGAATCACTTCTTCTGTGATGCCTTCCCTGTCACACACTGTTGCTTGCATTCTTTGTCCTTGTCCTGTTCCTTGGATAAGCCTCAAGTATAGCTCTAAACATGCTACAGTTGTAATATATTTCTCTACGAACTTGTTTCTCACCTGACAATAAGTTTCTTGAAATCAGAGACTAAGTGTTGTTTAACTTTGTTTCCTAGCGATAGGGAGAGGGCCTGGCACAGAGGGAGTTTAATAAATGTATGTTGAATGAATAAATGAATGAGCCAGGGAGTGGTTGCTCCCTATGTGTGTCTGCATAAGCTGTTCTGCCAGGTTATTCTCTGAGTAGTTACAGCCAAATCTGAAGGTCATCTATCAAATGGATCCTGACTTGCAAATATACTGAAAATCACATTATGCTGAACACTACTTGCTCAGCCAAATCCTATTACGAAAGGCCCATGAACCCCAAATATAACAGGTTCTAAACCCAAACTAGGGCAAAACCCTTCTTCTTGGATCCTAAATTGAACCCTGATGTCTGTTGTCTAATGAAATTTCTAAATGAACTAAAGTTGTCCCTCCCACCTCCAAAACAAACAAACAAACAAACAAGAACTTCTTTGGTAAACTAGTTTGAATGGGAATCAAAGCTATATTTCTTTCCAGAACAAAATAGGAGTTTGAAAATATTTTCAACCCTGCTTGAGCCAAGACTTCATTCATTGGTGCTCTACCCACCTGAGAGTTTGATTATCTTATGAGTCAAAGATGCCCCATTTGACCAATTATTACAGCCACAGAGATGGGCAGGACTAGCCCCAGGTTAGCAGAAGGCAAACCTAAACTCAGCTGCCCTTGCCTCTGAGGCCAGGTTTGCAATGATGGTGAATTCCTCTGCTGTCTCAAACTCCTGTATCCACAGGGAGCTTTATCATTCCCTGGACACGTTCAGAGCCACCATCTCATTCAGTCCTAACAATGGCCCAGGAGATTATCCCCATTTTTAAAACTGAGTAAATGGAGGCCAAGAGAGGATAAATGACTTGCTCAAGGTCACACACACACACACACACACACACACATACACACACACACACACACTTGCCCAAGTGGTAGAGACAGGAGTCAAGCTTTATTTTTTGGTGCCAAGTGGAATCCTCTTCTGTGACTAACCCACTCTCTCTAAGCAAGGGCACACTGGTACCCCAAGCACCTGGCCTGCTGCTTGTCGGCATGCTAAGAATTGGGCTCCCCCAACAATGACGGCTTCCCTGAGTGATTTTGCACTCCAAACAAAAATGTTTAAAGTGGGTCTTAATCATTCTTTCCCTCCACTCTCGGTGCAAAAAAACCCTTGGCTTTATAATAAAGAGCATTGGGAAGGAACGCTGGTCCACGAAATGTTAACAGCCTACAGAGCTACGATTATCCCGAGAATACCTCTCTGGCAGGGGCCCCGGCAGCGATGCTGTCACCCACCCCCACCCCACCCCTGCACTCGCTGCTGGCATTCCCTGAAGGGCCCCCTTGGACTGAGATAATGGAGAGTTGTCCATTACTGTGGCAGGACACACCTCCAGGGGGTGGTCTTTTGAGAAAGCAGAGAGCAAAGGGAGTCTGAGGCTGAGGCGGCCGCCAGCCCCTGAGTTGGCGCTTTGCTGACAGGGGAGGAGGCAGGTGGATCATCAAAGCACCAGGCTAGTGAAAGCCGAATTCCCTGGAAGCTCTCTCCTGTAGTGTGTGTGGCTGAGTGGCACTGCCGTGAGTTGGAGAGGAGGGCCAGAGAGGAAAAAGACTGCCTGTCCCCAAGTACCTTTCAGGGAGGCCTGCAGGTTCCTGGAAGTGACAAGAAGTCACAGGGTGATGGGTCTGGAAAGGCCATTAGCGCTCCCCTTCCAGGTATCCCCAAGTGCCCCGTTGGTCTGAGAGATGATGTTTGGAGCTACGTGGAGGAAAACTAGGTTTTAAATTTTAAATACTCCTGCATTTTTATGTGTCTCTTCTGTTTATGACAAGTCATATATGTTTTCAATGAATGGCTGTGACATAAAGTTAGAAAAATAAATTTGCATGAAAAAATGAATTGATTTAAAGAAAAATATTAAGAGAAGCTTCATACTGTAATTGTTAAGAGAACGGACTTGGAAGCCAGATGTCTGGGTCAGATGCTAGACCAGTGGACCAGCAGCTTATTCAGACAGAGCAAACTGGGATGGGCAGGTCTGGGAAAGGCAAGGCAGGGAGAGGTCAGGACAGAGAATGGCTGGATCAGGAGCTCAGGGGTCAGAGAGCTAGTCTGGGATCTGGGGCTGTTGGGGAGAGGAAGCAGGCTGTGAGGAGCCAACAAGAAGGTGTCCTCGGTGGACATTTGGGAGATATGGGTAGCTGGCATGTCTGGAATGATGGGGGGTGGATTTCACATGATATGTAGTAGGTCACTGATATCTTAGAACTTCTCACCTGACCCTGCTTGGGCCTGAGAGGTCCATTTTCTGGCAAAAGCAACAAAAACAATAATATTGTTATAGGTAAAGAATTTTCATACCCATTACATCATAATAACCATGTGCAGAACATTATTTATTCCAGAAATACTTAGTGATTCCTTATTAAGAGCCAGGCAGTATAGTCATTGTCTTAATCACATATAGCAAGTATCCACATTTATAGGGGCAACACTCCCTCAACTGGATAAATTATTTACTAAAATGCATCAGTTGCTTTATTATTAGTGCTAAGAATAGTGTTTGTCACATGGTAGGTGCTCAATTAATAATTTTGGATTGCTGGATTACTTTATAAACCAGAAAACCAATCCCATTGTCGCTGAGTTGACTCTAACTCCCAGCAACCCTATAGGACAGAGTAGAGCTGCCTCATAGGGTTTCCAAGGCTGCAGTCTTTACAGAAGCAGACTGCCATGTCTTTCTCCTGGGGTTCGAACTGCTGGTCTTTTAGTTAGCAGCCTAGCACTTAACCACTGCACCACCAGAGCTCCTTTTGGATTACTATATAGGTTTAATGATTTCCGCATATTTTAAACAAGGAAATAGCGGAAAAAATCAAATTGAAAGTCTGGCCCAGGACAGCCTCACTCTTGAGGCCAAAGTGCTCTGGTCTGAAGCAGAGGTTTTAAAAGGTTGGGCTTTCACAGCCTGTTAAATTTCTAATATAAAAATACCAAAAATATTCGTGGGAAGAGGTCAAAGGCTGCCAGCTTTTAATTCTTCCAAATAAGGATATGGAGATAGATATTACCAATGATCAGTATTTCACAAAAAAAAAACCGATGTCTTTAACACTCCAATTGTGTGATGAGTGATGTCAGAATTTTAAAAAATTGGATACATTTTGGCTTCATGAAGAAGTCACCACATTTTTATTTTTCACCTTCCCTGAGGACTGGGGGAAACTTCTTCAGTGATGGACACTGAACAATAGACAGGGCACGTCTCGAGTGGGCATTTGGGAGTCCCTCAAGTTCTCATTGCTGTCTGTCTGTCTCCGTCTCTCTCTTTCTTGCTCTCTTATTTCTTACATACAGACACATACAGACACACAGAGGCATATTTCAAAGCTCCAAAGAGAAGTACACTGTGTATCTAAATTGGATCTCAGTGGAGAATAAAGATAATCTCTCCTATTCCAAGTACAGTATCTGTAACTCTGAAAAGAAAAGGAGGTGGGGGTAGGGAGGTGGTGGAGAGTCTTCCCCACCAACCTTTTTTATTATACTTATTCAGAGTGAAAAAATAATTTGAAAGTCTCAGTATTTGTTTATGATTCCTATTAATCATATATAATAATCCTCCCGATTATTAAATTATAGAGATGTGCATTCCCTCAGCCAAACAGAATAATTATTGACTAAAATGAATTAACGTAAAGAGAAGCTCAGTCCTATGGAGGCTGAAACTTAGCATAATGAGTTTATCAGACTTAAAAGAAGCCCAGACAGGCTTTTTCTGTGGGTGAAATAAATACACTGATTAAAGCGTGCTTATCTGTGCTGGCTTCGTGCCATTCGCTGTTTCTTTAATAAACATCGCCTGAGTTGTTTATCTGTTTTCAACATAATTCAGAGAGGCCCCCTTCCCAATTAACAGCTTTGGCAGGGGTGGTGACACGTAGAACATGTTCCCACCAGCCTCCTCCTCCAGCTCCCAAAGTTGCTCATTTTGGGCCTTCTTTGTGATTAAATGGACCTGCCAGTCAGCGGGCCGTGGTGCGCCCATCTGATCTGTGCTGACAATATACTTGTCACTCTGAAACGCATCTCCAGGACGCCAGCCTGAACAGGGACTGGGAGCCAGTCAAGGAGAAACAATTATGCAAATTTAAACTCTCCAGAGCCCCCGCCTCGACCTGGCAAGAGGAGAAAGGTCTGCCTTCCGTCCCTTTCTCTAGGGGCAATGGACTCTCTTGCCACACATCTTCTGAGGTTGGGGCTGGGGATTCCTAAGTTATTTAAGTATCTTCAAAATGTCCTCATGATGTAGAACAAAACTCAAATTCATAAAAAAGACCAGACTTACTGGACTGATGCAGACTAGAGGAACCCCTGAGACTGTTGCCCTAAGATATCTTTTTAACCTGGAACTGAAGCCACTGCTGGAGGTTACCTTTCAGTCAAATAAGAGATTGGCCTATAAAATAAACCATAACACCCCTAAGGAATGTGCTGCTCCTTTAAACAATCAACTATATGAGACCAAATGGTCAACGTTTACCCAAAAGCAAAGATGAGAGGGCAAGGAGAGCAAGGAAACTGGATGAATGGAAATGGGGCAGGCGAGTGGAAATGGTGAGAGCTCTGACACATTGTGGAGACTGTGACCAATGTCACAGAACAATTTGTGTATGAATTGTTGAATGGGAATCTAATTTGCTGTGTAAACTTTCCCTAAAACACAATAAAATATTTGTTAAAAAAGAAACAAAACCAAAAAACGCCTTTATGGACACATAGCTGGGAAACAGGTTTTATGGGTAATTATACCTAAGTCCCTGAGTGGTGCAAAAGGTTAATACGTTTGGTTGCTACCCAAAAGGTTCGAGGTTCAAGTCTACCTAAAGGCACCTCAGAATAAAGGCCTGCCAATCTACTTCTGAAAAATCAAGCATTGAAAACCCTATGGAGTACAGTTCTACTCTGACACACGTGGGGTCACCATGAGTCAGAATCTACTCAAGGGCAACTGGAATACCTGAAAACTCTTATTTTTCATGGCACTCACTAAGCCACTCTGCCTCCTAAACGTATTTCATCCAGTGATTTGGGGATTGTGTCGAAGGGCAGTGAGCTTGGTGTTCCCCCATGAACATTCAAGGTGATCCCTGGTGGTGCAGTGGTTAAGCACTCAGCTGCTAACTGAAAGGTCACCAATTCAAACCTACCAGCCCCTCCACGGGAGGAAGATGTGTTGTGGCAGTCTGCTTCTGTAAAGATTTACAGCCCTGGAAACCCTACGGGGCAGTTCTACTCTGTCCTATGGAGTCACACAGAGTCACTATGAGTTAGAATCGACTCGATGGTGACAGGTTTTTTTTTTTTAAGGAACATTCAGATCATTCATTCACTTGTTCAACAAGCATATATTCTAGTGTACAGTGTTGGAAGTTCATGAAATTTACAGTTTACTTTATTCATTCATTTTATATATATATATATAAAATCTATTATGTACCAGGCATTGGGGTAGGATGGAACCCTGGTGGCACAATGGTTAAGTGCTCAGCAAGGTTGGTAGTTCAAACCCACCCAGAGGCTCCAAAGGAGAAAGATCTGGCGATCTGCTCCTGTAAAGATTACTGCTAAGCCTTAAACCCAAAAATATTCCCTGAAGTCTTCTTAAAATCAAACAATAGTTCAGCTTAACTGGTAAAAAATGTCTGCCTTGAGCATCATGCTCTTTTAAGAACTATCTATATGGGATCAAATTGACAATAGCAACTCAAAAGATTAGATAGGAACTTTAGGAGGCAGTGAATTTATGTTAATGGAAGAGGAACAACTCAGAAAAGAAGGGTGAGAACAGTTGCACAACCTAAAGAATGTAATCAGTGTCACTGAATTGTACATGTAGAAATGGTTGAATTGGTGTATGTTTTGCTGTGTATATTCTCAACAACAACAATAGCAACAAAAAGATTACAGCCAAAAAAAAAAAAAAAAAAAACCTATGGGGCAGCTCTACATTGTCTCATGAGGTGGCTATGAGTTGGAATCAGCTCGATGGCACCCAACAACAACAACTGGGGTAGAGAGATAAACAAGACAGATCAGGGTTCTGCTCTCACGGAACTTACCTTCGGGAAAGGTCAAGTGAAGGGGTGTGGTGGGCAGCTTCTGACAAGGCTCTGGACGATCCTGCCTCCTGGTAGTCATGCCCTTGTGTAGTTCCCCCGCCTTGAGGGTGGGCTTGACCTAGTGACTGGCTCCTAATAAGCAGAATACCAACAAAGTGATGTCATTTCTAGGATTAGATTATAAGGGACTGTGACTTGTCTTGCTAGTGTGCTCTCTCTATCTCTCTCTCTTGCACCCTCTCACTTGCTCTGATGAAGCAAACTGCCTCATTGTGAGATGCTCTATGCAGAAACCAATGTGGTGGGGAACCTAGGGCTATTCTGCCAACAGGCACCTGAGTGAGTAAGGAAGTGGGCCCTGAGAGGACCGCAGCCCCAGCTAACACCTTGATCGACGCCTCAGAGACTCAAAGATGGAGGACCAGCTAAGCTGCTCCTGGATTCCTGATCTACAGAGACTGTGAGATAGTAAATGTTGTTGTAAGCCACTAAGCTTTAGGGTAATTTGTCATGCCATAATAGATAATTAATATGAAGGAAATTATAAACAAATAAGTAAACAAAGAAAAAATATCAGCTAGTGACAAGGCAGTGCTGAGAATTAATGAAAGGTGATATGCTGAAGCATGAAAGAGTGACTGGGAAGAACAGGTGTCTCAGAGTAGGATGGGCTCTGAAAATCCTTTGGTTCAGTGCCCCAGATGGAGCTTCAGTCTACTCTACATGTCCCTTCTCAGGGGCATCCAGCCTTGGGTCAAAGTACTGGGAAATTCAACACCTTCCAAGTTACTCTGTCTCACCTTGGACTGTGAAAAAGATTTGCTGCTAGGCTAAAACTATATTCCTATGGTTTTCTCCCTCTGGTCCCCGTTCTTCCCTTTGAGGCCACATGCCAGTTCTTAGCTTTTGAGTAGTTGTCGAGCCCCTTCCCCATCTGCCTTCCAATTCCCTGATCTATCTCTCCTTTCCTTCCCAGGCTCCTGGTTCCATCCTGGTTTGATTCTGCTTTTGGCTTTTATAATTTGGGTTGCCTTTCAAACTCCCCTCCTCTACCTCTTGAGTCTCTCTCCAGTCTCTACTTACTCCTATGGACTTGATGTCCCTGTTGCTTTGGTTAGAAATTCTGCCACACTGGGGTTGGTTGTCTGCCCCAAATGTATCATGCCAGACCCTTCGCTCATGCCGCAAGCCCTTCCATTATCTGAAAGTGGCTATGCAGTACATTCTCATCTCCTGGCTAAACATGCGTAGCTCCTTGGCACTCCACCCGCTCTCCAGTGACTTCCTTCCTCCCCTTCCCTCCTCCACCAGCCTTAATTATCACCTTTGCAGATGAATTTCTAGAGGATGGCTTCTGTCTAGCCAGCCACTTGCTGGACATTTTCCGGTGATAATCCTTTCCATCTCATAAGCTCAGCATGCTTTCCTTTCTGGCTTCTTTCCTGTCCTGTAACAGGTCTGGCCTATCAAGTCTCCTTCACTGGCTTACAGCATTCTGAAGGCACAGCTTCAGTATATCAGAGACTAGACAGGTACCACAAACAGGTGAAGCAGGCCTGTGGGGACTGTGGGGAGATCAAATGCCTACACCTTTCCAAAGTGTACAGGCCCCTCTCAGTTCCAGCCATTTGTTACCACACAGGAAGGCAAACCAGTCAATTTTTTTTTCCACAAGAAGCTGGAAATCAATATTTTATTTTTAAATGCAGTATTTCTTGATTTTTATTTGTTGGCAACAAATACAAATTTTCAAAAAAACTGTGCAAGGGCCAAACAAAATACATTTGTAGATGAATTTAGCCCATGGGGCCACCAATTGGCAATCTCTGGGCCAAAAGTTTACCCTGACAAGAAGTTTCTGACGAAATGTACCCTTGTGACTATCCTGTCATCATACATAAGCCTGTAAGCTATATTACGAGGGTATAATGATTCATTGTCTCTTATTTTGGGGGAGACAGGAAAACGGACAGGTGGTTCTGGATAAGAGTGTAAGGTACAGGCTGAGGAAGACAGGAGGGGAGAAAGGACAGCAGCCCCCCAGAGGCACTGGGCTTGTTTAGTCAGGTAGCAGCTGAGGACTGCAGAAAAGGGGAGTAGGCAGGCTAGCATTCCAATTGTCATCATACACCCCAAGACTGGCCATAGAGCTCACAGAGAGTCTGCAATTCCCCAGAGGAGTAAAGGGAGGGTAAAGGGCAGGAAACAGGGTTTCCCCTGCTCCTCTTCCCACTGAAGACAAAAGGTGTGTCTCAGAAACAAACCCCAGGGTCCGGTAGATAGCTGGTGACTTCAGTAAGCTAGGAGCTGTTTCTCTCACAGGAGCTATTGTCGCCTGTTAGGAGTTCCTGGGTGGTATAAACAGTTAACTTGCTATGCTGATAACCAAAAGGTTGGAGGTTTGAGTGCACCCAGAGGTGCCTCAGAAGAAAGACCTGGTGATCTATTTCTAAAAAATCAGCCATTGAAAACCCTGTGGAGCACAGTTCTACTCTGACAGACATTGGAATCAGCTCCACGGCAACTGGTTTATTGCTGGCTTTTGCAGGAATCGTGCGGGTGGGGGTGGGGAACCAAGGTGATAACTGAGGCCCAGATAACTATGCCTCGTCTGTGTTTACAGAGCCTGCAGGCCTGCTTTGAAATCATTCAAAGGCCACAGCCAGAGAGATAAGAGGTTGAGCAGAGCCAGGAAATCTAGGATTCTTTTTTTCAAAAAAGTAAAATAAAATTTGAAATCACAATGAGTATGCTCATTATAAAGGAATTTAAAAATACAAATGGACAAAAGAAGAAAATGCACACACACACACACACACACACACACACATACACACACACACACACACACGAACCTTGGTTATACTTCCAGAATTTTTTCTCTGTATATATATATTATATGTAATATTTTTAACCAGAAAAATTCTGTTTTATCCTTTACAAACTGTTTCCTAACTGGCTTCTCCCCCTCCCCACACCCATGTAACTATGCCACTATAGGGTCAGAAGAAAGGCCTGGTGATCTACTTCCAAAAAATCAGCCACTGAAAACCCTGAGAAGCACAGCTCTACTCGGACACGCATGGGGTGGCCATGAGTTGAAATCTACTCCATGCCAACTCATTTGACTCCATCTGTGCTTTTGCTGGGCCTTTCTTCTCTGCCTAAGTCTCCAGTGATTCCAAGGGGCTTCCTCCCTTGCCTATTGTGGTTTCTCTTGGACCCGTGCACACACACCTGAACCCCATTACAGGTTCACCAAGCCCAACTAAACCAAAACCAGTTTGAACCCCTGCCGAGAATTTGCATTTCTAACAAGTTCCAAAAAAAAAAAAACCTACGTAACTATGAAGAACATATTTCCATCAGTAAACACTCCTCTTTGACATCAACTTTGAAGAGTGATTATTCACTTTTTACGTTGGTTTACCAATCCCTATTTTAGGACATTTAAGTTGTTTTCATTTTCCAAATAGAATCAACAGCATGATGAACATTCCTATGGCTAAATCTCTTCATACATCTCTTATTATTTCCTTAGCATATATTCCTAAATACAGAATTGTTGGGTCGATGGATGTGCATTTTTAAAAAAGAAAACTTTTGAAAAAGGTGTGCTAAACCGTCTCCCAAAAGTTTGTAATTTATGTTACAGCGGCAGTACTTGGGGATCATTAACACTGAGTCTTTTCAATGTGCTAAGCACTGTAAAGGTTTTATAGATAGCATCTCAATTACTCTCTCAACTGACCCGGTGAGAGGGTATTCTTATCCTCATTTTACAGATGGGGAAATTGAGGGCCAGAGGGATAAAGTAACTTGCTCAAGGTCACACAGCCAACAAATGGCAGAGCCCAACTCAGACTGACTCCAAAACTCCCATTTATATCCTTGTGCTCTTCTGCCTTCTGCTCGCACTTGCGTAAGAGCTATTTTAAGAAGCACCTCATTTTTATTCCCCGACTACCAATCTAAGTATTTCTACTCCCTCTTGGCTGCTGTTTTTATGGCCTTAAGAGGCTGTGAATGACTAAGAACAGTTTTTGATTAATTAGATTTTTGTTGCCAAGGAATTAATTTGGTTCCTCACCCCCTTCTTGCTCAAAAAGCACACAACAAAATGATTTTAGCGTGGGAGTAATTGCAGAAAATGTGGTGTTAACTTAAATGGAATACAAATATTTTAGATTTTCATTGTTCTCCACGACTGCCAGAGTGGAAAGAAAAGAGCGGAACAAGCTTCAGCAGACATCAAGCGAGAGCGGACACCAGGCTGGGAACACACAGTCATTTTCTGTGCTTGCCCCTTTGATAATTTCAAAGAGAAATAATCTCGAGATTTGAGTCCCTTGGTATCACTGTGGAGACTTAGGCAGCCTGAGAAGAAAGGCCCAGCAAAAGCACAGATGGGCTCAAACCAGTTGGCATGGAGTAGATTTTGACTCATGGAGACCACATTTGTGTCAGAGTAGAACTGGGCTTCATAGGGTTTTCAATGGCTGATTTTTTGGAAGTAGATCACCAGGCCTTTCTTCTGAGGCACTCTTGGTAGACTCAACCCTCCAACATTTCAGTTAGCAGCTAAGTTCGTTAACCGTTTGCACCACCCAGAGACTCCTCAGATGAAGTCAAGGCCCTCGTTTTTCTGACTCCTTCCTAGCTTGCCTATTGTGGTTTCTCGTCAACCCACACACACACCTGAACCCCGTTACAGGTTCACCAAACCCAACTAAACCAAAACCAGTTTGAACCCCTGTTGAGAATTTGCATTTCTAACATGTTCCCAAAACAAAACAAACCTGTTGCCTTCCTGTGGGTTCCAACCCTATAGTGGCATAGTGGTTAAGAGCTACAGCTGCTAACCAAAAGGTCAGCAGTCTGAATCAACCAGGCGTTCCTTGGAAACCCTATAGGGCAGTTCTACTCTGTCCTATATAGGGTCACTATGAGTTGGAATCGACTTGATGGCAACAGGTAGCAACCCTACAGGACAGAGTAGAACTGCCCCATAGGGTTTCCAAGACAGTAATCTTTACATAAGCTGTGCCACATCTTTCTCCTGTAGAGCAGCTGGTGGATTAAAACTGCTGACCTTTGGGATCGCAGCCGAGTGCTTAATCACTGCACCACCAGGGCTTCTTTTACAGGTTCCCACCAGTGGTTTAATGCTTCAAGGGCTACAGGAGACTCTTATTAAAAGGGAGAGGGCTCTGCAGGGGAAGCTACACTCACCCCAGGGGTCCTGGTTGGAATGTAGAGGCTGGAGAACTTCATCCTCAGTCCCTCTTTCACCTGGACTTGGTTTACACTTTCCTGATGTGCTCCTTCATTTTGCTTAGGTGCCTCTTGTAGTGGACTCCTAAGAAAGGATTCAAGAAAATAAATTGTCTTCATTTTTGCAAGTCTCAAAATTTCTTATTCTGTTCTCATCTCACTTGATTGATAGTTTGAGTATGGAATTTTGGGTTAAAAATAGAATCTTGAAGGCATTTCTTCTACTACATTCTACGACACTTTCTATTCAAAGTGTAGTCCGTGGACCAGTGTCAGTCTGCAAACTATTTGTCATCAGTCTCTGATGTGGTAAGTATAGCAATTGAGAGTAAACATTTAGAAACTTTTATAGCAATTTGACTAAGTCATTTTATGTCTATTGAAGTTGATAATACAATGTTGGGGATTTTTAATTCGTATGTCTTTTTTATTTAATGTAATTTTCCTTAATGACTTTTTAAAATTGTGTTTTACAAAAGTAGCAGTCAGTGACAGACTGAAAACAAAAGTCCTTCACCAAAGATAGTTTGAGAAGCACTGTTCTAATATACAGTGAAGGAGTTCTGGTGGCGCGATAGTTAAGCTCTCTGCTGCTAAAAGGAAGGTTGGTGGTTCGAACCCACCCAGCAGCTCTGTGGGAGGGAGAAATGCTCCCATAAAGATTACAGCTTAGGAAACCTGATGGGCAGTTCTACTCTGTCACATGGGGTCGCTATGAGTTGAAAATTGACTCAACAATATACAATGTTGCTTTTGAGAAGTCCTTTGTCATCTGTCCTTGGTATTTTGTACGTAGCCTGTTTTTCTCTCTGAAGATTTCTCTTTATCCCTAGGCTTTGCAATTTTACCATAAGAAGCCTTAGTGAGGGCCTTTTGTCATTCATCTGATGGGCTTAAAATGGGTCCTTCAATCTGGAGACTCATTCATTCATTCATATTCATTTCTTCCCTCTCTTATTTTCTTTATTCTTTTTTGTCTGGCATTCTTATTAGTTGGATATTGACCACCTGCTTCATCCTCTGAGTCTTGAATTTGTCCCCAAATTTTTGGTTCCTTTTTGTTTTTGTTTGACTCCTTCTAAGATTTCCTCAATTTTATCTTCCAATTCTTTTATTTGTTTATGTAGGCTATTATTTATTATTTATGTAGGCTATCATTTTTAAACTTGAAAGATCTTTTATTGTTATTATATTGTACTTTAGATGAAGGTTTACAGAGCAAACTAGTTTTTCATTAAACAATCGGTACACATATTGTTTTATGACATTGGTTACCAACCCCACGACATGTCAACACTCTCCCCTTCTCCACCTTGGTTTCCCAGTCACCAGCTTTCCTGTCCCCTCCTGCCTTGTACTCCTTGCTCCTGGACTGGTGTGCCCCTTTAGTCTCGTTTTGTTTCATGGGGCTGTTTAATCTTTGGCTGAAGGATGAACCTCAGGAGGGACTTCATTACTGAGCTAAAAGGGTGTCCTGGGGCCATACTCTTGGGGTTTCTCTAGTCTCTGTCAGGCCAGTAAGTCTGGTCTTTTTTGGTGAGTTAGAATTTGGTTCTACATGTTTCTCCAGCCCCCTTCAGGACCCTCTATTGTGATCTCTGTCAGAGTGATCAGTGCTGGTAGCCGGGCACGATCCAGTTGTGCTGGACTCAGTCTGGTGGAGGCTGTGGTAGTTGTGGTCCATTAGTCCTTTGGACTAATCTTTCCCTTGTGTCTTTGGTTTTTTTCCTTTTCCCTTGCTCCTGATGGGGTGAGATCAGCGGAGTATATTGGATGGCCACTCCCAAGCTTTTTAGATCCCAGACACTACTCACCAAAGTAGAATGTAGAACATTTTCTTTATAAACTATTTTATGCCAGTTGAACTAGATGTTCCCCGAGACCACGTCCCCAAAGCCCTCAGCCCAGTAATTCAGTCTCTCGGGGAGTTTAGATGTGTCTTTGGAGCTTCCATGACCTTGCCTTGGACAAGTTGTGCTGGCTTCCCCAGTATTGTGTACAGTCTTACCCTTCACCAAAGATACCATTTACCTATTTTCTATTTAGTGTTTTTTCATCCCCACCGCTTGCCTCCCTTGTAACCATCAAAGATTGTTTCTTTTTGTATGCAAACCTTTTCATGAGTTTTTATAGTGGTGGTCTCATACAATATTTGTCCTTTTGTGATTGACTTATTTCACTCAGCATAATACCCTCCAGATTCATCCATGCTGTGAGATGCTTTGCAGATTCATCATTGTTCTTTAACGTTGTGTAATACTCCATTGTGTGTATGTACCATAGTTTGTTTATCCATTCATCTGTTGATGGGCCCCTAGGTTGTTTCCATATATTTGCTATTGTGAACAGTGCTGCAATGAACATGGGTGTGCATGTGTTTAGAGTTCCAATCTCCCTGCAGCCTCTCCAACATTTGTTAGTTTCTGTTTTTTTGATTTGTGCCAGTAATGCCGGGGGTGAGATGGTATCTCATTGTTGTTTTGATTTGCATTTCTCTAATGGCTAGTGATCTCAAGCATTTCCTCATGTGTCTGTCAGCCGCTTGAATGTCTTCTTTGGTGAAGTGTCTGTTCATTTCCCTTGCCCATTTTTTAATTGGATTATTTGTCTTTTTGTTGTAGCGGTGTTAGATTTTCCTATAGATTTTAGAGATTAGACCTTTGTCTGATTTGTCATAGCCAAAAATATTTTCCCAGTCTATAGGTTCTCTTTTTACTCTTTTGGTGAAGTCTTTTGATGAGCATAAGTGTTTAGTTTTTGGGAGATCTTGGTTATCTAGCTTATCTTCTGGAGTTTGTGTGTTGTTAGTTACGGTTTGTAACCTGTTAATGCCGTGTATTAGGAACTCTAGCATTGATCCTATTTTTTCTTCTATGATCTTTAGAGTTCTTGATTTTATATTTAGGTCTTTGATCCATTTTGAACTAGTTTTTGTGTATGGTGTGAGGGATGGGTCCTGTTTCACTTTTTTTGCCAATGGACATCCAGTTCTGCCAACACCATTTGTTAAAAGGACTGTCTTTTCCCCCATTTCATGGACTTTGGGCCCTTGTTGAAGATCAGGTGTCCGTAGGTGGATGGATTTACATTTGTGTTCTCAATTCTATTCCTTTGGTCAATGTATCTGTCCTTGTACTAGTACCAGGCTGTTCTGACTACTGTAACTGTATAGTAGGTTCTGAGGTCAGGTTGTGCGAGTTCTCCTATTTTATTCTTCTTCAGTAATGCTTACTTATCTGGGGCCTCTTGTTCTATATGGAGTTAATGATTAGTTTTTACATCCCTTTAAAGAATGCTGTTGGTATTTGGATTGGGATTGCATTGTATTTGTAGACTGCTTTGGGTAGAACTGACATTTTCACTATGTTGAGTCTACTTATCCATGAGCATGGTATGTTTTTCCATTTATGTAAATGTCTTTTGGTTTCTTGCGGTAATGTTTTGTAGTTTTCTTTGTATAGGTCTTGTACATCCCTGGTTAGATTTATTCCTAAGTATTTTATTTTTTTAGGGGCTATTATAAATGATATTGTTTTCCTGATTGTCGTTCATCTTTATTGGTGTGTAGGAATCCAACTGATTTTTGTATGTTTGTCTTATATCCTGCTACTCTGCTGAATCTTTCTATTAGTTCCAGTAGTTTTCTCATGGAGTCTTTTGGGTTTTCTATGTGTAGTATCATATCATCTGCAAATAGGGGCAGTTTAACTTCTTCATTACCAGTTTGGATGCCCTTTATTTCTTTTTCTTGCCTTATTGCTCTAGGTAGGACTTCCAGCACAATGTTAAATAGGAGTGGTGATAAAGGGCATCCTTGTCATATTCCTGTTCTCAAGGGGAATGTTTTCAGTCTCTCTCCATTAAGAATGACATTGGCTGTTGGTCTTATATAGATGCCCTTTATCATGTTGAGAATTTTCCCTTCTATACCTATTTTACTGAGAGTTTTTATCCGGAATAGGTGTTGGACTTTATTGAATGCCTTTTCTGTGTCAATTGAGATGATCATGTGATTCTTTTCTTTCGTTTTATTTATGCGGTGAATTACATTGATTGATTTTCTAATGTTGAACCATCCTCACATACCTGGATTGATTTTCTAATGTAGAACCATCTTCACATACCTGGTATGAATCCCACTTGGTTGTGGTTCTTATTTTTTTTTGATATGATGCTGATTTCTACTGGATAGAATTTTGTTGAGAATTTTTGCATCTATATTCATGAGAGATACTGGTCTGTAATTTTCTTTTTTTTGTGGTGTCTTTGCCTGGTTTTGGTATCAGGGTTATGCTGGCTTCATAGAATGAATTTGAAAGTATCTCTTCTTTTTCTATGTCCTGAAATAGTTTTAGTAATACTGGTGTAAGCACTTCTCTGAATGTTTGGTAGAATTCTTCAGTGAAGCTATCTGGCCAGGCCTTTTTTTTGTTGGGATTTTTTTTTTTTTTTTTTTTTTTTTACCTTTTCAATCTCTTCGCTTATTATGTGTCTGTTAAGATTTTCAACATCATTTTGTGTTAGTTTGGGTGGATAGTGTATTTCTAAATTTGTCCATTTCCTCTAGGTTTTCAAATTTGTTGAAGTATAATTTTTCATAGTACTCTGTTATGATCCTTATTATTTCAATTAGGTCCATCGTGGTGTCTCCATTTCATTGCTTATTTGGGTTATTTGCATCCTCTCCTGTTTTCATTTTGTCAGTTTGGCCAGTGGTTTGTCAATTTTGTTGATCCTTTCAAAGAACCAACTTTTGGTTTTGTTGATTCTTTTTATTGTTTTTGTATTCTTTGTTACATTTATTTCTCCTGTAATCTTTATTATTTCCTTTCTTCTGGTGGTTGTGGGCTTCTTTTGGGCATCTTTCTATTTATTTGAGTTGTGTTGCTAATGTTTTAATTTTGCCCCTTTCTTCTTTTTTGCTGTGTGCATCTATTGCTATAAATTGACCTCTGAGCACTGCCTTTGCTGTGTCCCAAAGGTTTTGGTATGATGTGTTTTCATTCTCATTTGATTCTAGGAATTTTTTGATTCCATCTTTGATTTCTTCTGTTACCCAGTGGTATTTAAGCACGGTGTTTTTCAGTTTCCACGTAACTGATTTTTTTTTCCTTGCTCTTCCTGTTGTTAATTTCTACCTTGACGGTGTTGTGATCAGAGAAGATACTTTATATTACCTCAGTGTTTTCCATTTTGTTCAGGGTTGCTTTGTGACTTAAGATGTGGTCTATTCTGGAGAATGTTCTGTGTGCATTGGAAAAGAATATGTACTTTGCTGCTGTTGGTTGGAGTGTTCTATAGGTGTCTATGAGGTCCAGTTGGCTGATTGTGGTCTTTAAATCTTCTGTATCTTTGTTGAGTTTCTTTCTAGATGTTCTACCCTTTACTGAGAGAGGTGTGTTGAAGTCTCCTACTATTATTGTGAAACTGTCAACTTCTCTTTTCAGTGCTGTTAGAGTTTGTTTTAGTTTTATGTATTTTGGAGCCCTGTCATTGGCTGTGTATTTATTATGGTTATGTCTTTATGATGGATCATCCCTTTAATCATTATATAATGCCCTTGTTTGTCTTTTATGGTGGATTTTGTTTTAAAGTCTGTTTTATCTGAGATTAGCATTACCACTTCTTCTCTTTTTTGTTAGCTGTTTGCTTGATATGTTTTTTTCCATCTTTTGATTTTTAATAAATTTATGTCTTTGTTTTTAAGGTGTGTCTCTTGTAGACAGCATATTGATGGATCTTGTTTTTTTATCCATTCTGTTAATCTCTGTCTCTTTATGGGTGCATTTAGGCCATTTATGTTCAGTGCGATTGTTGACAGATGTGAGTTTATTGCTGTCATTTTGTAGTGCTTTTTTTTTTGTGTGTGGTGCTGACGTTTTCTTTGTTCCTCTTAGTCTCCTGTGCTAAATTCCTTTTATTTGTGGATTTTTTCCATTTCTTTTGTTTTTGTAGATTTTGTGTTTACTGAGACTTCATATTGTTCTTCTTTATTTTGATGAGTAGGCTTGTTAACTTAATTTGTGGTTACGTTGAAATTTACCCTTATCTTCTTAAGTTTGAACCAGTCTTTTATTACTTGGTATTGCCTTGCCTTCCTCTCTATTTGAAACTCCTATACCTACACTGTTTATTCCCTCTTTTATTGTTCTCACTTTGTTGTCATTTACAGATTAACTTCTCTGGTTTCTTGTTGTAAATCTTTTAGCTTTGATTAATCCTTGAGAGTTCATTACCTAGATTGGCAGCTGGCTGATGCAGTCCTGCGTCCTAGATTCAGGCTGTTGTCCAATGTTGTTTGTTCTCAAACCAAAGGACTCCTTTTAATAATTCTTGTATTTTTTTTTTTGTTTTTACCCACTCCCTTAATTTCTGTTTATCTGGAAATGTCCTAATTTCACCATCATATTTGAGTGACAGTTTTGCAGGATATATTTTTCTTGGTTTTCTCTCTAGGTTTTATATATGTCATCCCATTGCCTTCTTGTCTGCATGGTTTCTGCTGAGTAATCAGAGCTTAGTCTTATCGTTTCCCCTCTGTGTGACTTTTCATTTATCTCAAGCAGCTCTCAGGATTCTTTCTTTGTCTTTGGTTTTAGTGAGTGTGATTATGATGTGCCTTGGTGATTTTCTTTTGGGGTCTATCCTATATGGTATTCTTTGAGCTTCTTGGATGGTCAGTTTTTCATCCTTCATGATATTAGGGAAGTTTTCTGTCAGCAATTCTTCAGTGATCCTCTCTGTGTTTTCCATTGTCTCCCCGTGTTCTGGAACTCCAAACACTTGCAAATTTTTGCTTTTGATTTTATCTCACATAATTCTCAAGGTTTCTTCATTTTTCTTTGTTCTTTTTTCTGATTTTTCCTCAAACAAAATTATATCCAAGTGTTTGTCTTCAGTTTTGCTAATCCTGTCTTCCATTGTTTCAAACCTGTTCCTCAGCCCTTCTATGACACTGTCCATTTCTGAAATCTTGTTGTTTTGGATTTCTAATTGTTGTTTTTGTACGATTTCTAGTTGTGAATTTATTTTGGCATTTTTTTCCTGTATTATTTTCCTGAATTCTTTCATTTTTTGTCTGTATTTTCCATGAATTTGTCTATTTTTTCCTCATTTTTGTCTGCTTTTTGTTTCGATTCTTGGATAGCTCTGTATATTAGAGATTTGAATTCCCTATCAGGTAGTTCTAGTGCCTTTTCTTCTACTGGAAAGTCATCTGGTATTTTATTTTGGATGCCTGTCCTGTTTTTTAAAATATGTTTTGATATTGTCTGCTATCTTTGGGACAGTCAGTAGTTATTTTTTTCATTTATTGATTGTAGATTTGTTTCTTTCATCCTGCTTTTTGGTTTTATTTGGTTATATCTGAGCAGGTGGGCTGTGCATTCTTTGTGGTTTGCTCATCTGTGGATGTGATATTTTTCACCTCTTTTTCCAATGCGCAGGTCCAGTTGCTCAGCTATGCTGTAGCAGGGCAGGTCCAGTGCAGAGGAGGGGCTGGGATAAGTTGTTTGTGGTAGGTACTTGGGCCAACAAGATGAGCCAGTGGTCAGCACAGGACAGGTTCCAATAGGTCATACCTGTGCTGCTCAAGCGTGCAATGTTCAGCACAGTGTGCAAATAGGCAGGAGGTAGGGGGAGGGGGAGGCTGTGATGTGTGGAGCTTGGTTGGGTATGGAAACGAAGAGAGAGAGGAGAGAGAAACAATGGCAAAAAAAAAAGCTGAAGGAGTTGCTGTTGGAGTGGAGAGATGAGAAACTGAGAAATGGAGAAGAACAAAAAGGAAAAAAGAATTTTAAAAAAATTTAAAAATTAAAACAAAAAAATGCCCATAGGGATCTCACTGGCGTGACTGCATAGATCAGGGAGTGGCTCCCAAGCCGTGCAGTATAGCCTGGCTATAGGGGATTGAGATGATACACAGCACCAGGTATTCAAGAAACAATAAGAGAAGGTAAGTAGAAAGAGATGAGAAACCAAAAAATTAAGAAAAATAAAAGGAAAACAGAAAGAGAAAACAAAAAAAGAAAAAAAAGAAAAAAGCCCCCAGCGATCTCACCAGCATGGCCATGCAGACTGTGGAAACGGACTGGGGAAGCAGTTCCCCAAGTGAGCAGCACTTCGCAGCCTGTCAAGAAGAAGCAAAGAAGGCACATGGAGTCAGGTGTTCAAGTGAAAGGAGTGGGAGGAGGCGATGGGGCAGGGAAGAAACCAAAAGAAGCCAAAAAAAGCAATACCAGCAAGAAAGAAATTGCACTGAAGAAGCTGGCCAGTGTGGGTGGGGGGAATTCATGCATCATGGAACTGGCGCCTCCTGTGCTACAGTAGTAGCTGGCTGGGGAGCAGCGGATTGGCTCTCCGGGAAGCTGGCAATCTGTCATCTGGGAAGTAGCAAATTGGCCTGCTGGGAAGCCGGGAATCTGCCTGCCAGGAAGCAGCGGACCAACCAGCCAGGAAGCAGCAACAGTTGAGCAGGGTGAGGCAGGGTGAGGGGTGGGAAAGCGTGTCTTGCTGGTTACTGGGTGGTCTGTCTCCTGCTGGGAGCTCTGTGAATCTGCTTTCCTGTACTCCCTGTTCGCTGCTCTCAGGCAAGAGTCCAAGATGATGGATCCGTACTGCGTTAGCAGATAGGGGACCTCTGCTTGTAACTCTGCTTGCTCTCTGTTCTCTATCAGTTTCTTATACCATTCAGTGCTTGGTTGAGTTCTTTATCTCTTTCTTTGACACTTAGGGTTCCAGGATTGACGTTTGTCTCTGTCTTACTTAGTTTTCTGGGTCTTTGTTCTGGAGGGACGGAGTGGTGCTTCTGTCTATAGCACCGTGTTCCCAGAATTCTGGTTGTAGTTTTGGAATCTGTCTCTCTTAATTCTTTTGAAAATAAGGACATTACCTTTGCAGGATTCTCTCCTGGTTTCACAGTTCCTAATACATTATAGCACTGGTATCGGAGATGCCCTTCATTCCTGGGTTATCACTGGTGTGGGCCTGGCTCATCCATCTCAGTTAAAATAGCTTCAGGATTTCTTACTGGTTCTTTCTCCCTTGTGTTTCAATGTTGTCTTAAACATATATACTCTCTACTTTCTAGTTTGAAGATCATTGTCCTTGATGGAGAATATCGAAGCTTAAGGAGTTAAATAGTGTTGCTTTCTTTCATTTGTGAATATGGCCCTGCAGCACTCAGCCAAGTCGCTTCCTTATTCTTCTTGGTCTGACTGTTGATTTTAAGAAAGGCGAAAGCTAAGAAGCCACTTAATCAGGTGACGAAAATCTTACCACTCCAATAATTTATTTTCCTTAAATCTATCTTCAACTGACTCCTGTGAAAATAGGTGTGTTTTACTTGGTAAGAGGAGTCCCTGGGTGCTGCAAACTGTTAACATGCTCAGCTGCTAACTGGAAGGCTGGAGGTTGAATCCACCTAAAGGTGCTTTGGAAGAAAGGCCTGGTGATCTACTTTTGAAAAATTGCCATTGAAAACCCTATGTGGCACAGTTCTACTCTGACACACACAAGATTGCCATGAGTCAGAATCTACTCAATGGCAAGTGATTTTACTTGGTAGGAGGACCTGTTCCGTGTTAAGCGTTTTTAGGACACCGCCAGCCCTAGCCACACCTGATGGATGCAAGGAGAGCTGAGAAGGTCCAGGGCCTGTGAGTGTCTGGGTGAGGTTACAGTGAGAGTCGGGACTGCCAGACCATGACGAGGTGAGGCCCTATCACTCTGAAGGCCCTACTTGCTGCAGCCCTTGTCCACCTCTGCAGCCTCATCTCAAACCAGACTGTCCTTGTTTATCACATTCCAGCCACACAGGCCTTTTTGTTTCTCAAATCCACTAAGCCTGTTCTGCCTCAGGGCTCTTTGCATTTGGGTTATTGCTACCTTTTAGCACACGCTTTGCCCAGATTTTTGTATTTGCAGCTTCTTCTCTTCACTCTCATGTTTGCTCAAAAGTACCTTCTTCAGGGGGCCTTCCCTGACCACTCTGTCTAAAGTAGGTTCCCCGTTGCCAAGTAACTCCTTGCCTTGATCTATCATTTTTATAACACTCATCATTACCGGAAATTATCTTGTTTGTTGTTTATTTGGTTAGCTTTTCTTCCTCTCTAGAATGTAAACTCTAGGGAGTTTATACCCATGGAAGCAGTAGTCAAGAAATCAAAAGATGCATTGCATTGGGCAAATCTGCTGCAAAAGACCTCTTTAAAGTGTTGAAAAGCAAAGATATCACCTTGAAGACTAAGTGCGCCTGGCCTGAGCCATAGTGTTTTCAGTCGCCTCATACGCACATGAAAGCTGGATGATGAATAAGGAAGAAGGAAGAAGAACTGATGCCTTTGAATTGTGGTGTTGGCAAAGAATATTGAATGTACCATGGACTGCCAAAAGAATGAACAAATCTGTCTTGGAAGAAGTAGAACCAGAAAGCTCCTTAGAAGCAAGGATGGTGAGACTACGTCTCACATACTTTGGACACGTTGTCAGGAGTGGTCACTCCCTGGAGAAGGACATCATGCTTTGTAAAGTAGAGGGTCAGCGAAAAAGAGGAAGACCCTCAATGAGATGGATTGACACAGTGGCTGCAACAGTGGGCTTAAGCATAACAATGATTGTGAGGATGGCACAGGACCAGGCAGTGTTTTGTTCTGTTGTGCATAGGGTTACTATGAGTCGGAACCAACTCAACAGCACCTAACAACAACAACAACAGGGACTTTATTTGCTTTTTTTTTTTTTTTTTTAACCTCTGGATTCTTAATGCTTAAGCCATAGCTGGAGCCCTGGTAATGCAGTGGTTAAGAGCTCATCTGCTAACCAAAAGCTTGGCAGTTTGAATCCACCAGTCGCTCCTTGGAAACCGTATAGGGTAGTTTTATTCTGTCCTATAGGGTCTCTATGAGTCAGAATTGACTTGACAGAAAAGGGGTGTTTTTTTTTTTTTTTTTTTTTTTTTGGTTTAGGCCAGAGCTTGGCGCGCTAAAAGAATGTAATAAATATTTATTGAATAAATGAATGAGAACAACTTTGCCAACTTTATAGTTTTCCTCAGGGTTATGCTTGAATATTGCAGACACACCCTGAGGCCCCTCAGCCTATACTCTAGAACAAGGGTCAGCAAACTACGACTTGAGTGCCAAATCTGGCCTACTACCTGTTTCTATAAATAAAGCTTTATTGGAACACAGGCACACTTACTGATTTACATATTGTCTATGGCTGCTTTCACTCTACAACAACAGGGTTTAGTTGTTGCAAAAGAGACTGTATGGCCTGTAAAGCTGAAAATATTTATTATCTAGCCCTTACAGAAAAAGTTTGCAACCCCTGCTCTAGACTACGGAAGATTTTCTGTATTACATCATACCTTTCTTTCATGTGAGTTGATGCAAGATGGCAAGAGGCATCATTGCTTACTAGCATAAAGGACTCTTTCATGCCAGTGTCTTTAGATATGGGACTAAATCTCCCTGTTCGTGAGATTGTTGGCCTTGGCAATTCGCTTAATTCAGGTGGAAAACTACTTTGGCCTGAATTATCTGGAGAACAGAGATCAGTGTGTTTTCTCTAATTGGTAATTATCAGGATGACACATGGTATGAGCCACTCTGCCTGCCTGTCTTTTTATCTAGAGGAAAGGTTTATCAAGGCGCCTCAGTGCCATGAAAGATAGACTTTAAGTGTAAGATTTTATTATTTTGCTTAGATCTCTACAAGAATCATGATGTTTCCAAGGCAACACATAGCTCGGGGAAATTGGAGAGAATATTCTCAATGCAAAGGGATAACATCATGGCTACCACAACAATGCTATCCAGTGTGCAAATGTTCAGAGGGACCAAGTCATTGTGATTAGAATCTAGGAGACATGAGTTGCAAAGTGAAATGATCATGTTCATATTCAAAAAATCTGCAAACCCTCCTTATAGTGCAATGAAGAAGGGAACATGCTTAAAACAATGCAATAGACTTTGGTTCATGGGCTTATTTGAGTCTGGGGATGATTGTCAGGGAGCGTTTTATCACCTTGGTAGGATGAAGTAGATGCTTTTGAATTTCTTTTCTAGTGTGAATATCTATTGGGAACACAAGTTTCTTCTTCTTAGCCATCTCAAATATTAGGAAGTGGTTCAAAATGCCAGAACATCTTTCCTGAGATGACACTCATTTCTTTTAAAAAGACTTAAATTTTTTTATTACAAAGAAGAACATGTTTCTTGAAAAAAAAAAAAAGAACATATAGTTATTTAAAAACAAGAAAGCAAAAATCAAATCACTACTCTGAGATACCAATCATTGTTAATATTTTATTGTAAACTCTTCCAGACTTTCACCTATGAACTAAAATTTCTAAAAGTATAGATTTTTTTACAGACATGGCAAAATACGGTACATGCACTTCCATGACCTGCTTTCTTTTCAACTCGGAATTATATGCAATGAAAATTTTCATACGTTACTGGAGTCAGAATAGTGTGGCGGTTGACACCATGTGCTCTGAAGCCAGACTGCCTTGTTTCAAATCCTAACCCTAGCAATTACTAGTTATATGACTTTGGACAAATGATATAACCTCTCCATTACCTCAGGGGGATAATAATGATGATGTCTATACTGCACTGAGTTATTCTGAAGATTAAATATGATAATACAAAAAGCCCATAATACAATACTATGCACATGAGAACCTCTTATCTGATCACTGGGGCTTCAAGAGAGCAGCGGATGAGGCTGCCATTGCCCTCTGACCCTCTGCTGTCCAGATCCATACGTGGCCAGGATGCCTTATTGAGTTCAAGTAGCCAGGTGGTGCTAGCTATTATTTTCTTTCCATATCAATACTCTATACCTACATCATAATTTTATTGGTTGCACATGATACTGTTGTGTTGATATGTGGGCACGCTCCTCTGATTGTCCTTTGGTTTTGTGATTGTGTAGGTTGGTGCTCGCCTCAGTACTGTGTTTTGGTGTTCCATGGAGTTGAAGCTGTGCAGGGCATCTGAGCAGAGAACACTGAGGACTCCATTAACCCTCTAGCTGGAGGAGGTCCTGACAATGTTAGTGGGAAGGGAGAGGAGGAGATGGAAGACTTTGTAGTCCTGATGCCCAGCAGACACGAAGTGAGAGATGCAGTGACTACTACACAAGAGCTTTATGGGTTCTGATTGGATCTGCTACTTTCTCAGCAACAGAAGCAAGTTACTTCACCTTTCTAAGCCTTCATTTCCACATTTGTAAAACTGAGATTCTTTAGGTACCTACCTCATACGGTCCTTGTGAGAGCTGAATTAACTCATTAACTTGAAGAGTTTAGCATTTGCTTGGTATCTGGCAAGCTCTCAGTAAATATTAGACATTACTATTAGAAACTGAGAGCCATTAAACACGATACATTAATATTCAGAGGTACTTATTACACCCACACACTCACACATGCATATACATCAGACGCCTATCTGGGGCAGGGGCAGGGGGGCCAGGTAGGGCGAGTGCCCTGGGCGCTCATGTGTGCCCTGGGCGCCACTTGAGGCAGGATGCCAACGAGCAGTTTCTACTGATCCTCACAGTTTCCATCGCCAACTGTGAGAGATCATTCAACAATTTAACACTAATTGCCCTAAGCAGTATTTTCTGTAGATAGGCCCCTGATATACATTCACACATGTTTAAATTTATACCTCTTCTTCCTTCTCTAATTCCATTGCCTTCTTGCCGGTTATTAATCTATTTTGTCTCGAGTTCACAAATTCTCTTGTATCCTCTTCTTTGTGATGCTGGAGCTGGGATTCTGCAAACCAGTTTTTGCTTTGCCACCTGGATCCGTATTAATCTCCGCCAGTAGGGGGTGCTAGATGGAGAATGGAAGGCAGGAGGAGGGAGAAAGGATGTGCTTCTTTCTGTTTGCTTCTGGTTCCTGCCAGCAGAACCCCGGCAATGCTTCTGTACCTTGGCAGTTGTGGTTGGTTTCGGGAAAGCCGCTGGATCTGACTTTCAGGGTTTTCCCCCCACATTCTCAAAACCAACCTCATTGTCCCTCCTCAGATCTCCCAGCCCCTGCCAATTAGCATGCCCTTATCAGAGGTCTGGATCCCATCACTGTGGGAGCCTCCTTCCTGCTTCTAGGTTCTAGCAGCCCCAGACTCTTCCCTTTGTTTCTACGGCCTTAACGGTGATAGCTGCTTCCTGCTGTTATCTCAGTGAAACTTCAGCACTTCCTTTTTTTTCTTTCTGTGCTGACTTCCCCCATATTGTGTATTGCCTTTCCTTTCCCCAAATTAACATGTGTCTACTATCTAGTTTTTTTATAATAGTGGTCTCATACAACATTTGTCCTCTTGTGATTGATTTATTATGTCCTCCAGATTCATTCATCTTGTGAGATATTTTGGGGGTTCATCGTTATTCTTCATTGTTGCATTGTATTCCATTGTGTGTATGTACCACAATTCATTCATCCATTCATCCGTTGATGGGCATTTGGGTTGTTTCCATCTCTTTGCTGTTATGAATAATGCTTCAATGAACATGGGCGTGCATATGTCTATTTGTGTCACGGCTCTTATTTCTCTAGGATATATACCTAGGAGTAGGATTGCTGGGTCATATGGTGTTTCTATTTCTAGCTTTTTAAGAAAACACTATACCATTTTCCATAGGGGTTATGCCATTTTACATTCCCACCAGCAGTGTATAAGAGTTCCAGTCTCCCTACAACCTCACCAGTATCTGTTGTTTTCTGGGTTTTTTTTTTTGATCAGTGCCATTATTGTTGGGTGAGATGGTATCTCATTGTAGTTTTGATTTGCATCTCTCTAATGGCTGATGATCACGAGCATCTCTTCATGTGCTTGATCGTTTTCTGAATGTCTCCTTTGGTGTCTATTCATGCCCTTAGCCCATTTTTAAACTGGATTGTTTGTCTTTTTGTTGTTGAGGTGTTGAAGTTTTCTGTAAATTTTAGAGATTGGACCCTTGTCAGATATGTCGTTGCCAAAATGTTTTTTTCCCAGTTTGTGGATTCTCTTTTTACTCTTTTGGAGAAGTCTTTTCATGAGCTTAAGTATTTAATTTTAAGGAGGTCCCAGTTATCTAGTTTCTCTTCTGCTGTTTGTACATTTTTAGTTATGTTTGATAGTCTACTTATGTCATAAATTAGGTCCCCTAGCTTTGTCCCTATTTTTTCTTCTATGAACTTTATAGTTTTAGGTTTTACATTTAAATCTTTGATCCATTTTGAGTTAGTTTTTGGGTACGGCGTGAGGTATGGATCCTGTTTAATTTTTCTGCAAATGGATATCCAGTTTTGCCAACACCATTTGTTAAAGAGACTATCTCTTCCCCATTTAATGGATTTCGACCCTTTGTTGAAGATCAGCTGTCCATAGGTGGATAGGATTACTTCCGGGTTCTCAGTTCTGTTGCATTCGTATGTATGTCTGTCATTGTACCAGTACCAGGCTGTTTTGACTAGTACGGCTGCATAGTAGGTTCTGAGATCAGGAAGTGTGAGTCCTCCTACTTTGTTCTTCTTCTTCAATAATGCTGTATTTATCTGGATCCTCTTTCCATATAAAGTTGGAGATTTTCTATTTTGTTAAAGAATGTTGTTGGAATTTGGATTGGGATTGCATTATATCTATAGATCACTTTGGGTAGTATTGACATTTTTACAATGTTAAGTCTTCCTATCCATAAGCATGGTATATTTTTCCATTTATGTAGGTCTTTTTTAGTCTCTTGAACTAGTATTTTGTAGTTTGTCTTTTATGTCCCTAGTTAGATTTATTCCTACGTATTTTGTATTTTGGGGGTTATTGTAAATGGTATTGTTTTCCTGATTTCCCTTTCAGAGTTCTCTTTGTTAGTGTAGAGAAATTCAACTGATTTTTGTATGTTGATCTTGTACCCTGTCACTTTGCTGAATCCTTCCATTAGTTCCAATAATTTCTTGTGGAATCTCTGGGATTTTCTATGTATAGGATCATGTCATCTGTGAATAGGGATAGTTTTACTTCTTCCTTACCAATTTGGATGCCCTTTATTTCCCTGTCTTGCCTTATTGCTCTATCTAGGACTTCTAGTACAATATTGAATACAAATGGTGATAAAGGGCGTCCTTGTCTGGTCCCTGTTCTCATGGGGAATGCTTTCAGCCTCTTTCTGTTGAGAGTAATGTTGGCTGTTGTTTTGTATAAAAGAAACCTGCTGCCATCGAGTCAATTTTGACTCATAGCAACCCTACAGGACAGAGTAGAACTTCCCTGTAGGGTTTCTAAGGATTAGAGGATTCAAACTGCTGAACTTTTATTAGTAGCTGAGCTCTTAACCACTGTGCCACCAGGGCCCCTGGTTTTGTATATATGCCCTTAATTACATTGAAGAATTTCCCTTCTATCTTATTTTGCTGAGCATTTTTATTAGGAAAAGGTGTTGGATTTTATCAGATGCCTTATCTGCATCAATTGAGATGATCATGTGATGCTTTTCCCTTATTTGATTTATGTGATGAATTATGTTGATTGATTTTCTAATGTTGAACCATCCTAATATCCCTAGTGTGAATCCCACTTGATCATGATATATTATTTTTTTTGATGTGCTGTTGAATTCTATTGGCTAGAATTTTGTTGATTATTTGTGCATCTATATTCATGAGGGATATTGGTCTGTAATTTTCGTTTTCAGTGGTGTCTTTTCCTGGCTTTGGTATCAGGGTTATAGTGGTTGCATAGAATGAATATTCCTTCCTTTGCTATGTTCTGGAATAGTTTGAGTAGAACTGGTGTCAACTCTTCTCTGAATGTTTGATAGAATTCTCCCGTAAAGCAGTCTGGGTCAGGGGTTTTGTTGTTGTTATTGTTGGGAATTTTTTTTTATGACTTCTTCAATTTCTTCTTTTATTATGGGTCTCTTCAAATTTTCTACCTCAGTTTGTGTTACTTTAGATAAGTAGTGTATTTCTAGAAATTGGTCTATTTCTTCTAGATTTTTGGATTTTTTTGGGGAACAGTTTTTTATGATATGCTATTATGATCCTTTTTATCTCAGTTGGTTCTGTTGTAATGTCACCCATTTCATTTCTTATTTTGGTTATCTGCATCTTCTCATTCTTTTCCTTTGTCAGTTTGGCCAGTGGTTTGTCAATTTTATTGATACTGTCAAAGAACCAACTTCTAGTCTTATTCTTACTATAGTTTTTCTGTTTTCTGTCTCATTTATTTCTGCTCTGATATTTATTATTTCCTTTCTCCTGGTGACTGTGGGCTTCTTTTGCTGCTTTTTTTCTATTTGTTCAAGTTGTAGGGTTAAGCTATTGATTTTGGCCTTTTCTTCTTTTTTGATGTGTGTATTTATTGCTATAAATTCTCCTCTAAGCACTGCTTTTGCTGTGCCCTAAAGGTTTTGGTATGTTGTTCTTTCATTCTCATTTGATTCTAGGAATTTTTAAATTTCATTTTAAATTTCTTCTATTACTCAGTGGTTTTTAAGTAAGGTGTTATTCAGTTTCCATGTATTTGATTTTTTTTTTCCTTGTTCTTTCTGTTATTGATTTCTAGTTTTATAGCACCGTGATCAGAGAAGATGCTTAGTATTATTTAGAAGTTTTTGAAATTATTGAGGCTTCCTTTGTGGCCTAAAATATGGTCTATTCTGGAGAATGATCCATGTGTTTTGGAGAGGAATATGTACTGTACTGCTTTTGGGTGGAGTGTTCTCTGTATGTCTATGCGCTCAAGTTGGTTGATTGTGTTTTTAGATCTTCTGTATCTTTGTTGAGTTTTTTCTAGTTTTTTTGTCCTTTGTCGAAAGTTGTATGTTAATGTCTCCTACTGTTACTGTGGAACTGTCTATTTCTCTTTTTAATACTGTTAAAGTTTGTTTTATGTATTTTGGATATGCAAATATTTACTATGTCATTGTATGCGTAAATATTTACTGTGGTTATGTCCTCTTAGTGGATTGACCTTTAATCATGTATAAAGTTCTTCCTTGTCTCTTGTGATGGATTTTGACTTAAAGTGTATTTTATCAGAGATTAATATCACCATTCCTGCTCTTTTTTGGTTACTGTTTGCTTGGTATTTATTTTTCCATTCTTTGATTCTTAACCTATTTATGTCTGTGTCCAAGGGTTGTCTCTTGTAGGCAACATATTGATGGGTCATGTTTTTTTTTTAATCCATTCTGCTACTTGCTGTCTCTTGACTGGTGCATTTAAACCATTGACATTCACTTTGGTTGTTGATAGGTATGAATTTACTGCTGTCACTTTGTTATTTTTGTGTGTGTGTGTGTTGTTGATGGTTTCTGTGTTCTGCTTAATTGTCTCTGCTGAGTTCTTTTTGTTTATGGATTTTCTTTTCTTTTCCTTTATTGTTGTTGATTTTGTATTTACTGAATCTTTATGATATTCTTCTATTTCATTTTGGTGAGTAGGTTTATTAATTTTCCTTGTGGTTACTCTGAAATTTATCTTTATCTTCCTAAGTTTAAAATAGTCTGTTATTTCTTGATATCTCCTTGACTTCCTCTCTATATGGAAGTTCTACAACTACACAGTTTATTCCCCCTTTGTGTTTTGACGTTGTTGTCAATTACAAATTGATATCTCTGGTTCCCTGTTTTCAGTTTTGTACCTTTATTTTACTTTTGAGAGTTCTTTATCTGTTGGTATCTGGGTGATGCTGCCGTGTGTCTTAATCTCAGGTTGTTGACTGATGTTGGTTCTCTGTCTGAAGGACACCCTTTAGTATTTCTTGAAAGATTCGCCTGGTTTTTACAGATTCCCTTAGTTTCTGTTTATCTGAGAGTATCCTAGTTTCACCATCATATATGAGAGACAATTTTGCTGGATATGATTCTTGGTTGGCAGTTCTTTTCTTTCAGGGTTTTATATATGTTATCCCACTGCCTTCTTGCCTGCATAGTTTCTGCTGAGAAGTCAGAGCTTATTCTTATTGGTGCTCCCTTTATAGGTGATATTTGGTTTTTCCCGAGCTGCTCTCAGAATTCTCTTTATCTTGGTTTTGGAAAGTGTCATTATAATACGTCTTGGTGACTTTCTTTTGGGGTCTATCCTGTATGAGGTTCCTTGAGCTTCTTGGATGGAAACCTTCTTGTCTTTCATAATATTAGGGAAGTTTTCTGCCAGCAATTCCTCAAAAATTCTTTCTCTGCTTTTTTTTGTCTCCTCCTGTTCTGGAATCCCAATTGTGCGCAAATTGTTCCTCTCGTTATCTTCCCATTTAAGTCTTAAGCTGTCTTCATTTTTCTTCATTCTTTTTTCTGATTCTTTCTCACATTAGTATCAAAGGATTTGCCCTCTATTTCAATAATTCTTTCTTCCACTAATTCAATTCTACTTCTTTGTTCTTCCATTGAGTTATCTATTTCTGATATTTTATGTTAATCTTATGGATTTCTAGTTGCTGTTTTTGTATGGTTTATAATGGTCTATTTTGTCATTTTGTTCTTGTATTGTTTTCTTGAATTCTTCTAGGGTTTTGTGTTTTCCTTGGATTTGTCTGTGTTTTCCTTAATCTCTTTGAAGATCCTATATATAAGTCTTTTGAATTCCTTGCCAGGTAGTTCCATTACCATTTCTTCCTCAGGAAGGTTTTCTGCCCCTTTATTTTGCTCACTTGTTTGAACCATCTTATCATATTTCTTCATATGATTTGTTATTGTCTGCTGTCTCTGAGGCATTGAGTTTGGTGCTAGAAGTTAGTATGTTCTCTGCAGGTCAGGGCAGGATTTCTCTGTATCTGCTGTAAGGGTGTGTTACTCAAATGGAAGGGCTATGCCTGCTCTGCATGAACAAACTGGAGCCTCAGTAGGCGGTGAGGTATCAAGGGGTTTCAGTGCAAGTGTAGATGGCCTGCTGGAACTGTTTAAGTGTGAAATATGTGGTGTTGTGGATGTTAGAGGAGGGCACTAAGATCTCCTGCTTGTCATTTGGCAGAGGTGTAGGTGGTGCCTGTTAAGATGTAGCTGGCATTGCTGGTAAGGTGATGTGTCTGTCCGGCTGGTCACATTGTGGGTACAGGGAGCATTCTCACTGGTTGCTGGATTGGGAGCTGTGTGTGCATACTGATGGTTGCTGGGTGGTTGGGCAAGGATGCACAGGTCACTGGTCATGGGTGGGTAGCATGGAAACTCACACTGATGGCCCCAGGTGGGCAGGGCTGTGCAGGAGTAGTCGGAGTGGGCATGAGCTTCTGGCTGCATGGGTGGAGGGCAGTGTGGGGTCGAGGCAGGATGGATACTGCCAGTCCCTGGGTGCATGCTCAGAGGGCTTACCCTCATCCACTAGAGTGCAATGTGGGGAGGGGAGCTAGGTGGAGAAAGGGGTGCTGCCAGTCTGTGGGCCCATGGTGCAAGTAGCTGGGTAAAGGAGGGGGTACTGCTGGCCCATAGGCCCCTGGTGCTGGTGGTTGGGCACAGGAGAAGGCACTGCCAGTCTGTAGGCCCCCGGTGTGAGTAGGCATAGGAGTGGGTGCTGCCAGTCTGTAGGCCCCTAGCATGGTTGACTGGATGGAGTGTTGGGCGCCATCGGTCTGTAGTCCCCTGGCATGGATGGCTGAGTGTAGGAGCAGGAGCTGCCAGTCCTCGGGCCCCTGGTATGGGTGGGTGGGCAGAAGAGTTGCGCTGCAGGTCCATGGGCCCCGAGCATGGGTGGCTGGGTAGAATGGGGGATGCCACTGGTCTCTGGGCCCCTGGTGCAGGTGTCTGGGTGGAGAGGCAGGCACTGCTGGTCTGTGGGCTCCTGGCAGGTGTGGCTAGGCATAGGAGTGGGTGTTGCCAGTCTGTGGGTCCCTAGCATGGGTGGGTGGGTAGAAGATGGGATGTTGCTGATCCCCAGCATGGGTTGGTGGGTGGAAGAGGTGGCACCACTGATCCATGTGCTCCCAGTGAGGTGGCTGTGCAGAGAAGTGGGCACCACTGGTCCACAGGCCCCTGGTGCAGCTGGCTGGACAGAGAATTGGATGCTGCTGGTCTGCGGGTCCCTGGTGTGGGGGGTGGGGCTGTGGACGGTGTCATCGGTCTATTAGCATGTGCGGGTAGGTGAGGGTGGTAGGAGGAACCACAAGTCTGTGGGGCTCCAGCATGGGGGGCTGGGGTGGCTGCAGTAAGTGCACTTAACTTACACTGTGTGGGGAGCTCTGCTGCCTGACTCTGGATGTGGATATAGGGTCATTCCTGCTTGGCAGCACCAGGTGATGGGGCTTCAGCTGGGAAAGCTGCTTGTTTTGTCTCAGTATGGCTGCACTGGGCAGGTTTGGCTGGCAGGGCACCAACAATCCATAATTTTTTGTGTCCGCTGTTTTTGTACAATCTCTCCTTCCGTCTGGCACTTGGTCCAATTCTTCAGACTTGCCTTTGATGCTCAGGGTTCCAAAGTTGTCAGCTATATCCAATTCACTTGTTTTCTTGACTTTGTTGTAAGGGGGACATTTTGAGGAGTCTAACTATGCCACCATCTTGGACCACCTCTCTCAGTACTCCCTTTTTGCCATCTCATTTCTCTGAGTCCTGGTGAGTGATTCTTTACACTAAATTATCTCCACTAAAATTACTGATGTGGCTGTTCCCTGAGTGGAAACACTCAGATACCGCATCTGAACTTCACTTTTCCTAAATGAGTCCACTGAGAAGGAAATGCTCCTTTTAAGAGCAACTGTGTCAACATCACTGTGAATGAAGGATGCTGGGAGTCTGGTCTTGCACTGATGCCATTTAGTTTCACAGAAAAGTTGCCCAAACACCTGAATGAGCAGACCACCTATTTCCTGGAGATACTCTGGAGGTTTGGCTTGGTGTGACTGTGCTTCGTGGGCTATAGCAGTGATCAGGGAGGCAGGTAGGGCTAAGACCTCAATCTGAGTGGCCACATTTGAGAAGCAGAATCATTCCTTAAGTCAGGCCCGTAGGAGAAGGAAGAGGAAAGGAAAAAGTCTGGAAGAAAGAAAGAGAGCTGTGGTGATAACTGGAGTAAAAATAGAAAAGTTTATGTGGAGGGAGTATGGATGGCAGAATGCAGGATGGAAATTTAGTCTCCAAAGGCTAGCAGAGGATGGGGGTTGGGAGAGAGAATCACAAAGACTGTTAGTCGCCATACTGAGGGAGAGTTTCAACCTTTCATTTCTTTAAGGATAATAAAAAAGAAAATGCCTACACAATAGGTTGGTCAACACCACTTTCCTGCTTCATTGGTTTCCAAAAGGACTTGCTGCTCCCCTGCTGAGAGATTATTTCCAGAGGCTTGTTACAGGTCAGTCACTATAACCTTACTCAGCTCTGTCTCCTTGTTTCTGTCTCTGTCTTTCTCTTTCTCTCTCTCTGTCTCACACACACTTCTTTATTTATAGGGAGAATTCTGAAAATCCCCTGGCCACAGGTGGGACGTCCTCCCCACCTCCAGCAGTGGTTCTGTCCAGAGCAGATCTGATTACTGGGGCTGCAAGAGAGCAGTGGTCTAGGTGGCCATTGCCCCCTGATCCTCTGCTGTCCAGATCCTTACAGGGCCAAGATGATGCCTTAGTGCATTCAAGTAGCCAGGTGGCATTGCTGATGGGGAGAAGGGTGAGGCACTCTGGTGGGGGAAGTGCTGGATAACTCCTCCACCAGGTTGCCCTGTGTGGGATTTTTTGAGTCAAAGCCAGGAAGCTCCTGTTCGTGGCTTGGAAATTAATTATCCTGGCTTAAAAAATATGCCCTTTGCTTCTCCAGAGACGATTCAACAGGAAGGACAACAGCATCTAGCGCCTCCATCAAGATTTTTTTAAAATAAACTTTTTATTTTAGAATTATTTTAGTTTCTCAGGAAAGTTACAGATAGTTGAAAGAATTCCTGTATACCCTTCACCTGGTTTTCCCCATTGTTAACATCTCATGTCACTATGGTACAGTTGTCAAATCTTAAGAAACCAACCTTGGTATATCACTATTAACTAAACTCCAGTCTTTATTCAGATTTCACTAGTTTTCCCACTAATGTCATTTTTCTGTTCTAACATTCCCTCCAGGTTACCACACTGCATTTAGTCATTATGTCTCCTTAGTCTCTTCTGGTTTGTGACAGTGTCTCAGTCTTACCTTGTTTTTGATGAACGTGGCAGTTTTCCGGCCCAGTATTGTATGGAGTGTTCCTCAATTTGGGCTTGTCTAATGTTTTTCTTATGATTAGACTGGGGATATGGGTTTTTGAGAGGAAGACCACTGAGGTGAAGTACCCTTCTCATCACATCATATCAGGCGTACATGCAATCAGCATGACTCATCACTGGTTCTACCATGATTTTGAAAGCAGCAGGGTCCTGGTGCCGGTCCGGGCTTGTCCTGGCTCCACCTCTTCAGGGTTATGTGATGTTTAACCTCCTTCCTTCCTGTCCTCAGTTTCCCCATTTGCCAACCAGTACATAAATTCTGCAACCCTTACCGCACTCATATGCCCATGATGCCTAGCACAGTGGCAGGCACATGGAAGAAGCTCAGATATTTGTTGATGTTTTGGTCTGGGGACCACGTTGGTGAGTCAAAAATTCCTGTGATCACTTAACATACTACATGCTCATTTGTGTTCTGCTCTCAGATAAAACCAAAAACAAAGCTCCTAAACCAAAAAGCTGCAACTCTTTTGTCTGGGTAAATATAGCCATGACATATCTATTCCATGGTTTAGAATAGCACTGATGGCAATCTACAGTAGAGAATTGAGTACAACACTATCATCACATGATTTGTTTTGCTCATATTTGGGTATGCCACTGGCTCAGGAGTCAGACAGCTGAACCCCCCACAATGAGGAGCTGCTATAATGCAGTTTGCGTGGAAGGCAGGAAGGGATTTAAATACTTAATGAGCATCTACTGCAGTGGTGTGTTGGAGCCGGCCTGTACCAGCTCATGAGAGCCAACGTTAAATTTCCAGGAATTTTGAGAGCCATTTGTAGAACACAGTCAAAAACAAAGGTAATAAATACTCAAAATTTACCCTTTCCTAATTATTTTACTACTACCTATGCTCTTGAGGGAGCACTGGCGGCCAAAAGGTCAGCAGATTGAATCCACCAGTCACTCCTTGGAAACCCAGTGGGGGCAGTTCTACTCTGTCCTGTAGGGTCGCTATGAGTTAGAATCAACTCGACAGCACACCACAACAACATGCTCTTGAGGTTATTTACATTGATTGCCACCTTTGTGGTGAAAATGCTGTAGAATCACATCTCTTCCCAACTTTGTGTTCAGTGATGTCAAGTTGGTGGCTTGAAATTGGCTGTGGTTGGAGTCTTTTGCACCATAGATATTGGTAAACACTTCAAATAAGGGCTTTGTATTCTTGGACAGTTGGTTGTTAAACATTTACCAGCACACCGCTGATACTGTATACCAGGCATAGCAGCTGGACTTGTTTGGTCACAAGGAACACAGGTTCACTCAAGCTAGCTCGGCTAAGCTGAGGAGGGGTTTATGTTAAGGGTATTCTTAAGAGAAAACCAACCAACCAGTTGCTGTCCAGTTGGCTACAACCCATGGTGACTCTTTGTGTGTCAGAGTAAAACTGTGCTCCATAGGATTTTCAATGACTGATTTTTTGGAAATAGATCTCCAGGACTTTCTTCTGAGGTGCCTCTGGGTGGACTCGAACCTCTTACCTTTCAGTTGGCAGCTGAGTGCATTAACTGCTTCACCACTCAGGGACTCCACTGTGCGAAAAGGGAGATAGCCGAGAACTGACACCACCACAGGGCCTTACTGGGGACGGGGGGTACTACAGGGTGGTGCTCAGAACATGGCCTTGGAATTCATGCTCTGGTTCACCGCTGTTCTCACAGTATCTGCTTCCTTCTGTCCTGGTCTCAGCTGGCTTGCTTCTCCTCTACTTTATATCTTTTTTGTTATTGCTTCTATTTCCTAATAATTTCTTGTATTTTTGGCTTATATTGATTCATCATAGCCATTCCAGTTCTTCATTATTTGCTCTTGTTGCAGATTGCCTTATTCTATTGGTTTTGTTGTTTTAATTTCTGGGAGAGAGGATCTAATTGGTCTAGCTCATCTTTTCATGCAAGACAGCATCAGCTAGTAGGTGACCTATGGTTTACCTGGCCAGATGCCTATACCTGTCCAGTTATGGCCAGGAAGGAGGTCAGAAACACATAATACAAATCGTGGCCTACAACATGGAAGGTATAAAGATGAATTAGCTACTACCAAAAAAACAAAGAAACAAAAAACAAAAACCCAAACCTGTTGCTGTCAAATTGATTCTGACTCATAGTGACCCTATAGGATGGAGTAGAACTGCCCCATAGATTTTCAAAGGAGCACCTGGTGGATTTGAACTGCTGACCTTTTGGTTAGCAGCCGTAGCTCCTAACCACTATGCCATCAGGGCTAAAATTAGAACAGATTGACCAAATTTGGTGAGGATTTGGAGCATTGCTCCAAATTTCATACATTGTTGGAATACATAAAAATTGGCATAACTACTTAGAAAATTATTTGTCAGTATCTATTAAAGCTGGTCATATGCATACCTTGTGACTTAGCATTTCCACTCCTGGGTAAATACCCACCAGAAATGATTGCTTCTTTCCATGGAAGGACATGTACAAGAATCTTTATAACAGCACTAGTTGCTATAGCTCCAAAACGGAAGCTCTCCAGAGTCCATCCACAATAAAATGGATACATAAATTGTAGTAACTTCATGCGACAGAAAAGAATATGTTATTGCTACACACAATAGCATAGATAAATCTCAAAAGCATTATGTTGTGTAAGACAGGCCATGTTCAAAAGTGTATATACTATATGATTTCATCTATATGACATTCACGAACAGGCAAAAGTCATCTATGGTAATAGAAGTTACTTTCATGGGAGGTTATTGGGCATGAGCGAGCCTTCTGGAGTGAGAAAATGCTTTATCTCTTGATTTGGGTGGTTTTGGAATTGACTTGATGCCAATGTGTTTAGTTTTGGTTTACCCAAATATAAACATTAGTTAAACCATCTTTGAACTATATACTTAAGATACAAGCAGTTTACTGTATGTAAGTTAAACCTCAATAAAAACGTAAATAAAAAGAAGAGAATGAGGTATGATCATTGCCCCCCAAAAGTTCATAGCTCACCAGTGGGGAAGAGGAGGTGACTGACATTGAAAACACAAAAGTAGAGTAAAGTAAGTTGTTGTTGTTGGTTACTGTCAAGTCAATTCTGACTCATGGCGACCCCATATGCTAATAGCAATGTGTATGAAGTGCCATGGGACCTCAAAGGAAGGGGCAACTGATTCTGTAGGTAGAAAAGGAAGAAAGGAAATTCTCATTTACTGATTATCTAGTATTTGCAAGTTACCTCATTTAATCCTGCAAGCTCTTTTCACACCATAGTTTATGAGAGGAAACATTTGAATGGGCCCTTGAGTGATGCACGGGTGGTCAATATAAATAACGAGAACAACTGTATCAGGATTATGGAACCATTGACGATAAAAATTCTATTATAGTGGCGTACTAGTTTCCTCAGGCTGCCATAATAAATTGCCACAAACTTAGTGAAATAAAATAACAGAAATTTATTTTCTCACAGTCTTGCAGTCCAGAAGTCTGAAATCTGACAGGGCTGTGCTCCCTTCGGGGGCTGTAGGGGAGAATCCGTTCCTTGCTTCTGGAATGTTCTGTGAGGGTTCTGTGAGGATTCTAAGATATTTCACTGTATATTTGCCCTGGGCCCCAATCATGTTGGTTGGAGGAACACATGTGTTTACATGCATGTGTGCGTGTGCTGCACACAAACACACACACACACACCTTTTATTTCAGCTGCTCTTTGGACTAGTCCACAAAGGGATCTCCTGGAACTACTTTGCAGCACACCAATGAGCCTCTTCAGAGAGAAAGCATTTTGAAGTACCTATCCTGGAACTTGTTTAGCTACAGTCCCTTTCTTCAAATAAAGATACATTGTGTACAACTTATACAAGGGCAGTGGCTCTGGCTGGGGCCTGGAATCCTATTCTCCCTTCCTTTATGTCCTTTGTCCCTTCTCCAAAAAGCCCATTTGAAAACTATTGTCTTAGATCAGGAGCCAGGAAACCTGTCTGTAATGAGCCAGAGAGTAACTATTTAGGGCTTTGCAGTCCACGTGGTCTCTGTTGCAAGGACTCAGCTCTGCTGCTATAGTACAAAGGCAGTTATAAACAATCTGGAAAGGCATGGACATGGCTGAGTTCCAATAAAACTTATGGACACCAAAATTTGAATTTCATATACATGTCATCAAATATTAAAAAAACTTCTTTCCAACCATTTAAAGATGTAAAAACTATTTGTAGCTCATGGGCTATACAGCAACAGGCAGAGAGCTGTGTGGACGCAGTCTCATAGGCCCTATTTCCTCAAAAAGGTAAAAGCCACTAAGTACACTGGCTCCATATGGATAACTTTCCAGAGTCTCTGTGCACTTTGTCTTCATTCACAGGGAACCATCAGGGAAGTGAAAGTTTTTAGGATCTTGGGCAAACATTTAGGGTTTGCCAACCCCTGTCTTAGATAATCATAGCATTGAGCTATGGAAGTTTTCTTTAAGATTGGAAATCTCAGGACCCCAGGACTGGAAAAGATCACAGAGGCTACTAGTCTTTAATTCCCACCGTAATATCCCCTCCAAGTTGCCATCCAGGGCCATCTTGAACTCCTGCAGCTGCAGAAACTCCACCTCCTGGGCCAGCTCATTCTGCCCCCCAGACAGCACTGATTGCAAGCTGTTCCCCATGCAGAGTGGCACCTGTCTCCAGCGACAGCCTCTACAGGGTACAGAGGGAACTGTGAAGCACAATATTAACACATCAGGTTAATTTCATGCTCTACTTGTCTTGCGCTGATATTAACGAAAATTATATTTTGTGCTAATCAGCCTTAGCGTTCAGCATGCACGACACAAATTTGTGATTTCTGGCAAGGGTGGTTAAATCATATTTATGCTATTTGTGTGATGCCTGAATAACAGGGAAATACTATTACCAACAATTCAATTCCCAGGTTGACAGATGTCACCATGAGCACACATAGCTGAGCACAAGTGGAGATGTTTCTTAGCAAGTTAAAGGTGGAAAGGATACAAACCAGGGAGCCGCAGTTAATTTTCAGTTTCCCCCTTTCCTTTGGATGGCTAGTTTTGAACACTTGACCAATGCAAATGTCTTTAGTCTGTGCCCTGGTTTCTTCTCCCCTTCTTTCTAGCTTTGAAAAGTGAATTTCTAGAGACAAGCAAGGAGGAATGTTTTCTTTTTTTCTGGGTGCCAAATTAGAGGGTCTTTTGGACATCTAAAAAGCATTCTTTTTAGTTGCAGGTGACTTATTGGATGAGAGCAGTTGAATGGGAATTTAAGGGAGTCCCTAGGAGGTACAAAACAATTAAAATGTTCAGCTACTAACTGAAAGGATGGAGGGTCAAGTCCATCCAGAGGCACCTTGGAAGAAAGTCCTGGCAATCTACTTCCAAAAAATCAACCACTGAAAATCTTATGGAGCACAGTTCTACTCTGACACACATGAAGTTGTCATGAGTCAGAATGGACTCAATGGCAACTGATTTTGGTACTTACTGATCTACAAAGCTCAAAGTGGAGGAGCTGGGTGAGTGAAACTAGTTTGATTCCAAGGTTGTCTTCCTCCACAGGGGGAGGTACTTGCCCTATTCTGTGGCCAGAGGAGCTTGTGTTTTCTCTTTCTCTGATTAGTCAAGTCACTAGCAGATGTTCTGTGTGGACACAGTCTCACAGGTCTTATTTCCTGGAGAAAGGAAGAACCACTAAATACACTTGCTCCAGATGGATATCTCTCCACAGTCCCTGCTTACTTCGTCTTCATCCACAGGGAAGTATCAGGGGAAACAAAAGTCCTTAGGATCTTGGGCAAACATTTCATGTAAGAGCTACTGAGTGTGCTCAGAGACAGGCTCTTGAGGAGTATCTGGCACATCTTTCCCTCTAAAGAGATTGAGTGTGTGCTCCTAGTTACTAAGCTGTACGATCAGCCTGGGCACAGGGCACAGGTAAGGCCTTGCAAGCTCCCTATCAGGAGGATGATCAACCATCCCAGTTGGCCTGGGACTGAGGGGTCTCCAGAAATGTGAGACTTTCACCACTCAAGCTGGGATAGTCCCACACTGACTGGATGGTTGGTCACTCTACATTTAAGGACTGGTGGGGAGAGACAGAAGTCCCCAGGTGGTGCAAATTGTTAACACGCTTGGCTGCTAACTGAAAGACTGTAAGTTAGAGTCCACCTAGAGGCACTTTGGAAGAAAGGCCTGGCAATCTGCTTCCAAAGAATCAGCAATTGAAAACTGAATGGAGCACAGTTCTACTCTGGCACACATGAGGTCACCATGAGTCGGAATCAACTCCACAGCAACTGGTTTTATTTTATTTTATTTTATTTATGGTTTGTGGATAGATGGGCAGTCCTAGGCTGTTTGTAAATTGTTAATGGTCCCCAACAAGGCTCTGGTGATTGTCTCCAAACCTTGGTGGACCCACCACTGACAACTTGTTGGGTCACTCAGAACTCACCTCTGTCCCTTCCCTCTTCTTAATTTTCCATGTATCCAGTCTCTCCCACAGGGGATGAAGAATCCACGTTTGGACTGATGGGCCTGGGACAGGGATGACCAACATGTCGCAGGCTTATTGCCTCTTCTACCCCTGACTCTGTGGCAGACAGCACCGTTGTTGTTAGGTGCCGTCGAGTCGGTTCCAACTCATAGCTACCCTATGTACAACAGAATGAAACACTGCCCAGTCCTGTGCCATACTCACAATTGTTGTTATGCTTAAGCTCATTGTTGCAGCCACTGTGTCAATCCATCTCATTGAAAATCTTCCTCTTTTTCGCTGACCCTCTACTTTACCAAGCATGATGTCCTCCAGGGACTGATCCCTCCTGATAACATGTCCAAAGTATGTGAGACGCAATCTTGCCATCTTTGCTTCTAAAGAGCATTCTGGTTGTACTTCTTCCAAGACAGATTTGTTCATTCTTTTGGCAGTCCATGGTATATTTAATATTCTTCTCCAACACCACAATTCAACGGCTTCAATTCTTCTTCAGTCTTCCTTATTCATCGTCCAGCTTTCACATGCATATGAGGTGACTGAAAACAGCATGGCTTGGGTCAGATGCACCTTAGTCTTCAAAGTGACATCTTTGCTTTTTAACACTTTAAAGAGGTCTCTTACAGCAGATTTGCCCAATGCAATGTGTAGTTTGATTTCTTGACTCCTGCTGTTACCGAACCTGGAAAGGTAGTTCCTTGTCCAGCACGCTCAGATTTGCCAATTACCTGGACACACCAGTCTTTGAGAAAGAGAAAGTAAATTTACTGCCATGCTCAGAGCAAGGAGCTGGGTGGAAGTTCCTTGGATCTGGCTCCCCAAGCTACGGGGAAGCAGGGCTATATGTGATTTGGGCAGCAAGATGGCAGCCATGCAGGTTCTGGGGAGGGAAAACTATAGAAGGCGGCCAGGAAACAGGAGGTGACATGGTTCTTGTTGGACATCTTGCTTCGAAATAGGGTCCGGGTGATGATTTTCCTTCTGATTTGTTCCTCCTGTTGCCGCGGCCTCTGTTGAGGTCAATTAGTGGTCATAGCTGGCCTTTCTGCACATGCAGGGGAGGCCAAATCTGATTTGGGCTAGTTTAAGGACTAATAGAAATTTACCGGCATTAGTAAGGTCAGGTTACACTGCTTCCATGGTGTTGATTGTGGATCCATGTAAAATGAAATCCTTGACAACTTCAATCTTTTCTTTGTTTATCATGATGTTGCTTATTGGTTCAGTTGTGAGGATTTTTGTTTTCTTTATGTTGAGGTGTAATCCATACTGAAGGCTGTAGTTGCTGATCCTCATTAGTAAGTGCTTCAAGTCCTCTTCACTTTCCGTAAGGAAGGTTGTGTTATCTGCATAATACAGGTTGTTGATGAGTCTTCCTCCAATCCTGATGTCGCTTTCTTCTTCATATAGTTCAGCTTCCTGGATTATTTGCTCCGCATACAGATTGAATAGGTATGGTGAAAGGATACAACCCTGACGCACAGCTTTCCTGACTTTAAACCACGCAGTATCCTCTTGTTCTGTTCGAACGACTGCCTCTTGATCCATGTACAGGTTTCTCAAGAGCATAGTGAATTGTTCTGGAATTCCTGTTCTTCGCAAACAGTACTAGCCGATCCTTTTTTCTCCTTTGAGTTGACCACCTTCCCAACACTGAATTCCAGGCAGGCACTACCAATCAATCAACATAAGTTGACCTAGGAGGTAAGACCTATTTGCCATCTTTGGGCTGGGACATTCCTCCAAAAGCAGATGTGACCCAAAAGATAATTGCAAACAGAAACAAAAGTGCAGAAGGTGAGGCTCAGCCAGGGAAGCAGCCTTGGGCATCAGGCCATGGGGAGGGTTTGAGAAGTGCAGAATCCAGGAGCCATGAAGTGGGCTAAGATGAACTGATTCTGTAGGATTAAAACAAAGTTCATTTCCAGGAGTTTGTTACTATTGCTTGCTGGTCCTGCAAAACTGGGCAGATAAGCTGGCTTTAGGGTACTGGTCAGGAATTAACTGAGATTAGATGTCTGCTACTCCAGTATAGAAAAATACAGAAAGGAGAGAGGAGCCTGTACTAGGAGGGCCTTTTGCCTTCTTGGGGGCCCACAGAACTCCCCAAGGGCATCCTAATGCTAGCTATAGTTCTTGCAGCCATTTCTACTTAATCTTCCTTTTCCCTGCTGGAGGGGAAAACCCAGCCAGTTTTGTCGCCTTCCCAGCTTTAGCCAGGAAGTGAGTCTCAGGTCTCTCTGTTCTCAGATGCCTGACTTACCCTTCCCCTGCCCTGGGTGGGGAGTGGGCAGAACACAGGCGTGTGCCTGCTCAGGGCATATGAGCTCTCTGCTTTGCCTTCCCTCCTCTTACCACCAGCACGTAGAATTCTCGTTTAATCTGGGGAGTGGTGAGGAGTGGCTCAAACTGACCCCGTTTTCTTCCAGATCTGTCATTTATGGCATAAATTTACTCTCTGACCCTTGCAGCACTTGCGCGTCTGACACGCAAAACCTCAGCTCTCATAACTCAGAGCCTTTTGAACCTTAAACACCAAGGATTTGGCTCTACGGTTCTCCTGCTGTAATCACCCATCCAGAGGCAACAGGTGCCCCGTGGACCAGTTTAGTTGCTCCAAGGGAGTAACAAACAATACTGGGGGACAATGCATCAGTTAATATCCAAATACCCACTCACGTGCCATTTCCTGGCCGCTCAGTCTGGGCAATATTCCTGTAGTAACAGTGATCTTCACACCCTCAAGGAAACACCAGAATACTCTATGGCTCACTGATGCTTTGATTAAGCCCTAATTTAGTGATACAGTGCCTTATCTTTAGTAAATTTCCAAAATAAAGTAGCCAACCCACCCCAAGAACAGAAGCCCAACGCTGCCTTGTTACAACTTTGAAGTACCCAGACCAGTTGGAAAAGGTGATGAAGGGGCAGGTACAGAGCAGGAAGCTTTGATCTACATTATTCCCTAGCTGCAGACTCCAGCTCTTGAGCTCCAAGTCCCAAGATGTAAAACAGGTTCCATCTTGTGCGCCAACTTTGGTCAACAACTAGGACTGGCCGCTTGGATACAGTTGTGTTGAGAAGGATTCAGAGGCTGGCTCTATGCTCCGCAAGAAAGAAAAAAAGAAAGAAATCGGTTAGTAATGCCTGACATTGACCTGTGAATGGGAAAAGGGGCAGCACTCTTGCCAGGTTCTTGCAGACCTTGTTCAAACTCATTCTCTCTGGAAAATGTAGTGAGGACCCCCCAAGTGCATAAAGGCAAAGCCTGGTTTCCCCTTTATGTCAAAGCCTCAGACCTCAGGGGCACCTGAGCTATTAGTACTCACAAGCAGTCAAGCATGGCAGGGTAGGACTGGCCCTGGGACTTGTGTCTCCAACTCTCCATAATTTTTATTTGTTTTATTTTAACTGCTTAGAGAAGACTTTCTGTCATCTCTGCAGAAGGTGTAAGTAACCCTATGGGCAAAATGGGTAACTGGCTCTTCAGCCCCTGAACCAACAGGGGGCAGCAGAGAGCAGCAAAGAGTCGGTCGGCGTGGCAGCCCTGTTGCGGTGTGCCAGTGAGTGGATTCCAACTCATAGTGTTCCTACACAATAGAGTAGAACTGTCTCATAGGGTTTCCTAGGCTGTATTCTTTACGGGAGCACATTAGCAAGTCTTTCTCCTGTGGAGCCACTGGTGGGTTCAAACTACCAATCTTTCGGTTAGTAGCTGAGGGCTTCACCTTTGCACCACCAGGGCTCCCCAGGAAAACTCTTCAATCTTCTTCCTCTCTCCGGAAAGCTTCTCCTGTGGATTCACACTCTTGAGACTGCTGTCTGCACAAGTGGTGTGGTTCAAGGACTTAGCAAGAATGGCCAGAAGGAGGGAGACTTTCTTCTGGGGCCCAGGTAGAGAAAAGCCTTTGTTGGATGCCTAGCTGCTCGGAGAATAAGAAGGAGGAAGAATAATGATAAGAGCAATAGTTACCATTTACTCAGTGCCTATAAAGTGCCAGGCCCTCTGTAAATGCTTTTTTACTTTTCTCAAACACTACCTGAAGTGGGTGAATTCCCAGTTTACAGATGAGAAATCGGAGGCCCGGAGTGATGAAGTAACATGCCCAAGATCACCTGATTAAGGAGGGGCAGACCTAAAATTTGAACTCTGGTTTGCCTGACTCCAAAGCCCAGGCCTGCATGCTATAGAGTCTATCCAGGAAGGAGACAGGAAGGAGTACCAATATTTGGATGTCTTCGGGGAGTTCTGGAAACCCTGGTGGCATAGCGGTTAAGTGCTATGACTGCTAACCAAAAGGTCAGTGGTTTGAATCCACCAGGTGCTCCTTGGAAACTATGGGGCAGTTCTACTCTGTCTTACAGGGTGGCTATGAGTCTGACTCAACAGCAATGGTTTTTTTTTTTTTTTCTTTATGGGCCCAAGAGAAGGCCAAGGGCCAATTGTGGAACAGACCATCAATTGCTCACATGCAAGTTCGAGTTGAAGCTGAAGAAAATTAAAACCAGTTCATGAGAACCAAAATACAGCCTTGAGTACATCACACATGAATTTAGAGAAGACCATCTCAAGAATAGATTTGACACATTGAATGCTAATGGTCAAAGACCAGGCGAGCTGTGGAATGACATCAAGGACATCGTACATGAAGAAAGCAAAAGGTCATTAAAGAGATAGGAAGGAAAGAAAAGACCAAAATGGATGTCAGAAGAGACTGAAACTTGCTCTTGAACATACTGTAGCTAAAGTGAACAGAAGAAATGATGAAATAAAAGAGCTGAACAGAAGATTTCAAAGGGCAGCTCAAGAAGACAAAGTAAAATATTATAATGAAATGTGCAAAGACTTGGAATTAGAAAACCAAAAGGGAAGAGCATGCTCAGCATTTCTCAAGCTGAAAAACTGAAGAAAAAATTTAAGCCTTGAGTTGCCATTTTGAAGGATTCGATGGGCAAAATATTGAATGACACAGGAAGCATCAAAAGAAGATAAAAGAAATACACAGAGTCACTGTACCAAAAACAACTGGTCGATGTTCAACCGTTTCAGAAGGTAGCATATGATCAAGAACTGATGGTATTGAAGGAAGAAGTCCAAGCTGCACTGAAGGCACTGGAGAAAATCAAGTCTCCAGGAACTGACAGAATACAACTGAGATGTTTCAACAAGCAGATGCAGTGCTGGAGGTGCTCACTTGTCTATGCCAAGAAATTTGGAATACAGCTGTGTGGCCAACTGACTGAAAGAGATCTCTGTTTGTGTCCATTCCAAAGAAAGGTGATCCAACAGAATTCAGAAATTCTCGAACAATATTATTAAAATCACACACAAGTAAAGTTTTGCTGAAGATCTTTCAAAAGTGGTTGCAACAGTACATCGACAGGGAACTGCCAGAAATTCAAGACGGATTCAGAAGAGGACATGGAATGATGGATATCATTGCTGATGTCAGATGGATCTTGGCTGAAAGCAGAGAATACCGGAAAGATGTTTACCTGTGTTTTATTGACTATGCAAAGGCATTTGACTGTGTGGATCATAACAAATTATGGATAACACTGCGAGGAAAGGGAATTCCAGAACACTTAATCGTGCTCATGAGGAACCTGTGCATAGAGCAAGAGGCAGTCATTCGAACAGAACAAGGGGATACTTCGTGGTTTAAAATCAGGAAAAGTGCGCGTCAGGTTTATATCCTTTCACTCTACTTATTCAGTTTGTATGCTGAGCAAATCATCAGAGAAGCTGGACTATATGCAGAAAAACACAGCATCAGGATTGGAGGAAGACTCATTAACAACCTGCGATATGCAGATGACACAACCTTGCTTGCTGAAAGTGAAGAGGACTTGAAGCACTTACTGATGAAGATCAAAGACTACAGCTTTCGGTATGGATTACATCTTAGCATAATGAAAACAAAAATCCTCATAACTGAACCCATAAGCAACATCATGATAAATAGAGAAAATATTAAAATTGTCAAGGATTTCATTTTTAATTGGATCCACAATCAATGCCCAGGGAAATAGCAGTCAGGAAATCAAACGACTTATTACATTGGGCAAATCTGCTATAAAAGATCTCTTTAAAGTGTTAAAAAGCAAGGATGTCACTTTGAGGACTAAAGTGCGCCTGACCCAAGCCATGGTATTTTCAACTGACTCATATACGTGTGAAAGATGGATAACGAATAAGGAAGACCAAAGAAGGAATGCCTTTGAATTATGGTGTTGGTGAAGTATGTTGAATAATACCATGGACTGTCAGAAGAATGAACAAATCTGTCTTGCAAGAAGTACAGCCAGAATGCTCCTTGGAAGTGAGGATGGCGAGATTCTGTCTCACATACTTTGAACATGTTATGTCCCTGGAGAAGGACATCATGCTCGGTAAAGTGAGGGTCAGTGAAAAAGAGGAAGACCCTCTATAAGATGGATTGACACAGTGGCTGCAACGATGGGCTCAAACATAGCAATGATTGTGAGGATGGCGCATGACTGGGTAGTGTTTCATTTTGTTGCGCGTAGCATCGCTATGAGTCGGAACCGACTTGATGGCACCTAACAACAACAATAGAGTGAGCATTTTTAAATGTCAATAAAAATTCTTCAAAAGCATCATTTAAAATGTTTGAATAATAACCTCTTGTATGGACATCTAAGCATGTGTTGATTATTCCGTTTGGGACCCTGAAGGATTATACAGATTAATTTGCTTCTCCATTTATCGAGCTAGGACAGGGCCAGACTCTGCTTTGTTGTTTGGTTTCCGGGTTTCTAGTTCCTGGCCAAATGAACAAATATGAATGTCTAGTGACCCACGGAGAATTTCTATCACTGCCCTCTCTTGCCTGGGCACTGTAGCTCCTCTCTCCAATTTTCTGAGCAAGCCAGCCAGCTGAGCTGTGTCCCAGGAGGAGTGTTCCGCAGAGTAAGCAGAATCGGTAAGTGGTCCCTGTTCTTATGCTACCCCATGTGTGGCCTTAGGCAGGTGATCTCACCTTTACCCATGTCCTCATCTGTAACATGCTGGTTACATTTCTCTTGCCTGCCTCACAAGCATTTCCTGCAAAGCAAATAAAGAAGTTGTATGTGAAAGGGCTTTAAAAATGACTCAGAAATCTAGCAACCCATCCTCTTTCACCTTCACTTCCAGTTCCAGAACAGTGCTTTGCAAGAACAAAGAATTAAGCACTGCAGTCAAAAACATTTTAGATCAGGCTAAAAGCATGCAACAACGATGGGCTCATGTCCAATATAACAGGTATTGTAGAGTATATTTGGTAAGATGCGACCCCCAGAGAGCACAGAAACTTAATTCCCCAGTAGGCTCTCTCTTATCTCTGGGTCTTAGCTCAAGCTGTTCCCTCTGCCTGGAGTGCCCCTCTACCCATATCCACTGATAGAAATTTGCTGCCTTCAAGAAGTGGCTCCCAAAAAGCCTTTCTGGAACCCTCCCCAAGGGGGAATTAAGTTTTTTCTCTGGCACTGCACGTAGCTGTGCCCATTCACCACTGACTGTTTCATCTTGGAACCATGTAGCTGGTTTATTCTATGTTTGGATTGCCTAAAACAGTGGTTCTCAGCCATGACTGCACGTTAGAGTCACCTTGGGAACTTTAGAATCACCTGGCCAAGTGGAAACCAGCCTTGGTCTATTTTAAAAGTTCCCCAGGTGGTTCTAATGTGCAGCCAGGGATGGAGCCATGGGCTGAGACCTCCTCCTGTTTCACACATGGAGTTTTTCTCGCAGTCTGTTCTTGCAACCCACATCCCCTTCCCTTACAACCCCAAAGAAGAAATGAGTTTCCACTGAGGCATCGCCTTAGCTTTTACTTCATCTCTTAAGCAGGAGATGGCAAACTTAATTCACAGTCAGTGGGGACCTGAGTTTTGGTGCTAACCCCGACAGACAACCGGCAACCTGGACCAGAGTTTGTGAAAGACGCTTTGTGAGCAGGACAGATAGGTAAGCGAATGATTCCAGGAGCTGTCCAGAGAACCAAGAAGGATCCTGGGTCTAAAGGGCATATGGCCTATGTTGCTGTTGAGCCTGTGAGAAGAATTTATTCAGCTGCTGCTACAGGCTCAGCAAAATCCTTCCCCAGGAACTCAGGGCCATTGTGTCACTTCAGATCAACAGCAAAGAAATCTTTGCTCCCACAGAAACTGGGCATCCCCATGTCTGCTATGGGTTTGTAAATTAGACTTGTTTAGTCTTGGACCAGTGGGTATTTTGAGCACATCATTTCTTGGTTAATACTTTCCATGGCTTCCTACTGTTTGAGTCTAAACTCCTTGGCCTGGTATCCAAGACTGTCTAATAATAGAACCTTGACTTACGTTTTCTAGATCTAAGTGATCATTAGCGATCCCCTAACCCAACTGTCCTCACCTGGGGTCCTTTGGAGGGGGGTAAGGATGGTAGGAGTTGTTGGTGGAAACATTCCTGATATTTTATGCCAAAGATGTATGCATTTTTTCCCTAGGAGAGAGTCTATAAACTTCAGGTTACTGGAGGGGACTGTACCCCCGCCCCCAGTAGTTAAAGAACTTCTGGTTTCATCTAATTCCTTTGCAGAGGAAGAAACTGAAGCTCTGAAAGGCAGTAACTTGCCAAGGTTCATACCAGCTGGCCTATAGCTCCAGCCCTTCTGAAGCTCATATCGGCCTCTGGAAGCGGAAGCTCTCACTACGATCTCCTCAAGCTAATCGGAACAGTGTCCTTTCTTTTGCTGATTTACTAGCTCTAAGTTGGGCTGGCAGCAGCCTCCACAGGCCTCCAGCCCTGTAGCCTGACCTGGCTGAGGCAGGTTGTTCTAGAATTTGCTCTTACCTGGTCCTTTCTGGGGCCCTGAAAACATACTTGTTCATGCAGTAGTCTACCTAGGTGGAAGGATCTTCCTCATGTGACGGTCTTTTGATCCAACCATGACATAGGTCTCATTCATGCATTTTCTTTCTAACATAGCTTCTTTTCTCTGCCCCTTGGCCTCTAATGCACCTTAATTTAAAAGGTCAGATACAAATAGGGTTTTCAAGGATTTTTAAAAAATGTTTTGATCTTTATTAGTTTACCATCTCTTGATTTCTATGACACTTAACAAATAGATGCTTCACTCAGTTTACAGCTCTAATATCAGTTAGGAAACCCTGGTGGCATAGGGGTTAAGAGTTATGGCTGCTAACCAGAAGGTTGGCAGTTCATATCTACCAGGTGCTCCTTGGAAACCCTACGGGGCAGTACTACTCTATCCTTTAGGGTTGCTATGAGTCAGAATGGACTCGACAGCAACGGAGTTAATATCAGTTGAACATATTATGATATTCACATTACAGATAGGAACATTGTGTCAAAGTACTGGTGACTGTCTTTGCTATATTATTTCGATGATTATATGATATAATCTGTACCAACGTGATAAATGGGTACTAACTGAATGATAACTATTTTTATTGTTGTGGTTTTTATTCTTGCAGAGACTTTGCAAACTCCTTGAGTGCAGAGATTATGTCCTAAACTCTCATTGCTTCACCTGCAAACAACATAGCTATGGGCATTTCAGTAAATCACTGAGTGCTTATCTAAATATGTGTTACACTAGATAAAGACAGGAGCAGGGGATGTCTGGGAGAAAACGGTTAAGCAAAAGCTTCCAGCTGGTCAAATTGGGTGTTTGTGTCTGCTCCAAAAGCAGTATGAAAGAGCAACTTCCTGGTAAGTGGTTTTCCTTTGCAAGGAGCATAGCTCATTTTTTCCTCAGTCTCAGGGGCACAGAATTGGCTTAAGGCCTCCCTGTTAGGCTGTGACTGTGTGATCGGTGAGGAGGAGCCAAAGTCCCAGCCAGGTCTGCCCTAGGGAGTAGGAGTGGGGCAATGGCAACCACCACAATGCCTCTTCTGTGGTTACCAGGATGGAGCCTTTGAACAGATCCCAGGTTACATCGCATATATTCTGGCCAGGGCAGGAAGTCAGTAAGCTTGGACATCTTATGACTTCTAACTTTGAACCTGAGACCTGGGAGTTCCCTCCTCTGTAGAGCCCAAAGGTTGGACATGTGGCTGGTGATTCTGACTTCCCACTTGCACCCAGGACCAAACTCCTTAGCTGTGCATTACCAGTTGCTGTGGAGTTGACTCCAATTCATGGCAACCCCATGTGTCAGTAGAACTGTGCCCCGTAGGGTTTTCAATGGCTGATTTTTTCAAAAGTAGATTGCCAGGCCTTTCTTCTCAGGTGCCTCTGGGTGAACTCAAACTTCCAGCCTTTTGGTTAGCAGCAGAGCATGTTAACCATTCGTATCACTCAGGAAGTTTTTGCCCCAGATTCACCTTCATCCGATAAATGTTTCTCTACAGACCTGGTTCACAGCTAGCAAGTTTGTAAGAGAATTGGTGGGAAGAACTGGGAGAGTGGGCAGATTTGGCTCAGAGTGAGAAGGGCATCCCAGGCAAGGAACAGGAATTGGTGGGGAGGGCTGGGGAGAGACAGTGTTGGCAGGGAGATGGTGTACACGCAGGGACTGCCCAATGTCCACCTGCCGGAGAAAGGTGGGCAGGGAAGATGGGGCCAAAGAGAGCCAGAGTTTGGATTCTTAAGGACAAAGGTGGATTTGGGGCCAAACTTCTTGGTCAAGATCACAGACGTTGGCATCAGACACACCTGACACACCTGGGATCAAAATCCAGTTTTTAAATTATTGGTAGAGTAACCTTGGGCAGGAGCTTCATCTTTTCTGACTTCAGTTTTATCTGTAAAATGGGGGTGTAGTGGGTTGAATGGCAGCCCCCGAAAGATATGTCTATTTCTTAACACCCAGGCTCTGTGAATGTGACCTTATTTGGGAAAAGGGTCTTTGCAGGTGTAACTAAGTTAAGGATCTTGATATGAAATCATCCTGGATTACCCAGATGGGCCCTAAATCTAATAAGGGTCCTTATGAGAGACTGAGGAGAAGGACACAGAGAGACAGAGGAGAAGGACACAGAGAGACAGAAGAGAGAAACACATGGAGACAGAAGAGAAGAACACACAGAGACGGAGGAGAAGGACACATAGAGACGGAGGAGAAGGACACACAGAGACAGAGGAGAAGAACACACAGAGACAGAGGAGAGAAACACATGGAGACAGAGGAGAAGGACACAGACAGAGGAGAAGGACACAGAGAGACAGAGGAAAAGAACACACAGAGATGGAGGAGAAGGACACAGAGAGACAGAGGAGAAAGACACATAGAGACGGAGGAGAAGGCCATGTGAAGACAGAGTTTGAAGCAATGCAGCCAAAAGCCAAGGAATGCCTGGAGCCACCAGAAGCTGGAAGAGGGAAGAAACAATTGTTCTGTAGAGCTTCTGGAGGGAGTGCAGCCCTGCTGACATCTTGATTTTGCACTTCCAGCCTCCAAACTGTGAGAGAAGAAATTTCTGTTGTGTTATGCCCCCAAGTTTAAGATAATTTTTATAGTAGCCATAGAAAACTAATATGGGGGGTAATAGTTGTCTCATGGCATTGTAGAATTAAGACAAGCTGAATGTAAATAAAGTTTGGGCCCATATTCAGCCCTCAGTAAATGAAAGCCATTTTAATACTTTTCAAGTGTTTCCATGCCTAGGCCACCTCTCTGCTCAGGGCACCCAAGGATGCAGGTATGTCATCTGCACCGCCAGCGTTCCTGACACTCACCCAAGAAAGCACTTGGGGTTTGTGGTGTGATGCTCCAGGGGGCTTCCCTCTGCACACCCACTTCAGGGAGGCTGGGAAGGGAGGCAGTGCATGCTGTGGAGGGAGGGTGAGTGTAGAGGTAAGGCAGAGTTGGCTTCCCACCTGTGTTTATTCAGTTATGGGTGGTTCAGTGCTGACTGCCCCACAATCACTAAGTATGGAAGAAATTCAGGCCTATGAAATTCAAGGTAAGCATTAGATGTGAGAAGTGGGGAGCTAGGTATCAGCGTCAAGAAATAGAGGTCAAGCTGAAGGATTGTGCCAGTCTCATACAGAGAAGCTGACCACAACCTTCATCTCCAGGCTGTACATGGTGTGAACACCATGCTTGGTGGCATGGGGAGGGGGCTGATGCCATTCACTGGCTAGAAGGGAGGCATCTGTCCATTAGCCTGCTCTCAGCCTAAGGACCCCAAGAGAGGCCCACTCAAATTCCACCCATTCTAACTCAACACTAGCCATGGAGAGGAAATCAAATGGAGATGTCTACAGTAGCTGACAATGGCCATATTAGCTAGCAGTACTGGTCAGCATAGATCTTCAATTAGAATTATAAGAAGAAAAAGAAACACATCAACTATAAAGAAAATCATCAGCTCAAAGGAGGGGGATTAGGTTGAAAATGCAGAACAAATATTTCTGACTGAAATAGTTAATTGAGGAAACAGAAGAAAAAAATGTAAGTGTCTAACTAATATTCTTAGTGATATTTAGAAAGACACTTAACTGATAAAATAAGAGGTTGACATAAAATAGGTACAACCAGACAACAGAACAGAGTTCTTAGGAAAAAAGAAAAAAATCAATACAGACAGTGGTTAGTAGAATAGGCATGTAACTGAAAATAGGATTAGTGAATTAGAAGCTAACTTGGAGAAATTTTCCCAGAATTCAGAGCAAAAAGAGATGGAAATTATAAGGATAAATGATAAGAAAAGTATAAAATTGAGCTAATAGGTCCAAGGTTCACAAAATGGGAATAGTGAAGTAGAGAAACGAATGAATAAAAAACAATAATCAAGGAAATATAGGGGGAAGATATTCCCTAACAGAAGAAAATGTGACTCTAGATTTAAAAGGTTCAATTATTATTAAGGCACAAACCTATATACACTGAAATTTTGGAATTTCAACCAAGAGAAAAATCATCCAATCTTTTAAACAGGAAAAATGAACAAGCTACAGAGAAGGAAGGGTCATGCTGGTATTGGATTTATTTGCAACACTAAATGCTAGGATATAAAACAGGAATATATATACTGTTTAGAGGAGGAAAAGAATGAGACCCTATAAGTCTATAGCATTCAAATTATTATTCTTACGTGAAGTCAAAAGAAAGATATATTTAAGACACAGACTCAGAAAGCATGCTAGCCGTATAATCTTTTATAAATACCTCCTTAAAGAAAGACCTTTGCCCAGATTAAAAAAGAATTTGCACAAGAAACTCAACAAAAAGGAAGAAGGGTGTACATAAAACAGTGTTGAGTGATAAAACCAACAAAACGTATCTATGGTTTAATGCAGAGATTGAAGCCAGGTGTGGGTTCAAATCCTTCCTCCTGCACTGTTGAGGTGAGAGAGGTCTGGTCTCTTGTGATGGTAGCAAAACCAAGCAATGGCTAGGTCCTGACCTGCTACTCATACAATTGAGGGCACATGTGCTACCCAGAACAATAAAAGAACGAAAGTCAACAGTATCACCTTATTAATATTTTTGTGCAAGCACTAGGCAGAAGACAGGGCCTTCTGGTAAAAGCTGAATTGCAGAGTCTGGCTTAGATTCTGAAGTGGGATTTTTCCATTTCTCTTTTTAGTTTAAATCTAAATCTTGAGAATAATAAGCTCAGTCATACTAGAGGGTGGGGAGAGAGAGAGAGAGAGAGAGTGCGAGGGCGAGGGAGTAGGCGACCGCACAGAATGGGCTATGTCCTAATATTTTGGCAAGTGTAGAGAAGGTAGAGACAAAGAAAGTCATAGCTAGGATTTTCCTGAGATCAGAAAGCCCTGACTAGAGGCAGGAAGAGAAGAGAGCACCCTGTCCATAGCCACTGGCCTTTAAAGAAAAATAACTAAATCAAACAAATTTCCCACCAGGAATTCAAGACCCTTACCCATCAGATTACCAGCTGGTAATGGTGAGACTAATGAGGGAGTGAGCAGAGCTTAGACTCGTGGGCACAGGGGCCTGAAGAGTTCCCTTGCTGTACATTCTTCTCCTTTTGCTTTGTTTTGATCCCCAGATTTTAACAGACAAATGTGGGATCAGCCAGGAGTGAGCCTGTCCTCATCAGGAGAGCCTGATCTCGCCTATGTGAGGCTCCTTACCTGAAAACTACCGCTGCTCCTCTCTGTCCTCCCAGGACCGAGTGGGAAATTCAGCCTCTGAAAATGGTCATAACAGAGCATTTCTTAACTCTATCTGAACAACACTCCAGGTAATTGTACATTATCCAAAATAGCTCTTCTCTTTCCCATCTCAAATTATGCCTAGCCATATTGTCTCCTCTAGTGCAAAATATAGAGTGAACCAAAATAATATACTGTAATACAAAACATTCCAACTTGGAACATGAACTCTTTTCCACTATTAAGATCCCACTGAGAAATTAAATTTCAAGATGAAAATCCCAAAAGAAAAATGGCCACAATTTCCTCCTCTGCAATTTCTCTTTCTTGCTCATTCTCAGCCAGGGAGGTTCCCATTTCAATATCTGGGTGCAGTCTGGGTTTCTTCTTTTGTTATCTTAGTCTCTATTATCTTTTACTGAAATGATTGAATGCTTCTTCAAGACCTCAAAAATTAAATCCCCCAAACCTTATGTCTCACATATTCCAGTTTTCTATTCCAGTTCCAGAGGGCCAGCAGGACAGACCAGGGCTGGGTTAGGTGAGTGTACAGTGTAACCCCCCCAAAGTGAGTGAGTAGATTGGCTCGGCAGAGGGCTTGCCTACAATTTCTGTTACTTTTCTGCCATTCATCTTTTCAACAAACCACCAAATTCATAAGAACCTATAATTTTCCATATCATGTTTTTCTAACATCCAAGAGAATGGCCCCAAATGGATGCATATGATTATAATGCAGATGCAAAAAATCCTACATAAATGTTAACAAAAAAATCTTGTATAAAATCAAATCCAGAAAAAATATTAAAAGTTCAATATACCATGACAGAGTAAGGTTTTTTCCAGGAAAGAAAATATGGCTCAACATTAGTAAATCTATTAATGAATTCGTTTTACTAATACGTTAAAGGAGGAAAACCATATGACTTTCTCCATGAGTACTGAAATACATTTCACAAAATTCAACATCTTTTCCTAATTAAAATTTTTAGTAAGTTCTGAATGAGGAAAGTTTTAAAACATAATAAAGAGTATAAGAAAAGAGGAGGCGGGGCCAAGATGGCAGAGTAGTCAGAAGCTTCCAGTCAACCCTCTTACAGCAAAGACCTGAAAAAACAAGTGATTCAATTATATATGGCAATCTGGGAGCCCTGAACATCAAAGGCAGAGTTGAGGAACTGGACTGAGTGGCAGGGGGAGGGAGAGATGTTCTGAAGCAGCGAGGAGTTGCCAGACCTGACCCAGTGAGACCCTGAGACCTTCAGGCCTGAGCAGCTCATGGGTGAGCAGTGAGGCAGGCAAGCGGCAATCCTTAGGAGGCGTGTTTTCCTCACCAGAAGAAATGCAGCACTAGAGACTCTACACGGCCACCTAGAACCAGTGAGAAGCAGCCCTCCATGAAAGGTAAGTACTCGTGTACGGCTTACCGTGTGGATCAAAAACACCCCCCTTAGGGAAAAACCTCTCTCCCATTTACCGCCCCACTCCCTGCTCTGCTCTGGGTCCCTGACCAGCTTCAGCAATTGCCAATTCCCCTGAGCCAGAAGTAAGATCCGTCACATGCCTGGAGCCATTCTCCCTGCCCTGGACTGTGAACAAATTAACAAATGGGAAAAAATAAACTGCTGGCTCCCCTAAGCCAGGAACCCATGGTAGGCACAGCTCCTTTGCCTAGGCACAGGCATAAGGGATCCATGGACTATGAGTGTCTCTTCCCCTGCGTAGACTTGTGTGGGCCTATTTCAACAGCATAGGCCCTCATTACCACAGTAAAACAGGGTATATACTGGAAGTCTAAGTTAAACTGTTTCAGCTGTGAAGTGGCTAGAAAATCAGTAACATCAGATAACAACCCAAGACTAGAACACAGGGCACAGCAACCAGATATCAACCCAGATAGGGAGGTCACAAAAGTAAATCAAAGGTAAAATACTGAAAATAGGGAAACAGATGTCAATATGTAAAAGATGACAACATTAAAACAAAAAAGAGGGACTTAAAAAATATAGACATAGATTTTCATGTGGAGAGGAAGTTAAGATGATAGAAAGAAATAAAAGACTGGTATAAACTTAGAAAAATAGGAGTAAAAATTACAGTAACCACAAAGGAAACTAACAATCTTACAAGTCAAAATAAAAGACTAGAAAAGTATAAAGACTCAGCAAACACAAAAACAACAACAATGAAAAAGATGAAAAGAAAATAAAGAAAAACGACTCAACACAGAAAATTAAATGGAACAAAGAAACTGTGAACAACACACACAAAAAAGACATCATAATGACAGAACTAAACTCATACCTATCAATAATTACGCTGAATGTAAATGGACTAAATGCATCAATAAAGAGACAGAGAGTGACAGATTGGATTAAAAAACACGATCTGTCTATATGCTGCCTACAAGAGACACACCTTAGACTTAAAGACACAAACAAACTAAAACTCAAAGGATGGAAAAATATATATCAAGCAAACAACACTCAAAAAAGAGCAAGAGTGGCAATAGTAATCTCTGACAAAATAGGCTTTCAAGTAAAATCCACCACAAAGGATAAGGAAGGACACTATATAATGATTAAAGGGTCAGAACACCAGGAGGACATAACTATAGTAAACATTTACGCACCCAATGACAAGGTTCCAAAATACATAAAACAAACTCTAACAGCACTGAAAAGAGAGATAGACAGCTCCACAATAGTAGCAGGAGACTTCAACACACCACTTTTGGTGAAGGATGGAACATCCAGAAAGAAGGTCAACAAAGAAGAGCTAAATGCTGCAGTCAACCAACTTGATCTCATAGACATATACCAAACACTCCACCCAACAGCAGCCAAGTATACTTTCTTTTCCAATGTGCATGGAACATTCTCCAGAATAGACCACATATTAGGCCATAAAGCAAGCCTTAACAAAATCCAAAGCATTGAAATATTACAAAGCATCTTTTCTGACCATGAAGCCATAAAAGTAGAAATCAACAACAGAACAAGCAAGGAAGAAAAATCAAACCCATGGAAGCTGAACAACACCTTGCTCAAAAACTACTCAGTTACAGAAGAAATTAAGGATGGAATAAAGAAACTCACAGAATCAAACAAGAATGAAAACACATTCTACCAGAACCTTTGGGACACAGCAAAAGCAGCGCTCAGAGGTCAGTTCATAGCAATAAATGCACACATCCAAAATGAAGAAAGGGCCATAATCAAAATATTAACCCTACAACTGGAACAAGTAGAAATAGAACAGCAAAAGAAGCCCTCAGACACCAGAAGAAATGAAATAATAAGAATTAGATCAGAATTAAATGCAACAGAGAATAGAAAAGCAACTGAAAGAGTTAACAAGACCAAAAGCTGGTTCTTTGAAAAGATCAACAAAATTGATAAACCATTGGCCAAACTGCCAGAGGAAAACAGGAAAGGAAGCAGATAACCCATATAAGAAATGAGATAGGTGATATCACAACATACACAACTGAAATTAAAAGACTCATAAGAGAATACTATGAAAAATTATACTCTAAAAAGTTGAAAACCTAGAGGAAACAGACAAATTTCTAGAAACTCACTACCTACCTAAACTAACACAAACAGAGGTAGAACAACTAAATAAACCCATAACAAAAGAAGAGATTGAAAAGGTAATTTAAAAACTCCCAACAAAAAAAAAAGCCCTGGCCTGGATGGCTTCACTGGAGAATTCTACCAAACTTTTAGGGAAGAGTTAACACCACTACTACTAAAGGCATTTCAGAGCATAGAAAAGGGTGGAATACTCCCAAACTCATTCTATGAAGATAGCATAACCCTGATACCAAAACCAGGTAAAGACACCACAAAAAAAGAAAATTACAGACCAATATCCCTCATGAACATTGACACAAAAATCCTCAACAAAATTCTAGCCACTAGAATTCAGCAACATATCAAAAAAATCATTCACCATGATCAAGTGGGATTTATACCAGGTATACAGGGATGGTTCAACATTAGAAAAACAATCAGTGTCATCCATCACATAAATAAAACAAAAGACAAGAACCGCATGATCTTATCAATCGATGCAGAAAAGGCATTTGACAAAGTCCAACACCCATTCATGATAAAAACTCTCAACAAAATAGGAATAGAAGGGAAATTCCTCAATATAATTAAGGGCATTTATACAAAGCCAACAGCCAACATCATCCTAAATGGAGAGACTTTGAAAGCATTCCCTTTGAGAACGGGAACCAGCCAAGGATGCCCTTTATCACCACTCTTATTCAACATTGTGCTGGAGGTCCTAGACGGAGCAATTAGGCTAGAAAAAGAAATAAAGGGCATCCAGATTGGTAGGGAAGAAGTCAAAGTATCTCTGTTTGCAGATGATATGATCTTATACACAGAAAAGCACAAAGAATCCACAAGAAAACTACTGGAACTAATAGAAGATTTCAGCAAAGTTTCAGGATACAAGATAAACATACAAAAATCAGTTGGATTCCTTTACACCAACAAAGAGAACCCCGAAGAGGAAATCACCAAATCAATACCATTTACAATAGCCCCCAGGAAGATAAAATACTTAGGAATAAATCTAACCAGAGATGTAAAAGATCTATACAATGAAAACTACAAGACACTACTGCAAGAAACCAAAAGAGACCTGCATAAGTGGAAAAACATACCTTGCTCATGGATAGGTAAACTCAACATTGTGAAAATGTCAATTCTACCCAAAGCGATTTACAGATACAATGCAATCTCTATCCACATTCCAATGGCATTTTTTAATGAGACGGAGAAACAAATCAGCAACTTCATATGGAAAGGGAAGAGGCCCTGAATAAGTAAAGCGTTACTCAAGAAGAAGAACAAAGTGGGAGGCCTCACACTACCTGATTTTAGAACCTATTATACCATCGCAGTAGTCAAAACAGCCTGGTACTGTTACAACAACAGATACATAGACCAATGGAACAGAATTCAGAATCCAGACAGAAATTCATCCACCTATGAGCAGCTGATATTTGACAAAGGTCCAAAGTCCATTAACTGGCCAAAAGACAGTCTCTTTAACAAATGATGCTGGCATAACTGGGTATCTATCTGCAAAAAGCTGAAACAAGACCCATACCTCACATCATGCACAAAAACTAACACAAAATTGATCAAAGACCTAAATATAAAATCAAAAACAATAAATATCATGGAAGAAAACATAGGGACAACTCTAGGAGCCCTAATACACAGCATAAACACAATAGGAACCATAAGTAACAACGCACAAGCACCGGAAGAGAGACCAGATAAATGGGAGCTCCTAAAAATCAAACACTTATGCTCATCAAAAGACTTCACCAAAAGAATAAAAAGATAACCTACAGACTGGGAAAAAAATTTTGGCTACGACAAATCCGATCAGCATCTCGTCTCTAAAATCTACAAGATAGTGCAAAACCTCAATAACAAAAAGGCAAATAACCCAGTTAAAAAATGGGCAAAGGATATGAACAGGCACTTTGCCAAAGAAGATATTCAGGCAGCTAACAGACACATGAAGAAATGCTCAGGATCATTAGCCATTAGAGAAATTCAGATCAAAATTACAATGAGATCATCTTATCCCAACAAGGCTGGCATTAATCCAAAAAACACAAAACAATAAATGCTGGAGAGGTTGTGGAGAGACTGGAACACTTATACACTGTTGGTGGGAATGTAAAATGGTACAACCACTTTGGAAATCCATTTGGTGTTTCCTTTAAAAGCTAGAAATAGAAGTACCATACCATCCAGCTATCACACTCCTTGGAATATATCCTAGAGAAATAAGAGCTGTCACAGAAATAGACATATGCACACCCATGTTAGTTGCAGCACTGTTAACAATAGCAAACAGATGGAAACAACCTAGGTGCCCATCAACAGACGAATGGATAAACAAATTATGGTATATCCACACAACGGAATACTACGCAAGGATAAAGAACAACGATGACACTGTGAAACATAACATGGAGGAATCTGGAGGTCATTATGCTAAGTGAATTTAGTTAGTCACAGAAGGACAAATATTGTATAAGACCACTGTTATAAGAACTCAAGAAAAGGTTTAAACACAAGAAGAAAACATTCTTTGATGGTTACGATGGTGGGGAGGGAGGGGGAGGGTTATTTACTAACTAGATAGTAGATAAGAATTATCTTAGGTGAAGGGAAGGACAGCACTCACTACAGGGGAAGTCAGCACAACTGGACTAAACCAAAGCTAAGAAGTTTCCTGAATACAGTCAAACACTTTGAGGGACAGAGTAGCAGAGGTAGGGGTCTGAGGACCACACTTTCAGGGGACATCTAGGTCAATTGGCATAACAAAGCTTATTGAGAAAATGTTCTGCATCCTACTTTGGTGAGTGGCGTCTGGGGTCTTAAAAGCTTGCAAACGGCCATCTAAGATGCATCAGTTGGTCCAACCACCTGGAGTAAAGGAGAATGAAGAACACCAAAGACACAAGGAAAGTAGTAGCCCTAGAGGCAGAAAGGGCCACATAAACCAGAGACATCATCAACCTGAGACCAGAAGAACTAGATGGTGACCAGCTACCACCAATGACCACCCTGACAGGGAACACAACAGAGAGTCCCAGATGGAGCAGGAGAAAGATGGAGTGCGGAACTCAAATTCTAGTAAGAAGACTAGACTTAATGGTCTGACTGAGACTGGAGGAACCCTGGAAAGAATGGCCCCTGGATTCTCTATCAGACCAGAACTAAAAAAATTTCTGAGGCCATGTCTTCAGACAGGGATTGGCCTGGACTGTGGGACATAAAGTGATACTCGTGAGGAGTGTGCCTCTTAGCTCAAGTAGATACAAGAGACTAAATGGGCAGTTTCTTGTCTGGAGGTGAGATTGGAAGGCAGAGAGGGTTAGGAGCTGGTTAAATGGTCATGGGGAATCAGGGGCGGAAAGGAAGAGTGTGCTGTCACAGTATGGCGAGAACAATTAGAGTCACGTAACAATGCATGTATAAATTTTTGTATGGGAAAAAATAAAAAAGAGTATAAGAAAAGAGCAGCAAACATCACGTTTAATGGTGTAACAATACAAGGATGCCTAGTATCCCTGGTATTAATCAAGATGATTCTGGATTCTTAGCCAAAGCAATATGAGAAATAAATGGGAGGTAGAAATACCAGAAGCAAAGAGACAAAATTATAATTGTTTGAGAAAAATATTATTGTTTAGCTGAAATACCGAAGACCGACTAACAAGAATTTTCAGTTCAGATGCTGGATATAAGAGAAATATACAAAACAACAGTAATCTTTGTATGTATTATTGATATCTAGTTAGGCAATGGAACCCTGGTGGCACAGTAGTTAAGTGTTTGGCTGCTAACCAAACGGTTGGCAGTTTGAATCCACTCCTTGGAAACCCTATGGGGCAGTTCTGCTCTGTCCTTTTGGGTCGCTATGAGTTGGAGTCGACTCGATGACAACGGGTTAATTAGACAACATAATGGGGAAGGGTTCTTAGTCACAATAACTACAATATCTATAAAATGCATTGGAATAATCATAGCTGGAAATTTTCGAGACCAGTTTGAAGAAAATCATCAACCTATGCTTATGTATGCAAGAGAAGACTTGAATAAGTGGTGAAATATACTGTATTTCTGCCTGGGCAGGCTCAGCACTGTAAAGATAATAATTCTCACATTAGTGCATAAAATGAACCCCGTATAAATAACTCGGTGATATAATTTTGGTGAAACCAGATAATTTTATTCTGGAGTTAGCTGGAAGAATAAATGCAAGAGAACAGCCAAGAAGCTCTGAGAAAAAAACATAATGTGGGGACACATACATTACCAAATACTACCACAATCTATAAAGCTCCGGTGGTTCAAAAACTATGATGCTAGAGCAGGCATACTTTAGTTATACCAGTAGAACAGAATAGAGAATACGTAGTAATTCAGCAAATAATAAAAGTGTCATTTTAAATCAGTGGAGACAAGTTTGGGTAATTTAAATGTTATTGTGGCAATTAACTATCCACTTAGGAAAAAAATAAATAAAATCATTTAAAAGAAGCCAGAAGGAAATACTAGACAGTGTTTTTATAATCTTGACATAGAGGAAGGCTTTCTTAGCATATAACAAAGACCTTCTTGTTGTCTTTTGGTGCCGTCCAGTTGGTTCTGACCCGCTGAGACCCTATGTACAACAGAATGAACCACTGCCTGGTCCTGAGCTGTTCTCACAGTGCTTGCTATGTTTGAGCCCATTGTTGCAACCACTGAATCAATTAATCTCATTGAGGGCCCTCCTCTTTTTCAGTGACCTTCTACTTTACCAAGCTTCCTTCTCCAGGGGCCGGTCCTCCCCTGATAATATGTCCAAAATATGTGAGATGAAGTCTCAACATCCTTGCTTCTAAGAGCATTCTGGCTTTACTTCTCCAAGACAGAATTGTTCATTCCTCTGACAGTCCAAGGTATATTCAATACTCTTCGCCAACACCATAATTCAAATAGATCAATTCTTCTTCAGTCTTCCTTCTTCATTGTCCAGCTTTCCCATGTAGATGAGGCAATTGAAGACCACGGCTTGGGTCAGGCACACCTTAGTCCTCACAGTGACATGTTTGCTTTTGAACACTTTGAAGATGTCTTTTGCGGCAGATTTGCCCAATGCAATGTGTCATTTGATTTCTTGACTGCTGCTTCCATGGTGTTGGTTATGGATCCAAGTAAAATGAAATCCTTGACATCTTTTCTCCATTTATCATGATGTTGTTTATTGGTACAGTTGTGAGGATTTTTGTTTTCATTATGTTGAGATGTAATCCATACTCAAAGCTGTAGTTTTTGATCTTCATCAGTAAGTGCTTCAAGTCCTCTTCACTTTCAGCAAGCAAGGTTGTGTCATCTGTATATTGCAGGTTGTTAATGAGTCCTCCTCCAATCCTGATGCCATGTTCTTCTTCATATAGTCTAGCTTCTCTAATTATTTGCTCAGCATACAGACTGAATAAGTATAGTGAAAGGATATAACACTGATGCACACTTTTCCTGATTTTAAACCACACACTATCCCCTCTTTCTGTTTGAACGACTGCCTCTTGGTCTATGCACAAGTTCCACATGAGCACAATTAAGTGTTCTGGAATTCCCATTCTTTGCGATGTTATCTGTAATTTGTTATGATCCACACAGTCAAATGCCTTTGCATAGTCAATAAAACACAGGTAAACATCTTTCTGGTATTCTCTGCTTTCAGCCAAGTTCCATCCGACATTAGCAATGATATCCTTTGTTCCATGTCCTCTTCTGAATCCGTCTTGAATTTCTGGCAGTTCCCTGTTGGTGTACTGCTGCAACAGCTTATGAATGATCTTCAGCAAAATTTTACTTGTGTGTGATGTTAATGATAGTGTTTGAGAATTTCTGAATTCTGTTGGATCACCTTTCTTTGGAATGGGCACAAATATGGATCTCTGCCTGTTAGTTGGCCAGGTAGCTGTCTTCAAAATTTCTTGGCATAGAAGAGTGAGCACCTCTAGTGCTGCATCTGTTTGTTGAAACATCTCAATTGGTATTCCATCAATTCCTGGAGACTTGTTCTTTGCCAGTGTCTTTGGTGCAGCTTGGACTTCTTCCTTCAGTACCATTCGTTCTTGATCATATACTACCTCCTGAAATGGTTGAAAGTCTACTAATTATTTTTGGTACAGTGACTCTTTGTATTCCTTCCGTCTTCTTTTGATGCTTCTTGTGTCATTCAATATTTTGCCCATGTTGTTGTTATTGTTGTTAAGTGTCGTCAAGTTGGTTCCAACTCATAGTGGCCCTATGTAGAACAGAATGAAACACTGCCTGGTCCTGCGCATAGAATCCTTCAAAATTGCAGCTCGAGGCTTGACTTTTTTCTTCAGTTCTTTCAGCTTGAGAAATGCCAAGTGTGTTTGGTTTTCTAACTCCAGGTCTTAGCATATTTCATTATAATATTTTACTTTGTCTTCTCCAGCCATCCTTTGAAATCTTCTGTTTAGCTCTTTCACTTCATCATTTCTTCCATTCGCTTTAGCTACTCTGCGTTCAAGAGCACGTTTCAGAGTCTCTTCTGACATCCATTTTTTGTCTTTTCTTTCTTTCCTGTCTTTTTAATGACTTCTTGCTTTCTTCATCTATAATGTCTTTGATGTCATTCCACAACTTGTGTGTCTTTAGTCACTAATGTTCAATGCGTCAAATTTATTCATGAGATGGTCTCTAAATTCAGGCGGGATATACTCAAGGTTGTATTTTGGCTCTCGTGGACTTTCTCTAATTTTCTTCAGCTTCGACTTGAACTTCCATATGAAGTCAGCCCCTGGCCTTATTCTGACTGATGATACTGAGCTTCTCCATCATCTCTTTCCATAGATGTAGTCAACTTGATTCCTGTGTATTCCACCTGGCAAGGTCCATGTGTATAGTCATCATTTATGTTGTTGAAAAAGGTATTTCCAATGTGTATGTCGGTGGTCTTGCAAAATTCTATCATGTGAAATCCAGCATTGTTTCTCTCCCCAAGGCCATATTTTCTAACTACTGGTCCTTCTTCGTTTCTAGCTTTCACATTCCAATCACCAGTAATTATCAATGCGTCTTGATTGTATGTTTGATCAATTTCAGTCTGCAGAATTTGGTAAAAATCTTCAATTTCTTCATCTTTAGCGTTAATGTTTGGTGTGTATATTTGAATAATAGTCATATTAACTGGTCTTTCTTGTAAGTGTCCAGACATTATCCTATCAGTGACAGCATTGTACTTCAAGATAGATCTTGAAATGTTCTTTTTGATGATGAATGCAATGCCAGTCCTCTTCAAATTGTCATTCCCAGCATAGTAGACCATATGATTGTCTGATTCAAAATGGCCAATGCCGGTCCATTTCAACTCACTAATGCCTAAGATATTGATCTTTATGTGTTCTATTTTATTTTTGATGACTTCCAATGTTTCTAGGTTCATGCTTTGTACACTCCATGTTTCAATTATTAATGGATGTTTGCAGTTGTTTCTTCTGATTTTGAGTTGTGCCACATCAGCAAATGAAGGTCCCAAAAGGTTGACTCCATCCATGTCATTAAGGTCAACTCTACTTTGGTGAGGCAGCTCTTCCCCAGTGGTATTTTGAGTGCTTTCCAACCTGCAGGGTTCCTTTCGTGGCACTATATTAGACAGTGTTCTGCTGCTATTCATAATGTTTTCACTGGCTAATTTTTTCAGAATTAGACCGCCAGGTCCTTCTTCCTAGTTTGTCTTCATCTGGAAGCTCCGCAGAAACCTATTCACCATGGATGACCCTGCTGGTATTTGAAATACCAACGGCATAGCTTCCAGCATCATAGCAACACACAAGCCACCACAGTATGACAAACTGACAGATGAATGGTGGGACAAAAACCTTACTATGATACAAAACACTGACAGATTTGATTAGATTAAAGAATTTAAATGTCTGTACAACAAAAGACACCATAAATGAAGTTAAAAGACGAGTGACAGATCAGGAGAAAATATTTGTAACTTGTATAACAGAGAAAGCTATTGCCACACAACAAACTAATATGCTCGTTCCAAAGAAAGGTGATTCAACAGAATGCAGAAATTATCGAACAATATCATTAATACTACATGGAAGCAAAATTTTGCTGAAGACAATTCAAAAATGGCTACTGCCATACATCAACAGGCAACTGTCAGAAATTCAAGCCAGATTCAGAAGAGGATATGGAACGAGGGATATCATTGCTGATGTCAGATGGGTCTTGGCTGAAAGCAGAGAATACCAGAAAGATGTTTACCTGTGTTTTATTGACTATACAAAGGCATTTGACTGTGTGGATCATAACAAATTATGGATAACATTGTGAAGAATGAGAATTCCAGAACACATAATTGTGCTCATGCAGAATCTTTACAAAGACCAAGAGGCAGTTGTTTAAACAGAACAAGGGGATATTGCATGGTTTAAAATCGGAAAAGGGGTGCATCAGTGTTGTATCCTTTCACTGTACTTGCTCAATTTGTATGCTGAGCAAATAATGCAAGAAGCTGAACTATATGAAGAAGAATGCAACATCAGAATTGGAGGAGGACTTCTTAACGGCTTGCGATATGCAGATAACACAATCTTGCTTGCCAAAAGTGAAGATGACTTGAAGCACTTACTGATGAAGATCAAAAGCTACAACCTTCAGTGTGGATTACACCTTAAAATAAAGAAAACAAAAATCCTCACAACTGGACCAATAAGCAATATCATGATTAAATGGAGAAAATGGTGAAGTTGTCAAGGATTTCATTTTACTTGGATCTACAATCAAAACCCATGGAAGTAGTAGTCAAGAAATCAAATGATGTATTGCATTGAGCAAATGCTGCAAAAGACTCTTTAAAGTGTTAAAAAGCAAAGATGTCACTTTGAGGACTAAGACGTGCCTGACCCAAGCCATGGTCTTTTCAATCGTCTTGTATGCATGTGAAAGCTGGACAATGAAAAAGGAGGACCGAAGAAGGATTCCTCTACTTGAATTATGGTGTCAGGGAAGAATATTGAATACACCATGGACTGCCAGAAGAATGAACAAATTTGTCTTGGAAGAAGGACAGCCAGAATGCTCCTTTGAAGCGAGAATGGCAAGAATTTGTCTCACTTACTTTGGACAAGTTATCAGGAGGGACCAATTCCTGGAGAAGGGCATCATGCTTGGTAAAGTAGAGGGTCAGTAAAAAAGAGGAAGACCCTCAATGAGATAGATTGACACAGTGGCTGCAACAATGGGCTCAAACATACCTACTCTTATGAGGATGGCACGGGATCCAACAACATTTTGTCCTGTTATACACTGGGTCACCATGAGGTGGAATCTGCTTGATGACACCTAACAACAACATAACAGAGAAAAGATTTCTATCCAGAATGTATAAAAGATTCCTACAAATCAATTAGGAAAGTACTAACAACCCGACAGAAAAATGGTCAGAAGGTATCGGATTATTTAACAAAATGCTTGCTGATGTAACATATAACCCTCCAAATCTCACATGAAATCCAGAACGGTTGTTCATGATCATCTGACAACTCTCCTTCAAGTGGTGATTTAGGGACCCAGGCTCTGCATGTTGCATGTGTGATTTTCAAGGTCAATATGCTCAACTGGCGATAAGACAGTGCTTGCTCTCAGGAGTGCCTTTATTATAGTAGAGGGACACAAATAAAAAAATAAATAAAATTTAAAAACAAGGTAATTTTGGAGAGTGGCAAGTGCCATAGATGGGGGAACCTTAAGATGGTTAGCGAAGACCTCTCTGAGGAGATGACACTTGAGTGGTGACGTTAATGAAGATTAAGTGCCAGCCATGTGAACATCTGAGAGAACAGCATTTCAGCCAGTGAGAACAGCAAGCAAAAGGCTCTGAGGTAAGAATGAGCTTGGCTTATTTGAGTTGCACAAAGAAGGGTAGTTTGGAGAAGTGTGTGAGGGGAGAGTAGTAGTAGAAGAGATGGGAGCGGCCAGGCTATATAAGCTCTTATAGACAAAAGGAGGCTGGTTTTATCTCATGTGCAATGAGAAATTGAGATGTCACCGTCTCAGTGGTATCTGCACAATGGTATCCCTTGTCTCATTCTATAGGAAAAAAAACAAAAAGCAGGAGGCAATGCAGATAGGTTTGAAAATGCTCTCTCAAGGCCTTTTTGAACCAATATGTGTTAGTTCTTCGCCTCACCTTTAGGCTGAGCTTTGCTAACTAAAAGTAATTTAACAAGATTTCAGCAGAGTGGAGTGTGTAAATGTTACGTGGAATGAGTTGTAATTCTGCAGGCCTTCATTTCATTACCCTAGATTCTATTAGCAAAGTTCGCTTTATGGAGAAGCCAAAAATGATTTATCCTGTGCTTGCTTCTTAAGAAATGTTTCAAATTCTGCAAACTGTAAGTGCCTGTTGAGATTGTTAAGAAATGCTCATTTTGGTCACTAGGAGGCCTAGTTGAGATATCGGAATGTGCCTTTGATTTCCCATGAAAATGCAAAACAGGTAACTCAATAGAGCATCTAGCACCATGCCTGGCCTGCAGTTGGTGCTCAGTGCTGATAAAGGAATACAAAAGGCGGATTATTGGAGAGTTCTGTCTCCTTGAGCATGCTTTGGATGTGCTCCAGGGCCAGACTGTCCCTACAATGGTGCTTGGCACATCATAGGCACTCAGTCAATATCTTTGAATGACTGTGTGGGTGAACAATGAGATTTTCTGGACTTCACATTTTCATGCACAATGGAACTGCCCATTCATGTGGGACCCTTGGGTTAAGAACATTTTCTCTGAAAGATGGAAGCATCTGTGCTGGACAAAGGATAAAGGACAAACTGTTAACATGGCGCACAAAAGCTGCCTGATCTGGCGCTACTCACCCCTCAAACTCATCTTGAGCCTCCAGCCAGCTTTCCTTTCTGCTGCAGCCACTGATGGCATCTCCCAGGCTGCCTCCTCAAAGTCTTTGCAAGTGATGTTCCTTGGTGTGGCAGGGTCTTACCTGCACCCTACTGTTGCCTCACTGACTTGCCTAGTTAACGCCTACTTTTCCTTCAGGTCCCAGCTCACAGGTCACTTCTTCCATGAAGTTCTCTGACCACACCTTTCCTCACACTGGCTAATCAGTTTTCCCTATTGTTATGGATTGACTGGTGTCCCCCTAAAATATGTGTTAAGAGTCCTGACCCCTATACCCCTATACCTATTAGGGGTTAGAGTTCTGACCTCTGACCCCTAATACTATCTGGAAATAGAATTTTATTTCTTATGTTAATGAGGCCATATCAGTAGAGAGTGTGTCCTAAATCTAATCACTTTTGAGTGATATGAAGAGTAACACCAACACAAAGACAAGCAAGCAGACACAGGGGGAAGACAGACACCATCTGAAGATAAAGGAGGCAGATTAGTCTACCAGCCTAGGAACTCCAAGGATGGCCAGCTGCTAGGAGTGAGTGAAATAGACAAGGAAGAACATGCCCCCTAGAACCACACACTAAATTTAGGCTTCTAGCTTCCCGAACTGTGAGAAAATAAATTTCTATTCTTTAAAGCCACCCACTTGTGGTATTTCTATTACAGCAGCACTAAGAAACTAAGACACCTGTCACATACTGTCGTGTACTTGATGGATGAGCAGAATGTGGAGGGGCTTCCATGCAGAGAGAACAGCATGAGGAAACATGCAGAGAAATAAATGTGTGCGTTTGGTAAATGAGCCTATGTGGAAAGGAGTGGAGGTGGAGGAGGAGGCAGCCACACTGCAGGGCTTCTAGTTCATTCATCTCTTCTTCTTGGTCAGCACACGGAGGGTAGCCTGGGGAGAAGATGGATCCAGGAGAGAACAAAATGGGTAGTAAGAACCTAACATCTCCAGCTTTGGAGTTAGACAGAACTGAGCTTGGATCTTAGCTTCACCACTTACCATGTATGAGACTTTCAACAAGTAATTTACCTTTCTCAGCCTCAGTTTCCTCATCTGTAAAATGGGGCTATTAGTAATAGTAGCTACTTCTTAGAATTACTGTGGATTAAATGAGCTGATGGATGTGAGGGGTTTAGCTTCATGTCTGGCCCATAGTGGACTGTCAGTAATGGGAAGTGTCATCAGTAGGTCAGTCCAGTGCAGAAGAGGCAAGTCTGGAGACCACACTGCAGAAGTTTATGCATCTGCCTCCCCCACTAGGCTGGGCCCCTCTGGGCAGGGTCTGTGATACTTCATCTGGGTCCCCCCACCCCCAGCAGAGCCAGAGCCTGAGTGGAGGCCAGATGCTTAGGAAATGAGACTTGGCCAGGAATCTTTGCTTCTATGCAGGTCTCTGGTAGTCTGGGGGCAGTGTCAGGAGCCAGCAGGCACTTGGAGATGAAGCAGGATGGGGGAGACAGGAAAGCTGGAGGCAGCCTCCGCGCATGCCCAGCTCCACCTCAGGTCAGTCGCTCAGCCCCAGGTACCTAGAGATCTGAGCCCAGCTTCAGGCCACGTGGACCCCTCCCTCACTGAACACTGAAGGGATGAGGGCCTGCCATGGTGCCCTCATCAGAACCTGTCCAGACTGACAAGGCCATCACACGGTCCATATGAAAACAGGTGTCACATGATGAGCACTGTCCTTGGAGTCAGGAGGCTTGAATGCTAATCTCTTCCACCACCACTTCCTGGCTGTGTGAACTTGGAGAGATTGCCTAACTTCTCTGGGCTTCTGGCCTCATCTATCAGATGAAGATGTTAATGCCTTCACCATCTGAATGCAGAGAGCTGGGTCACATGTTCTCTTAGATAGGAGGACACCCCCTCCTCCCATCCTCCTGAGGGAGAGAAGGGGAGAAAAGAAATCCATCCTTCTGCCTTTCTTTCCTTCCACTATCCTGTCTTCCTTCCTTTCTTACTGCTGCCACTATTTATCATGCCAGATACTCGCTTGGTGCAAAGGATACACTAGTGAGAAAGACAGCGCTCTGCCCTCATGGAGCTTAAACAAGGTGGAATCAGAGGGCAGGAAAGCTGAAACAGGTGGGGAAATCAGGTAGATATTCAAGGAGATCATAGGTAAGTATATCAGGACTTTCTAAAGGAAAAGCTCTGGTCCCTTCAGCAATTGGGGCCTTATTAACAGGGTAAAGTGATAATTCCTCTAAAGAAATAGTTCCCAAGTCTGCAGAAATAAAGGCTCACAGCCCAGGCGGCCTAAGAAGGCGCCGGTGAGGAATCCCTTGCTCATTCCTTTAGTCCACACATATTTACTGAATGCGCACCATGTACCAGGAAGGGTCTAGGCCCTGGGGATATGGGATGCAGCAGTAAACAAAGCAAAGCCCCTGCCCTCATGAAGTTTGCAGTTAGTGGGGAAGACAGAAAATAAATAAAGATAGAATTTGTCAGGTGGTGATAAGAGCCACGTAGAAAACTGAAGCAGGTGTTGGGGGAGAGGGGGGAGAAGTATCTTCCCTTCCTCCTGTCCCCTGCCACTTGGAGGGAGGGCCTCCTAGAACACTCCTCCAGGGAGAAGGGGCCTGATCTCTGTTGGTGAGTTTGGGGTAAAGATCGGGGCAGGGCACGTGAGGCACTGCCCTTCTTCCCTTCTGTTGAGCTGGGTGTGAGTCTGCCCTGCTCCTCCTGCCTCACCTCTTAGGTGACACCTGCTGCCTGATCCAGCAGAGCCAGAGCTGGTGTCAATCTGCCTGGTCTGCAGGTCAGTATCCAGAAGCCCACTTGCCCACAGGTATAAGCCACATTTTCTAATGTCAGCTTTACTGGAAATAAAGCTGATATCTTGGTCTCCCATTTGCCTTGTGCTTTTTTCTTATTTCACTGTTGGATCAAAACTGATGTGGGGTTGTTGTTGTTGCTGTGGGCTGCCCTCCAGTTGAAACCCCTGACTCATGGAAACCCCATGCATGACAGAATGAGACACTGCCCACTCCTGTGCCATCCCCACAATTGGTTGCAGATCTGACTGTTGTGATCCACAGGGGTTTTTTTTGGCTGATTTTCAGAAATAGAGTGTCAGGCCTTTCTTCCTAGTCTGTCTTATTCTAGAAGCTGAAATCTGTTTAGCATCCTAGCAACTTGTTAGTCTCCACTGATTGACTGGTGATGGCTGAGCATGAGTGCACTGGCTGGGAACTGAACCCAGTTTCCTGTATGGAAGATGAGAATTCTACCACTGAACCACCAATATCTCATTATGTGGAGTAGAAGGGTCCTATTTAATGACCCCCTCAAACTCCCCAGCAAAGGGAACTGAGTAATAGGAGGTGCTATTTTAGATAAGTGGGGTGAAGGAAGACCTCTCTGATGAGGTTACATTTCAGCAGAAAAATCTGAATGATGTGAAGGAGAAAGCTGTGTGGGAGAAGAGCACTGCAGGGAGCAGGTACAGCTTGTGCAAAGGCCCTGAGGCAGGCATTTGCTTGGTGTGTGTGGGAACAGCACAGAAGCCAGTGTGGCTGGAGCATAGTGGAAGTAGAGGAGACATTTCTCAAGGATTCCTGGCTTTCCGTCTTAAACAGGTTCTTGTCTGGATTGGATAAAACTAGCAGCTAAAGGGACTAAACCAAGAACCAAACCTGTTGCCATCAAGTTGATCCCAACTTATAGCGACCCTATAAGACAGAGTAGAATTGGGTTTCCAAGGAGCGGCTGGTGGATTCGAACTGCTGATCTTTTAGTTAGCAGCTGCGCACTTAACTACTGCCACACCAAGGCTAAAGGGGCTAAGGCAGCTTAAATAACAATAAACACTTCATCCTGGGAGCACACAGGCTATTGTTCTGAGCAACCTGCAAGTCTCTCCCATCCCTGCTCAGTGCCAGGGCTCGGTTTGAGAAACGAGAAACGGGACACAGACTGGGGGATGCGTGATGTCTTTTGGGAGAGACTGGCTGGAAGGCAAAATCCACAAGACAGAAAACAGAGGTGACCCTGAAGTTGAAAGGCTTGAACCTAGCTGGGTGATTGATTACCAGGAGACCTCCCTGATTTTTTCTCTAATTACGGTGTTTATTTGATGCATCATATTGGGCCTGAAACCCTTAATACCAGCCGATGCTGTTCATTGTTACAATGTCCTAATTAAGCTTTGATTTATATGCTAATTTTATTCCAAGTGTGTTCAAAGGGGGGAAAGTTATTAGACTTTATTTTGAGATTACATTTTAATCCTGGGGTCTGCTGGGCGAGCACTGTGTTTATTCTGTCGGCTTTTGTTTCCAGGATGTTGGTGGCAATTGTGATTCATTCCTTGGAGGGGAAAGATGATGAAGTGGTAAGGAGCTGTTTAGAGTCGGCAGGGTTTCTGCTAATTGGAATTATGTAACCTCTTGCCTTTGCCCTGACAGCTTTGCAATGAGGCTTGTCTTGACTGCCCAGCTGGTTAGGAGGGACAACTGTGATGTGCCTTGGGGATGTCACAGGATGGAATACATTTGGAAAGATGTCCATTACATGAAGGAGTGATTGGATTTTGGAATGTGAGTGGAAATTGTGTTTCACCACATGAATCTCTGAAATTTGTAAGGGTCACACAAAAACTGGCAAGGGGAGCAGCTGGTCTTTACTACAGAAGAAATGCTTTTTTTAATTTTTTTTTTACATTATCATTTATTTTAAGTGGATGTCACTTGAAATTTCCTGTTCAAGGACTAAAAAGTCTTGCCATGAACCAATTTATCTCTAGACCTTAAATACCCTGAAATAGTGTGCAAAATATTATAAGTATCTGCATGTGTGCATTTTTCTGAGGAAAAGTTGAAAGTTTTCATCATATTTCCAGAAGGCACCCTGTTGTTGTTAGGTGCCGTTGAATTGGTTCTGACTCATAGCGACCCTGCGTACAACAGAACAAAACACTGCCCAGTTCTGTACCACCCTCACAATCATGGCTGTTTGAGCCCATTGTTGCATCCACTGTGTCAATCCATCTCACTGAGTGCCTTCCTCTTTTTCGATGTCCCTCTACTTTACCAAGCATGATGTTCTTCTCCAGGGACTGACTGCTTCTGATGACAAGTTCAGAGTATGTGAGACGAAGTCTTGCCATTCTCGCTTCTAAGGAGCTTTCTGGCTGTACTTTTTCCAAGACAGATTTGGTCATTCTTCTGGTAGTCCATGGTATGTTCAATATTCCTCGCCAACACCATAATTCAAAGGCATCAATTCTTGTTCAGTCTTCCTTATTCATTGCCCATCTTTTGCATGCATATAAGGCAATTGAAAACACCATGCTTGGGTTAGGCGCACCTTAGTCCTTAAAGTGACATCCTTCATTTTTAACACTTTAAAGACGTTTTTTTTGCAGCCAATTTGCCCAATGCACTATGTCCTTTGATTTCTTGACTGCAGCTTTCATGGGTGTTGATTGTGGGTTCAAGTAAAATGAAATCCTTAAAACTTCAATATTTTCTCCGTTTATCATGATGTTGCATATTGGTCCAGTGTGAGGATTTTTGTTTTCTGTATGTTGCGGTGTATTCCATACTGAAGGCTGTAGTCTTTGATCTTTATCAGTAAGTGCTTCAAGTCTTCTTTGCTTTTAGTAAGCAAGGTTGTGTCATCTGCATATCACAAACTGTTAATAAATGTTCCTCCAGTCTGGCATAGGTAAGGACCCAGAATCTTTGCTCCAACCTGCCTGAGAGTCCTTTTTGTCCCAACTCCTGGGGAAAGAGTTGTGTATAAAATACATGAGGACTTCTGAGTAAGCACTCAGAGACACCTGTTATTTAACACCCTTTGTAAGGAGCTTATGTGCTTCCAGTGCCAGCTTCAGTAAATGTCCTTCATTGGATCTTCAGTTTTTCTGATTGGGTTTTTACTTCCACCTTCTCCCTTTCCAGTCAACAGCAAATTTGAGAAAGGTTTAACAGGGACATACTCATTTCACAGTTTCCCATAGTGTCTAGTATAGTGTCTGAGGCTCAGTATCTGTTGCATTTGACACCTTTAGTTTATTCTAAAAAATTAAACTTAGGGATTCTGATTCCAATAATAATTGTAACAGTTGACATTGATTGAGCCCTTACATGTGAAGCATTTTACCTGCATTGTCTCATTTATGTGTCCTCCAGACCCTCTAGGGCAGGTCCTATTATCATCCTCATTATACAGATGGGGAGACTGAGGCTCAGAGAGATTAAAAGCTGTCTTGAGATCACATATATGTGTTTAGCTGGGATCAAACCCGATCTGTCACACTCCAAGTTTATGCTTGGGACTACGACGCTGAACTGTCTGCCATTGGTCTGTATTACTTCTTAAGTGTCTTCTTTCAAAATTTACTGCAGAGACCATTCACCCTTCTCTCTGGGTATAAGGACATGGAGTATGGGTCAGCCCCAACAGCCCAGGATATGTCTCTCTTGGGGGTAGCAAAGAATAGTTTGTGGGAGAGCAGGGTCATGCCATCTAACCTCAGCAGGGAGTTGACCTTCAAATTGGACAACCTGCCTTCATTTTCTCGGGATACCTTAGCTCTGTACCCCTCTTCAGCCTGTAGAATCAAAGCCTTCCATCTGACCTAGTTTAGTTATGATGTGGCTTCAGGAAGGTTCTCACACTTGCTTATGATGCTTGTATCTTAACACCTCTGTTATTCTTTGCTGCTTGCCTGTATTTTTAGCATTACACCTTGGATTCTGTCAGCTTTTCCATATAGTTAAAGTGCCCCTGCTCACTTGATGCGAATCCAAAGGAAGCGTATTTGCCATTTTCCACAGACGTTGGCACTGGGACAGAGGAGATGTCTGCCTTCTGTAGATTCCTAGGTGACCCTTAAGAGTCATCTTATTGTGAAAATATTATTTTTAAAAGGCTAATACAGAGTTGGAAACCCTGGTGGCATAGTGGTTAAGTGCTGCAGCTGCTAACCAAAGGGTCTGCTGTTCGAATCCACCAGGAGCTCCTTGGAAACTCTATTGGGTAGTTCTACTCTATCCTATAGGGTTGCTATGAGTTGCAATCGACTCGATGGCAACGGGTTTCGTTTTTTTGGTTTTTAATACAGAATTTAAAAAAAATCATATATTATCTTTCCATCTCATCATAAGGAATTCGTTTTTCCTATTTTCTTGTTTTTTTTTTTTTTTTTATATATATTTTATTGTACTTCAGGTGAAAGCTTACAGAGCAAATAGTTTCTCATGAAATAGTAGTACACATGTTGTTTTTTTTGACATTGGTTAACAACCCCACAACGTATTAAGCCTCTAAATTCTCAACCTTTTTTTTTGATGAAAATTACAGATGGCCAAAGATACACCGTTTCAAAATTTTCTACATTCACAGTTCAGTGACATTGACTACGCTCTTCCAACTGTGCTGTTATTCTCACTTAAGATGAAGGCTTACAGAACAAAATAGTTTTTCATTTAACAGTTACTACACATGTTGCCCTATGACAATGGTTAACAATCTCACAGCACATCAAGAATATCCTTACTCCACCTTGTGTTCCCTATCACCAGGGGGCTTCCTTGTCCCCTTCTGTCTTCTGGACCTTGTCAGTGGATTATTGTACCTCTTTAGTCTCCTTTGTTTGTTTATTTATTTATTTATTTTTATTTTATTTAAACACCATTTCAAAACTTTTTACTTACACATTTAAGTGATATTGACTATGCTCTTCCAATTGTGCTGCCATTCTCGCCCAAGATGAAGGCTTACAGGACAAAACAGCCTCCCATTTAATAGTTACTACAAATGTTGCCCTATAGCAGTGGTCAACAATCTCACAATACATCGACAGTGTCCTTATTCAATTTGTGTTCCTTATCATCAGTTTCCTACTCTCCCTCTGCCTTCTGGCCCTTGTCACCGGACTCCTGTACATCGTTAGTCCCATTTAGTTTTACTGGGGTGTCCATTCCCAGGCTTAACATCGAACCTTGAAGGTAACTTCCCCTCTGAGCTGAAAGGGTGTCTGGGGGCCACACTCTCAAGGTTTCTCTAGTATTCTTTAGGCCAGTATATCTGGTCTTTTTTTTTTTTTTTTTTTTTTTTGGGAGTTAAAATTATGCTCTACATCCTACTCCAGCTCTGCCCAGAACCCTCTGTTGTGATCCTGGTCAAAGGAGTCATTGGTGGTAGCCGGGCACCATCCAGCTGTACTGGGCTCAGTCCCATGGAGGCCTTGGTAGCTGTGGACCATTAGTCCTTCGGACTAATCTTTTCCTTGTATCCTGTTCTCTTCATTCTCCCTTGTTCCCGAAGGGATGAGATCAGTGGAGTATCTTAGATGGCCGCTCATAGGCTTTTAAGACCCCAGACACTACTCACCAAGGTAGAATGTAGAGCATTATCTTTATAAGTAGTGTCATGCCAATTGAGCTAGATGTTCCCCGAGATCATGGTCCCCAGAGCCCTCCGTCCAACAACTCAGTCCCTCGGGGGGTTTGGATGTGTCTATAGGGCCTTCATGACCTTTCCTTGTGCAGGTTGTGTTAGTTTCCGCTGTACTATGTACTATCTCATCTCTCACCCAAGTTACCACTTACCTATTACCTATTTAGTATCCCCCCCCCCCCCATCCCTGGTAACCAACAAGGATTGTTACATTTTGCATGTGAATTTTTTCATGGGTTTTTACAATAGAGGTCTCATACAATATTTGTCCTTTTGTGATTGACTTATTTCACTCAGCATGATGTCCTCCAGTTTCATCCATGTTATGAGATGGTTCACCGATTCATTGTTCTTTCTCGTTGCATAGTACTCCATTGTGTGTATGTACCATAGTTTGTGTATCCATTCGTCTGTTGACGGACATCGAGGTTGTTTCCATCGTTTTGCTATTGTGAATAATGCTGCCATGAACATAGGTGTGCATATGTCTATTCGAGTGATGACTCTTATTTCTCTAGGATATATTCCTAGGAGTGGGATTGCTGGATCGAATGGTACGTCTATTTCTAGCTTTCTGAGGAAACGCCATATCATTTTCCAAAATGGCTGTATCATTTTGCATTCCCACCAGCAGTGTATAAGAGTTCCCGTCTCCCCGCAGCCCCTCCAACATTTGTTATTTCCAGTGTTTTTGATTCGTGCCAGTAATGCCGGGGTGAGATGGTATCTCATTGTGCTTTTAATTTGCATTTCTCTAATGGCTAGTGATCGCGAGCATTTCCTCATGTGTCTGTTGGCCATTTGAATGTCTTCCTTGGTGAAGTGTCTGTTCATTTCCTTTGCCCATTTTTTGATAGGATTGGTTGTCTTTTTGTTGTAGAGGTGTTGGATTTTCTTGTAGATTATGGAGATTAGACCTTTGTCTGACTTGTACTGTCCAAAAATTTTTTCCCAGTCTGTAGGTTCTCTTTTAACTCTTTTGGTGAAATCTTTTGAAGAGCATAGATGTTTGATTTTTAGAAGATCCCAATTATCTAGTTTATCTGTTGGGTTTTTTGTGTTGATGTTTATGGTTTGTATCCTGTTAATGCCATGTATTAAGGTCTGAAGTGTTGATCCTATTTTTTCTTCTATGAATTTTATAGTTTGAGGCTTTATATTCAGGTCTTTGATCCATTTTGAAGTAGTTTTTGTATATGGTGTGAGGTATGGGTCCTGTTTCATTTTTCTACAAATGGATATCCAGGTTTGCCAGCACCATTTGTTAAAAAGACTGTCTTTTCCCCATTTGATGTATTTTGGGCCCTTGTCAAAAATCAGGTGACCGTAGGTGGATGGATTTACATCTGAGTTCTCAATTCTGTTCCATTGGTCAATGTCTCTGTTGTTGTACCAGTACCAGGCTGTTTTGAGTACTGTAGCTGTATAGTAGGTTCTCAAGTCAGGTAGTGTGAGTCCTCCAACTTTATTCTTCTTCTTCAGTAGTGCTTTACTTATTCGAGGTTTCTTCCCTTTCCATATAAAGTTAATAATTAGTTTTTCCATCTCTTTGAAGAATGTTGTTGGTATTTGTATCGGAATTGCATTGTATTTGTAGATTGCTTTAGGTAGAATTGCCATTTTCACAATGTTGAGTCTGCCTATCCATGAGCATGGTATGTTTTTCCATTTATGTAGATCCCTTTGGGTTTCATGCAGCAGTGTTTTGTAGTTTTCTTTGTATAGGTCTTTTATATTCCTGGTCAGATTTATTCCTAAGTATTTTATCATTTTAGGGGCTATTGAAAATGGTATTGATTTCCTGATCTCCTTTTCATCGTTCTCTTTACGGGTGTATAGGAATCCAACTGATTTTTGAATGTTTATCTTGTATCCTGCTACTCTGCTGAATCTTTCTATTAGTTCCAGTAAATTTCTCGTGGAGTCTTTAGGGTTTTCTATGTATAGTATCATATCATCTGCAAACAGGGAGAGTTTAACTTCTTCATTACCAATTTGGATGCCCTTTATTTCTTTCTCTTGCCTTACTGCTCTAGCTAGAACTTCCAGCACAATGTTAAATAGGAGTGGTGATAAAGGGCATCCTTGTCTTGTTCCTGTTTTCAGGGGGAATGTTTTCAGCCTTTCTCCATTAAGAATGATGTTGGCTGTTGGTTTTGCATAGATGCCCTTTATTATGTTGAGAAATTTCCCTTGTATACCTATTTTATTGAGAGCTTTTATCAGGAATGGGTGTTGGACTTTGTCAAATGCCTTTTCTGCATCAATTAAGATAATCATGTGATTTTTTTCTTTCCTTTTATTTATGTGGTGGATTACGTTGATGGATTTTCTAATGTTAAACCATCCTTGCATACCTGGTATGAATCCTACTTGGTCGTGGTGTATTATTTTTTTGATATGATACTGAATTCTATTGGCTAGAATTTTGTTCAGAATTTTTGCATCTATATTCATGAGAGATATTGGTCTGTAATTTTCTTTTTTTGTGATGTCTTTGCCTGGTTTTGGTATCAGCGTTATGCTGGCTTCATAGAATGAATTTGGAAGTGTTGCTTCCTCTTCTATGCTCTGAAATAACTTGAGTAGAACTGGTACGAGCTCTTCTGTAAATGTTTTGTAGAATTCTCCAGTGAAGCCATCTGGGCCAGGGCTTTTTTTGGTTGGGAGTTTTTTTATTACCTTTTCAATCTCTTCTCTTGTTATGGGTCTGTTCAGATTTTCAATATCACTTTGTTGTAGTTTGGGTAGGCCGTATGTTTCTAGAAATTTATCCATTTCCTCTAGGTTTTCAAATTTGTTGGAATATAGTTTTTCATAATATTCTGTTATAATCCTTTTTATTTCAGTTGGGTCTGTTGTAATGTCCCCCATTTCATTTCTTATTTGGGTTATTTGTGCCCTCTGCTGTTTTTCTTTTGTCAGTCTGGCCAGTGGTTTGTCGATTTTGTTGATTCTTTCAAAGAACCAACTTTTGGTTTTGTTGATTCTTTCTATTGTTTTTCTGTTCTCTATTTCATTGATTTCTGCTCTGATCTTTACTATTTCCTTTCTTCCGGTGGTTGTAGGCTTTTTTTGTTGTTCTCTTTCTATTTGTTTGAGTTCTGTAGTTAATGTTTTGATTTTGTCCCTTTCTTCTTTTTTGATATGTGCATCTATTGCTATAAATTGTCCTCTGAGGACTGCCTTTGCTGTGTCCCAAAGGTTTTGGTATGATGTGTTTTCATTTTCATTTGATTCTAGGAATTTTTTAATTCCATCTCTGATTTCTTCTATTACCCATTGATGTGTAAGCAGATTATTATTCAGTTTCCATGTGTTTGATTTTTTTTCCTTGCTCTTTCTAGTGTTAATTTCTACCTTGATGGCATTGTGGTCAGAGAAGATACTGTGAATTATCTCAGCATTTTGGATCTTGTTGAGGATTGCTCTGTGGCCTAAGATGTGGTCTATTCTGGAGAACGTTCCATGTGCATTGGAAAAGAATGTGTACTTTGCAGCGGTTGGATGGATTGTTCTATATATGTCTATGAGGTCCAGTTGGCTGATTGTGTCCTTTAGGTCTTCTGTATCTTTGCTGAGTTTCTTTTTAGTTGTTCTGTCCTTTACTGAGAGTGGTGTGTTGAAGTCTCCTACTATTATTGTGGAACTGTCAATTTCTCTTTTCAGTGCTGTTAGAGTTTTTTTTATGTATTTTGGAGCCCTGTCATTGGGTGCATAGATATTTATTATGGTTATGTCTTCATGATGGATCATCCCCTTAATCATTATATAGTGTCCTTCTTTGTCTTTTATGGTAGATTTTGTTTTAAAGTCTATTTTATCTGAGATTAGAATTGCCACTCCTGCTCTTTTTTGGTAGTTGTTAGCTTGATATATTTTTTTCCAACCTTTGATTTTTAATAAATTCACATCTTTTTTCTAAGATGTGTCTCTTGTAGACAGCAAATAGATGGATCCTGTTTTCTTATCCATTCTTCCACTCTCCGTCGCTTTATGGGTGCATTGAGTCCATTTACATTCAGTGTAATTATTGATAGATGTGAATTTGTTGCTGTCATTTTGTAGTGCTTTTTTTTGTGATGCTGAAGTTTTCTTTGTTCTTCTTACTCTCTTGTGCTGAGTTCCTTTTGTTTGTGGATTTTGTGTTCATTTCTTTTGTTTTTGTAGGTTTTGGTTTTGTTGAGACTTTATGTTTTTCGTCTTTATTTTTATGAGTTGGTTTGTTAACTTTTTTTGTGGTTACCATGAATTTTACCCTTATCTTTATAATTTTGAAGCAGTCTACCGTTACTTGGTATCGCCTTGCCTTCTTCTCCTTTAGAAGGTTCTATACCTATGCCGTTTGTTCCCTCTTTCATTGTTTTGATGTTGTTGTCATCCTTTGATTGATTTCTCTGATTCCCTGTTGTATATCTTTTGTTTTTGGAAAGTCGTCTGTAGTTCAGTTCCTAGAATGGTATCTGGTTCATGTTAACCTGCGTCCTAGGTCCTAGGTCCTGCCTGAGGGCTTAAGCTGTTTGTCCTCAGATCGAAGAACTCCCTTTAATAATTCTTGTAAGTTTGGTTTGACTTTTGCATATTCCTTTAGTTTCTGTTTATCTGGAAATGACCTAATTTCACCATCAAATCTGAATGAGAGTTTTGCAGGATATATTATTCTTGGCTGACAATTTTTTTCTTTCAAGATTTTATATATGTCATCCCATTGCCTTCTTGCCTGCATGGTTTCTGCTGAATAATCTGAGCTTAGTCTTATTGTTTCTCCTCTGTATGTGACTTCTTGTTTTTCACGAGCTGCTCTCAGGATTCTTTGTTTGTCTTTAGTTTTAGCGAGTGTGAATATGATATGTCTTGGTGATTTTCTTTTGGGGTCTCTTCTATATGGGGTTCGTTGAGCTTCTTGGATGACCAGCTTTTCATCTTTCATGATATTGGGAAAGTTTTCTGTCAGCAGTTCCTCAATGATCCTCTCTGTGTTTTCTGTTTTCTCCCCCTGTTCTGGTATGCCAATCACTCGTAAGTTTTTGCTTTTAATTGTGTCCCACATAACTCTCAGGGTCTCTTCATTTTTCTTTGTTCTTTTTTCTGAGTTTTCCTGAAACAGAGTTGTATCCAAGTGTTTGTCTTCAGTTCCACTGATCCTGTCTTCCATGGTTTCAAATCTACTTCTCAGCCCTTCTATGACACCGTCCATTTCTGAAATCTTGTTGTTTATCTTTTGGATTTCTAATTGTTGTTTTTGTATAATTTCGAGTTGTGAATTTATTTTGGCATTTTGTTCTTGCATCATCTTCCTGAATTCTTCCAATTTTTTGTCTGTATTTTCCATAAATTTGTCTATTTTTTCCTCATGTTTGTCAGCTTTTTGCCTCAGTTCTTGGCAAATTCCGAGTATTAGTGATTTGAGTTCTGTATCAGGTACTTCTAGTGCATTTTCTTCCTCAGGAGAGTTATCTGGTGTTTTAATTTGGACGCCTATTGGAGCCATCTTGTCTTGTTTTTGTAAATGTTTTGATATTGTTTGCTGTTTTCGGGGCATTCAGTAGATATTTCTCTCGTTTATTGATTGTAGATTTTTTTTTTTTTTCGTTCTTGTGGTACAGCTGGGCAGATCTAGTTGAGGAGGAGCCACTGGGATGGGTTGCTTGTGGCACTCACCGCAGCCACCAGGACGGTCGGTAGTCAGTGCTGGGCAGGTTCCAATAGGGCGTGCCTGCACCGCTTGGTGATGTGATGTCTAGTGCACGGTGCAGGTAGGTAGGGTGCAGCGGGAAGATGGTTATGTGTGAAGCTAAGCTGGATATGGGAGAGAGGAGAGAGGAGGAGGAGCAAAAAGTGTACAAACATAAAAGAATGCTAGGGGAGCTTGTCGTTGGAATGTACAGATGAGAGACTATGGGATGGAGGAAACCAGAAGGGGGAAGAGAAAGAAAAGGAAAGAATGACCAAATAAAAATCAGAAAAGTTAAAGAACTGCAAAGTTCCCAGGGATCCCACTGATGCAGCTATGAGGTCTGGGGGAGTCGGTCTCAATTTTCACAGCTCAGCCTGGCCAGAAGGTACAGAGGCATACATCGCCTGGAATTCAGGGATCAGAAAGAGAAGGAAGAGATAGAGAGACAAGAAATTAAGCAATGAAGAAAGACAAAAGAAAAAAAGAGGTAAAAGATGACAAAACTAATCAAAAAAGGAAGAAAAATAAAATTGAGAGAAAAAAAAAAAAAAGGGCAACACCAGCAGTCAGTGCCTACAAATGGGACCCAGAGAGCCCCCACTCAGGGGCGCGAATTCCAAGAAGCCGGTAGTCTCGGGGTTAAGTGACCGTGGCCACGGGAAGCAGAGGGGCCAACGAACAAAGGCCCCAGGATCCCACCCGCGCGGGAGCCCAGACCTGGAAACAGCCACACGCCCGAACGCAGCCCTACAGCCCCGCAGGAGAGAGCAGAGACGGCCCTCGGAACCAGGCACCCAGGCAAAAGGAGGGGGAGGCGGCAGAAAAAGGTTCGCTAGGTGCCGGCAAACGGCTCCCAGAAAGCCCCCCGCCCGGGCGCGCGGAATCCAAGCACCGGTGCCCCCCTGCTCAGGGACTCCGGCCACGGAAAGCAGAGGGGCGAACAAACAAAGGCCCCGGGATCCCACCCACGCGGGAGCCCAGACCTAGAAACAGCCACACGCCCGCACGCAGCCCTACAGCCCCGCAGGAGAGAGCAGAGACGGCACTCGGAACCAGGCACCCAGGCAAAAGGAGGGGGAGGCGGCAGAGAAAGGTTCGCTAGCTGCCAGCAAACGGCTCTCAGAAAGCCGCCAGCCCAGGCGCGCGGAATCCAAGCACCAGCACCCCCCAGCCCAGAGACCCTGGCCACGGAAAGCAGGGGATCCCCAGCTGAGGCGGAGAGGGGTGGGTGGTGGGAGAGCGCGCACCGCAGTTTACCGGTCGTTCTGTCTCCGACCAGATGCTCTGCAAGGCTGCTCTCCCGTTTGCTGGTCTCCGATAGGAATCCAAGATGGTGGATCCGCGCTGCGTTAGCTGGTAAGGAATCTCTGCCTGAGTCTCTCCTCGCTCTCCGTTCTCTTTTAGTATTCTCACTCCGTTTGGTGTTTGGCTGAGTTCTTTATCTCTTCATTTGGTGTTCTAGGGTTTCAGGATTGTTGATTCTCTGTTAGGCTTAGTTTTTCGGATCTTTGCTGTGGAGGGACGGCGTGGTGTTTCTGCCTAGAGCGCCATCTTGCCCCCGACCTCCCTATTTTCTTGTTTTTGTCCACATGCACATACATTTTACTTGGTCATGATGGTGGCATGCATCCATTTTGTGTTTATACTAAACATAGTGAATAAGAATTTTACAAGCTATAGCTTAAGCTCTATTTTGACCTTCCTTTATACCTGATGGCAAAGAAAACAAACAAATTTTTTAAAACCAACTTAATTCAATCAATTCCAGAGAAATTTAACCATCCAGGCCTCTTTTGGGTAAATTCAGTTAGTTTAAGGTGATCTACCTCTCTCCTTTCCTCCAGGTTTGTGCTAAATTCCCAGGGATCTCTCATAGTATCAAGTTGGAGTGAGGGAAGCATCCGACCCTGATTAGACAGAGTCCAGTCAGGAACACAGAAACTGACTATGGAAGGGCTGAGAAGCCCAACAGGGACACTGCTTTGCTATAGGGAAGTTACCATCACCACTAGGGTTGGAGGACACAGAGAGATGGCAGTGTTTCAGAGCCCAGGAGCCAGGGCCCTCTGGTGGGGGCTTGAACCATGGCAGAGGCTGCCTCTTTGAAGCCAGGACCATGTAGGGACTGGCTGTTTGGTAGGAGCTAGAATCACAAGAGAACACAGTCACCTGAGGAGCTGGAGCTCCAGCAGAGACAGGCAGAACTAGACAGGGAGAAATACCCTGGCTTCTCCCCTGTCCTGCACTTCAGTCTTCCCACTTAGTGCCTCTCATTGGCCACACCTACCTAGAAGCCAGTTGGCAAAGGAGTCTGGGAAACGTAGTTCTTTGTAATAGATAGTGTACTCGAAGGGTGGAGAATGGATCTGAGAATCAGCAAGTAAATGACCAGCAGGGACATTATCTGGCCTGTTTTGGCATCTGCTGAGGAAGAGCCAGACCCTCTCTGATCGTAGATGGCTGGTGTCCATTCACAGCGGCCTCCACCAAGATGTCCATGGGCGAATTGTGACCTCTGATCATTGTTCCACATACGCTTAACTTCCTTGCCCCCTCCTTGAGTCCCTTCAGATCCATGGGCTCCTGTCAGGCCTTGTACACCCCTCTCAGATTTTATGGCAAATTTTGGGTAATTCACCATGCTTTGGGGCTGCAAGAGATCAAGGGGCCACCCCATGCTTGCTCTGCCTGGAACTGTCTTACCACCTCTCCTACTCCACGCTCTGGATGCACTCTGCCTTCTGGGTGGGGTGGGGGTGCACATTTCTAACACAATGAATTATGCTAAAATGTACATTTCATGAAGCAGGGATTTTGTCCATTTATTTACTATACCTCAGTGACTCTAGCCTACAGAGGAGCCTGTTGTTGCTGCCATGGAGCCAATTCTGACTGATGATGATCCCATGTGTTACAGAGAAGAACTGCTCCATAGGGTTTTCTTGGATGTGATTTTCATGGAAGAAGATTGCCAGGCCTTTCTTCTGCAGTGCCACTGGGTAGGTTCAAATCGCCAAATCGAGGTTAGTAGTCAAACCCAAACCATTCGCACCACCTAGGGACCTCTAGAGAGATACCTAGCACAGAATAAAAAAACAATAGCTGTTGAGTTGATTCTAATTTATGGCAACCCCATGTGTTTCAGAGTAGAACTAGCATTCATAAGGTTTTCAATGTCTGTGATCTTTTGAAAGTAGATTGCCAGGGCTTTCTTCCAACGTGCCAATGTTTTGGTTAGCAGCTGAACACTTAACCATCTGCGCCACTCAGGGACCCCAGCGCAGAGTATGTTCTTAATTAATATTTATGAAAGAATGGTTTCCCTATGCCCTCACCATAGTGTTTACTACTACTGAAAATATTTTTTATTTTAGTCTGATGGTAAAAATAGTAGTCCTTACATCTAAAAGTCATAAACTCCTCCACCCTTTGCCCCTAAATGTTTAATAAGCCGGCAGGAATTGGACCAAACGTTTATGGACTATTCTCAGAACCAAAGTAAAGCAGAAATAAGGTGCTATAGAGTTGGAATCTCTGGTCCCTGGAGCTCAAGGTGTTATTGCCTGAACGAGTTTACATGTCGCCTAGAGCCAAACTCTCAGACCCACGGCAGAGCTCTGCAGATGAGGAAGGCAGTGACTTACAGCAACAGCGCTCACATTGCTGTTTCTCTCCATGAAGGATACATCTTTGGTTTTTTCAAAGTTAACCTACTGACCCAGAAAGAGGAGAGTTTTTTTATTTTCTTAGAGGATTTGGAATATGTAGGCGTCCATCAGTCAACCCCAGGCGAAAGGACAATGGCATAGAGTGGTGGCGTCATCAGACTTCAAAGATGCCTTGAAGAAGGAGATGTGTGAGGGGGTGGGCCCTAGGGGTTCAGTGGATACAGGGCTGTGTGTGTGTGTGTGTCTGCACTCAGGGAGCTCTAGTTGGGAGGAATCCATCCAAAAGACTCAAAGTGGAGGTTGTTTTCTGTATGTCCTCGCTCAGCCTGCTGGACTTTGGCTAGTTGGAAGGCCACTGGATACATTATGAGATGAAAAGAATTTGCATTGATTTCCAAGCTGCTTTCGTCTCATGCCACAGGACAAAAAAAGGGGGTGGGGGTGGAGATTTCAATGGAGAACCAAGACTCTGGAAATGCAAATATTCTCAATATTCTATGCAAAGGAGCCAAGCCAGGGTCCCCACACCTGTCTTGCAAGGAAAGGCAGTGATCCATACACAGGAAACCAGTGTGGGTGGGCATCATCATCAAAGCAAAGAGCCTCCCCTTTGAAGAATTTAGAGAAACAAAATTTCAATGGAGAGTCATACAGCCAAGAAGCACTATTCAGTATGGAGTTACTGCGAAACTTCTGCTTAAAATATAAGAGGACACAGCCATTCTATTTCAGACCGTAGAGTTGTTCTAGATTTGGACGTCGTGGGATCCTGGACTCCCTGCCTTCTTTTGGTAACATGACTGAATATTTCTCCCCACTACTTGAGTTGGTGTCCTCGCCCTCTCTCACTTGCATTGCTACAACTCCTTCCTGTTCCTTGTCTGCAGTCTTGCCTTCCTCTCACTCATTCTTCATGCTGGTTATTAGAGATATCTGACTACCTCGCTCCTCCTTCCCCTGCTTAAGATCCTGCAGAGGCTCTCTATCACCTTTAGGAGGAAGTATGACTCTCAAGGAAACCCTGGTGGTGTAGTGGTTAAGCGCTACAGCTACTAAGCAAAAGGTTGGCAGTTCAAATCCACCAGGTGCTCTTTGGAAACTCTATGGGGCAGTTCTACTCTGTCTTGTAGGGTCACTATGAGTTGGAATTGACTTGACGGCAATGGGTTTAGTCTTGGCTTTTTGGTGATTCTCAAGACCACTTGCTTCTGCACCACTGGCTGGTCCCTCGTCTTTGGTCTCCAGGCCTTTGGATACACAGTTTCCGGTACTAGACCCCTAGACCTCTTCCTCTCTAGTGTATTCTTCCTCTTTGCTCTCATGGCAACTTGTTTGGAATTTATCAGAGCACTTTTCTCATAGCATTGTAATTATTGTTTTACAAACAACCCCCATGAGACAGCTAGGATAGGTATTATTATCTTTTTATTTTTTTCCAGGTGAGAAACTTGAGGGTCAAAGAGGTTATAGTTATTTACCCAGATCACAGAGCTAGCCAATGAAAGATCTGGAGCTTAAAGGAGACAGTACAATAGGTCTCCTCTTGACGTCACCAGATAAAACTGCAGCAGCAACAACAGCTGCAGCAACATCTATTACTGTTTTCCACCATCCATGTTCAAGATCCCTTCTCCATATGTCTGATCCAGAGCTTAGAAAGGATTGCAGCAGTAGTTAAGACTGGGGTTTCTAGGGCCAGACTACTTGAGTTTAAATCCCAGTTCTACCCTTACCAGCCGAGTGACTTTGGGAAAGTCACTTAACCTCTCTGTGCTCATTACCTCTTTTGCAAAATGGGAATAATAGTACCTACTTATGGGATAGTTATGAGGATTAAATGAGTTGTTAAATGTAAAGCACTCAGGAAAGTTTCTGGAACAATAAGTGATACAGAGGTGCCAGCTAAGATTACCAGTGGGCCTGTCAATTGTTGCCTGCAGTACAAAGCACCTTGAAAGACAGGCTATCCCCCCACAGTCCCTGCTGCTTCGGTGGCCCTGCCTTGATTCAATGCGCCCACTCTTCCCCACCTGCCTGAGAGGTGAGCTTTTGACCAAGAGACTAGAGATGCCTGATAGGCTGGCCTGGCATGAGGACATGAGCTGGACCATCAGGTTTTTCTACTGGTGCCTGAACTAGGCTGACCCAGTGAGCAGTGGGAGCCGAGGCTGGAAGAGTACCGGAAGTCTGGGGGCAGCATCAGGCGCACTGATGTCCGAGGGAACTCAATGTGTGAATAGAGAAATCTCCCTGGGGAGAGAGGAGGGTGGAGCAGATGTGCAGAGCGAAGCTGAAGTCACAAGGAAGATTTGGAGAGAGTGGGTGGTTCCTAAAGCTGCCGAGGATCCTGCTGGCTTTCCTGCCCCCTTTGATGGCTCTTTTTCCAAAATATATTCTGCATCTGTCTTCTTATCACCGTCTCCATTCTAAGCCACGACTGTGTCTTGCTTGGTAACTTCAGTGGCCTTCTAAGTGCCCTCCCTGCTTCTTCTCTTATCCTCTTCAACCCAGTCTCAACAATACAGCCAAAGTGACCTTTTGAAAACATATTGTCTTAAAACCCTCCCAGGGCTTCCCACTGCGTTTAGGACAAACTTCTCTGGTCTAACCTCACAACACTCTGCTTGTCATTCCCGACTCTAACCACACTGGTTTCTTGAATACACCAAATGCATTGTGGTCTCAGGGCCTTTGCACTTGCTGTTTGTGTTGCCTCTGAACTTCTTCCTCCAAAGCTTCATGCGGTTGGTTCCTTCAGGTCTAATTTGAATTGTCACCTCCTTAGACAGGTCTTCCCTGGTCAGCCTATGAAATGCTGCTGTCTCCACCTCAGTCACTGTTTACAACATTATCCTGCTTTATTTCCTTTGTGGCAGTCATCACTATCTAAAATTATCCAGGTTATTTATTTGTTCTTTTCTTTAATGCCTGATTCCACTGCTAGATGGGGTCCCTGGGTGATGGAAATGGTTAATGCGCTTGGATGGTGACCAAAAGGTTGGAAATTTGAGTCTATCCAGAGGTACCTTGGAAAAAAGGCCTGGAAATCTACTTCTGAAAAATCAGCCACACATGGGGTCGCCATGAGTCAGAGTCAACTTGATAACAACTGGTTATTTTCCACGGCTAGAATATAAATTCCTTAAGGGAAGGAAACTTGTCTGACATGTTCACTGTGGTGTTTCTAGCATGGAACCTATTAGGCACTCAATAAATATTCACTGAATTTGTTTTAAAATATTAGTTCTAATTCTACTTCCAGTACATATATGTTCCCTCTTTTCTTAAGACATGTTGAAAACCAAAAGAGCCTACTAAAATAAACTTGGAGCCCTGATCTTGTTACTCAATCTAACCTCCCTAGAATGTTCCACTCTGAGCCTCTTTCTCCACATTTGACTCCTCCACCGCCCAACTGACGTGCTCCTGCCACCAGTGGGTGTTCCTCAGCGGCCGGTTTTTATAGCATCCTCCCATGCTTGCAGAAGTGCCAGCCACTTGGGGCTGGGACACCAGAGCCAGTTCACGCCCTGTGCCCACCCCCTGCAGCTGACAATAAACTCCCTCCCAGCTACTGTCTATTTCAGACAATGTGGCATTGTCTCAACCCATTATCGGCTGAGTAAGTGGGCTCCTTACGTCTATTTTGTAGCCACTCGACCTTGCTGGTGCCGAGCGAAGGATTATGAAAGAAAAGTTTGAGGAGTACCTGCCAAGGGTGGGAAGGAGAGAGAACCAGAGTGTCAGTCCATCTCTCCACCACCACTATGCTGCAGATGAAGATACTGAGGTCCAGAGGGGACCTAGAAGTGACTTCCCCTAAATCATTCTTCAATGAACTGGCAGAAGGGTGGCAAGACAAAATGAGGACTGGAGGTCTGGACTGGAGGGACGATGACTTTCTTAGTCATCTAGTGCTGCTATAACAGAAATACTGCAAGTGGATGGCTTTAACGAAGAGGAGTTTATTCTCTCACAGTTCAGTAGGCTAGAAGTCCGAATTCAGGGTGCTGGCTCCAGAAGGCTTTCTCTCTCTGTCAGCTCTGGAGGAAGGTCCCTGTCATCAGTCTTCCTTTGGTCTGGGAGCATCTCAGCGCAGGAACCTCAGGTCCAAAGGACACGCTCTGCTCCCGGTGCTGCTTTCCTGGTGGTACGAGGTCCCCCTGTCGCTCTGCTAACTCCTCTCTTTTATATCTCAAAAGAGATTGGCTTAAGACACTATCTAATCTTATAGAACTCATCAACATAACTGCCACTAATCCATCTTATTACTTCATAGTGATAGCACTTACAACACATAGGGAAATCACATCATATGATAAAATGGTAGACTGGGAATCATGACCTAGCCAAGTTGACAGATATTTTGGGGGGACACAATTCAATTCATGACAATGACTTCTTCATATGCAAACTTCTAACTTTACAGTTATCTGGCATTTATTTTTTTCAAGAGTAGAATTTAACTGTTTCCAAAAGATCCATACTAACATTCATATTTAATAGGATCACAACAAATTGATTTTTAAAAACGAAGAAATAGGCTTATATATTCTTTATGCCACACCACCCTAAGGACAGGGTTTCTGTCCAGCTTACTCATCACTGTCTTACCAGCCCCTAGGATACTTCTAAAGAAAATTTGTTGGATGAATGAACCCTGACCCCACCCCCCCAACTTTGAGAACTTACTATACGGTCAGGTCTACAAATAGCGGTGTTAGTGAAGAATATTGAATATATTGTGGACTGCCAAAAGAATGAACCAATCAGTCTTAGAAGAAATACAACCAGAATGTTCCTTAGAAGTGAAGATGGTGAGACTTTGGCTTACTTACTTTGACGTGTCACCAGGAAAGACAAATCACTAGAAAAGGACATCATGTTTGGTGAAATAGAAGATCAGCAAAAATGAGGGAAATTCTAAATGAGATGGATTGACACAATAGCCACAACAATGGACTCCAACATACAATGATCATGAAGACGGGGGCAGGACTGAGCAACGTTTCATTCTGTCATACGTAAGGTTGCCATGAGTTGGAGTCGACTCCATAGCAACTAACAGCAACAACACTCCAAACATTAAGAGGTATAAAAAAGAAGTAACAGACATTGTGTATTCTCTCCTTTAGCTTTCGATTTGGTTGTAAAAGATCTGCCACAAACCAGCTTTGTGATCAAATGCAAGTTGTTCATGATCAAATGCAAGTTGTTCAACCCCTCTGAGCCTGTTTCCTCCTCTATAAAATGAAAATAATAACAGTACCTATCTCATAGAGTTACTCTGGAGTTAAGATGAATTTAAGTATTTAGAGCCCATCTTGTTTGTTGCTGTTAGGTGCCACTGAGTCAGTTCCAACTCATAGCTACCCTACATACAACAGAGCGAAACACTGCCCAATCCTGTGCCATCCTCACAATCATTGTTATGCTTGAGCCCATTGTTGCAGCCACTGTGTCAATCCATCTCATTAAGGGTCTTCCTCTTTTTCGCTGACCCTCTACTTTACCAAGCATAATGTCCTTCTCCAGGGACTGATTCTTCCTGATAACATGTCCAAAGTATGTGAGACATGGTCTCACCATTCTTGCTCCTAAGGAGCATTCTGGTTGTACTTCTTCCAGGACAGATTTGTTCATTCTTTTGGCAGTCCCTGGTATATTCAATATTCTTACAGTTGCTCAATAAATTGTAATTAATAGTTTTATTAGTGTGAAATGTTGGCTATTCAGAACTCAAGTCATTTTGAACAGTTAGACTTCCTTAGTAGCCCTGAATTTGTCCATTAAATTCCATTTATAAAATTTGTATGAAAAGCTTTATAGCATACTAAAATCTTCCCTGCCTTATAAGACCTTTGTTGAATTCAGAGTCAGCATTATGATGGATCCATCATGACAGTAGTTTAATGAATGGATGAGATGTGTACGATCGATTGCCCATTCACTAAATGGTCCCACATTGCCTGGAATTTTCACCTTATATTTCATAGGTTTATTGGTTTCCTCTCTTGCTGTCAGATTGTCTTCTCTTCTTACAGTAGTTAGTTTGCCAACTGGTAGGGATCAGTGACTTCCTCTTATTTTCCGTGGGCTTGGAAACTAAATAACCAGTCCCATTAAAAGTGTGAGTAAACCAAGAGCACACGGTCTCCGCATAAGAACCTGAGAGGCTGCATCCTTTATTGCAAATATTTGTGCCATCTCCCTTGACTTCTTATGGATCTCTTTAATTCTTCATTGTGTTCTCCTCAATGAGATCATACTACACAGACATGAAATCTCTTGGCATATGTATTTATCAACCAAATGAAAAAAGGAGTAAGAAAACAAAATCAGATGGGATCTCATGTACCATAAATTTAAGGAATGTGTATGGAGGGAGAGAATGAGGTAAATGAGTATAATGTGAGGTTAGTTTGGCATATTGGAGGAGACAAATTGAACTAAGTCTTAAAGGAAAGGAAGGATGTTGGACAAGGATAAAGTTGGTCTCACTAAGGGGTATGAAGAGAGAAGGAGTGGATATTCCCCTGTCTCTGCTATCCCTATAGGCTTGTTTTTCCCAGCCTGATGTCAATAAGGTGATTTTAAAGGATTCCCTCACTCATCCATCTATCCATCCATCCATCCATCCATCCATCCATCCATCCATCCATCCATCTGTCCATCCATCCAAATGTTTACTGAACATCTAATGTGCCTGGTTATTTTTCAGGTGCAGGGGATAGGAAGAGAAATAAGACATGATCCCTGCATTGAAGGAGCTCTTCTTGGAATTCAATCACAAAAAAAAAAAAAAAAAAAAGGCATTGTACCTGATTCTTGTTTCCCTCAACTTGAAACCCATTAGGAATTCTTATTGATTCTGGCTCCAAAGTATTTTTCCATCCATTTCACTTCATCTCCCTAGCTACCATCCTGGTCCAATTGACTCTTGCCTGGACTCTGAAATTGCTTCCTAAGTGAACTCTCTGCTCCTATTCTTGTCCATTCTCCATGTAGCAGCCAGAGTGATCTATTAAATCAGAAATCATATCATGTCACTCCCAAACACAAGATCCTCCCATGGTTTTTAGTTGCACTTAGAATAAAAGGCAAATTCCTTTCAATGGCCTCGATGGCCCCATATGACCTGGCCCTGCCTACTCTCCGAATAGATCCTGTACCACTCTCCTTTTCGTTGCTATGCTCCAGGTGCAATGACCTTCTTTCTGATCTGTGAGCATGCCAAACTTGTTCTACTATCTGCTTCATGACTTTTGCCTTAGCAGCTTCCTTTGCCAGAATGTTTTTCTTGATTTTTCCATGGAGGGATCCTTCTCATCATTTGGATCTCAGGTTAAATTCTTTCTCCTCAGATAAATCACCCACCCAATTGAAGGCAGCCATCTAGCCATTCCCTATCATACCATCCTATTTTATTCTCCGCAGAGCTCTAATTATTCTGTCAAATTATCCTGATTAATTACGTGTTTATTTTCCATCATCCTTCACTGTCACCATGAGTGCAGGGACCTTCTCTACCTTGTTCACTGCTGTATCTATAAATGTTTATTGAGCAATAAAATTTGTTACAGGACTAAGTGGATGATCAATGAATGAATGACTAGTAAGGGAGACAAACATGAAAAGAGATGGTTATGGGATGGTATGGCAAATGTTACAGAAGAGTTGCGTGCAAAATACTTGGGATCCTAGGGGAGAATCTAATTCTGCCAAGGACTTCGGGGAAAATTCTTAGAGTAATATTTGTTTGGGTCCAAACAGATAAAGTTGTTGTTGTTGCTAGGTGCTGTCGAGTCAGTTCCGACTCTTTGACCCTATGTACAACAGAAAAAACACTGCCCGGTCCTGCACCATCCTCACAATCATTGTTATGCTTGAACCCATTGCTGTAGCCACTGTGTCAATCATTTCATTGAGGGTCTTCTTCTTTTTTGCTGACCCTTACTTTACGAAGCATGATACCCTTCTCCAGGGACTGATCCTTCCCAATAACATGTCCAAAGTATGTGAGACATAGTCTTGCCGTCCTGCTTCTAAGGAGCATTCTGGCCATACTTCTTCCAAGACAGATTTGTTTATTCTTCTGGAAGTCCATGGTATATTCAATATTCTTCGCCAACACCATAATGCAAAGGTGTCAATTCTTCTTCGCTAAGATAAGGTGGGAAAGGGCATTTTCCATTTCCTTTCCTGCTCTGCTGGTCAACTGGCTTCGTGTTTAGTTCAGAGACAGCTAACAACACAGAGAATAACTTTTTTTTTTTGCTTAAGACGCCACCCCTCTGATGACCAGCCCACATAAGACAGCCTGCCTAGAATCTACTAGACCTGGCCTACTTCCCAGAGGCCTAAGACCAGAAATTTTTCCTCAAGCTATCTTGAGGTTGAATGACAGATTTTAATTTAGGGTAAAAAACAATATGCTTTCATTTTCCTAAAGTATTTTACAATATACTTCCTTCAAGTATTCCCTAGGCCTGAAGGAGGGCATCATAGATACTTTTATTTGAAGACAAGAAAACTGAGGTGCAGGGGAATTGGTGGTAGGCGTTGGAAGCTAAACCGAGTAAGCTCCTTCACTTGCCTCCATTTCGCCGTGTGCTCCAAGTCTACAACATTGTCCGGCCACTCACAAGTCCCTTTCCTATTTGCCATTGCTGATTGGACAAGGCATTGACCCTTGACCTGACTCAAAGATCAATGACTGTCTTAGCGTCCTAAAGTGGCCATAATGAAATACTGCAAAGTGGGTAGCTTTAAAGAACAGAAATGTATTTTCTCATAGTTCTGGAGACTAAAAGTCCAAATCAGGGTCTTGGTTGTGTTGATTCCTTCTGTGGGCCTCTTTCCTGGTTTCTGGTGACTACCCAGCAATCTTTGCTGTTCCTTTGCTGCTTAGACATGCATCTGCCTCTGTTGTCACATGGTGTCTTCCCCTTTGTATCTGTCTCTCTATGTCTGTTCTCTGCTTTGTGAGGCACCACTCAGAAGGGGTTATGTTTACGACCCCCCCCCCCACTCCAGTGTGTCTTCATTAACTTAACAAAGGAAAAACCCTATTTCCAAACAGAAGCACATTCTCAGGTACCAATCAAACCTAACCAAACCCATTGCTGTCAAGTCAATTCTGATTCATGGTGACCCCATGTGCTACAGAGCAGAACTGTGCTCTGTGGGGTTTTCTAGGCTGCAGTCTTTAGAGAAGCAGATTGCCAGGCTGTTCTTCCATGACACTGCTGGGTGGGTTAGAACTGCTAACCTTCAGGGTAGTAGTGAAGGACAAACTGTTTGTGCCACCCAGGGACAAGGCAACCTCAGGTACAGGGGTAAGAATTTCAACCGACATTTCTTTTGGGGAGGGGGACAATTCAATTCATAACAGTGACCAATTAGAGTCTCTCATAAGAATTTGAAATAAGTACCAGAAGCTGTAGGCAAAATGTATTGGTTGTTTGTACTGAGAGATCTTGAAGTAGACACTTGGGACTGGCAGCCATGTTGAGCCATGAGCAAGGGGAGTAAGAAAAGGAGATAAGCAAAGGTGCGGTCCTTTCCTGAACGCGTGGGCAGAGTGGTTACAGTCCCTGGACTTGCAGTCTGTTGGAGACCTAGTTATACTCTGGTTCCTCTCTGTTGATGTCTGTGAAATTGAAAAAGCACCCTTTCTCCAGGTAATAGGTACAGGTTTGGGGTTAGGAACCTAAATGGGTACATTAGTTTCCTAGGACTTGCTGTAACAAATTATTACAAACTGGGTAGCTTAAAACAACAGAAATGTATTCCAGAGGTTAGAAGTCCAAAATCAAGGTGTTGATGAGGCCATGCTCCCTCCTAAGGCTCTAGGAAAGAATCCCCCCTTGCCACTTCTAGCTTCTGGTGGGTGCCGGCAATCTTTGGTGTTCCTTGGCTTGTGGCACCATAAGCCCAATCTCTGCCTCTGTCTTAACATGGCCTAGCTCCCTGTGTCTCCTCTTGTGTCTTTAAACCTTTCTCCTTATAAAGACACCAATCATTGCATTTAGGCCTAACCCTAATCCAGTATGACCTCATCTTAACTTGATCACAGCTGCAAAGACCCTATGTATTTCCAAATAAGATCATATTCACAGGTATCCGGGTTAGGACTTAAACATATATTTTTTGGGAACACGATTAAGCCTACAACAATGGGTAATTGGATATTATTTTTTATTTTATTTTTCAGGGGGATATTATTTTTTAGTTTGTACACCCTTAATTGAGGCAAAAATGGTCTTTGCAAGTGGCAGTAGGTGTTAAGACCTTTGCCACTGGAACTCTCACTTGGGATCACGTGTGTGTGTGTGTGTGTGTGTGTGTGTGTGTGTGTGTGAAAGAGAGAGATTGAGAGAGATCTCAGAATACCTATAGAATAGACTCTATCCTTCTGGATCCTAGTACGCAGAGGCAAGAGGCACGGTGGCAGGAGAGAAAGGGAACTATTTTAGAAAAATGTTTCCCAGGATGCCCACTCCTAGTCGGTGAAAGGTTGTTGCCTAGAATGGTGGACTGAAACCCTCTGTGAAGATAAGCCAGTGCCCACCTGGACCAGACTTGGAAACACACACACACCTGCACCAACAACCTGCCACCAAAAATCCAGCCACCTGGTTATTTCCTCCCTTTGGATTTGCCTGGCAAATCCTCATCATTCCAGGAAGGGGCAGATTGTGTCTATTGCTGTAAGTTCCTTCTCTTCTGTAACGTGCATTATTGTTTACAAAGAAAGTGCTCATCCATTTCACATCTCATCCTCAGAACATCTCTGTGAGGGGAAATATTAGCTTCCCTATTTTATAGATGAGGAAATTTAGGTTGAGAGACAAGATCTTGGGGCTGATAAATGATGGAGAGGAGATTTGAGCTCAGGCTGCCTGACTCAAGTCTGTGTTCTTCTAACCTGTCCTTTACTCCCTAGATCTGAGTGCATGATTTCATCCCTCACAAGCCCGTTGCTGATCTTTTTCCTTGCATGACCTCACAGGGACTTGCAGGAATTGACTTGGAAATTGGCATAATTTTCATTTTTCAGTTTTGTCTTGTGACTGGTCTCAATGGTCTCCTCTGGGGCAGGACCCAGGAGTGTCATGTATGCATATATGTTTGAATGAACTTGAGCTAAGTGCTTCCCTCACCCTCACTGTAATTCCACCATCTCTGCCATCCCCACAGCCTTGCAGCTGGGCCCTCTGCTCTCAATAAGAGGGGGCTCCAGCCCCCTTTCTACCACCAGACCTGAGCTGAGGTGATTGGAGTGACAGAGTTTTGACTGGGTACTGTCTGGTCCTCATCAGTCCTCATTCTGTGATGGCAGACAAGTGCACCCTTCTTGATCTAGAATCTCCTCCCATCTCTCAAAGCAGCACTAGCCTGTGTACTGAGCTCTTGTTCTAGTGAACTGTCTGGGTCCGCACAGTCCTCATCAGGAAATGGTATGGGAAGACCTACCTGTTGCTGTGGACAGACTCTGTAGCTGATGGCATTGAACCAGGATCAGTAGGACCCCTGGTGTTTTCTCACCTTGGACACTCCATGTGACAGAGCAAGTGTTGACTGGACAATGAAATATGAGGGAAATATGAGGTCTTCAGGAGAGAGGTATCTACTCTAGTGCCTCTCCAGGTGTGTCTGGTCTCCCCCCTTTACTCCATCTTTTGGGATCTGCCCTCAGCTAAGGAGGTGAGAGAATTTTTAAGTCTTACTTGCAAATAATGCTGAGTTCCTGAGATTCCTCCCATCTAGGCCCTTATACACTAGAACGCTTGCTCCATGAAGGAGGTGAGCACAAGCCTCTGGGATTTCAAAACGCTGCTGGGGGAATATGAAAGGGGAGTGAATTAACTGTCCGGAGGAGGGTCAGCTCGGGGATAGGATGCACTGCCTTCTAGTTTTTAAAGGACTGGCTGTTAGGTGACTTAGAGAGCCTCGTTCCGCATGTTCAAAAGCACAGAAACGGGACTTGGCATGAAGGCAGATTTCATTTCAGTGTTGGAAAAAACTTTCTCCCAAATCAGAGCTGTTCTACAGGGAACGCGCTAAGCACTGTCTTGGAAGATTGCGAGTACTCCACCTAGAGAGGTGTTCAAACATAGGCTGGCCAGCTCCCTGACTGGAACCTGTCTAGAAGATTCCTGGATTTAATGGGAGGCTGAACTAGGTGCCCTGAATCTTCCTCCAACTAACTCCTCTTCTCCAGCGAAGCGGGCTTTCTTTAAAATGCCGGGTACGTCTGTCCCTCAGGGAGAGGGCGCTAGCGGGCGGGACCAGGCGACTCTTTCTGGCCTCCAGGGGCCTGTCTCGAGCAGCAGCAGCTCAGGAGAGGCCCCCTGCCTCCCTCTCAGGTCCCCTAGCCCGGGAAAGGGCTCGGGACCCTTGAAGGGGACCGGGATGGCGAATCTGCCCATTGGCTGCGAGACGCCATGTGAACGGCGCTGGTTGGCTGATGGGAGGGAGGAGGAGGCGGTTTCCCGGGTAACGGGAGGGCTAGGAGCGGCAGCAGCCGCAGCGGCCGCGGCTGTGGAGCACCGGCCGGAGTGCTATGGTAGACCGGTTGGAGGCGGTGGCTGGCGCAGCCGGCGTGGGCGCAGGTAGGAGCCCCTTGCGCAGCCTCCCCGGGGCTGGCTTGAGCCAGGCTGCCTCGCGCCGGGACCTGCCGAGGGAAAGTTTGCCGCGCAGAGGGACGGGCAGGAGGAGAGGGCTCGGGATGCTCTGTGGCGGGCTCCGGGGGCCGGGGCAGGGCGGGAGCTGCCGGAAGGGAGAGCGGCGGCTCCGCACGGAGGGGTGCGGGAGCCACACCTCGGCTCCGGGGCCCTGGCGGAGGGTCGGGGGCCTCTAAAACCGCCCGGCCGAAGCACAGAGACCGAGTGGGCGGACGCCCAGCGAGCGGCGCACGACGACTACCCGCGCCCCTTGTTCAGAGATGCGCGGGGAAACTCTTCCCCAGCAGATGCGGGGCTGGGGCGCGCGGCGCGGGGCTTCGAGGCGGGGCTCTGAGCGCCGGGGCGCACTTTTCCCGCCCTGGCAATGCCGCACACGCCCCCATCCGGAGTGGGTCTGTGTCCCTCTGGATGTGCGCGCCTGCGACCGAGTGTATCTCCTGGATGTGCTCTTGTGTTTCTGGGTGTCTTCTGTTTGTGTGTCTCTGCGTCACCCCCTCTGTGTGATTGTATCTCGGGATGTATCCTCGCGTCTGGGTTCCTCTGTGTTTGCTGTTGGCGTGGGTGTCTGTGAACGCCCTCTCCGGGTGCTTGTGTCTGAGTATCGCTGTGTTTGTGGATCCTTCTGTCGGCGTCTCTATGTGTTTTCGGTTTATGTGTGTTTCCCGTCTATGTGCTCGTCTTCCCGTGTATCTATGAGCGTGTGTGCGTGTATGTGTGATTTCTGTCCTATTCAATGAAGGAAGCCTCCGTTTTCTAGCCACGTATGTCTCTGAATGTAGTTCTGGTACCTGTCTCTGTGTGTCCCTCTCTCAGTGTGCAGCCTCGTGTGTGATCTGAGCTTCTGTAGGTATCTGGGTGTATGTATGTGTGTCTGTAAGTCTGTGTGTGTGTGTGTGTGTGTTTGTGTCTGGATCTTTGCGAGTGTCTACTACGCCTGTGTGTCAGTCTGTGTCTGAGTCCCTTCACTATGTGTCTGTCCATGTTTGTGTGTGTGTGTGTGTGTGTGTGTGTAGGTGAATCCCAGCGAGGGCAACCAGGCCAGGCCTCCGGTTCCCCTGGCTCCCGCTCTCCCACGCTCCCGATGCCCAGGAGCCGCTGGCCTCGGGCGGGGGGCGACGGGCAGGGCGGGGGCGCCCGAGCTCCCGGAGCTGCCGCGCCTGCCGGGCGTGCGCTCCGCTGAGCCGGCTCCTTTCTTGCCAGCAAAGGGTCCCCGGCGGCGGCGGAGGCAGCGGCAGCCCGCACCGCCCAGCTGGGGCCCTAGTGACTTATTTTTGTGTGTGATGCTTTCTTTTCTTTGGGGAAGAGGCGCGAGCACGCTTCGCTCGCCGTGCGCAGATAAAGGCGCTGGGGTTGGCGGCTGGGTCAGCCCTCTCCCGCGGCTTAGTAAAAGTGGAAGGCTGGGTGGGCTCAGTCCGGATGCAAAAAAGCCCCAGATTAAAAACCCAGTCCAGAAGCCACCATACCAAATGGCTTTCGTTCTTACATCGTATGTAACTTATTTACTGATTGATTAATGAAAGGCTAGGTCTCCAGGAAGCGCCTCTGTTTCCCCGATTGACACTGAAGACTAATTAAAAATGCTGTGTTGGTGATGAGTGTTAATTAGACCATTGCAAAGACGGATGGATGCACCGTTATTTCAGGAGCTTAACTCCAGTTCTAAGATGAAGCAGGCCAGGCTTCTCTTTCTTGCTCCCCAACCTTTAATCCAGGTTTAAAACCAGTTTCCTCAGTCCTGGCAGCCACCAGGGGGAGGGAGGCTTGGGGGGTGGGGGCTGGAGAGAGGGAGAGGAGTGGGAAGGGGCCAAAGGGTCTTTGCCTAATTTTGAAAACTTTGGAGAATTTAAGAAGCATGTTTCAACAAAAACATAAATTGGACTCAAATTTCAATACCCAGGAAAGAAGGAAGGAGTACATTCCACCTGGGCAGGCCTGGCCTGGGACTTGGCTGGCACCTGGACTCCCAAACTGGCATTCACCAGGGAATGGATTTTTATTGCAGGAAGGGAATTCAGTGGGTTTCTCCCAAGGTTGCCTCTACCTCCCATACTAGACCCTTTATTGCCCCCCGCCCCACTTCCTGGACTATACTTCCAAGCCAGTCTTTTAAAAATAATTTTTTTTTTCCTGGGTGTTTCCAAGAAGGCAGGAAGGATTCAGGCAAATGTGGAATGGGAGGCTGGAGCCTTTTGGTGCCTGTGTTTGGATCAGGCAGGAGGGAGCCTGGCAGTGCATTCAGGATGTCTTCAATAGGCTAGGCTTGTCTTCTGAACTTCAGGGAACAGCCAGGACTTGTCCACAATGCCCCCTCCCGCCCACACCTATTTTATACCACAATCTGGTCCAGCCTTCTCCTTTCTCCCCTTTCACTTGCAGCTGCTCCCGGCCCACTGATGACACGGAGAGAAGCTGCTGCTGCTGTACTGCTGCATTTAGGATCAACCCAGCACACATTTTGATTTCTCAACAATCAGCTCTCTCCCTCTCTTTTAAGTGTATTTAAACTTCCTGAGATTTCTCTGGGCCATAAGAAGCCAGGGCTTTTGCATCAGGCCTTGCTCTCATGAGGTCCCTGCTCTCCAGTCAGGAAACAGATTGGATGTGATGGCTGATAACAGCATCTCCGCTTTTCCCCTTCCTCCTGCACCCCCTCCCCACCTTGGCCCAGCGTGAGGGACAGCAAGGGCCCCAGAAGTGGGGAGACTGACTCCCAGAAAAAACAAAAGGCTAACAGGAGGTTTTCAGCATCCTCCTGCTCCCTGCTGATGGGGAGGCATTTCTGCAGCGAGAGCGTCTGTCCCCGTGTGCACTTGGGCCATGTGAACCGGCTGGAATGATGGGATGTGACAGGGTCTCACCCCGAGTGAGCGCCAGCACAGGGCCTGGTGTGGAGTGTAGACCTGTTCTCAGATGAGGGAGAGCTCTGAGCTTCGAATGGTGTAGCCCCTCTGGATCAGGGCCTTCCAAGCAGGAGACCCTTCTTGGCATGCTGCTTTTTTTCTTTTATTATTAAATTCATGAGGAGAGCCAGGAGCTGTAAAAAGTGTGGACTCTGGAGACAGACTGCTTGGGAAGAGCCAGAAAGCAGTGATGTTGCCTGAGCAGTGTGGATATGAGCAAAGGTTCTGAAGTAAGACCTGGGTTCAAATTTCAGTCCTGCAACTTCCTAGCTGTGTGATTCTTGGCAACTTACTTGACCTCCGTCATCTTCAGCTGCCTCGTCTCTAAAATGGGGCTAAGTATCTCTAATTGAGGCAAGATACTTGGCATATAGCAAGACCTTGCTTTGTTGAATGAATGAATATGTGAAGCAGGACACACAGTATCTGGCATATAGGAAGCATTCATTTTTAATAAATTTTTTTTTTTGGTGAAAGTATACAAAGCAAAACATAAACCAGTTCAACAATTTCTATATATACAATTCAGTTATATTGATTACATTCTTCAAGGTGTGCAACCATTGTTGCTATCCTTTTCCAAATTATTCTACCACCATTAAGATAAAAGCAGTTGCTATCTTTTGATCAGCCACTCTGTGCCAGCTGGTGATCGCTTGATCTTTCCAGTCTTAAGTGCTGTCATTACCTCCACTTTACAGAGAAGAAAACTGAGGCTCGGAGAGATTAAGTTACTTGCCCAGGGTCACACAATAAGAAAGTTGCAGTGTTGACATTTAAACCTAAATCCGCTTAGTTTGGGGTTGTTTTCTAGATTCAGGAAAGGGTAATAGTTGGAGCCTGTTTGTCAAAATTTATTTGCATTGTGGCCTGGAGCTATAAAATGAGTGGATGTGAAGTTTCAGCTTTGCCAGGGATGCCTTGAAAGGGTTATGGAGATGGCGTCTCCTCTCTCTGTAAGCTCAGCTATTTCCAGGGCCAGCAGAGGGCTTCACTCGCGCTGCCTTTAATGTCGGCCACCCTTGGGTGTGTCAGATGCCTCTCTTCTGGACATTCTGCTCCTCGCTGATTCTTACAAATTCAGGCTCTGTGGGACTTGGGAATTCATTTGCCAAAATCTGCTCCGGGAAAAAGCCTTCACTTTGAGAGGGATTCACCTGTGAAGTTACAGCCTTTTGAAGCTTCTCTCCTAAGCATCCGCCAGTCCTCCTCTTCCTCCTCACAAGCCTTTGTGGCTGAGTCTCATATCTGCCTTTTAACCTGCTTTGGCATTGAGCTGTACGGAATCTCTGCCTACCCAGGTTAAGAGCTTTCTAGCTGTTAGATTTCAGCTCGGCCTTTTGTGATGGGGGATGGCTTCGACGCCATTCCAAAGTAACCACCAGTCAGAACAGCTGCAAGGGAAGGTCTGTGGGCTTCTGCCTGGTGCCCGCCTCGGCCGGATCTGACCACAGCTCTCCCAGAGACTGGCGCAGCCTGAATTGTGGAATGGCTGGTGCATTGATTCAAAATGCTGGCAAGAGACTAGTGCCTTTTAGTAAAGGGTTTTTTTCCCTCGTTTCTTTCTTTCCTGGTGGTGCTAGTGCTGTGGGAAGAGGAAATCATAATTACTTAATTGTGCATTTTCATGGGGAGTCTCAGATTTCTTCCACCTCTCAGACCATTCCTGGGGGGGGTACACCCAGTACGAGTATTTTCCTTGGTGGAGAGGTCCCCTCCTCTCTCTTCCTTCTGTGTCCCTCTGAGCTTCTGTGACGTCAGCCAGAAGGTGACTGGGTGCCTCTGCTGCCTGCAGGTTCCGAGGAAGGGACTGCGGCTCCATGGCAGTTGCTTTTCAGCCCTCAGACGATCTAGGCTGCTCTTTTGCAGCCTCCCCAGTGGACCCTGGTGTCTCGCCTGCCATACGCTGCCTCCTCCAGCTGTAATTGGGGGAAATATATTGATGCTTTTTGCTTCACAGACCATTGCTTTCCTGTCTCATCATACCTTGGTGTCTTATTCCTATTATTATGATGATGATGCGCCCCACCTAGGTTTGAAAGATAGCAACTGATTTCCAGCTTCAGTGTGCTTATCTGAGGGGCTTCTCTGTGTCTCTCGCCATGAGAAGCGAGGAGCCCGTGAGGCCCCCCGAGGTTGCTTGTTCGTGGATCTGTTCAGAGGATCGAGGGACTTGGAGGAAGACCACTGGCTGCTACTTGGTATAGGCCTCACTATATGGCTCCAGATGGTGGGGAAGACAGCTCAAACCCGTGCTTCTTCACAAAAGACAAATCTGATTGTTGAACATTTTCTCCTCAGGTATGAGTTACTCCATGAAGGAAGATGACAGCCCGGGAGGGAGCAGCCTCTGTGACGAACGCCCGCAGGAACTGTGAGGGGTGGCTTTCTGCATGGTGTTTGTGGTGATTTATGGGAGTCAGGGGCTGCCAGAGAGGGATGTGGATGTTATCAGCTCGGTGGATTAAATGCCCATTTACATTGTTATTGACATATAAATTATCCGTGCCAAGGAGGCAATGAGGAAAGGCTTTCTGGGGCAGTAATGTGGCACACGCCCCAGGATATGGACTTGCCTTTGCCCAAATCTGTCCTCTGGGCTCTCATGAAGCGAGTCTCAGAACTGAAATAAAACCCAAAGTCCCAGTTCTCACAATGCCGGCAGCAGCCGCCCTCATTGCTAAGGCAGCAATGGTGAGTGAGGTTCCCGAGTGGATTTTAAGAAGTCGGGAAGACCTTTGAAGAGGTGGCGCTGATTTCCTTGGCCGGCGGGAGCTGTGTCTGGTGGTGTGCATGTCTCACTTTTGCCTGGGCTATTTTGGTCCTCTGTGGATTTGGAAGCATCGCTGAAGGAGAGAGGGGGATTGTATTCCTGGGAAATGGAATCGGTTTCTGAGTCCAGTCAACAGCAGAAGAGAAAGCCGGTTACCCATGGACTGGAAGATCAAAAGAGGGTAAGTGGCAGAGCTTTGTTGGTCACTTGGTTTGCGGTGCTGGTTATTTTGCTGGAATTGCTAAGAGTAAGTCAGCGAGCCCAGGTGGTTATCAGGACTTTGTTGTTTGTTGATTATGCTTGTTTGTGTTTCTCTGGTTAAGGAATCAGATTCTCTTCTTAAGGTGGAGATCATGCTGGCTCATCATTTTCTATGTTCTGGTACTGAGCTTCTGCCTTGACTTGTTGGTGGGCTAAAGGAGAAATAAAGAGAGAAAAAAAAAAAAATTCAATCGGGGGAACCAGAAAGGCAAAGATTTATATGCTTTAATCTAAGAGAGTCAACAAAAAGTGTTGATGTTCTAAAGTCGAATATGAGCTGATTTGTACTGAAAACCTTTTTGGGATTGATACATTCTCAGCACCTTTTGGAAATGTTGCTCCTGACAGCGATGGTTTTGTTTGAGTCATTCTCTGTGTGGTCTGTTGGCTCTTGTGTTTATGGATCAAAAACATATCCTACTCTACGCTTTGGCCCCGTCTGTGAGAATGTCACAGCCATTTAAAGTGGCCTGTTGAGCGTAGGTCATTGGCTGCCATCGGTCTGAAAGCCGCAGTCACCCAGGACCTGCGTCTACCAGTTAAAGTTCAACTTGTCTTTAAAAGGCAGACATGTTCACGAGTAGCATTGAGTGGCTGGTTGTGTAGGAAGAAAAGTTGAAGCTGTATCTTGTTCCCAGGAGAATGACTAGGACCTGAGGTGGCAAGGGTGAAATACAGCTCAAGCAGGAGCCAGTGTGTGCGTTCATCTGAAAATATCTTCTGATATTTCCTTTGAAACATTATGAATGGTAAAAAAACAAAACAAAATCAAGCAAACAAAAAACCCCTTCTGTTGTCCTCTCGGTGTGTATGGAGTATTTCCTCTCTTCGTGAGTCTCAAAGATCAGCTCTTCCCAGTATGAAATAATGTGGAGGTGAAAACTGACCTTCTACTCTTCCCTATAATTTTAGATGGCTTTTTTGTTGTTGTTTTAAGAAAGGATTTTGTGCTGGGTTTTGCTCTGACTTTCAAAGGATAAAAATAAATTTAAACAAGCTACAGTTAAAAAAACAAACAAACAAACATAGATACTGACTTGATTCCTAAACAAATAAAATAAAATCTGCTCCTGAAAGTGCACTCACTATAATCAGAATGACTGATACCAAAGGAGCCTAGACAAGTGGAATTCGTTTTGTGGTGTTTGATTTATTAAGTGCATAACCTACTGGACCTGTCTGCTCCTATTTCTTCAGGAGCTTTCTGAGAGATAGGAGGAAAATCGATAATTGTCGCGAACAGAATCTGGGATTAACTGCATTTCACTAAGTGTTAGCTAAGTTTGGTATCCAGACACTTAGCGGAGGAACATTTGGGACCTCTGACACTGTAGAATATTTTAATTGGGCTGGTACACCGAGATAATATGCAATTATGACGGCCTCTCCTTGGCTAGGTGTAGATGTCTGCATTTCCCATCTGTTCTTGGCTCTGGCTGTGTTGGGTCCACATGTACCATGGAGCCTCTGGAAGTAGAATATAACCCCAAGTGAGGCTCTGTGGCAGCTGGGGTAACATCAATTGGTCATGCTCAGCTGACATTCATTTTAACTTGAACTCTAGCCGTCATGGAGATTATTAAATTTATAATGATACATGTAAGATCCATTTTAATGACTCTCTATGCTTGGGTGAGCTCTCACTTGTGCTGGCAAAATAAGGCTTAACAGAGTATTACATTTCATCTCCTACCGAATTTTCTGGGCAGTGGTCGGAACTTTGCTTAGGAGGAATTAGTTTTTTTTCCTGATAGGCAGCGTGATCGAGTTCCGTATTGCTTAAGTACAGTTTCTGGGCCTCTAGAAATACCACCGCTGCAGCAACTTCTGTTGCTGTGTGCATGTGTGTGTTTGTGGGTAAACACACACCCTATTTGCGTCAAGTGTGAGGCTAAACAAGCCTCCCGGCGTGCAGCCTGGAATGTCTTGTCCACAAAGCTGAAAGGCGACTCTGCAGTGTTTTGGCTCAGATATCTCGGGTGAACTGAAAACGCCTCTTCAGGGGGGATTGGCTGAAAATTCAACAAAGGCACAATCGAGGCATCTGCTGGGGAGCTGGGAAATCTCTACCAGCTTGCTTAAGTCACCAAGTGTTATTGGCACCAGATCCTGGTGGCGTTTTGGTCTGAGTGTGTGTATGTGATATTTAGGGAAGGACAATTGTGGAATAAATGGGGAAACAAGACAGAGGGAGAGTGGTTAGCTTCAATTATGTTGTATTTCTACTGTCCTGAGCAGCAAAAGCGACTGTCCCTAGGGTTTGGTAGATTTCATGCACCTGGTTGTAGTGTGGCCCTAGCTTGGGGTTTCATCTGGATGGAGTGGCTAGTTCAGGGCTTACCGGGGATCTAGCAATTCTTTGTGTGTATTTGTCTGTGCTCATGCAATGAAGAATACTATGAGCTGTGAAACCAGGCAGAGCTGGGTTCCAATGCCGGTTCTACTGTGTGCTAGCTCTCTGAGGTTGGGAAAGCTACTTTACCTCTCTGATCGTCAGAGTCTACATTTTCAACACAGGATGGTAGTATCTGATTACAGGGATATTGTTAAGATTAAATGAAATAAAGCTGGTAGAGATTTTGGCACTTGGTAAATACTTAAGAAATGCTCTATATGTTCATGGGACAGATAGCAATGTGGGGCTTCATTTTTTCCTTTTGTCCTCAGATGGTTGCATTTGATTTTGTTTTAAATATATTTTTAATACCCAAGTAATATATATTCATTACAATTTCAAGCATTACAGAGGAATATAGAGTGTAAATTTCTCTTTGCTCTAATTCTATCCAGCTGTAACTACTACTAACAGTTTGGTATATATTATTCTTGACTTTTTTTGGTTTATGTTTCTTAATAAAATGGAATATACTGTACATATTTTTAAGAAACTTACATTTTCACTCACTATAGTGGGGATATTTTTCTGGGTCATTACATACACACCTACATCACCTTTTAGTGGCTGAACAGGGCTGTACTGTAGAGTGTGCCAAAATTTATTTAACTAATCCCTTACAGATAGACACTTAGATGTTTCCAGGTTTTTGTTTTTCTCTCTATTCTGTGATTTTTTTTTGTTATTACAAAATTCCTTTATTCATCTATTCAACAAGTATTTAGGAGTGCCCCCCATATGCCAAGCACCATTCTAGGAGCTAAGAATAAAGTAGACAGATGCAGTCTCTTCTCTCCTGGATCTTACATTTTAGACCAGTACCTGCAATCATGGAAATGCTCTGTTGTGGCCATGGAGCACTTGAAATGTAGCTAGTGCAACCAAGAACCTGAATATTAAGTTTTATTTAGTGTTAATTAAATAAAATTTAAATAGCCACATGTGGCTAGTAGCTACTGTAATAGTGCAGCTCTGAGCAGAAGACAACAGGCAAATATATACATCATCTATTTGCAGAAAATAAATATTGCAAAGTGGCATAATGGGTGGGGAGGGATGTGTTTCATATTTATTATTATTTTTTAATTTCCTTTTTAATTGAGGTGTCACTTTACGTTCAGTAAGTGCACATTTTAAAAGTTTACAGCTTGATGAATTTTTATGCCTCTTATATACCTGTGCAGCTACCATGCAGATCTAGATATAGACCATTTCCTGCCCCAAGAGGGTGAATTTTAGCTGAGTATAAGGAGAAGCCTCTCTGAGGATGTGTCTTTTGAGCAGAGACCTCATTGATGAGAAGCAGCCAGCCACAGGGAGACCAGGAGGAAGGCTTCAGATACAGAAGTGTCCACTCTGCATCCTGCCACTGGAATGGCATTTGAAACTGGAAAAAACTCACCATTCCCCCTTTGGTGACTTATCTTGGCACCGCTATTGACGGCAGCTCCCTGTGCCTCCCTACCAGTTAGCTACCAGTTGCTGTCGACTCAGAGTAGAACTGTGTTCCTCAGGATTTTCAAGAGCTGATTTTTTGGAAGTAGAGTACCAGGGCTTCCTTCTGAGGCACCTCTGAGTGGACTTGAACCTCCTACCTTTCAGTTAGCAGCCAAGTGTGTTAACTGTTTGCACCACTCAGGGACTGAAAGGTTGAAGGTTCGAGTCCACCTAGAGGTGCCTTAGAAGAAAGGCCTGGTGATCTACTTCTGAAAAATCAGCCATTGAAAACCCTATAGAGGCCAGTTCTACTGTGACACACATGCTTCTCTAAACAAAATCCATTGCCGTCGAGTTGATTTTGACTCACAGCGACCCTACAGGACAGAGTAGAACTGCCCCATAGGTTTCCCAAGGAGCGCCTGGTGGACCTGTTGATTAGCAGCCAAGCTCTTAATCATGTGCCACCAGGGTTCTGGTGCTTCCCTAGCACTTGTCAAATTCAAATTCTGTGCTGAAGTAGGGAAAACGCCAGAGAAGCACAGACCTGCAAGCTGTCATGGATAGAAGTCAGCGAGGTAAAGTATTGTTCGGTGCTATAAGAAGTCACTTAACTAGCATAGATGGGAGAAGTAAAATTTCCCTGACAGACACCTATTGATCAGTCAAGGGAATGACTTTCTGATCGATTTTTCTCGACTCTTTCTCAGAAGTTTGTCCTTCACAGACTGAGCTTTCCCATAGAGGATGCACACTGGAAAATAAGAAATGTTCAGGGGTTTTTAAGACGCTTGATGACTGAGTGGTGACAAAGATGGTTCAGTCTGAATATTCTCCTGGCTGTCAGCTTCTCAGCATAAAAGCCTCCTGGAGCCCGTTTTTTTGAAATGACTTTGGAGAGGGTGAACTTGGGCTTAATGTAATTAAAATTTTTAGTGTTGGCTGAACTGCTCTGGGTTTCCCAATCCTGCCCTTCAAAGGGGAAATATGTTATTGTACTTGCTCCATCAGCCTCTCCCCTTCATTTTTAATAATGGCATCCCCACCTCCCCTGTTACCTGTGGTTGTAGCTCAGATTTGTTGGACCCTTTCCACTTCAGCCCCAAGTCCACGCCTTTTCATCCAGCCAGCAGCCATAGTTGCTCCCATGCCACAGTGTATCTGGCATCTGTCTCTTTCTAGTCTCACTGCCACCTAGTTTCAGACCCAGGATTCTTGCCTGTAGTTTCCTGGACTAGCTTTCTTGTTTTGGTTTCTCCTTCTTCAGTCCATCTCCATTCCTGGCCAGGTAGATGACTCTTCCCCTAATCCAGCTGTTATCGTCCTATTCAGAGATTTCCCACCACATCTCAGAAGAGGCCACCCTCCCCAGCCCCTGGCCCTCAAGGGTGCGCCCAACTTCTAGGGTATAGTGGGTGCAAGTAGAGTCTCATTTGAGTCTAGTTGAATTTCAAACCTGGAAAAGTTCTGTAACCTCCATGAGCTCTTCCTTCAATGGTATTTACTCAGAGTTATAAGGTGCTTAGCACTGTGCCTTGCACATAATAAGGAATCAATAAGTGGGAGTCGCTGTGGCTATTATATTCTCTCATTTTATCTTACTTAGATATTCTCTTGCCAAACTCCAGTTGCTGCTCCGTAAAGTCCTCACATTTCCCCCCTACTTCTGAATCTTTGCATATGCCTCATGTCCACCTGGAATACCCTGCCCTCTCTCATCCTCCGTGAAGAAATCTTCCCCATGTTTCTATACCTTGCCTAAGTGCATCCTCCTGTAAGTCTGGGTAACAGTTTACTGTATTCTTATGTCCCAGTTATTTCCTCACATCGTGGGCTCATTGACAGAAAGAACCTGGTCTTGTCCATCTCTTCCTCCCCTGGCATGCAGTAGGCCTGCGTAAATGTTGGTTGAATGAATCAATGTTACTTGTGTGTTTCAGATTTTTCTTTCCCTGTGGTCATGCAGCTGAATCTGACCTTCCAAAATGACTGGTTTAATAAGTTGTCTACTCTTCCGGAAAGAGGAGGGAGAAATGAGATTCAAGGAGATGGTTAAGAGTTCTCTGCAGTGATCGAAACGTTTGATTAAGGGAGGCTAGATTGGGTCTGCTGAGTGGAATAGAAAAGAGTGATGTTCTAAAGGAAGAAGCAGGAGGATTTGGGTTAGTGACTTGACCTAGCTGACGGATAGGGATGATGCGAAGATGAATCTAAGACAAGCTTTGGTGTATCAGCAGCTGGAGGGGACTTTGGAGAGGGGGCCTTTGGACAGACCAACTTGAAGTAATGGTTTCTCTTAATGCTTCTCACAGCAAAAGTGCTCTCTTACTTGTGGAAGAGCTTGTTAACACCAGTGGAAGCCGGGAAATTGTTATTTCTTTTAGTCACAGAAGGAAAATAATACACACAAACATCTTTACGGTATTTTCCCAAGGACCCGTGGCTAGATTTAATGATCTTTTCAGAGAGGGTAAAAAAATTAGATCAACATGCTAAGGATAGGGAAAATAACAAAGTAACTGCTATGTTATCTTTATCGTATTTAGATCTCCCTCAAGTCGTTTGATACAGGTATTATTAACTCATTTACAGTCTTAAAAGCTGTGATTAAGGGACTTTTCCAAGGTTCCACAACTTGTTTCGGTCTGCTAGATACTAGAACTTCACGGTAATTTCACTTCGCCATTGGGATTCTATCTCTAAGATTTGTGAAGTGAGTTTTGCCTTTAATGTTATTTTTTCCAGCTTCCTCATGCGTGTGTAGATGTATGCACACAGACACACATACACACACATGCACACTCCATAGTGGGACTGACCTGCATGACATCTTACAGATTGTTCACGTTTGCTCACACAGTTTGTTCACTATGCCCGTATCATTTAGCAAGTCAGAGCTGCACACCACCATCCTCCCCAAGGTCAGTCACAGGCCAGTGGTGAGGCTGAGCTGCTTTCAAGGAATTTTCCTCCTTCGTAGTGATCCTGGCTCTGAGGTGCTGGCAGTGTGGTTAGAACTCTGGATGGATGAATGCTCACGTGTCTGGCGAGGATGCGGTTCCAGCCCTAGCTCCCCAAGCCCCTTCCAGCTGAGATGAAATGCTTACTCCTCGGCCTGGACTGGTGCTGCCGTCCCTTTGGGGCCGAGGAAGAAGTTACAAGTTGATTTGCCTCCTGACAGCTCCCTGCCTGGATGGCCTGCCTGCCTGGCATGAATAGAAGGTGTGTTAACCAAATGCTCAGGGCATGGACACCACGGACCTATCACAGTACATTTCACATGTCATTGAAGAAGCCTGGAGAGAGACTGCAGCCAGCGCAACTCAATTCAGCAAGTTTTGAGCCCCTACTCAAGTATGGGAGGAAAGAGACTAGCAATGATGGGTCCGGCCAATTCCCTGCCTTCATCTCAGTGGAGAGAATGGGAGATAGCACAAAATCAGTCTGCATTCATTCACTCATCCACATGTATTTACTGAGTGCCTGCTGTGTGGTAGCCAGCCACAGCGTAAGGCACTGGTGTCACAATGATGAGCTTAGATACTGTCCCCACATCTCTTGCACTTCCAGTGACTCAGAGGTATCCGTCAGTTCAACCAGCAGCGACAGAACGTTAGGTAAGTGTCTCTCTGGCCTGGAGAAGTCAGGAACGGCTTCCTTGGAGGAGGAGGAACTTGAGCCCTGTTTGTAAGGGGCCGAATGAGAAGCACACTGGAGGGAGGACAGAATAAGCAGCTCACATGGATGGATGTGGCCTTTCTGTGGGGCTGCAGTTAGTGTGGATGCTGCAGAACAGTAAGAGAGAGACAGTATGCTTAAGGTAGTTTGCCTAAAACAATCTAAAGTGTAAGCTCCCTGCAGGTAGACACTAGGTCTGATCCCCACCATCCAATGCACTGCCTGAGCCTGGTAGGTGCTTTGTAAATATTTGCTGAGTGAGCAGATGCGTGAATGAAAAGGATGGGGAAAGAGAATGGAGAGGCTGAAAACCTATGTAAGCAGTTGGGATTTTATCCTATAGGCACTGAGAAACCACTGAAGGCTTTGGAGTTAGGGAATGACCTGAAAGTGGCTCCTTATTTGAAAGACTCATATAAATTGCATGAAGATGGCTCTGAACATTAGTAAACAATTTAGTTAGACCTCCTAGCTCTCTCCCAAAATGGCTGCCAGAAACCGAATTACTGAGTCTTTAGCACCAAGGAGGGCCAGGATTGAACAATAAGAAATAGTAAATAGTACCAACACTAGTACTGGCATCCTGTGTAGGTATCAGGATTTGCATATTTGTGAAAGCCCTTTGACTTACCTGATCTCTTTAGACTTTACTGTTTCCTGATGATCCGTACCATTTCATCATTGATACTGTCTAAAGTATGGTTTTAAACTGGAGGGAAAAAGAGTGTCATTGCCACCTAGATTGTTTGCTGTTTGTTAATAACACAAATCTGGGACTGTATTATGTTGTGTAATTTATTAATTTAATCTTTCTAGCCTATCCTCCCTCCTCTTGAAAATTAGGGTAATAATAAAACCTTTGGTGAAGATTATAAGATATAATGCACTTTAAGTATTTACTACTTAGCGCACAATTAAGTATTAAATAAATGGTAACTGTTATAATTCATATCAGGTGTTTCCTTATTTGGTGAAATTCCTTTAAGCGGCATATTTGGGTTAAAAAAGGGGTAGGGGCTAATGTTGCTAGTTCACTTAAGTTTACTTTCCCAGTTGACTGAAGTTCTCATAGAATTTTGTCCAGTTTAAACTTTTGTTGCCACACATCCTCCTAAAAGAAAGCCTGCTTTTCTGATTTAGAAAGTACAGTTGATGAACACAACCAAATCTTCCTTTGTGTAGCAATCTTGTAGGACCTACCTCGGCCTCGTCATTCCGAACATTAAATTATAGTACACATGACTCTGGTTTGTAGGGATTAGGCTAAAACTTCTCCTGTGATCCCAGGACACCCCCTGCAAGTTGCATTTTTGCTTAAATCTGTTTTATGAATTTCATTTGTTATACTTTGTGGCATCCCCTAAACCCTGAGCACCAAGAAGAAAAAAAAAAATCTGGTTACCTAGAGGTGAGTTACAATTAACCAAGGCTTTTGGAACCCTGTCCTAGTTATTTTTCTCCTAAAGCTTAGATTCTTCCCTTCTTGGGGTTTGAATCAAAATAAGGACATCCCTGACTCCCATCCGCAGAGCATTAATTTTTAATCTTCTTTCTCTTTGGGACAATTAGAAACAGAGGGATGTGGGGGTTGGGAAGAGAAATGGGAGGCGATGCGGATGGCAGAGCAGGAATGGATGTTTTACAATGCAGCCTCTTCCACAGAGAGAGAGCAACACTGAAGCCCTGCATCTGCCGTCTTAGGGGAGGAAGCAGAGGCATGCACTGGGAAAGGGGGTAGGTGGCTGGCCGAGCCAGGTAAGTATATTTCCTAACATGGGAACTGGGGGTCATTCTGGGAATGAGCGGGGACTGTATAACTGCATATTAGAAAGGGAGGTTGAGAAATAAACTAGGGTGTTAGGTGGGTATTTCTCTCTTGTTGTTAGGTGCCCTCAAGGCTATTTTGACTCGTAGTGGCCCCATGTGACAGAGTAGAACTTCCCCATAGGTTTTTCTAGACTATAATCTTTATGGGAGCAGATTGCCAAGTCTTTCTCCCATGGAGCCTCTGAGTGGGTTTGAACCACCAACCTTTTGGTTAGCAGCCAAATGCTTAACCATTGCACCATCAGGGACCCTTAGCTAAGCTGAGTAAGTAAAGACAAGGTTACTGAAAGCTTTGTCCATTTCCAGGATCCATGCTCCCTTGAATCTCTGGGGTCACAGTGGCACTTGAAGGGCAGGAACCAACGTTTTGGTTATAACTAGCAAGATCCTATGTCCTTTATCCCTTTTGTGAAGCTGTCACAGACGTTCCAATCTGGACACTTGGGAACTTGGTGCTTTTATGTTCAGAATCCAGGCTTTGTTAGATTCCTAGGTAGCTGAGTGAGGTTTTTTAAGGACCCCCTCAAAGGATGGATTGTAGATGAGAGGTTCCCTGGGAGTGTGTGATTCTAAGTTTAAGTTAAGTATTTCTCTCTCTTTTTTTCACTTCTTTAACTAGAAAATGTAATAAACAAAAATTCTTAATGACATGGGAAAATGTTCATGAGAAGCTAAAAAGTAGCACAAAGAATTGTAGTTCTTACACCCTGTACATCTCACATGTGTAAACCTGCATTTAATTAATTGCATTAAGTTTCTCTTCACTAGATATTCAGTTTCATGCTTGTTTCTGAATTCCTTACACAGATTACAGTGCTTGGCACATAGTAGATGCTCATTAAATGAATAAGTGAATGAGAATCAACATTCTGACTGGCAGGGGTGAAAGGGGGAGATAGAGATGACTCCTCTTTCTGTCCTTTGACTCTGAGTTAGACTCTTGGTGACGTACTGGAGCAGTAGCATCTTAGAAAGGAAAAGACTTTAATTGTCTTTAGCTTTGTGATGGGAGAGAGGCTTTCTGGGAAGACTGCTTAGAGGTGAATGTTGTGCATTTGTGTGTCTTTATGTACATGGGGTTTCTTGACTGTGAAGACCCAGTTTTATATCTATTATCCACCCCCCTGGCAAAAAAAATGAGCCTTCTTCCTTTGAGTTTCCATGGGTCCATGGTGACGGGTGACCTGGAAGGTCACTTCATTGATGTCTGCGTGGGCTCATCATTTAGAAGTGAGATTAGAAGCAAGAACAGTGGCTCAGATGTACCCAAAAGGGGAAGTATTGAATAAATCAGTGCAAAATACGTGCTTACGTGTTGCAGCACAGTGAGAAAATTATGAGAGTAATGAGGAGGCTTGGGTTCGAGGGGGGAGAAATATCCTGTTGAAGCTCATGGGAAGTTCTGATATGAAGACAAATGATATAGCTATTGATTTAGAAGTACCTGGACTCACCTGGGGTCTTTCTTACCCAGAGGAGAGGTGTACGATATTAGGTTTATGGTGTTATTCTTCCAGGTGATTCTTCTAGAAAAATAGGATGAGAAACAGCTGTGTGCAAAGAGGTATTGATTAGGTTGGTCCTTTGAAAGCCAGCCAGAGTGGTTTGATCCTGGTACTACCCAATGATCCCCCTTGACCAAAGTTGCCATCATTAGACTGCATGCCCCTTGTTGTAGTTTAGATCATTATTGTGCAAATAATCATTTTCCCTCACTCACACCCTCATGAGAGGAGGTTACCTTCTTACTCCATTGATGTTAGGAATAGCCAGTGAACTGCTTTGGCCAATGAAATGTGGGTAGAAGTGGCAATGAGCCAGTTCCAAGCCTAGGCCTTAAGGGGCATAACTTATTTCCACTTGCCTTTCTGGGAGCTTCTGACCTCCACCATCAGAAGAACATGCCCCAGCTAGCTGTTGTCACTCCATTCTGGGTCCCAGAAACACGTGGAACAGACCTGAAGCAGAGCCACCCTAGCCAACATGTAGACCTATAAGTAAGAAATAAATGCTTATTTTTGTATGCTCTTGCAGATTTTCTGTTTGTTATGAGCTATGTTAACCATAACTGGGATGGGTAATATTTACCTTATAATGCTATAAACAAAAATTAGTGTCATACAGGGTGTTTCAAAGTGTGGTCCTGGAGCATTTGCATCAGAATTATCTGAGGAGCTTCTTAAAATGCATATTCCCAGGCCCTAACCCAGAACCACTGAAAAAGACTATTTAGTGTTAGGGCCCAGGAATCTGCATTTAAAATAAGCATTCCAGTGATCCTAATACATGACAAAGCTTGAGAATTATTTTTATAATAAATTAAAACCTATGACTACCCCCATCAACACCAAAATAAGGGTTCTGCAGAAATGGGTTGGAGTAAAAGTTTTTTTTTCTTTTTTTTTTTTTAAATTGCAAAGACTTTCACTTAAGTTACCTTAGGAAAAAAGAGGTGTTTTTTGTGTGTTTGTTTATGAAAAGGACACATGTGCTTTGGAACCCAGAGAAATTTCAAGAACTAGGCTTCAGGAAGGGCGGGAGGCGAGGCAGCTTGGTCCTGGTTACTTGCTCTTCCTTGACTGTCTTTTGTCATTTCTCCTCCTCTCTCGATGCATCTGTTCCCTTCTCTTCTCAACACCCTTCCTCTGCTGATACTCATAGTTTCTTTCTCTGCTCTGTTAACTTTATAGCTGACCCTCATCACCCTTACCTACCATCATTACCTAACTCTCAATACCACCGTCTGCTGAGAACTTCCCTCTGTGTTTCTTCAGAGTCATGAAATAATTGGATTGGTCCATCTCATCTTGCCAAGCCTAGAAGCAAGTCCAAAGAAGAAGACGGCCTCTGGATTGACCACTCTTGAGTTATGTGTCTGTCCCTGGGCCCATCAGTTATGACTAGGGTGGGGCCAACATCACATGGTATGGAACCTAGCCTTTTAGGGTAGAGTACTCCAGAAGAAGACTTGAACATGCAGGCAATGACTGGCATCTCAAATCCATTGGGTAAAATTTAATGGAAAAAAGAGAGAGAAAAAGGCTGGAGAACAGGAGGCACTCTCTGGATTGGATAGTCAGGAGAGTAATGGAATAATCTGTTGAATGTTTGTCTTCCTCATTGGACTGTCTCTCCCCTCACAAAGTTTACAATCCCGTGGAGCAACCAGGCATTAAATGAATAATTAAATATCTTCTTATGTTCCACAAATGGACAAATGGTATATACCAGAGAGGATGGAGCTTTCCACTGTGGAAAATAGGAGGCCGAATGGTGAGGTGGAAAGAGCTTTGGGAACTAAACAATCCTGGGTTCAATCTCTGCCTCAGAATTTACTGGTTTTTTAATCTTGGGAAAGTTTCTTAACTTCTCTGAGCCTCAGCTGCCTCATCTATAAAATGGAGATACTAATAGTACCTGGAGTCTCTGGGTGGTGCAAATGGTTAACTCGTCAAAAGGTTGGCAGTTTGAATACACCCAGAGGCACCTAGGGACACAGGCCTGGCAACCTGCTTCAGAAAGTCACAGCCTTGAAAACCCTGTGGAGCAGTTCTGCTTTGCACACAGCGGCTTGCTATGAGTTAGAATTGACTTGATGGCAACTAACAACAACAACAACAGTGGATCATGTGTGTAAAGTCCTTAGCACAGCATCTGGTATGTTGTACTGGTGCTGACCAAAAGTGAATTCTCCTTTATCTGGACTCTGAGGTTTACTTGGGAAATTGTCTCTGAGTTCATGCTTAGCTATGAGCAATTGCATTTTGTTATTGAGGTCTCTGTGGGTCCACTTTGGGACCATCATCCTTTGTCTACAGAAGTCTGAGAAAAAGTCACTCTTTAGCGTAGACTTAGGTTCCAACCCAGTTCTGTCCCCTCCTAGAGTGACAGCTATAACTGGACAAGTCATATATCTCCTTTGGGCCTCTGTTTTCTCCTCTGAAAAACGAGAGGTTGCAGATGATCTTCAAGATGCTTTCCTGCTGGGCTGGTGCAAGAGTCTTTGACTCCTTGGCCCAGCCCTCTGCTAGGATTTGGTATGTGGGTCGCTTTTGGGGGGATCTTTCTGCTAGGAAGTCAGAGCAAAGTTCCCAGCTGTATAGTGTCTTCTTCCCTGGCAGCCTTCCATGATTCTGAGGCCAGTAAGCCAAGCTCAGGGAGCCACCTCGCTCTGTGGATGAGATCAAGCAGGCTTGAAAACCCAAGTGTTGGATGTGTGAACTCTCTTCTCTTGTGGCCATCAATCACTGGCAGAGCCCAGATAGGACTGCAAAGAGGGAAATGGCAAATAAGCAGTTTTGCACTGCTAGAACAATGTGAAGCCCTTTGCCTAAGGTAATTGAAAAAAAAAAAAAATCTAATTTCTGCCTGCGCCCCTGGTGTATCTTCCCATTTGGATTCCTATGGAGTCTCCAAATCTTATTATCAACACAACTGAGGAGGCAGAGGGGATTCGTCTGCTGGAGTTGGCTTGTAAGGAGAATTCCCAGGCCCCCAGAATGGTGCGTGAAGATCACCGAGCAGGAAGAGAAGTCTCAGCTAGATTAGGGAGAATGAGATGGGCAGGGGCCTGAGTGAGGGGGGCAGGATGGGGGAATAGGGCAGGCTGAAGGGGCGGGGATGGGCTAGCAATTGCAGAGGCTCTGTAGTGCTGGGTGCTTTCTGTACGTTATTTCTTTTAATCCTTGCTTCAACAGCACGTGAGAGGTAGTGCTATTATTCCCACTTTACAGATAAGGAAATAAAGATGCAGAGAAATTTGGTAACTTTTCCATGGTCCCAAAATCTGGAAGTGGTAGACCTGGGGCTGGAAGCCAGCTCTGTGTGACTCCAAAGCCTGTACCTTTTTTCATCATATACTGTTATCAGACGTTAATAGACCACTGATGTGCTTTTTGTCATATTATTATTACCCTGTATCTGTCTTTAAATTGATTCATTTTTAAAGTATTTATGTGTCCCAGTGATAATATCAATGAAATCCTGGATTTGATGTGCTACTTATTTTCTTTCTAATACCTATTAAAATAAAAGCATAGTTATGACATTTTTGCAAAGTGCATCCATGTACCACCTAGAATAATGTTTTATGCCACCAGGGGTACACAGACCTCATTTTGGGAAACACTGCCCTATAGCATAAATAATACAACAATGACACAATTATAATATCTACCAATTATTGAGCACTCACCATATGCCAAGCACCAAACAAAGCATCATAGTGGATAGAACACAGACTCTGCAGTCAGTCCTGTTTGCAGCTCACATCTGCCTTCAGCAACTTAGTTATCCTCTGTGCCTCAGCTTCCTCATCTGTAAATTAGGCACAATAATAGTATCTACCTTCTAAAGTTGTTTTGAGAGTTAAATAAGTTAATAACACTTAGAAAACTGCCTGGAACATAGTTAAGTGCTATGTAGGTATTAGCTATTATTCATTCATATTTTATTATTTATAAATTATTGTTTATTATTTATATTTATCATTTATTGAATAATAATGTATTAAATAATTAATTTTTGAGTATGTTCTGTGTATCAGACACTGTTCTGTAATCCTTGCAAGAATCTAATGAGGTAGGTATTATTATTATCATCCATATTTTACAGATGAGAAACCTTAGATAAATTGAGTAATTTCTCCAGGATCCACCAGCTAATGTATGATGAAACAGATTCAAAGTCAGGTATGTCTGAATCCATAGCTGGTTCTCTTGTCTCCCTGCCATTACTTCCTCCCCAAGAAAGGAAGTCCTGCTTCCTGACACTGAGGTGCCTACCCACTTATTTCTCAGATGTGTGGTCAGACTTCATCCTCTTGGGCCAACTGAGTCTTGCCTGGTTTTTAGAAAGCCGTCAGTGTCACCCTATCTGTCCCTGTCTTCCAGTTTTGATTCTAGTTACATGTCAGCGGGTCTTCCACTCCCATTAGGCTGTCTGGCTTCTTGGGTCCTTGGTAGCATCTATCCAGAGCCCTGGAGCCCCTGCACACAGTGGATAGTCAACATGTGTTAGAACACAGGACTATGAGGAAGTACAGAGACCTGGTGCAGACAGATGCCACTGTAACAGTAACAACAACATTCAAAAACGAACATCTTGTTTTGCGAGTCTCACGAGTTAAGGACCTTTTTTTCCCCGTTATGAAATAATTGTTTGTTTTACAAAAGGTGTCACCATGAGGTTCTTTTCATTAGAGAACTTTAAAAACCTGTGATCCTTTGCCGATTTTCATGGGTTTGTTTACTTTGTAGAGCTCTGTTTAACCATACCACAATATTTTGGCTTTTGGTTTTTCCATATTCCATAGGAAGATCTCTGGACAGAATATATTTTATCTTTAAGGATGCCTGAGCTTGTTTCTGAGGGCAAGACATTCACATCTGTTCCTTCCTTGGAAAGAATGAGCCAGAAATGTTCCTGTCTGAGGTACCTTTGCAGATGTTTTTAGAGCCCAAGTTTCATGGGATTCCATGGATGATAGAGGACGTAGAAGATAGCTTGTGTTTAGAGGATCTCAGGCAGGACTGGGATCCCTAGTGCAAACAGATGGCACTTGTCCACTTTCACCTTATTCTCCCCTTTTTTCCAACCAGCCACCGTGTCCACTCATCAAGATTTATCTCACATTCCTAATCGCTTGAAATCTTCTCTATCTTATCTCTCTTATTCTTTCTTCTCTGACTCTTTAAAAACTCTCTCTCTCTCTTTTTCTTTACCTAATACATATTTATTTCATCCTATCACACGTGGGTTAAGAGCATGAGCTGTGGCAACAAATAGATGAAAATATGGGCTGAGCCTTCAGAACGTTGCTTCACCTCTGTTTGCTTCAGCTTCTTTCATTGATAAATGGGGTAAACAATATATGTTATATACTGGGTTTATGATGAGGATCAAACAAGATAATGTAAGTACTCAGAAGTACCCAGTAGACAATATACACTCAGTGAATGTTGGCCAGGAGCAGTGATGTGGTAATAATGGTAGCTGTGTTCCCAATTAGAGTGTAAGTTCCTAGAGGGCAGAGACTGAGTCTTGTATTTGTTTTCTATCCTTCAGAGTTGATTCTAATGCTGAAGTCATAGCAGCACTCCATAGATACTCAATGGACTTGAAGAAGTTGCAAATTGTATGCTTCCTTCTGTCTACTTCATTTGCATTTAAATATGTTTGGGGTTTGTTTGATACTTGGACCAGTGGTTCTCAGCATGTAGTCCCTGGACCAGCAGCTTTGGCATCTTCTGAGAACTTGTTAGAGATGAAAATTTGGGGGGCTCACCCTAGGCCTAGTGAATCAGAAACTCTGGGGGTGAGCTGTAATCTGTGCTTTCACCAGCCCTCCAGGTGATTTTGAGATTCTGATACATGCTAAAGTTTGAGACCACTGGCTTAGACGAATTTATAATCTGTATTCTTCAACCTCTTTAAACAAGACCCAGAGAGACCAGTGTATTTGCTAACTAATTGGGCAAGAGGGTACTGATTCCTTAAAAAGTATTTTATTGTATTTTAGGTGAAAGTTTACACAGAAAATTAGTTTCCCAATCAATAATTCATACACAAATTGTTCTGTGACATTGGTTGCTATCCCAGCAATGTGTCAGAACTCTCCCCGCTTCCATCCTGCCTTCCCCGTTTCCATCCATTCAATTTCCTTGCCCCTTCTTGCCTTCTCATCTTTGCTTTTGGCCAAATGTTGCTCATTTTGTCTCGTATAGTTGATTGTTCTAAGGAGCACATTACTCTCAGGTGTTTTTTTATTTTATAGGCCAATCTGTTACTTGGCTGAAAGGTGACCTCCAGGAGCGGCTTCAGTTCCAGGTTAAAAGGGTATCTTAGGGCAATAGTATTGGGGATTCCTCTAGTCTCTATTAGTTCAATAAATCTGATCTTTTTTATGGATTTGAGCTTTGTTCTACATTTTTCTCCCATTCTAACTGGGATCTTCTCTTGTGTCCCTGGTCAGAGCGGTCGGTAGTGGTAGCTGGGCACCATCTAATTCTTCTGGTCTCATGCTAGAGGAGGCTGTGGCTCGTGTGGGCCATGAGTCTTGTGAACTAGTTGCTTCCTTGAGTCTTTGGTTTCCTTCACTCTTCTTTGTTCCAGACCAGAAGAGACCAATAGTTGTATCTTAGATGGCTGTTCACAAGCTTTTAAGACCCCAGACACTACTCATCAAAGTAGGATGTAGAACATTGTCTTTATGAACTATGTTATGTCAGTTGACCTAGATGTCCCTCGAGGCTATGGTCCTGAGCCTTCAAACCCAGTAACTCAGTCCCATGAGGTGTTTGTATATGTCTAGGAAGTTTCCATAACTCTACCCCCATGTGCTCTCTTATGTATATGAATAATATGCAGCACATACAAATATATTTATACGAATGCCCACAACTACAACTATATATGCACACCCATGAACTACTATATGCCATCCCACACCTATATAACATACATATGTACCTATGTAACCACTCACAAATTTTTGGTTGTTATTACTGTTGTTGCAGAATTGTATATGTTAGAGCATTTACCATAGTTGTCCTTTATTCTTGTGTACCTCTCAATGTCTTCATTTACCTTGGTCATGTTGTGCTGACTTCCCCTATATTATGTATTGCCTTTCCCTTCACCAGAATTGACATGTGTCTACTATCCAGTAAGTAATTCTCCCTCCCTCTCCATCCTCCCTGGTAATCATCAAAGAACATTGCTTTCTGTGTGTAAACCTATTCTTAAAGTTTTATAAAAGTGGTATCATATAATATTTGTCCTTATAACACATTGTTGTTGTTAGGTGCCGTCAGGTTGGTTCCGACTCATAGCAACCCTATGTACAACAGAATGAAACACTGCCTGTTCCTGCACCATCCCCACAATCGTTGCTATGTTTGAGCCCATTGTTGCAGCCACTGTGTCAATCTATCTCACTGAGGGTCTTCCTTATTTTCACTGACCCACTACTTTACCAAGCATGATGTCCTTCTCCAGGGATTGGTCACTCTTGATAACACGTCCAAAGTATGTGAGGTGAAGTCTCGCCATCCTTGCTTCTAAGGAGCATTCTGGCTGTACTTCTTCCAAGACAGATTTGTACATTCTTCTGACAGTCCATGATACATTCAATATTCTTTGCCAACACCATAATTCAAATGCATCAATTCTTCTTTGGTCTTCCTTATTCATTGTCCATCTTTCACGTGCATATGAAAAGATTGAAAATGCCATGGGTTGGGTCAGGTGCACTTCAGTGCTGCAGATAAGGGGCCCATTTTATAGTTTCTGTGTCGTTGAATAAATAAAGGATTTATTCATAAGTTTTTATCTTCCTGGAAATATAAGAATATAGACAAAACCTGCTGCTTTTTAAGATGCCTGCTCTTGGCCAACCATTGCCTCAAAGAACAGAGCATAAACCTGAAGGGAGAGTGGCCCTTGCTCTTTTACTGTGAAGTGAAAACAGGCCTGATTATAGCAGCAGCCAGAGAGGGAGGGTTAGGAACAGCTCTGAGAATGAGGAAGTCTTGGGAGGAAATGTCAGTGGCCAAAATTATCTCTCATTTCAGCAGCCACTGAAAAGAGCCCCACCTGACGCCTTCCCCTGTGGGGTGACCTCTCCCCTGTGCCAGCACGATGGCCCAGATGGGGCAAGAAGGGAGCAGTCATCAGGGTCAGGTTACCAGTGGGCATGACGTCAGGGCTGCTCCCAGCTCCTAAGAGCCCCAGCCAGCCGGTGCTGAGAGGCAGCAGCTGCACCCAATAATGCTGTGCCCTCATGGAGCCCTCCGCTGTCCGGTCCAGGCTCTAGGGGATGAAGAAGGGCTGTAGATGGACCCTGGAATCTCTGTGTGGTGCAAACAGTTAACACACTCGGCTGTTAACCAAAAGGTTCGAAGTTCCAGTCCACCCCAAGGGGTCTTAGAAGAAAGCCCTAGAGATCTACTTCTGAAAAATCAGCCATTGAAAACCCTATGGAACACAGTTATACTCTCATACACATGGGGTCTCCCTGAGTTGGAGTTGATTCAGTGGCATCTGGTTGCAGATAGATGGATCCAGGGCTGCTCTTCCTCCTTCCTGTTGAGTTCTCCTAGCGGAGACAATGGCAAAGTTGCCATTCCCAGATTTCTCTGGGAGTTCAGTTTGCAGAGGAGGGGAGCCAGGAGCACCTGGGCAGGCAAGGATGTAGGTTGTTGAGTCAAAAAAAAGGCTTCAGGTCTCTGGGATGGGCCTGCCAGTGATGGCTAGGAGGGAGAGAGATGTCCTGGGAGGAGTAAGATTTGGAATCGGATCCCAGATTAAATCCTGGATCCAGCCCTTACCATGAGACCATATGCAAATTGCTTCTTCTTTTAGAACCTTTGTTTTCTCATCTGTAAAATGGGAATAGTAACACTTTTCAGGAATTTTTCTTTTTAAGGATTAAATGAGAAAGCACCAAGCGTGCCTGGTGCATAGTGAGAGCTCGGTACGTGGCCGCCTCCCTGCCCCAACAATCCCAATTATTAAACAGACAATTAACTAGAGTCTGATAGCTGCAGTTTAGTAGCCACTAGACTCTTCCAGTGATGAGTTCTGTCAGCTCTTCAATTTTTATTAGGGGGACAGTGTAGAGCAGGTTTCCCGAGTCTGGGTAGATTCCCCTAATAATACATGAGTCTTTAAATCCAGTGTCCTCATTTTGCAGACAAGGACACTGAGGCCCAGAATTGCCACACTCAGAGTGGTAGAACCAGGATGAGGCCCTCAATCCAGGTCACACAGAATCACTTGTAATTTCTTCACCCCTTGGGATGTTCTCACAGCCTCTGAGCTTTTGAATGTGCTGTTCCCACTGCCAAGAACACCATCCCACCAACTGTGCTGAACTGTCTGTCCTTCTTTTAAGATTCAGATGGAAGCCACTTCCTCTGAGAAGCCTTCTCTGACCCAACCCTACAACCAGCTGGGTTGGGGGCCCCTCCTCTGTGCTTCCAGGGCCCCTCGAGCTGACCTCTGTGTGGGTGGCACTTATCATATTGAGTTGTGAAGATCTGTTTCCTGTCTGACTCTCCTACTTGACTATGAGCTTTTCAAGGATTCAGCCTAAGTCTTATTCAGTTTTGTATTTCTGGGCTCATGCCTGCCACATTGGAGCTGCTCAAGAACTATGCATCCAATGAATGGATGAGCCAATGAACAAATAGCAATCATATAGGGTGGTGCCCATGGTTATGGCTTTTCCAAAAAGGCTCCCGCTGGCTCTGTTAAATAAGATGATGGATCCCTTGCCCATCTGCTCTCAGAGACTTCTCTGCCTTCTTCTGGGGTGTTGTCTGTCCCAGCAGTTCAGAGTGCAGTCACGCACTGCTTATGGGACCTTAAGGGCTAGAACAAAACCCTCCCAAAGTGAGACCTGGGGAAGTCTGACCTTTAGGGTCTATATTTAAGACAACCTTGCAGCTTTCTTGAGGCTTTGTCCTTGACTGACATCCTTACAGGGCCTGAGTTCCCAGAAGATGCATTAGCAGAGACATCAGTATATTGCACTTCAGAGCCTAGTATAAATAGCTCTGATGTGCATTCATTCATTCACTCATGCAGTCATTCAGTGTGTTCCTCCTTCCATTAGGGCACATAATCACAAAATGACTGTATATAACTTTATCACTCACTGGCTCTGGTGTCACTAGAGATGGCAATTATGTTTTCCCAAAGGCCAGATTTGGGGGGTCAGGAGGGCAGGCTGATGGAGCACTGACAAGTACTCTAATGTCAGCTTTAAAATATGCAATAGAATCCTGAGGTAATATGCCCCACCCTGACATCCACACATGCCCCCAATGTCTAGTAGCAGTGTAGGAGGTACAGCTGATCTCTTCCTTTCCCAGGCCAGGGAATAGCCAGCCGGACACAGAAGCCCAGTAGAATTTGAAGCCTTAAGACGGGCAGCTACCCTAATTTTGCGCTCGTATAGACGCAAACCAGCAAGTTTACTCTTGGCCTCCCTGTTCATCTCTGGGAGAAGTCAGGAAAAATGGTGGGATGTTGAATGAGGTCAAGCTCCTACGATCTACTGCAGCAGGATTGTAAGAAACTGGACCTGGGGTGTGTGTGCGACCCTGGAAAAGTTATTTCACTATTTTGAGTCTGAGTTTTTTTCATCTGTATGATGGGGTTAGTAATCCCAGCCCTTCCTCCCTCATAAGGTTGTTGTGAGGATTAAATGAGGTCATGTTTGTGAAAGTGAGGAGGATGCCAACAGCTGATGTTCACTGGGTACTTATTACACACCAAGCACTGGTCTAATTTCCATTTTATAAGTAAAGGACCCAAGGCTCAAGGAGGTTAAGTGCTTTGCTCAAAGTCACATAGCAAGTAAGTGATAGAGCATGGATTTGTCATGTGTCTGACTCCAGAGCCTGAATTTTTAATTACTATATCATATACTGTTTCAGATTTTAGCTGTGTGACATTGGACAAGCCACTTCCCTCTCTGGTCTTCCATAGCACCTTCTGAAAATGATAGACTTGGCCTGGATTCATGCTGAAGTCTCTTGCAGCTCCAAACTCCTAATTATATTTTAACAAAGGACACATACACACACCACCCTACAGCCCCTGCTTCCTCTGAGTCTGGTCTTCTTTGAGCATGGAAGGCATTGGCCATCCTTGAGCTGAGAAAGTGTGCAGGAAGAGTAAGCAAATTCTAACACTCATCTAAATAGCAGAACTGAGCCTGCCTAAGTGGGAAATGGATGTTGTAATACAAAGGCAGTTAGCAGGGTCCTTGGAGGTTTCAGCAGGATGTAATTATGGTTCTTAAAAAAAAAGGCTTGCATATGTTTTTGAGCAAACTTAACAGATGCCCGGATGTCATGTCTGTATTCTTTAGGGAGTCTAGAATGACTAATTTTCTATAGCAAGTTCGCATAGTACATTGGAACAACCCATTGCAAATCAATTCCTAGGGTGCAATTTAATGAAAGCTTTCATTGATGATTCAGATTAATATTCTAAATACCTTTATAAAATGACCACAACTTCATTTCTGCCTGGTTTACTCCATGTTTGATAAACTAGATGGATAGTCCTCTCTGTAGTTATAGCTTAATAAAACAAAAACAACAAACCCATAGCCGTCAAGTCTATTCCAACTCCTGGTGACCCTATAAGACAGAGTAGCACTTGCCCATAGCATTTCCATGGCTATAAATCTTTATGGAAGCAGACTGCTGCATCTTTCTCCCATGAAGCGGCTGGTGGGTTCAAACCGTCAACCTTTCGATTAGCAGCCAAGAACTTTAACCACTGTACCACCAGCACTCCATCACTTAATAAGATTCTTTTGAAAAAAGAAATCCTTAGCCATGCCTACTTACAGGGATGGAGGGCTTTAATACTGTGTGGTTCATGTCTTGGAGCAATATCCTTTGCAAACTTTTGTGACTTCCTTAGAGATTTTCTTTGAGCAATGTGCCCTAGAGAGATCTGCTAGATAGTTCACTACTATTTTATTGTAGAATTAAGTGCACATTGATTTTAAATAATCAATACCCAGTTGAGGCAGCTCGGGGGCCATATCCTTACCCCAGAAAAGTCTATCTGGAAAAGTCTCTCGGAAACCCATGTCCTCCTGTGTGTCTGTTGATAATATTGAGCAGCCACATCAGGAAATCGAAAGATAACAAGTCTAGTTTCCTTTGATGGGTACCTTGACATCTCTTTTCTTGTTGGAGCTCTGACCAGTCTGATAAAATTCCAACTGAATCTTTTGAGTCAAGTGGCTCTTGTACAGACCTGGTTGCAGGCTTCTGTGATCCCTTCTCAGTACCGGCTGCCTTGGGAGCCAAAGAGTTTTCCTAGTAATAATAAACAGTTGAAGACAGTTGAAGATGGAAGCCTTGCACATGTCTGGTTTGGACAGAATGTCAGCCTTTCAGTTGCCTCCAACTGTTCATAACCCTTCATAATTTCATAGCCATCAATTTCCCCTCCTCCCCCACGGGCTCTCTCCTTGGCCTGTTGCCCACATCCCGTAATTGGGCCAGTCACCCCCATGATCTTTCCTTTGCTGAACCTGATTAATAATGTACTCTACACATTTCCCTGTTGCATCAAATACCAATTTGGCCTGAATGGGTGAAAGAATGGCTAATGAGGAAATGGTTAAGTCTTCTTATTGGACAAGCTTTTTTTTTACTGAGCTGGTCTTGGGAGATGGGGAAGAGAGAAAGCTGCATGGTGACATTTTGCTCAGCAAGTTTTTGTCAAACTCCACGGAAGAATCTGAGTCTAATTACCCTGATGCTGCTATTGTGCAGGTGAGGGTGTCATCTGATATTGAGTGACTCTGAGCAGTAAAGGCCTAATAGGACACAGCTTTGTGACAGGTGTTTGTCCACTCCTCAAACGTTTCTGCTAGAGGGTTTGGGCCAAATGGAGGATAATTGCAACATGGGATGGAATATTTATTTAGGAAAGAAGGAGGAGGATAGCCCTCTTTTTCCCCTGCAACTTTCTTTGTGTCCTGAAATGGCCCGGGAATGTGCTAAGTCAGAGGAGGACTGGCCGAGCATAGAGCTGTGTAACCACAGAGGAGAACATGGTGCCTGCACTTGCTGGCTCCCCACCATGCAGAGATACATCATTTGCAGTTGCTTTGAAGGCCAGATTTGCTGACAGTTAATGTTAAGGAGACATGTGCCAGGAGATGTGGCTTCCAAGCTGTGTAACAGCAGCCAGCTGGGCTCTCCAGCTCAGTTTTGGAAGGATTCCATCACTCCTCAGGAAGAGGGTGTTTTCTTGGCTGTTACTTCTGAGCTGCTCATAGCCTTGTAGAATGTCAGAGGTGGAAGGTTACTTGAGACCAACTAGTCCAAGCCCCCATTTTACAGATGGAAAAACTAGGGCTTTCAGGTGGCAAGGGACTTGCTCAACGTCATACAGCAAGTCTGCTTCTATAATCTTTGTCATCATTGGAGAAGAATGTCAGAAAAGTGGAAACAACTGGATTAACCAAGGTTTATTGAGCACTTACTATGTACCAGACTCTGTGCTAAAAACATTACACGTACACTTTTTCTTGATCTTTAGAAAAAACCAGCAGGTGTGTACTGTCTACTGTCTCCATTTTACAGATGGGGCAGTGCACTTTGGAGAAGGTAAATAACTTGTGGAGGAGCCCGCACTCAAATCCTCACTGTCTGACGCTAGAGTCTGCTTCTCGATCACCATGCTGTTCCACCCCCACCCCCTCCCCAGCTGATTCTAGTTTAATTCCTCCTCATTTACAGGTGAGGAAACTGGGGTAAAAAAGGGAAGCAACTTACCCAAGGCCACTCAAATAGTTGGTGGAAAATACTATTGTTATTGCTATTCAAAGGAGGTAACATTTATTGAGTGCTTACTGTGTACCGGGCTTTGTGTTGTGTGCTTTGTAAGTACTCTCTTATTTAATTTTTATTGCAATCCTAGAGGCTAGGTCTTACTAGGTGAGGAAACTGAGGGCTGGAGAGGTTAAGAGTAACCTATCCAGTGTAGTGAGTCAGGATTCAAACAGAAGCAGTTCAACTCCAAAATTCAACTATCCTCAGTCTACTTTGAGAGTAGCCTGGCATCTCAGAATCCCCTATCCCATTTCTGTGTCTCTTCTAACCCTGACACTAACCCTGTAGGCAAGGAATTGGGAAACCTGGATATAAGTCTAGTTCTGCCATTGAATGCATCATATGCTCTCAGGTGAGTCACTTCTCCTTCTGTGCGCCTCAGTTTTCTCCTTTGTAAAAGAGAGGGGGTTGTTGTTGTTAGATGCTGTCAAGTCAGTTTTCACCAGGTTTTTCTCCCAGGTTGCCACTAGCTGGGTCAAACTGCCAAGCATTTAACCATTGCCATTGTGCCATCAGTGCTCCTTAAAAGAGGGGTGGCATCCTTGTGTATGTCACAGGATCTCTGAGACAGTGAATGTGCGCATGCTTTCCTAACTGAAAAGGGCGAAACGGGGGATTAGTCTGTTTCTTTCCATTAGGTCCCTTTACCCTTTGAGATCTGGGAGCTTTCTCTGTTGCTTCATCTGCCCAGATTGCCACTGGAAGGTCCACATTTATTGTGAGTTAGATGAAAACTGGGTTTGTATTTTCTTTGGATGGAGTGTGGCCTGGATATGAAATGGCTGTCAGCAAGACCCCTTGGCTAGCTGGCTAAGAGGGACAACAGAGCTGGACTGACTGTACTCCCTCCAGATGTCAGGGGGTGCCAGCAGAGAGGAGCAGTGGGGCCTCCAACTCCAAGTCCCCCTCCCCTTTGTGCTTGAGGGGTAGCACATAGAAAACATTGGCTCCAAATGGACATAGGTTTAGTTCTATTTCAAATCCTGCCCACTTTTATAAAACATTAGAGAGGTCCAGGCCTGAGAGGTATAGGTAGTAAGTGACACCAAGAGATGGCTGTGGGATCCAGCTCTCAGGACCTCTGGCCCTGTCAGCAGCACATTCTAATTATTTCACAGCATTTGGCTACGTGGGCTGTCAGGGTTTCTAGGAAAAATTCATGTTAACCTGAATCAGTCTTAAATGATGTTCTCTTTATTTTGGGGGGCGGTGGGGAGTTGAGGGGATATATTGTTTCTTTCTCTAGTCTACATTGATTTCTTCCTTATTTTAAATCCTCCAGTACCTAATCCTGTCTAAAGTCTAAGGGAAGCAAAGAACACCTTTTGAGAGCTTATTCTTTGCCGGACGCTGTGATAAGACGTTTACGTAACTAAAAACAAACAAAACAAACCTGTTGCCGTGGAGTCGATTCTGACTCATGGCAACCCCATGTGTTACAGAGTAAAACTGTTTCGTAGGGTTTCCTTGGCTGTAATCCTAATGGAAGCAGATCACCAGGCTTTTCTTCTGTGGCACTGCAGGGATGGTTTGAGCCACCAACCTTTAAGTTACCAGTTGAGCACAAACTTTTTGTGCCACACCTCATATCATTCTCACAAAGTCAGATCACTCTCTCCTTGAAATGTTCACACTCTCTTGCTTTTTCTCCTATAATTAATGGTCTTTCCCTTTTCAGTCTCTGTCTGGCTTCTCCTCTGAACACTAAGTGCCCACGGGCCCGGTCCTTAATCCTTTTTCCTCTTCTCTAGGATGTTGTGGGTGATTTTGTCCAGCTGCCTGGCTTTATCTTCATCTCTGTGCTGATGAGGAGCACTGGTGGTGCAGTGGTTAAGTGCCTGGCTGCTAACCAAGAGACTGGCAGTTCGAACCCACCAGCTGCTCTGCTTCTGTAAAGATTTACAGCCTTGGAAATCCTGTGAGACAGTTCTACTCTGTCCTACAGGGTTACTATGAGTCAGAATCGACTCAATGGCAGCAGGTTTGGTTTTGGGTTTTCTATGCTGATCACTCCCAAATTTCTGTCTCCAGATCCGACTACTCACCTGTGCTCAGATTCAAACGCCACCACATGGAAGTGGACGCTGTCTCTTCTTGACTCTCCCACCTCTTCTCCTTCCATTACCGCCCGCCCAACCCCCTTTAGCCACACTGGCCTTCTTTTGTCTGGGAACCTGCCAAGTTTATTCCCACCTCAGTGACTTGCTCATGCTGTTCTCTCTGCCTGGAAAACGGTTTCCCTAATATTGTCATGGCTGCCTTACTCTCTCATTCAGGTCTCTGCTCACATGTCACCTCCTGAGAGATCTGCTCTGACCACATTGTCTAAAAGAGCTCTCCCCGGAGGACCCCGCTTCCCACTCTCTCTCTCCTTATGCCCCTCTTTGTTTGGTTGGTTGGTTGGTTTTTTAGCCATAGCACTTATCCTACCTGAAATGACCTTGCCTCCTTATTTTATATACTTTTTATTGATTGTCTCTAAGCTCCATGAAGGCAGAGGCGTGGCATATGCACTGATGTAGCTCCAGCACCTGGCAAGTGGCAGGGGTTCATTAAACATTTGTTATGTGTTACAAGAATGAATAATACAACAAGGAGGTATTATTTCCCCAGTGCAGACATTGGTGGTTCATTGGTAGAACTCTCACCTTCCATGGAGGAGACCCAGGTCTGATTCCCAGCCCATCCACCTCATGCCCAGCCACAACCTGTCTCTTAGTGGAGGCTTGCATGTTGCTATGATGCTGAACAGTTTTCATTAAAGCTTCTGGACTAAGACAGGCTAGGAAGAAAGGCCTGATGATCCACTTCTAAAAATCAGCCATTGAAAACCCCATGGATCACAATGGTCTGATCCACAATGGATCATGAGGATGGTGCAGGACCAGGCAGCATTTCGGTCTGTTGTGCGTGGGGTTGCCATGAATTGGGGGCCAACTATTTGGCAGCTAACAACAGCAACAACATCATTTCTTCGATTTTATAGATGAGGAAATGGAGGCTGAAAGTCATAATATTCTGCGAATAGCAAATTAGTAAGTGGTAGAGGTAGGATTTAAGTCCAGCTCTGATTCCAAAATACGTGCATTTTTTCCCCTTTAGAGGTGTTGTCATAATTTTAATTAAGGTCATCTTGTGATCAGCTGTTAACTGAAAGATGGTGGTTCAAATGAACCCAGAGGTGCTTGAAACAAAGGCCTGGCAATCTGCTCCTGAAATGTTACAGTAATGAAAAACCCCATGGAGCATAGTCTACTCTGAAGCACATGGGGTTGCCGTGAGTTGGAATCGACTCGACATCAACTGCTTTGGGGTTTTTGTTTTCATTTTTTTTGTATGTGAAAAGATGATTTGAGGTATTCTGATAATAATTTGTAAGTTATCACAAGGATAGATCTTTCTCAGTTGTCCAAATAGCAAAACTCAGTATGTGTATTTCATAGCAGTTACAACTGGGAGGCAACTAGCAAAACAACACGATAATGTAATATGACCGTAATTTTACCACATGTATCACAGGTCTGTTTTTTATCCCCAAATCATATATTTTTCTGACTTCAAGCATAATCTTGTTCTCTTGTTATTTACTATGTATACACCAACTTGGCATCCATACTTGTTTGTCAGCTCCAGTAGATGACTGTTTATATAGGAATCTAAATACCAGATGCATCCAAAGATAATTTTTCTTAGAAGATTTTAAAAATAACTATTAATTAAAAAAAAAAAACCACATCGTTGTACTGACTGGAGGATGAATTGTAGTGTCTAGCACGTGGTGATACTGTGAGCCGCCAGCTGACTGATCACAGGGGCGTTTGGTGCAGTCTTGGGTGAAGAGTCCGGAACATCTTCAGTCATTTGTTTGCTTTGGCAGAAGAAGCCAGTTGTTTTGAAGCTTTATATTGTAATTATGCAAATATATTTTACATATCCCTTTCTTAATCCACGTAATGGGAAGAAACACCTAAAGAACCCAACCAGAATCTGCAGGGCTAGATTAACTCCTTTTTAAAAAATCATCTGTCCTTTTGATTTTTAGAAGCTGGTTGTTGTTGTTGTTAGCTGCTGTCAAGTTGGCCCCAATTTATGGTGATCCCACGTGTGTCAGAGCAGAACTGTGCTCCACACGGTTTTCAATCGCTGATTTTTTGGAAGTAGATCACCAGATCCTTCTTCCAATGCCGTTCTATAGGTGAACTTAAACCTCCAACATTTTGGTTAACAGCTGAGGGTATTAACCATTTTGCACTACACCGGGATTACTTTTAAGAAGCCTAAATCCTGGAAATATCATTAATCTGGGATAGTTCAGTGTCTGAGAATAATTAACTTTCCCCCCATTTAGTTTCCTGACTGTTTGGCCCACCTGGCAGTTTGGTCCTGTCTTAGTCATCTAGTTCTGCTATAACAGAAATACCACAAGTAGTTGGCTTTAACAAAGAGAAGTTTATTTCCTCACAGTAAAGTAGGCTAAAAGTCCAAATTCAGGGTGTCAGCTCCAGGGGAAGTCTTTCTCTCTCTGTCGGCCTTCTCATCAATGTTCCCCCGGACTAGGAGCTTTTCTGCGCAGGGACCTCAGACCCAAAGGATGCGCTCTGCTCCCAGCACTGCTTTCTTGGTAGTATGAGGTCCCCCCTCTCTGCTCGCTTCCCTTTCCTTTTATCTGTTATAAGATAAAAGGTGGTGCAGACCACACCCCAGGGAAACTCCCTTTACATTGGATCAGGGATGTGACCTTGTAAGGGTGTTACAATCCCACCCTAATCCTCTTTCACATAAAATTACAATCATAAAATGAAGGACAGTCACACAGTACTGGGAATCATGGCCTAACCAAGTTGACACATATTTTTGGGGGACACAATGCAATCCATGACAGCCCCATCATATCACCTGTTTTCTCTTCTCTTTGGATCTGATTCCTCTTCCTGTCTCTCTTTATCAAGACCTTGCCCCAGCCCCTTCTGATTCACAATTCTTCATGCATACAAGGACCAACTTTGATTGTATCTGTCCCTTTTGGTTGGATGCTGCACCCCACTGGCTTCCCACCTGCATTCCTACCTGGCTTGCCCCAGCTCCCAGCAGGAATAGAACAGATACCCTCCTCTCTAGCCACACTGAAAGTTCCTCCTGTACATTACAGTTTCTTATGCTTCTAATGTTCCTCCAAATTCTAGCCCAAGGCTGGACACCCCTAGCCTTTCAGTAAATACTGATTCACCTAACTTCTTCTTGGTTTGTGCCAGCCAGCTGTTCTCTCCACGATCCCATCAGACTTGAGGAGCTACAGCCCCACAGATCTAGATCAAAACTCTTTTTCCCGGGAGATTATGGTGGGACACCACTGCAGGAGCACTGTTTCCCTGCTGCAGTCACTCAAAATCAAACGTGTCTAAATGTATCTCACAGGAGGGCTGGGCACAGACCAGGAAACAGCATTGGGCATAGAGACCACACCGTGAGAAAGTAGGGCAATGCGTTGGTACTCCACTACCTTCCCTTCTAGCAAAATTCTTAAATTCTTATGGGGTTGTTCTTCTCCTGCTGCTTGAATTTCAGTATCTACCTCCCCTCGCCCCTAGCTCAGCTCTTGCTCTACATCAGTCTGAATTTACTGTTCTCCAAGCCTCTCCTTCCTATTAAATTAGATATTAGAAATATCCATCTCAGCCTGCAGGGTTCAGGGGTACAGTCTGCAGAGTCTGTGCATGAACCACTGGATGCTGTGGCTTGGATGGACCTGAATTTATCTGCAGAATTACTTGAAAGCCTCTTGCTTTTATCTGTGTAGGTGTCCTGTCACCAAGCCTAATAAAACTCCAAACTCCCCTGGGAGGCCCCCACAAAAGAATTCCATATTATTCTCACTTGGCATTCCTATAACTCTTTATTTTTTATCTTCTAGTGGTGATCATGGAGTGTGTGTGTTTATGATCATTTTATTAGACATTCTTCACAAGATTTTTTTTGTTAAAAACACAAATATCACTTTAAATATCTTGGTAGGAAGGTTGAAGGGATTTCAGGAATGATGAGGCAAAAGGATTTAATATCTGCAGGTTTAACCTGTTGCTTAAATAAATGGCAAGATATAGCCATGGACTTTTTTCTTATAGGTAGCTTTCATCAATTCTCTTTCAGATAGGCTGTGACAGCTAAGATCTAGCTGGTAGAAAGCCAGACATGTCACAGGGGAAATGGCAAGTTTATCGATTATTTTAAGAAAAACTTGTGTTTATAAAAATCTTGTTTTCTATTTTCTGTAGTTATCCCCTGCTCAAAACATTTTCTATTTGTGCACTTCAGGTTATGTGAGCCAGCACATTCCCTTGTTGTTTCAAGTAAGTTAAAATGGATTTTCTCTTACTTGCTGCCCAAAGCATCCTAATTGATAAATACAGGTTACGTATGCAAGTATTTGGTGGTTTACAAAGTACCTTCACATCAGTCATCACATTTAAATCTCTCAACAAGCTGAGATAGGTACATGTGGATTCACTTACTACAGAGAGAGAAGACTGAGTCTCAGAGAGATGAGGGAGCCAACCCATGTTATACTGCTAGTGAGTGGTGAACTTGAACTCGTTTTAAACTCTTTATACAACCTCACACTGTTTCTCTAATAAATAGGTTTGTTCATCCATCCAACCATCCATCTATCCACCCAAAACTATTTATTGAGGATCAACTATATACCAGATACTGTCTGTATCTCCCAGTTTGTCAGGGAAGACAATAAGTAAACAGATAATTATAGTAATGTGTGACAAGTGCTCAGACATTAGCACTAGGGTTCTGGGAAAACAAGGAGGGGCCCTGGCCTGGGTCAGTGGTCAGGGAAAGCATCCTGGTTGAACTGACACTGGAGCTGAGTCTTGATGTACATGCATAACAAGCATTTAACAAGCATTTATTTCCCTAGGTTGTATCAGTTTCCTATGCACCCCTTCTCTGCCCATCCCTTATAACACTCTTGGATGAGTTCAGTTGTGAAGCAGGTAGTGGGGTGGAGCTAGTGAGAGAAGGAAGGAAGGGCACTTGAATGGTATCGTGGCCCAGAGAAGGCTGTGAGCACATGGTGTGGGAGAAGGTGCTCCAGACAAGAATCAGGAAATCTGGTTTTAGCCCTGGGCAAGCGCTGCCATTTCTCTGGGCTTTGCTTTCTCATTAATGATATAAAAGGGTTGGATCTTAAAAAGGCTTAGAAGTGCTCTTTGCATTGTCCCAAGAAACAACACAAACAGGGTAAATGGGGATGTTGTTAGAGAGTTTGGAAGAGTGCAGCCCCATGCTTTCTCATAGCCTCGTGCCTTTGCAGTAACTCTTCCTTCTGCCTGGAGAGCCTTTATCCGTCTTGCCCATCTGTTAATCTCCAGATCATCCCCTACTTCTGTTCTTCCCATTTCCTGGCAGTTGTAGGGCCATACTCTAACTCCGAAGTGCCCTGTGCTGTAGTATGTTTGTCCCACTCTCTGCATTTGAATGTTTACATGCCTGACTCCTCCCTTGGCCATGGGCTCTTGGGGTGGGGGGCACCTCTTATCACCATGTTCCTAGCACATAAGGTAGTCACCCGATGAATGGGAGAAGGAATGACTGAGGATTGCAGACTTGGTTAGAACATAGGCCTTAGAGTTGGAAGAAGTCTCAAAAGATGGCTTTGGGTATTCAGGATAAAGTACTTTCATCCCATTATACAGACAAGACTCTCAAGGCCCTCTCCCAGGAAGGTCAAGCCAGGTCCCTACTTCCCAGGGTAAAGATTCTACCATTCATTCTAGACTCCCAGGATTTCATTTCATTGTGATTCCATTTCATTGTGATTCCATTGGGAAAACAGAAGAGGCGTTTCGTTGGTGTAAATTGAAGGAGATGGGGGTCAGGTTGTAACAGCTAGAGGAGAGGAGTGACATGAAGCGTGGGAAGGTTCATTTAGATAACAGCCTTTTGAATAGATTAAGGAGGTGAGGCTGGGAGGAGACAGGTGGAGGATCAGAGGAGATGGCATTTGACAAGGCGGAGCTGTCGGAGGTCTGAACAAACAGTTCCTCTCTGGGGAGCGGGGAGAGGCTTCACGGGGCACGTGTAGCAGACAAGCCCCATGTGCGGTGAAGTGATGCGAGTGGCAAACACATTTCTCCCTCCGCCTCGGCTGTCAGCCCTGGCCTTCAGTTCATGCCTCTGAATTGCAGTGGGCTCTTTCTGGCCAGCAGAAAACAGGGGCTGCGCTTTTTGGGTGCTTGCTCTATCGTCATGTCCGCTCTTCAATGCTTTGGGACATTGTTTTGGTCTTCTTTGTTCCCCCACCTTGGCAACATGTCCCGGCTCAGTGGGGCCTCTGACGCATTCCCCCGCGCTGTTGCTTGTCAAACCTCTACGAGAGGTACCTTATCAGTTCCCTGGCAGATGCAGGATGGTGGCGCGGATGCACGGAATCGCAGATAGATGCCACTCGCAGAATCAGTGCGCACTTTTAATAAGAGCATCACCTCACTTTTACTATGATAGGGCTGTTCGTGATAAAAACATCTCACTGAGATTGGCTTTTGAAATGGCAAAGACAGAGAGCTGGGCAGCAGTGCGGTAAGAAGAGTTACTCATGGCGAAGACACTCCCTTTTGTAAAGCAGACTTTGTCTCTGCCAGAACCTCTAAGGCCGGGTGGAGCACAGGTTTGACAGTGTCTTTGATGGTGTTTTTCTGCTCTGAAAGAATAGATGATCACCCCAGTCCCAGGTGCTGCTAAGGAGTTTCTGGCTTCTAGGTGTCAGCATCCAGAAGGCGGGACCCTTTCCAGTACCAGACTCTGAGCTCTTTGAGGACATGGGCTTTGTTGTATTATTCCAGTCTCCCAGCCACAGCCCCAGGCTCAGTAGAATGTGTCTCTGGAGGCTGTGGAGGCCCACTGGCTTGAGTTCAAGTCATGGCTTCACTCCTTGTTAGCTGTGTGATCAAATTACTCAACCGTCCTTGAATGCTTTCCTCAGTGTGTGTAGGGATGGGGGTCTGAGACGCTTCCTGGAGGTGCTGCTGCCCAAGCTGAGTTTTGAAGGAGGAGGGGGCAGGACTGTCTGAAGGACTATAGGTGAGCAAGCTAGATCTGCTCTGGAGACATCGATAGCTGGCGGTGAGAAGGTTGGGAGGCTTGCAGCATGCTGCCAGATTAGATGGGCTACCTGGAGTGCTTCCAGATCAGATGGGCCACATGGAGCGGGAGGTGGGAGCAAGAACACTGAGGTCCTTGTGACCTGGTGTGGAACCATTAAGGGAATAATAAAGTGGAAAACCAGTGGGGTTGGAGGGAGAAATATTCAGAGAGTCAGCAAGGCCTGTTGCCTGAGGGCAGGGCATGGTTGGAATGGGATGCTATGAAGCAATGCAGTGGTAAGGAAAACTTCAAGTGAAATTAGAAGAAAGTCATGCCCATACCTTATACTTGATTCTCAAGAAAATGTCCTTCTCTCAATTTCCTAGTTGTGTTCTGGAGCAGAATCCTGAGTGACTGTTATCCAGGAAGGGGCAGAGATGAGAGGACAAGAGAGGGTGACGACCCCAACTCCTGCCCGGACACCTGCCATGCCCAGCCACCTCCACTGCCCCGACCTTCTCTCCTCTAGCGTCTCTGCGACCCTACCATCTCTCTGGGGAGCTAACTAGTGCCCTGATCAGTGCTTCTCAGAGGGTTTTCTCTATCTCACTTCAGACTGCCTGCTTTGCACTCTGCTGCTCTGAGACCCCCAAGTCTCCTTCTATTGCTTCGTGCTCTGAATGCAGAATCCAGTTACAGCGGCTGTCTGCCGACATGTCAACAGGGTTTTCTCGGGAAGCACTTTCTACTTCCACTAGCCTTGGAAATTTAACAAGCTCTTCCAAATCACCACCAGATCATTTAAAAAAAACAGATTTAATTAATATCTTGGGTAGCTATTGTTCTTGTTAGGTGTTGTCACGTCGATTCTGACTCACAGTGACCCTGTAGGACAGAGTAGAATTTCCCATAGGGTTTCCTAGGCTGTAATCTTTAAGGGAACAGATTGCCAGGTCTTTTCTCCCATGGAGCGGCTGGTGGGTTCAAACTGCTGACCTTTTGGTTAGCAGCCAAGCTCTTAATCACTGTGCCACCAGGGCTCCACTGGGCAGCTGTAGTAGCTATAGTATATATAATTATAGATAGATAGATAGCTGCCATAAAATTAACTCCAACTCAACAAAACAAAATGTTGCCTGGCCCTGTGTCGTCCTCACAGGCGCCAGCATGTTTGAGTCCATCGCAGGGGCTACTGTGCCAATCTATCTCACTGAGGGTCTCCCTCACCCATCCTCTCACTGGCTGTCTTCTTCACCAAGCATGATGTCCTCCTCTAGCAATTGATCTCTCCTGATGACATGTCCAAAGCAAGAGAGCGGGACAGGGTTCTGTTGTGATCCATAAGGTTTTCACTGGCTCATTTTCAAAAGTAGATTGCCAGGCCTTTCTTCCTACTCTTAGTCGGGAAGCTCCACTGAAACCTGTCCACCATGGGTGACCCTTGCTGGTATTTGAAATACTGGTGACACAGCCTGTAGCATCATAGCAACATGTAAGCCACCATGGTATGACAAACTGACAGACAGGTGGTGGCTGTAATTATAGATGTTTATAATATGGTTATGTAATTAATTTCCTGTACTACAGTTGCATAAAGGATAATACTGCTGTGACAGTTTTTACCTTCCACGCTCTACCACAGAACATCCCTTTTGTAGAATCCTTCTCACGCCCTTGATGCTGTTGCATTACTTGCAATTAACCATGTAAATGGAACGTTTTTATGCAAACAGATAAAAGTGATAAATAATAGAACACATCTTCTCTCTACTCTGTCAACAGTCTAGCTGGCCTTAATGAGGTTTGAACACAACATGGCAGTGTTGATATCCGTCAAGCTCATTACAGTATATTGTATCCATATTGGATTTCCTTAGGCTACTGCTGTTCTCTTGCATTAGATATATCATCCCTGTGGCTCCGAAAGTCTGGAACACACTAGCTAGAAATCCTGCTGGTCTGGGAAGATCATGGCGTGCTTGAACTGTCTCTGGAATTTCCATGTTCGGTGGGCCCATGGGCTGCTCAGGAGGTGGAGTGCTTCTGAGTAGGTTACCATGAGGTGTGTGGGTGTAGGGGAGACAGGGGCTCCCATCTCCAGGTGAGGGCGCCTGCAGGATGAGGGCAACAGAAGTGACAGAGCCGTCAGTGTCCTGGCAAAGCATTGGTAGTTAGTGTGCACTGAGGTTATGAACCCTGTGATGTGATGTACTGGGGAGCACTTCTGGGGGAAGGGATTCCCACTTTTTGGATGGCGGAAGCAGTGGAGCAGGTTTTCGGCATAAATTAGAAATACAAACCTGATTATGTCACTTGCCTGCTTATCCGCCACTGATTCCTTGTCATCTTTGCAAAATGTTCAGGCTCCTTTGCATGACAGAACGCTCTGTGATTAAAGTGATCAACTGTCCCGCTTTCCAGCAATTGAGGGGTTCCTGGGATACAGGACTTTCAGTGCTAAAACCAGGAAACTCCCAGGTAAACTGGGAGAAGTTGATCACACTGTAACCATGATCCAGACCCTGCCCACGCCTCTCTAGCCCCAGCTCTTGCCCCTCCCTATCTTGAACTCTAAGCTGTAGTGGTTCTAAATGGGTTGTAATGGTTCCCTGCTCTTTCTTGCTTCTCTGCTTATACCCATGCTCTCCCCAAGGAGCTCTGGTGGTGCAATGGTTAAGCACTCAGCCGCTAACCAAAAGGTCGGTGGTTCGAACCCACCCAGTGGCTCCGCGGAAGGAAGACCTGGCCATATGCTTCCATAAAGATTACAGTCTAGGAAACCCTATGAGGCAGTTCTACTCTGTCACATGGGGCTGCTATGACTCAGTGGCACCTAACAACAACATGCTCTTACCACTGCCTGAAAAGCCTGCCCTGGCTCCCCCATCTTTGCTTAACTAGTTCTTTTCATCCTTTAAGACTCGGCGAGTCATCACCCCATCTGGGAAGCCTTCCCTGAGCCCTCATATTGGGGGAGTTCCTCTCCTCTTTGCTTACCCTCATTGTCACAGCCATTATTCTACCTCTTAATTGTCAATTTCCTTGTCTCTCTCCCTCACTGGACCGGGAACTTTGTCAGGGTAGGAATATGACTAATTAGACTTTGTATTCCCGGCACTAGTACAATGACTGGACATAGGGACTCATTAAATAATAGGGATTTCTCTAGAATGAATGAGTGAACTGAAGTGTAGGCGGTGGAATACAGCCCAGGTGTTGGTAAAACATGCATGCCTGTGTTCTATTGGCAAACATGTGAATTTGAAAGATGGAGAGACTCTGACTCTTTCCAGGGATGGGGATAAGGAGTGTGACATCTCAGGGCCACCAAACTTCCTGCCATGGGAAAATGGGGCTGGAGATGAGGAGGGGATATGGGATGAGGGTGGTGACAGACTGAGGCTCTGAAGCAAGCTGGTGTTGTTAGTGCTTAGGGGAGGAGAGGGCTGAGGTGCCCAGTGTAAGTGAAGCTAATATAACATCAGGGCAAGTGGTGGTCTGGTGCCGAAGAAATATTTTTTAGCTAAGATGCCTACTGAAGTGGGCCAGAGGCCAGGGGGATAGAGGAAGAGACCCAGGAAGGTCATCAAGACATGGAACTTAGGAGGTTCCTTTTAGAGTGGTCCTTCCCGAGAAGGCACCAAGCAGGACCTGGCAGAACCAGGCTGGCTCCACGCAGTGTGTCTTACACCAGCCTGAGGCATGGTGGCCAAGACTAGTCCACAGGCTACCTAGTGGGCTATCACTGCCTGCCCCCTTGGCAGGCATACTGCCAAACAGAGAAGCCCTTGGGTTTCCGAGGGGGCAGCCTTGTGCACTGGAACCTCAGTCTGTGGGATGAATATTTCAGAGAGGCAGCTGGGAAAGGCAGTGCCTTTTTAATCTAAGCTGAACGGAGCCCAAGGGGGAGGTTCCCTGTGTACAATAGGACGTGCTAAGCTTGGGAGATAGCTTTGCTTAGAAAATTCTTTTTCTCTTGGCCCATACTGAATGAGAGCCCCGAATTGTTGCCAGTGACCTTTGACAGCAGCACAGTGGAGGCAATCATGCCGCCTGGCAAACCTTGATGAATTGGAGCACGTGGGCCAGTCTAACAGGGTCTGCTGCTCCTGGTGCAGCTCACTCTGGCCAGATGCTGAGCTAAGCTTTCCTTCAATGGCTTTGATTCATCTCAGTGACAGCCCTGTGGGAAGTCATTACCTTCCCCACTTTACAGATGAGGAGACTGTGGCACATAGCAGTTTAATAGCTTCAGAGCACTTAACACAATGCCTGGCACTCAGTAGTTAAAACTTAGATAAAATTTGCTCTGTGCCAGGCATTATTCTAAGTGCTTTTATGAATACAACACATTTAATCCTTACAACAACCTATGATATTGGTTCCATTATTAGCCTCATTTTATAGATGAGGAAACTGAGGCACAGAGAGGTTAAGTAGCTTGCTCTAGGTCACACAGCTAGTGAATGACAGAGCCAGAATTTGCACCTTGGCAGTCTGACTCCAAAGTTTGAGCTCTTAATCACTTTCTGTACCATCTCATATACGCATACGAGTTGCCATCCAGTCAATTCCTACTCATGGGGACCCCATGTATGTCACGGCAGAACTGTGCTCCATAGAGTTTTAAATGGCTGATTCTTTGGAGGTAGGTCACCAGGACTTTCTTCCGAGGAGCCTCTGGGTGGACTCAAACCTCCAACCTTTCAGTTAGCAGCTGAGCTTCATTACTGTGCTTACCACCCTGGGATTGCGCTCAATAACTATTAGCTATTATTACTGCTTTTACCCACAAAGGCATACCACTTGTGAGGGCAGAGCTGGTATTGAACACAGGCTGCCTAATTCCAAGGTATCTGCACTGAACCTCTATGTAAGGCTGAGCAAGGGTTTCATGGACTCTTCTAGTTTACTAAGAATCCCATAAGAAATGCTACTAGAATACACCATCTGTGTCCTCTTCTTCCTAGGCACGCAGCCCCACTACATGGTCCTGCTTCCTTTGCAGTTCAGCATAACCACATCAATGAATTCTAGCTAGTGGAATATGAGCAGAAGGGATGTGACCCACCCTTCCAGGCTTGCCCCACCCCCCAGAAAAATCCTCCCACCCATGATCCTAGAGGCTTAAATGAAGATCACAAGATGGCAGGATCCTGGGTGCCTGAGTGACTGCATAGAGCAAAGACACACACACACACACACACACACACACCCGCCCCCCCCCCCCAGCACTGAACTATGATGTAAGTGAGAAATCATCTTTTACTGGGTTAAGTCACTGAGATATTGAGGTTGTTTGTTATAGCAGCTTCCCCTACCCCAGATAATATAGATAGATAGCTTCTGTCAAGTTGACTCTTGACTCATGGTGACCTTATAAACAACAAAATGAAACATTTTCAAGTCCTTTGTCATCCTCACAATTGCTGGCATGTGCGAGTCCATTGTTGTGGCTACTGTGCTAGTCTGTCTCACTGAGGGTCTCCCATGCCCTCTTTGGCCCTCTGTGTCACCGAACACAATATCCTGCTGATGATGTCCAAAGCAGAAAAAGTTGGACAGCGTTCTGTTGTGATCTGTAAGGTTTTCATTGGCTGATTTTTGGAAGTACATCACCAGGCCTTTCTTCCTAGTCTGTGTTAGTCTGGAAGCTCCACTGAAACCTGTCCACCATAGGCTACCCTACTGGTATTTGAAACACTGGTGGCATAGCTTCCAGCATGATGGCAACACACAAGCTACCACAGTATGACAAAGTGACAGATGGGTGGTGGCTGGATAATACATACCCTTTTAAAAAAACCCTCGAGAAATGCCTCAGTTCTGTGCCCTACCTTAGTGAACAAAGGCTGAAAGAATGAAGTTTGGAAACAGCACAGGCTTTGGCATCAGACACAACTGAGTTTCCACCCCAAGTTACCACATAGTAGTCTTGTGCTTCAGTCTCTCTGAACACCAAAGGACTCTGTGAAATACAGGTAATGCCACCCTGTGCTGGGTTGTTGTGACGAGTTAGAGGTAATGCAGTTAAAGCCCCTGGCACCATGCCTGCTGCATACTTGCTCAACAAATGCTAAAGGCTTTTCCTTTTAGTGAGAACATAGTTGTGCAATTTGTATCAAAACCTAAAACATTTGCATTGCTGTTAACCCAGCAGTCCCACTTCTAGGAATTCATTCTATTGGATGCTCAAAGGTTTGGCTATTAAAATGTTTATCCTAGTGTTTCATTTAAAGGAAAATTGGAAACAAGCTAAATTTCAGCAACAGGAAATTGGTTAAATAAACCTTGGTGCAGCTATTCAATTGAAAATCATCCAGCCAGTAAACACTATCTAACAGAAGGCCATGGAATGACATGAAAAGATGTTCACAGTCAAAAAGTGGAAAAAGCAGATTACGAAAGAGTATGTATTCCATGATCCCACTTAAAAATATAAATAAAAGCATTAAAAAAGTATGCAGAAGAAAACTGCTAAAAGGATATATTGTTGTTTTATTAGGTGCTGTCCAGTTGGTTCTGACTCATAGTGACCCTGTGTACAACAGAACAAAACACGGCCCCGTCCTGCTCCATCCTCACAGTCGTTATGCTTGAGCCCATTGTTGCAACCACTGTTGTCAGTCCATCTCACTGAGGGTGTCTTCTTCTTTTTCACTGACCCTCTACTCTACCAAGCATGATGTCCTTCTCCAGGGACTGGTCCCTCCTGATAACATGTCCAAAGTATGTGAGACAAAGCCCCACCACCCTTGCTTCTAAGGAGCATTCTGGCTGTACTTCTTCCAAGTCAGATTTGTTCGTTCTTCTGGCAGTCCGTGGTATATTCGATATTCTTCGCCAACACCATAAATCAAAGGTGTCAGTTCTTCTTCATCTTCCTTATTCACTATCCAGCTTTTGCATGCATATGAGGTGATTGAAAACACCATGGCTTGGGTCAGGCGCACCTTACTCCTTAAAGTGACAGCTTTGCTTTTTAACTCTTTAAAGAGCTCTTTTGCAGCAGATTTGCCCAATGCAATGCATCATTTGATTTCTTGACTGCTGCTTCCATGGGTGTTGATTGTGGATCCAAGCAAAATGAAATCCTTGACAACTTCAATCTTTTCTCTGTTTATTATGATGTTGCTTATTGGTTCAATTGCGAGAATTTTTGTTTTCTTTATTTTGAGGTATAATCCATACTGAAGGATGTGGTCTTTGATCTTCATCAGTAAGTGCTTCAAGTCCTCTTCTATTTCAGCAAGCAAGGTTGTGTCATCTGCATAATGCAAGTTGTTAAGGGATATATACTAAAATATTAACAATGTTAACTCTGGGGAGTGGGGTGATAGTGAGTTTTTTTTTTTTCTTCTTCTTTGCTTATCTGTATTTTCTAAATTTTCTATAGTGAACAAGCATTATTTTGGTAAAGAGAAAAAACTAAGTTATTAAAAAATTTGTTTTTTTTTTGGCCCTGCCTTAGTTAGCTGTGATATTGAATGACCCTCACCATCTTGTGCAGATATTGCTTGGTTAGTGTAAGACACAAAGACAAATGTAAATGGATACAGGGAATCCACGGAAATATCTAACATAGGGTTGTATTGCTGTCGTTTGTGGTTTAATTGGCTGTTGGGTGTTTAGTATTACGGGTATCATTTGCATGTACGCATGTGCACACAATCCTTCCTAACTGTCCCCCCCCAACAAAGTGCTGCTTCAGGAGTGAATCCTGTCCTTGATGAGACCATGTGACTGGTGACGCCCTTCAGCTGCCCAGTGAATTCGAGCTTCTTTGGACAGGATGAGACACTCCTAGCCTTAATATAACAAGGCATTCAGAAACGTTAGGCAGAGCAGCTTTCTCTGGGCTGATACACTCACCGCGGGCTTTCTTACCCCCTGAGCTGAGGGCTTCATGGATGTGCGTGAGTTTCCAAGCTTGTCGGAGATGTGCTTTTGTGCCAAAGGTAGGAACCTTGAGTTGCCTTTGTCTGCATGTCATTTTTCATGCTTAGGCCTGGCTTCCTCCAGAAAGAGATGATTTGCAACCTCATGCCCTTTGCCTCTACACTTAAGTTCTTTGAAAAGAAATGCCTGTGAATGCATTGTATTAATAATAACCTGGTTGTTCCATGTATTGGAACGTGTTTTCTCAACCTCTTTTTAAGTGTAGCTATTTCTAACCCCTCAATATAAGAAAATTATCATATAATAATAATAATACAGTCTTAGTGCTTAGGTTGGTGTGACTTTGTTTACTAGCCCAAAAGCATCCATTCCAGTCACAGATTAAATCTATTCAACAAATATTCTTTGTGCCTAGCATCAAACCAAGTACCGTGGGTGACACAGAAGGAGCAGCACTGATCTGAGAAAGTGATTTTATTTTATAACGAGGAAAGCTCTGGGTGCTTTGAATCAGCGACCTGCGTGGATTATGGTCTTGCAATGCCTTAACTATGTTACCTTGGAGAAGTCACTTTAGTCTTCTGAACTTCTTGTTCCTCCTGGATGGAATGGGTATGATAATGCCTACTTACATGGTTGATTTAAATGGATTATGTAAAAAAATCTGGCGTGATGATAGGTGCTCAAAGAATGCATGTTGAATCTGAATCTCACAGGAAGCACAAGATGTCCTTGCAGAGATTCTCAAAGACAACTAGAGGCAGTTGGGGAGCCTGTATTATCAAATTCAACATTGGGATGGTGCCACTTTTAGAGTACCTTCCACCCAAGGATTTTTCAGCAGTTTTTATGGAGCTATTAGGAAATGTATTGATAACTTTCACCTAGGTTTGGTAGAGAGAAAATGTAACTTGAAACTCAAGTGTGTTTTTGAAATAAGCCCCAAATTACTATCTCCATGACTCAGAAGGGCAGCAGAGGAAGGGTAAAAAAGAGAGAGCAGGGACATTGTCTTAGGCTGAGTTCTCTAAAGAAGCAAAACCAGTGAAGCGTATTTATAAAGAGAGATAGAGAGAGATTTATATCAAGGAAATGGCTCATGAGGTGGTAGAGGCTGGAAAGTCCCAAGTGGGTCTGGGTCAGATGTCAGGCTGGAGGCTTCTCCTGACTTACGTAGCTGCAGGGGCTGATGAACCCAAGATTAGCAGGTCAGACAGCAGGCTACTGGCTCAAGTCCCAAGAACTGGAGGTCAGATGATGAGGAGCTGAATGCAGGATCCAGAGCAGAGCAAAAGCCAGCAAGGTTTGCCAGAAAGTCCATATATTTGGATACAGGCCACACCCCAAGGAAACTCCCTTTCAACTGATTGGCTGCTCATAGCAGATCTCATCATGAAGGTGATTATATCATTATATGACTGCCAAAATACATCATAACTGCCAAACTACTGAGGATCATGGCCCAGCCAAGCTGACACACAAGCTTAACCAACACAGACGTGATATACAGGAATTATTTCCTGGAGAAGTATCAGGCATAAGAGGGGCTGGTGGTAACAGTAGGGTGAGGAGAAGGTGAGTGGAGGCCAGGGACAGTAGAGTTTTTCTTTTGGGTGAAGTGCAGGCAAAGGTGTGTGAAGGGTGGCGGGAGTGGATTCCCAATGCCACACAAGTGGTGACTGCCTGATCCAGAATGAGAACTTATGTTTCATTCCCCAAACATACTTTTTTGTCCCATTTCCTTCCATCAGTATCACTTTCTCAGTCTCTCATTTACTGAGTGCACGTGTGCACACGTACACACACATGGACACACACACATTACACATATGCAAGTTGGCAAGCCCTTTCTGGTGGTGGCGAGAAGTCAGTTCATCAGTTCTTATTTCTACTTTAAAATCTCCCTTATCCTGCTTGATGTGTTTTAAGCATTTATGATCCAGGTCAGCACAGGAGCTCTGGGAGCATGGCAGCTGAAGGAGGGGCAGCAGTAGGGAAGGGAATGGCTAAGATTCAGAGCATCTGAGAGCTTCCCTGAGCAGAGACTTAAGGTCGAGTCAGAGTGAGCTGCATCCTAAAAGGGAGGTGGTCAGGATGGAAAGGCATTTCGAAAAGAAGGAACTGCGTGTGGAAAGGCCTGGGGATCAGGGAAGTATGGAATGTTCAGAAAACTGCCTGCATCTCAGGCTGCTGGAGCATGGAGTGGGAGGTGGGATATGGAGGAGAGAAGCTGCCGGACCCCCTAGATGAGAGCACTTTTTCTCAAAGGGACACTATTTCTCTTCCAAATTTTACCGTTATGGATTGAATTGTGTCCACTAAAATATGTGTTGGAATCGTAACTCCTACACCTGTTGATGTAAACCTGTTTGGAAATAGGGTTTTCTTTGTTATGTTAATTAGATCACACCCATGTAAGGTGAATTCTAAATATAATCACTGCTGAGTTGTAAAAAGAGCAGATTAGACACGGAGGCATACACCCACAGAGGGAAGACAGATGCCAGGGGAGGATTGTCTACGAGCCAGGTAACCAAGGAACACCCGGGACTAATTTACAAAGAAGGAATCGACACAGCTGAGACCCTGATTTGGATTTTTAGCCTCCAGAACGGTGAGAAAATAAATTTCTGTTCTTAAAAGCCACCCACATGTAGTTTTTTTGTTAGAGCAGCACTAGGGAGCTAAGACACCAATCAAGTGGAACAGAAAATCGTCTTCTTCCTCAAGCAAAGAGACAGGGAGGGATTGGGTAGTTAGTGGATATTGAGTGAAGCTACCAGGCAGCCAGAAGGCACTGGGGCTAGGCAGTCAAGGAAGGGGGTGGTTGCGTGAAGCTTCAGGGCCTTGACTCTGGGGGCCCTGGAAACTGCAAACGGGTATGGGCAGGGCCAATTATACAACAGGCAAGGTAAACACGGTGCTTACCAGATCATTTGTAATGAACAATTTCACTTTTTTTTTTTTTTTTTAACCACATCAAAGATTCTGTTTCTAGGTATGGCTAGCATCTGTCTCTCTCCCAACCCCACAGCACCTTCCTACAGAATCAAAACCTCTTTTCAAATTTATAGTCCCTGATGGGGACAGATTACCCAGTGAGCAAGATAAGCATGGGCTTATTTGTGCCTACTGCCTAATCTGTAGTGAACAATTTCACATGTTTTTCTGTGGTGAAAAACATGTGAAGTTGTTCACTGCAGATTAGGCAGTAGGCACACGTAAACCCATGCTTACCTTGCTTATTGGGTAATCTGCCCCAGGTACGGGCCTTTCCAGTGTCAGGGAAGATGGTTAAAACTGGTTCAGAATAACAACTGTGGAAAAGTCATTTATTTTCTTTAAACCTTGCTCTTTGCTGTAATTCAATTTACATAGAGTTTTTAATTTTCAAGCCTAATTTAACAGTTTCATTCTTAGAAGAAGAGCTCAGTGTAGAAGAAAAGCCGGCTAACATTTGGCTCATTTAGTGAACCCTAAGGGTTATAGGTACTCATTTGTTTCCTTGTGCCTTATTGCTCCATGGCCTTGTCTGGGAGCTTGTCAGAAATCAGAACCCCAGGCTCCTCCCCTAGACCCACCAAATCAGAATCTACAGTTTAACAGGATCCTCAGGTGATTTAAGTGCACATTTAAGTTTGAGAAGTACTGGCCAAGTGCAGATTGTCTTAATTGCAAATTTAATATGCTGGATATATTTATGAATTTGTTTTTTTCAGCAGCTGTGGAGCATTTTCTATGTGTTAATCTAGGGGTATTGTGGTAAACAATAAAAGCCAACTTCTTGCCCTTATAGAACTTATATTTTAGAACTTATAGAACTTATATTTGTTGTTGTTGTTAACGGCCATGGAGTTAGCCTACAACTCATGGCAACCCTATCCACAACTGATCAAAACACTGTCCTGTCCTGCACTAGGTTGAGAATTGGGCCATTGTGATCCATAGGGTTTTCACTGGCTGATTTTTTGAAAGTAGATTGCCAGGCCTTTCTTCCTAGTCCTTTTTGGTCTGAAAACACCACCGAAACCAGTTCAGCATCATAGCAACACCCAAATCACCATGGACAGATGAGTGGTGGCTGCACGTGAGGTGCATTGGTTAGAAATTGAAGCCAGGTCTCCCACATGGAAGAAGAGAATTCTGCCTCTGAAGCAGCAATGCCTCAAGCTTGTATTTAGAAGGTGAAGAGTAATAGACATGTAAAAAATAAATAACTGACATAATGTTGGCAAGTATAAACAGCCTCCTAAGAGGTGAAACCTTGGAAACTCTAAGTTATAAATTTCAGACTTTGGATTGGAAGGAAAGAGGGTGAAAGGGTTTTAGAAAACAATGTGTAAATCGTATGTTTTAGAATATTTTATAACATAGTGGATTATGAATTGTATGTTGACGTGTCTTGGGATAATGGACACGTTTGACCCCTCTTGCAAGCACATAGCTCATCTCTGGCCAGCCTTGCAAGAGCCTGACTTTCTCCAGCTGTTCCCAATCCCACAGACCAGCTTTACATTGGACATCCTGAGTCTGGCTTTCTTGGGTTTGAGCCTCACTGAAGATGTTGAATGTTTGCCTGCTGATTCCCTTTCTCATTCTGAGGATTTTAATTCCTAGGTATTAAAAAATACCCATGTAATATATATTCCATCTGAGAATCTGTTTTTCTAAACTTCCTGCAGTGTAATTTTCACAGGGAGATTGAACTCTAAGATGACGTGGGGATTTTGCTGCTGGGAGGAAGTCTGGGGGAGGTGGGTGGTGGTGGATTTCAAGGGGTTTGGAGAGCGGTGCTCGACCACTGAATGCTGCTTTCCTAGTGACTTGTTATGGAATAAGTGTTAGTAGTATAAGCACACTAGACAAAATGAAATCTGTGAACTCTTATGTCTTTGGTATCACCCCTAAAATTCATAATAGCCATAGTTTATTGAACACCTACAATGTGCCAGGGGCTTTAAATGCATTATCTGTAATCCCTACAACAACCGCTTAAGGCAGGTGGTGTTGTGCCCAGGTGAGGGATTTTTAGGTGAGGAAGTTGAAGTTCAGAAAGGCTAAGTGCCTTGTCTAAGGTCATAAGGCCACAGCTCTAGCTGTGAGCCAGGATTTGAATTTTAACTCCAGGGCTTTTGCTCTCTGTGCTTTGTCCTCAGTTTCCCACCATGAGCCAGGCTTCTTGCTGACATGACATCCTGGTTCACTGCCAAAGAACCCATGGGCCTCCTTTCTAGGTGACACTCTGTGACCCAGCCCACTGTTGTCCCCACATCAGTACTCATTTCTCTGACGCTTTAACTGATGAGAACAATTCTCATAAACTCATTCATCTGTAAACGAGTAGAGGGTGAGCAGTGACATGGCCTGCTGTCCATCCTGTCTGGTAGCAGGTCCATCTGCCAGCAAATCAGTTCAACTAACATTCAGTAAATAACTACTATGCACACGGCAGGGCTGTAGGCCCAGGGAGGTAGAAGTTAATAAGGCAGGACCTTTCATCTTATGTAGTTGGGGAAATAAACACACTTACCACTCACCTGCACGTGCTGAGTTGTATATTGGCTGCACACTGTGCTTCCACAAAGTGTCTTTGCCTTTGGGAGCCTGCTGCAACTTATCAGTAAGGGTACAGAACTTGGATTCAAAATGCCTGGATTTGAATCTTGCTCTCCCACTCACCAGATTTGTGATGCTGAGCTGATCCTTTTTCTTCTCTGAGTCTTAGTTTTCTCATCTGTACCATAAAGATCAAGAACATTCATCCCACAGGACTGTTGCAAAGGTTAAATACTATAATGTATGTAAATGGGCCAGTGCACATAGTAGGTGCTTTAAAAAAAAGGGGGAACTCCTGGTGTTTGGCGCTTTACTGTTTTAAAACTCACTGTTCCCAAGCATCCTATCTGTGTGCCTGTGGCACGGACATGCTAGACCAGCCCCCTGAACTGTCCTGAAAGCCTCCCGCCCAGTCTGCAGGGCTAAGCGTGGCCAGTGAGTGATTGGCCAGGTTCCTTCACCCACATTCAACTGTGAGCTGGTCAGACCAGGAGAATTGTGGCGTGGGGTTGGAGGTAGAACCCCTGTGCTCTCTATTCAGTGGCCCAGACTGCTCTGTGACCCTGGTCCATGACATTTTTGTCCCATGGCCAGAGTTTTGTAATCTGCACCATTTGTACAAACATTCTGGGAAACAATTGTTTGCACAGACTCAAAATTATGGGACAGTTTACATATGGAGCTTGATTAAGTGATATATTTCTGGGCTCAGGGACCTTACCAGGGTCTTCCCTATGGTCGTCCCTTTCTCCTGGGCCCAGTATGAGGGTTCCAGTGGCCTGGCGGTACAGTGATTTTGCTCTGGCCTCCTTGACTCTTTCTCCTATGCCCTCAATGTGGCCCTTTATGATGGACGGTCCTCACCCACCCAGTCTCCCCGAGGAAGAGCTCATCATCCCCCTGCTTCAGCTCTCAGTCCTCACTGGATGACTCCAGATCTGCCCCAAATGTCAATCCTGCTTCCCTATGTGAAAAATAATAACCGATATGAATTCAGTCCGTCAGCATTCGCTGAGCTTCTACTATGCAGTAGCCCTGGGGATACAAGGGAACTAGATAGACAAAGCCCCTGGAGAGAGGCAATAAACAGGTTAAACAAAGAAATAAATCATGAAGTTTCAGTTAGAAGGGAAATGAAACATCAAATCAAATGGTCAGGGGATGGTGAGATGGAGTTGGATTGTCTGATAGCTAATGAACAACGCCTTCTGGTTTGCCTGCTAAGAAGACAGTAAAGTAGGGGAAGGGGTAGGTGGGGAGGGGAGGGAAGTGGTCAGGGAAGGCTTCTCTAGGGAGATGACCTCTAAGCAGACCCTGCATGCCGAGAAGGAGTTGGCAGATCTGGGGGTTGAGTGAGCAAAATGTACAAGAGACCCCGAGGTGGGAATGAGCTTGGTGAGTTTGAGGAGCAGCCATTATTCACTATGCAGTAACTATGTGCCAGGCATTGTGCATTATAGTACTGTATATGCAATATCTTAATTGATCCAATATCTTAATTGATAGGTGAGTGACACCATTATCCCTTCCAATTACTCAAGATGTAGGAGCTATTCCAGAGCGCCTGCGTGGTACAAACAGTGAACATGCTCAGCTGCTATCTGAAAGGTTGGAAGGTCCAGTCCACCCAGAGGGACCTCGTAAGAAAGGCCTGGCAATCTATTTCCAAAAAATCAGCCACTGAAAACCCTATGGAGCACAGTCCTATCTAACACACATAGGGTCTCCACAAGTCGGAGTCGACTCCACGGCAACTGGTAGGAGCTATTCAGGTGTCATTCCTGTTTTATAGATAAAGAAACTGAGGCATAGAGAAGCCACGTAATTTGACCACAGGCATCCCAGATTCAGTGGTGAGTCTGGCATTTCTCCAGGTTTGCTCTAGCCCAAGGCCTTGGTTCTTTATCACTCATTGTGCCACATTGTCGCCTTTCAACCCTGCTCTCTCATTCGGACAACCTCACTCCTCACCTTCCCCACACCTTGCTTCCAACGAGGCACCCCTTCTGTGCCTTTCTCATCAGAGGTCCCTCAGAGCCGTCTCTGGCTTGTCCCCTGCCTTGCCCTCAGCATTCAGTCAGCTCTTCTTTCTCAGTGTGTCACCTCTGTCCCTTCCCAGCTGCCATTTCACCTGTTCCCAAAGCCTCAGGCTGCTTTCTACCTGTCCCGGTCATTCACCTTTGCCAGAAGAATCATCCCCATATCTGTCTTCATCACCATCCTCAAGTTAAACCTTAAGTGAGTTTTGATCCTCTGAATTGCAAAGAAGATCGAATATTTTAAACCTTATTAATGACATTAAGAATAACCACTTGAATTTGAAGAGGACACTGGAGTGAACAAGACATTTGCTGTTAGTGAGTGTCCTGAAGAGAGTTCTCATACATTTAAGTAGCAGAAACAGTAGGGTATGATTTTGAATTTGGGTGTTGCTAATGGCATCCCAGTAAGAAAGTAATAGGTATTTTTAGTGCCTATCAGTGGGGTGTTGGACAGCGGGGGAGGGGTGTGAATTGACAGGGCAGGGGGTGGGCTTTATACTGTGCCTTGTAACAAACACTGGACTTAAATCTCAATTAACTGTAACTTTTTTTTTTTTAAATCTGTTCTTCAGTGCATCTAGAATAGTGAATGACAAGTACTAGCACAGAGCTGTGCACATAGAAGATGATAATAAAATGTCAGTTCCCTCCCCATGTCTGTACCCCCATGCCAGCGACTTAACCTCCAGCAGATTTACCAGATCTCCAGGATATTGTTCTCTGACAGAAAATGATGTTTAAATGGAGCTAAAAAAATAATGATTATAAATCGTAGTAAAGGAAGAAATACATTAAAATTTTGACCAGAATGCTTAGGAAAAGGAGAATTTAGATACGTGCTTTCTGCTCCTGTTGTTATTAGCTGCCCGTGAGTCAGCCCCTGACTCACAGTAAACCCATACACAGTGGAATGAAATGCTGCCTGGTCCTGCACCATCCCCGTGATCTGTTGCAGATCAGACTATTATGATCCATAGGGTTTTCATTGGCTGATTTTTGGAAGGAGATCGCCAGGCCTTTCTTCCTAGGTGGTCTTAGTCTGGAAGTTCTGCTGAAACCGGTTCAACATCATAGCAACACACAAGCCTCCAATAACAGACAGGTGGTGGCTGCACATGAGATGCATTGGCCAGGAACTGAACCCAGGTCTTCTGAATTGAAGTTGAGAATTCAACACTGAACCACCAGTGCTCTCTCCATTTAAGCCTTTGCTTTGAGTTTGGAGAATCAGGGTGGGAAGGTGGTGTTGTATGGTGGTTATGGGCATAAGCTTTGTCAGCTGGGTTCAAGTCCTGACTGTGCCAGTTGCTAGCTGGTTTGGCAAGTGACTTAATTTCTCCAAGCCACAATTTTTTCATCTATCAAATGGCTATAGTAATAGTTTGTTCCAGTCATCTATTGCTATATAACAAACCACCCCAACCCAGTGGCATCAAACAATGACAGCATTTATTTTGCTCACAAATCTATAATCTGGGCAGAGCTCAAAAGGGCAGTGTTCTCTGCTCCACTCAGCATCAGCTGGGAAAGCTTGAGGCTGGAATCATCTGAAGGCTCATTCGCTCACATGTCTGGTGGTTGATGCTGTAGTTAGCTGGCTTAGCTGACATAATGTGGCCACTCCATGTGGCCTGGGTTTCCTCACAACATGCTGGCTCCAAGGATGAGTGTCCTGAGGGAGAGAGCCAGACAGAGCTGGAGAAAAATGTAGAACAAAATTCTAACTCACACACACACACAAAAAGACCAGACACTGGTCTGACAGAGACTGGAGAAACCCCGAGAGTATGGTCCCTGGACTCCCTTTCAGCTCAGTCCTGAAGTCACTCCTGAAGTTCACCCTTCAGCCAAAGATTAGACTGGCCCATAAAACAAAACAAGACTAAAGGGGCACGCCAGCTCAGGGACAAGGACGAGAAGGCAGGAGCAGACAGGAAAATTGGTAATGGGGAACCCAAGGTCGAGAAGGGAAGAGTGTTGACATGTCGTGGGGTTGGCAACCAAGTCACAAAACAGTATGTGTATTAATTGTTTAACGAGAAACTTGTTTGCTTTGTAAACCTTCATCTAAAATACAAAAAAAAAAAAAAGAAACTGGGACTGAGAGGTTAAGTGACTTGCTCAGATTCCCAGTGAGTGCCAGAGCAGGGATTTGAACTATTGCCTGTGGGACTTTGCATGGCTCCTCCAGAGTCTAGCAAATGAGACTGACATCACTCAGCATCGTTTGCACGCTGTCCCATGGTGGAATATGCTGGGCCAGTAGTTACAGGAGAGGGATCTGTGTGTTGCTAATCTGTCCTCTGGGGCTGTGGTCACCCTGCTTCCTCTTCCCAGAATGTCTATCCTTCTTTCCTTTTAGAAAAGGGACTCGGGAATCGATTAGGTGGGGACTGTAATTTTTTTCCCTTGGCCTGTGCATGCTACCATGGGAATGACAAGCAAGACCACCAGTTTCATCCTTCTCAGGCTATCGTCCAGAAGCCCTTGGATAAAGATGCCAAACAGGGCTCTCTGTCATATCTGGGAGGGTGTCTTGGAAGAGCTGGCCCTGGGACCTTCTTCCTCCACTTCAGATATTAACTAAATTGGGTTGATCAGTAACTTTAAAACACTTCCCGTTTCATTTGCTGTGCTCCATTGATGGAAAGGGGAAGGTGTGGACCCTTTGTTTGTTTACAGGGCTTATAAAATATAAGCTATATCTGTAGCATGAAATTATACGTGTGTCAATAAAACATAATTTTTCAAAAAAAACCTGAAAAAATGCATTTTAATTTTGCAATGGGAGTCATATCAGCTGTCAAATTAAAATCTATTCCTCTCACTTGAGGAGGAATAAATTTCGATTTTAATTTTAATTTGTAGACAAAAAACTGAGGAAGAAGACAATGTAACTGGATTACTACTTCCAGGATTTTCCATTTGAATTTTCTTCCTTTTCCCTACATGCTGGTTATTTTTCTCATTCCTAGTAGCAATTTGCTTGTTTTAAATTTAAAATGCACTGAATTCAGAGCCTTTTTGCTCCATATTATTCTTTTTTAAAAAAAGAATTTATAAGGTAAGGCTTTAAAAAGTCCAATCTCACTTCTGAAAGTATAAAACTTATATAGACTGTGGCATCAGGAACTTCTCTTTGCATTTGAGCTGTGAACCTGGAGCATTTAAGGCAGCAGTGTTGAAGCCCTAGACGATGCATGTAAAGTGCCCACAACCCTGCCAGGCCTGTAGTAAGTGCCTAATAATGATCATGGTTATTACTAATAACCAACATCAGCTGCTCAGAGAGTGCAGGGGCAGGAGGGTATGTTCAAATCAGTAGAACAACTGGTGTTAGTTAAGTACCTACTACAGTGAAACCTGTGAGAGCTGGAATTCGATGGGACTGCCTTGTTTTTCTGGGTCTCCAAGTTTTCCACTTTGAGTAGGGTGAAGTCTTACCACTTTTCTATCACTCCCTATTAGAGGAAAATATTTGAGTGCTCCTTCTCTGACAAATTTCTGCCTTGCACAGGTTCCAGCTTTCGCAGGTTTTACTGTACTACCACTAGCTAACATTGGAGCACTTTATGTGTGCTGGGCGCTGGCCTGAGCAGCCATACTATAATCCAAGATGATACTGTGATGATGTGTGGATGCAGCGTTCGAACCTAAGCAGTGGCCCAACAAGGGGGCATGTGGTATATAGGAGACAGGCCTCAGTTCCTATGGCATCTGTATTAGGTTGGTGTGTAATGTATCATTACTAATGTGCAACCTATGAGAGGTGTCTACACACTGTGCATTTTCTGTGAAGACACACCACATTATTCAGAATGCTTAATTCATGTCATTTTGCTGTTGTCCAGCGTTTATTGTTGTTAGTCGCCATCGAGTCAGCCCCGACTTACGGTGAACTGTCTGGTCCTGTGCCGTCTTCATGATCCTTAGTATGCTCGAGTCCGTTGTTGCGGCCACTGTGTGTTTTGAGTGCCTTCCAACATAGGAGGCTCATCTTCCAGCACTATATTGGACAATATTTTGTTGTGATCTCTAGGACTTTCATTGGTTAATTATTGGAAGCAGATCATTCAGATCATTCCAGTCTGGAAGCTCCACTGAAACCTGCCCACTATGGGTGACCCTGCTGATATTTGAAATACTGGTGGCGTAGCTTCCAGCATCATAGCAACATGGAAGCCACCACAGTACTACAAACTGATAGACAGTAGTGGTGCCCAGGGTTTAGCCCATGCCTAACCCCATTGTCACTGAGTCGATTCTGACTCATGGTGACCGTGTGTGTTACCGATGGCCAAATCGTGAGATCTACCAAGTCTGTTGGACCTCCAGAAACAAGCCTGTGCATCTTCCTTCCACCAGGCATCTCACCTGATGGGGAGGTGTCTGCTGGATGTTAAATCTCAGGCTCCACTCTCTGCATCCCTGCTGAGGTGTTCGTTGATGAGCTGGCTAGATTTGGTAAGGAGTAGCGGGTGGGGCCTCCATTTCATGTGTGGGGTGGGACCTAAACACTGTGTGGCCGTGAATGCTGTGTGATTCAAAGCTTATTTAAACTCCAGCAGAACTCACTGCTAAAGCCTAATCTTCACTTCCAAAAGAATTAAAAAATACATGTTACAAAGCAAATCATCCTTCACTAATGGCTGGGCTGTTACATTTGGGCTTAGGGATGTTGGATTCTCTTAAAGTGCGGCTCGTGTGTTCACTGGGGCCACATAGCCTTTTTATGGGAAGTGAGTAGGTATTACTTTTATAATGGGAGAGAAAACCTTTGATTTAAAAACAAAACTACAACTCCAAAGACTGAGGGGTATACTTAATGGATGTTTCTCCTCTGCAGTTCTCTGTGGCTTGGGCCCCTGATGAATCTGTGAGTGACAGATGACCCTGACCATGTTCTTCAGATACTGCTGACATAATCAATGGTGATTGGCATGGTGAGGAGAATGAGGGCTATGAGCACTCTAAAAAGGGGGAGCAGACATCTTTGCAGTCACCAGAAGGGTTAAAGTAGGGCTTATGAGTAGCTAAATCTCAGTTCAGTTAAAGGAGGGGCTTTCTGACCATCAGAGCTATCTGAAGGTGAACAGGATACTTCCAGAGGTAATGATCTCTCTTGTTCTTAGAAGTATACAAGTCAAGACTGAGTGACTACTTGGCAGGGCTGCTGTAGAGAGGACTGGGTTCTCTGAGGAGTGTGGAGATGTGTAGGAGGTACCAGGAGCATCACTGGCATCCTTGAAGCTCTGTGATGCCTAGAGAGTTGGCTTTTAGAGAAACTGGCCTAGAGGATGGTGTTGGCTTTCCAGTGGGCTTCCCCTTCTGGAGGCCTTGTCTGTGTCCTTTTAAACACAGCTGGCTTTTCCCTGCGTGCTCTACCACCATGGTGAACCTGTGACACCAGCCTTATTTACACCTGGTTTTTCAATCTACTTAATCCCCTCTATGCTCCACTCACCCCCTTTCCTTTCCTATCCCTGGCCTTCCTATCCTGCTTCCATTCTCCAACCTTTTGGGTGCCCTTCCCTAGCTCACTGAAACTCAGTTTCCCTTGTGACTTTCACTTCTTCCCAGCACCTTCATTCTGGTTTGACCTACTGCTTTGGATTAGGAGGCTCCCTGCTAGTCTCAGTCACCTGGAACTCCCACCCATTCCCCATTAGCAGCCTGCCTCTGCCCCTCTGACACCCCCATCAGTGGAGGAGGGTTTGGACTCTCCCCTTCACCCACAGACAAGCTCATAGTTGGTGGGTGAGCATGGCTCTTGGACTCAGCCCCAGCCACTGACAAACACCTTTCCCTGAACCCTGGGTCACTGTTGCTGAAGTTGCAGCTGGGTGCTGGCTTTGGGGCGCACTGATTTTTCCCAGGGCTTTAATAATGCCGAGCTTCAGTTTGCCTGTTGGCTCTTTCGTAATGTGTCGGTCTCATAAAATGGTCACTTTGGGTTAAAAGATCTTATTACTGCAAAAAGAGATGTTGAATCACACTTTCAAGGTCACTGGTGAAATGTGATCTTTGAGACTCATTGGCCCTGGTCCAGGGCACGGGGTAGAGGATATTAAGAAGATAAATTAGAAGTTAAAACACAGTTCTGTTTTCCCGTGTCTCAGGCTGAGTGTCTGTGATGAATTTTATGAGAAAAAAAACAGAACTCCCTTTCCTCACGCACCACTCCCTGCCACCTTCAGAAGTCAGATTCCAACCCGGAGAGACTGTCAGTGGCTCTTTATTTCAGCCCTGCCATTACCAGAACTGCAATCTCCCTGGGTAGGCATGCGACGGCTTCCTCTTCTTGCTACAAGTCTCTGGGGTTGGATTTACCCTTCAGCCCAGATATGTTACGATTCTGTGCGGTTCTGCAAACCCTTATTGATGAGTTTGCTCTGTGCCAGGTCCAGTGAATACGGACAGGAGACATAGATGAACACGACAGGGCTCTGCCCTTGGAGCCCACAAGCCTCCAATGGGGGAGATGGACTGATGCGGTCAGAGCCCCTTTATGCCTTCGGTGTACTGCTGGGGTAAGAGCCCCAGAGCAAGCCAGTACTGTGTTAAGCACTTTATGTGCATAATCTCATCAAATCCTGCATTGTAGGTACTATGGCCAACTCCAAGGAGCCCTAGTGGCGCAGTGGTTAAGCGCTTGGCGGCTAACCAAAAAGTCAGTGGTTTGAACCCACCAGCTGCTCTGTGGGAGAAAGATGTGGCAGTCTGCTTCCGTAAAGATTTAAGTCCTTGGAAACCCAATGGGGCAGTTCTACTCTGTCCTATAGGTTCGACTATGAGTCGGAATTGACTTGACGGCAATGGATTTGAGTTTTTTTTTTTTGGGTTTATGACCAACTCCATTTTAGGATGAGGAAGCTGAGGCTTAGAGCAGTTAAAATGCCCAGGGCCAGTGGTGGAGCTTGAGACTGGAACCAGGTCTGCTGACTCCAAAGCTAGCCCTTTACCATATACACGGTACTGCCCCTCTGGGTCCCCAGGGAAGCCCCAGGCCCAGGAGTCAGAATATGGAGAAGTATCTTTAGTTTGCACAGCTAGCCACTTGGAGTGCTGTTTCCATTTTAAGAAGTAGAACACCCTGTGTATGGTTTTTGGAAGCAGGTTAATGTTCACGAATGACAGATTCCTGCATGAGCAGTCTGCTCTGGGGCAGCATCCTGAAGCTGAGGTAAGAAGACGCTGTGGCTGTTATCCGAAGGCTGTGTTTGGGGGAGGCTGGGTTCAATGTTCAGGTGAATGTAGTGGCAGCTGTGAATTGAGAGGTTAAATCAGCATTCACAGGATGGGGCGGCATCTGAAAGGGCCACCTTTTCCTGTATCTCCACTCTAGATTTACTTTTCTTTTCTCAACTTTCCTTCCCATTCATCCCTGCATATAAGCATGGAGGCAGACACCCACATGGAGATGGGTACCCACAGGCTGATTGTTCTCTGCTGGATTGGTACAGATGGGCTTTACTCAAGGGAAAATGACAGAGCAATGGGGTGAAGAGGTTATTTCTTCCTTCATTTGCTGCCAACTAAATCTTCAGGCCTCTAGGTATGTCTCTCATGGGGTGTAAGAGCCCAAAGGATCCACCATTGCAGCATTTCAGCCTCTTTGCAAAGATAACTCCATAGATAACAGCTTTATACAAAACTAGAGATTCTTCAGTATAAATATCCTACTGCTTAAGGACAACCTCCAAGGAAGGTGCCAGATTCTCCCTCACACGTCGCCAGAGGTAGACACAGGATAGACTGGGCCATGAGTATGGCCAGTGGAGCATTTCTAAAGCTTTTAGGGGTATTTTGAACTGGGAGCTATCTTTGGTTAGCTCCCTGGGCCTCTGGGTCTTTTCCCCTCCTCTTCTTTCTAGTATTCATTCATTCCTTCATCAGTTGATTTGAAAACTACATACTGGATGTCTATTATGTGTCAGGCACTGTTCTAGGCTCTAGGGATGCACTGGTGAACAAAACATAAGTCGTGTTCTGATGGACCTTACACTCTAGTGGGAGAGAGGCAGTCAAAATAATAATTTTAAAAAAGTGAGTGAAGCATATAACATGTCAGACGGTGTTAAGTGCTGTGAAGAAAAATAAAGCAGGGTATGGAGAATAGAAATATGGTGGTGAATGTGTGTGGTATTTTGTACAGGTTGGTCAGGGAAGACCTCACTGATATGGCCTCATCTGAGCAGAGTCCTGAAGTGAGGGAGAACTCCCTTGGAGAAGTTGTTGTTAGGTGCCCTCGAGTTGGTGCCTACTCTTAGTGACTTCATGTGACAGAGTAGAACTGCCCCACAGGGTTTTCTTGGCTGTAATCTTTACAGAAGCAGATCACCAGGTCTTTCTCCTATAGAGTCGCTGGGTAGGTTTGAACTGCCAACCTGTCGGTTAGCAGTTGAGCGCTTAACAATTGTGCCACCAGGGCTCCTTCCTAGGAGAAGAGGAAACAGCAAATGCAAAGGTCTTGAGGTGAGAATGTGTTTGGGGTTTCTGTGGAGTAACAAGGAGCTTGGTGTGGCTGGATTAGGGTAGGTGCAAGGGGAGAGGAGAAAGTGCGTGGGGCCGTGTATGCAATGGTAAAGACTTTGGTTTTTGCATGAGTGAAATGAAAACCTAACAGAAGGTTTTAAGCAGAGGAGTGATGAGATCTAACTTACGTTTTAAAGGATTTTCTTTGGATGCTGTGTGGAGGATGGCTGGAAGGGGACCAAGGGCAGTGCAGGAGAACAGTTAGAAGGCTATTACAGTGAGACACAGGAGTGATGAAGGTGACTTGAACTGGGGATGTAGCCATGGAGGTAGTATGACTCTGGTAGTATGATTTGCTGATGAATCAGTCTTGGATCATGAGAGAACATGAGGAGTTAAGGAAGGTTCCAAGGTTTTTGGCTTGAGCAACTGGAAAAATGGAGTTGTTATTTCGTGAATCAGAGAAGACAGTGGAAGAAGCAGATGTAGGAAGAAGAAAGTCTGGAGATTAGGTTTTGGACATACTAAGGGTGAGCTGCATTGAGTAGGTGGTTGGATATACGAATCTGAGGCTTAGAGGAGAGATACAGTCCTGACATACATTTGGAAGTCATCAGAGTATAAATGGTATCTAAAACTATGACACTGGGAATAAGTCTAGATGGAAAAGAGATCCTAAGGCTGATCTCTGGGGAGTGCACTCCAACATTTAGACGTCGGGGAGATGAAGAGCATCAACGAAGGAGACTGAGAAGGAACAGCCAGAAGGGCAGGAAGAGAAGGAAGAGATTTTGCATTAGAAGAATATGGTCTCTTGCCATCCTCCGCTTCATCCATCCTTTAAAAGCCTCTAACTTTGAGCTTCTCCAGAAGTGGCAGCATCCTGGGACTCACTTTAAGATGATATCACTGCAGATTCAGAGATGCTGAGTCTTTTATCCATCAAATGTCCTGTTGGATTTCCAGGGGGATCTGTTGGTCTTTTGACCATGAAGGAATCAGTCCTACATTTCAGGTGGCAACCAGCCTTCTTAGACTAGTCCAGCAGTTAAGATGGATAAAGTTTGCTTATAAACAGGAGAAAGGGCTGAGAACCTTTAGATTTTGAATGGCAAAGCAAAAGCATATAGACAGACATCTTTCAGTTTAGAATCTGAATTGCAGGTCTGATGTTGGCATTAAAGTGACTTAGTAAAACCTGATGATGTTTCTGGGGAGTAGCTATGGAACTACTTCTTTACCAGCTGTTGGCTACTAGAAATGGAACAGAAAATATCAGTGGGAAGTGACCATTATTTTTCTTTAGATCAGGATGCAGCCTGGTGTCTTGGAAAGAGCAAGAGACGTGATCTTGATTCAAATTACAGATCTGCCTCTGGTTAGTTGTGTGACCATGGGCCAGTTGCTTAAGAACCCTGGGTCTCAGTTTTTTCATCTGTAACATGGGTATGATTGTTCCCTATTTGCAGAGACATTGTAAGAATTAAATGTGAGGCACAGTGCCTGGTTCATTTTAAGTCTTAGTTAGGGTAGGTTGATGTTTATTTGCTTTCCTCTTGTGAGGAAGGGAATGGAACTTCTTAGGAAGGTCAAATGGTATATATTGTGGGAATGCATATGCACCCCCAACTCTCTGAGACTAGTCCACTCCCACAAGGAACTTCTTAGTCTGTCTGGAGACCAGGCTACTGACATGAGAGTGTATTTTAGAGCCCTGTGGTGTGAGACAGTCTGAGGGAAAAGGGAAGGCTTTGGAGATGATATGTGAGCTGAGACATGAAGGGTGGACAGAGTATGGATGGGTGACTTGAAGGGTCTTTGGATTCTTCTATGTTTCAGTTCTAACTTGTCCACAGTTGAGGGAGGGGAACAAGATTCCACCCAACTTCAAACTCATTCATTCATTCAACAGAAGCTCATTGTCAGCAACTGTGTTAGAGAAAGTAACAGATGTTCTTGCCTTCAAGAACTCTCTATCCTGCGGGGTGTTTGAGATATAATAGACACTTAAGATATATCGTGGTGAGTTCTCTGATGGATGCGCTGTGGGAACTCGGGAGAAAGGCACCTTGCCCAGCCCTGGGGGAGAGGGTGAATGGGCTTCTGGAAATGATTGCTGGAGAAGGAGACCCTGCAGCTGAGTCTAAAAAAAAAAAAAAAAAAAATGAGTAGGAGTTACCTAGGGCTAAGGAAGGAATAGGGGGAGAATATGAGAAGGAATGCGGAGGTGACAGGGGACACTAAAAAGGGCGTGATGCATTTAGGAAATGCAAGTTTTTCAGAGTGTTGTGGGGGGTGAGAGTGTTTAGAAGAATATGTCAGGAGAGGTAGGCAGGGAAAGTACTGAACCCCTCCCTCTAGAAGAGACAAACCTTATAAGCTGAGGTTCAAGTCAGTAAGAGCGTTGGAGAATGTGATCGCTGTGAGTCGTAAAAAGTCACAAGAAGAGGGAGGTGAATTATTTTTATTAAGGAATGGGGATCTCACTGTCATGTTCCAGACGAAACCTCTCGTGCTGGGCTTACCTAGCTCTGAAGGTTCTATCTGGGTGAAAAGGAAGCATTGCCCTGGCTTCCCCATCCGTTTAGTTGTTGTCTTCCTTCCATCTCCCAGAGCCTCACTGATCCCTGTTACCAACCAGCTTGTATGTTGGCCAGAGCAGAGCGGGGGAAAGAGCACAGGATTTGAAGCCATGTGGACTGCTTCGAATCGCAGCAGCATCCCTGGCTAACTGTATGAGTGTGGGTAAAGTCATTTCCTCAAATATGAAATGGGGATAATGATTCCTAGCTCACTGGTCATTGTAAGATGAGGCTGTCACCAGCCTATATAAGTGCCTTTGTGAGAACTGGAATTAGAAGAAGGTTCCCTTTCCTCAAGCCACTTAACTGCTATCTTCCAGCCTGTGATGTGAATGTGCCTCCAGGGTTATGTTGGACACACATTGTCCACTGCATAAACAATAGCTGCTACAACTATTGTCATTATCAGCAACCTCGATGGAAAATAACTCCAGCCTAACCTGTCAGTGGGTAAATTGGAGCCTGATGCCTAACTAGTTCAGATTTAATCACAGAAGAGCAATTGTTTGACCAGCTTGTATGCAATTACAGCAACCAGAAAGGCTATGCCCAGGAGCTGGGGCTTCTTATTAGAATTTCTTTAGCATTTGGTGTCAAAAACTGAAGGTCATCAAAACATTGTGCATCTCTAAACTACTGTGCTGCCACAATAACTCCTACCACACAGCAGACTGTCTCCAGCCGTTGGAGATCAAAATAGAGCCTAATGGATTTAGGAAGCAATCAATGCTTCTAAAGACGTTTGTGGATTGTAGCCCATAAAATATTAATTCTTTCTGTTTGTCTTTAAGAATATATTTTATATGTTAATGCATTATTGAAAGGTGCTTATAATGTTAAGTGACTTAAGACCCGAGCATTGAATGGCAGAATTTATTTTTCTTTGGGATATAAATGTAAAATATAAGGCAAATCAAAATCCCACTGATCATGCCAGCAGCCATGCATCATGACCAGCTGGGGTATCAAACTATACCCTTGTAAACTGAAGCTGTTTTATTTGTGTTTTGATGGGCAAATAAATAACTTATGTATGGCATTTCCCACCTAATAAAATGTTACACTGTCAGATTTACTGGGCACATTCATGAAATGACAACTGTGCAGCTCAGCTTTATTTGGCCTTAATGACATTAGGGCCGGCGAGGGTTGTGTCTGAATCTTCAATGTACAGAACAATGCAGTTGAATGAGGAGTGATCGCAAACCAAAGGAAGCGGGACAATCGGGAAGATGCAGGGAAAGCTGTTTAAGGTTGACTCAGAATTTACCCATTATGCTTGTGGCACGCTATACATTTGGATTCTTTTGAGTGTGAGCATGGAATATTCATACAAAAATATACAAGATAAATTTCTTGGCTATTTTCTTGGAACGTTTCATGGTACACTAAATTCTGGAAGGAATATTTTACTGTACTTTTGCAGGGACCATGGACTACCCTTAAATTTAATTTAAACCGTGGGGCAACTCTTAAGAAACAAAGTCATATTCACATACACACAAAATTCTTCGTGTAGTTTCTGAGGGTCCTTGACCTCCTACTGAAGACTGTTGAGCTCTGATCTAGTTCAACAGTCCTGTTTTCACTCAGGAATGAGCTGCTAACTGGAAGGTTGATAGTTTGAGTTCACCCAGAGGTACCTTGGGAGAAAGGCCTGGTGATCTGCTTCCCCAAAAAATCAGCCATAGAAAACCCTATGGAACACAGTTCTACTGTGACACACATGAGGGGAGAGTGGTAGGAGATCAGGCAAAGGGGTGGCCAGCTTCTGTTGGGCTTTGTGAAGATCTTAAGCATAGGAATGGGAAGGAGCAAGAAGGGGGGCTTGACAGCTCAAGGCCCTAGTGTAAGCTCTACCAAGTCACTGGGCTTTCTTCCTGAGAACCAGGGGGGAACCATGTAGTTGTTGTTAGTTGCTCTCAAGTCAGCTCCTACTCAGATGACCCCATGTACAACAGAACACCACCTTCAAGATCATCGGCACGTTTGAGTCCATTGTTGAGTGCCTACCACCCTAGAGGGCTCATCTTCCAGCACTATGTTGGACAGTGTTCTGTTGCGATTCATAGGGTTTTCACTGGCTAATTTTCAGAAGTGATTGCCGGGCCTTTCTTCCTAGTCTGTCTTAGGTTTGAAGCTCTGCTGAAATCTTTCCACCATGGGTGATCTTGCTGGTATTTGAAATAATGTTAGTATAGCTTCCAGCATCATAACAACATATAAGCCACCGCATACGAAAAACTGACGGGTGACTGACAGGTGGTGGAGGGGGAACCATGGAAGGATTGTTTTTTCTTTTTTCCCATACGAAAATTTATACATACATTGTTATGTGACTCTAATTGTTCTCGCCATACTGTGACAGCACACTCCTCCTTTCCACCCCTGATTCCCCATGTCCATTCAACTAGCTCCTAACCCTCTCTGCCTTCCCATCTCACCTCCAGACGAGAAGCTGCCTGTTTAGTCTCTTGTATCTACTTGAGCTAAGAGGCACACTCCTCACGAGTATCACTTTATGTCCCATAGTCCAGTCCAATCCCTGTCTGAAGACATGGCCTCAGAAATTTTTTTAGTTCTGGGCTGATAGAGGATCCAGGGGCCATTCTTTCCAGGGTTCCTCCAGTCTCAGTCAGACCATTAAGTCTAGTCTTCTTACTAGAATTTGAGTTCCACACCCCACCTTTCTCCTGCTCCACCCAGGACTCTCTGTTGTGTTCCCTGTCAGGGCGGTCATTCGTGGTAACTGGGCACCATCTAGTTCTTCTGGTCTCAGGCAGATGAAGTCTCTGATTTATGTGGCCCTTTCTGCCTCTTAGGCTAATACTTTCCTTATGTCTTTGGTGTTCTTCATTCTCCTGTACTCCAGGTGGTTGGGACCAATTGGTGCATCTTAGATGGCTGCTTGCAAGCTTTTAAGACCCCAGACGCCACTCACCGAAGTAAGATGCAGAACATTTTCTTAATAAACTTTGTTATGCCAGTTGACCTAGATGTCCCCTGAAAGCATGGTATCCAGACCCCTACCCCTGCTACTCTGTCCCTCAGAGTGTTTGATTGTATTCAGGAAACTTCTTAGCTTTGGTTTAGTCCAGTTGTGCTGACTTCTCCTGTAGTGTGTGCTGTCCTTCCCTTCACCTAAGATAATTCTTATCTACTATCTAGTTAGTAAATAACCCTCCCGCTCCCTTCCCATCTTCTTAACCATCGAAGAATGTTTTCTTCTGTGTTTAAACCTTTTCTTGAGTTCTTATAATAGTGGTCTTATACAATATTTGTCCTTCTGTGACTAACTAAATTCACTCACATAATGACCTCCAAAATTCACTCACATAATGACCTCCATCTTCCTCTATGTTATGTTTTACAGCTTCATCATTGTTCTTTACCCTTGCATAGTATTCCACTGTGTGGATATACCATAATTTGTTCATCCATTGATGGGCATCTAGGTTGTTTCCATCTGTTTGCTATTGTGAACAGTGCTGCAATGAACAGGGGTGTGCATATATCTATCTGTGTGACTGCTCTTATTTCTCTAGAATATATTCCAAGGAGCAGGAAAGCTGGATCGTATGGTACTTTTATTTCTAACTTTTTAAGGAAGCACCAAATCGATTTCCAAAGTGGTTGTACCAATTTACATTCCTACCAACAGTGTATAAGTGTTCCAGTCTCTCCACAACCTCTCTAGCATTTATTATTTTGTGTTTTTGGATTAATGCTAGCCCTGTTGGGGTGAGATTATATCTCATTGTAGTTTTGATCTGCATTTCTCTAATGGTTAGTGATCGTGAGCATTTCTTCATGTGTCTGTTAGCTGCCTGAATGTCTTCTTTGGTGAAGTGCCTGTTCATATCCTTTGCCCATTTTTTAATTGGGTTATTTGTCTTTTTGTTGTTGAGGTTTTATAGTATCGCGTAGATTTTTGAGATTAGACCCTGATTGGATTTGTTGTAGCCAAAAATTTTTTCCCAGTCTGTAGATTGTCTTTTTACTCTTTTGGTGAAGTCTTTGGATGAGCATAAGTGTTTGATTTTTAGGAGCTCCCATTTATCTAATCTATTCTTGTGCTTGTGCATTGTTACTTATGGTTCATATTGTGTTTATACCATGTATTAGGGTTCCTAGAGTTGTCCCTCTTTTTTCTTCCCTAATCTTTATCACTTTGATTTTATATTTAAGTCTTTGAGTTAGTTTTTGTGCATGGTGTGAGGTATGGGTCTTGTTTCAGTTTTTTGCAGATAGATATCCGGTTATGCCAGCATCATTTGTTAAAGAGACTGTCTTTTGGCCAGTTGATGGACTTTGGGCCTTTGTCAAATATCAGCTGCTCATAGGTGGATGAATTTCTGTCTGGATTCTCAATTTGGTTCCATTGGTCTATGTATCTGTTGTTGTACCAGTACCAGGCTGTTTTGACTACCGTGGCAGTATAATAGGTTCTAAAATCAGGTAGTGTGAGACCTCCCACCTTGTTCTTCTTCTTGAGTAATGCTTTACTTATTCGGGGCCTCTTCCTTTTCCGTATGAAGCTGGTGATTTGTTTCTCCATCTCATTAAAAAATGCCGGTGGAATTTGGATCGGGATTGCACTGTATCTGTAGATTGCTTTGGGTAGAATTGACATTTTCACAATGTTGAGTCTACCTATCCATGAGCAAGGTGTGTTTTTCCACTTATGCAGGTCTCTTTCGGTTTCTTGTGGTAGTGTCTTGTAGTTTTCATTGTATAGATCTTTTACATCTCTGGTTAGATTTATTCCTAAGTATTTTATCTTCTTGGAGGCTCTTGTAAATGGTACTGATTTGATTTCCTCTTCGAGGTTCTCTTTATTGCTGTAAAGGAATCCAACTGATTTTTGTATGTTTATCTTGTATCCTGAAACTTTGCTGAAATCTTCTATTAGTTCTCTTGTGGATTCTTTGGGGTTTTCTGTGTTTAAGATCATGTCATCTGCAAATAGAGATACTTTGACTTCTTCTCTACCAATCTGGATGCCCTTTATTTCTTTTCCTAGCCTAATTGCTCTGGCTAGGACCTCCAGCACAATGTTGAATAAGAGTGGTGATAAAGGACATCCTTGTCTGGTTCCCATTCTCAAGGGGAATGCTTTCAAAGTCTCTCCATTTAGGATGATGTTGGCTGTTGGCTTTGTATAAATGCCCTTAATTATACTGAGGAATTTCCCTTCTATTCCTATTTTGTTGAGAGTTTTTATCATGAATGGGTGTTGGACTTTGTCAAATGCCTTTTTTGCATCGATTGATAAGATCATGTGGTTCTTGTCTTTTGTTTTATTTATGTGATGGATGACACTGATTGTTTTTCTAATGTTGAACCATCCCTGTATACCTGGTATAAATAAATCCCACTTGATCATGGTGAGTGATTTTTTTGATATGTTGCTGAATTCCAGTGGCTAGAATTTTGTTGAGGATTTTTGTGTCAATGTGCATGAGGGATATTGGTCTGTAATTTTCTTTTTTTTTGGTGTCTGTATCTGGTTTTGGTATCAGGGTTATGCTCGCTTCGTAGAATGAGTTTGGGAATACTCCATCCTTTTCAATGCTCTGAAATACCTTTAGTAGTAGTGGTGTTAACTCTTCTCTGAAAGTTTGGTAGAATTCTCCAGTGAAGTCATCCAGGCCAGGGCTTTTTTTTGTCGGGAGTTTTAAAATTACCCTTTCAACCTCTTCTTTTGTTATGGGTTTATTTAGTTGTTCTACCTCTGTTTGTGTTAGTTTAGGTAGGTAGTGAGTTTCTAGAAATTTGTCCATTTCCTCTAGGTTTTCAAATATTTTAAAGTACAATTTTTCATAGTATTCTGTGGTGATTCATTTAATTTCAGTTGTGTCTGTTGTGATATCACCCGTCTCATTTCTTATACGGGTTTTCTGCTTCCTCTCCTTTTATTCTTTTGTCAGTTTGGCCAATGGTTTATCAATTTTGTTGATCTTTTCAAAGAACCAGCTTTTGGTCTTGTTAACTCTTTCAATTGTTTTTCTATTCTCAATTTCATTTAATTCTGCTCTAATTCTTATTATTTCCTTTCTTCTGGTGCCTGAGGGCTTCTTTTGCTGCTTCTTTCTACTTGTTCCAGTTCGAGGGTTAATGTTTTGATTATGGCCCTTTCATCTTTTTGGCTGTGTGCATTTATTGCTATAAACTGACCTCTGAGTGCTGCTTTTGCTGTGTCCCGAAGGTTCTGGTAGAGTGTGTTTTCATTCTCATTTGATTCTATGAATTTCTTTATCCCAGCCTTAATTTCTTGTATAACCCAGTAGTTTTTGAGCAAGGTGTTCAGCTTCCATGTGTTTGATTTTTTTCCCTTGATTTTTCTGTTGTTGATTTCTACTTTTATGGCTTCATGGTCAGAAAAGATGCTTTGTAATATTTCAGTGCTTTGGATTTTGTTAAGGCTTGCTTTATGGCCTAATATGTGGTCTCTTCTGGAGAACGTTCCATGTGCGTTCGAAAAGAAAGTATACTTGGCTGCTGTTGGCTGGAGTGCTTGGTATATGTCTATGAGATCAAGGTGGTTGATTGTAGATTTAGCTCCTTCGCATCTTTGTTGAGCTTCTTTCTGGATGTTCTGTCCTTCACCGAAAGTGGTGTGTTGAAGTCTCCTACTACTATTGTGGAGCTGTCTCTCTCTCTTTTCAGTGCCGTTAGAGTTTGTTTTATGTATTTTGGAGCCCCGTCATTGGCTGCGTAAATATTTTTTATAGTTACGCCCTCCTGGTGTATTGATCCTTTAATCATTGTATTATATCCTTGCTTATCCTTTGTGATGGATTTTACTTTAAAGTCTATTTTGTCAGAGATTAATATTGCCACTCCTGCTCTTTTTTGAGTGTTGTTTGCTTGATATATATTTTTCCATCCTTGGAGTTTTAGTTTGTTTGTGTCCTTAAGTCTAAGGTGTGTCTCTTGTAGGCAGCATATAGACGGATCGTGTTTTTTAATCCAATCTGCCACTGTCTGTCTCTTTATTGGTGCATTTAGTCCATTTACATTCCACGTAATTATTGATAGGTATGAGTTTATTGCTGTCATTTTGATGTCTTTTTTTGTGTGTCATTCACAGTTTCTTTCTTCCACTTAATTTTCTGTGCTGAGTCATTTTTCTTTATGTATTTTCTTTTCATCTTTTTCGTTGTTGCTGATTTTGTTTGCTGAGTCTTTATATTTTTCTAGTTTTTTATTTTGACTTGTAGGATTGTTAGTTTCCTTTGTAGTTACCTTAATATTTACCCCTATTTTCCTAAGTTTATACCAGTCTTTTATTTCTTTATATCACCTTGACTTGCTCTCCATATGAAAAATCTATGTCTACTTTTTTTAAGTCCCTCTTTTTTGTTTTAATGTTGTCATCTTTTACATATTGACATCTGTTTCCCTATTTTCAGTGTTTTAGCTTTGATTTCCTTTTGTGACTTCCCTATCTCGGTTGATATCTGGTTGCTGTGTCCTGTGTTCTAGTCTTGGGTTGTTATCTGATGTTACTGATTTTCTAACCAGAGGACTCCCTTTAGTATTTCTTGTAATTTTGGTTTGGTTTTTGCAAATTCCCTGAACTTCTGTTTATCTGGAAATGCCTAATTTTGCCATCATATTTGAGAGACAGTTTTGCTGGATATATAATGCTTCGCTGGCAGTTTTTTTCCTTCCAGGATTTATATATGTCATCCCATTGCCTTCTTGCCTGCATGGTTTCTCCTGAGTACTCCTAGCTTATTCTTATTGACTGTCCTCTGTAGCTGACTTTTCGTTTATCCCTAGCTGCTCTTAAAATTCTTTCTTTATTTTTGGTTTTGGCAAGTTTGACTATAATATTCTAGTCTATAATATAATATAATAGACTTTCTTTTGGGATCTACCTTATGTGGGGTTCGATGAGCATTTTGGATAGATATCTTGTCATCTTTCACGATATCAGGGAAGTTTTCTGCCAACAAATCTTCAACAATTCTCTCTGTATTTTCTGTTACTCCCCCCACCGCTGCCTGCCATCCCGTTTTGGTACTCCATTCACTCTTAGGTTATTCCTCTTGATAGAGTCCCACATAATTCTTGGGGTTTCTTCATTTGTTTAAATCCTTTATCCGATTTTTCCTCAAATAAGTTGGTGTCAAGTGCTTTATCTTCTGTCTCGCTAATTCTGACTTCAGTTGCCTCAGTTCTGCTCCTATGACTTTCTGTTGAGTTGTCTAATTCTGAAATTTTATTGTTAATCTTCTGGATTTCTGATTGCTGTCTCTCTGTGGATTCTTGCAGCCTGTTAAATTTGTCATTATGCTCTTCTTCAGACTTAATTTCCTTGATTGTGTGTTCTGCATTTTGCTTAATTTCCTTCCTAATTTCTTGAAGAGTTCTGTATATTAATATTTTGTATTCTGCCTCCAGTAATTCCAAGAAATTTTCCTCCTCTGGAAAATTTCTATATTCTTTATTTTGGGAGCTTGCTGAAGCCATCATGGATTGCCTCTTTATGTGATTTGATATTGACTGTTGTCTTCGAGCCATCAATAAGTTATTATATTTATTTATTTTATGTTTGCTTACTGTGTCCTAGCTTCTTATTTTGTTTTGATATGCCCAAAGAGGCTGCTTGTATGAGCTGGTTTGATTATTGGCACCTTTGAAGCTCTAATATCCTGTCACCAGGTGGTTAGATCTGTTACTAGGTATGTGAGCTCTGGAGTCTGCCCACTCCTTCTGTATGGATTCAGCTTACGTGTCCAGGTAGACAGCCACCAGCTGTGTGTTGTAGGCCCTCACTTATAGTCCTAGACAGGCATGAGTGATTGGTGTAGGCACAGGCATCTGGCTGTAGCAGGGGGACACACTCTGAGCAAGCAGGAGGCTGACGGCCACCACCGAGTGTCCAGGCTGAAGGCATGTCCCTGTTCCCTAGAGTGCATAGGTGGGTGGGTTTTGCAGCCGGGCTATGAGCACATAATGCTGTTGGCTGTGAGGACTGGGGGGCACCTCTTATTCATGGGTCCCTTTTGCAGGTGGCTAGGTGGCGTGGGTGGAGCCACCAGTCATCAGGCCCCTGATGTGGGTAGGTGAAGACCCTGCTTAATGGGCAGAACAGTGTCAACTGTCAAGAACCTGCCACTTCACAGCTGAAATAGTTGAAGTTAGAGTTCTGGTATATACCCTATTGTACTGCAGTAATGAGGGCCTATGCTGTTGAAATGGGCCCACACAAGTCTATGCAGGAGGACAGGCACTCAAAGTCCATGGATCCCTTATGCGTGTGCCTAGGCAAAGGAGCTGTGCCTACCCTGGGTTCCTGTCTTAGGGGAGCCGACAGTTTATTTTTTCCCATTTGTTAATTTGTTCACTCTCTAAGGCAGGGAGAATGGCTCCAAGTGTGTGATGGAGCCTGCTTCCGGTTCAGGGGACTCAGCAATTGCTGAAGCTGGTCTGGGACCCAGTGCAGAGCAGGGAGCAGGAAGGTAAATGGGAGAGAGATTTTTCCCTAAGGGGGGTGTTTTTGATTTGCGCGGTAAGCCGTATGGAATTACTTATCTTTCGCCGATGAGGGCTGCTTCTCACTGGTTCTGGATGGCCGCGTAGAGTCTCTGGTGCTGGGTCTCTCCCAGTGCGGAAAACACGCCTCTCAAGGACTGCCGCTTGCCTGCCTCACTGCTCACCCCCAAGCTGATCAGGCCTGAAGGGCTCAGGCTCTCGCTGGGTCAGGTCTGGCAACTCCTCACTGCTTCTGAACCGTCTCTTCCTCCCCCTGCCACTCAGTCTGGTTCCTCAACTCTGCCTTTGTTGTTCAGGGCTCCCAGATTTCCATATACAATTGAATTAGTTGTTTTTTCATGTCTTTGTTGTAAGATGGCCCCCTAGAAGCATCTGACTGCTCCACCATCTTGGCCCCACCCCTCCATGAACGGATTTTTAAATCATGGGCAATATAATCACACTGTATTTGATGATGATATCTATACGTTGAGAGTTTATTGGAGGGGACAGGAGTCAAGTGAGGAGCTCATGGGTCACCTAGGTGAGACATGAGGGAGGCCTGAACTTGGTGAGGGGCTCAGAGCTGTTACAGACAAGTCTGTGTCTTTTACCTGTGGCAAGTTCCTGGATAGCTTGAGTGTATTTTACCCCTGTTCTCCTCTCTCCAAGGGCCTAGCTAGTGCCTCACTCAGAATAATCATTGCCTTCTGAGTTGAATTGTGGGTGGAAAAGACCAGGATTCGTTTGCCTAAGCCCATGAGGCCAATAGTGAGAAATCAACCTCCAGCTTTCCATGGACACTTTCACAAATACAATTTCTGCAGTTCTGAGTCTAGGTTCAGAACACTGAGACGCTTTTATATTGTCTGCTGTCTTTCAAATAAGATTATTAAAAAAAAATTAATGGCACCTGTCATTTAAAAATATTTTGAATATGCCTCTGTCTCTGCTCTTGGAAAACACTGACTCTTGATTTTCATGCTAAATCGAGTGATCACAACCCAGGAGCTCAGCAATTTTGCACTTTAAACATTTACTCCATGATTTATTTCCTTCCGATGAATTCATGATTAAATTTTAAACCCACACTCCTATTCAGCGGGGAATCGCAGAATAGTGGGTGAGATGACTTTTTTTATTTTTTCTAGTCTTAATTTAGAAGTGCTGTCTGGTCTTTGAGCCCCCACCACCTGAGTGTCTGGGCTGACTTTCCTCCTCCCCCTGCACTCTCTGCCTGGAGCTTCAGTTACACGAGGCAGTGGATGAGTGCGGACCAAGGACAGGGCAAAAGGCTGCGGACTTGTCCATTAGAAATATTTTGGCCCTTGTCCTTGGAAGATAGAAGTGAATGCAAGCTGTCCTAGAAAAGCCCAGAGTCCTGATGCCTCAGAGTGTTCATGAATAAGAAGAGAAATACTCATTGACATGTATACCGAAGGCTGCTAGTTTTAGACCATCAGGTTCCCCCAAACAAATAGGGAAGCAGATGTTTGGGAGGTGCCTTCCAGGATATTGATTGTTTTCCACCCAAATTCTGACACTGCATGGACTCCCGCCCCTTTTCCTTTCCCACCTGGGTCTCCCGCCTCCCCTTCATGATAAATGATCCACCCTTTCTGTGGTGGTGGCTTCTGTTCTCCAATGAGTTTTTTCTGTAGTCAGGGCTGTAGTTACCCGTGTATGAGTGCGAGTGATGGGAAGGCTGTCAAAAGGCTTGCTTATCCTGAAAATCTCTCCCTTTGCATACTGTCAGCAAGGCACCCTGATTCCACCACACACCACATGGTGCTTGGAAACACTATTCTGTTGAAAGACAGCTTGATGTAGTGGAATAAGCCACGTCTGACGTTCAGACAGTCCCAGGTTGGAAGCTTGAATCCGCCACCTCCTAGCTGTGGCATTGGATAAGCTATTGACCTTTCTGGGCCTCAGTTCCCTCATCTGTATAATGGGGTTGGCAATACTTGTTTTGCAGTGTTTGCACGTAAGCCCAGCACAGAGTAGGTGCGTCAGGGAACGATGGCTAGTCTCATTTTCTCTATTTTTACTAGGCCTCTGGGTGAAGGCATTGAGTCTCCAAAAAGAGCCCTGTAGAAATGCAAATGTGTTGTCTAGGAAGGATGCCATATGACATTGTCATCACGCATAATTGCCCAGGTGTGGATTGCTTATTAGACAAACAAGATAGAGCCAGAGTGGGAGAAGCATGGCATTTGGGATAGTGATATTTGATGCTGGGTACAAAGAAACCTGGATCCACAATCAACGCCCATGGAAGCAGCAGTCAAGCAATCAAATGACTTATTGTATCAGGCAAATCTGCTGCAAAAGACCTCTTTAAAGTGTTAAAAAGCAGAGATGTCACTTTAAGGACTAACCCATGGTGTTTTCAGTCACCTCATATGCATAAGAAAGCTAGACAATGAATAAAGAAGACCGAAGAAGAATTGATGCCTTTGAATTATGGTGTTGAAAAATACTGAATATGCCATGGACTGCCAGAAAAATGAACAAATCTGTCTTGGAAGGAGTACAGCCAGAATGCTTCTTAGAAGCAAAGATGACAAGACTTCATCTCACATACTTTGGATGTGTTATCAGGAGGGTCCTGTCCCCGGAGAAGGACACCATGCTTGGTAAAGTAGAGGGTCAGCAAAAAAGAGGAAGACCCTGGATGAGATGGATTGACACAGTGGCTACAACAATGGGCTCGAGCATAACAACAATTGTGAGGATGACCAGTGCTTTGTTCTGTTGTACATAGGGTTGCTGTGAGTTAAAACCTACTCGATGGCACCTAACAACAACAGCAACACAAAGAAACCAGTACTAGTACCAGCTGCTGTCAAGTTGATTCTTATTCATGGCACCTCCATATGTGTCAGACTAAAACTGCTCCATAAGGTTTTCAGTGGCCGATTTTGGGGGCAGTAGATCACCAGGCCTTTCTTCTGAGATGCCTTTGGATGAACTCAGACCTTAGCTTTTTGGTTGGCAGCTGAGTATGTTAACCGTTTGCATCACCCAGGCACTCTTACAAAGAAACAAATACCAGGAAGGAGTAGCAAGGTGCCTGGTGAGGTAGAGAGAGTAGGAACACATTTGCCAACTTCTGGTGTTCAGCCCGCGCTGGTGTGGCTTCCGTGTTCTCACACCAGGTCAGAGCTGGCTGGGATCGAGGGAACACAAACTTCGCACTCAAATATCCTGGGCTTGAACCTGAGCACGACCACCTACTAGCTAGATAAGTTCGAAGAGGTTACTCTATTTGTCTGATTCTCCGTGCATCTATTAAATGAGGGACCTGACTAAATAGTATAAATGGGGAAAGTACTCTGAAGGATGGTAAGATGCTGAACAATCCATGGAGGGGATTGTTTTCCAGAACAAGAAAAGGAAAGACTGAGATGGCAGGTGACTTGCCTAAAGTCACCCAGCAGGCAGAGCTGATGCTACAGCTCTCTCTTCTCCAGGCTGGCCTGCTCAGATGCTTCCAGATACCTCTCCCAGTATCCCCCTGGAACTGTCCATTTCCTTGAGATAGCCACATGCCGCTGGGAGCCGCCTCCTGCTTCCTCTCACCCAGCCTTCGTTCTTATGATGGTTGTTGTTGTGTGCCATCAAGTTGATTCTAACTCATAGAGACCCTATAGGGCAGAATAGAACCGCCCCACAGGGTTTTCCAGGCTGTAATCTTTACAGGAGCAGATTTCCAGGTCTTTTCTCCTGCAGAGCAGCTGATGAGTTCAAACCACCAAACATTTTGGTTAGCAGCCGAGTGCTTAAACATTGTGCCACTAGGGCTCCTTTTTTTTTTTTTTTTTATGATTAACCAAGGCTATTTTTTTCTTTTAGAATCTGTACTCTCATCACTGCCTTATAGGAGATCTGGGCCTCGCTGCCCAATCTCCCTATGGCTAACAGGTTTTGTTCCTAGCCCTTAAAATCTACCCATAAAAGCAGCGGCATATACTGATGACTGTTGGAGGAAATTCCTTGGAACCATCTCTTCCCCATTAGCTCCTGGTTCTCCGACACTCTAATCTCTCTGGCCCCAGACTTTGGCTCCACACACCAAATTCTGTAGCCACCTCTGCTCCCCTATGTTGGGGTAACTTCTAAACTCCCATCTCAGGATTTTGTTTCTGGTGTCCCATATGGTTTTGAACTTTGTTAATTCATTTGATCCCCTTCTCCCAGTGCCAGATGAAGGCCCAGCTGGGTCGAGAAGGGGGTAGGGGGGAATCCTGCTAAAGAGTTTGGACTTTTTCCTGTGGACAACGTGGAGCCATTAAACGGTTGTGAACAGGGCGGAGGCACGTCAGATTTGCATTTTGGAGAGATCCCTGTGACTGCTGTAGCAGAGGATGAAGCAGTGGGGGATGTTTTGGTAATAGCTGACCTCAGCCCTTGGAACTTGTGCTCTTTAGAGAATGCCCCCTCCCACCCTCAGCCCCCACGTGCCTGCCTTCCAACTTGCTATTTTAAAAAGAAATCGCCAAAAAAAAAAAGAAAGAAAGAAAGAAATCGCCAGCCTTCTCTTCCTTCTGCACAGTGTTCCCAGTGGCTGGGCTTTGTCCAATCAGCTCTGCCTGGCTTCGTGCCCCTCCGTTCTCCGGCTGGGACATGATAACGCGTGTTGTCCTTTGTTTCATTGTTCAAATATGTGTCTGTGATGTGGCTGGGACTGATAAGTAAAGAAAATTGTGTAGCTTAACAGCAGACATTTCATGACCTCAGGAGTCCCCCAAGATGCGTGCTCCCAGCAAATTGTCGGCAAGCCCATTTATCACTGCGCTGACCTGGGACTTTGTGCACATTTCCCTATGAAAACAGCCCAGCCCCTTCAGTTCCCATCTGCCCTGATGCCACCATAATGAAGCGAGCTTTAACTAACCCTGGTACCCACTGAGTGGCCGCCTCACAAATGGCATTCAAGATGCAGACCCCCACACGCAGGCTGCATCATCTTCCTAATGGTGGATTTGTGCTGAAATCCAATACACCCTTGAAGGTTTATTTATTTTTGGCTTTAGGTAATTGGATAGCATTAATTATTTATATTTCATGTTGCAAGCCAGCAAGGAAAGGGCAGGAAGGGGGGGGAAACTGGGAGGGGGACGGCCGACCAATTGAGACCAGGGCAAGCAGCTAAAATATTCTGAACCTTGATTAAGTATGGGTGATTGTATGCAGTCACTCCGAGTCATTCTTGCTAGAAATAGTGTGGTTTCCATACACTGTTTCACGTGTCCGTCAACAAGGCAAAATGACAATTTATCATTGTTTGGGGAGCTCCTTGGCAGCCCAGTTCCTGCTCCCCAAAACCTCATTACCCTCCATCTTTGTGACTTTAGTGATAAAACCGCAAACCTTTATTGGGCGCTTACTGGGCGGCAGACACTCTGCAAGTTCACTACCAGCGTTACACTGATTTGAACCTCATAACAACCCTGTAAGTTGTCTGTTTAATTATCCCTATTTTACAGATGAGGAAACTGAGGCTCAAAGAGATTAACTATCTTGCCTAAGGTCACAGGTAGTGAATTAAGCCCAAGATTTGAACCCAGGTCTTGTTCACTCAGACTCTATGGTCTTTTTGTTCCAAGGATGTTAATCCTTCAAACTGAAGACAGGCTGTCCCTAGAACTGCTGAGTCCCACTGGGATTTTAAGCTGCCTGGTAGGATCAGGATGAGGAAGTGGATAGAACTCCCTCTTTTAAACTTGGCTTTCTTTATGAGTTGTGAAGCTAAAGGTTACTCTGGTAATTAAATGGGGAAAACGGGGATGGGGAGCAGTGTTGGAGGATCAGTGGCAAAGTGACTCCAATTAAACCTCTAATGAGTATATTAAGCAAAGTAAATCACACATGTCTTTTTTCCCTTCGGGAGCAGCAGCTTCCTTTGGTGAGCAAATCATTGGCCTACCCCGCATCAGCCAGGGCCTTCAGGAAGCCAGGAGGGTGGTGGGTTTATTCTGCAAGTGCAGAAAGCTAAATAATGCCTGAAGAATCCCCTCTTCATTGACTGGTGTTTTACTAAACGTGACTTTCACGTTTACCATAACATGGACACTAATTTAGGCATTGTCTTTCCTGATCTTTCATTAATAGAACCTAATTTCTATTTGAAAGTTCTCGTCACTCCTAGTTACCTACTAAGCTCTCAGCCTTGCTCATGGGTGGAGTCTTGACACTTCTCCCCGCCTTGTCTCTTTGCTTGGGTTTAAGTAGCTCTTGGCTATCTGGAGGTTGGTTTGGCAAGGATGAAAGGGGAAGAAATGATATGGTGCTAAATGGAATGGTTTGACTCTAGACACTCTGGTCAGTGAGGTAATTTTCCATTCATTCATTCATTCAGCAAATATCTACAGAGTGCCTATGATTCTCCAAGCACTGTGTCCCAGGATTTATCGTCACTATTTAATTTAGTTCTCTGGAAAACCCTTGAAGCTGGACTTTATTATCCTACTCCCATTCTAAAGAGTAAAAAAAAAAAAACAGACTCAGAGAGGATAATTACTTATCAAGGTCATGTAAATAGCTTGTTGCAGAGCTGGGATTTGAACCCAGGTCTAGTTGGCTTCAAAGTTTGGGATTTTTACTGGTCCTAGAACTAGAGAGAAATAACTGAGTGTTCTAGTCTGGACCAGGGACTCAGTTTTCAGAGGGGGAGGAGTGGGGGCTTCTCCAAGTGCCTCCCCAGAGTTCTGGACATGGGAGACTGGACCCCACAGAGAGAGGCCCAGGCAGGATGTCCACACTCAGGCCAAGGCACCTCTCTGCCCCAGCATCCTCTGTGGAGCTGCTTCCCTCTCTCTGCTATGTACTCAAATCTCACTATACACAACCTATAACAATTTTCTGTCTCCTTCCTCCCTCCCTATTTTCCCTGTCCCTTTAATATGGCCATGGACTTAGTCTCTCTCCTAGCAAGTGAGAATCTTTTCTCTTCAAGAGAGGGAAGGAGGAAAACTAAGAAGGCAAGCGCAGGATTTTCCTTTGTAGGTGGAGGTAAATTAAATGCTGAAAACACTTAAAAGTGAACAAACTTTTGTCCCTTGCTCATACTCATCATCCCTGTAGAGTAGGAGGTCCTAAGCAGGGATGGAGAGATTCATCCAGAGGGAAGGGTAGGGATGGGGGGATGGTGAAGGGCAGGCAGGCATAAATATTTGTTTACTTTTTTGAGCTCCTATTCTCTACTCTGCTTGGGTTCCAGGGTCAATTTTTTTGAAATGGAAGGAATCAAGTACATGTTCACAGAGCAACCTGACATCAAATCCTCCTTCAGCTCTTCTGAAATATAGCAGAGCCCAGGTTGATGTTGCCAGAGGAAACATTCGTACACCTAGAAAAGACTCCATTGCACCGCCTGTTCTCTCTCACTTACATCTGGCCCATTAGCATAGTGGTTCTAGAAGCTGGGTATGCACATTCCAGAATCACCTGGATGGCTTGTTCAAGCCCAGAATGTTGGACCCTATCTCCAGAGTTAGTAGGTCTAGGGTGGGGCCTGAGAATCTCCATTTTAACAAGTTCCCAGGTGATGCTGATGCTGCTTGATCCAGGAGCTCCCTTTTGAGAATGACTGCATTAGCAGAAAGACATATTTCAGTTCCAGACCACCTTGTCAACTAATTTGAACTCCTGAGCAATTTTGTAAGCCATTGGATTGTAGAGAGTCTAAAGAACCTTCTTTGTACCTGGAATATGTTCTCTACCCACATTTGATTAACAGCATTTCTTTCCTCTTCCCACACATGCTCAGGGTCTTTCTTCTTTATTATAGGACCTCAGAGACAGAGAGGGCTAGGAGCTATTCCCTTTGTGGCTGGGTTATCTTTCTTCTGTCTCCTGTAAATCTCTTCTGACTTTCCTTCTCTTCATTGTGTCCCATTTATTATTTATCAAGAAGCTCTTAGCTCAATCCCGTGGTGCCGGAGAATGTACTAAGGGATGGAGGATAGGGAGAGGGCAGGTAGAGACTGTTTCCTTCCATCTGGGTGAGGCTAAGATCAGAGATGGGCTTATTCTAGACCAAAGCTGTACTGTGTTTAGGTCTGTCCTGCTTGGCACATCTTCATTTTGTGAAACACCTTCACGACTTGTGTCTCATTTTTTGGTGTAGCATCTATGAGGTGGAAGGGCAGGTATTACTATCCTGATGGTAAAGATGAAGATATTGAGGCTCAGGGAGACGAAATCACATAGCTGGTGGCTATTGACTAGCACTTGGAAAGAAATCTAGGTGTCTGTGCAAGGCTGTCTACCTCTCTGGCACTGTTATGGATTGAATTGTGTCCCCCAAAAATGTGTGTCAACTTGGCTAGGCCATGATTCCCAGTATTGTATGATTGTCCACCATTGTCATCTGATGTGGTTTTCCTATATGTTGTAAATCCTACCTCTATGACATTAATGAGGCAAAATTAGAGGCAGTTATGTTAATAAGGCTCAATCTACAAGATTAGAGTTGTGTTTTAAGTCAATCTCTTTTGAGATATAAAAGAGAGAAACAAGCAGAGAGACATAGGGACCTCATACCACCAAGAAAGCAGTGCCAGGAGCAGAGCATGTCCCCTGGACCTGGAGTTCCTGCACAGAGAAGCTCCTAGACCAGGAGAAGATTGATGACAAGGACCTTCCTCCAGAGCTGACAAAGAGAGAAAGCCTTCTCCTGGAGCTAATGCCCTGAATTCGGACTTCTAGCCTCCTAGACTGTGAAAGAATAAACTTCTGTTTATTGAAGACATCCACTTATAGTATTTCTGTTATAGCCGCACTTGGTGACTAAGACAGGCACTAAGCTCAGTACTAGCAGTCAATTAGTCAGTCCATCACTCAATCAACCTCTCATTCCATCAATGTTTATTGAGAGTCTCCTATCTGGCAGGCTGCATGGTAGATCGGCAATGGACAAGATCTCCATGGTGTCTGCTCTCATGGAGCCTAGTCTAGTAGGGGGGTAGACACAGAGGATTACTAGTGGGATGAGTATTACCAATGGGGAATGAATGTGCAGATGTTGCAAGGCTTACAGCACAGGCATTACCCCTCACTTTGGGCTTGGATAAGAGTTCACTGAAAGTGTTGTCCAGGCTGAAACTTATTCAAGGATGAGTAGGAATGATCTATGAGACGAGGTACAAGGAAAAGGCATTCCAGGCAGAGACCAGCATATGTAAACATCTAATAGTAGGAGAGAGTAGGGCCATATTTAGGGAACTGAAAGACCTATGTGTCTGGAGCAAAATAAGTCGAGGGAGCGTGGATTGAGACAAGGCTGCAAAGTGAAGAAGCAGCCAGATCATGGAGGCCTTACAGATCATTGAAAAGGCTTGGAGTATTTTTATAAGGGCCATTCAAAGCCATTGGAAATTCTGTGGCATATGGGTGATGTCATCAAATTTGCATCCGCTGTGTGGGGAGGGGTCCAGAGTAGAGGCAGGGAGATGAGTTAGGAGGCTATTGTTGTTGTCCAGGTAGGAGATAATGGTGGGCTGGCCTCAAGTGGTAGCTGAGAGAAAAGGGGATGGATTCCAGAAATAGGTGGTTTGTAGGACTTGGTGATTTATGGTATATGGGAGGTGAGGGAGAAGGAGGAGGCAAGGGTGACATCCAGATTTCTGGTATAAGCCATTGGGTGCACATAATAGTTGCTCAGAGAATGCTTATGGAATTGAATGCATCGCATGGCAGACACATGCCGTGAGTGCTGGGACCTGGCTCCTGAAGCTTTGGGGGCCAGTGGCACTGTGGGCTGGCACTGTGCTGGAGCTTGGAGTGCCTTACCTTCTCTCCTGGTGCCCCTTCTTTCATAGCCCCTGCCTGCAAGCTGCCTACCTTATCTGAACTACCTTTTGCTCATCTGAGTTGTTGAAATACCATGTTGACAATTATTTGCTCTTAGAAAACATGCAGCTTTCTTGCTATCTTTAGAGGAGAGGCACTGCAGGTGAGCTTCATCAAAACACTCTGCAGAAATCTATCACAAGCCAATTAGAAAACTTAGGAAACATGTCTGATGTGGATGAATCTCATGAATAAGATTCTCCTGAGAATGTGGGCAGAACTTGTTTCTCAGCTGTTTGCACTCATTGGGGCAGCTGAGAAAGGAGGTTGGTGCAGGAATTGCCTGCTCCTTCGTTTTTGCACTCTGCTTGGTACAAGGAAGGGTGCATGGCAGGCTGATCTCCAAGACCTGGTTCTCAGTCCAATGATGAGAAATGGGAAATAATAGAAATGCACATTCCAGCCAATTTTTGTGATTTAGAGTTCTCCGGGATTAATAGTCCATTCATTCATCAAGTATTTCTTAGCTATACTTTGTGCCAAGCTTAGTAAGAAGATGATTTGGGGATAACAGAGGAATGAGATAAGGCCCTTGCCTTCTAATAACTATAGAGAAGTGTTTGTAGGATAATACACTTGCCTAGATTGAGTGTTTCTTGAGAGAAGGGATTGTTTTTTTTTTTTTTTTAAATATATATTTTATTGTACTTCAGGTGAAAGCTTACAGAGCAAATAGTTTCTCATGAAATAGTAGTACACATGTTGTTTTTTGACATTGGTTAACAACCCCACAACATATTAAGCCTCTAAATTCTCAACCTTTTTTTTTTGATGAAAATTACAGATGGCCAAAGATACACCGTTTCAAAAATTTCTACATTCACAGTTCAGTGACATTGACTACGCTCTTCCAACTGTGCTGTTATTCTCACTTAAGATGAAGGCTTACAGAAAAAATAGTTTTTCATTTAACAGTTACTACACATGTTGCCCTATGACAATGGTTAACAATCTCACAGCACATCAAGAATATCCTTACTCCACCTTGTGTTCCCTATCACCAGGGGGCTTCCTTGTCCCGAGAAGGGATTGTTTTTGATTAATTTTGTAATCTCTTGAACTAGTATGGGTACTGGCACAGTAGATGTTCAATAAACGCTTATTGAATGAAAGGATGGGTGGATGGTTGAATGGATGGATGGACAGGTGGATGGTTTATTGGTTGAATGAATGGGTAGATGGTTTGTTGGTTAGATATATGGATGAAAGGTTGGATACTGTTTAGTTTCAGGAAATCTTGAATAATAAAATATGTTTGTAAAGTATATTTTGTCATTTAAATGACCACATTGCTGACCTCTGTTCTCTGTCAGTCCTGCTGAGTCTCTGTAGTTTTCAATAGCTGAGTGTTCACAAAGATTGTGCTTCATTTGGCATTTGAGTTACCAGATGAGCTTGGCTCAGTTTCCTCTTGGATAGAAATGATCCAACATTTTTCCATTAGTTGATACACTTGGTTAGTAAACCACCCATACATTTAGAAACAAATCAGCCCACCATATTTAAACTATAAGAAACATCAGAGATCATGTAGTTAAACACCTTCTTCTTAGAAATGGAGAAACTAACACCCAGAGAGGAATAAGTGAATTAAAAGCCAAGGTAAGTTCAGTGAAAGAACATTGGCCTGGAATCGAAAGAAGATAAACCTGCCTTTTGCCTCTGCTACTTACTTTGCAAGTTATGTGAACTCTTGAGAATAATTCCTGCCTTGCCTGCCTTGATCAGTTTGCTGTGAGGGTAAGATGAGTGGGCAAGGACCTGGGTAAGGGCTTTGTAAAGGCCAATGGCATCAAGTTAGTTAGCTGCAGAACAAACATCAAGGTGCTAGGTCTTCTGAGTCACAGTCCAGGTGTCTGTCTCATACACCATGTTGCTTCTCCCTTGTTGCTGTCTCTTGAAATGGCATCCACCCATGGGCTTGTTGTGCAGTTTGGACAAAAACAAAACATGAATAGTTTATACACCCATCAGAATGGCTAAAATTAAAAAGATAAAAAAAAAAATACCAAGAGTTGGCAAAGATGTGGAGCAAATAAAACTCTCAGATACTGCTGGTGGAAGTGAAAATTGGTACAACCACTTTGGAAAAATATTTGGCAGTATCTACTAAAGCTGAACATCTATGTACACTATGACTGAGCTGTTCCATTCCTAGGTATATACCTGAGAGAAATGAATCGCGCGACGATGTTCATGGTAACATTATTCATAACAGCCAAAAACTGAGTACTATCCAAATACCATTAAGAGTAGAATGGATAAACTATAGCCCTGGTTGCACAGTGGTTAAAGCACTGTGCTGCTAACTAAAAGGTCGGTAGTTCAAACCCACCAGCCACTCCGAGGGAGAAAGATGTGGCAGTCTGCTTCCGTAAAGATTTACAGCCTTGGAAACCCTATGGGGCAGTTCTACTCTGTCCCATAGGGTGACTATGGGTTGGAATCGACTCAGTGGCAGTGGGTTATACTTATACAATGGACTATTATACACAAATTAGAATGAACAAACTAAAGCTTCGTGCATGCAACAATATGGATGAATCTTACAAACATAAGGTTGAACCAATGAAGCCAGATATAAGACTACAAACTGTATGATTTCATTGATATGAAGATCAAAATAGGCAAAACTAATCTCTAGTATTAGAAATCTGGATAGTATTTACCTTTGGGGCTAGGTAGTGTCTAGAAGGGAAGCATAAGACAGCTTCTAAGATGATGCTGATGCTTTGTTTCTTTATCTGAGTTTAATCACACAGGCGTAGTCAGTTTTTAAAAAGTTAATCGAGTTTTGCACTTGTGATTTGTACACTTTTCTGTATATATGTTGTACTTCTATTAAAAGCTAACAAACAAAACAAAATGTAGGGGTGATCCCCACACTGTGTGGCTGGGTGCTTCATGGGGGTCTGCTTTCCCCAACACCTGCCGCACTGCCATGATTAGACCCCTAAGCATGTAGCTGCCTCTGAAGGCAGTGACCGGCTGCTCTCTCTAGCCTCACACCTTGGGATGCCATGCCTTGGGTTTGATGCTGTGGCTGCTGGTGGAAGGGGTCATGACCCAGAGGGACCCTGCTGCTTTCTTATTCAACACCTCTTCATGCTCATGAGTCTTCCCTCTTTGGCTGTATCCCGGCTGGAAGCCATACTTCCTGGGTTCTCAGAGCTCAACTCCTGCCTCCTTTGCCTGCCTGCTGCAGTCCAGGTTTCTGTCACACATCTGTCTCCATACTGACCCTGCGTCTGTTGTGGAGGACTGGAGCACATGGCTGGGAGATGACATGGTCCAAAGCTCACACACATCAATGGAGGGGGACAGGGACAGAAACTCACAGAGCAAGAAAGCTAGCTGAGTAGAAACTTTCAGGTGTCGTGTGGATGACCAATTTGTAATTTAATTGCTATAAATTTATTTTGTTTCTATTTGTTTTAAAAGGCCGATAATCAGTGCTTCAAACCCTTGATTTCATGCATATTATTGCTTAAGATGATGTCGTTCAAATGGAACAAGAGGATACTGTGGGGTTTAAAATCAGGAAAGGTTTGTGTCAAGGTTGTATCCTTTCACCATACTTATTCAATCTGTACGCTGAGCAAATAATCTGAGAAGCTGGAGTACATGAAGAAGAATAGGGCATCAGGATTGGTGAAAGACTCATTAACAACCTGTAGTATACAGATGACACAGCCTTGCTTGCAGAAAGCGAAGAGTACTTGAAGGACTAATGAAGATCAAAGACTACAGCCTTCACTATGGATTACACCTCAACATAAATAAAACAAAAATCCTCACAACTGGACCAATAAGCAACATCATGATAAATGGAGAAAAGACTGAAGTTGTCAAGGATTTCATTTTACTTGGATTCACAATCAACACCCACGGAAGCAGCAGTGAAGAAATCAAACAACTTACTGCCTTGGGTAAATCTGCTGCAAAGATCTCTTTAAAGTGTCGAAAAGCAAACACATCACTTTGAGGACTAAGGTGTGCCTGACCCAAGCCATGGTATTTTCTATGGCCTCAAGTGTATGCAAAAGCTGGACAATGAATAAGGAAGACCAAAGAAGAATCGATGCCTTTGAATTATGGTGCTGGTGAAGAATATTGGATATACCGTGGACTGCCAGAAGAAGGAACAAGTCTGTGTTGGAGGAAATACAGCCAGAGTGCTCTTTGAAGTGAAGATAGAGACTTCATCTCACAAACTTTGAACATGTTATCAGGAGGGACTAGTCCCTGAAGAAGGACATCATACTTGGTAGGGTAGAGGGTCAGCAAAAAAAGAAGAAGACCCTCCGTAACATGGATTGACACGGTGGCTGCAACAATGGGCTCAAACATAGCAACGACTGTGAGGATGGTACAGGACTGGGAATTGTTTTGTTCTGTTGAGCATAGGGTTGCTGTGAGTCAGAACCAGCTCAGTGGCACCTAACAACAACAAGAAGATATTAAGTTTTAAAAATGGGTTGATTTAAATCTGATTTAAAGACAAATATAAAGTATTAGTATATGTGATATGAGGAAATGGCAAAAATCATGGAGATGGATGTTTGAGAAACACTAATCTGGCTCCTTCAGTTCACAGTGGGGAAATTGAGGCCCAAGATGGGAGAGGAATATAATTATTCTAGTTCCTTATATTAATATAGTGCTTGAGAGCCCATTAAATGCCTTAGATAGATAGATAGCTGCCATCGAGTTGACTCCAACTCATGGCAACCTTATGTACAACACTATGAAATGTTGCCCAGTCCTGCATCATCCTCATGATTGTTGTCATATTCAAGTCCATCATTGTAGCTATTATGCCAATCCATCTCACCGAGGGTCTCCCTTATCCTCTCTGACCCTCTACTTCAAGAAAAAAATGATGTCCTTCTCCAGCGATTGATCTCTACTGATGACATATCCAAAACAAGCAAGTTGGACAATGTTGTTATGACCCATAGGTTTTCATTAGCTGATTTTCAGAAGTAGATTACCAGACCTTTCTTTCTAGTCTCTCTTTCTGGAAGCTCCTTTGAAACCTGTCTACCATGGATGGGCTTGCTGGTGTTTGCAATACCAGTGGCATAGCTTCCAGCAGCATAGCAACACAAGAGACACCACTGTACGACAAACTGGTAGATGGATGGTGATAAATGCCTTAAGAGAGAGTTTTTTTGGTCTTAAAAGACAGATTTGCTCCAAAAGCAGGGAAGGTTGAGATAGTGACTATCATCCCTTATTACAAATGAAGAAGCAGAGCCCCAGACAGGGCATTGGCAAGAACACGGGCTTTGAAGCCAGACTGACCTGGAATTACATCCCAACTCCCTGGTTTTTTTTTGCTGTGTGACACCGTACAAGTCACTTAAACTCTCCAAGCCCCGGGTTCCTCATCTGTAGTAAAAAACTTTATACCTGATTCACAAGAGTATTATAATCTTAAAGAGATGACCAAGCCCCAGACCTGCAGTTGGTCAGTCTCCTTCACTAGAGAGCAGACAGATGTGGTCACAGAAGAGGCAGAGCCAGGCCTGGACCCAGGGCTCTTGACTCACAGTCCCCTGCTTTCCTTGAGGTACCATGACTCCTCAATCCCAGTTCTGGGAGTCCTTGTTCTGGTGATACCGCACTGGCCGGAAGAAGAACACTCCTTGGCAGCTGTGTGGGTTACCCTGATCTCTGCTTGGCTGGCCCCACCACCAATGGCAGGGACACCCATAATTTTAAGAGGCCTTGGTGAGTGATCCTGTGGAGCAGTGAGCATCGTCTGACCAGCCACGTGGGCCGCCAGACAGAGCAGGGAGGTCCCCAGTGTCCTTGCAGGCAATTAGGGGCCACTGGAATGGGAAGTAATCACTTGGTGATGCCAACCCCAGCTGACCGTGGCCACCTGCATGGGGTTCAGGGTTGAGCAGGAGCTGTTGTCGTCGTCAGGTGCTGTCGAGTCGGTTCCGACTCATAGCGACCCCACGCGTGACAGTCCTGTGCCATCCTCAAAATTGTTGCTATGCTTGAGCCCATTGTTGGAGTTGGAGGCCCCTTTTCCACCACAACAGGAAGCCCCCAGATAAAGCCCTTCTGGGGCTAATCACAAAGAAGAGGCCTGCCCTTTGGCTTTTTACACCCTGGCCCCAAGCTGCCAAGCTCAGAGACCAGTCAGGTCCACGCAGCAGCACTACGCAAAAGATTAAATAAGAAAGCTCTGGCCTTGTAAGCATGATCTAGATAGTTAACAGTATTTGCCAACATCTTCTTTTCTTATTTCTTGTTCTCTCTACCTCTCTGTCTTCCTCTGCCTGTTCTTTCTGTCCCTCCCTCTCTCCTGGCATTCATTCATTCATTCATTCAAGAAGCAGAGTAGTACATCAGGGGCTTGGAGGCAGACAGATCTGAGTTTGAGTCCTGGATCCCCCTGTTAATATCAGATTGATCCATTTGAAATGGCCATTTCTTAAAGTCTAAAATGATTGAAAACCATGGGCAAATTGCCTAACCCCTCTGAGCCTCAGTTTTCCCATCTATAATTTCACAAGGTTGCTGTAACATTTAAATTATGATGTATGTAGGGCAGTTAGCTCAAAGCCTGAAATCTAGTAAATTCTCATTTGTATTTTTTAAAAGGTGGAACGTAGACAATTTCATATGGTTTATCTAATATTTGTGTGGCCTCCGTGAAGTTACCATACCAAATCTCTTTGACCTATTGTATCCTTAAAAACAGAGATAGTATCTACCTTATAAGGTTGTAGTATAGATTCACTGAGTATGCATAAAGTGCTAATCGTAAGTACCCAAAAACTGGTGGCTGTTATTTTTCATTCATTCATTCTAAAAACATTTACTCACTAATGACTGTGCCAGACGCCAGAAATACAGAGATGAATGAGATACTGCTCTTACCTTCAAGAGTTTGTAGTCCAGTAGAGTCCGCAGCCAAGAGTCTTGCAAATATTTTATGTTCTAGGGAAATAAAAGAAGCTGTCAAACTGCCAGGCTGGAACTTTTGATTTTAACTTACATGGGGAAAGAAATGAGTCCAACATTTATTGAGCATCCACTCTGTGCAGGTGCAACATGCGCATTATCTCATTTAGCTCTTGACATAATCCCCTAAGGTAGCTATTATGTTCCCATTTTAAAAGCGAGGAAACTGTGGCTCAGAGGTGGAAAGTTACTTGTCAGTGTCTGACTCCAGCGTCCATTATCTTTCTGCTCTACCTGGCTACCCTTAGGCCACAGGGTGGGGAGCAGAAGTGACAGTGATCCTAGAGGTAGGAGTCAGCTTGACCTGACTTGTAGGGGTTTCTTACCTCTGAGGCACGCATGAATCTGCAGAAATCTCTAGGGCCAGGGGGACCTCTGACCGGCTTAGCCATCTTGCTTGGAATGGATTATTTGTGGTTTGGAAATAACTTGGCCCTTCTCTAGGACTTGAGGCTTGAGCTGAGAATCATAGAATAACGTCAAGTCCATTTAGATCTCCCCAAAGATGACATGTTAATGGAGGACCCATAAAGCCGCAAAGAGTCTCCTCTCCTTTTGAAAGGGAGCGATCTGGAAGGGAGTTGTATGCTGCACTGTGATAAACTAACGCTGCTAGAGTTTTAGCTATTCAGTGTATAAGCTGCTTTGGCAGGGAAATTAGACATGCAGAATTTTGAGTCCTGGTCTTCTTCCGTTGTTAATTAATTTTTGTGTAATAAGCTGTAAGCACATTAATATCAATGAGATACTTTCTACGATGTCGCTAATACACAGCTTTAAGGAGCTGTGAGTATTGTTTTTTCCCTTTATTTGTGTTTAACAGAGATTACTGGTTCTCCAAGTATTATTTTCTCATTCCTGGAAGGTGGGGCTGTATGAGAGAAATTAAATTTTCCCAGCAGGCTTGGGCTGAAATGTTGTCACAGGCGTTTATTTGAGGGCTATGAGATGAGCACTGTATGTGGCCCTTACCAAAGGTCTCACTGTCAGAAATTCAAGGTTCTTTTATATTCTGAGAAGTGGTCAAATGTGGGATCTATAACTGAATAAGCCACAAAATTTGGAATGAGCTTATTCTGTGTTTTTGTAAGAAGACCTGAGCAAGAATTTAAACATAAAAATATTTAAGTTATTTGGGTTAAACTAGAGTAATTTTGCTATGTCCAGATATTACGGGACACCTTTATTCATTCAAGCACTAAGTCAGCCATTCTACATTAATTTGAGCCCCTAGTTTGCACAAGGCATTCTGCTAGACATTATCAGGTGTACAAATATGAAATATAGCCTTGTGTCTAGGAGATGACAGTTTGGTATGGAAAATTTTAATATAAGGCAAAGTGATAGTATCATAGTAGACATGCAAATTAATGCTGGAATAGTTCAGTAAAGAGATTACTCATACAAAAGAGGTCAAGGAGATAACTTTTGAATGGAACCTTTAAGGATGAATAGAATTTAGACACTTGTAAAGAAAGGAAAAGCCATTCTTGGAGAAGGAACAGCTGATCCAAATTCAAGAAGGAATAGCATCACCAAATCCAAGGAGAATAACAAACGTACTTCCCACCAACATGCCTTTAATCCTGTTCTTTCCTTCTTCAAGAATGCCTTTTCCTTCTTCCAGCTGGATAAGTCCTTTGTGCCATCTCGTTCCTTCCATCTGAGAGCTTTGTTGTTGTTGTTAGTTGCCGTCCAGTAGTCTCCAACTTATGGTGACCCCGTGTACAATAGAACAAAGCGTTGCCTGGTCCTGTGCCATTGTTATGATTGTTGGTACTCTTGAGTCCACTGTTGCATCCACTGTGTATTTTGAGTGCCTTTCAACCTAGGGAGCTCATCTTCCAGTACTATATCAGACAATATTCTGTTGTGATCCATAAGGTTTTCATTGGCTAATTTTTGGAAGTAGATTTCCAGACCATTCTTCCTAGTCTGTCTTAGTCTGGAGGCTCTGTTGAAGCCCATCCACCATGGATGATCCTCCAGGTATTTGAAATGTGCCAGCATCACAGCAACATGCAAACCACCACAGTATGACTGACAGATGGCTGATGATATTTTAGGGCAGCCTTTGCTAATTCGACCAGCCTGTCTCACAGGTGAGCAAGCTGAGACCCAGAGAATTAGAGAGACATATAGTCAGTTGGTTACAGTCTAGACTAGAAGTAGGTATCCTGTGGTTCAGTCTTCTGTGCATTTTACATGGTTCTGATCCATCATGTTATAGAATAATATGCAACAAGTACACCTCCAGCATTGAAAGGTATATTGCAGCTTCAACTAACTGCTATACTTGGGTACAGGGATGGTACTGGATAATGGAGGGTTATCTGGAAACCCTTTTGGTTTCAACTCTTGTTAGTTCTGAGTTTGTTTTCGTACTCTACTAGACAGAGTATAACCAAACCCACTGCTGCCAAGTCGATTCCCACTCATAGTGACCCTATAGGACAGAGTAGAACTGCCTCATAGGGTTTCCAAGGATGTAAATTTTATGGAAGCAGACTGCCACATCTTTCTCCTGCAGAGCTGCTGCTGAGTTTGAACTGCTGACCTTTTGGTTATCAGCCAAGCTCTTAACTACTGTGCCACCAGTGCTCCTTAGATAGAGCATAAGACTCATATCAAATCCTTGTTAGACGATTGAGGATATTAAAGGAATCCAGGGTTATAATTCTGAGCGTCAGTTCTCAAGGCTCTCATTGTTGATGTCAATCTCAAGACATCTGCTAGAAGTTATTTTATTTTCGAAAGCCGTGCTATGAGATTGTTTTCTTAACTTTTGTCTTTTTGCTTTAATGGTATAAGTAAAAGAGGGAACAGATAGCTTTTGAGTTACTCAGGGTTCTGATTTGAGTTACTCAGGGTTCTGAAGTTGTGCTATTTTATAGAAATGCGCTATTTTGACAACTCTAGCTCCGTGATTCTGAGTAATGGTGAAAGGAAACAGGAGTCTGGGTTTAGAGAGACTCTGGGAATGTGGTTTTCTGCAAAATTTGACAGCTTCCTGCCCTTCCTCTCCTTTTCTTAGTGGTTGTAATCGGTGTTCATAGTATCCCACAAAACCTGTCTGCATCACAGCTCTAGTTGTAAAAAGTTGTTTCTTCCCCAAAGAGGGGCTCAGGTGGGTCACAAGGGAGACAACTGGGTTGGGGAAGCGCTGCAAACAGTCTTCAAAAGAACTCAGCTTCCCCAGGCCATTGAATGGTTTATTCCCCACCACTCTGCTCTGGGAATTTTAGCCATTACAACTCGATACTCCATGAAGGACCCAGGGAGAAATGAATCAGGGATGCTCCTTGGTTACCACAAAAACATTGGCCTTCTCACTCTAATCCCTGATTTCCAAAGACATCCCCTTTGCCAAGGACAACAACATCTGCCCACAAGTGGTTCCACTAACAAGGAAGGATCGTTCAGCGGGAATCACGGTGTCTCTCGTGGCCAACTTGCCAAGAGAGGAATATGATTGGTGGTGTGGGGGGGCAGGTAGAGGAAACCAAATAGGTTGTAACTAGTGAGAACCTCTTTACAGCCTTAGAGTGAACAGTCTATTAATTTTTTGGTTTCTATTTAATTCACTGACTCCTCCGCTAACTGCTCTATTAGTAGGAAATTTGTGTCTCTTTTGAGGTCCTATTTGAACACCCCCACCTCACCCCTGTCCCACACTATCCAGGAACCTGGTGATTTTTGCATCCAAAGGATCAGTCATGCTTTCTCCTCTAATCAGAGGGAGCAATGGCATTTGATGAGTTCACTGCTGCTTTTTCTTCACACAGAGCAGCTATTAAAGACCGGCTTTGGCACCCCTCTCACTAGAGAAGAGGATTAAAGAAAAGCACAAATTAAATCTCTGGCATGCCCCCCTGCTACAATGTGACTGAGATTTTCTCAGCAGCTGACCAGGACAGCCTTAGCTTCCGGATTCCCTTTGGCTCGTTCAACCAAAACGACCTATATCGAAATAAGCTTCTCCTCCAAGCCGACCCAAGCTGAGAATCCTTTGTTCAGCAATGCCCTGCATGCATCTGTCAAAGAAAGTCAAGTCTGTTTCCTCCTTTATAAAAAGGGAATGACAGTGATCTTGGGCTTGTTTTGGGGAATAAGTGAAATAATGCATATAAAGCTTTCCGTGGCTCCTGGTGCACAGTGAGCGTGCAATGGTCCTGGACTTCCTCCTTTCCTCCTGCTGCTTCTCCCCTTCTTCCTCTCTTTCAATAAGAAATAGAAGAGCATGTGCAGCAGGGAGTACAGAGGAAACACTCTTTTTTTTTTTTTTTAAAACCTGAACCTTTGCCTTCTTATAGGAGTGCCTGTGTTGTGCAACTGGTTACTGTGCTTGGTTGCTAACTGAAAGGTTGGAAGTTCAAGTCCACCCAGAGGTAGGTCTCAGAAGATAAGCCTTGGTGATCTACTTCTGAAAAAGCGGCCATTGAAAACCCTACAGAATACAGTTCTACTCTGACACACGTGGGGTCGCCATGAGTTGGAGTGACTCGATGGCAACTGGTTTTGGAGTATTGTCAAACTACATGCCAAATAGGATCCAGACAAAATTCTTGTTTCCATCTTCAGAATCCAGGCATGAAACTCCTAAGGGAATCTAGCCTATGGGACATATAATTAAAAGTCAGTGGTTTCTGGTCTGTTGTACAAATATTTGTTGTTGTTATAGTTTAATTTCCTGGGGGAGGGTATGCAATCTCCCACAGTCACGCCAATGGTGTATATTATCAAGGTTTTTGGTATTTGCAATTCCAGCATGTGAAAAATGGCATCTCAGTGCAGTTTAATTTGTGTGTATGTGTGTGTGTATTATGATCAAATCTGAGCATCTTTTCATATATTTAAAAGCCACTTGTATTTCATTGTCTGTGAACTGTCAGTTTGCTTCATTTGCTTATTTCTTATTGAGTTGTTGATCTTTTACTTACTGATTTCTTGAACTCTTTATATATTAGAGAGATTATCCTTTTGTTATATGAGTTACTAAATTTTCCCCAGTTTGTCTTTTCATTCCGTTTAGGGTGTTTTTTATTTTTTATGTCATCAAATTTATCAATAATTTTCTTTTCAACTTCTAGATTCTGGGTCCAAATTAAAACAGCCCTCTTTACTCTGAGGTTATAAAAGAATTTTCCAATGATTTCTTCTTCTGTTTTAATAGTTTCTTTTTATATTTAAGTCTTTGAGACCATTCAAGTTTTTAAGAAAATCCAGAAGTCCAGATTTTGTTGTTAAATATTCCAACTTTTAATATTGGCAACGAATTCAAATTAAACACACACATGCACATACCTTATACTGGCTTAACAAAATACACATGCAGTCTCTGGTTTAAGACCAGACCGTCATCCTACTTGAAAACATCAAATGATTGGGTAACCATAGGCATGTTGTTTGTCAAATACATCTTTATTTCCACAGTTTCTTTCCCATCATTTCCCCATTTGTTCAGAAGCCTTTACCCTCTGCCTACCAGTGGCCTTGGCTTGGAAGGGTAGTCTAGTGTCCAATTCTTTAGTGCAGAGCTTTGAGAGCCACTGGAAATTTTGGGAGCTGCAAACGGGAGCTTACCTGATTAGCTGTCACTGGGAGTTATCTCCTTGACACGTTCAAGCTACTGTACTGCCTTTGGATGCATTTTGCTGATAATTTGCATCCAAAGAGGTAAGTGCTTATCCCTGATATTACTTACATGAACATTGAATTCAGATTTGGATTACCCGATTTTTAAAAATGCAGCTCATTTGGAGGTTTAGAGTTATGGTTTCATGGGCCATCCCAGTTAATTGGCCTAATAATGGGTTTAGTGCTTCTGTTCTACCTCCTAGTTCCTTGCATAGTGCCTGGGATCTTAAAAGCTTGCAAATGGGCATCCAAGGCACAACAGTTGGTCTCTATTTGCCTGGAGGAACAGAGGAAGAAGGAGAGTCAGGAATAGGAATAGGAAATGGAATATGTGGCTAATTGCCTCCATGAGCAACTACCTCCTTTGCCATGAGACCAGAAGAACTGAATGGTGCCTGGCTACCATTCCTAAACATTTTGATCAAAGAGTCTATAGAAGAATCCTGATCAAAAAGGGAAAAATGCAGAACAGAATTTCAAATTCTCATGGACTCTAGACTTTCTGGAGCCACAGAGGTTAGATGAACCCCCAAAACTATTGCCCTGAGAAAATCTTTAAACCTTAAACCAAAAATATCCCCTAAAATCTTCTTAAAACCAAACAATAGTTTAGCTTAACTAGTAAAGAATTTCTGCCTTGAGCATTAGGCTCTTTTAAGATCTATCTATATGGGATCAAACTGACAACAGCAACTCAAAAGAATAGATAGGAACCTTAGGGGACAGTAAGTTTATGTTAATGGGGAGGAACAACTCAGAAAAGGAGGGTGAGAATGGTTGCACAGCTTGAAGAATATAATCAATGTCACTGAATTGTAATGTAGAAACTGTTGATTTAGTGTATGTTTTGCTGTGTATATTCTCAACAACAACAACAAAAATAAATTATTTTTAAAAATTCAGCTCATCTCCTTGTAAGTGCTTTGAGATCACTGGGTGAATGGTGCTACTTGGATGTGAAGTTTAACACCCTGAATAGGAGCTAAGCCTTGAGCACTGCTCGCTTTGCTGTCTTTAGTGAAGATCTCTGCCTTAGCCATTGTCTTTCCCCTCTCACCCACAGTCATCTTCTCATTGTAAAAATTTGTAAGCAGAAAATTTGAGTGGGAAGAGAAGGGCTGATCAGCAGGACTGTTAAATTGTGAAATGAGCAGAGGTGTGCAAACTAATTGTGGACAACCTCTCTTCCCCATGTAATCTCTTCTTCATCAGTACCAAGAAAAGCTCTTGCCTAAGAACCCTGACCTGTGTACAGAGCAGTGAGGTACTCGGAGGCCAAAGTAGGGTTAGAGAGGACTTTCTGCCAGCTTGACTATGGCTCCAGGGAACTCAAGGTTGGATACCCCTGAAAGAGAGAGGCCAGCAGGGGAGAAGGGATAAGAGGTACACCCACCATCCTTTTCCATCTATTGCACAAGCTCACTAACCTCTCTTTGAAGGCTTTCTAGAATTCCGAAGCACACTCAGATTCTTCTGTCTCCCGCACTGTGTCATGAGCTCCATGAGGATAGAGATGGTGGTTTCCATATTCAGTTCTAGCTCTGTGCACAATGCATGGCACAGGTTGGTGCTTGGTAAAGGTTTGCTGGGTGAGTGGAAATGTGTACCAGTGCATTCACTTATTTGGTAGATCCTGGCTCTGTCAAGGGGGCCAGGCCTGTGGTTAAAGGTCTTTGGTCACTTTTCAATCAACCAATCAGCAAAACTTCACTGAGCTACTTACTACAGGGAGCCCATGGGCTTGGTAGAAAGAAGGCTGGTTAGGGGCTGGGAGACTTTGGTCCCAATTTTGACTCTGCCATTAACCACTGGGTGACCTCAAGCAGCTCAGCCCCGTCTCTCTGGACCTCAGTTTCATCATGTGTGTTGTGAGGCTCTCCACAGACCCTTCAGTGCTGCTGTTCTAGAAGTCTGCTGGTTCAGAGGTCACAGGGAGGGACCTCTGTTCAGTGATGGCAGATGGAAGAGAAGGGAGCCACCACTCTCTGGATACCCCCAAGTGCCAGATGCTTTACACATTGGCATAAGCTTTCTATTTTCATCCTCAAAACACCCCTGGAAGGTGGGTGTGGTTGCCTCCATTTAACTGAGGAGGAAACTCAGGCTTAAGGAAGATTAAGTTCTGAGACCTATGCATCCAGTTTGTTGAGTGGCCTGTACTCTTTTAGGTCTCTTCAGAAAAGTGCTTTTTCTCTCACCAGTGTCTTTAAACTCACTTCCCTCTCACTTGGTGACACTCAGGAAGAGTTTCTAGTCCTTTCAGCTATTAAAAAAGAAGGAGCCTCATCTTGAGTTATTAATTTCACATTCAATTTAAAGCTTTATCCCTCCCATCAGCTCAAACCTGGTTGGAGCTCAAGGAGCAAAAATGGAGAAGGAAAGGGCACTATCTGTCCTTTCACTCTCCTTGTTCCACTCTGACCTGGCCCACTCCTTCTGGCTCCTCAGTGCTGGATGGGGAAGGAATGGGGCAGAGGCCTCTTCATGCAGCTGATGCTCTGTGTTCTCCTTCCTTGGCTATCAAATTGCCTTTGTTAGGACAGTTTCCCAAAGTCAGCTCTTCCATGAAGCATCTGGGGGTTCTCTGGGGATCTTCTGCACTGCCCCATTCCTAACACAGGGTATGCCCTGCCAACTGGCCTCTTTTGATGTCTGCTTCCCTCCTTCAACCCCCTTCCCCACAGCCTTCTTAGGGCAGGTCCTTTGGAACAATTCAAGCCCAGTGACCTTCACTTGGGTTCCCTGTTGCATAGGTACGATGCATCTTTGCCCTGCTGGAAAATGGGTGAGCAGCTTACTCAACTGATGGCCCTCTCTCCCCCATCACGGTAGCTCCAGCCCACCGGCAGCTGCATTTATTTTCACATATACCTCCAAACTCCTGGAGACACATTAAGTTCTCCCAAGAACTTTCTCACTTCAGTCTGCTCCATTCACACGAGGGGGTTATTTTATGAGATTCTGGTGCTCAGCACACATGCAGTCAGGGAGGTGAGAAGCCAGTCTCCCCTCTTCCCTCCCCGCCCCCGCAATCCCTGCATGGTTCTTCTGGGCCCCTCAGTTGGCCTGATGAGGGATGAGGGTGGAAAACATCACTTTTTGTTCCCTTGCAGGGAGAGGAGAGAAAACACCACAGCATTCTTCTTAGAAAGGTCTGCTCCTCTGAAAGGCTCCAGCTGTTTCTTACACAGCCTGAATGGGTGGAGGTCTGAGAACTAGCTTTGCCATCTTTCTGTAAGTACCGCTGGGATGTAGCAAGCAGCTTTCTTTAGAATATGGGCTATTTGTCTCCATTATCTTTAGCTTGAGGCTGTAGCCAAGATTCAGACATAACAGGGAAAGCCCCCTTCAATATCCTGTTAAGCCCATACAATGTATATTTGCCTTATTTTGGGAGTCCCTGGGTCATGCCAACAGTGCACTTGGTTGCTAAGTGTAAGGTTGGATGTTTGAATATCCAGAGGTTCCTTGGAAGAAAGGCCTTGCAATCTACTTCCAAAAACCACCCATTGAAATCCCTATGGCACACAGTTCTACTCTGACACATATGGGGTTGCCATGAGTTGGAATCAACAGCAACTGGCTTTTTAACTGGTTGGCCTTAATTTAGCCTTATTAAAGGCAAAATAGAAATGCGGGAGGAAGGGTATCTCCCCTGCTGCCTGGAAGCTGCCAACAGCCAGTGTTCACCTGCCTCCCCTCTGTCCCCAACAACGAACAGATCGTTCCTCAAGCCATGCTGAAGTGGTGCTGGTTAAAGCCTGAAGTGGGAAACGGCACAGCAGGCTGTTGTTTCCTGGAGCAAGAAGGTCAGCAGTCATTTTTCCAGCTCTCTACAGCGTTTAATGACTGCTGGAGCAGCGACAGGGAGATGGAGCGTACCCATTGGCTCCAACTTGACTCAGGAGGAGGCTCAGAGGATTGTGCAAGCCACGTATCTTGATGCACTGAAAAACGAGACCAACCACTGAGCACGGAAGCCAGAGACAGGCCTGGCCTTCATGGTTTTCACGTTTTATTTTTGTTCCAGAAATACTGTTTCAATAAACTTTTACTTGGAATTTTAATATGGCCAACGTGGGCTTAGGGGGGTGTTGACTCCAACCCTCTTAGTCGGCTTCCACTCCTCGTGGTTCTCCAGACAGGCTCTGAGGAGCCTTTGGGATTTACAGAGCAGAAAGAAAAACCGCCATATCCAAAGACAAAATTCGAATTAAGAGCGATCTCAGAGGGCCGGAACTGTAAGCAGAATTGACAAGATGACTTGTAGCAGGCAGAGGTGTGCACATGCTGGTCCGGGGTACAGAGTGGCAGTTTGGCAGCCGCCGGGGAAAGGACAGCTTTGGGATTTTCCATAACTGGGAGGCTTACAGTGTGATAAGCCTGGATTCATGAATGTGGTATAAGACAGGCCAAGCTACAACAGGCTCATCTTGCTAAAAACCCAAAGTTCCCTCTGTAAAAAGTGCCACTTTCAGGTTCTGTGGCCCAGCCCTGTCATCAAAGCTCATTGGTCACAGGAGGATATTTGAGTCAGTTTATAGGCTAGCCAGAAGCCAAAAAAGCGACCTGCTACTAAAACTTTGCACAACTGAGTTGATAGTGTTTAAATGAAAACATAAGCTCCTCTCTCTGAGGAAGTTTTGAATTTAAGTCATCGTATGGATTGAATTGTGTCCACCAAAAATATGTGTTGTAAATCCTAACCTCTGTACCATACTTATTAAATCTGCATGCTGAGCAAATAATCTGAGAATCTGAGCTATATGAAGAACAAAGGGGCATCAGGATTGGTGGAAGACTCATTAACAACCTGCATTATGCAGATGACACAACCTTGCTTGCTGAAAGTGAAGAGGATTTGAAGCACTTACTGATGAAGATCAAAGACCACAGCCTTCAGTATGGATTACACCTCAAGATAAAGTGTTTCATTCTGACGTACATAGGGTTGCTATGAGTCGGAACCAACTCAACGCGCCTAACAACAACAGCAATCTAAGATGCAGAGAAGAGGCTGAAGTTTGGAATTTTTGTGGAGGTCAGTTTCAGCTCAGTGTAATGTGAAGCTTTCTAACTGGCAGTGCTCTTCAACACTAGAGCGTATTATTTCATCAAGTGATGAGCTGGCCATCAAACAGGGTGAGAAGGAGAGGTAGGTTGGATGCTGTGTTAGGAATGCTCTAGAGGGGATTACTGCATTTGATGGGGCACCAGCTAAGCAAGGCCCAAGGAGTCCTGCAAGCCTGAGATCTTTGGATTCTTTATTGGCTGTGCTTCTCAATAGAAGACAGAGCTCTGGTCCTGTTGACCCGCGTAAAGGGAGGAAATGGAACTTGTTGACTGTTGCTTTTTAAAAATGAGCTTGGAATCAGGCAAAAACAAATCTATTTTCAGAGCAGCAAATGCCAGCACAATTTGTATCAAAACCCCCATCTGCTCAACTGAAAGACAGTTGTATAAACCAAGCATTTAGTGAGCCAACAACACGCTTGCTTGTTGAAGGATGTTAGCTCCACAGGGACTACCCGATTAGGCCCCTGAATCTAATTGAGGCCTTTATATTAACTCCTTACAGTTGTGACCACCGTTGGTAAATTGTATTTCCCCTGACTCAAAGGCAGACTATTACTTTTCAAAAAATCTCAAACCCAATTGAAATGTTTTAAACTAGTATAAGCACAAATAAAATCTGCGTTAGAAAGAGTTCTCAAAAACAAACAACAACAAAAAAAAAAAACCAGAAATATATTAGAGTAAGTAAGGCTAGCTGCTACAACATATAAACCTTAAAATCCCAATGGCTCAGTATAGTAACAGTGTATTTCTTGCATGTGCCATGATTTAAAATGGGTCAGCAATAACCATTAAAGGCCCCAGACTTCTTCCATACAGGAACTCTCCATCACATATATCACCTAGGGCCATGATGTCCTTCACTAGATCTTTAACATCTGGCCAATATTAAAAGGATGGACAGCATGAAGAATCACGCAAGAGGTTTTTAGGTGCCAGGCCTGGAAGTAGTGTTTATCACTTTGTCCACAAAGCAGAACTGTACTTTGTGCATGGTTATCACGTGGCCTCAGTTGGATGAAAGGGGACTGGGAAATGTGCCAGAGAAGAAGAGAACATGGATATTGGTGAATGCCAGGAGTGTCTGTCGTAAGAAATAGAAGATACAACTTTCTATGAGTCTCAAGAGATGGAGACTACAAATTCTTTAGTGAAATTGGAGCCAGGCATCAGGTTTTACACATAGTAGTGCCTGGTGGCTGTGGATGATGTGGATATTAAAGATAGTAAGGCGTCCTGATCCCTGAAGGGAAAAAGTAGCATTGGGGGTCCTTTCTGTGTAACTTGGTGATGGAGAAATGAAGCATTTTTTCAGAGCAGAATTAATATGTCAGAACGGCCAATGTCTAACTACTGATAATTAGGAAAAGAAGAATTAAGAACTCGGAGGGAGAGAAGGGAAGTGAGGAGGTTTACAGTGCAGCCTTGGGAAGAAGAAAGGAGCTGAGTTCTGAAGTACAGGGTCTGAAGTATACAGTCCCAAACTCAGTGAGCAGCTGCCTTCCTGGGCTCTCCATGAAGTTACCATGGGTGGATCCAAAGTGATTTACCTCTGTATTTGAAGTATATTTCTCCTTTAGTTGTGAGGGTAAGTATGTTTTAAAAGGTCCCAAGGCTGTTTTCTGTCTTGTGCAATCAAATTAGACTGGGAGGTGGGAGTCAACACCCTGGGCTTTGTTATAAATGAATCTTTAAATACCAAAAATAAATTCATTAACTTTATACATGGAAATAGCAATTATTATTTGAATCTCTCATAGTTTTATGGTCAAAGAAATAAAAGAAGCAAAGGGCTGTGGGGAGCTTTTGCCAGGGTTCTTTTCAACAAAGATAAAAATATTCTTCATGTTTTCAAAAATCTGTCCCGGTCTCTCACATCAGTCCCCAGTTGCCTAAATGTTGATGGTACCATCTATAGGCAGTGAAATGAGGTAGGTGAGCATATGGAAGGGCAGCAAGTACATTCTAGATATGTGATCTGTCCCAAAGGAGACAGTGACAACTCATGACATGACACTACTGCGGTCACCTCTCATTTGACTGGAATGTCTAAGGTTCATAAGGTTTTGTTTCCTGAGGCTAACCAGAAAAATATTTTGCTCCAAGCCTTGGAAGTTTGTCAGTATCTCAAAATCCACTTTCTTTTTTTTTTTTTAATATATATTTTATTGTACTTCAGGTGAAAGCTTACAGAGCAAATAGTTTCTCATGAAATAGTAGTACACATGTTGTTTTTTGACATTGGTTAACAACCCCACAACGTATTAAGCCTCTAAATTCTCAACCTTTTTTTTTGATGAAAATTACAGATGGCCAAAGATACACCGTTTCAAAAATTTCTACATTCACAGTTCAGTGACATTGACTACGCTCTTCCAACTGTGCTGTTATTCTCACTTAAGATGAAGGCTTACAGAAAAAATAGTTATTCATTTAACAGTTACTACACATGTTGCCCTATGACAATGGTTAACAATCTCACAGCACATCAAGAATATCCTTACTCCACCTTGTGTTCCCTATCACCAGGGGGCTTCCTTGTCCCCTTCTGTCTTCTGGACCTTGTCAGTGGACTATTGTACCTCTTTAGTCTCATTTGTTTATTTATTTATTTATTTATTTATTTATTTTTATTTTATTTAAACACCATTTCAAAACTTTTTACTTACACATTTAAGTGATATTGACTATGCTCTTCCAATTGTGCTGCCATTCTCGCCCAAGATGAAGGCTTACAGGACAAAACAGCCTCCCATTTAATAGTTACTACAAATGTTGCCCTGTAGCAGTGGTCAACAATCTCACAATACATCGACAGTGTCCTTATTCAATTTGTGTTCCTTATCATCAGTTTCCTACTCTCCCTCTGCCTTCTGGCCCTTGTCACCGGACTCCTGTACATCGTTAGTCCCATTTAGTTTTACTGGGGTGTCCATTCCCAGGCTTAACATCGAACCTTGAAGGTAACTTCCCCTCTGAGCTGAAAGGGTGTCTGGGGGGCCACACTCTCGAGGTTTCTCTAGTATTCTTTAGGCCAGTAAATCTGGTCTTCTTTTTTTTTTTTTTTTTTTTTTTGGGAGTTAAAATTATACTCTACATCCTACTCCAGCTCTGCCCAGAACCCTCTGTTGTGATCCTGGTCAGAGGAGTCATTGGTGGTAGCCGGGCACCATCCAGCTGTACTGGGCTCAGTCCCGTGGAGGCCTTGGTAGCTGTGGACCATTAGTCCTTCGGACTAATCTTTTCCTTGTATCCTGTTCTCTTCGTTCTCCCTTGTTCCCGAAGGGATGAGATCAGTGGAGTATCTTAGATGGCCGCTCATAGGCTTTTAAGACCCCAGACACTACTCACCAAGGTAGAATGTAGAGCATTATCTTTATAAGTAGTGTCATGCCAATTGAGCTAGATGTTCCCCGAGATCATGGTCCCCAGAGCCCTCCGTCCAACAACTCAGTCCCTCGGGGGGTTTGGATGTGTCTATAGGGCCTCCATGACCTTTCCTTGTGCAGGTTGTGTTAGTTTCCCCTGTACTATGTACTATCTCATCTCTCACCCAAGTTACCACTTACCTATTACCTATTTAGTATTCCCCCCCCCCTCCCATCCCTGGTAACCAACAAGGATTGTTACATTTTGCATGTGAATTTTTTCATGGGTTTTTACAATAGAGGTCTCATACAATATTTGTCCTTTTGTGATTGACTTATTTCACTCAGCATGATGTCCTCCAGTTTCATCCATGTTATGAGATGGTTCACCGATTCATTGTTCTTTCTCGTTGCATAGTACTCCATTGTGTGTATGTACCATAGTTTGTGTATCCATTCGTCTGTTGATGGACATCGAGGTTGTTTCCATCGTTTTGCTATTGTGAATAATGCTGCCATGAACATAGGTGTGCATATGTCTATTCGAGTGATGACTCTTATTTCTCTAGGATATATTCCTAGGAGTGGGATTGCTGGATCGAATGGTACATCTATTTCTAGCTTTCTGAGGAAACGCCATATCATTTTCCAAAATGGCTGTATCATTTTGCATTCCCACCAGCAGTGTATAAGAGTTCCCGTCTCCCCGCAGCCCCTCCAACATTTGTTATTTCCAGTGTTTTTGATTCGTGCCAGTAATGCCGGGGTGAGATGGTATCTCATTGTGGTTTTAATTTGCATTTCTCTAATGGCTAGTGATCGCGAGCATTTCCTCATGTGTCTGTTGGCCATTTGAATGTCTTCCTTGGTGAAGTGTCTGTTCATTTCCTTTGCCCATTTTTTGATAGGATTGGTTGTCTTTTTGTTGTAGAGGTGTTGGATTTTCTTGTAGATTATGGAGATTAGACCTTTGTCTGACTTGTACTGTCCAAAAATTTTTTCCCAGTCTGTAGGTTCTCTTTTAACTCTTTTGGTGAAATCTTTTGAAGAGCATAGATGTTTGATTTTTAGAAGATCCCAATTATCTAGTTTATCTGTTGGGTTTTTTGTGTTGATGTTTATGGTTTGTATCCTGTTAATGCCATGTATTAAGGTCTGAAGTGTTGATCCTATTTTTTCTTCTATGAATTTTATAGTTTGAGGCTTTATATTCAGGTCTTTGATCCATTTTGAAGTAGTTTTTGTATATGGTGTGAGGTATGGGTCCTGTTTCATTTTTCTACAAATGGATATCCAGTTTTGCCAGCACCATTTGTTAAAAAGACTGTCTTTTCCCCATTTGATGTATTTTGGGCCCTTGTCAAAAATCAGGTGACCATAGGTGGATGGATTTACATCTGAGTTCTCAATTCTGTTCCATTGGTCAATGTCTCTGTTGTACCAGTACCAGGCTGTTTTGAGTACTGTAGCTGTATAGTAGGTTCTCAAGTCAGGTAGTGTGAGTCCTCCAACTTTATTCTTCTTCTTCAGTAGTGCTTTACTTATTCGGGGTTTCTTCCCTTTCCATATAAAGTTAATAATTAGTTTTTCCATCTCTTTGAAGAATGTTGTTGGTATTTGTATCGGAATTGCATTGTATTTGTAAATTGCTTTAGGTAGAATTGCCATTTTCACAATGTTGAGTCTGCCTATCCATGAGCATGGTATGTTTTTCCATTTATGTAGATCCCTTTGGGTTTCATGCAGCAGTGTTTTGTAGTTTTCTTTGTATAGGTCTTTTATATTCCTGGTCAGATTTATTCCCAAGTATTTTATCTTTTTAGGGGCTATTGAAAATGGTATTGATTTCCTGATCTCCTTTTCATCGTTCTCTTTACTGGTGTATAGGAATCCAACTGATTTTTGAATGTTTATCTTGTATCCTGCTACTCTGCTGAATCTTTCTATTAGTTCCAGTAAATTTCTCGTGGAGTCTTTAGGGTTTTCTATGTATAGTATCATATCATCTGCAAACAGGGAGAGTTTAACTTCTTCATTACCAATTTGGATGCCCTTTATTTCTTTCTCTTGCCTTACTGCTCTAGCGAGAACTTCCAGCACAATGTTAAATAGGAGTGGTGATAAAGGGCATCCTTGTCTTGTTCCTGTTTTCAGGGGGAATGTTTTCAGCCTTTCTCCATTAAGAATGATGTTGGCTGTTGGTTTTGCATAGATGCCCTTTATGATGTTGAGAAATTTCCCTTCTATACCTATTTTATTGAGAGCTTTTATCAGGAATGGGTGTTGGACTTTGTCAAATGCCTTTTCTGCATCAATTGAGATAATCATGTGATTTTTTTCTTTCCTTTTATTTATGTGGTGGATTACGTTGATGGATTTTCTAATGTTAAACCATCCTTGCATACCTGGTATGAATCCTACTTGGTCGTGGTGTATTATTTTTTTGATATGATACTGAATTCTATTGGCTAAAATTTTGTTCAGAATTTTTGCATCTATATTCATGAGAGATATTGGTCTGTAATTTTCTTTTTTTGTGATGTCTTTGCCTGGTTTTGGTATCAGCGTTATGCTGGCTTCATAGAATGAATTTGGAAGTGTTGCTTCCTCTTCTATGCTCTGAAATAACTTGAGTAGAACTGGTACGAGCTCTTCTGTAAATGTTTTGTAGAATTCTCCAGTGAAGCCATCTGGGCCAGGGCTTTTTTTGGTTGGGAGTTTTTTTATTACCTTTTCAATCTCTTCTCTTGTTATGGGTCTGTTCAGATTTTCAATATCACTTTGTTGTAGTTTGGGTAGGCCGTATGTTTCTAGAAATTTATCCATTTCCTCTAGGTTTTCAAATCAAAATCCACTTTCTTTGTCTAACATGTGTGGTAAACACAATGCAATCTTTGCTTGATGACTTAGGATTTCACAGTGACTTAGGGTCATCTATGAGTTGGATTGACTGGACAGCAACGGGTTTGGTTTGGTTTTGGTTGGGTCGTCCTTCTAAATATTTATTCCTGTACTAGCCCTGGATACAATTGTTGTTGTTGTTGGGTGCTGTCAAATATGCTCCGACTCAGTGACTTTATATATAACAGAATGAAATGCTGCCTGGTCCTGTGCCATCCTTACAATATGTTTGTTTGAGCCCACTGTTGCAGCCACTGTGTCATTCCATCTCACTGATGGTCTCCCTCTTTTTTGCTGACTCTCTACCAAGCATGATGTCCTTCTCCAGGGACTGGTCCCCCCTAATAACATGTCCAAAGTACGTGAGATGAAGTCTCGCCATCCTTGCTTCTAAGGCGCATTCTGGCTGAACTTCTTCCAAGACAGATTTGTTCGTTCTTCTGGCAGTCTGTGGTATATTCAATATTCTTCACAAACATCATAATTCAAAGGCATCAATTCTTTGGTCTTCCTTATTGCTTGTCCAGATTTTGCATGCATATGTGGCGATTGAAAATATCATGATTTGGGTCAAACACACCTTAGTCCTCAGAGTGACATCTTTGCTTTTCAACACTTCTGAAGAGGTCTTTTGCAGCAGATTTGTGCAATGCAATAAGTCATTTGATTTGGTTTTTTTTTTTTTTAATTGTACTTTAGATGAAGGTATACAGAACAAGTAGTTTCTCATTCAACAGTTAGTACACATACTGTTTCATCACACTGGTTAACAACCCCACGACACGTCAACACTCTCCCTTCTCGACCTTGGGTTCCCTATTACCACCTTTCCTGTCCCCTCCTGCCTTCTAGTCCTTGTTCCTGGGCTGTTGTGCCCCATTAGTCTCATTTTGTTTTATGGGGCTGTCTAATCTTTGGCTGAAGGGTGAACCTTAGGAGTGACTTCATTACTGAGCTAAAAGGGTGTCCAGGGCCATACTCTTGGGTTTTCTCCAGTTTCTGTCAGGCCAGTAAGTCTGGTCGTTTTTTGTGAGTTAGAATTTTGTTGTACATTTTTCTCCAGCTCTTTCCGGGACCCTCTGTTGTGATCCCTATCAGAGAAGTCAGTGGTGGTAGCTGGGCACCATCTAGCTGTACTGGACTCAGTCTGGTGGAGGTCGTGGTAGTTGTGGTCCATTAGTCCTTTGGACTAATCTTTCCCTTGTATCTTGTTTTCTTCTTTCTCCCTTGTTCTCAAAGGGGTGAGACCAGTGGAGTATCTTAGATGGCTGCTCACAGGCTTTTAAGACCCCAGGTGCTACTCACCAAGGTAGAATGTAGAACATTTTCTTTATAAACTATGTTATGCCAGTTGAGCTTGATGTTCCCCGAGACCATGATCCCACAGCCCTCCGCCCAGCAGTTTGGTCCCTCAGGGCGTTTGGATGTGTCTATGGAGTTTCCATGACCTTTCCTTATACAAGTTGTGCTGGCTTCCCCAGTATTGTGTACTGTCTTGCCCTTCACCAAAGTTACCGCTTACCTACTGTCTGTTTAATATCCCCCACCCCTACCCCTCCCATCCCTCGTAACCATCAAAGATTGTTTCTTTTTGTTGTCGTTTGATTTCTTGGCTGCTGCTTCTATGGGCGTTGATTGTGGATCCAAGTAAAATGAAATCCTTGACAACGTCAATATTTTCTATGTTCATCCTGATTATCATGATAATAATTATGCAAAATTTGCTTCTAGAACCACCCCCACCCAGCCTCTCATCTCTTTTTTCCATCTCTTTCCTTCCCTCTTCTTTTTCTTTCTTTGTACCCTCATTTTCCAGCAAAATCACTCTGGGAAATATTGAGGACAGCAATCTTTTATATCTTAGAGTGTGTTCCTTCTTTAGGCAGTAAAACACACAAACAGATCATGTACTAAATGCCTGTTTGTAAGCAAATTGTTGTATTTCATCAAATCTCAAATGCCATTGATTGTAAAAGTCACTGAAATTTAATATGCCACTCAGAAAAAAAAAATCACTTCCAATTAAATTATGACACAATGCGTTCTGATCACTTAGAATTTTTTCTACTTGTTGAAAGAGTTCTTTTATACTTAATTAGATGTAACTTTTTATCCTATCACTCTTGTGCATGCATAAAAAGAGACATAGGCAAAATGCATTGGTTATGATACTCCTAAAATGTGTCTACAATTACAGATTGAGTTTTCTGAACCACTTTTTGAGTCATTAATATGTGTGTTTCTCTACATAATGTCATTCTCTGTGCCAAAATAAGCAATGGTGATTTAGCATTTCTGAAATGAATTTTTAAAGAGGCTGAAAAGCCACTGGTGCTAGGCCTTGTAAGCTGCCTTTGCAATTCAGTAGAGTGAGCCTGCTTTTGACTCCTGCTTCACCAGATTTCTGATTCACTACTGCCTCATCTTTTTCCTGTAACTGTTTGATCCTTGGGTTTAAAAGAATGCTTCATTTGGCCTCCAAGATATTCTTAAAAGCCGCCAATACCCATCCTGCGAGTTTTACTGTTGGCATTTCCATTATTCACAATTGTATGATGCCACTGATTGTTAGATGCATCTGAATTTCAGAGATGTGAAAATGTGAAAAAAAAAATGTGACCCTCGTGGTGGGTGTTTGGGTTACCAGTATATCCAACAATAGTACAGACTATTCTAGTCCATATATGGCTTGATATATTTGTACTAGCATTATGACACACTAGTTAGTCTTCCTAAGTTTCTAATTACAGATGTACCCCTCAAGGATGTACCTCTTTTGACACAACTCTAGCAGCAAGAGTCATCTCCCCAATACCCACAGAGGGACTTGCTCTTCTCCCTCTTAGACCCTGTTATGGATTGAATTGTGTCCCCTCAAAGTATGTATTGTGTTCCTGGCCCTTGTACCTGTGGATATGATCCTGTTTGGAAGTAGGGGTTTTCTTTTGTTATGTTAGTGAGGTCATACCAGTATAGACAGACACCATGTCAGAGCTGTCTACAAACTAAAGGACACTAAGAAACCAAGGAATGCCTGGGGCTACCAACAAGGAAGGAATTCAAACAGCCCAGATCCTGATTTAGTCTTTTAGTCTCCAGAACAGTAAGAAAGTCAATTTCTGTTCTTTAAAGCTACACACTGTGATATTTCTGTTACAGCAGCACTAAGTAACTATGATAGACCCTATGATGAATGGTGGAGGAATAGTGTTCTGGAAGGGATGGCAGTAAAGGATGTTTGGGTAAAAGGCAGAAGTTAGACTAGGGAAGTTGCAGATGATGTAAAGGGGTAACTGCACGGGACACAGTCCATGAGGACCTTTCCCTTTGCTGAGTATGGGAGATATTCAAGAAAGAGAGATGTGGTTATTGGGATTACAATTATTGTCCTGTTACTGTTGCCATCGAGTTGATTCCAACTCATGGTGACCACTAGGACAAAGAATTGCCCCATAGGGTTTCCAAGGCTGTAATCTTTATGGAATCAGACTTCCACATCTTTCTCCCACAGAGCCGCTGGTGGATTCGAACTGCCAACCTCGGTTAGTAGCCGAGCACTTAACCACTGCACCACCAGGGCTCCTTTTATGATTACTATAGAATGTGTAATTATAAGATTATGATAACTATCATTCATTAAACACATACTATCTGTCAGGTGCTAGAGTGAGCCTGTTCATTCAGTCAACAAATATTTATTGAGCTCTTACTATCTGCCAGAACTACTCTAGGATTGGGGATATAGTGAACCGAAAAGACAAAAATCTATTGACCCCTGGAGTGAACACTCCATGAGTAAAGTCAGAAAGTGACATTTGAGCAAAGACCTGAGTGAGGAAGGTGGAGGAAATGACCTCCAATGAGCCAAGGCTTTTCCTGGAACAGAGCATTCCACTCAGAGAAACAAGTGCAAAGGCCCGGAGGCTGGCACATACCTGGTGTGTTTGAGGTATAGCAAAAGGAACCAGTGAATAAGGGGGGAGATAAGCAGAAGATGAGCTCTGAGAGGTACTGAAGGCCGAATAGTTTAGGGCTGTCACAGATTGAATTTGTCTTGCAAAAAAGATACGTTGAAGCCCTAACCCCTGTACATGGGAAGGTAACCTTGTTTGGAGGAATAGGGTCTTTGTTTGAGGATATTACCAGTTAAGTCATATTGGAGTAGAGCAGTTCCTAATCCTAATCCCTTCTTAGTGATGACATAAAAGGGGAGAACAGACAAGAGAATCACACAGTGGAGAGACACCATGTGAGGATCTGCCAGGGATTGCTGGCAGCTACCAGAAACTGGAAGAGAGGCATGGCTGGCTATCTGCTTTAATGTACACTGTGCATTCTACATGGATTATCTCGTTGATCCTCACAATAATCCTATGAAGTAGGTGCTATTATTACCCTAGTTTACAGATAAGAAAACTGAGACTTAGAAAGGTTAAGTAATATGCTCGAGACACAGTATGTGGTAGAACTAGGGTTTGAACTTCTCTGTCCTGCCTGCTCATGCCCCTGAGCCATGTTACTCCCATCATATGAGATTACTACAGGAATCTCAGCCATCACATATAGGAAGTCAGGGGGCCGGGGGGAGCACAAGTTCTGGATTCACATGGACCTGAGCTCTAGTCTTGGCTCCAGCTCTTATCAGCTGTGCAATTCTGGGAAATTTATTTTTTTTCTCTGAGTCTGTTTTTCCTGCTATAAAAGGGCAGTATGTTGGCAAGGAGGTTGTGAGGTTTAGATAGGATAACCTATGAAGAGGACCCAGCATGGTACCCATGTTTATTTCCTGTCCTCTCATGTGGTCATTCGTATGTTTGGCCCTTAATTTATTCACACACTACATGATCAAGAAATATATTTTTGTGAATGAACACTGTAACAGATGTAATTTTCTGGGTAACTGAGGGTTAATTAGAAACCCTCTTTTGTTCCAATCCTTGTAAAAATCCTTAGAAAATGTTGGAATCCATTTTTCTTACATGCAGGGAGTGTGATTTAATCTTTAATTCATTCTGAACATCACTCCTGATTACCCAGGCCTGCAGATGTAGCCCAGGACGATGTAGGATATTGAGAATAACATACAAGTTGGTTAAAAATAATTAATTCCAACTGTAAACTTAAAAAAAAAATTACCGTTTTTGCCCAGCTCTGCATCAAAATGTCCCATATATTTTAATGCACATGGCTGAAATCTAGATAATAGAAGAATTATTTCTTTATATGCAATCACCACTCAAGTATTTATTTAATCATTCTTTTGAAAATACTTATTCAGAATATTACATGCCAAGCATAGGCTGGAGAGACAGCAGTGTTTAAGATAGATGTGGTCACTGCCTGCATGAAGCCACAGTCTGGTTGGGAAGACAGGCAGTTGGTAGGGGAAGACTGGGTGCTCTGGCAAGCCATAAGGGAAATCCTAACCTAGTCTGGATTGGGGGATGGTAGGGTGATGGTGGTGATGGTCAGGACAGAGAAGACTTCCTGGAGGATGGGATGCTTGAGCCAAGAGCTGAAGGATGAGTCAGAGCCAGACAAAGGGAAGGGTTTTCAAAGCAGGAGACCCAGCCTGTACATTGAGAGCACCTAGTGTGTCCAAGATGCTGAGGTTCAGTATGGTTGGCACAGAGAGTGAGAGCAGGGTGAGTGGAGAGATTGGGAGGGGAGAGGGGCAGGGCCAGGTCACGTTCCTGGCTGATTATTTAACGCGTGGCTTGTACAGTTCTGGAGCTCTGGTTGTGAAGTGGTCAAGAGCACGGCTGCTAACCAAAACGTCAGCAGTTCGAATCCACCAGCCCCTCACCAGAAACCCTAATGGGCAGTTGTACTCTGTCCTATAGGGTCATTATGAGTCAGAATCAACTTGATGGCAATGGGTTTGGGTACAGGTGTACAGTTTCAGTCACTCATTCTTCCATTCGTTCACCAAACATTTATTTGCTCAGTGTGCTGGAGGCACCGTGTTAGACACTGGGTATGCAAAATAAAGTCCCTGGCCTCAAGGTTCACATAGTCAGATGGGGAAGACAGTCGTGTAAGTGCAGTCAAGCTTGATAGGGTGGTGAGAGACATGTACAGAACACAAAGGAACAAAAGCCAAACTCAATGCCAGCGAGTTGATTCCAACTCATAGCGTCCCTGTAGGGCAGAGTAGAACTGTCCCGTGGAGTTTCCAAGGCTGTAAATCTTTACGGAAGCAGACTGTCACATCTTTCTCCCGTGGAGTGGCTGGTGGGTTTGAACCACTGACCTTTTGGTTAACAGCTGAGCGCTTTAACCACTGCACCACCAGCGCTGTTTTCAGAACGCAAAAGGGGGTGGGGTATTTCATCTCAGGCAACAAAGGGGCCAGGAATGGCTTCATCGAGGACAGAACATATGAACTGCGCCCTGGGCACAGTCCATGCCTGTCTTGTTAACTGCCTGGCGTAGAGTGAGCATTCAGCAAATATTTGGTGATTGACTGAAAGAACGAGTGCACAGATGAATAACTGAATGAATGAATGAATGGGACAGTGGTCTAACCTTCCCCACTCAACAGCAATTCAAATTGTTTCCTTTAATCGGTGCTGCATACACATCTAGAAACACTCCATCTCAAAGCAGGCCAGTTCTCCCAACATTGTGTTCTGGAAATCAGCGCAGAAAAATGCAATTTGACCTTACTGTCACGGAGCGTGCAGTGTAATGAGGAAGACAGGCATTAAATAACTAACCACACAAATAATTATGTAATTAAAATCATGACATGTGATACAAAGAAGGTGAACAGGGTGATGTAAGGGCACATAAAAGGGGGCAAGGAAGGCCTTCATGAGAAATTGATGTTTGAGCTAGCTTCTAAAGAGGCAAAAGGAGGGGCGAAGAATGTCCCAGGCAGAGGGAGTAGGCCTCAATGCAAAGGCCTGAAGACAGGGAGGAAAACAGTGGATTCAAGGATATGAAAGCAGGCCAGCGTGGCTAGATCATGAGGATTAGCTGGGAGAGTGGCCTGCGATGGGGCTGGGGTGTGGGCGCAGACTCCTCATGCAAGGGCTCCCAGCCGTGTTAGAGATTTCGATCTTTGGCCCAAGAGTACTGGGGAGCCATCAAAGGTTTTAAATAGGGGAGAGACATGATCGAATTACATTGGCTGTTGTAAAGAGAATGGATGGGAGGAGAGCAAGAAAGGACACTGGGATACACATACACAGCACACGCACAACACGCCCTCCAACAGACTCACAATGTCTGGTATACAGACAGTGGTAGGACCACGGAACTGAGATTGAATTCTGCGAGGACGGAGTCATTCCACGTTATTTCTTCCTCATTCTCCAGAAATGACCTGCATTAAGGCGGACAGTAGTAAGAGGGCTGTTACTTGTTATTTATTTTTTTAATCAGTTTGTGAAACAACAGACACGGTACTTCTCTCAACAGTCTTTATTCTCTGGGAGAGGATGCAGTCGCCCTGCAGCAGATAATGTGCTTTTATCAGAGCCCATTTTCTCCCTTGGTTTCTGCGGGGAGGGCTTGAGGGTTGGGGCTTGCTAAAGTTGGGCTGGGAGCGGAATCACCCTTCTGTCAGCTATTGGCTTGAAAGCGAGCTTTAGCACAATTTGGACGCTCCCCTTTGGACACTGAGCCAGTCCTTATCTCATTTTTCACGTTAATGATGAGCTGTTAAATCACATTGCTCATGCCATTTGGAGAGATAGGGATGTGCAGGCCTGATTGTGGCCACCCTGATGCCCCCTCATCTTAATCCTCCTCCTAATGGCTTGGCAGGAGGCGGGGTGCTTGAACTACCGCCTTGGGCCTGCCGTCTGCTCCTCTTAAGCAATCTCCAGTTTCAGAAACAGGAGGTCATCATGGCTGAAACCAAGCGGAGCTTGGTGGGTGAGGGCACTGGGGAAGGGAGACCGCAGTGGCTCACAACTGTACCCTCCCTCCTCCCCTGTCTCTTCAGAGACCCTCTCGGAAATGCTAAGGGGATGAGGAAAGGGGGCTGGCATGGGAGGCTGGGCCTCCATCCCGTTTCTCGTTTCTCGGGCCTGTTGCCTGAGCGTTTCAAGCAGGCCCCCTCACTCCTATCTGGTTATTGCGGGCAGCCCTGGCAAGCTGCTGAGTTTCTGGGATCGGGCCAGCTGATCAACAAGGATAAGTATGTCTGTGGGTTTTTTGGCGTCACTCAAACCCGAATGATTCACCTCACAGGAGGGCTTTCTCCCAAAGAAATGACTCTTGTGCCAGTGGTGGGTGGGGCTAGAAAGGAGGTGTGTTTCTCAAATGTGGGGAGATGACCTGTCTCTGCTGCTGCTCCTGGGGGAACCAGGCGTTGGAGGGCTGGCCAGGATTACGGACCAGGCCAGGGACCGTCTACAGAAGCCTGCGGTTCCAGAGACCCATGACTAAGATGCTGGGAGATGGTAGCCTCAGAGGAAGGACCCAGGGGTCTGGTCCCACTCTGGCACCAAACTGGCTGTGTGAATTTAGACCAGCCACCCTTTCCCTGCCTTGGCCCCAGGGTCCCAATCCTTAAAATGGGAGTGAGGATGGGCTGTATAAGAAGTATCATCCTCTCTCTCTCTCTCATCAGCTTCAGGTACGTGGCTCATTTCCCTTGACTCAAGAAGCTGCAGAGATGGTTTGCTTTGTGTTCTTGGTGTTTTGATTTTAGCTGCCCATTCTGTTGTGGGGAGAATGGTGGTGCCTTGTGGGGTGAAATGCGATGCACTGCTGCCTGAAGATGTCTCCCTCTCTACCTGCCAAAGTACCTGCAATTCCCATGGTTGGGTCTAATTTGAGAGTGAGGCCAGGAAATATAGTAGAAAGAACATGAGCTTTGAGAGTGAGACATGAACCTTGGGCATTTTCCCAGATTACTTACACCGCTTCCTTCTTTCTGAAAGGCACCCCTCTGCCACCTATGGCAGCATCCTTGCTGAATCCCCACAAGCTGAAGCCCTGAGCCAGCACAGCCTACATGCCAAGCCTTATCCTTGTTGCATTGTCCTCTACTGGGAGACTTAGATGAAATGCCACACCGCAGGATATGGTTTCTGGCTTCCTCAGTGTCCACTTAGGGGCAGAAAGATACAACTTAGAAGTATAAGGAGTTAACTCTCCATAGAGATTTACCAGTGGGAAATAGCAGACTTGGGGGGAGATGGGCAAATACATCCCGCCTCTTTCTCCCTGACGTGGACCACTCTGAGATACAGTTTGTTCTTGCGTACCTAGAGAAAGCACTACGTGCTGAGCAAAAAAAAGAAAAAAACAAAAAAAACAACAACAACAACAAAAAAAAAAAAAAACCACACCTGCCATGTGACCTGCTATCTCAGCAGTTTGTGGTGAAGCAGTAGCCGGCACAGGACTGCATCTGGCTGCGTCCCTTTGCCCCTTTCCTCGCCTCACTTTCCTTTATTCCTCACTCTCATTTCCTGGGACTTGCCGTTCACAAATAGTGTCTGCACTTTCATTCCTGCTCCTGCTCTGCTTTCTAGAAAACCAGTGTTGGGATTTGGATATACCACCTGCTAGGTGTTTGAGCTTGTGCAAATTCTTCGCATCTCCTAAAATGTCCATTTTCTTCTCTGTAAAACATCTTTTAGAGTTGTGACGAGTAGATACAATGTCCGTGAAGTACATAGCACAGAGCCTGGTGTATATGCGTAGTGCTCGATAAATGATAGCTCCTTCTATTGTTGTCTTTATTGTTGCTGCTGTTGTTTGTGGCAGAAACGGCCAGCTGTCCACCAGAGATTTGTGCTCCCCTTACATAATGAAGAGTGAGTGCTCAGAAACCCTGTCCAGTCAGGAATTTTGTTACTCAGCCTTCCTGGCACCTAGGTAAAGCCATGTGACTAAGTTCTGGCCAATAGAATGTGTGTAGGCGTGATGCAATGCCTCTCCCAGGCCTGGCTCATAAAATGTTCTTGCTGCAGTTTAGCTATGTGCTGAAGACGACAGAGCCTCCATCATCCTGGGTCCCTGAATGGCTGGGGAGCTAAGACCCACCAGCCCCTTCCAGCGCACCACCGTTGCACTTTATACGAACAAGAAATGAATACCTTTTGTGTTGAGTCACCAAGATTTTGGATTTTATCTATTATAGCAACTGGCATTACCCTAACAATTACATTGTTATGCTATAATTTTATTACTATTACTATAATTTTATTAATATTCAGAGTAAGACTTTCTCCAGGAGGCCCCTGGTAAGGCTTTTCCTAGTGGTGAAGTGTGTGGTGTCTGGAGTCAGACTGCCTGGATGTGAAATCCAGCTCCATCACTTTACTAGCTGTGTGACCCTAGGCAAATTACTTAACCTCTCTGTGCTAAATTACTTTACCTCTCTGTGCTAAATTACTTTAATTGTAAAATGGGTCATATGGGTATTGTGAGAATCAGATAAGGAAATCTACATAAAGAGTAGAACAGTGTCTAGCACTGAGTAAGAGTTCAATGAAAGTTTACTACTACTACCACCATCTCCACTATCACCACCATTATCATCATCTTCATCATCAACAACATCATCATTACTTGTCAATGGAGAGCTGGGCATTGAGGGAATGGGAGGTGCAGCTGTGGTCTGGCTCTGCGGTTGAAGGGTTTACAACATGGAGCATAGGTTTGAAAAGGGCAGTTGAGTGGTGGGAAGAAGCGGTGATATGTTCTGAAGACAGACACACAGCCCATCTCACAATATGAATGGAGGGCAGACTGTGTTCTTCTAAAAGATACTTCCAATCCTACTGGCCAACAAGCATCTTTTGATACCTCCTATATGGATCCACCACTTTCTCTAGGAGGACCCTGTTAAGGCTTTTCCTAGTGGCTAAGCCCGTGGTCTCTGGAGTCACACTGCGCTGTGGGAGATACAGTGAAGAAGGGGAAGGGGATAGGAGAGGACTCTTTGAGCACTTCGGATGCACTTTGCGCATGTTAACTTGTTTAACCTTCACTGCAAACCTCATGAAGTTGCTGTGATTTCCATTTTACAGACGAGGAAGCTGATACATGGGTACTTGATTGCCCAGAATCACAGAATAAAATGTGGAGCTGGGATTTGAATTTTAATCTTAATTTGAATCAATAGGTAGAGCACCTACTATCTCTTGAGCCACATCTGTTCACCAAGGCTAATGCAGCAGAATTTCAAGATGTAACTGGGAAATGCAGGGAGTGTCAGTAGATAGGTACATGCCTGACCTTTAGCTAGCTAGCTCTATGGCTCTTGGCAAGTCACTTTATTAACTCTGGACCTCTGATACTTTTTTTGTTTTTCAATAAGAGGGCAAGTAGGATGGAGGGAAGCCACATGTGCCAGGTACTATCTCATATAATCTCTACAATAATTTGTATGGTAAGTGATATTATTATCCCCATTTTACAGATGAGGAATACTGAGGCATTAAGAGAGATTAAATCACTTGCCCAAAATCTCTGGCATTTTGGGTGTGTCAACAAGGTGTTTGTGGCACAAAGTCCAAAGTCACTCTGCCTCACCACACAGGGCTTCTTTAAGATTTCTTCCATTTCTTAATTTACTCAGTCTCATATGGAGAATTTCTTCAGGAAGCAATGCAAGGAAACTGGCAACTTGAATAGCTAGCCCTATATCCACCTATTGTCTCTTTCCAGCCTAAGATAATGGAACTGGAGCCAACTAGCTCCACTTAAAGCACAGGATCAGGCATCTTGGTTCTTCTGGCTGGAAGCCCCCTACCCCTACCTCCATCCCAGAGAATCTTAGCTGTGAGCCAAGCCCCTAGCTTCCTCCATTTTTTTTTTTTTTAAAGGATGGGGGAGGAGCACTTTAAATAGTAATTTTGCATCCTATCTTTCTTTCCTATCCATTTCCCACTGTGTGTTCTGTGTCATTAACCAAGGCCTGCCCAGCACAGAGAGCAGGGCCAGGGGTTGTTTGGGTTTAAATGAAAGTTGACACAACTCGGGGTTTATCTGCTTCAACGGGCAGCTCTCCAGGGAATGCAGTTTTTGGACATGTGGGGGGAGTTTTCTGCCTCTTAATGAGCTGCTTCCAGCCCACCAGGTGATAGCAGGGGGTTAGCGATTGCTTTAGGGGATTTGATAACAAGAGTGGGGCCTGCGTCTCAGACAGCTTGCCTGCCTGCCCGCCCGCCAGAGTCATCATTAATGCAAACAGCTGAGCTGCTGAACTGCTCAGGGCTCCTAGCACTGGGAGCCAGAGTCTGCAGAGACAGAACCAGGCCATTGTAAAGGGGGATGCCCCTCTGACAATGTCCATCCAGATTGACAAACTAGAGGTCCCGACTGCCAGACCTGGATCCGTGTGGGACAGATGTCGATACGTCCTAGGCTGGTGAAGGGACAGCTCAGCCCCTCAAGTGCCTTAAGAGTACTCTAGGCCACTACCACCCATTCTGATCAGGGACACAATAGAATGTCCCAGACAGAATGGGAGAAAAACGTAGAACAGAATCAAATTCCTAAAAGAGGCCAGACCTACTGAACTGATAGAGACTAGAGGAATTCCTGAGACTATCACTCTAGTATAATCTTTGAACTTGGAACTGAAGCTATTTCTGGAGGTCACCTTTCATAATAAACTGTATCACCCATGAGTAATGTACTCCCTTAAACGATCAACTATATGAGACCAAACGATCAACATTTACCCAGAAGCAAAGGTGAGAAGGCAAAGAGGGGAAGGGAAGCTAGATCAATGGAAACAGGAGAAACAGAATGGAAATACTCAGAATGATGACAACATTGTGAAAATTGTAACCAATGTTACAGAACAATTTGTATAAAAATTGTTAAATGGGAACCTAATTTGCTGTGTAAACTTTCACCGAAAACACAATAAAATATTTTTAAAAAGTCCTCTAGGCACCTGTGATTCAATTTCTCTCCATGGAGAGGGAAGGAATCCATAGTGAGAAACAACACAGCAGGCACAGGGGAGTTATGGTGCTGCCAGTTGGGCTGGAAGGGAATCTTGTGTGTTCCCTCTCCAGAACCGCACCAAGAAGGTTTGGCACCCACCATAAGATTTGGGATACTGACACCCACTGCTGCCCAGAAGCCCTGTAGTAAAAGAACGTTATCCACCTTTCAGTCCTCACCTCGAAAGTCTTTTCCAAATGAGTAAAAGTAGCTACAGATACAGGCAGCCTCTTTCTAGCTCTTATGGCTTTCCTGAAGTTGAGTGGGATGGTTCTTTTCAAGGCTTAACTAACAGATTCTCTATCCAATCGTTCTGTGGATCTGAGTAACCATTTACATTTGTACCTTGCTTCACAGTTTACAAAGCACTTTCCACTCACTTTTGTGCGGGGGTGGGGGGAAGAGGTTCAGAGCCTAGGCTCTGGGGTCCAATAGTTTCCTCATCTATAAAGTGGGGGTGGTAAATCCTACCTCATATAGGTTTGAGGGAAGAGTTAAGCAAGATGATGCATTTAAAGTACTTAGTTCAGAGTCTAACATTTAGTTAGCTATCATTATTTTTATTGATTCTCACAACACTATGAAGTAGGCAGGATAAATATTAAGCATACTTGGCTTAGAAGGTAAACTCGCCTCATAAAGAGAGAACTTCTTTTCACTTACTAGCAGAGTAAACAGAGCTTCCATTTTAACAGGATCCCCAAGTGATTCTTATGTATAATATATTTTGAGAACCACTGCTTTACTAGTGTTTCTCAGAATTGGTCCCTAACCAGCAGTATTAGCATTGCCTGGGAACTTGTTGGAGCCCCGGCGGCACAGTGGTTAAGAGCTTAGGAGCTAACCAAAAGGTCGGCAGGGCAGTTCTGCTCTATACTGTAGGGTCTCTAGGCGTTGAAGGCAAAGAATTTTTTTTTCTTTTTTTGAGGGGGTAAGGGGGACTTGTTAGAAATGCAAATCTCAGCAAGGGGTTCGAACTGGAATGAACCAGTTAGAAGCCCTGAGACTAAATCACAGAAGCTTGATTTCAGGTCTAACTAGGAACTTGGGTCAATCTGTAAAAACACCCCAGGAAAAGAGTGCTTCTTTTGTCTTCCTTATTCTTGATGTTCCATGAACTGGTCCTTCTGTCTGCATTATTGCAATGAAATATGAACGTTGAGGCACAGGGAACCCCCATGACCAATTTAGAGCACATGAATCTAGACCATCCCACCTTCTAGCCTGGGTTGGTGCCCATCACAAGTGATAACACATGGTAAAATGCCGTCAGTATGCGCTAAGTGCTACTTCAGCGCCCCCAGCAGGCCTGGCTGTCTTATTGCATGGATCGGAATGTAAAAGTAATACCCTCAGAGGTGACAGCCATCTCCCTCCTTCCCAGAGAGGGAGATGGCATGGGCATCCAGGACCAGGACATCCTGGAAGCTCTGATTCTCTCCCACATCTCAAGTCTATTTTATACTGGACTCCTGGGACATGGTTCCCCCTTGGGAGAGTCCATTTCCTATATTGTTTTGTGAGGTCTGGGCTATGAGTATTAGTTATATGAACTTGAGTAAGTTACCTAACCTCTCTGACTCTCAGTTTCTTCAACTGTAAAATAGGATAACAGTCCTTACTTTGTATTGTGAGAGTTAAATGCAACAGTGCATGTAGAGCATGCTGCATATTGCCAAGAATATATTAAGCACTCAATAAATACCACCTCTTTTCTCTGTTGTTCACCATAGTGATTCATTTTGTAAATAAAGCCTCTTTGACAATGAAGTTGTGGTATGTGAAGGTGGAACAGGGAGAGCCAGATAGTCAATCTGCTTTCTAAGAGTGATTGCTAAGGAAACAGAGCTGTTTAGAGTGCCGCTTATTTATTTGTAAAATAAACCACCCAGGATTGTACACAGTGTGGAATTATGTTTTTCAAACTGTGAAATGCAATTTGTATAACATGATCTATGGATTATTAAATTCACTTAGCCTTGAGCAAGCCTGAAATCGAGCGATTATTTTTGGTTCTCCCCACGCCCTTCCCTTCCAGCTCCTGGGTCTGATATGCTATTGTGGACTTTGCCCCCAGTTAGGGGAACTGATCCAACTGGGCTCTGTGCAGAGGAAAGACACGTGTGGCTTTGTCCATGGTGGTGTAAGCATACTAGAGAGCTTTGAAACACTCCCCAAGAGGAGCTTCTGAGAAATGTGAAGGCTAGGTTTGAAAAGCTGGAGCTGAGAAGTGACAGGCACAGGCAGGATGCTTTGGTGCCAACCCCACCCATAGGGAAGGCTGGAGAACTCAGGGGAAGCACTTTGGTGCTGATACAGCCTCCATCTCCCCAGGCAGAGACCGCCGCCTCCCAGGCCTGCTCCTCCTCGTGCTTGATGGGGGGCAAAGGGAGAACTGGGGTAGAATGTGTGTGGTGTGAAGGAGCCCTGGTGGCACAGTGGTTAAGCGCTTGACTGCTTACCAAAAGGTCAGCACTTTGAACCCACCAGCCACTCTGCTTCTGTACAGATTACAGCCTTGGAAACCCTTTGGGGCAGTTCTACTCTGTCCTGTAATGTTGCTATGAGTTTGACTCGACGGCTACAGGTTTTTCTGGGTGTTGCTGTGTGGTGTGTGTGTTCAGGGACACGAGATGGGGTTCTTTTTTAGATCCCCTCTTGTTACAGTCTGTTTCCATGTTGGCCTCCTGTGCCAGACTGTGAGACCCTGGAGGGCAGGGCTGGGACATGACTGCCTTCTATGTCCCCTGTACCTGCTGTAGCGTCAGTCCCAGAGCACTCAATGGTTGTGCTAAGATGATGTGGGTTCCAATGATCCCCTTCCTTCTGTAAATGTCTCTCGTGTCCTCCCCTCCACCCTGCAGTCTTGTGACTTCTGCCTGTTACGGTGAGAAAAACCGGGCCTCCATAGTCAAGGGCAGCAAGGATAAGATCCTTTATTTGCTTTTCTAGGGAAAGACATGACAGGAAGGGATGCTGATCTGAAAATTCTATCATTTTCAATTCACCACTGGGATCTCATAAAAATAAAAAAAAAATTAACTGCCTGAGTGTTTGGAATGGGGTTGGGGGGAAGCTTCTCTGATGACAGTGAGGGCTCTGTACAGGGAATTTAGAAGTCCATTCACCATCATACAATGGAGCGGCAGGGGTGAGCAGTAGCGTGGGATATACGGATTTTTAAAAATCCCCTTCGGAGGCACATCGGTAGTCACCCCGCAGTAATTTCCCTGCACAGTGCATGATGGTTTGACTGTTTGGCAGTGGCAGGTCACTTGTAATCAGCCACATTCAGAACTGCAGTGTCACCTAATTTCCTCCCCCTTTCATTTCCCTCTTTATCTGTGTCTAAAGACCACTTCCTCTGAGTCATGGAGTGCTGGAGGAAAACCATTTGGTAGTGAGAAAATGGCTTGGCCCACCATTGTCTGACCAGAGCAAGCCCAGGCAAGCAGCTGATTTGAAGTCCTAAAGTCATTTGTTATGTCCTGTAGCATAAATGGCAAAAACTTTTCTAATCCATTAATGGCTTATTCAAAGCAGCACATAATTCAGAACCTTTGCTATTTCCCAGCTGACAAAAATGCCCTATTAATAAAAATATCAGAAACCGACATGTTTGTAGTCTCGTTTTGACTTCTGAATTAATGTCTGGTCCCCCGAGTTTTGACTTAACAAGAATTTCTTGCATAACCTATGCATCTTTGTCATTTGCAACTAGATCATGCTGCTGGGTAGGTTTAATCAGTTTGGTCTGAAGAAGGGACATGGTCCTGTACAGTTTTTCAACAAGCAGCCTGGATTCTCTTCTCTCAAGAACAGGCTTGTAGGATGGGCCTGTAGTTAGTGTTTCTGCAGCTTCCTAGTCCAGACCATCTGATCACTTTGGGTGCCAACTGGTGGGTGATTATTTGGGTTTGTGGGTGGGGTGGAGTCTGTAACAATTTCTGTATAAGCTATGGAGTTACGGAGTTGTGATCACAGAGGATAGAACAACTCAGAGGCTTCTAAAAGGATTGGCCATTTAGGAAATAACCACCCAATAGGGGCTTCTCTGATTACCCTCCCATGATACACAGTCATGAGCCGCATAATGTCCATTCAGGCAGTGTCTGACTGCATATGTCTGTGGGCCCATAAGGTTATAACAGAGTTCAGAAATCCCAGTTGGAGAACTGGATGTAGTGGATTTAGGCATATCACACTCAGCAATCATGCTGATCCTCAAAAACAAAGAAAAAATTCTATAAGCTGTTAAAAGATCATCTCCACTGAAAGCTATGAGGCTAACGAAAATTCGAGAGGGACCTATATCAGATATGGAGACATTGCTAATAACGTGGATTGAGGACCAAACACAAAAGTGAATCCCTCTTATCACATTGACAATCACTGCTAAGGCACGAAGCTTGTTCTAGATGCTTAAAGAAAAAGCAGGACCAGACTACAATACCAATACTGAGCTTACTGCTAGCTCTGGACGGTTCAAGCACTTCAAATGTTGTTTGCCGTATAAAGTGAAAGGGAGTGGTGAGTCTGCAAGAGCTGATGTGAAGCCAGCAGAAGAATTTGTTGAAACCTTAGGTGAACTAATTGTAGAGGGAGCTTATTTGCCCCAGCAAATTTTTAATATGGACGAAAACTTCTTATTCTGGAAGCAGATGCCAGAAAGGACCTTCATGCATAATACGGTGTTCACACAACATCCAGATCATAACATCCTATTTCATAGAACATATTGTGGATATTAAGTGACACGTGACTGTATAGGAATAGGGAGTTTTAGCTCTCCCCAAATTTACTCTAACCTGGAGCACAGAGCATGGAGAAGCTGACAGGACAGGGGATCTCACTGTGTTTGCCCCTTATTCACATCTGGATTCCTCTCCCTCCGGTCTGGAACAGAGTCCGAGGCTATGGTATATCATCTCTGCCTCCTCTCATGCCCCTGCTCCTCCCCTCCCCCATTCTTTTCTTGTGTGACTCACCAGTATCCCTAGAGATGGACTTTAATTCCCCAAGCAGTATAGAAGCCTTGACACCACAGAAAGGGAAGCATATCCTCTCTGGTGGGCTCATTGCCCAACCACACTTTTTCTTCCCTTCCTTCTCTCCCTCCATCCATCTCTTCCTTCTCCCAGCACGTATTTATTGAGCATCTGCTGTTAGTCAGCTCTGTTTTAGGCTCTCGGCACTCTGAGCATATAGAAGTGGAGCTCACAGCCCAGAGAGAGAGAGAGAGAGAGAGAGAGAGAGAGAGAGAGAGAGAGAGAGAGAGAGAGAGAGAGAGAGAGAGAGAGAGAGAGAGAGACAGAGAGAGAGAGACAGAGAGAGAGAGACAGAGACAGAGAGAGAGAGAGAGAGAGAGAGAGAGAGAGACAGAGACAGAGAGAGAGAGACAGAGACAGAGAGAGAGAGACAGAGACAGAGACAGAGAGAGAGAGAGAGAGAAATCTTGCACATAATAAACTAGTTACAGGTGACTTGGATGCTGCAAAGGAGAAGTTTTACGCCTGTGCCACACCTGTCTGGTTCTTCTAGGTTCGTAGATAGATATCGCTAGCTCCGTCTCTATTTGTGTGTGTGTTTGTGTGTGTGTGTAAAGCCAAAGTGTTTCTCATCTTTATTTCCTTTCCTTTCTATTCTGTCTTCACCTAAGTGGATCACCCTCAGAAATCAGTTCAACTAAAAGTAAATTTAAGGAAGTCCTTTTGAAACACTCACTTCAGACTGTAAATAGTTGCTGAGCTGAACACCTGCCATGTGCCAGGTACCGCACTGGGCCCTGAGATATGGAGATGAATGGACACAATTCACAAATGGGGGAGATGCTCGCCAACAAATGTCCACAGTTAAAGACCCCATGCCCTCCCTGATTTTCCAAAAATGGCATCTCCCTTCCTAGAACAGCTTCCTTCCTCAGGCCCTGCCCCTACCTCACCATCTGGGTAAGAAACCCTCCTCTTACTTACAACAGTCTTGCATTTCCACTTTCATAATAATAATAATAATAATAAGATAGCAAACACTTAAATAGTGGTTGCTATATGTAAGTATCTTTTATATATAGTAACTCAGTCCTCAGAACAACCATATTATATAGGCACTTGTTATCTGCATTTACAAATGTTGAAACTGAGGCTCAGAGAGGTTAAGTAATTTGATCAATATTACGTAAACCCAAAGCCACATGGCTTGTAAGTGCCAGAGCTGGGATTTGAACCAAGGCAGTCTGGCTCCAGAGTCTGGGGTCATAACTGCTGCCTTACATTGCCATTATTTAACTGTTTCATGCTCTGAACCCCGCTTCTAAATTTTAACAGCAGATATCATGTCTGTTTTGTTCTGTCTAAATTCCCAGTGCCTAGCACTGTGCCTGGCGCACCAGAGATGCTCAAAATAGATCTGTGGAGACTGGCTGCAGATAAAGGGAAATAAGGAGCTCAAACACTTAGGCTCTCCAGAAAAGAGACACCCAAGAAAGGGTGCATGTCCTTAAGGAGGGTAATAGATGTGACCCTGACACTATTCATTAGCCAGGAAGATTTAGATCAATTTGGGCATTGATCCATAACCGGGATATTAGAAACGTGTTTGGAGGACCCCCGATCATATACTTTTTGGTTTGTGGATATTTCTCCCAGATACTGTTGGGAGACTCCTGTGGACTGCCTGGATCAGCCTGAAATTTATGAGGAAACCTTATTCGAATGGCCTGGGAGCTCGGCTGGCCGCGGTGATGCCTCTGGCCAGGCCCATCAGTGGGTCCCTCTTGTTTGCTGACTACCGAGGCTCAGTCAGGGCAGGTTCCTTTGCCCCCTCAACCCAGAGCACTATGAAGGGCTCCAGCTTCCTGCCGTACTTGTCACAGCCCTGTCTATTATAAAACACTCAAAAATGATTCCTCTCCCTTCTGCGCTATTTGCTGGCTCTGAAAACACCCGCCCCCTCCACATTCCCTAAATCTGCGAGGTTAGTGGAGGAGACCTCAGTTAACTGCTCCAGTTGGCCTGAGGAGCTCCAAGGGCGACTGCCAAGTCATTGGCCAAGACCCCACTAGGTCATGAGCTTCTAGAGTTTCCGATGCTCTTGACCCCGTGGGGGCGGGAGGCAGTTTGACCTGGCCGGGGCTCTGTGCAATCCACAGCGCCTCGTGGCTTTCTCCTCTTCCTGAAATCCTTCCAGCCATGAATCTAAACCTTTCACTGATAAACCCTTTATCCTTCTAAATGACTCCTTTAAGGTTTTGTCTGCTGCTCAAGGCCAGAGAGTCAGCCCTTTAGAAGAGGAAGAAGAAAGCCCATCCGGAGCCATCCGTCGGCCTTCCTGTCACCATTGTGCCTTAATTGAACCCCTTTATGTGGCGAGAGGCCATTACGATCATTTTTTGTTATTAATTGCCCATTCATTTATGCCTCTGAATAGCCTTCATGGGCAATTTTGGACACTGCTGTCTGCTGCTTCAGACACAGATTCTTCTCACGGAGAGACGCTGGCTCTGAAGAAAGAAGAGGAGGGAAACAGCACTGGGCTCGGATCTGAGGCTTAAACCCCCCTCGGCACAACGTGAAGGAGCTGTGTGGTGGGGTCAGACTGCCGGGCCCAGGGAGGGTGGAGTAAGGGCTGTGTCTCCCAAAGGTTACGATTCAACTCCTTGGAAGCTGACTTGATTATGTGGGAGCCAGTGGGTATCTGCAGAGGGCAAGCAGGCCACCTGGCCTCATAGAGTTTCGGACCAAGGCCAGCTGCAAACAGCTGCCTTAATGCTGGCTGAGAAAGCGTGTCCTTGGGGAGCTCTAAGGGCACAGCCTCTGAGTGGCTCCTATTTGAGGATGGACTTTTCCTTCCGAACGATCGCACTGAGGATCAGAGGTTGTTAACGATAACTGTCATTTACTGGGTGTTAAGCCCTATGCTAAGGAGCTCTGGTGGTACAATGGTTAAAGCACTCAACTGCTAACTGAAAGGTCAGCAATTCAAACCCACCAGCGGCTTCACAAGAGAAGAGACCTGGCAATCAGCGTCCGTAGAGATTTACAGCCTAGGAAACACTTTGGGGCAGTTCTACTCTATCCTAGAGGGTTGCTATGAGTCGGACGCAACTAGACGGGCACCCAACAACAACAGGCCTTGTGCTAGTTTTTACTAAGGTCCCTGGGTAGTGCAAATGGTTTGTGCTTGACAGGGGTTGCTATGAGTCAAAAATTGACTTGACAACACCTAACAACAACAACTAACCTAAAGGTTGCCAGTTTGAATCCATCCAGTAGCGCCATGGAAGAAAGGCCTGGTGATCCACCTCCATAAAGATTACAGCCAAGAAAACTCTATGGAGCAGTTCTAATATGTAACACACGAGGCTGCCATGAGTTAGAATTGACTTGACAGCAACGGTTTTGTTTTTTATCCTAGACTGTAAGATCCCTGAAGGCAGGGCTCTTGTTGCTTGTTCATTATTTCAACATGTACTTATTGACTGCCTATCATGTGCCAGCACTGTGCTGAGCTGGTAAGCTACGAGGTTACAGTCTCTCTTTGGAAGCTACAAGCTAGTGGATGGTGACAGTGATGGGGAGAGACTAGGAACGGTGATCATCCCTTAACAGGACAGTGAAACCGAAAATAATACAGGAGACAGAAGGCTAAGGATAACATCTCTGAAGAGGTGGCAGTTAATATGAGGAGCCAGGCAGGCAAGAGTTGGGGGCTGGGGGAACATTACAAACAGGCGGGACGGCATCTATAAAGGTCATGAGTTGGGAAGAACCTTAGTGTCTTAAAGGAGCAGAAAGAAGGCTCTGCCGCTAAAGCAGGAGTTCTCAAAGTGGGTCTCTAGACTGGCAGCAACAGCATCACCTGGGAGCTTGTTAGAAATCCAAATCCTCAGGCCCTTCTCCAGATCTACTGAATCACAGACTCAGGGGGTGGGAGCCCACCAAAGCCTCCAGGTGATTCCAGTGCACGTTGGAGTCTGACAGCTTCTGGTCTAGAGCCAGTAGGACCAGATAGGCCGTGATAGCAAGTTTGGATTTTCGGTACAACGTTGCCGATTTTGTTTATATCTATGTATATTTGTATTGCATACTTAGTCTCAAATCCTGATCAATTTCATTCCTGACAGTAAGAGTGTCACACTATGGTATTCAGATCAGTACTTGGTTTCCTACTACCGGTTACTGTTGAGTCAATTCCAACTCTTGGCAACCTCATGTGGAGTAGAACTGCTTTGTAGGGTTTTTCATGACTGTGACCTTTAGGGAGCAGATTGCCAGGCCTTTCTTCTGAGGACCTCTCAGTGGGTTCAAACCGCCAACCTTTTGTTTAGCAGCCAAGTGCTTAACCACTTGTGCCACCCAGAGACTCCTTTGGAGTTTAACTACAGCTGGAAGGCATTGAAGGATTTTTCAGCACTTAGGTGACAGGATCTAATTTTTATTTTTAAAATATTTCTGGCTGCCACGTGGAGAAGTGATGAAGAGGGTGGACAAAAGAAGCCGGAAGACTAGTAGGCAGGCTATTTTACCTTATCCTTGGCACCTAGAACCACAAGTGGTAAATAGCATTATTTAGGAAATATTTATTTTAAAAAATGATCACACTTAAAAAGACTGTTATATGCTCTCCCGTGGGGATGCCATGAGTCAGAATCAACTCGATGGGAAGGAGTTTGAGTTTTGGTTTATATGCTGTCATAGCACCCTGTAAATTTCATTTACAACACTTACCGCATATGAAATTAAATGAATAATAATAAATTCTGTGTGATCGTTGGTATGTCTCCCACTCTACTGTAATTTCTACAAGGCAGGGACTGGTACCAGGGTCTCTGAGTATTTGTTGAATGAATAAATGAATGTAATCATAGCATCTCTATGAACAGGCACTATTATTATTCCCATCTTACAGAAGATGAAACATGCCAAGAGATTAAGTAAATTGTCTTAGGACCCCAGAGCCAGGAAGCGTAGGAGCTGGAGCCCACACTCTTCAGGGCTGTGTTAACTCCTCCCTCTTTTAAGCTTTCACCTTCCTGCTATTTAAGGAAAACCATCAGTAGAATTCTAGGATAATGCCTGTGCCAGTAACATTCCTCTGAGAATGGCCTCTAGCCTTGAGCAGTGCACCCGAACCCACTGTATCCAAAGGCCTGGATATTTTGGGGCCTGCTGGGTTGCCATGGTGTTTGACCTATAGAAGGCTTAGGCATCCTCCTCGGGCTCTGGCTGTGGCAGAGGCCTGAGTGTGCATATTCATGGTGGGGCCAGCCCTGCCGAGGGGGAGGAGAGGGAGGCCATGGCAGGCAGCCCCAGCTGTTCCTTTATGCTCTGGGTTTCAGCACCTTGGAGGTGCGGTGACACCATTTGAGCAATCCAGGATTGCACCCACTAGCTCCTCTGGACCAGACGAGAACCCGGCTCAGAAAAGCCATCAGAAGGCTCTGCTTTACAAGTAGAAAGAGGAAAATAAAAGAAGGTGCATTTAAATGATGACTGTTTTGAATATCCCAGATGTGCCTGGAATATTCTCTGATGTGATCCTCAAGCCATAACAGCCATCTACACAGCACCTGCTACGTGCCCAGATGCCATGTTAGATCTGCAGGCACTATTTCACTTAATCCTCAAACACCTTAGTGGGATAATGATAATGATTATTAATAAGTAACATCTATTATATGGAACGGAGCCCTGGTGGCACAGTGGTTAATATTTAGGCTGCTAACCAAAAGAATGTCAGTTCGAATCCACCAGCTGCTCCTTGGAAACCTTATAGGGCAGTTCTTCTCTGTCCTTTGGGTCACTATCGTCAGAACCAACTCAACAGCACCTAACAACAACAACAATTATGTGGAACAACGCTGTAAAATAGGAATTGTTAGCCCCACTTTACAGATGAAATAACTTGCCTGACCTCCCAGGTAGAAGTGTCAGAGATAGATTTTGAACTCAGGTCCGTCTGACTCGAGAGCTCACACTCACTGCCCCACCCTGTGTTTTCCCCTTGGTCCAGTCTTCCTGGGATGGCTGGGTTGTCCCTTTCCGGATCTACACTCTATCAAGCAGGGTGATGGGGAGGTGAATCAGAAACTCACTCAAAACCCTTCTGACTAGAAGTCCCTGTAGTCCCACCCTCTAGCATAACCAAACCAAACCCGTTGCCATGGAGTTGAGTTGATTCCGACTCATAGCAACCCTATAGGACAGAGTAGAACTGCCTCACAGCATTTCCAAGGAGCAGCAGGTGGATTCAAACTGCCGACCTTTTGGTTAGCAGCTGAGCTTTTGACCTCTAGCATTCCCTTTCCCTTTTCATGGCTCTAGGACTCGGCGCATCTGCGAAATATGATCAAGACAGGGGAGGGGTCGGATGCCTTCTTGAGATCCTTTCATTTATTCCGAAATATTTATTGAGCTTCTACTGTGCACCCTGTTCAAGGATTGGGGATAGAGGGGTAAATGAAACAGATAACATCCCTAGTCTCCTAGAGTTTATATTCTAATGGGGAAGAAAAACTGTAAGCAAGATTTAAATAAGGAGGAGAAGGAAAACAACAACGACAACAGTATTTCAGGGAGTAATGATAAATACATTGTCGGTTTGAACCCACCCAGCACCTCCATGGGAGAAAAGACCTGGCAATCTGCTCCCGTAAAGATTACAGCCTTAGAAACCCTATGGGGCAGTTCTATTCTGTCATATGGGGTCGCTGTGAGTTGGAATCGACTAAGTGGCACACAGCAACAACAATGATAAATACTGTGGAAAAAAACAATTGAACAATGTCATTGACAATGCAGGGTACTTCAGATTGGGTGGCCAGGAAACGCAGCTCAAGGAAGGTGACTTGGTGGCAAGAAGGAGCCAGTCCCATGAAGATCTAGAGATGGAGCATGCCAGGTAGAGGGAACAGCAAGTACAAATGCTCCCAGGCAGGAACAGCCTGGTGAGTTGGAGGAAGAGGAAAATGGTCAGTATAACTGGGGCAGAGTGGCTAAGGAGGTGGGCAGAGCCAGGTCATGGAGGACCTTGTTGGTCGTGTTTAGGAGTTTAGATCTTGTTTTAGTTAGGATGGGAAGCCGTTAGAGGAATTTCAGCAGGGAATGACACACTCTGATTCGCATTTTTAAAATGTCACTTGGCTGCCACATGAAGGATGAATTGCAGAGGTGGGAGGGAAGGGGGCGCAGGAAGGCCAGTCACCCCTGCAGGAGATGCTGGGCTAGGGTGTCACAGGCCAAGTAGAGAAAAGTAGATGGATTTTATAACAAGTTTTAGGACCACTCCATGCTAGGCAGAGGGGAACAGAGACGAATGTGATGAAGTCCTTGCCCTGAAGTATCTGATAGGCCGGTTACAAATTCATATTTCATCCCCAAGAAATGATTCTAGAGAATTGAAGAGAATGCAATGGAAGACTGAGTTGTTGGGCATAGAATGGGCAGTGAGTGCCTAAGGAGCCAGAGAACAAGCAGGTCCTCCGGCTCCCTGCCTCTTTTCTGGCCCCAGAACCTCCACCTGGCCCCTCATCCCACTGATGGTTTGGCAGCATGGTAGGCTGGTCACCTGTGAGCCAGGCATCCTACTGTCACCCAATCTGCATGCCCAGCTGGATGGGTGCATCTGGGAGGTGACAGGCTCATGGGCAGAGGAGGCCCTGCAGCAGCCTCTGGGCCTGGATCCCATAGCTGTGGTCCAAGGGGTGGCTCCTGCCCTGCCCCTGAAGCATGTGGACAAGAGGACCAGGCCATGTACCTGGTCTCCTTTCCCGGAATCAGCTCAGAGACACCACACCACAGCAGGAGGCAGGCAGTGCCTGTGCTGGGACCCAGGGAGTACAAAGGTGATGACCCAGCTACTCCCAGAACCCCTTCTGTGGATGTCCGCTCTGGATGGAAAGGAAGCATTAGGTGAGGGGATTCTCCACTGTGCACAGAAGGATTCACCTAAGCCTGCCTTTGTCGAATAAGCCACACATTCGTGTGAAATATGGTCAAGCCTAGCCCTGCACAGGCCCCAGGAGCCTGCCAAGGAACATTCCAGGGACATGCCCGGGAACAGTCCTATAGACCAACAGTGATGATAGCGGGACTCAGATTGCACCGACTGTGTATCAGGCACTGTTCCAGGTGCTTGATCTTTGTTCACTCATTTCATCCTTACAGTGGCCCTTAGAGGTAGAATCTGTTTTCATTACCATTTTATAGATCAGGAAAATATCTCTGTGTCTGTGCTGCTTCTTAGAACTCAGAAGTGATTAGGTTTAGGACACACCCTATGCTGATATGGCACCATCAACATGACAAACCCCTATTCCCAAACAGGATTACATTCACGGGTGTAGGGGTTAGGATTCCCACACGTTTTAGAGAACACAATCCCTAACAAGTAGTTATTAGAAATCATCATTTAAAAAATTACTTTGTATGTGTGTCGGGGGTGGTGAGATGAATTGAGGATGAACTTACTAAATGAGTATCTGGATTGGCAGTCCTGGGGAGAGGTTCCCCCTCACTTAATGGGCGGGGTTCTTTTCGCTCCTCATTTCCTTCCACGTGCCATAAAGGGAGTTGAGACTTACAGCGTACTCCTGATGGGATTCATAATTTCAGGTCCTTAGAATTAAATTCAGGTCTGATTTTCCAGGAGAGGACAATTAGCACTGCAGCAACTTCCGTCTGCAGAGTTCAGGTGCCTTGGCTGTAATTTGTAACCAGCATCTTCCCATTTGGCTCCTTTGTGGCCATCTGGTCCCTTTAGCGGAGATCTGTTTTGTTGGCACCTATGGTGCTGAGTAAATGCCGCAGGAAAGTTGAAATTTACCCATCAGAGCTCAGCGCGCCACGGAGATCCCCTTCCCAGCCCCACACAGAATGATCATCTCCAGCCCTGCCTCCCCCCTCACTGTCTGTTGCCAGCATTCCTCCGTGGAGATTTTCTAGTGCTGCGATTATTTTATTGCCGAGACTCAGAGTAATTATAACATTCAGAGGGATTTCCTAGGAAAAGATAAACTTGGGTTTATGCACAAGCATTTGAGAAAATAGAGGTTTGGGTCTTGCCCGTTTCTCTGTGGTTTTAGACATTAACATGAGTCTTATTTTACTTGAAATAATGAGTTTCTACCTGCTGCATAAAAGAATGTGTTAATAATGATGATGATGATGATCTCAATGAATTGAGAGCTTACTGTGCAACAGGCAGTGAGCTAGGTATTTTAGAAATATCTTCTCTGATCAGGTCAGCATGGAAGCAATTGCTTAGATCAGTGTTTCTTTTCAAACTGTCGGTTGCAATTCATTAATGGGTCGTGAAATCAATTTAATGGGTTGAAACCAGCATTTAAAAAATGAAATAGGATGAAACAGAATGGAATGGGACAGAATAGAAAATATCAGCGAGCACTGCAAGTAGTAAGGGGAAGAATGTTTCCTGACACTTTTGGCTCAGTTATGAGTATACTCACTCATACATACCTATAGGTATGCATATATACACATACCTATAGGTGTGAATTTGTGTACTATGTTACGTAAAATATATTTCTTGCTGTGGGTTGTGGTGAAACAGTTTGAAAGCTAGTGGCCTAATTCAGTAGTTCTCAAATTTACCTGCACCAAAATCACCTGGTTTGTTGGTGTTGTGAGTTACTTCACCTCTCTGAATCTCAGTTGGATCTCAGTTAGCTGCCATCAAGGGGATTCTGGCTCATGATGACCCCATGTGTGCAGAGTAGAACTATTCCATAGGGTTTTCAAGGCCATAACCTTTCAGAAGCAAATCACCAGGCCTGTCTTCAGAAGCCCCTCCGGGTGGATTCAAACCACCAACCTTTTGGCTAGTAGTCGCCGTCAAGTTGATTCTGACTCATAACGACCGCATAGAGTTTCCAAGGCTGTAAATCTCTGCGGAAGCAGACTGCCACATCTTTCTCCCGTGGACCTACTGGTGGTTTCAAACCGCCAACCTTTGGGTTAGCAGTCAATTGCTTTAACCACTGTGCCACCAGGGCTCCTTTTGTGCCACGCAGGGACTCCTAAATCACCTGGAAGGCCAGTTAAAACACAGATTGCTAGATTCGCATCTCAGAGTTTCTGATTCAGGAGATCTGGGGTGGGGTCCAAAAATTTGCAAGCTTCCAGGTGATGCTGATGGTGCCGGTCCCAGACCACATTTGGAAACCACTGGCCTAATTATCCCCATTTCATAGGTAAGGAAGTTGAGATTCAGAGAGGTGAAGTAACCCACCCAAGCACCATAGCTGATATGGTTAGGAGCTAGGATTCAGACCCAATCTGTCTGACCCAATGCTGTAAGCTCACTTTGGTTTTGGAGATAATCTATTTTCAATGAGTGGATCTGGCAGAGAATTCTCTGTATACTTTGTGTGTGTGTGTGTTTGTTGTCGTTGTGGTTCTTTTTTTTTTTTTGTATTTTGTCTCCAAGTCACGTATAGACTGCTTGAAATAGGAGAAACCTTGGAACTTGCAAGGTCCAGCTCTTTATAATTTAGATGAAGTCCTAACAGCCAGAGTGACCTAATGATTGCTCCATATTTAAGTAGCACTGGCTTGGTGCAAAGCCAGGCAGCATCCATGGTCTCCATCAGTCTTTCATCAGCCTTTGCGAGGCCACTCTGCTCCCTGTCTCGACTCCTTCTGCATACTCCTCACTCTGTCATCTCCTCTTGGCTTGGTTTCAGGGAAGGCCCAGAGGTCAAGAAAAAGTCCCCCCATTCAAGAATGCTCTATCAGCTCTGTCTCCAAAAAAGCCTTGAGAGTGGCCAAAGTTTGGCACTTCCTAGACTGGGACATTGAGTACAGTATTCAGAGGATACATCTTTTCTTCTGAAGGTTGCTAAGTTGAAGAGCAATAGCTATGGGGTTAGACAGAACTGGGTTCCAATCCTGAGTCCATCACTGTGTGATCCTGAGATATTCACCTAACATTCTCCAGATCTTGGTTTGTCAGCTTTTATACAGGACTGCTCCACCTGTTGGTCAGTTTGTCATACTGTTGTGGTTTGTGTGTTGCTGTGATCCTGGAAGGTATGCCACCGGTGTACCAGCAGAATCAACCATGGTGGATAGGTTTCATCAGAGTTTCTAGACTAAGACAAACTAGGAAGAAAGGCCTGGGGGTCAACTTTTGAAAATTAGCCATTGGAAACCCTATGGATAACAACAGAATATAGTTTGATATAGTGTTGGAAGATTAGCTCCCTAAGTTGGAAGGCGCTTAAAATACACAGTGATTGCAACAGTGAACGTGAGGCCACCAACAATCATGACTGAGCAACGTTTTGTACTGTTGTGCATGAAGTCGCCATGAGTTGGAACCAACTTTTTGACAACTAACAATATAAGACTAAAACCACCTCATAGGATTTTAATGATTTTATGTAAAATACTTAACATATTGCTTGGTACTTAGTGGGCCCCCTATAAGTCTTAAACCAAAAACCAAACCCACTGCTGTGAGTCGATTCCGACTCATAGCAACCCTATAGCACAAAATAGAACAGCCCCGTAGGGTTTATATGAGGCTGTAAATCTTTATGGAAGCAGACTGCCACATCTTTCTCCCACAGAGCAGCTGGTGAGTTCAAACCGGCGACCTTTTGGTTAGTACCTGAGTGCTTAACCATTGTGCCACCAAGCCTCCTTCTATTAAGTCTTAGATATTATTAGTCATTCATTCACAAATATTTATTGAGCACCTGCCTTGTTTCAGGTACAGTGCTGTGTGAACCAAAGCTTGTTGTTCTCGTTAGATGCCATTGAGTTGGTTCTGACTTATAGCAACCCTATGTGCAACAGAATGAAACTCTGCCTGGTCTTGTGCCATCCTCACAACCATTGCTATGTTTCAGCCCATTGTTGCAGCTACTGTGTCAATCCATCTTATTGAGGGTCTTCCTCTATTTCGCTGACCCTCTACATTACCCATGTCCTTCTCCAGGGATTGGTCCCTCCTGATAACGTATCCAAAGTACATGACAAAAAGTCTTGCCATCCTCACTTCTAAGGAGCATTTTGGTTGTACTTCTTCCATGACAGGTGTATTCCTTCTTCTGGCTGTTGTTGTTGTTAGGTGCCATCAGGTTGCTCCCAACTCATAGTGACCCTATGTACAACAGAACGAAACACTGCCTGGTCCCGTGCCATCCTCGCAATCATTGTTAAGCTTGAGCCCATTGTTGCAGCCACTGTGTCAATCCATCTTGTTGAGGGTCTTCCTCTTTTTTACTGTCCCTCTACTTTACCCAGCATGATGTCCTTCTCCAGGGACTGATCCCTCCTGATAGCATGTCCAAAGTATGTGAGACATAGTCTTGCCATCCTTGCTTCTAAGGAGCATTCTTGTTGTACTTCTTCCAAGACAGATTTGTTCGTTCATTTGGCAGTCCATGGTATATTCAATATTCTTCGCCAACACCACGATTCAAAGGCGTCAGTTCTTCTTCCATGTTCCTTATTCATCGTCCAGCTTTTGTATACATACGAGGCAATTGAAAACACTATGGCTTGGGTTGAGTGCACCTTAGTCTTCAAGGTGACATCTTCGCTTTCCCACACTTTAAAGAGGTCTTTTGCAGCAGATTTGTCCAATGCAATAGGTCGTTCGATTTCTTGACTGCTGCTTCCATGGCTGTTGATTGTGGATCCAAGAAAAATGAAATCCTGGACAACTTTGATATTTTCTCTGTTTATCGTGATGTTGCTTTTTGGTCCAGACGTGAGGATTTTTGTTTTCTTTATGTTGAGGTGTAATCCATACTGAAGGCTGTGATCTTTGATTTTCATCAGTAAGTGCTTCAAGTCTTCTTCACTTTCAGCAAGCAAGGTTGTGTCGTCTGCATATCACAGGTTATTAATAAGTCTTCCTCTACTCCTGATGCCCCATTCTTCATATAGTCCAGCTTCTTGGATTATTTGTTCAGCATACAGATTGAATAAGTATGGTGAAAGGGTACAACCCTGATGCACACCTTTCCTGACTTTAAACCACATGGTATCCCCTTGTTCTGTTCGAATGACTGCCTCTTGATCTATGTACAGGTTCCTGATGAACACAACGAAGTGTTCTGGAATTCCAACTCTTTGCAATGTTATCCATAATTTGTTATGATCCACACAGTCAAATACCTTTGCATAGTCAATAAAACACAGGTAAACATTTTTCTGGTATTCTCTGCTTTCAGCCAGGATCCATCTGACATCAACCTGATATCCCTGGTTCCACATCCTCTTCTGAATCCAGCTTGAATTTCTGGCAGTTCCCTGTTGATATACTGCTGCAGCCACTTTTGAATGATCTTGAGCAAAATTTTATCTGCGTGTGATATTAATGATATTGTTAGATAATTTCCACATTCGGTTGGATCACCTTTTTTGGGAATAGACATAAATATGGATCTCTTCTAGTCAGTTGGCCAGATAGCTGTCTTCCAAATTTCTTGGCATAGATGAGTGAGCACTTCCAGTGCTTTATGCGTTTGTTGAAACATCTCTATTGGTTAATTCCGTCAATTCCTGGAGCCTTGTTTTTTGCCAGCGCCTTCAGTGCAGCTTGGACTTCTTCCTTCAGCACCATTGGTTTCTGATCATATGCTACCTCTAAAATGGATGAACATCGACCAATTATTTTTGGTATAGTGAGTCTGTGTATTCTTTCCATCTTCTTTTAGTGCTTCCTGTGTCATTTAATATTTTTCCTGTAGAATCTGTCAATATTGCAACTTGAGGCTTGAATTTTTTCTTCATTTCTTTCAACTTGAGAAATGCCTAGCATGTTCTTCCCTTTTGGTTTTCTACCTCTAGGTCTTTGCACATGTCATTATAATACTTTACTCTGTCTTCTGGAGCCACCCTTTAAAATCTATTTAGCTCTTTTACTTCATCATTTCTTCCTTTTGCTTTAGCTACTCGACATTCAAGAGCAAGTTTCAGAGTCTCTTCTGACATCCGTTTTGGTCTGTTCTTTCTTTCCTGTCTTTTTAATGACCTCTTGCTTTCTTTATGTATGATGTCCTTCATGTCATTCCACAACTCATCTGGTCTTCGATCATTAGTGTTCAATGCGTCAAATCTATTCTTGAGATGGTCTCTAACTTCAGGTGAGATATATTCAAGGTCATACTTTGGCTCTCATGGACTTTTTCTAATTTTCTTCAGTTTTAACTTGAACTTGCTTATGAGCAATTGATGGTCTGTTCCACAGTTGACCCCTGGCCTTGTTCTGACTGATGATATTGAGCTTTTCCAACATCTCTTTCCACAGATGTAGTCAATTTGATTCCTGTGTATTCCACCGGGTGAGGTCCACGTGTATAGTCACCACTTATGTTGTTGAAAAAAGGTATTTGCAATGAAGAAGTCATTGGTCTTACAAAAATCTATCATGCAGTCTCTGGCATCGTTTCTATCACCAACGTCATGTTTTCCAACTACCGATCCTTCTTCGTTTTCACCTTTTGCTTTCTGGTCACCAGTAATTATCAACGCATCCTGACCGCATGTTTGATCAATTTCAGACCGCAGAAGTTGGTAAAAGTCTTCAATTTCTTCATCTGTGACCTTAGTGGTTGGTGCACAAATTTGAATAATAGTTGTATTAACTGGTCTACCTTGTAGGTGTATGGATATTATCCTATCACTGACAGCATTGCAATTCAGGATAGATCTTGAAATGTTCTTTTTAACGATGAATGCATCGCCATTCCTCTTCAAGTTGTTATTCCTGGCATAGTAGACCATATGATTGTCTGATTCAAAATGGCTGTTACCAGTCCATTTCAGCTCACTAATGCCTAGGATATTGATGTTTATGCTTTCCATTTCATTTTTGACGATTTCCAATTTTCCTACATTCATACTTCATACATTCCACGTTCCAATTATTAATGGATGTTTGCAGCTGTTCCTTCTCATTTTGGGTCATGCCACATCAGCAAATGAAGGTCCCGAAAACTTGACTCCATCCACATCATTGAGGTTGACTCTACTTTGATGAGGCATCTCTTCCCCAGTCATATTTTGAGTACCTTCCAACCTGAGGGGCTTATCTTCCTAGTGTGTCTTAGTGTGGAAGCTTAGCTGAAACCTGTCTGCCATGGGTGACCCTGCTGGCATTTGAATACTGGTGGCATAGCTTCCTGCATCACAGCAACACACAAGCCCCCACAGTACAACAGACTGACAGACGCATGGGAGAGTCTTCTGGCAGTCCATGGTATATTCAGTATTCTTCACCCATACTGTAATTCAAAGGCATCAATTTTTCTTCGCTCTTCCTTATTCATTGTCCAGCTTTTGCATGCGTATGAGGTGTTTGAAGATACCATGGTTTGGGTCAGGCACATCTTTAATCCTCAAAGTGACATCTTTGCTTTTTAAGATTTTAAAGCGGTCTTTTGCAGCAGATTTGCCCAATGCAATGTGTCGTTTGATTTTTTAACTGCTGCTTACATGGGTGGAACCTTGTACCAGTGCTACATAGACGAATATGGCCTTGTCCCAGCCTTTAGGCAACTCAAGATTTATTGCTAAACTGTCATACCTGACTCCTCTCTCTAATCCCAGGCCTGGGGCAGGCATAGCTAATTGTTGTATCATTTCACACTGAGCCCAACACACAGCTTTAGCATCCTTCTCCACATAGCAATTCTGACAGTGGCTACCAAGCAGGTAGAGTGGGCATAAACCACTAACTTCTTTTTTTTCTTTCCCTAGTTTAGTGGGTGAGACCCAGAAATGGACAATTATTGTTGTTGTTAGCTGCTGTCAAGTCAGCCCCCAGCTCATGGTGACCCAATCCTTAACAGGATGAAATGCTGCCCAGATGTGCACCATCCTTGTGATTGTTTGCAGATCAGACTGTTAAGATACATAGAGTTTTCTCTGGCTGATTTTCAGAAGTAGGTCACCAGGCCTTTCTTCCTAGCCTATCTTAGTTTGGAAGCTCCGCTGAAACCTGTTCAGCATCATAGCAACGCACAAGCCTCCACTGACAGACAAGTGGTGGCTATGCATGAGGTGCATTGGCCAAGAATCAAACTGGGGTCTCCTGTATGGAAGGTGAGAATTCTACCACTGAACCACCATTGCCCTCACCACTAATTACAATTAGGTGCCATCCCATCGATCCCGACTCATAGCCACTCTGTGTACAGAAGAACAAAATGCTGCCTGGTGCTGCGCCATCCTCACAATAGTTGCTATGTTCGAGCCCATTGTTGCAGCCACTGTGTCAGTCCATCTCATTGAGGGTCTTCCTCTTTTTTGCTGACTCTCTGCTTTACCAAGCGTGATGTCCTTCTCCAGGGACTGGTCCCTCGATTACGTGTGGTAGATGCCGTGATAGAGAAAACAGGTTCTCAGGATTGTTTAATTCCCTTGGGAGGGAGTAGGGTATAAGTCTTCCTGAAAGAGCTGAATCTGGAAGGACAAGTAGAAGCTAGTTAGGTTTTCAGTGGGTGGGGAGGGGCATCAAGGAGAAGGGCCGTCCAGGCAGGCAGAACAGCACATATATACAAGGTTCTGAAGCAAGAGGAAGCAAGGAGCCTTTGGGGAACTGTAAGGAGGACAGCATGTGGGAAGGGGTACTGGTGAGATCTGAGGCTTTGGTGATAAGTAGAAGACAAACTGGGGACCCTTCTTGGCCATGAAGTCAGGGGGCCATCAGCGTGCCCTGAGAGCAAGCAAGATGGGTGTCCCCGACTCCCTGTGAGGGAGCCAAGTGGCACCTGCTGGTGCTGAGCCAGGAGAGACAGCCAACAAGCTGAACTGATGCGGATTAACCTGGTGAAAGAAGCCAGCAGGCGAGAAATGGTCCTCCCCTGTGTGAAGCCTCTGAATCCAGCGAAAAGATTTAAGGGATAATGGAGACTTTTCACCATTTCATACAGTAGTGATCCGGGTCCCTCAGGATCAAGCTCAGAACCTGATAAGTGCTGGGCCAGAGCAGCCCAGAGCACCCGTTTCCGTCACGAGCTGACTGCAGGCTACACTCTAATGGGATTGTTTGTTTAAAAAAATGCCTCCCTTGCTTTAAAATAGTGTCCTGCTCATTGAGCCCCGGGCTCTCTTGTTATGGTGAGGGGATGGGAACCTGGAAAAACATTTAAGCCCTCACTTTTGGGAGTGATTGCCTTTGAATTTTGGCTGCCAAATTTCTGGTAAAAAGCTTTAGAGTTGAGGGAGTAGGAAGGAAGTGAAAGTGAATATAGGGGAATACACCCCCCTCCCTGTCCCCCAGTTAGATCTGACTGGTTGGAAGGGGCAGCATCCCTGTACGGGAGGGCCTGGCATTCAGATTCAGCTAACACCTGGATGACCTTGGGCAGGTGCCTTGCCCTCTCTGGGCCTCAGTCTTCTCATCTGAATAATGGAGAAGTTGTATACCATAATATCTGAATTTCTTTCCATCTGTAGTATTCCTTACTTAGAGAGCAGTTGCCTCAGAGATTTGGATTACAGGGAGTTAGATTAACATAGTTGTCAAGTTCTGTCTGTTCTCTTCTGTCCAAATCAGTTGCTGTTGAGTCATTTCCAACTCATGGTGACTCTATGGGTATCAGAGGAGAACTGTGATCCATAGGGTTTCCAATGGCTGTGATATTTTAGTACTAGATCACCAAGCCTTTCTTCTGAGGCACCTCTGGGTGGATTTCAAATGTTTGTGCCACCCAGACAGCTCCCTGCCATGATAGCCACTTATAAGTCAGATATTTCTATTTCAAGATTTGTCTATAACTACAGGTAGAGTAGAATCAAAGATCATATTATGATTATTATTACTATTTTACAAAAGAGCTTCTTTATCCAGCAGGTGCTCCGCAGAAACTCTACGGGGCAGCTCTACTCTGTCCTATAGGGTCGCTATGAGTCAGAATTGACTCGATGGCAGTGGGTTTGGGGTTTTTTTGGTATATTAAATATATATTGTTTCTCCAAAGGATTTTAAAATATTTTGTTATTAAAGAAGTCCAGTTTTAGTTAACTAGCTTAAAAAAAGGCCCCTATGTTTGATTATGAATTCATGAAATGAAAGACTGAGAATATTTTCAGAAAATCTGGGCTTTTTATGTGTCAGTGAATTATAGAAAGGGGAGCTTGAGAGAATTAGGACTTTTGAAAAATGACCAAATCAAGTTTATAGCTGAACCCTAAGAGCAAAAGAAGACATCGAATAAGACATATTCATTTGAGGATCCACCGTAGACCAGGCACAATTTATACTTATATCCTACTTGATTCCAAAACCACCCTCTGATGAACTGGCATTCTGATTTTAAAAAAAAAAAAAAGATCACCCTGTGATGTAGATATTTTTAATTTCTATTTTATAGTTGGGGAAACTGAGGTTTAGGTAACTAGTGGCAGAGCAGTAATTCAAACCCAGCTCTCCGATTCCTTTACTCTTTCTAGTATTTTGTGATTAGAAAAGGTCTTTGTCCTAAGGGATGGATCCAGAAGGGAGTCAACAGAGAGGAAATTAAAGCAGTTAAAGCTCTGGATGGGAGAGCACCAACTGGTCTTGATCAAGTGTGCCATTTTCTGGAGGGAAGGAGGGTCTAGAATGCATATGAATGTGAGCCTCATTAACATGCACTTCACAGTAGAGAGTTCATTTAGTTGAATTTCTTGTTTCCATGAGTGAATGATGCTGATGATAATGTTGGTACTGTGTGTGTTTGGTATTTTATTTAAATTTTTATAGCGACATGCCAGATGGGAAGACAGGCAGCATTTACAAAAGCCTTGTCGCTGCACTGGGTGATGGGCCAAAGTAATGGGTTAGACTTTTCATTTTGTCTGCATTGATGAGATTTCTCCTCCTGTAACCTCACTGTGGAAATCCATTTGCACCTGTCCACAATCCCTTGTTTCCTCTACACCAAATGTCCCTAATGTGCCTGTCCCTGAAACGTGGCTGGCAGCGATGCCTTGGGGAGGGATTTTTCCCAGTTTGGGATGAATGGGCCTGCCCACGGTTTCTCCTTGCTTTTGTTTCAGAAAGTCTGGGAACAAGGTAAGAGATGTGCAGGTGCTGGAGTCAGCTGCTGCTGAGAGCAGATGAGCCTTTCTTGGAATTAGTCCCGGATGATGAATTGCTCGAGTGGTACAGAGGGATGCACTGGAAAATTGTCCATTCACTGTGACCACTCATTGATTCTTAAATGCACTGACACTTGCCTAGTCTCCAGCTCCACGTGCTAAGGAAATGGGTGACATGTGAGGACTCTGAGTGAGCCAGGGCAGGGCCCTGAGGAGTTTGTCAATTGGGGTAGGGTCATGGATACGTGCAGGTGGGGCAAGGCAGAGATGTCCCCAACCCACTCATCCCCACTTCACTCCCAGTTATAAAAGTATAACTTCTAATCATTGTAGAACCAAAAAAACCAAACCTGTTGCCATCCAGTCAATTCCAACTCACAGCAATCCCATGCATTGCAGAGTTGAACTGCACGCCATAGAATTTTTAAGGCTATGACTTTTTGGAAGCAGATTGCTAGGCATTTCTTCCAAGGCACCTATGGGTGAGTTTGAACAGCCAACCTTTCAGTTAGTAGTCAAACAGTCATTTGCACCACCCAGGGACTCCTAACCATTGTAGAGAACTTAGCAAATATAGAAGTTTACAAAGAAGAAAAGAACTGCACTTCTAGTCTTGCTACCTAAAGTAGAAAGGATTTTTTTAATGTATCTCAAGTCGGTGGCTTTGCCTCTTGCTCCCTCTCTACATCCCTCATCATTCTGTCTCTAAATATACATGTAATCCGTATTGGGATCATGTTGTACGTACAATTTATAGCTTGATTTTTTTCACTGAACATTCTGTTGTTGTTGTTAGGTGCCGTCAAGTCAGTTCCGACTCATAGCAACCCTACGCACCACAGAACGGAACACTGGCATCCACGTTTTCCCATGCTAGTAAATTTTCTTCAGAATTAACATTTAATATGCTGGGCATAATATTCAATTTTATACAAGAACCATAATTTGTCTAATCAATAAGGTATAATATTTCTTCTATGAGTATACCATAAGTTAGCTAATCCATCACCTATTGTCAGACATTCAGGTTGTTTCAAGTTTTTTCAAAATAATAAATAACGTTTTAATGAGCATCTTTGAACATCAGTCTCAGTTGGAATTTCTGATCATTTATTTGGGGAAGACTGCTAGAAGTGGGCTAAAATAATGTGAACTCAAATAAACCAAAAACACTTGTGATGCTTGTGGCTGAGTTGCTTTCTCAGAAGGCTGTACCATTTTACATTCCCATTGGATGTGAAAAGGCTTGTTCCGTCACACCCTGGGTGGACACAGCTTTTTCCATAAGAAACTTAGCATAGAATTTAAAGTTCAAGGTAGAGACCTGATACCCAGTGTTGGTAAAAATATCCAGGAAGTGTCTTGCTACTCATGAGGATCTGTGGATCTCTCAGATTTGCGAGTGAATCACAATGACTTCTTGCTGCCGTGATCAGCGTCCTGTCAACATCCAGTCAGCATATAGCACAGAGGGCAGATGAGTAAGTACTGAGTGAGCCCCAAACTCCCTGTCCGTAGCTCTGGACAGAACAGTAGAAGACCTGACACTGTCCTTGACCGAAACAGCTTTCTGTCTAATGATAGGGACATCGCTCACCTTGAACTAAAGAGGGGGCCACATAGCAGGGCACAGAGAAGGGTGCTGGATGACGGGCACTGTCTGTGGAAGCCCTGGGAATTCAGAGAAGGGAGAGGCCCACAAGAGTGAGAGTCAGCAGTCTTCTGAGAGCAGGTGGGCCTTGAAGCAAGGGAGACTCAGGCTGGGCAGAAGGAGCCAGGCAGGGGAAGAGAGCATGGAAGGAAATTAGCATGTGCTGAACCTCTGCTATGATTAAATGCTGGACTACTAACAGAAAGGCTGGTGGTTCGAACCTACCCAGAGGTGCCTTAGAAGAAAGGCCTGATGATCTGCCTCTGAAAAGTCACAGCCTTGAAAACCCTATGGATCGCAGTTCTACTCTGACATCCATGGGGCCATCGTGAATTAGAATCGACGCAATGGCAACTGGTTACTGGTTGGAGCCCCTCCTAGGGACAGGCTGTAGGTTTAGCAGTCAGGCATGGATATCTGGGGTCAGATTTGCATTCCATTTCCAGCTCTGCTGTGTGATCTTGGGCAAGTTGGTTAACTCCTCTGAGCCTCAGTATTTTCATCCATAAAATGAGAATAAAGTGTCTAGGGTTGGTTGTTGTCGTCAGGTGCCGTCAAGTTGATTCCAACTCATAGTGACCCCATGTGACAGAATAAAATGGCCCTATTGGGTTCTTGGCTGTAATCTTTATGGAAGCAGATCACCAGGTCTTTCTCCCATGGAGCTGCTGGGTGGGTTCAAACCGCCAATCGTTCTGTTGACAGTGGAGCGCTTAACTGTTGTACCACCAGGGATCCTTTAGAGTTGGTTAGAAGTATTAAATTGAAGTAATTGAAATAATAATAATAATAGCTCCTAGTACAGTGCCAGGTTGTAGTAACATCTCAAAAAATGGAAATTATTATTATTATTACTTACATAATAATATAATAAAGTATATAATAAAGTAGGTCTTTATGTTGCTAGGTCCTTTTATGTGGTTATTGCATTCCATATTTACAGCCCTGTAAGGCAGCTATTTGTTCCCATTTTTAGAAGAGGAAATTGAGGTGCAAATGGGGTTAAATGAAATACAGATTGTATAATGGTTAAGTGCAGAGGTTTTGGAGACAAACATCTGAGGTTTGATTCCCCATGTACAATGTTTGTAACCGTGCACCGGCAAAATGGGAATAATAAAACTTAACTCATGGGCTTGTCATGAGGATTAACTGAGATCATTTGAGCAACACTCCTAGCATAGTACCCGGCATGTAGAGAGTACTCAGAAACTGTTCGTCATTTTGCCCGAGGGGCAGATCTGGGAGCAAACCCTGAACAACTGCAACATCCAAGTTCCCACCCTTTCTAGGGAATCTGCTGCCTCCCAAAGTTTGATGGCTGCTCCCCTGGTTCCAGTGCTGGCCCCAAGAAGGCCCATGTGTGAATGTGAATCAAGAATGAGTACAGGCAGGGATGAGAGAGAGGCAGAAATGGCAGAGGGAGAGAGGAGAGGTCCATTAGGGTGGGGTAGAGTATGGCATTGGACTTAACATGTGAACCTCCAACTTCCAGAGGATTGTGTATTCTCTGTCTTCCCTGCCAGGGACTGGGGCTGCAGAGACCCACCATTGCTAGATTCTAGCTTGACCAACCCTGCTAATAAAGCCATCAGGGCAACAGAAGCTGTTTCCCCAAGTGGTCAGTAGTGTTGATGCCTGCCTTCACATTCCTAAGTCCTCTTATCTCCAGAATTCCACTATGGCCCCTTGCCGCACCTCGCCTCACCTCACCTCACTTCCCTTCGCCTGGCCTCACATCACCTCACCTCACCTCACCTCGCCTTACCTTGTGTCTTAGGCTGGGTTCTCCAGAGAAGCAAAACCAGTAAAGCATATAAATAAATAGAGAGAGTGATTTATATCAAGGAAACAGCTCACACAATTGTGGAGGCTAGCATGTCCCAAGTCCATGGATCAGGGTAGAGGCCTGCCTTTCCCAATTCATGCAGCCGCAGAAGCTGGCAAGCCTAAGATTGGCAGGTCGGAGAGCAGGGCTCTTGCTCACAGGCTGTGAAGGTCGATGAATTCCAAGATTGGCAGGCAAGACCACAAGGTTTCTCCTGATTCATGTAGCTGCAGGGGCTGGATCAGCAGGTCAGAGAGCAGGGCTCCACTCACAGACTGTGAAGATTGACAAATCCTAAGTTCAGCAGATAAGCTGATAGCTGAAGTCCCAAGAACCAGAGGTCTGATGAACAGGAGGCAGCCGCAGGATCCAGAGAGAGCAAAAAGCCAGAACATCTGCTTATATTTGGATGCAAGCCACACCCCCAAAGAAACTCCCTTTCACTGATTGGCTACTCACAGAAGATTCAATCATGGGAGTGATCACATATAAACATTGAGAATCATGGCCCAGCCAAGCTGACACACAATCTTAACCATCACACCTCACCTCATCTCACCTCAGCCTCACTTCGCCTGGCCTCATCTCACCTCAGCCTCACTTCGCCTGGCCTCATCACACCTCATTTCACTTAGCCTGGCCTCATCTCACTTCAGCCTCACTTCGCCTGGCCTCATCTCACTTCACCTCACCTCACTTAGCCTGGCCTCATCTCACCTCACCTCACTTTGCTTGGCCTTATCTCACCTCACCTCACCTTACCTCATCTCACCAGGTACATTCTCACTTGCTTGCAGAAACCTGGCAGCCTTTTCCTTGGCAAATCTGGCCAGAGTCGTGAAGTGTGGGCAAAAGGAAGGAAGAAAACAACTGAAGTCGAAATGTCATTTTCCTGACTGGGCTATGTTTGTTTCTAGCTGTCTTGCATTCTCTACTTATTCTCTAATCTCTTACTGTACTCCTTGTGGTTTTTTCCTTACTGTATTGAGTATTTCCAACTGGGTAGCTCTGGCCAGCTATACTAAAGCCCCAGGAGAGACCTTCACTTTGATCCTCTGTCGTCTTAGAAGGAGACAAGAATGCAAAATAAGGCAGCCCCTGAGCCTTCCCTGTCACCTCTGCCTCTTCATTAACTCTAGGAGAGGAGAACTGCCAAATGACCTGGAGAAAGCTTGACACGAACTTGCCACTGAGCAGAGGGTCAGCCCAGACCATACCAGGCAGCCCTATGGCAGCTCCTGGGATCTGGCTTCTGCAGAGACTCCCTGCCCTGCTGGGGCTGAGGTGGGGGTGGGAGACCCAGAAGAGCAGCGAATTGGTTCTGGGTGAGCCACGGGCTGCAGGGAGTGCTGCTGGCTGCCCTGAGAACTCACTGGAGTTGTCTGGACCACTCTCCAGACAGATGCCAGTAGCGATGGTAATGATTCCAGTAACATCCCTGTACACGGGCTGCCTGGAATCTTACAAATGTATATCAGGGTTCTGGTAGGATACGGGTGGCACACTTGAAAAGGGTGCTTGGAGAGGGCTTAATGGAGGGACTATTTACAAAGGTATGGACAGGGTTAAGGGAACCAACAGAAACTACCAAGACCCCTTGACTTGAGGGGGCAAAAGGAGAGAGCTGTAGCCATGGGCAGCCTTGGCCTTAGAGGAAGGAGACACTGCCAGCCCTGGTACCAGGTCCTGGCAGGAGGGAACAGGGAATAACCACCTGGACCTCTCCTCTCTCCCTCCTTCTCCTCCTGTCAGTGCCTCTTGTTGGCCAAACCCAGAGGGCAAGGGAGTCTGGGTAATGCAGTCTATAGAGTCAGCCTCCCAAGCCACAGAGCAGGCAAGGGAAGGGTGGAGAATGGATCTGAGGGGCCAAAGGAGAAAACTCTCCCACCCCTAAGTTGTCTCATTTTAATGAAGGTCCACCTGGTGTCTACCAAACTTACAGCAGTAGTCTAATGCTTACATTGAAGATTGCCTTCTGTGTCTCTCTCCCATCTCCTTTTATGGGTCCCTTTCAGCAAAGGGCTCATAGTGCCCACAGCTACATCCTCAAGTCAGCAGCACCCTTTTGAATACTGCCCTAAGGAGAATTGCAGCCTCTTGTAAACCACACACACCAAGGGGTCAGTTGGGTCACTTACACAAGTTACTTAACCTTTCCCAGTTTCTGTTAACTCATCTGTAAATTGGAGATAATAATACCCACAACAGCAGGTGGTTGTGGGGATTAAATGAGATAATGCTTGTAATGCCCATAGCCAGTGCCTGGCATGTGATCAATGCCCAACAAGTAGCAGTAATAACAACAATAATAACCATTTTCTGAGTGCTTACTCAGTGGCAGAGGTGTGTTACTTACTTTAGGGCTGTCTATGATCTTAGTTCTCACTGGTGAAGGAGGCATTTTTACCATCCTGGCTTCACCAATGAGGAATCTGAGAGTTAGCCAAGCAGCTGGCCATAGCTGCACAGACAGCAAATGAGAGAGGGGACCCAGGACCCCATTCTTGTAACCACTACCCTCTACTGCCTCACGGTCGTGATTACCGCTACCACCACCACCAACCTCGTCCTCATTAGGTGTTCACTTTTGATTTTCACCTGCAAAGAGTATGTGTGAAGAAGGTACTGCTTAAGCCAGCAGATGAAGCTGGTAGAATTTCCGGCCCTGCTGTGCCTGGCTGGGGCTGCCCCGGCACCCATCTGGCTGCCTTGCCACCAGCGCCTTCTCTGCCACTGCTGGCTTCTCTTCACGCTTCTTCCCACACACACTGCCCTCAGAGCCTCCCTCCTGCCAGGGCCCTCACCAAACACCACGCTGTACCCACTAGATACCCGAGAACTCCAGATTGGTTTAAATAGGAGACTGAAGTCAAGGGGAGGAAGAGTGCTTTGCTTTTAAGCTTAATTACATGTCTCTCCCCACTGACTAGATCTTTGTTCTACTCCCAGCTTTGCTGCTGTTCCCACCTGTGTGTTATTGGGTGTATTATTAATTGCTATTGCTGCTGTAACTAATTACCCCAAATTAGTGGCTTAAAACAACCCAAATGTATCACTTTATATATCTGGAGGTCAGAAGACTAAAATAGGTCTCACTGGTCTAGAATTAACATATGTGCAGAGCTGCATTCCTTCTGGAGACTCTATGGGAGAGCGTGTTTCCTTGACTTTTCCAGCTGCTAGAGGCTGCCCACATTCCTTGACGGGTGGTCGCCTTCTGTTGTCAAAGCCGGCAATCCCAACACTCTCACCTCTGCTTCCAACATCACATCTCCTTTTCCGACTCTCCTGCTTCCCTCTTTCGCTGATAATGACCCTCATGATTACATTTTGCCCTTCCAGATAAGCAAGGATGGTCTCCCGAACTCAAGGTCAGTGGACAGAAACTTTAATCTCATCTGCAACCTTAATTTCCCCTTGCCGTGTAACATAATTTATTCACAACTTCCCCAGATTAGGATATGGACGTCTTTAGCTGGGAGGCATTATTCTGCTTACCGCACTGGGTAGATCCCTTTTCATCTCTAGTCTCAATTTGTGCATCTGTAGAATGGGGAGATTAAAGTGTTCTCATCTGCAGCAAGGTAGGAGTGTAGAGAGAAACATGGGGCAGAGAGGCCCTGTGGCATAGTGGATAAAGACATGGATTCCAAAGCTAGGTTGTTGACTCAAATCCCAGCCTCAACTTTTACTTGCTTTGTGACTTTGGTCAATTATTTAACCACTCGGTGCTTTAGTTTTACTTATTCTGCAAAGGGGGGTAATTAGGGTATTGACCTTATAGAGCTGTTCTGAGAACTCAATACCTGAACATACGTAAAGTGCTTAGAACATGCCTACACATAGATATAGATACAAATAGGAGCTATTGATATTATTAGTAATGCTGCTATTGTTATTGAGCCTGAAGTGAAGTCTTGCTCTGGAAGCACAAACAAATTCATTCATCTCTTTGGGTTCAGATTTCCTCATCTGTGTCGTACTTAGGTTTCACAGGTTGTCAGGAAGATAAACTAAGATGATATTTGTAAGTGCCTGGCCCATGACAGACCCTCAGAAAGTATTGCTGCCTTCCTTCTTCGATGCCGTTTCTCCAAGGCACTTGTTTCCTGGTTGATGTAGGCTGTGCTGTTAATAAACTCGGTGATGCCTGCTGGGGAGATGAAATGCTGCCTGAAGTCTCAAAGGTAAAACCATCAGAGGCAGAGGCAGACGAGCCTGGTGCTGCCTACATGTCTCATCTGCAAACTTACTCACACACCAGCAGCTCACGGAAGCACCAAGATGAACTGGAGGCTTTCCAGGACTGTGTGATGAGCCCACCCTCTGTGCTACAGATGGGATGGCCCCATTTCACAGATGGGAAGACAGAGGACTCATGGCATCCTTCCCAAGGCTCCCAAGAGAGCCAAGGTTTCAGAGTTCAGAGCTTCTGGCTCTGACCCATACTGCTTCTTTGGTCCTGATTCTCTCAGCCATGTTTTTTGAGGTCAGAGTCAACTGTAGCCAGGACTTAACATGGCTTGAGTCTATTTCCTGCCAGGTTAGGTTTGCTTTGTTCCATGGGTCTGACAGAAGCCTTAACTGCTGTTGTAATCTTTGCAGATGAGTCAGAAATGGGCCCAGGTTAGAGGGTATAGATAGCTCAGTACAAAGTCATCTCCATAAAATGAACATGCTCACACTCTGCAGGTGGAGGTACAAATTTGCACAAGCACGGGGTGGTGGTGGTGGTGGGGAATAGTTGGTAGTATTCTATCAAATTTACTTAGTAGCATACCCAATGACCAGTTAGTGTATTAGTTGGTATATGCTTTCAGCTGTTTTTACAGACAAACCCCAAATAAAAGTGGCTTAAACCACACTGGAGTTAACTTGTCTCTCCTGCAAGCCAGAAATGGTTTGGTGGCACATCCCTTCCCTTTAAGGCCACCACCTGGAAGTGGCTGACATTTCTGCTCACATCCTATTGGTCAGAACCTAGTCATATGCACTTAGCATTAAGGGAGGCTGGGAAATGTAGGCTACCCTGGCGGCCATGGTGGAAGTGGGTGCAGTGGATGTCGCGGTGCATCACCCAGAACCCTCTTCAAGGCTGACTTACCCATCCCTCAGCTGCTGTGAATGTCGGTTGGTGATGGTGCCTAGCTGTGGCCCTCTCTGGTCATTGCCCAGGACCATGGGGGACTGCCTCATCCAAGATTGTATCCCCTTCCAGAAGATACTGTTTTTTGCTAGTATTTGGCTTATGGGGCATAAAAAGGCCTGGCCACCTTACCCCAGTTTGGGGCAATTCTGAAGGGTCATCCTGGCTCCAGAGAATCCTGTAGGGTCCGCTGAGACCTGGTTACAAATGCACTGCAGGTCCACCTCTCCTTCTGCCCAGTCCTGCCTTCTCACTTCTTTATAGGAGGCCTCCCTTGAGCACTTTTCTGCCCACAACACTGCGTGTCAGAGATGGCTTCAGGGAACCCAAACTAAGAAACCTGGGTTCTATCCTTTAGAAGTGGAAGAGTATCAGAGAACAAGCAGTCCCTTTCAGCAGCAATCCCACTTCTTACATTAACCCTGAAAAAATACTTGTGAATGTTCCTCAGAAAGCAGCACAAGGCTGTACCTGCAGCACTGTTTGCGAGAGTGAAAAAAAATTGAAAGCAACCTAAACACCAAAACCAAACCCACTGCTGTCATGTTGATTCAAACTCACAGCGACCCTGTAGGACAGAGTATAACTGCCCTATAGGGTTTCCAAGGCTGTAATCTTTGCGGAAGCGACTACCACATCTTTCTCCTGCTGAGTGGCTAGTGGGTTCAAACAGCTGAACTTTCAGTTAACAGCCGAGCACATAACCACTGTGCCACCAGGCTTCCTTGAAACAACCTAAAAGCATCTCAGTTACATTCTACATTCTCCAAGAGGTTGGCAGGAGAAAGACGTGGCGATCTACTTCCAGAAAGATTACAGCCTAGGAAACCCTATGGAGCAGTTCCACTCTGTCACATGGGGTCGCCATGAGTCAGAATCCACTCGAAGGCATACAACAACAAGAGGTTGAGTGTTACTAGTTTCCTGTGACTGCTATAACAAAGTACCACAAACTGGGAGACCTAAAACAACAGAAATGTGTCCTCTCACAGTTCTGGAGGCCAGAAGTCTGAAATCAAGGTGTTGGCAGGGTCATATTCTCTCTTAAGCTCTCGGGGAGAAGCCTGCCTTGCCTCTTCCTAGCTTCCGGTGGTTTTTGGCAATCCTTGGCCTTCCTTCATTTGTAGATGCATCCCTCTAATGTCTACCTCTGTCTCACATGGCTTTCTCCCTGTGTCTCTCTCTCTGTCGCTTTTCCTCTTCTTACATGAGACAAGTCATATTGCATTAGGGCCCAACCTAATCCATTATGATGTCATCTTAACTTGATTTTATCTGCAAAGGCCCTATTTCCAAACAAGGTCACGTTCCCAGGTACCAAGGGTTTGGCTTCTCTTTTGGGGAGGGACACAATTCAACCGACAACAAGTGTAAAAGGTAAATTGTGGAAAGATACATATAATACAATTACTATTTTATTAAAAAGTGCCAAACAATAAATATATGTGTACCCATAAAAATATATAGTATGTAAATACTTAGAAAAGCAGCGCAAGGTTATATAAAAAATGGATAATAGTGATTGCCTTTGGGTAAGAAAGCAGATTTGGGGTATGTGAGGGTGGCGGGGGTTGGAGATGGAGTAGTGTAGTCTAAGGAGCTTTGAGCCTTATCTGTAATGTTTTATAAAAAGAATACATTACAGTATATTCATGGATTATTTGTATAGATAAAAATTCATGTTAAAAAAATAGATTCATTCTCACTCATGGTAGTAAAAATCAAAGTCATCTCCTGGGGACAGGTGAGAAAAGTCAGCTTTGCTTTCCAAACAGAACCTCTTATTTACATTTCCAAGAGGCCTTGAGGCCTTGAGCAAACCAGTCTCTTAAGCCTCAGTTTCTCCATCTGTGAAATGACAGTCATAAGCCCCATCTCGTATGTGGCAAGGTTGAAATGAGTCACTCTTAAAAAGCTGCTAGCCCAGTGCCTGGCACACTGTGAATAAGTGGTGGATGGAATTCAAGAAAGCTCCTCTGTTTCTAGAGAAAACCACCTGATAGCCCTGACATGGACCAAGCCTCGCTCACCCTCACTGTCCAGTGGCCAGCAGCTACTCAGACAACCTTTAGCTCGGCCCTGGGTCAGCAGCCACTGGGAAGGTGAGGTCTCCACTTCCTGGTTGCAGCCTGCCTCTGTGGGGGCCAGAAGGGACTGTTCCAGATCGTTTGTTCTGGGAACGGGTCTCCATTTCTGGTTTATGAGCAGCAGCGTGTGTTGCTGCTGGGGCTGGGGACGTTTTGTGTTATGTCAAAGGGCTTGGATGGTTTTTCTGTCCTCTTTTTTCTCAGAACGAAGAGGACAAAGCCTCTGTTTTCTGTGAAGCCCAGCAGACCAGAAAGGCTTTGAAATCATGAAATGCAAATACTGGCTGCTTTTGAACCTCGTTGAAGGCGGAGCTGCTGAATTAAATTAACATGGCCCATAAATACAAAGGTTAAAAAATGGGAAGCCAAGTGTTCGGAAGCTTTCGTCCAGAGGAAAAATAACCACAGGACAATGGCCTGTTTTGTTTGGATTACAGGCCGGGCTGATACCACATTAGCTTGAACCTGACGGTACTTATGTTGAAAAGTGCTGTTTGCAGAGCAATGTTGCCCCAATTTATCTTTGTGGGGAATCCCTCAGAGCAAAGCAAGCTGGGCAAGGGAAACCTTGGCCTCCTGCTGACCTGCCTGATTCTGCCACTGTTGCTGGAGGGTGCTGGTGTATGGCCATCTGTGGAGAGGGATGGATGGAGATGGGAGGGAAAGGATCTACTACAGAGAAACCAAGGGCCTGCAGACAAAATTCAGCCTACAAAAATTTTTTTCGAGAGATGTGCCATAAAAGTCTGTCTGTCCTGCTTCTCTTGAGAAATCAAAAGAGCCGACAACACTTTCACACGGCAGAAATCATGGAAGTTAAAAAGTGGCTGCCCAATAGGGCATGTTCACACCTGTTATCCCCAGTCCCCACCACTCCCTATTGCTCCCTGACCCTGAGGCCCAGGGTCAGTTGCCATTAAGAGCATATCACTCTTGTACTATTGCTTACTATATAGTCAAGAAACATATATCCACGCCAATGACTTATTAAAATGAAAAATGATGAAGGCTAGGTCATTCAGAGGCATTTTCCCTTAGAGCCAGCCTGTTGTACTCCTATGGGTATTTGTGTTGCTAACCACTGGGATGCTGCTGAGACCTGTAGGCCTTGTTACTGGTCTTAGTTCTTCACCAACTGATCTGAGGCAACCACGCCCCTCCTGTTTGGCCCCAGTGTCCTCGTATATAAAAAGTAAGAGCATCATTTCCCAAACTGTGTTCCAAGTAACATCAGCTCTATGCTATGGGACATGAACAGGGTTCCATGATCCAGTACACTGGGAAGCACAATGTTAAACCAAACTAAGTCAATGCCCATACTGTAGGACTTTTCTGAGTTCGTAATGGTCTGATGTGCATCTGTTTCCCAAATGAATTTGCTAGGGAAGCCTGTTTTCATGGAGCATCTGTGTTCTGTGGCTTAGATTTTGGAAAGTGAAGGATGATGTGCAACCCGCTGTCCAGCATGAAGGCTCAGTACCTGGGATAAGCCTTCCTGTTTCTTAGCCGTGGGTCAGGGCATCTTGCCCAGCACCAGCAGGCTCAATTGCCTTGTTGAGCAGTTTCCCTCTGCCCTCCCCCTAGTATGTCTCTCCTCTCCAGGCTCTCCTTGGGTGTTAGGGGAGGCTAGCAGGTGAGGAATCATCACCCCCCAGCATCATGCTCCATGGGAGTTATTTACTCCTAAGCTGGCTCATAGTCTTGGGTCGAGCAAAATAATCATTTTGGATAAGGATATCAAAATACTTCGCAAGGTGAATCCGCTGCTCAGGTAGCCCTCCATCAGCACGGACAGATGAGCACTGACGAGCATATTGCCAAGAAAAAAAATGCAAACCCTGTAAAACCTGTAGTGTTTACGGCCTTTTTATGTCAGACTCTACTGTTCTCTGTCTTCTGCATGTTGATGTTTGTGTTACACCAAAAATTCCTAGAGGGCAGGGAGCTGCATCGATTTGATTTGCATTATTTATTATATCTTATGCATTCAAACCATCAAGAAGGATTTATTGAATGGCACTGCAGCCCTCTGAGGTACACGTTTCTACCTAAGAGTGATATAAATAATAAAATGCCCACAGTGTAGCAGAGTGGAAAGTTGCCAGCTTTGCAGTTGGAGAGAACTGGGTCTATATGGCCTTGGTCACATCGGTTCTCTGAGCCCCAGTTTTCTCATCTGTAAAATGGAGACAATCCTGGGAAATTACAGCCTTTATTAGGATCCCCAGCATAAAGCCTGGCACATCGCAGGCTACAATAAATTACTGCTTATGTGATGCTTAGGGGTTTACTAGGGGCTTTTATATACATCATCTCATTTCGTTCTCAGGCCTCTCTGAGAGCTAGGTAAGGCCAGGATTACGACCATCTTCATATTACACGTTGGGAGACAGAACCTCAGAGAAGTTAAGGGCCTTGCCTGAGGTTTCTCAGCCAAGAAGACGGGAGCCAGGATTTACACTTTGGACCTTGGTTTTAACTCCCAGGTGACCTCCAACATCGCCCCGTATCCCATGTGACAGTGCTTTGTTGTTGTTAGGTGCCATTGAGTCGATTTCGACTCACAGTGACACCTTGTGGCAGAGTAGAATTTCCCACAGGATTTTCTAGGCTATAATCTTCACAGGAGCAGATTGCCGGGTCTTTCTGCCAACCTTCTGGTTAGCAGAGGAACGCTTAACCCTTGCATCAAATGCAAACACTGTTCAATTACCAAGGCTAATTGCTGCTATCATGACAAATTCAGCATTTATTGCCATGAGCAAGGATCTGTCCTAGGTTGAGGGTGTCCTAGAGCCCCCAAGGGGAGATAGCTATGTGCAGTTTTAAAAGTTTGATCAGGCAGAGAGTAGTCAGGGTCAGTTAGAGAAGGTGCGTGGGTGTCAAGGGAGAGAGGATAGGGCACAGGGGCAAGACCTCACTCAGGGAGGCCTGGTGAAGGTGGGATTCAAACAGGGGTAGCAGGAAACCGCATGAGCAAAGCTCTGTATCAGCAAAGCGAAGGGAGAGTCCCTGTCATTTCGGGGTGACTGGACAGGCAGAGCCAGAGCCAGGTGCCCACAGAAATCGCTGATGGAGGGCTTTCAATGTGAGGGTGAGCGTGGGGAGGGAGTAGCAGGAGACAGTGTCAAAGTGACAGGCAGAGCCAGTTTGAAGTTCACTGAGGAGGAAACAGTGAGGGCCTAGTAGACCAAGGGAGACAAAAAAGGAAGGAGATGGTTATTAACTAATTAACTAAGTCATCAAATATTTTAGTCAATCAGTCAACAAAAAAGTATTGAGCACCTACTGTGTGTCAGGCACCATACTCACTTCTGCAAGTACAAAGATGGGTGGCACAGAAGTGACACCAATCTGTGCCTTGACCAGTGATGACAAGAGACTTGATCTTGTGTGTGTATGTGTGCATGCGCACACGCTTCTCCTGCTGGCTTCCATAAACGTGACCAGGCATCCCTCCTTCTCTGTCCCAAGGTGAGGCCCCTTTACTTGTCAGGTAAGAAATTCTGGTGCAAGTACAGTGTCTACTTTAGAAATGAACCTTTCCCCATAATGAAATAATTAAAAACAAGGCTTTGCCAGGCATGCGAGGAATTCTTTTTCATTATATGGGACAGGTGCACATTTTTAGAATAGTTCCCAGCTTCTGGAGGCCTCCTGAGTTGCTGGCAGTCTGAGCTGAGCCTGCAGAAATGGGTGGACGCTTGTTGCCGGTTACCCCAGTCTGCTGGATGGGGCTGAGTCTAAAGGGTGGCGTGAGTCGTGCCGCAGTTCATCTGGTGTCTCAGTTACTATGTCGGGTATAATTAACTGAGCTGAAAGGGAGCTAAAGAAACTTCTGTGACAGGGAGGTCAGGAAGGATGAACTCTGATGGGAAATTAATGATGAGAGTCTGGAAACTCCACAGGGGACTTTGCCATCATTGCTCTGGTGGCATATCGGTGGCTGTAGTCTTTCCTCCTTCCTTGCTTGCCTCCTAACAGAATTCAAGCACTGAAGGGACCTTTTTGGAGATTGCTTCTTCTGCATGTCTCAAAGGATGCTCCACCACTGGATAACGATTTTAATAATAATAATAACAAAACCATCATCCACAACAAGAACAGTTATTAAGTATTATGTGCCAGACACCATGCCAAGTGCTTTATGTATATTATATTTCGTAATGTGCTTTATGTATAATATATTTAAATAAACTGACACATTAGCCCCCAACACTGAGCAAAGTAAGGCCTATATGCCAGGAGCTGTGTCAGAGCTTAAGTCATTTACCCAAACATCCAGAATCATGAAGTAGCCCAGCTGGGATTTGGACCTAAACTCATGCCTGCTGTGTTACCCGGCCTTAGTAGAGCTTGCATAGAAAAGAAGGCTGGGGCTGGGATGGTTCCATGGTCTGGGGAAGGGGCTGGCAAACTGTGGCCCACCACCTGTTTTTTAAAATAAAGTTTTATTGAAATGTGCTCACACCCTTCATTTGCATACCGTCTGTGGCTGCTTTCAAGTTACAAGGGCAGAGTTGAACAGTTGCAACAGACAATATGACCTGCCATGCTTGAAATATTTACTATCTGGCCTTATACAGGAAAAGTTTGCCAACCCTGATGTAGGGAATCCCTGGATTAAGCAACGTTAAACAGTTTTCTATACTGCGGGAACTCACAGAGCCTTGGACTCACTAATGTGCACGAGAAGGTCCAAAAGAAGCATAGAGTATGCAGTACTTCCTGACATATTTGACTGTTGTTTTTGTTAGCTGCCATTGAGTTGGACCCCTACCCTTGGGCACCCCATGCATTATAGAGTAGAACTATTCCATAGGGTTATCTTGGCTGTAATCTTTACAGAAGCAGTTCTCCACCCCTTTCTTCTGCAGAGCCACTGGATGGGTTCAAACCACCAACCTTTAGGTTAGCAGCCAGTTGCAAACTGCTTGCACCACCCTGACTTAAAAAAACAAAAACAAAACAAACTCATTGCCGTGGAGTCGATTCTGACTCATAGCAACCCTGAAAGACAGAACAGAACTGCCCAACAGGGTTTCCAAGGCTGTAAATCTTTATGGAAGCAGAGTGCCACATTCTTCTCCCACAGAAAGGCTGGTGGATTCGAACCACCAACTTTTCAGTTAATAGCCCAGTGCTTTAACCACTGCCCTACCGGGGCTCCTAGCACCCTAACTAAACCAAAAACCAAACCTGTTGAGTTTTGAGTTGATTCTGACTCATAGTGACCCTATAGGACAGAGTAGAACTGCCCCATAGGGTTTCCAAGGAGCGGCTGGTGGATTCGAACTCCGAGCTTTTGGTTAGCAGCCGTAGCTCCTAACCACTGCGCCACCAGGGCGCTTCACCTGGACTAGAGGGCCCTTTATTTCGTAGGGCACCCTTAAGGTATGCTTTGGGGAAATGGCTGTAGTTGAAATGCATCCATTTGGTCAAGAAGGAGATTGGCTCAGAGAGGGAAAGTGATTTGCCCAAAGGCGTGCAGCCTATTCATGGCCGAGCTAGGACTTGATTTGGATTCCAGGGGCTCCCCAAGTGTAGCATTACACTCAGTCTGCCAGCTTGAGTAAGAAGGATGGATGCAGTCCGAGCAGCCTCTTCTGAGGGGGCTCATCAGAGGTGGTGGCCAGAGCAGCCTTTTCTTCATTCATTTGCCCACTTACAATGGTGTTCAACAACCCTGTCTTTATGGGGCCTGTTTGTTCTTCGAGTCCAAGAAGAGAAGGAAAAATCGTCATACTAATAATGAATGCCGGTTTTAATCAGCATCATCTGACATTATGAGAATTGAATTTCTACCTTTCACCACATATGTTAAATCTGGGGCTTTATCTCCTTGCGCAGAATTGATTTGCGGTAATTCTTTCCTTTGGCCCTTGTCATGTAAATTGTGGCATTTCTCCCCCATTGACTGCAGAAGCCCAGATTAGAGGTGAGAATCCAGCCTCCAGACCAGCTGCTGCTGGGTGCTTTGTCTGTCTTTCTTTTCCCACTCACGTTTTCCTTCCCTTGATTCCCTTTTTTGGGCTGCTCAGTGGCCAATAATGCCCTCTGCAGATTGAGCCTGTGCAAGAGGATAGAGGAAGAAAGTGCTGGGGCCAAGCAGACAGCTTTGTGGCTTTCTGGAGACCTCAGACATGGGAATCTCTAGCTCCTGCCACCTGGACTGATGACGGCTGGGGAGTTCATGGAGACAGTCCTTAGGGCCATTTATAATTCTTGGCCCACTGCTGAATCAGATCACTAGTGTCTCCAATAGTGCAATACCTTCAAATACTCCTCAGCGGATGCTGGAGAATCTCTGGCTCCTGGCCTTTGTACCATGTACTGGATAGATAGGGACAGAGACAGCTGCTGGCTGTTGGAAGGACCACATGAGCACCTGGCCCCAGGGCTGGGCCTGGGAACTTGGTTTGAAGATCAGCCCAAGGGCTGTGGGGGAGGGAGTCAGTTGTTAGGAGAGCTGTGTCTGACATGTAGGCTATATCAGTCAGCGAGACCCCCGGTTTAGACCTCAATGCCACTGCTCTGCAAAGCTGGGCTTTGAACTTGTTTGTTCTGGTGCAAACTCCTACTAAGAATTTGCATTTCTAACACGTTCCCAGGAAGTTATACATAAGAATCTTCTGGGGATCTTGTTAAAATATAGATTCTGATTCAGTATATCTGGGGTAGAAATGCAAAGTCCCATCAGGGAACTTGTTAGAAATGCAAATTCTCAGCAGGGGTTTGAACCGGAACCAACCAGTCTGAAAGCCTGCTGCAAAACCTGTAAGCCTTACTTTTGTCTTGTAACTAAAACAAAACAAACAAAAAAACCAAACCTGTTGCCATCCAATCAATGCTGAGTTCTTGCTAAGCTTCTGAGCAGTGGGTAAGAGGTAGGATTCAGGTTCAAGTCCTGGCCCTTCCGTTTGTTAATTGGGGGACCTTGGGCAAATTATTTAACCCTTCTAAACCTGTACTTCTCCATCTGTAAATTCGGAGGAATATAATAGCCGCCTCTATGAGGTTGTTAGGAAGATTGAATGAAATAATCCATGCAGTGCCCAGTACATAATAATAGTCAATACATAAACCAAAAAAACCACACCTGTTGCCGTCGAGGCGGTTCCGACTCATAGTGACCCTACAGAAAAGAGTAGAACTGCCCCATAGGGTTTCTAAGGAGCTACTGGTGGATTCGAACTGCTGACCTTTGGGTTAGCAGTTGTAGCTCTTAACCACTGTGCCACCGGGGCTCTGGTCAATACATAAAAACCAAAACCAAACCCGTTGCCGTGGAATTGATTCCAACTCATAGCAACCCTGTAGGACAGAGTAGAACTGCCCCATACAGTTTCCAAGGAGCACCTGGTAGATTCGAACTGCCAACCTTTTGGTTAGCAGCTGTAACTCTTAACCACTACACCACAGGGTTTCTGGTCAATACACAGAGGCTGTTATTATTGTTAAATTATCATTCTGTGCCAGCTGTGTCTTAAGACATGTAGTGACACACCTTGTGGTAGAGTATACTGATACAGCATGTAGGCTGACGTGCTTGAAGGCCATTGAATTATCTACTGTGTATCTCGGGCGGTCTGCAAAGGTGGGGAGGAGCAAGGGGGAATCTATCCCTTAGTACTCACTAAGCATCAAGCACTTTAACAGTAAGTGGTCAGTTATAGGTGGCTTTCATAATATCATCCATAGCATGTCCCTTAGTGTCACCATCAAGACAGAATTCTGGGCAAATAAGCGAGAGGTGTATAGGTAGAAAATTCTTAATGCTTTTCATAGAAGAGGATAATAAATGTATATGTTTTAAATTAATAAATTTATTATCCATTTATTGAGTACATCTTGTGGAAGCACTATGTCCAGAACTTTATATTTAAGCAAAATTTTCACAACAACCCAAAAAGGCAAGTACCATTATTATTCTCATTTTACAGATGGTGAAACTGAAGGCCATCTACATAGTCACTGGAAAGATGGAGACATCAGCTCCAGGATCAGCTCCAAGATGAATTTCCTCCATGGGTCCTCTGCTGCTCTTTTGTTTAGCCTCCAAAATCCTGTGTTGAACCTCCGCTAATGAGAATGTGCTGCTGAGTTAGCCCTCTGTTACTGAGCTTTACGTAACTAAACTCAATTGTCTGGGAGCAGATAAAGAACATTCCTTAGGGTCTCAGGGTTGTTGTTGCCTGTGGAATTAGAATAAGGCAGTTTACCATGAGTCAAGCCAGAACCGAAGCATTGCTTAAGGATACATGGAGACCCACTGTAGATGGAGGTGGCACGTTGATGACTGGGAAAGTTCGGGTCTCAGGGGACCTGGTGTGAGTCGCTCTGAACATTCATCACTGCTTCCCCAGAAGTCTTTGTAAGTCAGGGCTGCTGGCACAGGTAGGCAAGGTCCAGAGGGGGTAGGAGGTCAGCATAAACTGGCCAGGTAGGCAGAGATAGGGAGGAGAATTCATGCCAGGACCACGTGAGTAGTGTCTAGCATACCTTAGTGCTGTTCATCACATGGTATAAATGGTATTCTCTCTAAAGTAGGTAGGGCAGAGCTTACAGCCTCTCTCCAAATGCCAGCATGCAAGTGTACACGTGTATGTGTGTGCACGTGCATGCAAGCATGCACACACACACATGCGTTGGGGCCTTATTGGGAAGATTGGGGTGGAAGTAGCAGCTTAGGTCCTACCACCCCTCTCATTGTTCTTGTGCACCGTTACCTGGTCCCACTCCCTGGCCTTTAAAACAAACAATAGCTTCCATTTATTGAGTCAAGCTTACTATGTGCCGAGCATTGTTTTAAGCTCTTTGCCCATTACCCTCTAATTACATAAGATCCTCATAACAACCAGTGTAGATAAGTTAAGTACTAAGATTCTACTTGTTTTTCAGAAGAAAAGACTGAGTCACACGGAGGTAAGGCAGTTTGCCCCAGGAAGTGTCAGAGCCAGAATTCAAACCTGAGTCTCTTGGATTCTGAAGCCCAGGCTTTTTATTCAGCAGGTATTATCTGCAGGGTCCCACTCCTCTGGAGTGTCATAGATCATTGTGAGATAAGTTTCAAGTTCTTTGTTGCTAAATAAAGTGTTGCCTCTTGAATCTCACTATGCCCATCTACCTCTCCTCCATGCCCAACATGACCTTGGGTTTGTGACTGGTCTTACACACACACGCACATACACAGAGTCTCCATGCCTCTCCAGATCCTCAGAGAATGAGTATTTTTTTGTTTTTTGTACTTTAGATGATGGTTGACAGAACAAATAGTTTCTCATTAAACAGTACACGTATTGTTTTATGACAATGGTTAACAACTCCATGACATGTCAACACTGTCCCTTCTCAACCTTGGGTTCCCTATTACCAGCTTTCCTGTCCCCTCCTGCCTTCTAGTCCTTGTCCCTGGACTGTTGTGCCCCATTAGTCTCATTTTGTTTTATGGGGCTGTCTGATTTTGACTGAATGGTGAACCTCGGCAGTGACTTCATTACTGAGCTAAAAGGGTGTCCCGGGGCCATACTCTCGGGGTTTCTTCAGTCTCTGTCAAGCCATTTAGTCTGGTCTTTTTTTGTGAGTTAGAATTTTGTTCTAGATTTTTCGAGAATGAGTATATTAATTAAAGCCTAGCCCTTACTTTTACACTGTGCTTCCTTCTATCTTAAGAGGTCGGAAGGTACTTTAGGGTCAGTTACCTTCTCAGCATCCTCAGATACTGGCTCAGCCATTTCTTACATCCCTTTGATGATAGGAAGGTCACTACTTCCAAGGGAGCTGGGTCCACTATTGAAAAGCCCTGGCTGTTATAAGTCATCTTCTCCTAGTGAACCATAACAATCCCCCTGGAAACTTCTGCCCCACAGAGCAGCTCAGCCAATTGTGCTTTTCTGCTTAGGGAAATGGACACTATATCCTTTGGTCCTGAGAGGCCTTTGCCTAGATCCTGGGGTCTGTTCTCCTAGGCCTTGGACTGTGGTAACTCTCTCTTCCCAGGGTTGGATTCTCTTTGGGGAAATTTCCAATTTCTGATCTTCTTGCTCTCCTAAGAGGAGGTGGCAGCAGCGTTGGTCCACCCTGACTTAGATGAAGCTGAACCTGGCAGCCTGGCTAGCCTGTGAGCCTTCAGCCCTCCACCCCCTTGTTGTCTCCAGCCACCAGCTGCTGGGGTCAGGCAGGGAAAGGGCTGATGGATGGGCCAGCAGGTGCATGGAAAACCTCCCAGTGCTGCAACTGTGGCAGCTGACAGGAGCCCGGCTTTCATCTGCCTGCCCTCCTGCCCATGCTCCTGCCCCAGCCAGCGTCCATCCAGACAGGACTGGGGGAGGTCTTCCATATGGGATGATGGGACAGCTGTGTCCTCAAGGCTAGGAGAAATCCCTGTTTCTTGGGATGCCTTCAATCTTTTCTTTGCACGAGAGCCTCAGACTGCAGACTCAGTTGTCTCATTCCCCACCTCGGCCCTGCCCCAGAACTTTCCACAAGCAATGCCCATGAACCCCTGTAGGAAGCAGTGTGGTGCAAAAGTTTATAGGCCTGGGAGTCCAGAGGCCGAGGCTCCTAGCTTTGCTGTAAACTTTCTGTGTGACCTTAGGCAATTCACTTCCCCTGCATGGGTGCTGGTCTTCCCACCCACAAATGGTACGTGGGGGTGCATGTGTGGAAAGGGGGTGGTCATGAGGCCATGTGATACCCAAGGTTCTTTCTAGCTCTGACTTTTCATCCCCAGAATTCTGCAAGCATATTTCCAACTGGGGTTCAAGTCCAAGTGGAAGTTGAGAGAATAGAGAAGAGGAAAGGTTGTTTCGTCTCTACCGTCTCTTCTAGCCTGGGACCAGAAAAACAGGAAGTTACTAGAATACAGGGCTTGATTTGAGGCACATTGAAAGGCCCATCCACCCCCAAATACCTTTTCTGCCTGTTAATTCAACAACTGTAGTCATTCCTTTGGGAGAGACATAGTCTCCAGAAGTCATCTGTGAACATTTAAATGTGGCACTGGAGGCGAATAGAACAGATCCATTCTAACCCATTAATCCAAATTAGTTTGGATTTGCTTTCCCTGGAGCAGAATGTTGAAGAAATAGCACACAGGTAGGATGTTTTGATATTGGAGAGTCTCAGTAAGGATTTTGGGAGTCCCTGGGTGGTCTAGGGGTCCTGGTGGCGCAGTGGTTAAGAGCTCAGCTGATAACCAAAAGGTCAGCAGTTTGAATCCACCAGCCACTCCTTAGAAACCCTATGGGACAGTTCTAGTCTGTCCTAGAGGGTCGCTATGAGTTGAACTCCACGGCAATGGGTTTAGTTTTTGGTTTCTGGGTGGTCTAAATGGGTAACGTTCTTAGCTGCTGACCAAAAGATTGGCAGGTCAAGTCCACGTAGAGGTGCCTCAGAAGAAAGGCCTGGTTATCTACTCCCCAAAAAAATCAGCTATTGAAAACCCTATAAAGCACATTTCTACTCTGACACACATGGGGTCACCATGAGTTAGAATGGACTTGACAGCAATTGGTTTGATTTTTTATTAAGGATTTTAAGAAAGATGAAGAAGAAAAGGAACCAGAAGTAGTGTGGGCAGGCCAGGGGATAGCTCCAAATTTGGGGACACAGAGTCTAGGAGAGGATGGCTATGGTGTGGGAATATGTTTTGCCCTGGCACAAACAGAGCTTGTTTCTCTGTTGTGCCAGTGATGCACCAGATGAGACCTTTTCCCTCTCTGGGCCACTTTATCTGGAAAATGCCTAGAGGACATTCAGGTGCCTTCCAGCAGTACTGCTCCCTGAGCCTGGATCTGAAGCTGAGAGCAAGGGGGCAGCAGTGTGCAGAGCAGACCTGAGCCAGGCAGCAAAGCTTGGAGAAGGAGGCTGGGCGAAACTGAATGCAAGAGCCCCTCTACCACGAGCCCTCAACGTGACACAGCTGGGAAAGCTTGGCACTGCCTTTAAGGCCCACCCCTCTGAGTGGGATGAGTTTTGCAGCCCTTCAGGAGTGGGAGACAGAAAAGTGTCTTCGCATGAATCACTCTTCCTCTTTTGCCCAGTGTAGCCTCTGGGATGGAAGGCCAACCAGGCAAAGGTAGGTGACGTCACAGCAGCTGTGGGTGGAGTTGAGGCTGGCCGCCAAAAATCAGGGAGAGCTTAAATGCATCCACTTTTATTCTCCCCCTGGGCCGCTGGGCCCCAGAAGCCACCAGCAAATGGCCTTCCCCTTTATTCTCTCAATCCTTCAGGCCTTTGGCCTTTCTGGTCCTTCTGCCTCAGTCACCTTCTCCACCTCTTATCCTGCAAGACTCAGCTCAGGCATCATCTTCTATGAAGCCTCCTATGAATAAGCGAATGAATGAGTGAATGTGAGAGTGAATGAATGATTGAGTGAATGCATGTTCATAGTCCCTCAGACATAGAGCCATCCTCAGTACATTGAAGCATTTCCCAGGGTTCTTGAGTCCGCAGCCCACAGCTCCTAGAGACCCCACAGGATGCTTAGGGAAGGCTGCAACCAATTAGATGTTCTTTTCAGACTTGAGAGGATGATCAGGACTGGGGTGGACTTGCCCTACCTGTGGATCAGCTGAAGCACCAGCCGGGGCTCTGGGCTTGAAGACCAAAGCCTGAGCAAGTCTTTTTCCTCTCTGGGCCTCTTTATCTAGAAAATGCCTAGAGGACATTGAGGTCCCTTCCAGCCATACTGCTCCCTGAGCCTGGATCTAAAGCTGAGAGTGAGGGGGCAGCAGGCAGGGCTGACTCAGTGGTTTTAAAATGCAAAGACTTGTCACATGCAGGGTCACCCAGAAATGATACTCTTGATTCAGAGCTGAAAGGCATTGCTCTTTAAATTTTTCCTCCTAGGGAAATTCACAAAATGGGAAAAGGCAGCAGGCTCTCTATGGTAGGCAATTCAGGGTCCGGGATCTCTTCTGCTCTCCAGGGATCTGGTTCTCTCTGACCAGAGTAGACAGTGTCTAGAAATGTCCAGAAGACTCCTCTCTCCCAACAGGATAGGTGATGAGATTGTCTCAGATGAGGAAGGGCCCCTGGGACAGTGAAGATCTGAGGTCCTCGAATCCCTTCCCCACCTGCAAGTTATCCAAACCATGGGCCTCAGAATTGGTATCTTAAACTCCTAGAGGGGTGGGCAGGGAAAGGAGGAGGGCATTCTATAGTCTGGAAATCGTGGTGCGTTTCTACCTCTGCTGTCACTTCTAATAACATGTTTCTTTGAAAAGAAAGGGACAATGTGCATTATGGCATGGAAGAGGCAGAGACTGGGGTTTCAGACAGAGTAGTGCGTGATTCCAGCTTCACCATTCACAGACTGATTTGAGCAACTGATATCACTTCCCTACATTGCAGTTCTGCACCCGTGAAATAGAGGTCAGAGCCCCTGCCTTGCAGGAGAACACCCTGTGGGGCAAAACAGCAGCCTGAACATCAGGAGTTAAAATGAGATGCACAGAGTAGGTGCTCAGTAAGTGATAGAGAATCATCTGGGCTTGATTCTCAGCTCTATCATTGTAAGATCAGCGTGACATATGAGAACTAGTTTGCAGAGTATTGACATATACACGGTCCTGAATAAATGTCATCTATCATTATTATAGGAGCCTTGGTGGTGCAGTGGTTAAGAGCTTGGCTGCTAACCAAAAGGTCAGTGGTTCGAATCCACCAGCCCTTCCTTGGAAACCCTATGGGGCAACTCTACTGTGTCCTATAGGGTCACTATGAGTTTGAATTGACTTGACAGCAATGAGTTTTTAGTTGGTTATCATTATTACAGGGACCTTGGTGGCACAGTGGTTAAGCATGTGACTGCTAACCAGAAGGTCAGTGGTTCGAACCTACCAGCTGCTCCATGGAAGAAAGGTGTGGCAGTCTGCTTCCGTAAAGATTTACAGCCTTGGAAGCCCTATAGGGCAGTTTAGTTCTACTGTGTCCTGTAGGGTCGCTATGATTCGGAGTAGATTCAATGGCAGGGGGGTTGATTTTTTTTTTTTTAAACATTGTTATAAGGTCCCTGGGTGGCACAAATAGTTTACACTTGACTATTAACCTAAAGCAACGATGGGCTCAAGCATAGCAATGGCTGTGAGGATGGTGCAGGACTGGGCAGTATTTCTTTCTGTTGTACATAGGGTTACTATGAGTCAGAACTGACTTGATGGCACCTAACAACAACAACAACAACACTAACCTAAAGGTTGACAGTTGCAACCCACCCAGAGGTGCCATGGATGAAAGGCCTGGCAATCTACTTCCATAAAGATTACAGCCAAGAAAACCCTATGGAGCAGTTCTACTCTGTAATACATGGGGTCGCCATGAGTCTGAATAGTCTCCAAAACAATGGGTTTCTTTTTTTGATTTTCTTCCCACCCCTAGACTTCTATATATAAGAGAAAAATAAACCTCTGTTTTGCTTAAGCTACTGTTGTTTTGATTTTTTTCTATTATATTAGCCAAACCTAATCCCAGTGGATACAGATGGCAAGGCTCTGTTTTTGAAAAAGTTAAACATCTTATCTTCCAAGAATTTATCCAAAGGGTATAATTAGGCAAAAGCTGAAAGTCATATGGGCAGGGGGGCAAGTCTATTCAATTTAATTTTGTTCATTATTGGAAAAAAAAAAAAAAAGCTACAACCTGTATTTCCACAACAGAGGACAGGTGAAATGTGACCTGGTGCATAACAGAATGGTGGCTGAGAGCTCAGGCTGTGGATGGAGTCGGACAGACCCGGCTCTAAGTCTTGCCCCTGCCCCTTACCAGCTCTGTGGCTGTAGCAATTCTACTGCGCCCCTCTGAGCCTTGGTTTCCTTGTCTGCAAAGCAGGCTGATAACCATAGTACAGGTCTCATAATGTTATTATAAGGATGAAATAAAGTATGTAAAGCGCCTAGCAAAGTGCCTTGTGGTTGTGTGCCATTGAGTCCATTTTCGACTCGTAGCGACCCCGTGTGACAGAGTAGAACTGCCCCATAGCGTTTTCCTGGCTGTAATCTTTGCAGAAGCAGATTGCCAGGTTTTTCTGCTGTGGAGCTGCTGGGTGAGTTCGGACCACCAGCCTTGCAAATAACAGCTGAGTGCTCGATACTTGCTTCACCAGGGCTCCTTCTATAAGGATAAAATAAAATATGTAAAGCACTGAGCACATTGCCAAGCTCAGGCAATCACTGGGTGAAAGCTAGTGATCCTCCTCCTTCTCTCCCTCCCCTCCTTACTCCCTCCTCTTCCCTTCTCCCTCCCCCTCCTCCTTACCTCCCCTCTCTCTTTCTCTTGCTTCTTCCCCTCTCCTTCCTCCTCCTCCCGTGGATCCCTGTGCCAGAATTAAAGATACCTGCGCCACCGCTACTACTAACCCATTTTAGTGGCAATAAAAAGCATATTGCACACACGTTTGTCCAGTGTGATCCCGTAAGTGTGGATGTATATAGAGAAAAAATCAGGAGGGAGACATGTCTGCACTTAGAGTGCACATCTCTAAGAGGTGGATTTTAGTGCTTTTACTTTCTTTTTTAAGCCTCTGTGTAATTTTTACAGTCTATCAATGAGCATGAAATAGTGTTATGATCTATAATTGAAATTGAATTATTTCCCTATTATATTAAAATAAAAAAGCTAAGCATACCTGAGCTATGCCACGTCCTTGAGGGGCTGGCTGTGCAGGGAGTCTGTGAGCAGGGAGCCTCCAGCTGATTAAGGCAGCCCATCTGGCCGGATGGGACCTTCCTGGTGGGGCAGGTGGCAGGAGGGGTTGGAGAGACATGTCCCAGTTTAGAGTTGCTCATCCCTCCTGAAGAGGAGCTCTGGTGGCACAGTGGTTAAGTGCTTGGCTGCTAACGAAAGGTCGGTGGTTCGAACCCACCAGCAGTGCTTTGGAAGAAAGATGTGGCAGCCTGCTTCCGAAAAGTTTAAAAACAAAACAAAAAATCAAGCCCACTGCTGTCAAGTTGATTCCAACTCATAGCAACCCTATAGGACAGGGTAGAACTGTCCATAGGGTTTCTAAGGCTGTAAATCTGTAGGGAAGCAGACTGCCACATCTCTCTCTAACAAAGCAGCCGGTGAGTTTGAACTGCCAGCCTTTCGGTTAGCAGCCAAGCACTTAACCACTCTGCCACCAGAGCTCCTCCATAAAGATTATAGCCTTGGAAGCCCTGTAGGGTGGTTCTATTCTACCCTATAGGGTCGCTATGAGTCGGAATCAACTTGACAGCAACGGGTTTGGCTGGTTTTCATCCCTCCTGAGCATCTCCTTTCCAGCATCTTCTCTGACCTGGAAGGGGGCCCGGGACTTAATGAATGCCAACCACAGAGTGGAGTGAAATTCTCTATGAGGAAGAAGAATTCTTTTTTTGTTAAAAAAAAAAAAAAAAAGACAAGAAAGAAAGCAAGACATCAGACCAGTAGTTGCATATGCCTAGTTAATGCTCGGCATGTTCCACAAATCCTCTTAGCGGGGAATTGTTTCATCTCCCCTTTGGCTGGGTCTGCAGCTGTGGTTCTGACAGACGCTGGCCTGGTGCACAGCCCTGCAGACCAGACTGAGCTCTGCACACAGTGGCCTCTGGGACTCAGGGTCCCTGGCAGGTGAGCAGCTGGCCCAGGTGTCATGATGTGTAAGCCCTGGGGTTTGATTTTCCTGGAGAAAGGATGGTCCTCCTTTGAACTGAAGACAAAGGTAGCTGAGAGTGACAGGGAGGAGGGCAGTGGAAGGACCCAGTTAGGTCGCTGTAGGCAGGAGCATCCACTGGCTGAGGCTTCCTGTTACAAATAATTATTCGTTTTACTGTCCCGGGACTCAGAACAGGACTTCCTGGATTCTCGGACACGTAGACGACTCTTGGCTTGCTGATTTTAATCCTTCTGAGGTCCCAAACCTTTCTTCTTTGAGCTGCCATTTGGTGCAGTGGTTAAGTGTTTGGCTGCTAACCAAAAGATTGGCAGTTTGAATCCACCAGCCATTCGTTGGAAACCCTATGGGATAGTTCTACTCTGTCCTATAGGGTCACTATAAGTTGGAATTAACTTGATGGCAACAGGTTTCTCACAGAATCCTAGTTCCCAACATCAATATAGTTATTCATTTGGAAACCCTGCTGGAGTAGTGGTTAAGAGCTAAGGCTGCTGACCAAAAGGTCAGCAGTTCGAATCCATCAGGTACTGCTTGAAAACTCTATGGGGCGGTTCTACTCTGTCCTATAGGGTTGCTGTGAGTTGAAATCAACTCAACGGTAGTGGGTTTGGTTTTGGAGGTCCCAAAACTTTCTTCTTTGAGCTGCCATTTACTAGTACTTTGTTGTCATGGGTAGGGGCCATCAAGTCAGCCTTGACTTCATGGCGACCCCATGCACAACAGAACAGAACTCCTCCTGGTCCGGCACCCTCCCCATTATCAGTTGCCAGTCAGACTGTTGTGATCCATAGGGTTTTTATTGGCTGATTTTTTCCTAGTATGTCTTAGTCTGGAAGCTCTGCTGAAGCCTGTTCGGCCTCATAGCAACATGCAGGCTTCCCTTATACCCTTAGTCAATAGGTACTCTTGGCTAAGCAATGTTCATACATCATTTAATCCTCACACTTCCCAATAAAGTTGTCCCATTTTACAGATGATGAAAGTAAGACTCAGAGTTAATGCCACAGAGATCATTAGTAGCTGAGCCAGAGTTTGAACCCAGGCTGTATTCTAGGTGCTTTCCCTGTATTAATTCATTTAATACTCACAACAGTTCTAAGTAGAAGGTACTATTGTTCTCTCCATATTATAGAAGAGAAAACTGAAATCCAGGGAGGCCAAATAACATGGCCAAGGTTATGCACCTAGTAAAGGCTGGAGCTGGCATTCAACCACTCTATATTGCCTCTCAGTACAGAGCAATACCCCTGGCCCCTTCACTTCCCTGTGTGTTGGGGAGGATGCCTGTGGGAATGGGGAGGTCACAGAGTTGCTGTAGTCCCTGGACCATCTCTGCACCTTTCATGGGCCCTCACCAGCATAACTGGTCCATGCATCTGTACCTGTGTCCCTGACAGTGTATTCCAGGCAGGGTCTGCAGGGAAAGGGAGTCCTGTGGGTACTGGCGAAGTTTCCTGACCAGTGCTCCGTGAGCCAGTGATCCCCAGGGCTGGTCTAGAAGGCTACAGATGTGAGCCTGGATGTTAACCCCTGTCAATCCTAGGGGTCCATCAACCTGGACCACCAACCTTTGAGGTCTATGTCTTGTCCAGAGACCTGGATTCCATTTTAAAGCCCTGCTCCTGCCTGCACCCCCTGCCCAAATCGTGACGATGGTCAGGAGCCTGGACCATAAGGAGGGATCCTACCTATTTTGCTCTTTAGTGTGGGGAGCTGGACTTGAACCCCTCAGTTTTGCCTTCTGGGTCTTCTTTGCTGTTCATCCTCATTTGGACAACTACTCACCCGAGGAGAACGAAGTGCCAGAGAGCTCTGGGTGGTCACTACCTCTCACTGGTTTGACCCAACTGGTTATTAAAATATTTCCTTACTTGCTGGCAAATAGCTACTGTCCCGAACTTCCCCAAACACACCAGGAAACTCTCCCTCCCCCACTCTGGATGCCTGTCCCCCTCCTGGAACCTCCCTATGATCTAGCAATGAAAGAGTTAACCCTGGCACAAGTGGGAGTCTCCAGGAGACTTCAGGGCTGTGGTCTTCACCTGCTCTGTCTGGCTGGTGATGTACAGGTTGTTAAATATGTTGAATAACACCTCTGGGTCACAGGACATTTAGGAAGCACTTAGACATGAACAAGACACATCAGGGCTGATCTCTAAGATGAAAAAGAATCAAGATGTGAGTGATGGAGGGAGCTTGTATGGGGAGATGTCAGAAAGAGAAGCTGTAGAAGGAGGAAGAGGAGAAGGTCCTGAATAGTCTACCAAGGGTTGCAGCTCTCCTTTCTTACTATCCCTGGGATCCCTCTCAGGAAGGCATCCGTGCGATTCTAGAACAAGAGAGCAGTCTATTAGGTACCCTGAAGCCAAACAGCTCATTGTAAAAATGGGGATGCTGAGGCCCAGAGAGTGAAAGACCTTGTCTGAGGTCACACAGTGAGTTGTGGGCAGACTTGAACCAGATGTTTCTCTCTGATGACATCTTTCTGTAGCACTGAAAACGTGGCAGGGCCACTGCAGTACCCTGCAGGTGAAGAAGGACAAGACTGGGAGGGCATGTGATGGGTGGCTTCTTTGCTGGACTGATCCCAGCTCAATCTGCCTTTGGCATCCCATCATCTGTTTATTCAGTCATCCATTCGTTCATTCAGCGAGAATTTATAGAGCTCCTACTGTGTTCCAGGAATTGTTTAGACTATATGCCTTCATAGAGCTTAAATGCATGGATGGGAGACATGATAAACAAAAAATAAAGACATATGTGAGATGGTAATAAGACTCATAGAGAAAAAATAAATCAGGCAAGGAGATTAGGGATGCTGGGAGATGGGAAGGGCTGATGTTGCTGCAAAGGCTCTCTGATAAGGAGATGGATATTTACATAGCAGTGAGGGAGGTCCAGGGAGACTGAGCGGGAGGAGATGGGGTGTCCAGGGAGGGAGAAAGGCCAGAGAATGAAGGGATAGGTCTAAGGGAGGCTATTGTTGGATTTAGAGATTATGTTGCCCAACTCTTTATCTAACACAGTTGATACAGCTGAAGACCAGAGAGAGAAAGGGGCTTCTAGGAAATAGAAAAACTGAAAAAAGGGAATGTCTTCATAAACTAGGCGTAGAAAGCATGAAGATTGCTGGCTACAATGCTGGCTGAGGATCAGAGTCATAGTGTGACTGTTCTTTCCAAATATAATACACATTCTTGGGATTTTTTTTCAGATTAAAAAATTCTCAAAAAGGTTTTAAAAATCACATTTAGATATGTGTCTTAGTTATATGATGCTGTGTAATAAATTACCCTGAAACTTTGTGGCTTAAAACAACAAACATTTATTATCTCACACGGTTTCTGAGGGTCAGGAATCTGGGAACCGCTTAGCTGATTCTCATGAGGTTGCAGTCAAGATGTCAGCTGGGACTGCAGTTATCTGAAGGCTTGACCAGGGCCGGAGGATCCACTTCTAAGATGATATATTCACATGCCTGCAAGTCAGTGCTGACTGTTGGCAGGAATGTCAGTTCCTTGTCAGGTGGACCTATTCAAAGGGCTACTTGAGTGTTCTCACACATGGCAGCTGGCTTCCCCCAGAGCAAGGCAGATGCTTCAACATAATTTTATGATCTAGCCTCAGAAGCCACACAAATCAGTTCTGTAGCATCCTATTTGTTACACAGGTCAGTCCTGTTCAATGGAGTTGAGTGTTATACAAGAGCATGAATACTGCGAGGCAAGGATCATTGGGAACCATCTTGGAGGCTGGCTAACACAATAGGCATCTAACAAATAATCTATTTTTAAAATAACATGAGACTAGCATTATTCCAGGAAATATGTGAGCACTAAGAAAACAGTGTATTTGCAATGGAATACTACATAACAATAAAGAACCACGATGAATCTGTGAAACATCTTATAACATGGAGAAATCTGGAGGGCATTATGCTAAGTGAATTTAGTCAGTTACAGAAGGACAAATATTGTATCAGACCACTATTATAAGAACTCAAGAAAAGGTTTAAACACAGAAGGAAACATTCTTTGATGGTTACGAGGGTGGGGAGGGAGACGGTTATTCATAACTAGATAGTGGACAAGAATTATCTTATGTGAAGGGAAGGACAGCACACACTACAGGGGAAGTCAGCACAACGGCACTAAACCAAAGCTAAGAAGTTTCCTGAATACAATCCAACATGCTGAGGGACAGAGTAGCAGGGGTGGGGGTCTGGGAAGCATGCTTTCAGGAGACATCTAGGTCAATTGGCATAACAAAGTTTATTAAGAAAATGTTCTGCTTCCAACTTTGGTGAGTGGCATCTGGGGTCTTAAAAGCTAGTGAGTGGCCATCTAAGATGTATCAATTGGTCCCAACCAACCTGGAGTAAAGGAGAATGAAGAGCACCAAAGACACAAGGAAGTATTAGCCCAAGAGACAGAAAGGGCCATACAAACCAGAGACTGCATCAGCCTGAGACCAGAAGAGCTAGATGGTGCCCAGCTACCACCAGTGACCACCCTGACAGGGAACACAACAGAGAGTCCCTGACGGAGCAGGAGAAAAGTAGGGCGCAGAACTCAAATTCTAGTAAAAAGACCAGACTTAATGGTCTGACTAAGACTGGAGGAACCCCAGAAAGCATGGCCCCTGGACTCTCTGTCAACCCAGAACTAAAACAATTCCTGAGGCCAACTCTTCAGACAAAGATTAGACATAAAATGATACTCGTGAAGAGTGTGCTTCTTAGTTCAAGTAGATACATGAAACTAAATGGGCAGCTTCTGTCCGGAAGTGAGATGAGAAGGCAGAGAGGGTCAAGAGCTGGTTGAATAGACACAGGAAATCAGGGGTAGAAAGGAGGAGTGTGGTGTCACAGTATAGGGAGAGCAATTAGGGTCACATAAAAATGTATGTATAAATTTTTGTATGAGAGACTAGCTTGAACTGTAAACTTTCACTTAAAGTACAACAATAAAAAATAAATAAAAAGAAAACAGTGTATTTCACTATTTTTGCTTAAGGCCAGGTCTGCTCCTAATGAGAAAGGACAAGACTCAGGCTTTGAGTTCATCCAGACCTGGAGTTAACTTGGGATCTCACCAGTTGTGCTTGACTGTTATTTAATCTTTCTGTACCTCAGAGCCCTCATCTGTGAAGTAGAGAATAATAATAGCCACCTTCCTCGTGGTTGTTAGGACTAAAGCTGGATAGGACCCAGCCCAGTGAGAGGCAACAGAGCATAGAGATTAAGGGATTGAGTCCCGGTGTTATCATATATTAGCTGTCTGACTTTAAGCAAGTTTCTTCACCTCTCTCTGCCTCTCTTTCCGCCTTTTAAAACGGTGATAATAATGCTTTCTGCCTGATGAGTTTATTATGAGGATTGAACGAGTTAACTTTTGTAAAGTGCTTAGAAACTGTGCCTGGCACATAGCAAATGCTGCGTGTTTGTGAAATTAAACACAGTGCCTGGCACATAGTAGGTGTTCAATAAAGGATAGCTCTCTCCCTCTCTCCATCTAGGCTTTTGCCCCATCGAAGGTACCAGAACATGCTGGGAAAAAAATGGTTTATTTCCCTTTTGAGTAGAATATGGATGTAGGAACCTCCTTAGAGTGGACTAGTATGTTTGCTATTCCTTGGCTTTTCAGAGCTTCAGATTACCCAGGCTCTCATCCTGTTTTTAAATGTTGTCATTGCTTTTCCACAGTTAGATGAACAGCTGCAGTCTCTGGCCCCAGAGTCTGCATGGCTATGAGCTTTCAGGAGTCATTAATCACAGGGTGAGAGTGAATGAATTTTGCTAACCAAAAGGTGAGCCCGCCACCTGAACTTGTGACCTGAAAGCCACAGAGAGAAAATGCAATCCCTTCTCAGAGTGTGTTGTTTAACCCAGCCCTGTGCCTCCAAACACAGCAAACACCAGTTGACAGAAAATCCTCCACAGGCCCCTTCTGCCCGACCACCATGTTTGTGAGGGCTTGCTGGGTTGTGGAGTAGCAAGCAGCAGAAAGGGGCTTGGAACAGCAGACTCTAAGACTGGCTGTTCATTGATGGCTTATTCTGAGCCAGATGCTATCAGAGCTCATTTAATCCTTGCATTGGCCCTGAGATGGTTTTATCCCGATTTTACAGATAAGGAAACTGAGGCAGTGAGAAGCTAAGTAACTTGCACAAGGACATGCGCTTAGGAAATGATAGAGCCAGGATTCAAACACAGACACCCTCGCTCAGAGCCCAGGCTTCAAGAGCTCTGTATACATCCATAATTCTAGGTTTTCCTGGTCCCTGTACTAGGCAAGGAGTCCCTGGGTGGTGCAAACAGTTAACCACTTGGCTGCTATTATGGATTGAATTGTGTCCCCTCAAAATATTTCCCAGTATTGTGCGGTTGTCCACCATTTCGTGATCTGATGTGATTATCTTGTGTTGTAAATTCTAACCTTTATAATCTTGATGAGGCAGGATTAGAAGCAGTTATGTTAATAAGGCAGGACTCAATCTACAGGATTAGGTTGTATCTTGAGTCAATCTCTTTTGAGATATGAAAGAGAATCGAGCAGAGAGGAGGGGGACTTCTTGTCACCAAGAATGAAGAACCAGGAGGGGAAAGTGTCCTTTGGACCCAGGGTCTCTATGCTGAGAAGCTCCTAGACTAAGGACGTTCCCCAAGAGCTGACAGAGAAAGCCTTCCCCTGGAGACGGCGCCCTGGATTCAGACTTCTAGCCTCCCTAAACTGTGAGAGAATAATTTTCTCTTTGTTAAAGTCTTTCACTTCTGGCATTTCTGTTATAGCAGACCTAGATAACTAAAACAGCTGCTAACCAAAATGTTGGAGGTTAAAGTCCACCCCGAGATGCCTCGGAAGAAAGGCCTGGTGATCTATTTCCAAGAAATCAGCCACTGAAAACCCTATGGAGCACATACATAGGGTTGCCAGGAGTCGAAGTTAGAAGCATCATGAATCCCAAGAATGACTCCCTCGTTCCCCTCCTCTAATGGCTTATTGGCTCCCTTCCCTCTGAGTTCTTCCCGTTGACTACATGGCTCCTCCTGAGAAGAGGACAACAGATCTAGGCACCTCCTAGTTGTCATTACACACAAGCCCACTGATGACTGTGGTCAAGTCATTGCCCTTCTCCCTGCCTCAGTTTCTTCATCTACAAAACTGAAATTCCTCCCAGTTTCCAGTGGGTAGGGCACAAGCTTTGAGAAATTGGCAGACCTAGGTTTGAATCCTAGCTTCTTTGACATCGTCATCTAAGGAACCTCTCTGAGCCTCAGTGTCCCTCTCTATAAATAAGGGATGATTAAACCAACTCCAAAGAGGTGTACTTAGAACTAAATGAGAAAACATATATACTTCAAGCGTCGGCATACAGAAGGAACTCAGTATATGTTTTCTCCCTGTTTCCACTCACCCACGTTAAGTATCCTGGAACTTACCTTAATTAAAAAAAAAAAATCAACATTACTTTACAAATCATTGTAATCAATTATTTTACATTATTCAACAAACATTTACTCCTACGTGTTCATCCCCATATTTATCCTCTTACATCCATTCTCCTATCCATTCATTCACTCATTCACACATTCATTCACTCAAATATTTATTAAGCTCCTACTGTGTGTAAAGAGTCAAATATGGAAAGACTAAGGTCCTTGCTTTCAAGTAGCTCATAATCTGGGTTAGACGTATGCTGTTGAGTGTCATATCACAATCAGATGTACAAAGCTTTGCCCAGCCAGGCTTAATTTACTAGGTTGTTATTAAAGCAGCTTTTCCCCAAGGTTTTTCTTCTCTTAGTAGCAAGTTACTGTGGTTAAATCATTAGTTTAACCTGCCATCATGTTCAGATCTGTTTTGTTGAATAAAGCCACAGTACACATCTGCCTACAGCCTATCCATTTTCTGTGAGCCATACAGCCCAGCTGGGCTGCTTTTACCACCTCTGGGTTGTTCTGTGTCTTAGAGGGCAGAGCCAGGACCCAAGGCAGGCACAGTTGCCTTTGCCACCTGGGTATGGTGATTTCTCCAGGAGTACTAACCTCTTCTAACTGGCCTAAACAGTGAACAAGTAATGCCTCGGAACCGCTTTGAAGGTACTATAAAAGGGCAGGAGTTGAAGATTGAAGTGAACGAGAGGTCACAAGTAATGATGATGAATGGTTCTCCTAGAGATTTTTTTCTCTCTCTCTCTCTCTTTTTTTTTTTTCTAAAGGAGCTAGTTAACCGTTCCCAACCATAAGGACCCCATACCAAGGTAAAAGTGGAATGGGTGGGGCTCTACAGTTGGCAATGTCTGATAGATGCTTGGGGAAAGAAATGTCATGAATCATTTCCAAGGAGATAGTCAATGTCAACAGTGCCTGGCACATAGTAGGCACTCAATAAATATCTGTTGAATCAATGAAGGAATGCTTTCCAGAGTATAGTGGAACAAATCTTGGTTTCCAAGTGAGATAGACTTAGCTTGGTATCTTGAACTTGGGCATGTAGACAGCTTAACCTTGTTCAGCCTCAGTTTCCCTATCTATGCAATACGGATGGGTGTAATGCCTGCCTTCCAGGGTTGTTGTGCAAAGTAAATGAGATGACATCATGTTCATGGCTGTATCCCCAGTGCCTTTCCCAGGTATGGCATATTATAGCAGCCATCAACCGTTGTTCTCTTGCCCCTTGAGCACCCATCTTAGACATTCTATTACAAAGTAAGAAAACCAGTTGCCACTGAGTCATTTCCAGCTCATGGTGACCCCATGTGTGTTAGAGTTGGACTGTGCTCCATAGTGTTTTCAGTGGCTGAGTTTTTGGTCATGGATTGCCAGGGCTTTTTCTGAGGTGCCTCTGGATGGACTCAAACCTCCAACCTTCCAATGAGCAGCCAGGTGCATTAACCATTTACATTACCCAGGAACTTCTATTAGCATGTAAGCTCCTTATATGAGGTAGGTGTATACAGTAGGTGTTCAGTAAATCACAAATAAATATGATCCAGTCTCCTTTGCCGTTCTCCTCTGGTGGATTAACTGCATCAGTGGCCCCAGTTTTCTCAGTGTCTCTCTCTGTTTTTGTCTCTCTCATACACACACACTCATCCATGTCCTTTGCCATGTGACTTTGCATTTTCTCTCACTGAAAAACCAGTCCTTGGGGTCTAAGTTTGGCCATGTGACTTGTTTTGGCCAATGGGATGTCAAGAGATGTGACATATGCAGAGGCTTGAAACCACCCTGGCACATTTCCATTCTTGCTCTTGCTCCTCTTCCATTGCCATGAGAAGATGTTTGGGCTAGCCGAGTGGAGAATAAGAGACGTGCAGAGATGAATTGAGTCCCCCCAGTCATCCCAGCCAAAGGTGTTCTACAACAGCCAACAGTCATCTGACCACCAGCCATGAGCATGAGTCCAGCCACACCAGCAATGGCCGCCAAGCCAAGCCTAAACTGCAGGCCCACAGGCTCATGAGTAAAATAAATGCTTATTGTTTCCAGCTACGGAGTTTTGGCGTGGTTTGTTACATAGCATTATTCTGGCAATAAATAATTGATACACCCCTTCCCGAGTAATATCTAGGATTAAGCTTGAAAGGTGGCCAGGAGAAGTGATGAAGCACTTCTTGTCATTTTCCGTTTTTTTTCATTTTAGCACTTCTGAAAAAATATTTGGCCAGAAGGAAGCTGGCATTAATTACTGCAATATTAAGCATTATGAGTTTGAGAGCTCCAGCCATTCTACTGAGCTGTGTTTTTTGCATAGAATATGGAGTCTGCTAGAATAAAGATAATATTAATGATAGTAAAGTCTTACTCCTGCAGTGCTCTTCAGCACGTGTAAGACTTTCATATGCTTTATCTAGTTCACTCTGATTCCCTCAAGAACCCTTGTTGTAGCCATTAGCTGCCGTTGAGCGGATTCCAACTCATGGTGACTCCATGTATTACAGAGTAGAACTGAGCTCCATAGGGTTTTCTTAGCTATAATCTTTATGGAAGCAGATCACCAGGCCTTTTCCTCTGCAGTACCACTGGATGGATTTGAAACATCAAGCTTTAGAAGGTTAGCAGTCCATGCAAACTTGTGCCACTTAGGAACCTTTGAAGTACCCTGTTGTTGTTGGGTGGCGTCAAGTCAATTCTAACTCATTGCAATCCTATAGGACAGAGTAGAACTGCCCCATAGGGTTTCCTAGGCTGTAATCTTTATGGGAGCAGATCTCTAGGTTTTTTCTTCTGCAGAGCCGCTGGTGGGTTCAAACCACCACCAACCTTTTGGTTAGCAGCCAAGCACTTAACCATTGCGCCACCAGGGCTCCCTTCAGGAACTCTAAACAACAACAACAACCCCCCCCGCAAAAAAAAAAAAAACATCTTTGCTGTCAAGTCAATTCCGACTCATAGTGATCCTATAGGACAGAGTAGAGCTGTCCTGTAGGGTTTCCAAGGAGCAACTGGTGGATTCGAGCTGCTGATGTTTTGATTAGCAGCTAAGCTCTTAATCACTGTGCCACCAGAGCTCCCCACGGAAACCCTAGGAGAGGTTTTATTATCAGCCATTTGGGAAATGAGGAAACCGTAGTTCTGATAGGTGAGGTGACTCAGTCAGGGTCACACAGCTAATGAGTGGCAGAGAACTTTTGATATAAGATATATTCATTTTCTGTCACTGCTATCACAAATTACTACAAATGTGATGGCTTAAAACAACGTAAATTTATTATCATACGGTTCTGTAGTTCAGAAGTCTGACATGGGTCTCACCGGGTTAAAATCAAGGCATCAGCAGGGCTTCATTCCCTTCTGAAGGCTGTGAAGAAGAATCCGTTTCCTTGCCTTTCCCAGATTCCAGAGGCTGCCTGCATTCCTTGACTGTTAGTCCCCTCCCATCTTCAAAACCAGCCGCGTCCCTCTCTCTGACCATTCTTCTGTAGTCACATCTTTCTCACACTGACTACAGATGGAAATGTTTCTCTGCTTTCAAGGATTCATATGATTAGATTGGAGCCACCTGAATAATCCAGGATACGCTTCACATCTCAAGGTCCTTAATCACATCTTCAAATTCCCTTTTGTCATGTAAGCTAACATATTCATGGGTTCCAGAAATTAGGACATGGCCACCTGTGGCGAGGGTGGGGAGGTGATTATTCTGTCTACCATACAAGGAGTCATCAGCATTTCTGGTAACCCAATTAGTCAGCGTTTGGCAGGAGAATGACCACCCCTCTTTGTGTGTATGTGTGTGTGTGTGTACATACAACGATATAGCTATAGCTCCACAACTCCACTGGTTATAAAATCTGTCCCAGCAGAAAAAAATGTTAAACACACGCTTAAAAACAGATCTTGAGGCAGAGTTGCATTCGGGATGTACTTGGGACTTTGAGCCCAAGACATTTTATATTCCTATAAAATCACTTATTGTTAGCTGCAGACATGTTTCTGATTAAAATGGTCCAAAGGGTGTGTTCCTTCAGCATATATTGCTTACTCATTTCTCTTGGTGTAAAGAGACCAGATCCTGTAGGAAAAATGGATTTATTTTATGGTGGGATAGCAGCAGCAAAAATTACTTCATGCAAATGAAGCTTGGCAGTGTGACTTCATGAATAAGAAATAAGCCAATGCCTCCTCTCCCCATAGGCAACATTGCACACTGGGAAATTAATTATGGCATTTGTTGGGTGGCCTAGGCTTCTCTGTCAGTCTTGCAGGCAGACAAAAAGATTCTTCCTTTTGCCCGATTGGATATAGAGCATTTATGTCCATTTTAGCTTTGTCCCGTGTTGTAAGTGAACAAATGGTGAGTTTCAAGTCTCCTGGAATCTTCTAGGCACATTTCAGGCATTAAGAACTTCTGGTGGTCCTTGGTTTAGAAGTTTAGAGTCATGGTTTCATGGGACATCCCAGTTAATTGACCCAATAACACGTTTAGTGCTTCTGTTCTTCCCCCTAGTTCCTTGTGTAGTGCTGGAGGTCTTAAAAACTTGTTAAGTGGCCATCTAAGGTACAACATTTGGTCTCTATTTGCCTGGAGTAACAGAGGAAGAAGGAGAGTCAAGAATAAGAGGAAGATATGGAATGTGTGGCTAATTGCCTCCATGAATAACTCTCTCCTTTGCCATGAGACCAGAACTAGATGATGCCTGGCTACCATTACTGAACATTTTGATCAAAGATTCTATAGAAGAATCCTGATCAAAGGGGGGAAAATGCAGAACAGAATTTCAAGTTTCCACAGACTCCAGACTTTCTGGAGCCAAGAGAGCTGGATAAACCCCTGAAACTATTGCCCTGAGATAATCTTTAGACCTTAAACCAAAAATATTCCCTGTAATCTGCTTAAAACCAAACAATAGTTTAGCTTAACTAGTAAAAAATGTCTACCTTGAGCATTATGCTCTTTTAAGAATTGTCTACATGGGATCAAGGTGACAACAGTAACTCTAAAGGTTACATAGAAATCTTAGGAGGCAGTGAGTTTATGTTAATGGAAGAGGAACTGCTCAGAAAAGGAGGGTGAAAATGGTTGCACAATTCAAAGAATGCAATCAATGTCACTGAATTGTACATGTAGAAACAGTTGAATTGGTGTATGTTTTGCTGTGTATATTCTCAACAACAAAATAAAAATTTAAAAAATAATAAAAAAGAACTTGTGGTGAAAGCCACAGGTGCACTGAGCCACATATAGTGGCTATGAGTTCAGATCATCTTTGAGTAGAGGAGAGCTAATATGCCTTTGCTTTTTTGAAGGACAGTATTCCTCAGAGGTTAAGCAGATGGCCTCAGGAGCCCAAATATCTGCGTTCAAATCCCTGCTTTGCTCCTCCTTAGCTGCATGACCTTTGACAAGTTATTTAATCATTTTGTGCAGAAGTATCCCTATCTATAAAATAGAGATAGTGATAGCACCTAACTCAGAGGGTTGTTGTGAAGATTAAACAATCTAATGAGCATAAAGCACTCAGAATAGAACCAGAGAACTCTGACACCGTCCTGTGAAAATGCCAGATAATATAACTTTATCTAAAATTAAGATTAATGGCGAGTGTTCTTTGCTGCTGTTAGTTATAGATAGGTTTCCATAGTGTTATCAAGATGAAGTAGAAATATGGAACTAAGAATGAGAAGTCTTGAGGTCCAGCCTCACTCGTTGTTGCCCAGCTGTCTAGGCAAGTCATTTACCTCCCTCTGCCTTCGTTTCCTCATCAGTTGGATGGAGTAATGATGGTTCCAGTTATCAGGTCTGCATAACAAACTACCCCAAAATTTAGTAGCTCAAAATAACAACTATTTTATCATAACTTACAATTTTGTGGGCCAGGAATTCAGGCAGAGCTCAGCTGAACAATTCTTCTGCTCCACATGGCATTGACTAAAGTCACTCATGGCATTCAACTGGTGACGAGCTGGTCTGGAGAAGATGGCTTTACTCACGTGTGTGGTGCTTTGGCAGGGATGACTGGAAGCCTGTGTTCAGCTGGGACTGTCAACAAGAGCACTTACATATGGTTGCATTAGCATGGTGACCTGAGGATTTGAAGTACAATGATTCCAGAGACAGTGTTTCAAATGACAGGGAATTGAAGCTGCCAGTTCCATAAGGCCTGACTCTGGAAACTAGCCAGTGTCACTTCTGCCATATTCTACTGGTTAAAGTGGTCATAGAGACCACCCATATTCAAGGGGAGAAAAAACACAGACCTCACCTCTTGATGAAGGAGTGTCAAAGAATTTGCCGCCTTTAATCTCCACAGTGACCCTGGTCTATGATCATGATGCATGGACACAAAAGTACTGTGTAAATATGGTTCTTTGTAAAGTGAGTTATATAATGCCTTTCTCAAAGAACTTGTCAAGGCTCTTGATGGTAGCCTATAAGAGTTTTTAAGGCTTGGATCCTACTACGTTATAGAAATCTGGTTCTCCTAATCTGTCAAAGATTCCAAGCCTGACGGAGGAGACAAACTAAATAGTTTTCAGTGTTAGAGCTATGTAGAAATGGAATGTGCTGCCTTTGTGAGGGAGTGAGTTTCCTGTCATTAAAGGTTTTTATTTCTAAGCCAAATGACCACTTCTTGAAGATTTTCACAGAGATCCATGGTGAAAGGTGGAGCTGTGCTATCTGTGAGGTGTGCTTCAGGGATGAGAGTCTATGACTCTTTGATTTCTGGGGAAGGCTTTGAAGTCTTATTTTCTCAGCCCAGGTGCAGGGAGTGAGGACACCTTGGAGGGACTAACCGAACTCTCTGACAATGGGGTCTGGGGCTGAAGCAAAACCTGCCTCTGTAGATCATCCCCATCACCAACATGGAAGGCATGGAAGGCATGGAAGGGGAATCAGCATTTTTGAGCAGTGGCCATATAGGGGCCCTGTGTCAAGCCTGTTACACACATGATCTCATTAGATCCTCATACCTGCCCTGAAAGATAGTTATTAGTCCCCTGCTTTCACAGATGAGGAAACCGAGGCACAGGGGGGTTAAATTACTTGTCATGGTCCACAGATAAAAGTGATGGAGTTCAAGACTCAAACCCAGGTCTTTCTGGCTCCAAACTCAGCCTCTTCTGACTTTCCCTTCTTAGCTCCCTTTGGTAGGAATGCACTGTGCTTGCTAGACCTCCTTTGTTTGCAGTGAAACACAATTAGAACCGATTAGGCAAGAGGGCATTTAATGGAAGGATGCTGGTGAGCACAGGGAGCAACTAAGCCTCAAGGAGAGTGGCAGAGCAGTTGAGCTTCAGGAAAGACAGACCTGGGACTGCCTTAGGGCTCTTTCTGAATCTCCTACCTCAGTTTCTGTCTTCATGTTGGTGACATTCTTCTCTCATACCTCAGACTGACTTTATTCAGATGAAAGAAAACATGCCCGTTGATCACTCTCAAGTTTTCTAGCTTACAGCTGCAAACACTGGGGGTGCAGTTTCGAGGGAGTGTGTTGTTGTTGTTAGGTGCCCTCAAATTGATTTTGACTCATAGCCACCCATGTGACAGAGTTGAACTGTCCCATAAGGTTTTCTAGGCTGTAATCTTTATAGGAGCAGATCACCAGGCCTTTATCCCAAGGGGCTGCTGGATGGGTTTGAACCACCAACCTTTTGATTAGCAACTGAGTGCTTAACTGTTGCACCACCAGTGCTGCTTGGAGGGAGTGTGTAAAGAGAGAAAAGGACACCGAATCACTTTGTCACCAGTCCAAAAATTCCAGAAAGGGGGTTCATTAATTCAACGTGGGTCAGGCAAAGCCGGTGGACCAGTCAGCCATGGCATGTAGGAGAAAGGTGTAGGGCCCCTGTAAGACTAGGGCCAAGCAGGTGGAGTAGGGAGAGGGAGAAGGAAGAGTGGCGCAGGGTAGCCCACTACAGATGGTCGCTATAGCTCTCAGACGGGGGTGTTCCTATAGCTGTGGGAGACCAGAGACCCACAAATCACATATATCGGCAAAGGGGGTGGCTGATGTCCAAGTTCAGCCTATACGAAGCTCGACCATACCTGGAGCTGAGTGGAAGGGCTGTCCCTTCCTAAATGTGTCTTAGACCATCTTCTCTAGAAAACAGAGCCGGAGGCAAGAATTAAGGTCTTGATATTTCATTTAGCGGGGGTGCAAATGCAGGGCAGCAAAAGGAGGAAAAAAAGGAAGTCAGGTAAAGAACAATCTGAAGCAATGCTAAATGGTGTGTTATTTTGATGCTGTTGTTTCATGAAGAGACACGGAGAGACATAGCAAGTCACTATACAACATCTCTGGGCTTGGCATATGGGACTTCTCTGGATGGGCTTCAAGGAGAGACAGTGTCTTAAAGTAGTCCGTGGGAACCAGAAAACTCCACTGCCATCTAGTCAATTCTGATTCATAGCAACCCTGAAGGATAGAGTAAAACTGCCCCATAGGGTTTCCAAAGCTGTAAATCTTTACAGAAGCAGACTGCCGTCTTTCTCCCGTGGAGTGACTGGTGGGTTCAAACCCCTGACCTTTCAGTTAGCAGCCGAGCACTTAACAACTGCACCACCATAATTCCTTAGTCCGTGGGAGAGACTACTGTTTCCCATTGGTCAAAGTTTACCCAATGGGGAATTAACTCTTCTGCACCTCAGGATCAGATGATCCCGGCCCTTTGGGTGATGCTCTCTCAGGATGCCATTTCCCACATCATGCTGGATAGTGTTTCATCCCAGTCTGGAACTGTGGCTGGGAAGGATTTGGCACTCTCAGGACATGTAACTGATCTGACCTAAATGACAGAACCACCTGAGCCCAAGTCAGGAACTAGCAGCTGAGGTAGAGTGAGCAGCCAAGACTTCCAGAGGCAGGTGGTGCCAAAGGACTTTGAGAAAGCTCATAAGGTATGTGTACTGTGTGTCCTTGGGCAAGTCACTGAATCTCTCTGAGCCTCCGTGTCCTCAACTCTGAAATAGGGATGGTTCTACCTATCAATCTCCCAGATTAGAAATATTATCACTCTGGGTTTATTGTGGTGCCTGGCACCTAGTAGGCACTCAGTACAAATCAACCATTCTTTTTAGGGTTATTAGTGACTAAGCTCTGGTTTCATTAGCGTGACTGCACTTCCTAGAAGAAGACTATTGAGTTTTGATAAAGTGGAGCTCTTGAGTTATGGTCTTGTGTGGACTGGCAGATCTGAGGGGGAGGAAAATGCTGTCCAGGAATAAAATGCATGAAGTGTCTGCCCATTGCTCACTCCCTACACAGGATGGGCTGCATAATTTGCAGGGCCTAGTGCAAAATGGGAGTCCCTGGGTGGTGCAAATTGTTAATGTGCTCAGCTGCTAAGCAAAAGGCTGCAGGTTCAAGTCCACCCAAAAGTCCTCAGAAGAAAGGTCTAGCAGTCTCCTTCCAAAAATCAGCCATTGAAAACCCTATACAGCACAGGTCTACTCTAACACGCATGGGATCGCGATGCGTAGGAGTTCATTCAATGGCAATTGGTTAACTCGCAGTACAAAATGGAAATGCTGATCCCTTGTTCAAAAATTAAGAATTTGGGACTTCCAGCAACATGGCTCTCTAGGCAGAAGCACCACACCATCCCTCCACAGCAAAGATCCAAAAAACTAAGCCAAACAGAGAAAACAGCAATCCTGAAATCCTAACCATCAGATGAAGAGATAAAGAACTCAGCCAAGCACCAAATGCAGTAACAAACTGACAGAGAACAGAGAGCAAAGAGATGTACATGGCGAGGTCCCCTATCAGCTAATGCAGCATGGATCTGCCATCTTGGATTCCTATCAGAGACCAGCAAATAGGGGGTACGAGAAAGCAGCTTCATGGAGCTTCCAGCAGGAGCCAGAACAACCGGTAAACAGCAACATACGCTTTCTCATCCCCCACCCTTCTTCACCCCCACTTGGCCTCCTCTGCTTCCCGCAGCCACAACCTCTTGTCCGGAAAGCACTGGCTGCTTGGATTCCAGTGGCCCACAGTGGCTGACTCCCTGAGTGCCATTTGCTGGCTGCTGGTGTTGCTTTTTTTCTGCTTATTTTGATTTCTTCCTTACCTCTCACCATGTCCCCCTTCTTTTGCTCAAGTACTGGCTCCGTGTGCCATCTCTGCTTCTTCCTGAGGGGCTGTGGAGTTCTGTATGAGTGTGGAACTGCTTCCCGGTCTGTGCTGCCATGCTGGTGGAATCCCGGGGCTGTTTTGTTTGTTGGTTTGTTTTGAATTGTTTGTTTTCTTTTTCTTTTTTGAGTTGGGAGCCTGTTCTGGCTGGGCGGTGCTGTGCAGCTTGGGACCTACCCCTTCAGCTTGTGCAGACGCATGGAGGGATCCCTGAGAGCATTTCTTTTTTCGTGTTTTTTTTTTCTTTCTGTTTTTGGGGGGGTTTCTTTTTCTTTTTTTTAAATTTCTTTTTCTTTTCCCTCTTTTTCCCTTTTTGTCTTTCTTCATTACTCAGTTTCTCATCTTTCTATACCTTCCTTCTCTTCCTGTCCCCTGGATACCTAGCACTGAATACCTCTATGTCTCCTAGCCAGGCTATACTACAACACCTAGGAACAACTTCCCCAGATCTCGTAGCCACACTGGTGGGATCCCTGGGAGCTTTGCTGCTCTTTTTTCTTTCTAATTTTTATGTATTCATTCTATTCTTTTCTTTTTTCTTCTTTTTCCCCTTTTTGTTTTTCTCCATTCCATAGTCTCTCATCTCTCCACTCCAAAAGCAAGCTCCCTTAGTACTCTTTTTTGTTTGTTTGTATATTTTTGGCTCCTGTTCCTCTTTCCACTCTCCCATATGCATCTTAGCTCCACACATCACAATCTCCCCCCTCCATCCTGCCTACTTGCACTGTGCGCTTAACATTACACCACCAAGCAGCACAGGCACAGCCTACCGGAACCTGCCCTGCACTGATTACTGACGCTCCCTGGTGGCTGTAGTAAGTGCCACAAAAAACCCATCCCAGCAACTCATCTTCAGCTAGACCTGCCCTGCTGTACCATATCTGAGCGACTGACCCTGCCAATTGGAGAAGGAGGCAAAAAGTATTGTGCCCACAGATGAGCAAACAACAAAGAACACACAGCCTGCCTGCTTAGACATAGCCAAATTATAAAAAAAAGGACAAAACAAACAAATCTACAATCAATAAATAAGAAAAATAACTACTGAATGCCCCGAAGATGGCAGACAGTATCAAAACATTTACAAAAACAGGACAGGAAGGTTCCAATAGACATCCAAAATAAAATACCAGATGACTTTCCAGTAGAAGAAAAGGCACTAGAACTACCTGATAGGGAATTCACATCTCTAATACTCAGAATTATCCAACAGTTGAAGCAAAAAGCAGACATAAATGAGGAAAAAATAGACAAATTCATGGAAAAGGCAGACAAATTCATGGAAAATACAGACAAAAAATGGAAGAATTCAGGAAAATAATGCAGGAACAAATGCCAAAATAATTTCACAACTAGAAATTATACAAAAACAACAATTAGAAATCCAAAAGATAAACAACAAGATTTCATAAATGGACAGTGTCATAGAAGGGCTGAGGAGCAGGTTTGAAATGGTGGAAGACAGGATCAGCGGAATTGAAGACAAACCTTATATACAATTCTGTTTGAGGAAAACTCAGTAAAATGAACAGAGAAAAATGAAGAGACCCTGAGAATTATGTGGGATATGATCAAAAGCAAAAATCTGTGAGTGATCGGAGTTTCAGGACGGGGAGAAAACAGAAGACACAGAGAGGATCATTGAAGAATTGCTGACAGAAAACTTCCCCAATATCATGAAAGATGACGCGCTTTCCATCCAAGAAGCTCAACAAACCCCATATAGGATAGACCCCAAAAGAAAATCACCAAGGCATATCATAATCACACTCGCTAAAACCAAAGACAAACAAAGAATCCTGAGAGTAGCTCAAGAAAAACAAAAAGTCACATACAGAGGAGAAACAGTAAGACTAAGCTGGGGTTATTCAGCAGAAACCATGCAGGCAAGAAGGCAATGGGATGACATATATAAAACCTTGAAAGAAAAAAATTGCCAGCCAAGAATAATATATCCTGCAAAACTCTCATTCAAATATGATGGTGAAATTAGGTCATTTCTAGATAAACAAAAATTAAGGGACTATGTAAAAACCAAACCAAACTTACAAGACTTATTAAAGGAAGTCCTTTGATCTGAGAACAAACAATATCAGACCACAGGCTGAATAAAGGACACAGGATTGTACTAGCCAGATACCAACCTAGGAAATTAACTCTTAAGGACTATGCAAAACCAAAAGAATTACAAAAGGGAGTCAGAGAGGTTAATCTGTAAATGACAACAGCAACAGAACAATGAAAGAGGGAATAAACGGTGTAGACAGAGAACCTTCTAATGCGGAGGAAGTCAAGCGATACCAAGTAATAATAGACTGGTTCAAATCTAGGAAGATAAGGGTAAATTTCATGGTAACCACAAAGAAAGTTAACAAACCTACTCGCCAAAATAAAGAAAAAAAACATAAAGTCTCAGTAAAAACAAAACCTACAAAAACAAAAGAAATGAAAAAAAAAATGCACAAACAAAAAAACTCAGCACAGGAGAGTAAGAGAAACAAAACTGGAGGACATTATGCTGAGTGAAATAAGTCCATCACAAAAGGACAAATATTGTATGAGACCTCTATTGTAAAAACTCATAAAAAAGTTTACACACAAAAAGTAACAATCTTCGTTGGTTATGAGGGATGGGAGGGGTGGGGGGAAATACTAAATAGGCAATAGATAAGTGGTATCTTTGGTGAAGGGTGAAGACAGTACACAATACTGGGGAAACCAGCACAACTTGTACAAGGAAAGGTCACGGAAGCTCCACAGACACATCCAAACTCCCTGAGGGACTGAATTGCTGGGTGGAGGGCTGTGGGGACCATGGTCTCAGGGAACATCTAGCTCATTTGGCATAACACAGTTTATAAAGACAATGTTCTACATTCTACCTTGGTGTGTAGCGTCTGGGGTCTTAAAAGCCTGTGAGCAGCCAGCTAAGATACTCCACCGGTCTCACCCCTTCGGGAGCAAGGGAGAATGAAGAGAACAGGATACAAGGAAAAAATTAGTCCAAAGGACTAATGGACCACAGCTACGAAGGCCTCCACCAGACTGAGTCCAGTACAGCTAGATGGTGCCTGGTTACCACCACTGACTGCTCTGACCAGGATCACAACAGAGGGTCCTGGACAGAGCTGGAAAAGGATGTAGAACAGAATTCTAACTCACAAAAAAAGACTAGATTTACTGGCCTGACAGACTGGAGAAACCCCGAGAGTATGGTCCCCAGACACCGTTTTAGCTCAGTGGTGAAGCCCCTCCCGAAGTTCACCTTTCAGCCAGGGATTGGACAGCCTCATAAAACAAAACAGGACTAATGAGGCACAGCAGTCCAGGGACAAGGACTAGAAGGCAAGAGGGGACAGGAAAGCTGGTGATAGGGAACCCAAGGTTGAGAAGGGACAGTGTTGACATGTCATGAGGTTATTAACCATTGTCATAGGGCAATATGTGTACTAACTGTTTAATGAGAAACTATTTTGTTCTGCAAACCTTCATCTAAGGTACAAAAAAAAAAAAAAGAATTATCTATGTGAGATCAAATTGACAACAGCAACTCAAAAGGTTTGGTGGGAAGCCTAGGGGACAGTGAGTTGAAGATAATGGCGATGGAATAATTTGGAAAAGGATAGTGAGGATAGGAGCACAACTGGAAGAATGTAATTGATGTCACTGAATTGTACATGTAGAAACTTTCAAAATAATGTAACTTTGGCTATGTATATTTTCACCAAAAAAAGGGTCCTCAAGGTTGAGAAGGGAGAGTGTTGACGTGTCGTGGGGGTTGTTAACCAATGTTATAAAACAATATGTGTACTGACTGTTTAATGAGGAACTATTTGTTCTGTAAACCTTCATCTGAAGTACAATAAAAAAACCTTAAAAAAAAAATTAAGAATTTGAAGATGGCATCAGTAGAGCATGAAACCGAGCACAAGGCCCTTCCAAGTACAGGGCCCTGAGCAGAGGTATAAGTCTCATGCCCACATGTGCTGCTGTGGGCCGGAGTGTGATGGGGATGATTCCGTTTTCCCTAGGAACCCCTCTCCCTGCTTGTGCCAGACTCGATTATTGGTAACATCCGAGGAGTGGGAGGGATTTCTGAGAGAACTGAAAAATGCCTTTACCTGAGCCCTGAGTGGTGGCATCAGGAAACCAATGTATAGCATAGTAGTTAAGTGCAAATACAGAACATATATGCATATATAAATTTTTTTCTGTTGACATGAGTCTGTGTGCTTATAGCAGTGTTGCCATGGTGATTGGCAGGGCCAGCTGTTGATCAGTTTTCCCTAGAGAATTATATGGTAATGATGGTTTCCTGGTGAGTTCTCCTGGGTCAAGGAATGATATTAAAAATCTGCAAATCACTGAACAGGTAGTATATCCAACCTCATTCTCATTAGTAGTAATTAATAAGATTTTACAGGATTTTGATGAGAAGTGGCTAATTTGTGATAGAAATGTAGACAGTTTACTGCTTTTGGAGTCTAGGTTTGAATCCTAGCTCTGTCACTTAGTAACTGTATCACTTAATTCCCCTAAGCCTCAATTTCCTCATTTAGAAAACAGAGATCATTATACCAAACTGTGGGAATATTCAAGATAAAGTATATGAACTGCTTAGCCCAGTTTCTGGAACATTGTAGATATGTACTGCATTGTTGCTATAAAGATGGTATTAATGAAAATAATAATAAACCAAAAAAACCAAACCCATTGGCGTGGAGTTGATTTGACTCATGACACTCCATGAATTACAGAGTAGAACTACTCCATAGGGTTTTCTAGACTGTAATCTTTATGAAAACAGATCACCAGGCCTTTCTTCCGTGACACTGCTGAGTGTGTTCAAACTGCAAATGTCTAGATTAGTAGTTGAGAGCAAACAACACCACTCAGGGACCTCCAGTAATAATCACCTCCATTTATCTAGGGGCTCCTTCCTGGGTGTCTGGATATTTCCATGCGTTCTCATTTGATCGTCATAAAAATGAAAATTATCAGGTGAGTAAATTATGCTCAGAGAGGTTACCAGACTTGCCTGAGGTCACACAGCTAGTAAATAACAATGTCAGGATTCAAATTCAGGCAGTCTGCCTCGAGAGTCTCAGCACTTAACCATTATACATAGTGCCACTGTGATGAGAATTAATATCTACGCCAAGCCTGAATAAACACTGATCTCCACCAATCAGAGAGACATCCAGTGTTGTGAATTTCAAGGCAGATTCATCCTTGATGAAATACAGAGAATGTTTCCTTTTATAGCATGTTTCCTTTTATATTGGAGAGAGGTGTCCCAGGTGTTTTAATAACAGAAGCCCTGTTTGGGGCTGTTCTCTGGACCAGGCTTGCTCAGCCCTGGGGTTCTAGAAGTCTCTTCCTAGGACTCCCCTTGGTTGTTCTGAAGTTGCAGCAACTCCCACCCTGACCTGATCCATGGGTCAGTATCAGGGTCAGGATCAATGGGCTGATTCAACGACTACCCAGCTCCAATGGTCCTTCTTCTCCTGGGGCTGCCTGGCTGCTGATCTTTGTCCGCCCCCAAAACTAAGCCAAAACAAATGAGCATACAAGCACAAAGCCTGCTTCTTGGCCCTCTAATGCCATTTGGTTCCTCAAATGGAGCAGGGAACTTCTCTCCTCAGGGCTTTGCACAAGCTGTTCTCCTTTCCTGGGCTGCCTTTCCCAGCCCTCACTCCCAGCTCCACTCCTTGACAGACAAATTCCTAATCATCCTTCATTTATGAGCCTAAATGTCAACTTCCAAGGAAGCTTTTCCTGATTACCTCCTACCCCGGGCTCGGTTAAAACAAAAACAAAAACAGTTGCCATAGAGTTGATTCCAACTCATGGCGACCCCACGTGCGTCAGAGTAGAACTGTGCTCATAGAGTTTTCAATGGCTGTGATCTTTTGGAAATAGATCGCCAGGACTTTCTTCCGAGGTACCACTGGGTGAATTCAAATTGCCAACCTTTTGGTTAGTAGCTGAGCACTTAAACATTTGCGCTACCCAGGGACTTGGCTCAGTTAAGTCCCCTTGTTATATATGCCTACAGCCACCTGTCTACCCTTTGTCTCGCTTATTACGATTTTAATTAAGTAGTTATGAGTATAATGATTTGTTTAAGATCTGTCTCTCTCAATAAAAGTCTCATTTCCTACTGTATCCCCAAATGCCTCTAACAGTGGCTGACTTGATATTTGCTGAATAAATGAACAAATGAGTAAAACCCAAGGTCCGACCATCTACGTTGTGAGGAAAAATTTGCTCCTTGCAAGGTAGCTCTTCTCCAGTTTTCTCAGTATTTAGTAGGGTGACTGTGGTCCTGCTAAATGTTCCAGGGAAGACAAATGAAACACAATCATTACAGAGCAAGGTAGTATGGGGAGGAAGGGAAGAAAGCAAAAGTACTGAGCACCTACTGCATTTCAGAGTCTGAGCTTCCCATTTAGTCCTCACAACAACCTTGCAATGTAGGGGAAATTGTGTGCGTTTGACAACTGAGGAAACAAAACGGAGAAAGGACAGAGCATTAGAGCAAGCTGGTCTATTGCCCTGGACCTCAGTGCCCCCTTTTGTAAAATGGGGGTAGGGATAGGTGGGAAAGATGATTCCTAAAGTCTTTTCCAAGACGGTGGTGGTTCAGTGGTTGGATTCTCACCTTCTGTACTGGAGACCAGAGTTTGATTTATGGCCAGTGCATCTCGTGCACAGTCACTACTCACCTTTCAGTGGAGGCTTGAATGTTGCTGTGATGCTGAACAGGTTTTAGTGGAGTTCCTGCACTAAGAGGGACTGGTGATATACTTCTGAAAATCAGCCAACGAAAACCCTGTGCATTGCAGTGGTCTGATCCCAAACTAGTTATGGGGATGGCACAGGACGGGCAGTGTTTCACTTCATCGTGCACGGGGTTGCCATGCGTTGGGAGCTGACTCAGTGGCAGCTAACAACAACAACAATGAAAGTCCCTTCCAACTCAATTTTCCTTCTCTGATTTAGCCCTCTGTTGTTCATTTGTGTGTGTGCACGTGCACACAAGTGCACAAAATCATCTTGCACAGGAACGAGGTCATTAGCATGAGTGCTGGGGGTTCAAGCTTTTAAAACAGCCACCCTCCCTTGGATAATTACATCACAGAGTTTGGGCGGGAGTGTCTGGAAGAGTGCAATAGCTTAGTCTTTACACCATTCCATAAGAAAGGTTATAAGGGACTGAATGCAAATGCATTTAAGAGTTGGCTGAATCAGGGCTGTACTCCCAGCACATTTATTCAATCCAGTGTCACCGGATGCTTTTCCCCAGTGAGAGCACAAGCAGCGATAAACGATATTGCAGTTGGTGGTGAGGTAAGATAACTGGCTGTCCCCACCTTCTCTTTCCTGGGCCTTTGGATTTCATCACCATTGTCCCCCTTAAACTATAGAATCAATGCCTCTAGAATGCTGAAGAGGAAATAGAATTTTATTCTGATGGGCTGGGGCTTCGAACCTCTGACATTTGCTGGAATTGCTTTAATCTTGTCTAAAACAGCCAGCTGGAAATAAATGCTCTGAGCTGGAGCTTGCAGAACCTGGGGGTCCTTTCTCATTCCTGGGGACGTTCATCCGCTGGGCATTAGTATTTTCCTAGGAACTTTCCAGTGGCTTCAGATTTTTTACTTTAGCAGGTGTAAACAGACTCTTAGATAGGATTGTAAAACCAGAGGTTATTTTATAAGTGAGAGAAATACCAGAAGGATCTTTGAGAGGGGAGAAAGGGAGAGGAAAGTGCAGGAGAGAAAGAGAAAGACAGAGACAGAGACCAAGAGAGAGGGAACTATTGGGGACCTCTGAAGAGATGAGGAGAACCTTTTTAAGGGGATAACAGTAACAAATCCTTCTACAGGGCTATGTGCTGGCACTGTGCTAATCGTATTATGTGAATTAATTCATTAACCCTTACAATTACACTATGAGTTTGGTACTGTTTCTATGTCTATTTTAAACATGAGGAAACTGAGGCACAGAGAGGTAAGTGGTGGAGTCTGTCCTTAAACCTAGATGGGGGTCTTTATTCTTCACCAATATTCTCTACCCCTTCTCTGATAAAAACAATCATAATTAACCAGTAAAACCAGTTGTGGTCGAGTTGATTGCAACTCATGACGACCCTGTGTGTTTCAGAGTAGAACTGTGCTCCATAGGGTTTTCATGGCTATGACCTTTCAGAAGCAGATCACCAGACCTTTCTTCCTAGTCATCTCTGGGTAGATTTGAATTCCCACTTTTTTGGTTGGTAACTGAGCACTTAACCCTTTGCGCCACCCGTAATTACAACTACAATATTAATAGCAGCAGTTACAATTTTTTGTTTGCTGGTAGCCTGGCCCTGGACTAAGCCCTATACTTGCCTATCTCAGGTAATACTTGCACACAACTCACGTGGTTGTAAATGTATTTATCCCAAACTGTACTGGTGAGGAAATAGGCTTGGAAAGGTTAATTGTGCTACCAGAGGTGACATGGCATAAACCCAGGACTGCCCCAGCCCAAAGCCCAGGCTCTTGATCATTGCTTGATACCCTGAGGCGCTGTGAGCATTTTTTGTATGGCAACTCACCCAGGTGAGGACTGATCATTTGTTTTCTTACCACGGAGCATTGGAAAGCAGTCAGATTTTTCTGCTTGCTTTGTATGGCAGACTCTCTGGACTTACCGTTGGCAACTGTGTAATAGGCACAGGTAGAGTAGAACTATGCTTGATAGGGTTTTCAGTGGCTGATTTTTCAGAAGTAGATTTTCAGGCATTTCTTCCAGGGTGCCTCTGGGTGGATTTGAACCTCCAACCTTTCAGTTAGCAGCCAAACGCAATAACTGTTTGCACCACCCAGGGACTTTATGCATCATAAGGGCATATACAAATATGTATTGTGTAATAATTCTAGCCTGTCTTACTTATCTAGTGCTGCTGTAACAGATATACAAGTGGGTGGCTTTAGCAAATAGAAATTTATCTTCTCACACATAGGAGGCTAAAAGTCCAAATTCAGGGCGCCAGCTCTAGGGGACGGCTTTCTCTATCAGCTCTGGAGGAAGGTCCTTGTCTCTTCAGCTTCTGTCTCCTGGTTCCTTTGAACCCTGGTGGCACAAATAGTTAAGCGCTCAGACTGCTAACCAAAAGGTTGGCAGTTGGAATCCACAGCCACTCCTTGGAAACCCTATGAGGCAGTTCTACCCTGTCCTATAGAGTTGCCATGAGTCCGAATCGACTTGATGGCAAGGAGTTTTTTTTTTTCCATTGGAGATCTCCATGTGGTTTGGCATCTATCTTTCCCCATTTCGCCTTGCTTGATCTGTTCTTTTTACATCTGGTAAGAGTAACTCAAGACACAACCTATGCTACTCCTGCCTCATTAACATAACAAATACAACCGATTCCCAAATGGGATTATAACCACAGGCATAGAGATTAGGATGCACAACACATATTTTTGGGGGAGAAGCCTGGATGGCAAAGTGGTTAAGCACTAGGCTGCCAGTCAAAAGGTTGGCGGTTCGAACCCACCAACCGCTCTGTGGGAGAAAGATGCAGTCTGCTTCCATAAAGATTTAAGGTCTTGGAAACCCTATGAGGCAGTTCTACTCTGTCCTATAGGGTGGTATGAGTCAGAATCAATTTGACGGCAATGGGTTTGGTTTTTTGGGTATTCTGGGGGGACACAATTCAATCCACGACATAGCCCTTTTTCAGTTTATAAAGAATAGTGAAGAGCTACTCGTCCTATCTTGAAAACTCAAGTCCTCTCCCTCCTCACCTCTCCCTCCTGTCAAGTGCTTAACTGATCCTCTTCTAATACCCTAAAGGAGCCCTGGCGGTGCAACAGTTAAGCTCGGCTGCTAACCAAGAGGTTGGTGATTGGAACCTACCCAGCAGGTCCGAGGGAGAAAGACCTGCCAATCAGCTCCTGTAAAGTTTACAGCCAAGATAACCACATGGGGTAGTTCTGCTATTTCACATGGTGTCACCATGAGTCAGAAATTGACTCAGTGGCACCTAACAGCAACAACAGGGCTGGGCTGGGGGGCAGGGAAGAAGAGTGACTTCTAATGAGCACAGAATTTGGGGGGGGTGGGTGATGAAAATGCTCTAAAATCGATGATGGTGTTGGTTGTACAATTCTGTGAATATACTAAAAACCATTGAATTGTAACTGTAAATAGTAGAATTGTATGGTATGAGAATTATATATCAATAAAGCTGCTATTATGTTAAAAGAAAAAAAAAGGTGAGTTAGACATTTGGAGGCATGGAGAATGAAGAGTGAGTGTGTGAGAAATGCTGGGCTGGGAAGTGGGAGCTGTTTATTTCCTTCTGGCTTTCGGGTCCGTACAGCTCTGGAAGCAGACGCTGTTTACTTCTCAGGGAATAATCACTGCTGTTGCTTTGCCAGTCTCTGTCGCCCTTCTGTTCAAGCCTGGAGTTGATGCTGGAGGGAAGGGCCAGATGAGAGAACCCCTGCCCTAGTCACCCAGGTCTCAGTTCCCTGGTGGTGACTCCCCTGAACCTGTGTCACTGCTGAGACCCTCGAGAGCTCCATAGCCTCTCCCAGCCTCAGGCCCTGCCATCTGGAGTGGACACCAGCCTTCCCATCTGACCCAGGGCCCTTTGCACATTAAGCCCAGGTTGAAAATCAAAGTCCCGTCCAAAGACTACACTTGCCAAATAGGAATGAACCTAGCCAGTAACAACACATTACGGAGTCCGATGGCCAGAATTTTGCAAACTGCCCTCAAGAGTCTCTGCCTAATGCCTTTTGTACCCCAGCCCAGTCTTTGACATTGCCCTGCCTGGGTAGGCTCCAAAGGAAATAGATAAATGCTCTGTTTCCCTTCCCATCAGCCTGTTCCCTGGAGAGCTCTCTCCCCAGGAGTTTCTGCTTGAACCCTCAGGTGCCCTTCCCCAGAGGTGGGAGTGTTCCATCAATGCTAGAGCTAGGGTCGGCCAGGAGGGGGTGCGTGGCAGTTGTAAACTCTGAGTTTGTGGCCAAGAAAAACACCTTATTTCATTAGCTGTAAGTGAAACCCATAGCCAGCAGCTCCCTTTCTTGGGAAGAGTATAGAGGCTGGGGTTTACTTAGAGACCCATGCTGGGACCCACATTCCGGGAGAGAAGTTTGACAAGGGTAGGGAGTAATAGTAAGTCGTATGGAGGCGCCAGCTGCGAAGTGGCCCAGGTGACCAGGAAACCAGAAAGGAAGTCTTCATAGAGGGAGGAAGGGAAAAGGAGGAAAGGATCCTACTGCCTGAGGTTAGGCTGAAATAAAGGTAACTTCTCCATTCAGGAGGTTCCTGGATGGCACAACAGTTTGCACTTGACTATTAACCTAATGGTTGGAGGTTCAAACCCACCCAGCAGCACCACGGAAGAATGGCCTGTCAACCTGCTCCCATAAAGATTACAGCCAAGACAACTCTGTGAAGCAGTTCCACTCTGTAACACGTGAAGTCACCGCGCGTCAGAATCGACTTGATGGCAATGGGATTGGTTGTTTTTCTGCATTCGGGAGTCGCTGGGTGGTACAAATGGTTAACACGCCGCTCAGCTGCTAGCCCAAAGGTGGGAGGTTCGAGTCCACTCAGAGATACCTGGGAAGAAAGGCCTGGTGAGCTACTTCCAAAAAAAATCAGCTGTTGAAAACCCTGTGGAGCATAGGTCTACTCTGACACATGGGGTCACTATGAGTCAGAGTCAACCTGACAGCAACTGGGTTTTTGTTTTGTTTTGTTGGCATTCACTTTTTACTTTAAGTTCTTAGAGTAAAACAGTTGCTGTTGAGCCGATTCTGACTCATGGAAACTCCATGTGTACAGAGTAGAACTGTGCTCCATAGCGTTTTCATGGCTGTAACCTTTTGGAAGTAGATCGCCAGGCTTTTCTTCTGAGGTGCTTCTGTTAGCAGCTGAGTACCTAACCATCTGCTGCAGCCAGGGACTTCTTTTTAGAGTAAAAGCTCAATTAATTAGAATGGGGCAAAACTATTAATTTGAATTTCCAGATAACTCAAAGTTAAGCAGAAACCACTTCTCTGTTTCAACCTTTGCAGATATAAAGTTTAGAAACACTAGGTCTCCTTCCCCTTGTCTGTGCTGGGGACGTTTTGCAGCAGTGTGCCTCGGCACTGATATCCCACACATCTCTCTACAGGTGAGCCACCAAATTTTGATCAGATCACCAAGTAAAGCTCGTTTTGCAATGACGGAATATATATACTCTTATAGCGGGTTGGGTGATGCTGCAAAGGAGGCCGTGTGACCTGCTGTGGATAAGAAGAAACCAAGGTCACTCTTACAAGTGACTTACAATATAAAAGAGCTTTACTTTGAACGTGTATAGGGGAGCACAGGAAGGACACTGAGCAGTTCTACTTACACAGTGACCCGGGGCTGGGGTAGGGGGCGGGGTGGAGGGGCGGCCAGAACCACGTGGTTTCCGTGGATGCTTTTATAGACCCTGTGTGACACGTGAGGTACGCGGGCACTTTTACAGAAAGGGTGAAGCTCGGTTGTGCTGTAACAGTGTGGATGCTGTCATTATCGTTAACTTGTTTCACGTTGTTTCACACCTTTTTATCCCTTCAGGTGTGTCAGCCACAGTTTTTATATTTGCAAAGGTGCTATTCTCTGCCAAAAAAGTGGAGAACCGCAGTGTTGAAGAGCAGGCAGAATGTATAATGACCTCAGTCGTCACACTGGCTATTTGCACGGAAAACAGTGCAGAGGGTCGGATGTCACCCAGGGAAAGTCTGCTGTTTGTCCAGTCACTGGCACGTTGGTGTGGCTGCCATTCTCCTGCCCTCCAGCCTCAGCAATGGGGGCATCTCTGTCTCTACTGCTGGCTAGCCTGTTTAATTCTGCTGGTTCATTCTCCATTTTAAAATGGTGCAAGTTGACCAGGGAGTTTGGAAACCTAGATTCCCCACTCCCAATTAAACTGTGGCTTTGTAAAGTAAGAAAACAATAATAGTTAAGAGTATGGACTTTGAGGTTAGACAAATCTGGTCTGAATGCCAACTCTGAAAGTGACTAGCCCTGTCATTCTGGGCAGTTACATAACTTCTACAAGCTTCACTTTCCTCATCTGTAGAACGGGACAAGGTTGGGGAGGGAGAAAAGGCCTAACCTCAGGGAGACAGTATGAAGAATAAATATTATCATATTTGACAGTATTTATTAAGCATATAACATAGTGCCTGGCACATAGGAGTAAATAAAAGCAGACGTTATTTTTCTGGGCAACTCACCATGAATCTCTAGGCCTCTCTTTCCTAATCTGTAAAATGGGTGCAGGTTTAGGTGGTCTCATAGGACTTAGAACGCACATATTCTGTGCCTCTCCCTCCTCTCTATCAACCATGTATTGTCTCTGCTTCTGACTTTTCCTTTTCCATCACTTAATATTTTAAATAAAACTTTTTGTTCTAATAATGAAAGCAAATAGAGGTGCGGAATTTTAGAAAATACAAATGTAGAAAAGAAATTTAAAATTTCTGTAATTTTGGAACCCAGGGAACATTTTAGAGTATAACTTTCCAGTTTAAATGTATCTTTCTTTTTTGACTTTACAATTTCGTGCGAAGATTTTCCCAGGCAATTATTAATCGTTCTTCAGTGTCATCTTATATAGCTATCTTGACAGCCCAGAGTATGGAAACCTTGAAAATTGTTTTATAGATTTTATATTGTTGAACTCTAATTTCCAGCTTTTCCTCTTGGTACCAATAGCAGTGTGTAATAAGAGGCCGTTGCACTACTTCAGGGGAGAGATGCTGGCTTGTACGGGGGGAGGCAGGGGAGTGGTGAGAAGTGGTTAGATAATGAGATGTTTTGAAGGTTTTGCTGATAGATTGGATGGGCAAGTTAGGAAAAGAAGGAAATCAAGGATAACTCCAGGAGTTTCAGCCTGAGCCATTAGAAGGATGGACTTGACATTTACATAGGGCAGATTTAGGAGCCATGGTGGCACAGTGGTTAAAGCACTTGGCTGTTAACCAAAAGGTCTGTGGTTTGAACCTACCAAACACTCCACGGGAAAAAGATGTGGTGATCTGCTTCCGTAAAGATTTCAGCCTTGGAAACCCTATGGGGCAGTTCTACGCTGTCATGTAGGATCGCTATGGGTTGGAATCAACTCGATGGCAATGGGTTGTTTTGGTTTGGGCCATTTGTTAAACAACCTCTGTAGAAAGAGAGCAGGAGAAATGGGGACTAAAACAAAGCCAACTGGCTCCCTGTTGAGGACCTGAGGCTCAGAGAAGTGGGGTAACAGACCTAAGGTCACCACTTACAATGCACCCAGGTAGACCTGTTAACAGTGGGGTTTAGTGGGTGAATGCTAAGAATTTGAGTGAACAAAGAAGAAAGATATATTTGGGTGAGATTATTAGTGAAATTTAAAAGGTGAAATTTCAAGCGGGTTTTTTGCAGAAGAAAATAGATGTGGGTTGGTGAGAAAAAGGCAAAAGGAACCCCTGCTAATTCCCTCCTTCTGACCTCACTTCCACTTTCTTGGTTCCCATGGTTGATACATGGGCATTTCAGAGCCACATCTGGCAGAAACTCACAGCCACCCTAGTGAAAGCCTAGAGGGGTCCCACGTCCAAGTGTGCTTCCTCCTGCCTCCATGATGATGTGAACATCACTTTGTCCTCTGTCTGGCCGTCTTCTCCTCTTCTGTCTCTTATGAGGATACTTGTAGTTGAATTTGTCCACTTGGGAAATCCAGGATGGTCTCATCTCAATAGCCTTAACTTATTGACTTCTGTAAGAATGCTTTTTCCAAATAAGCTAAACTTCACAGCTTCCGGGAATTTTGGACATGGACATGGGGAGGTGCACCATTCAACCCACTACCACCCCACTGTCAGCCATGTTGGTCCTGCTTATCACCTCTCCACCTCTTCTTCCGTCCAGCAACACCTTGGCTCAGCTAACTTCTGCTCGGTTCTTCAACTCTCTACTGAGAAAGCTCTCCCTCCCCTGATTAAACTGGGTCCCTCTGTTCTACGCTCCACTAGTACTCTGTCCTTTGTTGGGCTTTTCCTTCATAGTACTTACCACCTCAAGCCAAACCCATTGCCATTGAGTTGATTCCAGCTCATAATGACCCTATAGGACAGAGTAGAACTGCCCCATAGGGTTTCCTAGGCTGTAAATCTTTACAGACTCAGACTGCCACATCTTTCTCTTGCAGAGTGGCTGGTAGGTTTGATCCACCAACCGTCTGGTTAGCAGTCGAGCGCTTAACCACTGGGCCACAAGGGCTCCTTAACAAATGGTCAGAGGGACCAAAACTGAGCCTGCAAACTTGCAAGTGAATTCCACCATCTTCCCCTCCTCTACTGACCCCTCACCATGACGTTAGCCAAAGGAAAACCAGAAAGTGACAGTTTTTGTTGGCCCCACACTCATGGTGACCCCATGTACCTATCACAGCTGTAATTAAATAATCATGTAATCAGTTCATTTACTTGATCATTCAACAAACATTAGTTGTTTAACATTCCTCTCTTCTGATAAGTGGTAAATTTGATGAAAGCAGAAATCAAATCTGACTTATTCACCCCTGTAATCCTGGCATAAAGCACAAGCACTTACATATTGCAATAACAACAATAATGATAACAACAGCTAAAATTTATTAATTCATTCCCTAAATCACTGTGGAACACTTGTCTTCTATTTAGGTGGCTGTTGTTGTTGTTGTTAGGTGCTGTCGAGTCAGTTCCGGTTCTTAGTCACCCTCTGTACAACAGAACAAAACACTGCCTGGTTTTGTGCCATCCTCACGATCATTATTCTTGAGCCTGTTGTTACAGCCACTGTGTCAGTCCGTCTCGTTGAGATGGATCGTCTACTTTACCAAACATAATGTCCTTCTCCAGGTACCGATCCCTCCTGATAACATGTCCAAAGTATGGGAGACAAAGTCTTGCCATCTTAGCTTCTAAGCAGCGTTCTGGCTGTACTTCTTCCAAGACAGATTTATTCATTCTTCTGGTAATTCATGGTATATTCAATATTCTTCGCCAACACCATAATTTAAATGCATCAATTCTTCTTCGGTCTTTCTGATTCATTGTTCAGCTTTCACACGCATCTGTTTCGTTGCTGGGATGAAATGACGAACAAGACCGTCCAAGTTTCTGCCTTGGTGGAGCTTGTGAGTTGGTGCGGTGCTTGTTGTGTGCTGGGCACTGCTCCAACACTTCGCAACTTGTGTAATCCCTGTGTCTCCCTTTATAAAGTGGGTGCTGTTATTATCAGCCCTTTACAGACAGAGCAATTGAGGCACAAGTTAGATAAGTAACTTGCTCAAGGCCACATAGCTAGCAGGTGGTAGGGCCAGGATTTGAGTCCTGACGGTTTGGTTCTAGAATTGTTATACCATGCTGCCTCCCACTACCTAACAGATCATGGGCACTCCATAAATATGAAGGAAGGAAGGAATGCAATGGACAGGTAGGACAGGTAAGAATCAGGTGGGCCCTGTAGACCATGGTGAGGACTTGGCCACGTGATAGGCATGCTATGGCTTCTTCCCTTTTGCACTGACAAGGTGTTTGCACTGACAAGTTGTTTGCACCGGCGAGTGAGCCTCCCAGTTCTGGCATTCAGGACGGCTTTCCCTGGCTGCACCTGCCTTAGTTTATGATACAGTCCAGCACATCCATGAGCCATATTGTCTCTCCTGTCTCATTGAAGCCGACCCACGCCAGGGAGTGGGTGTTTGCTGACTGTGCGAGGATCAGACCTAGAGGAGAATGTCCTTCAACATATAGCTCCTGGGAGGAAATGAGGCAAATTATGTGAACACCAGATGAGTGAGGAATCCACAGACACCGACTGGGCCTCTCGGGGAGACACCGTGTCTTCTCGGGGGATGCTGAGGCTGGGATCTGTGATGTGCTTTTGATAATTCAGCTGCAGCATGAACCTGCCAATTAGGGTTGTGTTTATTTTGTGCTACAGAAAGCAGATTTGATTAACTGAGCAGGACAGAAGCATTTTGAGGAAATAGCTCTTTCTCTCTGGCTGAGACTTTCTTTAACTCTTCTCTCTGGGCCTCAAGCCCCTGAGGTCCTGTATTTCCTGGGCCAAAGGAAGCAGGGGGTTTCTTGGCAGGGCACCCTGAGAGCTCAGCTCTCCTCCACACTCAGGCAGCCCCTGGCCTCCAGGGCCACTGGGAGGGCGGGGCTGCCTCTAATCCTCTTCCATACAATACACTGTAAACAAACGTGTGCTGGCATTTTACCACATTCTGCCTGGGAAGCAGACAGCAGCTCTATTTCAGGAAAGTATGGCCATTTACAGATGATTTTTAAAATGCTGCTGAAGTCTACCAGTTGCCATCGAGTCAATTCTAACTCATGGCAACCTCAAATGTGTCAGAGTAGGGCTGTGCTTCATAGAATTTTTAATGGCTGATTTTTTCCAAAGTAGATCACCAGGCCTTTCTTCTGAGGCACCTCTGGACGGACTCAAACCTTCAACCTTTTAGTTAGCAGCTGAGTGCGTTAACTGTTTGCATGTCCCAGAGACTCTAGGGACACATTAAAGGACTTACCAGCTTGCAGAAGGGAAGAAGCCACTGCATGCCTACCACCTGGCCAAATCCTCACGGCCTACAGGGCTCACCTGATTCTTACCTGTCCACCTGTCCAGCTCCTTCCCGATCCTCACACCTCCTCATTCTGTGTTCCAGCCACACTGCTTACTTTCAGTCCCTGTGACAGCTCCTCTTTCTCCTACTCTGAGAGGCAGAATCCTACAGGAATTAAGACTTGGTTTTGGAGTTTGGACAGACAGGTTTGGATCCCAGCTCAGCTGCACTAGCTATGTGGCTTGAGCAACAAGTCATTTCCCTTCTTTGGGCCACATTTCCCTGTTTGTCAAGTGGCAGTAGGAGTCCCTGGGTAGTGTAAATGGTTAATGTGTTTGGCTGCTAACTGAAAGGTTGCAGGTTCAAGTCTACCCAGAGGTGCTTCAGAAGAGAGACCTGGCAATCTATTTCCAAAAAAAAGCAGCCATTGAAAACCCTATGGGCACAATTCTACTCCAATACGTATGGGTTGCCATGAGATGGAGTTGATTTGATAGCAGACGGTTTGGTTTTTAAAATGGGGATCAGGCCACTTTAGAGCTCATGAAGGAGTAAAAGAGCTCTAGGGTATCTTTGCAATTGCTTTCCTCTACCCTCCGTCCTCTTCTTCCCTCCTGTGGGGTCCCCTCCTCTACTTCTCTCTGTCTTTGGAGACTCCAAGTGCAGGCCTCTTGCAGAGGATATGAGCTCCTCAGTAACGTCAAAGACAGCTGAACTTCAGGGAGGAGGAACACGAAAATGCACTTTTCCAAGTGGGAGCCCAGAGGTGTGTCTCCAGATATCTCTGGGCACCAGTGCTCTGCTCGTTTCTGCCCGAGCTGGCATTCACAAGAGGCAGGGGTGTGGCCCCGGGAGAGCAGAGGCCGTTGCCTGCTGCCACTGCCATTTCATTACTCATCTGCTAATTGTGGCAAATGGGGATTTTACAGCTCCCCCAGCCCTCGTTGTGAACTGTGGCAGTGCTTGTATGGAGGGGGATGGAAGGCCAGCCTTGGAATCCCTTCTAGGGGCCCATGTGCCTGTCTGGCTGGTTCATTCGAGCCCTGCAAGCCTGAGTCTGTGTCCTAGAGCCGTTTGCTGGAGAGGCGGGGAGGTGTGGTAGGCTGGGGACCCGCGGACTCTGAGCAGAACCCGTTCTCCCCGTGTCCTAGGGAAGTCTTCAGCTGGAGGCATTCACATCAGGTGGCCAGTGGTTACCTCTGGTCTCAGAAGAGTGGCTGACCCCAGAGACAAGGGCATAAAGGTCAAGGGTAGAGAGAAGACTTCCTTCTGGAGACCACAGACCCAGAGCCGGCCCCCAGTTCCAGGGAGGTTGTGAGGAGAGGCCAGGAGACCAGAGCAGCAGGAGCAGCAGGGAGCACGCCCATCACTGGAGAAGGGCACCCACTGCCTCATTCTTTAAAGAGAGGAGTGGTCCAGAGAGTGCCTGTTTCTATGGTTACAGGAGTGTGACCTCCAGAGGCTTCTGATTTGGTGATAAGTGGCACACCTTCAGGCAGTTCACAGAGTCAGTAGTAAGGGGCTGAGCTGCCGCCACACCAGCCTTCTTCCCTTCCTCGCCAGCTGGGGGTGTCCAGGGCTCCCCTGTTGCCAGCAAGAGCCTACATGGCCCTCCTTGGGCTCCTGGTGGCATCTGCTGAGCCTTCAATCACTCTGACACCCATTGACACCACGTGGCCAGCATTTGTAGGCATTGAAAGTCCTTTCTTCACTGCAATGCAGTTTTCTCAAGTAAGGAAAAGATCGTGAAACTTCTCCTGAACAAGGGAGTTGCCACGTTACTCTGTAGGAAAGGAGATCACATCCTGTCTAAGCTGTCGTTTTGTTTCTGTGCCTAAACCTTTCACTGTGGTTCTCCAATGTCAACAAGATCAAGACTGTATCCCTGAACTGGCGCTCAAAAGCCCTCCATATATTGACCACAACCTACCTTTCGAGTGTTACTAATATTATTATTGGGAATAATAAGACAATTGATCGTTGTTGTTGATAGGTGCCATCAAGTTGGTTCCGATTCATACCAACCGTATGTACAACAGGGAATGGACACCATGTGTCTATCAGTTTGTCGTACTGTGGTGGCTTGCGTGTTGCTGTGATACTGGAAGCTTTGCCACTGGTATTTCAAATACCAGCATGGTGACCCTTGGTGGACAGGTTTCAGTGGAGCTTCCAGACTAAGACAGACTAGGAAGAAGGATCTGGTAGTCTACTTCTGAAAAAAACTGGCCAGTGAAAACCTTATGAAAGCAGACCATTGATTAAAACAAACAAATCATCCATTTTTTTATGACTTAATATCCTAAGAACTTTACCTGCATTGTCTCACTTAATTCTAATGACAACCATAGGAAGTATGTGTTAGGTCTCCATTTTCCAGTGAGGAAGCTGAGGCAAAGAGAAGGTAAGTGACTTGTCCGTAGACTGCTGGACACCAGAGCTCAAGCCTGTGCCACTCAGCTAGACCATCACCCTTACACTCAAGGTCCCCGTCCCCTCCTCCAGACAAGCTCTCTTTGCCAGAGAAAACAGCCTCCTGACCATTCCTCCTGGGTGTCTTGCACACATCTCCCCCCATGTTGCTCGTGCTGTTTCCTCTACCAGAAAGGCCTTGGGAAGCAGCATGACAGAGTAGAGAGGGCACAGGCTCTGGAGTCAGGCACACGAGGGGTCTGCGTCCTGGCTGTACCACTTCCTGTTGCCACTCTAAGCTCCCTGTGGTGGTTAGTTTTATGTGTCAACATGACTAGGTTATAGTACCCAGTTGTTTGGTCAAGCGCTAACCTAGGTGTTGTTATAAAGGCATTTTTTTTAATGTGATTAACATTTATAATCAGTTGACTTTAGGTAAAGGAGATTATCCTGGTGGACTTGATCTAATCAGTCGACAGGCCTTAAAAGCAAAACCAATTCCCTAAGGAAGAAGAAATTCTCTCTGTGGACTGCAGCCTCAGCAACTGCCTGAGAGTTTCTACCCAGCCCTGCGGATTTCGGACTTGCCCAGCGACAACCGACTCCTGGGACCAAAATATGTATTATTTTCCTAGGGCTGCCAAAACAAATTACCACAAACTTGGTAGCTCAAAACAAAAGAAACTTATTCTCTTACAGATCTGAAGGCTAGAAGTCCAAAATCATGTTGTCGGCAAGGTTGGCTCCTTCCAGAGACTCTGAAGGAGAATCTGTTCCATGCATCTCTCCTAGCCTCTAGTGGCTGCCAGCAATCTTTGGCGTTCCTTACCTTGCAGAGGGACCACTCAGTCTCTGCCTCCATCTCCACATGGCCTTCTCCTCTGTGTCTCTGTGTCTTCTCTACTTCTGTCTCTTGTAAGGACATCCATCATTGGATTTGGGGCCCACCCTAATCCAGGATGATTTCACCTCAAGATCCTTACCTTAATTACATCTGCAAAGATCCTTTTCCAAATAAGGTCACATTCACAGGTATTGGGAGTTAGAACCTGGACATGTTTTTTTGGGAGAAACAATTCAACCCACTATGCTCCTTGAGCCTCAGTTTTCTTACCCAGAAAATAAGACTATGGCATTGCCTCATAAGATTTGAGGAGTCAACATCCACAAAACACCTGGCCAATACTTTGGCTCACCTTTTCAAGTTCTCCCCAAAGGTGGAGGCCCCGCTCTGGCTTCCTCTACAGCAAGGCCTTCTCTGACTAACCCAATCTATTGATACATATTCTTCTTCCGAACTACTGTGTCACCACCTGTGCCCTTTGCCTCATGTCCTTTGAGTACAGGGGTCCCACTTAAACCTAGGCTCACTCCTTGCACACTGGGAGAGCTTGACCAAGGTTTGTGAACTGATTGCTCTTCAGGTATCTTCACCACCTGCACTCTGCCTTCCTCTCTAGCATTCTCACCCTCCATACCCCAGTGTCCTCACTCCTCACTCCCCATCACACAGCTGTGCCCCACCATACCTAACTCCTTATAGTTCCCCAAATGTTGATGTCCTCTCTTAGTGCCTGGCTTTGGTCTGGGCTCCTCCCTCTGTAATGCCTTCCTGCACTTCTTTCTCTGGGTGACTTCCATGCCTTCTTTAAGATTTAGCTCAGACATTCTCTCCTCCTCCAGAAAGCCTTCCCTGATACCCCAGGCTGGCTAGACACTGCTTCTCTGTGTTCTCCACAGCCCCTGGGCTGACCTCTCTTCCAGCACTTGGCACACTGTATTTGCTGTAATTGTCCAGCTATCTGTCTCTCCTGCCAGGCTGTGAGCCCCTAAGGGTAGGGACTATATCATTGTCATCTCTGGAGCCATGGCATTCAATCGAGTGTCCACCATAAAGCCAGTGCTTGTTGAGTGGCTAGATGGATGAATGGAGGACTAGGTGCCTGGCTGAAAAACTCTTGACGTTTGCTGTTTGGAATATCTGCTGACTGGGCTATGCACCATCTCATGCCCTGCTGTGACTCGGCCACCTTTACCTTTGCATCCTGGAGACTGTGCCGGGTTGTTAGGGGACAGGACACAGTCCAACAGAACTACATCTAAATCTGTGTGTGCTTTTCGTGCCTCCACTTCAAACCTTGTTCATTAGCACAGCAATTAACAGCAGTGCCTGATGACAGATGGTCCAGCTCTGTGCCTGAACCCCTGGCTCCATGGTGGGCTCAGAGTAAGGCAGACATGTCTGGCACACTTGATGTTTTCATTGATCTAGCAAGCTCAGGCTCCCAGGGTTGCCAGCTGTGGAGACAGTGAGCTGACATCAGCACCAGGCATTGGTGGGAGCTGGGCCTAAAAGGGCTAGGCAGTAGGTAAATGATTTGAAAAGGCAGGAGGGCGTCCTGCCTCCATTCTGTTGCTGTTGTTGTTAGGTGCTGTCGAACTGATTCTGACTTATAGAAACCCCACATAACTGGGTAGAACTGCCTCCTAGGGTTTTCTAGGCAGTAATCTTTACAGGAGCAGATTGCCAAGTCCTTTTCTCATGGAGCTGGTGGGTGGGTTCAAACCACCAAACTGGGATATATTTTTTAAAAATCTGAATTTCATATTGGGAAGCCCCAGCTCCCCACCTCTAAATTTTCTTAAGCCACTTAAGCACTAGAGACTTCTCTAAGAGATATGTCCCTTTTCTGCTAATTCTGTAGAAGCTTCTGGACTTCTACAGCTATTCCTTAGAATTGTGATGTCTGGGCCCTTCAGTCTTAGCTAACAAACACTTTGTGTTTTAAGTTGCATAAGACCAGTGTTGTATAAACACAATTTTGTTTAAGCAAGTTTGGAGGTATGTATTTTTTTTCTTCCTGTTAATCCCTGCTCTTTTACCAGGGTTGCACAGTGGTTAAAGCACTTGGCTGCAATCGAAAAGGTCAGCAGTTCGAACCCACCAGGCACTCCGTGGTAGAAAGATGTGACAATCTGCTTCCATGAAGATTTACAGCCTTGGAAACCCTGTGGGGCAGTTTTACTCTGTCCTATAGGGTTGCTATGAGTCAGAATCAACTTGACGGCAATGGGTTTGGTTTTTGATTTGGAATCCCTGGTTTGAATTTGCTCATGGGTTATTACCCTGTGAATGGCATTCATTTCTCTATAAAAGACATCAAATTGGTATTCAAATTGCTGTCTGAGTCATAAATCCAAGCCAGAGCACAGCATGTAAGCCAGAGCTGATTTCACAGAGCTAGAGTCCATCAGAGTTAGAAAGGATCTTCTTGTCCAACCCCCACTGTTGACAGAGAGGGAAACTGAGGCTCAGAGAGGTTCATTGATTCACCCAAGGACACACAGCAAGTTGGTAGCCAAGCTGAAACCATGTGTCAGTCTCCAACAACCTCCACCCTACACCATGTTTCAGATCATGAGAAATTTGCAGGCTTTGTTATGTGCCAGCCCCAAACCACTCCAGCATAAATTCTTTAAGTGGTGTGGGATCTGCTTCCTTCGTGGCCTGTCAACAGACTCAGTCAGTGAAATGGAAGAGAGGGCGCAGGTTAAGAGACAGAGGCTTGTGGTCTGTTGTTAGTGATGCAGAAACCACACATCTTGTTTTGGAAGGTGTTGACAGGTCCAAGTACACAGGGAGCTATACTGGAGAAGAATGTTAGCTGAGGTTGAGACGTCCCCTTGGAAAGAGACCACGTCAGCGCAGACGCACCCACCTGTGCAAAGCAGGCACTTCTCTCTGATGGGTGCTGCAGGCGGAACTGGGGGAGCAGCCTTGTTCCCATTGAAGCTATGCCGTCCTGCAGGGGTCACTGTAGGAGAAATGCACATCGTGCAGCAGCCTGACCTCATCCTGCATTTTCTTACCCAGTGGACAACGCTTCGTGGTTAGTACTTTCCTGTTCTCCCTTTGTTTTAGGAGGTTTCACCTTTCTCCCTTATTGCTATGATGTTGGTGGGTGCCATTGAGTTGATTCCAACTCGTAGTGACCCCGTGTGACAGAGTAGAACTGCCTCATAGGGTTTTCTAAGCTGTAAGCTTTATAAGAGGAGCCCTGGTGATGCAGTGGTTAAGTGGTCAGCTGCTAACTAAAAGGTCAGTGGTTCGAACCCACCAGCTGCTCCGTGGGAGAAAGATGTGGCAGTCTGCTTCCATAGATTTACAGTGTTGGTAACCCTATGGGGCAGTTCCACTCTGTCCTATGGGGTTGCTATGAATTGGAATTGACTCAACAGCAATGGGTTAATCTTTACAGAAGTAGTTTGCCAGGTCTTTCTCCTAAGGAGCTGCTGGATAGGTTTGAACTGCCGACTTTTTGGTTAGCAGCTGAACACTTAACCGTTGCATGACTATGGCTCCTTATTTCTGTGTAATTCCAAGTATTTGGCTGAGAACCTCCTGATGCTATTGTTGGGGGAAGAACACCTCCGAGGCTCAGTTTCCCTATCTGTCACCAGTAGGGGTTGGGCAAGAAGATCCTTTCTAGCTCTTTCAACTTTGCCTTAGGATGCTGCATTCTGGCTTGAATTTATGACCCGCTATTCAGGCTTATGGAGCCCTGGTGGTGCCGTGGTTAAGAGCTCAGCTGCTAACCAAAAGGTTGGCAGTTTGAATCTACCAGTCACTCCTTGGAACCCCTATGGGGCAGTTCCACTCTGTCTGATAGGGTCTCTATGAGTCAGAATTGACTCGATGGCAACGGGTTTTTACTCAGGTTATAGGCAGCAGGTCACAAAAGGAGATTAAAAAAAAAAAATGCCGTAGAGTCACTTCTAGCTCATGGTAACCCCCCATGTGTCAGAATAGAACTGTGCTCCACAGGGTTTTCTTTTTTAAAGAAAATTTAAAACTATTTATTAGCTCTTTAAAGAATAGTTCATTAATATTAACATAGGTAATACATTTTGATGAAAAATTACTACATTTTCCAAACCAAAAAAAAAGAAATTCAGGTAGAAGAGTGGCGCCATTTTACATTTTTGCACCTTTTTACGGTCTAGCTTAATAGAGGGAAGTTGAATTCTCATACGTGCTCTGCATATGGTCATTTACAATGTCACCGTCACCGCCGCCCCCGCCACACACACACAGCCTGTGGAGAATTCAGCCGTATACAACTCATCTGAGAAGAGAAAGAGAGTGAAGAAGCAAATAATGTCTTAGTATTATTACGAATATGGTTTTTTTTACCTTGCTAATGCAAAAGGGAAAATTAATAACAAACATCTTACTTTGACTTTAAGCTTTTCTTACCCACAAAACCAAATAGTCGGTAAAAAAAATTCCTGACCCAAATTAATCCTGCCAGCACTTTTATTTCACCGAAAATTGCTCATCTTTTCTTTCCTGTTTGAAGCCAGGCTTACTAAATTTGAATGTCAAAAGATGTGGCTGCAGGTGTGGAGGCAGAAGCCACCTTGTGACCTGGTATCTCAGTAAAAGGGGGATTAAGGTGCAATGGATCACATTAAGATTAGCCAATAGTTGATCTTCTGTTCTTCTCCCTTCTCTTCTCTTTTTTTTTAAATTTTATTGTTGTACTTTAAGTGAAAGTTTACAATTCAAGTTAGCCTCTCATACAAAAATTTATACATACATTGTTATGTGACCCTAGTTACTCTCCCTATACTATGACAGCACACTCCTCCTTTCCACCCCTGATTTCCCGTATCCATTCAATCAGCTCCTGACCCTCTCTGCCTTCTCATCTCACCTCTGGACAGGAGCTGCCCATTTGGTCTCACGTATCTACTTGAGCTAAGAAGCACACTCTTCACAAGTATCATTTTATGTCCCATAGTCCAGTCTAATCTTTGTCTGAAGAGTTGGCCTTGGGAATTGTTTTAGTTCCGGGTTGACAGTTTGGGGGCCATGCCTTCTGCGGTTCCTCCATCTCAGTCAGACCATTAAGTCTGGCCTTTTTACTAGAATTTGAGTTCTGCGCCCTACTTTTCTCCTGCTCCATCATGGACTCTCTGGTGTGTTCCCTGTCAGGGTGCTCATTGGTGGTAGCCGGACACCATCTAGTTCTTCTGGTCTCAGGTTTATGCCGTCTCTGGTTTGTGTGGCCCTTTCTGTCTTGAGCTAATACTTTCCTTGTGACTTTGGAGTTCTTCATTCTCCTTTACTCCAGGTGGCTTGGGACCAACTGATCCATCTTAAATGGCTGTTTGCTAGCTTTTAAGACCCCAGATGCCACTCACCAAAGTAGGATGCAGAACATTTTCTTAATAAACTTTCTTATGCCAATTGACCTAAATGTCCCCTGAAAGCATGGTCCCCAGACCCCTGCCCCCGCTACTCTGTCCCTCGAAGTGTTTGGTTGTATTCAGGAAACGTCTTAGCTTTGGTTTAGTCCAGTTCCACAGGGTTTTCAATGGCTGATTTGTTAGAAGTAGATTACCAGGGCTTTTCTTCTGAGCTGCCTCTGGGTGAACTCCAACCTCTAACCTTTCTGTTAGCAGCATGTTAACTGTTTGAATCACCCAGGGACTTCTGAGAGGAGACAGTAGGGAACAAATGTCTCAGAGTTAAGGCACCAGGCTCAGTAACCCATGGATTGGTCCCACCTCTCCTGACAATGTTCCCACCTCCCTGTCAGGTGATGCAAAGTTTACAGGAGTGAGTGGGCATTGTGAAATGTTTGTTGGGAAGAAGAGTTCGTTCTCTCTATATATATACCCTAAGGCCACAATAGCTGAAGTAGATTTCAGTATACTTGCCCTTTTCCTTTTTTGTGAGACAAAAACACGATGACAATGTACCCAGTCTCAGGGACATTTTCTTCTTTTCCTCTTACAAGACAGTTTTTATTGAAGTATAAGTACGAGACAATTTCAAATGGGAAAATGATTTCTACGATAACCTCATCACCCATCATAATGATTTTCCCTTCAAGTCTTTGCATGCACATACATTTTTCAGGTAATTAACCTTAGTATAAATGTAACTAACATTTTTTTGTACTTTTAAATTCAGGACGTTAATTAACATCTCTATTAGGGCACAGAATAAGCTTTTTTCACTTTGTGTAACAAAAAGACCGGAAAAGCAGCAGTTTAAAGAAGACAAAAGTTTATTTCTCTTTCACATAAGAGTCCAAAGATAAGTTTCTACCTCTCCAAGTACAGCTACTACAGTTACTATCATTACTATTACCATACCTCTGTTAATACTACCGGAGCAGTGGTGGCGCAGTGGTTAAGAGCTACGGCTGCTAACCAACAGGTCAGCAGTTTGAATCCACAAGCTGTTCCTTGGAAACCCTATGGGGCAGTTCAACTCTGTCCTATAGAGTCGCTGTGAGTCAGAATCGACTTGATGGCAATGGGTTTATGTACGAGGTAATGCGCTCTGTGCTTCAAATGTGATAATCCCTTTTAATCCCGACATTGTCTTTGTTGTTGTTCGTTGCTGTTGTGTTGGTTGTGACTCGCGGTGACCCCGTTTACAACAGAACAAAATGTTGCCCAGTCTCGTGTCATTTTCAGGATCATTGCTATGCCCAAGTCCATTGCTGTGGCCACTGTGTGTTCGCAGTGCCTGTCAACCAAGGAGTCTCATCTTCTAGCACTATATCAGACAGTATTTTGTTATGATCTGTAGGGTTTTCATTGGCTAATTTTCAGAAGTAGATTGCCAGGCCTTTCTTCTTAGTCTGTCTTAGTCTGGAAGCTCCGCTGAAACCTGTCCACTGTGGTTGACCCTGTATAGTTGAAATAATGGTGGCATCCTAACAACATGGAAGCCACCCCAGTACAATACACTGACAGACAGGTGGTGAAACGTTATCCTTAGGAGTACCAAACCCAAACCCATTGCCACTGAGTAGATTTAGACTCATGGCAACCCTATAGGACAGAATAGAACTGCCCTGTAGGGTTTCCAAGGCTATAATCTTTATGGAAGAAGATTGCAACATCTTTCTTCCGCGGAGCGGCTCATGGGTTCAAACCTCTGACATTTTGGTTAGCAGCTGAGCACTTAACCACTGCACCACAGGGCTCCTTTCCTTAGGAGTAGGTAATATTTTTGTACACATTTTACAGATGAGGAAAATTCGTTTGCCCGAGATCCCTCAGCCAGCACGTGACAGAGCCAGGTATGATTTCAGAAGCCCTGCCTTCAAGCCCACTCATAATCATTATGCAACACAGCCTCCAAGTCTGGAAGGGCCCGTGATGGGATCCAGGTCAGAGTCACCTGGTCAGAGTCACCAATCTGGGTAAAGATGGGATCCGAGGCCTCCAGCTGAAAACAAGAAGGGACGATTCCTGAGTAACTGCCTGGAATGCTGGGGAATACTTGAGACTGGCTTTTGTTGACAGGTTTAAGGGACCAGGGGAAGAAGGGCAGATCAGTCAGGGTTCTTGATTACAAGAAACAGAGATCACCCCTGCCAACATAATGAAAACGGAATTTATTGACAGGACTTGAGGTAGCTCAAAGACTTGACGAGAAGGCTGGAGGACAAGGCTTAGAAGCGGGCAGGCAGAGGGCAGCCAGGACCCAGCCAAAGCCGAGGCTCAAAGCCAGTCCACCGTGGGACCCCATGGCTGCCCCTGACTAACAGCAGCCACCACGGCTTGCACCGAGACCTCCCATCTGCAGCCTGGCCACAGCTACCAGCACAGCTGCCACAGCTACCAGTCCCTGGCCACTGGACATGGTTTCTGCTGCCTCTGCCACCCCATCAGAACAGCTCCTCCTGGTTCCCGATTCTTTGTGTACTTTAATCAAGCATGACTCTTGAGATGACTAGAACACAGCTTCATTTCTGTCTCTCACTGAAATTTTTCTCCTGCCCCCCAAAGAGGTCCCATGACTTTTCTGTTCATTGTTAGGTAATATTTTATGTCACTTAAAGTCTCAAAACATAGTCTCAGTTCTATAAGTAGAATACCCAGTACTGTATATTAACTACACCTCTGAATTTGGTTTAGAGTTAAATCTTCTCTCCCTCACCTTCCAAGACCAGCTTCAGGACCAGCCTCGTCTTGGGGGGAGTGGGTGTGATCAATCTCTTCTCTCTCTGTTTTTCCTTCATCCTCAGCTTACAGACTGAGGGCCCCAGGTTTGGGCATGGAGAAGGGGAAGCAGGAAACGAGGAAAGTTCTGACTTGCCTGGGCTTTATACTCCTCCAGCAGAGCTCTTTCCCTTTCTCAGAGACCCCAGTGTTGCTGGGCGGCCTCTCCTGCAGGTCCTCTGACCCGCTGAACACGCTCCATCCTGAGATCACCACCTGCTTTGCAGACTTGTAGGAAGCCTGAAGTTCACTTCTAGCCTTCTTTCTGCTGAGGTCCCACCACTTCCCTGGGCCAGTTCTTCCTCTTGCAGCAAGCCCACATCTGGAAAATGCATTTTTGTACCCACAGGCTCTGGGAGGAAGGCTGATCCCAAGGTAGAAGGTACTCTTCTTCCTTCCAGCTTGCCCCCTGGGACCTACATTCCTATAGAAGTCCCAGGTGTCTGGGGCTTATGCCACTTTGATCGCTGCTGGGAGGGAGAGTTGAGTTCTTTATGCACACAACACAGCATCTCTCTCTTTCTCTCTTTCTCTCTCTCTCTCTCTCTCACACACACACACACACACACACACACACACACACACACACACACGCACAGCCATCCTCCCTTGCCTTTAGCTTTCTCAGATCTGTATCAGGCACCAGCCCAGTGAGCCTCCAAACCCCAGAGGACACACTTTAGCCACTGTCTCTAGGCTTCAGATGGTAGCCCCACCCCTCCTCTCACAGATATTGTTGTTGTTAGTTGCCTTCGAGTCAATTCTGACTCATGTCAACCCGATGTGTCATAGAGTAGAACTACCTCATTGGGTTTTCAAGGTTGTGACCTTTTGGAAGCAGATCACCAGGCCTGTCTTCCCAGGTGCCTCTGGGTAGGGCCTAACCACCAGCCTTTCAGTTAGTAGTCTAGTGCTTAACTGTTTGCATCACTCACAGCAGCTCTCTCCAAATCCAACACTCTTGAATTCACCAGATACCAACCATGAACTTCTGTATCGTGGTGTCTCACACCCTTTGATATCTTTTTGTCTGTCTCAGTGGCTTGGCTGAAATGTAGTCTTACCCCTGCTTCTAATTGGCTGTTTGGGGTGGTCCTTTCTGATTGGTGGAGACTGTCTCCCACCAGGGCTCCTGCAGTGGGGAATCCCACAGACTCAGGAGGAGTCTTGGATGCTGGGCAGCCAGGTCACAGATAGCCTCCCCTCCGAGGAAATATCCCATCCCTCCACACATGCTCATACACAGGCCTGGGAATTGGGCTGTATTTTTCCATTTGTCAAATGATGCGCGGAGTTGGTGGGGGGCAGACGTTCCTCAGGAGCTTTGTTAAAGCAAACCATATTCGCTGCTCTTTGGTAGGGCAGCAGGCATGAAGAATGAATAACTTTTGCATCAAGGAAACATAAAACAGTCTCAGTGCCTCCCCCCACCCCAAACTGCACCTTTCTAATCTCGGAGGGAGCCGGGGAGAGGCAAAGGGGAAAGGAAAAACAATGGTGGCAGAAAATGAGGAAATGTAGAGGAAGACCTTTTGCATAAACCCTCTATAAATCAACCCTAGCAGACTCTGGGCAGTTGATTGCGTTTTCATGACCTCTGGGTCCTCTGCATCCGTCCCTCCCTCCCTCTTGTAACTCTTCACACCTATTTTGCAGCTTAGGGGCAAGAGAGCAGTGCTCAGGATTGCATTTTTTTTTTCCTATCCTTTTCTGAAACTGCAGGTGACTCTGTTCTCATATGCACTGTTGGTAGTTTTTACAAGACTTACAAAGACTTGAAATCTCATCATCCTACCCCCAAGCCAGCTATGCATTCTGGTGAGTCTGCAGAGGCAGTCAGGAGGCATTTGCTAACTCCCCTTCAGAATGATGCTGCTTCATGTAACCTTTAGGCTGCCAGCTTGTGAGGATGGCACAGGACTGAGCAAGTTTCCTTCTGTTATAAATAAGGTTGATTCACAGCGACCTTATTTGTAACAGAAGGAAGCGTGCCTAGTCCTGTGCCATCCTCACAGTAGTAGGTATGTTTGAGCCCATTGTTGCAGCCACTGTGTCATTCCATCTCGTTGAGGGTCTTCCTCTTTTTTGCTGACCCCTACTTTACCAAGCATGATATACTCCTCTAAGGATTGGTCCCTCCAGATAAAGTGTCCGAAGTAAGCAAGACAAAGTCTTGCCATCCTTGCTTCTAAGGAGCTCTTTGGCTATACTTCTTGCAAGACAGATTTGTTCATTCTTCTGGAAGTCCATGGCATACTCAGTATTCTTTGCCAACACCACAATTCAAAGGCGTCAATTCTTCTTCGGTCTTCCTTATTCACTGTCCAGCTTTCGCATGCATGTAAGGTGATTGAAAATACCATGGCTTGGGTCGGGAGCAACCAAGAAGTCAAATGACGTGTTGCATTGGGCAAATCTGCTGCAAAAGGCCTCTTTAAAATCTTAAAAAGCAAAGATGTCGCTTTGATGACTAAGGTGTGCCTGACCCAAGCCATGGCTACCAACTTGAAAAGCTGTAAAAGCAGTGCTTCCCAGATTTCACAGACCAATATATTTTTTTAAATGGAAAGAAACTTATTTTGCCAGGTAAAGATATATAGAAAAAAGAAAACTAAAAATTGATATATCCCAGCACCTTTCTTTTTATAAAAGAAAAAAAAATTCTTGCGTGTACATATACATACACACACACAATAGGATTAATCTCAGAATAAATAGAGCTCTTTAAACTCAATGCATTTAGGGTTTTTTTGTTTTTTGTTTTTGTGGAAAAACTCCCAACATTGTCCTTATTTTTCTCATTTGGTTGATGACTATTGAAAATGTCACTGTAGTCTGGTCCTTGAATTAGAGTTTGGAAAACACAAGCTAAGGTTACTGAATTAGTCACAAGGTTAAGAAGGGCTCAAACATATACACAGCTCCATGTCTCCTTGTGTTTGAGAGTCCTGTCTTGATTCGTCATTCAACACATATCCACGGATTGCCTAGTTCCCTCTGGGCCCTGAGTTTGGTGCTGGAAAGACGTGCTGGTCTCTGACCTCAAAGGAGAATGTAGTTTAGAGAGGGAACACAGAAATGTCGCTTCCACCAGAGGCCCTCCCAGACCATCCCACCTGAAGTGGCAGTTGAGACACCCCCACTCCACTCCAGCGATTCCCTAACAAGTCACCTTTTTCTTTTTCTTCATAGCCCTTGTCATAACAGAAATGACCTTGTTCATGTCTTTGCTTCCTCCTTTGTGGCTTGTCTCCCCTGCTTAGAACATAAACCCCAGGAGCGCAAGAAACTTCTCTGCATTATTCACCACTGGGGCTCGAGCACAGAGCGACGAGGGGTTCCCCGGGGCAGCTGATGCAGGGTGTGGTCCTAGGATTGGAGGAGGGTAGTAGGGCTCTGCACCCTATAGCCCAGTGTCTTTTATACCATAACCGCTTCGCATCACTCATTGACTGTATGGAAGAAATTGTAGGCCATCAGTAGTCTGACTTATGAAGTAATGGAGTCCCAGTCAGAAAAGTAATTTAGAATGGAATAGGGTGTTTCTTTAGAGAAGGGAAAAAAAGGAAAAAAATCTGCTTTCTAATATATACTTGCTTTACCAGGGACATGGAGGTTGATAGAAGGCCATGTTGCTGTTGTTGCCATTGAGTCAACTCCAGCTCATGGCAACCCCATGTACAAGACAACGAAACGTTGCCCGGTCCTGACCACATTTACAATCGTTGGTCTGCTTGAGTCGATTGTTGTGACCACTTTATATTCTGAGTGCCTTCCAACCTAGGGGGCTCATCTTCCAGCACTATAATGGACAATATTTTGTTGTGACCCAGAGGGTTTTCACTGGCTAATTTTCATAAGTAGATCTCCGGGCCTTTCTTCCTAATCTGTCTTAGTCTGGAAGTTCTGCTGAAACCTGTCCATCATGGATGACCTTGCTGGTATTTGAAATACCAGTGGCATAGCTTCCAGCATCACAGCAACGCACAAACCACCACAGTATGTCAAACTGACAGATGGGTGATGGAGAAGGCCACAGGGGATATTTAAAATGGAAAACTCAGCAGCTACCTCTCCCCATTCTTCCCAGTGGAAATCAGCAGGGCCGAACAAAGCGTGCTGGTGGCAGGAGAGAGGGTCACAAGTCACCTTGCCAGGTCGCTACTGTTGTCACTGGAAATAGTGGGGAGCTGGTTCACAGGCAAGACCAGGGCCCGGCATTAGCATTCTGACTCCATTCTGGCAGGTGTGAGTGCTGCCTCTGTGTAATTGTTTCTCAGAGGTGGTGGTAGTTACAGAGAAGTGGAGGCAAGCTCTTTCCACTGTGTGTAGCTACAGGAAGGCAGGCTGGGGCGAAGCTCAAAGCAGCGCTCTGCGTTTGGGGAAGAGATCAGATTGTACAGGTGGTAATGGTAGTGCTAGTTAATGTTTGCTTAGAATTTACTGGCATCAGAAATCATCTCACAAAAATCATACGAAATAAATATGGTCATTATCTCCTCCTCTTCATGCACAAGAAAAATGAAGCTCCAAGGGTTAAGGTCGCATTGCTGATATATGACATCATGCAGACTCGAAGCCACGTCTGCCTGCCTCCAGTGCATGGAACCCCTCTGCTCTTCTGCTCTGAGCTCTCCTTCCGCTAAAATGTGCATGGTTTTGTGACAAGCCCCAGAGCTCCATGGCTAAATTTAGAAACTGCAGTAACAACGATAGTAATAACAGCAATAGACAATAACAACTGGACACCTACTATGTGTCAGGCACTGTACAGGTACTCTGAGCACATTAATGCATTTAATCCTCGTAACAGCCTTGCAGGGTGGGAATTATTATTCCCATTATGAAGGTGAGAAACAGTCTTAGGAGTTTAAATGAATCTCCCAAGTCACACAGCCATGAAGTAATAGATTCAGAATTTAAACTCAAGTTTGTCTGACTTCAAAGCCAAATCCTCCCTCAAAAGCATCATCCTGTGGGAAATGACTTATTCAGCAAGTCTGTATTGACCACTTACTGTATGCCAGGCACTGTCTAGAAAATGGTGAATAGGCACTGTTGCTGTTGCTAGGTGCCATCAAGTTGGTTCTGACTCAAGGCACCAAAATCCTTGCCTCATGGCACTTGCATTCTGGAGGAGGAAAGAGACTACAATCATGGAAATAAAAAACAAAAAACCAGTTGCTGGGGAGTTGACTCCAGCTATGGCGACTCCATGTGTGTCAGAGTAGAACTGTGCTCATAGGGTTGTCAATGACTGATTTGCCAGGCCTTTCTTTCAAGTCACCTCTGGGTAGATTTGAACCTCCAACCTTTCAGTTAGCAGCTGAGCACATAACTGCAAAACCCAGGGACTTCTGAAAATAAATAAGTATAATTTCACCTAATTATAGGTTATAAGGAGCCCTGGTGGCATAGTGACTAAGAGCTCAGCTGCTAACCAAAAGGTTGGCAGTTCAAATCCAACAGCCACTCCTTGGAAACACTGTGGGGCAGTTCCGCTCTGTCCTATAGGGTCTCTATGAGTCAGAATCGACTCAACAACAGCAGGTTTGGTTTTTATAGGTTATAAAAAAGCAAAACGGAGTAATGAGGCAGGAAATGACTGTAGCAGGGAGCCGGGTAGATGAGGAGAGCCTGTTGTGATCAGGCATCAATGAGGAGTCCATCTGAACAACAGGCTGACTTTGACTGCTGTGTTGAGCAGAGACTGTAGGCTGGCAGAGAAGCAGGGAGACCAGATAGGAGGTGACTGCAATAATCTAGGTTAGAGATGAGGATGGCTTGGACCAGGGTGGTGGTAGTAGAGATGGTGGGAGATGGTTGGATTCCGACTTTGTTTTGAAGTGAACCAACCAGATTTGTTGATAGATTGGATGTAGAGTGTGTGAAAAGCGGTGGAGTCAAGGGTGACACCAGGATTTTGGCCTGAATAACTGGAGGAATGGAATGGCCATTTACTGAAATGAGAAGACTGGAGGATCAGGAGTTCAATTTTATTTGTTTGTGCTTGTGATGTCTATTACTCATCTAAGGAGAGATGTCGAAAGGCCACTGTGATTTATGAGTCTGGAATTCAACGGAGTGTTCTGGAATAACTATGTACCATATGTCATCAAATCTACAATGTCATTGACTGTAAGATCACCATTATTTTATTTTCAGAAAAGCACTGCCGGTTAAACGAGGACACATCACAATCTCAGAGGCATTAAAATGTGAGAAAAAAAAATGTATGTCTATAGGGTTGCTATGAGTGGGAATCGACTCAATGGCAACGGGTTTGGTTTTTTTGGTTTTTAGAATCAATGGCATATAGTTAAGTTTGGGAGTTTCCAGCATATAAAACCAAACCCACTGCCATCGAGTTGTTCTGACTCATAGTGACCCTATAGGACAGAGTAAAGCTGCCCCATAGGGTTTCCAAGGCTGTAAATCTTCGCAGAAACAGACTGCCATATCTTTCTCCCACAGCCCTGTGGCGCAGTGGGTAAGTGCTTGGCTGCTAACTGAAAAGTCAGCGGTTTGAACCCACCCACCACTTTTTGGGAGAAAGATGTGGCAGTCTGCTTCTGTAAAGATTTACAGCCTTGGAAACCCCATGGGGCAGTTCTACTTCTAGCATATAGATGGTATTAAGGGCCGTGAGAGTTGATGAAATCACCAAGGAAGGGATAGAGGATAGAGAGAAAAAATAGAGAAACAAGGACTGAGCTCTGGGACACTCCAGAGTCTGAAGTAGGGATACTCCTGACCCAGTTCCAGCCAAATGCAAAGTCGGACCAGTTAAAGCTGTTCTTCTGAGGCGGGTGCCATTATGGCACTGTTCTGCAGAACTTCAGTCTAAGGATGAGGAGTTCAGTGGCAGGACAGCCAGGGTGTGACACATGGTGTCATCTGACACTAGCTGCTGGCATTGTCCAGAAAGTCCAAACCTTTGGACTTGCCTGGGTTCAAACTTCTCCCCGATTTCCTCATCAGTATTGTGTGAATATAACGTCTTCCCTATTGCCCTCCAAACCCAGAAAACAAACCAGTCTCTTCCTTTCCATGGGCTTCAGTTTCTGCACCTGTACAATGGAAGGGTTGGACAGGATGATCTCTAAGCCTTTTTCCAGCTCAGTCGTTATGGTAACAACAATAATACTAGCTACAGTACACTGAGCATCTACTAGATGATTTATAGAAACATAATCACCATAAATGACCCTATTGTTGTCAGTTGCTGTTAGTTAGCTCCCACTCTCGGAGACCTTATGTATAACAGAACAAAACCGGTTATATATAATCCAGTGCTGCGCCATCCTCACAATTGTTGGTATGTTTGAGCCCATTGTTGCAGTCACCGTGTCAATCCATCTCATGGAGGGTTTCCCTCATTTTCACTGACCTTCCTCTTACCAAACACAATGGCCTATTGTAGAGAATAAACAACCCTACAAGGTAAGTATTATAATTCCCATTTCACAGAAGAGGCAACTGAGGCAGAGATGGGACAGGCCACTCATAGTGGTGGAGCTAGGCTGCAAACCAGGGTATTTAAGGCCAAGGGCTCAGGATTCCACCAAGTCCCCTGCCTCCCTGCTGGTATTGGCATGTAGTCCTAAATAGCAAGTGGCCAGCACCCAAGGGTAGCCCTTTCCCATGGTACCACAAGGGAACTTCAAGGGGTTTCCCCATGTAAACAGGGCATGTAATTTGCCTCGGAGACCTACTGCGTTTGAGGAAATGCTGCATCCCAAGCTTGTATGCAAAGGGAGTGACCCCAGGAAAGGTCGACAGAAAGGGGGACCACCGATGTTGGGGTGTAGAGGTAAGTCATACCCGATCCTGTGTACTCTGAGTTCTGTGCTCTTTTGACCACATTAGTTACAAATCCAAGACTAGTATTCTCACAGAGTGCTGCTCAATGGGCCTCCCTTGGTCCCATTGGTCAGGGAAGGGCTGGTGAAGGCCACCTGGCCTTCTCTGTTGTGACAAGAAGGTTTCTTGAGAAGGAGGTGGAAGGAGAAAGTGGATTTGAGCGGGAGTTCTGGTGAGGGGATGAAGCCAGCTGTTGGGCTAAGCCCAATCATGGAGCTGACCAGAGTCCGTCATAGTCAGCACTTCTGCCAGGATTAGAGTGCAGACCAGTGTTTCTTAACCTCAGTGCTATTGGCAATTTGGGCTATATAAATCTTTGTGGCAGGGGATTGTCCTGTGCATTGTAGGACATTTAGCAGCATCCCTGCCGTTGCCCACAAGAGGCCAGTAACACCACCCTCCCGCCAATTGTGACAACCCAAAATGTATCCAGACATTTCCAGGTGTCCCCTGAAGGGCAAAAGTGACCCCTTGGTTGAGAACCACCGGGCCAGACAATTCCTTCACTCTTCTAAGAAGGTCATCAGCTGACCACTTCCACACATATCCCGATGTCCGGCTCGGCCTTCCGGAGAATTTCCTCTCTTTGGAGTCTGGCTACAGGGCCAAGTGAAATCTGGACCCATTGTCACCAGGTTCTCCTGGTCCTTTCAGTGATTGTCCTCCTGGGACCCCCTCATGCCGATATCTCCTCTGGGACAATCACCCCCTCTCTCACTAGTCTCCATCCCAGCCAGGCACCTTCTCCTTATTCCTCAGGCACGTCAAACTTGTCCCTACCTCAGAGAATTTGCCCTTGCTATGCATGTGAAAGCTGGGCAATGAATAAGGAAGATGGAAGAAGAATCGATGCCTTTGAATTACCGGGTTGGTGAAGAATGTTGAATATACCACAGACTGCCAAAAGAACGAACAAATCTGTCTTAGAGGAAGTACAGCCAGAATGCTCCTTGAATGCGAGGATGGTGAGACTTCATCTCACCTACTTTGGACATGTTATCAGGAGGGACCAGTCCCTGGAGAAGGACATCATGCCTGGTAAAGTAGAGGGTCAGAGAAAAAGAGAAAGACCCTCAACAAGATGGATTGACACAGTGGCTGCAACAATAGGCTCAAGCATAACAATGATTGTGAGGATGGCACAGGAGCGGGCAGTGTTTTGTTCTGTTGTACACAGGGTCACTGTGAGTCAGAACTGACTCGATGGCACCTAACAACAACATTCCTCTCCCTGTGTGGCTCTTTCTCGTCATTCAGGTCTCTATTCACATGGCCCTCCTGGATTATCCTTCCAGTTACTCCTTACTCCATCTTCCTCTGTAGTGTCTTCAGAGCATTTGCCCCCCTATTATATCATCTTGGAGGCCTGGTAGTGCAGTGGTTAAGAGCTCAGCTGCTAACCAAAAGCTTGGCCGTTTGAATCCACCAGCCGCTCCTTGGAAACCCTATGGGGCAGTTCTACTCTGTCCTATAGGGTTGCTGTGAGTCGGAATCGACTCGATGGCAGTGGGTTTGGTTTGGTTTTGATATCATCTTGCTCATTTATTTGTTTCTTGCTTATCTCTCTCACTAAACTATATGCTCCCTAAGAGCAGAGACCTGCCCCGATCTGTTTCCTGCTGTTTCCACAGCACCAACTGCAGTGTGTGGCTAATCATTGGTTGAATGACTTTGGTAAACACTGGTTGAGCACCTGTTCTGTGCTGGGCACTGCACTAGGAGCTGTGAATACCAAGTTGAATAGCACAGTCCCTGTCTCCTGGGAATTTGGTGGCTTGGGGCAGGAGAACAATGAAGGAGGTGGGACAGAGAAGTATGGGAAAACAGAGCAGGGAGCAGGTAAACCTGCCTGGCAAGTGAGGAGGAGATCCCCCCGGCAGGTAGTTAGAGAAAAGGGGGAGCTCACAGCATTTGCAGAGACATAGTGATACAGGGGATCCTGGATGGTGCCCTGGGCCAGGGGCACAGGAAAAGGGCAATGGCACAAAGTTTGAAGCTACTGGAGGACCAGTGCAATGTCTGAAGCAACAGGAGAGGAGCGTGATGGAGTAAAGGAGGCCAAATGAAAGGCCTTGAATCCCATACCAGGAAACTTAGACCTGATCTGTAGCAAAAAGGAGTCATGGAGGCTAATGGTTATGGAGGTAGGCTTTGAAGTTAGTTTCAGATCCTGGTTCAAATCCTCACTCTGTCACTTCTGAACAGTGTGGCTGGCCCAGTAACTTCACATCTGAACCTCAGTTTGCTCATTTTGGAAATGGGGTTAATATTTATCTTGCAGTGTTGTTGTGAATGTCAAATGAGTGCTTAGCACAGTGCCTGGTACATAGCAATTGCTCAATAAATCATTGCATTTCCTGTTGGTCTGGCTAACAAGGAGCCATTGGAGGTTTCCCAAGTAAATGAGAGATGTGATAGAGTTGCATTTTAGCAAGATTGTTCAGGCAGTGGTGTGGAGGGGGGCTTGGCAGTGGCCCTGGGGAAAGCAGGTAAAACGGGAACCAGGGAGAAGCTGCTGGAATTAAAGGGGGAAGTAGAGGAGGGCATGGATCCCAGGACTGTGGTGCATCAGCAGCGGGAGATGCAGCCAGACTTTGCCCCTCAAAGTAAGAGTGCAGAAGGGAGAGGAGGAACCCAAGGCTGACTGGTGGTAGAGACCTAAGATGAGAACCAGGTGGGAACTATGGCTCGGCTTGACCTGGGGCCACTCACCAGCTGATGGCCTCTGCCTTCCAGAAGATGCAGCCAGCCCTGCATTTCAGACTGTTCTCATAGTGAGAAAGGGTGGCTTGCCATTTGTATTGGGTAATATACTTTTAATTAAAATGGTAATCATTTGAGCATCCCTTAAAGTTTTGCTTCGGGAATTTGCCTTCTTGCAAGTTCTGCCCTAATTGTTGTTAGGTGCCATCGAGTCATTTCCAACACATAGTGACCCTACGTACAACAGAATGAAGCACAGCCTGGTCCTGCGCTATCCTCGTAATCGTGCTGTGTTTGAGCCCATTGTTGCAGCCACTGTGTCAATCCATTGTGTTGAGGGTCTTCCTCTTTTTTGCTGACCCTCTACCAAGCATGATGTCCTTCTCCAGAGACTGGATCCTCCTAATAACATGTCTGAAGTACATGAGATGAAGTCTCACCGTCCTCACTTCAAAGGAGCACTCTGGCTGTACTTCTTCCAAGACAGATTTGTTCATTCTTCTGGCAGTCCATGGTATTCAATATTCTTTGCCAACACCATAATTCAAATGCATCAGTTCTTCTTTGGTCTTCTTTATTCATTGTCCAGCTTTCACATGCATATGAGGTGATTGCCCTAATTATCATTCTCTTTATCCCTTATTAATAAATTATGTCTCAGCAGTTTCATCCACTGCCTTTGATCATAGGATCTCGTCATTCACGAGCCCAGTTCCATTCCCTGTTGACATTTACAGTGCAGTGGGCCCAGCCAGGCCTAACGTGGGGGGTTGAGAATTAGGGTTCTCAATTAACTTTCAACAACATAAGGATCCATCTTCTTGCTGTCCGGCTGAGCCCCAGGCAAGCACACACCATATGTGCCTCCCAAGGTCAAGGGTATAAGACCTCTTGGGTGATGACCTTTTGATGAAGCCCCTAGAATTAGGCAGATAGGCCCAAGGCAGTGGCCACAGATAGATTAGGGCCTGGTACCATAACTAGGAAAACAGGAGCAGAAGAGCCAATGGACTGGCTCACAGACTTCAATCCCGGGCTCAGAAAGGTTAAGTAACTTGATTAAGCCCACAAAGCCAGGTAGTTGAAGGTTAGGGAGTCAATAGGGAAGTAACATCTATTGGGTTACCTATTATGTGCCAGGAGCCCTGTGGCGCCGAGGTTGAGCTACTCCTGCTAACCAAAAGGTTGGCAGTTTGAATCCACCAGCTGCTCCTTGGAAACCCTATAGGGCAGTTCTACTCTGTCGTATAGGGTTGGTATGAGTTGGAATTGACTCAATGACAATGAGTTTTATTTTGTTTTGTTTTTTAATTATATGCCAAGTCCTGTGTTAAGTGCTATATGTACCAGTACTAGCTGTAGTCGAGTTGATTCCAGCTCATGGTGACCCCACGTGTGTCAGAGTGGAACTGTGCTCCGTAAGGTTTTCAGTGGCTGATTTTTTGGCAGTAGATCACCATGTCTTTCTTCCGAGGTGCCTCTAGGTGGACTCACACCTCCAACCTTTCTGTTAACAGCTGAGCATGTGAACCATTTGCACCACCGAGGGACTCCATTTTATGTACATGGTTACCTTTTAATCTTCCAAGCCATCTTACAGGTGTAGTCAGTTTTGTCTCCAGTCTCCAGAAGAGGAAAGAAAGACTTAACGAGTTCAGCAAATTCCCTAAAGTTACCCAGCTGGCAAGAGGCCTCAGTGACATTCAAATTGAGGTCTGTTTGACTTCCAAGACCTCTCTATGTCTGCTGCACCATGCTGGTGGATCAGAACTGAGGCCTCCTGGTTTGAGCCATGCTGCCCTTTCCTTCTAGGCTGTATCTGGAAGGCACATTAGACCCTTGCTGCTCAGTGTATTCCAGGGACCAGAGGCATCAGCTCACCTGGGTATGTGTTAAAAATGCAGAATCTCAGGTCCCACCCCAGATATACAAATCAGAATCTGCATTTTTACAAGATCCCCTGATTTGCAGATACCCAATAAAGTTTGGGGAGCCCTGCCTTAGAAAACGTCTGGTGCAGCTCCTGGTTCTATAGATGAGGAAACTGAGGCCCAGAAGGGACAACTGATGACCAAGGTCACACAGTGAATTAGAGCAAGAGCTAGGACTGCAGCATGTAATTAAAGTCTATATCTGGGGAACCAAGGAGGACGCCTCAGTCTCATCTCTTCCATAGATGAGGCCAAGCCTCCTTATCAGGCCCTCAACTCACACTTACTCAGCTCTCCCCCTAGAATAAACCTTGCCAAACACATGCACGCCTCATCTAGGTGACCATGGAGAAGAGTACAGTCTACCACCCAGGTTCATTGTGTTTCCATTCATTCATTGAACATCCATTCATTCTTAGAGATGTGGTATGATTATCGACAAAGCTAAAAAATACATATAAATATATATGTTATATAGAGATACTTAAACCAGCAGAACCTATAGTGTAAAGTGAGGCCAATATATAAAACAAAATCAAGATCATTGTCGTAGTGGAGACCTGCCTGCTTGGTCTTCAAGGCTCCTCCTGAGGAACTTCCAGGACTTTGGAAATAAAAAGTGCCACAGGGAAGGTACAAACTGTGGAGAGGTAGAGTTCTAATTTCTTTCTCAACTCCACCATTTACCATGGTCCTGGACAAGGTAGTTTACCTCTCTGAAGGTCAGTTTACTCATCTGTAAAACGAAACTAATAATACCTCTCGCACTTTTGTTGTGATGATGGAATGGCATAATGCATGTAAAGTGCTTGGCATATATTACCTAATCAGTGATTGTTAGCTCCTTTCATTGAACCAGCTTTAACTGAGCACCTACTATGTGCCATGTGCCATCTGAGGAAATTAACTTCTTTATAAACCTTATTGGTAAAGAGTAAACCTACTCCTAATCTCGTTTCTAGTCGTTTGCTTTTCAAAGTAGGACTGTAGCTCCAGCTGCAAATCCCTCTTCAAATTTTTTTTTCTTAATTAAAAAAAATTGTTCTGGGAAAATAAACATAACATAAAACTTATCATTTTAACCATTTTTGAGTGTACAATTCAGTGGCATTAGGTACATTCACAATGTTGTGTAACCATCACTACAATCCATTTCCAGATGTTTTGTTTATCATTCCAACAGAACCTCTGTACCCATTAAACAATAACTTTCCATTACCCCTTTCTCCCAGCCCCTGATTTTTCTTAATTTTTAAAGGAGTAGAATTCAAAACCAGAAATCCATTTCAGAAAGTTCTGCCATTTTCCAGTTCTGTGGCCCCAGGCAAGGTACCTTCCCTCTCTGAAACTTTATGTCCTCATTGGTGACATGCCATCTCTGCAAGGTCTAAGGGAGGCTGGTGGTGCTGGTGTTTGCTGTCAAGTCAATTCCAACTCACAGCAACTCCATGTGACAGGGTAGAGCTTCCCCACAGAGTTTTCTAGGCTGTAATCTTTGTAGGAGCAGATTGCAAGGTCTTTCTCCCTCGGAACTGCTGGGTGGGTTCAAATTGCCAACCTTTTGGTGAGCAGCCAAGCGCTTAACCGTTGCGCCACCAAGGCCCCTTAAATGAGGTTAGCTCTATGTAATGTATCTTGAACATTTCCTAGCACAGAGTCAGGATTTCATGAACATTAGGCATTTGGGCAATTTTTGTGGATTTGGGCAAGGGTTGGACGAGACTTATCCTGTATGCAGAGCCATCCTGCAGATCCCTGACCTCTGCATCAATGGGAAGACTTGGCCACTGCTGAACTCTGGGCTGCTGAACCCAGGCTGTCAGAGTCAACAGAGCTGAGAGAGGGATGTGAGCCCACCTGTCACCTGTTCACCTCCTCCCTCCAGCCCACCCCAACCATGCCCAAGCCCAGAAGAAGCACTTGTAACTTACAGTGACTGTTTTAACCTCTTATGGAGTGGGAGGGAAAGACTTGGGAGTGTCAACTGCAGGCGAGCACTTTTCAAAGCTAAATTGGGCTTTGGTTCTAGAGGGCCTTCTGAAGCGGGGATTTATGGGAAGATGAGAATGAAGTAATTCCTCTGGCAGGTATCTGTTGAACCTGTCTTCTGTAGCAGGCCCTGTCCTCAGCACTGTAGGATGGAATGGTGATGATGATGATGATGACAATGAGACAGCGGTGCCTACTGGGCAGGAAGATGGCCGAGTAACTGCTCTACGTGGCCAGGAGCACTCAGTGCATCACCAGGTCATTCAGAGATCAACCGAGCATGCAGCTGCTCCAAGGCAAACATGTAGGTGGGGTTTGGAGAGCTCAGGTGGGAAATGGCAGTATGCACTGTTACCATCCCTTGGTGGTGCCTTTGCCGCCATAGACAGATGTGTCTTCCCTAGAAGCCTTCTCGGGAGGAAAGAAATAGAGCCGTTCAGTTCTATTTCCTTGGGATCCCTCTGGAGATTTGACATTTGTCCAGCACCTACTACTAATCCTCACAAGTCTCCCAAGGACAGTGTTATTCCCATTTAACAGATAAGGAAACTGTGACCCAGGAATGTTAAGTGACTTGTCCGAGGACATACACCAATGAGTGACAGAATCTACATGTGGTCCCTAGCCTTGGCCCTGAGCTGGTGGTCCAGAAGCTGAGGCCTAAGGCTATCCCATATTCCCAGTTGGTGCCCTAGGGGTTGAGGAAAATCACAATGGGGACTGAGAGCTATTTTAGCATTCTGAAAAGGCCAGCAAGTGTCTTTCACTTCATCATAGTCAGACGGCAGAGACATGAACATGGGCACAAATGTCTGTGCTTTTCACAAGAACTATATGGAGCTTTGGTGGCACAGTGTTAAGAGCTCAGCCACTAACCAAAAGGTCGACAGTTCAAATCCACCAGCTGCTCCTTGGAAACCCTATGGGGCAGTTCTGCTCTGTCCTGTAGGGTCACTATGAGTTGGAATTGACTCGATGGCAGCGGGTTTGGTTTTTGGTTTTATAAAAGGCTAATATGATAACTGTGCTTATTTCCTAGAGAGCCGGAGTTCGGGTTGTCAGTCATATATGCCTTTAATTAATAAAAAATGGAGACGTTAATTAATTACCTTTCTAAAAATTTGACTTGTTTAGGAGACAACAGCTTTCACATTGTGTGGTCCAGCGTGGGAAGGGGATTATAAAAGGAATCCCTGGGAGTCCACTAACAGCCCTCATTTGTGTTGAAGGAGAAAGTCAGTGGAACTGCAGGAGAATACTAACATAGGCACTGCCATGTGCAGTATTTTATTTAGTTCTCAGCAACCCAATAATAATAATAACAACAATGGCAGATAATAATAGCAATGGTAATAACAATAGCAGTTGACATGAATAAAATGCCCACTCTGTGCCAGGTGGTGTTCTAAGTCAACCCTGTAATAACCTTATGAGGAAAGTTTATTATTATCATCCCCACTTTACAGATGAGGAAACTGAGACTCAGAGAGATTTAAGTAACTTACCCAAAGTATCCTCCCTAATAAGTGATGGAGCCTGGATTTAAACCCAAATCTCCAAGTCCCCTTTCTGTTCACTGCACCATGCTCCCTCCCCCTGATTGGATTCTGTTTGTTGTACGGTTTGTTGTACGGTTGAGGCTGACAGTTTCACTTCAACATTTCAAGTATTGAGGACTTTAGAATTGGCCATCTGTCAGCAGCCACTAAGTGGACTTTGTCTTTTTCTCCTGATCTTAAGTGAATACTGAATATGGTCACTTTGCTGTCCATTTCCAGACCGGCTTTCTCTAGTCTGATAAACACATGGCTATATCAGATCTAATGCAAGTTCCTTTTTTAAGTCAAACAGATCTGGATCCAAGTCCTGGCTTTGCCACTTTCTGTGTGACCTTGGCAAATTATCTAATCTTCCTAAGCCTCAGTTTCTAGAACAGTAAAAGGGACATAATAATAGTACCTGCCCCCTATGGTTGTTATGAGGGTTAAGGGAGGAAATATATGTGACGGGCTTAGCCTGGAGGTAGCATTTTGCAGAGAAACCACCTGATCCCCAGAGAAACAAGCAACTTGCTAAGCTTACAACAAGGCTGCTAAGAGACGAGGGGCCAGAACTCAGACCCAGGTCAACCTACCTAACTACTCCTTTTGCAGTACCTGTGCTCTGCAGCAGGTTTGATGAGAAAATGCCACACAGAAAGCAGCTCAGACCAGTAGAGTCTCTCACTTTGCTTTTTTGTTCCTATATCTTTAAATATCACTGACAGCCAGGCACCATCTAGCTATACTGGACTCAGTCCGGTGGAGGCCTTGGCAGCGGTGGTCCATCAGTCCTTCGGACCAATCCTTTCCCTGTGCCCGGCTACCACCACTGACTGCTCTGACTGGGATCACAATAGAGGGTTCTGAACAGAGCTGGAGAAGGATGTAGAACAAAATTCTAACTCACAAAAAGAAGACCAGATTTACTGGCCTAAAGGAGACTGGAAAAACCCCTAGAGTGTGGCCCCCGGAAACCCTTTTAGTTTGGTGGTGAAGTCACTTCCAAGGTTCGCTGTCCGACCGGGAAGTGGACAGCCCCATAAAACCAAATGGGACTGGTGAGGCACAGCAGTCCAGGGACAAGGACTGTAGGGCAGAGGGGGACAGGAAAGCTGGTGATAGGGGACCTGAGGTTGAGTAAGGACAGTGTTGATGTGTTGTGAGGTCGTTAACCATTGTCATAGGGCAACATGTGTACTAACTGTTTAATGAGAAACTATTTTGTTCCGTAAGCCTTCATCTAAAGTGAGAATAGCAGCACAACTGGGAGAGCGTAGTCGATGTCACTGAACTGTGCGTGTAGAAATTTTTGAAATGCTGTATCTTTGGCTATGTATATTTTCATCAAAAAAAAAAAAAGGTCAAGAAGGGAAAGGGTTGACATGTCGTGGGGTTGTTAACCAATGTCATAAAATAATATGTGTACTACTACTTCATGAGGAACTATTTGTTCTGTAAACCTTCACCTGAAGTACGATAACAATAAATAAATAAATAAATACCACTGACATTGGAAGGGCTGTAGGGAGGTCCAATAGCCCAGTCAAGCTGTAACACATTTCTAGATTGACTTAACCCATCATTCAGCTTATCCATGACCTCTTCCGAGAGGTTTTCCCTGATCAGCCAATCTATGGAAGCTCACTGCTCATGTTCCAGCACACTCCCCTGTGTTATTTTTGAACTATAACTTTATTTTTTATGTATTAATGTCATAATCTGTGTAAGTTTGTGTTTTATTTAAGTTTTAATATTTATTTTCTGTTATTATTTTTTAATTAAATCTTTTCTTTTGAAATAATTATAGATTTACAAGTAGTTGTAAGAAATAACACAGAGAGGGACCATGTTCCCTTTACTGAGTTTCCCCCAATGGTAACATATTGCAAAATTATAGTACAATATCACCACCAGGATATTAACATTATGTATCTTTTTTTTTTTTTTTTTTTTTAATGTCTCTTTCCACTAGAATTTAAGGGCTGCTAAATTAGGGACTTTGTCTTGTTCAACATGATACTCCCAGCATCAAGAACAGTGCCTGGCATATGTTGTTGTTGTTATGTGCCGTCGAGTCAACTCTGACTCATAGTGACATTACGTACAACAGAACAAAACACTGCCTGGTCCTGCACCATCCTCACAGTCGTTTCTGCGTTTGAGCCCATTGTTGCAGCCCCTGTGTCAATCCATCTCTTTGAGGGTCTTCCTCTTTATCGCTGACCCTTACTTTACTAAGCATGATGTCCTTCTCCAAAGACTGGTTCCTCCTGATGACATGTCCAAAGTATGTAAGACAAAGTCTCCCTATCCTCGCTTCTAAGAACCATTCTGGCTATACTCCTTCCAAGACAGACTTGTTCATTCTTCTGGCAGTCCGTGGTATGTTCAATATTCTTCGCCAATACCATAATTCAAATACATCAATTCTTCATTGGTCTTCCTTATTCATTGTCCAGCTTTCACATGCATACGAGATGATTAAAAATACCATGCCTTGGGTCAGGCACACCTTGGTCCTTAAAGTGACATCTTTGCTTTTCAACACTTGAAAGAGGTCTTTTGCAGCAGATTTGCCCAGTGCAATAAGTCATTTGATTTCTTGACTGCTGCTTTCATGGGTGTTGATTGTGGATCCAAGTAAAATGAAATGCTTGACAATTTCAGTCTTTTCTCTGTTTATCATGATGTTGCTTATTAGTCCAGTTGTGAGGATTTTTGTTTTCTTTATGCTGAGGTGTAATCCATACTGAAGGCTGTGGTCTTTGATCTTCATCAGTAAGTGCCTCAAGTCGTATTCACTTTCAGCAAACAAGTTTGTGTCATCTGCATATCACAGGTTGATAATGAGTCTTTCCTCCAGTCCTGATGCCGCATTCTTCTTCATATAGTCCAGCTTCTGACATTATTTGCTCAGCACATAGACTGAATAAGTATGGTAAAACGATACAACCCCAATGTACACGTTTTCTGACTTTAAACCATGCAGTATTGCCTTGTTCTGTTCAAACAACTGCCTCTTAGTCTATGTACAGGTTCCTCATGAGCACAGTTAAGTGTTCTGGAATTCCCATTCTTCAAAATGTTATCCATAATTTGTTAGATCCCCGCAGTAAAATGCCTTTGCATAGCCAATAAAACACAGGCAAACATCTTTCTCGTATTCTCTGCTTTCAGCCAAGATCTGTCTTGTTTGCTAAATATGTGAATAGAAAATTTAATGCAAGGGCCCTGTGCCATTTTTCATCTCCACATTCCTCCCCTCTTCCCCATCTTCAGGTGACTTTGATGCCCAGGCAGCTCCTACTCAGCAAAGTCACAGGTTTCTTTAAGTTCTGTGCACTGAGTCTCATTAAGATCAGTTAGAGCAATGATCTTCAAACTGAGGGTATAGGAAGACTTTCCAAGGGGTATGCATGCATGCATAGTTTAAAGGGAATCAATTTCCAGATTCTTAACTTGCTTTTGTACTTTTTTCCAAAATCAATCTGCCCAAGAAGGAGATTGGGTTCACAGAGGCCCTTCTCCAACTTGACAAAAAATAGACCCCCTCCTTCATCCCAGATCATACCAGGATGTTTCAAACCACCCAAGGCATCAAACAAAGTGATAAATTAAAATATTAGTTTGGAGTAAGTCACCTTTAATGATTAACTAAGGTACCTTAAATGCACAGGGTTTCCAGTCTTTAGAATTGTTCATGTTCCTATTATAGGCGAAGCGTGGCGCCAGAAACAAGATCTTTGGGCTTGTATTGGGATGCTCTGAATCCAAAACAGCTTGAGCAGTATACTTTGGTGATGTCGATTCTTTTCAAGGTGCTTGGCATGTTTTTCAGGACCATCAGTTTTAAGCTATGTTGGATAAAACCCGTGGATAAAATTTGTATGTGATTGCTTTCAGATTTGGTATGCTTTATTAGATAAAGGTACTTCAAACTTATCTTTTTGAATCACATCATGAATTACTTCTTCCAATTATAGTTGGGCCTAATTTTATTTCTTATAATAAAATATATACTTGTTCTGCTTCTTACTAACACAAAATAAACTTATGTACACACGTGATGATAACTTTTGAATATCAATTTAACAAGGTATGGAGGAGTACAAATGCTTTTCTACGTTGTTTTGGGGTGGGGTGTGGAAGTAAAAAAGATTGAACGCCACTCAGACAACACAGCCATTTGGAAATCCCATTATCAGCTGCCATTTTGATTCAAGATCTAATGTCATAGGCATTTTGAAACCTTTTCATTGCATCCCAAATTTGATGCAATCAGTCCACTCCCTGAAAAGTTATCAAGAAGCAGCCAGGCTACAAATGCTCAGGGTTGAATAGTTCTCTTGAAAGAAGCCTCACTGTGCTCAGCTGATAATCAAACGAATGGCTGTATTGAGATGGTTTGCCGAGGGGGAGCCACTGCACCCCCATCCCTTATTCAAGCCTGGGCTGCTCTGTTTCTCTCCCGATAGGAGAGCATAATCCCATCAGCGCCAATGGGAGTAATGTGCCTGCTTTACAGGAGACAATAGGCCGACTGAGAGGGACAATTGTTCCCAGCAAGTGAGTGGGTAAACATGATGGCTATTCCCAGTCACCACCCATGAAGGGCCCGGCTAAGCCCCAAAAGCCCCTTTCAGGTCAAGCCACGCTCTCCTTTCTTTGTTAGTCTGCAGAGCTGGAGGATTCAGCCTGCCTTCTGCTCACCCACCTTGAGTGGCAACCTATCCTTTGGGCCCCGGCCAGGACTGGTTGCCATGGAAGGTTTTCCCAGCTTCTCCCTTCCTGGTTCCCCTCTCTGTATCACTGTGATTCCTCACAGTGAAATCATCACAGTATCAACAATAATAATTGCAACCATTTATTGAGCACTTATTCTTTTCCAAAGGCGCCCGGTGGTAGCACTTGGCTGCTACCCAGAATATCAGTGGTCAAACCCACCAGAAGCTCCGTGGCAGAAAAGACCTGCCGATCTGCTTCTGTAAACCCTATGAGGCCGTTCTACTCTGTCCTACAGAGTCGCTATGAGTTGGCATCGGCTCGATGGCACATAACAACAACAACATTATTTTCTAGGCACCATATTAAGCATTTTACATACATTTGCTCATTTAACTATAAATTCTCATGGCAACTCTGCAACGTCAGTATAATTGTTCCCATTAAATAAGGCAAAACCGAGCCTCTAGTAAGTCACACACCTGGTAAACTGCAGAACCTGGATTCAAATCCCCAGGGCTACCAGTCTCCAAAATCCCATGCTCCAAGTGATGCTAGCACTTCCCAGAGTGTGTTTCCTTCAAGATACCCTGAGACAAGGTTTGGGAAATATTGCATCTTATACCTACCTCCTCCACCATCTTTCTTGAAGATTCTCAGTGCACTTTAGTTTACAGAAAGCCCTGGGAAGTCCTGTAGGAAGGAGACCTGTTAAGTTTTCTCAGCCCAGTGTTTCCCAAGTGTTTGTTTTTTGTTTTTTACACAAAACATATTGCACTTTGTGAAATGCTCAACTATATTGTAATGACAGGGTTGGGGTGAGGAATGAGCTAGAGAAAGTTAATCAACGTGACTGGATTCTTGCATTCACAGCCCCTGAAGCCAGCAGTTGGAGGCAGATTAGTTAACTGTTGCTCTGGATTTTGGGTGGCTGACAAGGGAACCATAGCCAAGTTCTCTTATAGAACCTTGGCAGCAGCACAAAGCTGCATCTTGCAGGGTCTGCCGTCTCACCTTTTATACCAAAAATGTGATCTGCTTTCCCAAGGCAGGGGAAAAGACAAATTGTTCCAGAAGGAGAGATAGAATGTCTGTGTTAAGGCCATTACCCTGGATGGAGCTGAAATTCAGGGGGTATGAGTTTTAAGATAGATGAGAGCATTGGGCCGTGTGGTCTACCTTTGGGGACTGGTGGCCAGTGGCGGAGTCTCTATACAAGTCTGGCTGTCCCTGGGGCGCGCTACAGCAACAGACTGAGGCCAGGACTCCTGCACTGTGCCTGGGTCTCCTCCCCCACACGAGGATGTACTCACAGCTGAGCTCTCTCATCTCTTTGTCCCACTGGAGGGAAAGGATAGGCCTCGGGCGTCAGGCAGAGCTTGAGGCCCAGGCTGACGTGGGACATACCCAAATGACATGTCATGGGGATTTGTGGGCCTCACTGGAGCCATTTCCTCCAGGAGGTCATTTTATTTAGTTCCAATTGGACCCCATGATTGGTCTCAGCCCTGGGCCACCTGGTGTCCTGGCTCCATATGGCAACAGTGAGGAAACTGCCATTTTTCAACTGAAATATGCTTCTGCCTTACTGTGGATCAGTCTGTAATTGCCTTTGGCTGGAAAGGGGGTTTGATTTTTTAAAACTAAACTGGGAAATAATTTCTCCACTTCTGATTTGTTGGACTGATGGGTCAGTGTCTTTTCTATTAATTCAAACTGAGAGTCACAGCGTGGGAGAGATGGGAGGTGCTTAGAGGTTAGCAAGCCCACCGTTGACCTCATATGGGAGTCCCTTCCACCCATCCTCAGCAGGTGGTCTTTTAACCTCTGGCAGAGCACTGCCTTGGACAGGGAGCTCACTCCCACGCTGTGCAGACCCATTCACTATTGTCTGACTCTTGGCAAGTTTGACCTCGTGGGGACCTAATAAGAGCTACCCATACCACATGCAAGACATTATGCTAGGCATCTTACATGTGCATCGTATTTAATGTTCTTAACAACCCTCTGAAGCAGATACTGTTATTATTCCCACTTATCCCCATTTTGTTGAGTAAGACAAGTCACAGAGGGTTAAGGAACTTATTCATGGTCCCACAGCCAGGAAGTGATGGAGCTGGTGAACGCAGCAAGGGCTAGTCCAGAACCCAATCTCTTAAGCACTTTATGTCACCTTGGGAAAGAATAGGTAACATTTGTCGAGTATTTACTAGGAGCCAGACTCTGTGCTAATGTATTCCATACATATGATCTCATTTAATTTTAGCAAGCCAATGAAGTCGTTCTTAATACGCCCATTTTAGCCGTTTAAGGACACGAATCGCCCAGAGGTTTTTCCCCAGCCGAGTTTCCCGGCAAGGCTGCAACTCTAATCAAGGTCTTTCTGGCCCAAATCGCATGCTCTGTTAAAAGCTCTAGTGCTACCATTTTGTAGATGAAGAAACTGAGACTCAGAAAATGGAAGAGATTGTCCAAGGAACTAGAAAGTGGCAGAGCCAGGAGGGCTGCCTGACTCAGACCCCAAGCTCTTCCTCACACTCCAGCTCACCACTAGCATCACCCCCTCCCAGATACCTCTCCTGCCACCTGGCCCACAGAAGAAAAGGAAGACCCCTGGTGATTAGAGGTGAAGCCCACCTCTCTGTTCTCTCTAATAGCTTTTACAAGGCTCCCAAGTGACCTTTACGTAGCTGGCCAAGCATGGGTCCAGTGATCTAAGCTTGAGCACCACCTCGCTAAGAGAAAGTTTACGGTCCCTTCCAAATCCTGAGGTTCTAAGAGTTCCGTTTTCCATGCTTCAATGTCATGGAAAGCAATGTAATTTTAAAAGTCAGAAAGACCTGGGTTCAAATCCCCACTGTGCTATTTCGTCTCTGTGCAACTTAAAGCAAATTGACTAACACCTCCCAGAGTCTGTTTTCTTGTCTAAAAAACAGAGATAAAAATGACTACCTTGTATGGTAGTCAATCGTTCCTTTCAGAAGAGTGGGGTTCTTACTGGGAGTCCTTTCCAAGTGTATCTGTGAAGTCCCAGGAATGATGGCTTGAGCTGTTAATGAAGTGTGTTGCCAACCAACGTGACAGCGATCATTGCGGTTATCCATGAAACAGCACCATACTTTTCATGGTTACTCATGTGCTTCCACATCACAGCAAACCCCACCTGAACCCATTGATACGACCTCTCTGTCCTCTTCTTTTGAGAAAGGGTCAGCCTGGAATAGGGGCTAAAAACCATGGACTTTGGAGTCAGGCCTGTTGCCATTTTGGGCTGTGTGACCTTGTATAAGTTAGTTAACCTCCCTGGTCTTGTATTCCCTCATCATTAAAAAGAGAATGAAAATACCTGCCTCCCCTCATAGGGTTGTTTAGGGTTAAAAGAGACATGTGAAAATCTCATAGTAGGTGTTCAAGTGTTCTCTTTTTCTTCCCTGCCCTCTCCTCTCTCTCCCCCTTCAGCTAACTCTGAGGCTCACCTCTCAGCTGCACCAAAGGCTATCTGTCACCTCCTCCTACAAATACTGGTAGCTCCCCATGTATTTCCAGAATGATCATGCTCTCGATTGGAGCTGGAGGATAATCTATCAGATATTATAATGGACATGAGTCTTTGTAGTCTTGTAAAAGATTAAAATTAAATATTCATAAAGTATTATAATGGACCTGAGTCTTTATAGTCTTATAAAGAGTGTTGTTCAAATGTAAATCACTTCTTTTGCCCTTTCTAACCAAAGCCTGTGAATACACTTAATACAGCTACAGGTAGTCCCTGACTTACGACAGGGCTTTGTTTCAATGACTCTATTATAAGTCAGTTCTGATGTAAGTCAAATACTTCTTTTTTTTTTTAGTTTTCATTATTATTGCCTTTTATTATCAGTATCTTTATAAATCTGGCAGTGTTTTAAACAGTAAATCATAAAATTGAACATCTGCACATAAACAAGTGAGAATGATAACATTAGCAAATTGTGAGCTGTAACATATTACTTATCGTAAGACGTACCAAAAACAAACAAACAAACAAAAAAACCAGACAGTTGTAAGCGCAATTCATCGTAACTTGAATATGTTGTAAGTTGGGGACTACCTGTATATGATTTGCACCTTATTCCTTCAAATAATATTTATTGAGCATCTCATAGGTGTGTAGTGCTCTAATTTTGTGCCCGGCATATAGTAAATGCTCAATAAATGTTTGATTGCTGAAGAATGATTGAATGAATGAATGAATTACTACTTCTTCAAGGTAGCAATGACTTGGGCAGAGTTGGCTGTCATCTAAGCTGAGTGATTTAAGGTGCATGCAAAGGAGCTGGACTTTGGTCCCAATCCTCTAACTCTTAACTCTAGAGTTCTTTCCCCTGTGAATTTCTCCAATACAAATAGAATGGGATCTGTGTGATAATCCAGCCACAGGCCAAGGGCCCCAGGTTTCAGGGGTTACAGTGTAGACCAAGGCTGTCATAAAGACCAGGTTCAAATCTCAAGTCCCCAAGACCCACCAGTTCAGTGCCCTGGTTAGGCAGGGTCTGAAACTCAGTGTTCTGAGCTGGTGTCAAGCTGGTTCTGAGCTGGATTTTGTCTCCCTGGAGTCTACATTCCACACATGAGAAACTAAAATCCGGCTGGGATTGGTGGGCCGTGCTTCACTCGGGGGCATTTGTCTATGGTAACGACTTGGAGGTGGGGAGATTCACTCTCTAGAAGAAGTGGGGTACTATGTAGACTCTAACCAATTCCTTACTCCCTGTTGCTTACCTGCCCCCTTATTCTTCTGGAGATGGTGAGCAGGAAGCACAGTGAAGTTAGAAGGGGGAATTAGGGGCACTGCAGAACGAGCCCAGGCTTTGGAGCCGGCCTGTCTAGGGGTGAGCCTGGCTCTGCCACTTGCTAGTTGTGAGACCATGGACCAATCTTCCAAACTCTGCCTTAGCCTAATTTCCTTGCAGGTAGAATGGGAATCATAATACCTTCCTCTCAGAAACATCTGGAGGATGATTTCGGTTCACATGTGTAGAGTGCCTGCACACAGTTAACCAAAAACCAAACTCGTTGCCATTGAGTCAATTCCAACTCATAGTGATACAGAATAGAATGGATCCATAGGGTTTTCTTGGCTGTAATCTTTAGAGAAGCAGATTGCCAGACCTTTCTCCTGTGGAGCCACTGGGTGGGTTCAGACTGCCAACCTTTAGATTAGTTGTCAAGAGCAAACCTTTTGTACCACCCGGGGACCTTCTGCATATAGTTAAAAAAAAAAAGTTGCCATCGAGTCAATTCCAACTCATAGTGGCCCTGTAAGACAGAGTTGAACCGCCCCATAGGGTTTCCAAGGAGCAGTTGGTAGATTTGGACTGCCGACCTTTTGGTGAGCAGCCATAACTCTTAACCACTGCGCCACCAGGGCTTCTTACATAGTTAGGCCTTAGTAAATGTTAGATGCCTCCTCACCCTGCTTTCAGCACCAACCAAGAAGCAGTAGAGAAAATTGAAGTTGAGTAGCTGTTGGCTTTGAAGACTCTTTCCTTCCATGAAATTGCTTTGGGTCTTGCAGTGCTCATCCACCCACTCACTGGCTTCTTGTGTACCTACTGTATGCAAATTCCTCCTCCCAGAGCTTGGCAGTTATTACTGAGAGCTCACAGGAGGTCCAATTCCTTACCTGGGCCTAATTGGCAACGGCTATAACATCTCATGAGGCAGGCAGATGTGTGTCTCCACAATGCCTCCAGGAGAGCTTGGTTAGCGCATGGCAGCCAAGAGAATTATTCGCCACACGTGTGCTCTGTCTCAGTCTCCTTCCCTCAGAGCCTCTTCTTTGGCTTAGAGAATGGCGTGTATCCTGGATGTGGCCTCCAGGGACAGATTCCTTCCTGTGGGGCAGCTACACTGCCGGCATGGGGATGGGCAGGGGATGAAGGTACGGACCAGTGGCCTCACCTGTGACGTCAAGGTCCTGGCCAGAAGTCTCATTCACTCAAGGGCTGGGATTGAGCAGATGGGAGTCAGCTCTCATCAGACAATTTAGCTTGGAATGAACAGGCCAAAGAAGAAATGCAGTAGGAGCTTTTTTTTTTCCCCCTGAGGGGGCTCTGCACATTTGGGGACATAAACATTGAGGAAATGAAACATTAGGGGAAATAACCTAATATTTTTCGAGCATCTGCTGAAGAACTCAGAACTTGAAAGGCCTGGTCAGGGAAGAGCACAGGTAGCAGTGATGCTTGGGTCCACTGAACTCTGAATACTGTTCACCAGGGTCCTGACAGGGCAAAAAAAGGGGTGCCATTTGTATTCATTTGTTCATTTATTCTCTCATTTATGGCAGATGTGGTATATCGTGTTTATTTTCAGATAAAGTTGTATGCTGTTGTAGTGTATACATCTGTAATATAAATGAAAGCAGAGATGCTCCAGGTGGGCTGGGGGAGGGGGTCCCCCTGTGCCGGGTTCCCTGCCCCACTGAGGAAGTTTCCACCAGGTGCGTCCAAGGAACCCTAGAATTCCATGAAGCTCGGTTTCTAAACCAAGGAAAGTAATTCTCCAGGAAATCACACCAAATTGTGCTCAAGCAGGCATGGAAACAAATATATACTTTCTTGAAAAGAAATCTCATCCCCATTTGGTCTTCATTTGGGGTCTCTAATGAGGCCCAACTGATTCCTGAGGAGCAGAGGACAGGGGAGGCTGAAACTCTGGCTTGGAGATGTCCTCTTCCTTCAGGCCAGGCCGATTTGTAACTGAGGCCAGGCGTTGCTGAGGGCGACTGGCCAGGTGGGGGCCCGGCTGCCCTGGCTAATGGAGGCCCCATGGTGCACCATACTGGGGGTCTGGGAGTGGGGCCAGGATGGCAACGGCTGGGCACTTGGGGGTAGGTAGGAAAATAGCCTGGCAGCTGGACAGTGGGGCTGCCTTGACCGTGTCTTCTCAGAATCCCGGCTCCTCTAAGCCACCTGCAGTTGGGGTGAATTCATGGAGAATGGGAGTTGTTTACAGAAGGAGGGGCTGGTTACTATGGTAACTGCTCTTGGTTGTTCAAACTCCAGTGTTAATCACCCTAGGCTTTTTGAAGGTGTTTTCTATTATTTAGTTTTCCTTGAGGAATGTAGAGAAGGATTTTATTTCCCAGGTTTTGATCCTTCTCTCTCTCTCTCTCCTTCTCTCTCACTCTTACTCTCTTTTACCCCAAGTTTTCCTAAAAGTAAACGTAACTATTTTAGTTTTTAATTTACCTCCCATTTCTCTCCTGGGAAGCTACACCCCTGACATAGTTCATTTTCTTCACCTAGGTGCAAGCATTTCCTGATCTACAAGATGAGTGTTCTCTAGGGTCCTTTTAACAGTAGGACTTCTGACTCATTTTCCTAGCAGGATCTGGAGAAGATCAGCTGAGGTTTAGGCCATAGTTAACGTCTGGGTTCTGGAAGCCCAGATGTCACTTTTTTACCTCCTTTCCGAATACCAGGACCAGTTGCCACTGAGTTAATTTCAACTCATGGAGACCTCATGTGTGTCACGGTAGAACTGTGCTCCACAGGGTTTTCAATGACTGCTTTGTTGGAAGTAGACCACCAGACCTTTCTTCCAAGGCACCTTGGGATGGACTTGAACCTCCAACTTCCCAGTTAGCAGCTGAACTCATTAACCATATTGGCACCACCTAGGGATTCCTCCCTTCCGAATGGCAGGGGCAGAATCAGGGGTGAGCGCACATGGACTGGGTCGCTGTGCTGCCTTTGAATATTGACCTGGGGAGTCCCTGTGCACCCACTTCCGATAAAGCCTTCCCCAGTGCTGCATGTGGCACTGCTGCTGCCCCACGTGCTAATGATCCCCGAATGTAATTTTGGACGCCCGCTCCCCAGGTGATGGCAAGCAGTTTTTAATTAAGGTCATCAGGGCTGTGAAGCCAACTGCAGAGCGCAGCAGAGGGCCAGAAGCAGACCCAGCGATGGGGAGCTTTGAAGATCCTGGATTTGGAAACGCTTCAGTTGTTCTCACCACCCCCGAATGTGATGCCTGGTAGATGCAGTACTTAACAACGGGCCAGTGCAACTCACGGCTGCTGACAATAAAATAGCTTCTTTCCGGTTTTTCTAATGGCAAACACTGGATAAGTTGATTGAAGCTGACTTTTGTTTTCTTTTTCCTCTTCCCACACCTCCTTTTTTCAGTCCCCCATGGTGGCAGGTGCCTGGAGTACATTCTGGTTCTGCACACTGAGTTTCAGCCCCGAGAGGAGGCTGCTGGCTTCCAGCCGCACTTCAGTCTCCTCTACATCTTGCTGTGGCCTCCCAAGTTTTCCTTCTCTTTCCTCAGGGCCCTTAACTGCTAAGGAAAAAGCGGGGCTGAAAGCTGTGGGGGAGAAGCAAGACCCCAGCCCGCACATTTACCTTAGCTCCAAGTCCTGCATACCTCCCTCCCAGAGTAGCCATAATAATGGTAATTGTTGCTGTTGTAGTTGCCAGCTGCCATTGAGTCAATTCCGACTTATGGCGACCCCATGTGTTACAGAGTAGAACTGTGCTTCACAGGGTTTTCAAGGCTGTGGCCTTGCAGAAGCAGATCACCAGGCCTCTCTTCCAAGGTGTTCCTGGTTGGGTTCAAACCGCTAACTTTCCAGCTAGTAGTTGAGCACTTAACCCTTTGCACCACCCAGGGACACTCATACTGATCATAGTACTAACAATAAAGGGCCTGAGAAACTTTCATTACAAAGGATGGGCTGGCTTCTTGAGATGTTTCTGGGCTCCCATTCCCTGCTAATTAAAAACGAAGCAGCTGTACTCTGGATAGTGTCAGTGTCTGGAACATGGTGGACCCACAAGAAATGTTTAAAGGGTGGATGGAAAAAGGTGCAGTAAATATGAGCCTCATCTCTGACTGACAGGTAGGAAAGCCCCGCCTCCGAGAGGTTAAGTCACCTGCTGCAAATCACCTAGCAGATGACGCACGGGGTGGGATTCAGCCTTAGGTGGCCTGACCCCGGGGCCCACCGTATTTCCTCCCTGAATGTCTCTGTTCATCGCATGGGCGTAGTGATGATTTCCATTACTCGGCAGTTTTATAGCTGTCAGTATCAGTATCTTCAAAGAGCACTTCGCAGACAGAGAAAGAAGCTTGAGGAAGGGGCATAAAAATCAAAGCAAAATCACGAAAGAGCGAAGATGTGAGTAATCAAAGCGAAGTCAGATGAAGAGGGAATTTAATTACTACCGTTCACTTCATAACCGCAGATATTTCCATGGCACTTACGGCGTGTTGTTGTGTGCCGTCGAGTCGGTTCTGACGCATCGCCACCCTATAGGACAGAGTCGAACTGCCCCGACAGGGAATCCAAGGAGCCGCTGGTGGATCGAACCTTTTGGTTAGCTGCCAAGTTCTTAACCATTGAGTCACCAGGGCCCCACACTTACGGTGTACCAAATTTTATTCTAAGTGATATATAGCTTCATATACCAAAAGAGATAGGATGTTCTTATCTCCATTTTACAGATGCAGTATCTGAGGCAGAGGGATGTCAAGTCATTTGCCCAAGGTCACCCTAATATTGGAAGAGTAGGGGTTTATGAACCCATGCAGTCTTGGTCCACAGTTTGTCTTCATAACCAGAGTTGCCTTTGCCAATACCCTGTCAACCACTATAAATAGTAAATTTTAAAGCACTCTAGAAGTGAGTGTTTAAACATGTAATCTCCTTAAGGATAAGATAATATCTTTGTTTTAAGTTGTTGTCTTTGTCAGCTGCTGTCAAGTCAGCCCCTGACTCATGAGGACTCCATGCATAACAGAAGAAAACGCTACCCAGTCCTGTGCCATTCCCAGGATCAGTTGTGGGTCAGATCATTGTGACCCATAGGGTTTTCACTGGCTGATTTTCAGAAGTGGATCACCAGGCCTTTCTTCCTAGTCTGTCTTAGTCTGGAAGCTCTGCTGAAACCTGTTCATGGAAGCTCTGCTGAAACCTATTCAGCATCATAGCAACAAGCAAGTCCCTACTGACAGATGGGTTATGGCTGCACATGAGGTGCATTGGCTGGGAATTGAACTAGGTTCTCCCACAAGGAAGGTGAGAACTCTACTGCTGGTATTAAGTAGAGGTGGCTGATTCCCTCCCTACCCTCCTTTTCTGTCTGAGCTAGAGTAACAGACAAGAAAGATGAGACCGCATCCCTTTCAAATTATTGCTTCCCAGAGTAAGAAGGGCCTCAGAAATCACTGGGCCGATAAGCACATGAATGTCCTACCCTTTGACTTTGGAAAAGTCATTCTTCTCTTTTTGAATGTAACAGGGTATTTGTTGTTGTTGTTGCTAGGTGTCGATGAGTCGATTCTGACTCGCGGCAACCTTAAGTACAACAGAAAGAAACACTGGTCCTGCGCCATCCTCACAATCATTGCTATGTTTGAGCCCATGGTTGCAGCCACTGTGTCAGTCCCCATCTTGTCAAGAGTTTTCATCTTTTTCCTCGATCCTCTACCTTACCGAGCATGATGTACTTCTCCTGATAACATGTCCAAAGTACTTGAGATGAAGTCTGGCCATCCTCGCTTCCAAGGAGCACTCTGGCTGTATTTCTTCTAAGACAGACTTGTTCGTTCTTCTGGCAGTCCATGGTATATTCAGTATTCTTCACTAACACCATAATTCAAAGGCATCAATTCTTCTTCAGTCTTCCTTACTCGTTGTCCAGGTTTTGCAAGCTTATGAGGTGATTTTTTCAATACCATGGCTTGGGTCAGGCGCATCTTAGTCCTCAAAGTGACATCTTTCCTTTTTAACACTTTAAAGAGGTCTTTTGCAGCAGATTTGCCCAATACAATAAGTCGTTTGATGGGTGTTCATTGTGTATCCAAGAAAAATGAAATCCTTGACAACTTCAACATTTTCACTGTCGTGATGTTACTTATTGGTCTGATTGTGAGGATTTTTGTTTTCTTTATGTTGAGGTGTAATCTCTTCTGAAAGCTGTAGCCTTTGATCTTCATCAGTAAGTGCTTCAAGTCCACTTCACTTTCAGCAAGCAAGGTCATGTCATCTGCATATCACAGGTTGTTACTGAGTCTTCCTCCAATCCCGATGCCCTATTCTTCTTCATAGAGTCAGCTTCTCAGTTTATTTGTTCAGCATACAGATTGAATAAGTATGGTGAAAGGATACAACTCTGACACACACTTTTCCTGCTTTTAAACCAGGCAGTATCCCCTTGTTCTTTTCGAACGACTGTCTTTTGGTCTATATACAGGTTCTGCGTGAGCACAATTAAATGTTCTGGAATTCTCATTCTTCACAATGTTATCCATAATTTGTCATGATCCACACAGTCGAATGCATAGTCAATAAAACACAGGTAAACATCTTTCTAGCATTCTGTTCTTTCAGCCAAGATCCATCTGACATCAGCCATGATATCCCTCGTTCCACATCCTCTTCTAAATCCAGCCTGAATTTCTGGCAGTTCCTTGTGAATGTACTGCTGCAGCCCCTTTTGAATGATCTTCAGCAATATTTTACTTGTGTGTGATATTGATGATTTTGTTTGATAATTTCTGCATCCTGTGGAATCACCTTTCTTTGGAATGGGCACAAATATGGACCTCTTCCAGCCGATTGGCCAAGTAGCTGTCTTCCAAATTTCTTGACATAGATAAGTGAGCACCTCCACTGCTGCATGCATTTGTTGAAACATCTCAATTGGTATTCCATCAATTCCTGAAGCCTTCTTTTTCACCAATGCCTTCAGTGCAACTTGGACTTCTTCCTTTGATACCACTGGTTTTGGATCATATACTACCTCCTGAAATGGTTGAAGATAGACCAGTTCTTTTTTGTATGGTGATCTGTGTACTCCTTCCATCTTCTTTTGATGCTTCCTGCATCATTCAATATTTTGCCCACAGAACCCTTCAAAACTGCAACTTGAGGCTTGAATTTTTTTCTTCAGTTCTTTCGGCTTCAGCAATGCTGAGCATGTTCTTCCCTTTTGTTTTTCTAACTCCAAGTCTTCGCACATTTCATTATAATACTTTACATTGTCATTCTTCCCTTTTGGTGTGCTAACTCCAGGTCTTTGCACATGTCATTATAATACTTTACTTTGTCTTCTCAAGCCGCCCTTTGAAATCTTCTGTTCAGCTCTTTTACTTCATCATTTCTTCCATTTGCTTTAGCTGCTCGACCTTCAAGAACCAGTTTCAGAGTGTCTCCTGACATTCATTTTGGTCTTTTCTTTCTTTCCTATCTTTTTAATGACCTTTGGCTTTCTTCATGTATGATGTCCTTGGTGTCATCCCACAGCTTGTCTGGTCTTCGATCATTAGTGTTCAATGCATCCAATCTGTTCTTGAGATGGTCTCTAAAGTCAAGTGGGATATACTCAAGGTTGTATTTTGCCTCTCGCGGACTTGTTTCAATTTTCTTCAGCTTCATCTTGAACTTGCATATGAGCAATTGATGGTCTGTTACTCACTTGGCCCCTGGCCTTATTCTGACTGATGATATTGAGCTTTTCCATTGTCTCTTTCCAAAGATGTAGTCAATTTGATTCCTGTGTTTTCCATCCAGTGAGGTCCACGTGTATGGTCACAATTTATGTTTTTTGAAAAGCAACATAATAATGAATAAGTCTTTGGTTTTACAAAATCTATCATGCGATCTCTGGCATCCTTTCTATCACCAAGGCCATATTTTCCAACTACCAATCCTTCTTTATTTCCAGCTTTTGCATTCCAATCACCAGTAATTCGCAATGCATCTTGAATGCATGTTTGATCAATTTCAGGCTGCAGAAGTTTGTAAAAATCTTCAGTTTCTTCAACTTTGGCATTAGTGGTTGGTGCGTAAATTTGAACAATAGTCATATTAACTGGTCTTCTTTGTAGGCATATGGATATTATCCTATCACTGACAACATTTACTTCAGGATAGATCTTGAAATGTTCTTTTTCACGATGAAAGTGACACCATTCCTCTTCAAGTTGTCATTCCCAGCATTTGACTGATTCCCATTTGATTGATTCAAAAAGGCCAGTAACAGTCCATTTCTGCTCACTAATGCCTAGGATATCAATGTTTACACGTTCCGTTTCATTTTTGATGATTTCCAATTTTCCAAGATTCATACTACATACATTCCATGTTCCAATTACTAATGGTTGTTTGCAGCTGTTCTTTTCATTTTATGTTGTGCCACATCAGCAGATGAAGATCTCGAAAGCTTTACCCCATCCACATGATTAAGGTCGACTCTACTTTGAGGAGGCAGCTCTTCCCTAGTCGTATTTTGAGTGCCTTTCAACCTGAGAAAGTCATCTTCCAGCACTATATCAGACAATGTTCCGCTGCTATTCATAAGATTTCACTGGCCAATTTTTTCAGAAGTAGACCACCAGGTCCTTCTTCCTAGTCTGTCTTAGTCTGGAAGCTCTGCTGAAACCTGTCCACTATGGGTGACCCTGCCAGTATTTGAAATACTGGTGGCATAGCTTCCAGCATCACAGCAGCACGCGAGCCACCACAGTACAACAAACTGACAGATGTGTGGAGGAACAGGGTGTTGTCTTAGAGTTTTTTTGTTTGTTTTTGGATAATATTTTATTGTGTTTTAGGTGAAAGTTCAGCCAGCAAATTAGGTTTCTATTTAACAATTTTTATATAACTTTTTTATGATATTGGTTACAATTTTCACAATGTGTCAGCATTCTCATTATTTCCATTCTGTGTGTTCTGTTTCCATTGATCTAGCTTCCCTTTGCCTCTTTGCCGTCTCATTTTTGCTTTTGGGTAAATGTTGACCATTTGGTCCCATATAACTGATTGTTTAAGGGAGCACATTACTCACGGGATATATTGTTTATTTTATAAGCCCATCTATTATTTGACTGAAAGATGACCTCCAGAAATAGCTTCAGTTCCAAGTTCAAAGGTCATCTTAGGGCAATAGTCTTGGAGGTTCCTCTAGTCTCTATTGGTCTGTCTTGGAGTTTTGATGGAGGCTTCAAAGCTGAGCCGAGTGCCCACACACTCTAAAGACAGGGGCTCATTGGACTGGCTAAGAGGTGGCCACAACCAGTCGTAGTGCTTCTACCTCCAGGCAAAATAAAGGAAGCCTGGGGCTGGGTAAGAAGGGAGATCCTTCTGGAACCACTCAGGAAAACCAAGGTTGTCTTCAAGAAGAGAGGTCAGCATCATATTCCTGGCTGTATGCTTGCTAGTTCCAGTAGAAAGTGATAGTGTACCCTGTTCTGCCTTGTGCTGCCTCTTGGAATAGAAGGACAAGTGTCCCCAAAAGCTTAGGGTTCACCTGATGCAGAGAGATAGTGGCTAGAAGGAGATGCCCCTGACTGTAGGGCAAGGAGGGCAGGTACCATGAGAGAGTGAGCCTTCCACCAATAGTTGGGGCAAGTGGCTAGTGAATGGTAGCCAGGCTAAGCCATATTGAAAGGACCCCACCCCAAGGTGAGAGGACCCCAGCATCCAAACGATGTGTGAGGTGCTCTGCTGGAGAGCAGGCTCTGAGGAGGAAAAATGAGAGGTCACTCCACAGGGCCTGAGTTGTGAATGGTGCAGTCTGGAGGCCCCTATGGGCATTGCCCAAGAACCCAAACTGCCTCCAGAAGCATTGGGTCATCTGCCCACCAAAGGCACCATAAGCCAGATGACACTAGCATCTGCTGTGTAAGAATCTCTCCTTTCCCCTATCTCCCTGCCCCCTGCTCCCCTCCCAGCTCCTTGAAGGGCCCGAAACAGGAGAACAAGTGCAGAAGGAGATAGAGCAAGAAAAGCACAATAGTAGCCCCACCTCCTTCCTGCTTCTGTGGACTCTTGGCTCATACCTCAGCTAGGGAGCTGTTGGATGAGACATTCAAGTTTTGATTTAGATTGCACCAGACTTTTTATTACCTGAAAACGGGATCGTTCTAATACCCAAAGGCAACCAGAAACGCTCTGGGACCTGCTTCAGATATTGTCTAGGGACAGGAAAGGGAAATTTGACAGGACGTGTCTCAAGGGAGAGAAGAAGGGAGCTATTCCTGACACTCATTGAATAAACTGGCCGCATGAAGAAAATCACTGATTGGAAAACTCCATGTTTCCTTCCAGAGCCCCTCAATGCCCTTATCTTCTAATAAGGAAAGAGAAGGGAAAAGGGATGCACAATTATTATGCACTTACTGTGTGCAGGCACTGTGCTAGGCCCCTCATACCTAAAACTTCACCAAATCCTCCCAATAGTCCTGTGCATTTGAGATGCACAATTTCCATTTCACAGGTGAGGAAACTGAGGCTCACAGAGGTTAAGTGACTTGCCCACAGGCAGATACCTAGTGAATGCTGGAGCAGAGATTTGACATCACTAGACTGTAAGCAAGGAGTGCTGGTGGCACAATGGTTAGGTGCTCATCTGCTAACCAAAAGATTGGCAGTTTGAACGCACCCAGCACCTCCACAGGGAGAAGAACTGGTGATCAGTTCCCGTAAAGATTATGGCCTAGAAAACCCTATGGGACAGTTCTACTCTTACGTGGGGTTGCTATGAGTCAGAGTCGACCCCACGGCACCCAACAACAACAGGCTGTAAGCAGCACACAGGCAGGGGCTACGACCATGTGTTCTCTGCTGTCTCTTCAGGCCCTGGCACTTAACCTCGCCTGTGGTACTCAGTAAATATTTGTTGAATGAATAACTCTAAAGCTTATCTCTTCCTACTTGGCCTTACAGTCTCTCAGGGATTGATATCATCCTGCTCCTACCACTTCATTTACTACAACTTATACAAGAACTTGGAGCCCTGGGTGGCACAGTGGTTAAGAGCTCAGCTGCTGACCAAAATGCTGGTAGTTCAAATCCGCCAGCCGCTCCTTGGAAACCCCATGGGACAGTTCTACTCTGTCCTATAGGGTCACTATGAATTGGAATTGACTCGACGGCAATGGGTGTGGTTTTCCTTTTTGGTATACAGGTACTTAAGAGTCTCTCGGTGGTGCAAACAGTTAACACACTCAGCTGCTAAATGGAAGGTTGAAGGTTCTAGTCCACAAGAGGTGCCTCAGAAGAAAGGGCTGGCAATCTACTTCTGAAAAATCAGCCACTGAAAACCGTATGGAGTGCAATTCTACTCTGACACACATGGACAGAATCAACTTGACGGCAGCTATTTTTTTTTAGTACAAGAACTCGTGTGGGTAGCAGGCTGCTTTGTCATTGAGATCAAATTCCACGTGTGCAAAATGGACTGTAAATACTGCAAAGGTAAGGACCACATATTCTCTTTATGTGGTCTGTTCCGCAGGGACTGTGTGCCCTCTTAAAGTTACCTCAGTCTATCCCCGTGGGGAAGGAAAGGTCTTATCCAAGGCCAGGCTGAGACTCAGAGAGGTCAAGGGAGGTACCCCAGGTCACACAGCAAGTCCTCCGTAGTGAACCCAGGTGGCTGCCCCGTGCGCACCTCACAGCTAGCTCACCAGGGGTGCACATTGTCAGTTTCCTCTGCATCATGTTGCAGAACATCGGAATTGGCAAAGCTGGTGGAAGTTACACACCGCCTGGTTCAGAATAGTCACTTAAGCAGATGTCTTGTCAAAACACAATAAGAAACTGTGAAGAAATAGTCTGTGAAACCCAGCCATGTCCTGCTTCCTCTCGTTTCCGGGGTAAAATAGCAGTGGGAGAAAATTGTTTTTAGTTCTGTCAGGACAGTGCATTACTCACGAAGCAAACGCAACTTCTTCTGGAATGGTTACTCTCCTTCCTTCCCTTCCCCTCTCCTTCCTCCTCTTCTGGCTCTCTCTCCTGCTGGCCCCTCCACCTCTCTCTTCTCTCCCCTTTCTCTCTGTGCTTCTTGTCTTGTCTGTCTCGCCACCTTTCCTTCTCTTTGGAGAACACATTAACTCTGCAGCCTTGGGTTCCTGGGGCTTCTGAGGCCTGCACACTCCCCTTCCCTTTGTGTGAGGAGGAAGGGGGAGGTTGGTGAATTATTGATGAGGCACTGGCTCTCTGGAAGCCCAGGGCTGAGCCTGGGGTGGCCTGACCCTTGGAGAAGGCAGCAAGACCTGGTCAGTTTGGGAGACATGGGCAGAGCCCTGTAGGGTGCAGATGGCAGGGAGGGGCAAGAGAAAGCCTTAGCGCCTATCATTTACCTCTTCTCTGTGCCTGGGGCTGGGAGAGCAAGAGCTGGAGTAATTGGGAATCCAAGGACAGATGGAGCCACCAGAGGGGAGGTGTGTGTGTGAGCATCTGCAGGGAATTCACAGTTTACAGTCATTGAGTGCTCAGCCTCCCTCACTCTGCCCCTCTTCCCCGTCTCTGAATCCTTTACCAGAAACCCAGGGCAGTTCCATCACAACTGGGGGACCACGTAGGCCATCCCCTGCCCTGTTGGGCAGCCTTGCCCACCCACCACCCCAGCTTCCTCCCATCCCACCCAGTGCGGGGCAGAATCTCCCCACCTGAATCCCCTTCAGATCCAGGAAGAGAAAGCTCCGTCTGGCACAAGGCCATGGGGCAGCCTTAAGTGGAACTGCTTTGTGTCATCAAAGACAGGCAGAAAGGAAAATTATTCAGCCTCACAGATATTGCAGGCATTTTGGAGAAAAAGTGAAAAAAAGAATTATTTCAGAGCAGTTATCTGAAAGAGCTGAACCACATTCATTGGACGGCGTGTGGCGAGGATTTTCTCCCTTAAAGTAGCTCTCTCTGAGGGGCTGTTTCCTGGGCAGCAATTCTATCCATGGAGAAATTTGCTTACTTCTTTAGCATTAACATTACATTGTGAGTGTGAGTGAGTGTGTGTGTGTGTGAGAGAGAGAGAGACCTGCTCCAGGCAGTGAAATGAATAAGCAGAGATCCTTGTCCACTGCATCCGTGGAGTGAAAGGGAAGGCAGATTCGACTGGCCTGCATGGCTGTGTGAGACACTTTGCATAGACACAATTGTACGGAAAAATGCCACTTGGTGAGGAGATGCTGCCCCGTCCCTTGAGAGGGCCCTCGTCAGAGGGACTGTTGAGGAGAACAGGCACTTTCTCCTGTATGGTCCCACTTCCAGTCCAGATGGTCCCTCAGCCACAGCGTCTTTCTAGAAAGCCAAGAAGGTTCCAAAAACCGTTGCATGGTCTCCTGAGTCTGAGTTATAGGTCAGACTCCCCTTCCACCACCACCACACACACGCACCTACTTGGGGCTTCTAACTTGTTAATTCTACTGTCTTGAGCAGGACTTCCTGTCAGCCGTCAGGGGGAGTGTAAGACCCTTCTGCTCTTGGGGTTTGTCCGTACTCTTTGTGGAAGTGAGGAAGAGAGTGTGGGGAACCCACTCCTGCTTTACCCCGTTCTCCCTCTTGGCATCCCCCACTCTGGGCTCAGGGTCTTCATCAGAGCATCAAAACACACACACACACACACACACACACACACACACACACACACACACAGACACACACACAGACACACACACAGACACACACACACACACAGACACACACACACACACACACACACACACACACACACACACACACACACACACACACACACACACACACACACACACACACACACACACACACACACACACACACACACATGTCTCTCTCCTGCTCTCTCTCCCTCGCTCCCTCCTAGGGTGAGTGAGGAAAGGCATCCTCCACCAGACTGCCAAGTTCCCAGGACAAGGTGAGCCCTTCCTGCTGGTTGCCTCAGTCTGGTTGAATCTCTGCCTCTGGTCGGTATTGTTTATAACAAATGGATGTGTTTAACAGGAGAACACATTCAAATATGCTTTGGCATTGCAAATTAAATGCAGTCCTGCCTTGGCTGCTGCAAAGCCGAAGGCCTGGCCATTCCTTTCTGGGGAGACCCACCACAGCTGCTGGGGCTCCAAGGGCCCAGGCTGAGAGATTCTGAGGCAAGGCCAGCCTCCCCTTGCCAGTGAGCTGGGAAATAATCAGATGGTGAAGGCCCAGAATGGTTGGAAAAACCCTTCGTGGGCTTTTAGTGGAGCAGTGCTGCCCTCTGCTGGCAACTCTTGGCTGAGTCACTGGGTGGGCCGCGGGGATTCTCAGGCTTCAGCGGATAGGCTCAAAGGGCCTTGGACCCAGTAGAAAGGGATGGTGGCAATTCTGTCCTCCTGGCAAAGAAAGGGACAGAGCAGTTGATCTAATTTCATACTGGAAAGCTGTGAGAGTTCTTTCTGTCTCTCTCTCTTTTTTACATATTATGCTTTAAGCCCAGGAGAGAATGTGGGATAATGGTACCAAAGCGAACCCATTGCTGTCTAGTCAATTCCGACTCATACCTACTCAATAGGACAGGGTAGAGGTGGCCTACAGGGTTTCCAAGGAGAGGTTAGTGGATTTGAACTGCCGTAGCTCTTAACCACTGTGCCACCAGCCAGAGGGAAGTAATGCTAGGTTAGGGCCTCCTAGGGGGCAGTGGTGGTTCCGCGGTAGAATCCTGCCTTTCGTGTGGGAGAACTGGGATCAATTTCTGGCCAATGCGTCTCATGTGCAGCCACCACCTGTTGTCTGCTGATGGGAGCTTATGTGTTGCTATAATACTGAACAGGTTTCAACAGAGCTTCCAGACTACGATGGACTAGGGAGAAGTCCTGGTGGTCTACTTCCAAAATTCAGGCAATAAAACCCTATGGAAAAGGGCAGGAACTGGACAAATGGACACAGGAAACCCAGAGTGGAAAAGGGGAGAGTGCTATCGTATTGTGGGGATTCAAACCAATGTCACGAAACAGTATGTGCATAAATTTTTGAATGAGAAACTAACTTGAGCTGTAAACTTTCACCCAAAGCACAATAAAATTAAAAACAACAACAAAAACCCTATGGATCACAAAGGTCTAATCTCGTTGTTCATGGGATCGCCAGGGGTTGGGGGCCAACTCGACAGCAGCTAACAACAGTGCTTCCTAAGGGCCCACGACAGTGCTACAAAATCTATCTGTAAGTTTTTTTATTTTAGTCAGAAAACAAGTCTGTGAAATTACATTTTAGCATTTTCATTTCACAGAGTAGGAAACGGTGGTTCAGAGAGGTGAATAAACTGCCTTAAAGCCACACAGCTAGTGAGTGGCAGAGCCAGGATTGAATCCGGGCTTTCTACTGCCAACACCTACGTTAGGATCATCTCACAGTTTAGGATTTCTCTGTGGATGTTAGAGTAAGAGCAGGAGAAATGCCTAAGCCTATGTGGGAGACTGGACTTCACTGAGGACCTGCTTCTCCCACTAACCAATGTGCTTTTGTCTAGACCGTGGGTTACCCTGAACCCCAAGTTGGTGGGGGCAGCCTCATAGACTGGAAACAATAACAAGGCCTAGATTATCAGCCTGACTTTGACCCCTAGCTCTGATGTTTATAGGCTGTGACTTCAAGTCATTTTTCCTTAGGGATGCTGTTTTCTCATCTATAAAATGAGGGGTACGTGAGGGTTAGGACTAGATGAGTCTTTATGCTTCTTGTTTTTGTTTAACCAACAAGGATCTTTTAAAAAATGTTTTATTGTGGTGTAATATATATAACATAAAGTTGACCATTTTAACCATTTTTAAGTGTGCAATTCAGTGACATTAATTACACTCACAATGTTGTGTAACCATCACCACTATTTCCAAAAGCAACGACTTTTTTAAAAAAATAGTTTTCTACCTCATAGACACCATGTTTTGGGAGGAGGAAAAAAAAAATTGATCTATAAATGGATGTTGTAATCATTTAGTCTGTCAGTTTTGATTAAACAAAGCTATCTAACTGCCTTAGCTTGGGTTCCCCAAGAAACGATTCTGAGCTAAAGCTCAGCATGCAGGAAGTTGGGGCTTGGTCCGGGCAACAACACCTGTGTTATGGATTGAATTGTGTATTTCAAAATATGTATTAGAATCCTAACCCCGATACCTGTGGATGTAATCTAACGTAATGTAATCACATTTCCATAGTGCAATCTAATGCAATGTAATCAATCAGTTGAGGTCATATCCGTGTAGGATGGATCCTAAACCTCATCACTTCTGAGTTACATGAAAACTAGCATAGACTGGGAAACCCTGGTGGTGCAGTGGTTAAGAGCTATGGCTGCTAACCAAAAGGTTGGCAGTACAAAGCCACCAGATGCTCCTTGGAAACCCTATGGGCAGTTCTACTCGGTCCTGTAGGGTTGCTATGAGTCGGACTGAAAGACACATATGCACATACTAGGGAAGACAGATGCCATGTGAAGATCCTTTCAAGCCAAGGAACCAAGGTACACCCAGAGCTACCCACAAGGAAGGAATCAACACGGCCAAAACACTGAGTCGGACTTACTGGCCTCCAGAATTGTAAGAAAGTACATTTCTGTTCTTCAAAGCCACCTGCTTGTGGTATTTCTGTTGCAGCAGCACTAGGAGACTAAGACAGTCTGTAAGGGAGCGAGGGGGAGAGCAGAAGGAGGCAGAGGGTGAGGTTGAGCTGTGACGCATTCACAAGAACAGCCCCAGCCAATCCCCAGGGAGCACTGGAGCTGGGATGCGCCTGCAGTGTCCACTGGAGCGAGGGGCCGGGCCTTTGTAGTTCCACACCCATCAGGCAGGGCACATAACCTTGGGTAAGACATCTCCCTTCAACCCCTGTAGTTCCTGGGGAGACTCAACCATGAGCCAACAGCAGCCAGCATGCCCCGAGTTGGGGGACGAGAGCCTCTGTCCTGAAGGGGGATCTGGGCAGCATACCACAGCATCCACTATAATAACTTTGTACTCCCAAGAGCAACAAACAGCAATGATTTTCAACATGTGATGTTTTACACATATGAATGGCTTTACTGAGGATAAATGCTCGATTCTTATTAGATGTTGTGAACGTAAAACACATTTCTACCATCCCAGATCCTGGGGGACTAGGGATATTATGTTGAACATGTGGCCCCTCCTTTTCCAGCATTCTCTGAGGGCAGTGGTGTTTCATACCCTGGAGACTCTCAGGAGGTGTCACCACAGGGGAACAGTGGTGAATTCCCATATCAGGCTTGTTGCCATTCCCACGACCCCTTTGGGAGAATTTTTAAGACAGTGTGCCATCCCCTCGGCCACTCAGCCCCAGCCAGAGACTGAGTAGAATCTAGATAGATAGATAGTTGCCATCAAGTCGACTCTGAGTTATAGCAACCTTACGTGCAACATAACAAAGTGCTGCCCAGTCTGACATCACCCCCACAACTGCTGGCATGTTCGAGTGCATCATTGCAGCTATTATCCCAATCCATGTCACCGAGGATCTCCCTCCCCTTTGCAGGCCCTCTACTTCACCAACCATGATGTCCTCCAGTGATTGATCCCTCCTGATGGTGTGTTCAGAGCAAGCTGGTTGGACAACGTTCTATTGTGATCCATAAAGTTTTCATTGGCTAGTTTTCAGAAGTGGATTGCCCGCCCTTTCTTTCTAATCTGTCTTAGTCTGGAAGCTGCGCTGAAACCTGTCCACCATGGGTGACCCTGCTGGTATTTGTAATACTGGTGGCATAGCTTCCAGCATCACAGCAACATACAAGCCAGCATAGTGCAACACATTGACAGACAGGCAGTGGGATTAGAGTCCAATTCATGCTTATCCGTGTTCAGGGCACAGTCTGCACATCTGTCCATGGCAGCCCTGCCCTCCAATTTGTCTTTCTGGCTCCTTAGCCTCCCTTTCTTCCTCCTTGCAAGCCCTCCTCTCCTCTCCCTTCCTCTGGGAGCCAGGGAGGGTGTCAGAGCCTTGAAAATGTTCCTCTGCCACTGCTGGGAATCTCACCTAAGGAAATAATCTAAAATACAGAGGTCCTTTATGCAGGAAGATGCTCGTCTCATGCTGTTTATAAAAGTGACAGAGCCAAACATTCTGAACGGCAAACAGTAGGGGAATAGTGAATTATGGTGCATCAACAAAATGACTTATTATGCCACCTTTAAAAAAGATGTGTGCCAAAAATACCATGAAAACATGTTTATGGTTAGTTAACAAAGCAGGCTACAAAATTATATTATGCAACCCGATCACAACAATATGAAATAAGCAAACAGCTAAAGACTGGAAGGAAAAAATGTGAGCTGTTCATGGGCTTGGATGGAAGCCTCACAGCAGGAGAGTCTTAACCCTTTGGGGCTGAGCCTATGGGTCCTTTCTCAGCAGATTTTTAAATGTATGAAATATAAAACATAGAATTTCAAAGAAAACTAATTATATTGAAATATTATCATCAAAATATTAAAACAAATGCGTAATATAGTGGGATATATGCTTCTTTCTAACACCTTAAACAGCAAAATCTAAAAAGGAAACCAGAAGAAGAATTGATGTATTTGAATTGTTCTGTTAGTGAAGAATATTGACGATACCATGGGCTGCCAGAGAGCAAACAAATGAGTCTAGAAGAAATACAACCAGAATGCTCCTTAGAAGCAAAGACAGCAAGGATTCGGCTCACTTACTTTGGATAAGTCATCAGGAAAGACCACTCATTAGAAAAGGACATCATGTTTGGTAAAGTAGAGGGTCCGCAAAAATGAGGGAAACCCTCAGTGAGATGGACTCACACAATACCCACAACAGTGGATTCAGACATAGCAAGAATTTTGAAGATGGCATAGGACCAGGCAGTGTTTCATTCTATTATATGTAAGATCATCATGAGTAGAACCAAGTCAATGGCAAGTAACACCAATAATAACAACAACAAAGCAGGAGGTCAAATAACTACATTTTTTACATAGTGATGAGTTTAAATAATATTTCAAAATATCTGCAAAAACTAAAATGTGTCATAAAAATGTGTAAGATTTCTATTGGAGACTAAGTTGTCAGTACAGGTAAGGCTACTGTGATTTGATGCCTGCATTCAAAATGGACAGAATGTTGCAATTTAGTTAGAGCCTGATGAAATAAGCATGTGATTTTTCCCATCAAAGTTCATAACCTTCTGAACCTCTTATGGATACCCTAGAGAGTTCATGGCCCCTGATCTTAAAACCCGTGCACCAGAGTGGTTTTTTTTTTTTTCTTTCTTTCTTTCCAAATTTTATGTAGTAGACATGCACTAATTTTGTAATATAAAATTATCAGGGAACTTTAAAATTAATGAGCAAATAAAATAGATTCAGACTTATTGGATCATCTATAATAAGATACTAAATGATACCTAAGTCTCTGGGTGGCACAAATGCTTTGTGCTCAACTACTAAACTAAAGGCTGGCAATTTGAACCCACCCAGCGATGCCATGGAAGAAAAGCCTGGTGATCAGCTTCCGTAAAGATTACAGCCAAGAAAACCCTATGGAGCAGTTCCACTCAGTAACACGTGGGATCGCCATGAGTTGGAATCAACTCCATGGCCACTGGTTTGGTTTTTTCTTTTTTTTCAAATGACCCCAAGCACTCTGTGGGGTCCTATCATTTAACTCTCAGGTTAACTCTGCGGGGAAATCCATTTGCAGATGAAGACACTGAAGCCAAGAGAGGTTAAGAGACTTGCCCAAGGTCACACAGTGAGTCAATGGAGGAGCCAGAATTTGAACCCAGGTGTCTTAATTTCGTAGGGCTGCAGTAGCAAACTGCACTAAGTGGATGGCTTTAAAAAACAGAAATTTATTACCCCATAGCTCTGGAGGTTGGGAGTACAGATCATGGTGTGGATTTCTTCTGAATGCTCTGAGAGGGGAGCTGTTCTACGCCTCTCTCCTAGCTTCTGTTTTCTGCTGGCAGGCCTTGGAGTTCCTTCGCTGCTTGTAGATGTCTCTTCACGTGGCGTCTTCCCCTGTGTGTGACTGTCTCTGCCCTCCCCTTTTGTAAGGCATCAGGCATACAGGATTAGGATGGGTCCTAATCCTGTATGACCTCACTAACTTAACTGATAATATCGTCGGAGAAAGACTCCATTTCCCCAAGCAAGGTCACACGCACAGGGACTGGGGTTAGGACTTCAAAATATCTTTCTGGAGGACACAATTCAACCCATAACACCAGGCCTGTCTTTCTAAGAGCCCAGACTGGTACCTTTTACATTATGCTGATCCTTACAATCTGTGGCTAATGAGTAAGTTGAATGTTGTGTTTGTATGGTCGATTTCTCTTTTTAGCCACCGTGAAGTAAACTCTTAATGAGAATGTCACTAGATAAATGTCTCCCTTGCTGAAGTTCAGCTGCCTTTGATTAAATGTTGTTTATGCAATTCTTGTGCAATTAATGGTTCCTTGGGCTCCGAAAAAACCGGGAGGCTATGGGAGCCACAGTCCACCATTGGCTTGGGGAGGGATTTCCATTTCCCCATATGCTAAATCAGTTCTCGTTTGGAAATCTGGACGCACTTTAACTTGAACTTGAGGAGGGAAGCTTTCCTCTGAGCAGTAAATGTTGACAAGCCCTGGTTAAAGCGGGAAGTTCTTTTCCAAACAGAAGGCAATTGGGTCTGCAGTTGCAGTCGGGGGAAATGGAGTGTGGTCAAGAGGGTTCCTGAAGGGATGAGAGATTCCAGAAATGCACTCCGGCACTCCAGGGGTGTGTCATAGGCTAATAGGAGAAGGTTGGGAGAATCATTGGCCACTAGGGGGCAGCCTCAAGTCAGATTTACAGAGAGGCACTTGCTCTGGTTAATATCATGAGTCCACATGGAGTCCCCTCTTTAGAAAGAGACGTTCCTGTGGGACCAGAATGGGGAGGGGCAGTGGCAAGCACTGGGTAATGGAGAGGAAAGAGCAAGAAACCAGAAGCAGCTACAGACATTGTCTCGTGTGTTTCTGAAAGTGTGTCCTGCAGAACATTGGTTCCAGAGGGTGTGACTAGGGCTTGCATAGAAAAAAAGAAAGGCTCAATTTGCTTCTAAAGCTTGGAAAACACTAAGTTAAATAAGTCTCCCTCTTTACTACAGGATTTCTCAGAGACTTTAATATTTGATCCTGAACCCTCTTTGCGTGGAACATTTCAGGGATCTGGTGGCCCATGGAACACACTTTGGGACATGCTGATCTGGTCCAATGCCCTGGATTCACAGTCAGAGCAAAGGCAACCACAGGAGACCTGCTCTGTGAGTGACAGAGTAGAGGCTGTAGTTCAGGGGACACCACTCCAGCGCTCCCTGTGACAGACCTACCTGGAGACGCTCTCGGTAGAGGATGGCTTTCCACCACATGGAAACTCAAGTCATCCCTCCGAACAGTGGTTCCCTTGGATGTTTTCCTGAAAGTGAAACATTAGCTAAACCAAGCCCCAGCCCTCACCCAAACCCTGCACGGGAGAAAGGCAAGAGATTGAGATGGAAGTTAGACTTGGGCTTTTTTAGATTTGAATCAAGATTTAGGTGAAGTAAAGAAGAAAAGAAGTGGAAATAAAGTGATATGGCTGCTGTTGCTGTTATTGTTGTTAGTTGCTTTGGCATTGATTCTGACCCGGCAATCCCATGTGACAGAGTAGAACCGCACCATAGAGTTTTCTAGTCTGTAATCTTTATGGGAGCAGATTGCCAGGTATTTCTCCTGCAGAGCTGCTGGGTGGGTTCAAACTGCCAAGCTTTTGGTTAGCAGCTGGCTTAACCATCGTGCCAGCTAGCGGGCTATTCAGCTAGCAGAGTGGTAAAAAGGGAGCATTTGCATAGCATGGTTCTAGGCGTACAGCAGAGCTATACTGTCAACATGCGGGTTAGTGTCACAGGGGTCATGCTGGATGAATGCTCCAAGACAAGTTCTTAGCAAATAATAACAGCAGCTATCATTTTTTAAGTTCCTACTACATGTTAGGCACTGTATTTGGTATACCTTTATCACTTCATTCAATCTCTTTAATAACTTCCTTTTACAAAGGGGCAGTAATAGCATGGTGCTTATAAGAGTAGACTCTGGAGCAGGCATATGTGTGTTTAAACCCACCTCTGCCATTTATTGAATCTATAACTTTAGGCACGTTGTTTAAGCTTTCTGTGCCTCAGTTCCTCCAGGGGCTTGATATAAGGACTAAATGAATTAATACAGACTAAGCACTGTTTCAGTTATCTATTGCTGCAAAACAAACTGTCTCTAAACAATGACAATTATTTATTTGCTCATGATTCTGCTGTTTGGGCAGGGCTCAGTGGGGCGGCTCTTCTTTCCTCCATGTGGTGTTGACTGGGGCACTTTGAATGGGTCTGGAAGAGCCAAGATGTCTTCACTTAAATGTATGGTACCTCAGCTAGGGACTGGCTGCACCTCTGTCTCCAGCAGGGTAGTCGGAATGTTTTCACATGGGGGCTCAGAACTCTAAAAGAGTGATAGTAGACGCTACCATGCCTCTTAAGACCTAGATGGGGTACTGGCACAGCATTACTTCTGTCACATTCTGTAAGTCAAAGCAAATCACAGGCAAGCCCAGATTCAAGGAAAAGAGAAATGGGCCCCGCCTCTTGATGGGAGTAGTGGCTTGCATGTACAGGGATGGGAGGAATTATTGGTTGTCATCTTTGGAGACGATCTACCAGAGGTACTTAGAACAATGCCTGGCACAAAGGAAGCCCTCTGTAAATGGCAGCTACTATCACAGCTGAGGAGACCAAGGCTCAGAGACACTACAGAGATTTCCTCAAGATCACACAGCTGGTAAGTGGCAGAGCTGGAATTTAATCCCAGGTCTTTTTAATGCCAGAGCTCATCCACTTATCACATCATCATTATAAGCTGTGTGCCTTTGGCCAACTCATTCAATCTCTCAGCCTCATGGGCCTCAGGAGATGTCAAGTGGGTATAATAAAGCCAACTGCCTCATAGAATTAATGTGGAGACTAATAAAATGTCCAAGAAAGCATCTTATAACCTATAAAGCACGATATAGGAGCATGAATTGTTCAGCGATATCAATTTGAACCCCATTCATTCAAAACTCGTCTCCTGCTGGGTAGAGTCTGAATTCGTGTTTACTTTCCTTGGTACTAGCAATGAGACTGGGGTGGCCGAGGGTTGATGACAGAAAGGGGAATAGTCACAAGCAGTAGCTGTTTCCAAGCCTTTGAGAAGCAGCCACATGCATGAATGTTACCTATAAGCCATTCTTATCTGCTCAGTAAGGAAACTCCCAAGAACCAGTTTATATGAAAGGTGTCATTGGAGACTCCAGGCCCTCTGCGTTTCCCAGGGCCGGTCTGGATTTCATATTATCTCCTCTGGTGAGTCTCCAGACTCCCTTTCTCAGCAAACTCTGCTGCGCCCTGAACCCTTCTGCCCTTTGGAAGGTGGATGGACAGACAGCTCTTTAGCCCCTGCCTGTTGTACCTGGGGAGTCCTTGGGTGGTGCAGCTAATGCGCTTGGCTGCTAACCAAAAGATTGGAGGTCTGAGTCCACTCAGGAGCACCTTGGAAGAAAGGCCTGGCAATCTACTTCTGAAAAATCATCCATTGAAAACCTTATGGAGCACAGTTCTATTCTGACACGCGTGAGTTGCCGTGAGTCAGAGTTGACTTGAAGGCAACTGCTTAATGGTTGATTGTACCTAGAATGTCGATTTCTCAAGCAGACCCTCCGTCAGCCATTCCCCTCACGTGCCTGCTCTGCTCTAGCTGCAAGGACCAGAAGCTGTGCTTTTATTGAATTCGATCCTCATCAGAATTGCATTTGGTAGTTTTCCAAGTTGTGACTTCCTCATTAGGCCTTTGTTGAAGCTGTTTTTCATTGCTTAGCTTAGAATCAGTAAAATAGCCTCCATTTTCTTGCTATTCTGGCCTCCTTTGATTATTACCCCACTTTAAAAAAAAAAAAAAAAAGCCAGGATGTGCCTCCTGAGAGATCTGATAACTAATCATAAGCTTTATTGAAAAACTCTGAGGTTCCCAAGTTTTCAGCCCAGCCGACATCTGCTTTCTGCCTGAAGGAAAATACCCTCTCATTGGGTTGGGGGTACATGAGAGTTACACTTTCTGGGTTCAAATCTTAGCTCTGCTACCTGCCAGGTGTGTGTCTTGTGCACATTAATCATGTTCCTTGAGCCTCGGTGTTCTCATCTTTACAATGGGAAGGATACATCTGCACCTCAGAGGTTGGTTGTGAAGCTCAGCTGATGGAATACTTGTAAAAACCCTGACATGGAGTCTGCCCATGTATTAACAACTGTGGTTATCTTCTGAGGATAAAACCAGGTGCTGTGAAAGAATGTGAATTTTATAAAAAACACTCAAGTGCTAAGAAAATCCAACACCTCTACAACAAAAAGACAACCAATCCTATCAAAAAATGGGCAAAGGAAATGAACAGACACTTCACCAAGGAAGACATTCAAATGGCCAACAGACACATGAGGAAATGCTCGCGATCACTAGCCATTAGAGAAATGCAAATTAAAACCACAATGAGATACCATCTCACCCCGGCATTACTGGCACGAATCAAAAACACTGGAAATAACAAATGTTGGAGGGGCTGCGGGGAGACGGGAACTCTTATACACTGCTGGTGGGAATGCAAAATGATACAGCCATTTTGGAAAATGATATGGCGTTTCCTCAGAAAGCTAGAAATAGACGTACCATTCGATCCAGCAATCCCACTCCTAGGAATATATCCTAGAGAAATAAGAGTCATCACTCGAATAGACATATGCACACCTATGTTCATGGCAGCATTATTCACAATAGCAAAACGATGGAAACAACCTCAATGTCCATCAACAGATGAATGGATACACAAACTATGGTACATACACACAATGGAGTACTATGCAACGAGAAAGAACAACAATGAATCGGTGAACCATCTCATAACATGGATGAAACTGGAGGACATCATGCTGAGTGAAATAAGTCAATCAAAAAAGGACAAATATTGTATGAGACCTCTATTGTAAAAACCCATGAAAAAATTCACATGCAAAATGTAACAATCCTTGTTGGTTACCAGGGATGGGGGGGGGGGGGAAATACTAAATAGGTAATAGGTAAGTGGTAACTTGGGTGAGAGGTGAGATAGTACATAGTACAGGGGAAACTAACACAACCTGCACAAGGAAAGGTCATGGAGGCCCTATAGACACATCCAAACCCCCCGAGGGACTGAGTTGTTGGACGGAGGGCTCTGGGGACCATGATCTCGGGGAACATCTAGCTCAATTGGCATGACACTACTTATAAAGATAATGCTCTACATTCTACCTTGGTGAGTAGTGTCTGGGGTCTTAAAAGCCTATGAGCGGCCATCTAAGATACTCCACTGATCTCATCCCTTCGGGAACAAGGGAGAACGAAGAGAACAGGATACAAGGAAAAGATTAGTCCGAAGGACTAATGGTCCACAGCTACCAAGGCCTCCACGGGACTGAGCCCAGTACAGCTGGATGGTGCCCGGCTACCACCAATGACTCCTCTGACCAGGATCACAACAGAGGGTTCTGGGCAGAGCTGGAGTAGGATGTAGAGCATAATTTTAACTCCCCCCCAAAAAAAAAAAAAGAAGACCAGATTTACTGGCCTAAAGAATACTAGAGAAACCTCGAGAGTGTGGCCCCCAGACACCCTTTCAGCTCAGAGGTGAAGTTACCTTCGAGGTTTGATGTTAAGCCTGGGAATGGACAGCCCAGTAAAACTAAATGGGACTAACGAGGTACAGGAGTCCGGTGACAAGGGCCAGAAGGCAGAGGGAGAGTAGGAAACTGATGATAAGGAACACAAATTGAATAAGGACACTGTCGATGTATTGTGAGATTGTTGACCACTGCTAGAGGGCAACATTTGTAGTAACTATTAAATGGGAGGCTGTTTTGTCCTGTAAGCCTTCATCTTGGGCGAGAATGGCAGCACAACTGGAAGAGCATATTCAATATCACTTAAATGTGTAAGTAAAAAGTTTTGAAATGGTGTTTAAATAAAATAAAATAAATAAACAAATGAGACTAAAGAGGTACAATAGTCCACTGACAAGGTCCAGAAGACAGAAGGGGACAAGGAAGCCCCCTGGTGATAGGGAACACAAGGTGGAGTAAGGATATTCTTGATGTGCTGTGAGATTGTTAACCATTGTCATAGGGCAACATGTGTAGTAACTGTTAAATGAGAAACTATTTTGTTCTGTAAGTCTTCATCTTAAGTGAGAATAACAGCACAGTTGGAAGAGCGTAGTCAATGTCACTGAACTGTGAACGTAGAAATTTTTGAAACGGTGTATCTTTGGCCATCTGTAATTTTCATCAAAAAAAAAAAGGTTGAGAATTTAGAGGCTTAATACGTTGTGGGGTTGTTAACCAATGTCATAGAACAACATGTGTACTACTATTTCATGAGAAACTATTTGCTCTGTAAGCTTTCAGCTGAAGTACAATAAAATATATATAAAAAAAATAAAAACACTCAAGTGCTATAAAAATTCTGTTGTTGTTAGGTGCTGTCCAGTTGGTTCTGACTCATAGCAACCCTATGTACAACAGAACCAAATACTGCCCAGTCCTGCGCCATACTCACAATCATTGTTATGCTTGAGCTCATTGTTGCAGCCACTGTGTCAATCCATCTCTTTGAGGGTCTTTCTCTTTTTCACTGACTCTCTACTTTACCAAGCATGATGTCCTTCTCCAGGGACTGATCCCTCCTAATAACATGTCCAAAGTACATGAGATGAAGTCTCGCCATCCTTGCTTCTAAGGAGCATTCTGGTTGTACTGCTTCCAAGACAGATTTGTTCCTTCTTTTGGCAGTCCATGGTATGTTCAATATTCTTCGCCAACACCACAATTCAAAGCCGCCAATTCTTCTTCGGTCTTCCTTATTCATCGTCCAGTTTTGCATGCATATGAGGCAATTGAAAACACCATGGCTTGGATCAGGCGCACCTTAGTCTTCAAAGTGATATCTTTGCTTTTTAACACTTTAAAGAGGTCTTTTGCAGCAGATTTGCCCAGTGGAATAAGTCATTTGATTTCTTGACTGCTGCTTCCATGAGTGTGGATTGTGGATCCTAGTAAAATGAAATCCTTGACAACTTCACTATTTTCTCCATTTATCATGATGTTGCTTATTGGTCCAGTTGTGAGGATTTTTGTTTTCTTTATGTTGAGGTGTAATCCATACCGAAGGCTGTAGCTTTCATCTTCATCAGTAAGTGCTTCAAGTCCTCCTCACTTTCAGCAACCGAGGTTGTGTCATCTGCATATCACAGGTTGTTAATGAGACTTCCTCCAATCCTGATGCCCTGTTCTTCTTCATATAGTCCAGCTTTTCGGCTTATTTGTTCAGCATACAGATTGAATAAGCATGGTGAAAAGATACAACCCTGATGCACACCTTTCCTGACTTTAAACCATGCAGTATCCCCTTGTTCCGTTCAAACTACTACCTCTTGATCTATGTACAGGTTCATCATGAGCACAATTAAGTGTTCTGGAATTCCCATTCTTTGCAATGTTATCCATAATTTGTTATAATCCACACAGTCAAATGCCTTTGTGTAGTCAATAAAACACGGGTAAACATCTTTCTGGTATTCTCTGCTTTCAGCCAGGATCCATCTGACATCAGCCATGATATCCTTCATTCCATGTCCTCTTCTGAATCCAGCCTGAATTTCTGGCAGTTCCCTGTCGATGTGCTGCTTCAGCCACTTTTGAATGATCTTCAGCAAAATTTTACTTGTGTGTGATATTAATGATATTGTTTGATAATTTCTGCATTTTGTTGGATCATCTTTCTTTGGAATAGGCATAAATATGGATCTCTTCCAGTCAGTTGACCAGGTACTTGTCTTCCAAATTTCTTGGCATAGATGAGTGGGCACTTCCAGTTCTGCATCCGTTTGTTGAAACATCTCAGTTGGTATTCCGTCAATTCCTGGAGCTTTATTTTTAGCTAATGCAGCCAGTGCAGCTTGGACCTCTTCCTTCAGTACCATTGGTTCTTGATCATATGCTACCTCCTGAAATGGTTGAACGTCAACCAGTTCTTCTTGGTATAGTGACTCTGTGTATTCTTTCCATCTTCTTTTGATGTTTCTGGTGTCATTTAATATTCTCCTGGTAGAATCCTTCATTATTGCAACTCGAGGCTTGAATCTTTTTCTTTAGTTCTTTCAGCTTGAGAAATGCTGAGCGTGTTCTTCCCTTTTGGTTTTCTTTGCACATGTCATTATAATACTTTACTTTGTCTTCTCGAGCCACCCTTTGAAATCTTCTCTTCAGCTCTTTTACTTCATCATTTCTTCCATTTGCGTTAGCTACTTGACATTCAAGAGCCAGTTTCACAGTGTCTTCTGACATCCATTTTGGTCTTTTCTTTCTTTCTTGTCTTTTTAATGATCTCTTGCTTTCTTCATGTATGATGTCCTTGATGTCATCCCACAACTTGTCTGATCATTAGTGTTCAAGGTGTCAAATCTATTCTTGAGATGGTGTCTAAATTCAGGTGGGATATACTCAAAGTAGTACTTTAACTCTTGTGGAGTTGTTCTAACTTTTTTCAGCTTCAACTTAGTCTGTTCCACAGTCAGCCCCTGGCCTTGTTCTGACTGGTGATGTTGAGCATTTCCATTGTCTCTTTCCAAAGATGTAGTGGCTTTGATTCTCGTGTATTCCGTCTGCTGAGGTCCCCCTGTATAGCACCATTTATGTTGTTGAAAAAGGTATTTGTAATGAAGAAGTCGTTGGTCTTGCAAAATTCTATCCTGCGACCTCCGACATTGTTTCTATCACTAAGGCCGTATTTCCAGCTATGGGTCCTTCGTTTTTGTTTCCACCTTTCACATTCCAATCACCAGTAATTATCAACACAACCTGACTGCGTGTTCAATCAATTTCAGACTGCAGAAGTTGGTAAAAATCTTCAGTTTCTTCATCTTTGGCCTTAGCAGTTGTTATGTAAATTTGCATAATAGTCGTATTAACTGGTCTTCCTTGTAGGCATATGGATATTATCCTATCACTGATAGCGTTGTACTTCAGGATAGATCTTAAAATGTTCTTTCTGACGATGAATGCAACAACATTCCTCTTCAAGTTGTCATTCCTGGCATAGTAGACCATACAATCGTCTGATTCCAAATGGCTATACAAATAGCACATTTTATTATTATTAAGAATAATGATCTGTGTGGCCTTGGGTAAGTCACGGTATCTTTCTGAGTATCTGGATTAGAAAATGGGCTGTAAACTCAAATGCCTTCAGGAGCCAGGGCTGTGCTGGGAATGAGTAACATGGGCAAGGTAGAAGAAATGTTATGTTAATAAGGGTTATGAAAAAGAATTTGTGTTCCAAAGTTAAATAAATTTGGGAAACTCTGGGTTAAACAAAATTAAACATGTTTCTTTATGTAGGACTCCTTGTTGTTGTTAGGTGCTGTTGAGTCAATTCTGATTCCTAGCAACCCCATGTGACAGAGTAGAACTGTCCCATGGGGTTTTCGTGACTGTAAACTTTACAGGAGCCATCACCAGATCTTCCTTGCGTGGAGACAGTGGTGGGTTCAAACCACCAATCTTTCGGTTTCTAGCCAAGCGCTTAACTTTCATACCACCAGGGCTCCTTGAAACCTTTAAAACGCCCACATGCGCAGTGAATTTCTAAGGGAAGGAGAGAATACGTGTGCAGTGTTTCTCACACTTCTCTTACCACCAACCCAAACCAAACCCATTGCCGTTGAGTCGATTCCGACTCACAGGGACCCTATTGGACAGGGAAGAAATGTCCCTGGGGCTTCCAAGGCTGTAAATGTTTACAGAAGCAGACTGCCCCATCTTTCTTCTGGTTGGTTCAAACCACCAACATTTGGGTTAGCAGCTGAGCGATTTAACCACTGCACCACCAGGGTCCCTTGTCTCTTACCACAGAACCCCTTTTTTCCATTGAGACTGATGTTCTACTAAATGTTGTTGGTAGCTGCCATCAAGCATCAAGTCAGCCCCCAACTCATAGTGACACCATGCATAACAGGATTGAACTGTTGTGATCCATAGGCGGATTCATTGGCTGATTTTTCAGAAATAGAACACCTGGCCCTTCTTCCTAGTCTGTCTTAGTCTGGAAGCTCCACTGAAACCTGTTCAGCATCATAGCAACACTCAAGCCTCCACTGACAGATGGGTGGTGGCTATGTATGAGGTACATTGGCTGGGAATGGAACCTGGGTCTCCCACATAGAAGGCGAGATTTCTACCACTGAACCACCACTGCCCTCCACATGGCAAGTTCTGAGGTAGATGAGCTCAACGATTCCTTCCAGTTCTGCCTGGGTCTCTAAGGTCAGAAAGCGAGGCCTTTCTAATAAAAGATAGAAGGCAGAAAGTGTGGGGTTTTATTTTCCCCCTTTAATTGTTGATTGTTATCAAAATTACAACTAATAATATTCACATGACAGTAAAGCTCAGTGTGATCATCTGTTGGTGTAACAGATGTCTGAGTGTAGCTGTTCCTAACCAAGTTCAACTTTCATTAGAGATGGTCATGGGGGAAGTTGGGTTGGAGGCTCAGGAAAAGGGTTAGTGCTGGGGCCCATCTGTCATTTAGGGAAAACCAGGATATTTTCTAGGCCTAGTGTTTGCTGGGCCCAACCTTAGCATGACATGTTGGAAGTTCAGAAATTCAAGGCCTGAGCAAAGGCCCTTTGAGGCTCACCTATGCTTTCATCTGTTGTAGTGCCTCAAGTGAATTTCTCCCCTCTAGTGGAGGGGGAGAGGGAAGGCTGCTGGTAGTGGTTGCCACTGAGTCAGTTCTGACTCATGGCGACCCCATGTGTTACAGAGTAGAGCTGCTCCATAGGGTTTTCTTGACTGTCATCTTAACGGAAGCAGATCTCCAGGCCTATCTTCCACAGAGCTGCTAGGTGGGTTTGAATGCCAACCTTTAGGTTAGTAGTCAAGTGCAAACTGTTTGTGCCACCTAGGGACCCCAAAGGGACAGCAGTGAACATTTCGTGGGCACTTACTATCACCAGGCATCAAGAAGTTCCTTATACACATAAAATGATACTCATGAAGAGTGTGCTTCCTAGTTCAAGTAGATACATGAGACTAAATGGGTAGCTCCTGTCTGGAGGTGAGATGAGAAAGCAGAAAGGGATAGGAGCGGGTTGAATAGACATGGGAAATCTGGAGTGGAAAGGAGGAATGTGCGGTCATATTATAGGGATAGCAGCTAGGGTCACATAACAACATGTGTATAAATTTTTGTATGGGAAACTAACTGGAGCTGTAAACTTTCACCCAAAGCACAATTAAAAAAAGTTAAAAGAAAGAAACTCCTTACTCATCTTCATCACCCTGTTTAATTCAGATAAATGATGGGGAGGTCTCTGAGTCTAAGGTTAACTGCAGTGAGTGTCATATTCTATAGCCTATGGATACCTAAAAGCCTTTCTAAGAATTTTGCTAATTCTCCTGGCTTCTTATACCACTTGGACATTGAATTTCTTCAGTGGGATCTTTGCTCTGTACCCTGTTTTAACCCTCTTGAGACTCAAAGAGGTGAAGTGACCTGGCCACGATCCCAGAGCCTATAAGTGGCTGAGTCAGGCATGACCCTGAGTCCTGTCTAATTGGAGAGCCTCCTCCATGGCCCTGAGCTGCCTTCCCCGTAGGAGGATCAAGGAAGGCTCCTGGAGATGTGAGCTTAGATCTCCAACATGTCTGTCTTCTTGGCATCCCTTCCCTCTGGCCCTCATCATGGGTTCAAGTACCACCCCATCCAGAAATGCAGGCCCCAGGCCTCCAAAAGAGATCCCTTAGAACTCCAAGCCTAGTGCCTTCACACTTCATTTCATTTCATCTTCCAGCCATTCTCTAAGCTGGTGATAATTATACCTATTTTACAGATATCCTATAGAGGTTAGAGTCCCCGGGTGGTACAAACAATTAATGCACTCGGCTGCTAAGTGAAAGGTTGGAGGTTCGAGTCCACTCAGAGGCACCTGGGAAGACAGGCCTGGCAATCTACTTCTGAAAAAAAAATCAACCATTAAAAACCCTGAGGAGCACAGTTCTACTTTGACACACATGGAGTTGCCACCAGTCGGAGTCGACTCCACGGCAACTGGAATTATAGAGGTTAACTAGTAAAAATAACAAAGTCACCACAAAAAAAACTGACATTCACTGAGCTCTGAGTGACCTGTATTGTCTCATTTATCCTCACAATATCCCTGGTCAGGAAGTGCAGTGCCTCCTCGTGAGAATTATAACAGTGACCAAGTTATTATGCCCAACTCCCAACCATTTGGGGCCAAATGTCCTCTTGGATGGTGGGAAGCCCCACTGACAATCAGAGTAGCTTTCAGAACATCTCATGGGGCCCAGGTGCCTTTTAGGGCAAGACAAGACCTTTGCAATAACCACTCTCTTTGTTTGAGGCAGGGGCTGGGTCTTCACTTAACCTCTTTGACCCTTGCTGAGTTTTGTTTTCTTTTTCACCTTCAAATTTTTATGGCCCTGGACCTTGAGTTGGATTCAAGTATTAAATCAGGGTAGAACTGTAAGATATTTGACCAGGGATTAGGCATTCTGACACATGGCCTGCCCAGAGCTGGCTGATATCATAAATCTCAGAATCCAGGAAGAAAATAGCTATGTAAAACAAAGTCCACTGCCTCCTTTACAAAGAGGGAAATGGAGGCCCAGAGTTGGCTGGAATTCACCAGCATGGTCGCAATGGTTCTAGGGTTACAGTCAAGGCTGTAGGTCTCCTTGTCTATTAATCTTTTGCACTCAGAACCAGCAAGACAGGGCTACTTAATAATCAAGTTTCCAGTCAGGGCTAACCATATGCATTGGTGATGTGATGAGTGGGATGTGAAGGCATCCCTGATCATCCATCTGGTCCCCGACCATCCACCTGATCCCTGACCATCCATTTATTCCCAGGAGATTTCCCTGAGGCCTGAAGTGTTACCCTTAAAACCAAGCCTTTGGAGTAAGGCCCTATTAAGAAGCCTTGCCTGCTGGAGGAAGAGGTATCTAAACTATTCCCAGCCATTAACAGTGAAGCTCTAATTACCTTCACATCCGAACCCATCAGAAAGCAGAAACTGAGACATCTGGACAACTAAGCTTTATTGCTGCAAGAGCTCACCGGAAGCCAAAAGTAAACAAAGGTTTGGAATAGGGCACATAGACTTTTAAGAATTTAGAAAAGGTCTCAGATCTTATCATGGCTTAGAAGGATAAACCTAGACCAGAGAGAAGTGGCTTTCCCGAGACCACCCATTGTCAGAGGCAGGGCAACACCTGGCTGCCCATCACTTCCCCAGTCTCTCCCCTCTCCTGCAGCTTTCCTGGCTGAGCTCCAAGCTGGGTGCCATGACTCCAGAATCAGAGCTCCGTCACAATCTGGATAGATTCTACAGATAAACTTGGGGCTGAAGGTAGAATTCAATCATGGATTCCATTTTTGACTCGGGGAGGGGATCTTTAGAGACCAGAGTGCATTTTCCTGCCTGTAACAACTATAAATGAAAACACCCACTTTGGTTAGTTAGTATTTGAGCCCTCAGATGAGGAGGCAGCTCGTGTCCCGCAGTATATCTTGAAGCAGCATTTATGGACCACCTACATCAGAATTCTGCAGTGTGCTTGTTAAAATGCAGATGCCTGGGCTTTACACAAGACCCACTGAATCCAAGATCTATGGGGACGAGGCTGTGAAACCTGCATTTTAACATGCATCCCAGGTGATTTGTGTGCACACTGAAGTTGGAGAACCCCACAGCAATGGACCACGAGCTCTGGAGTCAAGCTTACCTGGATTTACGTGCCACCTCTGCCAGTTACTTAATATATGGCCTTTAGCACACCTGAGCTTTGGGTGCCTCGTGTGCAATATGGGGAAATAATGATAATAGCTACTTCACAGGGTTATCGAAGGAGTTAAGGAAGTTAAAGCAGGTAAAGGGCTTGGCACCTGGTAAGTGCTCAATAAATATTAGCTGCTACTAGAAGGAGCCCTGGTGGCATAGTAGTTAAGTGTTCAGCTGCTAACCTTAAGGTCAAAGGTTCAAACCCACCCAGCTGCTCTGCAGGAGAAAAGACCTGGTGATCTGCTCCCATAAAGATTACAGTCTAGGGATAACCTATGGCGCTGTTCTACCCTGCCATATAGGGTTGCTATGAGTCAGAATTGACTTGATGGCAATAACTATGATATCGTTCTTTAGAAACTTTACCTGTTTTTAGATGACCACATGAAGGCCAGTTTGGGGCCATTACCAACTGGAGCCTTGAGGACCCCAGAAGCCAGTCCCCTACCCTGCCCTGCCCTTCTAGGGGAGGGAGGGAGTGCTGGTGTAAGAAGCCTGGCCCACTGAATCTGTAACAGTGGCTGCAGTGACAATTGGTTACCAGCAGGGGGAGACATAATCACACATTTCAAAGCTCAGCTTGTGGTTTTTGAGGGTGGGGGCTCTCCGTAAAGGATGGGTTGAGGCTGGCATCAGAGTTTGTGCTGGAATCTTCCTCCCCCACTACAAGGAGGTCTTATTCACAAGACGGTGTGCTTTTCCTCTCACTGCTTAGAAAGGGAGAACCTGAGTTGTCTTGATGCTGGTTTTTTCCCCTGAGGCCTCAGAAGCGCCTCATTAGCTGTTGATGCTATTTTCACCACCCAGTCTAGCCTGGCAGGCCCTCCATAGAGTGCCTTTCTAAGGAGGCTCTTGGCAGAGCTCTGGGTCTGGGCCTCATGTTCTTTTTCCATCTGAAGGAGCAGAACCATGGGGGGTGCCTCACCACGCTTAGCAAACTTTCTTCACCAAGAGTAGGGATGAGAGATAGGTTGGGGACATGCAGGTGTGCAGACCTGCCCTCTAATCCTGAGCTGAGAGACAACCTCCTTTCTGTCATCCCTATGAATCAAGGAATGGGGGTACAAACCACCATTGCCTGAGCACCTGTTATGTCTGGAACGGTATTCTTCCCCTCACAGCTGGTACCTCGTGAGCATTTTACAGAGGGGGAGCCTGAGGCTCAGAGAGGTCTAGTAACTTGCCCAAGGCCACACAACTAGTGCACGGCAAAGATAATAATGGCATGTACCATCAATTGACAGTCTAGCATGCTGACGGGCTTGACGGTGGTCATGCCACACATGTTTAATCCTGCAGCAAACAAATCTGTAAACCCAATGTCTGACCTGAAAGCCCATGCTTTTCCCTCTATCCCACACTGCCTCAAAATCCTTAAACACACTATTTTCTTATATCCCCAGTCTCTCAAATTATTAAAATTCCCTTTTATTCCACAATCAAAAGACCCTTCTTTCTCTTAATCCAAGAGTACTTTGGTAAGAGCTGTAATAATGGCTTAATCATATTCCCAATTTTAGATCTGCTTGTGATTGTTGTTGTTGTTCTTAGATGCTGTTGAGTCAGTTCCAACTCAGAGACCCTGTCTACTACTAAACAAAACACAGCCCAGTCCTGCTCCATGCTGGCAATGATTGTTATGCTTGAGCCCATCGTTGCAGCCACTGTGTCAATCCATCTTGTTGAGGGTCTTCCTCTTTTTTGCTGACCCTGTACCATACCAAGCATGATATTCTTCTCCAGGGACTGATCCCTCCTGATAACATGTCCAGAATATGTAAGACGTAGTCTCGCCATCCTTGCTTCTAAGAAGCATTCTGGTTGTCCTTCTTCCAAGACAGATTTGTTCCTTCTTTTGGCAGTCCATGGTATATTCAATATTCTTTGCCAACATTACAATTCAAAGCTGTCAATTCTTCTTCAGTCTTCCTTATTCATTATCCAGCTTTTGCATGCACATGATGTGATTGAAAACACCATGGCTTGGGTCAGGCTCACCTTATTCTTCAAGGTGACATCTTTGCTTTTTAACACTTTAAAGAGGTCTTTTGCAGCAGATTTGCCCAATGCAATAAGTCATTTGATTTCTTGACTGCTGCTTCCATGGGCGTTGATTGTGGGATCCAAGTAAAATGAAATCCTTAACAACTTCACTATTTTCTCCATTTATCAAGATGTTGCGTATTGGTCCAGTCGTGAGGATTTTTGTTTTCTTTATGTTGAGGTGTGATCCATACCGAAGGCTGTAGCTTCCATCTTCATCAGTAAGTGCTTCAAGTCCTCTTTGCTTTCAGCGAGCAAGGTTGTATTATCTGCACAATGCAGGTTGTTAATGGGTCTTCCTCCAATCCTGATGCCCTGTTCTTCTTCATATAATCCAGCTTCTCGGACCATTTGCTCAGCATACAGATTGAGTAAGTATGGTGAAAGGATACAACCCTGACACACATCTTTCCTGACTTTAAACCACACAGTATCCCCGTGTTCTGTTCGAACAACTGCCTCTTGATCTATGTACAGGTTCCTCGTGAGCACAATTAAGTGTTCTGGAATTCTCATTCTTTGCAATGTTATCCATAATTTGTTATGATCCCCACAGTCAAATGCCTTTGCATAGTCAATAAAACACAGGTAAACATCTTTCTGGTATTCTCTGCTTTCAGCCAGGATCTATCTGACATTAGCAATGATATCCCTGGTCTGAATTTCTGGCAGTTCCCTGTCAATATACTGCTGCAGTCGCTTTTGAATGATCTTCAGCCAACTTTTACTTGCATGTGATATTAATGATACTGTTTGATAATTTCCATGTTCGGTTGGATCACCTTTCTTGGGAATAGGCATAAATATGGATCTCTTCCAGTTGGCTGGCCAGGTAGCTGTCTTCCAAATTTCTTGGCATAGACAAGTGAGCACTTCCAGCACTGCATCCATTTGTTGAAACATCTCAATTGATATTCGGTCAATTCCTGGAGGCTTTTTTTTCCCCAATGCCTTCAGTGCAGCTTGGACTTCTTCCTTCAGCACCATCGGTTCCTAATCATATGCTACCTCCTGAAATGGTTGAATGTTGACCAATTCTTTTTGGTATACTGATTGTGTATTCTTTCCATCTTCTTTTGATACTTCCTGCATCGTTTAATGTTCCCCCCCATAGAATCCTTCACTATTGCAACTCGAGGCTTGAAATTTTTCTTTAGTTCTTTCAGCTTGAGGAATGCCAAGCGTGTTCTTCCCTTCTGGTTTTATATCTCCAGCTCTTTGCACATGTTATTATACTTTACTTTGTCTTCTCGAGCCGCCCTTTGAAATCTTCTGTTCAGTTCTTTTACTTCATCATTTCTTCCTTTTGCTTTAGCTCTCGACGATCAAGAGCAAGTTTCAGAGTCTCATCTGACATTCATTTTGGTCTTTTCTTTCTCTTCTATCTTTTTAATGACCTCTTGCTTTCTTCGTGTATGATGTCCTTGATGTCACTCCACAACTCGTCTGGTCTTCAGTCATTAGTGTTCAATGCATCATATATTCTTGAGATGGTGTCTAAATTCAGGTGGGATATACTCAAGGTCGTACTTTGGCTCTTGTGGACTTGTTCTAATTTTCTTCAGTTTCAACTTGAACTTGCATATAAGCAATTGATGGTCTGTTCCGCAGTCAGCCCCTGGCCTTGTTCTGCCTGATGATATTGAGCTTTTCCGTGTATTCCATCTGGCAAGGTCCATGTGTATAGTCACTGTTTATGTTGGTGAGTAAAGGTGTTTGCAGTGAGGAAGTCACTGGTCTTGCAAAATCCTATCATGCGGTCTCTGGCATCATTTCTATCACCAAGGCCATATTTTCCAACTACCTATCCTTCTTCTTTGTTTCCAACTTTCACATTCCAATCACCAGTAATTATCAGTGCATCCTGATTGCATGTTCGATCAATTTCAGACTGCAGAAGTTGGTAAAAATTTTCAGTTTCTTCATCTGTGTCCTTAGTGGTTGGTACGTAAATTTGAATAATAGTCATATTAACTGGTCTTCCTTGTAGGCGAATGGATATTACCCTATCACTGACAGCATTGTACTTCAATAGAAATTAATGCCAATGAAACGAGAGCCTCAGTCCACTCCCTGCTTTGAACACACCATTAAAGTAATGTCTGTGTACAAATGTCTGTGTGCAAACATGTGTGCCCTTGTGTGTACCCACCAAACTGTGCTTTTCAAAGGCGCTGTATTGCAGTATACTCAAGCCTATGAAGACACTTCAGTTTTCCTCCCAGCTGTCTCTACATCCACCAACAAAAGGCCAGATGTGGTCTGGTGTCTAATGGCAGCTGGAGGAAAAGAGCCTGTGGTTTCATGTTTCTCCTCCTGGAGGGCTTGGCTCACTGGACTTCTGTGAGCACAATTTCCCTCAGTTACCAAGATTCTCTTTGTCATCTTGGCAGCCACCTCTGTGCCAGGGAGACAGAGAACCCGGCAAATGTGGGGAAAATTGCCTAGTCTTGGTACTACTTATGGGTTCAGATATTCCAGAGCTGCTGGTTATGTAAGATGTTCATGTGGTTGAGAAGAAAATGAGGAGAAAGAAAAGGCACATTTATTGAGCACTCAGACATTATGCTAGGCACACTCCATGCTTACCACCACATTATGAAGATACACGTAATAAGCACCATGTAGGATCCAGGGCCCACTCATCTGTTTGTCATATTGTAGTGGCTTGTCTGTTGCTGTGGTGCTGGAAGCTATGACAATGGTATTTCAAATACCAGCAGGGCCTCCATGCTGGACAGATTTCAGTGGAGCTTCCAGACTAAGACAGAGTAGCAAGAGAGGATTGGCGATCTACTTCCAAAAACTAACCAATGAAAACTCTAGGTTGGAAGCACTCAAAATACATAGTGGCTACAACAGTGGACTTGAGCATGCCAACAATCGTGAAGATGACACAGGGCCGAGCAACGTTTCATTATGTTGTACATGGGGTCACCATGAGTCGGAGGTGACTTAATGGCAACTAACAACAACAACAAGGAAGATTCAGGGAAACTGAGGCTCAGAGAAGCCAAGTAATGGCCCATGGTCACCGAACTATCACAGAAAGGATCTAGGAAGCAAATCCAGGTAGGCCTAACTCAAGTCCATATGTCTTCACTATTGCCTATGAGATAGAATTTCCCAAATATTACAGAGGCACATTTATTTGTTTGATTAAAAAAGTCTACACTTTCTGCTGTTCTCACATCTGCAGGCAGTGAGGACCCTTCCTGATGAGATTAATCTGCATCAGACCTGAGACAGGACAGCGGAAGGCTGTTTCTGCAATATTTATCCCTGCAAAGTAAATGTTTCTGTCCCTATCATAGTCCAGAATTTCCCTGTCAACAACTTCATAGGTAGCTCTTTTTCTCCTCTTTCACATTCAGCCATTGCTGGGGACAGGATGGCCAGCACGGCTGGTTCTTTTCACTTTTGACTGTGGATGCCGCACAGCGAAAGAAAACCAGGCAGGCAAGTGACTGTCCAGGGCCGTGGAGGGAAGCCTCAGGTTGGGTCTTGAGTGGTGGTCCCAGGGAAAGACCCACCTGCCAGAGAGGAAAGCGAGGCTTCCCATGTGTGGCTTTGAACCAATGTGTAAGGTTATCTGAAAGCATCTGGCTTCACAGAAGTGGTACTCAGAATGTGGCTGTGACCTGTGCTGAAGAGTGGAGGAGGAGGGGGTGCCAAGCAAAGGGGCCACGAGGTGTCTGGGAACAGGTGCTCATATTCTCACTCACCCATTCATACTCTCACCCCCTCAGGGAGCACTGACCACAGGGCAGTCACTGCAGCAGTTGCTGGGCTCACCAGAGAAGCCCTTGCCCTCACAGACAAGAGAGACAGAATATTCAATTTGAAGTCACACTGCATAGTGATCAGTGTTGGAGTCCACGGGTCGTGCAAACAGGTAACACGCCCTGCTGCTCACCAAGGTTAGAGGTTTGAGTCCACCCAGAGGTGCCTCAGAAGAAAAGCCTGATGTTCTCCTTCCAAAAAATCAGCCAATGAAAACCCTATGGAGCACAGTTGTACTCTGACACACATGGGGTCACCATGAGTCAGAGTGAACTTAACAGCGTCTGGAACTGGTGATCAGTGTTAGGATTGGGGGGGGGTGTGGGGAGCCCCTAATCTGGAGTGAGGCAGGTCTGTGTTACCTCATATTGTTCTCACATCCGTTCCCTTCTCTTTTTCCCACCAGCACTGTTCAGGAAGGTTGAATAACCTGCCCAAGGTCACATAACCTTGTAAGTGGCTGAGCAGGGGTCAGTTCTAGACTTTCTGTCTCCCCAGTCAGTGAGCTCTGTCATTGTAAAATCCCCGGTGAGCTGGGCCCCCCACCTCCAGCCATTGGCTCGCCAGCCACGTGAAACTTCTTTCAATCCCCCCAACATCCCACACTATGTGTTGTCTTTATACCTCTACATAGGCTCTTCCTGCTGTCTGGAACTTTTCCTCCCCACCAAAGTAATTCCTCTGTCAATTCCTGCTCAGTCATGCTCAACTGAAGAGACTGCATTCAGTGACCCCCCCACCATCTGCACACATGCCAGGTTCAGGGCTCCCTGCACACTCTCCCCATCCTAACACTGATGACACTGCAGTGTAACTTCATATTTAATGTTCTATCCCATCCTCTCCCCCGACTGTGAGCTCTGTGAGAGCTGGGACTTCTTCACAGCTGCAAGCCCAGCAACTGGCTCAGTGCCCAGCCCATGGTTGGGGCTCACTGAGGTGGTGAGCGCGTCAGTGTACAAGTGATATTTGCCCCTGTGGTTCCCTTGGCCTGGTACACCCTCTTCCACGCTTTGACACAAACCATGACCACACTTTTCCTTTAAGCACGACTTTTCTGAAGTCCAGGAGGCCACTGGGGCTGTCTTTGGGGGCTCCGGGGACTCTGGGCTCAGCCAAGGACACTCTGTAAGGATGGTGTCAGTAGAAATGAGCTCCATTGCCAGGACTGGAGAGAAGGCCCTGCTATGGTCCAGGCTGGACGGTGGAGCAGATGGGAAGCCAGAGAGGGCACTGGGGGAGCACCTGGAGCAGGCAGAGTTGGGTGGAGGTGAGGGTACAGCCAGGACTCAGTCCTTGCTTACATAGGTGCACCCCGCATGCCCAAGATGCCTTCTTCTAGGGGTGGGTCTTTAAAGCGACAACTTAATGAGACAGTGCAGACCCAGAAGTTCAGAGCATAATAGGTGTCTTTTTTTGAACACTGACTGTTACGGATTGAATTGGGTCCCCTAAAAGACATGTTGATGTCCTAACTCCCAGCACCTGTGAGCATGACCTTACTTGGAAATGGGGTCTTTGAAAATGTTATCAGTTGAGTAAATATGAGGCCATACTGGAGTAGGGTGGGTCCTAATCCAGTCTGAGTGGTGTTCTTAGAAAAGAAAAGAGACACAGAGACACACGGAGGGAAGACAGCCATGTGAAGACTGAGGCAACTGCCAACCAAGGAACATCTGGGGCTGCCAGAAGCTGGGAGAGACGAGAAAGGATCTTAGGGCCTTCAGAGAGAGCCGGGTCCTGCTGACACCTTGAATTCAGACTTCTAGTCTCCCAAACTGCGAGACACTGATTTCTGTTGTTTTAAGCCACCCAATTTGTGGTGCTTTGTCCTAGGAAATGAATATGCTATGTGATGGATGCTGCTAAGCACTTCACACACTTGGTCTCATGGACTTTTCAGGAAAACACCTCCCGGGGAGGCCTAGTTCCTGTTCTGTGTCATTCAATGAGGGAACAGAGGAGCAGAGAGGGTGAGCCTCGCCCAAGGTCCCTGGGACTGCAGGCACAGCCAGGTGTGAGCTTTGACATGCAGCCTCTTCCCACCTCCACCTCCTCATCTCCAGCCTCACCCCAGGAAGGCAAAGAGAGGTCCCTCTTTAATTCCCATCTAAGTGAGTCTGATTAGGAAGAGTGGAGTTGAGCTAAAGTCATTAACTTGCATTTCAGATGCACTGCCTTGAGCCCCCTGAGCATCATCTTTCTATTTGACGAGCAGCTTTGGGGGAAAGCAGAGCTCTGGTTTGCCTAACACATGCTTTTTCCATGTTGAGCAAGGCCTGCTTGGGCCCAGTGGTTCAGAGAAGCCGAACGGTTTCAGCTTTTAAATGGTCGTGAAATTAATGGTTATCTCTGGATGATGGGATTATGGATGATTTTTCTTTCTTTCTTGGTACTTTAAAAAATGCATAAGAGTAAAATATTTGTAATCAAAGGAAAACTGTTGAAGGAATAATAAATAAATAAGCAAATGCACCTGCAAGATGCCAAGGAGCTGGTGTACCTCTCTGCCCTTGCTCATGCGTTTCCTTTAGCCTGGAATGCTCTTTCCCTCCTTCCTTCTCCATGCATTAAAATCTTACCCATTTTGCAGGGGTCAGCTCAAATGTTGCCTATTTCTGATTTCTTTCCAAGCAGAATATATCACTCTTTTGATTCCATATCTATTTGTCTGTCTTCCCCACTGGAATGTATGCTCCATGAGGGCAGGGACCTTGCTGGTCTGTTCCCTGCTAGAGTCCCAGGATCTACAGGAGGGTCTGCCATATAGGAAAAGCCCATAAACATTTTGTGAGTGGGTAAAGAAATATTTCCACATCTGATTCCTAATATCCATCATCATCTATCAAGTGATCCCTTCTGTCTCTTTCTCTCCTCCACTTGTCTCTGAGCTCCTTGCAAATTTATTTCTGCAGCCCCCACAGCACAGAGCTTGGCACATAAAACCAGTTGATCTGTCAAATGCAGAACATAATTTGAAATTCTCATGGAATCTAGACTTTCTGGAGCCACTGAGGCTGGATGAACCCCTGAAACTATTGCCCTAAAATAATCTTTAAACCTTAATCCTTAAACCAAAAATACCCCCTGAAGTCTTCTTTAAATCAAACCATAAAACCAAAAACCAAATCTGTTGCCATCAAGTCAATTCCAACTCATAGTGAACCTATAGGACAGAGTAGAACTGCCCCTTAGACTTTCCAAGGAGTAGCTGGTGGATTCAAAATGCTGACCTTTTGATTAACAGCTGAATGCTTAACCACTGGTGCCACCAGGGCTCCAAACCAAACAGTAGTTTAGCTTAATTAACAAAGAATGTCTGCCTTGAGCATTGTACTGTTTTAAAGAACTATCTATATGGGATCAAATTGAGAACAGCCACTCGAAAGTTTAGATAGGAGGCTTAAGGGGCAGTGAGTTTACATTAATGGGGGAGGAACAATTTGGAAAAGGAGAGCGAGAATAGTTGCAGAACCTGAAGAATGTCATCAGTTTCACCAAACTGTACATGTAGAAATTGTTGAATTGATGTTTGCTTTGCTATGTGTATTTTCAACAACAAAATAAAATAAATCGCTTAAAAAAAATGGCTGTCAAGTTAATGCTGACTCTTGACAACCCTATGTGTGTCAGAGTAGAACTGTGCTCCATAGGGTTTTCAATGGCTGATTTTTTTTTTTTTTTTTTTGAAGTAAATCACCAGGGCTTTCTTCCAAGTCATCTCTGGGTGAACCTGAACCTCCAACCTTTTGGTTAGCAGCTGAGTACGTTAACCTTTTGCACCACCTAGGGACTCCCATTAGTCATTCCAAACCAAACCCATTGCCATCAGCTGAACGGATAAACAAAATATAGTATATCTATACAATGGAATATTATTCAGCCATAAAAAGAAATGAAGTTCTGATACATGCTATGTCAAAGAAGCCATACTACTGGCTTCACAGTATGTGCAAAGGTCACAGATTGTATGATTCCATTTGTATGAAATATCCGGAATAGGCAAGTCCGTGGAGACAGAAAGCAGATTAGCGGTTGCCAGGAGCTAGGAGAAGGGGAAGTGGGGAACGACTCCTTAAAAGGTACAAGGTTTGTTTTAGGGTAATGAAAATGTTTTGGAACCAGACAGAGATGAAGGCTGTACAGCATTGTGAATGTACTAATTGTCACTGAGTTGTACACTTTAAAATGTTTGATTTTATGTTATAGGAATTTTACCTCAATTACACACACACACACACACACACACACACACACACCCCACAGAGAAGGCATTTAGTAAATGGTAGTTTTATCATCATTTACTATTAATGTCTCCCCTTCACACTGGAAATCAGCTATCCCAAAAGCTGAATGATAAGACATGATAAGAAGTGACAAAACAGGAAGTGCAGAGACGGACAGGCAGTGGACGAGAGCGGGTGCAGCCACAGCTTGGGTCTTTGCCCACCATCGAGCATTTGCTGTGTTAGGAGCACCCAATGAGACAGCAGTCTGGCAGGCCCGAGGTAGAACCACGTCACTGCATGTGGGGAGAACACAGTGGCCAAGGGAGGATGGGACAGCTGCTTCTTTGGTCCATACCATGTACTTGGGTACTGTGTCCTGCTCCTCCCATGACCAACAGCATGAGCAGCTCACCCACACTGCTGCCTTGTGCATGTAAGTTGAAAACTCCTAAAAATGCACTCTGTGGCTTAAGTCAGGGTCCAGGGCAATGTCTCTGAATCCTAAGATCATGGCACTGGAAGAGACCCTAGAGCATTCTGTTGCTTCTTATTTTGCAAATGGGGAGACTGAAGCCATGGCACCAGCTTGCCATGCTCTTTGCTCAGTCACTCTCGCATGCAACGGAGATCAGAATTTTGGGCCATCCCTTTGCTAAACATAGTTTTTTTCTGTAATATTTTATATCTTTGACAAAAGAGCTTGACCTGGGTCAAGGGATTCAACAGGAAGCTCCAAAGGTGTTCATTTGGGGTGGCAGCATGGCTCATGGGAAAAAGCAGGCCAACTTGGACAGCTCAGGGAAATCCTTTCTTGCTGATACTAATAATCACATCCATGCTTTGAGGTAGTAAACATGGTGGTCAGCACATAGATGCCAGAGTCAGCTGCCTGCGTTTGAATCCCAGCTCTTCTACTTATGAGCTGCATAACTTCGGTTAAGGGGCTTAATTTCTCTGTGTCTCGGTTTCTTTATCTGTAAAATGGGAATAGCCCTGGTGGCATAAAACTTAAGTGCTTGGCTGCTAACCAAAAGATTGGTGGATTGAACCTACCCAGCGGGTCCGTGGAAGAAAGATCAGGCAGTATGCTTCTGTAAAGATTACCCATTGCTGTAGGGTCGATTCCGACTCATAGCAACCCTATAGGACAGAGTAGAACTGCCCCATAAGACTTCCAAAGAGTGGCTGGTGGGTTCAAACTGCCGACCTTTTGGTTAGCAGCCTGAGCTCTTAACCACTAGGAAACCCTATGGGGTGGTTCTATTCTGTCACATGGGGTCACTAGGGGTCAGAATCAACTTGAGGGCACCCAACAACAATGGTGTACATAAAAGCTTCCAGAACCGTGCCTGCCTCATGATAGGGGCTTAATAAATGATAGTGATTACATTGTAATTCTTATTGCTGATATTAATTAGTATAATTACCTGGGGAAAGCTATGTTAATATGCTGACACTTGCCAAGGACCAAAAAAACAAAAACAAAAACAAACCAAACCTGTTGCCCTTGAGTCAGTTCCAACTCATAGCGACCCTATAGGGCAGAGTAGAACGGGCCCCACAGATTCTAAAGAGCGCCTGGTGGATTTGAACTGCTGACCTTTTGGTTAGCAGCCATAGCACTTAACCACTACGCCAATAGGGTTTCCTTGCCAAGGACAACTTCCCAGAAACAGCAAACCCTAGAACCAACAGGGGGACAACATTTTGCCTTTTGAAAAACTGACCACAAATTATATTTTCATAACATCAAATTTTTTCCTTGGCTTCTGGTTTGGGAAATGTATTGCCTTTGAAATCCAGTGAGGAAAGAATAATAAGCCTCTGCTTTGGGGCCCTGATGGTGCAGTGGTTAAGCATTCAGCTGCTAACCAAAAGACTGGCAGTTTGAATCCACCAGCTACTCCTTGGAAACCCTATGGAGCAGTTCTACTCTGTCTTGTAGGGTCGCTATGAGTCGGAATCAACTCGACAGCCACAGGTTGGTTTGGTGTTGTAGCCTTGGCTTTGGTGCTCAGGAGGCACTCTGCTGGCGACAGGGTGCCAGGCATGCTTCCACCTGAGAGGACTTGCGGTCGCTACTTCCTGTGCCTGGAAAGTTCTTTCTCCCCGACATCATCACCTCCTTCAATCTTTACTTACAAGTCGCCTTCTCAGTAAGCCCATCCCGGGTGCCCTATCCAAAACTCCAACTATACTTGCTTCCTGCGCTTCATATCCATCTCCCCTGCCTTGTTTGTTCTTCCTTAGCACATGTTCTCTGACATACTGTATGATTCATGTATTTATTTTGTGGATTGTCTTCCCCCCGCCTCCAATGTAAGATCATTGAGATCAGAGATTTGGACATTTTTTTTTCCTCTTTTTTTTTCCCCCACCACTATTTATTTCCAAAACTTTTCATCACCACAAACAGAAAGTCTGCACCAATTAAGCAATAACTCCCCATTCCCCACCCCTTCCGCCCCTGGTAAGCAATAAACTACTTCCTGTATTTTAACCATTTTGTTCATTGCCTTTTTTCTAGTGCACAGAACATTGCCAGGCACATAGTAGGTGCTCAATAAATGTTTGTTGCATGTATGAGTAAGTAGTGGGAAGGAGGCTTTGCTGGCAGGTTCTGATTTTAGAACTTACCTGGCATAGGTGAGCTCAGTAGAGAAAACCAACTGTCTTAATCATCTAGTACTGCTCTAACAGAAATGCTACAAATGGATGCCTTTAACAAAGAGAAATTTATTTTCTCACAGTCTGGTAGACTAGAAGTACAAATTCAGGGTATCAGCTCCAGGGCAAGGCTTTCTCTCTCTTTTGGCTGTGGAGGAAAGTCTTTGTCCTCAATCTTCCCCTGGTCAAGGAGCTTCTCAGGCACAGGGACCCCAGGTCCAAAGGACACGCTCTGCTCCCGCTGCTGCTTTCTTGGTGGTATGATGTCCCCAATTCTTTGCTTGCTTCCCTTTCCTTTTATCTCTTGTAAGATAAAGGTGGTGCAGGCCACACCCCAGGGAAACTCCCTTTACATTGGATCAGGGATGTGACCTTAGTAAGGGTGTTACAATCCCACCCTAATCCTCTTTAACATAAAATTACAATAACAAGATGGAGAACAACCACACACTACTGGGAATCATGGCCCAGCCAAAATGATACACACATTTTTGGGGGGACACAATTCAATCCATGAAACACCAACCTTCACCGAGCTCCCTCTCTGTGCCAGCCTTGGAAAGTGCTTGACATTTGTCATCTCATTTTACCTTCATGACAGCTTTACAGGTAAGAAAGCCAGAGCTCAGAGAGAGTAAGACACTTATCTGGTCACACATCTTACAGATGACAGAGTCTAAGGACCGTGCTCACTCATCTTAGACAGAAAATGATGCCTTGGCCCTCTGCCCACCTCCGGCCTGTAGGGGAGCCTTCCTGGGTGGTTCTGAGTTGGGTGATTTGCAGGGCCAGAAGGCCCGTCCCTCCTCATCTGCCTGTGTGCGTGGGCAGCTCCTGGCAGGTGCGTTGAGTCAGGCAGCCCAAGCGGCTTTCAGCGCTCGGGGCTGGCAGGCTAATTAAGCGGCCCAGAGCAGCTGGGCGACAGGTTGGGGATTGTCTGAGAGGTCTGCCGACAGCCATGCCTGCAACAGGGCTCCTTTACTCCCTTCCCTGGGAGAAAGGGGTGCAGGGCAGCACCAAGCCGGTGGTGGTGATTGCATGAAGGGTGTTTTCTGTCAGAGGAGGATATGAGACCAGAGTTAGAAAGACAGCTTCTGATCCTGGCTCTGCCACTAAGTAGTTATGTGAAATTGAGCACATTGCTGAATGTCCCCTAATCCCCCTGCTAATAAAACAGCAGCAGTAATTCATGCCTACCTCCCAAACTTGTTGGGTATGATCAATCAGAAAATAGATGCTACCTGCTTAGCCCAGTGGCTGGCATGTAACAGGTGCTCAGTAACTGTCAGCTATTAGAGAATAATAACTATTATGCTTATTATTCGTCATGAACCATGGTTTCCTCATCTGTAAAATGACAGAGAGGTTTCACTTAGTAGCCACAGGCCTGGCACACAGTGGTGCTCAGTAAAGATACTTTTCTTTCTCTTTCCCTTCCCTTCCTCCAACATCAGATTCCAGACCTACGTTGTCCCTGGTGCCCAACACCCCTGGCCCGCCTGGAGATTTTCTGTGGGTTCCTGGTTAATGAGCCATCTTCCCAGGGCAGTAGAGCTAGGGCTGGGGGTGATCATTGTGGATTGTAGAATCTATGTGTTAGAAGCTGCATTTTTTTCCCTTCCTCCCTCCCTCCCTTCTTTCCTTTCTTCCTTCCTCCCTCTCTCCCTTCCTTCCTTCCTCCCTCCCTCCCTTCCTTCCTATCTTCCGTTGCACCCAATTCATTTTTAATGACCACCTACTAAGTGCCAGGCACTGTGGATACTGCTGTGAGCAGGACAAGGTCCCTGCTATCATGGGGTTGAAGCTTAGTTGGAGTCAGGTGGGGAGAAAGAAATAAGCATTATGAAAAGTAAAAAAAAAAAAAAAATAGGATGATATAATAGAATGTAATGGAGTAGGGTAGTAAAGCTACTTTAGATGAGAAGTCAGGGGAAGCATTGCTAGGGAAGCAATATTTGAACCAAAACTTGAAAATCAGAATAAATAAGACATACTAAACAGTGAGAGCGGGTGGGGGTTGTCAGGTTGAGGAAACAGAACATGCAAAGATCCTGATGTGAGATGGAGCTTGGCTAGTGTGCCTACACTTCCTAACAGGAAGTGCACAATGAAGCCACAGTTCTGCTTTTCCAGCCCAGGCAAGGCAATTAGGCTGCATCTCTGAAGGTTGGTGGCACTTAAGATCCTGGATGCTCCCAAGATGTCCTTTTTGCAATTAATTTACTGCAACTGGCAGAGGTTAACTGTGTCTGTGTTCCTTGGCACCCCAGCCAAAGCCGGCCCTTCTTGCAGATGGTGGTTTAAATTAGAGAGGTTGTTTGCTGAAGATTAGATTTGGCAGTGATCATCTCCAGACTGGTCCTATTGCTGATCCCTCCTGACGAGCAGGTAGAAGAATGCTGGGCTAGGCTGGCATCTAGCGCAGGTGAAAGATACCTGGTCCTGCCAGTCCAGTGAGAAGGTAGCCATACCATGTCTGCCTTCCTCCTACACCTACCTGGGCCCCCTACTGCAGCCAGAATGCACACCAGACCTCCTAGCCTCCATTGAAGGCGCTCCTTGTTCTAGCCCCAACCTTGCATCCTACCTCTTCCCCTCTGTGCACACTCCTCTGTCCGCATCCCTGCTTTGGCTTTGGCTGTCCCCTTTGCCTGCCTTGCCTTTTCCTGTACCCACAGTAGAAGTTCTACTCAATCTTCCAGGCTCTGCTTAGACTTTCCCTCCTATATGAGGCTTCCTCACACATCCTCTGGGGGAATTCACTTCTTCTTCCCTGTTCTCCCAATTTCATTTTGCATATAAGCCTTGTAAGGCATTGGTCATAGTCTATACTCTGTTGGAGAGACTGAGCTCCAATTAAAGTGTGAGCTCTTTGATGGCAGGGAGTTCAGATCACTGCAGCTCCAGGGCTTAGTATGGGCTTGGCATTTATTTCAGTCGTTCATTCATTCAGTCAGCAAATGTGTATTCAGGGTCCACTTTGTGCCAGGCACCCTGAGAGGTAATAGGGGCTTAGCTTTGGGCAAGGCATAGTTCCTGCTCTGAAGTTTCTCCTGGCCTAGCGCAGGAGACAGGCCATGAAGATACCAGGCTAACACAGAGGGCCAAGCACAGTGGGATGTGGATGACAACGAGGGACACCCAGTCAACCCTGTGGCAGTCCAGGAAGGCTTCCTAGAGGAAGTGACAACTAAGATATGTAGAATGAAGAAACTGAGGCTCAGGGGAGTGAAATGACTGGCCCAAGATCTCACATCTAGTATTTGGCAAAGCAAGATCTCAAACCCAGGTGTCAGTCTATGCCCTTTGCTGAGGTCATTTGTGGAGTAGATTACCCTCCATCTACAGCGCCCCCCAAAGTTAACACACTCCTTTCTGGTCCTGCCTCACAGAGGAAGGAGGTACAGGATCAGACCCTCTTGGCAAAGCCTGTGCAGCCTTGCTACATTTAATGCAAAACCTTTATTTTCAAGCTACTTCGAATTTTTGGTGACTCACCAGGTCCTCGGAGTCACAGACTCCCAGCGGAATCTAAGCCAGTAAACAGACTTCCCATCTGCAGGGTATTTTAGGATGGCTTTCTTCTTCCTCATGGCTTTTTCCCCTCTATTATAAAAATAATGCATAGTAATTGTAGAAAAATTGCGGGGAACCTACAGATCACCCATAATTCTACCACCCAGAAATAACCATTGTTAACATTTGGGTGTATTGAGATACTTATTTTGCGATGCTATTTAGATATTGCTGCAATATGTAATTACTGCTCATTACTTATGCAAATACATGAATATGATTAACTTGTATATATTTAGCCTGTTGTAAGGACTTGCATACTCCAGTGCCTGGAAGTCTCAAAGTAAGAGAGGGAGGAAAAGGATTACCTTTTATTGAGAACCTACTATGGTATTCTGCGCCCTTCAATTTGGCTGTCTCAGGATGAGCAGTGCTGGTTATATATTTCAAAGGAGGGCTCCCCCCCTTCTCTGCTACATTCACTAAGGAATTCAGTATCTTAGGACAGGACTTTGTCTTCCTCATCAAGGTATATCCAGTGCCCAGGACAGTGCCTGACACATAGCAAGCCTTCAATCAATGTTTGTAAAAGAACAAATGTAAGGAGTTTAGCCAAACTGCAAAGTCAGGGGACAGTCCCCATACAAGACTTCCCTCACTTCAGACACAAGTTCTGGGGTTCTCAGGACCACCCTCACTTCACACCAACTGGCTGCAAATTCACGGTCCCCACAACCACCCTCAGGTTGGATAATTCACTAGAAGGACTCAATGGAACTCACTCAAAGCTGTTATACTCAGGGTTGTGGTTTATTACAGGGGAAGGATACAGATTAAAATCAACCAAGAGAAGAGATGAATGGGGCAGAGTCCAGAAGGGATTCAAATGTGAAGCTTCAGGTCATCCTGCCTCTGTGGAGTCATGTTCAGACAGTGTTAATTCCTCCTAGCCATGAAGTATGACAATATGCATGGAGTGTTGCCAACCAGGACAGCTCACTGAGTCTTTTGTCCAGTTTTATTGGGGCTTCATTACATACTACCTATGTGACTAACATTCGGTCTACAGCCCCTCGTAGAGGTTCGGGCTAATACTTTTAGTCTCTAGTTCCTCCAGATGTCAGAGTTGATAAGGTGTGTCCCAAAGCCCCCTCATAAAGTACATTGTTTGTCTGGTGACCAAAGCCCCCAAGCAAACGAAGATACTCCTAGCAGGCAGAACATTCCAGGGGGCCCAGAGATCACCTCCCAGTAGCTGAGGACCAAAGCCAGACCTCTCTTTGTCTAAAGTTAATTCTTCACTGCACACCAAAGCCTAGATGACAGCACTTTGGGAAATGTTATGCATGTATTATCACAACAACCCTACGATGTGGGTCTAATGTTACCCTTACTTATCATATGAGGATACTGAGGCTCAGAGCAGTCAAGTGGCTTGACCAAGGTCACTTTGTTAGTTAGTGGCAGAGCTGGGACTTGAACTCCAAAAGCCAAGCTCTTGGTTAGCCTCTACACCGTGGCCTAGTTGCTTCCTTCGTAGGGCCGCTTTGCATGTATCCATCCTCGGATAGCCATCGTACGTGACAGAAACTCACAGGATCCTCCTTCACTGCCCCAAGGCTGGGTGAAACATCACAGGGCTAGGGCCGCTGACAGAGGGGACATGCACCGATCGGGCCCAGCCACCCTGTGGGCCATCTGGACTTCTGGGTTCCCTGGGCTGTCACAGGCTGGCCTGCTTCCCCCTCTGTCCTTCACCACCTATCTTTTTCACAGCTCCATTTCCCCTCTTGTCAACAGATCTCTCAACAAAATGTTTTCCATCACTGCTGGCTATTTTTATCCCCTTTATCAGAGTTAGTTCTTTTGGTAAATAGCTTCCTGGCACGGGGTGGGCAGCCTAGGTCGGGCGCCAGCAAGTACAGTGCAGGCAGGAGGTGTGGGGTGGGTGGGCAGCTGGGGAGAGAGGGAAGAATTTAGCAGCTATGGGCCAGGCACTGCCTTTTGGGGCTGCTTTCTGCTCCGATGGTGGCGGCAGCAGAGGCAGCAGCAGCAGCAAGAAGCCCATTCATTCTCATTTCGACTTGTTCAAACCATTCTTTGAGGACGCAGCGTGTGCCAAGGCCTTGGAAACTGACAATCAGCGACAGCTGCCCAAAATAGACTCAAAGTCGGCAGCATTTTGTTTTGCTCAGGCTTTTTATGCCTGTGAGGGGAGGAAAGAAAGGATCCAGAGCATTTTCTGCATCCAAACACACATCTATTTTACAATAAGACAAATGACTTGTATTCCCGCTATTAAATCCAGCAGCGTCCCCTCCCCACCAGCCACCCCTTCTCCAGAGACCTCGCCAGCATTTCCTTTTGTGGCTGCAAGAGAAGAAAATAGCAGTTCACGCCATCTCCGGTGCAGCGTGCCCCTGCCTCCTCCGGCTCTGCCTGTGAGCTCGGCTTTTACAAGCTGGGATTTTAATAAATTAACACTGCGCGTGCTGCTGCAGCTGCTGTAATGGCTTTCCAGAAGGTGCTGCAAGAGCCAGGCCCTGCTGGAGAGAAATGAGCTGGTGATTTGCTAGTGGCAGACTCTTGGCCCCAATCACTCTTTAACCTGCCTTTGCACAAGTCCTGGGTTGCTCCCTTAGTGGTGTCCAGGTCATGAGCCTCTAGCAGGGCTACAGGACTGACACCAACTTGCAAGGAGATTCCCCATGACCAGGGAAGCAGTGGTGCAGGGGGTGGATCCCAGGTGCAGAGCTGGAGACCTGGACTCCAGTCCCAGCCTTACCCTGCCTCACACAGTGGCCTTGTCCACACCGCCATCCCCCTTGAGGCCAGTTCCTCCTGGGATACACTCTCAGAGCTCTGTGACACCTCTCCTTTGTAGCACTTCTGCAATGGGGATTTAACACTTACTTCTGGAATATTTTTACCATGTAGATCAGGGGTCAGCAAACTAAGGCCAGTGGGCCACATCTGGCCACATGCATTCCTTTATGTATTGTCTATGGCTACTTTGGCACCACTATGGCAGAGTTCAGTAGCTGCCATGCAAAGACCTGGTCTGCAAAGCTGAAAATATTTACTATAACGCAGTCGGCTGCTAACCGAAAGTTTGGCGGTTCAAGTCCCCCCAGAGGTGCCTTGGAAGTAAGGCCTGGTGATCTACTTCTGAAAAGTCAGCCATTGGAAACCCTAGGGAGCACAATTCTACTCTGACACACATGGGGTTGCCATGAGTCAGAAAGGACTCAACGGCAACTGGTTTTACTGGTTTTCTTTACCGAAAAAGTTTTCCAACTCTCGTGAGTCCCACGAGAGCAGAAACCGCGTCTGTTTTTGCTCTTCATCAAGTCTCCAGTAATTGGCAATAATAGGCTCTTAACATGTATTAACTGAATAGTTGAGTATTTTCCAAAGTATGTTTTGCAGATTTCACAAACTACTACTTCCACCAGATGGTTGTTATTGTTAGCTGCTGTGGAGTCGCGTTCCAAATCGTGGAGATCCCATACGTGACTAAACTAAAGCTGCTCAGTCCTGTGCCGTCCCCATGATGGGTTAGAGATTCAAAGTTGTGATCCATAGGGTTTTCACTGGCTGATTTTCAAAGACAGATAGCCAGGCCTTTCTTCCTAGCTTATCTTAGTCTGGATGCTCCACTGAATCCTGTTCAGTATCATAATGACACGTAAGCCTCCACTGACAGAGAGGTGGTGGCTTAGCATGAGGTAGCAACTACAAATTCTGCCTGAGATGTATCATACCCACCCCCCAAAATGGTTGCTGCTTAAGCACATTTGTGAAACACTGGATTAAATAGGTGGGGTTTATTCAGCAGGCTCCTTAGAGCCTTTGGCTTGCTGACTGTCCTGGTGAATCTCCAAGAGAGGATGTAGTGCACAACATTTCCTAAACTTTGCGTCCACAGAACCCTCTCCTCCCAGAACATTTTGTGAAGCTAGTGTTCTGTGGAGCACACTTTGGGGAACACAGGATCTGATGTTCTCTGTCCTTCCAATTCTGGCATTTGTAAGTTTTCACAGGATGACGTTGCAGACTGTTCGGAACCCTCTTACTTTAATGGGGTTTGCTGTGGCAGGATTCCTGGAGTGTCTGTGGGAAAAATGGAATCCTCGCAGCACCCCCTTGGCATATCTTATGCTTGTTTCTCAGGAATATGTGGGCTCACACTCGGAGCCGTGTCTGGGTTGTGCGAGGAAGGTTGCAGAGGGCTGTGTTGGCAGGACTCTGGGAGCTGCAGGGCCTGCTTGAGCAGGCAAGAGGGACTGGTCAGGGCAAGGAAGGAGCCAGGCCAGGCCAAGAAAGCAGGACAGGGCCAGGCAGGGCATTTCCAACTCATGTTTCCCGAAGGCTTTCTGGGCCCCAGGCACTGAAATATGCAGGTGTGGCTTTTTGTCTGTTTTCAAGGGCTCTACTTCCAAGGAAGGAGCCCCGGTGGCACAATGGTTAAGCACTCGGCTGCTAACTGAAAGGTTGGCAGTTTGAGCCTACCCAGTGGCTCCATGGGAGAAAGACAGGGAGATCTGCTTTCATAAAGATTACAGCCAAGAAAACCGTGTGGGACGGTTCTACTTTGTCACATGGGGTTGCTATGAGTCAGAATAGACTCCATGGCACCCAACAACAACTTTCAAAGAAGAGTTCCTGGGTGGTGCAAATGGTTAATGCACTTGTTGCTAACTGAAAAATTGGTGGTTTGGATCCACCCAAAGGTGCCTCAAAAGAAAGCCCTGGTAATCTGCTTCTGAAAATTCAGCCATTGAAAACAATATGGAATACAGTTCTACTTTGACACACACGGAGTCTCCATGAGTCAGAGTTCACTGGACAGTAACTGGTTTGGTGTTTTTACTTTCAAGGAGCTTCCATTCAAAGATTCCTCAGAGGGCAAAAGGAAAGCTAAAAGGGCTTCTCTTGGAGCCCCTCAATCCTGCGTCAGCCAAAGGAACTCTGTTTTCATCTGTTTTAAATATTAGAGACTTATGAATCAGTCCTTTAAAAGTATTCTGCTATTTCCTTGAGGGACCGAATTACTGGGCTGAGGGCTGGGGACCATGGTCTTAGGGGACATCTAGCTCAACTGGCATAACATAGTTCATAAAGAAAATATTCTACATCCTACTTTGGTGAGTACTGTCTGGGGTCTTAAAAGCCTGTGAGCAGCCATCTAAGATACTCCGCTGGTCCCACCCCATCTAGAGTGAGGGATAATGAAGAAAACCAAAGACACAAGGGAAAGATTAGTCTGAAGGACTACTGGACCACAACTACCACAGCCTCCACCAGACTGAGTCCAGTACAACTAGATAATGCCCGGCTACTACCACCGACTGCTCTGACAGGGATTACAATAGAGAGTCCCAGACAGAGCTGGAGAAAAATGTAAAACAAAATTCTAACTCACAAAAAAAGACCAAACTTACTGGCCTGACAGAGACTGGAGAAACCCCAAGAGTATGGCCCCCGGACACCCTTTTAGCTCAGTAAAGAAGTCACTCCTGAGGTTCACTCTTCAGCCAAACATTAGACATGCCCATAAAACAAAATGAGACTAAATGGGCACCCCAGCCCAGGGGGAAGGATGAGAAGGCAGGCGGGGACAGGAAAGCTGGTAACGGGGAACCCAAGGTCAAGAAGGGAGAGTGTTGACATGTGGTGGGGTTGATAACCAATGTCACAAAACAATATGTGTACTGTTTACTGAGAAGCTAGTTTGTTTAGGAAACCTTCATCAAAAGTACAATAAAAAAAAAGTATTCTGTTATTCAATAATTTTTAAAAGTTGAAACATATAGGCACAAAAGTTGAAACATACCTAAACTGTAAGGTAGAGAGTATTATTCCCATTTTCTGGATCTAGAAATTGATGCTCTGAGGGCTTTAGAAATTGAGGCTTCTGAAATGCCCAAGGAGCCCTAGTGGCACAGTGGTTGAGAGCTACAGCTGCTAATCAAAAAGTCAGCCATTTGAATCCACCAGTTTTACTCTGTCCACTAGGGTCACTATGAGCCGGAATCGACTTGATGGCAACAGGTTTGGTTTTAACATGCCCAAGATTACTCAGCTGATAAGTGGCCTAAAGAAAATGTGGATGAGGAAGCATCAACTTCCAGAACTATCAGGGTGGTTGTCAATTAAATGTGTAAAGTGGAATCAGAGTTTGACAAAAGAAGGCCCTCCCAAGAATAAAAGCCGTGTGATGTGTAGATGGGTAAGCTAAGTGTCTAGCACAATGTTTCTGAGCAAGAACTCTGTTTAGGCATACTCTCTGCCAATCCCTAGCTGTGTGGCCTTGGGGAAATTTCTTTACCTTTCTCAGCCTCAGTTGCCTCAGTTGTAAAATGGGTATAATATTTATTTTGCAGGACCTTTATGAGGATTTAGCATGATAATCTAAGCAAAATAGCACAGTGCTTGGAAAATACTGAGGCCTCTCTCCCAAGCCTGGCTTCCCTCACTGATCTTACTTTTGAACTGAGCCCACAATAGTCATGACCTGCCTTTCCTCGGCCTCCATCCGCATGTCCTTTCCAACGTAGCTCACCTGGCTGGATAGAGAAAGGGCGAGGTCCCTAGGGTCATAGGTGGTAACAGAGTGTAGAGGTCAAAGGGTTTTAGAATCAGCAGAATTGAGTTCAAATTTTGACTCTGCCACTCACTGAGACATATAACCTTGAGCACACTGGTTTACCTCTCCAAGCTTCAGTTTCTTCATCTGGAAGATGGGGGGGAATAGACGCTTCCTTGTACAGTGGTAATAAAGATTAAATGCAATAACGGGTAGCATATATTTAGAACAGGGCCTGACACTCAGTAAACCCCAAACCAAACCCACTGCATCAAGTCAATTCGAACTCATAGCGACCCAGCAGGACAGAGTAGAACTACCCCATAGAGCTTCCAAGGCTGTAAATCTTTACGAAAGCAGATTGCCACAACTTTCTCCCCCGTGGAGCAGCTGATAGGTTCGAACCCCCAACCTTTTGGTTAGCAGCCAAGGGCTTTTAACCACTGCGTCACCGCCACCGGGGCTTGCACTCAGTAAAAGTAAATAGTAAGCACTCATTAAATATCAACTGTTACTCCCCTCCCAGATGAGCTGGTTTAAGTAGATTCTAGGTTTTCCTGAGTTCTCACGGGAATGATTGGCTTTGGGTGGCTCTAGGCCCCTCACGGGCCCCACCTTGGGAGTGGGAGGCTCTGAGAAGGCCTCTGTCCTGTCTCACTGAAGTGGAAAGTGCTGTAAAACCCAAGGCCCCATGACGTCAAACCAGCCCAGCTACACTCCTGGCATGGAGGCCAAGTAGCAACTTTGAAAACGTGTGTTTTCGTGGATAAAACCTCTAATTGGACGATTACGGGTCTTCTGGCTTTCTGTAGACTTTATGACTTTGAAATCTCTTAAGCTGAGGCAAGGGGAAATTTATGAATGGGATTTATTTATTTCTGTGGCACTCTGACTCAAGCTGTTGACCCAACTAAAGAGCTGGGCTTCCATTACTTACTAATTTTGCATTGCCAGGTGGTTGTTACTCTGCCTGCCCCCTTAGCAGGCAGCACCCAGGTGGTACTGAAACCCAGACAAAGGACTCCTTAAAAAAATGTCCTGTATCCCAGTTGATTCCCCGGGCATTGGGAATTTCTCAGGGAAGCTTTATAGTTTTAGCTTAAATTTCGACAACTTGTTTTATCAGGGTGTTTATGTCCTTCTCATAGGCTGGGCTGAATGCATCTGACTTAGAGGGAAGGCTGATAACTAGCTGGTGAGCTCTTTCTTTGTGTACCCAAATCCAAGAGCTCTTTTGAAAGTATGCAATGGAACTACAAAGACATGTTTGGACCAATGTAGCAATGAGACTGACTTCATGTAGAAAGTGTGTTAGTTAGCGTAATGCAAGCTTCTATAGCAAAAAGACCTTGAAAGTTGTCGTTGAGTCAATTTTGACTCACAGTGACCCTATAGGACAGAGTAGAACTGCCCCATAAGGTTTCTGAGGAGCAACTGGTGGATTCAAACTGCTGACCTTCTGGTTAGCAGCCAAGCTCTTAACCACTGTGCCACCAGGGCTCCTCTTAAAATATATAAAAGCTCAAACACAATAGAATTTTAGTTCTTGTTCCCATCATAGTCCAAGGCTAGTATTTCTGATCAGTGGGTGGCTTTCCTCTATGCAATGATTCAGGAACCCAGGCTCCTTCCATCCTATGGTTCTGCCTTGAAGTAATCTGCATCCAGCCAGTGGAAGGGGAAAGAGCATGGAGAAGGCTCACCCACTTCATAAAAGCCTTGGCCTAGAAGTAACTAATCACTTCTCCTTATGTTCCCTCGGTGAGAAGAAGTCACATGGTTACACCTACATGCAAGGGGGGCTGGGAACTCTAGTCCCTTATTAGGAAATCCTTTCACATGGAAAGCAATATACTATGGAAGGGAGAGTATGAATTTTGTTGGACAGGTGGCCATATTTGCTACAGAAAGGGAGATACACTAACATTGAGGCCATCGAGGGTTAAACGTGATATACAGATAGGGTAACACTGAGTCTAGTACCTGGTTGACTATGAGGGCTATCAGTACATTTGCCTGTGAAACCCTAGTCCCTAGAGCAGGGCCAGGCAGGTAGTAGGTTGTCAGTAAGGGTTTGTGAAAGGAATGAGTGATTGAATATCCTACCAGTTCTAGTCCCTTCTTCCCTGACTTGGGCCACCTAATAGAAAGGCCAGAGACCTGCTCAACTGCTTCAGGCCACACTGAGGACTCTGTTGCACCCAGAGTCCAGAGGTTGGTCAAATGTTCCAAACAAAAAATCCAGATACTTTTAGTTACTTATACAGTTTACAAATTGCTTTTACTTAAGAGACTAAAAATTATATCAGTTTTTGACCCTCCAGCAGTGGCATCACTGGGGAGGTGCGGGAGGTGCAGACCATGCGGGGTGACACTGTCGGAGGGAGTGATACCAAAATGACTGTCTATAAAATTTTTGTGCGCTATTGTTTTCATTGCTGCTTGTGTTTTTATAGTTGCTCATTTTGTCAAATTTTGTGGTGTTTTAGCTACAATATTGTGGGAATTAGTATTTGTGAACCTGTATCAGTAACATTTTCAGAATGAAGTAGTAATTAAAAGAAAAAGAGAAAAATCAGAAAAGGCTTCCGCTCAGTTACTAATAATGTTGTAACTAATAACGTTGGAATTCAGTGTAGACAGATTTTACAAAACAATTTTGTTAATATTTATAAATAAAAGAAATATTATATTTAAGCAATTTACAACTATATTTTTTACATATTATTCTATAATTAAAAGTAATAATAAACATTATAATGATTCTGTATGATCTGGTATGGGAGAAGGCCCATGAAGGGGGGCGTGACACCATGAGTTACCATACTGGGTGGCACCAACCCTAGTGATGCCACTGCTCTCTAGGAGCCCCGGTGGTGCAGTGGTTAAGCACTCAGCTGCTAACTGAAAGGTCAGCAGTTCAAGCCCACCAGCCACTCCATGGGAGAGAGATGTGGCAGTTTACCTCTGTTAAGATTGCAGCCTTAGAAACTCCATGGGGCATTTCTCCTGTGTCCTATAGGGTCACTAGGAGTCAGAAGCGACTCAACAGCAACAGGTTTGGTTTTTGGTTTAAGAGGACATGATTACAAAATGCTTTATCGATTCAATAACAGCTTTTTGAAAGAAGAAATACTCCCAAATTAACTGGAAGCAGAAATTGTAAGAACTATCCCAATTTTTAATGAATTAAAAATGGGACCAACTGCATGTCTTTGAATCAAGGAAACAGAATGAATAAGTGGTCTGAGTACAGGGTAATCCATGCTGTGACAGAGAGTGCTGGGAAGGACAGAGTTGATTCTACCTTGGAAGGGAGGTCAGGGAGGGACCCTAGAGAGGGGACATCTGAGGAGGGGTATGCCAGGCCAACAAGGCAGAAAGAACATTTGCAGCAGAGGGAACAGAATGGGCAAAGGAATAGAGTGTGTACATATCTGCAGTAGTATTTAGGGTGTCTGCAGAAAAGCAAAGGAAGGTGAGGCTACACAGACAGAATGCGTACTGTGAAGGGCAAAAAGTCCTTGACTTCATCCAGAGAAAAACCAAAAAACCCTTGGCCGTCAAGTCGATCTTGACTCATAGCGACCCTATGGGACAGAGTAGAATTGTCCCATAGCGTTTCCAAGGAGCAGCTGGTGGATTCAAACTGCCAACCTTTTGGTTAGCAGCCGAGCTCTTAACCACTGTGCATCCGGGGCTGAGGGTGGGATATGAGGCTACAGACCAAGAGAGAGGCCCACCCCATTCAGGGTGGAGGCTGCTGAACCAGGTCAGCCATCAGCAGCTCCATTTCCTTCAGCTGCTCCCAGCGTGGGAATGCAGATGCTTGGTAACCAAGGAATGGTCTATTTAAAGCCACTTGTGAGTCTGTTCTGCAAGGCACAGGGATGGTTGGAGAGGAAGAAAGGGAAGGAAAGGGCCAAGGAGGAAAAAGCACCTGAGAGAGATTGGGAGGCTGGAATCTAGCCTCAGCACTGCCCCTGAGCTCACTGTGGGACCCTGGCAAGTCCCTGCCTCTTTTTGGGCCTCATCTTCCTCAGAACTATGTAGTGGTAAATTGTTCAGGGTCAGGAGCCAGCTGGTGGGTTCAAAGCCCAGCTCCATCACTTATGATCTGTGTGCCTCCGTCAAATTACTTAACCTCTGGGCCCAAGTTTCCTCTCTGTAAAATGGGGATAATAACAGTACCTACATTTTAGAGTTGCTGTGAGGATTAAACGAGATAATGCATATAAAGCACCTTTAGCAATGTCTGACACATACTAAACACTCAAAATCAGCTATTGGAAAAAAATATTATTATATGGTGATGGTGTTGGACTAGGTTTTTCTTGTTGTTGTTAGCTGCCGTGGAGTTAGCCCCCAAATCATGGTGACCCCGTGCACAATGGAACAAAATGCTACCCAAACTGTTGTGATCGATAGGGTTTTCATTGGCTGATTTTTCAGAAAAAAGATTGCCAGACCTTTCTTCCTAGTTCACCTCAGCCTGGAAGCTCCACTGAAACCTGTGCAGCATCATAGCAATAATGCAAGCCTCCAGCGATGGGTGGGCGGTGGCTGCACATGAAGTACCTTGGCCTGGAATCAAACACAGGTTTACCGCACGGAAGGTGAGAATTCCACTGAAGCACCATTGGACTAGCTTGTTGTTGCTGTTGTTAGGTGCTGTCGATGTTGGTTCCGACTCATAGCAACCCTACATACAACAGAACAAAACACTACCCGGTCCTGCGCTGTCCTCACAAGGTCACATTCACAGGTACCAGGGGTGAGGATGTCAACGTATCTTCTTGGGGAACACAAGTCAATCCATAACTGGTATGTCGGTGTAGAAATGGCGGGGCTACTGAAGATAAGAATGAGGAAATCAAAGTGAAGGGGAGCAGTGATTAGAATGGTGCAGCAGTCCAGCGCTTGGCTGCTAGCCGAAAGGTTGGAAGTTCAAACCCACCTAGCAGCTCCACAGGAGAAAGACCTGGAGATCTGCTCCTGTAAAAATTACAGCCTAGAAAACCCTATGGGGCAGTTCTACTCTGTCACATGGGGTTGCTAGGAGTTGAAATCGACTCAACAGCACCTAACAACAACACTCTCAGGTCATCAGTCCCATTTAGCAGGCTGAGAAGTTGAGGCACAAGCATTTGAACAGACCTCTATCTATCTGGAAACCTCAGTAAGTCTGCTAAGATTGTTCCTCGTTTTCACCTGCATCCTACCTCTCTTGCTGCCACAGGCTTGATGAACGGCTGGCCAGTGTCTGCCACAGGGAGAAATGAGGATTTTTTTTTTTTTTTAGGAGAAAAGATTTCTCCCACACCCGTCCTTCCCTTGACACTGAGAGGCAGCCTGCTGTCTCAGGCAGCGTGGCACCAGGAGTCAGAAGGCCCAGGTGCTGGTCCCCGCCTGGGAGTGAATAGCCCAGCGCTTTATTTCCTGGGACTTCCATCTTCATATCTGTAAAATGGGAGGAACCACAGTCGCTAACTGGCAGGGTGGTTGTGCCTATTAAATGAATATGGACACCTTTGCAATGTAGAGGTTAAGAACAAGGGTTTTGGTGACACACATGGGTTCAGAATGAAGCTCTTGCCTTTCAAGTTATGTAACTTTGAGCAAGGTGCTTAACTTTTCTAAGCCTCCATTTTCTTATCTGGAAAATAGGGACGATCACAGTTCGCTCCTACCTCAGAGGGTTGGTGTGAGGATTAAATGAGCTAATGCACGTGAAGCACCAGCACAAGTCCTATCTCAAGATGAACCTGATGAACTAGCATTTATGGACCCCGACCCTGTGGCAGAATCTGCTTGTCTTAGTTGGAGCCCATCCCAAATCAGATTAGACCCCAAGACTAGGTGTAAGAAGTTTTTGGGGGAGGGGATCTCAGGAAGCAGAGTAAGAGAGCAGGGAAGTGAGACGGGGAGGGAGGAAAGTCAACAAAGAGTGTATTAATGACAGTTGCTTCTGTGGGCAACGGGGGTTCAGTCCCACTGGGCACCCTTGACAGATTGTACAGAACACTCTTTAGAATTGTTGCACTGAGGGGTGAGAAAGCTGGGGGTTTATCCGCCTTCTCTCATTCTTCACTCCACAAATGCTAGGGTCACTTCCGGGACATTAACTCCACTGAACTGTTAGCCTGCCCTGCGCTTAGACTAAGCACATTCCCACATCCAGAGAGCTCCCTCAGGAGAGAGACTCAAAATGCCACTGACGGGTACAGGGAAACTAAACTGTCTGCAGGTGACCTCACGGTTGGCCGAGGGGACATTGGTGGGTGCTCAGTGTCTGCTGCACTGCTTTAAGCACTTAACACTACTATTATCCGCATTTTAGAGATGAGGAAACTGAAGCACAGAGAGATTTTGCCACTTGACCAAGTTTCCACAATCAGTCTGACTTCAGAGCCTGCATTCATACGCAGGGGCTTTCAAAATATCTTTTAACCGTAATTCTCAGTAAAAAAATACAGTTTACTTCATAATCCAGTTCCCAAATGTTCACACAGACATTATAGAAATAAAACTTACCCTAAATAATATTCATCTTCACCATGTGTATGCTCTCTGAAATGCTCTGTTCTTTATTATTATGTTATTTTTAACATGGTATTTGTTTGTTTTTAGGTTTCAATTCTGCTTTACTCTTATTCTTTTTTAAAGAATTTTATCGCACTTTAGGTGAAAGTTTACAGCACAAGTTAGTTTCTCATTTAAAAATTTATACACAGATTGTTTTGTGACATTGGTTGCAATCCCCGCAATGTGACGGCACACTCCTCCTTTCTACCCCAGGTTCCCTGCATCCATTCATCCAGTTTTCCTGTCCCTTCCTGCCTTCTTGTCTTGCTTTCGGGCAGGAGTTGCCTGTTTTGTCTCGTATGCTTAACTGAACTAAGAAGCACACTCCTCATGTGTGTTATTGTTTGTTTTATAGATCTGTCTAATCTTTGTCTGAAAAGTCTGCTTCGGGAGTGGCTTCAGTTCTGAGTTAGCAGATTATCCGGTGGCCGTAGTCTCAGGGGTTCCTCCAGTCTCTGTCAGACCAGTAAGTCTGGTCTTTTTTGTGAATTTGAATGTTATTCTATATTTTTCTCCTGCTCTGTCCGGGACCCTCTATTGTGATCCCTGTCAGAGCGGTTGGTGGTGGTAGCTGGGCACCATCTAGTTCTTCTGGGCTCGGGCTAGTAGAGGCTGTGGTTCAAGTGGTCCTTTAGTCCTTTGGGCTAATATTTTCCTTGTGTCTTTGGTTTTCTTCATTCTCCTTTGCTCCGAATGGGATTAACATGGTATTTGTCACCCATTAAATTGTTTTCACAACCCAGCGATGCGATGCAATACATAGTTTTAGAAAAGGCAGTACTAGAATATTCGATTTTATAGGACAATGGTGATGATGCCACAGGGCTGGCACAGGGACTGAGACCCAGTAGATGCCCAGAGAATGCTAGTTTCCTTGCTTGTCCTTCTTGGTAAACCAGAGCCCATGAGCAGTTGCCTCCTAGGCTTGCAAACAGAGGCCTGAGCTGGCCCTTACACCTTTGCCACTCTGAACCAGACTTGCCCAGTGGGATCTGCTCAGGTTCCTGCCTGGAGATGGGCCACCATCTTGGGCTGTGACCTTCAAGTCACCAGCTCCCCAGAAGCTAGCCTTTCCTTGAGAGGTGAGGTCATGCCTGGTCCCCACGATGCTGTCACTTCCCTTGAGTCTCTCTGTGTGTGGATTGTTCCCCTAATCAAGATGGAGACGAAGCTCATTACAAGCTGGTGAGGCAATGGCTCTGTGCTCCAGGCCCGAGACAGGCTGTCTGGGAGCTTGGCCAGCCTCCCGCTGCCCCGGACACCAGGGCAGTGGCCTCAGAGTGGAGCCAGCCCGCTGGGTTTGTTTGCCCCCTTCCCAAGGGACACAAGCAGACAAACACACTGTTTGCTGAGACTCCCACAGCTTTAGCTGTTGCAAAAACTCTGCCATGCTCAAATGATGAGTTTCATCCAACCCTTAGTGCTGCTTCTGAGAGCATCTGAGTAACATCTGTAATAATAACCAACTTTGACTGAGAACTGACCACGCACCAAGCACTGTGCTGAACGCTCTGCATGGGAACAGGTTATGTAGGCTTCACAACAAACCCACTAGGTAGGCAGGAATATCCCCACTCTACAGAGGCAGAAACTGAGGCATAGAATGCTTTGGTAACTTGACAACTCACCTGGCAGCTAGAAAGTGGCAGAACTGGGGTTCACACCTAGCCTGGCCCCTCTGATGCCACCATCTGCCTCACACCGCCGGTTTCCTGCAAGAACATGACCCACAATTCCACTTTCACTTCTGGGTTCCAACTCTGGCTTCACGCTGCATAGAGGCCAGGTGAGCTCCCTCAGGTAACTTCTCTCTGAACTAAGGGCTCCTCGTCTATAAAACGGTTCCTCATGGCACCTCCTCCCTGAGATTGTAGTAAATGGAAGGAAGAGTAACTGAAATAATGTGTATAAATGTATCTCCCGGAGCTCCTGACGTGTGAAAAGTATTCAATAAATCTATTTATAAAAGAGTCAATTCAGCACTTTTCCCGCTGACTTCACTGTATCCTGCAGCCGTTTCCCACAGGCATGATATCACCATCCTGAGGGGAATGGCCCCGATCTAGAAACCTCCATGTGCTTCTCAGCAAAGGAGCCCAATCATGCCTGTCTTGCCCCCCTGCCTCATAACACTGACTCCTCGGGCAGAAATCTCCAACATGACTAATATCTCTGAGAGGATTATGAAGAAGCTGTTTATTTCCTCTGACAACAGACCCCTCCGGCTGGGAAGAGGGGGTGGCCATGTGGCGGCTGCTGAGCCTGGTGCTGAGATCCTCGTTAGCTGCACTTTAATTACTGCCTGTAGTATAGGTTTTTAATAACAGTAAGTCCCAATTAGTTGCTTGTTACTTCAGAAATAATTACTGTTAGTGGCCCTTTGTCTTTGTTTTAATTCCAGCTTCATTCCCAAGCTGCAGGAGTCTAAACAAGCAGGCATTGTTAGCTGAAGGAGTAGGGGTTTGGGAGTACGTGAGGGATATTTGCAGAGCTGGATTTAGCAGGTGTGTGCGTTTGTCTGAGATGAGTTGAGGAGAGTCAGAGGCAATTTCTCATCTCAGAGGACACCTCTGCAGAGAAGAGCCCAGGCCTTTATCTTGAACTGCGAATGAAGATGAGGTCCTGCTATCCAGAGCAGGTGTATCTGGGAGATGCCACCTGCCACACAGACAGACCATGGAGCTGCTGGCCTCCAGTTGTGAACCCGTCCCAGGACATGCCCCTTCACTGCCCTGGGGAATCTGGCCCCAGCCACTGACCATGGCAGAGGCAGACACCATCCCCTGACAGTGACGGGCATAGCCAGTTGGAAGAGCTGCCCTGGAGCAGGCCAGGGGTGTGCCGTTTCCTCTGCGAGAGCAGAGCCCCAGTCTCAGCCACACTTCTGATCTGCAGTCCAATGCTGAAAAGAACTTGGGAAGCCATGGGGACCTCTTCAGAGTTCAGACTGTACCTGGGACTTCCAAAGTGAGCAGCTCCCTGTGCCCAATCAAAGTTCCATGCAGGTAAGGCGATCACATGCACTTCCCAGCTTCCAGGAACTCTTCCTGGGTTCTTACCTGACGTCATGCTGCTTTACCTCTTTAACTTTTATTCTGTTATGGTGGTGAGAATATTGGAGTGCGGATAAGTTATTATCTGTTGAAGTGGTGGTAATGAGAGCTAACGTTTATTAGGCACTTATTATACGTAAGGAGTCCCTGGGTGGTGCAAACAGTTAATGCTAACTGGTAGGTTGGAGGTTTGGGTCTACCCAGAGGGACCTCAGAAGAAAGGCCTGGCTATCTACTGCTGAAAAATCAGCCATTGAAATCCCTATGAAGTGCAATTCTTTGACACATATGGGGTCGCCATGAGTCAGAGTTGACTCAATGGCAACTTTTTTTTAATTATTATTTGTGTGATAGAGTCGTTTACTCATTTAATACTCACAGACAACTTTCTGAGGTCAGTACAATTATTGTCATCATCCCTAATTTGCAGATGAGGAAACTGAGGCACATGCAGAGAGGTTAAGTAATTTGCCTGAGGTCACCTAGCTGGTAAGTGGCAGAGCTGGGATATTCCATCCCAGAGAGTTTGGCTACACAGCTAAGCTTTGGGCCACTAGGTCATGCTGCCTCTCATAGAAGGGACTAGAACCCTTAGGAAGCAGGACAACGCACCCATCCCATGTGATTTTTCTTATTTGAGTCTGAATAATATTTTTGTCATGGTAAGTTTTTCTTTTTCATTCTTGTTTTGATTTTTCATGTCAGCTTGTGTTCTTGGAAAGCTTCTCGCTATGTGATCCTGCCCAGGGCAGCTCCAGCCAGAGGCCCTCTGCTCTCAGTTCTTCCGCAGCTTCCATGCAAATGCAATGGGCAGAAGGCTTTTGAACCTGGCCCAGTGGCTATAACTCAGGCCACTTTGGTTTTGAAGCAACAAAGCCCTCTCCCCCACCATACCAGCCAGATCTCAGACCTCTACAATGAGTCCTGTCCCCCTCCCCTCATGATCAGCTTGTCAGGAGAAGCCACACAGCTGAGCCAGCATTTGCATTTCCACCATGTTCTTTAGTTTCTTCCCCCCTGAGGTTCCTTTCAATGAAACTTCAAACTGTTTTTGGCTGGAGGAATCTCCTCAAAATCCATCTCTTCTGGTGCTTTCCTTCTTCACCTCCTGTTCATTTAATCCGCCAGCTTAAACCAGGAGGCTGTATTATTGTTAATAATCTGGGCTCTTCTGTATTTGGAAGCTCATTTGGAAAATCGTGTCCACGAGGCAGAAATGCTCCACTCCATTCTGGATTCAAAGGGGCGCTTTGAAGGTGAAAAGCGTTTGGGATTAAGCAAGTAAGCAAACAAGCGTGGCCTTTAAGGAGAGGAGTGTGGGAGGGATGGAGAAAAAAGAAAACTGCTCGTAAAACTGTATCCCGGTTTATTTAGACAAGGGAAGCTTATTTGTGTTTATTCTGCATGCATGTCCTGGAGTTTCAAGGAATGCCCCTATAATCTACTCCAGAGGTGCTGGGGCTCTTGCCAAAATCCATAGATGGCTAATCTTTTTGAAGTGTCAGGTAAAACGTGGGCTGAGGGCTACCCTGTTTGAGAAACAGCATGAGAGAGGCCTGGTCTGTTTTTCCAGTTTATGGGATATTTTTCCCTTCTGTCTGAGGGCTTATGTAGCTCTGCCTCTCTCCAGCTTGTCCCTGGCATTATCTGTCCAGAAAAATCTGAAGCCTCAGTGCTTGATATCTCTCTCTTTCGTCTCTCCCCAGACTGTACTGCATCCCTGTCTTTGTTTGGGTACTCAAAGCAGACCCTGAGATTAGAATTTGGTTGTAGTTTATTTGGGGATAAACTACTTATTTTATCCCTGATGGGCTTATGATTAAACTTTTGGCTGCCAACCAAAAGATTGGTGGTTCAAACCCACCCAGGCACTCTGCACGAGAAAAGACCAGGTGATCTGCTTCCATAAAGATTACAGCCTAGGAAACCCTATGGGGCAGTTCTACTCCATCCTATAGGGTTTCTAGAAGTCAGAATCAACTCACTGGTACACAGGAACAGTTTATTTGGGAAGGAGCTTAGTGGCACAACTGTTAAGCTCTCAACTGATGACCGAAAGGTTGGTGGCTTGAACCTACCCAGTGGTTCTATGGGAGAAAAGGCCTAGCAATCTGCTTCCATAAAGATTACAGCCAAGAAAGCTCAGTGGGGCAGTTTTACTCTGTCACATGGGGTCGCCATGAGTTGGAATTGACTGAGAGCACGTAACAAGAACAGCAGTGTTTATTTGGGAGGTGATTCCAGGAAGCACTGTGAGGGGGTGGGAAGTGAGACAGAGGAAGGAGAAAGCCAATCAAAGATGCATTCATGGGTGGGTTACTGTTGTGGACAGCTGGGGCTCCATCCCATCGGGGAGCCTCTGAGAGACTCTGCGGAACACTTCAGAATCGTCTCACCGAGGGGCAAGGAAGCTGAGGTGTATCCCTCAACTCAATGGTTGCGGGTCACATCTGGAGTGTGAACCCCCCAGCATTCTGTCCTGCCCTGTTCAGTGACCAAGTAGATTTCTCAGTCAGAGAATGCCCCAGGCAGAGGGACACAGACATTGTCTGTGGGCATATCAAGGGGATATGTCAGGAGCCCTGGTGGAGCAGTGGTTAAGTGTTCGGCAGCTGACCAAAAGGCCAGCAGTTGGAATCCACCAGCCGCTCCTTGGAAACTCTATGGGGGCAGTTCTGCTCTGTCCTGTAGGGTCACTATGAGTCGGAATCAACTTGACAGCAATGGTTTGTTGGTTTGTTTGCCAGGGTATCCACAGCATCTGCTAAAGAAACCAAATGCTCTAACATTGTGAGCATCAGACAAAGTAAGAACAAGAACAATTCCAATATTTACCCATCACCTTTAACCTGTGACATGTATACTTATCTTATTGAACCCCACAAGACCCTTTTAGGTGGGGCTGCTGTCGTTATGTACAGTACAGCATTATAGCTAAGGTGAGGGACTCTACAGCCAGAATAACTGGGTTCAAACCTCACCTCCTCTGCTGAGTATTTGTTTGACTTGGGCAAGGTACTTAATCTTTCTGAGCCTCAGTTTCCGTACCTGCAAAATGGGGGTAATGATAACATCTACCTCACAGGGTTGTTATGAGGATCAAACGAGGGGCCAGGAGGGAAGGGTAGTAGGAGGCTACTGCAGTAGGCAGGGTGAAAGACGACAGTGGCTTGGACTGGGGTAGCAGTGGTGGGTGGTGAGACATGGCCGTATTTTTAGAGTAGATAGGATTTGCTAATGGTTTGCATGTGAAGCGTGGAGAGAAAGAGGAGGCAAAATGATCTGGGTCCTGAGCAGCTGGGAGGATGGAGTTGCCATTTATTAAGATGGGGAACCATGGAAAGATCGGGGTAGGGCGATGTGATGGCGAGTTTGGTTTGGGACGTATTAAGTCATTGAACCTGCCTTTGTGCAGGCAATGTTCTAAACAACTCGCAGGTATTAACAATGTTCTAAACAACTCGCAGGTATTAACAATGTTCTAAACAACTCGCGGGCTCCTTTGAAACTCACGGCAGCCCCATCAGATGGGTACAGTATCATCTCATTTTACAGGGAAGAAACTGAGGTACAGAGAAGTTAATTAACTTCCCCAAGTTTTCTCAGTTAGGAAGTCGCAGAGCTGGGATGGAGCCCAGACCACCTGTCTTCAGTGGCTGTGACTCATGTTCCCAAGCACTACACAGGGCTGCCACTCTGGTTTTGGAGAGGAGACAGGGCAGGGGAAAAAACACCAGCAGAAGACACCGATATGCGTCCACGCAGCCACCTCCTTAGCCTCCGGCCTCCAACATTCATCTAGATCTTTTGACCTTTGCGGGGAAGCCTACAGTCCTCCATCCCAGCCCCTTCTAAGATCCTCTCTCAGGGTCCTGTACACTGATCTTAAGTGTATTTACGGTTTTGTTTCGTTCTGTTTGTGAAATACCGGCTTTGTTTCTATCAATTGGGGGGGGAAAAAAAAAAAAAACCAAAGAGGGGAGAAAATGACTCTGTGGAAATGTTTAAGTGTCTAGGCCCCAAACATTTCTAAATATTATTGAAAAAGAAAAAATAATGAAAAACGGACGAGGCTCTTCTTAGCTGAGAAGGCCGGTCTGCAGGAGTTTGTGAGGCTGGGAGCTCTTAGGGGGAGGACAGCAGATGCTGGCCTCTCCCTCCCAGCCCCCTGGCATCGGAAGCAGCACCCACGCCTCTACTTCATTTGATTGCCCGCAGAGTATGTATTCTGAAGGCTGCAGTTTTCTAAGGGGTTCTAGCAAAAACCAACCAAACGTGTTGCCATTGAGTCGATTCCAACCCTGCAAAATGGGTCAGTTCTTTTCTGAGCTTCACCAGTGTGCAGATTTGGAAAGGCTTGGGACCTCAAAGTCTGGGCAAGAATTGGGCCCTGGCTGCGTGGTGTCACCAGGATGCCCTGTTAATTTGCCTTCCGCTGCAACCTGCTGCTCATCTTGGCGTCTGTTAGGAGAGTGAGCTGGCGGATGACTTCAGGAAATCCGGGGGCCTAGTGAATCATACCAGTTCAGAAGGAGGCAAAAGATTAATCGGAATTAGTGAGAGGTCTGTATTCAGGACTGGTTTTGAATTCTATAATTTTATCCGTTTGACTTCCATTTAAGTACTCAGAATTACTCAGAGGCAGTTAAGTGGAGCTCTCCTGGGATGTTGTGGGGGAGGCTGGCTTTACTGAAGAGTTAAGAATAATTTGTGACCAGCTTCTTGGCAGCACAGCCTAACGCCTTTTGTGTGGCTGTCAAGGCCCTGCACACTCTAAGCCTGCTGATATATTTTTTATTTCAGAATTTATTGGACACTTACTATGTGCCAGGTAATTTACTGGATGCTTTCCCATTTGTTACCTTATCTAACCGTCACCCTAATCCTGTGGCCTAAATGTTATGATACTCATTTACAGAGGAGGAAACTAAGGCTCAGAGAGGTTGACTTGTCAAGAGCTGATGCAGGTCAGAGCCCCGACTCCATGTCCAGTGCTCCTCCCAGGACCCCACCATCAACCAGTTGCTGTCAAGTCAACTCTGACTTATGGTGACCCCAAGTGTGTCATAGTAGAACTGTGCCTCACAGGTTTTTCAGTGGCTGATTTTTCAGCAGTCAATAGCCAGGCCTTTCTTCCAAGGAGACTCTGGGTGGACTGGAACCACCAAGCTTTAGGTTAGCACCCAAGTGTGCTAACTATCCAGGGACTCCTGACCCCACCATAGCAATTCTCTGTTTTCCACCTTTCTCTTCCTTAATTGGAGCCCTGGTGGCACAGTGGTTAAGAGCTCAGCTGCTAACCAAAAGGTCAGGAGTTCAAATCCACCAGCTGCTCCTTGGAAACCTTATGGGGCAGTTCTACTCTGTCCTATAGGGTCACTATGAGTCAGAATCGACTCGACGGCAGTAGGTTTGGTTCCTTAATTGCCCTCACACTTCCCCACCCCAAGCTGCTTCAGCTAATCTCTGCTCAGTCCCCTTCCAGGACTGTGTTCCTGTGCTGCTCCAAGGAGGCACTTAATTTTAGTTGAGTCCCAATCTCCAAGCCCTGCCCTGACACTGGGTAGTTCTCCAGGAGTGCACACAGAGGAGAACATGAAGGCCACCAGGAGGCAAGAGCATTCAAGCCACCTCTGCCAAGAGAAATGACACCAGAACACCATGGGAGTTGAAAGAAAGGTCTCCTGCAAGACCCCAGTCTTGTTTCTGTGGCATTCTTTTTTTTTTTTTTTAATGCTAGATCAAGCCAAATGCAGTCTCAAAGGCAGGCCAGCAACATGGATTTACCTGGGAGCTTAATAGAAATGCAGAATCTCAGGCCCCAACATCTAGCTCAACTAGCATAACATAGTTTATAAAGAAAATGTTCTACATCCTACTTTGGTGAGTAGTGTCTGGGGTCTTAAAACCTTGTGAGCAGCCATCTGAGACACTCCACTGGTCCCACCCCATCTGGAGCGAGGGAGAATAAAGAAAACCAAAGACACAAGGGAAAGATTAGTCCAAAGGACTAATAGACCACAACTACCACAGCCTCCACCAGACTGAGTCCAGCACAACTAGATGGTGCCTGGCTACCACCATTGACTGCTCTGACAGGGATCACAATAGAGGGTCTAGAACAGAGCTGGAGATAAGTGTAGAACAAAATTCTAATTCACACACACACACACAAAAAGACCAGACTTACTGGTCTGACAGAGACTGGAGAAACCCCAGACATCCTTTTAATTCAGTACTGAAGTCACTCCTGAAGTTCATCCTTCAGCCAGAGATTAGACAGGCCCATAAAATAAAACAAGACTAAAGGGGCACCCCAGCCCAGGGGCAAGGACTAGAAGGCAGGAGGGAAAGGAAAGCTGGTAATGCGGAACCCAAGTTCGAGAAGGGGAGAATGTTGACATGTCGTGGGGTTGGCAACCAATGTGACAAAACATTATGTGTATTAATTGTTTAATGAGAAACTAATTTGCTCTCTAAACCTTCATCTAAAGTACAATAAAACAAAAAGAATCTCAGGCCCCATTTCAGATCCTCTAATCAGAATCTGCATTTTAGCATGACACTCAGGTGATTCGCAGTATAGTACACACATAAAAGTTTGAGATGCTCCGCTCCAGCCCCCTTCACACACAACACTCCGGATCCCAGGCAGAGAAAGAGAGAAAGGAGTTTGCCCACAGCTGTGCTCCATTCTGCCTCCTTTCCACCCATGCTGGTTATGGGGCTTCTATCGGTTTGTGTCCCTCAGGAGTTTGGCACTGGAGACTGGCTCCCACCATCTAGTAGGAAACTCCCAGATTTCTAGTTAGCCCTTGAGTTTCTGATAGGATAGACCCTCGTGGGGGGAATGACCTCCTTCCTGGCCCTGCTTTTCCCTGATCTCCCCCTTATCTGCCTTGGAAGTGGGAGCTGTCTCCACCCAGAGGAGACAGAACAGTTCGTCAGTTTTCCTGCCCTCTCTCACCTGGGCATAGGAGTCCCTGGGTGGTGCAAATGGTTAGGTGATCGACTCCTTAACTGAAAGGTCGGTGGTTGGAACTCACCCAGAGGCACCTCCAAAGAAAGGCCTGGTGATCTGCTTCCAAAAGGTCACAGCCTTGAAAACCCTATGGAGTACAGTTCTACTCTGTAATACATGGGGTTGCCATGCGTCACAGTCGACTAGGACGGCAACTAGTTTTCGGTTTTCTCAGCTGGATGTAGGAACTCGCTGTGTTCACTTTGCCAGCGTGAACCTGCCTGGTGAACAGAAGCGGCACTGCCTTTCTAAACAGCTAGAGCAGCTGTCATCTGAGGTTCCAGCCAGAAGATGGCCAGTTTTGCCTTTAAACTTATCTAGTTGCTACTTGATTCAATAACACAGGCGCCTACCCCATCAGCTAACTGTACTCCTTGCCCCAGAGGAAGGAGCTAGCAGGTACTTCACCTTGCAGGCTGGCCTCTGCACTCTCAACCTCAGATTTTTCCTTTCTCAGTCTCGGAGCCTCTAATGAATGGGTATGGCTGGGCTGAGAACACTGGTGAGGGATGAGAACGGAAACAGGCCCACTGAGCAGGATGCAAGATGGGAACTGTGATTACACACTTTGGAATCACAGCTTGGAAGAAAACCTGTGCATGGAAAGGAGAGAAATATTTCATGCCTTTTGGAAACCTTTCAGCAGAGATACCTCAAACAAGATAACCAACCACAGAACCCTAGTCTTATTTCCTTATTATTCTTTATTTTTATGCTAGTTCCGGCTAAAGGCAACTGCCTGAGCTACCATGTACTAAGGATCTACCTTACTCCCGAGATGTGCTATGCATAGAAATGCATTATCTCATTGAATACCCAGAACTGCTTGCTGTATTCTTCCCATTTTACATATAAGGAAAAGAGACTGTAAAACCTAAGTTTAAATGCAAAGTCACAAAGCAAGCAGGAGCCAGTTTTCAATCCCAGCTCTGACCCCAAAGCTTTCTCTGCACCACCATGTCCTACTGCATTCCAGCAGAGCAGGGACTTTTCAGAGCTCCACTGATCAACTCAAAGCTATGGGGTCCTTTCAGTAGAACTCAGTGTTTTAATTATAAAAATGTAGGTGCATTTGTAAACAGTAAATGCCATTTGGAAGCTCCTCCTTGCCTTGGGCCCAGTTCCAGCATCTTGTTTGCCACCAGGTCTGTCTCTTGCACAGACTCAGAGTGCCAGCTGAGGACCAGCAGATATCACTGTGAAAAGAAAGCACAAGAAAAGGACAGCCAACTGCCTTGCTTGTTAACACATGAACACAATGGTGCCCTTGATGTTTCTCCGAGGAAGGGCCTTACGGGCCAAGTCCACTTCACCGTGTGAACTTGCCTCCACACAAAGGTTCAGTTGATATGAGAACATCCATTTATTTTGAGGAAACCTCTCTTACGTCAACCATGATCTGGGGTAGAAAAGGTATCCATATGCCATATGGGCAAGGCCCATCTCACACATACACGCTTACACATACAAACACACATACTCATTCACACACACGGTCACACGAAATTTACTTGTACTGACACTAGGAAAGGTAAACTCTTGTGAGGAACAGAGTTTCCTTCTCTCTGTTCGTAAGCCAGCTATATGAGCTTCCTGTTGCTGCTGGAATAAATCACCACAAACTTAATGGCTTAAAACAATACAAATATATTATTTCAGTTCTGAAAGTCGGAAGTCCAAAATGGGTCTTACGGGGCTAAAATCAAGGTGTCAGCAAAGGTAGGTTGCTTCTGGAGGTTCTAGGGAAAAATCTGTTTCCCTGCCTTTTCCAGCTTCTAGAGGCTTCCCACATTCCTTGGCTTATGGCCCCCAGCCAACAATCAATCTCATCACATCAACCTCTGTTTCTATTGTCACATCTCCTTTTTTCATTCTTCTCCTCTCTCTTCCATCTTTAAATAGCCTCGTGATTACATGATTACGTTGGGCCCCCCCTTGGTAATCTAGGATAATGTCCCTATTTTAAGATCCTTAACTTAATCACATCTGCAAAAGTCCTTGGCCATGTAGGGTAATGTAGTCACAGGCTCAGGGGTGTATGGGATCATTATTCTGCCTACCATACCAGCATAGGCCTTTTTAAAGCAGATAATACTATCAGATGTATTAATTAAGGATAAGATGTAGACGTATTTTAGCAATTTACATCACTACCCAAAGGACAGTAGCCAGTTCCAAATGTAAAAACTAGAAGAAGAATTGAAGTTGTGAGTTGAAAGTTGAGACAGAGTTAATGCAGTGAGGGGCAGATAGAAAAAAAGAGAATGCAAAATAACAAGTATGCAGAAACACAAGTTAAGGAAGACCTGTGCAGAGACAAGAAAGAGAAGGAAAGACAGAGGGAGGATGGAGGGAAGGCAAAGTGTGACAGGTAAAGGGAGCAGCATGGGCAAAGGCCCAAAGGCAAGATGGAGCCATAAACATCTCATTCATGCTAGGGTTGTAGCAGGTGGCTTACATGTCGGTCTCCTTTGGTAGACACTGAGCTCCTTGAGGACAAGGACCATGTCTTATTCACATCTGTGCACCCTGGAGGGCTTAGCAGAGGGCCTGGTCACTGCAAGCCTCCCCAGCCTTAACTAAGTTATAGGGAATTGTGACCGTTTGCCATCTTGGATCAAATGAGCGGTTGCTTCTTGTGAGCTCCTATATAAGCCAGTTCTTAAAGATCCTACTCCTGCTCTGCCTGTAAAGTCTGAGCCAAAGGACAGAAGTGCTGCTCAGTCTGTCTACATAGGCTCCAGATTTAAACCCTAAATTCTGGGTAACTTAAATCCACCAGCCACAACAGCTAACCTTTACTGAGCTCTTACTACATGCCAAGCACAGTTACCGTGCTCTGGGCCCAGAACTACTCTAATTGCCATTTTACTGTGAGAACACTGAGGTTGGGGCCTCCCCCTCAGATGCCCAAAACCAGGTCCCAAAGTTGCTTCTTGAAGGAGTGCCAACTCTTGTCAGAAGGAACGTTAGACCAGAAAAGAGGCCATCTTTCATTTGAAAGCAGTCATAACCCTAGGGACATGGATGGGGGTGACAGGGAATATTGAACTCTCAATTAGGGGTTTTTGCCAGGGGACTCAGCTCAGTTTCTGAAATAAGTCCCCTGCTTATTCCATCTGCATTCGTTCAAGTCAGTCACTTCATGATTTAAGTTTATTCCAAAAACGATTTGGTAATTTTAAAATACATAAGCTAATAAAAGGTAATAACTTACATGTAGACAAGGAAGTCAGACTGAAGAGGAAAATTAAGGGAGGGGGAAATCAGATTATACCTGAGGGATGGGTGCAGTGGAGGCTCACATATGCTACAAAGATGTGGCTAAGATGGATGTGCTGAGCTGTCTATCAAATTAACTCCCTTTGAAGTCTCAGAAGTCTTATTGTCATATAACCAGAACTAGCTCTCACAGGTAAAGCACCTCACAGCCTGGAGAGTGCTGTCACAAGCCTGCCCACATCCAGTTCTCACAATACCTTTCAATCTTAAGGAGACAACGCAGAGGTCAGTCAGCTTAAGAGTGGCAGAATGTGGGCTCTTGTTCTCTGTGTTTCCAGCAAATAGAGAATGGGTGGATGGATGGATGGATGGATGGATGGATGGATGGATGGGTGGGTGGGTGGGTGGATGAGTATGGTGATAAGAGCCTGGGCCTACCTGCCTACATGCCTGGACACCTGGCCCTTCCTCATGTTCCCTTTGGGTCCTGGCCAGCTGCTTCCTGGGTCAAAAGGACCCAGCTGGCAAAGTTCCACAACGGGCTGGCGTCCACCCATGTCTGAGTGAGAGGATATGGATGAGATGGGAGCCTTTGGGAAAAGAGATCATGTTTTTATCTTACTTTTTAAATTATTGTTTTGAATGTGACTTCCTGTTTCCTTTTCCTGACACCTGCCTCTGCATCAAACAGGCCTTGGATGTGGGTGGATCTCCCTTGGCCTCCAGGCTGGGAGGGTCCTGTGGTTTGCCAGGTGGTAGAGAGCCAGTCATCCTATGCCCTGCCCAGGTTGTAGAAGCCATCCTTTGGTGTAGAAACCATCCCTGGTCTCCACCACTAACCTCCCCAGGACTTGGAGGGATTGCTTCAACTCTCCTAGCCCAGCTTTCACTGGGTCTGAAACAGATTTTCATAGTGAGTAAGAGCCTAGCTGCCAGAGCTGGAATTTGCTGCTGTTTATTCCAGGGTTGAAATATCTGCTGTGTCCCAATTTCATCAATAAGAAAACTACTTATCTCAAAGGTTTGCCATGAGGATTGAATGAGTTAATGCATGTGAAGTTCTTAACACCATGCCTGGCCCATTGTAAACAACTCAGCAAACGTAAAATGGGTAAAACCGATCTTGACTTGCCCACCTCACAGATTTGCCATAAAACTGAAACGAATCATTCATTCATGCAATAAATAATCATTGAGCATTTTCTACATGCCCAGCCTTGCACTAGGGTCTAAAGGTGAACCAGACTGTTCCCCTGTCTGCCTGTGGGCACTTTCATGAAACTGCAAGGTGCTCTACAGGTAGGAGGAAGGTTGTAATCTCCCCCACGGTTGAGCCTCTGAAGTAGAGGCCCTTAAAACATGGCTAGCAGCAGAACCTTCTTCAAGTGAAGTTTATGTAGAACTGCAATTGATAAGGTAAATAAAATCAGGGCAGCTCTGGTTGGGGACAGAGGAGGGTACAGTAAGGGTCTGGGTCCTGCTGGCTCTGTCCCTATCTACTCCCACCCCAGGCCTTCAGTGTTCTGTAAGCTGTCTACGAGAAACCCCTTAGCTCCTCAAGATGCAGGTTAAACCCTTGGACCTGGCAGTGGCTTGAACCTCTCTTTTGGTTCCACTCCACTCTCTTCTAAACACACGTCGTTGGTGTGGTGGGTGCACATCTGGGCGTGGGGGCCAGGTAGTGAAGTCCATGCCCAATGGGTTGTCTGCTCTGTGGTGCTGGCCTTCCTGTTCTCACAGAGCCAGCATTTCCCCCAGCACGTTCTACACAATGGTTGGTCAAGCCCTCCAGCTGAGAGGAGGCTTATGATTGGGACTCTCCCCAATCCCTACATGCTCTCTGTTTTCGGGACCTTTCCTTAAAGACCCGTCTGGTCACCATAATACTTTTCATTTTTAACATTCAACATGGTCCTCTTCTTTGTGACTTTTGTACCTTCTCCAGTACCATTAATTCATGCACCAAATGTCCAAAGGAGAAACTGTAATGGAGTAAGCAGATGGCTGCGTGCCCCAAACAGAGGAAAGCGCACAATGGGCATTTTATTCTAATTGAGAGTCTGAGAGTCTGGGTTTGCTAATGCCCAGTCAACTGTTCTGGCTAACTACCCTCAACAAAAAGCAAACAAAACTATCTGTCTGTCTGTCTTCAGTAACTACCGTTTTTCAGTGCTGAAATTATTTACATTCATTTCAAACTCCACCATTTGCTAATTGTTTGACTTGGGGAAACTTGCTGAACTCCTCTGTGCCTCTATTTCCTCATCTGTAAAATGGGTATAATAATACCTCCCCATAACGTTGTTATGAAAGTCATGTCAGATAATAATGGGAAGTGCTTAGGACAATGTCTGGCACTGAGGATTCAATAAATGCTACTTTGTTATTTTGGGGCTTATTATTGTTATTACAAAGGTATTTCATATATATTTTATGTAAAATATTTCTAAGACAAGCAGTTCTATGATGAATCAACCGTAAAAGAGGCAATATTAAAGATGGCAATGGGATGATTCATGTTTTTATTGCCCGTGGTGTTGTGAGCTTGGGAGCACTTGTGGTTCAGTGGTAAAATTCCTGTCTTCCATGTGGGAGACTCAGTTTTAATTCCTCCGTCTGTCAGTGGAGGCTTGCATGTTGTTATGATGCAGAACGGGTTTAAGCAGAGCTCACAGGCTAAGACAGACTAGGAAGAAAGGCCTGGCAATCTAATTCCACAAACCAGCCAATGAAAACCCCATGGATTGTAATGGTCAGATCCGCAGCCGATCATGTGGAAGGTGCAGGACCAGGTAGCGTTTTATTCCATTGTGCATGGGGTTACCGTGAGTTGGGGCCGACTCGACAGCAGCCAACAACAACAACATTGTGAGCTGAATCATAACTGCTTCCATTTATTGAGTGCCTACGATGTGCTAGGCACTGGGCTTCCAATACTTATTTCATTTACTCTTAGCGCTGCAAGCTCCAGCTGTCTCTGTATCGGGGTCCTGCCCCGTGCCCAGCCCCTACCCCTAACCCTGTGAGCAAAGCCCTGGCCTCTCCCACACCTGCTCTCAGAAACCATTTGTTTTCATGCTCCCCACTTTATCTGGCAGCCCACACACAGCTCCACTACTCAGGGGCATCTGTCTAGGCTGCAAAATATTTATAAGCAGTACACAATGGAAACGTTGGTCTTTTTTTTTTTTTTCTTTCTTTCTTTTTCTTCTTCTTTTTTCCAAGATATAGCCCTGCAGCCTGTGTGAGTGTGAATCCACACTCAGGTGGGCATGTCCCTGTTGGTGTCCAGCAGCCCACAGCATGTGATGTCTGGATGTGTTTGCATGTGTGCATTTCCTTGGGGGTCCACCTCCCCTATCAGTGTCCAGGGGAACTTTGCTGCCCCTGGGTGTGCATCTCTGTGTGTACGTGAGTGTGCATGTGATATCTGTGGATCTATAGGCTGATCTGCCTCCCTCAACTAGTATCCAAAGGCTTGCTCCTCCCTGCGCCTATGTGTGTTGTGGTGTGTTCGTAAGCCTGGGGGCATCCCCACCTCTCTCCCAAGGGCATCCACAGACACACATAAATGATCCTTCGCTTCTGTTATCCAGACTCCGCTAGGACACTTTGGCCTGGCAGAGCAGGGAGAGTTGAGAGAAGGAATGTTTAGTCTGGAAGGCAGGCAGGCAGGCAGCCAGAGACTCCCTATGAAGCGTCCAGGCCGGAGAGCTGACCCAGGGCCCCTCCAAGTGCCCTGGCTGGTGGAGATGACAGGGCCGGCCAGCTTGCCCTGGGTCCGAGGTGCAGGACTCTCCTGCTTGGGCATCAGTCACCCGGGATGGCTCCTCTGGCCTAAGTGCTGAGGAGGCTCTCAACCAATCCCACTCCTATTGAGACGGGTTCCTTATTTTTCTTGTTTTCCTTTTCTTCATTCTTTCAGTGCTCAGAAAAAAAAAAAATTGTGCTGAAATGAAACTGAGAGATTAGCATAAGGATGTAGAAAAAGCATGAGGCTTTGATGTCAGCCAGAACTAAGACTGAATCCTGGCTTTGCCGTAAACTCATCCTAATCTTGAGATAGGGATGGTTAACTTCTGAGCCTCAGTCTCTTCAACTGTAAAATAGATGTAATATCATTATGCAACAGACTTGTTTGGGGGCCTGTAAATATCCAGTGGTTTCTCAGTCACTTTTTGTTTCTTTTTTCTCTGTGAAATTCTCCAAGTAATGACTGGGCCAGCAAGAACACTTCTAGATTTTTAGGAAAAAGCTATTTATTTTTGATGAACTGGTTGGGAGAGGGGTCTCAGCTTTGCAAATGGTTTCTTTTAGCTTGCTGTAACTTAAATTTAAACTCTATATTTTATTTAAGTAGGTGTTAGGAGGACAATTTTGGAGGACGATGGCAGGTGGAGGAAGGGCAAGATGGAATTTCTGCAGAAAACATGCACCTGCCTTCCCAACAGGAGAGAGGTTTATGGGCCTGTAACCAGCCCTATGGGGTACGTCAAGCTGTTAATGGGCTGGTAATGGAACAGGGGGGTGGATAGAGGACAGTGGTGGCTCAATGGTAGAATTCTTGTCTTCCATGTGGGAGACCAGGTTCGATTTCCAATCAATGCACATCATGCGTAGCCACTGCTCATCTGTCAGTGGAGGCTTACGTGTTGCTATGATGCTGAACAGATTTCACTGAAGCTTCCAGTCTAAGACAGACTAGGAAGAAAGGCCTGGCAACTACTCCTGAAAATTAGCCAGTGAAAACCCTATGGATCGCAATGGTCCCATCCCATTGTGCAAGGGGTTGCCATGAGTCAGGGGGCCGACTCAATGGCAGCTAAGCAACAACGGTGGGATGACAGGCTGCTGGCTGTTTTGCTTTACAGCTCCCTGACTCATGCCCGACACTGTTCCACACTAAGCAAAACAGACATAGTCCTTGCTCTCAAGGAACTCCCAGTCTGGTAGGTAGAGATACAAAAGAAACACATGAAAAAAGAAAATCTATATGCTGATTTTCAGATCAGTAAGTGCTATGAAGAAGGTTACATATCATAGTTGTGATAGAGGGCATGGTCGGGGGTAGGGTACCACTTAGGTAGGGCATTCCTGGGAGAGACCTCTCAGGAGATAGTTTTGGTTGAGACCTAATAATAAGGCAGCAAAGCAAAGATCTTGAGGCGGAACCTTCTAACACCTCCTCCCCCCATTTTCCTCAGTGTACAAGTCCAAGTTCTTACAGTGACCCCTCAAGTCAATAAACAATCTGACTGCCTCTCTTCTTACTCCCCCCAGGTCATCATTCCCCTCCAGCCACACTGGCACACGCGCACCTCAGGGCCTTTGCACTTTCTGTTTTTCCACCCAGAACACTCTTCTCACAGATATTCACATAGCTAACTCACTCACTCCTTCAATTGTTGTTTAAAGGTTACCTTCTCAATGGGCTGCAGATCCTCCCTTACCCTATGCTATTTTTCCCCTTAGTCTTCATCTTCTAATGTACTCTATAATTTACTTATTTGTTGTTTATTGTCTCCCCATCCCCCCAGACAAAAAACCCACAAGGGCAGGTATTTTTGTCTAGTTTTATTCTTTGAAGTAAATAAGTGGCTAGAAGGGTGCTTGGAACATAGTAGGTGCTTAATAAAAAGACAGGCAAGCACCCTGAGATGGGAACAAACTCCCCAATGTGTCCGATGCTGCCCTTGTGTCTGGGTGAAGTTCCTTGGCCACAGACCACAGAAGCTACAATTCTGATGTCGTCAATCCCAGCAAAGGGAAACAGTCTGCCTAGAGGCAAATGTGTCCTGGACCCTTAGGTGAGGCATTTTCCCAAATGGAGAGGTTAATCACAATTGTCTCCTAGGTCCTTTACTACAATTACTGCCCACCAGTCTCCAGGGCTTCCTAGCTGACAGCCCAGAGCAGAAGAAAGCCCAGGGTAAGAGTGTGTCCCCTCTGGGCCTCAACCTCCCTATCTTAGCACAGAGGGGGCGGGCTAAATGCCTGCAGGGAAAGAGCTTGGGCTTCAGAGTCAGACAACAACGTGGGTTCCAATCCTGTCTCTTGTCATCCACTGGCTGTGCAATCTTGGACAAGTTCCTTAACCTGAGCCTCAGTTTACTCTCCTAAGAAAGAGAAATAATGGCAACACCTAGCAACCAGGGTTGTAGGAAGGCCTAAATGAGTTTATTCATGCGAAACGCTTGCAAACACCGGATAATGTCTACTCTAATCACTCCTAGGGAGAATCTCCTGTTGTTGACACTCTTGGAGCCTGTGTGTCTCCCTCCCACTCTGCCTCTGGGGTTTGGCTCCCTGGATGCTCCCTGTCCGGGTCAGGAAGCGCCTCGAAGCCTGAGGCGGCAGCAAAGTTGGACTCGCCAGGCGGGAGAGGAGCCAGTGGACGTTATGTTCCTTCCCAGGAATGGGAGAGTGGGAATGTTCCTGGGCAAACAGCAGTGCTCTGGGGCAAGCACGCCCAGCAACAGCTGTCCCCCTCCCCACGGCTTAGAGCCTTGCTGCTTCTTGCTGGGCCCCGTGGGGAGACATTAGCAGAGGGGCTCAGCCCTGCCTCCGGCCCCTGGCACATTGGCACACACACGCACCATACAGTGTATACAGTCTAGCACATTCACAAATATCACACACCCGAAATGCACGCAGATACACACACTCATAAGCATTCTCAGAAATGCATTCATACATCCACACTCACATACCATACACTCATACACATTCATTTGTACACATGGAACCTCCAGGTCCTGAGGACTAGGCCCCATTCACACATACACAAGGATATTCAATCACTCCCACACACTTACCCCTGCTCACAAATACACACACACACTCACACACACTTACCTTTGCAATCACACTCATGAACACATTTACATAAATGTGTGTACCATACACACGCACATAATTATATTCAAGCAACCACCAGTAAAACCCAAAACCAGCTGATTCCAACTCATGGTGACCCACGTGTGTCAGAGTAGGACTGCGCTCCATAGGGTTTTCAATGGCTGATTTTTTTTTTGGAAGCAGATTGCAGGCCTTTCTCCCAAGATGCCTCTGGGTGGAATCAAACCCCCAACCTTTCAGTTAGCACATTAATAGTTTGCGCTTCCCAGGGACTTCCACACAAGTAACTACGTACTCCTAAGTCCCTTCACCTTCTAGACTCTGACATCATCCATTACAATAATAACCAAATAAAACAGCTCAAGCCTTATCCCAGCTCCTCTGAGAAGCACCCTCATGCTGTCCACCTGCTCAGGCCAAGGTGCAGCCATCTTCCTGACCTTGCTCTAAGCACCTGAGGCTACAGCCCTCTCTCTCTCTCTCTCTCTCTCTCTCTCTCTCTCTCTGTCTCTCTCTCTCTCTCTCTCTCTCTCTCTCTCTCTCTCTCTCTCTGTCTCTGTCTCTCTCTCTCTCTCTCTGTCTCTCTCTGTCTCTCTCTGTCTCTCTCTGTCTCTCTCTCTCTCTCTCTCTCTCTCTCTGTCTCTCTCTCTCTCTCTCTCTCTCTCTCTCTCTCTCTGTCTCTCTCTCTCTCTGTCTCTCTCTGTCTCTCTCTGTCTCTCTCTGTCTCTCTCTCTCTCTCTCTCTCTCTCTCTCTCTCACCCACCTTCATTCCATACTCCCACTGCAGGGGGTTCTAGTGGCTAGCGGACTGTTGCTGAAAATATAGGGGTGGGCAGAATACAACTCTTTGTTTCTCCAGATGTGTTGGCCATTCCCTGTCTCCAAAGAGTGCAGTCTCCTGCTATGTGTTCTTCTTCCTGACACACACACACAGCCATACCCACAGACACACACACACACACACACACGCCCACACACGTGCATGCACAAACACACATGCGTGACTTAGAGAATCAATTTCCTGTTTCCTGCTCTCCCCACGTCCCTTTTCCAGCTTCAGAAAAGTTTCTGGAAAGGAAGAAGCGGAGCCCCCAAACTAGGTCCCAGAATGGGGGAAGGGACAAACTTTGTTAGGAAAGAGGATGGGAGGGAGGACTGAACTGTTCTCAGTGTTGTGCTGTTACAATGCCTCCCCCTGGAATGGCTCCATCACCCCCCAACACGGGTTGTCCCAGCTCTCCCTCCCCTCCCAAAAGCCTTAGGTCATGTCAGTCCAGAACGACTCTCTCTGCCACCCTTGTGCACCAGAGTTCTCATGAGCACCTCCCCTAGAATTCTCTCCAACCTCTGCTATGAGGGACAGCCCCAGGGGCCCTCTTCTGCCTCCCACCAACTCTATTTGAGTTCCTGGGAGTGGGGCCCATGCTCCCTCGCCTCTAGGTTCCCAATATGCCTACATGGCCTGGCGTGAAGATTGCTCATAAATTATGTATCTTTATCATCACCTCTTTATATCTGTCATTAATATTTATGTCATCAATATCCGTATCATCTACATCTATCTATCTATGTAATAGTGTAGAGCAGCAAAGGCTGCCTGATCCAGCCCAAAATCCCTGACCTGAACATAAAACCCTTTGCTGTCGTCTATTCTGACTCATAGTGACCTGAACATCAGGAGCCTAATTCTTGCTCTGCCTCTAATACTTACTGGCTTCAGACACTGGGCGGGTCATTCAGCTTCTCCAGATCACCATTTTCTCATCTGCAAGATTAGAAGCTGAACAAGGACAGTGGTTTTCAAACTGGATTCCAAGGAACCCTGGGGTTCCAGGAAGATGTGATGGTGATGAGAGAGAGCAAGGCAAGAGAGGCAAAGGCAATGGCTGATGGACAGGACCTCACTTCCACCAGGGCAGTTCCTTTTTTGCTCTGTGTCATCTACGGTGGCTCCATAAAAGATTGTGTTTAAACAGAGTCCTGTTGCTTAAAAAAAGTTAAAGAAAAAGTCTGAAAGACCTTGGCCTACATGCTGGCTGAGGGCCTTTTCACTTTGATACATCGAGATTTGTCATTTACTTCACCCCACATAATGTTTATGTGAGACAGAAAGCAAAAACAATTCTTTATGGATTTAGGGGATCTTTCCTTTTATTTCTAGAGTCACTGACCACTCTCCTGCACCCCTCCCAGACTAGGTTCACTTAACCTCCCCTTCCCTGTTCTTCCTTACCTAGCAAGTGGGGATGTTCCTGGCACTCTGCTCTCCGGGTTTAAGGAGAGAATCCTAGTCAATAAAGCACTGAATACAAACCACCAGTACAGGGCGTGGCACCTGGGAGGCACCCTCTGAGCGATGGTTGCGGTGGCTGCTGGAATCCTAGAAAACGGCGGCTCCCTCAGCGTCATGCCTGGCTCGTGGCTGCGTTTGCAATCTGAGGTGAAGCTGGCCCCGTGATGCTGTGAGACATCTAATTAGCCACTGTCTTCCCCAGAGACAGCATAGTTGTATAATTTTCATCTCCATATTTTACATTCCTTCCATCAGCAAGAGAGACCCGGGCCAATCTTTCACCAGCGTCTTTGTTTGGTTACATTCCAGTGGTGCCAACTGCCCCCTTCTCGTCTTTCCACGGCTCCTACCCACCAGGGAACATGCCTGCTGGCAGGCAGGATAGGGGTGCAGGGAACAGCTCCAGCATGTTGCTTCAGAGGCCCATCTCCAAGACCAGTGGATCAGGAGCGGTTGTATTAGTTGGATTTCCCACTGGGCTCAGGGCTCAGTAACTGAAAACCCCATTTCCATCTGTTTTTAGGGAAGGTATAGTGTGAGACATAGGATTCTGGGTTTGGCATCAAACAGACCTGAATTCAAGTCCAGAATCCATCATTTTCTAACAATTTAACTCACCTCTCTGAGCCTCAGATTCCTTACCAATTAAATCAGGACCTGGATACCACACGTCACGAGGCTGCTGCAAGACTCGATACTTCAACAAGTATTGAGTTTAGTTCCCTCTGATGAAATAATGTTTGTGGTAGAGCTTTGCAAACTGAAAATGCTGCCTAGAGAGGAGTTATTCTCACAATTACAGTCTGCCCTTGATTATTCAAGGAGGTTTTATCAAGGTTAGATTATCCAGACCCATTATTATTAGATTATTAGACCGGCCAACCCCTTCCCGCCTGCTGTTGCCTGTTCTGTGGTTTTCTTCTTGGTCAGTTCAAAGAAACTGACTCCTTGGAGCAAGCCCAGCAGGAGAGACTTACATCCTGAAGCTATTATTGATGGCAGCTATTTCTATCTCATTGGGATATGTATTCGACCTCTGTCCTACTTAGAAAACTACTGTGTGCTCAGCCTTGGTAAAAGAAATATAAGCCCATGTCCCTGACCTCAACACATTCAGTTGAATTGGGAGAGAAAAGATCCATTTAGCATCTAACAAGTAACTTTATGAGCAAGGCACTTCGCTAAGCACTTTTATTCATATGCTTCTTACCCAATCCTTTGTTGTTGATGTTGTTGTTATTGTTATTTGCCACTGAGTCGGCTCGGACTCATGGCGACCTTATGTATAACAGAATGAAACATTGCCCAGTCCTGTGCCATCTTCATAATAGTTGGTATGTTTGAGTCCATTGTTGTAGGTATTGTGTCAGTCCATCTCACTGAGGGTTTCCCTAATTTTCCTGACCCTCTGCTTTACCAAACATGATGGCCTTTTCTAATGATTGGCCTTTCCTGATGATAAGCCCAAAGTAAGCGAGCTGAAGTCTTGTCATCCTCACTTCTAAGGACCAAACCCTTTAAGTTAATGTTAATAGTCCCACTTCACAGATGAGGAAACTGAGGCCCAGAGAGTCTGTCACTTGCCCCAGGTCACACAGCTAGTAAGTGGTGGAGCCTGAAGAAGCTGTACCAAGATTGTCTCCTGTGTGTCCAACTCCCTCTCTGGACTCTGACTTCCTTGGGGGCAGGAGCTAGGTCTGTTTATCACTATACCTGGTACAGACCTCTCTTAAGACACTGGCCACTAAATAGCTCATTTGGGACCCCAAACTCCTCCCCATCTCTCCCCACTAATCTCCCTCATAGCCACATCCCAGAAGGGCTTTTTCTTTTCCTGATCTCCCTGCCAGCAGTTGCCTGGGGGTTGAGAAATGTACTGGCTCCAGCCTAGCTCCTTCATCTGAGAAATCAGGGAACCTGACCCAACAGCACAGTGTTTGTTTCCGCCATGTCTGGGGCAGGCATGCAAATCAGGGCTGCCTGGCAAGGTTCCGGCTCCGGGAAAAGCAGCATGTTCCTTCCCTCTCCCGGCTCCGTCCACGTTCAGGGACTGCTGCCAGAGGAAGTGTTCTAAGCGTGTGCTCGGGATGGAGCTGACCTGCAGACCTTGAATCTGTGCAGGGTCAAGGCCTTGGGTGTCATGAAGAAACAGGGAATATCTGGCTTCAGCCTCTCTCTGCTCATTGGAAGGAGCCCCCACTTAGGAATCAGACAACCTGGTTTGGATTACAGCTCTGCCATAAGCCAGCTGTGGGGCCTTGGCAAATTGCTTAACTTCTCTGAGCCTGCACCTTTATTCACCAAGTGGGGATAATTACAGAAACTTGCAGGGTTGTTGTAAGGATGTTGTTGTTGTTAGGTGCCAATTCTGACTCACAATGACCCTGTAGGACAGAGTAGAACTGCCCCATAGGGTTTCCAAGGCTGTAATCTTTTATGGGAGCCCTGATGGCTTAGTGGTTAAACAGCTCAGCTGCTCACCAAAATGTCGGCAGTTCCAATCCACCAGCCACTGCTTGGAAACCCTAGGGAGCAGTTCTTCTCTGTCCTATAGGGTCACTATGAGTTGGAATCAACTCAATGGCAACAGGTTTGGTGGGTTTAACATTTTACAGGAGCAGATCACCAGGTCTTTCTTCCACAGAGCCACTGAGTGGGTTCAAACGGCCAACCTTTTGGTTAGCAGCTGAGTACTTAACCATTGTGCCACCAGAGCTCCTTGTTGTAAGGATAGACTTACTGAAATAATATATTTAAACCGCCTGGCAAATGCTCAATAAATGTGTGCCTAGATAATACCTAATAATTGTATTATCTGAGACCTTTCCCTTTTCACACCTGCCGAGGTTTCCCACCTTCCTCTTGCCTCTCACCTGTGCCCACAATGAACAGATAACTCAGGGCTCTGGCTTCTACCTGGACCACTGCCCAGTAAGCTTGCTGCATGAATTTTACTGCATTGGGCCTGGGATACTGCACCAAGTTAACCCTACACCCCTCTTGGGCCCCATTCAGCACATACGTATGAGGAAGGTAGCATTGTGTAAATGTATAGATTATTATCAAGGAGTGTCCCACTCGCAAACCTATATATAGTGAAACCTGTGAGAGCCAGAACTCGACGAGACTGCCTTGTTTTTCTGGGTCTTGCAAGTTTTCCGCCACTGACAGGGTGCGGTTTTACCACTTTTCTATCACTCTCTATTGGTGGAAAAATATTTTAGTTTTTCTTCTCTGACAGGTTTCTGCACTAATCAAGTTCCAGCTTTTGCAGGTTTTACTGTATTCACTTACTCCATTTATTTATTCATTTAAAAAACATTTACTCAACTTCTGCTCTGGGGAGGGCCCTATTCTGGGCCCTGGGAACACAGAGATGAATGTGGCACCATCCCTCTCCAAAGTCTAATGGGAAGAGATGGACAAGTGAAGAGACAATTAAAAGCTATCAGGGGTGGCCTTCGGGAGCAAGGGAGAATGAAGAGAATGGGATGCAAGGAAAAGATTAGTCTAAAGGACTAATTGTCCACAGCTACCAAGGCCTCTACCAGATTGAGTCCAGTATAGCTAGATGGTGCCCGGCTACCACCACTGACTGCTCTGACCAGGATCACAACAGAGGGTTCTGGACAGAGCTGGAGAAGGATGTAGAACATAATTCTAACTCACAAAAAAAAGACCAGATTTACCGGCCTAAAGGAGACTAGAGAAACTCCGAGAGTATGGCCCCCAGACACCCTTTTAGCTCAGTGGTGAAGTTATCTCCGAGGTTCACCCTTCAGCCTGGAAGTGGACAGCCCCGTAAAACAAAATGAGACTAACGAGGTACAGTATTCCAGTGACAAGGGCCAGAAGGGAGAAGGGGACAAGGAAGCTAGTGATAGGGAACCCAAGGTTGAGTAAGGATATTGTTGATGTGTTGTGAGATTGTTGACCATTGTCAGAGGGCAACATGTGTAGTAACTATTAAATGAGAAACTATTTTGTTCTGTAAGCCTTCACCTTAAGTGAGAATAACAGCACAATTGGAAGAGCATCGTCAATGTCACTGAACTGTGCAGGTAGAAATTTTTGAAAAAGTGTATCTTTGGCTATGTGTATTTTCACCAAAAAAAAAAAAAGGTTGAGAAGTTAGAGGGTGGACATGTTGTGGGGTTGTTAACCAATGTCGTAAAACAACATGTGTACTACTGTTTCATGAGAAACTATTCTGTAAGCCTTCACCTGAAGTACAATATCAAAAAATAAAGAAAGAAAAAAAAAAAGTTATCAGGGGTGGAAAGGAGGAGTGTGCTGTCACAGTATGGGGAGAGCAATTAGATTCACATAACAATGCAGGTAAAAACTTTCGTATGGGAAAAATAAAATAAAAGTCCAGGGGGTAGGTACATTGATAGAAGAAAGTACAGAATTCTGATGCACTTCAGATATTAGGCCCTTAACTCAGCCTGGAGAACCAGGGTAGGCCCCCCAGAAGAGGTGATACCAGAGTGTTGAAGGATAATTAGGTATTATCTAGGCATAAAATAAAGGCAAAGGGAACACAATATGCAAAGGCCTACTGTCTAGAGAGAACACGTTCCTGGGTTAGTCAGTATATGCTAGCTGCTGTAACAAACATCCCCCAGTACTGCAATGATGTCATACAATGAAAGTTTTTTTCTTGCTTGTTTAATGAACCAGCACCATTGTCCCTCGCTGGATGGCTCTAGATGGCTCTGCTCCAAGGAATGGATCAGAGACTTGGGCTCCTTCCATCTTGTGACTCTGTCATCCTTTGCTTCTAGCCATGTGCCTAGGAGGATGATGAAATGGCTTTTGGTGAGCACAGAGCAGTCTGTGACAACCTATTTGAAGAATTTCTAGGACTTGGGAAAAGTTGAAACAAAATTTATGGGACAGGGAGTGGTGAGAGATGTAGCTGTACTGGTCGGCAAGGCCCACACTTGCGGGTGATGGAAGCCAAGCTAGGGAGTTTGGAGTTTATCCTGAAAGCAATGCTGAATCATCAGAATTCTTAAGCAGGGCAGTGATATAATCAGATTTGCTTTTTAGAACAATTACTCTAGCCACAGTGTGGAGGAGGGTTGGAGGGAGAGAGACTAGGGGCAGTGGAACCAGTCAGAAGAGTACTCTAGTAATGCAGGCCAAGCCATTTTACCTTAAGGGTAGGTGAGCAGTAGGGGTTGAAATGGGGGTGGGAGAAAGAAAGTTGTTCTAAGAAGCAGTCTAGGTCATCTATTGGGGTCTGTGTTGCAGCAATGCCTCCAATAGCTTTTGGATCCATGTCTAGTTCAATGGCTAATTGAACCTCATGGCCATGAAGTTACAATCAATGCAGAGCAGCTTATTTGGGAGCTCTGTTTCCACTAGCCTAATTCTCACATATTAGGGGACGGGTGGACCGATTTGCTCAGTGGAGTTGCTGACTTGTGGAGAAATCAGTCGGTGATATTTGTGTTGCTACTGGTCAGATATTCTCTGTTTCTCTTAGCACCTCTGTGCCTTTTTTCTGTCTCTCACTCTGTTCTCCACATCCTTGTCTCCCCCTAGAGAAGCAAGGACTTTCCCTGAGCATCACTGGGAAGAGGGAGATTTTCTTACCCTTGGAAAGGGACTCCCATCTATAACTCAGGGCTCTGTCACCCAGGAAGGGACCTTGCTGGACACAGGCCTTGAGGCCAGGAAGCTGCCGGATGCCTTATACTGGGAGAGAAAAGAGATTCAAGTCCTTGCAAGCAGTTCTTTTCTTGGATATTAGGTGGTGAGCTCTGTAGTCTTTAAGGTTAATATACAAGACCTGATTGGTCCAGAATCCACTTGGTATAGACTCACACCATGTGAAATGTGATAATGAGTTTTGTCTTAAAAGAAGGGAGCTTCAGTGCTGGAATTGAAAGTATGTTCAAATGTCCAGCTGTGGTCCCCATGTAGCTCAGCAGTCCCAAGTTAGGTCTTCTACAACACTACCAGAAAAAGTACCTCTGGCTCTTCCTTTTCTGCTCCACCTAAGAAAACCAGCTTGCCATGGAGCTGGCCACAGTTTGGTATGGCCTATCCCAGCAGAAAGCCTAGAAGAACCTTCCTGGAGGAGGGAGTGGCTGCCCCTGGCTGGTGTCTGTGTCTGCTCCCTGCCCACTTAGTTGGGTTTTAAACTCCTGGCCACCTGGAGGGCCGTGAACTTCTGCTGTGCCTGACCTCTGATCTCTGTATTCCTGGCTGCTGGTCTTACCTTGACCTGCAGTCTCTGCACACCGCTCTTCAGCTTCACTTTACCTCTGTCCTCATGAACCCCTGACTCCTTCCCTCCTCTCAGCCCATCCTGCCAGCACTGATACACACAAGCTGGTTTGGAAGCCTTCACAGCTAGTGGACACGTTAATCTCTTAGTTTCCAGGTACCTTTTTTGGGTGAACCAGTGAATTGGCTTTTATTTCAGCTAAGATTTTTGACTAAGTAATAATAACTATAATTTATTGAGCACTTACTATGTACTAAACACTCTACACATGTAATTTCATTAAATCTTCCCAATTAAAAAAAGCCAAACTTGTTGCCATCGAGTCGATTCCAACTCTAGCGACTCTATAGGACAGAGTACAACTGCCCCATAGGGTTTCCAAGGAGGGGCTAGTGGATTCAAACTGCTGACCTTTTGGGTAGCAGCCTGAGCCCTTAACCACTGCACCACCAGAGCTCCAAATCCTCACAATAGGAGGTATATTGTTCCCTCACTTGTAATGGACACTTACAAGATTGTAAGTCATACCCCCTTTTCTAGGAATCCCCTCCACAAATCCCTATGGTTCAGCAGGAGCTACTAAATTTCTATGTGACCCCACCCCCTCAGCACCAGGTGATTGGTGCAGGGGTGAGTGTACCTGATAAAGGTTGGGCCCACCGTTCCCTTCCCTGTAAGTTTGGAACTGGTACTGAGACAAAGAAATCAGTTTCTTTCTCAGGGTCTGAAGAGTAATAAGTAAAACCTAGGGACCTTAGTAGCATGTTTTTTACCACATGAACCCAAAAAACAGCAGGAACAAGTGTGTTGAGAGAGAGAAACAAAGAATGAAATAGGCAATGAGAGAGAGAAAAAGAGACTGTATCTCTGATTCTAGTTCATTCCTGAGGTCTGACTTCATTCCCACCTTTGGGTTTCATTAGATGTCACTATAATCTTCTAAGTTTCTTGTTTGGGTTCCTGTTCCTAGCTAATATATTGTCAGGTGAATATGATAAGGCAGCCACCAAAACTGTTGCACTTTGGATCACATTAATAGAGGTACAGTTCCAAATGAGGGAACTGTTTCTTTGTAGAGCCCAGTGTTCTGTTCTAGTCCCACTGAAAGAAGACCTTTAAATTCATTGGTGACAGCAGAGTGGTGAAGAAAGCAAAGTAAAAAACCAAACAAACAAACTCTGAATAGTGTCATAGGGAAATTGTAAAATGACTTGAAGATACTTTTCTTAAAGAATCAAGGGTCCAAGAAAACACAGGCAAGTCTATAAACAGCTGTAGGGCTGTCAGGCGGAGGAAATTTGTCTTAAAATGTATAGCCCCGCAGGCCTGAACCTGGACAGACTCATGGAATGCGCAAGAAACTACTTTTGGGCTTGAGAAAGCAGAACTTTCTGGATGTGTTAATGTGGAATAAGATAGACTGGAGCCTAAAGCCTCACTTTGCCAATTATTAGCTGTGTGATTTGGACTGCTAATATTAATTCTAATGTTAATACTATCTAACACTTATCAAGTGCTTACTATGTCCCAGGCACTGTTGCAAATATTTTATATGCATTGACTCATGTTATTCTCACAACAACATAGGGTAGCTTCTATTATTATCCCTGCTTTTTACCCATGAGGAAACGGAGGCCCAGAGTGTCAAGTAATATGCCCAAACATACACAGGAGGTTGGGTATCTCTCTTGAGGCTTAACTTCCTCATTGGAAAGTAGAGAGAGTATCGACTCTTGTGCAGAAAAAAGTTAACATAGCCTGCCTGCAGTTGCTATTCTTAGAAAGAATCTGCTTACAAGGTTGGCCTTGGCTGGTGTCTGGGAACTTGGATTTGGGGAGGCTTCCCGCTATTTCCTAACTGATAAAAATGCTTCACTATGCCTAAACTGTTTGTGCAAACAGTATGGTTTATGCTGAGCTCTGCTTTCCTTCTTGGAGTCTGGAATTTTGGTACATGCTAAGCAGAGCATACCTATGTAAACAATCCCCAATCAAAACCTTGGGCATTGAGGGCAGTGGTAGTTCAGCGGGAGAATTCTCACCTTCCATGCAAGAGGCTCAGATTCAATCACCAGCCAAGACACATCAAGTGCACCTACCACTTATCTGTCAGTGGAGCTTGCATGTTGCTATGATGTTAAACAGGTTTCAGCAGAGCTTCCAGACTAAGATGGACTAGGAAGAAAGGTCTGGTGATCTACTTCCAAAAATCAGCCAGTGGAAACTCCATGGATCACATGGTCCAATCCTGTAGTATATGGGGTCACCATGTGTTGGGAGCTGACTTGACAGCAGCTACCAAGCACGACAAAAGCCTTGGACACAATAATAAATAATAAATCTTAGTTAGTCAGAAGTACTAGTGATGTTAAACCTGGGGGTGGTCTTAGGGACCCCGACACGTCTCTACTTCAGGGTCATTGTGAGGGTAAAGTAGAGTCACTGCTTTGAAGTGGTGGTTGGACCCTCTGTGAGTGGCCCCACGTGGAGGACACAGCCTGCACAGCCCCCTGTCGAGGTCCCACGAGCCCCTCTACACTACTATTTTTAACCCTCCAGCAGTCGCACTTTATAGCTGGAACCCTATGTAGAGTGGCAAAATATTTCTAGCTATTTTGTAAAGAAAGGAAGTCTTTATTTCAAGAGGTTTTCACATTTTTAATAAGGTTGTGTGCGGGGAGGATGCTTTCTGTTACTGTGTTTTTAAGTTGATTTGCTGGAAAAATTACTGCCAGGGACCCGTTGGAGAGGAGGTAGTGGAAACAGAGCCATCACTGATAGGGGCCTTAGTGGTCACTGAGTTCCTTTCACAGAGGGGAGAATGGAGGCTCCAAGAAAAGTGACTTCCTGGGTGTCTCACGGGCCGCTGTGGCAGAGTGAGGGTGGGGCCCAGGGCTCAGGAGCAGGGCCCCCACTGCTGTCCTGCTCTACCTGCCCCAGTGGAACTGGGTGAGGCTCTGCTAGCCGGCCTTGTATGTGATCAGGGAGATGGCGTGGGAAGGAGGGAAAACATGGAGAAAGGGCCTAACTGTTGGGTTCTCCCCTAGGAACTGGCAACAGGGTATAAACATTCAGTTCCATCTAAGGCCTGGTTAATGACTGTCTGGCAACCCAGGGATGGTTTATTTGAATTCAGCATGGGTGAGAGAAGGCAACTAATCCGGCCTTCTGCTCGCTTTTAAAAATCAATTTGTGTATGTAAGTGAAGCCAGGTCTATATGTACCAATAAAAAAAGAACCCATTAAGCAGGTAGTTGAATTCAAAAAAGTCATTTGGGCTTTAAAACAATTGTATGGTTCGGGGCCAAGTGGAACTTGGGGCTTAAGTTACCCATATAAGAAATTCCATTTCATCCCTCAGTCATCTGGAATGGCATTTCCCAAAGTGGGACTATTATAGTAGTCGTTCGAGGATGAAAGGTTACTTTGGCCAATAAGTTGGGGCAATGTGCAATTCAGCCAAGTCGAATGGTTTTCTTTACTGCAGGACTTTTCAGAGCCTGTGTGTGTGTGTTGTAAAACTTCGAGAGGAGATTGCAGTATAGAGTGTTGCCAAGATTTACTGAGGATCCCTTTTCCTGTGGAGTTTCTTATAAGACCGTCATTCCAGGGCCTACTTTGGGACACATGGGACAAATGGTAGTTTTCTCAGCCCATCTTTTTGGTCCAAGTGGTTGAGTTTTAAGCTAAGGGACACAAACCTAAGACTCAGGAAAGATGACATCCTGGCTTTTGATCCTTTGGGGATTGTCAAAACCTGGATATATTGAAGTTAAAGCCCACACCCAGGCACCACATTCATGAAGGAACGTTGTTGAGCTCATGTTAAGCCAGAGGAGGCCTGGAGCAACTGTAGACACCAGATATGTTTAGCCTGGAGAAAACATGGCCCAAGACTCCCCTGGCTCTGTCCACAGTTCTCCAAAGTCCCTACATAGGGAAGGGAGCCTCTTTTTTCCTCATGATCCCAAGGAAGTAACATAACCAGGACCAAGCAATGGACGCTTCAGAGAGGCCGAGTTCAGCACCACACAGGGATCATTGCTCTCCAGTGGATCGCAGGCTGGCAGTACCCTGTATCTGGTTAGCCACCATCGCATGGAAGCAGGGACTGTTGACTACTTGGTGAGGGCAGGGGATAAATGGAAACACTGGACGCCAAGTGATCTCAAAGGTCTACCCCAGGCCTGGGAGTTTGTCTCTAAGCAATTTGACTCTCTAAGATTGGCCAGTGGCAACATTCTTCAGTTCTCTTACCTGTAATTCAAACCATTCACAAGTCCATTGCTTCTGCCTACAAAATGAATCTCAAATCCATCTATGTCTCTCCACCTCCGCTGCTGCTACCTAGTGCGAGTTACGGTCATCTTCTGCATGGAGTGTTGCGGTAGACTCTGAGCTGGTCTCTCTGCATCTACTTCTGCCCTCTTTCAGTTCATTCTCCACACGGTCAGTGAGTTAAGACTCTTGGAATAAGGACGGACTCCTCCCTGTGACCTACAAGGCCTGAGACTGGCCTCACCTCTTCCACCTTCCATTCTGCTGGCTGCACTGCAGCCACACGGGCCTCCCTCGAACACACCAAGCTCTTCTCACCTCCCGGCATTTGCACTTGATGTTCCCTCGATCCTGCAGCCTCCTCCTCATCTTTCAGGCTTTAGCTCAAGTGTCATCTCCTCAGAGAGGCCTTTTGTGGTCACCCTATCCAGATCAACACAGACCTCCATCCCCATTCCACTACTTTCTCCCTTTCACTTTATTTCCTTCCTAGCACTTAGAACAATCTGAAATGTTTTTATTTTATTTAAACTTGATCCATCTCTCACATCCCTCCCCTCCTTGCCACATCTCCATCTAGAATATAAGCTCCCTAGGGTAGGGACTTTGTTTTGTTCACTGCTGTATTCCCAGTGCCTAGAACAGTGCTTGTCATATAGTAGGCTCTTAATAAACATTGGTCAAATTAATGACTTCATTAAGGACTGCTTTCTGTTTGCTGGGGGATGGAAGGGGTGCCCAGGACACGGATTCTCTTGGTTGAAAATGTTAGGTGAAGAGCATAAGCCATGGGAAATCTCACTGAAAGGGGGTTCTCGTTATGGATTGAATTGTGTCCCCCTAAAAGTTATGTTAATGTCCTAAGCCCTGGACCTGTATAAATATGGCCCTCTTTGGAAAGAGAGATTTTATTTTGTTATGTTAATGAGGTCTCACCAGAGTAGGGTGGGTCCTAAACCTAATCTTTTCTGAGTGCTGTCTTATAAAAAGAGCAAAATAGAAACAGACACACAAGGAGAAGAGACCATGTGAGAAACCATTTACAAACAAGAATGCCAAGGAACACCCAGGGCTACCAACGAGGAGGAACCCTCCCTAGAGCTGCTGCCCTGATTTGATTAGCCTCCAAAACCGTAAGACAAAAAAATTCTGTTCTAGGCACTTCACAAAAGAAGATATTCAGGCAGCTAACAGACACGTGAAGAAACGCTCACGATCATTAGCCATTAGAGAAATGCAGATCAAAACTGCAATGAGGTATCATCTCACCCCCACAAGGCTAGCATTAATCCAAAAAACACAAAATAATAAATGTTGGAGAGGTTGTGGAGAGACTGGAGCACTTATACACTTGGTAGGAAAGTAAAATGGTACAACCACTTTGGAAACTGATTTGGCGCTTCCTTAAAAAGCTAGAAATAGAAGTGCCATACGATCCAGCTATCCAGCTTCTTGGAATATATCCTAGAGAAATAAGAGCTGTCACACGAATAGATGTACGCACACCCATGTTCATGGCAGCACTGTTCACAATAGCAAAAAGATGGAAACAACCTAGGTGCCGATCAACGGACAAATGGAGAAACAAATTATGGTATACCCACACAATGGAATACTACTCGATGATAAAGAGCAATGATGAAGCCGTGAAACATCTTATAACATGGAGGAATCTGGAGGGCATTATGCTGAGTGAATTTAGTCAGTCACAGAAGGACAAATATTGTATAAGACCACTATTATAAGAACTCAAGAAAAGGTTTAAACACAGAAGAAAACATTCTTTGATGGTTATGGGGGGAGTTATTTACTAACTAGATAGTAGATAAGAATTATCTTAGGTGAAGGGAAGGACAGCACACACTACAGGGGAAGTCAGCGCAGCTGGACTGAGCCAAAGCTAAGAAGTTTTCTGAATACAATCAAACACTCTGAGGGACAGAGTAGCAGGGGTAGGGGTCTGGGGACCATGCTTTCAGGGGACATCTAGGTCAATTGGCATAACAAAGCTTATTAAGAAAATGTTCTGCATCCTACTTTGGTGAGTGGCGTCTGGGGTCTTAAAAGCTTGTAAGCGGCCATCTAAGATGCATCAATTGGTCCCAACCACCTGGAGTAAAGGAGAATGAAGAACACCAAAGACACAAGGAAAGTATTAGCCCAAGAGACAGAAAGGGCCACGTAAACCAGAGACTTCATCAGCCTGAGATCAGAAGAACTAGATGGTGCCTGGCTACCACCAATGACTGCCCTGACAGGGAACACAACAGAGAGTCCCTGATGGAGCAGGTAGGGTGCAGAACTCAAATTCTAGTAAGAAGACCAGACTCAATGGTCTTACTGAGACTGGAGGAACCCTGGAAAAAATGGCCCCTGGATTCTCTATCAGCCCAGAGCTAAAACAATTTCTGAGGCCAACTCTTCAGACAGGGCTTGGACTGGACTGTGGGACATAAAGTGATACTCGTGAGGAGTGTGTCTCCTAGCTCAAGTAGATACAAGAGACTAAACGGGCAGTTTCTTGTCTGAAGGTGAGATTGGAAGGCAGAGGGGGTTAGGAGCTGGTTGAATGGTCATGGGGAATCAGGGGCGGAAAGGAGGAGTGTGCTGTCACAGTATGGAGAGAGCAATTAGAGTCACATAACAATGTATGTATAAATTTTTGTATGGGAAAAAATAAAAAATAAATTCCGTTCTTTAAAGCCACCCAAGTGGTGTATTTTTGTTCTGGCAGCCCTAGGTAACTAAGACAGTGCCTCTGCCAAGCCTCCACTTTGCCACGATGGAGCTGTACCCATGATGACTTCTCCCTCTGCACCTATCCTTCAAATCTCAGCCAGCCGCACCTAGTAACACTCCAGGGAGGGGGCCATCGGGCCATGCAAGTCTTGGAGTGTTTCATCAGACCTGCCCCAGGAGACAAAGCCATTTCCTAAGTGTGAGAATTGCTCAATACAGTATTAGGAAATCTTCCTCCCTGGCAGGTTTTGTATGTCGAGAGATTCTCATCTTTCTGGGGCTAGTTAGAGCAGACTTCTGTCTGGATATGAAGAATGAGACAAGCCAGGGACTTAGATGACCTCAGGAGAACCTCCCTGATCCTGGCTGCTTAGTACTTGTCAGCCCTGGAGTTTCACTGCTGGATTCTCCCTGTCTCCTAAATGGTCAGCTTCGACTTCTTCCTCTCCACCTGGGCTCTCTGGATGCGCCAAGGCGCTGTGTACCGAGTCGGCAGCTTTGATTAAGCAGCTTTGATCTCTGTTGAGCATCTTGGAATAATATCTTTGCTCTCAGCATCTGTGCCAATTCCTGAAATAGTTTAGCCAAGCTGAGCAGGAGGGGGGCTGGATTGCAAAGTGTATTATATGAGAGATTTAAAAAGGAAAGGCAGCTGCGAACAGTCAGGGGTGTGTGTGTGTGTGTGTGTGTGTTTGGGTGTGTGTGTGTGTGTGTGTGCCTGTGCCTGTGTGCATGTGTTAATGTGTCCACCCCACCCAGGTGCCCTGGGAAGTGATTACCATGCTATCAGTGTGCACCGACCCTGTATTCACAGCGGCTGCCTGCTAGGAGAGAGTGGACCGCTTGCAGCAGTCAAGAGACTTTGGTCAGGTGGCAGTCCTGCTGGAGAAACAAAAGCATCAAAGGCCCTTTGCTTCTATTTACTCGGCTTTTGCGTGTTTCCACCAGGACATTTAGAGATGATGTGCCAGGGTACGTTCTGTATGGCTGTCCATCTGGTTTGCGGCCTGGGAGTGTATATGGCAGGGAAATCATCATGGTTTTGAGGTGTTGATCCTATACACAATTATATATATGCCACAGGATATGTGTTAATGCTTCTAAATATGTGTGTTGTGTTTGTGCACACACATATCCAGAAGTTTGTATTTAACCACCTCTATGGGGTTATTTAAGCACTTCTGTGGGGTCAGTGGAGCCTTGGTGGCACAGTGGTTTAAAATTTGGCTGCTAACCAAAAGGTGGGCTGTTTGAATCCACCAGGCGCTCCTTGGAAACCCTATGCAGGCAGTTCTACTCTGTCCTATAGGGTCGCTATGAGTCAGAATTGACTCGACGGCAATGGGTTTGGTTTCGGGTTTGACATGGGGGCAGTGAATCCCAGGTGGCACAGTGGTTAAGTGAGACGGCTGTTAACCAAAAGGTTGGCAGTTTGAATCCACTAGCCACTCCTTGGAAACCCTATGGGGCAGTTCTACTCTGTCCTATAGAGTTGCTATGAGTCGGAATCAACTCAACGGCAAGGGGTTTGGTTTTTTGTTTTTTGGTTTATGGAGCAGTAAGGAGCCCTGGTAGCACAGTGGTTAAAGTGCTCATCTGCTAAAAGGTTGGCAGTTTGAACCCACCAGCCACTCTGTGGAAGAAAAATGTGGCAGTCTGCTTTCATAAAGATTACAGCCTTGGGAGCCCTATGGGGCAGTTCTACTCTGTCCTGTAGGATCACTATGAGTCAGAATCAACTCACCTGCAGTGGGTTTATGCTGCCAGTGGCAGTTCAAAGGTAGAATTCTCACTTTCCATGCAGGAGACCCAGGTTCAATTCTTGGCTAATGCATCTCAGGCACAGTCACCATCCATCTGTGAGTGGTAGTTTGCATACTGCTGTGATGCTGAACAGGTTTCAGCAGAGCTTCCAGACTAAGACTAGGAAGAAAGGCCTGGCAATCTGAGAATCAACCAATGAAAACCCATTGGATCACAATGGTCTCATCTGCAACCAATCATGGGGATGGCGCAGGACCCGGCGGTGTCTTGCTCCGTTGTGCATGGAGTTGCACGAGTCAGGGGTCAACTTGACAAGACCTAACAACAACAATGTAGCTAAATACTTAAATGTCCTGGGGATATGTGTACATGTTCCAGGTGGTTGAGGTGTGTGATGCAGAGATGGATTACCCAATAAGAAAGGGACACACGGGCTTACTTGTGTTTACTTACTAATCTGTAGTGCATAATCTTGTGTTCATTGTTTACATGAAATTATTCACTACAGATTAGTAAGTAATCACAAGTAAGCCCATGCATGACTTGCTTACTGGTTATTTCACCCCTGGTGTGATGCCTCTCTGTGTGCTCTTCCCTTGCAGGGATTAGTAGGTTGACACCTTGATGTGGGTGTGTGTGTACACATATATCCATGGAAGGGGGAGTTAGGGTGGTGTGTGCAAACATGGCAGCCTTTCTGTGGTGGTGAATGCACATAGCACTAGGGTGTGTGGGTGATTACATTTGCATGGGATGAACTCCAGAAACGGATGCTGCTAAAAAGGTGTTTGATGTCAGGGCATTTTGAACTGTAAGCCATTATTTTTTGCCCTTTGGTCCCCATCCCCCGGAAGCCTTATCCTTGTCTATAGCTCCTCCACATTCACAAATGGAAGAAAACGTCTCTATATGGGGCCCTTTGTTCCTCAGTCGGAAGCATTCCTGGGTGCTGGGTGTTGCTGTAAGAAGCCTTTGTTCCGATGGTGGCCATGGGCCCATGGAGATGAATTTATGTATCTAATATAACCCCTGTGGCGAAGGCCTTTTTACTAAAGCTGAGGGGAAGTGGGGCCGGGAACCAGACTGTGATCTAGCATTCCTTCTGATTTAGCCATTCATGTGGGCTCCTTTGGTCCAAGGACTCCCCAGCTGTAGGTTGCAGGGCAGCTGCAGAAGCCTGGCCCTGCTGGAACCCAGAGAACAAAGCCCTAGAAAGGAGTAGTCAGTTTTCTAGGGCCACTCGGGGGTCTGAACAGGCAGGAAGACACCAAGTCCTGGCTGAGATGTAGACCTCATCTTGCTGGGCTTCAAGCTAAGGGGCAAGTAGGTAGCAGAGTTGAGGGCTGAAAAGATCTCATATTGGGACAAACAGGCCATGAGGCCAGGCAGAGTAATCAGAGCGCTAGGATACACACCTGTTGATGGGGTTATCTGTGGCACAGGGTTGACTGAAGGTTGCATCTGGTATTTTCACACCAGTGTATTGGTGGTGGCTGCCTGGAACACTGTATTGAAAAGAATTCTCAGGCCAAGTGCATGCTTATGGGGAAAGAAGGTAGGGATAGATTAGTAATGTCTGCCATGGTCCTGGCAGGGTGTGTGGTGGTAAAGATTCCCAGTGTTCACCATCCCTAGTCTGGTAGGCCAACTACATGTGGAGTTAGGCAAGGGGCATCAGCAGGCCGCAGAGGGATGAGAAGAATTGGGACTAATATTTTTTGAGCCTTTACTATTTGTCAGGCACTTACTAGATGATTCAAAGGCATTTGGTAGTTCAGTACTAAAATTTTCACCTTCCATGTGGGAGACCTACGTTCATTTCCTGTGTCAATGAACCTTATTCACAGCCACCACCCATCTGTCAATGGTGGTTTGTTGTTGCTATGATACTGAACAGGTTTCGTTGGAGCTTCTGAACTAAGATGGACTAGGAAGAAAGGCCTGGAGAACTATGAAAATCAGTCAGTGAAAACCCTATGGATTACAACAATCCGATCTGAAACTGATCATGGGGATGGCTCAGGATGAGGCAGCATTTCGTTCCATTGTGCATGGGGTCACCATGAGTTATGGGTCGACTTGACAACAGCTAACAACAACTCTTTGGTTGGGGAGGAAATCAGTAGTATTTTATAGCTGAGGAAACTAAAGCCCAGAGAGGTTATGTGACTCATCCAAAGTCACCTGGCTGGTAAATGACAAAGCATAAGTTCAAAACCAAGTCTGACTCCAAAGCTACACCATGGCTAAGGCAGAGAACATGGGAAGCTTCTGACATGGCTGTGATGTCATTTAAAGTAGATTAGCTGTCAGGGCTGTGGTGCTGCTTCGAATCAATGGCAGCGTCTGACCCAGAGCTTCTCCTGGAGCCACGGCGACCTTGTGGAGCATCCCCTAGCTTGGGACTGGGATTGAGTAAGAGGCCAGGGCTGGGGACTTCAGCCCCATCAGCAGAAATGCTAATGGCTCCCTAGCAAATGCCAGACACTGCGCACCCAGCATCTTGGAGTGTGACTTAACATGAACGAGGTTTGCGTTCCAATTGTCTCTCATTGCCAACCTTGGGCTGCAGAGTAGAGCTGGCTGAGAAAAAGTGGAGGTGTGGGGTGGGAGCTCTGTTTCTATTAATACAAGTATTCTGATTGGTGCATCAGGCCTGTCAGAAACAGAGCAGAGTAGGCCCAGGCAGGCTGGCTTCATCCTGCTTTTCGTCTTTTGTAAAGACAAGCATTAGGCAGCCACATGTAGTGGGCAACGTTGTGGATTTATGACCACATTGGAGCAGAGACCCTGCCTTGCTGTGTGCCATGTGCCCAGAAGGAGGTCAAAGGGCAGAGGCGAGGGTGGGCTCACAGAATTAGGGTACAAGGCCTGCGGAGCTTCCCAGGGTAGGATCGTGTTGGAGTGTATTTTAGGGTAAGGATGCTGGCCAGAGACATCTGCTAAGGAACAGGTGCTAAGAGGGAATCATAGAACAATTTTCAAACTTCAGCTACATGCCAGACACTAGGCAAAAAAAAAACCCACAAAAAACCATTGCCGCCGAGTGGATTCTCACTCATAGCAACCCTATAGGACAGAGTAGAACTGCCCCATAAGATTTCCAAGGAGCGGCTAGTGGATTCAAACTGCCAACCTCTTGGTTAGCCGCCTAACTATTAAACACTGCACCACCAGGGTCCCAGACACTATGCTAGGTGCTTTAAATATAAGATCTTTAATCTCAACAACCCTATGAGGTAGGTATTACTGATTTCTCCAATTTACAGATAAGGGACATGTGGCCCAGAGAGGTTAAGTAACTTGCACAAAATCACACAGCTTGCAAGTGGAGGAGCCAGAGCTTGAACTGATGTCTGGCTTACTCTAAAACCCATTGTCTTCCCTGTATGATACCTTCACTACAGGCATTGTAGGAGGAGCCTCCCGCCCCAGACTTCCTAAAGGATCTCTGCAGGGGAATGCCAGGAAGTGCTAGCCCCTCCTGTAGCCAGTGAAGATGGGATGAAATATGGTGCTCTGTCTCAGGGATCTCTGTCTTGAGCTGCCTGCCATAGCTTGCCATCCTGGAGTTGCTGGGTAGTGCAAACGGTTAAAACCAAAACCAAACCCGTTGCTATCCAGTCGATGCTGACTCCTAGTGACCCTATGGGACAGAGTAGAACTGCCCCATCGGGTTTCCAAGGCTATAATCTTTAAGGAAGCAGACTGCCATATATTTCTCCCATGGAGCAGCTGGTAGGTTCAAACCGCCAACCTTTTGGTTAGCAACCAAGTGCTTAACCACTGCACAACCAGGGCTCTTTGCAAACAGTTAAGCACTTAGCTATTAGCTGAAAGTTTGGCAATTCAAATTTACCCAGAGGTGCCTTGGAAGACAGGCCTAGTGATCTGCCTCCGAAAGGCTGCGGCCGTGAGAATCTTATGGAACAATTCTATCTGCACACATGGGATCACCATGAGTCAAAACTGATTCAGCAGCAACTAACAACAATAACAGTATTATCTGGCAAATGTACAAAATCTGAGACTACACGCAAGCCAAAAGAAAATAAAAAGTACTCAAATTTATACCACCTACACATAATTACTGTTAACATTTTATGTCTGTCCTACCTGATATCTTTCTATGCTTCTATTTATAAACATTTTAAAGGATTATATTAAACATAGTATTTCGTAGCTAGAATTTTTTCATTCCATGTTATATCATAACTATTTTTCCAGGTTAATTTCTAGCATCTGTTTTAGTGGCTGCATAGCAATCTACTATATGGATTTAAATCTCCCACTTTGGGGCATTTAGATTACAGTTTTTCTCTAGTATCAACTGTGCTATTAGGAACATTCTTGTAGCTAAATCCTTGTATATCTTCTTGGTAAATTCCCTAGAGTAAGATTATTGTGTTAGAGCATATTGCACAGTTTAATATTTGCATCTGATCCATGGGGTAAACATTCTCACCACTTAATTTGAGATAGAACAAAAGTTGTAAGGACCATAGAGATAAGACTGTCACTCCTGTTTTTAAATGGCCTGAAGAGAATATACAAAGAACACTTACAACTCAATATTAACCAGACAAACAATGCAAATAAAAATTGAACAAAGAATTTGAACAGATACTTCACCAAAGAAGATCTATGAATGGCAAATAAGCATATGAAAAAGATGAAAACATCACCAATAATCAGGGAAATGCAAAACTAAAACCAGACTGAGATACCACTAGCTACCAACCAGTTGCTTTTGAGTCAACTCCGACTCCTAGTGACCCTGTGTATGTCAGAATAGAACTATACCTCACAGGGTTTTTAGTGGCTGGTTTTTTGGAAGTAGATCACCAGGCCTTTCTTCCGAGGTGCCTCTAGGTGAACTCGAGCCCCCTACCTTTCATTTAGTAGCTGAGCATACTAACCATTTGCACCACCCAGGGACTCTGAGATACCACTACATTAAAATGGCTAAAACACAAAAGACTGGCAACTACCAAGTGTTGGCTAGGATGTAGGATAACTGGAAATTCTTACATTGCTGGTGAGAATATAAAATGATACCACCACTTTAGAAAATAGTTTTGACAGTTTCTTATAAAGTTACACATAATAGTTACCATATGACCCAGCACTCAGTTCCTAGAGAAATCATGGAGTCACGCAAAAGACTTTTTTAAATAAATGATCATAGCAATTTTCTTCATAATATCCCCGAAACTGGAAACAATCCCAATATCCATCAATAGGTGAATGGATATGCAAATTGTGGTGTATTCATACCACGGAATACTACTCAGCAATAATCAGGAATGAACTACTGATACTTGCAACAACGGAAACAGTCACAAACATTATGTTGAACGATAGAAGCCGAACAAAAACTGTACACAGAATATTTCCATCTGCATGAAATTCTAGAAAAGCCAAATCTAACCTTTAGTGACCAAAAGTAGGAAGAGGGGCTTTTGAGATGATGGAGATATCGATTGTGGTGGTAATTACAGGAGTGCTACACTAACCAAAATCTTTACACTTAATACTTAAACACTTAAAATGGGTGCATTTTATTATATGCAAATGATTTCTCAATAAATTTGAGTTTCGTTTTGTTTTTGCTTTTTTAATGGCCTGAAGAGGGAGAGCTGTTTGCCCAAGGTCACACAGTTCTGATGGCCAAGGCAGAACCTGAATCCTATCATCTGAGTCTTAGTTCAAGAGAGCTTTTGGGAGAATAAACCATCCCACTAGGTTTACTGTACAAAGCCATTAGGTTCGCTGTACAGAATCTCTTCACACACTTAAGGAGCCTCTCCCTGGAAGATGTTCTTTCCCTGCTGGTCTCCAGGGAGGGTGCCTTTTCTCAAGGGTCCTGTAAGAGCACAGAGATTAAATGAGAGCCTGACTCGTGCATTTTCAATCCACCAGGCCCCGCTGGGAAGAAGGGACCTGAAGGCCAGGGTGCGCTTCCCTGTGGGACAGTGGGGAGTCCTGGGGAATTCCAGTGCCTGTGATGCACAGTGGAGCACATCATGTGACATGCCCATAGGACATGCTCATTGGACAGTCCTTCACCGCACACCCCCAACAGGCCACGGTGGCTGTGGAGGTAACCACACACCCGCGGAAACTCCTGCTGAAGAGAGTGGTGACAGACTGTGCCCCAGCAAGGCAACATTGCCCGGAGGTCAAGAGCCCCGTTTCATTGTATACTTACTGGGCCTCAGTTTCCTCATCTGTAAAGGGAACACAAGATACTCACTTTGTAGTATCATTGTGAGAAATAAGTGAGATAATGGATGTGAAGCACTTAGCACTGAATGGCATGAGGTAAAAGCTCAACGTATGAAAACTTGTTTTATAATTTGAATTATTATTATCAATTCTGCTTCATTTAAGAGCCTGTGAATAATCAGGTGAAAAATTGAGACTAGGTAGACCAGCCGTCATCCACCTTAGCCCTTATCTGAGAAGCAGAGCAGATGGCAGGCTTGACAGATGGCATCTGTTTCTAAAAACCATTTCTGGAAGGATGAGTCACCAAGCATAACAGGATGTGCTTTTCTTCAGACCTAGAAGGATGAGGGCTTAGTTAGGCCAGAACTTTGAGGGCCCTGAATGCCAACGTAAGGAGTTTGTACTGTCTTCCGTGGGTAATGGCAGACAACAGAATATCCTAGAGCAAGGAGTGACCTGTAATAACTGTGATGAACAAAGATTGATCTAGGGTATTAATCAATTAAATGAAGCCTATTGGAAAAATGCAATTTGCGCCCCTGTGACCCAGCTGACAAAAGCCATCAGCAACTGCACCAGGGCTGGGGCTCTGAGAGGGAGTGCTTTGAGAGACCTCAGCTTATCACCAGTTTCTTTAAGAGCAGCTTCCTGCTGGGGCTGCTCCAGCCTGAAGCAGGCATGATGGTTCTGGTGGGGCCCTGGGTCAAGGCAGTCCCAATCCCAGCGCCTCTGTAGAGGGGCTGCAGGAAGCGGTGAGGATCAGCAGTGAGGAAGGCATTGTCTGGGCATTTCTCTGAATAAATCGTGTTATGCAGAGAGGAATCAAGACTTCCCCTAGACTCAGAACATTCTTGCTTGGATGGGCTTGCTTTTGTAGACAGAGAATTGTTTGTTCCCTCTCCGTTCTTTCTTTTATCCCTTTTCACCCTTAACTTCACAAGTAGTGCGTGTGTAAAATAATAACATAAACGTCTACGTGGTTAAAAAGCACAAGTGTGCCTTCAACCTGCATGCCTGCCCTGAATCCCAGGCCACCTTGCCCAGAAGTAACCGCTGTTAACAGTTTGGGGCATAGCTAATGCATTTACATGCAGATATGTGTCCGTATAGGACTACAGAGCTTTTTACCATAAGTGGAGCCATCCCATCCGTAGCATTCTCCACCTTGCTTTTTCACTTGGCAGCTTTCCATGTCAGCACATCTAAATTCACTTCTTGCTCTATCATGGATGCAAAGTATTCCCTAGTTTGCATAGACTATAATTTCTTTAACCAGTTCCATGTTGTTGGACATTTAGGTTGTTTCCACCTTTTTTGAGACTATGAATAAATTGTTCTGTCAAAGCACTGGGGAAGGTAGAAGGGCCATCCAGCGATGAACCCCAGCCATGCACAATGCAGCTTCTCCATCACCGTCCTTTCTCAGGCCCTCCCTGACTGTCCCCCCTCCTTCCTCCTCTCAGCCTCTCCTGCCCTTGGCCTTAATAACAAGTGACACTTGGCACAAGAAGCACCAAGCGATGGAGGAGCTTTGTTCTGTCTCTGATGTGACTGTGTTTCTTTAAGTGCTCTTGTTAATGTTTCATGATGGATGGAGGTGGAACCTGGGAAATCTACCAGCCTGGGCTCTTAAAGTGTCTGCTCTGCACTAACTTAATCTATTCATTTATTCAGTGTGACGGTAACAGAGGAAAAAAGAGTCCTGTGAATGTAGGGGGAGCTTCAGAGGGAGTTAAAGGAGGACGAGAGGGAAGGAACTAGCATTTATTAAACCCCTACTAAATGCCAGGCATTTTACATTTGTGAGCTCATGAATACTCCTCATATATCGAAGAGGTTGCTATGAATAGCCCCATTTTTCAGATGAGAAAACTGAGACTCAGAAAGGTGAAGCAACTTGCCCAAAGACACGCAGACAGTGAGAGGCAGAGCTGGGATTCAAACCTGGCTGTGTCTGGCATCAAACTGCATGTACCTTCCATCCAGCTGTGCTGCCCTGGTTGCCATGTTCTTAGAAGACACCAGAGATGGTGAGGCATGATAATAATAGCTAACATTTATTGAGGAGTCCCTGGGTGGTGCAAATGGTTAACATGCTCAGCTGCTAACCAAAAGGTTGGTAGTTCATGTCCACCCAGAGGCACCTAGGAAGAAAGGCCTGGCAATCTATTTCTGAAAAATCAGCCATCAAAAACCTTATTGAGCACAGTTCTACTCTGACACACATGGGGTCGCCATGAGTTGGAATCAACTCAGCAGCAACTGGAAAACATTTATTGGGTGTTTACTCTGTGTTCAGGCACCACTCTAAGCTTGTCACCTATATGACCACATATAATCATATGACGTAGCGAACCACTATTATCCGCGTCTTACAGATGAGGAACGCAAGGCTTAGAGAGCTTAAGAAACTCACCGATGGTAATGCCATCCTAACTGGCAGAGCTCGGACTTGAATCTGAGCAGGCTGATGCCAGAGTCCCTGAGCACAGCCACTCTACTTTGCACACTCTCTCCTGGATGATCCTCTGGGGTAGAACTTCAGGCATGACTGCAAAGTTCAAACAGCAATACCATGCTCCTCTGGGTCCCTGGGTGAAGAGAGAAGACTGTCCAGTGGATCCCTTGGTTTCCATGGAGTCCACTGTCGACTCAGGGCATGCTGCCTTCCAGGATAGCTGACTCGAGAAGACTTTCCACGCAGGGATTTGGCAGCATCAGCTGGCCTTGCTGCACTATGGTCCTCTCATTGCACACCACAGCTTCAAGCAAAGTTTCTCTCTGAATAGCAGATAGAAATGACACCATGCACTGAGTGATGGTGTGTGGGACCACCATCTCCAGGGTGAATTCTCAGCAGTGAAATCCTCTTCCTTAAGAGGATCTGCTTCACTCATTTTCTCCTGGTTTCAGGCTTTACTGGTCTCTTGAGCTCAGCATTTATCTGGCAGAGGCAGCACATGCAAAGACCCTGAGGCTGAAGGCAGCCTCGGGTGTTCAGGAGACCAACAAGAAGGCCATAGTGGCGAAGTGCAGTGAGTGAGGGAGAGATGCTCAGAAATGATGTTGGGAGTCAGCCAGGAGCCAGATCACGCCAAAGCTTGCAGATCATGCTAAGATTTCACTCCATGGTTGATGGGAAGACATTGGGGGTTTCAAGTAGGGGAGTGATTTGATCTGATTTGCGTTTTAGCGTGAGCTCTCCAGCTGCTGAGAGGTAGACAGAAGGAAATACGTGGAGGTTCTGGAAAGAAGGTTGGCAAATGTTGGAAGCCAGTTCAGGTGGTGTGTTTGGTGGACAAGTGGGGAAGGAAGCGTAAGATGTAGCCAGATAGTGCAGGACCTTGTGGGCCATGGGGAGTGGGCTGGTGCCATGGGAGAGGAGGGCAGTGACATGCTCTGGTTAATAATATTGAAATGACTTTTTCTCTTTCGTGAAAAGTAGACTGGAAGGAGAGAGTCAGAGCAGAAGCAAGAGGAACTCTTAAGAGGAAATTACAGGAATTCATGAAAGAGTTAATGGTGACCTGGACTATATGCGAACACATCTGAGATATATTTAGAAGTTAGAATCAACAGGACAAGCTGATGGATTGATATGGGCTGCAAGGCAATAGAGAGGGTGGCATCAAGGATGATTCTCAAGTCTAGTTCTCAGTTTCCTTGAGACAGTGAGGACAAGAAGCCCAAAGCTGACTTCCTGAATTCAAATCCTGACTCAGCCATTTATTAGCAGTGTGATTCTGGGTAAGTTACCCCATCCCTGTGGGCCTCGGTTTCCCCATTAGTAAAATGAGGGTAATGATAGTTGCTACTTCATAGGGCTGTTGTAAGGTTTCAATGAGTTACCCTTTGTAAAGTGCTTAGTATACTTGAACATAGTGAGCACTGCACAAAAGAGAGCTATTATTATTATTATTAGCCTAGTGACCATTTCTCTGCCTGTCATTAAGAGATTGAACCTTTCAAGGCAAACAACTCTTGTTTGGAAAGAAAATGTTCTGGAGAGGAGCACCCCAGGCGTCCCTCTTTCACTGTATTTGTGTTCCCTTGCCCAGCACGAGCTTGGCAGGCAAAGCTGTTCAAAGTAAACACAGGTTCAGTGCCCCAGAAAATATCAGGTTAGGCAGCGCAGCACTGCTGGACCAGAGGAGACAGGCTCACTTTATGCTGACCCCACAAGCCACTGAATTCTAGGGGCTGCCCCCAGCTGGGCTGGCCGTCTCTGGAGGGTGGAGACTCCATCTGGGAGCCCATCACCTGTGCTGTCTGGTCCCTTTTCTGGTGTGGCTCGGGATGAGTCACCACTATCACTCACCACTTCCCGGCCTGGACATTATGATTCACAGGCTCCTGAACTTGACATCTAGGCGGCAACAAGAGGTGGAGTCCTGAAGCCAGCAAGTGGGCAGTGGGAGACAGTAGTACTAGGCTATGTCAGGAGAGAACGGAGCTTTGCAGGGCACTGGGGAGAAGGGGAAAGGCAAGCACAAGAGGACAGGGTAGCAGGTCCTAACAGAAGCCAGAACTAACCCAACCACCTCCAGATGTCGAGACCTTGGCTCAGTGTTTCTCAGCCCTTCTTACTAGTGTCCCACCAGCCTGGAAGATTTCGACAAGCTTTATGTTCTGCCATTCTTTATTACAAAAGCAGTAGATAATTCTGTTTGCTTTCTAAATATAAAATTGTAACATTGACTATAATTTCTAAACCATCTCCAAGATTCTTATATGATCGTGAGGGTGGTATGCCCCTAGTAGAGAATGGGGAACCGCCTCTCTAATTACAGTAGTAGTAATAATGATAGCTTTTCTCTGTGCTAACGCTTTAACACTTGAGATAACATGGACCCTCTGTGCAGTGTCATTCTTGATGCTAGGTTAGGTAGGGCATATGACATTTGTCTCATGGAATGGATAAGGAGACTGAGGCACGCAACCCATAAATGGCTTTCAGGTGAGGTAGGGGTGTTCTTCATCCTAGATCAGGGAGAAATGTGCCAACCCCCATCAACTGAGTGGCTGTCTGGAATGCAGTTGGGAACAGTGCTGTGCTTGATTAGCAATGTCTGTCATGGCTGTGGGAGTAGGGAGTGGGGTATAGCAGCTACACGTCCATTACCTCTAGCCAAGATTATGGTTTATAGCATCTTGTAAATTATTTTTCTTAAAAGCCAACCTTCTGAAGAGAAGGATCATCTGCTCCGAGTGTGTGTGTGTGTGTGTGTGTTTTATAACACGTTTATTGCAACAATGCAAGAAAAAAAATGATCAAATGAACATGAGCTTTCTGGTTTTCCTACCATCAAAGACCAGAAGATTGTTGTCCAAAGAGGTTAAGAGCAATATTATGATTGGCAGCTGATCCCAGGCTGAAAGCTGGTTGCTGTGGTCAGAGTCACAAAGCACATTCAGAGTAAAGCAGCTGCCTTTCCAAGGAGGCCTCACAGCTGACCAGTGGGGTGGGACAACTTCAAGGATGACCCAAGAAGCCAAGTGGTGGGAGCATCTGATACAAAAGTAGTTGGTGAGATCCACTGCATGTAAGATTGAATCCTGTGTTTCCTCAGTGAGAGAATGACAGTTGTTAACTCCTACCTGCCTTTCAGCCTCCAAGTGGGCCTCATGCCCCTGTCTGTCCTTCCATCCCATCATGTGCCAGGCAGCTGGAGGATGGCCATGTAGCCCATAACACCAGACAAACCTGCCCTGGAACCTTCTTTCCATCGGCCACTTCCTTGCTGGTGAAGCTGTGCCCACTGGCTCAGGGATTCCTATAGCTCGGTAGCACTTTCTACAGCAGCATTCACCTGTCTCACCCATGCTGAGATGCTCAGACCCAGGTCCAGTGACAAATGGACTATGACTTTTGCTTACCTTCCTGGCCTAGTGGGTCCTCTTCTTGCTGCATTATAGCTCCATTTCATATACAAGTGACCTGAATGCCAGCTAGAGCCTTCCTGGCTCAGGAGACTACTTATGATTAGCTTGAGCCCAACACTGCATGCCTTGTGGAGGTCCAAAGGTCTCCCCAGTATCAATCACTTCCTGGTTGGATGGTGGTAAGGGTTAACTATTTGCACAGCCCCTTCAGGTCCAAACTCTTACCTCCTTAGTTGCTTGGTCATTCTCCACCCTGTCCATGTTGACTCTGTTCTGCATGATGTTAGCTCAGTTGGAAACCCAGCCTCGTTCACACCAGGCAATGTGCATTTGTAGACTTTACTAAAGACTTGCTGGAGGGACAAAGGGGATACATAATTTCAGAAATGCACATAATTTCATATTAAATATTAGATACTGTTATATAATAAATAAAGCAACAAAAGCTAGTGTTTATGGGGTGCTTATTATATTCTAGACATTGTGCTAAGCATTTTGATTTGATTGTCCCAATAGCCTTGTGAATTAAACACTACTGTTCTCTCCAATTTACATATAAAACTGAGGCTTAGAGAAGACAAATAGCTTGGCCAAGGCTACACAGCTGGGAAGTAGTGGAGCTGGGGAACTGAACTCAGGCTGTCTGACTCAAGAGCCTATACTACAAACTGCTTCTGTGGTCTGCAGCCTCCCACCCCTGCTACTCGTTTGGATTTTTTATCACCTGCTTCACAGCATCGTTGTAGCTATTGTCTCTTCTTCCCACTCTCATTTCTTATCCTCATCTCCTTCCTTACAGATGGGCAAGGAAACTCCAAAATTTTCTCCCTCTGTTATTTAGAACAATTCAAGTCTCCCCAGGCCCTTGCTCCTGACCTCCTCTTCCACCTCTGAATCCATCACAGTTCTCGGCAGAACGAAAGGACCTTCCATCTAATAAGATCCACACATCTCTGATGTTAGGCGTGTGGACTCATCTTATGTTTTTCTGCTATAGGGCAGAGGTGGCAGCTATGTGGCATGTGGCTGCCACTCCCCACTCCCATACCCATGACCACCGTCACTAGTTAATCACAGCACTCCTTCCTACTGAGCCAGACACAGCTTCAGAATCCACAACACAGAGCATAGAAAGCCACCACCAACTGATCTGTCCGTTGCATGAAATGAAACCTTCTTCCTTCCCTCCCACAGGGTAAGGGCATGACTTTATACATAGGGGAGTGGGCTGCCCTTGGTGAACTGCAAGGTAAATCCCAGTCTCAATCACTGGAGAAGACCAGAACTTGGTAGGTAAGCTTAGCTGGAGGTAGACTAGAATTGATTCCTTTCTCTGGGTCTCACTCTTTTTTAGCTTTGGGTTTTTTGCTTGAAGGCTCTTTTGGGTGAGAGGGGAAAGTTGACATTTTGCCACATGGGTGCAGGTCCCACAACTGGGCAAGGAGGCAGCTGTAGGCAATTCAAACTGAAGATAAAGCAGATTTGCCAGTTTCCTGGTATTTCCTGTCTTCATTTTACTGTCACCATCCCCAAGCCTTTAGTAGTCATGTTTAATGTCCCATCCTGGTTGTGACCGGTCTGTGACTATTAATGGAGAGGCTATGAGTCCAAGCTTAATTTAGAGCCATTAATGGGAAGAGGCACCCCCTAAGCAAGTATAATGGTAACAGAGTAGACTGGAGAAATTAATCTCCAGGAACTGGAGTTGAGTCTGCCACCCCTAGAACTTCCAGCAAGCCTTGAAAAGGGGTAGCTTATCCTAGTAGACACAGAGCCAGATACCACCCAATTCTTGAACCTCTGTCTTCCTGAATTTGACCCACTGGCTATATCCCGACGGCTTCAAGATGCCAGGAAGCCCTTGCCATGGAGGACAGTATTGAGCTCCACCTGTCCAAGGAAAGGAGCAATAGATAAACATCTCTTGAGCACCTACTGTGTACTTGCAATGTGTTAGACACATTTATACCCATTATAACATTTGATCCTCAGAGCAGTTGAGCAGTTGTGTGAGGGATAGATTTAACTATCTCCACTTCACAAAAGAAAAGCCTAGATCTCAGAGAATTTAAGTAACTTGCTTAAGTCACACAGCTAGTGAATGGCAGAACTGGAATGCAGACCTGAGTACTGTGGGACTAAAAAGATGCCAACGATTTGTGCTTAACTATTATCCTAAAGGTTGGCGGTTCAAACCCACCCAGTTGCACCACAGAAGAAAGACCTGGTGATCTGCTTCTGTAAAGATTACAGCCAAGAAAACCATATGGAGCAGTTCTACTCTGTAACACATGGAGTCGCCATGAGTTGGAATTGACTCCACTGCAGCGGGTTTATTGTGGGACTGAAAAGGCAAGAAGAAGCTTATCACCTATAGGTCAACTCACCTATCTCCTGTGGAAGGTGGTAGAAGAGAGGTAGCCCTAGGCCTGAGAAAAAATTGCAGGAAGGACTGAGCAGAGAGAAAGCCATTGTGGAAACCAGCACCAAGTTAAGAGAACAAGAACGACCACTTACACAAAACAGGAGGCATTTACTATGGAAACAGTACAAGAGAGAATACCTGCATCCGCTCCAGGGACAGCTCCTACTCCACGGCTCCCGAAGCTCCTGGGCGGCAGACAACTGGCCGAGGTCCTCTTTTCCTCCCCCAGCTGATACCAAGCAATCCTGTCAGGTTTCTGGAGCTGATGCTGTTTCTGAGGCAGCTGAGGCTGAGAAGCAAACGGTGCCTGGTTGAGGGGGTGGTTGCCTGATGTTCCTGCTCACGACATCCTGACAGCTCATGAGCCCCTCCTCCTCCCCACGACAGCCCCATTCAGGAAGCTCAAACCAAGGAAAGCCTTGTGCCTTATTCTTTCTAAGGAACAGGCTATTCTCTAGAAAGGGGATAGTAATACTCACTTGGAAGGGTTGTCGTTTGTATTAAAATCAACGTATGTAAAAGCCATAAGAGATTATAGACACTCTGCCTGCGATTACTATTATTATTCCTTGATTTCTGATTCATGAGATAGACTTTTGAGGACAGACTCATCCCAAACTTCTCACCGTCAAAAGTCTTTATCATGTCCTCTGGGAAGAACAGGAAAGCGAGACAGAAGCAATTCAACAATGAAACGTTTAGCGGGGTGTTCTTATCACTCTTCTTGTTAAGAACTTCTTTATCAACCAAAGTATAAAATATGAATATGATATTTATCATCAATTGCAACCATAATTGAACATTGTTTCGTTCTGAGGCCACGAACTACAACACAGTTTCAAAGAATGAAGCATCATCATCATCATCCCCATCATTACCATCATTAACATAATAACCTTCTATTCCAGGCAATTAGACCCTTTACATTGTTATTCTCAAATCCCCCACCTATCTACAAGTGAGGTATTAGAAATCGCCTTCTACAAATAAAATAACCAAGCTTCCGTGAGGTTGAATGGCTATGTAAGTTAAATAGAAAAGCTTCAGGGCCAGAATATGAAACTAATTCCCCCTGACTTGAAAATCACATGCTATTTCCATTATATCAGGCAGCTTCCAGTATGTCACGTAATTTTTCACTAGCCCCACCAGCAAGGATTCTGATTCGGTTGATCTGGGGTGGTGCCCATGCATGAGTACTTTTTAAGTTCCCCAAATGATTCTTCTGGGCAGCTGGCATTGAGATCTACTGACCTAGATGAGAAGGACATATAATGGAAGCCAGATTCACATCCATTAATACTTACAATGGTATAGAAAGGCCAGCTCTCACCCCTGGTGCCATCACAGTCTCTACCTGGCTAGGTGTTCACTCCTCCTCCTCCTGCATGCAGTAAAGTAACTACGACTCAGTACAGCCACCATCGAGGGGATTTAGGGTGGGTTGCCTCGCATGTGGGTGGCCTGGGCCCTGAAGGTTTGGTTTTTTCTACAGCCACATAGGCTCCCAGTCCGACTGTAGAGCTTGTGGTGTCCTAATGTGGGCTGGGTTGGCACTGATGGGCTAGGTCTGAGATGGTGCACTGTCTCCCCTCCTTCTCCCCAGCCTTGCTGTACTTCTTTTAGCTCCTCAGTTGTGCCATGCCCCTTTCCAGCTCAGAACCTCCACATGTGCTGGCTGAAGTGCTCTCCTTGCTCCCCATCCCCAGCCTCCACCTCCACCATCATCTAGCTTAATGAGACTCCACACTGGCCTCACATCAGAATCATCTGAGGAGCTTTAATGAAAAAATAAAAATAAAAAAGCCGGTGTCTGGGGCCAATCCTTGGCCAACTGAATCAGACTTTCTGGGCATGTCATATCCAAAAACCCAAGTTGATTCCGACTCACAGTGACCCTATAGGACAGAGTAGAACTGCTCCATAGAGTTTCCAAGGCTGTAAATCTTTACGGAAGCAGACTGCCATATCTTTCTTCCATGGAGCGGCTGGTGGGGTCAAACCGCCGATCTTTTGGTTAACAGTTGAGCACTTAACCACTGCGCCACCAGGGCTCTACATGGGAGTGTCATAGGCATTTTTAAATCATTCTCCAGGTGGTTTTTGCATGCAGCCAGGGTGGAGAACTGCTGGATCTAGCTAATTACCACTCGATTTTGACATCACTTCCTGCAGAAGGCCTTCCCAGCTTACCTCTCACCCCACCCCATCAACCATCCCAGACTAGATTCAGACCCTCTGTTGTTGTTCTCATGATTCTGCCCTTCTCTTTTACAACATCCCTCTCTGTGGTCATCTCTTGATCATTGTCATTCTCCCCCAAGAAGCTGCGAGCTCAGTGGGCATAGTGGCGTGTCCACTTTGTTCACCACAGGTCCTCAGAACCAGCGTTTACTCATAGGAGGTGCCCTGTCCTTATTGGCTGACTGATAGGATGAGAGCAAACTGATATTCAGAAGTTCAGCAGTTACTCACTGATGCCTGCTCGGTGCCAGACCCTGTGCTGGGCTCTGGGGATTGAAAGCTTAGTGAGTTGTGGTCCTTGACCTTGAGATACTCACAAGCAGTGGATACAGACCTGTGAGCAAATAATTACAATGTGGTGTCTGACTATTGGCCCAGGTGGAAATCTGGCAATTTCTGCAGGCCTGAGAACACCAGTCAGGATGGCTAATACTTGTGGGTGTGCTTTGGAGGCACTAGGAGGTGGGGAAAAAGAGTGGAAGTGATGAGGCAGCTCAGTTGGTGGTCTGTGGGGCCCATAGCTGGAACAAGGGTGCTGGTGCAGGAACCATCATGGGTTCCCTGTGCCAGCACAGGTCTTAGAACATAATGGGTACTTGTTAAGAGCTGTTGAGTGAATGAATGAATCAATGAGGTATGTCAAATACCTGGTCTCTGAGGACCTGGAGAACTCACTGGGCCAAGTATCCATGTGTATTTTCTGGACTTCCTTGCCATAAGATTAGCTAAAAGCACAAAGCTTGCAAAGCAGTGACCCACGGGCTCAGAGATAGAGCAGTGTCAGGGTTAAAAGAACACAGTCCAGTAGCCAAATGGAATTTTGACATAACTCAAGTTCTTTAATTGTATTTCTCAAATACCATGAAAAGAACTTGAAATCCACAGTCACACGTCTTGAGGTTTCTTGAGGTTTTTTGTTTTTTGTTTTTTTTGCATGATTTTTTTAAGCACTCCCATCCACTGCCCTTATACTTTTTAGTTCGTTTGGAGCCTGTCTTACCCAAAGCCTCCCAAGTTGCCCCAGTCCAGGCCCACAGGCCCTTTGAATGTCTCCCCTCCCCGCTTGCTTCCCAAGTCCAAGAGGGCCAAGCTAGCAAAGCAAAAGGAGAGAGGACAGAGAATGAGAGAAACTAAGCGGGCAGAATGGGAAAGGAAATGTTCTGGAATGTGCAAAAGAGAACATTTTTGTTTCAGCACATATAAATAACATCTGCATTTCTCAGATGAAATGCATTTCCATCACTTACCTTAAAAAGTAGTCTTGGATTCTGCAGCCCAGTGATTTGAAATATGTTTGGAAGCTCAATGTTGATCTTGAGTCATCTCAAACCAGGATGCGGGCCCCTCCTTCCTGTCCTTCATTCAGGCCCTTTGACTCACCCCTGTTTCAAGGCTGGGTTGAAGGTAGGAGGATGCTGAGCCGCCTTGCCCAGGTGCCCAGGCAGTGGCTGCCCAGAATACAGACTCTTTCCCATCAATTCATCTGCTGACAGAATCCAAGATGAGGCTGCTGGCTCCCTGACTTTCTTCCCTGGGGTATTAAATAGGCTTCTGCTGAGGCAGAACCCATGTAACTGAGAATAATGTCCTGTTTCGTTCTTGTCAAATATTTCCCTCCACACTGCAGACCTAGAGAGACAATTCGGAAGCCTTGGATTTCCATCTATTGCCCACCCTCTTGGGAGGCCAGTCAAATGAAGGACAAGCAGACAGATGGCTGGACGGATGGATGGACCAATGGATGGATAGATGGATGGACGAGTGACTGCCACACACAGCAGTCAGAGAGGTGGAGAGCTCTAGCAGGTGTGCCAGTTATAAAGAGAAGATGCAGCCAGCAGCTGACATATATGGAGTGAGTCCTCAGTACCAGAAGCTGTCCTAGGCACTTTCTGTATGAAAGGTCATTTAATTGCACAAAAAGTCTACAAGGTGGGCGCCACTGTGCACCCCACCCCCAACAGGCTCCAGACACACCAGACACCTGCATTCACTGTAACCCCCTTGGTCTCATCAGCTCCATTTCATCTCATTGATTACTTGCCTATTCCTAAGCCTCAGATGCCCTTTCTCATCCCTTCCTTCCTTCATTAAAATAGCTCCAGCTCTTACTCACTCTGTAGCTCTGTGCCTCGGCTTTTTTTTTTTTTTAATTAAGTTCAATTTATTTTTTAGAGCAGTTTTAGGTATACAGAAAAATTGCACAGAAAGTACAGAGGTTTCCCATATAACCTCTCTCCCCTGCACATAGTATCTCCTATTATTAACATCTACCATTAGTGTGCTACAGTTGTTACAATGAATGAACCAATATTAACTAAAATCCATAGTTTAGAGTTCACTCTGCATTGTACAGCTCTATGGGTTTTGACAGAAACATAAAATCATGTATCACCATTACAGTATCATGAAGAATAGCTTCACTGTCCTTAGAATATCCTGTGCTTCACCTATTCATCCCGCTTCCCTCCCCATGAACCTTTGTCAACCACTGATCTTTTTCTGTTTCTGTATGTCTTTTCCAGAATGTCACATAACTAGACTCATACAGTATGTAGCTTTTTCAGACTGGCTTCTGTCACTTTGCAATATGCATGTAAGGCTCCTCCGTATCTTTTTGTAGCTTGCTCGCTCATTTCTTTTTATTGCTGAATAATACTCCATCGTATGGATGCAGCGCAGTTTATCCATTCACCTATTGAAAGACGTCTTGGTTCTATGTCACATCTGTAAAATGTGGATAACAATAGCACCTCCCTCAGAGAGTCTAGGGATGATTAAATGAGTTGGTTTATGTAAAGGACAGTGCCTGGTGCATGTTGTTGTTGTTAGGTGCCGTTGAGTCGGTTCCAACTCAAAGCGACCCTGTGTACAACAGAACGAAGCACTGCCCAGTCCTGCGCCATCCTCACAGTAGTTGTTATGCTTGAGCCCACTTGTAGCCACTGTGTCAATCCATCTCACTGAAGGTCTTCCTCTTTTTCGCTGACCCTCTACCAAGCATGATGTCCTTCTCCAGGGACTGTCCCTCCTGGTGCATAGTGGGCTCTATATAAGTGCTAACTATATAGATCAGCTACTCATTGCCAGGCATTGGGTACCATGCAGCTCACAGCCTTCCTTTTCTAGTGAGAGGCTGTCTGCAGTGTAACTTAGTACCTGTGAGCAAGGGCCTTGAGCCACAAGCACCTGGCCGAGTGGTTTGAGCTTGGTTAGGGGACCCTACCCTATTCTGTTCCCTTTTCTCTTAGTAAATTCCAGCCCATTCAGCACCCTTTTAAGGCCAAGTGTCCATAACTGGACCTAGCCTGCCCACAGTGGCCTGTGGTGAGGTAGGACTCTTCCTCTCTTGCCCTGGGCAGTGTCCAGTGAGTCAGAAATGAAGTCCCACTTGGTATCCAGGGAGATATCAAATTTCTCTAAAATGCTGTTCCAGTCATACCACTACCCTGTGTTTTGACCCTGCACGGGAACACCAAGCCATTCAGGCAAACATTCTAACTCTTTCAAGTTGCCACAATGTCCACATGATCCAGCTAGCTCCTGCCTACACAAGATGATCAACTCTGGCTCCTCTTCATCATGGCCACCTTGCACACCAGGATGCAGGCTTTCTGAACCTCAGCCCCTCAAATGTGCCACATATACCATTACCCCTCTTCTAGCATGTGCTGTTCCTTTTACCCAGAATGCTTTCCACCCTTACCTTCATACTCACCTCCAGTAACTCCTCGCCTGTTGCTATTGAGTCGATTCCGACTCATGGAGAACCCATATGCTATAGAGTAGAACTGTGCTCCATAGAGTTTTCTAGGCTGTAATCTTTATGGAAGCAGATCACCAGGACTTACTTCCGTGGAGCTACTGGGCAGCTTTGAACTGTCAACCTTTAGGTTAGTAGGGAATCAAAAACCGCTTGTGCCACCCACGCTCCTTCCAGTAACTCCTGCTGATCCTTTTTGTCTCTGCTTAGCCCTCAACTCTTCTAGCAAGACTCCCTCTACCCATGAACACTGAGTTTGCTGCCCTTCACCTAATCCTGAACTCACTGGACAGTCAGGTTCTTGTTGGATTACATGTTTCCACTAGTCTGTGAGCTCCATGAGGAAGAGGACAAGGCCTCTCCTCACTGCTGTGTCTCCAGTGTCTCCCATTACGTCTGCCTACGGGGTGAACTCTGTAAATACTTGTCAAATGAGACATCTGCCTTTGCAATGCTCAGGGTGCTCTGGAGACAGGGGACCCGTGTGCTCTCTTCTGCCGCATTCCACCAGAGAAGGCTGCAGCCGCACTGCGACTCCTCACAGAGGCCGCCCACAGACTGCGGGTGTCTGAAGTCCTCAGAGGCCAGGCCAAGAGAAAGGGCTGCTGACCAAGCGTCTTTCTGACTCACTGGGCAGAGGAGGGAGGAGGCAGGTGCTAATTGCCTGGTCCCTCTGCACCCAAAGAAAGGACTGGCCTTTGAGGCTGTAGCTGGGCCACAGAGGAGGCAGGAGTGGCCAATGAGGTGATGCCATGGCTGTGGGTACCTCTGAGCCCACAGGAAATTATTAATAAAGAAATAACAACGGCCAAGCACTTTGCATGGATAAATAATGACACCCCATCTTCCCTGAAAGCCTAGCCTAAGCACTTTGACCTGGTTCATCCAACCCCCTTGGAATGCTAAGGCAGCTCCTGGAGAAGCCCTGCCTGTCCTTCCAACCCTCCCCTAGTGCAGCCCACCGGGCTAGGCCAGTCCTCACTGGCCCTTCTTCTCCAGGCTCCTGCTGTGCCAAGAGTCTAGGGGCTCCATCTAGTCCAACAATGGCAAAAAGGTCACCTCTCCTGTGTGTATTCCAAATGGTTGACGCGTGGGTTGAGAGGCATTTTGAAAGTACATCTGGGCCTATCGTAAAAGAGGGTGGTGATCAATGAGAGCTGTTGGCCCTAGACAGTGACCCTCAAGCCATGTAGCCCTGATCCAGTTCTTGCCTTGTTTTGGCAAGAAATTGTTGTCTCACCAACAACTTGCACATACTTTAAAAACTTATCACCTGTAACCAACCACCCCAAGTACACGTGGTTGTTGTTGCCATCAAGTCGATTCCAACTCATGGCAACCCATCTGTACACAGTAGGGCTGCTCCACAGGGTTTTCAAGGCTGTGACCTTTCGGAAGCAGATTGTTAGGCCTTTCTTCCGAGGCGCCTCTGGGTGGGTTCAAACTGTTAATGTTTTGGTTAACAGCTGAGCATTTACCCTGTTGCATCACCCAAGGACTCCTTGAGTCCACATAAAACCCGTTGCCATCAAGTCAATTCCGACTCGTAGTGATCCTATGGGACATAGTAGACCTGCCCCATAGAGGTTCCCAGGCTGTAGTTCTTTACAGAAGCAGACTGCCACATCTTTCTCCCTGGGAGCAGCTGGTGTTTCAAACCACTGACCTTTCTGTTAGCTGCTGAGTGTTTAACAACTGCACCACCAGAGCCCCTCTAAGTACACATATCCCTCCATAATTTATGAGATGATTTCTCAGGTATCATCGTCTTTATACGGAGCCTCATTAAATTTAGTTTTTGTGTCCTTTCCCTCAGTGGGGGATACCTCTTATCTATGATGATTTTGGAAATCCTACTCACTCTTCGAACTCATCTCCCTCCATGAAATCTCCTCTCTCTCTAACCGTTCCCTGCTCCAGCTGCGTGATGCCATTTTTCACGCCCTCCCTGGGACTTACGGCTCTTGTCTTCCTCCAGCAGCCAGATAAACTCCTTTATGTCAGACTCTGAAACCCCCTCATCCCTTTAGATCCACTGCCCCACCTGCCCCCAATGCCTTAGTTTCAACAGTTTAGATCAGTGGTTGGCAAATTTTTTCTGTAAAAGGCCAGATAATAAGTATTTTAGGCTTTGCGGGCCACCTACAGTCTTTGTCACATATTCTAGTTTTGTCTTTATACTACCCCTTAAAAATGTAAAAATCATTCTTAGCTCAGGGGCTATACAAAAACAGGCCATGGGATAGATTTGGCCCATGGGCTGTAGTTTGCCAACTCCTGATTTAAGAAAACAAACCTTTAGGAGCTCCCGCTACGCACTTTGCACCATTGTATGTGTGGGAAATACAAAGGTATAAAAAACCCGATCTATGTATGGAGGGAGTTGTTGTTGTTAAATGCCTTCTAGTTGATTCCGATTCATGGTGACCCTGTGTGTGCGCAGTAGAACTGCTCCATAGGGTTTTCAAGACTGTGACCTTTAGGAAGCAGATCACCAGGTCTGTCTTCCAAGGTGCCTCCGGGTAGGTTTGAACTACCAACCTTTCTGCTAGTAGTTTAATGTTTAAACCTTTGCGCCACCCATAGGTAGGCCCGTACAATACAGAGTGACAGATGCCACAAGGGCACTGTGGGAATGCAAACCTCCTGAGGGTGATTTTTGAGGTATGTCTGAATATACAGGGATGAGATGAAAAAGAGGAGGAATGAGATCCAGGCAGAGGAAACAGCAAGAGCGAGGGCATGGAGGGATTAACTGAAATTGCACATCCAGGAACTCCAAGTGGATGGTGCTTAGCGTGGTATCTGGCACAGAGTAGGTGCTCAATTAAAGTCTAGTGCATTGAACACTCCCCGCCATTCACAATGCCAGGTCCTGAGTCAGTGCTCAAGAAATATTTGGGATTTGAGTGGTTGTTTCATTTCTTCTCTTTTTTATTCTCACAAAGGCACAGGAAGCTGAATCTGCCCATAATCCTTAGGGTGAGGCAGGTGCACTTGGACATGAGCGGTGGTCAAAGCTGCACCCTCGCCACATTTTTCCCCTGGACTTGGGTTCTGTTCCTGATTCTGCCACTGACGTTGGTTGAGCAAGTTTTTCCACCTCTCTCAGTGTTAATTTCCCATCCATAAAGTGGGGATAATGATAGTACCTGCCTCTTGGGTGTGTCTTCAGGAGTCAGTGAGCCCCTGTCAAATGTGTTGCCAGTGGTGACCAGCAAGATTCTTTCCCACATGCTTGGCCCAAGGAATAGAGGGCAGGAGGACACTCTGAGGGTAGTTGGCACAGACCCAGTGGCAGCGGGAGGGCATGGAGAAGGATGTTAATAAAAGCTGCAAGCTAGCACGTCCTGCAGCCACCAGCTCAGTCTCAGGTGGGTTGTGGGCAGGCAGAATACCCTCTGTCTCAGACTCAGTGGGGGTCAGGGGCTAGGGACCTGTGCAGCTCCCAGCTAGAGGCTCATGGCACCTTCCAGCAAGAAGATTTAGGTCTTAGACAAGCAGACGAGGGACAGGAAAGAGGCAGAATTTAGAGTTGTAAGGGGTTATAGGTTTGTTTGCTCCTGGCCTTTCTCCAAAAGAGATTTGAGACAGATTGCCACAAACCACATTCATACAAGACAGTTGATATAATAGAAGGAGAAAATGAAAGTCAGGAACAACCATAGCCCAAGAGCTGGAATAAACATGGAATTTGGCCCTGAGCCTCCTAGCAGCCTAGGCAACATAAACAGAAACAAAGGAGGAAGAGAAAAAAGGATTAAAATTTACTGAGCACATACTGAGCACCATTATCTTGGAAGGTGTTTCCGTACAGCAAGCTTATGAGGATGAATATTATTATCCCCATTTATACAACCAGAAACTTAGAGAGGTTACATTGCATTTCATAAGAATGCTCATGTATACATGTGTTTATTGAACATCTACTGTGTGGCAGGCACTGTGCTGGGTGCCTCACACAAAATTTTTTATTCTTTTAACAATGCTCAAAAGTAGACCCTATTATTATGCCCATTTGACTGATGAGGAAACCAACAGTGATCAGAGAGGTAAAGCGATTTCCTTAAGGTTACATAGCTAGTAAGTGCCCCAAACCAAGATTCAAACCCAGAGGAGTCTGATCGTAAATCTCTGCCCCCACCACCCTGTTAACTCAACCCCTTAGGAAGCGGGCTTCCTTGGCAGTAAATTCTATAAGAAGTTTCTCACACAGGGGCTTAACTGGGGGAAGAGGGAAATGTTGAGTGACACAATAGTCAGTTTCCCAGGAATCCCTGAAATGGTTTTCAATGAAAGGTTGAAGTTTTGTGCACGCGTTGTCTTTCTGGTTTTGTTTAAACAACACATGCACCAAAGCCCTTGGCTGTGTCTCTCTCCTCTGGGGGCCTGTTGCCTTCCTTCCATGATGGGCTAAGCTTGGGCACAGCAGTGAGTGTTGGCTGCCAGGGCTCAGGGGCACAAGTCTACACATCCTTTCAGGGCTAGGGTAGGCAAAGACAGTTAGAAACAGCAATACCCAGGATGGTGTGAATTCACCACCCTGCACGCCTTCCCTTCTCCAGCCTGTGTTTTTATGACAATTCAGTTTGCTGCTTCTCTGAGGCTAAGCGCCTCCTCCGAGCCGAGCCAGCCTTTTATGGCCATGGAGCTAATTAAGTAACAGCAACTCAGGGGCACTTGGAAAGCAGCGCTGCATCGTTGTCAGGCCTGGGCTGCGCAACCAAGCACCTTCGGCCCAGGGATGTAGAAGGAGCTCTTGGCTGCATGTCAAGCTCTTCCTCCAGCCTCTTCCCACTGGTTCCAACTTACCTTCTCTGTTTCTTCTTCTTCATGAGCACTTGAAGCCACGTTTTATCGGAGCTACCTAGAAACCTGAAGTTAGCTGTGCCTCCTCTGTGCTCCCGTTCCACAGAAAGGTGCAGCAGCTACTTCAAGGGGAAAGAGCCAGATTGCCTGAGCTCAAATCTGATCTCAAACTTCGAGGAGCTTCAGTTTTCTCATCTGTAAAATAGGGGGATAGTTGGACCATATTGTGGAGTTGGGGTAAGGATTAAAGTCGGAAATCCTTACAAAGAAAACAGAGTGCTTTCCTAGCAGAGAGTACTAGCTTTTCTTCTAGCCTCATTGCCCAAACACTGTTTTCATTTTCACTCCAGATGCCTTTTGCACAAGAGGGACGTGACGGTAACTTTCAGAAGGGGTGCATGCATATGTCTTCCTTCCTTGGAAGATTTCCCCTCTGGGTGCCAGCCTTTGACCCTGATGGCCACCCTTGGCAGGGAGGAACGGCTGCAGCTCCCAGACAGCAATTTTTCTCAATGGATGAGTAAATAACTCTGAAGATCGAACTTGCCTGGGGAGAGAGGGTGAACTCTGCTTCCTTCTCCTGGCTTTGCAGTGGGAGTGCATTCTCAGAAGCGTCATTCGGGCCAGCCTGACTGCCTCCAAAGGAAAGGTGGGGGCAGGCCCAGAAAGGAATCTCTCAATGGACATGTGGTGACAGCTGGAAGTTTCTGTGAGTGAGGTAGCCCAGAGAGCAGGCTTTCCTGTGCCTCAGGCTTCCTGAATATTTCTTCACTTCTCTGCCTAGAATATCAGGCCTTCCACCTTTAGCCTCCTTCCACAGGGCCTCTGCCCTTGTTCAAACATGGTAACTTCTTCCCAGGCCTCTCATTCAGCCTCTGAGATGTGCTCTCTGTCCATAATGATGTGCAGCAGCTACTTTGAGGGGAATGAGCCAGACTGCCTGGGTTCAAATTTTGCTGAGCCTCAGTTGCCTCATCTGTAAAATGGGGACTAGTTGGACCATCTTGTGGAGTTGGGGTGAGGACTAAAGTAGGGAATCCTTGCAAAGAAAGTGGAGTGCTTTCCTAGCAGAGAGTACTAGCTTTTCCTCTAGCCTCATCACTTCTAAACCACCCGCACAGGGCCTCCATTGACACCCCCCAGGGTCCTTAATATTGTAGTTGTTGTTAGGTGTCATCAAGTCAATTCCGGCTCATATGACCCATATGACAGAGTGGAACTACCCCATGGAGTTTTCTTCACTGTAATCTTCATGGGAACAGAGTGCCAGGTCTTTCTGCCATGGAGCTGCTGGCTGGGTTTAAACTGCCAACCTTTCCATTAGCAGCCAAGTGCTTAACCATTTATACTCCCAGGGCCCCTTTAATATAGTACAGAATACAGTATATAGCATATGGGAGCAGTGGTGGTTCAGTGGTACAATTCTCACATTCTGTGTGGGAAACCCAGGTTCAATTCCCAGCCAGTGCACCTCATGTGCAGCCACCACCTGTCTGTCAGTGGAGACTTATGTGTTGCCGTGATTTCGAAGATGTTTCAGTGGAGCTTATAGACTAAGAAGGACTAGGAAGAAAGGCCTGGAGATCTACTTCCAAAAATCAGCCAGTCAAAACCATGTATATCACAATGGTCTGATCCACAGCTGATCATGGGGATGACACAGGACAGAGCAGCTTTCGTTCCATTGTGCGTAAGGTCACCGTGAGTCAGGGCCAACTCTATGGCAGCTAACAACAACAACAACTATATAGCATGTTTTTGTTGGTGTTAGGTGCCCTCAAGCCAAGTTCCAACTCATAGCGACCCTATATACAACAGAACGAAACACTCGCTGCCTAGTCCTGTGTCATCCTCACAGTCGTTACTATGTTTGATCCCATTGTTGCAGCCACTGTGTTAATCTATGTTATTGAGGGTCTTCCTCATTTCCGCTGACCCTCTACTACCAAGCATGATGTCCTTCTCCAGGGACTGGTCCCTCCTGATAACACGTCCAAAGTACATGAGACCATCCTCGCTTCTAAGGAGCATTCTGGCTATGCTTCTTCCAAGACAGATTTGTTCATTCTTCTGGCAGTCCATGGTATATTCAATATTCTTCACCAACACCATAATTCTAAGGTATCACTTCTTTGGTCTTCCGTATTCATTGTCCAGTTTTCCTATGCATATGAGGCGATTGAAAATACCATGGCTTGGGTCAAGCGTACCTTAGTCCTCAAAGTGACATCTAGGCTTTTGAACACTTCAAGCCGGCACATCTTTGCATAGTCAATAAAATACAGGTAAGCATCTTTCTGGTATTCTCTGCTTTCACCTAAAATCCATCTGACATCAGCAATGATACCTCTCTTTCCACGTCCTCTTCTGAATACAGCTTGAATTTTTGGCAGTTCCGAGTCAATGTACTGCTGCAATCGTTTTTGAATTATCTTCAGGAAAACTTCACTTGCATGTAATGTTAATGATATTGTTCTATAATTTCTGCATCTGGTGGATCACCTTTCTTTGGAATGGGCACAAATATGGGTCTCTTCCAGTTCGCTGGCCACGTAGCTGTCTTCCAAATTTCTTGGCATAGACAAGTGAGTGCTTCCAGCGTTGCATCTGTTTGTTGAAATATCTCAGTAGGTATGATCAATTCCTGGAGCCTTGTTTTTCACAAGTGCCTTTAGTGCAGCGTACACTTTTTCCTTCAGTACTATTCGTTCTTGATCATAAGCTACCTCCTCCTGAAATGGTTGAACGTTGACTAGTTGTTTTTGGTACAGTGACTCTGTGTATTCCTTCCATCTTCTTTTGATGCTTCCTGCATTGTTCAGCACTTTGCCAGTAGAATCTTTCAATACTGGAACTCGAGGCTTGAATTTTTTCTTCAGTTCTTTCAGCTTGAGAAATGCCTAGCGTGTTCTTCTCTTTTGGTTTTCTAACTCCAGGTCTTTGCACACATTATCATAATACTTTGTCTTCTCGGCCACCCTTTGAAATCTTCTGTTCAGCTCTTCTACTTCATTATTTGTCCCTTTCACTTTAGCTACTCGACGTTCAAGAGCAAGTTTCAGGGTCTTTTCTGACATCCATTTTGGTCTTTTCTTTCTTTCCTGTGTTTTTAATGACCTCTTGCTTTCTTCATGTATGATGTCCTTGATGTCGTTCACAACTCATCTGGTCTTAGTGTTCAGTGTATCAAATCTATTCTTGAAATGGCCTCTAAATTTAGGTGGGATGTACTCAAAGTTATACTTTGGCTCTCACGGACTTGTTTTTGTTTTAAATTTTGTTGTGCTTTAGGTGCAACTTAGTTTCTCACGGACTTGTTTTAATTTTCTTCAGCTTGAATTTGCCTATGAGCAATTGATGGTCTATTCCACATTCGGCCCCTGGCCTTGTTCTGACTGATGATATTGAGTTTCTCCATCATCTCATTCCACAGATATAGTAGATTTGATTCCTGTATATTCCATCTGGCGAGGCCCACATGTACAGTCGCCATTTTTGTTGAAAAAGGTATTTCCAGTGAATAGGTTGTTGGTCTTACAAAATTCCATATATGATCTCTGGCATTATTTCTATCATCCATGTCATATTTTCCAACTACCGAACCTTCTTCTTTGTTTCCAACTTTTGTATTCCAATCACCAGTAATTTTCAATGCCTCTTGATTGCATGTTTGATCAATTTCAGACTGCAGAAGTTGATAAAAATCTTCGGTTTCTTCCTCTTTGGCATTAGTGGTTGGTGTTTAAATTTGAATAATAGCATATATAGTATATATTTTTTTAAAAATTGCTGCCGAGTCAATTCTGAGTCATAGCGACCCTGTAGGACAGAGTAGAACTGCCCCATAGGGTTTCCAAGAAGCAGCTGGTGGATTTGAACTGCTGACCTTTTGGTTAGCAGCCAAGCTCTTAACCACTACGCCACCAGGGCTCCATATAGTATATATAGCGTACATAATATAGCCCCTGCCTTCTTTTCTGTTCCATCTCTCATCCTGCCCACCTTTCTACCCTCCTCCCAACACTCCACTCGATGTATATACACTTTAAATGCTAACCACATGTTCTAAAAATTTCATGGTCTGTGAGCTCCTGGAGAGGAGGGGCCGTGTTGTATTCCTCCTGGCACAGAGCATGGCACATAGTAGTTGTTCAACAAATATCTGTGGGGTAAATGTACACCATCACTTTTCTAACTCAGGGATGCACAGTAGGAGGTTTCCTCCCTCCCCCCAATAAATCAAGGCGGCCATGTACAACTGTGTAGGTTGTGGAGTGCACCACCTGCACAGCCATTACCAGGGCCCTGGTGTTCTAGCTCTACTTCTTCCACGGGGTTAGCCCCAAGTTTGCCCAAGCCCTCCATAAATTAACTGATCTTTGTACAGCAATTCATAATTTACTCTTGAGTTTTCATAAATAGTATAATTACTAATAGAAACAATATCCAGAATGCTAACATTTACTGAGCCACGCATTTGACATGTATTATTTCATTTGCTCTTTACAACAACCCTATGAGGCAGATACAATTGTTATCCCCACTTTACAGATGTGATAACTGAGGCTCAGACTGAGAGTGGGGAAGGTGGACTTCACCCTCATGCCCTTTGATGCCAAATCTTGTGCTCCTTTCATCTACCTTGAGAGCCTCATTCTAGCACATCAAAAGCCACCTGGGTTCTCATCCCTCAAGTCTCTGATTTATCTGATTTAGTCCCCTTGCCCCTCCATCACACTATCTATTCCAGAGGCTCGCCTCATGATAAGAATAACCCAGGTTGCAAGGTCTCTTCGCTCCCAGTGTATATATTGGGAAAGGAGCAGGCACTAGAGTAGGACAATCTTGGTTCAAAAACGGCTCTGCCACCTTCCAGCTGTGGGTCTGTGAGCAGATGACCTAGACTCTCTGTGCTTCCATATTCTCATTTGCAAAATGGAGTTAATACTACCAGCTTAGTGGGTTTGCTGTGAGGATTTAGAACCTAGCTTAATGTCTGCCTTATAATAAATATTGAGATAAGTGTAACTTTTCCCTCCCTGCAGTCCCTGGGTGGTACAAATGGTTAAGCACTCAGCTGCTACCCAAAAGGTTGGTGGTTTGAGTCCTCCCAGAGGCACCTCGGAAGAAAAGCCTGGAAATCTACTTCCAAAAAATTGACCATTGAAAACCCTATGGAGCACAGTTCTGCTCTGACACACATGGGGACATCATGAGTCAAAATCGACCCCATGCAACTGTTTTTTTCCTTCTTACCTCTCCCTGAAAAAAAGAACAAAAATCTTTTTAAAAAAATTTTTTTTTAGAAAGCAATTTCTGTGGCATTACACTCAAGGAAACCATAGCAACCCATTTCCAGCAGCTTGGTTTCCGGCCTTCCTTGCTGTACAATAGTGCTGGGACACAGCCTTTGTTATCCCAGTACCCCAGGGAAGAGGTGGACGTCACAGGTTCTATGGGGTGGAGGCATCTGCCGGGTGCATTGCCCAAGCTGATGGTGGTGTCATTGCCATTGACACCTCAGCACCCAGTGAACTAGGGCTGTCCCAGTCCTGGCCCTCAGTGGTCAGGCTACAAGGACGACTGATGACTCAATTCATCTTCCAAGGCCTGCCTCATTGTGGGTCAAGCCAGTGTAGCTGACCCCATTTTTTATGGGGATAAAAGCAATATCTGATTGGGTCTGAAGAGCTTCCTGACTCTCCTTCGATCTTTAAGACATTTCCTAGGACGCAAAGACCTCAAGAGCACCCTGTGACTGTGTGTGCGTGTGTATTTGAGTATGTGTGTTCATGTTAACCATGCCAGCAGCAAAGGCAGTGCCTCTGAAGGGCAGAATAAAGGCTGCCAGTCGCAAAGAGGCTGTAAAGTTGGCATTGCAGAGCGGGAACTCGGGCATCCATGCTGGAGTTTGGAGGCCCACAGTCGTCTGGTCCAGACCTCGATAATCCTCTCATCCAGCCAGCTTAGCCACCTTGTGCTCTGCAGAGGGAGTGGCCCCTAGTGCCTGGTGTAAATAAAGACGAATCACTGCAGTCTGGCTCTGGAGGAATTTCCAGGCAAGCCATCCAGGCAAGAGCAACCTGACTGCATCACAGAATGTGGCTGAATATTGGCCCAGCCCCAGGTGACAGCTTGCAGAGGTCCCAGGCAGTGAGGAGAAGGCAGTGAGGTGGGAAAAGACAGTATCTGGAGGTGGTCGGGGCACCTGAGTCCCTGTGACTTACTCTACAGCAAATTCAGGGACCTCCCCAGCCCAAGGGCTCCTACCGGGCATCTGGTCAGGGCTCGATAATCTATGCACCCCCTTCATTTTACAGAGGAGGAAACAGGCCCAGAGAGAGACAGGCCTTCCCCAGTGTTACACAGCTTGCGAGGCATAGAATTATTGCATTTTAGAGACAGAATGGCTCTTGAAAATTATCTGTTCCAATCTCCTCATCTGATAGATAAGGTAACTGAGGTTCAGGTCAGAAAAGGAGCTTCTCAGGGTCACAGAGCTAGGGGAAAGACCCACAGGCCCTGACTACATGAATTTTTGATTGGTCTACCTAGGGGTCAGAAAACCAGGGCACACAGGCCAAATCTGGCCCACTGCTGATTTTTGTAAATAAAGTTTTATCGGAACACAGTCATGACCATTACGTGATGGCTATGGTTGCTTTGGAGCCCTGGTGGCACAGTGGTTAAGCATTCAGCTGCTAACCAAAAGGTCAGCAGTTCAAATCCACCAGCTGCTCCTTGGAAACCCTATGAGGCAGTTCTACTTTGTCCTATAGGGTCGCTATGAGTCAGAATCAACTTGACGGCAATGGTTTTGGTTTGGTTTTTTATGGTTGCTTTTATGCTAGACCAGCAGAGCTCAGTAGTTGCAACAGAGACTATATAACCCACAAAACTTAAAATATTTACTGTCTGATCCTTTATAGAAAAAGTTTTCTGACCCTGGGTCTAACCTACTGAGATTTTTCCAAAAGCCTGGAAGCTGCTGGCCATGCTCCCAGTGTCCTCCTCCTTTGAGGAGAAAGGAATCTATCCCCACTGTCAGGTTGAGGACCAGCCAGAGACCCATCTCCCCAGGGGGAGACTGGGCCCCAGGAATACGAAAGAGGTGAAGCTGAAAAAGAGGAAAGCCTCCTTCAGAGGGAAGCTGAGAGTCACAGCTCACACTCAGAGAGATTGCAAGACAATGATGGTAACAATAAAAACCATAGTGACTAACATTGGTTATGAGCTCTTACTCTGTGTCAGGTTCTGCTACAGTGTTTTTTTCGTGTGTGATTGAACCCTCACAGCAACCTTGTGAGATACGTACAATCAATACTCTCATTTTGCAAATAAGAAAATTGATGCGTAGAAAGATCAATTGCCATAGTGGAAGCAGGGTTTGAACCCAGGCAGGCTTCCTCTGGAGCGCATGCCTTTCGCAGCAGGATCTGGGGGAGGGGTGGGGGTCTCACCTGGATTAGCAGAAGTCAAGCCCTGACCTTGTAACCCTCCTTCTTCCTCCCTCCATCAAATGTTTACCGATTACCTGTGTGCAAAGCTACTGTGGAGGGGGAGGGAGAGAAATGTCAGGCGTGGAGCCTGTGTCTGAGGAGCCCACAGATGAGTAAAGAGATGGCAGCTACATGAGTAATCACAATGCAGGTGCCCCTCGCTTTTTGAAAGTTCACTTTCGGCCGTTTGGCTTTTAGGAAAGACCTATGTTAGTACCTGTTTCCGCTAACTGAAAGAAATCTGAGGAGGATTTTCGCTCTTACGAAAAGGGTGAAAATAGAAAAGAGCATTCAACAGGAGAGCCACACCCATTCTCGCTCCTGATAAAGTGAGACACTCGGTAAAGTGTCTACATCAACCCGTTCGCCTCCTGTTTCACATTGCGGCTTGTCCGAGCTCCTCCTTTCAAACTCCTCCATCCTTGTTGAATGACCCAGCCCCATCCAATCAAATGCCTGGTGACATATAAACACACCATGCATCATGAGATCCCATCCTCAACTTTTTGTCCTCTGTGCATTTCTCTAACTGTAGGACTCAATTAACATAAATCCCACTCTTCTGCGGGATTTGAACCCCAGCCCTTCAACCCAGCCTCATATGACATTGCCAGCTAGGCTACAGGGCCAACAATCATCACCACCACTACCTCTCAGCCTTCCCGCGTGCTCGCTGTTTTCCTGATTCTGGTAAGTGAAACTATGTATATACATTATTTCTACTTTAGATAGGCTATGTATTTATCATATCATTCCTGCTTTTACTATCTGTTATTGTTATTTTAGGTTTTATGTGTTATTTGGTATGATTTGGTAGATTATTTTTTGGGTCTGGGAACGCTCAAAAACTTTTCCCATATAAGTGAATGTTAATCGCTTCTTCCTTTACCCCATTTCGGCTTACGAAAGGTTTTGTAGGAATGTCCTACTTTCGAATAGCGGGGGAAGCCTGTATTTGGTAGAGACTGGCAATGCCAAAAGAGAAGTGTGGGCAAGGTGTGGGAAATCAAGTTGCATGTGTATTGTGAAACACTATGTGGCCATTAAAAAAATGTTGAGCATCAGGAGCCCAAAATGCCAGTGCCTGGTGAGGCCAGGCAGGTGATGCAAATAGAGAAGTAGGCCTCGTGAAAGACATTAAGGAGAGGTGGGGTCTATGGAGGACTAGCTAGCACATGCTTCAGTGCTAAGTATCAAAATTCAGAATGTTCTAGCACCTCCATGAGCCAAAGAAACTCTCTTTTGGGCCAGAGAAGTTGTGACTCCTGTATTAAGTCGATTATTATTTATTGACATAGAAAGAGGTCCGTAACATATTGTTAAATGTAAAAAGAAGACTACAAAACCATCAGATTAACGTTTTTTGTTTGGTTTGGTTTTAAATATAGATGTCTATATACCTAGAAATATGCAAAGAAAAGGGCTGGAAGGAATGACTCCAAAATTTTAAAAGGATTTATGGTAGCTCTTATTTTTCTTTTGGCTTATGTTTTTTCTTTTTTTTTTTTTAACAATAAGCTTATATTATTTGACTAAGTTTTTGTTTTTGAAGTTGTCAAGAGTTGAGAGTTCAGAGAAGAGCGTGATTAGTCTATACTCTTCCCCAACCCAACCCACTCCCACCATCTCCTGACTAATTCTTGCTCTTCAAGATGCAACGCAAACATCAACTCCCCCAGGGAGCCTCCCCTAGTTCCTAGGGCGGGTTAGGACCCCCCACCAGTGCCCTGTGCACCCCACATTAGAGCCCTTCTTTTAAGTGTAGATGCCTGGTTCCTTACTGAAATGAATACTAGATACGAGCTTCCTGAGGATGTGGACTGTGTCTAATCCATCTTTGCACTTCCAGCATCTAACAAACACCGAACTTGACACGTATTATGTATTTCATAAATATTTGAGGAATCAAGGACTAAATTCAGGGCTGAAAGCATTAGGGAACCTCCCCCTCCCCCCGCCCCCAAAGAGTTCTACACACTGGGCCCCAGGGCTGAGGCACCAGAGCAAGGGGCAAGGACATTCCAGCATTCCAGACAGAGGAGAGAACATGGTAAAGAGAGCCCGGGGGCTTCCCGGATATCCCATTCTACTGGAGTGGGCGGGTGGGGGAATCAGAGGGCACTGGAGTGTCAGCCTAGGAGTTTGGTTGTGATTCCAGGGACCGGGAGGAGCCTGGCCCCTTGCTCTAGCCCCAGCTCAATGTTCCTTTCATCCCCAGCCCCCCTTGCCAGAGCTCGTTTCTGCTTCTTTGGCATTGAAAGTGCTGCTGGCTTCTGTCCTGAGCAGCGTGACCCTGCTGCCCGTGAGTCAGGGGCTCGGCCATTCCTAAGTGACTAAGGCTGTCTACTTCCCGCCAGTTTCCTGTAACTGCCTGAGTGAAGACTCAGCCGTTTATTGTTTTGATGGTTTTTTTTTTCCCTACCATCCAGATTTTTAATATCAACCTCTCCAGCCAGACCAGTGGAGCTGAGTGGGTGCTAAGGAACTGGACGACACACACACACACACACACACACACACACACACACACACACACACACACACACACACACACACACAGGAGGACACACTCACAGTCACAGGAGGACACACAAAAACACATACGGGGGAATCAGAGCCCCATTCTGTTTAGAGAAGAAATGGGGCCAGACAGACTGTGTTCGAATCCTGATTCTGTATCTATCCACTGGGTTCCCTTGGGCAAGTTACTTCACCTCTGAACCTCAAATTCCTTATCTGTAAAATGGAGATAATAATACTTATTTCAGGGGTTTGTTGTGGGGATCAGAGGTAAAAATCTGTATGGCAACTGGCATATGGGGCATTATCCTAAAACACAGCTCCCTGGCTTAGAATGACTTGTGCAGGAGAAAGGTGTGGGCCTCATGCCCTTTGTCCAGCTGTCATTTCAGAATTAAAAAAAAAAAAAAAAAAAAAACAGTTGCCGCCAAGTCTATTCCAACTTATGGAGACCTTGTGTGTTGCAGAGTAGAACTGTGCTCCATAGCGTTTTCGAGGCTGTGACTTTTTGGAAGCAGATCACCAGGCCTTTATTCTGGGGTGCCTCTGGGTGGGTTTGAACCACCAACTTTTCTGTTAGTAGTCGAGCACTTAACCATTTACCCCACCCAGGGACTCCTCATTTTAGAAATGTAAGAGAAAAATGGGTCTCCTAAAGTCCACATTTTAGGAGTTTTTTTCAGATTGTTGATAAGTCACTTAATTCTACTATTAATAGCCAGCATTTTTTGAGCACTTTCTATGTGCTAGGCACTATTCTAAGCACTTTACATTAAGTAATTAGTTTAATCATCCTAAAGCCCTTTGAGGTGTTATCATTAGCCCCACTTATGAATAGAGGAACTGAGGCACAGAAAGATTAAACAACTTACTAGTGAGAGGCAGAGCTGGGTTTGAACACAGATGGCCTAGAATCAGGTGACTCTGTGATGTCTCAGGGGTGTCCCCTGGCCTATCCCTGTCAGTGCTTCACATGCTTTACTCTAACTGGATCGTGATTAGATGATGATACGGTACTGGACACTGAACTCAGCACCATCGAGTTTCATTTCCATTTTCATAGCAGTTGTAAAAGGTAGATTTTGATTGTCCTCGTTTTATCGATGAGGAAGTTGAGATATTAAGTCATGAGGAAACACCCAAAATCAGTTAGTGGCAGAGTCAGCATTTGAACCCAGGCCTCTTCTTCTCAAAATACGGGATAGTCCCAGCACTCCATGTGAAATGACTAGCTGAGTTGGGATCAGAATGACTTGTCTCTTTGAGGCTTATTGACCTGATTATTTAGCATTAATGGCCCACCTCCCCAGGGTTGTTGGAAGGGGGTTGGCTCCAGCCCTTGTCTGGGAATCTCAGTCTGGAACCTCATATGGAACTAGACATCCTGACAGGAGAAATGGGGACCATCTCAGAGGTAGTTAGTGGAGTCTGTTGTGTTACTGAGGTCCCTGGATGGCACAGATAGTTTGCCCCTAGACTACTAATCTAAAGGTTGGCGGTTCAAATCCACACAGCAGCATCACGGAAGAAAGGCCTGGCATTCTGCTTCCATAAAGATTACAGCCAAGAATAACAAGGTCTATTAAGAAAATGTTCTGCGTCCTACTTTGGTGAGTGGTGTCTGGGGTCTTAAAAGCTCACAAGCGGCCATCTAAGATGCATCAATTGGTCCCAACCACCTGGAGTAAAGGAGAATGAAGAACACCAAAGACACAAGGAACGTATTAGCCCAAGAGACAGAAGAGACCACATAAACCAGAGACTTCATCAGCCTGAGACCAAAAGAACTAGATGGTACCCGGCTACCACCAATGACCGCCCTGACAGGGAACACGACAGAGGGTCCCTGATGGAGCAGGAGAAAGGTGGGGTGCAGGACTCAAATTCTAGTAAGAAGACCAGACTTAATGGTCTGACTGAGACTGGAGGAACCCCAGAAAGCATGGCCCCTGGACTCTCTGTCAACCCAGAACTAGAACAATTCCTGAGGCCAACTCTTTAGACAAAGATTGGACTGGACTATGGGACATAAAATGATGCTCATGAGGAGTGTGCTTCTTAGCTCAAGTAGATACATGAGACTAAATGGGCAGCTCCTGTCCAGAGGTGAGATGAGAAGGCGGAGAGGGTCAGGAGCTGGTTGAATGGACGTGGGAAATCCGGGCTGGAAAGGACAAGTGTGCTGTCACAGTATAGGGAAAGCAATTGGGGTCACATAACAGTGTGTGTATAAATTTTTGTGTGAGAGACTGACTTAAATTGTAAACTTTCACTTAAACTACAACAATAAAAATATAAAAATAAATTTAAAAAAAATAAAAGACTATAGCCAAGATACCCCTATGCAGTAGTTCTACTCTGTAACGCAGGGAGTTGCCAAGAGTCAGGAGCCAACTCTGTGGCAGATAACAACACCAGGTATGCCTAAATCCTCCTGAACAGGCAATCAGTGTGGTGGGATCTGGCAAGAGATTCCACCCTCGAGAAGAGCCCCTTGGTCATTTTCGCTGATGGTGTGTAGCTGTGAGATGAGCTTGTCAGTGTCTGTCAAGTCAGGATTCAAGGTTCAGGAGTTCTCTTGGCACAGCAGGTGTCTACAGGGCTGGAGCCCTCACGAGTTCCTAGTTAGCATTTCCTCCAGGCAAGGTGATCAGAAGCCGAGACTGCATTGGGCACAGGCGGAATGGGGTTCCTGTAGGGATGGAAAGCATCAGGGAACTGACCGCTCTCAGGATGCTGTGTGGTGGTTTCACACAGGAATTAGAACACTTCTACCTGACAGGAATATACCAGAGAGGGAATAGATGTCCAGATGGTTGAGATAGCTTGTGATGGCCACAGGACCCTGATAAAGCTGCTCAGGGTAGGGGCAAGTCAGGGAGTGACAGTGATCACCCCAGGGACTAGAGGCAGAGCAATGGGCTCATCCAGCATACAGCATACTCACCCCATGTTATGCCCTCAACATTGCACTCTGCACTCAACCAGATTTGAGGAACGGGAGACCTGAGAGGGAAGAAAGGAGAATAGAAAGAAGGGGCTGGTAGTGATAACATGTTAATAGTAATTGCTCCCATGTGCTTGCTAGTGCTAAGCAGGCTAAACCGTTAACATACATGCAATATCGCATGTAACCTAATTATTATTCCCACTTAACAGATGAGAACACTGAGCCTTAGAGAAATTAGTACACTTCCCAGAAAGGAAATATGTTCTGAGCACTAACTGTGTGAATGACGTGTCAAGTGCTACACAAAGTATTTTACACGTATTACCTAATAAATTCCTGCAAAGACCCTGGAAGTCTGCTATTTATTTTGTCCATTTTTCAGATGAACACACTGAGGTTCAGAGAGGTGAAGATTTTCCCAAGGTCACACAACTAGGATGCAGGAAAATTAGACACAAATCTAAGTTTATCAGCAGATTATCTCTGATGAGAAGTTAGAAGACCTCAGTTTTAGTGGCTGCTTTGCTACTTATATGTAAAATGGAGATGTTAGATTAAATGATTCTTAAAGTTCCTTGTAGTGCTGATATTTTGTGATTCTTTGAGGAAGGAAGAATGCCATGGAGTTTGGAAAACCATCAGTGGCCTCATCTGGGAATATTTCCCTAGCCCCTCTTCTAAACTTGTTGAATGAGGAAGGTCGGGGTGGAGAACAGTACGTTTCCTCCAAGCAGGGTGTACTGGGGAGAAGAAAGCCTCAAGGAAGCAGCACCTGAGTGCAGGTTCAGCGATGTGCCTCTTGCAGCTCAAGCCAGTTGGGTTTTCCCAAAAGAGTCAAGGCTGAGTCGGGTTGCCTTTCCCTTGAGCTGTTTGAGTCCTGGCCAAAGTCTGAATTTTTAGGGACCATAATTTGGAGCAGAGAAAACTTATGCACTGAGCTGAGTCAAGTCCTCTGTGCTGGGGTTACTGATAGATTTTTCAGCCAAATAGCTGACTGAGCCCGTCCAAGAGGCCTGTGGGGAGAGGAGTCAGATGAGGCACCGACGGTCCCTTGGAGCAGCCTGGAGAGCATCTGGGTAGCTCTGTGGGTCTCCACTACCATGGCTGTAGGCCTAGGCCGGAGCCTCTCCTGTAGAGCAGACCAGTGTGGGGTATCAGGAAAGGCCTGGCTTGAGTCCAGTGTGGAGGTGAGCTGGCTCTGCCCCTTTTTGGCTAGGTGACCATGAGCAAGTCACTCAGCCCCTGGGGCCCTAGCCTCTACTCCACAATCCAGCCCAGGCACAGGGCCACATTTCAGCAGTAAATAAATAAGAATAAAGATAATAAACTGCATATTCAACAATATCAATTTATTAAATTTAAAAGACAGACTTTTATTCTGATTAGATTGTCTCCTTTTTTTTTTAGGTATCTTGTTTTTTAGTCTTTATTAAAATATTTTATTTTTGTTGTTGTTGAGAATATACACAGCAAAAACATACACCAATTAAAGTTTCCACGTGTACAATGAAGTGATATTGATTACATTCTTCGAATTGTGCAACCATTCTCATCCTCCTTTTCTGAGTTGTTCCTCCCCTATTAACATAAACTCACTTCCCCCTAAGCTTCCTATCTATTCTTTTGAGTTGCTGTTGTCAATTTGATCCCATATAGATAGATCTTAAAAGAGCATAATGTTCAATGCAGATATTCTTTACTGGTTAAGCTAAACTATTGTTTGGTTTTAAGAAGACTTCAGAGGATATTTTTGATTTAATGATTAAATATTATCTTAGGGAAATAGTTTTGGGGGTTCATCCAGCCTCCATGGATCCAGAAATTCTGGATTCCATAAAATTTTTAAATTTTGTTCTGCATTTTACCCCTTTTGATCAGGATTCTTCCATAACATTTTTAGAATGTCTCCTAATTTTATTTGCATTAAAATATAATTTCTTTTACCAAAAAATGATGGTATATGTAGATAGTAGTAATTTTTTTTTTCCAATTCTCTTACTTGGGAAAACAAAAATTAGTAACCCCATATATATTCCCCCAGTTGTTTTTTTAATTTACTCATTTGTGAAATTCAATAACTGGAAATCACTGATATAGCGTCTCTGAATATTAGTTTCTCCATCTGTAAAGTGGGGATAATAATTAGCTATATTTTCCTTGACATGTTGTTGTGACAGAAAAGTAAGATAATATATAACCTGTATGTCCCTGAACTCGATTTAAAACCAAATTATATTTCCTTTTTATGCTATTATAGCCTAGGCCTACTTACTGGGAATTAGCTCTTGTCACATTTCTGAGAGATTTCACATGTATTCCAGAGAGTGTCCCTGGGGGCCTGCTCTTCCACGGTGTCCCTTTTGTCCTCATGCTGCTGTCTTGGCTGTTAATGCCTCACGTGAGGTCACTGCTCTGTGGGCTCAGCGTCATCACCACTGACTGTGTCTGAAGGGCTCACCTCAGTCCAAGGGTCAGTCTTGGTTCTCTCACCTCTTACAAGAGGAGCAGCACTGAGACATGCCTCCCACTCCTTGAGTCTGGGGCACTCAAAGGAAGAAAAGAAACCCCAAACCAGTTGCTGTGGAGTCGATTCCAACTCCTGGTGACTCCATGTATATCAGACTAGAACTGTGCTCCATAGGGTGTTCAGTGGTTGATTTTTTGGAAGTAGATCACCAGACCTTTCTTCCGAGGCACCTGTGAGTAGATTTGAACCTCCAACCTTTCATTAGCCGCCAAGCTCATTAACTGTTTGCACCACTCGAGGACTCCCCACGAAAGCAGAGCCCTTCTTTTGTCCACACTGTCCCAGCACCTGGCCTGTGCTTGCCACAAAGCAGGCACTCGGTGCTAACTGATTGGCCTCAGGGGGCAGCTCTCAGTGAGGCACTCTGCATCAGGATGGCCACTGCTTCTAGCTTTTCCACCTGGGGAGGGAAAGATGAGGACTCACCTTCAGCAAAACTGTGTTCATCACAGCCCCCTTTCTAAAGTATGTGTGCCCAGGGATGGTGGAAGCGTGGCAGCAGGACCCTGCCTAGGACCCCCACTGTGGGGACAAAGAAGCATGCAGTTACAGAGAACACAGTAGTTCTAAGGCACCAGAAGACCTGACAGCTGGTCCTTATCATTGTCACAACTGGACTCCATGACTTCAACAAGGCACTCCCTTCTCTGAGTCTGTTTCCTCACATAAAGTGAGGGGTTGTACTCGATTATAACATTCAGCCTTTAACAGGCACTTACTGTTTGCCAGGCCCCGGGCCAAATCCTTTATACGCCGTGCAGGGAATTCCCACAGCAGCCATATGGGGTGGCACTATTATTAGCCCCATTTTACAGATGGGGAAACTGAAGATTAGAAACTTTATATAACTTTCCCAAGGTCACATGGCTAGAAAATGTCAGACACAGGGTTTGAACATAGATTTGTTTGTCTGACCCCAGACACTGGGCTCTTACCCTCTCTTCTAATGACCTCCTGACTCTGTTGTTCTGGGAGTTTGAGTCTGCCCAGGACGTTAGAAGGGGCAGCTCAAGATCTAAGACTAAAATGCTTTCTCTCTGGAAGCAGAGAGACAGCACAGGCCTTCAGCCCAATATCTTCTGAAACGTTGGCAGCACCACCAACCATCCAGCAGCTCGCGGCTGAATTAACACGTGAGAGCCAGGAAAAGAGCTAGAAAGATTCCTTATCCAGTTGGCAGGTCTTCGGGTTACTGCCTTCTCTCTCAGCTATACCCAGGTCCTGCGCTTGCGTTTAAATTAAAGTTTTCATTGAAGTATTACAGGTATTCAGAAAAAGCACACATTATACATGTGCAGATGGCTGCATTATCTCAAAGTGAGCACACCCGTGTCACCACCACCCAGGTCAGGACATAGAACATCACCGGCAGTCCCTCTCCTAATCATTCCCTCCCAGGCCCTGTGTGTTTTGATCTGAGGATATTCCCTGGAGCTGTGGAGAAAGGCTGGAATAAGAAGTTAATTTTGAAATTATCCTTTCATCTCCAGGGAAATTGTAAGTCTGCAGAAGGGAGGTGGAGGAGGGGAAGAATCTAACACAAGCTGTACCAAACTCTCAAACATGGCCAATGGCTGCCGGTTCCAGAGAAAAAGCAAGAGTAGCTTGGTGTTCTTGGACCAAACGGCTTTGTCCGTGTGTCCTCGTGTGTGTGTGTGTGTGTGTGTGTGTGTGTGTGTGTGTGTGTGTGTGTGTGTGTGTGTGTGTGTTGTATGAGTGGTGTGGGACTCTGCTAGGTGGGAGGGAAGTGCAGGGCAACTGTGGAGCCCAGAGGAAGAGACTCACTCTACCTGCAGAGTTAGTTCAGGCCTCACTGAGGAGGTCAAGCTCAGCTGCTTCTAGGAAATCCAACTTAGAGCCTCCATCCCTCAGCCTTGGCCGTGCCCATCCCCCGTCCAGACCGCAGCACTCCAGGTATGTCTGCTAGGGGTCCTGCCTTCTGGTTTCTAAGGAAAGCGTGGAATGAGATGAAAGGGGGATGGGGATCCACATAAAAACCTCCCATTTAGCAAGGGTTTCCCCTAGAGTTGGCCCATTGTAAAGCTGAAAGGATCCCATCTAGGACCTTGTAAACCATGATCATAAAAGCCCCTAAGACTCTTGGGTGGGGCTTATTCGTCTTATATTTGCTGCACATAGAGGAACTGGAAGACTCAGTACAGGGGAAAGTCAAGTGCTTAGGCAAGCCCAGACCCTGACCTAGACCTTGATTTGTGTTAATAAAAAAAAACCAAACCCATTGCCATTGAGTCGATTCCGACTCACAGCAACCCTATAGAACAGAATAGAACTGCCCTGTAGGGTTTCCAAGGAGTGGATGGTGGATTCGAACTGCTGACCTTTTGTTAAGCAGCCAAGCTCTTAACCACTGTACCACCAGGGTAATTTTTATCTATTCCAACAAACACTTTAGAAATGGTGAGTGTCAAGTTTTCTGTCCACCCCCACACCACACCATGGGGGAGAGGATGTGCTGACGTCATATTTCTCAGACTACCCTATATACTACACAAAGCTACACCCTGCACTGATATGTCTACATTAATATAACAAAGAAAACCCTCTTCCCAAATGGTATTAGATAACATAGGTATGTCCTTGTTGTTGTTGTGTGCCTTGCAGTCCATTCCCACTCATAGTGACTGTATATGACAGAGTGAAACTGTCCCATAGGTTCTCCTAGGTTGTAATCTTTACTGGAACGTATCACCAGGTCTTTTCTCCCAAGAGGAGTCCTAGTGGCACAATGGTTAAGCATTCAGCTGCTAACCAAAACGTTAGCAGTTCAAATCCACCAGCTGTTCCTTGGAAACCCTATGGGGCAGTTCTGCTCTGTCCTTTAGGGTCACTATGTGTCGGAATCGACTCGACAGCAGTGGGCTTGGTTTTGGTTTTTCTCCCAAGGAGCTGCTGCTAGTTCTAACCGCCAACCTTTCAGTTAGCAGCTGAGTGATTGACCATTGCCCACCAGGACTCCTTATCCACTGGTATAGGGGTTAAGATTTACAACACATATTTTGGGGGGGACACGATTCAATCCAAAACGGAAGACAAAGCCAAAACTTTCTTTCCCTGATTCCTTCCTGGGTAGCACTGTGTTTATCTGGAGGGAAAAAAACCCTCTTGCCAGTAATGGAGTCAACCCGGCCTGGGAATATACAATGAAATGCTTGAAGGCCTGTACACTCTGCCTTGAATTAGGAGAGTGGGGCCGAAAATTCTTTCTATGCAGCTTAGGCCCTGCCTCTGTCTGCTCTGATGGTTTGAAGGGTTTTACACAGGACCAGCAGTGACCACAGGAGAAACAAGCCGTGATTCCGTGGCAGAGCACCGGGGTGACATCTGTGTCTTGAGGTGTGGCTGTTCTCCTACCTAAGAGACATCAGTGGGGTGTGTAAACTGGGGATAATAATTATCTATATTTCCCTTGAAGTGTTGTTGTGACAGAAAAGTAAGATAATATATAACCTGTATGTCCCTGAAGTCAATTTAAAACCGACTTATACTTCCTTTTCATGCTACTATAGCCTAGGCCTACTTACTGGGAATTAGCTCTTGTCACATTTCTGGCCATGCACACAAGCCCACCGGAAGAAATCGCCACACCGGCACAGGGCCTCGACCTGGGAAGTTGTGGGTCTTGTCTAAACCAAAACATTGGCTGCAACTTGTTCCCCAACCTGTGACCTGCCGGTGACTCACCGGGCCCTTCTGTCTACACGTACCCCCTGGAAACCCATGTCTGAGAAGTGTGGTCATTTGACTCCTCCACCAAAAGTTTGCTTTTGTTTCCTTTTGTCTGAGAATACTCATAACTTGGTACTACCTGATGCTAAACACATGAATATCTGGAAACATCTAAATATGCTGTGGTCTATAGACAAAACATCTGTATCTATAAGTATCATGGATTGAATTGTTTCCCCAAAGAAAATCTGCCAACTTGGCTAGGCCATCATTCCCAGTATTGTGTGATTGTCCCCCGTTTTGTCATCTGATGTGATTTTCCTATGTGTTGTAAATCCTATCTCTATGATGTTAATGAGATGGGTTAGCAGCAGTTAGGTTGAGAGGTAGGACTCCATCTGCAAGATTAGGTTGTGTTTTAAGCCAATCTCTTTTGAGATGTAAAAGCGAGAAGGGAGCAGAGAGACATGGGGACCTCACACCACCAAGAAACAAGAGTCAGGAGATAAGTGCGTCCTTTGGACCCAGGGTCCCTGCACTGAGAAGCTCCTTGACCAGGGAAGATTGATGACAAGTACCTTCCCACCAGAGCCGACAGAGAGAGGAAGTCTTCTCCTGAAGCTAGCACCCTGAATTCAGACTTCTAGCCTCCTAGACTGTGAGAGAATAAACTTCTCTTTGTTGAAGCCATCGACTTGTGGCACTTGTGTTACAGCAGCACCAGCTCTCTAAGACCGTAGGGATGTTCTGATCAATGGTACTTTTTGGTAAAGCAGAAACATTTCTGTCTTGTTCCTTATTGTTGCAAAGCCTTCTAAACTTGGATTGTGTTTGTAGCCTTAGTAACCAGAGTATAATGAGCAAATCAAATCTTTTCTAATGCTTTAGCATGATTAATTGTCTCTGCAGGCATTTTTTGCATATCGATGGTATAGGCAATTATACTTCATTCATTCAACCAATATTTATTAATTACTGTATCTGCCGTGTGCCAGGCGTTGTTCTAGGCTCTGGGGATTCAGCAAGGAACAGAAAAAAAATCCTGCTTTTATGGAGTTCATAGTCTAGTGTGTACTTGTATATGTACATGTGGTGAGGGGTGGGGCAGGGTTGAACAATAAACAAATAATGTATAAAGAATATAAATCATACTGGTGGTGGTAAGTTCTGTGTGCTGTTATAAACTTAATGTTTTCCAAACCCAGGCAGAGGGATGCTCCCCCAATCAGGACAAGTTTTGCTGCCTGCCCAGGCTCAGCAGGGCACCTGACCAAGACCACGTCTCCCAGCTCAATAGCTCCCCGGATACCGATGGCTCCCTCACCATTGAGTCAATTCTGACTCATAGTGACCCTGTGGGACAGAGTAGAACTGCCCCATAGGGTTTCCAAGGCTGTAATCTTTACGGAAGCAGACTGCCACATTTTTCTCCTGCAGAGCGGCTTGTAGGTTCGAACCGCCAACCTTTTGGTTAGCAGCTGAGCACTTAACCATTGTACCACCTGCCAATTAAGCAGGGCATTTGGTGCCCATCCCCCACCCTCCTGTATTTTTAGATTCATGTTCTCCCTTTCATTTATCTGCTACCAGCCCTCTCTCCCTGGGCCCTGTGTTTCTCCTGTGTTTGAAGCCATGACTACACGTGACTCTCATCCACCATAGGGTCCCCTCGTGATGGGAGGGCAGGGGATGCCTATGGCGCTGTGTTTTGGGTAAGATAGCAGATGGATTGTTTGTAACGTAAACTTTCCCCATCGTCATGAGGTTGGAGCAATGATAGCTAGGGGAAATATAAACAACAATTTTCCATGCACTTTTTATGTCTCTGTCAGCCAGGAGTGCCAGGCTGACAGGAACAAGGTATTCATTTGTTTGCTGTAATTTGAAGGTGAAATGTACCATAAATACAGCATGGCCCTTCAAAGAGTTGGTTCACAACAGCCTGCTTTAAGAGGCCACCGAAGTCATCTTTGGGGGAAAATAAAACAAAAGGATATTTACAAAACATTGCCCGTGGGTGGAATTGAAAAACCTTTTTCCTATTTATGATCCAGTCCTTTTCCACTTCACAAACATTGATTTCTCTTCCCCACCCATAGCTCTGCCCTTTCTCCATTTTAGGTGGGGCCCAAATGCGTGTGGTTTTCTGGTTAAATAACAAGTGTATCAGTTCCCAGCCCAGGAAAGCCCAAACGCTAGCAACTGGGGAAACATTTGAAGTTACTACTGTGCTCTGGAAGGACAGTTAAGGGAGAGGGAACACTGAATGGGGAACAGGCTTGGTTCTCTTTAAGAAGATGTCTTCGTTGTAACTGATGGGAGAATGTTAGCAAGCTGGACTGTCAGGTTATACTGAGGAAAATAGAAGTGCAAATACCAGTAGGGTGATTCATATGAAATTACCATTTTTTAGTCAAAAATCATTGTTATTGGCAATTTCATATAGTTCAATCTAAAAATAACAAAATAATAGAAGCTACCATTTATTATGGTCCCTGGGTGGTGCAAATGGTTTGCGGTCAGCTGCTAATCTGAAGGTTAATGGTTCGAACTCACCCAGTAGCACTGCAGAAGAAAAGCCTGGCCATCTGTTTTTGTAAAGTTTATAGCCAAGAAAACCTTACAGAACACAGTTCTATTTTGTAACACATGGGGTCTGTTCTGCCCTTTAATATAGAATGGACTCAACAGCCATGGATACCACTGACTGAGGAATCTCTGGATGGCACAAACAGTTAAGTACTTGAAAGGCTGATGGCTTGAGTCCACTCAGAGGCACCTCAGAAGAAAGGCCTGGCAATCTTCAAAAAAATCAGCCATTGAAAATCCCGTGGAGCATAGTTCTATTCTGACACGCGTAGGGTCACCATGAGTTGGAATCAATTTGATGGCAACTGTTTTTTGTTCGTTTATGTTTTTACCATTTATTGAATACTGCCTGTGTGCCAAGCATTGCACCGAGCACTTTACATGAATTACGTCATTTAATCTTCACCTTAACCTAGTGAGGTGGTGACTTAAGTTGGGTTTCCCAGAAGTGGACCCAAAAATGAGGATCCACAATTTGTTAAAGTGTACCCGGGAGAAACCAGTAAGCGGAAGAAGGAAGCTGGACAGGGAAGGGGATGAAGCAAGGATGTTATTTCAGGCCAAGTCCCAGTTTCAGCCTCATCCTGTGGAAGTTTGTCCCACCTCAAGGCAAGCGAGCTGGGTGTCCATGTTACCGCAGTCCATTGGCCACAGGCTGTCCCAGGGGAGTAAAGGCTCAGATATTTGCAGCTCTCTGTATGCATGAGTGAAGTAGCTCCAGTAGCCCAAGGGCAGGCCAAAGTAAGGTCACAGGTGCAAACCACTTGAAGCAAAACACACAGAAGCTGGGGGAGGGCCACTGACAGCCTCTCCCTGCCGCTGCCCACCACATCTGGTCAGCGTACCTGCGGAACCCACTGGAGGTGGGGTGTTAGTTAGTTTTATCATTATTTCATACAGGAAGCAACTGATATTCAGAGGAGTGAGAGTAACTCAGAGTCCCTGGGTGGTACAAACAGTTTATGCACTCAGCTGCTAACTGAAATGTTGGAGGTTCCAGTCCACCCAGAGGTACCTTGGAAGAAAGCCCTGGTGATCTATTTCAGAAAGATCAGCCATTGAAAACCCTATGAAGCACAGTTCTACTCTGACACACATAGGGTTGCCATGAATCAGAGTCAACTCAACAGCAACTGGTTTTTTGGTTTAAAAGTAGTTCTGCTCTGGTTACAAAGAGGTAGGGCCAGAACTCCACATTATTCTGAATTGGCCACTATGTCATACTCCAAATGCCACTCCCAGTGTCCTTGGTGACTGGGGTCAAGGTGGTAGTACCTGGTCCCTTTTCCTTAAATGCGATTTTAGAACCAATTTGGCTCATGCTGAGGGGGCCCACTTAGTGACCGACATGCGTAGCACGTCTAAGTCCATTTAGCAGCAAGCTGGGAGTCCTTGTACCTCTCCAGGCCTTTCCCGCCCTATGGGATGTGCTGTATGGGATCTGCTGACATGTTCCTCCACCATCCCTGGCGTCTTTCCTCCCACTCAAAGGGCTCCTGGCAGAGGCAAGTGTGACCTGATGCTCTCTGCAGAGGTGGCCAGCTGCAAAGCATTGTCCAATGCCACTGCCTGAGGAGCTGCTGCTTCTTGGGTGGATCAGGACGCACACGCCCAGCTATACCAGGCCAAGTGACACATTGACATCAGAACACCTGGTGAGGGGACCACTTCCATCTGCTGCCTCCTTCTCATTCTCCCAGCCAGGTGCAGTCAGTTACCTGCTCTTATTTGGCAGCCCAAGGTGGCCCACACTACGGGAGCTGAGTCAGAGCTTCCTGGCCCAGGACAGGACACAACAGGGGAGGATCCCGACTTTGGATTTGGGGATCGGAATCCACAACCCAGTGCAGTGACTTACTAACTGAAGTGGTTATTTTACTTCTTTGTACCTTAATTTTGTCATCTGTAAACAGGGAACGGCAATACAGTCCCATAAAACTCAGTGCCATCGAGTCAATTCCGACTCGTAGCAACCCTGTAAGGATGAGTAGAACTCTCCCATAGGGTTTCCAAGGCTGTAAATCCTTATGAAGCAAACTGACACATCTTTCTCCCCCGGAGCAGCTGGTGGGTTTCAACCGCTGACCTTTCTTTGGTTAGCAGCAGAGCGCTTCGACCAATGCGCCACCAGGGCTCCTTGGCAATACATTAATTTCCTCCCCCAACCCCCATCTGCAGTTTCGTTTTCCAAGGTTTCAGTTACTCACGGTCAATCCCAGTCCAAAAATATTAAGTGGAAAATTTCAGACATAAACAATTCATAAATTTTAAATTGCACGCGGTTCTGAGTAGCAGTAATGAAATCTCGCGCCGTCTGGCTCCGTCCCACCCAGGAGGGGACTCATCCCTTTGTCCAGCATATCCACGCTGTATACGCTACCCACCGGTTAGTCACTTAACAGCTACCTCGGTTATCACATCGACTATGAAGATATCAAAGTGCGTGTGTTCAGGTAACCCTTGTTTTACTTAATAGCAGCCCCAAAGCACAAGAGTTGTGATTCTGGCAATTTGGACATGCCAAAGTTATTGTTGTTAATCTCTTACTATGCCTCATTTATGAATTAAACTTTATCATAGATATGTATGCACAGGAAAAAAACATAGTGTATATGGGGTTCAGTACTATCCACAGTTTCAGACATCCACTGGAGATCTTGGAACATATCCATTGAGAATAAGGGGGACTACAAGGGACAACTACTGTACTCCAGTCTGCAAAGAATATCAAGGAGCTAACTTTGAAATAAACTTATATGGGTATAAACAAATTAATCCTAACCTAACCAGTTGCCTTCCAGTTGATTCTGACTCATGGCAACTCCATGCATTGCAGAGTAGGACTGCACTCCATAGGATTTTCATGGCTGTGACCTTTTGGAAGCAGATTGCCAGGCCTTTCTTCTGAGGCAACTTCAGGTGAGTTTGAGCTGCCAACTGCTTAGTTAGCAGCTGGACGCTTACCATGTATGCCATCCAGGGACTCTTCAATCTGTAATTAAATGAGATGTTATCTGCTATGCGCCTGGCAGAGTGGGCATTTGAAAAATGTTTGTTCCCAGTCTTTTTTCTACGTATTCATTTCCTGTCACATTACCTGTCCCGCCTTCGGGTCATTGTGTGCATTTTAATACAGCCCAGCTGCCATGATTTTGACTGGGTGCAGGATACAAGATGGAGAAATGTGCCCTGTATTGTCATGTGTTTTGAAGGGTTTTGTCCCTTGTAGGTTACCATCTGAGCTCTGTCAAAGGACACTGGCTGACCTGCTTTTTTTTCTTTTTTCATTGATCTCAACTAATGCAAAGCTAGCACCCTGGCCCTCTTCATTGAATTCCATTATACACCATATGCTAACAGCTCCTTACTCTTGGACAGAATAGCATAAGAGAAAAAGCAAACTGCTACATGACACTGAGATGCTGGGTCATGCCCCCACCCAACATCTTCCTCCATAGATAGAAATGCTGTCCTAGATTTCGGCAGCCTAATTGAACATCAATCACGTAAGAAAAAAAACTGGCTTGCCACCCACGCCATTGTGTTAAGAATAACTTCGTCCCGGCAGTACAGCTGGTCAGAAACTTCCCAGTGTTTCCATCTGGAATTAGGTGTAAGGATGCAGGAAGTGGATTTGTCCATTTTGAGTCTGAACCTGGCGTGGTCTCTGAAACTTGGAAGCCTGTTCAAAAAAACCAAGAAACCTTGCAGTAAACGTCCAAACATTGACTTACCCCCAAGTCTGTCTCTTGTTGTTGAAGCCTCCTTCTCTCTTGTGTGTTGCATGGGTCTCATTTAGTCTGTTTTTCCTGCTTTGTCCAGGAGTCAGTTTTCAATGTTGACTCTATTTACACAGATGGGGGCAAGCTCACCTCAACATCTAATAGTGGAGTCCTCAACTCCCTCATCTCGTGATGAGCAGGATCATGGTTTTCTGCTTTTACATTGAAACCAGTTCTTGGTAGTAGCAGGGTGTCTGGCTTTGGGAAAGGATTGTTGATACGTTAATCCTCCAAATAAATGGAATCACCTATTCATTCAAAAACCGTTTTCAGAGTCCCTGAGCGGCACAAATAGTTAAGCACTGGACTGCTAGCCAAAAGGTTGGTGGTACACCCAGAAGACAGGCCTGGTGATCTGCTTCCGAAGGGTCATAGCCTTGAAAACCCTGTGAAGCAGGTCTACTCTGTACACATGGGGTTGCCATGAGTCAGAACTGACTCAATGGCAACTAATAAAGACAATAACATTGTCCATTTGTGTATCTTCTTTGTATAAATGTCTATTCAAAAGCCATTTCCAGAATACCAGTTTTGTGCCAGGCACTGTGTTAGCTAAGCACTGAGGACTTGAAGCTCAGTAAGACACCTTCTCTACCCTCTTGGGAAATCACGGTTTCATACAATGGTCCCTAACCCTGGGTGCACAGTAGAATCACCTGGTGAACTTTTTAAAAAGTACTCTCTACAGGTATTTTCTTCTTTAATCCTCGCAATAATCCCTTGAGGTGCTGTTATTGTACCCATTTTAAAGATGAGGAGACTGAGGCACAGATTATTGGCATAACTTGCCCAAGGTTAAACATCTAGCAAGTGGCCAAAACAGAATAGGACCACAGGTGGTCTGCCTTCAGATGGCCTGCCCCTACCTCAGCACTGTCCTGCCTCTTCATTCGCAGAAACATGAAAAAGTGTGGCATGTCTGGAAATGGCTGGAGCATGTGGCAAGAGAAGTTGGGAGAGGAAGCTAGGGAGGAAGGGCCTTAGGGACCCAGACTAGAAGACTAGATTTTATCCAGTACATGATACAAATAGCTCCCACCTTTAACAACTAGAGTAGGAAGGCATTAGCCAGGGGGCTCTGGATACATTTCTACACAACAAAAGTAGGTCAATGTCTATGGGAGAGAGTGCTGAGGTGCAGACACTCCATGATGGCAATTGGCTCTGACAGGAGCTTGGTGCTGAGTTGGGAGGAATGTGAGAAGGGTCTCCTGCTCCTTTTCCCCACTGAACTCTTGTTTCCACACGTCATCGGTACCTCTGGGGTCAGCCCTAGAGCAGCTGGCTCTGTGCCTTCCTTTCCTGGAAGCTGTGTTGTCTGCCCAGCACCTGTGCCCACCAGAACCTTCGCCACACCATTGCCCAGTGTCCCCTCATCACAGAGTACAGGGCTGAGCTGAGGAGCAGCCACAAAGCAGCTGAAAACCCATGTCCCTGCCCGCAAACCACCGTCATCTAATCCAGGAGACAGGCTACCTCCTCACACGCAGTAGAGTGTAATGGTGAAACACACCAGCATTGTCCAGAGAGCCTGGGTTTGAACCTCAGCTCTACCACTTACTATTGCGGGCAAGTACCTTGACCTCTCTGAACTCAGTTTTCTTATCTGTAAAATAGGGTGGCCATTCCTAACTTACACGGGTTTAAGAATTGGAGCTATTATTCAAAAGGAACCTCATTAAGAGTGTCTAAAGCCCTCAGTAAATGGTAATCATTATTATGCTTGTTAACTACATTACCATATACTAAGATCCCCTTGGTCCAGAGAGCACAGGTTAAACAGCCGTTTTGTTTTGCAGATGAGAAAACTCAGGCTCAGAAGAGGGCAGTGACTTTCCCAAGGTCACCTGGAATTTGAATAGCAGACCTGGAGCGGGAGGTACTTATGAGAGGCCTCCAGCTCCTACCACCAAGTAGGGGTGAGAAGTTCAACCACTTGGCCACAACCACTCACAGCTTTTTGCCCTGATTTCCTCCCAACATGATGGCACGGACACAACCTTTCTGGAAGGGTTGTGTGGACGAATAAGTTGTCATTCCAAAGTGCTGAAAAGTACTCCACAGGTGCCAAATCATGACTCTCCATGGATTTCAACACCTCTGTTGGCATGCTTTCCTGCCAGATGCAAGCTACATGAGGACAGTGTGCGTGCCTGTGCCTGTGTGTGTGCCTGTGTGTGTGCAGGGGATAAGGACATGGAGGAGGAGGGGAGGAATGCATAGAAGATTCCAGATTTCTAGAAGTCTATTTCTATACCAAGGAACCCTGGGGGCACAGTGGTTACAGAGCTTGGCTGCTAACTGAAAGGTCAGAGGTTTGAACATCTGCTTACATAAAGATAACCACCTTGGAAACCCTATGGGGTAGTTCTACTCTGTCCTGTAGGGTCACTATGAGTCAGAATTGACTCAATAGCACACAATAACAACATTTCTATACCTGAATTCCAGCACACTGTGGCTTAGCCTCCTGTCCTATATGACTAAGACAGACATGCTCACTTCCTAGGGGTTCTGGGCCCTGCTTTCAGCCATCTGCTGAAGGAAGGTGTGAGCAAGGGCAGCTCACCCAGAGTCCCCACCCACTGTGTGGCCCTCAGCCAGTCAGCCCCACCCCCAGCAAACTAGAGGCTGAGTCAGGGATTTAGTCCTAGGCTGCTGATGTCAAATGGGACATCATGGGAAAAGGATGGAATCTGACTCCAAAAATCCACATTCTGGATTTGAATTCCAGTTCTGCTGCTTCTAAGCCATGTGACTTTGGGCAAATTCCCTCTGTACCTATCTGAGACTCAGTTTCTTCATCTGTTAAAAGGGGAAAAATATTACTTCCAAGCATTGTTAGAAAAGATGAAATGAGATCAAACCCCTGGCACATAGCTGTTTTATTCCCACCAAAACCCTGCCACCAGTCACAGTGGCTCTAGAGGCACCTGGGTTACCATGGTGCCTGGGCTGATCCTGGTGTGCTGACTTTAACTGTGGATTTGGAAGAGTCAGAAAGATACTAGTGCAGAGAGACGGTCCCAGAGAGCAAAGCCTGTCTCCAAGAAGAGGTATCTCCCTTGGAGATGGGGCCTTGGGCACCTCAGGCCTTTGCGATAAAATCAGCAATGGGTTGGGGAGGGCACAGCTACGTTTGACACTCCACGGCAGGAGAGTGGATACAGCACCCTGGATAGGTGTGTCCTTGGAGAAAGCAGGCATGCTTGTAGCCTGGCCGTGCAGGTCTCTGAACTGAGTCAGGCAGGGGTGTTCTGGGCTTCTGTTAATCCAGGCCCAGGTGAGGAGTGAACAGATGTGGAGCGAGGCTGCAGTGAGAGAGGCTGAACCTCTTCGGTGCCTCTCCTTCTCTGCAGGAGCAAGGAAAGTGTTTACAGACAGGTTCCATCACCTTCTCTCTACCTGCTTTTCCCTACATGTTCCATCCCAGACACCCCAGTTCTGGGGTTACAGAACCCAGCCCTTGGGGTACTGGAAAGTACCCCGTGAGCCCCTCTCTGAGAGGCAGGGATCCCCACTGGATCCACAGCCTCAGGTTCCGGCCTTTGCTCAGTGTCCTAGCAATGGAAATTTCCACACACTCAGACACACTCAAAACAGGGGGTCATGTAAGATGGCCTCAAGGTAGGCGGGAAAGGAACTGTGGGCTGAACACTTATTCTGTGCTAGCAAATATGATAATCATAATGACAACAGTGACCACGTGTCAGTCACTGATTTAGTGCTTTACACACATTAATTCATTTAATCCTTCCGGTAACCCTATGACAGAGGTACTGTTATAAGCCCATTTTACAGATGAAAACTTAACAGAGAAGGAAGTAACTTGTCCAAGATCACAGGGCTAGTAAGTGGCAGAGCTAGGGCTTACACCCATGCAGTTTAAGTCCAAAGTCATTCTGTTCTTAACCATTATACCCTACTTTATTGCTTCATTTAATCTTCTCTAAAAATCCCAGGAAGTGGGTCTACTACCAACACCAAAAACCCATTGCCATCAAATTCGTTCTGATTCATAGTGACCATATGGAAGAGAGTAGATCTGCCCCATAGGATTTCCAAGCAGCAGCTGGTGGACTTGAACGGCCAGCGTTTTGGTTAGCAGCCAAATGCTTAACCACTGTACCACCAGGGCTCCTGGGTCATATTAGTGAGCTTTTATATAGGTGAGGAAACTGAGGCTTAGAGAGGTTAAGTGACTAGGCCACAATCACGCAACCAGTTAAGTAGCAGAACCCTGTCTATGTGACTCTTTCTACTTCACTAAGGAGTGTCCAAAGGAGCAACTAAGATCCCAAAATTGTCTCTTACCCCCTCAAGGGCAGGAGGGGGAAATGTGGGGCAGAGACTCAGCTCTTCGCCCCTCTGTGTCCAAACCTCCACCCCAAGCACATTGGCAGGGAACAATGAAAGCCCCATTCTTGCCTCACCCCAACATCATTTCTCCAGAGAAGCCTTGGCTGCCTCCACAGTCTAGAGGGTCCAAGTTCTTTATCTGCTAACAAAGCACTTGCCTCACTTAATAATTATACATTCATTAACATGCTTATATAATTATTGTCCATTTCCCAGATTACTTTGTACAGTCCATCAGAAGAGAAAAGAACTTTGGTTCTTGCTAACATGATATTGCCAGTCACTATCATGTTGTCTGGCATTCGGTAGCCCTAAAGTATTGTTTGAATCAAGGAATGAGTATAGCATTTACAATGTTCTGGGCTCATACCAAGCCCTTTGCTTCCATTATCTCAGATTCTCACAGCAACCCTATGAAATAGTTATCATCATTCCCATTTTACTGATGAAGAAATTGACGCTCAGAGAAATGAAATGAGCCCTGCTCAATTAGTCCCTAAGAGGTGAGGTCAGGGGTCACACCCCGGCCTGCCTGACTGCAGTCCAACTGTTCCGTCTTCTTCACTCCACTCTGACCCTGGAAACAAAGAGTTGGGATAAGTGCATGCTGCCAAAGTTCTTCCCATGGCGAAAACAGAAAAAAATGGGGTTGTGGAGACCTAGACAGGATTGGAAGTCAAGAATAAAGGATCAAAGGCAAGCAAAGAGCTAAAACGGTCATGGGGGGGGGTGGGATTCTAGAAGCCTGTCTTTGATAACTCCACAGGAAGTCAGCCTTGCAGGCCAGATGCCTTTGAAGACTGGATTCCCCATTCCCAAACCCAACCCTTCAAGCCCCCCTTCCTCCTGGAAAGGATAAAACCCTAGCAAGGAAACCATTCTGAATGGGAGTTCATTCAACACTCCAAAGTTTGAAGACATAGTCTTTGTGGAAACAATGAAGCCAGGATGGCAATGCTTGGCAGTCTTTAGTGCACCGTTAGGGAGACTAACTTTGTTCAGTTCATATTTGAGGCATTGCCAGACTGCCTTGGGGAGAAAATCCCGATACATTTGTCTTTGAGACGGTGAGTGTCTAAAATTCCTTGCGCAACATGGAGCTTCAAGAAAAGTTGCCAGGCAATTTTTAAAAAAAAAGCTTTAATAGTGTCTTGCCCTACTGTTGGTAAAACAATATCTTTCTAAGTCAAAATATAAAAGAGAATCTTTGTATTAGTTTGTTCTTTTCCATCCATCAAGCTCTGAGGTTTTATTTGCTGGGGATTGAGGAGGTGGGGGGAGAGTTGAGCGGAAATCAACACAGCTGTTTATGTTTAGTGGCTTCAAATGATCTCAAGGCCCAAGAGATCCTCACGGGTGTCTCGGCTTTGTTGACAGTTTTTAGCTCAGCTTTGAGCTCAGCCAAGGGGTGGTATTAACTAGAATTCCCTCTCACATGTGCCCTGCAGAGTTCATTTCAGGCATACTGCGCCCACTTTCCTCTCCATCTTCCCTCTCTGCGGAGAGAGGACCCCGTCTTCAGGCCGGCATCTTTGGTAGTAGAGGCAGCTGGGTAGATCAGCCAGAGAAGAATCAATTTTCAAGTCTCTCTGCTCAGGGGTGGTCTTGGCACTTCTGTGGAGAATGATTCTATTAGGAGCTGCTTTCAGAAGGGAAAGTAGGCAGGGTCTCCAGAGCAACGGTTCCTGGTTGTCTCAGAAGGAGAGGAACTGCCTCTCAGTCCACTTGTGACTCAGTGATATTTAACTAAACTGGATTTTAATCCCTGGTAGTTTAGCAAGGTGTCTGGGAGACCATCTCATCTCTCTGGAATATAAACTAGCTTTATCCATTTTCATATCACCAACATTTGTCATAGTGCTTGGCTTATAATAGGACTTTATGAGTGTTCCTTAAATAAATGAAAAGGTAAACAAATAAAGATATTTCTCTGAAAAATACATAAAATCCTGTGGAAAAGTAAGGTAAGATCATCTATAATTCTGACACTTTAAAACAATGATATAAAATAAGAAGCAATTGGCAGTCCCCTAATTTGCCCCTCAAGGTCCCTGGGGTAGCGCAAACAGTTTGTGATCGAGATTGACTACTAACCTAGTGGTTGGCGATTTGTTTTTTTTTTAATTTTTTCCCATACAAAAATTTATACATACATTGTTATGTGACTCTAATTGCTCTCCACATACTGTGACAGCACACTCCTCCTTTCCACCCCTGATTCCCTATGTCCATTCAACCAGCTCCTAACCCTCTCTGCCTTCCCGTCTCACCTCTGGACAGAAGCTGCCCATTTAGTCTCTTGTATCTACTTGAGCTAAGAGGCACACTCCCCACCAGTATCACTTTATGTCTCTGTCTGAAGAGTTGGCATTGGAAATTGTTTTACTTCTAGGCTGATAGAGAATCCAGGGTCCATGCTTTCTGGGGTACCTCCAATCTCAGACCATTAAGTCTGGTCTTCTTACTAGAATTTGAGTTCTGCACCCCACCTTTCTCCTGCTCCATCAGGGACTCTCTGTTGTGTTCCCTGTCAGGGCGGTCATTGGTGGTAGCTGGTCACCATCTAGCTCTTCTGGTCTCAGGCTGATGAAGTCTCTGGTTTATGTGGCCCTTTCTGTCTCTTGGGCTAATACTTTCCTTGCGTCTTTGGTGTTCTTCATTTTCCTTTACTCCAGGTGGTTGGGACCAATTGATGCATCTTGGACGGCTGCTTGCAAGCTTTTAAGACCCGAGACGCCACTCACCAAAGTAGGATGCAGAACATTTTCTTAATAAGCTTTGTTATGTCAGTTGATCTAGGTGTCTCCTAAAAGCATGGTCCCCAGACCTCTGCCCCTGCTACTCTGCCCCTCAAGTGGTTGGCGATTTGAACATACCCAATGGTGACACAGATGAAAGGCCTGGCTTCTGTAAAGATTACAGCCAAGAAAACCCTGGGGAGGTTCTTCTCTGTAACACATGGGGTTGCCATGAATCAGAATTAACTTGACGGCAACAGTTTTTCTAATCTTCCCCTCAAAAGAAACCATTGTTAACAGTTTGATGTGATTGCTTCCTTTTCTTTCTCTTTATATTTATTTTAAATATGAACTTTTTTACATATTTTTGAATTACATATGATTTGTGAATTACATATGTAAATACATGTAAATATATTAGCAAACTAATTTCAGCCAAGTATACCTATAAATCAGATAAACGCCCCCCAACTAGAAATAAATTTTTTTTTTGATCACATAGTGTATACCAAAGCTCCAAATTTTTTTTTTTTTTTAACATTATCCTCTGGAGATTTTTCATGCCAGTACATCTTTTATTAACACAGACTTTTAACAGTTAACTCTGCCCAAGTACTCCTCAGGGAATCCTGAACCCTGGGCACTGCCTACCTCTTCCTGTGGGTCAGAGATTGGCCCAGTGGATGCTTACCAGGCTCAGTGCCTTGGCAGAGTCAGAGAGAGGCCTGAAAGCTCCCAGGATGACAGCAGTAACCAAAAGAGGAAATGTGGCCAAGAGAGCCTCCAGGAGGATCATAACTCAGTGCCTGGAGGCCCGTACCCACAGTAAAGGTCAGGCTGCTTGATCCCACTCCCAGAGCTGATGGGGAGACAGCGTTTGGGTAATCACCTGGCTACATTTGGGCTGGGTGTAACTTGAAAAAAAAGAAAATCTACTCAGAAAGCAGTAGAAGGACTGGATTTTTCCAGATTGGTTTAAAATTATCCAGATTACTGCCATAGTCTTCACCTCCTCCCACTCTAAAGTGTTGTGAGAGCAAAGCCTTTGGAACACTTCTCAAAGCAATGCCTTTCAATTTGGCTGCACCTGGAAAGCTTTAGTAAGGTGCAATGCCTGGGCCCCACCCCCACAGATTCTGATTTAATTGGTCCAGGGTGAGGCCTGGACATCCTTAGGATTTTAAATTCCCCAGGTGATTCTAAGGTACAACCAAGGCTGCTAAACAAAGTGAAGGCCCGGTGATTCAGTTACCTGAATGAATGTTTAAAATGCAGACTCGCAGATCAGGATTCTAGGTCTGTTGGGGGACTCAGGGATCTGTCCCTTTAACCTGCACGCAACGTGATTCTCAGGTTTCTTGTTTAAGGACCATGGCCCACGTATATACCTTATCTTTAATTCTCACAACAATCCTATGAAATAGGTGATTATTGTCATTTTCATTTTACAGAAGAGAAAACTGAAGCCCAGAGACGGTTAAGTGTCTGACCTATGATCCCACGTCAAATTAAGAGTAAACATGGGATTTGAACCCAGGCACTCGGACTCTAGAGCATGGACTCTGACCACTAGACTCTAGACTCTCAAAGCGCTAGCTATCATAGTGGTAACAATAGAGATGAAATAACTCCCTGCCCCTAGTACCATTAAGATTTGCCTGGGTCCAAGACCTTCTCAGCTCAGGGATCCCGGGTCCAAAGGACACGCTCTCCACTCCTGGCTGTTCTTCCTTGGTGGTGGTGGGATCCTTTCTCTCTCCTGCCTCTAGGATGGCTCACCTCAAGCCATCAGTGGGATGGCAAAACTGACCAATCCCTTTGGTGGGCCACAATTACTCTGTCTGCACAGTCCCGCCCAGTCATTTGGGTGGGAGTTAGAAGATCATGACGTGAAAGGCCACACAAAAGCGATCCATTGTATCACACCCATGTACAATCTTTTTTTGGTGTATGAAAATCTATTACTACGATATTTTCATCATCAAAACTTATGATCTTGGCCTTGCCTTCTTGCCTTTGTATAACACCAAAAGAGAGACATTGGCTGCTTTAACAAAACCTTAAGACAGACTGCAGGAATGTCACCAACAGCATGATCTCTGCAACCAGAACATCCTTTTCCTCAATAAAATTCAAGCAACTATCACTGGGTACAAAGGTTGTAACTTTCTTGCTGTTATTGATTAACTGGACCCTGATATACTTCCCAATGGCAGAATTTGGCTATTTGGCTTCAACTCCTACTTTTTCCAACAGAATTGTCTTTGCATAGGAGGCGCCTCCAAAGCTGGCCTTCAACGCTGTGCCCAAATGGGCTTTCTTGTACTGTTTGTTATGCCACTTTGGGTTCCACTGGTGGCTATGGACTTCCTGGCAGAAGACCTTGACACTTACCCATTCCGCCAGTGCCTATCCCTGATCAAAAGAGAGAGGCAGCATAGGCAGGAGCCACCCACACATACCATCTTGATATTGACCTTTTTTTTTTTTTTCCCCACATTTCTCTGGTCCCAACTCTTTGCTGGACAATATTTTTAATTAAATTTGTCTGATAATCTTCTCCACATCAAATGGGAATACAATTCCCTCCCTAGAATTCTGCAGATCACTGAGTGGGAGGACCAAGATGGGGGGAGCACAGTGTTCATGTATATGGCCACCTGTGACTCTGAATTTCTGTTTCCATTAAGCCCAGGATCTCACTCATGTCTACTTTGTGTCCCTCTTTTCTTTCTTCTGCTCCAAAACAAATCCAGACTCAAAACTCAGCTCTTTTTTTTTTTGGTAACAAATTGATAGCATAGCAGACTTTATTGCTGTTTTGGGGAAAGAAAAGTTTTCCTTTGCCACATGGCTCTGCTTCTTCTGTCCCCCTCAGGAGTCTCTTTGCGTTGTTCCGGCTACTCCATTTTGGGGGGCCCCTCATGCTAAACTTGTCCTAGGAAACTGATGCAAATGGTTTACATGCTGGGCTGATCACTGAAAGGTTGGAGGTTCGAGTCCACCCAGATGCAGCTTGGAATAAAGGCCTGGTGATCTACTTCTGAAAAATCAGCCATTGAAACCCTTTGGAGCACAGTTCTACTCTGACACACACTGCGGGGTGGGGAGGTCACCATTAATCGAGTCAGCTTGATGGCAACTGTTTTTTTTTTTCATCTCTGGGTGGTGCAACTGTTTGTTATTGTTGTTTTTTAAGACCATATACTCAGAGGCTCTCTGTAGAGTAGAACTGGCAAACTTTGAAATTTCAGGCTTGCCTATTTTACTAGTGCATGAATATGGAATGAAGCGATATGGGATTTATATTTCCAGTGATGATTTGTGTCCCACACATCCCTCCCCCCGCTACAGAAGGCAAAAGTAGTTACAGTTCTAATTTTAAATAAGAATGTTTTTCCTCCACTATTTTTATTCTTATTTATATTTAGCCATTATCATATTAAATATAGACTTTCCTCAAACTCTTTGCGGAATGAGGCAAGATGTAATCAAAGGGTTGTTTCCTAGACTTAACTTATTATAAAGGTAGGAAGGTAGACCCATATCTTTTAGAGTTTCAACAAACAAACAGACACAGAGATTTCTTTCCATTATTCTTCAGTTTTATTAGTTAGAAAATGAAATTAATGAAAATAGCTGGTAACCCCATGAACAGCTCACCCTTCTTTGTGCCTCGTTTATCACTGTGTATTTTGCACTGCCTCTGTTAGAGTATTAGTTAAATAATTTGCCATTTATTTCCCTGTTTGTTTCCCCTATTAGGTTGTGAGTTCCCTCGATTTTTTAGTTATGAGAAAGGGCAGTGCTCATGCTGAGAAACAGCTGTTATGTCATTCTTGGAACCTTGAGGGAAGGGAATAAGGCCTTATTCCTATTTGCTCCCCATCATAATGCCCAGAGCCTGGCATAGATGACACTCAACAATTTATTCATTTAATTAATGATTGAAACACCCTATGTCTGATTACTCAACGGCTTACTACATATTTGTTTGATCATTGCTTCAAAAGGAGCCCCTGGGTGATGCAAAGAGTTAAGCACTCAGCTACTAACTGAAAGGTTGGAGGTTTGAGTTCACCCAGAGTCACCTTGGAAAAAAGGCCTGAAGGTCTTGTCCCGAAAAATCAGCCAGTGAAAACGCTCTGGAGTGCAGTTCTACTGTGACACACGTGGGGTTGCCGTGAGTGGGCTCACCATGTGTGGGAGTCGACTCAGTGGCAACTGGTTTACTGCCTCAAATGTCTGCAAACCACAGGCACTCATTCACACATACCCCTCATACTCTAGCACCTGCAAATGGAGGGACCACAGTCTGAAGCTCTTACAAACAGCCCAGAGATCACCATTGTGCATACTGACTTGCGCAGGACCATCTGGAAGAAAGTAGATCAGAAGCAGGGATGGGGTAAAGGCAGGGATGGTAAACACACTTTCTAAAGAGCTGTCCTAAGATTCTTACCCTTGCTTTTTGGTGATCTGGGCTCTCAAGGCACCAGCACAAAGTAAGCGTTTGTGCTGTCTCTAATATGTCATAAACTGCCAACCCATGTGGTAGAAAATTAAGGAAAAGCATGTTTTTGAAAATAAACTAGTGTGATTTTTTTTTTTTTTTTACTCCCAGATAAATCCAAGAATGCTTTGTTTTTTTTTTTTTTTTAATTATTCCAGAGATCCAGAACATTTCCCTGTCTTTTTTATAGTCAAGGGTCTCCAAGAGACTGCTGACTTTATCCCCAGATTCCTGCATTTTTTGTGATAGGCTAAGGTTTAGGTTGTTCCAGCTTCTTCACAGTACTGTCTTCTTGGGAGGTCAGGCACAGCCAGGGAGCCTTACCTCTGATGAAGGGTGGGTTGACAGGGCTGTTCACTTGCAGGTCAGCTCCAAAGCCCAATTCACACTCAACTAATCACTGCCGGCTGATATGCGTGATCGGCCAGGGGTGCAGCTGATGCTTTTTGGTCTAAAGATGGCTCTCACGACCAGGGAGCTGCCGCACTCTTAGAAAGATTTAGCGATCCTGAGAGCTTTGGTAATAAGTTTCAGATTGCCCCATTGCTGACATTTGGGTGATTTTGAAAGTTAAGATGTCCAAGACAGAAGAAAAAGAGAGAAAGGTTGTCAAAGTTGGAATTTAAAATGGTGGGCTGTTTCAACCTTGCATATTTGTTCATAGTTTACTTAATAAAAAATAATAATAAACAGAATTTTTCAAAATCTGAATAGTGTATTATTTCCAGATCAGGTTGCCATTCAATACTTGCCAAATGTATCGATTTAAAATGACGTTCATGTTACACAGCGTCCATACTGAAGGAGTCGCCCTATAGGCCATTTGTATAATTTGAGATGATCTTATTTGAAGAATAATGTAATTATCTCATTTTCCCCCAGAAAAAAATAGCTTTTCTCCCCTTGTCTGGTTATGATGATAAATTATTTTGCTTTACATAAGAAGAACGAGGGTTTATAAGGAAAGATACAAAGGGAGATGAAAAATGTTCCAGGAAAGGGCAAATAAAAGTATTAAAAGGATGAAGAAGCAGGGAAAGAAATGTGGAAACAGTCTAAAGATTGTCTTTGATCAGCCAAAACCTAACCCATTGCCACTGAGTTGATTCGGACTCATAGCGACCCTATAGGACAGAGTAGAACTGCCCCATAGGGTTTCCAAGGCTGTAATCTTTACAGAAGCAGACTGCCACATCTTTTTCCTGCGGAGTGGCTGGTGAATTTGAATCACTTACCTTTCGGTTAGCAGCCAAGCGCTTTAATCACTGCACCACCAGGGCTCCTTCTTCAATCAAAAAGGTGGGAAATTATACAGACTTTAGGTATATAAATCACACAGCGTTAAGGTGAGCACTCATAAGTTCACCAAATCCTATTGTTGTTAGGTGCTGTTGAGTCAGTTCCGACTCATAGTAACCCCGTGTACTACAGAACAAAACAGTGCCCGGACCTGGGCCATCCTCACAATCGTTGTTATGCTTGAGCCCATTGTTGTACCCATTGTGTCAATCCATCTCATTGACGCGTCTTCCTCTTTTTCACTGACGGTGTACTTTACCAAGCATGATGTCCTTCTCCAGGGACTGGTCCCTCCTGATAACGTGTCCAAAGTATGTAAGACGTAGTCTCGCCATCCTTTCTTCTAAGGAGCATTCTGGATGTACTTCTTCCAAGACAGATTTGTTCGTTCTTTTGGCAGTCCATGGTATGTTCAATATTCTTCACCAACACCACAATTCAAAGGTGTTGATTCTTCTTTGATCTTCCTTATTGGTCCTCCAGCTTTCACATGCATATGAGGCAATTGAAAACTCGGAGGTTTGGGTCAGGCACACCTTAGTCTTCAAGGTGACATCTTTGCTTTTTAACACTTTAAAGAGGTCTTTTGCAGCAGATTTGCCCAGTGCAATAAGTCATTTGATTTTGTGACTGCTGCTTCCAGGGGTGTTGATTGTGAATCCAAGTAAAATGAAATCCTTGACAACTTCAATCCTAGAATAATCAAATGTATTTTTAATACAAAGAAAATAATTTTTTTATATTAGTTTTTCATGTTAGCACTGTTTTTCAAATTAGTACACATTAGAGAGTCTTAGAACCCAAGGAATTACCTTGGTAGCAAATATAATTGAAACGTGAAATCAAAAATTGCAAATACATAGCATGTATGCCACCATTTCCGTTTCTGTACCTATGGCAGGCATTATTAATTGATCAAGCAAGTATTACCAATTAAACTAGATAGATACACCCTTAGAATCCTTTTTGGCACCGTGCTACAGAAAGTTACTACCAATTAACCACAGATGAAACCCTTTTGCTCCCTGTGGCTTAGCCTTACTACTCAACAATGTGATCTGCAGATCACCAGCATGGAACTCCTTTAGAATGCAGAAGTTCAGCTTAATTCCAGACCTGCTGAATCAGAATCTGTATTGTAGAAATATCCCTGGTAATTCTTACGCACATTAAGGTTTAAGAAGCCTTGGAAGAGCACTGAGTGCATGATATATTCATTAGGGAAGAAATTCTCAAACTTTGGTATGCATCAGAATCACCAGGTTAAACACTCATTGAAACAGGATTGCTGGCCCCACCCTCAGAGGTTTTGACTCTCTGGGTCTGGGGTAAAAGGAGTCCTGACGGAGCAATGGTTAAAAGCTCAGCTGCTAATGAAAGGTTGGCAGTTGGAACCCACCCAGTGGCATAGCAGGAGAAAGACCTAGTAATCTACTCTTATAAAGATTTCAGACAAGAAAACTCTATGGGGAAGTTCTGCTCGGTCACATAGGGTTGCTATGAGTAAAAATCGACTTGAAAGCACCAAGCAACAACAAGCAATCTGTACAGATTTCCAGGTCTTTCTCCTGCAGAGCCACTAGGTGGGTTCCAACTGCCAACTGCCAACTTTTCAGTTAGTAGCTCTCACAGTTTAGGAGGCTGGAAGTCCAAATTTAGGGTGCCAGCTCCAGGGGAAGGCTGTCTTTCTCTGTCAGCTCTGGGAGAAGGTCATTGTCATCAATCTTCCCCTGGTCCAGGAGCGTCTCAGCTCAGGGACCCTGCGTCCATGGCACATGCTCTGCTCCTGGCTCTTCTTTCTTGGTGGTATGAGGTTCCCCTGTCTCTCTGCTCACTTCTCTCTTTTATATCTCAAAAGAGATTGACTCAATATACAGCTTAACCCTGTAGATTGTGCCCTGCCTGATTAATATAGCTGCCTCTAATCCTGCCTCATTAACATCACAGAGGTTAGGATTTACAACATATAGGATAACTACATCAGATCACAAAATGGAGAACAACTACACGATACTGGGAATCATGGCCTAACCAAGTTGACACACATTTTGGGGGGACACAACTCAATCCATAACATTCCACCCTTTGGCCCTGCAAATTCATGTCCTTGCCACATGTAAAACACATTCACCCCATCATATCATCCCAAAAGTCTTAAATCAACTCCAAGTCCAAATTCCATCCTGGGGCAAAATTCCTCTTCATCTGTAAAATCTAGAATACAAGTTATCTGCTTCCAAAGTACAATGGTAGAACAGACAAAAGGTAGATATTTCCATTATAAATGGGAGAAATTGGAAGGAAAAAAGGGATAACAGGCACCAAGCAAGTCCAAAACCCAGCAGAACACATTACATTAGCTGTCAAGGCTTGAAAATAATCCTCTTCTCTAGGATCATTTAGGCAATGGCTCTGTTCTCCAGACTCTGGGTGCTGGCCATGCTCTCTGGACCCTGGGTAAAGGCCCTTCATCCCTGGGTTTTAGCTCTGCCTTCCAGACCCACTGGGACAGCAACTCTGCTACCTCAAATTTGGGCAGCCCCTCCTAGTCCAACTTCTGCCCCTTGGGCATTGCAGCCCTGTCCCCTCAGCTTTGAGCAGTAGCTCTGGCCCCATTCCCCTGGCACTCATGAACTACAGCCCCACACTCTGGAACTGAATGAGTGATGATCTGACTCTTTGAAACCTAGAAGGCCATGGCCCCACCCTTTGAGACCCAAGAGGTCATGGCCCTACCCTTTGAGACTGAGGCACCTCTGCTTCTCGTGCTCCTTGTCTCTTTAGCTTCTGCTTCCTGGTTCTTTGGCCTCTCGGGCCCTTGGCCCCTCAGGTTGGCCTGGCCCCTGCCCTGCTCAGGCAAGTGTTAACAATATTCTTTAGCTCTACCGATAAGTGCCTGGAGGTACTCCATTCCACCAGGAACCCTCCTGCCCAAAGACACTCAGCTCTCTTGCTCCATGGGTTGACTCCTGCACCATCTGCTACACTGTTTCTCTGCTGCTGCTTCTTGTCATCTTCACCATTTCTGGTGTTACAGTTCTCCTCACTTCCATCTGAGCCCTCACCAGAATTGTCTTTGACATCCATGATTCCACCAATAGTCTTTTCAAGGCAATCTAGGCTTTTACTGTTAGGCACTTTAAAACTCTTCTAGCCGCTACCCATTACCCAATTCTAAAACTGCTTCCAGATTTTAGGTATCTGTTAGAGCAACACCCCACTCTTGGTACCAGATTCTTTCTTAGTTATTTAGTGCTGCTATAACAGAAATACCACAAGTGGAATGCTTTAACAATAGTGAAATGCTTAACCATGGCACTACCAGGACTCCTCTCATAAAGATTACAGAAAACCCTATAGGTCAGTTCTGCTCTGCCACATGGACTCACTATAAGTTGAAAATTGACTTGATGATACCTAACAACAACAAAAGGAGCCCTGGTGGTGCAGTGGTTAAGCTCTCATCTGCTAACCAAAAGGTCAGCGGTTCAAACCCATCAGCTGCTCCGTGGAAGAAAGATGTGGCAGTCTGCTTCTGTCAAGAGTACAGCCATGGAAATTGACAATGGATTTATCAAAAACAGGTCTGGGGGAAGGGCTTTTCTAGCAAGTTCCCAAATGCTGCTGCTGGTGGTGGTCCAGGGACCACACTTTGAGAATCACTGAATTAGGAGCATGGGAATGCTTTGAAATCTCTGCTTGACATTTAGACATTGAAGAGTTGAAGACAGCAATATCTCCCCAACTCTTGGTACATCTGTCAGAACTAGAAATCTGAGTACGAGAGTCCCCAGATTTAATATACGTGACACTTCTTATGACTTTATGGTCCTGAATCTAAAAGACAACTATCCTTGTTCAGAGTAGTTGCCAGCATCATTCATTCATTCACTCAGTAACAATTTGGGTAGCTATTCTGTTCACAGCATTATACTCCAGGCTTAGAGAAGCTAAAGACAGTTAAGGTCTAGGCCCTAATGTCAAGAGGCTTATTCTTTAATTAAGAAGAAAATAAAGAAATACATGAAACAGTAAATAACAAAAGTTAAATAAAGCAAGACAACAGTCCAGGAGGTGGCATCTGATGGCAAAGGGCAGAGTATCAAATCAGTGGCAGGAATCACGTGTGATTTAACTTCAGAGGGAGAGAGGATACTTGATACAAGCTTGTATACAAAAAAAAAAAAAAAAAAAAAACAAATCAAACCCATTGCCAGCAAGTTGATTCTGACTCATAAAGACCGTATAGGACAGGGTAGAACTGCCCCATAGGATTTCCAAGACTGTAATCTTTATGGAAGCAGACTGCCATATCTTTCTTCCATGGAGCAGCTGATGGGTTCAGACCCCCAACTTTTTGGGTATCAGCTGAGCACTTGACCACAGCGCCAGCTTATATACAGGGCTGTGCATTCCAGCCTAGCTAGAGTAGAAGGTTTGTACATAGAGTGGGTAGGAGGTAAGGTGGAAGAGGGAGCAAGCCAGGGTAAGAAGGCAACTTCTCATTTCCTAATGCTGCAGAGGTTGTTTTACACTTTGAAGTTTCCCTATCATGTGGATAATTATAAATCAATTCTATCAACGTTGTGGAGCCCTGCTGGTGCAGTGATTAAGAGCTTGGCTGCTAACCAAAAGGTCAGCAGTTCTAATCCATCAGCTGCTCCTAGGAAACCCTATGGGGCAGTTCTACTCTGTCCTATAGGGTTGCTATGAGTTTGAATTAATGGTACACAACAACAAGAATACATTGCCAGGCACGAGTGCTTAATAGGAGCCTAGGTGGCCCAGTGGTTAGGAGATCGGCTGCTAACCAAAATGTTGGTAGTTTGAATCCACCAGCCACTCCTTGGAAACCCTCTGGGGCAGTTTTCCGCTGGAGGGAAATGGGTTTGGGTTTTTTTATTCGTTTTTGATGCTAAAAGACTGTCATGTACTATCTCATTTAATCCAAACAACAGCGCATTGAATAAATGCAGTCAAACCTCCACCCTACTAAGTGTGGAAACCAGAGCTTTATAAGGATGCATATAAGGTTAAAAGAATATGTCCGATTCAAATTCAGGCATTTCTACAGCGTGGAGGGCCGTGAACCTCGAGGGCTCTGGCCTGCCTCGGTTGCTCCTGAGCTCCCTTCCAGTTTTCACATATTTTGACTCAGCGAGGAACCCACAGCTTCCAAGACCGAGACGAGGGGAGAAATCCTCTGGTAAATTAAAGCCGAGGAACCTGTGGGGCCAGTGCGTCCGAGGCGCGGACAGGGATGGGCTCCTACATGAAACGCAGCCTGGTTTAGCCGGAGCCTGCCAGGGTCATTGAGCCTTCTCCTGGCTTCCTCGGGCCATTCTAATTACAGAGTCTGTGGTAGGTTGCAAGGAGGAGCTGTCTCGGGGCGGGAGGCTTCTCTGGGTATTGTATTTGCCTATAAATACTTCAAATAGTTAAGTGAAATGTGCAGCCTTTGAAAGCTGGAGAGGAAGCTATTGGGAGGCCCCCTGGCCCGCCTGGAAGAGCAGGCAGAAAAGAAGCGAAACGGCTGGCGCGTCCTTTACGCGGGAGACAAGAAGAGGCCCTACTCAGGACAGATGGGGGGCAGTGAGGCAGCGGGCGTGACTCCGGAAGCCTCAAACCGTTAAGATGACCTGAGCAATTTGAAAATGCAAGCACACTTCTGTGGAGCCGTACCCGCGGGGCCCTGGGGCGGGCGTTTGCGTTCGAAAGGGCATTTTTCAAAAGAAGACTCCAGGGAAGTGGGGGTGTCGGCCCGCCGGGAAGCGCGCGGCCCCAGCAGTGCCGCAGAGCCGCCACCAGCCCGCTTTGTACTTGCGGCCAAGCGCGGCCCCAGAGTTTCGGCGGCGGCTCGGGAGTTGAGGCCACGCCCCCTTTGCAGAGAGAGCCGCGGCCGCTGATTGGTGCATCGCTGACCAATGGGCGCTCTGGGGCGGCCCGGGCTGTCAGCGCGCGCCGCAGCCGCTCCGGCAGCGGCTTGTCCTCCCCTGCGCGGAGCCTCGCAGCCAGCGCAGCCTTCCTGGGAAGCGCTGCGGCAGCTCCCGAGTGCAGCCCTGCCCAGCCCGCCAGCCGCGCGTCCCGGTGCCGGCGCCCCACTGCCACAGCCTTGCTGCGCTATAGCGCACGGAGCATGTGCAGACCCGCAGGCGCTAAGGTGCTATCTGACCTGGGGGCTTCTGGGCAGTGGTGACCGACTGTCAGGCCAAGAGAGACCTTTCGGGGGCTCTCGCAGCGCCTCTGCGTCGCGGGTGACGCTGCGGTGCTCGCGAGCAGGGCGACAGCTACCTTTCGGTGGAGACGTCTTGGGCTTAGTGCGCCATCCTTCTCTCCTTCCTCCACTGCTCGCTCCTTCCCTCTCCCGCTCACACCCGCAGCCTCTTGGAGCGGGAGGTGTGCGTCCCCGCCGCTCTCTCCCTTCTAAAAGGACCTCCTCACTTCGGAGATGCAGTGACAAGATAATATGGGCGTTCAAGCCTTGGTTTCCCAGAAGGAAACTTGCAAGAGGCAGCAGCCCCCGAGCACCCAGAGCTCTTAAGCGGCTCGCTCAGGAGGGGCGTGAGATTCGGCTGCAGCATCGGTCCAGGTGGGGTCCGCTGAGCGCAGTCACTAGTCCGGGGCTCTCATCCCGGCACCCCGAAAGCGCGCTCGCCTGCTTCCTCCAAGTTCCCCGACCCGGGGCTTTTTTATTCCGCCGCTGGCAGTGGGCGCCTCGCGGGCCGAGGCCCGGCGCCTGCTTTGCTGCCCGCGCTGCCTTTAGCGGTCGCCTCCGCCGCCGCTACCAGGGACGTGCTGGGAAAACCGAAGCCCCGGGAGAAGATGCCGGCCATCCTGGTCGCCTCCAAAATGAAGTCGGGACTCCCCAAACCGGTGCACAGCGCCGCGCCCATCCTGCACGTGCCCCCGGCCCGGGCCGGCCCCCAGCCCTGCTACATCAAGTTGGGAAGCAAGGTGGAGGTGAGCAAGACCACCTACCCTAGCCAGATCCCCCTGAAATCGCAGGGGCTGCAGGAGCCGGGTGGGGAGGGGCTCCCGCTGCGGAAAAGCGGCTCCTTGGAAAACGGGTTCGATACCCAGGTGAGTAGCACTGCATGCCGGAGCACTTATCTGGGAAGGGTGGGTTAATACTTTGGGGCTGGGGTGGGTGGATGGTACAGCTAGATGCGGAAAAGGGCTACCCTGTGGGTGGGGAGGGGAACCGTTTTCCTTAGGGCGGCAGATTTGGGGATGCACGAGAATAGTGGGCCGGCCGGTGGGTGTGGCCCTGGTGCTCAAGGTTTGCCTAAGGAGCTCCGTGAGACCAGCGGTGTGGCAACGCCTGCGGCTTCCTTCTGCTGGACACGGCCGGGGTGTTCTCAAGAAAGGTGTACCCATTAGAAATGTCAGGTCTTGTATGTTCGTAGGCATGGTTCCAAGAAGGCAGTGTGTGTGTCCTTCTGTCTGTCGGTTCCGCAGAGGTTTTGTCCTGCCGATGAATGGTCTGAGGCCCGGTGGCTTGCTCTTTTCCCATTAGGCTCGACGCCCTAACCACCCCCCCCCCCACCGCCCACCCCCCACCTGGCTGCAAGATTCAGAAAAGAGGGCCTGGGGAAGGCAGTGAACCTGCCTCACTTGGCTTGAAGATGGCCTGCCCCTGCCCATCCTAGGGCTGACAGGATTCCCAGCACAGTGCTGGGGCTGTAGTGTGAGTGCCCGGTGCACCAGCTGAGACAGGCGGCTGGAGACTCCTAGCGTCTTGGCGGGCTGTGGGGGTGGGGGTGGCCGCCATTCTGAGGCGGCTAAGCCACTCCTTCCTGGGTAATAGATTCTGGTGCTGGTAGCTAGGGTGGCTGCGGGCAGGGTTAGGGGCATGGTTTGAAGGGAGATCGTGACTACTATCTTACCAGACAGAGTCCGCATCACCCAATTCGGCCAGGTGACAGACTCTGGCCAGGCAATCTCTTTTAAGGAAATCAGCAAGGGCCAATCCAGTTCTCTTGGCCTCCTGCCCTTCTTGCTGCTTTTTTTCCCTGTTCTGGTAGGAGGGAGTCAGGGCTTGTTGTATTTTCTTGGCAGTTGGTCAACAGGGACTTTTGGGGACAGGCAGACCTGACGGATGTGACTGTCCCCGGTCAGGAGAGGCGGGAAAGCCAGAGGGGGAGGTGGTTTGGGACTGGTGTCAGGGTAGTGTCAACAGACCAGCTGACTTTTTGGCATCCTGACACTGTCTCCACCTTCTCCTGGAGCTTTCTCTGATCAGAGGCTAGAGCTCAACACATTCCTAGCCTTGCTGGTGGAGAGACTGGAGCTGGAGGCTAATTGTAAGCAGACTTCTGGAACTCTGGGCTAGAGAAGGCCCTCAAAGCAGATTAAACTCCCACACCAGGCTGATAAGCAAGCCCCTTGCTGCTGCACTTGCTAAACATTTTTGGAAACTGACAGGTTTGAGTGATGGCATGTGGGAGGAAGGCAAGATTTCCTCTAATGCTTCTGGGGCCTGTCTCTAGGAGGATTGTGTGCTCTGCTCTCTTTTTCTGTTGTAAGCCACAGAACTTGTCCAGTGGGCTTTGAAATGGGGATGAGTGCTGGGGTACAGTGCTGTAGGAGATTTCTCCTTCATCCTTGGAGGTGGGGCTTATAAGGTGTGATGGGTGGTGCACAGGAGGCCAGAATGGTGACTCAGGATGTGACACACACTCTAGGGCTGATGAGGAGGATCTGAGGAATGAGAGGGAAAGTAGAGGCCGAGATTGTTCATATCCAGACAGCTGTTCTGCCCTTTGCCCATTTGACCCTTCATTTAACAAACATTATCAGAGGACATGCAGTGGGCAGACTCTGGAAACCTGATTCGTCACTGTTTCCGGTGAAAAATGTTCTGCAGCTTCCCCCTGAGGGGCTAGCATGGTCCTGTTCCCTTCCTCATCCTTGGCCCACAATTCCCAGATTCCCCCAGTTCCATGCCTCTTTCCCTCAGTAGGTCCTTGTTTGGATGGACTGCTGAGGAAACTGGCCACTTCCCAGTGTTCTATCCTTGCTTTTGCCTACCTGTCTTCTCATCAGTGTGAGGGGTCTCTAGCATCGTTTTCCAGGGGCAGGGGGCTGACTCTTGTTCTTCTTACATACCCATCCTGGTATCACATTGACTTTGGCAAAAGGGATCTTGCCTTCTTTGGACAGCCCACACTGACTTATGTGGTGCCCACTTAGCCTTCAGGAAAGTCTCCCAATTACAGCTTGAGAACTGTGTCTGAATCTGGTAGTTCTCGGACCCAAAAGCTGGTATATATATTTAGAGGATATTCGGGAAATGAATTAAATGGCAAATGATGCCTGTCTCCCCTTTTATTCAGTGGATTTTTGGCAGGAGACTGGTTGTGCAGTGGTTAATAGCGCAAGCTTTGGAGTCAGATGAGTATTGTTCATGTCCTGTCTCTGCCATGTACTAGCTGAGTGACCTAGTTGATTAACCTCTCTGGACCTCAATGTTCCCATCTGTAAAATGGGCGTAAACAACCACAAGGATTGTGAGGATTCAGAAAAGCAAAATATGTGAAGTGTTGGGTGCAGTGTCTGGCAAATGAGAAACATTAATCAAATTAATTATTTGTGTTACTAACCCAAGAGCTAAGCATGTTGAACCTAGATCTAAGAGCCTCTAAGTGAGAAAAGACATAGATTATACTTGGGAAAGTGTCAATTGGTCCACAAGGATTTATAGAGCATCTATCATGTGCCTGGTACAGTGCTAGCCACACTGGGAAGATGAAGGAAGGGCAAGACCACTTGTTGAGTGCCTGATATGCCAGACTCTTTACATATGATCTCATTCCATCTTCAAATAACCCTAAAGCAGGTGTGCCACATCCATTTTCTATAACAATTGCAATCTAATAACAACAATAATAATGGCAAACACATAGCACTTCTTATGGGCCAGGATTTGTTCTAAGGATTTTTGTAAAATGGCTTATTTTATCCTTACAACAACCCAGTGAGGTAAGTGTTATCCCCATTTTACACACGAGGCTACTGAGGCAAAGAGAGGTTTAGTAACTGTTAGTTTCCTACAACTGCCGTACCAAAGTACCACAAACTGGGTGGCTGGAGGGAAGCTGGTATCTTCCTGTCAAAAAGGTGATGGTCAGAAAGGAGCAAAGGCTTTGCAGTCAAAGGACTGGATTTGCATGCTGGCGTCCTGGTGGATATGAATTCTGAATGTACAGGTGATTGTGAGGAGCTGGAGAGATGGTATCCATGAAGGACCGGGTTCACAACAGACCCTTGGGAAATGAGAGTGATTATTATTATTAGCTTAGGTTGAACATATTCAGCATGGTCATTACAAGAAAAAGGAGGTGGTTCTCATGCCCTGTGGTGTTATGCACAACTCTCTTCAGCCCGTGACAGCACCTTTATCCCTAAGCCTGCTTTCCATCTCCATAAAGTATAAAATGACCTAACTCATCTACCAGTAGCTGTTAGGTACGGCTCCCCTTTCAACCCCTCAAGCGCCTCACCTTGAATCTTTCCCACAAACCCACAGCTGAGTCTCGACCCCCAGTGGAGGAAACGGTGCTCTGCAGCAGCACATCCTTCCTGAATTCCCTTCCTGATCCTGGGATACCTGGGCCTTCCCTCCAAAACTAACGTTTATAGCGTCTGCTCTGTTAGCATGTCATATAAATTATGACCACATGTAAAGGTTTGTTTAAGAGACATTCTCTGTGTTAGCTCAGAAACCCTGTCCGGCTAACCTTAAGATAAGGAATGCTTGTGAGTGATTTTAGGGGAAGCTATAGCTAGCTATTTTAAAGAAGCTGTTGCCGAGAGAAAAAAAAAGTATATAATACTTTGCTATTTCCTGTTTTTAGGAGCTAGTGTTCAACTTGCAACTCATTTCTTTAAAAAAGTAATTAGAAGTGATTGAAATCCTCTGTGGGTGTCTTAGATGTTTAAAAGAAAACAAGCACAAGGCCCCTGGGAAGCGAGCACAGCTCCAAGCATACAACCTGTTGCAGCTTTGCCCCACTGTGTTTTGATTAGAACCCTCGCTCCATCATCAAAATTGATTATGGCTTTGATTAGTGCATTTTTCTGCTATTGTGTTATTCCCTTTCTTCTCTTTCTCCGTTCTTGGAGGGTATTGTGCAGCATGGTTATCTGCCAACATGCAAGAATGTTTATAGTTCACATATTATTGCTTGTTCCATGGGTTAATTTTCTAAAGACACTTTAAGGGTGGCTTATTTAGGGTATCATTACGTGTGTGTATATATATGTGTATAAATACATCTACCTCTGGTTATGTGTATATACATATATATACATACACATGTACAAATATATACACATGGAACAGCTTAATGAGGACATGTAAGCACACACATCAAAGACGAGGCTGGGGGAGTTATGACCCAATTTCTAGCTTTCAGAATAGCTAGGTTTGCTTCCCACTTCTCACGTTTTCTTCCTGTGTGACCAAGACTGAAGCACCAAATCACTGTGTCGCATTTCATTTACATATAAGACATGAGGGATGTAACCTTGACAGAGATGTTTTCATCGGGCCTTAGTGAAGTTTCTGAAGCCAGTCTGAAAAAGCCAAACCAACCAGTGAGATTTTGTCTTAAGGTCAGAAATTCCTATAACTTAGAATCGGCCTCAGCAGCAGGGAAGGGGGCATTTATGGAGCATCTACTATATGCCAAGTAGTCTGCAGTGTTCTTTATATATATCATTTAATTTGAGGCATAAGAAGCCATGTAAAATGGTGGACGTTATCAACTGGAGGCAGTGTTACATGGTGCATTAGGCTTCATTGAGAGACAGACCTAGGTTTGAACCCAGGCTTTGGGCAAGTTATTTAGCATCTTGGAACCTCAGCTTCCACATCTATAAAGCAGAAGTGATAATACATGCAGGTTGGCTGTGAGGGTTCAGTGAGATAATACAAGTACATTGCTGAGCACAGTGCAAGGAATATGTGCTATTGCCTGTTTTTATTCCCCAAAGTCAGAGCCAGCTTTGGAAAACAGGTCTGCCTCACTCCAAGCCCAAGTTTTTTCTGTTCTACCTCACTGCCTCCCAAGTGGACAGTTGATTGCACGGAAGGACAGATGGCTTGCTTGCATTGTGAAAGCCAGGGGCATAGCAGGGCTTTTGGTTAGATGATTGGGGACAAGGGTAAATTAAGAGCAATAACCAGACCTCCAAGGAGGTCATGTCCAGAGACATTAAAGAAAACCTTCACATTTTGGTGCCATCTCTATAGCACCAGTCAAGCTGAGGGGGCTGCTGCAAACCATAATTGTGAGGAGCCTCCTTTGTACACCCAGTCTGAGCCAGCACTGTAAAGTTGGTTGAGTGGAGCTGGCCAATCTGATGGAACAACCCAGGACAGGACCAAGAATGGAACAGTTCCCATTGATTGGGTCCTTTTTTTTAATTTTTTTATTGTACTTTAGATGAAGGTTTACAGAACAAACTAGCTTCTCATTAAACAGTTAGTACACATATTGTTTTATGACATTGGTTAACAACCCTATTACAAGTCAGTACTCTCCCTTCTCAACTTTGGGTTCCCTATTACCAGCTTTCCTGTTCTCTCCTGCCTTCTAGTCCTTGTCCCTGGGCTGGTGTGCCCCTTTAGTCTCGTTTTGTTTTATGGGCCTGTTCAATCTTTGGCTAAAAGTTGAACCTCAGGAGTGACTTCATTAGTGAGCTAAGAGGGTGTCCAGAGGCCACAGTCTCAGAGTTTCTCGTGTCTCTGTCAGCCCAGTAAGTCTGGTCTTTTTTTGAGTTAGAATTTTGTTCTACATTTTTCTCTAGCTCTGTCCGGGACCCTCTGTTGTGATCCCTGTCAGAGCAGTCAGTGGTGGTAGCCGGCTACCATCTAGTTGTACTGGACTCAGTCTGGTGGAGTGACTGGGTCCTTTTAATGGATCCTTAAAGGAGCCCTGGTGGCAAAATGGTTAAAAGCTTGGCTGCTAACCGAAAGGTTGGCAGTTCAAACCCACCCAGCGGTTCCATGGGAAAAAGACCTGGTGATCTGCTGCCATAAAGGGTACAACCTAGAAAACCTTTTGGGACAGTTCTACTCTGTCACATGGAGTGTCTATGAGTCAAAATTGATTTGACAGCACCTAACAACAACAATGGAGCCTTATGGTTTGAAGGCAGAAAGAAAGTCCTCTTCCCTGGCAACTAGCATGGTTATGATGGGAGCTGGACACGAAGCCTTGTGATCAGTTTGGCCATTAATGTGCCCCCAAGGCATGGCCAGCTACCCAGTGGTGTTTCATAGCCACAGGACCTACTTCAATGGTGACTTTGTCTCTTGGTCACAGTGTTCCAAGGGGATGCACTATGTGTTTGTAGAATATCTTGGGCAGAAAGGGCCACGTGATACTGGGAACAAAACTTGGCCAAGCTTTTGTGGTTTAGTTCACACAAGACAATACTGAGTGACACAAAGGTTTTTGCAGGAACCCCAAGTCGCCCACACAGAACTGAAAGAGTGACTCATGACTTACTGCTTCTTTTCCCAAGGAAAACAGAGTCTCTCTCTTGTGTTTTGCAGACAGTGGTCCTGTAGCCTGAGAATACTCTGGCTCTCTTTCCAAGTGAAACCTCATACCTTCAATGAATTTTGGGTTGGTCCAGTACCCCCATCTAAGTGGGAGGGTAGAAGACAGAGTGGAAATGGGAATCTCATCAAGATAGTTATGAGCCCACCTCCTAGGGTTCTTTTGGGACCTTTGAACAAAATTAGTTACACATGGCAGCATGGTGCAATAAAAATAATTATAATAATGGTGACTGACACTGATTGAGCACAGGTCCCATACCGGCATAATGCAAAGTACCGTTCATGTACCGTTTCATTTAATCCTCACAACATTCCTATGAGGTATGTTACTTCCTGAAGGAAAATAGAAATGACAGTTCTCAGAGTCAGCAACTTTGGTTCTAGTGCTCTCTTTGGCACTTTGCTGCATGTTTTTCAACAAATCACATTGTCTTTCTAAGCTTAGTTTGCCTCATTGGTAAAATGGAGAGAATAATACCTGATCTGTCTTCTTTGAAGAGTTATTGTGAAGAAGGATAGATGAAATTATTATGAACAAGACACTGAGTTAAAAATGTATAACCTAAATACCCTCTGAGAAAACCAAGGGTGAGTTTAAACTACTTTTCCAAGTAGCACAGCTGGTAAGTGGTAGACCTAGAGTATAAACTCAGATCCTTTTTGCTCCAAAGTCAAGGTTCTTAAATTGCAAGTGTGAAAGCCCTTTAAAAAATATCTGAGAAGGCATTGTTAATACTGATTCAAAGTAAATTGCTTTAAAATTTCCTTTGGATTGATATATTTGCCATTTTGGCCTTCCCTCCTGTTTGGAAACAACATTCTTTTCTTTTTTTTTTAATTGTGCTTTAGATGAAGGCTTACAGAACAAACTAGCTTCTCATTAAACAGTGTATGTATTGCACAACATTCTTTCAATATTAAATAAATATTACTTGCTTAATAATATCCAGGAGCCCTGGTGGTACAGTGGTTAAGAGCTCGGTTGCGAATCGAAAGGTCTGCAGTTCGAATCCACCAGTCACTCCTTGGAAACCCTGGGCAGTTCTATTCTGTCCAGTAGGATCACTATGAGTCAGAATTGACTCAGTGGCAATGGGTTAATAATATCAGTTAAAACCCTCTAGGATATGTAACAGTCTAAGTCCTCTGAGGCCGCAAAGCAATAATTACTTTGCCCACTAAGTGTTATCACTGGTCATAACTGACAGGACTGGCTCAGAACAGAGGAAGGGAAAAAATGGGGAATTGAATTCAAAATCGTTTGTTGACATGAGGAAGCAAACCAATAATCCTAGATTATGGAATTGTCTCTTTTAAAGCAAGAGGCCTGGGATCTTCAAAATTGTCAATATTATAAGAGACAAATTAAGAAGGCAGGTGGGAACTATTTTAGAAAATGATATCAAAGAGATATCACAACCAAACCCAGTGAGAGATCCTTGACTAGGTCCTGGATGGGCAGAACCACGAAAGCCAGAAAGGTCATTTTGGAGACAATTAGAGAAATTTGAAGGTAAATTACATAAATAGTATCATTTTATCAATGTTGATGTTATTGGGGATATGTGAGAAAATGTCCTTTTTCTTGGGAGATGTATGCTGAAATATTTAGAGGGAAGTGTTTTGATGTCAGCAACTCATTCTCAATTGTTTCAGGAAAAAAGAAAGGTGAGTATATCTATAGAGAAGGAGACTTGGTGATGCAGTGTTTAAAGCTCTTGGCTACTAACCAAAAGGTTGGCAGTTTGAACCCAACAGCTACTCCACGGGAAAAAAAGATGTGGCAGTCTGCTTCTGTAAAGATTACAGCCTTGGAAACCCTGTGGAGCAGGTCTACTCTGTCCTATACGGTCTTTATGAGTTGGAATCAACTTGATGGCAACAGTTTTGGTATCTCTGCAGAGAGAAGAAAGCAAATGTAAAGTGTTAATGACTGGTGAATCTAGGTGAGCAACATACATGCAATTCTTTCAACTTTTCTCTACGTTTGAAATTTTTCAAAATTGCAAGTTGGGAAATATAACAAAGCCCTGGTTGAATAGTATATGTTACCAATCCCTTTGACACCCATGGTGTACCCATGAGAATGTAAAAGAAATAGGATTTTTCTTTTTTTTTTTTTTTTGTCAACTTGCTTGTAATCACCTGGCCAAGTTTGTTTCACTAGGTTTAGGATCTGGACGCCTAATCTACTTTCTGGTTTAGTGTGAGAATCTGGGCTTAATTCCCTGTTCTTTCATGAGAATGGTTGCTGACATTTTATGGAAATTACAAGATCCAGTTTGATTTGGTAATCTTTTATAAGAATCTAATATCTTTCCAAGGTTGTAAATATAAAAGAATTTTTTTTTTAAAATGTAGAACAAAATTCTAACTCAAAAAAAAAAAAAGAGCAGACTTACTGGCCTGACAGAGGCTGGAGAAACCCTGAGAGTATGGCCCCTGAACACTTTTTTAGCTCAGTAATGAAGTCACTCCCAAGGCTCACCCTTCAGTCAAAGATTAGAGAGCCCATAAAACAAAACAAGACAAAAGAGGCACACCAGCCCAGGGACAAGGACTAGAAGGCTGGAGGGGCCAGGAAAGCTGACAATAGGGAACCCGAGGTCGAGAAGGGAGAGTGTTGACATGTTGTGGGGTTGTTAACCAATGTCATAAAACAATATGCGTACTAACTGTTTAATGAGAAGCTAGTTTGTTCTGTAAACCTTCATCTAAAGTACAATTAAAAAAAAAGATTTTTTCTTTTTTTAAAGAAAGGGAAAAAAAAATTTAAACTGCTGGTTAAGCCCCTCCTACTTTAGATACTGAGAAGGTAAGGAGTATGAGTGGAAGCAAACTCTTTTCTCTGCTTCAAACCTCTTTCTGTCTCAGCTATTTAGGTCTATTTTCTAGCTGTTCATCCTCTTCACCCTTTACCCATTCAAGTTAAGGTTTAGTGTCACCTCCTCCAGGAAGCCTTCCATCACTACCATGGCCAGAATGCAGTGTTTCTCCTAAGTGCTCACATAGCCTGCTCTGTAGTCCCCACAGCCTGGACCATGACTTCCATGAGGTCAGGGATGTCTCTATCTTGATCCCTGCTGGTACCTAGCACAGGGTCTGCACATAGTAGGTATTTAGTTAATATTTACAGAAGAAAAGAAGGGCAGGGAAGATAAGAGAAAGAACTGAGAAACAAAGGTGAGGAAAGTGGATATTGAGCACCATCTATGTGCATGAAGCTGTGGCTATATCATATGGATCCTATAGAACTCCCACTTGAAATGTGAAGCAAGAAGATCAGGTGATGGTCGGTGGCCAAGTGTAGGAAATACAGAGTGGGCAACCTGAATACTGGCAGAGCTCAATGTCAAAGCTCTCCAACACAAGGTCTTAGGCTGGGTAGAGGGAGGAGGCAGACTCCTTTACAAAAGGCTGTTTACAATGTCCAAACTGTTTTGTTGTTCCAAAGGAAGAATATCTGTCAGGGTGTGAAAATGGCAGTACAGTAGACTGGAAAGGTTGACAGGAAAGAGAACACCACGGGCTTTGGTGGGAAGGGGGACCTGAAGAGGGTTCTGAAGCGTTTTGATTGGTCAAGAAAAGACGAGGGTTTAGAGAGGCCTAGGACGGGATAAGAATCCCTGGGTGGTGCAAATGGTTAACACACTCAGCTGCTAATCAGAAGGTTGGAAGTTCTAGTCTGCCCAGAGGCACTTTGGAAAAAAGTCGGCCATTGAAAACCCTGTGGAGCACAGTTCTACTCTGACACACATCAGATCGCCATGAGTCAGAATTGACTTGATGACAGCTGTTTTTTTTTTATTTTTTTTATTTTAGGAATAGGTCGAGGCTCCTACGAATAATGACCCCAGCAACCATCTACGTGCCATTAACGTAAATTTGTCTCATTTAATCCTCCCACTGACTTTCTAAGCCAATATTATTGATCTCGTTTTATCAGAGAAAAGAAAAACGAGGAGTCAGTGAGGAGATTAGCCTGAGAGAGATTGAGGGACTCGTTAAAGTCCACAGTTAGAATGGACTGGGGAAGGACTTGAAGCCAGGTCTTTCTGGTTCTAAAACCTGTGCTCTAACCACCACCTTCTTCTGCCAGTAATTGGAGCAGGCCTGAGTCCCATGCTGAGGTGCCCTTTAGACAATCAGACCTCTAAACCCTCTTCTTGGAGCCTGCCCCCCGTTTTCATGGCCTGGCCCTCCTCACTGTCTCCTTTGAGTCAGGCCTCCTTTGTCTGCCCCAGCCTGTCCCCAAAAGTTTCATGTTTATGGAAAGTGGAGCCCCATTTGGTTCTGCCCACATCCTGCTGTGATCTGGCTACCATCTCCTTCTCCCATTGTTGTCGCTGCTGCCCCCCCAGGTCACCTCTGTGTTGTGGGGCCAGCAGGGCCTACGTGTCTGACAGCTGGAGGACCTCCTTCCCGGCCCTCCTGCCAGACGCTGCTCTGCTGCAGCTCTGCAGAAGGTCCCCATTTCATCCTGAATTGCTTTGATTCTTTTCAGACCTGAGAGTGACGCACGTTTACGTCAAAATGTGTGGGCTGCAAGTGTCCCAGAGCCATCAGACCTTCCGGTATGTGAACCTTGCTTGTTGGCTCTCTCTGGACTAAGGAAGGCAGGTACTGGTGGAGTAAACACCACTAGATGACCTGATGATGCAGTGGTTAAGTGCTGGCTGCTAACCGAAAGGTCAGCGGTTTGAACCCACCAGCCACTCCACGGGAGAAAGATGTGGCATTCTGCTTCTGTAAAGATTTACAGTTTTGGAAATCCTATGGGGGCAGTTCTTCTCTCTCCTATAGGGTCTCGATGACTCAGAATTGACTCGACAGCAATGAATTTGGTTTTTGGTTTAGGCAACAAAACCAGATTTAGAATTATAAGTCTTTGGTTGTTGGGTTAGTGATGTGGACTAAGTCTCTAAGGAATGGAGACTTGGGACATCTGAGCTGGTGGAGACCTTGAGGCCATCTATTCGGATAGCTCCATTGTACAGGTGGGGCAACTGTGGCCCTGAGGCCATGTGACTTGCCCAAGGCCACCCAGCTCGGTGGAGCAGAGCAAAAACTGGAGCCCAGTTCCGCTGACTCCTTATCCAGTTTTCTTTCCACCACACTCATGGTGATCAGATGTTCTACTCTAGGGCCTGATGGTTTAAAGAATTGGAACCAGCCCTATGCTGTGTTCATTTCCCTTCCTTCTACCAAGTAAGTAAGCTGAGTTTTCATAATTCCTTCATATTAGAAAGCTTTTGCATTTGACTCAAAGAGTCAGATAACTAGGACCTCTGTGTGGATGATATAAATGTGGAAACAGGCTACCATTGAACAACTCCCCTGGGTCAGACACTATACAGATTGTCTCATTTAAGCCTCACGACTATCCAGGAAGACTGGTGGTGTTGCATCCCTTTTAAGTATGAGGCTCGGAGGTCAGTAACTTGACCAAGACCACATGGTTGGTTAGTGGTCGAGCCAGTATTGGAGCTCTCTGGTTTCAAGTCCATGCTCTTTCTGCCCAACCTCTTAAGACCAAAACCAGTTGGTGTTGATTCTGATTCATGGTGACCCCATGTGTTTTAGAGTGGAACTGCTCTTAGGGTTGTCAGTGGCTCTAACCTTTTAAACACATGGGGCTGCCATGAGTTGGAATCTACTCAATGACGAGTTGAGCTTTTGGAAGTAGATTCCCAGATCTTTCTTTCTAGGTGCTTCTGGGTGGATTCAAATCGCCAACTTTTTGGTTAGTAGCCAAGCACTTAAACATTTGCACCACCCAGGGACTCCTCCCAGCCTTTTAGACGCACCTACCCCCATCCCCACAAACCAAAAGTCAGAGAGACCTTGATTAAGATCCTACCTCCATATGTATTTACTAGCTGTGTAACTTCTCCAGTGCAAGTGGAGGACGTGGACTGTTGTAGATTCTCAATAAATAGTTGTTGAACTGCAGCTTGGACAAGTCAGACATATCAGGCCTCAGTTTCCCCAGGAAGAATAATAGCATGTCAAAGGGTTGTGCAGATTAAAGTAGTTAGTGTGTGTAAAAGTGCCTGGCATGGGGTAGATAAGATCACTGCCATTTAGTGAGCACTTAACTGTGTGCTGGAGCCCTGGTGGCATAGTGGTTAAGAGCTCAGTAGCTAACCAAGTGGTCGGCAGTTCAAATCCACCAGCTGCTCCTTGGAAATCCTATGAGGCAGTTGTACTCTGTCCTGTAGGGTTGCTATGAGTTGGAATCGACTCAGCGGCAACAGGCTTTGGTTAACTATGTGCCAGGAACTGTTTTAAACATTAAAAAAAAAAATTTTTTTTTAATTAAGGTGTGAGTCACATAACATACAATGAACTATTTTAAAGTGTACAATTCGGTGGCATTTAGTACATTACAGTGTTGTACAACCACCACCTGTATCAAGTTCCCAGACATTTTCATTACCCCAAAAGAAAGCCCTGTACTCATTAAGTAGTCCTTCCACATTTTCTCCTTCCTCCCCTCCCCCAGAAACCATGGTCTAAGCATTTTATGTGGATTTTCTCATTTAATCATCACAAAAGCAATAACCTCGGAGGTAGGTACTTTTGTTATTGTTTCAATTTTACAGATGAACCAAGGCACAGAGAACATAAGCAACTTGCCCAAGGTCACCCACCTAGCAAGAAGCAGTGCCAGGCCTGCCACTCAGGCAGGGACTGCAGAGCCTGTATCCTTAGGCCACCTGAGCTCCTCCCTCTCTGCTGTGTCTACTAAACCCAAATCTAGTTGAGGGTGGTGAAGAGAGATGTGTACAACTTAGGGCACAAAGAGGGAAAAAACTTGTTTAAGGTCCTCCAGCAAGTAGAGGTAGTACAACCCAGCTAGACTTGCCTTTAAGGAGTCCTTGGATGTGCAAATGATTAAGCATTAGACTACTAACCAAAAGGGTTGTGGTTCTAACCCACCCACGGGCACCTTGGAAGTAGGACCTGGAGATCTGCTTCTGAAAGGTCACAGCCTTGAAAACCCTATGGAGCACTTCTACTCTGCGCAGATGGGGTCGCCATGAGTGGGAATCGACTTGTCAGCAACTAACAACAACAGACTTGCCTTCTAAAGTAGCCTGGGGCTCTGTTGTTTAAAAAGGTGCCCCCTTTCTAATGGGGAAGGACAAATTTTCTAGTTCCCAGAAGCTGTCACTCTTCAACTAGAGATGGTCATGAGGACTCAATGACTCCCAGCTGCCTGGTGGACTGTGTGGTTTTTCCCCTTGGATCCTGCTTCTTACTCGTTTGGAATCATTCCTTTTCTGGAGTGCTGAGCAGAAAACAATACAAATTTGACCTAGTCCCGAAAAACGTTTACCTGGCCACAAATATGTGGGCTTTGTTATATTTTTAGTGATGTTTAGACTTGATGTGTATGAATAGCCCACACCCATGTATTAGGCATGAACCCTTGGTACATTTTGTAACGGGAAGCTGCTGGTTTTCCATTCCAAAGAACTGGAATTTGGTCAGAAATTTGTCATTTGCCACTGCCAGTTCTCGCCACATTCCATTGCTGTTTTTAAGAGTGTCTCGTCACCTGGATTTGGAGGGAGCAGACCATGGGTGAGGCCAGGCTGGCCGGGCCGCCGTGGTGCATTCTACAGGTCTAGTGGCTTCCAAGTGACCTTGGCCTGGCTCTCCCCAGCCCACGCCATTCTGTGCCGTGTTGCCTTTGGATTCGCTTATGGGCAGACAGATGCTTATTTTAGAACTGGAAGGAGAGCGTATGTATCAATAAAAAAAAAACGGGGAAGGAAAAATCCATTCAGTGGTTTAAAATATCTCTCCCTTAACAGGACAGATTATTTTTGTTTCTTAAAAACAACTGGCAGTTTTCTCCTCAAAAAGACTTGGAAAGCGAGGTATGTATGGCTGTGAAAACAGAGGGGGCCAAGACGGTAGTTTAACCCCTCTGGCCTGTTCACACAGGGCAGGTCATTTACCCTGACCTTCCAGAGACTTTTCTGCTCCTGACTCCAGGATCAATACCAGCTCTGGAACCTTGGAGCTAGATCACAAAGACCCTGCTTTCCTTGTTGTTGTTAGGTGACGTCAAACCTATTTTGACTCCTAGCAACCCCACGTGATAGAGTAAAACTGCCCAACAGGGTTTTCTAGGCTGTAATTTTTACAGGAGCAGATCGCCAAGTCTTTCTCCTGAGGAGATGCTGGGTGAGTTTGAACCACCAACCTTTTGGTTAGCATCTGAGCCTCCTCATTTTATAGATGAGGAAGCTGAGCCTCAGGGCCTTTGCACTTGCTGTTCTTTCTGCCTGGAATGTTCTTCCCCAGATATTGACATGACCCATTCTCTCAACTTCAGTCTGTGCTCAGATGTCACCTTCTCAGCATTGCCTTTTCTGACCAAAAACCAAAAAAAAAAAACAAAAACAAAAAACCAAAAACCCATTGCTGTCAAGTCAATTCCAACTCATAGCAACCCTTATAGGACAGGGTAGAACTGGGCACCATAGGGTTTCCAAAGCTGTAAATCTTTAAGGAAGCAGACTGCCACATCTTTCTCCCATGGACTGGCTAGTGGGTTTGAACCACTGACCTTCTGGTTAACAGCCGAGCACTCCTTCCTTTTCTGACCACCCCCCCGTCCATAAAATAATCAACACCCATCCATCCTTGTAGGTCACCTCGCCTTGTTTTCTTTTTCTCCAGAGCCGTAGCTATTTTCTCCTGGCATGTATGTGTTTGTTTGTTATCTGTCTTCCTCTACTAGACTGTCAGTTCCAGGAGAGCAAGGGCTCTGCCTGTTTTGTTCACAGCTGTATCCCCAGCACCTAGAACCGTGCCCAGCACATAGTAAGTGCTTACTAAACATTTACTGAACGGATGACAGAGACTTTGCCAGGTGTCAGACAGAGCCCAACTCCCAGCCCGGGGCTCTTACTTACATAATTTCTGCAGACTCTGCTAAAACCTACCTACTGCCGTCAAATCAATTCCAACTCATAGTGACCCTATAGGACAGAGAAGAACTGCCCCATATGGTTTCCAAGGAGTGTCTGGTGGATTCGAACTGCGGACCTTTTTGGTTAGCAGCTGTAGCTCTTAACCACTACGAGACTCTACTAAGGAATCTCTGATGTCTCCCTTAAGATGCTGATGGGTCAGAATGTTGTCATTTGGCAATCTTGCTTCTTTAGTAGGGGCTCTTACAGATCCATGTCTTAGCGCACAGGGGTGGGTGAGTCAGGCTGGCTGGGATAAGGTAATATTTTTGCTCAGGTTGGGAGATGCTTACTCTATGAGTAGACTTTCACTTTATATTTAGGGATGGATCTGAGATGCACGTAGTAGTATATGGAGGTGAGAATTGGATTTGTCAACATGTGCTGGTTCTACTTTGTCTTCAGCTTTTCTCTTTCTTTTTTAGCCACTTTTTGTGCTCTAAGGCCTTTATAATAAAAATGTGGTCTGTGGACTAGCCACATCGGCCTCACCTGGGAGCTTGTTAGAAATGTAGAATCTCAGGCCCCTCTGCAGACCTTCTGAATCAGACCTTGCATTTTAACAAGACTCTTGGAATTATTCATAGGCAAATTAAAGTTTGAGAAGCAGAAGAGCATTTATGCTCTCAACCCCTTCAAAAGAAATACTTAAGAGAAGTCTCCCTCCCACTGAGTACTCTGTCACCACCCCTGTCTGGAGGCACAGGCCCCATTGCCTTTAATAACCCTATTGTGATTGGGGCAGGAGATATGGACAACCTAGATGTGCCACCCTAGAAGGGATCTCATAAAAGAGGATTCCAGAATTGGTAACCACTCCATTCCTTCCATTTCTCTGACACTGCTCTGGCTTATTCACCTGTGAACTGGGCATTGTGACTAATATTTGGTCCTCATGACAAGTGGCTCTAATCTACCTAGTAACTGCAGAAGGAAGGGAGACCCAGACTTCAACCTGGAGGCCCAGGATTAGAGAACCTCAGCTCCCCACCCTGCCCGATGTGCTCTGGGCTGGTCAAGATGGCATCTTTCAGGATATGGAGGCAGTTCCTTCCTAGCCCTTTTCACGAATGGCTGTGAAATCCTTCCTAGCCCCTTCACCAAAAGCAAGGCAGCCATCCCCACAGTTTAAACAGAGCCCAATTCTCACAATCCTTTGCTGTTTGAAAGTCTTCTAATTTTCCCTGAGTCCTCAGAATTGCATTACATGGTTGAGGCAGGATACAACCCAGGGTGCCAGGGGAGGTGGGGCTCACTCAAGTGGCAATGATGGGCTTGCCATCCTCACCTCAGAAGCCCAGGGAAGCCTTCTCAATGGGCAGGTGCGGTGCAAATGTAATCTGTCTCCCTGCTGAGGCATTTCTTTCAATCTTGCTGTGGTTGCATACTGATTGTGGAAAACCTGTTGATAAGAGTGGAGCAGATTAACTGAGCTCTTGAACCAGATTGTTTGGTGAAATTATTGTCTAATGCTAATGTTGGAGCCTTTTTTTTTTTTTAACCTTGTTCTTTGTAAATCACAGCCATTTAAAAGCTATTCACGTGGTCTCTGATGCCATAGAATCTGCCTGTCCTTGTGCACACCCGTGTCTAGTGGCATGGAGGAGAGGACGAGATAGTCAAGGAGCAGCCTCCCTCCGGAGTCTGCAGGAGGGAGGAAGGTGGCAGAGGGAGTCGGGGTGGGTGGGGTTGTGTCTCCACCTCCAGATCCCCTAGCCTAGTCCCATTGAACCCCATCCAAACCATCTGCGTAGGGACAGGGAAGCTGCCCTGTGACTGAAAGGTGACTGAAAAGGGATAAGCTGACACCAAGAGGGTGTGTGTGCATGTGAACAAGTGTGTGTGTGCCCAGATGTTCCTTGAGAGACTGTAGTAAATCCATTTTGACTATTGGAACCACCACAGCATGTGATTCAGTGTGATGAGGCGGAAAGAAATGTGGGTTCTCTAGACCCTACTTTGACAAGCTGCGTGATCCTCGGCACATGTCCCACGATTCTTCACCAGGAGCATGTGGAGTTGTGTAGGCAAGACACATGCCCAGACATCTCCCTGACAGACATAGGCCTGGGCTGGGCTTTGACATCGATCTGTGTTTAGGGCTCTGCGGGGCATTCTGATGCATATTCTGGGTTGAGATCTCTTGAATTTGATACCACCCCCCTGGAAAAGTCAGGAACATGAAGTGGGTAAGAGCGAGTAGTTACAGCCACACAGACCGGCTTGGGATCTTGGCTCTGCCCACTTACAGCAGTGTGGCCTTAGAAGTGTTGCTAAACTGGCCCTGCTTTCTCATCTGCTCTCTAGGCATGACCTGAATAACCTCACAGGGCTGCTCTGAGCATGCAGTGAATGTGTACGAAGCATGTGGCACATGCCTGGTGTGCAGTGAGTACTCTATAAATGTTAGCTGTCTGGTGTGTGTGTGTGTGTTTGTGTGTGTATGTGAGTGTACCCCCAGCCCCTGGGCAGTGTCCTTTCTGCTGCACCCTAACATATGGATAAAAAGCACTTGAGAAAAGTCCGAATTGTATTAATGTTATTTGGCAATAAGGAAGTCAATGAATTCATTCTTTGAGATAGTTATTAAGAGGAAAGGGAGTGTGCAAAAGCCCTCTGGGGCTAGAAAGGGAAGTCCAGCGTGCAGTCTCTTCCTCCACGGTCGTGGTTCTCAAACGTCACTGCGCATCACTGTAACCTGGGAAGCTTCTTAAATACACAGAAGCCTGGGCCCCAGCCTCAGAGGCTGATTTTGCAGATCTGAGGTAAGGCTGAGGAAGGTGTACTTTTCACAAGCATCACCCGGTGAACATGATGAAGATAATTTGCAGCCACCCCTTCTGACAAAGACTGGTCCAGAGCTCAAAATCAAATTGAACAATTGAGGGAAGGACAGAGCTGGTGACTCGGGGCAGGCAGGAATGAGATCCTAGAGGAGGTGAGAGGCTCTAAGGTTTGAATGCGAGCAAGACCCAGAGAACCCAGGGCAGTGTATTTTGGATTCAGTAAGATGAACACATGGCAAAAAGTGGACAGGAAGCCCTGGCTCCTCTCCCTGCGGCCAGGGGCTGGGGCTGCCATGTAGGGTGGGCATCACACGGGGATGTCAGCCACTGGGAAGGGTTTACCAGATTCCTGGTGAAGAGCAATAAACCCTGGGTACCTGCCCCTTTGTCCTCTGTTTAAGGCCCAACCTGGCTGCCTCTAAGCTGCCTGATAGTCTGTAGAGTTCAGCATCATTCTGTGTTTCTTCATTCAGAAACCAGGGACTAGGAACAACTTGGGGAGGGAAATCGGGAAGGGAAGATAGATCTGAGATACTCAGGACCCCAGAGAGTGGTAGCAGAAAGCGCCTGGGATAAGGGGAGGAGTTCTGAATTCAAGTGCCATTTCTCGTTATTATGGGCTGTGTGAGCTGAGAGGGGCCTCAGCTGGTGTCCCAGGTCTGCAAGGGGCTCAGTATCTCCATGACAAAACCTGAATCAAGATATTTCCATAGTAGTGAACTTTGGATCTGCTGGTTACAGAGAGCAAACTTCCTGGGGTCTTCAGTGGATGGGGAAGAGCTAGAAGTAGGAAGGGATAAAGGGGGAAGGGCATTTTACTCAGTACCTACTGTGTGCCACCACCACCCATCTGTCAGTTTGTTGCACTGTGGTGACTTTTGTGTTGCTATGATACTGGAACCTATGCCACCAGTATTTCAGACACCAGCAGAGTCACCCATGGTAGGCAAGTTTCAGTGGAACTTCTAAGTAACACATACTAGGAAGAAAGGCCTGGTGATGTACTTCTTAAAATTAGCCGACAAAAGCTTATGGATCACAACAGAACATTGTCTGATAATAGAGCTGGAAGATGATCCCCCTAGGTGGTAGGCACTAAAAATGCACAGTGACTGCAACAATGGACTTGAGCATATCAACCATGGTGATGATGGCAGAGTACTGGGCAACGTTTTGTTCCACTGTATGTGGGTTTGCCATGAGTCAGAGTCAACTCGGCAACAACTGACAACAATGTGCTAGGCTCCATGCTACACGCTTACATAATTTACCCCCATTTTCTGTCCACCTTAGGAGATAGATATTGGTGTCCCTTATATCAGCATCACTTTACAGATGACGAAAGAGAGGCTCAGAGAGGTGAAGTGTCTTGCCTGAAACCACCCAGCTAGGAATTGGTAAAGCCCAGGATTGACCTCGCCTCTGTCCGGATCCAATGACTCACCCACAGTTCCACAGTGTATGTGTTGGGGGCTGTGCTCTTAGGCCTCAGGTGCAGGGCCCTCAGAAGCCTGGCTGCCCGGGTGGAGGGGGTGAGTACAGTGTGGGCAGAGCGCCCTGGAGTCCCGTGACTTGTGGGGGCATTTCCATGCCCTCTGTCAACAATTCGGCCTTCAGTAATGCTGGCCTGGCTGCCGGCCGCTCTCACCACGGCCAGACCCCCCACCCACACAGGCGAAGGCAACGGCCAAGGGCACCCTGCAGCTGGAGGAGGAAGTGCTCTCCAGAGGTGCCTGTCACAGAGCTGCTGAATGGCCCCATTGAGCTGCCTGGGCAGGACGACAATGGGCTTGTGGGGGCCCCAGGCCGCTGAGGTGAGAGGGCTGGGGCCGGGCAGGCACTGCTGGCTCAGAGGCCAGACGCCGACTTCCAGGGCCGGGAGCCAGCGCCTCTGACGTGCTCTGAAATGCCAGCTCTGCTTAATGGGGAGCAGCTGGAGCAGGCTTCACATTCCTCCCCGTGCCAGGAAGGCGGCGTGAACCCGCTTCCCCAGGCCACAGGCCTGGCTTGGCCTCCTCCCTGCCTGGAGCTGCTCACCCCTTCCTGGCCAGGCCCTGCTGTGTGGATGGAGGGGACCATGGTTAGCCCTTCCCAGTGTCCCCTTGGTCCTGAGGGGCGTTCTTTTAGGTCCATTTGGAGAAATAACACCCCCCTCAGAATGCTTAAGGCACCCACAGGTGGGGTTACCAGATAAAATATAGGACTCCCAGTTAAAATTTGAATTTCAGATAAATAAGTTTTTCTACTGAGGCTGGATGAACTCCTGAAACTATTGCCCTGAGATAATCTTTAAACCTTAAACTAAAAATATCTATACGGGATCAAGCTGACAACAGCAACTCGAAAGATTAAATAGGAAACGTAGCGGGCAGTGAGTTCATGTTAACGGAGGAGGAACAACTAGAAGGAGAGTGAGAATGGTTGCACAACTCGGAGAATGTAGTCACTGTTGCTGAAATGTACATGGAGGAGCTGTTGAATCGGTGTACGTTCTTCTGTGCATGTTCTCAACAACAACAACAAAAATAAAATAAATTATAAAAAATATATATGTATGAGAAGACTTCCGAGGATTCCCTGAAGTCTTCTTTAAATCAAACAATAGTTTAATTAGTAAGAATGTCTTCCATGAGCATTGTGCTCTCTTAAAGAACCGTCTGCATGGGATCAGACTGATAATAGCAACTTCAGAGGCCAGGTAGGACGCTTAGGGGTCAGTGAGTTTATGTTAATAGAGAAGAAACAATTCAGAAAAGAAGGGTGAGAATGATTGCACGACTTGAATCAATGTCACTTAATTGTACGTGTAGAAATTGTTGAATTGTACGTTTTGCTGTTTATATGTTCGACAATAATAAAGGAGAAGAAAATGGCAAAAACATAAAAATAAATACTTAGTGTAAATACATAATAAATATTGCATGGAACACACATACTAAAAAATTATTTATTGTTTATCTGAAATTCAAATTTAACTGGATGTCATATATATTTTTAAAAAATATTTTATTGTGTTTTTGGTGAAAGCTCCCATTTAACAATTTCTGTACATGTTGTTCAATGGCATTGGTTACATTTTTCACAATGTGTCATCATTTTCATTGTTTCTGTTCTGGTTGTTCTGTTTCCATTAATCTAGCTTCCCTGCCCTGCCCCCTTACCTTTTCATCTTTGCTTTAAGGGAAATGTTGACCAATTGGCCTCATACAGATTTTTTAAAGTACAGTACTCACAGGTAATATTGTTTATTTTATGAACCGATCTGTCACTTATATGCAAGGTGACCTCCGGGAGTGGTTTCAGTTCCAAATTTAAAGAATATCTCATCAAAAGGTCGGCAGTTGGAATCCGCCAGGCGCTCCTTGGAAACCCTATGGGGCAGTTCTACTCTGTCCTGAGGGGTCGCTATGAGTTGGAATCGACCCAATGACAACAGCAACGCGTTCAGGCCGATAGTCTAGGGAGTTCCTCTAGTCTCTACCAGTCCAGTAAGTCTGGGCCTTTTTAAGAATTTGAGTTTTGTTCTGCAGTTTTCTACCGTTCTATCCAGGACCATCTATTGTGTCCCTGGTCAGAATGATCTCTAGTGGTAGCTGGGCACCATCTAGTTCTTCTGGTCTCAGGATAGATGCGGCCATGGTTTTCGTGGACTATTAGTCTTGTAGACTAGTTTCTTCTTTGAGTCTTTGGTTTCCTCCCTTCTCTTTTGCTCCAGATGCACAGAGACCAATAGTTGTATCTTAGAAGGGTATCCTGTATTTTTATTTGCTGAATCTGGCAACCCTATCTAAGGGAGCCATGATGGGTGCCCATCTGGGGTCACTGGAACATTGCTAGGTTTTCCTTGATGCCACCAACTGGGGAGATGCCACCTCCTACTTCTCCATGCATGACATGGTCAGGTGCCACACTTAGTTTTTGTTGTGTGCCATCGAGTTAATTCCTGCTTATAGTAATCCTATATGTAGAACTGCCTCATAGGGTTTCCTAGGTTGTAATCTTTACAGGAACAGATCTCCAGGTCTTTTCTCCTGTAGAGCAGCTGGTGAGTTCAAACCACCAACCGTTTGGTTGGCAGCTGAGTATTGAACCATTGCACTACCAGGGTTTCTTCCACACTTAGTAAGCCAGAAGAACAACCAAACCTGTTGCTGTCAAGTGAATTCCGACTCATAGCAATGCTATAGAACAGAGTAGAACTGCTCCATAGGGTATCCAAGGCTGTGATGTTTACCGAGGAAGATTGACACATCTTTCTCCCACAGAATGGCTGGTGGGTTTAAACCGCTGACCTTTTATTTAGCAGCTGAGTGTTTAACCACTGTGCCACCAGGGCTCCTTCCACACTTGGTGGGAACTTACAAAAAAGCAGCCATTGCCCTTGTTGTGGTTACCCACCCCTTTTTCCAGAAGCTGCGTCTTTCTTCTTTAACTCCTGCACTGGGATGGGATGCTTTGGGGTATAATTCCAGTCTGTGACAATTTACTGAATATCTGCATCTCACCCTGGACTGAACCCTGGCTGTTTAACGGTGAGTGAGGCAGTGTGGTCCCTGCCCTCAAAAGAGTTTATAGGCTAGTAGGGGAGACAGGTAGTTGAACAAAAGAGCAACCACAATGCAGGGCCATAACACTGTGGGTGGGGAGGAGGGGAATCACAGAAGGGCTCTCACAAAACCCAGGAGGTCAGCTCACCCATACCTGGAGGACCAGAGTCGCACAAAGAGTAAGAGTCTTGGGATCATAGCATCTGAGTTGAAATCCTGGCCGTGGGCAAGTCATTTAACCTTTCTGAGTTTCAGTTTTCCTCATCTACAAAGTGGGAATAATATTTCTTGCCCCTGTTTAGGAACCATATAAGATTCCAAGTAAAATGATGAATGTGAACATGTATCACCAGCTGTAGGAGTTCCAGATGGACCATGTGTGTGGGGGGGGTGTTCATGTGGCGAGGTGTAGGAATTGAAGGAAAGGGTAAATACAGGGGGACTGGGAGTGCTTGGGTTCCCTGCCTGCTCGTGCTCTTCCACACTGACCCAATCAGCTCACTGGTTCTCTGCTTCTAGTTACAACTCTGGGCATGACTATCATTTTTATAGAATTCTCCTTCCATCTCAGGTGTATAACAGTGATGCCAGATGTTTGTATCATATTTTACTGTTTGCAAAGAGCATGGACTGGGGATTCAAACAGGCCTGGTTCAAGCCCCATCTCTATGGTATGGCCTTAGGTAAGTACTTAACCTCTCTGTGCCTTAATTTCCTCCTTTGTAAAATGAGCCTCATAGGCATGGTTGAGAGGATGAAAAGAAACCATTCATATAATGTGCTTAGAGTGAAACTTGACACAAAGCAATGGCCCACTAAGTGGGAAGCTATTAAGAGGGTCTCATTTAGTATCATAACAACCTTATGAAAAAAACCAAAATCAAACCGCCGAGTCTATTCCAACTCGCAGTGACCCTATAGGACTGAGTAGAACTGCCCCCATAGGGTTTCCAATGCTGCAGTCTTGATGGAAGCAGACTGCCACATCTTTCCCTTGCAGCGCGGCTGGTGGATTTAAACTGCAGACCTTTCTGTTAGCAGCCAAGCGCTTAACCACTGCACCAGCAGGTCTCCTACAACCTTATGAGTTAGTAATTATCAGGTAGAGATGGAAGTTGAGACAGGTTAGGTAGCTCAAAGAGGTGCATCCAGGAGGGGTGGCTGTGAGAGAATATTCCCTCAGCTTCTCATGAGGTCTTTGGTCACCTGGCTTTCAAGGCACTCTTTCTAGCTTTCAGCCGGAAGCCTCTCTGGGGACTAGCTGGACTCAGGCCCTCCTCACCCGGTCAGGGTCTGATCTCAGACCCCAGCCAGATGCTTCGGAGTCTCTATTAGGCATGTCCTGTTTGTGCCAAACCCACGCCCTGGCCAGCCCCCTTGGAGGCAAGGAAAAAGAACATCCTTAGGGATCCAAGGATTTATGCGCCTCACACCAACCATTCTGCCTTTGCTGAGTTTGAAGTCTGAGACATGGGCATTTTTATTACCTTCTTAAACCTTTTTTGTTAACCAATGCCCACGCAATTATGCTGTTGGCATGGATGTTAGTTTTATTGTCTTAAACACAAAAGCAGCTCTGAAGAGCTGGAGGTGGGCCTCTCATCTGGAGAGGCAAACTTCAGCCAACCACTTGCTCCCCTGGGAGAGCAGGTGGATTAAATTGCTCCTTTAGGAGGCACTTTGGTGTCTAATAGAATAATAATCAACAACTAATGATTGTTGAAGGGAAGGGAAGGAAGCTGTCTTAGTCAGCTAGTGCTTCTATAACAGAAATACCACAAGTGGATGGCTTTGACAAAGAGAAGTTTATTCTCTCACAGTCTGGTAGGCTACAAGTCCAAATTCAGGGTGTCACCTCCAGGGGAAGGCTTTCTCTGTTGGCTCTGGAGGAAGGTCCTTGTCATCAGTCTTCCCTTGGTCTGGGAGAATCTGAGTGCAGGAACCTCAGGTCCAAAGGACATGCTCCGCTCCAGCAGTGCTTTCTTGGTGGTATGAGGTCCCCAATTCTCTGCTTGCTTCCCTTTCCTTTTATCTCTTGTAAGATAAAAGATGGTGCAGGCCACACCCTAGGGAAACTCCCTTTACATTGGATCAGGTATGTGACCTTAGTAAGGGTGTTATACAATCCCACCCTAATCCTCTTTAACATAAAATTACAATCACAAAATGGAGGACAACCACACAATGCTAGGAATCATGGGCCAGCCAAATTGATACACACATTTTTGGGGGGACATAATTCAATCCATGACAGAAGCTAACCTTTACTGAGCACTTGTTGGGTACTAAGCACTGTGTTGGTGCTTCTTTCACAACATGGATGTGGTCCTCCCACCCTCCGGGGTTAGGCCTTATCTGCATTTTGCATATGAGGAAGGTCAGATGGACAGACTGGCCAATTTGCTCAAAGTCTCATGGCTGGTAGATGGTAACACCAGGTTTTTTAAATATTTTTTATTGTGGTACAATACACATAACCTAAAATTTACCATTAGTGACATTTAGTGCATTCGTATTGCTGTGCAACCGTCACCACTATCTCGCGCTAGAACATTTCCATCACCCCTCAGAGAAACCCTGTATCTGTTAAGTATTCATTCCTCATTCCTACGCCTTCACCTTGTCACTTGGCAACCACACATCTACTGTCTTATGGATTTGCCTGTTCTAGATATTTCATATAAATGGAATCATACAATACGTAACATTTTGTGTCTGTTTTCTTTCACTTAGTATAATATTTTCAAGGTTCATCCATGTCGTAGCATGTATCAGTACTTCGTTCCTTTTTATGGCTGAATAATATTCCATTGTATGGATTTTCTCTGTTCATTAGTTAATGGACACTTGGGTTGTTCCCACCTTCTGGCTACTGTGAATAGTAGTGCTGCTACAAATGTTTGTGTAGAAGTTTTTGTTTGAATACCTGTTTTCAGTTCTGTGGGATCTATTCCAAAGAGTGCAGTTAGCACTAGGTTTTGAGCTCAAGTCTGTTCAGCCCTCAAGGCATGCCATGCTGTTACCCAGTACTTAGATCTTCGTGCTCTAGGGGAGACCAAAACAGGGTAAGGCACTGTGCTTGCCATCAAGGTTCCAGCTGATGAGATAGGACACTCCACCTAAGATATAGTAGAGCATTAAGCCACCAGGCACCATTAAGACTAGACTTCAGAACAGAAGACAGGACTTCTGAGGGGAGATGGATGAGACCTGGTGTCTGATTTCATCTTTTCCTTTAAAGGGAATGAAGGACTTTGGATACATGGATGGAGGAAAGAGGGTTTTCAGAGGACAGGAATTACCTGTGCAGAAGTCTAGAGCCAGGGATGAGCATGGTCCATTGTGCTGTGAGGGATGACATTGAGGAGACCTGCCTTGACCAGGTACATACAGGAAAGTGATGCTGCAAGCCAGGCTTGAGGATGAAGAATGAGGGCCTTGGAAGCCAGCCAGAGAAGCTTGGTCTCAGTCCCCAATAGCAGGGAGCCATGATGGGATCCTGAGTAGAGGAGGGTCGGCTGAATATAGTATATGAGATTTATCTCAGGACATTGAAAAGGATGGATTGGAGACTGAAGGACTGACCAGGGGTTGTTGGTAATCCTTGTTCTACCGATGATGGGATGATGGTGGTGGTGATGGAGATGATGGTGTGATGATGCTGATGATGGTGATGGCCAACATTTATTGATGCTTACTGTGTACCAAACATGATTCTAAGAATTTTACATGTATTATTAACTTGTTGAATGTGCACAACAATCTTTAAGGTAAGTAATATTATTAGCCCCAGTTTACAGATAAGGAAACAAGCCTAGAGAAGCATTAAGGGCCTGGAGTAGGGATGAACATTGAGACTGGAGTGGAACAAGCAGATCTAAGAGCCAGGAAGGAAGAAAGTACAGGACTTGGTGACCCATGCTGAGGAAAGGATGAAGGAAAGGGAGGATCCGTGGTGACTTCAAGGTAAGCCTATTGCTTTTTTATAGGAGCCAGTTTCTGGGTGGTAGTTATTGGTAAAGTTACAGCCTGACTGGCACAGGCAAGGTAACAATTTCCTAAATGCCTCTGTAAAGTGTAAATGTCATATTTGAAAGGAAGAATACGGTAAACCAGTGCCAGATGCAGACACCTCAACGTGAGTAAGATCATCAGCTTCAGTCTGAGGAGGATGGCTTACGTGAATGGCACCCTGGATGGGTAGGCAGGTTTTGAGAAGGCATGTACCAGCTAATTCCTTCCATTAGGGTGCACTACCTCCAAACATAGCCACCTTGGTCCCTTTTCCTTTATCCCCTTCCCCTTCCTTCCTGCTCATACTCAATCTGATGCAAAGCAATTTGTACTCAAGCATTCATGGCCAACACTGGGTTAAGGGAGCCCTCCTTCCAGGTCACACGTTGGCATTTATCAGAGACTTCCAGAAGCTTGGCCAATGGGGAAGGGAATGTGAGTAATCCTAGTGAGTTAGGCAGGGAAAGGAGAGGTTCACAAAGCTTTTCTCCATATAAGATATACCGCCAGAGGGCTGAGGTCTCTGCCTGTGCTTCACAGCAGTGTATAGAATCCAAAGGTCTTAGACCTGCATTTCCAACAAAGTCATGAGCCACACTCCGTCTCAGCCAGGTATGCTGTGGAGGGCTGGGTCAGAGCTATGAGTCTCCTCTCAAGCTGGTAGTGTGGAAACCAGCCCTCAGCCCTCCAGTACCCTTTCAGCAGCAGGGAGTCATTATAAACATGGGCTCTCCAGTGGATTGGACCAGAGATGGATCCTGGCCTCATACTTAATTGCTGCATGACTTTGGACAAGCTGCATGATCTTAGACAAATCATTTCACTTCCTGATCCTTAGTTTTCTCGTTTGTAAGGTGAGTATAATGATAGTACCTGCCGCATAGTGTTGAGAGGATTAAATCAGCGACGGTCTGTACTGTGCTTATCCCAGGACACAGCATGTAGTAAGTGCTCACTAAGTGTAAGCTGTAGGTGTTGCCCCAATCCTATTCTGAAGCTCCCCTGTGGGCTTTGGGAACAAGCCTGGGACCTGGCAGCTTGGTGCTGCTGGTGGCATGATAGGAGTGAGCTCAGCCTGGGCCCCTGCACACTCTTCCTGGCTCGCTCAGCCAGTCACATGCGTGGTATTAGGGCCAGCCTTGCCCTGGGAGCTGCCGTCTCCCCTAGCATCCTGTTGTTGTTGTAGTTAGGTGCTGTTAAGTCAGTTCTGTCTCATGGCAACCCCGTGTGACAGGGTAAAACTGGCACATAGGGTTTTCTTGACTGTAATCTTTATGGGAGCAGATTACCAGGTCTTTCTTCCGTGGAACTTCTGGGTGGATTTGAACTGCCAACCTTTTGGTTAACAGCCGAGTGCTTAACTGTTGCACCACCAGGCTTCTTTTCTAACATCCTACCCATACTCGTTGCCGTTGAGTCAATTCTGACTCATAGGGACCCTATAGGACAGAGTAGAACTGCCACATAGGGTTTCCAAGGAGTGGCTGGTGGATTCATACTGCTGACCCTTTTGGTTAGCAGCCAAGCTCTTAATCACTGCTCCACCAGGGCTTCTTTTCTAGCATCCTAGATAGGGCCTTTTAGAAATCCTTTCCAGCTCTCCAAAGGTCTGTGTCAGAGGAAATAATAGTAGTAGCCAACACTTGTAGAGCACCTACTATGTGCCAGGCACAGGATTAATTGACTTAATCCTCAAAACTATCTCATAAAATAAGCACTCCTATTAACCCATTTTACAGGGGATGAAATGGAGGCAAGTCACTTGCTTAGAATCATACAGCCAGTAAGTGTCAGAGGCAGGATTTTGAACTCCTAAACCTCTATACCATTCTGAACAAAGGAGATTGAAGTTATTCCTTTTGTATGGTTTTAATACTCTGCCAACAGCCCAGGAGGTTGACTGTTTTTCTGAGCACCAGGGACCAGAGCCATCTGTTGGATGCTTTTTTGAGGGAGCTGGTGTGACTGTTTCAGGCTAAAATGCAGAGAAATAGCATCACTTTTTTTTTTTTTCCCACATGGTAAAAATAACCTGCAGGAATGGGAAGAACAAACGGAGGTTGGGAGGCTGACATTGCAGGGAGGAAGGAGCCTGAGTGCTGGGGGCTGCCCACCTGGTGCCATCTGCTGCCATCTGCCCAATGTGGGGGCAGCCTGGCCTCACTTGCCAGCACCTTTCTGGCCACCAGAATCAGCCTTCAGAAATGGAGCCTCTTCCTCAAAGAGTCCGAGGAAGCTCAAGGGGCAGAGAGAGGTACATGGAGGTGTGATGGTCCAAACAGGTTGTCCATTCTTAGGATGCCACAGTGATCATATTTGTCACCCTCTCTGTATCAGCCAGCTCCAGACACACACTGGGCATAGCTTTTGAACATGAAACATGTTATATTAAAAAAAGGAAGTAAATTTGTGAGGTTGAGATTGTTAATTTATGTAGTTCCCACTGCAGCTAGGATTAAAAATAGCTTCCTTTAAGGAAAACTTACCGTCAATCTGCCTTCTAGGCCACCTCTTGTTGTATTCCAGGGCTGGTGGGCTGGGCACAGGGCAAAGATTATGAGAATGTCCTTGACAGGCCTGGGGTCTGGACCTTTGTTGAAGTGGAAGGTAAAAAGGTAGAGCAAAGTCTTCACTGGCATGTTTAATAGACCTTGATCTGCTGAGCTTTTTTTTTTTTAAATTTTTTCCCATACAAAAATGTATATATACATTATTATGTGACTCTAATTGCTCTCCCCATACTGTGACAGCACACTCCTCCTTTACACCCCTGATTCCCCATGTCCATTCAACCAACTCCTAACCCTTTCTGTCTTCCCATCTCACCTCCGGACAGAAGCTGCCCGTTTAGTCTCTTGTACCTACTTGAGCTAAGAGGCACACTCCTCACGAGTATTACTTTATGTCCCACAGTCCAGCCCAATCCCTGTCTGAAGAGTTGGCCTCGGAAATTGTTTTAGTTCTGGGCTGATAGAGAATCCAGGGGCCATGCTCTCCAAGGTTCCTCCAGTTTCAGTCAGACCATTAAGTCTGGTCTTCTTACTAGAATTTGAGTCCTGCACCCCACCTTTCTCCTGCTCCATCAGGGACTCTCCGTTGTGTTCCCTGTCAGGGCGGTCATTGGTGGTAGCCAGGCACCATCTAGTTCTTCTGCTCTCAGGCTGATGAAGTCTCTGATTTCTGTGGCTGTTTCTGTCTCTTGGGCTACTACTTTCCTTGTGTCTTTGGTGTTCTTCATTCTCCTTTACTCCAGGTGGGTTGATCTGCTGAGCTTTGGTGAGAACTGTTGTCAACATTAAACACCCAAGGAAATATTCTGCTTCTTCACAGGGAGTCTTTAGTCTTGGATCTCCCATGGTACCTAGCACCGATGCTAGTTATGTGCTAAGCACACAAACTGATTGATTTGGAGGTTAGCTTCAAATTCAATAGCCATCATTTATTGAATGCCTTTGTGGGATAAGGTGTGTGTGTGTGTGTGTGTGTGTGTGTGAGTGTGAGTCTGTAAGATTTCTCACCTCATCCTCATAATAAGCTTATAGGGAAATTGCCATTATTATATCCATTTTATAGAAGGAATAACTGAGAGCTAATCAGTATAACACACTTGGCTAAGGATCAGAGACCTAATTGGTGGCAGAGCCGAGATTTGGATCAGATGTCTACACTTGTAATCACTTTGCCAGCCTGCCTTCCTCAACCATCTGGAGTCTGACCACAGAATGCAAGTAATTTGGAAAGATTTGGGGACCTTGAAAAACTGTCACAAAGTTCTTGCATTTTAGAGAGGGAAGGAACTTGCCCAATGTCACATAACTAGTAAATGGCAGAGGCAGGATTCAAACTCAGGTCTGCCTCCTCCAAAGCCCAGATTCTTCTGCCATCTTCTGCTCCGAGACTGCTGTTGCAGATGTTGATCACGGCTACTCTTTGTGTTCCTTTTAATCAGATTTCATCAATCAGACTCCATGTTGGTGGAGTCTTCCTTTAGTGCTAGTACAGGCAGAGCCTCCCCTAGAATGTGTGGAACCCTGGCAAATATTTTTGAGGGGTCCCTATCTGTATAAAAAAAGATCTTGCCAAAAATCAATGCATCAGTAGCATTCTGGTGGCCAAACCTAATGTGCTCCTATGAACTACTGTGTGGTCTAACAGGAGCAACCTACTTGCCCTCGTGGAATTGGGGTCCAACCATGGGGCCCGAGAAAAAGTCATAGATGTAATTCTCAGAGCCCCTTGGGACATCTGGGTGACCCCATGAGTGGTCAGAAGTTCAGAGAGTGCCCTGGAGGGAGAACTGGGGACAGGACCCACCCCCATGGTTCTGGATGAGAGCTAGCAGCACCCTGGCGGGTCTTACCTACCAGAGGGAGACTTACAAAATCTTGAGGAAGGCACTGTAAAGCCTCAGTTTAAGGGCAGAAGTGAGCACAAAGACAAGAAAACGTGAGGGGGGAGGGGAAAAGCAGTGAGTCTATATATTTATTAAGCACCTTCTATGTGTCAGGTATATGAGGGCAGTGGTGGTTCAGTGGTAGAATTCTCACCTTCCGTGTGAGAGACGTGGATTCGATTCCCAGACAAGGCACCTCATGTGCAGCTACCACCCATCTGTCTGTGGAGACTTGTGTGTTGCTATGATGCTGAACAGATTTCAGTGGAGTGTCCAGACTAAGACAGACTAGGAAGAAGGGCCTGACCATCTACTTTAGAAAATCGGCCAGTGAAAACCCTATGCGTTACAACAGTCTGATCTGCAACCAATTATGGGGATGGCACAGGACAGGCAGCTTTTCATTTTGTTGTGTGTGGGATTGCAATGTGTTGGGGACGGACTCAATGACAGCTGATAATGATGACGTGCCAGGTATAGTGCCAGGCATGGCAAGGATGAAGGGGCTGGTGCACAGTGAACAAAAAGGACAGAATCCATGTTTCCATGGCTCTTATAGCCTGGTGGGGGAAACGGGCATTAATTACATCATTAAGCAGGATAACATGGTAGAAGGCTGTGTAACCTGGTGGTCATGTTCACAGACACATTGGGGTCAAAGAGACTGGATTCAAGAACCATCCTTTCTACTTACCAGCTCTGTGCAGCTATACAAGGCTCAGTCTCCTCATCTGAAAAATGGGAATAAGAGTGTTTACCTCCTTGGGTGCTTGAGAGAATTACATGAGATTGCACATGGAAAGCACTTAGCAAGATGAACGGTGACTATTGTTAGTTATCTGATTTCTCAGACCTAAACAGATCCAAACCCGCTGACGAGGAGAGCTGGGAGAAGTTGATGCTCTGACAGCCGAAGCGACAGCTGACAGTGAAACCGGTGACAACCTGATAGCAAAGGAAGAGGGAACTGAGAGAACCCAGTCGTGTAACCCTTTAGAGCAATTCGTGACAGTTATGAAGTTGTCTGCCCTAAAAAAAAGTCCAAAAGTACTGCCGTCTGGTCAATTCCAACTCATAGCAACCCTATAGGACAGAGTAGATCTGCCCCATAGGATTTCCAAGGCTATAAATCTTCACAGAAACAGACGGCCACATCTTTCTCCCACAGGGCGCCTGGTGGGTTTGAACTGCCAACCTTTCGGTTAGCAACAGAGAGCTTTAACCACTATGCCACCAGGGGTCCTTTTGCCTGCCCTGGGTAGGCAAATGGTTAATGTGTTTGACTGCTAATCAAAAGGTGGGAGGTCTGAGTCCACTCAGAGGCATATTGGAAGAAAGGCCTGGCAATTTATTTCCAAAAAATCAGCCACTGAAAACCCTATGAAGCACAGTTCTACTCTGATGCACGTGGGGTTGCCATAAGTCAGAGTTGACTCAAAGGCACCGGTCTTTTTTATGATGTTGCTTGGGCCATGAAGAAAAATGTGAATTTCTGTTTATTGTATTCTTGTTTTTGAGAAGGCAGGAAGGTGTATTATAGAAATTAATGGGGAAAGGGGGTTAAGATAAAAGTTTGGGTGCTTTGAACATTAAACTTCAATCATCTAAAAAAAAAAAAAAAGGTTCAATTATCTGGCAAACTCATTTATTGGAAAGACTATTCCCTAGCAGCGACAGGAGAAAGAGCTATTTTGGGGCATATGGAGAGATTGAATCCTCCAGGCCCATCTGTTCCTCTGGGGACATTCTCCTAGGGTAGTTCAATGGATATTACACATCCCTCAGACTCAGGCACCTCTCTAACCTCAGTGCCAGTTTTCCTTCTACACTGCATGGTGTGAGCCCAAACAGGGCAAGGGATCTCTAGACATATGTGTGCTGAGAATCCATCCGCAGCCTGTCAGCCTTGCCCGGGCTGGATTTCCAGCTTTATAGATGGAAATCTTAAATATGGGTGACAGATGTGGGAGCCGCACATCCAGTAGATGAAAGATGCTTGTTCCAGAGAAAATATGGGGACCAGGATAAGTGGATGGTTGCTTTTCCTAACCGAGAACTTGTTGGGTGAGTTTTCAAGTGGGAAGGTAGGGCTTAAAGCCAGCCCCAACACACAGCCTCAGAATCCTGACACTGAGCATGCTAGGCGAAGTTGGCAGACGGGGCTTGTTTGTTAGGGGAGACTAGGAAGGACAGCTCCTGGCCACTGTGAAGGAGCGCTCAGAGCCTCTCTCTTGTGGAGGAAACCAGTGGTTTTAGCACATGGGCTTTGTGATAGCTCTTTGGTTCTTCAAAGAAGTGGTAGCTACTGATCAGTTAGCCCACCACCAAGTGAGAGTTCCTTTAGTGTCTCAGCTGATCCCTGGAAAAATCCAGATGACCAGTTCTAACAAGATTTATTGTACCATCTCACTTTGTGAAATGGGCAAATGTGTAAACCTGTTTTAAACATAGCAGGGATAGAAGGCGTCTGCTACGGTGATGTTTGGGTACCTCTCCCAACCTGCCCGTAGTAGTCCAGCACTGTATGCTGGAGCCCATAACCACTCTTGGAGCTTGGCAAATTAGATTCGGCTCTCTGGGCCACACGTTGGTAGCTGTTGGAATAGGAGGTCGCAGCTGGGGAGGATACATGGCTCATACAGTAGATACATTCTAATTAGAAACCTATATCAATCTTCCTGTATAATCTTTCCAGCTTGGTCAGTAAAATTTAAAATCATTTATTAAACATTAACATATACTAGATTCTACGTTAGTCACTTCACGTATTGTTTCATTTAATCATTACAGCAAACCCATGAGATAGATTCTCACTGTATTGCCATTTTAGTGATGAGAAAATGAGTAAAGTGAGGGTACAGTGTCCAAGCTCACACAGCTAAGAAATGGGAAAACTGGTATTCAAACTTAGGCCTGCCTCCCTGCCTCCCCGCAACGACCAGGCTTTCCTGATACCTGCATTCTCCAGGCTGTTGTTCCTGATGTCGGTGTCCCAACTTCTGTTGATCATGGCCACCCTTGATGTCCCTTTTAACAGTGTTTCATTTAGTATGAACAGAGATAGGCAGGGTCCAGAAAATAGGAGAAAAAAAGATGAGGAGGAGGAAGAGGAGTTTGTCTACGCATTTATCAGGCCCCTTCCATGTGCTAGGTGTAGCACTAGGCATGGAGGAATATGGGGTGAACAAGGAATGTAGGATCCGTTTTCCTGGGATATGCATCTTGGGGAGGAAGATGGATGTTAATCCCATCCTTATCAGGAGGAAGAACTGGGGGACATAGGTGTCCACCATTTTGGAAGCTTCATTGCCAAGCAGGACAGAAGGCTTCTGAGGCCATCGAGAACGTCCGTGTTGCTGGCTTACTTGAGCAGGAAGCCGTTATGGAAGGTTAAATTTGGGGAAGCCGTAGCATTTAGGTTGCTCTATGTTTCTTTGATGTCTTGTTGGAATTTGTCATCTGGATTTTTCCAGGGATCAAGTGAGACATTAAAGGAAGTTTCCCTGGATATTGATCTAGCTACCACTTCTTTGAAGAACCAAAAGAATACAGACCCCTCCTCCAGATGGTGCCACACACTGTCAAGATGGTGAAAGGAAAAGGGAAAGTCAGAAGTGGGAGAGAGAAACAGAAGAGGGAATGTGGAAGGAAGTGAGGCTAATTATTCCTTCTGGGATCATAATGAAGACCTTGAATCCCATTGTTCTGAGGGTCAGTAGCAACTTTTTAAGGCAGGGGTTGCAAGCTGTTGGCCCTCAGGCTGAATCAAGCCCTTAGGCATATTTGCGTGTCAGTCACAATGTTTAAACTTTTTTTGAATGACTTTAGGCAGTGTTCTCTATTTGCCAAGGTCTCCACCACGCCCAACTGTCTTATGCCTGATGAGCTGCTTGGCCCCTATAGAAATCTGAGTTTTCACTTCCTGAAAAGACTTTTCTTTTGCTCAAATCAGTGACTGAGCAGAAGGGATTGGCCATGTCCTACGAGAAAAATTCCCTTTCTCCTCTCTGATGAGGAAAGAAGGGGCTGGTAGCTCCAGACTCAGCCAAGCTGGGCTGAGGAACTTCTGACAGTCTTGGCTTTTGCTGTTGTGCTCAGAATTCAGCTTTCATAAATTCGAGTTTCATGGTAGATCTGACGAGCACAGTGGAATAGGAAATGCATTATGTTGGCTTTGGAGAGGGAAGGAAGAGTTCTCCCATAGTTACCAGTGCTCCAGGCAGGCACACCCTGGAGGGCAGCCATTTGGGCCTTTAGGGGAATCGTCTGCACTGTGCACTTTTGGAGGGCACCTACTGTGAACAAAGTATTATGTAAAGTGAGGTGAGGGACAACTGCCTGCAAGAATCTAGAGATGACAAAACATTCACGAAGAACTGTAATTCAAGGCCAACTGTAGTAACTGGTGGTGGGCCTTGAAGTTTGGAGATGTTTGTTCAAAAGTAGGATAAGTGGCATTCCAGGCCAAGAACATCATGAGCAAAGATATCAAGATCGGAAAACACAGGACCCATATTGAGGGAAGGAAAGGTACTGGTATCTTGGGAGACACAGAGGGAAAGAGTGTGATGGAAAATCAGTCCATAGCCAATACTCACTTTGGCAGCCCAGTCAGTAAAGCAGCAACATTTATTGAGCACTTACTATATCCTGAGCAGATTATAAGCACATAAATATATTATCTTCTCTGATCTTTACAAAAATCCTGTGAGGTAGACACTATTATTATCATTGCTATCCCTATTGACAGATAAAGAAGCTGATGCAAGGAGCTCACAGTCATAGTCAAGGTCACCTAGCTGGGCCCCAGAGCCCATACTCCTAACCTCTGCTCTGTGCTGCTTCCAACAGCAGCCAGCAGTCTTGGTGACCTTCTGGTAGGAGGAATGTGGGATTGAGCAAGAGAACAAGAGAGAGCAGTTCAGACCCTGTAATGGCACTGTTTTCAAAGATAGGAACGAAGCCTTTCCCATCATCAAGGCCCTTTCCTGGAAGGCCTTAGCCTCCCCTGACAGTGTTGCTGTCTCCGATTTCCCCCTCCCAAGCCACTTATACTCCAGCCTAACCAAACTCTTTGGGAAGACTGCCAGCTTGGTACTCATACAGACTTGGAATCAAGTGCTGACTCTACCATGTCCTACCTCTGGTGACTTTGGGAAAGTTACTTACCCTCTTTCAGCCTCATTTTCCTCATTTGTAAAATGGGAGTGATAATAGTACCAAGAGCCCTGGTGGCACACTGGTTAAGAGCTCAGTTGCTAACCAAAAGGTCAGCAGTTCAAATCCAGCAGCCGCTCCTTGGAAATCCTGTGGGGCAGTTCTACTCCGCCATATAAGGTTGCTGTAGTTGGAATGGACTTAATGCCAATGGGTATGGGACATTGGCTTATTGTGAAAATTAAAGGAGATAAATACAAAGCACTTAACATAGGATCTGACATATAGCAAATGCCCAGTAAACAGCCTCTTTGAGCACAGAATTAATTTCACATGTGATCATCATGTAGGTCTGGGATTGGCAGGGGTGTGAATGTGGTTTGCAATGAGGGCCCATGGACTGCATGCTTCTCCCTGCACTGAAATGTCCAAGTAGGACCTGGCTTGGCAGCTGATGCCCCCTTGCTGTGCCAGGTGTCTGTGCAGATGGCGCACTAGTTACTGGAGCTGGTTCCCCTCCACCTGGGCCTGGCCGGGTGTCAGCCTTGCTCACCTCTAGCTAGTGGAAGCAGGCACCCTGTGGTCCTGGTGCCACACACGGGCAGGGAATCAAGAAGCCGCCGCTGCCCTTTGACCAGATGAATCCTCGTGTGCATTAGAAGCTGCAGCTCTGACAGTGTGGAACCTGGGTGGCAGACAGACAAGCCCACCTTGCTGTCCACTTAAAGTGGCTGCTCTGGGGAAGCCATGGTTGCTGTTGCCCTCTGGTGGTGTTTCACAGAAACACATGCTAGATGACTTCCGTCATATTTTATTAAAGGCAACACAGCTCATAGCATCTGAGGAATTGAAGGTCCAGTTCGACCTGCTCACAGTACAGAGCGCAAAACTGAGGTGCAAAGAGGGAAAGATGGTGAGGTTTAGGAGAAAGAGCACTGTGAAAGGAGTCGTGTGGCCTGGTTCAGATTCCACTCTGCCACAAACTGAGATTTTAGACAAACAACTGAACTTCTCTGAGCCTGTTTCTTATCTAAAATGTGACACAAATCTTCCATGTCTACTCACAGGGCCCACATGAAGGGCTTTGTAAACTGTAAAGACCCCTACAAGAGTGAGAGGTGTTGGTTATGGCAGTTATGGCTGCAAAGTGAGGTCAGTACTTTAGAACTTGTGAGTCGGGAGTCTGGCCTAGCATCTCCACACACCTTGTTTGCGAGGGACCACCAACCACCCAAGCACAGCCAGGACGGACATGGGCAGCTCCCTCTTTGCTAGCCCAGGGTATCTTCAGGGTGAAGGTGGGATGAGTGAAGCACTGGGGTCTTTCACCTCTGCTGTGACTCCCATGTGCTTTCTCTCTCATGGGTCTTGCCAGAGACCTCCTTACCCAAAGGCAGCTTCAGGTGGAGAATGCCTACTGCCTGTAATTCTCCATTCTGGGGATGGGGGACTTGTGTCTGGGTTTCCCCCAAGGAAAGGGCCTTAAGTTCTGGTGAATGAGGGACAAGTCACAGAGCTGCCTTTCCAGCCCCTGGAATGTGATGGTATCTGGAGCTGGACATGAAGTGTTAGCTCATCCCTTCCTGCTGATGGACAGAGGGCCCAGTGTGTGACACTGAACAGTCATCCCAGTGGATCCTCACTGACCTGCTTGGGCAGCTGACTGGACTGGTCCAGACGAAAGAGCCTGGAGAGTCGGCTTCTGCCACCAGCTGTGGAAGGCTTGAGTTAGGACAGGGTCATTTTCACCTTCAGGCTGTAATGCCAGGTCCATCTTCACAGTAAGAGTAGCGGTACTCTTTGGGTTATGATTTGCATAATATCCCCTCCTGCTCCACTGGCTTCAGATGTAATTGGTGTTTATTGAGCATGTTCTGTGTGCTAGACATGGTGCTGGATGTTTTCACAGAGATATTTCATTTTTTCCTCAAAGCAGCCCCGTAAGGGTGGTATGATTGTGCCCATATTACACGTGGAAACTGAGGCTTCTACAGGTTTTAGTCACTCAGTGAAGTAAGAGCTTAATTTTAAGCCCAACCTTATGCCTCCAGGGCTTGTCTTTGTGCAATCCAGAAAGAGACCTGGAATGAAAATCCAGGGAGGGTGGGGACATGCCAGTGACACACTATGCCAGAGACCTAGTGAAATGCCCCCCTGCTGGCCTTACCCTGTGCCAGCTGTTGGCTCTCACTTCTTTCATCTCTCTGCACTGAATACTTTCAGAATGTTTAATTCTGACATTAATGATGTTGGGGCCCATTTGGGACCATTGAGTTAGAATACAAGCATGAGAGTGAGGGAGCATAGCTCTCCTTCTGAAGCCACAATTAGTTTTCTTTTTTATAGTTTCCGTTAGTACTTTTAATTTAAAAAGTAATACATGTGGCTAGTTAAGTAAAGATTTAACAAAGTGGTATAGAATGAATATACAACATCTGCTTTTCCCCCGGCCAGCCTCGTTCCCATTCTCCCAGCAATCATCTCATGGATAGTTTTTTTGTGCATCATTCCAGAAATTTTTGTACAAAAGCATATTCAGATACATCTATCCTTTCCTCCCCAACTGTAATTTCATCGTACTTATCATCCTACAGAGGTCTTCTTTCACTCCCCACCATCTCTTACACATCTCTTGACATAGAGGTTAAATGCCTTGCCTTTACTGCTTCATTGTGGTCTGTTGTATGGCTGCTGGCGCTGTACAGTTTGTTGGCTGTTGCCCTCCTGATGGGCATTTTCGTCATTCAGTTTGCTGCCGTCATGAACAATGTGTCCGTATACCTGTATGCCTGCACGGTTGCACACATAGGGCTGTAAGATGGGTCTCTGAAAGCAGAATTGTTGGGTCAAAGTCCGTATAGTTTAATTTTGCTAAATGCTGCCAAATGGTTCTCCAACAAGTTCGTACCAGGTTATACTCCCACTAGCAGCGGGAGGAGAAGTTATCTCCACCTGGAAGATGAGTCCAGTAGTCAGGTAGAACAACTGCTTAGAAGGCACAATTCCAGAGGCACCCAGAAATCTCAACCACTCACTCCCTTCAGGAATCTCCTCTCCCAGCTTGCTATGGTGTCTGGAATTCCCACTCATTCTTTGACCTGGGGCTTTGTCTCCAGAAGGCTCAGAGGTATAGGAACAGACAGCTGCCCCAGAGGAACAAATGTGGACAAGGGAAGCCCATTTGCATTCATTAGCACTGGAGTATGAACTTGGTCAGGGCGACATTATGACTTCCAAGTGTCCTATCCACTTTTGCCTTCGTGGTCCCCTTCCTCCATAGAAATAATAAATAAATTAATTAAAAGGTCTATTTTGTGACTGTATTGGTATAAGACAAATATAAGCCAGGCTGGATTATATTCATTTATCCTTCTGATTTCAAAAGAAATTAAAACCTTTTCATGGGTCCCTAAATGTACTAGGTACTGCACCTAATATGCCTGATAAATTGGCCCTGGACTTGGTCCTCAGGTTAGCCCTCCACACATTTGCTTCCCTCCTGTTGTCACTTTCCCTTACCCTGGCTTATGACACTTGGGTCTTGAATGGTGGGAAATTTGGGCCATATCGGGCACAGCTGACCACCACATAAAGCACTAGGCAGCATTTAGACGGGGGTCAGGGCTGACAATAATCATGAACAGCTGCAGAAACGTGCAGTGTCCAAAGAGTTTTCACTAGCATGATTATCCCAAAATATTATGCCCATTTTACAGATTACAAAGTGGAGACACCGAGACAGAGAAAAAAGAAGTGACTTGTCCAAGACATACAGCTAGTAAGAAACAGAATCATAGGGTCAAATGCAGCCTTGGTACTTTCTTGCATGGCCAGCACTGCCACCTTGGTTCACCCCAGATCTTTGTTCTGTAGACACCCGACTTTTTGTGGCTTTACAGAAGACAAAGTACTGACAGTGCTGCATCCTGACAGGCGCCGACGTGAAGCTCAGCACCAAACATATTTGGGTGACATATGGGAAGCCAATTGCAGCAGTGCTTCCAGAATCTCGCCCCAAGTAACCGACTTCAGTTTGTGTGGTGTGTGTGTATGTTTTTTTAAACTAGAGTAAAATTGATTGTCACACATGCCTAGAATCTTATTTTAATGTAGGTGGAACATGATTAGAAATTCGGAGTTAGATATCTCAGCATTAATTACTTCTCTACTACACTTTTTATTTATAGAGTGTGTTTACTGTCATTAACTAGGAGAATGCTGGAAGGGCACAGAAGGAGGATTAATCAGAAGAAGGTGGATGTAATGAGTAGTCTTGGATAGCAAAATTAGAAATGGACTTATTTCCTTATTATTTAAATTTTATCGGATTTCCACGTTGCTCAGATTCTTCTAACCTCTTTGCCACGTGCCTCCTTCGTTTCCAGTTTAGGATTCCTGCTTCCATTCACCTCGTGTTGCCCTCTCCACAGAGTCAATCAGTCATAACCATCTTCTGGGATGCCCCCCAACATCTGGACTCCTGATTGAGGGCGGGCTACAAGATTGAGCTTTATGAAGCTAAGTGGTCATCATGTCCCCCCCCTCTTAAAAAAGCCATCATGATTATTATCATTATTGTCTACCTTTTATTGAACACTTATTATGTTCCCAGTACTTTCCCATCACTCATGTTAATTTACCTCCCAATCACACTTTTCAGGAATAATTATACCCATTTTAAAGGTGTGGAACCTGAGGCTTAGAGAGGTTACGTAGGTAGTCTGAGGCCGTACAGCAAAGAAACCGGACTCAAGTCCATCACCTTCCACCGCCACTGACTGTGCCACTCTCACTCTGGAAGATAGTCGGAGGTGGCTGAATTAAGCATGCTCACTGGACAACCAGGGGTGGATGGGACCCAGGACAAGGGCTGAGACTCAATGCTTGGACCGTCCAGTATCTAGGCTGCCCTGGAGCATTCAGGGAAGGCAAATAGGCTTCCCTCGCATTTCCAGCCTTCTTTGTCCTCCTCCCTTGCTGTCTCCAGGCAATGGCACTGATCTGGTTTCAAGTTAGTTTGGTTTTTTAAAACTGAAAATCAAGTGGAATTTGGGTAGACTGTTCACTTAATGCTTTCCCTTGGCAGTTATTTCCCTTCCAGGAAAGAGCCAGTGTCGCTTTCCTTCCTGACAGTCATCCTGTCTGGAAACTGGAGTGCTCCCTGCCCAGGTAGAGGAGAAGGGCCTGGAAGACAGCCTCACAGGGCCACCAGGCCCCCCGCCCGCTGCCTCAGGACCCCATTAACTGAGTGGTAGGGAGATTGTACGCAGCCCAGGAAACCTGAGCATGCAGGCAATTGAGCTTGGCATTGCGGGATATGCTGGGCATATAATGAGACCTTCCTGAGGCTTTGTGGGGACGGCTCTGATGTGAGTTGAAAGGAGCACTGACCAATGGAGTGGAGGAGCCAGGGAGATTGGATTTCCTTCAGAGTAGATTGCTGCCAAGCCACATCCAGTTCCCTAGTTTGTTCAGAGGCCCTTACACATGCCTGCATGTACCTCGGGATCTTCCTGGCAGCCCCAGGAGACCATGAGACAGATCTGCTTATTGGCACTTACAGAGAAGGGATGCCAGGGTTGGAGAGTCCAGTTAAGCCAGCTTTATTCATTGAGCATCTTTGAAAAAGACATTAGGGTACAAGAGACCTGGACCACACTTCATGGAGTTTAATAGAGGGAAAAAGAAATGTACCGGACAGCTGGGAGCGTAACAACCTAGGCTTTCACGTCAGGCCGACTTGGATTTGGATTCTACCTCTGCTACTTCCCACTGTTTAACCGTTTTTGAGTCTCAGTTTCCTCACGTAAACTGGGTCCGAGGGCAGTGGTGTTTGGATTCCTGGCCAACGCATTGTAAGCACAGCCACCACCTGTCTATCAGTGGATGGTTGTGCGTTGCTATGGTGCTGAATAGGTTTCAGCAGAGCTTCCAGACTAAGACAGACTAGGAAGAAAGACCTGGCAATCTATTTCTGAAAAATCAGTCAATGAAAACCCTATGGATCACAATGGTCCAATCCCATTGTGCGTGGGGTCACCATGAGTTGGGAGCTGACTCAGTGGCAGCTAATACCACCAACAAACTGGATATAACAACACTTATACCATGAGCTCCTCAGGGACAAGGAGCAGGTCTGTCTTGTTCTTCACCGTATCCCTGACACCTAGCGTGGTACCTGGCACAGAGTAAGTGCTCAATAAATACTTGTTAAAGGAATGAATGAACACTGTAGTGAGTATTACATGTGCTGATGTCGGTAAAATGCTTAGTTCAGGGGCTCATGAGAAGCACTCAATAAATGGTGGTGTTAACACTCCCTGGGAGGGCCAGGCACCACTTCCATAGAGAGGTACAAATCAAGGAAGAGCAAGCTTGGACTAGGAGAACGAGGGCAGCTCTGACCCGAGCCTCCACGATGGACCAGTCTTAGTTACCTAGTGCTTCCATAACAAAAAATACCACAAATATGTGGCATTAAAGAACAGAAATGTATTTTCTCACAGGTCTGAAGGCTAGAAGTCTGAGTTAAGGGCGTTGACAGGGCTAGGCTCTCCTTTCTCTCTGTTGGCTTTAGGGGAAGATCCTTGTCTCTTTCAGCTTCTGTCGCCCTGGCTTTTCTTTGCCTTCCTTGCCTTATAGATGGATCCTCACATGGTCCCTTACCCCGTCTCTGTGTCTCTGTCTATTCTGCTCTTTTTATAAGATGCCACTCAGAAGTAATTAGGTTTAGGACCCACCCTACTCGGGTACCTGAAACCTGTTGAGTCAATTCTGACTCATAGCGACCCTGTAGGACAGAGTAGAATTGCCCCATAGGGTTTCCAAGGCTGTAATCCTTATGGAAGCAGACTGCTACATCTTTCTCCAGTGGAACAGCTGGCGGGTTCGAACTGCCCGATCTTTCAGTTAGCAGCCGAGAGCTTAACCACTGCACCGCCCGGGCTCCTTTCCCTACTTCCATATAACTTCATTAACGTAACAAAAGAAGACCCCAATTTCCAAACAGGTACAGGGGTTAGGGCTTTGACATAACTTTTGTGGGGGCACAATTCAGTCCATAATAGTCACGATGCTGAAAGACAAAGATGTGGGGGAACATGATCAAGGATATTGACAGGCAGAGATGAAGGAGAACTTGGCCAAATCACAAGACCAGTAATGGGCAAAAGCCAGGATAGAAACCTAGAGCTTCCAGCTCTCAGCCAGTGTAATTTCTGGGCCATTCAGAGGCCTCCTATACTCATTATAAGTTTTACCAACAGATTGTTTAAGAATTCGCTCTAAGATGCTCTTAGAATTTCAAATGGACTCTTATTTTTAGACACTGAGCATCACACTGAGCATTTGACAATGACTGACTCTTTTCTCACTTTATTTTTAATAAGCTTAAAGGCGAGGGTTGGCAATCGTTTATAGACATAGTTAATGCAGATTTACGATGTCCTGACTTCACAGGCCTGGTACTCATGGTGCCCTCATTAAGATGGGGAAGCCCAGGTGTGAGTGTAGGTCAGGTCTGCCCTCACCTCTTCAGGTCTCTGTGCACCACTCCAGTCACTGGCTGCTGTGATTTAGTTCCCAGTTTGACTAAAATGTCATTGTATTTTAGTATGACTTTATTCTTTCCGCCACAAGCTGGTTGATTAGAAGCTAGAGGCAACCAGTAATTAAGCTCACCTGTCAGAGTTTAGCTCCGGTCAGGAGGAAATACGCTCTCTAACTTTCCACTTTCATTTCTCTGGATGTCAAGACATCTGAATTAAGCTCCTTATGGGAACAATATCTGACCCAAAAATGTTAGAACAGGGATTACCGAGATGGAAATTCGGTTAAGTTACCTACTTGTCATGACTCAGAAGCGCTGTGAGTTCTCAGGCTGCTTGAGAAAACCACTCATTTGTGAGGAAAATTGAGTTCCAAGCCATAATAGCTAGTGAAAGCAATTTCTGGGATCATGGCATTCAGACTTGATATTCATTGGTCCCCCGGAGGAGAAACACAGGCAAGTCCAGAGCCTCTCACGAATAAAAGTAACAAACTCCACAGAATCCTTCAGTGCCGTCTGTCATCTGCAGGCATTGTCATGTCTGTGGCTTTGAGGGAGCACTGTCAGAGTCTTTGTTCCTAGTGATGGGCCATATAAGTGCAAGGCTAAATGAAGCTTTGTTCTTGACTCTCGAAAATTATAGTCTGATGCCTTTCAAAGGGATTCTAATGAGGACATTGGAGGCACAAAGAACTCAGCTTTGCAAATTCAGTTTTCAGTCCGTGAGGTATGGCGCTCCTTGATTTCTCTAGCTAACCTCTTTCTCTTTCTTCCTCGCCTGTGTGCTGGTTGCTGTTGTTCTTAGTTGCCATGGTATCGATTCTGACTCATGGTGACCCCATGTGTGCAGAGCAGAACTGCTCCATAAGGCTGTGACCTTTCCAAAGCAAATTGCCAGGCTTGTCGTCTGATGTGCCTCTGGGTGGGTTCGAACCTCCAACCTTTCAACTAGTAGTTGAACACTTAACTGTTTGTACCACCCAAGGACTCCTTGTGTGTTGGTAAAGATTGTCATATAGGACCTTGATCATTTTCACCTTCGTTTTTTCTCTCTTTGCCTCTGGTATGCATTTCTTTGTAGGTCCATCCCTAGGTGATGAGAATGGTTTGTGTTTGACTACTAACCTAAAGGTTGGCAATTTAAACCCACCCAGTGGCACTGTGGAAGAAAGGCCTGGTGATCTGTTTCCATTAAGATTACAGCCAAGAAAACTATGAAGCAGTTCTACTCTGTAGCACATGGGGTCACCATGAGTCAGAATTGACTTGACTGCAATAGGTTTGGTTTTTTTTTTTTTTTTTTGAGGGGGTGAGGGAGGTTGGAGCCCTGGTGGTGCGGTGGTTGAGAGCTCGGCTGCTAACCAAAAGGTCAGCAGTTCAAATCACCAGCCATTCCTTGGAAACCCTACAAGGCAGTTCTACTCTGTCCTATAGGGTCGCTATGAGTCGGAATCGATTAGACGGCAACAGATTTTTGGTTTTTATACATTTCTTTACATTTTAATATTTCTGAAATGAGATGCATCTTACAGTCAGTGTGCACGTTTGCTGTGGCAGTGAGTCTTAGACTTGAAGAACGATAATAGTTCCTTGTCATCCTTTAAGGCTCAGCTCAAGCAGTACCTTCTTGGGTTTAGGTCCCTATTGCTGCCTGCCATAACCTCTGGACTACACGGTTATTGCACTAGTCACACTGCCCTGTACTCACCTGCTCACTTGTCTCCCCCTTCAAAGGGACCTCCTTGAGAACATCAAGTGTATCTATTGTTCCTGTATCTCCAACTCCCAGCAGGCCAGTAGCCTTGGCTCCAGGATAGGTTCCAGAAGCAAGTGTTGGAGGTGGAGCCAGCCCCTGGTTGTCTCCTGACCTCCCACACTGAAAGTCAGATCAAGTTATTTCCTCCTTCCAGGCCCATGGAGAGCTCATTTACAGAGCCCATGGTGGGTGGATCTGAACATTTTACCTACCCCAGCTTTGAGGTTAATACCTGTGTCAGGCCATGGTGTTATTATTAGGAGCCATTGAGTCAGTTCCAACTCATAGCAACCCTGTGTACAACAGAATGAAACACTTCCTGGTCCTGCACCATCCTCACAGTCCTTGCTGTGCTTGAGCCTATTGTTGCAGGCACTGTGTCAGTCCATCTCATTGAGGGTCCGGCCAGGGTAGGAGTATTTATTTGCTCTGAGGGAGGGTGGGAAGAAAGCTTGGCAGGTGGAGGTTTGGTAATTCATACCCACATGGCTATAGAGAGCTTCCAGGAAACTATGTCACCAGCATAGTGATTATTTTCACTGTGTTTCAGAATGATACCCAAAAGTCAGCGGAAATACTTGAATTTCAGCGTTACAAAAGGGCCTGCTAGAGCTATTGCCTTTCCCCTCTGTCTCTCTCGCCCACTCCAGAATTCAATGACCGTGAAAAAGTTGGCCATGTGAGCTCTGCAGTGCTCCCTCCTCCCACGTCTCCCCTTCTCCCAGCCCTTTCTGGGTCTTTCTCTTTGTTCTGAGTTCATCATCCTTTATCTGTCCCTGCATGACTTTTTATTTTGTTTTTTATTGATTAACTGCAGCTCCGGAAAGAATGTAGTACCAGTTATATGGGAATGTAAGCTACAGTGAGTTGCGAGTATGGAAGATTGTGTCTTTCTGGCTGGGAAGATGGATGAAGGCCTCATGCAGGAGGCAGGGTTTATGCTGATCCTTGAAGAATGGGCAGGATTTGAACAGGTGAAATAGTAGAGGGAGGGGAGAAGTCATTCCCAGCTTAAGTAGGAGAAAGGCATGGTCAAGGAATTGAGGACTGAGGCTGAAGCAAGCATTTATTTATAACATTTATAAAGTACCTAAGATATTTCGCACACTTGCGTGTATGGGTAAACCAGATATCACTGAGGTCCTGATTCTACAGCTCATGTGTCCATGTGGGCTGTCTCCATTTTAAATCCATGACAACCCCGCCTCTAAACCTAGTACCTCTCCAAATCTCATCCACAAGAATCCCTGATCATAAAAATGTTGATACTCAATTTAGACTTTACTGGGTATTTTGTAGGAGAGACAGAAGAACGAGCTTACATTGTACACTTCATCACCAACAACTGAAAATATTCATTGACACTTCTGTTTTCCCCAAAAGTTCTCCTTAGTCACATCATGGTATGGAGGGTTGGTCCTTTTCCTCTCCTGGTTCTTTTTCTATGAACTTTATATTCTTCACCTTTTATTAGGCACAGCAATTCAACTCTGCCCCAGCCATGTTATTGTTGTTGTTAGCTGCCGTGACATTGACTCCAACTCGTGGCGACCTTATGTACAACAGAACAAAATATTATCTGGTCCTGCATCATCCTCTCGATCTCCAGCATGTTCAAGTCCATCTGTGCAGCTACTGTGCCAGTCAGTCTCACTGAGGGTTTCCTTGCCCATGATGTCTTCCTCCAGTGATTAATCCCTCCTGATGACGTGTCCAAAGCAAGCGAGTCAGATGGTGTTCTGTTGTGATCTAGCGATACCCCCCTCCAAATGTACACACAACAAATCTATCCTGTTAATCAACAGGGCCCCTCCAGCTTCTTGATCACAGCCCTTGGGATCCACCCTCCTGCAAGAGGTTTATTTAGTTATATTTTCCAAACAAACACAATGCCTTCCCCAGGAGAAATTCTGGTGGCTGACATAATCTCCCTCTTGTTACATACATATGCTCTCATTTAAACACTACAACAGCCCTTCTATTATGTTCATTTAAGAGATTAAAACCAAAAACCAGTTGCCATTGAGTTGACTCTGACTCATAGTGACCCCATGTCACTATGTAGATCTGTGTTCTACCGTAGAGTAGATCTGTGCTCCAAAGGATTTTCAATGGCTGATTTTTTGGGAGTAGATTGCCAGGCCCTTTTCCCAAGGTGCCTCTGGGTAGTGGCTGAGCACATTAACCATTTGCAATACCCAGCGATTCCATTTCTGAGATTAGGCAACTGAAAACAAGAAGTGAATTGGTTTGCCCAAAGTCACACAGCAGCCAAAATAGAGTGATGTTTGAACTCTGTCATGCTATACTTTTTTTTTTTTTCCCTTAAATGCAACAGCCACCTCCCATACATGGAGTGTGAAGAGGCTGACTGTGATGGGAGAAAGGCTAGACATGTAGGGTGGGACTAGCTCATGAAGAGCCTTGAAGGCCATGCCAAGAAATTTGGACTATGGGCAAGAGGCAATCACAAAAGTTTCCTGAGGAGAGGTATGACATAATCCACCCTAAAATCCCCCCCAGAATCTGGTTCAGTGCTATTTATTTCTCTCCACAGCTTGCTATGTCTTGTCACTTTATTAAAGACTTAAACATGGCGAGCTTCCTGTCAGCAGGTTACCGTCTTCTGAGTGGCAGCCTTTTCTTCTTGTTGGAAACTTTGCACTCTTGGAAACTTTGCACGTGCCTGTGTTGTGCCTTGGGCTAATCAGTATGCTGCGTGAAACTATTTAAAGCCTGATGCATTAGTCACAACAAATCTGCTCCCCTTGGGAGCTGAAAAGACTGATTGGGGTGCCAGCTCCTTTTTGGTGAGTGCAGTTTGTTTTCTCCCCCTCCTTTCATTTGCATCCAGCCCCCTAGATTTTTCAGAGTCCATGCAGAGTTACCCTTCCTGAATTGTCCCTGGTATAGGAAGACCTACCAAGAGCTGGTCAGGCCACCCTGAAAACCTTTCAGAGGAAAGGGACCGGGCAAAGGGCCAGAACGGGAGAAGCCGCTAGGTCGCACTGATCCTCAGGGAAGACCCTGACAGCGGAGCTCACCATGCCAGCTGGAAATGATTGAAAAGCCCTCAATGACCTGCTTCAGCACCCTGCTCTGACCTACATAGCAAACGCTGGGCTATTTTGATGTTTTGAAGCTGAAAGAGCACTAGAACCTTGGGCCTGCTCTAGTGGCGGAAGTCACAGGCTCCATCTGCCTTTGTGGCTTTGCCAAACCCTTGGTTGGCCTTCAAGTGAGAGGGTTTGGGAGAGACACAGTTGGCCTTAGTGAGCATGCAGAGGTCTGTGATTGTTGTTATTGTGTGCCATCGAGTCGATTCCAACTCACAGCAACCCTACATGACAGAGTAGAACTGCCCCATAGAGTTTTCTAGGCTGTGATCTTTATGTGAGCAGATCACCAGGTCTTTTCTCCCACAAAACCTCTGGTGGGTTTGAACTGCTGAGCTTTTATTTGTTAGCAGCCGAGCACTTAACCGTTGCACCACCAGTCCTCCTTTGTGCAAAGGTTTCTATTTTTTAACAGGAATACTTAAGCAGCATGGCAAAGTTTCTCTGTGCTAGGTCCAGCGAGATGTCTTCAGATCCTGGGGCTGCTGGTTGGATGAGGCAGCAAGCATGGTGTGGTAAAAAAGAAGGAAGTTAGAATTGCTGAATTAGAGGCTTTTCTTCATTTCCTGCTGGCTAGCTGTGTGACCACAGGCACATTGCTTGACCTCTCTGAGTCTCATTTTTATCAGCTATAAAATGTATAAAATGGAGTAGATCATTCCTGTCATTGAGTTTTGGAAACATGAACTGAGAGGATTTATGTAAAAGTGCCTTGTAGGCTGTGTATTGTGTAGTGGGAGGGTAAAATGGAAAATGTACAACTCTGTCTGGTATCTAGTAGTAGCTAACGTTTATTGAGGGCATTGTATGTGCTAGACGTTGTTCTGAATATTTTCCATGGATTATTTTATTTAATCTGCACAATAGCCCTAAGAATCACGACTATTATTATCTCTATTTTACAGATGACAGATGAGGAAACTGTAGCTTAGAAAAGGTAGGTAATTTGCTCTAAGTCAAACAGCTAATTTTGAGGGCCAGATTCAGACTAGGAGTCTGCAGACTTAACCCCCAATCCATACTTCCTCTCTCAATGTCATAATAATAATAAATATTCCAAGTTATTAGGACCTAGTCTCTGACAAAGGAGCCCTAGCAGTGCAGTGGTTAAGCACTTGGCTGCTAACCTAAAGATTGGCAGTTTGAACCCACCAGCTGCTCCAAGGGAGAAAGAGGTTGCAGTCTGCTTCTGTAAAGATTACAGCCTTGGAAAACCTATGAGACAATTCTACTCTGCCCTATAGGGTTGCAAGTCTTCGACAAGCACTTAAAGAACATTGTGTCTAATCTTCATAGCAGCCTTGTGATGTAAATATTGTCACCTCCATTTTATAGATGAAAAAATCTGAGATTAGAAGATTTTGCTCATTCCGTTTATTGGTTACCTACTCTACCGAGGTGAACAAGACAGAGGGGTCACTACCTTCAGGGAACTTGTATTTTAGTGTGATGAAACAGGCAATGAAATGCATATCCAAAATGACTTCAAATAGTGATAGGTGTGATGAAGATAATAAAACCGAGTTAAGGTGGCAGAGTGACAAGGAAGCCAGAGACGGCCTCTCTGAGGAGGGGCCTTTTGAGCTGAGATGTGAGTAGTAAGAAAGAGGGATCCTTGAAAAAAGTGTGAGGAGGAGCTTCCTGAGGAGGGGGAAAAACAGAGTCCTGTGAGGAATAGCAATGGGGCTGGAGGAGCTGGAGTTCAGGGAATGAGGGGAAGGGTGGCATGGGGTGAGAAGAACAGGAGCCAGTGGCTGTGGTAAAAAGTAGGTTGACACCATTAGTAAGAGGCAGCCCCAGACCAGGGACCCATTCCCACCAATGCTGATTCCTCAGGGGTGGAGGGTCATTGTGTCATGCTGCCATGTCATCGGGTTTGAGAAGTATGTGTTGAGTGAAAGATGATGGCTAAGGAAAGGCTGCAGGCCTGGGCAGGGAAGGGTGGACTGATGGGCAGTCTTCTTGGTGGGTGGCTGAGCTGTGAGCTGGTGGATCGGGCTTGGGCTTGGAGCCTGTGGCGGCTTCTCCCATTTTGCTGCAGGGCTGTTTATTGACTCCTCTCCACACTGGTCACATTCTGATACATCATGGGATTGGCTTGGCTGATAATCACCTGTAACTAGACCTAAGCCAGCTGCCAAGGGGGAGTCAAGGCCTCACCAGGGAGGCAGGGCAGCTTCTTTGGCTCTTCCTCCCACACCCCCAGGAGACTGTTGATCTTAATTAATTACCCCTCTGAGAAGTTTGTAAGAACTGTACTGTCTACAGAGAATTACTGGGGTATGTTCTGAAGAGCCTAATAAGATTCTGTTTTCCCCTCTTGAGAGGAAGAAGGTATTTTTGTGCAATTAATCAAAATGAAATCACAGAACTTTGGATCTGAAAGACTCCTTAGTGACAGTCTTGTCCAACACCTTCACTAATAAAGAGACTAAGGCTCAGGCATTATTTTAATTTCATGTCATGAGAAATAGCTTTTTTATTTTGTCTTCTGTTGTTTGCCAACCATGCCCTCCCACAACAAGGTTTTTCTTTTTTTTTATTGTGCTTTAGATGAAGGTTTACAGAGCAAATTAGTTTCACATTAAATAAGTAATACACATATTGTTTTGTGACATTGGTTGCCAACCCCATGACATGTCAACACGTTCCCCTTCTCCACCTTGGGTTCCCCATTACCAGCTTTCCTGTCCCCTCCTGCCTTCTCATCCTTGCCCCTAGCTGGTGTGCCCTTTAGTCTCATTTTGTTTTATAGTCCTGTCTAATCTCTGGCTGAAGGGTGAACCTCAGGAGTGACTTCAGCACTGAGTTAAAAGCGTATCCAGGGGCCATACTCTCAGGGTTTCTCCAGTCTCTGTCAGACCAGTAAGTCTGGTCTTTTTTGTGAATTAGAATTTGGTTCTACATTTTTCTCCAGCTCTGTGACCCTCTATTGTGATCCCTGTCAGAGCAGTCAGTGGTGGTAGCCAGGCACCATCTCATTGTGCTGGACTCAGTCTGGTGGAGGCTGTGGTAGTTGTGGTCCCTTAGTCCTTTGGACTAATCTTTTCCTTGTGTCTTTGGTTTTCTTCATTCTCCCTCGCTCCAGACGGGGTGGGAACAGTGGAGTATCTTAGATGGCCGCTCACAAGCTTTTAAGATCCAGATGCTACTCACCATTGTAAGATGTAGAACATTTTCTTTATAAACTATGTTATGCCAATTGAGCTAGAAGTCCCTCGAGACCATGGTCCCCAACCCTCAGCCCAGTAATTCGGTCCCTCAGGGAGTTTGGATGGGTCTATGAAGCTTCCATGACCTTGCCTTGGTCAAGTTGTGCTGACTTCCCCAGTATTGTGTACTGTCTTACCCTTCACCAAAGTTACCACTTATGTATTGTCTAGTTAGTGTTTTTCCCTCCCCAACCCTCCCCTGAGAAATAGTTTTGAAAGTCTTTCTGGAGAAAAAACAAGAAACAAAGAAGTACACTTTTCCTGACTTAGTAAACAGAGTAAACTCATTAAAGAGAGGCCAACAGCAGAGCAGAGCATGACCCCAAGCTTGGGTTGACTCCCACATCTGTGACTTAATAGCCATATGACCTCGGGCAAATCGTTTACCTGGTCTGATTCCTCAGCTTTCCCGATTTGTAAAATCAGATAATACACACCCCATGGTTTTTTTGTTTTGTTTTGTTTTAGTGATCTGAATAAAATTTCATATATAAAGTGCTCATTGCATAATGCATATTCATAAATGGTCGCTGCTATTACTATATGGGGATACAGATGCAGAAGGTACAGATGAGCAGTGATGCCTAGCATGTGGAAGGGCTCAGTGATGGCAAGCTGGTCTACAAATGTCTCTGTTATTTTCTTGAGCTCAGTCCTCCATAACATCCTCAAAGTTGATTTTTATTGATTCCTCAAGGAAGGTTTGTTATATCTTTTTTTTTTTCTTTTTTGCAGTTTTTGGAGATAAATTCACATTATTTAAAAGATACCATTTTAAGGTGTACAATTTAGTAGTTTTTAGTATATTCACAATGTTGTTGTAACCATCACGACTAATTCCAGAACATTTCCATCACTCCAAGAAAACCCATACCCATTAGCGATCACTCTCAATTCCTCCTACCCCCAGCCCTTGGGAACTACTAATCTACTTTTTGTCTCTATGGATTTATCTGTTCCTGACATTTCATAATAATAGAATCATACAATATGTGACCTTTTGTGTCTGGCTTCTTTAATTTAGCATGTTTTCAAGTTCATGTATGTTGTAGCATGTATCAGTACTTCATTCCTTTTTTTAATACTGTATTGTGATTTTGGAGAAAAATTAACATAGCAAATCACATTCTGACTTAACGATTTCTATACATGTTATATCCAGTGACATTGGTTATACTTTTCACAATGTGTCAGCATTCTCGTTATTTCCATTCTGGTTGTTCTGTTTCCATTAATCTAGCTTCCTTGTCCCCCCTTACCTTCTCATCTTTGGTCTAGGGTAGATGTTGACCATTAGGTTTCATTTAGGTGATTGTTTAGAGGTGCACAGTACTCGTGGGTGATATTGTTTATTTTATGAGCCGCTCTGTCTTTTGGCTGATAGGTGACCTCTGGTTTGACTTCTGAGTTTAAAGGGTGTCCCAGGGTGATAGGCTGTAGTCTCTACCAGTCCAGTAAGTCTGGCCTTTTTTAGGAATTGGAGTTTTGCTCTGCATTTTTTTTTCCCGTTCTCTCCAGGACCATCTATTGTATCCCTGATCAGAACGGTCAGTAGTGATAGCTGGGCATCATCTAGTTCTTCTGGTTTCAAGGATGCAGCTGTGTTTCATGTAGACTATTAATTCTGTAGACTAGTTTCTCTTTGAGTCTTTGATTTCCTTCTTTCTCTTCTGCTTCAGACACGTAGAGATCATTGGTTGTATCTTAGATGGCTGCTCGCAAGCTTTTAAGACCCCAGATGCTACTCACCAAACTAGGATGTAGAACATTATCTTCGTGAGCTATGTTATGCCAATTGACTGAGTTGCCTTCTGAGACTATGATCCTGAACCCTCAAACCCAATCCCACGAGGTGTTTGGTTATGTCTAGGAAGTATCCATAGCTGTGCACACTGTGTGCTTTATTTTATATATGAGTAGATATGCAATACACACAAACATGTATAGACACTTGCCTACAGAAACACCTATACATGTTCACATGTATATTCATATGTGCTTACCTATGTATATATATACATATATATATATAGGAGCCCTGGTGGCACAGTGATTAAGAGCTCAGCCACTAACCAAAAGGTTAGCAGTTCAAAGCCACCAGCTACTCCTTGGAAACCCTATGGGGCAGTTCTACTCTGTCCTATAAAGTCGCTATGAATCGGAATTGACTTGATGGCAATGGGTTTGGGTTCTTTGGGGTGTGTGTGTGTGTGTGTGTGTGTGTGTGTGTGTGTGTGTGTGTGTGTGTGTGTGTGTGTGTGTGTGTCTTAGGCTGGGTTCTCTAGAGGAGCAAAACCAGTAAAGCATATAAATATATATATAGAGAGAGAGATTTATATCAAGGAAATAGCTCACGCAATTGTAGAGGCCAAAACGTCCCAAATCCACAGATCAGGGTAGAGGCCTCTCCCAGTTCACATAGCCGCAGAAGCTGGTGAACCCAAGGTCGGCAGGTCGGAGAGGGGCTCCCGCTCATGCGCTGTGAAGGTCAGTGAATTCCAAGATCAGCAGACAAGACAATCAGGTTTCTCCTGATTCACGCAGCTGCAGGGGCTGGCAAACCCAGGGCCAGCAGGTCGGGAACCGGACTCTTGCTTGCAGGCTGAGAACTTCAATGAATTCCGAGATCAACAGATAAGCTGCTAGCTCAAGTCCCACCAACTGGAGGTGAGACAACAAGAGGCAGCTGCTGAGTCTGGAACAAGCCACAAACCTTGGTAAGGTAAGCAGGCAGAAGGTAACCCGGTGGAAGTCAGAGAGAGGGCGGTGAGCTGCCACAGGCCCCGCCTCCGCCAGTACCACTCAGCACATTCCATCATGGGGGTGATCACAACGTTATACAACTACTAAAACACAGGGAATAATGGTCTCGCCAAGTTGACATACAATCTTAACCATCACAATATGTAAGCATACATATCTACGTATGTAACCACACACGTAATTTTTGGTTGTTGTTACTGTTTTCATTGTGAGGATGGCGCATAGGACTGGGCAGTGTTTCCTTCTGTTGTACATAGGGTTGCTATGAGTCGGAATCCACTTGACGGCACCTGACAATATTACTGTTGTTGCAAAATTGTATATGGTGTGGCTTTTAGCAAAATCATCCCTTATTCTTGTGTACTTCTTAGTGTCATCTTTTACCTTAGTCAGGTTGTGTTGACTTCACCATTATTTGGTATTGCCTTACCCATCACCAAAACTAACAAGTGTCTACTATCTAGAAAGTGATTCCCCCTCTCTCCCTCTCATCCCTGGTAACTACCAAAGAATGTTGCTTTTTGTATATATACCTATTCTTGACGTTCCATAATAGTGAGATCATACAGTATTTGTCCTTTTGTGATTGACTTGTTCACTCAGCATAATGTCCTCCAGATTAATCCATGTTATAGTATATTTTGAGAACTTATCATTATTCTTTATGGCTGCATAGTATTCCATTGTATGTATGTACCACAGTTTGTTTATCCATTTGTTGATGAACAATTAGGTTGTTTCCATCGTTTTGCTATTGCAAATAATGCTGCAGTGAAGTAGTTTATTCCTTTCTAATGGCTGAATAATATTCTACTGTGTGAATATACCACATTTTGTTTATCTATTCATTAGTTGATGGACAGTTGGGTTGTTTCCACATTTTGGCCATTATGAATAGTGCTGCTGTGGACATCCATGTACAAGTCTTTGTGTGAACATAATGCTTTCAATTCTCTTGGGCATATGCCTAGGAGTAGAAGGCCCTGGGTGGCGAAAACAGTTAAGAACTCAGCTACTAACTGAAAGGTTGGTGATTCAAATTCACCCAGAGGCACCTCAGAAGAAAGGCCTGGCAATCTACTTCTGAAAGGTCACAGCCATTGGAAAGCCTATGGAGCACAGTTCTACTCTGAAACACATGGGGTTGCCATGAGTCAGAATTGACTTGATGGCAACTGATGTTTTATAACCTAGGAGTAGAATTGCTAGGTGTTACGTTATCATTTCCTTGGATTTCCTGAAAGGTAATTTCGAAGAGAAAAATATTCTCTACTAATTAAGAGTTTCAGCATATGGGTTAGAGTTTTAGAACAGAGTTTTGTCTTTATTGCATTGCAAGAGCAGTCCCAGTGCATCTGCTAATGTGTGAGTCTTGGCATTGTTCCTCAGAGAGACAGGCTGGAGAAAGAGACTTCCATCCCAACCCACCTGTGGCCCCAGTCCCAGTGCCACTCCCGTCCCAACCCCTGGGAGAATACGGTAGGTTTTTAAGGGGACCATTCACCTTATCCTACCAGCACTATATTATGGTTTCAGTTGAAATAGTCATTGGACAGTGACAGCTCATTTACTAGTCATTTCCCTCCTGGCTTCAGGAGAGACTGCAGGTATGTTGAAGGGAAATAGAAGATCCATGAGAAGCAGCCATTGGCTCACAGGCTCTGAGATCTGACCATTCACTGGTGACTAAGCACTGACTCGTACCTTTGATGGGCTCTGCAGGGGCCTGGCTGGGTCCCACCATGTCCTGTTTCCTCTTCCTCTGCAGAATGCAGCCCCCATCTTCATGCTATGAAAACACCATCTTTTCAAAATAAAATGAGAAGAGTAAGAGAGAAGAATCTAGAGCCCTTTCCAAGAAGGAATTTAGCTGAGAGAACCGAATCCTGTCCAGTATCCTGGGTTGTAAAGAACCAGTTATGAACTAGAAATGCAGTTGACTTTGGCCCTGAGATCTATAGGGAAAACTGAGAATAAATAGAGTAACAAATCAGCAGCACCAACAATATTTACTTGTGAGCCGTCCTGGTCATGGGCATGAGTAAGTAATTCTGTCCTAGGATCCTATTAAGTTTGCCTTGTGCCCCAAGGTGTGGGGTTTGGAAAAATACCAGTGCTGGAGTTCTTGTGGTTCTTCTGCTTTGGGGAATAAAGAAAAGGAAACCCCTGTGGAAGTGCTATTTCTGGGAAAACAGTTACTCCCATGTGCCCTGTGTTCAGCTGGAAGCCAGAGCGAGTGTGAAGGTGCTCGTGGGGAATCACAGAACCAGGGGGGTGTTCAGACTGTGCCCTCCTGTGGGGAGATACAACAAAGCACAAGTAAACAATTACATGAGGAGTCCCTGGGTGGTACAAATGGTTAATGCATTCATCTGCTAACTGAAAGGTTGGAAGTTCGAGTCCACCCAGAAGCACCTCAGAAGAAAGGCCTGGTGATCTACTTCTGAAAAATAAGCCATTGAAAACCCTGTGAACACAGTTCTATTCTCACGCACATGGGGTTGCTATGAGTTGGAATTGACTTGACGGCAACTGTATTTTTTTAAAGTGCTAGAATAAGGGTAACTTTAGATGAGGGGCTCAAGGAGGACCTCTCTGAGGAGACAGCATTAGAACTGAAGAGCTAACTATGTGAAGACCAGGGGAGCCTGAGCCTGGCAGTGTACTAGCAATGGCTCTGAGGCAGCAGGGGCTGCCCTGGCACATTCAAGGAGCATAACAATGGCCAGGGTCGCTGGAGCCCCATGAATTAGTGACTTGTTTCAGCTTTATACCTGGCATGCTGTAACACCACTGGAGTGTCCACTCAAATAGCCATCTCCTGGAGGAGGGCTTGGAAGGGGTGTTTAGGACCCATGGCTGCTTTGGGGACAAGCAGAAATGATTGATTGGAGGACTAATCCTACCCTCCTCCTCACCTTTACATCTAATCCACCATGAAGCTCTGTTGGCTCATGCTCCCTGTTTTCTTCTATGTGAGTTCATTTCTCTTTATGTTTGTTACCTCCACGTTGGTCCAAACCACCACTATCTTCTCCCCAGGTCTACTGAAGAACCTCGGAACTAGATTCTTCCCATACTATCTTGCCCATCTCCAGTCCATTGTCCACACTGTAGTCAGAATGATCTTTTAAAACCTCAAATCTGATCGTGTCACATATACACATACCTCCTTGATACATTTTCAGACTCCCCATTGTCCTCAGGATAGGGACCTAAATCTCTACAATGACATACAAGCCCTATCAGTGCAGATCCCCAGTTTCTTCTGCAGCCTAATTTCTAGTGATACATGGCTTCACTTGCTGCTCTGGCTACACAGGCTTTCTTCCAGGTCCTCCAATGTGCTGTTCTCATTCTGGCCTCAGGGCCTTTGCACAAGCCATGGTGGCTCCCAATCTGTTCTCCTTTCACACTCCTTGGCCCCAGCAACTTTTGCTTAAGTCTCAACTTAGCTGTTACTTCATCAGGGAAGTGTTCCCCATGCTGCAACACCATGATTCTACATAGGGCCTTTAAGTTACAGGTTCCCAGTTGCGCTTATATATTTTCTTTCTTAGCTATCAGCACACTTATATTTACTTGTGATGTCTCTGTCCTGGATTAGTCTGTAAGTTTTGGGAGGGCAGGAACCACATCTGTCTTGGTCACTAATAAGTTCTCAGCACTTAGAAAGTGTCTGGATCACAGTAGACATTTGATACATATTTGTTGAACCAGTGAAGGAATGAATGATCACAAAGACCTTGGATCTTAAATGTTCCACTTGAATATTCTCTTGCTTTCACCAAAATGAAGTAACAGGAGACTGTCTGTATTTTCTGTTCTATTTCTTTACCCTATAGAGATGGTGATTGATATCTGGAGTTCAGGAATAAGCAAAGTGGGCAGAAGTTCTGGCAGATGAACCTGCTTAGGAAGTCTGTTCTTGACTTCGACTATCAGAACAGTGTTATTTTCTTTGGCTCAAAGGGAGTGGAAGGCTGTGTGTACTCAGGGAAATGGTGTAGACCCACAGTGTGGAGTTAGGGCCAAGGTGAGACTCAAATAATAATCAAGTGAAAGAGGGTTATGTGAAGCCTGGTGGGGGACATTGCCTTTCTCAGCAGCCGAGGAATTGGAACATTCCCCGTGTCAATGTGGAAGTGAATGAATTAAGCTTCGTTTTATGCTGTGCCTGGAAAAATACCAATGCTGGACTCACATAGTTTCTGAAAGCAAACCCCAAACACCACTCAGTCTCGGCTCTATGAGAGACTGTTACTGGACAAAAAGAGTCAACATTCATGGACTATGGGAAATACTGCAGAAGTGGAAAAAGATGAAAGCCGTGAATTTTTACCTTTTTGAGGTTATACTCCGCTTTGAAAATCTGACAAAAGCAATGGACAATGATCATGTCACATACACACACATACCTCCTTGATACATTTCCATGACTCCCCATTGCTCTCAGGATAGGGACCTAAATCTCTACGGTGACATACAAGCCCTATCAGTGCAGACCCCTACTTTCTTCTCCAGCCTAATTTCTAGTCATATATGGCTTCACTTTCTGCTCTGCCTACACAGGCTTTCTTCCAGTTCCTCCAATGTGCTGTATTCGTCCTCTCCCTCCCTACAAATGTGTATCCATATAACATCCATGGAGATCTCTGAGGGCCATAGCCTCAGGTTAAAAAGCTCAGTCAGAAGATCTGATTGGACATTGAGCAGAAGTAAGGTGGTGCAAACAACTAAATGCTTGGCTACTAACCAAAAGGGTGGCAGTTCAAATCTACCCAGAGGCACCTCAGTTGAAAGGCCAAGTGATGTCCTTCTGAAAAGTCACAGCCATTGAAAACCCTATGGAGCACAGTTCTACTCTGACACACATGGGGCCGCCATAAGTCAGAACTGACTTGCCAGCAACTGGTTAAAGCTAATAAGAGATGGCAAGGCAACACACGTTAGACAATGTTAGGTCTAAAGAATGAAATAGAACTGCTCTGTAACTAGATTTTTCCATTCCTGGAGTGCTTCACTTTTGAGGGCAAGTTGATTGGCTCAGGGTGAATATGTACATCACAAGGCAGACCTCTCAGGTCTGGGGTGCAGCCTTCTTGGGTGCAGTCAGGGCTGCCAGCCGCTCTCAGCATCCCCTAGATTTAGCCATCATGGCGGGCCCTCCTCTAAATGTAAGCACCATGAGGGCAAGGATTTTAGTCTGTCTCATTCATTGCTGGTCCTTGGTACATAGCTCAGTGCTTGGCACTTAGTAGGTGCTCAATACCTGTTGAATGAATGAATCCGTTCGTCATACCTGGGATGTGCCAGCTTACTTTGTCTTCCTCTCCTTAGTTTTGTTCTGAATTGATCAGATTACTTAGTTTTGATTTATTGGTTCCAGAAATATTTATTAAGCACCTCCTAGCCTTTTGGAAGGTCATAATTGTTCTCTAGGCATGGAATGGAGCCCTGGTGGCACAGGGGTTAAGAGCTATGGCCGCTAACCAAAAGATCGGCAGTTTGAATCCACCAGCCTTCTTGGAAACCCTATGGGGCAGTTCTACTCTGTTGTATAGGGTCAATATGAGTCGGAATCGACTCTGTGGCTAAGGGTTTGGTTTTGGTTTTATTAGGCATAGAATAACATGAGATTGAAGGAGTCTAATACACCTGGGTTAAACTCACAGTTCTGCTCTCAAGTGGTGAAAGCCTCAGTTTCCTCAGGGGTAAAATGGAGTGTAAGAATGAAATGAGGCCATTCAGTTAAAGCACTTAGTAGGGTTCCTGACACATGGCTGTGTGTTGTTATGATAAATGTCAACCATTTTTCTTATTACCTGGCTCCTCTGCCATACAATTCACTGATATCCTTGGGGTCTTCTTTTTCTGAGTCCATGTTTCTGAACTCCAGACACTAATCCTTGCTATTTATATAGCAAGTAAAGTGCAGCCTTGAAAACAGTCTCAGAATGTTCAACGATAGCTGTATTTAAGGCTTGGGAACATTATGAATTTTCTTCTTCTTTCTATTGTTCCATATTTTTAATTTCAATTAATAAGCAAGTATTACTTCCATAATTTGGAAAGTACTATGTAAGAAAAAGTACTATAATGAAAAAGTGTGTTTATTAAATTTTACTAAATTCAGAGGTAGAAAACAAGAGTATTTTGTCATTTCTGGTCTGTAGATACAATTTCAGGAAACTGGGAGAACTCAGTTTGTCCCTTACGTCCCCCAAATAAAAACACTTAACCATGCACCAAGAAAGGAACGGTGTATTCCTGAGTAGACATGGGTGTGTTGTTCAGTTTAGTAGGAGGTGTGGGGTTAAGAACTTGGACTCCTGGCTTTGTCTCCCAGCTCTGTCGTCATCCAACTCCATATGTAACTTCGGGAAAATTACTCAACTTTTAAAGCCTCAGCTCTCTCATCAATAAAATGAGAGAAACAAATGGGGGAAATTTTTCATAATATGTGCTGTTGGAGTGAATATTAAACGCATGTGTAAGAGGAGGTCTTCAATGTGTTTCTTTTTTTCAATAATATCAGTGATGTCATCATTCTTTAGATTATATATGTGTGTCTTTTGTATATACAGTGGTCCCCCCTTATCCACGGGGGATGTGTTCCAAGACCTCCCGTGGATGCCTGAAACCACCGATAGTACCGAACCCTATTATTATACTGTGATTTGTCCTATACATACACACCTATGATAAAGTTTAATTTATAAATTAGGCACAGTAAGAGTACCAATAATAACTAATGATCAAACAATTATAACAATATACTGTAATAAAAGTTACTTGCATGACAGAGCAGGACAGTGTGAGATTTCATCATGCTACATACTCATTTCATGTTTTCAAACTGTGGGTAACTGAAACCGTGGAAAATGAAACCTCAGATGGGGGGCTGCTCCTGTATGTATATAGATGTCTACTCTTTATCTCCACTTTGCTGTCTAGTCACTATCTCAAACTGATCATATCCAAACCAGAACTTTTGATTTCTTGAACCCATCTTGCAAACTGCTTCTCCCTTAGTCTTCTGCATCTCAGTAAATGGCACCCTCCTTCTCCCAGTTGCTCAAGCCCAAAACCTAAGAGTTGTTCTTCACTCCTCTCTTTGCCTCATACCTCATATTCAATCCGTCAACTCTCCCATTGAAATATGCCTCAAAATCTCCCTTCTCACCAGATTCACTGCCACCATCCCAGGCCCACCTACCATCCCATCGCTCCTGCATTAGTGTAGAAGCCTCTCAAACAATCTCCCTACTGCCACTCTGGACCCTATAATCATTTCTTCACAGTGCAGCCAGAGTAATCTCTAACAAATATCAATCAGGTTATTCCCCTTACTTGCTCAGGACCCTCCAGTGGCCTTCATGTCGCTATATCAAGGGGTTGGCAAACTCTTTCTGTAAAGGGCCAGATGGTAAATACTTAGGCTTTGAGGGCTGTATAGGTGTTTGATGCATAGTTGTCATTGTCTTCTTTTCTATCATCTTCTTCATCTTTGTCTCTGTCTCCATCTCCTTGTAACCCTTTAGAAATGTAGAAACCATTCTTAGCTCATGGGCTATACAAAAACAGGCTGAGGGCTAGGTTTGGTGCTCAGGCTACTTTGCCAACCCTTGCTCTCTATGATCCAGCCCATCTTCTCTCGCCCTCATCTTGCTCACTCTGCTATAGCCTCAGTAGCTTCCTGGCTGTCTTTGAGTACACTGACCATATTCCTACTCAGAGCCTGCACACTCCTGTCCCTTCTGCCTGTAACTGTTCCCACAGGTCTTCTGCATGGCTCACTCCTTCTCTTTGCTCTAGTCTTGGCTCCGATGCACCATCCTGGGAGAAGCCATCCCAAGCAGCCCATCTAAGGAGCTCTCCCACCTCCACCCCCAGGAATAGTCTATGGCCTCAGTCAGCTATACTTGTTCATAATACTTGCTATATGCTTACTTGTTTGTTAGTTATGCCACTGTGAAATGTAAACTTCGTGAGGGCAAGGGCTTTGTCTGTTTTGCCCATTACTCTCTCTTGCCAGTATCCAGCACTTAGTGACACTTAGTGGACATTTAAAACAATTTTTTTTGGATAAATTAATAAATATAAGAACAATTCTTTCATGGAGCCAGGAGTTTTCAACCTCTGCATTGCCACTCATTAGCAACAAGAAGGCTCTCTTTTTAAATTCTCAATCCTGTTGACTCTAATGCGAAGAGGAATTGGATGAACGCTGCAAACTGTTCTCTGGGTGCCTGGGAACCTGGCACCAAGGTGTTGTGGGGAGTCTGAAGGACGTGGGGAGGGAGAGAAAAAGGGGAGGAGCAAAGCAGAGCTTTGAAGTGAGGGGAACTGTCCAGCTCTCAGGAAGCTGATGTCATGTGAGCATCCCTGGACATTAAGTGCTCAGCAGAGCTAATGCCTGATGTCTCTGGAGAGGGAGAGGAGCAGCTCTTGGAGCCAAGAGGAAGAGCTCTGAGATAAACAACTGTCCTTCCTAGAAACACATAGCCAAGCCAGCTTGCAGCCCAGCTAGTGCAGACGTTGAAGGGATGGTGCTTATCAGGCCTAAATGGGTCATGGTGGAAAAATCTGGTATTTCTAGAGTCATTCCATGAATTGTAACTCCCAGCTCTGGACACAAATCCCCCAGAATCTCCTTCTAGGGGCCCCTTGAGATCTTGGCCAGCTGGAGGGGTGCATCTGGAGCATCCAGATAGACCCTCCTTCTGACCCCACACTCCCACCCTACCTTGCTTCAGCCTAGAAGCCTCAGGAGAAATGGGCTTGGATCTGGGTCATTGCAAAACAGAGGCTGGGCCCCTTCCTGGGGCCACTGTAGGAGGCCATCTGGGGAGGGGCTTGTAGGAGGTGGTCTTTTGGAGGACCCCAGGAGGACTTGGTACCATACATCCTCAGGTTCTGGATCAGGGTCAGATGCTGAGCCTTGGCCAAGCCAGATGGCCCAGGACGTGGTGAATTCGGCAGTGAGCCCAGCTATAAACTGCCTCATACACTAGCAGGGAGTGGACCAGGTCAGCCCAAGAGCCAGGTTAGGGAGTGAAAAGATATAGGAATTTCTTCTTTGGATGCCCCTTAGGTTAGAAACTGGAGGGTGCAGGACAGGGGAGCCTGTGCACTGTCTAGATTTGGGAATTTCATGTCTAAAATCATGAAGCTATCTCTTGACATTAGAAAATAAGACAGAGATATAATGCAAGTGGAAATGGAATCATAGTACAAATCAAGCTGTCTATCATAGCCACACTGGAGCCTAAGGCAGGAGGTCAGATGGTTTGAGATCTGGTCACAGGTCTTCTCTGTGACCTCGGGCAAGTCATTTGACCTTTCTGGGCTTCACTGTCTTCACCTACCCAACAGTAAATCTTGACATAGTTACGTCATTGCATTACCAAGAGGATCAAATGAGGATGATGCAAATCCTTGCAAAGTTAAAAGTGCTCTAGTCATGTATAACTTGATCCCTAATCAAGTTCTTTAAAAGAGTACCAGTAGGAGCCGTAAACATCCAATGAGCACTGACCGTATGCCAGGCACTGTGCCAAGTGCTCATATGTGTAGTCCTCCCAGGAATCTTGGGGAAGAGGCACTATCATAATCCCTAGGTGCAGATGATGTGGTGAGGCCACAAAGACGTTAACTTGCCCCAGCTCACACAGCTCGCAAGGGCAGACCAGAATCTGAATTTCAGCAGCTTGCCTCCGGATAATGCAGTTGGAACTTGAGGGCCTATAGCCCAGATCTCCAGGCTCCCAGCCCAGCCCTGTTTGGCTTCCTCAGGGAAGAGCCTGTCCAATGAAAACAGGCCCATCTCTATCTCTTCCCTGCAGACGGGCTCAGTCCCTGCCAACTGCAGAAAGCTGCAGGGCCTTGACATAGCCTGATGTTTACCAACTCCAAGAGAACAAGGGTTCCAACCGGGACGGCATATCCCACCAATCCTGGGAAACAGAAAGATTGTCATAGAGCAGGGCCCCCTGCCCCTACCCTTCTTTGTCCTGCTCGTTGCTGGGTGACAGGCTGGACAATGGGGCAGTGACTCATTCTGGAGCTGGTTGTGTTACCTCTCCCAGGTAACATGATGCACAACCTAGGTACAATGCCCTTGCCTCTGGAGCAGTGGTTCTCAGCTTTTATGATGTGCGTTGGAATCTCCTGGAGGGTTTGAAAAAAATACAGACTGTGGCCCCACTCCCAGAGTTTCTGACTCAATAGGTCTAAGGTGGGGCCTGAGAATTTGCGTATTTAACCAGGTGATGCTGATGCTGCTGGTCAGAGAATCACTCTTTGAGACCACTACACTAGAAGACTTCTAAATCCTGTAACCTAAGTCCCAGGCTGTGCAGTCAGACAAACCTGTGTTGGAATCCCAGCTACACCACTTACAAGCTTTGTCATGATTAGCAAATGACTTAACCTGTTCTGTAAAATGGTGATGGTACCAGTTTCCAAGGGTTGTTGGGAGGCTTAAAGATGGTGATTTCTATAAAGTGCATGGACAGTATCTGGGACATTCTAAGTATGTAAATACTCATAAATGTTAGCAAATTTTATTAGAATAAAATGGTGAGAATTTCAGACACCCCACCTCCACCTCCATAGGATGGTGGAGGAACTATTTTGGAGCCAGAGCAGAGACAGGCATGCATTCTCCTTCACTGTGCCCCCAATGTGTAGGGCCAATCCCATTGATGTTCCTTATGGGTCTGCTCCATGCTGGAAGGATGGGGCTCATCCACCAGGAGGGCCATCCTTCAAACCTTGGTTTATGTCAGGGGCCAGCTACGCTTTCTGAGTGACTGGCTTTCCATATGACTCTATAGGAGCCTGCCTGATAGGAACCAGATTCTGTGTAGGACACAGGGACTAGGATGGGGTCATCTTGTCTCTCTTGGAGGCTGGGGACTCTCTCTTTCCCCACTCGGATCCTGTGGTCCCTGCACTGATAGTCATATAGAGGTACAGGCTAAGTCTCCTACTGGGGAGTCTCTAACATTAAATGGGAAAACCCAGGGTCGACTTCAGATGATCTCGGGTTGCTCTGAATGTTGCTGAGGAAGAGGGGGGCCCTCTGGGAAAATATAAACCACATCTTGCTTTGTGGCAGACTAACCTGAGGTGGGTCCCTCGGAGCAGTAGCTCAAGAAATGCTCCACTTGAAAGAGTTCTGTAGTCAAATAAACTTGGGAAATGCTCCATTTTCAATTTCCTGCTTGAGGTTCCAGGATGTGCACTAACCTCCCACAAGTCACGCAGTTCGTGTACATGTGTAAGGCCGGTGAACACATTAAGCACTGCTTCCCACAAATTAACTTTGGGAAACTAGCTCTAGGAATTTACAGTTTCTCAAGTGCCTTCACATGTAGTATCTCACTTGATTTTCAAAACAACCCTGAGAGTTAGGTATGGTCCTTTTACAGTTGAGGAGGGTAGGTGCAAAGAAGTTTATAACTTGTCCCAGGTCACGTGGCTATTAAATATAACAAACTAAATGGAAGAGTACTTATCATTTGTCAGAAACCTGCCAATTTAGTAATTTATATTATTTATTGAATCATATTTTGCACACATTATGATTATGATGGAGCCACACAGAGAGGCAAAACAGCATAAGGTTAATAACATGGATTCTGCGACCAAGCTGCCTGGGTTCAAATCCAGGCTCTGTCATTTACTAGCTGTGTGACTTTGGGAAAGTTACTTGACCCTTCTGTGCCTATTTCCCCCTCTGTACAAATGTAATCTGCATCACAGGATTATTGTGGTTCTCACAATGGTACCTGAAACATAGAAAATTCATGAAAGTATTAGTTATTGTTGTTGCTATTGTTTTTATTAATAGTAATCATATATGTAAAGTCCATTTGCCTTGAGAGTCTGTGGAGAGTGTATTTGGTTAGGAGTCAATAACCCTAAGGCCTAGCTAGACCCTCTCACGCTGTACCTTTGGAAGTTCTGTTAACCTCTCTGTACCTCAGTGTCCTTCTTAGGAAAAATGGGATCATGCCAGCCACTCAGCTTAGTGCACAAAGTGGCTCTAAGAATAACTGCCAGAGTAACTGATGATACTACACAGCCAGGTCATCATGAGTTCTTGATGTTCACGTTAGACTGGAGCATGACCACAGATGAGAGACAGCTGTGGAAAGGAGTTGATCTGGGGGAACATTTCTTCTATTTCTGCTCTGTTGCTGTTTTAGGTGCCATCGAGTCGGTTCCGATTCATAGCAACCCTGTGTACACAGAAAGAAACACTGCCCAGTCCTGTGCCATCCTCACAATCATTGCTATGTTTGAGGCCATTGTTGCAGCCACTGTGTCAGTCCATCTCGTTGAGGGTCTTCCTCTTTGTAGCTAACCCTTTACTTTACCAAGCACGATGTTCTTCTCCAGGGACTGGTCTTCTTTGATAACATGTCCAAAGTATGTGAGATATAGTCTCTCTATCCTTGCTTCTAAGCAGCATTCTGTCTGTACTTCTTCCAAGACAGATTTATTTTTTCTTTTGGCAGTCCATGGTATATTCAATATTCTTCGCCAACACCATAATTGAAAGGCGTCAATTCTTCTTCAGTCTTCCTTATTCATTGTCCAGCTTTCGCATGCATATGAGGCGATTGAAAACACCATGGCTCTAGGATCTGAGAAATGCCCAGAACTGTGGAGGCCATTTGATCAACAGCAGCAGTAATTATGACCAGTGTAATTTCATGGCCCTTCACAGAAGTCAAAAGCAAGTCATTCGGACTTGGAGTTTTCCTTTGCCAAACAATGGTGCCCTCGTTCTGGGATTTCTCAGGTTGTCCTCTGTTGACTTTGCAATAGAGAGTGATTGTGCATGCACACGGTCTTGGCTGGTGAGTCTCAGACATCTGTTTCCTCGTGTTTACCTTCATCTCATGCCCTGAGTACCACGCCCAGAGTGCTAGCCCACACCTTCACCTCTGTGGTACTCCTGTCTCCTGGGCTGGGTGGAGGAGGAAGGCCCAAGTCTAGAGTGTGTACACTGCTGCGTGCGTATGCGTGTGGTGATCTCTGGTGAGGATTAGGGTGCTTAACTAAAGTGGCATTCATTTACCTACTGCTTTCCAAGGGAAGGGCTTCCCAAGCCCCATCAAGTAATAATTTTTTAACCCACTTCATGGGTATTTGTTTTCCTTTAATTGCTCCATCATGTAAATTTTCTGTGAAAAGCAACTGCATTCCCTACAGAAAAATGTTATCAGGCAGGCTCTTTGTTCCTCAACAATTCCCAGGAAGTGTAGACCACAGCCCCTTGGGAAGGACGCTGCCTCTTAAATTGCTAACCCTAATCCCTGGTAACCAGAATTGGCCAAGAAAGAAAGAGCTGATTCCACAGGGAAAATAGAATAAACAAAACCACACTGTCCTCTCCTCCGCCAAACCACAACCACAGAAAACCAAACAAAACAGAAACCAACCAGCCAACCCGACCCAGTAAGGGATTGAAAGCAACCCCTTTCTGAACTGTTTCTCGAATCATTCATATACAAAACCAGAACAGAGGACAAAAGTTAGAAACCATCTAACTTCTTAAGTGTTTCAATTTAAAAAAAAAAACAAAAAACAACCCATTGCCTTCGAGTTGATTCCGAGTCATAGCTATCTATTTTTCTGTTCAAAGTTCTGTAGCAAGATTTGTTTTTTTTTAATTGTTTCTTTAAACAGTTTTCTTTCACCTTCAATGAACTCCTAGCCACCTGATTAGGTTAGATAGGCCGAAAATAAGTCTTTAAGCCATTTGCAAAAATGTCTGCAGGCCCGGAAGCTCTGACACTGCACTGGGGTCAGAGCTGGAGGTGACTCTGCACCTTGAAGGGTGGGAGAAGAGGGGACTGGAGGCACTTCAAAGGGGTCAGAGGTCACCTAAAGATTGCACAATTTCAGCTCCTTATCTGCCTTATTGAGGTGGTGGGAGGGAGGAGGTTGGAGGAGGAGCGTCCCTCCTGCCCCCCAACAGGACAGTTAATAGAACAAATAAATACCAGAGGCACCTGGCAACCCTAGGATTTGTGGGAAGGGCTTCTGCTCTTTCAGTGGGAGATGTGTCCTGGATTGCTTGGGACAAGTTTGACTGCCTTGCATAAGTCAAAAACCACTTACCCTAGAACTTTAAAGCTAGTCTTTAATTTTTCATTCATTCATCCTAAGTGCTTATTTCTTCTCCTGAACCCTTTCTATGTTTCGAAGTGTTTTGAGGGGCTATATAGAGAGACCTAAGGCACAATCCTAGCTCTCAAAAAGCTCTTCTAAAAATCATATTTAAAAGGAAATATCAAGTGCCCAGATACCCAGCAAACAAGTGAATCTTCAGTCCATTGAGGGCACCATGGATTTCTGATTTCTTCCTGAAGGCACCCCAAGATGCCATGACACCCAGCATTTCCAGCTTCCCAATTCAATACTCTTTACATAGTACAATGGAAGGACCCAAGTTTGTCTGCAAAATTAGGGGGCAGGACTCAATGATCTTCAAGGCCCTTACGGTTCTGACATTCTGAATTTATTAATTCTGTTTAATTATACCAGCTATAAGCCAGGCACTATTCTGGGTATACAGAGATGAATAAGATAGAGCACCTGTTCCTAACCAATTTCTAATCCAGTGGTAATAATATGAATATCAACACTAATCCCCATAATAAATGAATGTACCTACTTCCAACTATAGAAGGAGTTGGGTTGTTATAAAGGCTATAGGAGAGATAGAAACAAAGTCCTGGGGACCACAGACCCAAAAAACAAACCCATTACCGTCCAGTCGATTCTGACTCATAGGGACCCTACAGGACAGAATAGAACTGCCCCATAGGGTTTCCAAGACTGTAAGTCTTTACAGAAGTAGACTACCACACCTTTCTCCAGTGGAGTGGCTGGTGGGTTCGAACCGCCAACGTTTTGGTTAGCAGCCAAGCGCTTTTACCACTGTGCCACCAGGGCTCCTGGGAACCACAGAGGAGAGTATAAATAGTTTTCTTGGCGGGGGGACTGCGAGAAATTGACTAGAAAAGTTAATTTTGCTTTGGGTGCTGAAAGATCAATACAATATCATTGGACAGAGAATGGAAGGAAAAGCATTCCTTGCTGAGGGAACAGCCTGAACAAAGAAAGGTATGCATGGCCACACCTCCATGCATTTGCTCAGGCTGTTCCCTCAGCATAGATGCTTTCCCTTCCTTTCTCTGCCATATAATATCTTATTGATCTTACCTAGACCAGGAGACTGACCACCCTACAGGGACACTGGGAGGAGTGATGGGACACTACTCTAATCAGAAATTCTCTACCACCACCATACCTCCATCACAAGAAGGCAAAGAGTGTTAGAATTGTATGGGAAGCCAGGAAGTAACGAATTAAACCCTGTTAATGGAACACATTAGAGGCAGTGGCATTTAGTGTGTGCACTGGGGAGATGCCTTTACATAATTCTTTATCTCAAGAAAAGAGGTAAAGGAGATTGAACAGGTAATTAAAAAACTCCCAACAAAAAAAAGCCCTGGCCTGGATGGCTTCACTGGAGAATTCTACCAAACTTTCAGAGAAGAGTTAACACCATTACTACCAAAGGTATTTCAGAGCATAGAAAAGGATGGAATACTCCCAAACTCATTCTATGAAGCCAGCATAACCCTGATACCAAAACCAGGTAAAGACACCACAAAAAAAGAAAGTTACAGACCAATAGCCCTCATGAACATTAACGCAAAAATCCTCAACAAAATTCTAGCCAGTAGAATTCAGCAACATAGCAAAAAAATAATTTACCATGATCAACTGGGATTCATACTAGGTATGCAGGGATGGTTCAACATTAGACAAACAATCAATATAATCCATCACATAAATAAAACAAAAGACAAGAATCACATGATCTTGTCAATCGATGCAGAAAAGGCATTTGACAAAGGCCAACACCCATTCATGATAAAAACACTCAATAAAATGGGAATAGAAGGGAAATTCCTCAGTATAATTAGGGGCATTTATATAAAGCCAACAGCCAACATCATGCTAAATGGAGACGCTTTGAAAGCATTCCCCTTGAGAATCGGAATCAGACAAGGATGACCTTTATCACCACTTTTATTCAACATTGTGCTGGAGGTCCTAGACGGAGCAATTAGCCTAGAAAAAGAAATAAAGGACATCCAAATTGGTAGGGAAGAAGTCGAAGTATCTCTATTTGCAGATGATATGATCTTCTACACAGAAAACCCCAAAGAATCCAGAAGAAAACTACTGGAACTAATAGAAGATTTCAGCAAGTTTCAGGATACAAGCTAAACATACAAAAATCAATTGGATTCCTTTACAGCAACAAAGAGAACCTCAAAGAGGAAATCACCAAATCAATACCATTTACAATAGCCCTCAAGAAGTTAAAATACTTAGGTATAAATCTAACCAGAAATGGAAAAGACCTATACAATGAAAACTACAAGATATTACTGCAAGAAACCGAAAGAGACCTGCATAAGTGAAAAAATGTAGCTTGCTAATGGATAGGAAGACTAAACATTGTGAAAATGTCAATTCTACCCAAAGCAATCTACAGATACAATGCAATCCCAATCCAGATTCCACCAGCATTTTTTAATGAGATGGAGAAACAAATCACCAACTTCATATGGAAAGGGAAGAGGCCCTGAATAAGTAAAAAGCATTACTCAAGAAGAAGAACAAAGTGGGAGGCCTCACACTACCTGATTTTAGAACCTATTATACCATCACAGTAGTCAAAAAAGCCTGGTACTGGTACAACGACAGATACATAGGCCAATGGAACAGAATTGAGAATCCAGATATAAATTCATCCACTTATGAGCAGCTGATACTTGACAAAGGCCCTAAGTCCATTAACTGGAGAAAAGACAGTTTCTTTAACAAATGGTGCTGGCATAAGTGGATATCCATCTGCAAAAACCTGAAACAAGACCCATACCTCACACCATGCACAAAAACTAACTCAAAATGGATCAAAGACTTAAACGTAAAATTGAAAATGATAAAGATCATAGAAGAAAAAATAGGGACAACGCTAGGAGCCCTAATACATGGCATTAACACAATATGAACCATAAGTAACAACGCACAAGTAACAAGAGGGGAGACCAGATAAATGGGAGCTCCTAAAAATCAAACACTTATGCTCCTCCAAAGACTTCACCAAAAGAGTAAAAAGACAACCTACAGACTGGGAAAAAATTTTGGCTATGACAAATCCTATCAGCATCTCATCTCTAAAATCTACAAGATACTGCAAAACCTCAACAACAAAAAGACAACCCAATTAAAAAATGGGCAAAGGATATGAACAGGCACTTCGCCAAAGAAGACATTCAGGCAGCTAACAAACACATAAAGAAATGCTCATGCTCATTAGCCATTAGAGAAATGCAGATCAAAACTACAATGAGATATCATCTCACCCCAACAAGGCTAGCATTAATCCAAAAAACACAAAACAGTAAATGCTGGAGAGGTTGTGGAGAGACTGGAACACTTATACACTGTTGGTGGGAATGTAAAACGGTATAACCACTTTGGAAATTGATTTGGCGCTTCCTTAAAAAGCTAGAAATAGAAGTACCATAGGATCCAGCTATCCCGCTCCTTGGAATATATCCTAGAGAAATAAGAGCCATCACACAAGTAGATACATGTACACCCATGTTCACTGCAGCACTGTTCACAATAGCAAAAAGATGGAAACAACCTAGGTGCCCATAAGTGGACGAATGGATAAACAAATTATGGTATATCCACACAATGGAATACTAGACAATGATAAAGAACAAAGACGAAGCTGTGAAACATAACATGGAGGAATCTGGAGGGCATTATGCTGAGTGAATTTAGTCAGTCACGGAAGGGCAAATATTGTATAAGACCACTATTATAAGAACTCAAGAAAAGGTTTAAACACAGAGGAAAACATTCTTTGATGGTTACAAGGGTGGGGAGAGAGGGTGAGGACTATTCACTAACTAGGTAGTAGACAAGTATTATCTTAGGTGAAGGGAAGGACAGCACACACTACAGGGGAAGTCAGCACAGCTGGACTGAGCCAAAGCTAAGAAGTTTCCTGAATACAGTCAAACACTTTGAGGGATAGAGTAGCAGGGATAGGGATCTGGGAACCATGCTTTCAGGAGACATCTAGGTCAATTGGCTTAACAAAGATCATTAAGAAAATGTTCTGCATCCTACTTTGGTGAGTGGCGTCTGGGGTCTTAAAAGCTTGCAGGCAGCCATCTAAGATGCATCAGTTGGTCCCAACCACCTGGAGTAAAGGAGAATGAAGAACACCAAAGACACAAGGAAAGTAGTAGCCCAAGAGACAGAAAGGGCCATATAAAGCAGAGACTTCATCAGCCTGAGACCAGAAGAACTAGATGGTGCCTGGCTACCACCAGTGACCCCCCTGACAGGAAACACAACAGAGAGTCCCTGATGGAGCAGAAGAAAGGTGGGGTGCAGAACACAAATTCTAGTAAGAAGACCAGACTTAATGGTCTGACTGAGACTGGAGGAACCTTGGAAAGCATGGCTCCCAAATTCTCTGTCAGCGCAGGACTAAAACAGTTTCGGAGGCCAACTCTTCAGACAGGGATTGGACTGGACTGTGGGACATAAAGTGATACTGATACTCGTGAGGAGTGTGCCTCTTAGCTCAAGAAGATACAAGAGACTAAACAGGCAGCTTCTTGTCTGGAGGTGAGATGGGAAGGCAGAGAGGGTTAGGAGCTAGTTGAATGGACATGGGGAATCGGGTGGAAAGGAGGCGTGTGCTGTCACAGTATGGGAAGAGCAATTAGGATCACATAACAATGTATGTATAAATTTTTGTATGGGAGACTAACTTGAAATGTAAACTTCATCTAAACTACAACAATTAAAAAAAGAAAAAAGAAAAGGAAAGGGGTGGGGGAGGGAGAGAAATCCTTTTGGCAGCCTAGCCCAGCTCCTTCTGGAGGTGTATTCATTTATTCGTGGGCTTGTCAGTGTGACATTGTGTCTACCCTCCTGAAAGCCATACATCTTACTTTCAAACCCTCCAACCGCCTTTGCCCCTCTGCAGACCCCTGTGTTCCCGGGCTGACCTTTTGGCAGGGTGGCTCACTCCCCCTGCAAGCTGGTGGAGGGGAGATGGTACCTCCTGGGCTCAGGCCCTCTTTGTCACTGGCTTGCGAGCAAGAGTTCTTTCTTCTCCAGGAAGGATTAGTGCTTTTCTTAAATTTGACTCTCAAGACCTGGAAAGCCTGCCAGCTGTGAACTTCCACGAGTCTTTTATTTTTAAATACATTTTCTTCTTCCATATCCAAGATATCTCTGTTCTGCCAGATTGGCTGGATGAGCCTAATATAAGTGTTTAAGTCATTTCCAAAAATGTCTGCACACCAGTTGTCTTCATTATTCTGGAGATGGCCTTTCTGGAATTTCATTTCCTGGATGTGATATGACAATGACACAGACACTGCAGAGATAGGGGTCAGGCAGGCGCCCTGATTTATACTCCTGTTGGCTGCATCCTTGCTGGTTGAACAGGGCCAACCACTTTCCTCTCTGAGCCTTTCTCTGCAAGATGGGAAAAATGATCCTTCTTAGCACTGATGCGATAGTCAGTGAAATAAAGTGTCCTTTGGACTGCTATGAGTTAGAATCGACTTGATGGCATTTTTCTTTTTTATACTGTGGTAGGAGCCCTCATGGTGCAGTAGTTAAGCGCTTAGCTGCTAACCAAAAGGTTGACAGTTCGAAACCACTAGCCCTCCCTGGGAGAAAGATGTGGCAGTCTCCTTCCATAAAGATTACAGCCTTAGAAACCCTATGGGGGTAGTTCTACTCTGTCCTATAGGCTTGTATGATTCGAAACCGACTTGATGGCAAGGAGTTTGGTTTTTTTTTTTTTTGGTTTATACCATACTATAAGGAGCCCTGGTGGTGCAATGGTTAAGCGCTTGGCACTTGAAAGGTGGGCATTTTGAACCCACCGGCTTCTCTGCAGGAGGGAAGACCTGGTGATCTGCGCCAGTAAAGATTACAGCCTAGGAAACCCATGGGGTATTTCTACTCTGTCCCATAGGGTCGCTATGAGTCGGAATCGACTCTACAGCATCTAACAACAGCAACATACAATACTTGGTGCCCCTGAGTAGCGCAAAGGTGAAGCACTCAGCTACTAATTGAAAGGTTGGTGGTTCAAATCCACCCAGTGGTGCCTCAGAGAAAAGGCCTGGCAATCTACTTCCAAAAGATGACAGTCTTTGAAAACCCTATGGAGCAGTTCTATTCTGAAACACATGGGGTCGCCATGAGCCAAAATCAACTCGACAGCAACTGGCTTGTTTTTGTTTTTTTCTTACCATTCTTAATAAATAGCTGCTAATATTGCTATTTGAAAGATGAGCTAAACTCTTCTGTGATATTTTACTTTTCAAGCCCAGCTATTTTGGTCAGGCTATCTAGCTTATTTCCCTGTCTTGGGTGTCATGCTGCTCTGGCCCTTCCTTTATCATCCTCGAACATGTAAAAGCTGACATCCCCCTACATCAGCGTCATGTGTGGGTGGAAAGGCAGCAGCCCACAGGGTGCATTTGGGGCAGTCTAGCAAGCCCACTTTGTCTGCAGTTCCCCCAGCCAGCCTCCACAGTGTCTGAACTTTTCCCCATTAGTCACTGCTTTGGCTGAAGGAGTGGAAGACCCCTGTTAAACTGAAATACGTTATCTGGGAAACACATTAAGCCATTGACAGTTGGACACAAATTAGTTTATCAGGCGGGATTGGACCTGCAAAATTGAAGAGTGAGTTGGAGTTTACAGCTCATCAGTTTATAGGTGAGGGAAAGAAGGTCCAGAGATGAGCCAATCTTGCCCAAGGAGGCATGAATAATTCCGTATGGGATGCCAGACCTCAAACTCTCCTTACTGGACTGAATGTCCTCCGCTCTTGCTGCCTTGGGAAGCTAGAGGGACGCTCCAACTTTCATTTGGGAGATGGATATGCCTACTATAGCTGGGCACGTGCTAAAGAGTCAAAGGAGTATAAGAGTAGGGAAGGCAGACATGGGAATTAACAAGTCCTGAGCGACATGAGGCAGATCTTGTGGATGCTGAGAATAGAAAGGTCTGGAACAGAGGGCACTGTCAGTGAAGGCCAGATCCAGTCTCTGGGGGGCCAGCGCCACCATAGGCTGTACAATACCAGGACTCTGGAGCCCTACCTCGTGGCTACCATGAGAGTTACAAGGAGAGGTCACGCTCATGGAGCTGGGCAAACCTGGGGGGGGCTGTGTGTGTCACTGCCTGTGAGGGCCAGTGCTGAATTGTCAGGCCCAGGGGATGGGTCAGAAGGCCATGAGATGGAAAAAAAAGGCCAACAGCTGGGAGCAACCAGACCACACTTCAGGGCAGACCTTCGCAAGCATTGTTACTACCAGCTTTGTACCATGTCGTCATCACAAGCTGATCTCTGTCCTCTAATTCACATGAAAAGGCCAGGTGGAGGATTACAAAAATGGGAGGAAGGAGAAGAAAGTTGTTGAGAGAGACAGTTTGATGGACCATGAATAGCTTCCCAAGAATAGTAGGTCTTAAGGAGTCATTTCTGTCTCTGAAAGTCTGCAGAGTCTTGACACCTGCTTGGATAAACCCACAACTGTTATCCTTTGAAGAACGCTGGTGGCACAGTGGTTAAGAGCTTAGCTGCTAACCAAAAGGTTGGCAGTGTGAATCCACCAGCAGCTCCTTGGAAACCCTATGAGGCAGTCTGCTCTGTCCTATAGGGTTGCTATGGGTTGGAATTGACTCGATGGCAGTGGGGCTGGTTATCCTTTGGAGTCACCCATAGCGTCAGTGAATTGGCCTTCTTTTCTATTTACCTCTCCTTGTTTAGCTCCTTGTTCTCTAACCCTTATGTGATTAAGAAACAAAACAAAAAACCAAAACCCACTGCTGTGGAGTCAGTTCCAACTCATGGCAACCCATGTGTTACAGAATAGAAGTGCTCCATAGGTTTTCTTGGCTGTAATCATTATGTAAGCAGATTACCAAGCCTTTCTTCTGCACCGCTGTTGAGTGAGTTCAAATCACCAATCTTTAAGGTTAGCAGTCGAGTGCAAACCGATAGTGCCACCCAGGGACTTCTGCATGATTTCAACAGCCTCCTAACTAGTCTCCCTGCCTCTAGCCTCTGCCTTTCAAACCTGTCTTTTTGCTATTATTAGAGAGATCTTCCTAAAATGGGACTTGGCCAAATCACGCCTCCGGTTTATAAAGATTAATAATGGTGGAGTCCCCTTTATAGGGACCTAGCTTTCCCCAGCATACCAAATAGCCGCATCTCCTGCCACTTGACCTCCACATTTTGACCACATAGGACCTGCCATGCTTTTTTACCTGTCTACACCCTTGCACGTGCTATTTGTGCCTTCCTGGGATGCTGCTTTGCTCCTCCTGTTGAACCTACCTTCATCCTTCCAGATGCAGGTCATTGTGACCTCGGTGAAGCCTCCCCATACTCCCCAGGCATGTTCATAGCATTGCTCTTTATGGCCTGACAGACCCTGTGCAGCTGTCTTTTGTAGCACCTATCACATTACATTCAACTGTTTGTACATGTGCCCATCTTTCCAACTAGATTTGGTGGGTGAATGGCAAGGGTAGGACCTAATTTATTCCTCTCTGATTCCCAGTACCCAGCAGAGAGCCTGGCTCATGAGAGATGTTTAGTAGAGAGCATTTGCTCAGTGAGCTAAGATACCTGTGGTCTGAGGTGTGCCAGGTCTGAAGGGCAGGCCACAGCTTTATTCTCTTAATTAAAGCTGGGGCGGAAGCCTTCTCTTGCTGCCCCACTCCCACCTCATTCTTCCTTTGGCTGGGAACTGATGGAGTATTCAATGACTTTCTTGGACATACGTAGTTTTTAATGTTTTGGGTATCTAGAGAGTTAATAAACCTGTAGATACTTCCCCAGAAAATGCACAAATGCCCAGTCCTGCAGCATTTTCACATAACCAGAAGGCTTATGGACTGCATATACCTCCCCCCAGCTCCAAAGACTCCTGGCTTAGAACAGCTACTCTAGAGAGCCTGGGTTTTGCTTTTTTAGCCAATAAGATTTTGTCAAACTTTATTTTTTGGAGGAAAAGAAGTTATTTTAGAATTTGTTTACCACATATATATTATAATACCAAATCCGCTTTTTCAGATGACACTTGCCTTCTTTTTTCTGATATGTCCCCGCTGGGATATATCCCCTCCCTTGAAGCAGCAACTATTGCTCTTTCTGTTTCATCCTCCAGAGATATGTGTGAAGATGTGCATAGAAGGGCCTCTTGCAGTCATCCAGCCTAAGTCAGGGCCCCAGGTAGGGTGTGGGATGTGCTGCTGGCATCTGGCTTAGTCCTCTGGCTCCAGAGGAAGGTGTATGGACTTAGAGTAGGATGATCATCAACAGACTTTTCATTTGGGAAACATTTACTGAGCTCCCACTACACACCAAGTGCTGTTCTGGGCCCTGGGGCCACAGTGAGGTAGTAAAACTAACATGGTTCCTGCTTTCATGGAGTTCATTCTTAGCAGGACAGGCAGAAAATAACCGAGAAAACAGGTTAGCTAAGTTAACTCAATGAGTAGAACAATGAAGAAAAGACAAAGTTAACAGGATAGAAGAGAGTATGGGAAGGAGAAGGTTGCTACATTAAAGGAGTTAAGAAAAGCCCCTCTGAGGAGGTTACATTAGAAATGAGACCATGGAAAAGTCTAGGAGGAACAGTGTTCCAGGGAGAGAGACTGGCAGGTGCAAAGATCCTCAGGTGGGAAGGATTTTGATGTGTTTAAGAAAGAAGGCTGCTGTTGCTGGTGTATTATCGGCAAGGTGGAGAGGGTAGAGCAGATTGTAAACCACAGAAAATAGTTTGGATTTTAAGAATGAAGGGAAACCAAATCTTGAAAGGTTTAGGAAGGGTGGTAACTTGGTCTAATTAGCATGTTTTAAAGATCACTTTAAAAAGATTACCAGTTGCCTTGGCTTGCTTCTGACTCATGGTGACCCCGTGTGTGTTAGAGTCCAACTGTGCTCTGTAGGGTTTTCAGTGGCTGACTTTTCTGAAGTAGATCGCCAGGCCTTTCTTTTGAGGTGCCTCAGAGTGGACTCCAACATTTAGGTTAGGAGTCCAATATAACAACTAGTTGCACCACCTAGGGACTCCTTGAAAAGATTAGCACTTATTTTATTACCTTTCCTCAATTTGAATAGTTTTGACTATAAAATGAATCAGTAAAAAGGCAATTCTATGAGTTCTCCTCACTGCTTTCCATCAGCAGGGGAGAGAGCCAGGATTTCCATCCTAAGATGCCACTGCAACCCAAAGCGGAAACAAGCCCTAGGGTCTTTGTGGCCAGTGCTGTCTCACTTTGGGGAGCTGAAGGATTTCTGAGCCTTTTCAGGTACTGAAAGTTGCTGGGGACCCCAGGAGGGTCACTGCCAGATTAGGAGAAGCTGGACCAAGGCCAAGAGCTTGGCAGGAAGGTAGGGAGGAGCGCAGCTCCCAAAGTCCTCAGGGGAGGGCGCGGGGTAGAGGGGGCAGGCTCCTAGAATGAGCCTCCCCTGTCGCCTGCCCTCTCCTCTTCCTGCGAGGGCCACGGATTTCCTTTCTCTGGCATTGGCCAGGTGTGTTTGAAAACACCCGAGAGCCCCGTCCTTCACGTAGGAGGAAATGATGGGGGAGCGGCGTGTGGGCTGAAGCAGTGTGTGTGTGTGTGTGTGTGTGTGTGTGTGTGTGTGTGTGTGTGTGTGTGTGTGTGTGTGTGTGTGTGTGTGTGTGTGTGTGTGTGTGTGTGTGTGTGTGTGTGTGTGTGTGTGTGTGTGTGTGTGTGCAGGGGGTACATCCATCCTGGGTTAGTGGGAGTGGCCCCTGTCGGACAATTTGGGTGAGTTAGGTGAAGAAAGGAAATGCACAGGGAACTGAGCACGCGTGGGGGCGCTGGCTGGTGTCTGGGATAGGGACCTGCGAGGATTCCGGAGCCACGGACTGCGCTCCCGCCACCCCTCCCACCCCCTTCTCCAGTTCTGCCCAGGGCTACCCCGCCTTCCTGCGCTGTCTCCAAAAGAGTTAAGTGCCTCCCTCTTCCAATCACCTATCCCTACCCCGCACCTCCTACCCCGGCAGTGGCCAACGGCCCCACTGAAGCGCCGGGGCCATGCGGGGCGGCCCGCGGGCCGGCGAGGGGCGGGGAGCCCGCCGGCCTCTGGCCCCCCTCCGTCGCGGCCCCAGCGGCCTCCGCGCTGCGAGGAGCCGGCGCTCGGACGCAGGGGGAGTTGTTTGGTTTGGCCGCGGCGGGAGGCCGGCGGGGAGCGAGGGAAGGAGACACGGGAGCCGGGCCGCGCGGGCGCAGGGCTCCAGGGTAAGGTCCCGGCGCGCGCAGCAGCGGCCCCTGGGTGTGGGCTAGGCGGCCGCTGGGCGGGGGATACCCATAGGGGCCGCCGCTGGGAGGACGACTTGGACCGGACGGCCAGACCTGCGGGGCACGCGGGCAGGTGCTCTGGTTCCTTTTTTTTTTTTTCCTTTTTCCTTTCTCTCTTCCCTCCTCGCCTGAAGTAAGATGAGCGTGATGCTGTGGCGCTGGGAACAGAATAACACCACCATGAAGCTGGTAAGGGGGTATTGCAGACCTCGGTCCCCGGGCACTGCTCTACTTTTTATCCCAGCCCCCCTCTATCCTCATTGGGAATTTTTCTCCCATGATGGAAAGCCCCTGAAATACATTTCATACTTGGCATTTCCCTTCTTGTTTTGAAGAAATATTTGAGTCCCCTCCCCGCCCCCACTAGTAAAGTGGATGTGTGCAAGAGAGTGGAGGGGGGTGGTAATGGGACTGGGCTGTTTTATCTCCCCGGACTCTTCCACCTACAAATTCCTGGGGCCCCCTTGGTTTGCACACCCCGCCGGGGATTGTCTCCTGCGAGCAGGTCTGCACTTTCACTGCAAGACCTGGGTTAGCGTGGTCTGTTGTTGCCCCCCACCCCCACCCCCATTGTGTTTTGATACTTTGGGATGCAGGCAGGTATTCATCTCTATTGAAGTTTGGCTTGTTTGGCAAAATCGTGAGCCCCGCTTCCTCTTCTTACAATGGCTTAGTTCTCTTTCAAGCTTGCAAGAAAAGTCCGGGCTGCAGGTACTTTTTCCCTCCTCAGTTTTCAAAAATAACCGCCCATCATTCCCGGGATGGCTGAGGAGAGCAGCGTTTTCCTTGTAGCCCCAGGAAGCCTGAGTGGTTTCCCCTGCTCAAGGAGAAAATGTGATCTGGAAGGCTTTTCTCTAGGCTTCGCTTTTGTGATTTATTTTTAATCAGGTAGTTTCAACTGAGGGGGGTAGGGGGACAGTAATTCCCCATCTAACTCTGGGCCGAGTCAGTTAACCTCCCTGGATGCCACTCTGCTAATCAGTAAAGGAGAGCAAGCTCCCACTTTATAGAGCTGGTGTGGGAAGAAGGAATCATATTCGTAGGAAGCATGCCATAATAAGGACTCAATAAGGGATAGATATTATTAATAAGCTGGAATTCATAGTTATTGGGGTGAGCTCTGTAAAGATGCCACCAATAATAATAAAAATAAATGCATAAACAAAAGCCACAGCAGCTGAATTGGATACCAAGATGCTAAATCTACCTAAGCTGATTCTTCATATAATGAATATATTTGTTGGAAAAATGGCACGTTGCTTTTCATGCTTCTTGTGTTATGTTTGGCCTGTCCTAAATTTAAGCTACTATTTTACAACTTGGTTTAATGTGCTGTAACATTAGCAGACACTATGCACCTTTGCTGTGCTGTGTCAGGACTCCAGGGCCCTAATCCTTTCCTGGAATCCTTCTTGAACCAGACTGCTGTGAGAGAGTTCAGAGTTTCACACATTTTCTTTCCAATCTCCACCTGAGACGTCACTCTAAGATACAGCTCAGAAAGTTGGGTCCTGGTCTACACTGGATAGTGTCAGGCTGCCAAACCTAAACGCTTTTGAGAAAAAGAAGAAACGGGTCTGCCAGGCGGGGAAAATGTATAGCATCCTAGGGGAGGGCTCCTGGAGCTTGGTGGTAGGTGGCCTTGGTAAAGGCTGGGATGTCCTCTCAGGTTAGATGTTGCTGCTCCTTTAGCCTATGGAGGGAGGGAGCTTTCCCCAACTGTGGGTCAAAGGTCAGGTCTTTATTGGGTCTGTCTGGGTCTTTAGACCTATCTCAGTTTTGAAATTAACTGTGAGGACCACCCAAGCTAGCTGTCGTTCACCAAAGTGCCCCTCATCAGTGGAGGGGGTTGGGTAGGAGGAGCTCAAACTAACTGGAAACACTGGGGGAGGCGAGTGACCATCCTGTGCTGAGCTGGGGGTGGGGGTGCCTCCTCCCTGACCCAGGAAGGAAAAGGTGGTGACTGCAACTAACACTCAGATATCATCCTCAAGGATGGGCCTCAGCTTTGCTGCAGAATCCTGGAAACCATCAACACATCATTAGTTTGCTTTTTGGATATTGATTGGTTAATCAGTCATCAGTTATTTGTTGTATAATTTGTGCAGAACACAATCATGGTGGGGAAACTGTGTGGAGGCTGTGTTCACTATGAAAGGCTTTGCTGTCAGGTGATTCTTGGTTTGAATCCCAGCCTTGCCACTTACTAGTCTGAATCAGTAGGTGCTGTTGAGTTGATTTTCGACTCATGGCAGGCCCATGTGACAGAGTAGAACAGCCCCATAGAGTTTCCTAGGCTGTAATCTTTATGGAAGAACACTGCCAGGACTTTCTCCTGTGGAGCTGCTGGGTGGGTTCAAACTGCCAGCCTTTTGGTACCAGCCGAGCTCTTAACTATGCACCACCAGTGCTCTTTTCTGTGCAAGAGGATAAATAAGTCTGACTTCCCCATGTTGTGAAAAGATGAAATGAGGTAATATATGTAGAGGCTCCAGCACAAGACCTGAAATACAGGTGTCCGCTAAATGGGACCAACCGTTGTTACCATTTTTTTTTTCCAAAGCTAAAAGAGACACAATCTCTGGCCCTCTTTACATTGTGTTGTTAGGTGACTGGTTTATTCCCCTAATGGGCTCGGGGAAAACAAACCTTTCTTCTCTTGAAGCACTAGTGGCCCACAGTAGGAAGGAGCTCCCTGGGAACATCTTGGATGTCAATTGTGCATGAATAACTGTCCCAGAATGGGGCCCGGGGCCAGAGGTGGGATTGCAAACTGTTATCACTGATGCAGTTCAGTAAACATGAAGTCAGTTAACTCGGAGCTTAAAAATTCACTGTTCTGGATGAATAGTGGAAACAAAAGTTTTGCTTCATGTTCTGTTTTAAGGCTAATTGGATCAAAACAAGGCCAAGAGTAATTAGAAGCAAGACTTGCATTTTTTTTACGTTATCTCTGCAGGAGCATGTCAGAAATGCACCTGTCCACCTAGGATAGAAGGCAGTAGCTGGTAAACTCTACTTCTGTCCAAATCCCATCCCACAGGGTCCCAGGGCCTTTGATGAAAGTGAGAGGAGGGGCCGCTCAGGTCTGAAGTGCGCGCTGGGAGGGGGTAAGCTTGGGGCACAGCCCCAGCGCATGATGTGGTGGCTCTGACATCCTCATCGCCCTTAGTTGCCATCTTTTAAGTTCTTTGGGCTTGGGCGGGCCAATGAGAAACAGCGAGGCCCCTTCTGGAGCAGCTTGTGACCTCTCAGGAGTGGCAGAGCCAAAATGCGGCAAGAGAAAAGGCACGGAGAGAGGCCACCCTCACAACCTGTTGGAGCGCACAGTGAGAAGAGCGTAAGATTTCCTGCCAGAGGGACCTGCAGTCAGAGCTTCGGTCAGGAGCTACTACCTGTGTGACGTTGGGCTGGTTGCTTAACCTCTTTGAGCCTCAGTTTCCTCATCTGTAAATGGGGACCATAGCACCTTACAGAGTTACTTTGAGAATTAGAAAAAAATGTGCATCAGGCTTTGAGCCCAGGGTCTAGCACTTAGTAGACAGGCAGTGAGTGGTTGCTCTTATGACTACAAGATGATGCAGTAGTGTGTGTACGTCTCTGAGAACGGAGAAAAGACTCCACAGAAATACACCCAGTGTTACCAGTGCTGAGTTCTGGGGGAGGAGGTGCCTGGCGTTACCAGTGATTTTTTTTCAAGTTTATATTTTTCCTTATATTCCAAATTTTGTGCAATGATCATAAGTTACATTTATCCTCAACGGAAGATAAAATCTATTCCAACCAAACCCGTTGCTGTTGAGTCGATTCTGACTCCTAGTGACCCCGTAGGACAGAGTAGAACTGCCCCATAGGGTTTCCACGGCTGTAAATAGATTGCCACATCTTTCTCCCATAGAGTGGCTGGTGGGTTTGAACTGCCGACCTTTCGGCTAGCAGCCAAGTGCTTAAACATTGTGCCGCCAGGGCTCCTTTAAAATCTATCACTGCTACAGTAATCATATCAGTAGGTCACATGTTTTGAGCCTTGACTTTGAGCTTTGTATGCATGATCCCATTTCACCCTCACTGTAACCCTGTGAAGTAGAAACTATTATTATCCCTGTTATTCAGATGAAGAAATTGAGCCTCAGAGAGTTTAGGTGACTTGCCTGAGATTCCAGAGCTAGTGTCTTGCGATGCGAAACCTCTGTCTGATGACAAAGCAGCGCATTTAACTGTTCTAATACCCTGAGTGCCTGCAGGAGAGAAGCAGGGCCTTCTGAGCTAGCTATGACTGTGATATAGAGGCCTGTGCTCTGCTGGCGTTGCTCTCTGTGTTGAGGTCTCTCAGAGTTGCTGCCATCCCGTTATCCCCTTTGGTGGGGGAGACGCTGGGAGTGCAATGGAGAGGAAAGGGAAGACCTTGAGCGAGGAAGTGGGGAGGGGAAAGGAATTGGGTCATCACCTCTGTGTCCTGGAAAGTACTTATGGAGGCCCCTCCCCAAAATGAAGGAGAAAGTGGATCTGAATAAAGAATAATTGAGAATAATGATGATAAGGGAATGTGCCCTGACCTTTGACCCTTCCCTAGAGACGCATTGCTCAAAGAGCTCCTGGGCCTGTTCTCAGCCAGGCTAACAAGCAGATTAAAAGAGGTCAGTGGGTTAAAGGATTCGGCCTGCCTTTTTGCATTTACATTGCTTCCTTCCAAAAGTAAGGGTACTATGGACACTGCAGAGCTCATGGGCTTCCAGGTTCTGTGTTTAAAATACTAATGGTCCTTTAGCTCTGATTTGTCTTTCTGCATATAGACTGATTCTGCTTTTTTTAACCCCTAAATAAAGCTCAGTGACCTCTCACCTGAATGTACTCTCATCTTCTGCTGGAAAATAGCGGTAATTTCCACTCTCTGGGACTTCTAGAATTTTCTCCTGCTTTCCACTAATTGTAATTGGCATAGATTTTACCATCTCCCAGATACTGAAATCATGTCCATTTTCTGATAACCAAAAAATCTCAAGGGCAAGAAATTCCATCCTTTCGTTGAGTAACCAGGTTGAAATATACAAGAATATTTCCATACAAATTTCTCCTGTGGGTAATGAGCCTTCATAATCTTGATGTACTTTTCAGAATTGAAACCAAAGTGTCTAAGGAAGGTTTTGACTCTAGTTAATTACTGGAAAAATAAAGAATAAAATATCAAGAGAGGAGGAAAGAAAAACCCTGAAATTAGTAAATAACTTCCTTTGGATAACATTTTGTGGTAACACGTTTTCCTTCATTTTTGTGTTAATAGAGACTCAGAGATTTATAACTGGTCCTTGAAATTAGTAAATAACTTCCTTTGGATAACATTTTGTGGTAACACGTTTTCCTTCATTTTTGTGTTAATAGAGACTCAGAGATTTATAACTGGTCCTTCTGGTAACCTAGCAGTGCTTGCATTACTTATGCAGTTGTTTTTTTTTTTTTGTGCGTGTGTGTGTGTGTATGTGCGTAGCCAGCAAAATGACTGCTTCTGTCATATAATGCCAACCACCCAGAAGACATGTTGCTAAAGCTTTTCTTCAGGCTAAGACTCCTGGACACATGGACCAGACCATCATTGTCCATCCAGTAACAAGCCAGGCCTCCTGGCTGGGTGACCCAGGGGCTGCTCCCAAGGGTTATTCCTTTTGATTCAGATGTTGCGTACATGCTGGCTCTGATGTTGTAAGGGTAGCAGCCAGGGAGGTGGAGAGACAGTGAAAGAGGCCCGCCTGCCACTGAGAATGGATAATGGGGTGAGGGGTTGGAATGAATTGACAGATGTTATTTAAACAGAGTACAAGAAGGTGTGTTGGGAATATTTGGGAAGGTTGGTGGTGCAGTGGTTAAAACGCTTAGCTGCTAACAAAAAGGTCAGCTAGTCTGCTTCCATAGAGATTTACAGCCTTGGAAACTTATGAGGCAGTTCCTCTCTGTCCTATAAGGTTCCTATGAGTTGAAATAGACTTGACGGCAGTGGGTTTGGGAGGTAGGAGAGATACTAACCAAAGATACTAACTGTGTCCAGTTATAGCACTGTGGTGTGGGATGAGGGTAGTGCCTGTATTATAGCTTATCTTTGTCATAGTGAGAGATGGGCTGTGTTCTCCCAGGAAGGTGATACGACCCACAGTACATACAAATCTATAGGAAAGTGAGGTGCTTTAACTAGGGATTTGCCAGCTCAGGTATGTGCCCTGGGCTTAAGATGATGTATGTCTATAGAGGGCCCAGTGGTGAGTCTTGTTCCACAGTTGTGGCTCCTGCCAGTTGCTCTGGTGGTGTTACTGGTGTGAAATTTCAGGAGTTGAGACTGGAGACTGTGTCATTCCCTGTCAGAAACCTTTTGTGGAATCCTGCTCAGAAGTGGATAAAGACCTACTCTCTTCCATGGCATTCAAGGCCCTTTAGGTGATAGCAATGTTTTAAATCTTACTCTGCAGGGCTTCCGGATAGAATCTGCTCACTCCATTCAGCAGGGTCAGCCCTGTGATTTTCTGCTTTCACTGCTCCCTGGGGCTAAATGTTTCTTCCATCTGTCCACATCCTACCCTGCCTTCCAAAGCTCAAACCAAGTCCCCTTTCTTCGAAGAAGCCCTCCCTGACTACACCACTCCCTGTGAACTTTGACAACTGTAGTGCTAACCCCCTTCAATCACATACTGCGCTGTGTTGTTGAGCTGTTTGTGTTTGTGTTCTGCTTCTGCTACTAGACTTGGAGTAGTGGTTAGGAAGGTGGATGCTTGGGACACTCTGTCCCAGCTGCATCCCAGCTCTGCCACCACTAGCTGTGTGACCTTGGGAGAGTATTACTTAATCTCTCTGAGCCTCAGTTTCTTCATGTGTAAAATGATAATGATTATTCCAAACTCAGAGTTGTTGGAATTGTTTAATAAAATATATGCATTTAGAGCAATATCCAGCACAGTGTAAATGCTTAATAAATGTTAGCTACTGTTATGATGTAGAGGGTCAGCGAAAACAAGGGAAACCCTCCACGAGATGGATTGACACAATAGTCACGACGATCGTCTCAAACATACCAATGATCATGAAGACGGCACAGGACCAGGTGATGTTTGATGGTGATAATGACAATGACAAGAACAAGATGACACATTCATTCATTCAACAAATATTTATGTAACATCTACTAGCTATTGAGGGACACACCAGTAAACAAAAATAAATTTCTGCCTTGGTGGAAATTATGTTCTGTTGAAGGAAACAGATAATAAAAACAAAATAAGCAAAATAGATATTACTTTTTAATGGTGATGAATGCAGTGGAGAAGAATATAGTAGGGTAAGGAAGATGGGGGAAGTCATTTTATGTAGGGTGGCTACAGAGGGCTTCACTGAGAAAGTGACATGGTTATTGTGTAATAATAATTATTATCATTATTATCACTTCTCAGAGAGATATAAGTAGGTGACTGTATAATTTATTATCCAAGCAAGACACTTCTGAGAGTGAAAGGGGGCACTATTAATAATTGCAGAGGAGCCCTGGTGGTGCAGTGATTTAGCGCTTAGCTGCTGCTAACCAAAAGGTTAGCAATTTGAACTCACCCAGTGGCTCCATGGGAGATAAACCTGGTGATCTGCTCCCATAAAGGTTACAGCCTAGAAAACCCTATGGGGCAGTTCTGCTCTGTCACATGGGGTCGCTATGAATTAAAAATCAACTTGTTGGCACCTAACAACAACAGCAATTAATAATTGCACTGGATACAGTTGGAAACAGGCCCTGTCCTAGACAAAGCAAGGTATACTTAAACTTGCTCATCCCAAGTGTAAGAGATTGGCTAAAATATAGTTTCGCGTCAGACAGATCTAGATTCAAATCCTGAGTTCTGCCACCTTCTGGCTGTGGAATCTTGGACAAATCATTTAACCCGTTTGTACCTCAGTTCCCTCATCCGTTAAACCCATTGCCGTTGAGTCTATTCTGACTTATATTGACCCTATAGAACAGAGTAGAACTGCCCCATAGGATTTCCAAGACTGTAACCTTTAGGGAAGCAGACTACCACATCTTCTTCCTACAGAGCAATTGGTGGGTTTGAACTGCCAACCTTTCGGTTAGCAGCCAAGGGCTTAACCACTACACCTCATCTGTTATGCATACCTTATAGGGGTTTTGTGAGACTTAAATGAGCTAATGCAAGTAAAGCACTCAGCACAAGACCTGACACCTGGTAAGCAGTCAATAAATATTAATCACCATCATCATCATTAGGTCAAGGGCAAGAATTGTTCTTAGTAGTATCTCTCATTATATCTGAGAAGGTGCTGAGCACATGCAAGGTGGATTAATGTTAGAGTTGGAAATTTGGCTGAACAGTGAACTTGGGAGATGAGCTGACTTGATCCCCCAAGTCACTGCCTCCATCCACATACATAGAATGTTAGAATCCCACAGTACTTGACGAATGGGAGGACTTCATGCTGGGGCAGTCACAGTAAGAGTTGGACAGCAGAATCCAGGACTAACAATCTGAGAATGTTAGTGTAGGAAGAGACCCCATGGCAAGTGGCCCCCAACCATTCATTTCACAGTGGAGAAAGCAGCAGGGCCCCCAAGCTGAAATGACCTGCCCAAGCCTCATGGCTAGTAACCAGTTTCAGTGCGTCCGCCATCATGTATCCTGCGAATTGGTGTAACAAAGATTATCAAACCTGTTGCTGTCGAGTCAATTCTGACTCATAGCGACCCTATTGGACAGAGTAGAACTGCCTGCATAGGGTTTCCAAGGCTATTATCTTTACAGAAGCAGACTGCCACATCTTTCTCCCTCAGAGCAGCTGGTGGATTCAAACCACTGATCTTTTGGTTAGCAGCTGAGCGCTTAACCACTGTGCCATCAGGGCTGCTGGTAAAGATTATAAGGAGTGAAAAGAGAAAGCACTTAGAATTCCACCTGGAACAGCCATGTGTCTTTGGAAATGGGCCAAATGGGCAGATGACGTAACCCTGCCATATCCCATTACCCGGTACTTGGCTAATCTTTCTACAAAACTTGTTTTGGTGAAACTTGAGCCTGGAGAAGCCAACTAAAGTATATTACTTTCTCACTGTTGAATGCCTCCTAGACTTGGGCTAACATTTAATCTAAAAAGAGTAAGGTGATATTTCCTGAGATAGCAATGAGTTCATGTTTTGAAATTAAATGAACTGAGTTTATTGTGTAGGTTGGCTTTTTTTTTTTTTTTTTTTTTTTTTTTAAGGGCTATAGTAAATATTCTCCCTACAAAGTAATGTCTGGCCCCTGTGTGGGGAGGAGTGAGGAGCTACAGACACAGTAGTTTTCGGTCCTTACAAGTTGTCTCACTGCCTCTCTTGTTAGGTACTATTGCAGATTGAACCACATTTTGGTTTAAGGGGGCCTTTATTTGAATAAAGTTCCCTGGTTGGTACAAATAGTTAACACACTCAGCTTCTGACTCAAAGGATGGAGGTTCGAGTCCACCCCGAGGCACTTTGAAAGAAAGGCCTGGTGATCTAATTCCAAAATGTCATAGCCATTGAAAACCCAATGGAGCACAGTTCTACTCTGACACACATAGGGTTGCCATAAGTTGGAATTGACTCAATGGCAACTGGATTTTATTTGAATAAATAGATATCTAACACAGGACAACTTGGGGACAAATAGATTTGTTTTACACAGTATTTCCTGAATACATGCTACCTGCTCTCTGCCCTCTCTCCTTTTCAAGATACTTATCACTCAGTAAAGGACAGCTGCATACCTACTCTATGAATAAAAAACGTTCTGTTCTGTGGGCCTTCTTGAACAGCAGGTTGATCCAAAAAGAGGGAAAAATGATGTATCAAGTCAGATGATGTTAGGAATTTGGAGTTTGGTTCATTTCCTTTTCACTTAATTTCCAGAAGTGTTCTGGTATAAGAATGTGGAGCTTGAGGTACAATGGAAGTAGACTTCTTTAAGGAGACTGCTGGAGTTTCAATTCCAGATGTGGTGCATTTCCAAGATATTTCAGCTGCTAAGCCCTATCAATTATATCTCCACAATAGCACTTGTGTATAAAGAATCCCCTTCACTATGGCACCTCCTTGACTTTCAGCTTCCCTGGACTCAGCAATTGCATCTCTGTCATCTTTGCTTTCCCCAGGGGTGAACAGAGCACCTGGCACACACTAAGTGTCCAATTAATGGAGCAACTATAAAATCACCTTCTGATTTTTCAACATAATGCAAAATAGAATCACATGAAATGCCTGATTTTCTATTGTAAGGTCAGTGAAATAGCAGGAGCCAGCATGAGCATCTAGCTGGCAGAGGTTCCTGGGTTCTCTCTGTGGGCTCCAGATCAGTATTTGTCCTGCCCATGGTTTGGTTCCCGCCCAGTAGAGGTTCACTTCTGCTTACGTGTGGGTTAGATGTTTTAGGGTTCTAAAGCTGCTTGGGATGTCCAAGACAGTGGCAGTTAGTCTGGAAGTTTTCTCGTTAGGTGGCTTCTGTTTCATAGTCCCATCCAGGCCGATTTGGCCTGGAGAATACTAGGGATACAGGATCCACCTCCTGTTCCCCAGAGGGTCGGCTGTTATTTCCCTGCCTGGCCTCCCCTTCCTTCTACTTCCCCCCTCCTTCCCCACACACATTCACAGAAGATCTTTAACCCACCCTCATTGGAGAATGGGGGCCTGAGCCAAATCACCAGGCCCTTTATATCAGAATCCAAGTTGTCACAAAGCTAGTTATCTTGAAGTTCTGCTGGGTGTCCCAGGCTGGCCATTGATGGGCCAAAGACGGAGTTTATTCACCTTTTATTATACATGAGGTATTGCTGTGCTTTGTCACCAGAGGACTGAGGGTCTGATGAAGACCTTTGATTCTGCTATTTCATGTCACATTTGGAAGAAGATAAGCTAGAGCCAGTGCTGCTGGTGCCTCTGTGAATTCCCATGGAGTAAGACTGTTGGAATGGTGATTTTTATAGCTGCTCCAGTCACTGGACGTTTTGCGTGTCCCGGGTTCTGTGTTCAGCTCTGGGGGATGCAAAGATGATGGAGATGCAATAACTTCGCTCCTAGGGTTTGTGCTTTAGTGGGGTTCTCTAGGTAGTGAGAGTGAGCTGAAAGCCGGCTGGTAGCATGGGAAAAGATTCTTTGGTCGGAGTGCTGCTATGGAGGCAGAGGTGACAGGACTTGTCAGCGGAGTGTCAGTGGGGAACAAAGAAGCAGCTGACTTTAAAGATGCCAACTTTAAAGATGCCTGAGGTTTTTAGCCAGGGAAATCTGGACTATAGCAGTGCCATTAAGAGAAATCAGTAAGTTAGGAGGAGGAGCAGGTTGGCAAGAGTGGGGAGTGAGCCATAATGGATTGGTTTTGGCAGTCCCATGTTGGAGATTATTTGTGTTGTTTTCCAAGTTTTGTTGAATACTTATCCCAAACTGCCCCACACTGTGCGAGAGGAAATGTGAATGCAGCAAAAATGAAGATTGTGCCTTCATCCATCCTCTCCTCCTAGGGACAAAGTGCACGAGCCTATCAGGAAACCATCAGTTGCCCTTGAGCCGACTCCAGCTCATGGCGACCCCATGTGTGTCAGAGCAGAACTGTGCTCTATAGGGTTTTCAGTGGCTGACTTTTTGGAAGTAGATCGCCAGACCTTTCTTCTGAGGTGCTTCTGGGTGAACTCAAACCACCAACCTTTCGGTTAACCATTTGCGCCACCTGTTGTTGTTGTATGCCATCAAATAGATTTTGACTCATAGCAACCCTATATGACAGAGTGAAAGTATCCCATAAGGTTTCCTAGGCTGTAATCTTTAGGGGAGCAAATTTCCCGGTCTTTTCTCCTATGGAGCCACTAATGGGTTTGAACTGCCCACCTTTCATTTAGCAGCCGAGTGCTTAACCATTGTGCCACCAGGGCTCCTTTATACCACCTAGGGACTCCCTATCAAGAAAAGTACTGCCTTATTAGTCTGTGAGCACCTTTTGAACTCCCCAAATCAGAGACCTCTGATACATTGTTAAGAACACGATTTAGGCCTGAGTCCAAAGGAAGACTTTCTACCTTCTTTCCCTTGAATTGGCTCGCAGGGTCAACCTAACTGACTGACCACCTGGAGTCCCAGGTGTTGGAAAGGTCAGACTCCTCTGATTTCAGACACAGAAAGGATCAGTGTTCTTAGGGAAGCCTCACAAATCTAGGAGGACTTGGAGCTGGGTTTGAAGAATAGGCAGGGTTTGGGGAGGGAGAGAGGAAGGTTTCCAAGTTGGTGTAAAGATTCCTATGACCAGCCCTTCCATTTTTTTGATGTTATGAAATGTCCTCCATAACATAGCTAGCAGGAGAGAAGATCATGAGTTGTACCACTGAGTTTTCCTGGCTCAAAGAGAGAGGAGAACTCACTTTCTTCTTGAAACAGGCTGAATGCCAGTTCCATTTTTTACTTTCTTCATTCTGAGTAGCGTGGGTTCATGGACAATTTAACGTGAACATCTCAAATTTAATATGTTCCAGATGTAGCCCTAAGTAGCCCCTCAAACTGTCCCCTATTCCTCCTCTTCCCACTTCTGTAAATGAAGGTTTCTCAACCTCGGCACCATTGACATTTGGGGTCAGATAAATCTGTGTTGTGGAGAGCTGTACTGTGTATTGCAGGATGTTTTGGCAGCATCCCTGGTCTCTACCTTTTGTAAGATGTTTAGTAGCACCCTCCAATCGTGAAAATAAAAAATGTCTCCAGAAATTGTCAAACGTTCCCTAAGGGACAAAATAACCCCTGGTTGAGGACCACTACTGTAAGTTACCAACTGCTCAAGCCAGAGTTTGAGGCGCCATTCCTGAGTCCTCCTTTCCCTTCACTCCCACATTCCAATAGCAAGTATGTCTGTTCGAACCTCCACAGTAGATCTAAAATCTGACTACTTCTCATTATCTTATAGACCATCATCTTTTACACAGATTGTAATAGCCTCCAAACTGATCGCCATACTTCCACTATTGCCTGCTTCCAGTCTGTATACAGCAGCCAGAATGGTGTCAAAATAGAAATGGTACTATCTTGCTCTCCTGCTTCAGGTACATGTCAATGGCTTTCCACTGCACAAAAGAATAAAGTCCAAACTCCTCACCATGGCTTAAAAGATCCTGCACGATCTGCCTCTGCCTGTCTACCGCCTCTCATGGTATACCTCCTCACTTGCTGGAAAGGCTCCAGATGCAGCAACCTTCCTCCAGGTCCTTGAACTCACCAAGCTCTTTCCCGCCTAGGAGAGTTTACCCATGGTATTCCTTTGACATGGAATTCTCTGCTCATTTTTTACATGACTGGCTCTTTCTCATTCTTTAGGACTCAGCCTAAATAGAGCATCTTCATAGAGACCTTCCTTGACGCACCTATCTCATGTAGGTACTCTCTTCAAAACCTCCCCCCACCCCCCACCCCCAGTTATCATACTTATCACAGTTAGCAACTGATTCTCTTCTTAATCAGGTTACTGGCCTTCATGAGGGCAGGATTGTGCTTAACTTCTTAGCTGCTGTGGAGCTGGCCCTCTACTCATGGTGACCCCATGCACAACAGGATTGGAACTTTGTGATCCATAGAGTTTTCACTGGCTGATTATTCAGAAGTAGATTTCCAGGCTCTTCTTCCTAGTCTGTCTTAGTCTGGAAGCTCTGCTGAAACCCATTTAGCATCATAGCAACATACAAGCTTCCACTGACAGACAGGTGGTGGCTGTGCTTGAGGTGCTTTGGCTGGGAATCAAACCTGGGTATTCGACATGAAAGGAAAGAATTCTGCTGCTGAACCACCGCTGCTCCCAGGCACAAGATAGGTGTTCAGTAAATATATGTTGAATAAATGAATCCGTCTCTTCAAAAGAAGAGAAACGCCGTGGTTCTAGTTTAAAACTGGTAACAGCAGGCCTTTGGAATTAGACTTCTGATAAAATCAGTCATATGCCAGTTTTCTTCTTTGAGCCTCTCAGGACTGTTAGCGCACTGCCTACTAAAGAGTAGATGCCCAAGACATAATTGTTGAATGGACGAATGGCTCTTATGTAATAAATATTTTATGAGTGCTAAATGATGACAGTAAACAGATTTTAAGCACATGGTTGAAATCTTAAGATCCTTATTTGTCCTTCTCAAACCTTTATAGGGAAGGTTTGGTCCTCCCCCACCAGCCCCAAATCTAAGACGCTGATCCTGTTTTCAGGGATAATTGTTACTGTAGTTTTTAGTAGTAACCAGAATGCACAGATAGCACACTGCCTTGCCCATAGGAGATATTCAGTAAATGTTTGTTGAATTGAATCAAGGCACTTAAAAAGAGAAGGGAATTAGGCAGGCTGGGTACCAGTCTCACCTTGAAAATGAATGAGTCTGTCAACAGGTCTTGATTAGAGACCGACAGCTTCATATCCTCTGAGAATTTAATGCCCAATGGGAGAGATGAAGTCTCTGGAGAACACATGTAATTGTGCTTAACAGCATGGTACCATTCGGAATATCTTCTGAGTCACTTTGAATTAGTACTGGGGCTCTCCCCCCATTTCTGGAGCAGACTCTCAGCTGTAAGAGCATGGAGAAGTAATGAAGATTCTTTACATTCTCAGACTGCTTTCTGGGAATCCTGCAAAGTCCCAGCTTCTTCTCTGATTACCCTTCTCATGGCCAAGTTCAAGAGCCTTTTGCAAACCCGGACTTTGAATCTGGGAAAAAGCTTTATGACCATTTTTATGACCTCAAAGCAACCCACTAAAGCAAGTTATTTCCCTGTATTTGCCAAAGGGGAAAAACCAAGGACCTGGTGATTTGCCCAGGATCTCCCAGCCTCAGATGCTCACTCGTGGGCGGCTCTCGTTGCCTGGACGCATGCTGTCTCCTTCCATTAGACGTGTGCTTTGGCTGCTCTGGGAAGGGTCTGTCAGCCACCTCAGCCCACATTTCCATGGCCTTCATGGTCTTCCTCAGGAAAGAGGAAGGCCTGATTCAGAAGACCATCCATTTTCAGTACAAAGCTGTAGTCCAAACCAATCCTTTTACACTTGGGCCAACTGACATCCAGAGACGGAAAGGGATTTGTTTAAGGTCATAGCCCAAAGTCTCCAGATTTCCAGCCCAGTACATTTTTGATTCCAGCACAATTGTCTCTTGTTAGAAGTGATCTCAGCACCCAGGAATTTTCATTTCTTAGAGGCAGGATAGTGCAGTGAGTGGAGAAAGGGCTTTTAGACATGAGATTTAGCTAGGGTAGTGAGTAGAGCAAGGCTCTGCAGCCAGACTGCCTCGATTTCTCATTCCATCCCAGCACTTCGCTGTGTAATGTCGCTTCACCTGTCTGGGCCTCAGTTTTTCTCATCTGTGAAATGGGGATAATTATAATGTGTCCTCACTTGGGGTCTGCCGAGGATTAAGTGAGTTAATATGTGTAAAGGACTTAGAATAGTACCTGGCACCATAAGGTAACGTTAATCTCATTACTATTGTGTGAATCCCAACCCTGCTGCCCACTGGCTGTGTGATCCTGGGCAAATTATTTGACATCTCTGAACTTCAGATTCCTCTTCTAGGAATAATTCTCACCTAGCAGAATTACTGATTAGAGATCATGTGTACAAGGCACCTGCCTGAGAAGATGTAGGCCCTGAGTAGATGGTCAGATCTGTTCCTTCCTCCAACAGTGTGAGGATGATGTGCTTGTGAGGCAACCAGCACAATGTCTGACACCAAGCCAGCTCTTAACAATTGTCAGTTTCGTTCTCTTTCTGTCTGCAGAAGGGAAGACTACTAGGGCTGAATCTGCTACCGTTTCCAGGGAAGACCTGCAACTTCAATGAGTCATTCACTTAAATTATTACTTTTTTTTTTTTTTTAATTAGTTAACATTTATTAGCACTTGCTAGGTGCTGGCACTGTTCTGTGCTTTCACATGCATTATCTCATTTAATCTACACAATAACCTGATGATGTAATACAGTCATGTACTGCATAATGTTTGTTCGGGTAACGTCCAGCCATATATACGTCCGTGGTCCCATAAGGAGTTTTTTTTTTTTTTTTAAAAGGGAAAGCAGCTCTCCTTTGTTGATTGCTTCCCCTTAATGGTTTTAAAGACCCACAACCCCCGGAGTGAATGAGCAGCAGGGCTCCAAGGCACAATCCAATCCCCGCAGCACCTCCTCCTCCTCTTTCCCTTCCTGGCTTTATTCACCCACCCAGCAGCCTTGCAGCCTCTCACTCCCGGAGTAGGGAGCACCTGACTTGGTTCCTCCGTTTCTACCGCAGGCCCAGGGGTACTCGAGAGCTCCTGGCTACAGGCAGTGGCAGCCAGGACTATCAGTGCCAGCCACGCTCCCAGCACCTGCACACCCCTGCTCCCCACCTGGTCTTGTGGCCACCTCTCCGCCCTGCCCCCCCCCCCCCCCCCCCGTGCACCCCTGCCCTACACCTGCACATGCACGAAGTCCTGATCCCGCTGCCAGGGCAGACCCCGCAGTACCCGAAGCCGCACACCCAGCAAGGCTGGCCTTCTGTATCCAATGGATACAGCTCTCGGGCTTTGTCCAGTGGGCTCCCATAAGGTTTTAATATAATAGGCTTTATGAGTGTTGGTTGGTAACTATGGATTGTATGAAGACTGTCTGTATATAATAATGGTGTTTGTACAACGTCCAAATAGCCTGTCATCCTATTTCACATGGATATTGTGGATATTAAGCGATGCATGACTGTACTATCCTTACCCCCATTCTGATAGGGAAACTAAGACTCGGAAGACAAGTTACCCAGATCCTTACAGTTAGTGAAAGGGGAAGCCACGGTTTTGAACACTGATCAGTCTGGCTTGAGAAGTCTATACCCTTAACCACTACACTGCTGGGAACTGTGCCTGACCCTGGTTCCAGAAGAGTCCTGCCCGGCGTTAACATCATTCATACCAAGGACACCTGAGGAGGATGGAGCACCCTCCTGGGTTAACCATTACCACCACGTCTCCAGCTGCCAAAATGATAAGAGGACAAAGCAACTTAACACCGTCCCGAAACCCCTCCCTTTGCCTTCCCACCTCACCAGCTGTACACCAATCTGCTGGAGCCTGTGAGCACGTGATGACGTCAAGCCCGCCAAGTTCTTCTCCTGCCCCAGGCGCAGAGCCCATGGGAGCAGATGCTGGCATGGCAGGTCTCCAGGCCTGGCACTGGGCAGGAGGAAGCCGGGTCTGAGAGCTCTTCAAATAGTCATCTTAACGGCCTCCACAGAGGAGAGAGACCCTGTCCTGTTGCTGTTGGCGAGTACACACGGTAGCAGAGTTGGGGTGTTGTGGAGTTCTGTCCTCCCCTTATAAAGAGTTCTCAAGTGAACACATCTATAACTGGTCACTTTTCTTAAGTGAGGTAAGAGCTTGGGGAAGACTGGGTGGTTGCGTTGGAACCCAGGGCTGTGACCATCTGGAGAGCCAGCCTGCAGTCTCCCTAGGAGAAAACCGGGAGCTGTGAGCGGGGGCAGCAGCAGGTGGTAGATGTGGAAAGAACATGGGACTTGGAATAGATGCCTTTAGATTCTGGTTCTGCCACGTACTAGTTTCTTGACTCTGGGCCTCATTTAAACAAACAAACAAAAAACAGTTGCTGTGGAGTCGATTCCGACTCATGGCGACCCCATGTATGTCAGAGTAGATTGTGCTCCGTAAAGATTTTAGTGGTTGATTTTTTGGAAGTAGATCACCAGGCCTTTCTCCAGAGGCATCTCTGGGTAGACTCAAACCTCCAACCTTTCGATTAGCAGCTGAGTGCCTTATGTTTGTATCACCCAGGGATTCCTTTTACTCCCCTCTAATACAGAGATGGTCATTCCTCCCCACCTCAGAGGGTCATTAGCAGGGCTGTATGGGTGGATGAGCAGGCCTGGTGATGCAGTGGTTAATCACTTGGCTACTAACCAAAAGGTTGGCGGTTCAAACCCACCCCGTAGCTCCCGGGGAGAAAGAGCTGGTGATTTCCTTTGTAAAGATTACAGCCTAGAAAACCCCATGGGGCAGTTCTATTCTGTCACATGAGGTCACTATAAGTCGAAATTGACCTGATGGCACCTAACAACAACATGGGTGGATGTACGTAAGCAGAGGTTCTAACACAGTGCCTAGTCCCTTGGAGGTGCTCTGCAAATATCTCCTTTCACACCCTCTGTATAGTCCCACCACTGGGCCCCATGACTGCTCTGGACATGGGGATGCTTTTTCTTTACATGCATGGTTGATTTATATACCTAAGTGTTAGTGGGAGCTGATGAAATTCAGAGACTAAAGGGGGTACCTCCCTGCCTGCCTGTCTCCCCAACACAAATACTGAGGTCCAAGTCACAGGTTTTAGAAACCCCTATGCCAGTAACATTTGTGACCATCATGGGTCCCTTAGCCTACCACTTCTCCCCAATAAGTTCTTCTGGAAGTCACAGACCTCCATGCCAAGGAGATTTGGTTCTGTGCCAGTGACAGGCATAGTCCTCTCCTCCTGCCCTCTGCAAGGCTTGGCTAGCCCACTTGTTGCAGTGCCAAGCCTGACACCCTAGCCCACTGCAGGGGAGAGCACTCCATATATGTGAGAATCATTTTCTGGCCCCACTGAAGACACTTGTTCAAACTCTCTTTCAAGTGCACCAGGCTTCCAGAGGAACGAAGACAAACCTCTGCTCTTCCCAGCTGCCACCACTCTGCTGCTCGTTGATGAAGCCAGTAAGCAAGGACATTCTCTGCAAACTTGGCAGCAATTACAGACCTGAGCCTCTGTTGGATGCAGGCTCTGGTTTGTGTCTCCCTTTGGGACATTTCTTCTGCCCCATTCAAGACTTCCGGCTTCATTAATATGTACACTTAATACTCTTATCTCTCATGCCTTCTGGATTTACTGAAGCATAATGCCAGGAGCACATTCTTCCCTGGAAGTTACAGTTTGTTCTAGGGAGGTTTCGGGTGCTTAACTTTGAAAGTGGAAAGTAAGAATAGGCTTGGATTGTAGGGAGTGTAGACAGGGAGTACCTGACAGTCCAGCTCTGAGTGAGTCATTTTTCTTTAATAAGGATGGAGATGCTGCTCTGAGCCTGTCTCAGTACTTACTTTATATGACAACAGTTGATCGTTGTTGAATTTGAAGATGTTGCTTGCTGTCCATCTCTGATTTAGGACTAGTGGCTGTGTGTATAATCAGTTGCATGTTTATGATTTTTGAATTTTGAAAAACAAATCATATCAGCTAAAATTCCAGCCAAGCTGTAATGTGGTCATGCAGGAAGCTTTGGTTTAGTGTCAACGTGTGCTTGGTGCTAGCATTCTTTTTCAGCTGCATTTCTTCACTTCCATTTGCCTCCACTGCCAACACCTTGTATTTTTGCAGCCACATAACTGCTTCTACTCTTGATCCCAACTCTCACTCCATTCTCTGTACAGGCAGCCAGAGTGACTTTTAAAAGCTTAAATCAGATTGTGTTGCTCCCTCTTTAAAATGTTTCTGTGACTGCCCATTGCTCAAAGAATAAAATCCAACCCCCTGGGAGAGGCCCTGTGTTGTCTGGCCCAGCCTACGTCCCAACATCACATCCTCCCACTTTACCCATTTCCTTGGCTGTAGGCAGTGGCGCTTCCTTTCTGTTCCTCCCACAATTCCATGCTCCTTCCCACCTCAGGGCCTTTGTCTTGGCTGTTCCCCTTGCCCAGAATCTTCTTACGTGGCTCTTCACATGATATTTACTTCTCACTGGATCCTCAGAGAGGCCTCCCTGACAGCCCAACCATAGCAGCCCCTTCAATCCCTTTCTCAAGTCACTCCATTTAGTTTTCTTATAACACGCTTAACCACACACTGAAATTGTCTTGTTTGTAAACGTATTTACTTATTTATCATCCATCTCACCCATCTTCAGTAAGTTCCATGACTTCAGGGACATGTCTGTCTAATTTTCTACTGAATTCCTAGCACCTAGCACAATATCTGGTTCAAATGTAACCAACCAAACCAGTTGCTTTTGAGTCAGTTCTGACTCATGGCGTCTGTATGTGTGTCAGAGTAGAACAGTGCTCCATAAGGTTTTCAAGCTGATTTTTTGGAAGTAGATCACCAGGCCATTCTTCCAAGGTACCTCTGGATAGACTCAAACTTCCAAGCTTTCAGTTAGCAGCTAAGTGCATTAACCATTTGCACCACCTAGGACTCCTATTTAAAGGTAAAAACTAAATTAAAAAAAAAAAAAATAACCATTGCTGTTGAGTCTGTTCCTACTCATAGTGACCCTATTGGACAGAGTAGAACTGCCCCATAGGGTTTCCAAGGAGCAGCCTGTCGATTCTAACTGCCAGCGTTTTGGTTAGCAGCTGAGCTCTTAACCACTGCACCATCAGGGCTCCTTTTAAAGCTAGAGCCCAATAAATGTTGGTCAGCTGAATGAATGAATTACCAAATAAGCTGGCACACTACATGAACAGGCCCCTCTGAAGAGGAACACCTGTACTCCGAGTTGTAAGGGGCTTCCTTCACTTTTCACCTCAGCCAGAGAAAGTTCTTCCTCCACCTCTCGCTGTTGTTGGGACCCATACCAGGTATCCTGTTGTTATATTGCATTGTGGTGTCTTTCTCACAATATGTTTTCTGCACACTCCCTGAGATCCTACTCTTATTGGCAAGCTTCCAATCTCTTAATGTCTCTTAGCTGCTGAAGAACCCAACTCAGTTGCCTTACAAAGCAGGTATGACCCTCCCCATCCCCCAGAGAAAATTGTGAACCAATACATGACTTACAATGAATGTAACAGCTATTTCCCCAGAAGACCTTTTCCCTTATCAAGCACGTTTTAGGATGTAGTTTGTGCCATCTCTGCTAAAAATGACCGTGGTAGGTCCACAGGGAATTTGGCCTCATCTTGCACTGTTAGTTGAGCCCTGGTTGCACAGTGGTTAAGCACTACAGCTGCTACCCAAAAGATGGGCAGTTCAAATCCACCAGCTGCTCCTTGGAAACCCTATGGGGCAGTTCTACTCTGTCCTGTAGTGTCGTTATGAGTCGGAATCGACTTGATGGCAACGGGTTTGGTTTTGGTTTTGCCCTATTAGTGGTGAGTTAATTGGCTTTGTTCCCAACCTTTTCTCTTTTGCCCTTTTATGCTGGGTTCCAAAGTATCTGACTTATTATTGGGTGCCTTAAGTGCCAGTAGCATTTTTATGGGATGGCTGGAGAGAAAATAAATAAACAAACAAAAAAACCCTTTGCTGTCTAGTTGATTCCAACTCATAGCCACCCTATAGGACAGAGTAGAGCTGCCTCATAGGGTTTCCAAGCAACAGCTAGTGGATTTGAACTGCCAACCTTTTGGTTAGTAGCCATAGCACTTAACCACTGCACCACCAGGGCTCCTTATTTCCCTCTGTATCTGTATTCTGGGGTTACCTTAGCTCTGCCACCATAGTTCTGCAGCTGAGGGAGTCAGCCACAGCCTAGTGCTACTTTTACTTGACTCCAACTATATACCAACACAGTTACTGTTTTCTGACTTCTTGGGCCAGCTCCTCGGAAGAAAGCTGGTATATTTACATCCTGCTGAGGCCACTGGAGTGTAGACCCTTGACTCTTTGTGGCCAGACTGGGCTTTGACTTCAGCTAGGGGAGTCTCCCTTCTATCCTACTACATCTTGGTTGGGAAAGGAGAATCCATGATTTTGAGAATTGTCCAGAAACTCTCATACCCTCTGCACACTGGCAGGAAGGTTAGGTAGGTTGTTCATTCTAGCTTCAGAATTATTTATGTTCACGAATGTTCACAAGGATCCAGAATAAACAAACATAAATATTTGAAAAGACTATATTCAGGTATTAACGATTTTTCCCACTGAACATTCATTTGGATAGTTTATTACAAACCTTTTCCCTCGCCCAACTCTTTTTGTTATTAGGTGCCCTCAAGTTGATTCTGACTCATAGTGACCCCATGTGGCAGGGTAGAACTGCCCCATAGGGTTTTCTAGGCTGTAATCTACAGAAGCACATTGCCAGGTCTTTCTCCCATGGAGCTGCTGGGTGGGTTCGAACTGCCAACCTCTAGGTTAGTAGCTGAAAGCTTAACCGTTGTGCCCCCAGAGCTCCTTCCTCCAACTCTAGAGATTATATGTATTGAAAATTGCATTTAGATAAAGAAATTCTTTAGATCAGTCATTGAAATATGTAACTTAAAAGGTGTAACGGCATATTTCTGTCTTACTCAGCACCCATGGAGTAGGCATGTTCACTATCATCCTTTCCCAGACATAGGGGTGGAAGCAAACAAGACTGAATACTCCACCCAGTACCACAATCTGCACAAGGCTATTGAAATTCCTGGCTCCATCTGAGAGTCTCCCTCTGAGACCAGTTTTTCCCAAGAGCCTGAGAAGAGAAATGGGACAGAAAGTTATTTAAAATGAATTGCAAACATTCTCAGAGCCATCTTGCACTATCCTGATAAGCCAAGTGGTTAGATATTTGAAATTCCCCAGAGAATATATTTGAAAGGTTATGATTTAAGTCATCATTGCCCAAAGTTAGTCATTCTTATATTGCATTCGTAATTTTTGCAATATTTGTGTACCACTTGTGTTGATTTGGAGCCCTGGTGGCACAGTGGTTAAGAGCTTAGCTGCTAACCGGAAGGTCAGCAGTTGGAATCTACCAGCCACCCCTTGGAAACTCCATGGGACAGTTACTGTAGGGTCACTATGAGTCAGAATTGACTCAACCCCAGTTGGATTTGTTTTGTCTTTTTTTTTGGTTTGTGTTGTTTTTCTTTACTATTTTTCTTCAAATTGGCTTCTTGAACAAATTTATTTAAAGAGGAAATGATATATTCCAACTATAAGTGCAAAAGCAGTATCATTTAGCATAATAGAAGGTAATCATAAAAATAAATACATAGCTTTATAAATAGAAGATGTTCACCAGTATCCACTCTAACATCTTAGGGAAGTATACCACCAGTAGGTCATGTACCATGCTTTGTGAAACACTGATTTGTAAAGCAAATGTCTTGTTGACCAAAGAGAAAGGGAACTAACTGGGCCAGGTAAAGGAGAAGGAATTCCTGAAGCTCACAGGTGGGTGACAGTGATCAGAAGAATTAGTCTAACACTGTGCTGAGTTTGCCACCTCATGTGGATGGGAAAGTGTTGTGAAAATCTGTCCCAGTTACAGATCTGCTTTTGTCCTTCCAGGTTTGTTATGGAGCAAATGTCAGTGGTTATTTGCTTCCCCAGCATGAAATTTTATAAATACTTTGAGCCCTCCTTGATCTTGGGGAGTGTTGGGCAATATATACACTCATCTATAAATTCCACAGGCTGTAGTGGCTTTGAGAGTTGTTGTGGAAGGGCAGTTGTTTAGGTTGAGCCAGCTTGAAGGATGAAAATAAATTCGGATCCCTGACGGACTCGTGGTAAGCAGCTTGTAAGAACAGGGCTAAGCCCTAAAGTGGATATGGGTAATGTGATAAATAGTTTCTGGGCTTAAAAAGCTGAAGAGCAAATTGGGGAATTAATCAGTCAGAGTTCAGTCCATGAACTAGGAACCATTCTAGGTAACTCAAGCAAGAAGGGGTTTAATACAGGGAATTGGGTACTTCTAAGATTTTCAGAAGAACAGAAGTTAGGAGAGCTCTTGGTTTCAAGGCCAAACCACTATAGACTATAGCTGAGTTCTAGAGGTCCCGTAGGAGCCCTGCTGGTGCAGTGGTTAAGTACTCGGCTGCTAACTGAAAGGTTGTGGTTTGAACCCCCAGCTGCTCCATGGGAGAAAGATGTAGCAGTCTGTTTCCATAAAAATTACAGCCTTGGAAACCCTATGGGGCGGTTCTGCTCTGTCCTGGAGGGTCGCTATGAGTCAGAATTAACTCAACAGCAACAGGTTTTGTTTGGCTTAGAGGTTCTATTATGCTATAGTTGTTATGCTGCCCTCGCTGCCCTTGTCTACCTGCCTCTCACTCCCATAAAAAGGGTGATTAGGTGCTGAAACCTGGTGTCTGGCTTCCACAAACACTTCCTTCTGTTGGAGTTTGCTTTTCAGCCCCCTCTGCCGTAGAAAGGGCCTCTGCCTCACTCCTGCCTTCCGACCTCATGCAGGTGCATCTTGTCAGCAGAACCTAAATTACATCTAGAACCCTAGCTGCAAGGGAGTCTGGTAAATGCTTGTAGCCTTCTAGACTCTGCAGTATGGGGGTGGGGAGAGGTAGAGGAGGAAACAGGACGGGGCAGAATGGATGCCAAGTGCCAATAGACAATATATGCATGGCAGTAAGGCAGATAACTAACCAAGAGGGCATGTAAATTCCAGCTGTATGGTAATAAGCACCAGTGAGGTCACAGAAAGGAGAGAACATACTGGCTTGATCTGGACCTGTTTAGTCATTGTCTGGACCTGGTCAGGATGTGTAGGGGGATGTGATCAGAAAGTTCTTGGTCGGGGAAAGTCAGAGACAGGACAGTGCAAAGCCACAGACCTATCTCCTGGCATGAAGGCTTTAAAATCCTCAGCCTCTTTTTTAATTTTTTTTTTTAACACTTACTAGATGCCATCCATTGTGTTGAAAGTAGTTTACATGCAGTATCTCAATTCTTCCTCTGAATGTTATTTCTCCCCAGTTTAGCATCAGAGAGGTTTAGTAACCCTCTCAAGGCCACACAGCTGTTAGGCAGCTGAACCATGATGGTCCAGGTTAGCCTGACCCTAAAGCCAGTTGCTAAGTCACACTGCCTCTCTGTAGTGGAAAGGGAGATTGGCAGGGAGACCGAGGCCAGGTTATGATGAGCCGTGAATGCCTGGCTGAGGATTCTGGACTTGATCTCAGATGATAAGGGGGCAGGTCACTGGAGGATTGAGAGCAGCAGGGATGCAACGGAGGTGTACAAATGAATCTAGCAGGAGAATGTGGATTGATCGGCACGAGAAAAGGCCAGAGGCAGAGAGCAGCTTGGAGATGAGTAGCAGATGAGTTTCTAGTTGATTCAGTTCTCCTCCTCCTCTTTCCATTGATTTTTCAAAGAGGATGAACTCTTTCCCTAACAATCCCTGAATCTGAGGTGGTTGTAGGCTTTCAATGTAGTCAGTGAATAAGATTCCTTCTGAAAAGCGTTTTTCCTTTAGTCACTAATAGTTTTCATCTTAGACTATGGCCAAGGGTCAACTTTCACACAAATCGTTTCTTGTACCATTTTTAAATGCCTTTACCATTAAGTTAATGATTTTATTTATCTTTTTCTACCTGTACTGCTTTGGTCACAGTAGTAAGTGGGACTGGACTACCCTGTGTGGAAATTAATAATGAAATGTGGTGGTTCTAGTTGAAAGGAGTCAGTTCTAGGACAATGAATGGATTGTTGAACTCAGACATACCTGGTTCAAATCCCCACTCTGCCCTTTTGTGGACTCTTAGGACGTTGGGCAACTTGCTTAGCTTCTCTGAGCACGAGTCTTCTCCTCTGTAGAGCAATACTGACCCTCATCGGGTTGTTATAAAGACTCAATGATACCACATACATGGTGAAACATGCATATGGCAGGAGTTCTGGAAATATTTGTTGCCTCCTATTTCAGCTTTTTAGAATCTGAAACTGGTTGGTTTAAACCAGATCCTAGTGATTAAGCCTCTAGGTCTTTTCTCTCCTGGTGTCCCCGGTCAGATCCCCTGCCTCTGGTCCCCAGCAGAGGGTAGACAGACACATTTCCAGAGCCACCTAGGAGAAGGGCCAGTGAGCCAACCGTAGATCACAATTGCCTCCCAGTAAATATAAGCCCACACCAAGCACCAGTTGATGGTGTATAAGTTCATCTGGTAGATGCAGAGTACCTATTAATTCCATCCACTTAAAATATCTCTTCTTTCCTGTAATATGTATGAAGTGTGTTCCTTTCTCAACTGAGAAGAACCCTCTGACATTAACTCCTTCACAGCTCCGACGTTTGCCAATGCAGAGAGCTCAAGGCTTTGTAACTATCATAGCATCTGGCCCATCTTAACCAGATGACATTTGGAATTTTAATCTTCTAGTTATGGGTTTTCATAAATCTAGTTTGAAATCATCACTGCCAATTTCCTCTGCTGTGGGAAAATGGCTTTAAAAAGATGTGGAGAGAGGGTGGTTCGTGTATGTGCAGTGATGGCTGGAAAGTACATGCGGGTGTTGTTGGAAGCGAGGTTGTGGATGGGGAGTGCCCTTGCTTGGCTCTGATTGTGGATGAGGCACTGCTTCAGTTTAACACTCTTTTGGAAGCCTGAGTTTGGACTTTTGGGGCCCAGAACTACCACTGTGCCAGGCACTGTTGGGTGCTTTACACATCTTGTCTGATAGCTCCCTTCACGTGATGCCCATTTTACAGACAGAGGAAGACTGAGGTTCAGATATACTAATTAGCTTGACTGAGATTACCAACAAGTGTATGGTGGAGGGGGTGGCTAAATCTAGGCTTAAGTGCCTTCACAGCCCACAGTTTCCAGTATGTCCGACTGCCTCCTATTAATCTATGGATTTTTGGAAACAAAACTCCTAAAATTATAGATCTAAAATACTGGGACTACCCTAGCTGACATTCTTTTAACCCCTCCGGCAACTCATCTCTTCTACACCACTCAGAGAAGGGGCTTAAGACAGGAGAGGTAAGCAGAGGCTGAGTCCTGAAGGACCTTGCAAAGGTCTTTCATCCTGAGGGTAAAAATCCTGAAGGACCTTACAAAGGTCTTTCATCCTGAGGGTAAAAATCCAATTACCACTGAGTTAATTCTGACTTACGGCAACCCCATGTGTGTCAGATAGAACTGTGCTCTATAGGATTTTCAGTGGCGAATTTTTTTGAAAGTTGATTATCAGACTTTTCTTCTGAGGCTCCTCTGAGTAGTCTGGAACCTCCAAATTTTCAGTTAGCAAGTGAGTGTTTTATCCATTTGCAGCACCCATGGACTCCATCCTGAGGGTAATGGGATGATCTTGAAAGTTTTAACAGGGGAGTGGCATGAATCAACTTTAGTAATTATTGAAGGCCAACTCTGACAAATGGACCTGTCATTGTCCTTTTCCTGTTGATTGAAAACATTCTCATGCCCATGTGAATTCTCAGAGACCTGATTGCTGCACCTTCAAGGACCCCAGGGATCCTAGGCCCACAGGTGGGGATCTACCAGGATACAACATTTTATAGGATTTAGAATGATGAGAAAGAGTGAAGAGGGCATTCCAGATTACAGATCTCCACTAAATCAATTCTATAAATGTGCAAAGTGTTGCGTCCCTGTCCCCAAAGCTACTAAGAAGCAACAACCGCAGGTGAATAGATTGAACTACCCAGTTGGTCTCACAGTGGATAGGCAGTTTGCGATTTGTAATCAATTGCCCTGGACAGTGAATCTGGTATTTCCCAGACTGGTAAACGTAGGTGCTGGGCTACGACTGGTCAGGGCATCTGCTGTGCTGGTGATGGGGAGAGGGTTGCTGCTTCAGGGGCTTCTGGCTCCTGGTTGCTGCTTTTAGGCTAGGGGATCCCTTTGAGCTTCACAAGGTCTGCTGTCTGCCTCTGCCAGGTCAGTCCAGCTTGTACTTATTTTTCCTGCAGAGCATCTGCAAATGGTTAAGGGAATAGGGTCCCAGACGCAGCAGCAGCAACAACAGTAGCAAGAAGAGAGCAGGTGTGCAGATGCCTTTCAGACCCCTTTCTTCTCTTCCTTTGTTTCCCTTTTGCCTTATCCCACATATATTGGCAGGGGTGCCTGAGCCCTGAGAGTCTGTGCTCTTTGAGGACACGAGTGACTTTCAGCAGGCCAGAGGAGGCTGGAACACATGCCTTTCAGAAGAGTAATTTGATGGAAAAATTGTTTTAACTGCCCCTGGGTTTCAGCCCAGGGCCTCAGACTTGGATAGGAGAGCACATCTTGACAGCTGCCCAGAGCCCAAGGGAACCCCTCATCTTCTACTAAATTGACACACTTTGTTTGATTAATGTAGGTGTGACATTAGTGATGGTTCCACAGTGCTTCCCCCTTCCCCCCGGCACCCCCATCCTCCTCCAGCTAGACTGAAGTTCCTGGCTGGCAGTTCTGTGCAGAGAGAGTGATGCTGGGCGCATTTTTGACAAGCCTGGGTTTTGTGGGTTCCTCTGGATGTTCTAGCCTCACAAAGGGAAGGAGAAGGGCCCAGTTGGCTTCCAGAGGCCCAGGCAAGGCTGCCCCCTCCTGGGCACATTTGCAGGCTTCATGAAAGTTCTCAAGTTCCTGAGGTTTGAGAAGCAAGGAAACCTTCCATTTTGCCCATCATATCAAACATAAATTATTTCTTCTTCCCATTTCTGTATAGACACCTGAGGACCTGCTCAGAAAATCCCTCTCTTGACCAAAATGTCTTACTCTGAAAATCCAGGCCCTGAACTGATCTTAAACCAAATTTTCTTGAGGTATAAGCTTAATGTGACTCTAGCTTGATAGCTTGGAGATTCCAGAGAGAGAGAGAAGAGGAAGGAGAATGGATGTGTGTGTGTGTATATGTGTGTACAAGTGCATGTGTATATGTATGTGGTGTTTGTAGGCATGTATATGTGTGTGTGTATAGGTGCGTGTACATGTGTTGAGGTGTGTGTATATTTGTATACGTGTGTGTATAGGTACATGCGTATAGGTATTTGTGTAGGTGTGTGTATGAATATATATGTGTATATGTGTGAATGTGTGTGTGTGTGTGTGCGCGTGCACAGAGGTGTGTGTGTATATAGGTGTGTGTGTGTATGTATCCTGTGGAGCCTGTTTGTGTTTTTACCACACTGTCATTACAATGTAAGGGTCTATGGAAGCAAAGTTGGAATCTCCCAACACCTGGTAATTTATTTAAGCTCACAGCTTCAGAGAATTCCCCATTGTAGACAAAGCGTGAGGCCAAATGAGCATTAGGATTTTACCTCAGGACCCAAAAGTATCCATTAATTAGTGTCTGATAACCTCATGGGGACTAAGAATTTCAAAAGCACAAAAGACAACTTTTTTTTTTAGTGAGATTTTGTTTTTTAACCCCTGAAATAACCTTATGGTTTATTTTTCCTTGTCTGCTTGCAATCTCTCAAGTTGCTGACAGTTTGCCTTTGAAACAAGTCAGCTTTGATCAGTGAGATAGCCACCAGACAGATCATTTTGACTGTCTGTGACTTAGCCAACCAGTTTGGCAAGCGTAGGGTCCCATCCCGGCATGGGGAGTGTAATGTGATGGATGCAAAGTTTGCAGTGATAGGCAGCCTGCTGCTGACTGGCCAGCCAGATGGACCTCTGTCCTTTGCACCCATTGAGTCATCCATAAAGCTGTGTCCTTTGACAGCCTCTGCTGCCGTGGGCATGAGCCTTGTGCTGCCACCCATGGCACCTCTCCCTTTGCTGTGTATTCTCCAGCCCCGGCAGTCCTCCAGATTGCTAAATGACAAAAAGTTTGTCTTCGCTGCGTTTGGGACAGGAGTTTGTTGGACCTTTGCTCTCCCCCTCAAATAAGCCTGCTAGGGGATTCCACAGTGTGTGGATTTAAAAAATATCTTCATTTCCAAGAAGCTGGAAGCCTAATCAGAGAACCAAGACAGAGGTGAGCAGCCCCTTTGCTTATGTTTGTTATTGTAAAAGCGGTTTGGGGGTGTTGTCTGACCTCCTTTAACTTCACAAGGGGGAAGGAGAATCAAGATCAATAGCCCAAGGCTGAGTTCTGTGAGGCAGAGGTCAGATATGCCTCCCTTCTCCACTGCCTTTACCAATTCTGACACAAATCGTCCCTCCCACAGCACTCTATTTCTCTGCTGGGTTCAATAATTCATTGCAGTGGCTACACAGAACTCACAGACAATACTTACGATTATGGGGTTTATTAGGGAAGTAACAATTACAATTCAGGCTCAGGAACACTCAGGATACAGATACAGTTCTTCTGTCAGGACAACCTCTTCCCAGCCGTGCTTGCAGGCATGCCCCTCCCTGGCCCTCAGCCTCTGCCCAAAGGCACTCAGCTTTCTCTCTCTGTGGGCCAGGAAGCCCACCACACCATTCCTGCTGCCAGATCTCTGCAGCCGCTTCTTGCTGGCTTCAGTGTTGGAGCTCTCTCTGTCTCCTGGTTCCAGGAGCTTCTCAGTGCAGGGATCCTGGGTCCAAAGGACACGCTGGCTCCTGGCTGTTCTTCCTTGGTGGCGGTGGGATCTTCTCCTTCCCACCTCTGGGATGGCTCACTTCAAGCCCAGTGGGATGGCAAAACTGACCAGTCCCTTTTGTGGGCCACAATTACCCTATCACACAGTTCCGCCCAGTCACTCCGGTGGGAGTTGCAAGACCATGGCTAGAAAGGCCACACAAAACTGATCCATCGCACCACAGTGATAAACAGTCTTTTGAACACAGATAAAGCCTTCCTTTTCAGGTTTGTAGTGTCCCTGTGCAAAGATGGTTGTGTGTTCCAGGCTGGGATTTATTTTTTCCAGTGATCCAGATGTTTCTACTCTTGTGGAAGATTTCATTAAAGCTCTACCAGTGGTTCACCGTGGCAGATTAATATTTTTGCAATTTATTCCCTTCTGTTCCTTCTTGACACCAGAGAATTCCCAGGTAGGTATACTGTGCTGGTACCATATATCAAAACCGTATTATAGAATCTCCAGTGCATCTGTTTAACTCAGAAGGAGCCTTTCATTGCACAGACTAGGTCAGCCTTGCCTTGGAACCCAGGCAGGGGGGCACTGTCCTCTGGTGAGTACCAGCTCATCCTTTAATGCCTGTCTCCAGAGGAGAGCCCCCTATCAATACAGATGCTGCCAGAGCTGCTGGTTTGGGGCAAGGGAAGAGGCCAAGAAAGCATTTGGCTGTGTGAAATACTACATCTTTCCAAGGTATCTGCTGGAATGGTGGGAGCATCACTTCTTGGCGAGGACAGATTTGAGTTCAAATTCTGTGCAGCTTAGGCAAGTTGCTTACCTCTACAGAATGTCAATTTCCTCATCTGTTAAAATGGGATGGTAATTCCTGCCTCATAGGATGCTGTGAGGGTCAGTTGCGATGCTGCATGTAACTAAGTGAAATAAAGCAGAGTGCCTGGCACAGGGAGTGTCTAGGAGAGGGAACTGTCGTATGAATACTTGGGGAGTGCCCCCAAAGTGGAGAGGATAATATACAGGCCAGGGAAGCTCCTCACTGTGCTCCCTGCCTTTTTTTTTTTTTTTTTTTTTAAATATATCTATGCCTACAACAGAACCAGTTCTTCTGCCTGAGAGCATGAAGAAGCCCAGTTAAAAATAACAGCAGCCTGACTTGTTTGACATGTTTCCTCTGCTTCACCCCAGCTGTGGCTGATAGAATTGGGAAATGATCAGACAAACATGGGCCTTGTCTAGGAATATTTGGCAAGGGTGAGGGAGAGCTTGGAGGCAGAGGAGGGCTAGGATTAAGGGAGAGACAAGAGTGAGATGTTATGAAGTGATCTGTGGCCTGCATAATGACTTTTACTGTGGACTTTCTGAATTCAGGTTTGCTCATTGGGTCAGTGTGGGAAGAGCCACATGTAGTTAGAGTGTATGTGTGTGTGTCTGCGTGCATGCATGTATGTGTGCTTCCTTTATGTCTCTGCTGATTTGTAGGATCATCAAGTTGAAAGTATATAATGTTCACTAGTTTAACAAGAAAGAACTCCATTAAAGAAGTATATAAGGGTATATTGAAAATTCCTCATTTTTAACTGTGGTTTCACCAAATGCATGTCTGGTTATCCAGGATTCTGTTAATCAGTACTCTGTGAACCCTCCCTCTCACACACCAGGGTGCAGTAGCAATTGTGGTTCCCAACCTAGACTCATTGCAAGATATCCAAGTGCTGTGTGAATCATCAGCAAAAGATAGTCTCGTTCAGTTCAGTCCAGTTGAAATGCAAGGTAGGTTTTATTCCAATTTTGGCATGATCAGTGATCAGTGGTCGAATCTGGGGATGATGTTGGAGGAAGAACACTGTGTTAATCAGAATATTGTGATAACCAGGACATTCCATTTTCTGGCTGTGCTGGATGACAAATGATATAGTGGATAATGTGTTCCTTGGCTGGTTTCTTTGTAATTCATCAAATCCATCCATTCTTCCTTCCTTTTATCCACCCATCCACCCATCCATCCATCCATCCATCCATCCATCCAATGAACATTTATTAGCACTTGAACTGGCATTATACTAAACCTCAAGGGAACATGGAGAAAATGATCATAGATATAAAATAGGAGACAGACATATGTTTGAGTAACGGGATGAAAAGCCCAAGGGAAAAAATTTTTTTGAAGAGTGGCATTCAAACCAACTGTTCTTTGAGAAATATTTGTGAAAACTATACATGCTCACAGAGCTGCTGGGTGGTGCAAACGATTTACACACTCGGCTGCTAACCAACCAAAAGTTCACCCAGAGGCACCTCGGAACAAAGGCCTGGCAATCTACTTCCAAAAAATCAGCCATTGAAAACCCAATGGAGCACAGTTCTACTCTGACACACATGGGTTGCCATGAGTTGGAGTCAGCTTGATGTCAGCAGATTTGTTTTTTTTTGGTGCTTTCCCACAGCAGGAGTAAAGACCCAGAGGTTGAGAATCACCAATAATTCTGTCGGGCTGAAGTGAAGGGGAGGAGTGGGAAATCAGAGGCACCTGTCTAAGTAGCAGTTCTTGAAAGTCAAGCTAAAGAACAGGAACTTGATTCTGTAGCACTAGAGAATGCTTTCATAGGAGCTGTGGCCAAGGGAAGACTTTCTGACCCTCCCTTGAACCTGGACTCATTCTTGTGGATTCTGACAAGTCTTCCGCTTTGTAAAGAGTACCGGTAGGTGTTAACTGAGAGATGGTACAGTCTCGGTGGTGGGTGGTGACTGATTCAGAGGCTACTGGCATATGTGACACCGCCTGCGTTTCCTCCTCTCAGGGCTTCTTCTTTCTTTTCAACCCTCTTCCCTACTTTTTAGTTTTTCTCACTTAAAAACAATTGTTTTTAGAAATATAACAAAACATCCGATAGTTCAGTATTTTTTTATGTGCATTTCAGTGACATTGGTTACATCCATCATGTTGTGCAACCATCACCCCTCTCTATTTCCAAATCATTCCACCACCGTTAATGGAAACTCGGTGCCCCCTAAGCTAAGACACCCCCTCTGCCCTTCCTTCCTATCCCTAGAAACCAGTAATAAACTTTAGTCTCTATACATTTGCCTGTTTCACGTAAGTGAGATCATACAATATTGTCCTTTTGTGATTGACTTATTCCACTCAGCCTAATGTTTTCAAGGTTCCTCCGTGTTGTAATATGTATCAGGACTTCATTTCTCTTTACGGCTAAATAATATTCTGTTGTATGTATGCACCACATTTTGTTTATCCATTCCTCTGTTGATAGACATTTAGGCTGTTTCCACCTTTTGGCAATTTTTCTCACTTTTACTGACAGTTTTCTCACCGTTTTCAGGCATTCCATAAGACCTGCTCTCCCGCTTCATGGCTCAGTCCTCTAGGAATGTGGGGGTTTGGAGAAGGGGGTTCAGCCGCCATGATCTCTTCTATCTTTGGAGTTTGTCCCTTGGCTATAAATAAGGCTATTGCTTAGTGCTAGTATTGATGGTATTTGCAGCTGTCCTCTGGGAGAGGGACTCAGACAAATAACCCATTTTCAAGAGGACATGGCCATTAGGTGACAGCTATTTATGGTTCCTATTGACTAGGGCCAAACCTGAACTGTCACTGACATTAAAATTTCATGTGCTGTGAGCCGCCTTTCCTTATCAGGCTGTCTCTTTCCATTTATTTGAAATATCTGACCGTGACTATCTAGGTTCTTGAAAAAGGTGAGCTACTGAATTTTGAGGAACTCCCGTATTCTTTCTGCTGGGATTTTACCTAGCCTCCTTCTCATCCTCTCAACATCCCTCTAATTCAGGGTGTTCACATTTCCATTTCACAGAAGAGAACACTGAGAGTCAGAAACCTAAATTACTTGTCCAGAGTCACCAGGTCAGTGAGTAAGTGACAGAGCCAGAATTCAAACTGACGTCTGCCTACTATCAAAGCCTGGATAATTTCCGTGAAACCATGCATGGCTGATTTCTGAACCTCGAATGTTACCACAGAGGTTTTTACTTATTTATTTTGTTCCCTGATAGTATGGTCACTTGGAATTAACTAGTTGATTGAACATGTCATTTTTAAAGCTCAGTCACGCTGTATTTTCACAGTGTAGCCACAGTATTCAATCTATATAGAGTTCCTTTCCCACACGTTCATATGAAAGTAAACAAAGCTGTAAAATGGCGGCAAGATTCCTTCTGAATTTATCATCTAATGTATTCTGTAGATGGATGAATTCTCCAGTGGAAATGTTTCTTTCCTGCATTCTGTTTCTCCATCAAAGGGATATTACATTGTATATGATAACTTTCTTAGTGGCCTTGACGTTAAAGTTCTGTGTAGGAGTTAGGATAGCTCAGGCAGCTTCTCTGTTGCCAGATTCCTTTCATCTCAAGTACCTGCACTTCTTCAACATAAACTTTGGAAAGTGATCAGTCCTGGGGCCAGGGGAATAGAACCTCTTGATCTCTCACATTCATGTTGATTCTTGGATGGCAGAAGGTGCAATGGTTAAGAACCTGGTCTTTGGAAGCGTTGAATCCTCACATTCTTATGAGCTAGTTTCTATAACAAGTTCCGTTTTACTCAGTGAGGACCTGAGTTGATGGCAGCTTTGCCTCTTGTTGACTGTTGGACTTTTGGGCAAATACCATCTCTTATCTCAGTTCTCTTATCTTTAAAATGGAGATTCATTTTTGGAGAGGGAGTGGAAAAATTATTTTAATAGTCTCATGTCAGTTTTGTATGCTACCATATGCTAATATTTTGAAAGATTAGGGAGAAAAAAAAACACTGCTAGACACCCTCCTTTGTGGGATGTACTTTAACCATGCTACCCCACTCACCATGTAATACAGATTTTCTAAATATTAAGAAGTAACTTGAGTGCCGGTGAAATCTCCTCCTTCCTTCTCCCAGAGATCGTTATTCATGTATCTATATGTAGAGTGAAATGATAGCTCTTTACCCAGCTGGGGCATCACAATTCCCTAGAGAACTTTGAAAAGTGAACAAAGACAGTTGTCTGGGTCATCCAAACCTATTGAATCACTCTTTGGGGGTGGAGCCCAGGTGTCTGTGTTTTTTAAAAGCTCCCAGGGAACTCTGACCTGCAACTAAAATTGAGACTTGCTCATGTAACCAGTATAGTGGGCAAGTGTGATGTGAGGATAGTGAACATAAAGCTCATTGAGCTTTTTTCCTGCACTAGGATGAAGACTTTAGCAGCTTGTGGCCTTTCTGCTCATTCATAGACAGCCTTGCGGTCACAATAATTTGCAAAGATAGTCTCAATTAAGAAATGAGACTATCCCTTCCACAATGCTCATCAAAGCTCCCAAATTGATTTCAGGTCAGGGCCCTGCAGAGGGAGGGAGTTAAGCTGCCTAGGGCATGGGGGATGTGGTGGGGCAGAGGGAAAATGTGCTTACTTGCGTGGTGCCTTCCTATGCTGTTCCGTTGAAAGCCAGTCTTTCTTGTGTCGGGTGCTTTAAAAGCCTCTTCCTAGGACCCAAGATGACCCCAGGTATACACTGTCTCCAGGGAGACATTCACACATCCCTTGCCCCAACAGCTGAGACTACAGGCCAATCCCAGGTAATAACAGCCTCCTGGCTCCACCACCCAAGTTGGCAGCCATGCCCTCTCCCTCTTGATTACAAAGGCAAAAATCAGACCCCAGACCACAGCATCCCTAACTGCAGGGATGTTCATCTCAGGCTCCCTAGTGACCACGCTGATGACCCTCCTCCCAAAACTAATTTTGAGTAGGTGGCTAGAGGATGGAACTCCTAGCACAGTGTTCTCCAATGATACTTTTGTTTCAAAAAATCATCTTTCACCATAAGTTCACCCCTTTTTATATCTTCTGTCTGCTTGGGGAGTTGGGGGGAGGGGAGTCGTGAAATCAGTTGTCTTAGTTATCTAGTGCTGCTGTAATGGAAATACCACAAGTGGATGGCTTTAACATACAGAAGCTTGTTCTCTCACAGTCTAGGAGGCTAGAAGTCTGAATTCAGTTAGCAAGCTCCACGGGAAGGCTTTCTCTCTCTGACAGCTCTGAAGGAAGGTCCTTGTTATCAATCTTCCCTTGGTCTAGAAGCTTCTCAGTACGGGGAACCTGGGTCCAAAGGACACGCTCTGCTCCTGGCTCTTCTTGCTTGATGGTAATGAGGTCACTCTTCTATCTGCTGGATTCTCTTTTTTATATCTCAAAAGAGATTGACTCAAGATACAACCTAAATCCTGTAGATTGTGTCCTGCCTCATTAACATAATTGCCTCTAATCCTGCCTCATTAACATCATAAAAAACCCATTGCCATTGAGTCAATTCCAACTCTAGCCACCTTATAGTACAGAGTAGAACTTCCCCATAGGGTTTCCAAGGGTAGGCTAGTAGATCTGAACTGCTGACCTTTTGGTTAGCAGCCAAGCTCTTAACCAGTGTGAGGTTAGGATTTACAACACATAGGATAATTACATCAGATCACAAAATGGAGGACAGCCACACAATACTAGCAATCATGGCCTAGCCAAGTTGACATACATTTTTGGGGGACACAATTCAATCCATAGCACTGGTTTTTTAATATTCTTTTAAAAATCTGCACTTGGCAAATTTGCCCCCTGCTTGCTTTGGTAACTGAAATTTGTGGTATTGGTGACTTCATTTAAGTGAAGGCAGAAGCAGCCTGCCCTGTCATGCTGTTTTAGCTACATAGTTGTTAACGGCATGGGCTGTGAGGTCGGACAGGCTTGATTTTGAGACCCAGCTGTGAAACCTTAAGGAACCCTGGTGGCGCAGTGGTTAAGTGCTCAGCTGCTACCCTAAAGGGTAGTGGTTTGAACCTCCCAGCCGATCCAAGGGAGGAAGATGTGACAGTCTTCTTCTGTAAAGATTACAGCCTTGGAAACCTTATGGGCAGTTCTACTCTGTCCTGTAGTGTTGCTCTGAGTCGGAATCGACTCCACCGCAGTAGTTAATGGTGTGAGTCCTTAAGCAAGTTTCTTAACCTCTCAGAACCTTCAGACTCCTCACTGAGTAAAATGGAACTTGTTACAGAAACTAACTCGTAAGATTTTGAGGATGAAATGTGACAAATACATATAAAGGGTTTAGTGCCTGATACATAGAAGGTGCTCAGAGGTACCCATTATCCATTTCAGTTCAACTAAAACTCTAGCCATGTTAGCTGCCCTCCTTAAAACTTCATTCGTTGATGGACACCCAGCTGGAGAGGTCTGCATCACCACTCCATGGGGAAACACACTGTTCTTCTGGTTTTGTCAGTTCCTTGTCCAGAAGCCACAGGAGGGTGGGCAGAGGGGAGGGGGCCCTCTTTGAGAACTGAGCACAAAACGAGGGTCACAGGAACTAACTTAATTAAGGAAGTTATCAGGCGGTAGAAAATGCAGTTAGATTTGCATCCACGAAGCAGATGGCCAGCATGAGATGATGAAATTAATTTTATTATGTTTGGGGAAATTAATTTGTCACTTGATTACTTTTTTATTTTGTTTTTTAAAAAAGGGGAGAGATGTGATTTTGTTATCTCTGGCAAAAGTGATTTGTAGAAAGAATTTGTTCTTTAATGGCAATTGAGTTGTGGCAGGACCTTAAAAGACATTTGTCTTCTAATTGTCTATTAATAGTCTGTACAGTTGTGTAGAATGTGGCCCAGAGAACTGAAATGCTGCCATCTATTGCTGGTTAAAGCAGACTTATGATTCCCATCATAGGCAGGAATTCTTTTCCCTTTTAAAAATCTTCAGACCATGGGCTATCGAAGATTGTTAAATTCATTTTGGAGAAATTTGTATACCACCGATATTCTTAGCATCTAGTGTTTCCTGATTTACATTATTTATTACAAAGTCTCACATCAAGTTTTGATCTGGGTAACTTGAGGGAACCTCAGACATTTTGATTCCTTCTTTGAAAGGCAAGAAAGCAAATGCAGAATCTTTCTCTAAGAACAAATGGGATCTTTGGAGTTAGGGCTCAGAGTTGTAAACTTGGGGATTCCTAGTAATTACTCTTTGGGCACAGATAGTTCTTTCATGACCCTTTTGAATGGATCAAAGCAAAACCTGGAGCTTTGAATGGCTTCTTTTTTGTTAAGTCCTTTTATCCTTAACAGTTACTGATGAGCATTCTAGGAAATTCACCCATGCAGGAAGGGTTTCTTGTACATAAGAATTAGGGTATAACCTTAATATATACACCTATGCATAGTGTTACAAGGAAGACAAGTTAATGTGACTATTATTGAAATTTACGCACCAACCACTAAGGCCAAAGATGAAGAAACTGAAGATTTTTACCAACTTCTGCAGGCTGAAATTGACAGAACGTGCAGGCAGGATGCACTGATAATTACCGGTGATTGGAATGCGAAAGTTGGAAACAAAGAAGGATTGGTAGTTGGAAAATATGGCCTTGGTGATAGAAACGATGCCGGAGATTGCATGATTGAATTTGCAATACTGAAGGAATTTTTTAAATATTGCAGTACTGAAGTTGCAGTATTGAAGGATTCTTTGGGGAAAATATTAAATGACGAAGGAAGCATCAAAAGAAGATGGAAGGAATACACAGAGTCACTATACCAAAAAGAATTAGTCGACATTCAACCATTTCAGGAGGTAACATATGATCAGGAACTGATGTTACTGAAGGAAGAAGTCCAAGATGCGCTGAAGGCACTGGCGAAAAACAAGGCTCTGGGAACTGATGGAATACCAGGTGAGATGTTTCAGCAAACGAATGCAGTGCTGGAAGTGCTCACTCGTCTATGCCAAGAAATTTGGAAGACAGCTACCTGGCCAACCGACTGGAAAAGATCCATGTTTATGCCTATTCCCAAGAAAGGTGATCCAACTGAATGTGGAAATTATCGAGCAATATCATTAATATCACATGCAAGCGAAATTTTGCCAAAGATCATTCAAAAGCGGCTGCAGCAGTATAGCAACAGGGAACTGCCAGAAATTCAAGCTGGATTCAGAAGACGATGTGGAACCAGGGATATCATTGCTGATGTCAGACAGGTCCTGGTCGAAAGCAGAGAATACCAGAAAGATGTTTACCTGTATTTTATTGACTATGCTAAGGCATTCGACTGTGTGGATCATAACAAATTATGGATAACATTGAGGAGAATAGGAATTCCGGAACACTTAATTGTGCTCATGAGGAACCTGTACATGGATCACGAGGCAGCTGTTCAAACAGAACAAGGGGTTACTGCATGGTTTAAAGTCACGAAGGTGTGCTTCAGGGTTGTATCCTTTCACCATACCTATTCAATCTCTATGCTGAGCAAAAATCTGAGAAGCTGGACTAGATGAAGAAGAACGGGGTATCAGGATTGGAGAAAGACTCATTAACAACCTGTGATATGCAGATGACACGAGCTCGATTGCTGAAAGTGAACAGGACTTGAAGCTCTTACTGATGATGAAGATCAAAGACCAGAGCCTTCAGTATGGATTACACCTCAACATAAAGAAAACAAAAATCCTCACACCTGGACCAATAAGCAACACCATGGTAAATAGAGAAAAGATTGAGGTTGTCAAGGATTTCATTTTACTTGGATCCACAATCAACACCCATGGAAGCAGCAGTCAAGAAATCAAAAGACACATCGCATTGGGCAAATCTGCTGCAAAAGACCTCTTTAAAGTGTTGAAAAGCAAAGATGTCACCTTGAGGACTGAGGTGCATCTGACCCAAGCCATGGTGTTCTCAGTCGCCTCGTATGCATGCAAAAGCTGGACAATGAATAAGGAAGATCGAAGAAGAATTGACACCTTTGTACTGTGGTGTTGGCAAAGAATATTGAATATACCATGGACTGCCAAAATAATGAACAGGTCTGTCTTAGAAGAAGTACAGCTAGAATGCTCCTTAGAAGCAAGGATGGCAAGACTATGTCTTACATACTTTGGACATGTTATCAGGAGGGATCAGTCCCTGGAGAGGGACATCATGCTTGGTAAAGTAGAGGGTCAACGAAAAAGAAGACAACCCTCAATGAGATAGATTGACACAGTGGCTGTAACAGTGGGCTCAAGCATAGCAATAATTGTGAGGATGGTGCAGGTCCGGGCAGTGTTTTGTTCTGTTGTGCATAGGGTAGCTATGAGTTGGAATCAATTCGACGGCACCTGAAAACAACATACATAGTGTATGTGCTTGTGCATGTGTGTATGTGTCCGATATTTCTGAAATTTTGTCATTTCAAGTCTAACATAAGACAACACATTCTGTCCTTGAAATGGCTAAATCCACATGCCATCCATAGGGCTTAAGAATAGAGTTTTCAAATGTGACTGCATAATATAGCCATCTGTGGACCTTTTTCTTTTTTAATAAACTTTTTATTTTAGAACACATTTACATTTACAGAAAAGTTGTGAAGATAGTGCAGAGAGTTCCCTTACACCCCAGACTCAGTTCCCCTACTGTTAACAACTTATGTTAGTATGGTACATTTACCACAATTAATGATACATAGTCATTAACTAAAGTTCATAGTTTCTTCAGATTTCTTTAATTTTTATCTAATGTCCTTTATTTGTTTCAGGATCCCATCCAAGACACTCCATGTTTCCTTAAGGCCTTTCTTAAGTGTGACAATTTCTCAGACTTTCCTTGTTTTGATGACCTTGATAGTTTTGAGGAGTCCTGGTCAGGTATTTTGTAGAATGTCCTGCCCATTTGAGGTTTGGCTGATGCTTTTCTTACGATTAAACTGGGGTTATAGGTTTTAGAGAGAAAGACCACAAAGTTAAAGTGCCATTTTCATCACATCATATGATGTGAGGCGGTCAACATATAGTGTTAATCTTGATCACCTGGCTGAGGTAGTGTTTGTCAGTTTTCTCCACTGTAAAGGTACTCTTTTCCCTTCCTACCTACTGTACTTTATGGAGGGAAGTCACTGTGCACAGCTCAGGCTTAAAGAGTGGAGGTTTAATCTTCACCTCCTTGAGGGTGGATTAGCTACATAAATTATCTGGAATTTTTGGCACTGGAAAATTTTCTACCCCCCCCCCATTTGTTTATTATTTATTCAATCATTTATTTATGTAAATATAGACTTACAAATGTTTATTTTATACTTTGGGTTATAACCCAGTACTACTTTATTTTATTGCTCAAATTGTTCCAGCTTTGGCTGTTGGGAGCTATTTCAGTTGGCGCCTGTGTCCCTTTGACATGTCTTCAACGTTGTGGGTTGTTTTCTTTCTTTACTTTTTCTGGAACACTTCTTTACTTTCTGGCACTACAAGATGCTCCAGGTTCATCTTGTCTATTTCCTGCCCCAGTCCTAGAGTCAGCCATTTCTCCAAGGAGCCCTGGTATTAGAAACCAAGATCTGGGTGCTAGATGTGCTCATTGCTACTGGAGTGTCTTTGTTTCTAGGACTTCTCAGCTTAAAGAGCAAGGAAATATATGTATGTATACTAACTGTATATATACATGTATACATGTGTATAGGTGTGTGTATTTATATATGGGTATGTGTACATATGTACGTATTTAAATTAAACTACTAACAACAAGTTTAAGCTAAACATGAGTTTATACCTATGACACCAACTCTAATCCATTACCACATAGATCATTCTAGCCTTCTCCCCTTGTTTGTCTGTAACCTCCAACTCCCAACAACAAGAACCCCCTGGGGAGATTTTTAAACACCTCTATGCCTGGGCCCCATGCCCTGAGATTGATTTAGATGCCAGCCTGGGGCACCTAGGCATCTGTATTTTAATAAGCCCTAACCCATTGCTATCGAGTCAATTCCAACTCATAGCAACCGTATAGGACAGAGTAGAACTGCCCCATAGGGTTTCCAAAGAGTGCTAGTGGATTCAAACTGCCGACCTTTTGGTTAGCAGCTGTCACTCTTAACCACTGTGCCACCAGGCTCCCATTACAGGCTTTCATAGTGCCATATACATTACTTTGTAGAATTTGTCACAATTGCCCTTTGACATCTTTATATAACAACTTTATTTAGCATCCTTATTCGATTAATGTCTCTCTCTATATGTCAGCTGTGTCAGTTTTGCCCATCATTCTCTCCCCAGTAAGGAGCTCCTACTGGCTTGGATAGAGCTGTGTGGGTGGCCCAGGAGGAGGCCAGAGGGGGAGAAATGGCAGCACCCATTTAGGATCTCACCCAGGCCCCATTAGGAACAATTAACTCCAATTTAGTTTGTGGGGGGAGTGTAGTTCTTTTCTTCCCCCCTGCCCTTTCCTGCTCACAATGAAGGTGACATTAATTTACAAGTCAGTGGTTGGAGCAGGGAAGGGAGGATTCTATGGGTGGAAAAGATCAATTAAATGATTGTCCCAGCTGCCACACACTAATGCCTCTCTTACTGAGTTTCAGAGTCAGGAAGCAGAAGGTACCACATTTAGCCTTTTGCAGAAAATCTAATTGCCAACTTTGTGATGCCAAGTTTTATTAGATTGGGAAGAGTCCATTTTAGCAGCTGGCAGTTTCTAAAACTACAGAAAGCCACCTGGAGTTTGAAATAACTTCCTTCTCTTCCTTTTTGGGTGTTTTTGCTGAAGTTTTTATGACTGTAACACTTTTGCAATTTTTATCTTTTTGTGATTCTTATTTGGTTTGTAAGGGTTGTGACTTAGACCTTGGCAGGCAGTCAACCAAGATTTTTTGAATCCCTACTATGTGACAGGCACTGGTCTAGTGGCTGGGGATTAAAGTGGTGAGTTATACATCCTTCCACCTGGAATGCTCTTGCCCTAGATCATTGATTCCCAAACTTTAGCACTCATGAGAGTCACCTGGAGTGTTTGTTCAAACTCAAGACTACTAGGCCCGACCCTCAGAGTTTCTGATTCAGTAGGTCGGGAGTGGGGCCTGAGAACCTCCATTTCTTTTTTTTCCCCGTACAAAAATTTATACATATTATGTGACTCTAATTGCTCTCCCTACACTATGACAGCACACTCTTCCTTTCTACCCCTGACTCCCCGTGTCCATTCAGCCAGCTCCTAACCCTCTCTGCCTTCCCACCTCACCTCTGGACAGAAGCTGCCTGTTCAGTCTCTTGTATCTACTTGAGCTAAGAGGCACAGTCCTCAACAGTATCCCTTTATTTCCCATAGTCCAGTCCAATCCCTATCTGAAGAGTTGGCCTCAGAAATTGTTTTAGTTCTGGGCTGATAGAGAGTCTGGCGCCATGCTTTCCGGGGTTCCTTCAGTCTCAGTCAGACCATTAAGTCTGGTCTTCTTACTAGAATTTGAGTTCTGAACCCCACCTTCCTCCTGCTTCATCAGGAACTCTCTGTTACATTCTCTGTCAGGGTGGTCATTGGTGGTAGCCGGGAACCATCTAGTTCTTCTGGTCTCAGGCAGATGAAGCTCTGGTTTATGTGGCCCTTTCTGTCTCTTGGGCTAATACTTCTCTTGTGTCTTTGATGTTCTTCATTCTCCTTTACTCCAGGTGGTTGGGACCAACTGATGCATCTTAGATGGCCACTTGCAAGCTTTTAAGACCCTAGACGCCACTCACCAAAGTAGGATGTAGAACATTTTCTTAATAAGCTTTGTTCTGTCAGTTGACCTAGATGTCACCTGAAAGCATGGTCCCCAGACCCCTGCCGCTGCAACTCTGTCCCTCAAAGTGCTTGATTGTATTCAGGAAACTTCTTAGCTTTGGTTTAGTCCAATTGTGCTGACTTCCCCTGTAGTGAGTGCTGTCCTTCTCTTCACCTAAGATAATTCTTACTCTGCCATCGTGGCCCCGCCCTTGATAATCTGCATTTCTAACAAATTTCCAGGTAATATTGATGTTGCAGGTCTAGAACCACTGCCCTGGGCCTTTGCATGGTTGTCTTCTCATCATTCTGGGTGTCCGTTCAAATGTTTATTCTGCCTTAGAGAGGCTGCTTTTAATTTCCCTACCACAGTATCCCCCCCTCCCCCCAACCCTTGCCATTCATGCTCTATTGCATTTTCTTCATAGCATTTATAATTCTGTGATATTAGCTTGTTTATTTCCATTTTGTCTGTCTCTCCCACCCCTTATCCTTAATAGAATAAATCGCCATGAGAGCACTTCCTTATTCATTGTTGAAATCATTGAGTCTAGAGCAGAGCCTGCCACAGAGTACCTGTTGAATAAATATTTGAATGAATGAAATAATTGCAGGTATAATAAACTCTATGAAGGAGAGACCTAGGCTGCAGGGCAGTGTAACAGATAGACCTAAGGTGAGGCAAAGCCATCCTACTCAGAGCAGTTTCTGGGCAGGGCCTTAATGCCTGTTCCAAACACTGCATACCAACATATTGTCCACAAGTTTATAGGCTGTGGGATTTGTTTGGAGATCAGGGTAGGTGTCTTAGTCATCTAGTGCTTCTATAACAGTAATACCACAAGTGGATGGCTTTAACAAAGAGAAGTTTATTCCCTCACAGTCCAGTAGGCTACAAGTCCAAATTCAGGGCGTCAGCTCCAGGGAAACACTTTCTCTGTTGGCTCTGGAAGAAGGTCTGTGTCATCCATCTTTCCTTGGTCTGAGAGCTTATCTGCACAGGAACCTCAGGTCCAGAGGACGTGCTCTACTCCCAGCACTGCTTTCTTTGGTGGTATGAGGTTCCCGTGTGTCTCTTCTTGCTTCTCTCTTTTATATCTCAAAAGAGATTGGCTTAAGACACTATCTAATCTTGTAGACCTCATCGGTATAACTGTCACTAATCCATTTTATTACATCATAGTGGTAGAGTTTACAACACATAAGGAAATCACATCAGTTTACAAAATGGTACACAGTCATACAGTACTGGGAATCATGACCCAGCCAAGTTGACAGATATTTTGGGGAGACACAATTCAATCCACGATAGTAGGCCACGTTGGATTTATTTAATTTTTCCATAGCGTTTCCACAGTCTGGTCCTGTCCCACATTGAATAAAGGCAATGTCAAGAATCAACCAGAGTTCTGTTAGGCAGGCATCTCTAGTACAAACTGGGTCATTAAGCTGCCAGGCCCCTATCTCTGAGCTTGGCAGGAAGAGAGGCCTGAAATAGGCTGCTTCTAATGACCTACCTCCTGAAGTCCACTCATCCATGCATTGAAATCTGGAATCCGGCAGCTGTGCTCATGCCCCGATGGCCTTTTCAGAACCTCTGTAAAGTTGAATGAAGGCTCATGCTCTCTTCCTTTACAGTAGTTAGAGTTATGAATGGAAAAATGTAGATTCTTCTCCTTTATTGGCCTTTTAGAGAGATATAAAGGAGGCCTGGTGGTGCAGTGGTTAAGTGCTTGGCTGCTAACTGAAAGACTGGCAGTTCAAACCCACTCAGCAGCTCTGCTAGAGAGAAGACCTGGAGATCTGCTCCCGTAAAGATTACAGCCTAGAAAACCTTATGAACAGTTCTACTTTGTCACGTGAGTTCACTTTAAGTTGAAAATTGACTCGACGGTACCAAGAAGAGTACTAGCCTAAAGGTTATAAGTTTGAACCCACCCAGAGGCTCCTCAGAAGGCAGGCCTGGCAATCTGCTGCTGAAAGGTCACAGCCTTGAAAACCCTACGGAGCACAGTTCTGTTCTGAATCGACTTGACTGTAACTAAGAACAGCAACAACAGGGGCAGGCATGGAATCCCTGGGTAGTATAAACGGTTAACGTGCTCACTGCTAACCGAAAGGTTGGAAGTTCAAGTCCAATCAGAGACACTTTGGAAGAAAGGCTTGGTGATCGACTTCTGAAAAATCACTGAAAACCCCATGGAGCACAATTCTACTCTGACACTCATAGGGTCACCATGAGTTGGAATCGACTCAAAGCAACTGGTTTTTGGTTAAGGGCTGACACTGTTCTCCCTTTGACAGAGAGTGTGTCAGGCAAAAGACCAAGACACGTGGAAGCACCACATGACTGACGGCTCAGCCAAAGGCTGTCAAAACCCCACTACAGAAGATGAAAGCGCATTAAGCCCGAGCTCTTGTGTGGCCTCAGCAGCCACCAGGTGGTTGAAGTCAAGTGTGCGTAGCCCCAGGCGTGTCTTCCTTGCCCAGCCTTTGCCAAGTCTGGGCTGAGGGGGGAGCCATTCCCCAGGTCTGTTTGCCTGTGGCAGCCAATGGAACCATGATTTATCTCCCCGGAATGTGTCATGAAAATGTAAGCACGAGAGTCAGATTATTTTCTGGGGTGAATACAGTTTGCTGGGGGATATGGGGATGGAAGAATTGCAGCAGTTGAGAGTCAGGGCTGAGGGCCAGAGGGCCGCCCAGCGGGTTGGGGTAACATAAGCTGCTGCTATTCAGGAGGTGGCCTGTGTAAGAAAATCTGACCACAGCGGGTGCATGACTTCAGCTAAAATTAACCTTAGAGGCTTCACACGCCTCCACAGTGCTTTGAACTAGACACCCCCAGAGAGGGTGCAGGCCACTGACCGCAGAGACTGCTCTGCTGCAGAGTTAGCCATGCCTATAAGCATCAACTTATGGGTTCCCGCCCGGGGCAAAAGCCGGGATTCCTGTGACCATTATAGAGTGGTAAGCAACCGTGTGGGACCTTGGCAAGGCCTCTGGGGAGAGACGATCAAGTTTGTTTGAATTGGGCTTGTGCTTGGAGTTGGTTCCAATTTATACTCTATGCTGGCAGGGACCACTAGCACTCCAAGTAGGCCTTTCATCTGCAGAACACGTTGTGAGCTAACTGCCACTCTATGTTGCTCTTTTGTTTGATGTGTCCTCACAGGGTGAGGACTGAGGGGTGTATTTTTAGAGTAGATAGAGAAGGATCAAGGAGCCCTGGTGGCATGATGGTTAAGCGCTTGGCTGCTAACGGAATGGCTGGTGGTTCAAACCCACCAGCTGCTCCACAGGAGAAACACTTGGTGATCTGCTTGTGTAAAGATTAAACCAGAAAACTAAATCCATTGCCATCGAGTCGATTCCGACTCATAGCGACCATACAGGGCAGAGTAGAACTGCCCCATAGGGTTTGCAAGGTTGTAAATCTTTACTGAAGCAGATTGCCACATCCTTCTCCCAGGGAGCGGCTGGTGGGTTCAAACTGCCGACCTTTTGATTAGCAGCTGAACACTTAACCACTGTGCCACCAGGGCTCCTCCTGTAAAGAAAACACTATGGGGCAATTCAGCTCTGACACATGGGGTCGCTATGAGTCGAAATTGACTCGATGGCACTGAACAACAACAGTAGAGAAGGATTGGTCTCAAAGTTGTTGGTGGCCTGAAAAAATACAATTGTATAAGAAACCAGAGACGAGCTGAGCTGAGCGGGGTAGAGATCAGGGGATTGTGGATGTCAACAGGTGGGGCAAATTTCAGTCTGTTTTCTTCATTGTGGGCCTGGGCGGGTGCAAATGGGAAAAAGGATTGACTTTTGTCTGAGGTCTGAGGAGACATAAGGGAGTACTCCAGGGGGCTTCGTTGTAGAAAGAATTTGTTTGGTGGCAACATGAAGTGATTTCCTGCCCAGCGAGACTCAGGAATGGCCCAGGAGGGGTGCCGCTGACCTTTTCCCCTTGGCCAAGGCAACCTGGATGGGATCTTTTGAGCACAAGGGCAGTTGCCTTCGTGGCTTTCCACTTGCTGTGGGGAATGCCTTCTTACCTTCACACTGGCTTATGTAACCAAGAGCTCATGGCGGTCCTCCTGCCTGCGGCGGTGGTGCTCTGGTTTGACAATCAGCCGGTCGGTTACTTTGATGTGGTCTGAGTGGTCAGAAGCCACAGCTTTATGACAGGGCAAGAACCTCCCTAACTTACTCTTCTTGCAAAAAAGATGTAGTTAAAACTTATCCCTGCCAAAATATATATGTAGATATCCAACCCAACCTCCTAAGCAATATTAGCATTATAAAGTTTGGCAAATGCCTATATTCTAGGAAAGACTGTGCTTCTCTTATTTGCTTAATGGTTACTATGGATAGCTGACCCTGGAATGATGGATTGTAAAATGTTTAAACCCCCAGAGCATATGCTTAGGTGAACAGATATTCTGTGTTGTCCTTTATGTGCAAGGATATGAATACTGTGGATGTGAATGACAAAAAAAAAAAAAAAATCCTGCATAAGGATACCTTTTGATACAGTTTTGAGGCCATTCTCCATGTGAACCTCTCCCTCATGAGGAACTACTGAGCCGTCTGAGTAGTTTAAACGGTAGGGTGCTGTGGAAGTGACTTGCCTGGATTCTTATAAATTTAAGAGGTAAAGCCAGGGTTTGATCCCAGATCTGACTTCACACTTGTAACCACTATGCGATACTTTCTCCTTGGTTATTAAAATAGTTGGACAACAGCATGGCTTTTGCTTTAGATATCTAACTCTACCCAGGCTACATGTGATTAATGGGGATGTCTTTGGGTTATTTTTTTTTTTTAACTCCTGGGATCTAGGCTCACTGTCCTGTGGAAGGGATTTCTTTTGAGGTAGGATTTTTAAAAATAGACGTTTCAGTAGAAGGAAGTTATGGTATTTGGATCTGAGCTTTGATGAACACATCTCACATGCCTGCCTGGGGATTTCCATCTCTTGTTTAAACTGGCTGTATAGACACAATTCAAATTCTCATATTCTTGGGAAGACCCCTTCCAGCACTTTCTAGAACTTTTTCTGCTACGGCCAGCTGAATGACCTGGCCTGATTTTTGTAACTGCTGTATGAGTCAGAATTGACTGGATGGCAGTGAGTTTTTTTGGTTTGGTATGTGCAAAAATTACTGGAGTAAATTAGAATACCTGGGCTGTAGTACTAATCCTAACCTTTGTCCAAGTGAGATTTCACTTTCCTCATCTATAAAATGGGGAGAATATGAGCTGCCTCCCCTGTTTCCCAGAATTGTGGTGAGGCTCAGATTAGATTGTGTGTATAAAAGAGCTTTATAAATTGTAAGCACTGCAGATGCAAGACAGCATTGTTGTTAGGACTTTATTATTCTTCTCTCCAGTTTGCGATGAATCAATCGGGACTTTTTCCAGGGCTTTGTAGAATAAATAGTATCTTTGTACTTGTCGTTCTTTTTGTGCTCTGGGCCAGGTTGTCTCTGGGTAGCGAGACACCCCTTCTTTCCTGGGTGCCAGCTTCGTATCTGGTAGTCTTCTAGTAAAAGTCTGTTGTAAAAAACAAAACACAAAAAGCCCTAGATGCCCCCCAGGCCTGAGAACTCTGACATCTGGGCTGGAGAAGGGCCCGGGGCACAATGGCCTCTCCACTGTGACCAAGTCTCTTGGCCATGGAGTTGCTGAGGAAGGAACAGGGCAGTGTGTTCCTAGGGCAGGGCAGCGTCAGCCACTGCTGGGGATTGCCATCCAGAGTTTTTTTTTTTTTTTTTTTTTTTTTTAAAAAAAAGCCTTTGCCACACAGTTTTGCCACAAATGGCATGACAGCTCCTGTGCATCTCAGACTGTTTCTGAGGATGTCAGATGTCCTGATGTGGCTCTGGAGCCTACCATTTTGAGGACCTGGACCTACCCTTTCTTGATTATCTACGTGCATGTGCTCAGAGTTGCTTTACGGTTTCTTTTACATTTTTTTTCTCATTTAATCCGTAATGTCGGTCTGTGCATTAGGCACTATTATTACCTCCATTGTACACACAAAGAAGCTGAGATCCGAGAGTGTAAGTGACTTGCCTGGATTTGTATAAATGTGAGAGGTGAAGCTCTCTCCCTGAATTCTCTTTTTCTCATGCAAAACATTTTAGCTCTCTCTCCTCTCCAAATTTGCATTCTGATACCCACCATCCTACATAACAAAGAAATCTCCCTGGGGGAGAATAAGTAAATCATTCTCACCTGTGTGTATGCAGTGGCGTTTAACAATTGATCCCTGTTCTCATCCCAAAACTTGATCCTAGACCTGCCTTCACTCTTCCAGCCACCACACGATATTTTATCCTTATTACTAAAATAAAATTCAGGGATGTTCATGCAAATTACCTCTTCTGTGCCAACCAGCTTGGGAGTGGGGACATAATAAGGAGCCATGCTAGCCCATATGTTTTCCATGGCCCTAAACTATTCCACCTCATTATTTCTCCAGTAGAAACTAGACATAGACCCCACTACCTTGCTTTTGCCCCGCCTTTAATCACAGCCCATTACGCATAACTCCATGCTTGGGGTACTCTTGATATGCTTCTTGATATATCATGCCACTGTGTAATCTTCTCGAGAAACCTGACCCGTCTGCTCCAGGGGAAATCCTTAAATTGCCTTCTGCTACTCAGGTTTCCTGGGTAAGGGAGCATCCTCAAATAATCTTGATGAGTGCACACTGATTGCCCTGGGTGTTGTGAATTTTAATAAGCAATGTACAGTGAATATAGCTATCCACCTGCAGAGCTCTGAATGACCCTAAAAACCCAAAACAAAACAAAAAAACTCTTTTACCATTTAAAAAAAAAAGTCCCTCCCAGACTTGCTAGAGTGATTGCATTTCCTCCTATCAATCTCATGGGGTTAAAGCATTGAGGACACCGTTGGAAATGTAAATGTTAACTGGGAACAGTGACTCACTGAGCCATTCTCTGCCGGTGCTGCTTCCCTGGGACCTAACAAGCCCTGATGGAACGGGACCTGAATCAGGTAAGTTCTGATCACCCAGGTCAGGCAGAGACAGTGCCGGGGAGTGGGGAGCACCACGGCCAGGTCCAGCTGGGACACCTCAGTGGGCGGCAGAGTCAGTGTGGGGGCTATGGGAGGGGCTGGGCAGCTTAAGGACAGTGCCAAAACTGAGGAAACCAAGAGTGCCTTTCAGCCAGCATTCCTTGAGCAAGTGCTGAATGACAAGTACTCTGCCAGGTGCTGCAAAGGGATACTATGCGCTCACCATCTACCCACTTGGCCCTGTTAATAAATCCCGGTTACTCTCTTAACCGGGAGTAACCTAATCATGGCTGCATCTCACTCTCTCCTGTCCCTTTACCCAGGAAGCAGAACCTGGCATCTCTTGACATGCTCAAGAAGGACTCCACTTGCCCTAGAAAACACCAGGAAGACTATAGATTTTATTGACGATTTCATAGGTGAGGGTTTACATTGTATACAACTTCATTAAATGCCCCTCGATCTTGTCTCCGAGACACACACACACACCCAGCCTGTCTGTTTCCTAGTCTTCCCAGTTTTAGACTGTACCTCTCTCCCTGAATTCTCTTTTTCTCGTGCAAAACATTTTAGCTCTGTCCCTACTCTCCAAATTTGTATTCTTACACCCACCAGCCTATGTAACAAAGAAAGAAATCTCCCTGACGGTGGGGAGAGGGGAGAATAAGTAATCAATCTCACCTGTGTGTATGCAATGGCGTTTAGCAATTGGCTCTCCAAGGAAAAAAACCTGATAGGTAGCATTTGCTGATTTCCATGGCATGTATCCTCCCACCTAGGCTGATGTCAGTCATCTGACCTGGCATCGCTGAAGGTGGAGTTGGGAAGAGATGCGCAGTAGCACACCACTGTATAGTACTTCCACCACACAATAGATGTAAATAACCTTAAGAGCACAGATAATAATAAAATGTAGTGAAAATATTAGGAAATGATGAGTTTTGGGTATTACCTTCTTTTAAGAGAGCACCTTGTAGGTAGAATCAAGCCACTTAGGTCCAAACATGGGTCAAACACTTCCCTGGAGAGTGATCTTGGGCAAGTTATTTAAATCATCTGGGCCTCAGTTTCTTCTCTGTAAAATGCATTGACTACTTCAGATTATTGTGAGGCTGATATGAGATAATCTACACAAAGGTCTTAGAAGAGTGCCTGGCACATCGTGAGTGCTCAATATGTTCAAAACCCAAACCCGTTGCTGTCGAGTCAATTCCCAGTCACAGCAACCCTATAGGTCAGAATAAAACTGCCCCATAGGGTTTCCAAGGCTGTAATCTTTACAGGAGCAGACTGCCACATCTGTCTCCTGTGGAGCGGCTGGTGGGTTCAAACCTTTTGATTAGCAGCTGAGTGCTTAACCACTGTGCCACCAGGGCTCCTTCTCAATATGTTAGCTGTGATTAATTACCACGAAGACAACAACTTAAGATGCAATTGTGAGTACTTTATAAACAATGGACTCTTTTAGTTTCCTCCCACTTACCTGTGAGGAAGGTGTTGTTTTTTCCAGATGAGAAACAGACTCCAAGAGACGAAGTGACTTTCCCAGTGTCACACAGCAAGTAAGCAGGGTTTGATAGCAGTGAGTCTGGATCCTGATGGTGCTACACTGCCACTGAGGGGCCTGCACAGGAGCCACTAGCCACAGAGGGCCAAATGCTGTGGCAGTGTGGGAAAAGCAGTGAGAGCAAGGCTTATTGCACAATAGCCATCACAGTGCCACCTTCTCCAGACCCTGGGAAAGGAGCCTGACTAACAGATCCAAGGAGGTGGGGGCTGACATTTTCCCATGTCACCAAAGCACCAGGCAAACACATTTCACAATATTGTCACTACAACAAATATAAAAATACCCATATAACATGAGTTACCATCACGGGCTGTAGCCGAATGGAGAAACTCTCAGGGCTGAGAATCCCTCAGCCCCTCCAGTCTGAAGTAGCATGAGACTGGCCTGGGACACTGTGCTAGGAATGGCCCCACAGCCACACAATGGTGGCATTGTCTGTTGGGAACATGAGCAAGCCACAAGTGGGTGTGCGCTGCAATTCCAGAGATTTTGAAACAGTGCCTTTAGAAGAATAAACTGGGCAGGTAAACGTGCTGGGAGGGAGTGTTGCTGTCTTAAAGTTGAGCATGTAGGTGCCAGCTTACTCCTCTAAGTCTGTTTCGTCTTCTCAGGGTTGTTGAGTGGATAAAGTGAAATATTAGATCTGAAGGACGCCACACATGTTTGGATATGTATGTGGAGTCTTTGTGACCTTGGGCAAACCACCACTCTCTGAGTCTCAGCTTCCACATCCATAAAATGGGACAATAATCAGGCTTCCTCACTGCTGTATTATGAGGACTAAGGGAGAATGTGAAGTGTTTAATACAGTGCCTGGCACATAGGTTGTACCTTTAAATGTTAGTGTCCTTTCCTGCCTTGTATCCACATTTCACCCACAAATCACTTCAGGTTAGTTAGTGACATCCCTTATACCACCAGCTCCATGCTACTTTATCCCTCTGTGTCTGCTGGCAGGCCCTCTGGTCTGGCATGTCTTCCCTCAAACCCTCCACTTAGTAGAATGTTTCTTCTCCTGGAAGCCAATCCTGACTACTAGCCTTCTCTCCCTTCTCTGAAATCCTAGGGCACTTGGAATTAAAAACTGCCCTCTGTGCCCCAGCTCCCCAGCTCTGTGCCTTTACAGACACTGTCGTCACCTGTAGTGCCCTCTCCATCCCCAACACCTGGTAAATGAATACCCGATTCCTTAAAATCCAGGTTAATGTCGTTCTCTGTAAAGCCATTCCCCACCCATTTATGTACTCCCAACACAGAATTATTTGTTCCTTCTTCTTGGCTCCCAAAGCACTTTGCATATTCCTTTACCATGGCTATATAGCTAACGATTCACATCTCTCTTCCTTAGTCAATTAGGAGCATCTCAAAAGTAAAGAACAAGTTTTATATATATTTGAATCACAAGGACGGTGCCTGACTATAGGACCTCAGTAAATAGACACTATGACTTAACTGGTAGCTGGGTTGACGGATGGTTGGATGGAAAGAAAGAAAGAAGGCAGGCAAGTAGATAGAAGCAGGGAGGGAGGGAGACCTGGGGGGACAGACAGGTGAATGTTCAGCTGGATGGACATATGGATGCATGGGTGGATGAAAATATCGATGAATGATTAAATGGGGAGATAGATGGACAAATGATGAATAAATGGAGGGAATGGATGAATGAATCTGTTCCACTTCACTGACTAAACCATAAAGTCCATGAAATAAGGATGATGTCTCATGTATCTTCTAGACCAGTCATGGTACAACACGTGCAACAGGTGCTGGTAAGTAGTACTTTGCTATGAGACAGTTCTCAGTAGTAGGATCCACCTCTGACAGTGGATGTTAAAGCGATACATATATGCACATATATGTGTATATATATACATAAAATACACACACATTGTGGTATTCTAGAGCAGGCTTGTACTGGCCCAGGAGCATTGATTATTAAATATCTAGGAAAATTGTGAGCTCATTGTTAATCAACTCTCCATAGACATTTGGCAAATGGTAGTTTTAATCCTACACAAAACTGGAGCAAGAGCAGAAACCAACACACATGGTGGATGTTCAGGCAATGTTGGCTCAGTACACTAAGGCATGCGTGCACACCTGCATCCCTAAGCAACTCATCTAACTTGATACTCAGAGGCAAAGTAGGAGTAAAGAGTAAGGCATGGGTGTTGCTGTTGTTGCTGTGTGCCATCAAGTTGACTCCAACTCAGTGGTGACCCTAGAGGACAGAGCAGAACTGCCCCATAGGATTTCCTAGGCTGTATTTATAGGAGCAGATCACCAGTCTTTTCTCCCAAGGAGTTGCTGGTGGCTTCAAAGTACTGATCTTTAGGTTAGCAGCCAAATGCTTGACCATTGCACCACCAGGGCTCCTTGCTAGGTTGAGGGAAGAATGGAAATCCAGATTAACAATAAGCCTTCCCACTGTCACTAGTCACTTGCTCTGTGTGTATGTACATGTGTGTGTGTCCACTTGAAATAAAGGCATGCATGTGGGCAGGTATCTGGATATATCTTGTTGGTTATGCGGGCAAGTAGATCACTGCTAACAAGAACGGATAAACCAGCAATTGGCTTCTTCCCTCCCTCCACTTCCCATTACTATCTTCTGGATCCAGAAAGGGATTTATACCTGTTGGTATAAGTAAGTTCATGTTAACCATGTTACAAAACCTGTATCAAGAGCAGGGACTGATGATGCCCTGTTCTTTCCGAGTGTGCTCGTGGGAATACAGAACCCATCACATCTTAGTGCTCCTGGAGCCAAGCTTTCTAGCAGCCTCACCTGGCTAGCCACCAGCTGAGAGGCAAAACGCCTTTCCCACTGAGTCTTGGAGCAGCTGAAAGAGATGGCCACACAAATCCTTGTGTATATTCTCTGAAGGAAAAGTTCCCATCAAGGCTCTTGCTTGAGCTGTATTTGCTCTTACTTTGCACCCAATTTTAACCCATGTGGTTTCTAATGCCAAAGTAAGAAATGCAGAGGGATTACTACCACTCGGCACAGGAGCTGCAGTAAGAGAGCTCATTCATGCGTCTCTGCAGTCATCTGGTTAGTCAGTGAGCAAACATTTGTTTTTATTGTACTTTAGATGCAGGTTTACAGAACAAATAGTTTCTCATTAAACAGTACACATATTGTTTTATGACGTTGGTTAACAACTACCTCCCCCCCGCCCCCCCCACGACATGTCAACACTCTCCCTTCTTGACCTTGGGTTCTCTATTACCAGCTTTCCTGTCCCCTCCTGCCTTCTAGTCCTTGTCCCTGGGCTGTTGTGGCCCATTAGTATCATTTTGTTTTGTCGGCCTCTGTAATCTTTGGCTGAAGGGTGTACCTCAGGAGTGATTTCATTACTGAGCTAAAAGTCTGGTCTGTTTTTGTGAGTTAGAATTTGGTTCTATGTTTTTCTCCAGCTCTGTCAGGGACCCTCTATTGTGATCCCTGTCAGAGCAGTCAGTGGTGGTAGCCAGGCACCATCTAGTTGTACTGGACTCAGTCTGGTAGAGGCTGTGGTAGTTGTGGTCCATTAGTCCTTCGGACTAATCTTTCCCTTGTATCCTGTTCTCTTCATTCTCCCTTGCTCCGAAAGGGATGAGACCAGTGAAGTATCTTAGATTGCTACTTACAGGCTTTTAAGACCCCAGACGCTACTCACCAGGGTAGAATATAGAACATTTTCTTTATAAACTATATTATGCCAATTGAGCTAGATGTTCCCTGAGACCATGGTCCCCACAGCCCTCAGCCTAGCAATTCGGTCTCTCAGGGAGTTTGGGTATGTCTGTAGAGCTTCCATGACCTTCCCTTGTACAAGTTCTGCTGGCTTCCCCACTATTGGGTACTGTCTTACCCTTCACCAAAGTTACCACTTGTCTATTGTTTATTTAGTGTCTCTCTTCCCACCCCTCCTCTCCCTCGTAACCATCAAAGATTATTTCTTTTTGTGTGTAAACCTTTCCATGAGTTTTTATAGTAGTGGTCTCATACAATATCTGTCCTTTCGTGATTGACTTATTTCACTCAGCATAATGCCCTCCAGATTCATCCATGTTATCAGATGCTTCGCAGATTCATTTTTGTTCTTTCTCGTTGCATAATACTCCACTGAGTGTACGTACCATAGTTTGTTTATCCATTCATCTGTTGGTGGGCATCTAGGTTGTTTCCATCTTTTTGCTATTGTGGAGCAAATATTTCTTGAGGTTTACTGTGTATCAGGCACTGTGTTAGTGCTGAGACACAGTGGTGAACAAGATATACACAGCCTCAGCTCTCTTGGAGCATCTAGTCCAGTGGGGAAGACAGACATCCAACACATACTTAGACAAATAAACATTAATTCTAAGTTTGATATATGATATAAAAGGAAATAGGCAGAAACCATAATAGCATATAACAAGGGGGCCCAGTACCATCTGGCGGCAGAGAGTAGGGGGGATGAGGATGCTCAGGAATGTTTTTCCTGAGGAAGTGACCTTTAAATTGAGACATGAAGGCTGAATAGGACAATAAGGGAGGGCACATTAGACTTTCAACATCAGACATTAAAACTCAAAAACACACCAGACTGATAATTATAAAGGGTGGGCCCACAGTGCTACAAGCCCCAAGAGTTGCTAGGGGAATCCCATGCATTCTGGGGCTCTCTGAAATGTCATCTTCTTCCGGAAACATCTCTTCAGAACCTGAACCCCCATTCTGTCTGGGGCAGTGGTTTGTTCAGAGCCTTTTGCTGGCACTGAGGTTGTAGTTTTCTGTTTTAGGTTTCAATATATTTTTTTAATTGTGTTTTAGATGGTTTACAGAGCAAATTAGTTTCTCATTAAACAATTAATACACATATTGTTCTGTGACATTGGTTACCAACCCCACGACATGTCAACACTCTCCCCTTCTCGACCTTGGGTTCCCCATTACTAGCTTTCCTATCCCCTCCTGCCTTCTCATCCTTCTCCCTGGGCTCGTGTGCCCCTTTAGTCTCATTTTGTTTTATGGGTCTGTTTAGTCTTTGGCTGAAGGGTGACCTTCAGGATTGACTTCAGTACCGAGTTAAAAGGGTGTCTGGGGGCCATACTCTTGGGGTTTCTGCAGTTTCTGTCAGGCCACTAAGTCTGGTCTGTTTTTGTGAGCTAGAATTTGGTTCTACATTTTTCTCCAGCTCTGTCTGGGACCCTCTATTGTGATTCCTGTCAGACCAGTTGTTGGTGGTAGCTGGGCACCATCTAGTTGTGCTGGACTCAGTCTGGTAGAGGCTGTGGTAGTTGTGGTCCATTAGTCCTTCAGACTAATCTTCCCCTTGTGTCTTTGGTTTTCTTCATTCTTCCTCACTTCAGACGAGGTGGGACCAGTGGAGTATCTTAGATGGCTGCTCACAAGCTTTGAAGACCCCAGATGCTACTCACCAAAGTAGGATGTAGAACATTTTCTTTATAAACTATATTATGTCAGTTGAGCTAGATGTCCCCCGAGACTATGGTACCCAACCCTCAGCCCGGTAATTTGGTCCCTCAGGGAGTTTGGATGTGTCTATGAGGCTTCCGTGACCTTGCCTTGGTCAAGTTTTGCTTACTTCCCCGGTGTTGTGTACTGTCTTATCCTTCACCAAATCTATAGATTGTAGAATTTGTCGGCTGTCTCTTTGACCTCTCCTGGTACGGGAGCAATGTCCTGTCACCTCTAGATTCCTGGTACTGAGCCTGGTGTGAGGCTGGGAGTGGCTGATTGAATACTGGCTGATTGGCTAATGTCAAGAATGAGGAATCCAAGCCAGCCCAGAAAGTGTAAATTAGATGATGCACCATGGGCAGTGGTTTTCAATTACAAGGCAGGGTCTACATTTAGAGGAGGATGTGTTAGAGAGAGGACATGTGAAAGATCCACCAGCTAATTTCAGTTTTCCCCCCTACCCGCCCTATGCAGTTAAAAGGTTATGTTGACATGTGGTGACACGTGGGGTAGGTACCTTGCATCTTCCTAGATACTGAGGATGCAGAAATGAATGTGTCACCAGCTTTACCTCGATAACAAATAACCTGTTAAAACTCATTGCCATCAAGTCGATTCCAACTCATAGAGAGCCTATAGGACAGAGTAGAATTGCCCCATAGTGTTTCCTAGGCTGTAAATCTTTATGGAAGCAGACTGCGACATCTTTTTCCTGAAGAGTGGCTTGTGAGTTCGAACCTCTGATCTTTTGGTTAGCAGCCAAGCACTTTAACCACTGCAGCACCAGGGCTCCTTTGGTAACAAATAAAAACTAAACCAAACCTGTTGATTCCAACTCATAGTGACCCTATAGGACAGAGTAGAACTGCCCCATAGGGTTTCCAAGGTTGTAATTTTTACAGAAGCAGACTGCCAGCCACATCTTTCTTCCACCGAATGACTGGTAGGTTTGAACCACCAACCTTTCTGTTAGCAACCAAGAGCTTAACCAGCGTGCCACTAGGGCTCCTTTGATAGCAAGTACAGGTAGTCCCTGACTTACAGTGGGGTTCCATTCTGGTGACTTCATCATAAATCAGTTCTGACATAAGTGGAATAGTTCATTTTTTTTTCCCATTATTTTTGCCTTTTATTATCAGTATCTTTACAAATCCAATCTTTGTCTCTAGGGATTGGCATGAGAATGATAATATCTGCAAATTACGAGTTGCAACATTATATATAGTACATATTACTAAGGATAAGATGTACAAAAAAAAAAAACAGATGGTCATAAGTGCAGTTCTTCGTAAATCGAGTATGTCATAAGTCAGGGACTACCTGTAGTGTATTTTAATTTTTTTAAAATTTTGAGTAGTGGAATAATTAGTGACATTCTTATGGTACTTAAAGATGAGGGGAACACTCTATACTATTGTTGCAATATAATTTTTGTACTTCAGAGCAATCAGATCCAAATCATTTAAGCACATACTGTTCAGTCATAGAAATGGTATTACACTGATGACGTGACCAAAGTCTACCATGAGACTTCTTGAATTGAGGCCAAACAGTAGCATTCCCTTTATAATTAATTGACTGTGAACTACCTCAGACGCTAAATGACCAGCCTTCTTTAATCTCCAAATTGGCATTTTCTTCTAAGAGGTATATTTTATTTATTTTCTTTCTCCTAGAACTGCTGCCTTGATGCTATCCACTGTCTTCTGGATCCATCAGGCTGTCTGGTGTATTGGTCCGTATTTATAGTTTGGCTATTCTGGCTCCATTCCAGGACTTTTAGTGTGGTTGTTTCGTGGAATTTTTCTTGGGTTTCTTACTTAAAGTGCAGTCCGGCTTCATTTGAGGGCTAATTGCAGTATAAACTTAGCAACATTGACACAGTGTAGTTTTTTATTAGTTTTGTTATTACAGCTAATAATCAGGTTTTTTTACGTCAGTTGATCTGTCAGAATTTCTTGTCTTGGATTTCAGCCTGTTTGATATGGAACAAGTGAAGTTATAAGCAAACAAATGACACACTCCTTGAAATTCTGTCAGGGATGATAAAGTGAATCAAAACGAATTCATTGTTTAGCTGTCTTTGCCTGCCTTCCCCCTTTTATCTCTTCAAGCCTTTGACGGCACCTCTCTCCTTCACAGAGCTCTCCAGGAGCTTGGGGGATGGTTGCATTGAGTCTTGGGTTAGAGGCATTGAGAGAGAGGTGAATTCTTCGAGATGGGAAGATCAGAGTGGGGAAGTGGCTATATCAACTGACTCCTCCCATAAAACCAGTTGCCATCGAGTCAGCCCAACTCACGGCGACCCCATGTGTATCAGAGAAGAACTGTTCCCCATAGGGTGTTCAATGGCTGATTTATTTTCAGAATTACATGGCCAGGACTTTCTTCGGAGGCACCTCTGTGCGGACTTGAACCTCCTCCAAACTTTCGGTGAGCAGCCTAATGCATTAACCATAGGTAACTAACTACCCAGGGATTTCTTCTCTGATACAAGTGTGAAATGATTCTAGAACATTCTTGGGAACGATTTGATGATTTGAGGTTGGGGTTGGTGATGGTGGTTTTAGTCTTTTCATGTTAGTTTCTACTGAAAGTTCACAGATGCCTTCCCTGTGGCAAACCAGGATGAAGGATCAGTAGGCTCCAGGGAAAAAGCAAAAGCAGTACCTGAGTCTCAAAACTTCAGGAAATGAGAGGCTCTGGAAAAATCACTTCTGGGTGACTGAGACTTAGAATGCCCCGGCTTAAAATCTAACAAATACCCACTGGTCCATTTTTGCTGAGTTGATGAACCTGATGGAGTCTATGTTTGATGATCTGTCTTTGATGACTAAGAATGTTACCAGTTTATTTTTTAAGATGCTCCTTGGAAGAGTGGTTTTCATTGCAGGAGCTACTGCAACAGCGAAAAAGAAGATGGGACTGGATTTATGTCAAGGCTTAGCATTGCCCTTGAAGAGAGATTTCTAAAAATAAATCTAGATATTTTGCTGTGATTCACCTGTTCAGAAAGTTGAGAACTGTGGGCAGGCGGAAGGGGGAGGGGAGAAACTTCAGATAATGAATGACGCTTGTTAGTTGGCTCCTGATTACTGAACTTGAGCTATGTCGTGATTTATTCTTCCTGCTTCTTCCTCTTTGCAATCAGTAAAGAGATTCAGGTTTAAGGATTCGCTGAGAGCCTACATTATTCAAATCTCAAGTGTAATCAGTTTCCCAAAGATTTGCTTTTTCTGTTCAGCTGAACCCAGCAACCACTTACCAGTGCCATGTGCCATCCCCGCAGTGAGGCACTGCCAGAGTGCAAAGATGGGCAAGACCCAGTCTCTGCCAAAATCTGGTGGGAACGTGATGGGCGTGCCCATGGCTGTGAGGTGGTGCTAGTATATACGTTTTCTGGGGTCTCGCGCTCATATATAGCTGAAGGTGGGAGAAGGGAACCAAGAATGACTTCATGGAGGGACTGACATTTGAACTGAGTCTTGCAGGGTGGGCAGGGTAGGCCCAGACGGAGACTGGGTAGTAGGAATGGCATCAGGCGGAGGGTTTGCATGCGTTTGGAGACTGGAATGTGCCAGGTGTGTTTAGTTTTCTTGAGGTGACTGATAATGACTACTGAGTACTTGGTATGTGTAGGCAGATTATCTCATTTAGTCTTTATAACACAGATTGGCAGACTTTTTCCATAAAGGGCCAGATAGTAAATATTAGAGGCTTTGCAGACCAAAGATGTCTCTGTCACAAGGACTCGACTCAACTCTGCCTTTGTAGCATGAAAGCAGCCATAGACAACAAATGAGCGTGGCTGTGTGCTAATAAAGCTTTGTTTCCAAAAACAGGTGGTCATCTGGATTTGGCCCCATCATAGTTGGCCAGCTCCTGCATTATATTTGGTATGATCCTCTTTTATGGAGGATAACGTTGAGGTCCAGAAAGATTAAGTAAATAGAAATTAACTTGCCAATTTGAGGGCCAACTCAACTCTGTCCCTTTCCAAAGAGACTTCCACACACACAGTGCCTCCCCTGCAAGGGTAGGATCTGTTCTGGGGTGGAGAGGATGGATGATGAGAATGCTTTGAATCACAGTGGGAGAAGTTTGCTTTTATCTCAGTTGGAGGTGGGCAACAATGGAAGAGTTTTTGAACAGGTGATAAGATTAGAGCTGTGCTCTGGGAAGATTAATTTGGAAGTGGTGTGTAGGTGGATGAAAGTTGAGAGAAGAGTTCTTGTTTTGAAACAGTTTGGTGTAGAGAGGTTCACTTTGGCAGTGCTGACCACTATAGACCAATCCTTGGAGAAGGACATCATGCTTGGCAAATAAGAGGGTCAGCAAAGAAGAACGAGATTGATTGACACAGTGGCTGCAACAATGGGCTCAAATATAGCAACAATTATGAGGATGCACAGGACTAGGCAACGTTTCGTTCTGTTATATGTAGGGTCGCTACCGGTTGGAACTGACTAGACGGCACCTAACAACAACCCAATAACAGCATAGGTGTTAAAATTTCTCCCTGGTGTACTTGACGCCTCCATGGCCTCAACACAGCTCTGTGTTCTTTGTATGTGTATGTGTGTCTGTGTGTGTGTACACTCGTTGAAAGAAGTTTGCTTAAGCTTGGCTTCCTGCTGGATTGTGCAGACTTAAGGAGGGCTGGTTTTAGAAAGATCTGTCTATTCCAAAGTGCCCCTAATCATCTAGGAAGGGGGCGGGATGGAGCACGAGTGTCACTTCCAACTCAGCAGTGTCCTTGTCTGTGTCCCCTTCTAATCTCAGCTGATGTTCTTGAGGCATAGGGCTTTAAACTTTGGAATGTTTTTATGATCCCTCAGACATGTCTGGTGAGAAACCCTTCCAGCCAGAGTTTCAGAGGGCAGTGGAGGTGTTAACCAATACCAGTTGCTGCTGAGTTAACTCCAACTCGTGGTGCCTCCACTGTGCTCCACAGGGTTTTCAATGGCTGATTTTTCAGAAGTAGATCACAAGGCCTTTCTTCCAAGGTGCCTCTAGGCAGGCTCTAACTTTTGGTTAGCAACCGAGCATATTAACTGTTTGCACCACCCAAGGACTCCAGTGTGGATTGTGGTGATGTTGTTAGCTGCCATTGAGTCAGTCCTGACTCATGGCTACCCCATCCACAGTGGAACAGAATGCTTCCTAGTCCTGGGCCATCCCTGTGAATGGTTTCAAATAGGACCGTTGTTATCCATAGGGTTTCATTGATTGGTTTTGGGAGCAGATGGCCAAGCCTTTCTTCTTAGTCCATCTTAGTCTGGAAGCTCTACTGAAATGCTAACAAACCCACACCCTAAAGTGGGGTTGACTATTCTTGAGGTATGTCTGTTTCTTCAAAAATACTTGAAAAAAAACGAGTGGCCATTGAGTTGACTCCATGGCAGTCTCATGTGTGACAGAGTAGAACTGTGTCCCATTGGGGTTTCAATGGGTGATTTTTCAGAAGTAGATCACCAGGCCTTTCTTCTGAGGCACCTCCGGGTGGACTTGAACCTCCAGCCTGTCTGTTAGCAGCCGAGCGTGTTAACTGTTTGTACCACTCGGGGACTCCACTGCTCTGTGAGTCACGTGGAACTCTCAGAGCAGGCCCGCTGGTAGAGACGCAATGATAAACCTAATCATTTTGGTGGGAACGTCATGTCAGTTAGTATGTAAACCTGCTGCTACTAATATACAGAGCAGCTGAGGTGGGATAGGTCTCTTTTTGAGCAATAGTTTATCTGTATCACTCTGGGGATTAAAAAAAAAAAAAAAAAAAGTGCTGACGCACACAGGCACGCGCACAAATTCATGCATGGAATTTAGAACTGAGAATCAATAAGGAAGTTTTTGGCTTTTGACAGTCTGGGAGAAAGTTTTCAGAAGAGAGTTTTCTTGTGCTCATTGGCCTTTTTAAGAAAATAATCTTTTGTGCTGATAATTCTGTGACCTAGAGGAGTAGGTCTGATATATTCCCCAAGAGGTCTGTTTTCCTGTTCCCATTATGACCCTGCTTACCAGTGTTGTATTTAAAGATGTTGGAATTTGCTAGTTTTTGGTCACAGAATCCCAACAGTGGAAATAATGCTTGGCTTTTAAATTAAACAGATTAAATTGGAGATTATTGTGCAGCCATAAATAACTCCGCTCACACAAGAGTAATTGAAGGGGCTCTGTGTTTTAGTACTTTGCTTCTTTACAGGGGACCCAGGCTCCTGAGAACTCAGCTTACTCAATAGCTCTCCTTACTCTGAAATGGCCCATTAAGAGATGCCTGTTGGGTGGTAACTTCCCCATACGTTTTCTCAATAAAGAGAAAAAGATAAGAAGGGGTGGGGTGGTGGGGTGGGGTGGGATTAGGGGGAGATTTAGCTTGCATTTTGAGCCATAGCCTCTCAAAGCAGCCCAGAGCAGGCTGTTTAGTTCCCTGTCCCCTGCCCCATTCAGGCCTTTGCATGTTTTGAAGCTTTCTTTAGCTTTCCCTGAGCCTTGATGCAGATCTCTCAATAGGCTAGAGCCCAGCTATGGTTAGCTGAATGCCCGCCCAGCACAATGCATTGAATGTTAATGGTGCCGGCTGGCCCGACAGCTCGCTGGTGAGACAGTAGCTGCACGCCGGCAGAGGCAGCTGCCTCAGACCCAGAGATGGAGTCCCACTGGGTTCCTAATGTTGCCTATTTGCTTTCTTACAGATTTACACCGACTGGGCCAATCATTATCTAGCCAAATCAGGCCACAAACGTCTCATCAAGGATCTCCAGCAAGATGTGACGGATGGCGTCCTCCTGGCCCAGATTATCCAGGTTGTAGGTAAGAGCAGGTTTTAAACGTTGGGGATTGATGAGTTACAGTTGAGACCAGTCCAGGAGGGGTCGAACAGGTGAGGGGGAGGGAACACTGAAATCTTTGCGAAATAAGCAGTGTTTCTGTCACATGCATTGACAATTTATTTTTTCTAAATTGTTTTGTACTGGGGAGTATGGGTATCAGCTCACTTCTCCTGATAAGATCACACACACATAAAACCACTTCATCTTGATCCTCTCAGAAAAAAGACTGGCCAAGGCCAATGGGAGATGCTGATGGTTTGAGGGGAGAATGCCCCACTTCTTGCCTCCTACTATCTTTGTGGCTCTCCCTCTCCCTGTACTTTTTTACAGATTACTTTGGAAATATTTCAAAAAATAAAACAAACTAAGCAGCATGGAGTGGGCTTAATCCTGCCAACTCTAATTGGGTCTGAGAAATCAAAAGATACAGCTCTGGAGAGGGGTGGTTCTGGTTTTCTTACTGGGGGAAGGGAATTGAGCAGTGGAATTCTTAATGCCTTGGCGTGTGCTGGGGGGCGAAGGTTCATCCTGAGAAGGCACACCCGCGGGCTGGGCACTGCCTTGCCTTCAGCCTGATGGGAAGTGTCCCAGCGGCCCTGCCGGAGACAGACCAAGGAGGAGGGCGGTCAATTAGGCGGCATTAGGCTGATTGTTGTCCCTGGTGTAGGGAAAAAGAGAAGCACAAGCCCCTCAAGCTTTTGTTGTGGAAAAGTTGCTTGAGTGTGAGAAGTGACCTTTCAGAGTTGCTATGCTGCTCAAATCTGTGGAGATTCTACTTGAAAACACAGGTTGACTTTAGCTAAAATTTTGGACTGCACTGCTACTCAAAGAGAAAGAAACTTCCTTGCTGCCCTACAATTGATTTCTTAAGACTAGCTTCTATTGATCCCCTTTTCTTCTCTTCAAACCCACCCCACCCTGTATTAGCTTTCTATTGCTCCATAACGAACCATCACAAACTTAGCAGCTTCAAACACAAATTTGCTATCGCTTAGTTTCTGTGAGTCAGGCGTGGCTTGGCTAGGTGCCTCACAAGGCTGCGAGGCTGGAAGCTCGACTGGGTAATGGTTCACTCCCAAACGTATTCAGGTTTTTGGCAGAATCCATTTCCTTGCAGTTGTAGGACTGAATGTTCTGGCTTCTCTTGTGCTAGAGGCTGGAGGCCGGATGCTGGAGGCTGGAGGCCACCCTCAGCTCTTAGAGGCTACTCTCAGCTCCTGGCCACGTAGGCCTCCCAACAGGGCCCTTCTTCAATGCCAGAAAGAGAGAAAATTTTTAGAACTAGTCTGCTAGCAAGATGGACCAATAAAATATGGTAAAGGTGATAGAATGTCATTCTCATGATTACATCGTATTGTGGAGTGATATTCCATTACCTTTGCCATATTCCGCTGGTTAGAAGCAAGTTACAGGTCACACCCACATGCAAAAGGAGAGGATTATACAAGGGCATGAACACAGAGCATGAGGATCACGGCGGGGAGGTGGGGGTGTCACCTTCAAGTCTGTTTGCCCTACTACTCTTCTTCCTTTTTCTCCTCTTCCTCTTAATACTCATCATCACTCCTACCAAGCTCTTTTAAAAATTTCTCCATTTAATTCCTTAACAGTCTTATGGAGTAGGTGAGATTCTCCCCATTTTTCAGATAAAGAAACTGAGGCTCAGTAGCCCATTATCACATGACTAGCCTGCTTCTAAAGCTTCTGTTTTTATTTGCTGCATTATATCACTTCTCCTTCTAGAGACAATGAACTCAGTGTAAGGCTCTGTCTCCTTTTGCTTCAGGTTAGTGCCCATTTCTTGAGCACCTACTTTGTGCCAGGCATTGTCTTCCTTGCTAGGAATAAAGAGATGAATGTGCAAGGCTCAGAACCTTAGAAGAAAGAGTTCCGTCTTGGCAGGATCTCCACGGAAGTGGTTACTCACAGGCGAGAGCTGGGCTTGGGTGTCTACCTCAGCAGGGTCACATCAGGCATGGGTACCTACTTTGAACGAGTCTTGGGGCTGTGGCAGAGCGTTTCTGCTGTGAACCTTCCCAGGTTTCAGCACAGACAGCAAGACAGCAAGTGTGGGAAGGATCATACTGAGAGGATTTGCTTTCATCCCAGCTCTATCCCTCCAAACTGTGGGACCTTAGGAGAGTCACTTAACCTCTGTTACCTCTGTTTCCCCATATTTAAAATGGGGACAGCCGTGCCTGCTTTCTCTGATCTTGTGACAGTCTTATGTAAAGCAAGTTAGGTATGGAATATGAATGATGTTTGGGAACTACAAAGTATTTCTGGATAGCACTTGGTAGCAACTGCCTAGAAAAGTATGTATAAAAGGATGATGAGGCCTCCGTATCAGTGTCAAAGTATATCATGATAGATTACTCATGTCTGTCAAGGGCTCGGAGCCCTGGTGGGGTAGTGGTTAAGAACTATGGCTGCTAACCAAAAGGTAGGCAGTTCAAATCCACGAGCTGCTCCTTGGAAACCCTATGGGGCAGTTCTCTGTCTTATAGGGCCGCTATGGGTCAGAATCCACTCGACAGCAAGGGGTTTGGGTTTTTGGTTTTGTCATGGACTCAAAAGAAGCAAATGGTAGCGTGTATGTGATAAATTTACTAAATATGGTGCTACAAAGGTGTAAACCAGCACAGTTTTTACCACTACCAGAAAGCTGCTCCCCTAAGTCCATTCATATGAGGTGAACCTCCTAGACATTGACTCCTCTGGGCCTGAGCTCCTAGACCGCAATTCCAGAGGCTCAAGTTAGTACCAGGAACCCAGGCCACCAAGTTGCTTTCCCTCAGCCCTCTAGGAGCGGCTCGCTCTGTCCAGGGACTCCCAAGTAAGGCCAGATGTCAGCACATGACCATCTACCCTGACTCTGTGCAGCCCACACCCCTGCTCTCTGTGAGGAGAACAGAGGCTTAGGAGACAGGGACTTGAGAAGGCAGGTAAACGTAGTCGTTCCCTGCATGACTTCCTTTTTTAGATTGTCTACCAGCTAGTTCAGAGCATGGAATCTTAAAGTGTCTTGTGAACATAGATCTCTTGGCAAGGAGGGAGAATGGTGTTTTCTGACCAGGAGGCTCAGCTATTGACCAGTTGTACTCTTCACTTTTGAAGTCCGTGCTTCCCCACACACATGTGCCCATGAAAAGAAAATACAAAAAGATATCTTGCACGTGTACAGGTATTTTATATATACATGTATGTGTGCATGCAAATGTACATGTGCGTATATGGGTGTGTGTATATATATTCTGGGAAAATTATGTGCTTGTATGTATCTCTGTATATATACATACATACATATATACACACATACATATGTAATTTCCTTAGAATATGCGTACATTCACACATATACATAGTCTCACAAATATACGCACGTATACTCACATACATATATATACACCTACATACATATATATTTTCTCTAGAATATATGTACATTCACACATATGCATATTCTCAGAAATGCACACACATACCTATATATACACATTTAAAAAAAAAGGAGTGGCTGGTGGATTCGAACTGCTGACCTTTTGGTTAGCAGCCATAGCTCTTAACCACTGTGCCATCAAGGCTCCATATATACACATATGTATGTATATACTTTCCATAGAATACGTATACATTCGTACGTATACACATTCTCACAAATACACATATACTCACATACATATGTATGTAATTTCCCTAGAATATATGTACACTCACACATATACATATTCTCACAAGTACACGCATATACACTCACATACATATAGACTTTTCCCAGATTAGGAGTCCGGTAACTCTGTCATATGCTGGGCAGCGTTATAGTGGCTGCGGGTTCTTTGCCTAGTGAGTTCCTGCTCATTCTTGAAGAGTCTGTTTCTCTCAGATGCCTTTTCTAGCTCCCCACAGACAGAGCTGGAGGGACCCTCCTCTGTCATTCCACTGGCTGCTGTATTACCAGTCAGTCTTCTCTGGGCCTGGGTCTGAATTGCCTTCATTTCTGGGTTCATATCATTTAGCCTGGTGCCTGGCATGCAGGGTGCCTGGCATGAAGAATTCCATTTCACTGCAGCCCATGCTTTTGCAAGCCTGGGTTGGATTGTTTCCAATAGGTGGCCTGGTTGTTTCCTCTCTTCAGCAGTTAGTAAACCATGCATCACACCCTCCTACTCTCCAGGGTTCTGCTGCAGTTCTCAACAGTCCAGTTTTTTTTGTTTTTTTTAATTTTATTTTATTGTACTTCAGGTGAAGGCTTACAGAACAAATAGTTTCTCATGAAACAGTAGTACACATGTTGTTTTATGACATTGGTTAACAACCTCACAACATATTAACCCTCTAACTTCTCCACCTTTTTTTTTTTTTTTGGTGAAAATACACATAGCCAAAGATACACCATTTCAAAAATTTCTCCGTACACAGTTCAGTGACATTGACTACGCTCTTCTAATTGTGCTATTATTCTCACTTAAGATGAAGGCTTACAGAACAAAATAGTTTCTCATTTAACAGTTACTACAAATGTTGCCCTATGACAATGGTTAACAGTCTCACAACACATCAACAATATCATTACTCAACCTTGGGTTCCCTATCACCAGCTTCCTTGTCCCCTTCTGCCTTCTGGCCCTTGTCACTGGACTCCTGTACCTCGTTAGTCTCATTTTGTTTTACGGGGCTGTCCACTCCCAGGCTGAACAGTGAACCTTGGAGGTAACTTCACCACTGTGCTAAAAGGGTGTCTGAGGGCCGTATTCTCGGGGTTTCTCCAGTCTCCTTTAGGCCAGTGAATCTGGTCTTTTTTTTTTTGTGAGTTAGAATTATGCTCTACATCCTTCTCCAGCTCTGTCCAGAACCCTCTGTTGTGATCCTGGTCAGAGCAGTCAGTGGTGGTAGCCGGGCACCATCTAGCTGTACTGGACTCAGTCCGGTGGAGGCCTTGGTAGCTGTGGACAACAGTCCAGTTTTGAAGGGATCTTTAAAAGCCCCACCTGATGGCATGAATTTCTTCTGTGAAAAGCAGTCCACACTCTCTCCCTAACTACCTCCTGTGATGGACAGCTTACTACCTCTTTAGGCAGCTAGTTCTGATGATGGAGAATTAGAATCCTTTAAAACCTCTTCTTTCTTGAAGTCAAAATCAGCCTCACTGGTAATGTCTCCTTATTAGTACTAGTTCTACCCTCTAGGGCTACAAAGCACAATTTAATCTGGGAGAGTACCAGGAAGATTAAGGATAGTAATGGATTATACCCATTGAATAAAATAGGAATCCACTAGTCCGTACTGATACCACATAGATAAATAAATAGATTGATACATCAGTGGAGGAAAAAGGGGACTCACGCTGAGAGATAAATGTAGAGGGGAGTGCAAGCATCATAGTAAAAATTACTTCAGGCAAAATTCATTAGTGGTCTTGAGACTGTTGCCCTGAAACCTTGAGCAAAAACTATCCCCTGAAACCACCTTTTAACTAAACGGCAGGTTAGCTCAAAAAAGAAAGAATTTCACCTTTGGGAACTGTTCTCTTTTAAAAAATTATCCATATGAAACCAAATGGACAATATGCTTAAAGCATGGATGAGAAGTTTGGGGGGCAATGAGACTTAATTAATGGGAGTGGAACAGCTAGAACGGAAATAAAGAGAATTTGACACAAACTGAAGAATGTAATGTCACTGAACATTATGTGTAGAAATTGTTGAGCAGGAACCTGTTTTGCTGTGTATACGTTCACCAAAAATACAATAAAATTAAAAAAAAAAATCATTAGTGGATGCTAAAATCTAGAGGAGAAAGTTTGATGAGGAATAGGATATTTGCACGGTCTCAAAGTGTCTCTCCACAGATTGCTTATTAGCTGCAAGGGACAAAAATAGGAACCACCCAGGGGAGAATCCAGACAACACCTTGACCAAGTGAAAAAAAATTACATAATGGACAAGGGACAGATGGGTGTTATGGGCTTCCAGATGTGATATCCCGGGAAGAATACAGCGTTACTTATGCTGTATTCCAGTCAGGGATGGAAAATCTGAAACTAATCACGAGGCAACTCAGACATACCCAATTTGTGGAACATTCTATAAAAAACTGGCCTGTTTTTTTCAAAAATATCAGTGTTGTGAAAGACAAAGAAAGGCTGAGAAACTGTTCCAGAATAAAAGAGACTAAAGAGACTTGTCAGCTAAATGCACTCTGTCTCCTGGACTGGATCCTGGACTGGAGAACAAAACGCTACAAAAGACATTTGAGTCAGTTGACAAAACGGGAATATTGGAATTCTATCAGTGTTAACTTGAATTTGATAACTGTACCATGGAAGAGAATATCTTTGTTCTTAGGGAATACACACTAAGTATGGGGTAAGGAGTTTTTGGGTAATGCAAATGGATGCTAACTGAAAGATTAGAGGTTCAGTTCCACTCAGAGGCACCTTGGAAGAAAGTCCTGGTGATCTACTTCTGAAAAATCAGCCATTGAAAACCCAGTGAAGCACAATTCTGCTCTTACACACATGGGGTCGCCATGAGTTAGTCAATTTGACGACAGCTGGCTTTTATAGGGAGTGAAGGTGCATGATCTATATAGCCTACTCTAAATTGTTTCAGGAAAAAAATTATAATATGTGTACAAATACGGAGAGAGAGGATAAGCAGACAACTAAACAAAAATGAGAATGAGAATGGACAAAAGGTGTGTGGGAATTCTCTTTACTATCCCTGTAAAGATGAAAAGAACACATCTGAATGAAGGCCTGCCAGAGATTCGCAGATAGTGAGGTTGGACCTTCTAAGTCCTCTTTTTCCAGGCCCAGGAGGAGTATAGCGCACCATGGTTAAGGACCAGTGCTATGAGACCTGCCCCATGTTGGAGGACGGGGTGGTGAGGCGGGAGTCAGGAAAACGTTCCATGAAGAATTTACCTTGAAGTTAAGACCTCAAACTTTAGTAGGAGTTAGCTAAGTGAAGCAGACAGGGGTCATGGAGGGCATTCCTGGAGGAGGAAACAGCCTGTAGAAAGGCTGGAGGATAGAAATCCAGAGAGTCAACAAGGCAAAATAAAGCAGGGCCACAAGGTACAGGACAGTGAATTCTGGGCTTTCACCTAAGAACACAGGCCAGTGGTTGCGGAGTTGATTTTCTGGCTGGAGAGTGACATGATCAGATGTGTGACTTCAAGGAAAACCTTATATGCTTCACGCATGTGTTGCTCCTAAGTCGTCCTCGTTCCATGCACCCCTGGAGCTGGGCCTCTAGACTGAGGGATTATTTGGGGCCCACAATTTTCTATCCTTGCTTTCTGCCCAGTAGGCAGAAAACGGACTTTTTACGGCTACATGGTGGTGCCCTTCTTTTGGTGACTGAGAGTTGGATCTCTGTGTTCAACCTCTTATTAGTGTGATTATCTTCTTGAGTCCTGAGCTGCCCCAAGTCCACATCACTGTGCCATCTCCGTGAGTTATTAGAAAGGTTTCTAAGGCCAGGACAAGCAGCATGAATCGAGAGAAAGAGAGAGAGAGAGAAAGAGAGAGAGAGAGAGAGAGAGAGAGAAAGAGAGAGAGAGAGAGAGAGAGAGAAGCTTCCCTCCCTCTGCTTACGTTGCTGTCACTCAGGGACAATGCCAGAAGGGGTTGGAGTGAGGGAAGGAGAGAGAAGGGAGGGAGAAAGGGAGGAGAGGGAAGAGCTCTCTCTCCCTAGAGAGAGAAACAGGATGAGCAGAAGACGATTGGAGAGAAAGAGGGAGAGAAGAGAGAGGAAAAGATTTCGCATTAGAGGTGAAAAGAGCTGATAGCGGCTTATGTTCTGCCATCTCTGTAAACAGTGGCCTCGAAAAACAACCAGGGAATTTGGACAACATGTAGGACTGTGCTTTCTTTCCGTTGATGACCTATTACCATGTGTGACTTTGGGTAAGTCATTTACCTTTTGGGTAGTCTGTTTATCTCTCTTCCCATTGGCAGAACTGCCAACTGCCATGGACGTTAGGTGCATAGATGCATGGGTTGTTGAAACCCTTCAGAAGAGGTTTTCTGAAAAGTAATGAGCTTGATGCCACTATTTGTATTTAAAAAGTGCATTGATGCTCTCCGATCACTAACTTGTCATCATGTGTGCAAATAGTTTATTGCATTAGTGGGATGAAGAATGTCTTGAATGCTCTGGGATAAATAAATTATCACTGGCACTTGGTGATGCTGATTTTAATCAAAGTTGAGGACTTCGGGGACAAGCGCCTTTGCCTCTTTGGCTATTTGTAAGTAAAGGAGAAGTAATTAAATTACATAAATTTGGGAACTTCAAGGCCCTAGGCTTGTTTTGCGTTTTTATTAAGCACTTGTTTTGAGTTTGGGCCCAGTCATTTAATTTATCTCTTCTCATGTATGTACTCTTTAAAACTGTTATAAATAAACTCCACCCCACTGACTTATTTTGAATGTTGTAAAAATGGTAGTGTTAGGCTTGTAGGAGCTGTGATATTTGTATTCGAGAAGCACCTGGCTGTGGGTTAGGTGACAGATCATGAAAAGAGCTAGTCATTAGGGGAATAATTAGGACAAGTCCTTTGGTTCCATTTATCCAGATGGCATATAGAGAATCTTTAAAATTTCCCAAATAGCTTCTTAAGATCACAGTTATCCATCCTTCACTGTAATTAGGACTAATGACCTAATGCCGAACTGGGTATTGATCAGAATCCGATGACTTATGACTGACTATCATGAGTATCCACCTGGAAAACACCTTGAATGGCCTTGATCTCAAAAGCCATGTGTTTATTCGCAAATGTTGACTATCAAAATCCAAGGTCAGAGTTCATGTCTGCCATAATTTCCTGTATAGGAAGGAGTGCCATTTCATTTGTCAAAGGTCTTCCTTTCTTTTATCTTCAGTATGCACATCTATATTTATAAATGAAAGAAGGACTGCTGCCTCAGAATAGTCAGTAAAATCTTCATTCATTGAAATGTTCAGAATACTCCTTAGTACTATTTAGCAAGTATTTATTGAGTGCCTGCTACGTATAAGGTACCATGCTAAGCTCTGGGGTTACGGTGGATAACAAAGCAGATAAAAATCCCTGTTTTGTGGAGTTTACATGCTAGTAATATATTCTGGCTACTTGTATTTTCTGGTGAACTGAAGAACAAATATCCATGAGTCATCCCATTCATTGAGCATCTCTTATATGCTTTTTAAAGGCTTTAAGAGACCTTTTGGGGGGCATTGGTAGCTTAGAGGTAGAATTCTTGCCTTCCATGCAGAAGACCTGGGTTTGATTCCTGGCCAGTGCATCTCAAGTGCAGCCACCACCTATCTGTCAGTGGAGGCTTCCATGTTGCTAAAACGTTGGCAGTTCAAATCCACCAGCTGTTCCTTGGAAACCCTATGGAGCAGTTCTACTCTGTCCTGCAGGGTCGCTATGAGTCGGAACTGACTTGACGGCACCTAACAACAATAACCATATATAGGGAGTCCCTGGGTGGTGCAAACAATTAAAGTGCTCAGCTGCTAACCGAAAGGTTGGAAATTCGAATTCACTGAGACGCTCCTTGGAAGAAAGGCCTAGCGATCTACTTCTGAAAAATCAGCCATTGAACACCCTATGGAGCACAGTTCTCTACTCTGACACACATGGAGTTGATGCTGGCAATTAGTGTTTACTATTTATAGAACACTTACTCTAAGCATTTCACTGGCATCATATCATCTAATTCTTATAGCTCCTCCTGTGAAGTAGGTAGTATTAGCTCAATTTTGTAGATCGGGAAACTGTGGCTCAGAGGTTGAATGACATGCCCAAGATCACACAGCCAAGAAGCTGTAGAGCTGGGATTCAAACTTGGCTGTCTTTGTCCCCAAAGCCAGTATTCTCATCACCATACACACTGCCTTTCTTGTGTCATTGCATTCTCAAACCCAACCTTTCCATAGATATCTTGGGCTGTGTTTTGCCAGGAATTCCTCCATACACATGACAAAATACATTCACCATGAAAAGATGGGCCTTTCCTCCCTGGATATTAACCTTCGATTCCCAGTTAATTCAATATAACTTCTTTGTCACTTCTCTGAGTAGCTAGGTACTATTTATGACTCTAAGTGTCTGTGTTCCAGACTAATTTGGACTTACTCCACGACCTTGGACAAGCCATTTTTAAGGCTCACTGTCTCATTTTCCCCATTTGCTACCACATTAGGAATGGAATTTGGACAAACAAGAGCAGTATTAATATTTCTGGCTACAGATGGAGTGAGATGCTGTCATTTGTGGGTTTTGTCCCCAGGAGCTGAGTTTTAGCTGAACTGATCCTCTCTGAACTGTTCTCTGTCTCTTGTGGGGAGGTTGTGGTTGGATTTACGTTTCTAAGAGCCTGAAGCATGATCACAGCTCACGGTATTTCCCAGTCTCTTACGCTTTCCACGATGCCCCATCACTCCAAGACTGTCGTCAATGCAGTTGTCTCTGTTTTAGATGATGACATCCTTGCCCCAGCTGTCCCTGGAGGACAGCAGTGTGATGAGTAAGTCCTGAAGCTTGCTAGATGTGTCTCAGTGTTTCACATGCCTGCATTGATTGGATAAATCCCAATGTGGGCCTTAGGACCTGGGTGGCCTCAAGTGTCCTGAACATCACTATTCAAACTGTCTGTCTGGTGATTATTTATTTTTCTAACTTGTGTTTCCTTTTCAGCAAATGAAAAGATTGAAGACATCAATGGCTGTCCAAAGAACAGATCGCAAATGGTAAGTGGTACACAGGGAGTGAATGTTTGTGTTCTCTTAGTAAACCCTGCCTCTAAGTGACATTGACCATTTTGAAAACTTTCACACCAAAAGCTTTACTCCAGGGGATTACATTAGTAAACTAACAGCCGTTTCCAAGTAGCTGTGGTTTACTTCTCTGACTTTTTTTGGTATTTATTGAAAAATGGCTGTGACTTTTACATAGATTGTAAGATGGCAAAAATGAAGTATCATTCTTGCTATTAGAAACAAATTATGTAGAGCTACTGTGAACATACAGTTGTTTACGACTTACTGTTATGACTCGTTCTGCCTTCTCCAAGACCCACAATAACTCCTCTGTCTGAGTGTGGTGTTGAGACACGGATGAAGTGATGATATTTTACTCATCAGAAATTAGAACATGTGGTCTGATTGCCTTTAAAGATTAGAATGAGGTGAAATGAGAACTGTGATGGGAAACGTGAAACCTGCAGTCAAATCCAGACCATTCTCAACAAAACCTTGACAAGTGGTGTTTTGTCTGATGGGGTGCATTTAAACGATGATAGTAAAGCTCTTTAAAAAATAATAATAAAATTGATCTTTTTAATCTGTTCTTGTTGCATGTCCTGCACATAATCTTTGAATTAAAATTCATCATCATTGTAGAGTTCAGAAAACATTGACCATGAGGCTCTCTGCACTTAGCTTTTCATTTCAAAACACTTTTCAAACATGAATAAGTACGTAAAGAATGTGTATGTCCAGTCTTATTAAGATGATACTAATAGCTGTTTAAAATACAAAGGAACAACTCAAGGGCTCCTTTTCTTGCTGGACATTTACTTCCAGAAGTCTTTAAAAAAAAAAGGCATAAGTTGTCTCTCTAACTCCCCAAGCCCTCCGGAGTAAGCACAATTTGATACCTTTCATTCCAGAATACACCAAAGTGATTGGCATTCCTTGGGCTTCCTGTTTAATTTTCTGACTCGTTTAGCCCAATGAGTTGGTCACATAGGCAGCCTTTTCAGTTAACTTTTTTTCACACACAAAAACCTTTTTACTATAAAGAGGTAGGAGGGTGGCAGTCATTTTCTGGTTTACATTCTGAAAAGAGTTTCTCTTTTTTGTTGGTTTGTTCCACAGGAGGTTTTGTTTTCATTTTGTTTGATCCAGACACCAACCACTCCTTACAGAGGAAAGTCCCCAGGCAGACCTCTTGTAGCTGCTTTGACTTTTGGAAGAGCTTGGTTGCTATTTTTACTAGAGCTACTGCAGCTGTGCAGTGTATTAATAATTGAGAAAATTTGGACGATAAGAGACTTAATTTTAGTGCAAGCATTTTGCACATACAATCATATCTTCACATGAAAGAGATGTATTATTTCCCTCTGGGATAGCTATAGACGCATTTGCCCCAGACCATTATAATGCATATAGACCCGATATTTGAAGGTGTTGAACACTTTATTCTCTTTGGTGTATTTGTATTTTCTGCACCCTCTGTTGGGGGTGTTGCTTGTTGTTAAAGTCTGTTTTAAAGCTATAATTCCGTCACCTCAGATTTTTCCGTGCAAATTTAGTTCCATATGCAACTATGTTATTTTGTGGTTTCTCCGTAACTCTTTGAGCCGGGGAAGTATTGTTTGTTCATCGACTGTGTTTTTTAAAACGCAGAAATATAAAATCCTATAATTGTGATAATTAGTTCCAGCTTAGGGGTGGGGAGGTAGACATGGTCTTGTGGCAAATTTAGCAGAGAATAGTTCAACATACAGGATGTGAGGCCAGGGAAGTGTAAGAACGGCTACCACAGTCATTCTGTTCTGTAGGAAATGAGAAAGATGATAAGGACCACAGAACCATTGTCCTTTTTCCTAAGTCACAAAACAATGATAAAATTCCTAAGGCAGAACTCACCATAGTCACATAGGAAGCCCTTATAGACATGTATGAATGTTGTTCTAGCTAATAGTATGCATGTGTGTCTGTGTGTGCATACGTGCGTGCGGGTGTATACAGAATTAAAGCATTTCTACTCATGGGAAGTGTAATCTGGGGAATATGGCATAGCGATGAACTATCAATTCTAGACTTCTAGAAAGTTAACCTCCCAGTTAGGCTTTACTTAGGGCATCTGTTGACAAAGATTACTTACTGTTGTTTGCCAAATAGTGCTTGTTTGGAGGAGACTAGCAGGAAAGGTATATGGAGAACATTGCATTGATACAAGGAAGATGACACACAATGAAATGAGAACTTGGGAACTGTATCTTATTGAGAGGATAACTCTGACTCCCCTGAAAATAATCAGCACAGGGTTAGTGTGCCTATTCCCTAAGAAAATGAATATCACAAGCATTCATCTTAGGAGGCCTTTAATAATAGAGCCAAAGAAAAGTAATTTTGTTTCAGAGCAGGAGTAGGATGCATGCTATTATGGTTTTCAAAGAACAGATTCACTTCACCAGCTCATCAGTAGATGGGAAAGTGAGCTTTGTGGGAGTCACCATAAGGAGCAAGCACTGGAGGAGCAGCATATCTTCCTCCCACCCCTTCATTACTCTCCTCCTGACGCACAAGAGCTGTGTTCTCCACTCCCTGCACTCCAGGCTCTGTTGCAAGTCCTGCTATCTTCCCAGAGGATGCAGAAGTGAACTCAGACCCTGGTGGAATATGGAGTAGAGAATTCCAGGGGCAATGAAGCCTTTACGGTATGGTTATGGCATTGCATGCTTTTAGCCAGTCAGTCAGCAAGCATTCATGTGCTTACTAATGCCAGGCACTGGGCTATGCCAAGTGAATATACAGGTGACCAAGATGTGATTCTTGACCTCAAGGAACTCAGAGATAAGTGGGCAAGACATCAGAGAACAATTAGAGCAATAAAACATTCAAACTGCTATAACAAACATCTTGGCAGTGTATACTGTGGGCCATCCCACTCCCAGGGCAAGGGAAGGCTTAAGAATAATTTATGAAGGGTGAGTCTTGAAAGGCAAGAGGGTTTACTAAGGGGGAACAATGGGTGGGAGAGGATTCCAAGCTGAGACAGCCGAGGCCTCAAACTCATTACTAGAGAATCTGTTTACCTGAGGATGTCATGGACCTTACAAAAGAAGACTTTGCAAACGTTTGTTCATTGATCCTACTGAATTGCTGTGAGCTGAGTCTGGTGAGGCTCTTCTGGCCTCTAAGCAGTGTCATCCATTTGTCCTGTTGTGCCTGGGGTTGGGAGGTCATGGAAGAACAGCCCAGAGTATGGCAGACTTCATAGCCGTGGAGGCCTTTTCATACCTGGAACAAGTCTCTGCATTCTTCATCACTCCCCAGGTGCTTCATCTTGGGAGCCACCCCCAGTGGACCCCAGATCAAACTTTTGTAAAGAAAAATACACGTGGTCTTTAAACACAGAAGAAAACATTCTTTGGTGGTTAGGAGGGTGGAGAGGGAGGGTGAGGGTTGTTTACTAACTTGATAGTAGATAAGAATTATCTTAAGTGAAAGGAATGACAGCACATATTACGGGGAAGTCAGCACAACTGGACTAAACCAAGGCTAAGAAGTTTCCTGAATACAAACACTCTGAGGGACAGAGTAGCAGGGGTAGGGGTCTGGGGACCATGCTCTCAGGGGGCATCTATGTCAATTGGCATAACAAAGTTTATTAAGAAAATGTTCTGCATCCTACTTTGGTGAGTGGCGTCTGGGGTCTTAAAAGCTTGCAAGCAGCCGTCTAAGATGCATCAATTGGTCCCAACCACCTGGAGTAAAGGCGAATGAAGAGCACCAAAGACACAAGGAAAGTAGTAGCCCAAGAGACAGAAAGGACCACATAAACCAGAGACTTCATCAGCCTGAGACCAGAAGAACTAGATGATGCCCGGCTACCACCAATGACCGCCCTGACAGGGAACAGAACAGAGAGTCCCTGATGGAGCAGGAGAAAGGTGGGGTGCAGAACTCAAATTCTAGTAAGAAGACCAGACTTGATGGTCTAACTGAGACTGGAGGAACCCCAGAAAGCATGGCCTCTGGCTTCTCTATCAGCCCAGAACTAAAACAATTTCTGAGGCCAACTCTTCAGACATGGATTGGACTGGACTGTGGAAAATAAAGGGATACTGGTGGGGAGTGTGCCTCTTAGCTCAAGTAAATACAAGAGACTAAACGGGCAGCTTCTGTCCGGAGGTGAGATGGGAAGGCAGAGAGGGTTAGGAGCTGGTTGAATGGACATGAGGAATCCGGGGTGGAAAGGAGGAGTGTGCTGTCACAGTATGGGGAGAGCAATTAGGGTCACATAACAATGTATGTATAAATTTTTGTATGGGAGACTAACTTGAAAAGTAAACTTCATTTAAACTACAACAATAAAAAAAAAACAGAAAAAAATACATGTGGTCATCTACTCCTGTAGACGGAAGTTCAACCATGGGGTCTGGAGAATGAAAATTCTGCCTCCTTGGAAATGGTGGTTAGCGTTTTTCGCATCAGCCCTCACATGCGTCTGCACAACGCTTCAAGGTTGAAAAGCCCTTTCACACTGATGAGCACATTTGATCCTCCCGACTCTGCTGAGGTTGTTGCAAAGATAGCCGAATGGATGAGAGTTGGCATAAAGCCAGTTCCCAAAAGGCAGAGATCAATCATAACCCTGCTGACACCATGGCACTCTCTCTCTCTCTCTCTCTCTCTCTCTGTCTGTCTTACTCTAGCCACCCGGGGCTAGGTCAGACCTTACAAGTTAAGAGGACACCATCCTTGGGTTTGCTAATCCGCTGGAATGAGGCACAGAGCTCGTGGAAGATATTCTTACAACTACCAGTTTTATTATAGTAAAAGGATATAAATCAAGATCATCATAAGGAAGAGATGCATGGGCCAGGCCTGGGAAGGTTCCCAATGTGGAGCTGCCAGTCTCAGGGAGGGCACAGCACCCTCCCTTCGCAGATCAGGAAGCTCTGTGAGTCTTTGTCTTCTGGGCTTTTACTGGCAGGTCCTGCATGATAGGCGAAATCATGCCTCCTGAGGCTACTTGGTATGGCTTTCTCAATGAGTCTTTTCTGGTCTGGCCAGATCCCACTTGTCAGCACAAATCTTGTAGTGTGGCCTGGAAGTCCCAGACCTAGGCACCCCAGTTACTCCAGAGGTTATTTCTCTGGAGCCAAGGACAAAGGTTGCCTTCCTTAAGGTAAAACAAAGTCCTTTATCCCACGGCCGGCATAATGCACCCCTGCTTTCAGGGGAAACTGAGGCACTGGGTGGTGGATGCGCAGGGAGTGGCAGAGCCAGTGCCCAAGCCCCGTGCTTTTCCATTGGCACCACGGGCCCCAGCACCTAACTCTCGGCCCTTATAAAATAGGAGTGTGACCAAAAAACAGAGATGCTCAGCAGTGGTGTCCCTTTTCTGGAGGGAGCCTGACCTCGGCATGTTTCTGTGGAACAGCTCTGCCCCGTCAGTCTGACCTGGAAGCCTTTGGGACCAAATTCTTAGAGATGGAGCTCTAGAAACAGCATTCCCCATCTCTACCCTCTCCCTGCCCCGCACCAAATCTGTCCTCTTGTCCCTTAAATAAGTTTGTGTGTGTGTGCGTCAGAGGTGGTTAAGAAGTTTTGTCCGTTTAGCATTGCCATGGCAACCTTGGGGCATCTTTTTGGCTTTCAAGTAATGTGTTCAGCAGAGTTATGTGTTAGTCTGGCGGGAAAAGCATTGCTTGGAGCGTGGCCAGTGGGGGCTGGGCAGCCTGCTGCTTCGCTCTTTGAACTCACTGTACTCTGGGCTAACTTTGGAGCCTGGGAATGGCCAGCCATGGGGGGTGGTTTTATTTTTTAAACATTATTATTTTAAGCGACTTGGCTTTCTGCGGTTGATTAGAGGAGGTGCAAACTTAGTAAGCAGAAAGGCCCAGACTTGTTTCCCCTCTAGCTGATCTCAGGCCTGGGATCAACCAGAGGCCTCCCAGAGTTGCCTACTGCCTCCTCCTGGACTCCCCATGGAGTCCTCTTGCCCTCTTGCCTAGTGCATCTGTTCTGAGGGGCCGCCTGGGCTTGAGAATCAGACTGGCCGGGTTTGAATCCCTTCTCAGCTCTTCTGTGGCCTTGAGCTAATTACTTAACCTTTGGAAGCCTTGATATCCTATCCTGTAAAACCATTTGCTGTCCAGTTGACTCTGACTCATGGTGACCCCATGTATGTCAGAGTAGAACTGTGCTCCATAGGTTTTTACTGGCTGATTTTTCAGAAGTAGATCACCAAACCTTTCTTCCAAGGTGCTTCTGGGTGGACGCAGACCACTAACCTTTTGGTTAGCAGGCAGGGATTCCTGCTGTATAAAGAGGGATTGATAAAATGCATACTTCATAAAATTTTCGTGAGGACTAATGAGGCAGTGTGGGAGTTCCTGGGTAGTACAGACGGTTAACACACTCAGCTGCTGACCAAAAGGTTGGAGAAGAAAGGCCTGGCAATCTACTGACAAAAAATCAGTCATTGAAAACCCTAGGAAGTACGGTTCTACTCTGACACACATAGGGTTGCCGTGAGTCAGAATCAACTTGACAGCAACTGGTTTTTTTAATAAAGCTATGAAAATAATGATAATAATTGAAATAATAAAATATAAGTAAAGCTTATAGAATCTTTGTCTTGTGCCAGGCACTGCTCTAAAAATATCTCCTTAGTCATATCCTCCCAATAGCCTTTTGAGGTAGGTGATCTTTTTATCCCTATTTTCCTTATCAGGTTCCTGGCATATGATCAGCACTTAATAAATGGCAGTTTCTAAAATGATGATGATTTATTTTAGTGGTGGTGTATGTTTTGGGGAAACAGAAGTGCTGTGTGATTGATTACTTTCGTGTGGCCTTTCTAGCCATGGTCTCGTAACTCCCACCCAGGTGATTGTTCAGGACTGTGTAATAAGGTAACTGTGGCTCACCAAGGGCATTGGTCAGTTTTACTTTAAAAGAGAGCCAATTCCAGAGCAGAGAGGAAGATCCTACCACCACCAAGGAAGAACAGCGGGAGGCAGAAAGCGCATCCTTCAGAGCCAGGATCCCTGTTCTGAGAAGCTCCTGGAAGCAGGTGACAGAGAGAGAGAGAGAGAGAGACAGGAGCTGTAACCCTGAAAACAGTGAGACTCGGTGGCAGGAAAGCCTGGCATAGAGACCTGGCAGCAGGAGAGGGCACGGTGGGCTTCCCGGCCCACAGAGAGAGAAAGCTGAGTGCCTTTGGGGAGAGGCCTAGGGCCAGGGAGAGGGGTGCCTGTGAGCATGGTTGGGAAGAGGCTGTCCTGGTGAAAGAACTGTGTCCTGAGTGTTCCTGAGCCTGAACTGTAACTGTTACTTACCTTATAATAAGCCTCATAATTGTGAGTATGGTCTTTGAGTTCTGTGTCACCATTGCAATGAATTATTGAACCCAGCAGAGAAGTAGATAGTGCTGTGTGAGGGATGGTTAGTGTCAGAATTAGTAAAGATGGCGGAGAGAGGAGGCTTGTCTGGCCTCCACCTCATGGGAATCAGCCTTGGCTGTTGATCTTACTTCTCATTTCCCCGCGTGAAGTTAGAGGAGGTCAGACAGCGCCCCCATGCCGTTTTTACAGAAGCTTTTAGAAGTCTGAGAAAAGCTATCCACCTCTCTGCTCCCCAAATAGCACACAGCTGAATTTTGCATACAGCCTGAGTGGATCATGGATCCTGGAGGCTGACCCATGTGACCCCTAGGGCTACACAGACTCAGGTTCAGTGCCCCTACCTTTTAGGACACACCTCTGCTCCTACCTTGTCCTTTCGGAGGCCCCTGTAAACAGTGCCAGCACCTGAGTTCCCAAAACAGTGGGACTCTGCATTTAGACACAGAGAAGGACAGAGCAGTGGTTTTCACACTTTTATCCTATCATCAGTAGAACCCCCCTTTTTTCGGATAAAATCTTATGTGGAACCTCATAACATGAAAGGGATAAAAGCTGAATTGCTGTGATAAAAGTAAGAATGGGTGGCCCAGAGCAGCCTCTTTCTCTCATCTCCCGTTCTTCACTTTGACAGCTGCCACCTAGGCCCCTGGTAGAAGCTCAGCACCAGGAGAGACACAGTGTGATAGAGACTAGGAAGGATCTTGGTAGCACCAGCCCTCCTTCCTGTGGTCCTGCTCAGTCTCCATCTCTATGAAAAAAGACAACTGGACTAGGCCTTCTCTTTCACCTCTGACTTCTGGAGGCTGCAAAGCATCATGCTTATGAGCATGAGCTCTGAAGGCAGACTGCTTATGACCTTGACCAAGCACCCTAGCCTCTCTGCGGACCAGTTTCTATGATGGGGATAGTAATAGTTTCTGCCTCACAGGATTGTTTTAAGGCTTAAATGAGATCATCTATATGAGGTGCTTACCTGTGGCTGGGCACATAGCTCTTCTAATGATGATGATTTTTTTAAAGTACTCCAGGTTCAAACCCACTCAGTGACTCTGCGGGAGAAAGACCTGGTGATCTGCTTTGGCAAAGATTATAGCCAAGAAAACTCTATGGGGCAGTTGTACTCTGTTACATAGGATTGCTATAAATTAGAATTAACTCAACAGCACCCAACAGAATAACAACAACAAGCCCATGGGGTTGCCATGAGTCAGAATGGTCTCCATGTCAACGGGTATTTTTTAAGAAATAGGCATGCCTCAAGAATGGTCAGCTCCACCTTTGGTGGGGGTTTGTTAGACAGCTTGGCTTGAGTGTATTTGTATACCTGTATCTCTGAAAGTATTGGCCTAAAGAGAACCCCCTGAGAAATCTGATGTCATAAAGCAGCATGGTCATAGCAAAGCACAGACTTCAGGGGCTTTCAGGCCCAGAATCAATCTTGGTTCAGTCCTATCTTAACAGTGTGGCCCTGGATAACCCACCTGACTTCTCAGAACTTCTACTTCTTCCCCTGTGAAAGGGGAAGAATAATATCTCACTGAGCTACTGTGAGGTTTCAATGAGAGGACTTAGATTTATTGAGCACTTATTATAAGCTAGACATGTGCTGTGAGCTTTACATTATAATTACAGTTACTCCTCACAATAATCCTATGAAGTGGCTGCTATTTAACTGCCTACATTTTACGCATTGGGACTGAGGCTTTAAAAGGTTATTTTTTGCTGCTGGATGTTCACCTAGGAAGAAGCAGAGTTGTAGCTTAAACCCAAGTCTGTCATCTAGTTTCAGAGCCTATGGTTGTCACTCTGTGACAGAGGAAAAAACAAACAAACAAACCAGTTGCTGTCGAGCTGACCCTGCCACATGGCAACTGCATGTGTCAGAGTAGAGCTGGGCTCCACAGGATCTTGACAGCTTATTTTTGGGAAGTAGATCGCCCGGCCTTTCTTCTAAAGTGCCTCTGGGTGGACTCAAACCGCCAACCTTTCTGTTAGCATCTGAGTACGTTAATGTTTACACCACCCAAAGATGTGACAGAGAAGGGGTGCAATAAAATTCGTTTCCTCCTCACCAACCCTTGTTCTTATTTTTCATTGGTGAATTTAGCAGAACCAGCTGGGCTTAGCTGGAAGTTAGTGAGAAGGGAGGAGAGTGAATATTTCTGGAAAGGACCTGAATTGACCTGTTGATGGGAACTCTAAAGCTGAAACAGGGGCAGGTGGCAGCCTCTTGAGATGGCCCCCAAGAGCCCTGGCGCCATGTACCTCTGGCCTGTGTTCTTCTCACATACTCCTGGGCTACTGCGAGGCCATCTGCAATGGAATCAGGTTTCTGAGCCCAGTGACCGTGAGCCCTCCCAACAGCTGCCAGCAAGCTGGCCACATGCCTCGGGGAGTGTCTGAGATCCTCAGGCAGCTGAGTGGCCCCTTCCCTGGGACCCTGAGCCTATTTTTACATGGCCCTAAGGGCACACACATGTTATAGATCCAAGAAGGAATGAAGAAATGTCCGTGGGCCACTGAGAATTTAGAGCAAAGTGGAAAGAGCCCAGGGCCAAGGTCAGCAGGAAGTATCTACTGCTTCCCACCCAAGGTGGCACATCCCGCCATCCCTGCTTGTGTTTTGGCCATCGTTGTCAATTTCAAAGATGGCAGCAGCCTCCAGAAGTGACACAGAGTTGCCAATGCCTTCATTTTAGCTCCCTGAGACTTGTTTTGGACTTCTGACTTCTAGAACTGTAAGATAATAAATTTGTGTTGTTTTACGCCACCGAATTTGTGGTGAGTGGGCAGTGGTGGTTCAGTGGTAGAATTCTCACTTTCCATATGGAAGACTCGGGTTTGATTCCCAGTTAATTCACCTCATGCACAGCCACCACTCATCTGTCTGTGGAGGCTTGCATGTTGTTAATGATGCTGAATAGGTTTTAGTACGGAGCTTCCAGACTAAGACAGACTAGGAAGAAATGCCTGGTGATCTACTGAAAATCAGCCAATGAAAACCCTATGGATTACAATGATCTGACCTGCAACCCATCATAGGGATGATGCAGGACCAGGCAGTGTTTTGTTCCATTGTACATGGGGTTGCCATGAGTCAGGGACCAACTCAACAACAGCTAACAAGTTTGTTACAGCAGCAGTAGGATACTAGTACACCCCAGGGATTCAAGCATAGTAACTCTTGCTGACTCAGACAGAAAGCTATTTGGGTTTTATAGCAAAGGCTTATTTTGCTACCGTGGGCCCTTTGGGTTTGTGAGGTTACCTACAGTTACCTCCATTGCTAGAATATTTCAGAGTGGGGTTTCCCACCTTGGTTTGCTCAAAGCAGATCATTGTAGGGAAGCGAGGGGAGGACAGAGACCCCTAGTTAGTTTGCAGCACTGCCCATACCGTGAGCTGCCTGAGCTACTGAGCTGTCATAGGAAGGGCAAGTGCCATTACACCTAATAATTAAAAGGCAATACAGGGTATTCTGGACCTCTTTGTGAGTGTAAGCTGATAAGTAGGTAATATGTTCTCCAAACTAATGTATATGTCTTGTAATTAACATGACATGTAAGCACATTTTATGAGAGAATGATCGTATTTTGTATGCTGTTTCACAACATGAAAGCTTTGAATACATACGTACGTGGTTTTCATCTCCTTCAATTTAATAAAAATCTCCATATTCCCAACACCTGGCATAGTGCTAGGTACATTGGAAGTGCTCAGCTAATGTTTCTCAGATGAAAGAGCTAACTAATAAACGGTCCAGATTTCCAGAGAGTAGGGGTGAGGTTACATATTAAATTTTAATATGTGAAATATATTATGTACTTTGAAATGCTGTGAAGAAAATTCAGTAGCCCTAAGCCAAGAAGTTCCCTCCAGTCCAATCTCTTCTCTCACAATTTTATCCTTTAAGTTACAAAAGTGTATGAAAATAACAGACTGTTTTCATTAATAAGGCAAGTAGTTGTTGGTTTGGCAAAGCCTCCTCCAGCTGTGCTTCTCAAACTTTAGTGTGCATGGGAATCACCTGGGAAGCTTGTTAAACTCTGGATTGCTGGATCCCAACCCCAGAATTTGATTGTGTAGCTCTGGGGAGGAGCTGGATAATTTGCATTTCTAAAAAGCTCTCAAAGTGATGCTGATGTTGCTGGTTTGGGGCTCACACTTGGCTTAGCATCATCTCAGAATCAAGTAAAAGAGCCCATTTTGGGATGTGCCTATGCAAACATACCTTTAAATGTATATTAGTTTGTGAAGCTGTTTAGAAATATTTAATTAACAGTATTTCATAAGGGCTTATTTAAGTTTAACTGAATATTTTGAATGATCCAATCAGTTTGCTCTAAACATCTCCTTGTATGAGAACCATCCTATATTCTAAATTGATAGTATAGACAATGGCATATGGCCACTGTCTCAGCAGCTTCGTGGTCTCCCGGGGAAAGCTCAGGCTGGGAGTCTGCAAGTGTCTTCCTACCCCTTCTAGCTCACTTAACCTTTGTGACCCTTGGTTTCCTCCATTGGAAACTGGGGTGATAATCCTTTATCACATTGTACTTAGCTACTCATATCCCCATTAGACATTAACTTCTTTGAGGGTGAAGGTTGCATCTGTCCATCTGCCCACACTGCCTGGCACCTGGTAGATGCTCAGTGAATATTTAATGAACAAATCCCAGCATACCTACTTTGAGACTGAGGTGTTGTCAGTGGCAACATGGTGTTCAATAAGGTTAAAGCATTTAGCAAATGCAAGGGGGAGAGGGGGTTGCAGAGGGAGAGCTATAGAACTTCTTGAGCTGAAAGAGAAATTGGATGATGATTTATAACCACGTAGATTGTGGTTTATATAAAAGCCATCTGGGCCTCATGCTTGGATCCACCTCCCTGCATATGTAAGAAGTCTTCATGGAATTCTTATGTTTCAGCCTAGCATCAAAGGGGTGGTTTTTTTTTTTTTTTTTTTTAGTTTTCATTTTTCCATGAAATGGAACTTAGCAAGGAATTCCTACTTGCACTTTGCTAAGGCATGGTTAGTCTGTAGCATCTGCATGTTGGGAACTGGTCTGTGGATGAATGCCAGTGTACTCACCTCAGCAAAGGGTACAGAATAATGGCCAACATGCTAAGTTCAGGTTCTGGGAAACCTTTTAAAACAAAAACAAAAAAACTGTATAGATGACAACAGTTATATAAAAAAACAACATACTTCACAAAAATTGATCTTCCAGCCTTTCTTAGAAAAGATCTGATAATCTGGCAATACCGGGATAGCATTCCACAGGCTGAAATGGGCTAAAACTGGGTAGCAGTTGCCTCCTTTAGGCAAGCATGGGCTACATTTGTTATAATTCCCACCATTCCCTATTGTCTTATACCTAGCCTCTTTGACACATTTGTTACCTGCCTGCCCCTTGCACACGTATGAAGTCTTGACTCGCAAACTATTGTACTCTTTTCTTTTTAAGTCTCATGAGCTTCCTCAGGAATCCTAAGCGGTGGTATACAGTGGTTTGAAAGATCCCTTTAATGGAGCATTTTGACTTGGAAATAATGCTTATAAATGCTTATATTGATTTAAATTATTCCTGCTTCTGAAGATTTAAACCACTGTACAAAAACTTAAATATCTTTCATGAAACATGTCCAAAAGAATGCAGGGATCCTACTTTGGTGGGTGGCGTCTGGGGTCTTAAAAGCTAGCAAGCGGCCATCTAAGATGCATCAATTGGTCCTAACCACCTGGAGTAAAGGAGAATGAAGAACACCAAAGACACAAGGAAACCATTAGCCCAAGAGACAGAAAGGGCCACATAAACCAGACACTGCATCATCCTGAGACCAGAAAAACTAGATGGTGCCTAGCTACCACCAATGACCTCCCCAACAGGGAACACAACAGGGAGTCCCTGATGGAGCAGGAGAAAGGTGGGGTGCAAAACACAAATTCTGGTAAAAAAACAGACTTAGTGGTCTGACTGAGACTGGAGGAACCCCAGAAGGCACAGCCCCCCAGACTCTCTGTCAACCCAGAACTAAAATAATTCCTGAGGCCAACTCTTCAGACAAAGACTAAACTGGACTATGGGACATAAAATGATACTCGTGAAGAGTGTGCTTCTTAGCTCAAGTAGATACATGAGGCTAAATGGGCAGCTTCTGTCCGGAGGTGAGATGAGAAGGCAGAGAGGGTCAGGAGCTGGTTGGATGGACACGGAAAATCAGGGGTAGAAAGGAGAAGTGTACTGTCACAGTATGGGGAGAACAATTAGAGTCACATAACAATGTATGTATAAATTTTTATATGAGAGACTAACTTGAATTGTAAACTTTCACTTAAATTACAACAATTAAAAAAAAAAGAATGCAGGAGAAGTCACTCCCTTCTACGAAGTGTTCTTTGTACTTTTGATGTAAAGGTTGGGTTGGGTTTGGATGGACTGATTACCTGTGACAATTAACCATTGCCTTTTCATGCTGCCAAAGGTAGAGGGCAGGGAAAATGACCAAACAGAGGTGTCACTTTTCTCTGGCTCAGCTCTAGCAAAACATTGCTCTTTGATTGTCACAATGCCCCATATTTGTGTAGTGCTTCACAGCTTACACTCACTTACCGTAATCTGTTCAAATTCTGACTGCCATTTAATAACTGACGGCTTAGGAAGGCATTTAAACCCTGTGTGCCTCCAGCTCCCATCTGGAAAGTGGTAATAATAATACCTGCTTTATCTGATGCTGAAAATTAACTGAAATAATGTATGGAAAATCATTTAGCCCGGTGCTTTGTGTTTTACACGAGTGCAGATATTAGTTCCTTACAAGGCCTGCATAAAGCTTCAAGAAATGGATAATTATCCCCATTTTACTGAAAGGAAAACTGAAGCTCAGGGAAATTAAGTACCTTTCCCAACAATGATCAGGGAGCCCCAAGAAATCCACTGTTCCTCATACTTTACCTCTGGTCATGTGAAATGCTTAATTCCCTTGCCCCCCATTAAAACTTCTTCTTAGTTATGGTTCCAGTCACAGTGCAAATGAGAACACTTTGAAATGACTTGGCTTTTTGTATTGAGTAGGTTTGATAGGCAGGAGGGGTTCCCAGGTTGGTGTGGGTGTGATAGCAGTCTTGGTGGCAGAACCTGACCAAAATCTCATGTGTCTCATACTTTCCCCTGAAGGAACATGAAGACAAGAGGAAAAGGGCATGTGTCCTGGGTTTCTCTTCACTGTTATAAAGGACAACTAGTGCTTATCTTTAGTGGGAGGTTTTGAGATGAATCAGCTTGGAATCCGTGCCTTCCCAGGCTCCATTCTGCTTCTCTAAGGAGATTGTACAGAAGAAACTCTAACCAAAGAAAGGGTTTTTAAAGGTTAGCCTTCGAATGGAGTATTTCTAATAGGCAGTCAGCCCATCTGCATGCTTTGCATAATCGGTGTTAGGAGTCTCCTTTGAGAGAGACTTGCAGGGATTTGATTCTGCATTTCAGAATTTGTTGCTTACTTTATTTATAAAAGGCTACAACTTGTTCTATTTTTATGATCACCTGGCAGTTTTAATGTTGGATAGTCTTTGTGGATAATGTTCCTAATACGTTAGTATTTAGGTTGAACCATATGAAATTGCCAACACTCAACCATTTTTTACCTGCAAACAGGGCAGTTTTATCTGGTTCAACCTAATATTGGACCAGGACTGAAATAGTAACAGAGATTAGCATTATATGACAAGTTAAAAATTGTCACTATTTCTTCACAGGTGCATTAGCTATTTTGTAGTCTTGGAAAGCTTAAGGATATCCTGTAATAGCAGACTTCTTGTCTAGTTTGTTCTCCTCTTTCAGTAGACTTTGACCATGATCTGACATTCTGAAAATGGCAGTAAGCAGAAACAAGCATTATCTTAATTATTAATTATGATATTCTTAATTCTTAATCTCTCTTAATTCCTGGTTGGTTGGCATGTAGCTCTTTGCCTTGATCACAGATGTTAAAATTTGAAACTATTGGCTAAATTTAGTTTCGTATTGTAACATATTTTGCATATTACTTGCGTAATCCTCTCAATTTCATATTAATGGTTAATAATAGTCTATAATTTAGGTGTAACTCTAGCGAAACCAGCTTTTAAAGTAAAAGTAGATTGAGGTTAAGTCCATTTTATGGGGAAAGAAGAATCTCTTCAATAAATGGTGCTAGGAAAATTGGATTTCCACACGCAGAAAATGAAATAGGATCCTTGCCTCACACCATACACAAAAATAAGTTCAGAATGGATTAAGGACCTACATATGTGAACTAAAACAAAGTTCTTAGAAGAAAAAGCAGGGGCAACACTGTCAGGCCTAGCTTTTCACAATGGATTGTCTAACATAATAACAAAAGCACCAACAGCAAAAGACAAATAAATGGGACCTCATAAAAAGTAAAAACTTTTATTCATCAAAAGGCTTTACCAAAAAAGTGAAAAGACAAGCTACCGACTGGGATAGTATCTTCAGAAACCGTATATCCAGTAAGAATCTAATAACCAAAATATATATAAAACTTCTACAACTTGACAACAAAAGGACAAATAACCCAATCATAAAGTGGGTAAAGGACTCGAATAGACATTTCACCAAAGAGCACATTCAACTGGCCACCAAACACATGAGAAGATGCTCAGCGTTATTAGCCATCAGAGATGCAAATCAAATCCACAATGAGATACCATTTCATTCCCATTAGGATGGCTAAGATTAAAAACAAACAAAAACAGAAAATAACAAATGTTGGCGAGGATGTGGGGAAATTAGAACTTTTACCCATTGCTGTTCAGAAAATGCAAAATGGTACAGATATGTGGTGATTCCTCAAAAAACTAAAAATAGAACTGCCATTTGACCCAGCAATTCCACTCCTAGGTATATATCCAAAAGACTTTAAAGCAGAGATTCAGAGACTTGTGCACCAGTGTTCACTGCAGTGCTATTCCCAGTAACCAAAAGGTGGAAACAACCTAAATGCCCATCAACAGATGAATGGTACTTACATACAATGGAATGTGGTACATACGTACAATGGAACACTATTCAGCCGGTAGGAGAAATGAAGTCTTGATACATACTATAATATGGATGGAGCCGGAAGACTTTATGCTGAGTGAAGTAAGTCAATTACAAAAGGACAAATATTGTATGACCTCACTTATATAAAAAGACAAGAAAAGGCAAATGTGTAGAGAACAAAGTTTATTAGTGGTTACCAGGCACGAGAAGGAGCAGGAAGGTGGGGGTTAACAGTGAAGGAGATATGGCATTGATTAGGGGTAGAGTTGTATATCTGTAAAAAGTTGAATTAGCAAAAGTTGTGTAATAGACATTATTTACAATGACGACAAAAAAAAAAGAGTAGCTGCTGAGACTGCTTCTGTGCAACCAAAATCCTCAGGGATTTGGTTTCTTGGTTTGGAGGTTTAGGGTCATGGTTTCATGCAGGGCTTTGAACTGGTTTGGACCAGTTTGAACTCCTAATGAGAATTTGCATTTCCAACAAATTCCCTGGGGATCTTATTAAAATGTAGATCCTGATTCAGTATATCTGGGGTAGAAATTCAAATTCTCAGCAAGGAACTTGTTAGAAATTCAAATTCTCAGTTAATTGGCCTAATTACTTGTTTAGTGCTTCTGTCTTACCTCCTTGTTCGTTGCATAGTGCCTGCCATCTTAAAAGCTTGCAGGTGGCCATCCAGGGCACAACAATTGGTCTCTTTTCACCTGAAACAACAGAGAGAGAAGGAGAGTCAGGAATAGGAGGAGGATATGGAATGTGTAGCTCATTTCCTCCATGAACAACTGCCCCCTTTGCCATGAGACCAGAACTGTATTTTGCCCAGCTACCATTGCTGAACATTTTTATCAAAGATTCTATAGAAGGATCCTGATCAAAAGGGGGAAAGCGCAGAACAGTATTTCAAATTTTGATGGACTCCAGACTTCCTGGAGCCATGAAGGTTAAATGAACCCCTGAAACAATTGCCCTGAGATAATCTTTAAACCTTAAACCAAAAATATCCCTTGATGTCTTCTTAAAGCCAAACAATAGTTTAGCTTACCTTGTAAAAACTGTCTACCTTGCATGTTATGCTCTTAAGAACTATCTGTATGAGATCAAACTGGCAACAGTAACTTGAGAAATTAGATAGGAACCTTAGGGGGCAGTGAATTTATATTAATGAGAGAGGAACAACTCAGAAAAGGAAGGTGAGGATGACTGCACAACTAGAAGAATATAATCAGTATCATTAGATGGTATATGCAGAAACTGTTGAATTAGTGTGTTTTGCTGTGTATATTCTCAACAACAACAAAATAAATAAAAAAATTTTTTTAAAAAGAAAGAAAAAGGTAGATTAAGGCAATTTATGTGAAGGTTCCTAGCATCATGCCTGATATGTAATCAGTGTCCACAGAAGCAGCAGTGAAGAAATTCAACGATGTGTTTCATTGGGCAAATCGGCTGCAAAAGACCTCTTTAAAGTTTTGAACAGCAAAGATGTCAGTTTAATGACTAAGGTCTGTCTGACCCAAGTCATGATCTTTTCAATGGCCTCATAACGTTTTCTACAAAAAAGAGTTGACTCTTCTTAACCAAAAGTATTTGTCTAAGACCTGAGGGTTTCCCTTGTATCTTGTTAGAGGAGATGTTGACCAGAAAGCTTTTGGACAGAGAGTGCTGATTCTGGCAGGATCAAAATGAATTCTAGCTACAAAGCACCCTTTCATAAAGAGGCTGTACTGGTGTCTTGTAACTTAACACGTCTCAGAGTGCCTCACAGCTCCAAAATTATCTTTCACTTCCAGGAGATGCCACTAGTGTCTAAAATTCTGCCACTTCGGAATTGTATAAAGTATGGACCTTTTTAAAACTATGGAAAGTTCTATAGCTTTGATATATATCAACCCATCTAATCCTGTCAGTAATGCTATGAGATAGATAGCAGTATTCCCACATTACCAATGATGAATCTGAGGCTTGGAGAGGTTAACAATTTTCCCAGGGTCTTGTGACTAGTATACAAGGGAGCCAGAATCCGGGTGTGAATGAATCCCAAGTCCATATTCTATCAGTAGATAGTGTTACCTGAAAATTATGATAGAATACAAATACCACTGGGAGAGGTAACGTGGGAAGCCAATAGCAGTCACTTGTGCCCTGGTGAGAATTAGTTTATCAGCATCTTACAAGCGGAGCTGCTGAGAGGCCGGTGTGACATCAGGTGATGGAGAAGACCCAGAATCCTGGAAAGCTGGGGTTGAACGGAAGGCCCTGGAGGAGGAAATGGAAGGCAGCCAAGATAAGCTTGTGTAACTCTCTGTTTTGTCAGGGACCAATCTCAGATACAGCTTTGGGAATGTTATAGCCTTAGAACTGTATAACCCAGGGACATTCATGTCAGAAGTAACAGCAACTACCAGTTATCAGGCACTTAATAAATCCCAGGCATTATGTTAAACACTGCACATATACCATCTCCTATAGTGCCACCAACCACCCTGTGTGGTAGGTGTTATAATCTCCATTTTGCAGGTCAGGCCACTGAGGTAACTTGCTGAAAGTCATGTTTAATATTTAGTAAATGACAGAAGCAGGGTTTGAACTCAGATTTGACCCCAAAGCCTGTGTTGTGTCCTGTAGATATTACTCCTTAGCCTATGTGTCTAGCTCTTCCATTTGGAGCCCTTGACTTGAAACAGTCCTTTTTGTGAGTGTTAGAAAGTTAGGTTCAGTGGTAGAATTTTCACTTTCCGTGCAGGAGAGCTGGGTTCAATTTCCAAATAGTGCGCCTCATGCACAGCCACTACCAATCTGTCAGTGGAGGCTTGCATGTTGCTATGATGCTGAACAGGTTTCAGCAGAGCTTCCAGATTGAGTTGGACTAGAAAGAAAGGCCTGGAGATCTGCTTCTGAAAAATCAGCCAGTGAAAACCCTATGGATCTCAACAATCTGATCCGCAACCAGTGATGGGCATGGCGTAGGACTGGGCAGCATTGCATTGCATTGTGCATAGGGTCACATGAGTTGAGGACTGACTCAACGACAGCTAACAACAGGAAGTTAGGAAGTATTACTCTGAAATTGTTGCAGGAAAGTTATATAAATTACTATGGAATGGTATACTGATTGCATGCACACAAAGGCATCCCTTGGGACTTTCTGACATCCTGGTCACCAGTGGAGTTTTTCCCCTCACAGTGTGTGATCATCACGGTCACTGTCTCTAAAGGGAAATGCTCTACAGAACTCAACTCTAAGGGTTTACTATGGGAGCCTCCAAATTAAGGAATGACTTTTAGAACTTAAGCTATGACTCCACTCCCAGACTTTTTTCTTCGTTTCAAGGGAAAAATGGAGACGTCAAAAAGTAATAGGAAAATGAAATATTCTATGTCATTGGAAGCAAAGTGGAAAAAGGTAGTCCACTAGAGGAATTTAAGTTAGATTATTTTCTTCTTGTCTTAGTCATCTGGTGCTGCTCCAACAGAAATACCACAAGTGGATGGTTTTAACAGAGAGAAATTTATTGTCTTCACAGTCCAGTAGGCTACAAGTCCAAATTCAGGGCATCAGCTCCAGGGAAAGGCTCTCTCTCTCTGTCGCCTCTGGAGGAAGGTCCTTGTGATACCTCAGTCTTTCCTTGGTCTGGGAGCATCTCAGCGCAGGAGCCTCAGGTCCAAAGGACGCGCTCTGCTCCCAGCACTGCTTTCTTGGTGGTGTGAGGTTCCCACGCGTCTCCGCTCACCTCTCTCTTCTCCATCTCAAAAGAGACTGCACCAAGACACCAACCCTGTCAACCTCATCAGTATAACCTCATCACAGTGATAGAATTTATAGCACATGAGGAGATCACATATAATCTCATCATAGTGGTAGAGTTTACAACACACAAGGAAATCACATAACACAATCATACAATACTAGGAACCATGACCCAGCCAAGCTGCTACACACACTTTTGGGGGGCCATAACTCAACCTATGACACTTCTCTAGAGAGTTCTTTTTTTTTTTTTTTTAATCCACATGGATGGTACCCATTTGCTGTAACAACAGAGAAACTCCTATAAAGTTTTTAAAAAGGAATTTTTGACAGCATCTTGGAAAGCTGAAGTTATAAGTATTATAAAAGGTATGGTGGATGAAGTTGCCAGCTTAAAAGGGAAAAGGGGTGGGCAGGACAATAAAACAAGAAGAGAAACAGACTGACACAGGGACTCTTAAGCCTTATCTAGTCCCCAGTTAAGGAGCCCTGGTTCAACGGTTGAGTGCTCGGCTGCTAATAGAAAGGTTGTCAATTCGAACCCACCCAGTGGTTCTGTGGGAGGAAGACCTGGCGATCTGCTTCTGTAAAGATTACAGCCTAGAAAACCTGTGGGGCAGTTCCACTGTGTCACATGGAGGGTCATCATGAGTTGAAATTGACTTGATGGCACCTGACAACAGCAGTCCCCAATTCCCACATTCTTAAGTTTCCTGTTTCAAAGTCACTGTGGGAGCTAGAGCTAGTTTGCTGAAAAGTTAGGTGCTTGAATGGCCAAAGCTGGGAGAGAGAGTACGGAGCCCCTTGTACCATTGGAGAAAGATGGCTTTATACAACAACCAAGCAAGCAAGGTGGCTTACAAGGGGAGATCCATACAGAAGGCCAGGCACTGATGGTCCTGAATATTTCCCCACCTAGGGGAATTTGAAGCACCACCATATATTTCTCTCATTTTGGAGTGCTCTTCTAAAATTAATCCCTGGGTAGTGCAAATATTTAAGGTGCTCAGCTGCTAACTGAAAGGTTGGAGGTTTGAGTTCACCCAGAGATAGCTCAGAAGAAAGGCCTGTGATCTACTTCCAAAAAATCAGCCATTGAAAACCCTGTGGAGCACAGTTCTACTCGGATACACACGGGGTGGCCATGAGTTAACATTGACTTGATCGCAACTGATTTTTTCTAAAGTGAAGTCTACAGTGTCACCTTCCCCCCAACCCCCTGCCCCCCAGCTCTGCCCCACAGGGTTGTGCATCTCAAGGATGCTGAGATCATAGGATGCTGCTGGACCCCAGCATTGATTTAGGAGGACCAAACAATAAAGCAGGGCAAATCAAGCATCAGGTCCTGGTCTCCTAGGAATGTAGAGGAAAAAGACAGCCAACTGCCAAGACAGGCATTTAGGAATGTGTTTGACCAAAGTAGATTTTGCTTTTTTGTTTGGTTTCATGATTGGATTTCTTTTCTCCCTTCTTTTCCTTTTTTTGGAAAGGAGCAGAGGAAGGGGTGTGAGAAGGGCATGTGAATTTGATGGAGTCCTCTTTAGACGTGAAGCAGACATTCCTAGTGCAGAAGACAACAAATGCTGACATTCACTTCCCCGCCCTCCCCTTCTCTGATCCCAGCCGGAAGTCACTGGAGCCCCACCTCGAGGCTGCTGCTTGAGCAGTCCCAACACAGGAGAGCCTGTCCTTAAGCTCTCAGACTCGAAGGCTGCTATTGCCCTTGTAACAGGGAATGGAAGGAACCTGCGTTCTCTCGTTCTTCACGTCAGCCCCTTAGCATGGGCAACATGGCTGTGTGTGGCCAGCCCTCTGCCTTTGCTCAGTGTAATCTCTCATTACCCTTTCCCCTTACCAGCTGTGCTCCACTGTCAGAGCTCCACTGTCAACTGTTGTTTTGGTTCTTAGAATGTGGTATGCTTCATCCTATTTTAAAAGCTTTCAAGCCTTCAGTTTCCTAGGCTTAGTATGATTTCTTCCCCATTCAGGGTACCTAGTTAACCTCTAAGATCTCAGCTCAGATGTTTTCCCCTCCATGCCTTCAGTCAACAAATAATTTTTTTAGTACCTCCTATGTACTACACAGAGCCCTGATGGCGAAGTGATTAAGCGGTTGGCTGCTAACCAAAAGGTCGGCAGTTCGAATCCACCAGCTGCTCCTTGGAAACCCTATGGGGTAGTTGTGCTCTGTCCTGTAGCGTCACTTTGAGTCGGAATCGACTGCATGGCAATGGGTCTGGTTTTTGTTATGTACTACACACTAATCTAGGTGCTTAGCGATACATCAGTGAGCAAAAGAAACAAAAAACCTTGTCTCTGGACCTACACGCTCTCTTCCTTAGGAGCTAGTTTGCTGATGGCCCTTCCATGCTAAATCAGGACTTCTAGTATATGCTTCCCTAGCATTCTCTTCTCTTTTGTAGTAAACATGACAGCTTGTAGTCACTTTGTTGTTGTTATTAGCTGCTGTGGCAGTGGCCCCTGACTCATGGCAATGCCATGCACAGTGGAACGAAATGCTGCCCAGTCCTGTGCCATCCTCATGATTGGTTGTAGATCTGACTGTTGTGATCCATAGGGTTTTCATTGGTTGATTTTCGAAAGTAGATCACCAGGCCCTTTTTCCTAGTCTTAGTCTGATAGCTTCGCGGAAACCTGTTCAGCATCACAGCAACACGCAAGCCTCTACTGACAGACAGGTGGTGGCAGTACCTGAGAGACATCAGCTGAAAATTGAACCTGGATCCCTCGCATGGAAAGCAAGAATTCTACCAGCAAACCACCAGTGCTTCTAGTCACATGCTTATTGGTGCATTATTTATTTAATGCCAGTCCCCCTACGTTAGACTGTAGGCTCCACAAGGGCAGCGGTTATGTTATTTGTTCACCACTCTATACCCAGCACCAGCATATTACCTGACACCCCGTAGATGCTCAGTAAATATGAGAAGGAATGATCATTATTTTTGTTGGCAAGAAGCAATATCAGGTGTTCGAGTCACACGTACTTCTGGAAGGAAGTTGTTTGAGGTGATGTGTGAGTTTCATGAAGATGCTATGCTGTGCTTTTAAAGTCACAAGAACTTTAAAGTTCTCACTTAAGCATCTGGGATCTGGGCCCTCCATTGCCTAGGCTTTAGGCATTTCTTAATTTTAAAAGAATGTCCCTGCTGTGAGAGGGACGTTGACGAGCAGACTCGGAGATGACCTGATGCAGGCACTGGGACTGAGCAAGAGCTCTGGCCTGGAGGTGTGAAGGCTCTGCCTCCAGGAAACTTGTATGGGCTTAGGCTTACAGTGCAAGACTATAGAGCGAGGAGGCATCCGTGGCCTTGCCTGACTAAAGGCATCACTGTTTGCCTGCCCTCCCAGTTTCCTCCTCCTGCGATGAAGATCTCCAAGGGTCCTAGTTAGAAACTTGAGTCATAAGAACACTTATCGCTCTATTTACTTGCTGTGCCTGGAACACCATCTTCCCTGGGCTGCAGGAGTGCCCATAGAGGTCTTCGTTTGCATTCATCATTTCCATGCGCTTTGTACTCCGCTACACTGGTATTCGGGGAAAAATGCTGCCATGACAACTGCCACAACAGATGGTATTTGATCAGTCTCTAAGCTACCGAGGAGACATACAGTGGTGCTTCCGAGGTCTGCATATTTTATGGTATCATGAAGCCCAGTCCAGCCTGGATCATGATTGAAATGTGAAATTTTCCATTTGCCCTCCTCTCCCCTCCCTTTTTCTCTTTCCACTTGTTGGGCATTTGTTTTGCTTTTTCTCAGGGGAGCTCTTTTGCTGTCTTTCTGTCCGCAGTGGGGATGAGCTTGGTGGGGATGAGCTCCTGGATATGGCGGGTGGAGGCTGCAACGTACAGAGCCTGCGGAAGTTGCCCTGCAAGTGGAAGGTTCAGAGACTGTTGAAAAACCATTCAACTCTGGGATCGAGAATCCGACTGAGACTGGGAGAAGGGCTTCCTTCCAGCCTCTGTTGGATGTTCATGGGCCGCACAGAGTAGAGGCCACATTTGGCTTTGAACAAAGGGAAGCCTGGAGAAGTGCATCCTGGTCTTTGTCGGTCCCTTTTCTTGGCCTCCCTCCTTCATCCAGCACCTTTCTACTCCCTCTTCTGTGCTCCCCACCTTCACCCCACCCCAGCTAATGCTGCAGACGCCAGCAACTTGATCCCAGACCAGTTGGATGCATTTCTATGGCAACAGCTACAATAGCCTCCTAGCCTAGTGCCGCTCCCTGCCCCCTTTCAGCAATACTGGAATGTTAGACTTCGCACAGAATTTTCAGCTAATTTTGGAAAGTAGTTTACATTGGCCGCTACGTGTTAATGAACAGCTTTGGTCATATTTACATACTTTGCTGGTTAAGCATCTTTTCCATCTCCCTGCCTCCCAACTTTATCAGGATCCTCATCCGACACTATGTGTCTGGATCACACATGCCCCGAGAGCCCCAAGAGCCTCCTTAAAGGACAGCCTCATGCTGTCATTAGTACTGGGTGGGACCTGCCACTGGGCCTGTTTCCCTCCTGGGATATGGTGGGAGTTTGCAGTTTCGATGGTACACGTGGATGGGTTGTTTACCTGTATAGTATTTGCAAGAAAAGCTGGAGGTGAATTTTGATCAGAAGAAAGCCTGGATCAAAGAAACAGTCTCCCCTTCTGATCTCATTCCAAATGAAATGGGAGGTTGGAATCCACATCTGACCCAATTCTGCTTCCCAGCCTCGCTCTCTTCCTGGGGTGCAGATGAAAAGAGAGTGGGTCTCAGCCTCCTTGTCAGGAGTGATTTTTAACCTTAATGGAACGTTATTAAAGAGTGGATTTGAGACTTGAAGAATGCTTTTTGAACTCCTTCTGTGAGCAGAGAGTTCATAGTGAAGGGGAAAGATTCAAGGTGCTTGATGGGCTTATGAATAGATTTTAAACGATGACCCAAGTTCTGATTTATAGTTTTAACATTTTCTAGGAGTACAATGAGGCCATCTGGATATTGCTGCCCATATTTCATCTCCTCTGTAGGAGAACTTGTCCTTGGTACCCTTCGGCCTCCTCTGTTTACCTAATGAACTCAGATCCTATGCTTCCCTTATTTATATGCTCTGATTCTCCCTGAAATGAACAGGAATGGGGGAGGGGAGTGCCAAGTGGCTCTGTGGACCCCAAGTAGGAGGATTATGTAAATGTGAGCTCCTGTGACAGGGAAAGGGGACTCCTGGGTTCTAGCCACAGCTCTGCCATTGACCTCTGTAATCTTGGTCAAGAATCTGACCTCCTTACCTCACTTTCTCCATCAAGCAACACTTGCCAAAACCAACACTGTATTAAAACAATTGAGCACAGTGGCTGGCAGAGAGCAGGCATCCCATCCTCACGATTATGTTAATTGAATGAATGATTGAAAAAGTCATAGACTCAAGGTTTTTTAACCTTGATGCTATTGACATTTTGGACTGGATAATTCTTTGCTGTGAGTGGCTATCCTGTGCACTGTAGAATGTTTAGCAGCATCCCTGGCCTCGACTCACTGGATGCCATTGACAACCCTTCCTTCCTCCCCGGGTTGTGACAACCCATAATGTTGCCAGATGATGTCAGATGTCCCTGGGGTGGGGGGGATTTTCTTTCCTCCCACACACAAGTGGAGCGATACAGATCTTAATTATGAAATTCTATGGAAGAATGATAGGACTTTAAAAAAAATTAACAACAGGAGGAGGAGGTATTCTGAGTAACCTATTTATGGTTACTCTTTTCTTTCACAGAATTTAACATTAAAAGAAATCAGTGTATGGCTGGATGTGAAAGGCATCAATGCTAGTCTTGCAAGAAGACTCCAACATGTGTCTTAAATGATGCTATGTGCGTTGAATGCTCCATAAATGGGACAAGGAAATGTACTTTATACTTCTTGAGAGGAAAGTTCAGTAGAAATGCAACATTATAATAGAGCAGCACTTTTCTTGAATATATTGGTGGGTATCTTTCTGTTCTCAGTGCAACACTGATGGACTGTCACTGAAAAAACAATTAACCTCCATGTCTTAACCCACCTACATGACACTTCTAAGGATAAATATCAAGTATATACCATTTTTGCTTTTGCATTAGCAGATACAGGGATGGTCAGCTTTTCTTTTTCTTTTTCTCATTTTCCATGGGGGCATAATTGCCAAAGTGTGACTTCTCAGCCATGTACAAGATATATTGGTGGACTCAAACCACCAACCTTTCCGTTAGCAGCTGAGCACATTAACCGTTTGCAGTGCTCTTAAAATGTAGAGGCTTCGCTCTCTGTGTCTGTGCAGGAACATCAGGAAATTGCTTGGAGGTGGGGAGAGTAGTCACATGTGCAATCCTTTATTGGTTTAAAATAAACTCTGTGGCTTAAATATTGGCTTGAATTCATAAAAACTTTACACCTGGGAAGTCACGTGGAGTGGAGTGGTTGTGGAGGAACATGGGGGTCTCTGTTATGAACTGCAAATTGTCTGAAGTTCAAAGATCCCTGGGCCAAGTCAAAAGCAATTTTGTTCACTAGTGGTCACTGTTGACATTAATCAAGCCAGAACATTTTCCTTTAAACCAAAAAATAATTAGCCCTGACAACTGAAGTCAGTTCAGATCTTTGGGACTGACCCAAATGCTCTTTCCTGAGGACTGGGCATTGGATTGCCCTTAGCCACGGCATCAGCAGTGCAAAACAGGGAGGCTTCCAGACTCTGGTGGGTTCTTCTTGCCAAAGAGAGCACAAAGGATAGAGGGGGTCAAAAATGCCACAGGCCCTTTCTGGTCATCTACAATGCCTGCCATCCTGAGAATTTTGTGAGTAAACATTGCCCAGATTCCTGCTGAAACTTGTATGCACCGTTTTCACATTTGACTGCTTGCTTCTGGAAATTTCATGCCAGCTGCTGATAGCTGGGTGGGTCGCTAACCTTGTCTCCACTTCCACTGCCCTGACAGCTGCTCAAGTTTTCAGAATTGCACTGGTGACCGTGATCATCATAAGAGCTCCAATTCCAACCTGGTTATTTTTGGCAGCTGTGAGCAGTGCAAGCCCTTGACTTTTGGAGCCCTGTGGTTGGGACACTGGGTAACATTTTCCTGTGCAAGTACAGACAGGAAAGCCCTGACCTGCACCCATCTATCAGGTGTTTTGATGTTGTTCTGTTTTTCCTGGTTGAGAACCTTAGCCAATACACAGTGAACCCTCTCTCTGACATAGTCCTTTGTCGCTAACAATAGATGGCACTGGGGGGCAGTGAGCATTTATTGAGCGTGTATTGTTGTTTTCTTCCCCCTAGATTGAAAACATAGATGCCTGCTTGAATTTCCTGGCAGCGAAGGGAATAAACATCCAGGGGCTTTCTGCAGAAGGTGAGTCAGAGTGCTTGTCACTAAACTGCCTTTTCATCATTAGAAATGCCCACCTGTTACTTATTGAGAACGTCAATACAGTTAAGACAAAGGATGGTGGTGGGCTCTTCTGGGTTTGTTTCCTTTCAGATAGCTCAGTGCTTGTTTAGACTTGAGGATGCCAACTTTTTTTTTTTAATTTTATTGTGGTGAAAATATGCATAACAAAACATACACCAGAGGATACCAACTTTTCACAACCCAAAAAATATCCAAGCAGGATTACCCAATAAACAAAGAACTCATGGGCTTACTTGTGCTTACTTACTAATCTGTAGTGCACAATTTTACATGGGTTTCATCAAAGTCAGGTGAAAAAATGCATGTGAAATTGTGCAGTACAGATTAGTAAGTAAGCACAATTAAGCCCGTGCGTACCTTGCTTACTGGTTAATCGCCCCCATCTCCAAGGCTGTAAATTCAACCTTGCCACCATGTAAGACAGTTCCTTTGGTCTAAGCAGGGCTTGGCTAAACAATGCTGACTTGATTCACCTATTTGGCAATTCAGTTGATTATTAAGTTAGGTCTTATCTGAGGGAGAGAACTCTTAACCCCAGAACATATTTAGACTGTACAGCTTCCAGGAAAAATAATACCTAGTCCTATCTCTTCTATTAGAAGAAGCAGCACTTTTCTTTGCTCTTAAAAGAAAGAGTACTGGATTTATTAATGAGGTGCTACATTTTTACATCCTGACTGGTTTTTAATTAACTCCGATCTGTTGGTTAATTAGCACATTAGTGTTTGCTAATGATTCGCTGTTAAATCAAGTATTGGTCTGGAGACGACTGGTCCAAATTCTCAGCCTCCTCAGGCAAAATTTAGTCTTGGAAACCTCCCCTCTCCCCTGTTTGTAAATATGAGCAGCTGCCAGCTCAGAGGCTGCCATAGGCCCTGGCATCCTCCCAAACTCATTAGTTTGCACCTGCCTCCAGTTTTCCCAGGACAGGTAAAGCAGCTGGGTTTCAGATGATACCACCTTTCCCTAGCAAGGTTGCTTTCTGAAAAGATGTACACAGCGACTCCAGTGGCCAGGGTGGGGAGGAGGGGAGCAGTGAGGAAGGAAGCAGTCAAATGGAGTACGGAAGTTTGCAGATGTTAAAGATTCCATTGAGGCCTGTTCCTTGCCTCTGCTGTGTCCTGAAAGCTTGGTTTTCCTGGCTGTGTCTCTGAATGCTTGACTCTTCCTGTATTAGGGGTGGGGATATAAAGGGCCGTTGTTGGTGCCTTGTGGGTATGTCATGTATGTCTTAGAGTAGGGCTGCTGGAAGTCCCTGAGCGGGAACTCTAATGTGCTCGTCCTGCCCCAAGTCAGGCATCATCATGCTGTTTCCAGAGGTCTCAGAAGCAGCTGCAGTGTGGTCAGCCCTAACCCCAGCCCTTAGAGGGACATCCTGGGAGTCCCCTGCTTAGGGTGTGGGCCCTCATCATGGGGATGAGATCTGGGCTGACTGTGTGGAATATACGTTGTTAGGGAAGGTGGTGGTGGTGTTGCCATGGGTAAGTAAATAAAAAACCCATTACCATCGAGTGGGTTCCGACTCATAGCGACCCTATAGGACAGAGTAGAGTGCCCCATCCCCATAGGGTTTCCAAGGCTTTAATCTTTATGGAAGCAGACTGCCACATCTTTCTCCCACGGAGCAGCTGGTGGGTTTGAACTGCCAACCTTTTGGTTAGCAACTGAGAGCTTAACCACTGCACCACCAGGGATCCCTGTGAGTAGGTCCACAAACCCACTGCCATCGGACGATTCCAACTCATAGTGACCCCATAGAGTTTCCAAGGCTGTAAAACTCTATAGAAGCAGACTGCCACATCTTTCTCCCGTGGAGCCACTGGTGGTTTCACACCGCCATCCTTTTGGTTAGCATTCGATCACTTTAACCACTGTGCCACCAGGGCTTCTTTATGTAGGGAAATGCAAATTCCCTTTCACAGAAACACATGATTTCCTCCTTGGAGAGCTCTTGTGCTGGCTAGTAGGTGGTAGGCACATCCTCCTCCTAGTTTCTGGGAGTGATTGCACCCCAGCGACAGGCCTGTGTCCCCCAGCAGACCACCTGCAGGGACTTTCACCACCTTTTGCATCCAGGGCTCTATAGTGACACAGGTTCTGCAGGTCAACTTCATCCTACGTGGCCTGGAGACATGACCCCTGACCACTCGGCCATCTACCCATTGTCCTGCTTTCTACCTTGTTTGTTTCCCTATCCTCTCTGTTTCCTGAGGCATAGAGAATCCATTCAGGGAATATTTGTCAAATGAGTAAGTATCTACTGTGCTTTTTAAGGACAAGGACTTTATTTGCATCAGCTCCAGTTCTCACAACTGAAGTTGGAGTTTATAATAGCCTCAGTTTACAGGTGAGCAAACTTTGACTTAAAGAGGTTATGAGTGACATCCCCAAGGTATGAGGCTAGTTAGTGAGTGGCAGAACCAGGATTTGAACTGGGGTGTGGTTTCAGCTCATGTTCTTTTGACTCTACCATGAGTGTCTTTTGGAATAGCAGATGGATAAAATCCAGGCATGCTATGTACAGGGGAAAGAAGTCAGAAAAGATTTAGAACTCTTTGGTATCTGGAACATGTACATCATGCTGCGTGTCAGGAGATGTTGTACAGTCTGTGAAGGCAAAGAGACACTCCCTCTGCCCATTTTAGATGTTGGGATATGATCCTTGTAAGTCTCTGAGCATAGAAGAGTGTACAATGCATTGGGGCATAACTATGGAATAGTTTTATGGTATTTCAGTCGCTTCCCCCAACTGTGCTATGTTGAACCCCCTTCTTTCCTGCTGGGTAGTAAGTAGCTCATTTAATGATATCTTGGCCAGGATCCATAACTTTTCAGTCACGTTCAGTTATTAGAACCATTTTATGTCAGTATTTATGACTCAGTCTTGTTCATTTTTAAACTTTAATCTCGAAGTCTGTTCAAAGCTCTGTTCCCCCATGCCGGCCAATGTAAGTGGCTTTAGGAGCTTGGAGGGGAATAGGGGCATGGTGGCTTGACTTCCTTTCCCTTCCCCTTCCCTCTTTCCGGTGCCTGAGGCTCCAGGATTGAGGCCACATAGAGGAGGTAAGAGTTCCACTGGTGGTGAAATTGCGGTCCACCTCCTGGGTGGCCATAACGTGGGGGTCTCAACATGGTCTGCCCATGAGGGCCTCCCTCCCGTGCTGTTCCCAGGGCTTTGGTAGTCTTTTGAGAGATGTGGCCAGCTCTTCCAGCCCGCTCCCCGCTGACAGCATTCATATCCTATCCCCCTGATGCAGACTCTTTGTCTCCACACTAAGGTGGCTCTGGTCAGAATGTAGGCCTCAGTCTCACGATCCCTCCGTTATCTCCCATGGGACCAACAGGAATGTGTAGGCTCTACTTGAGATAGGTGGAACAGGCCTGTTACCTGGCAGTCCCCCACTGGACAACTTATCTCCATTTCTTTTTCTCCACTCAGATAGCCAAGAAGCAGATTGGCCAAATCTCTGCTTAGCAGATGTCCAACTGGGGAGTAGGATGCCAGGCTCCCCTTCTTGCCAGCACCCCCATTTTTGAGTGATTCTCTTAGAGCCTCCACTGTCCTGAGTTCAAAGAGAGCAAGGACCTCACCTTCTTGCTCCTTAATCAAACCTTGTCTCCATGATCATTGAATGCCGCCAACCCAAAACACAAACAAACCAATGACCTTCTCTCATCCAGATCTTCTTATTTTGACATTTTGGGGAGTGGAAGTGATGACGATGGTGGTTGGTGGTAACACTGATTCTGAACAGGTGCCACTTGGTAAATCCTACAGGAAGATGACTAACCCCCAACTTTTAGCAGATCCTTGAGCTTATAAAGTGGAGGTAGTTAGAGCTTTTTATCCTTAAGTTGGGTTTTATTCCTCACAATTTCAGGATTATGGGAAGCATCTCACTTGACTTCCTGTTAAATTGCATTGTAGGAGTAGCAAACATTTTTGATAACCCACAGGTTTCACTCACTGACCTAAGTGCTGTATACATTTATATCTTATTTAATCCCCTTCACAGTCTTATGAGATCAGTATTAGTATTATCCCCATTATACAGATAAGGAAACCAAGGTACAAATAGACTGATACATATGGAAAAAGGGACGACTATAAGAATGGGAAGGCGCCCTAGTGGCACAGTGGTTAAAGCACTCGACTGCTAACCAAAAGGTCGGTGGTTCGAACCCACCAGCTGCTCTGTGAGAGAAAGATGTGGCAGTCTGCTTCCATAAAGATTTACATACAGCCGAGGAAACCCTGTGGGGCAGTTTTACTCGGTCCTATAGGCAACAGGTTTGGTTTTGGTATAAGGTTGGGCAGTGGCTAAGCTACTATGTCTGCTAATTCAAAGACTGGTTCTTTCTACTATGTCTCACTGCCCATGCTTCTAACCACCTGCATAACTAGTAGAAAAGCCTTACAGTGTTTAAAAAAGTAATGTAGTTTTAATGCTTTTTGTTTTCCTTTTGAAGATGATTGAGTGCCCTGAGGTTCCTCCTCTGATGAAAAAAAAAAGCATCAGCGGTTGGAAAGCCCCACAGATACATCTCCACCCTTTCCCAGTGACTAAAGCTGGGTTTGGAACCCAGGAGTGTGTGTGCACCTGTCCTTGAAGCATTTCAGCAGCACGGGCTCTGCCTCAACCTGCCACAGAGAGCCTTTGTTGCAGGGCACAGACGGCGGACGCCTCCGGGCAGAGGCTGGAGGCCAGGGTGAGCCCTGTGGAGGTGCTGTTGGTGTAGGGCGCTTCCCCTGAACTAGGCCTCCTGCCCCCTTTGGTGTCCTGGAGGTTGGACCCATCTGTTTGCTCTTGGAGACTTGCCAGAATCCTGTGAGCTAAGCCTCACCCTGTTCTGGAGTGATTTTCAGGATCCCCCCTAACCCTCCCAGACACATAATTCCACCTATCTCAAACATCTGTAAACCTGTCCTGGTGAGGAAGGATAGCCTTTATCTCTGGGGTTTTGAAAACACCTGGGGTTTGTGCTACTTAGCCCTGAGCCCATCCTCCTGCAATGGAGAAGGAGAAGTCAGAGGATAAGGCATATTCTGTTTAGTACAGCAAACATTTGCTGGATGTGCCACAGTGTTAGGCACTAGGATACATAGATCATCAAAACAGCCATAGACAACTAGCCTTGTTGTTTCTAGCTGCTGTCAACATGGCCCCAACTCATGATGACCCCATGCCCAACAGGATTGGACCATTGTGATCTATAGGGTTTTCATTGGCTGATTTTTCAGAAATAGAATGCCAAGCCTTTCTTCCTAGTCTGTCTTAGTCTGATACCTGTTCAACATCATAGTAACACGCAAGCCTCCACTGACAGATAGGTGGTGGCTGCGTTTGAGGTGCATTGGCCAGGAATCAAACCCGGGTCTCCCACATGAAAGGCAAGAATTCTACCACTGAACCACACTGCCTCCATAAACATCTAGCCTAAATTCCAGTTAATAAGAGCTGTGCCAGTGGTATGTACAGGATCCCGTGGTAACCAAAGAAAGGCAGTGATCACTCTGCCTGGGGCAGTCAGGAGGGCTTCACAGAGGTGGTGATATTTCCCTTGTGTTTTATAAGATGAACAGGTCCTTGCTAGAGAGAAAAGAAAGGTGAAGGAAAATCCAGACAGAAGATGAGGCATAGGTAATATGATGGGGGCAAGGGGCTAGCTCTTTATCAGCCTTGCAGATTGGAGAGGCGGAGGCAGGAAGAGCCTTCCAGGTGCCTCTTTTAAGGAGTGTAGGCTTTTCAAGTGAAATCATTCATCTACTTGATTAGCCCAGACCTGAGTTTGCTTCCCTGATGACCAGAAACCTAGATGCTGAGCTTGTCCCCCACTTCATCTTGAGCCAGGAAAGAGGAGGTCTATGGACCTGTAGGGTGCAAAGGAGCAGGTGAAACATTTCCTCCACCTACGTCACCTAAAACGTAGTTTGGCAGTGAGTGGGGCCATTCCTGTCTCTCACTAGGTGGAGTCCTGTAGGCTCTGCTCTCACTCCCTTTCTGCTTCTCCTGTGTTGACTGGTTGACAGGCTTGGTGAGCAGCACACAGGAGGGCTGCAGGAGTGGGCTGGAAAGTTATGTGGTCAATATAGCTTATGTAGACAGCCCATGTGGAGGAATAATGCCACATACTCCACGATCCCATATCAGCTGGGCAAGCCTTACACAACCCTGGCCTGAGGGAATTGAATAGGAATTTCACAACTCTGCGGGGTTGGAGGCAGCCCTATCTTTGGCTCCCAACCCCTTCTTTCCTACAAAGCAGGTTTCTTTGTATTAGATTATGCCAGTGCTTGTGCCTTTGTAAACCAGGCTTGAGGTTTCTCTTAAATAATGTTGAAAGAAAATAACTCTCCTGTTTATCTTACCCTTCATGCCCAACATTACCTACAGCATCTATGCAGATTACTACTAGCCAGTGGAAACAGAGATCAGCCAGAACCCAAAGAAATTAAGAGTCAAGGTAATACCGAATTCTAGTGGAAATTGAAATATGACCTATGTAGTTTGTTCTTCAGTTTACATAGGGCAGCCTCAAGAAAGGAGAACAGGGTTCCACTGCTTGTTTAGCTACTAGCTAGCCAGTGTTTCCTTGGCCAAGTTACTTCTGCTCTCTAGGTCTACATTTTTTTCCTTTTCTAGAAATTAAGAGAGTGAGGTTAGTTAATCAAACACAAAATGATGTTCCTTTTCCAACACCTTGGGAAGTATGTTGAGGGAAACATTTTTGTGGGCTGATGGATTTTGTTTTTAGAATGCCTGTGGAGCTGCCTTACCAGGCCTAATGGAACAGAGACAAATACCACTAGGGAAATATGAAAGAACACAATTCTAGCTATTTTGGATACTGTCTGTTACAGACCACCGATGTCATAAACTGGGTGACTTCCAGCCCCAACCAGAGCATCCACCACTCTTGAATGTGTTCTTCCAGAAAAACAATTCAAATGTTTGTCAACTGGTGAATGGATAAATAAAATGTGCTATATCCACGTGATGGGACACTACTCAGCAGTGTAAAGCAACAAACTACTGATACATGTTCTGACATGGAGGAACCTCAAAAACATTACGCTAAGTGAAAGAAGCCACATGTAAAAGACTACATGTTGTATGATTCTGTTTATATGAAATGCTCCCCAAAAAGGCAAATCTGTAGAAATAGAAAGCAGATTAGTAGTTATCTGGGAGTGGGATTGAGGATTGAGGGCAAATAGGCATGAGGAATCTTTTTAGGGTGATGGAAATGTTCTAAAACTAGATTATAGTGATAGTTGCACAAGTCTATAAATTGACTAAAAATCATTGAATGGGACACTTAAAGTGGGTGAATTTCGTGGGTACAAATTATGCCTCAGTAAAGCTGTTTTTTTTTTTTAAAAAGATCACCATTGAGTTTTCTCTAATATAAGATCGTTGATGATTGATTTCCTCCTGGATGCCGGTGGCTATGAAATAGAGGGGATAGAGTAAGGAGGAGAACAGATAGCTTCCTAGACTTCCTTTTGGCAAAAAGCTCTGTCTTGAATTCTGAGGGCCCTTTGCCAAAAGGAAGAGCGACCACATTCTCTGAACCAAAAAGGGAAGTACAGACACAGGTAGTGTCTAGGTGCTTTGTACTCATTTTCTCATTTAATCTTTTTTTTTTTGTGTAATCAATAATCAATGTGATTTTTCTTTTATTGTGTTAAAAATATGTGTAACACAGCATTTGCCAATTCAACATTTTTCACATGTACAATTTAATTACATTGATTATATTCACCGTGTTGTGCAGCCATCACCAGTATCTACTGCCGAATTTTCCATCATCATTAGCAGATACTCAGTGCTTCCTAAACAAGGACTCCCACTTTCTCCTCCCTCCTGCCTATGGTTGTCGTTGTTGTTAGGTGCTGTGGAGTCGTTTTTGACTGATAGCAAACCCCACCATATGACAGAGTAGAACTGCCCCATAGGGTTTTCTTGACTATAGTCTTTATGGAAACAGATTGCCAGGTCTTTCTTCTGTGGAGCCACTGCGTAGGTTTGAACCGACAACCTTTCAGTTCAAAACCAAGCGCTTAGTGATTTGTGCCACAAGGGTTCCTTCCTGCCCCTGGTGACCACTGGGAAACTGTGGTTTCTGTACATTTGCCTATGCTAGATATTTCATATGAGTGAGATCATACAATATTTGTCTCTTTTGTGACTGACTGACTTCACTCAGCATAATGGTTTCATGGTTCTTCTATATTGTAACGTGAATTTATTTTCTCACTTAATTTTCATGGTAACTCATGGAAAAGGTACCGCAGGGCATATCCCATTTTAAAGGAGAAGGAAATTGAGGTTCAGCAAGGTTGAATCTTGAGAAAACTCAAAGTCTATAAATGATGGACTCGAGAGATTCAAACCCAGGTCTTTTTTAGGCTCCAAAGATCAGTGATCTTTACAATAACAAATGCTGCCTCCCAAAAAAGTATATTTATGGGAGCAGTGTGCTCTCTGACAAATAAAACAGAACAACGGAACAAACTAATGAATAATAAATGACTTAACAACCACCGAAGGCAGAGAATATTGCAAAGCTGGCGCCCACGAGGGACTTCCTCAGCCAAGATGGGTGCTTGTCTGCACTTGGGCTGATCTGGTGCTGATGGGTGCTGACATGGACAAGCCTGCTTTCTGCAGTGGACAACCCTGCACCCCTGGATATGCTGAACTGTTAGTTCCTCCCCCTCTTTGTTTTCCTTGTGTGGTTTAAAAAAATGTGTCATGGAATGTTTGACATACCAAAAGAAGAAAGCATACTTTTATGCCCACCAGCTAGCTTAATAAATAAAACATTATCTGGTATGCTTTTAAATTCACCACACATGATAGTTGTACAAGTAAGCCAAGTTACACAGTTTTAGGAGACCATGCTTTGAGCTGGAAAAGCCTAGATTCAGATCCCAGCTCCAGCATTTATTCCTTGTTTTTGTCCCTAACTCTGCTTATAAGCAGAGACTGTGCTTCCTGATTTGTTCACATCAGCTCTGGTTGCCCCTGTTGGTCTGGTGTAATGAAGAGTCTTTCTTCCAATCTCAAAAGTGTGATGGTTTTTGCACAATGTATTTTAAGGACACTTCAGTTAAAACCAAGGAGCCCTGGTGGCACAGTGGTTAAGAGCTCGACTGCTGAAAGGTCAGTGATTCGAACCCACCAGCCACTCTGTGGGAGAAAGATGTGGCAACCTGCTCCCATAAAAATTACAGCCTTGGAAACCCTATGGGGTAGTTCTCCTCTGTCCTATAGGGTTGCTATGAGTTGGAATTCAACTCAGGGGCAATTAGTTTTTTGGGGGGTTAGTTAATACCAGAGTCCCTCGGTGGTGCAAACAGTCAAAGCACTTGGCTGCTGACCAAAATTTTGGTGGTTCAAGCCCACCCAGAGGCACGCTGAAACAAAAGCCTAGTGATCTACTTCCAAAAAATCACCCATTGACAACCCTACGGAGCATATTCCTACTCTGTCACACATGGAGTCGCCATAAATTGGAATCAACCTCCACAGCAACTGGTTTTAGTTAAAACCATTGTTTTTAAAACATTGAAGCTGGACCTGTATGGGAATCTCATTCAGGATCTCGGACTGTGGTCTTCATGTAACAACCCAGACCAGTGGAGGACGTCACTGTTGATAGCGTTCTCATTTGATCTGCATATCAACCTTGTGTGATGGGGCAGGTGCTCTGATTGTTTCCAGAGAGAGTAAGTGACTCGCTCAGTATTACACAGCTAGTAAGCAAAGAGTACAGATTGGAACTCATGGCTTAGATTTCCCAAACGCTGTCCTGTCGATTTGTAGCAGGATCATTACATGTTAACTCCTGAAGTTGGTAGTGAAGCCTGCGTTGTTGTTTCTCCAGAGCCTGGAGAAAGGGAAGCTCCAGTAGGAAGTAACTCAGGCTGGCCTAATCAGCAAATCACATCAGGGTGAAGGCATTGGTACACTGCGGGGTTAACCTAGAGGGGGGCATTACCCACCAGGCAAGGCTTTCCCCACCCACCCCGGTAACAAAACCTCTACAGCTTTCTTATGAGGGCAGTGGTAGTTCAGTGGAAGAATCTCCCCTTCCATACAGGAGACTCAGATTCAATTCTTGGCCAATGCACCTCAAGCACAGCCAACACCCATTTGTCGGTGGAGGCTTGAGTGTTGCTATGATGCTGAACAGGTTTCAGTGGAGCTTCCAGACCAAGACAGACTAGAAAGAAAGCCCTGGCAATCTACTTCTAAAAGTCAGCCAATGCAAACCCTATGGATCACAACAGTCCAGTCTCCAAGTGATCATGGAGATGACACAGGACCAGACAGCATTTTGTTGCATTGTCCTGGGATTGCCAAGAGTTGGGGACCAACTCCATGGCAACTAAAACAACAATCACCTTGCTTCTTTTTCTATGCCAGTTCACAAGCAATTAACAGCAAAGCAAGGGGTGTAAGCAAAGCAGAGGGAGCTGAGTATGTTCCCCCCATCAAGGTTCGTGGTCTGTCCATCGAGCTGGGTGGCCCTAATACTTCACCCTCAGGGCCAGTTCGGACCCTGTCCATCAGCATCTGGTGTTAAAAGAGCTGCATTTTAAAGGGATGAACGGCCCAAAGGAGAAACACCCTTGCGATCTAGAGCCTCTGCCTCTGAATAAATATTTTATTCCTTCTCTGCAACTTTTTATGAGTGTCTTTAGGCAAATGCATTGTTGTTGCTGTTAGGTGCCGTGGAGTCAGTTCTGACTCACAGTGACCCCATGTACAACAGAACGAAACACTGCCTGGTCCTGCGCCATCCTCACAGTCGTTGCTGTATTTGAGCCCGTTGTCTGGAATGGAAATGCTCTTATCCTTGTCCTGTTATAATCTCTTTTAATATAATATAAAAGAGATTGTTTGTGTGAGCTCTTTATGGAAGCAAGTCTTTGTAGGCTATCCCTACCTCTACCCCAAATTTAAGTTTATTCAGTAGATAAGAGAGACAGAGTCTTGTATTTGAGAGAAGGGTGATTGCATAAAGCAGAGCAAGGGTTTTGGAGTGAGACAGCAGCCACTTGGCACACTCAGGGTGGCTAGAAGCTTAGAACAAGGACCTTGGCAGAGCACTGTAAAGACCATCCAGTCTCCCCAGCACCGCCCTGCCAATCCCCCCACCCTAGCGGTGGGGAGGGCCTCTGTCCCTGGATCAGTTGCTTTGCCCATAGAACAAGCATAGTCTTGCTCAGGGACTTTTGCTTTTTCAGCTGTGTACTTACTGTGAATTTCTCCTGGCATTTGCCAGATGTCCAATTACAACTTGCCTCGTGTACCCACTGTAATGCTGGTGGGGAGAATCGGTTAATTTCTTTGTGGTTTAGACTGATTTTAACTGACTGTGATACCAGTTAAGTGTTCAGGAAGTCTGTTATATCCTAGAGGAGTCAAACTTGTGTGAGGGCTGAAGTAGCCCATTGAACAGGAGGCAGAAAGGGCCCCCCCTCTGACAACAGTCTTTTCATTGTCTTCCAGAAATCAGGAATGGAAATCTCAAGGCCATTCTAGGCCTCTTCTTCAGCCTCTCCCGATACAAGCAGCAGCAGCAGCAGCCCCAGAAACAACACCTCTCCTCACCGCTGCCGCCCGCCGGGGCCCAGCCGGCTGGCGCCCCCTCCCAGGGCCAGGCTGGCACGCCCCAGCAACAGGTGCCAGCCACTCCCCAAGCGCTGTGCCAGCCTCACCAGCCACACCAGCCAGCGCCTCATCAGCAGTCAAAAGCACAAGCTGAAATGCAGTCCAGGTGGGGGCTCCTCGCCAGTCAACCATTGTGTGTTTCCAGGCACTCTCCTCTACACCAACTGAAGTCTAGCCTAGACGGAACGTGTTTTTTTATCCAAGCTTCTTCAATGCTGAGAGCTACTGGTAGTTTGTGGGAAATTAGCACGACCTTGAAATGGGTGCAGTGAGGCCACCTTCTGTGCCGGGTGGAGATATGTATTTTTATAGGTCGGAATCGACAGCAGCGAAAACGAATTAGCTACTCCTACCATAACTCCGGCCTATTATACACATGCTTGTATGCAATAACCCCTTGCACTTGAGTCGATTCTGACTCATAGTGACCCTATAGGACAGGGTAGAACTGCCCCGTAGTGTTTCCAAGGCTGTAGATTTTTATGGAAGCAGACTGCCACATCTTTCTCCCACCGAGTGGCTGGTGGGTTCAAACCGCTGACCTTCTGGTTTGCAGCTGAGTATTTAACCACTGCACCACCAGGGTTCCTTCCTATGCAATAAACAGCCCCTAAAATAGACTTCAAAACCCTTTTGCATGTTTGCCCATAAGCTGGGTGTTCAGTGTTACACATAAGAGTAATTTTACTAAGGGGAGGCAAAAGTTCGACTCTAGCTGATGCCTCTGTTTTGCCAGAGAGAAATATAAAGGGCACTGAAGAAAGGTGACAAGTGGTTTTTAGCAGAGAAGGAGGCAGTCAGCTTCCGCGGGAAGGGCAGCGTCCCCTGATGGAGGGAGTAGGTGGGTACCAGTAAACGTGACTGGGTTTTGTGGACCTTAGAGAACAGTTTGAGGTGTCAGTGAAGTTCCCACAGTGCACGTCTGGTCCTCTACTTTGCAGGATTAGGGTCTAGATATTGTTGGCATTCCCAGAAGGACTGACGCTTGGCCCGCAGGCTCACCAGCAAATACCACACAAGCAGAATGCCAGCATAGTCACTGTCTACTTTGTTACTGTGGGAGTCATTGCATTCCCAAACAACTCTGCTTTATCAAAAAATCACCTTGTAAAATATTGGGTTTAATGGGAGAAAAAAATAGGGGGTAGCAAGATGGGGGATTAGGAATTAGAGTATTTGACTCATGGTAATGTTCTGTAGAAAAGTTTATAATTGTTTTTTTCTAAGCCATAAGCTTTTAGCTATTAAGCCTAAATGTCCCTGCTCAGATTGGTTGCTTGATTTCATCTAATGTTTGCTAAAGAGGAAGGGGCTCTCCTTTCCAGTCACCCAAAGCACCAGCATTAATTAGCACAGGCCTTTCTGCATACCTTGATACCCTTTATCGCCCATTGTAGTGTTGGGCAAAGCACAGAGCTGCTCAAGCAAAGCAGCTGCCTTGTAGATGGCTACAGCTTTTTTCCCATGAGCAGTGCTGTTCCTCAGTTGTGATGGTGTTAAAACCAGCAGTGATGGGTGTAATGTAAGTCAGGCCCCCTAATTAATTACCTCCTTACATCCAGTTCACAGTATGGAGATTTGTGGGATAGGAGAAGTGCCTGGACTAGCAATGAGGAATACACAGCCAAGCAGCCAGGCACTGTACTCTTTCCCTCTTTCACAGCCTGCATGGGAATTCTTTCCTGATCAAAGGTTCCCTGGTGGACCTGGGTCATTGGAATGATCAAGACATCATTTCCCAGACTGCATTCTGCAGAGTGCTTATTCCTCAGATGTTAACTTAAGTTATATTGCAGGGGAAGGGTTCTGTGGGGAGAAAAAATGGAAAATAATTTGGGTTAAGTTGTTATCGCTGTTACTGCAGGTCTACCCAAAGTCTTTAATCTACTGATGTGCATTCATTTATTTGGTTAATAGTTAAATGCCTTCTGTGTGCCAGGCACTGTCTTAGGCATGTAGGAGTCCTAGGACAAGGTGTGTGCTGTCTACAGTCTATTAGAGGAGGCAGAAAAACAAGCAAATAAATAGGGACTAAAATATTAGATACCAATGGATATTGCAATAAGATGATGGGAATCAGAGGCAGTGGGTCACTCTGCAGGTTGAGTTGCTGGGAAGTTCTCTCCCAGCAGATGACACTGAAGTGGGGATAACGAATGGCAAGGAGCTGGCCATGCAAAGGTCAGGTGTAGAACATGTCAGGCAGAGGGTCTAGGTGGTGTAAAGGCCCTATTGTAGGAGTAAGCTCAGCATGTTGGAGGAGCAGAAAGAAGGCTAGTGTGGCTGGAGTGCGGGGGGTGGGGGGAGGGGGGAGTCATAAGGGAGACTGGAAGTAAAGGTGGCTGCCACCATTTACATGGAAGACAGTGTGACTGTTGGTCCTTGGCGTCGTGCCGTTCTATAGCTCTGAGGCCACATCCGAGTGCTGGGTAGAGAGTTTGGATTTCATTCTAAAGGTGTCAGGAAGCCATTGGAGGGTCTTAAGGAGGAGAGAGACTAGTTTTGATTTACAGTTTTAAAACATCACTTTTAGTCCTCTTTGGAGAATGGATTGTGGAGAGCAAAAATGGAAGGAAGGTTTTCTCGGTCTTTTGGAAGATGACAGTGGCTAGGATCAAGGTGGTGGGAGCAGGTAGGGAGATGGACCAATTCAGGATGTATTTTGGAGGTTGAGTCAACAGGACCTACGTATGAGTGACTATCTGAAGTTAGGGAAAGAGAGGAATCACAGATAAAGCCTAGATTTCTGGCTTGAACAGTTAGGTAAGTGCTGATATTATTTACTGAAATGAGGAAGCCTGGGAGAGGAATAGGTATGTATTGTGAATCTCCAGAAGGGGGCATAGAGAGCAACTCGGCCACAGAACTCTTCCTATTTTATGGAGCAACTCACAGGATAGGGTTCCAAGGAACATGCTTTGAGAAACATTGGCCTTGTGTTCACTGAACTATGCAAGCCTGAGGCATCCATTTCCATGGGAGTGTTTGTTTGCTTAAAAGAACCAGATGTTCCAATTAGGGTGCCAATCTCCCAGTAAGAAAAAAAATACCCTACTACTAATAAATGCTTCACCTAAAGAGCCAAGCTCACATAAGCCAGCTTTATGCAGTCATTTATTCCAGCTACGGAGGGTTTCCTGCCATCACGGCTCCCTGACTCTGCCATGTGATGACATAGACTGGGCTTTGGAGTTGCTGTATGTCCTCACTCACCCCTTTATCTTGCCTAGTTTCAGTTACTTTGGCAGATGGTTGGTTTCATCCATCATATACTGATATTTTCTAATTTTACTTGCAGAGGATAACTTTGTTCTTAAGATCTAGTGATATGATACACTAACAGTGACACTGGCTGTAAATTTAAGTATAGTAAAATCGCATCACTGGCTCAGTTCCATTGTATCTCTAATCCAAAACTCCATCTTTGATGACCAAAGCCCCAAAAGTAAGGGTTTGAACCCATGATCATCATTGTCAAATGTTGATGCAAACCCAAAATGCCAGGTAGGTTTTTGTCCTCTGTTAGAACTCTGTCATATGTGAACTTGCCTAAAAGCCATTTTGAAACTATGTAGATTCAGCACCTTTTGGGGTAGCAAATACTAAAACATGGCAACTTTTTTTCTTTTTTTTTATTGTGGTAAAAATATATCTAACAAAACTTTGCCATTCAACATTTTTCACATGTACCGTTCAGTGACATTGATTATGTTCATCATAGTGTACAACCATCACCAATATCCATTTCCAGATTATTCCACCACCGTTAACAGAAACTCAGTGCCCCCTAAGCAATGGCTGTCCCTTACCCCTTCCCTCCCATTCTTGGTAAAAAACAAACAAATAAACCCATTGCCATTGAGTCAATTCCAGCTCATGGTGACCTCATGTATCACAGAGTCAAACTGAGCTCCGTAGGTAAAACTTGGCAACTTTTCCATAAAGGTTGTGAATAAAGGAATTGTGAAAGTTGTCAAAGGAAACCTGAGTCCATGGCATGAGGATTCAGAGCGACTGTCATTCCTCTGTGACAGCCTTTTAGCTCTTCACTTTAGCTCTTCCCATAATTTACGTGGTGGTCAAGAAATTGATCCACATTTCATCTCATGAAATCCCTTACCATTCTAGAGTTGAGGAGAGAGTATAATCTCCAAGGCCTGCATCCCTCTCCATCTGTATTTATGTATTATCAGTATTCAGCTGTTTAGGAAAAATCCAGAACATTGCGTCATTTCTTTCTCCCTTCTCTTCTGTCACTTCCTTTACTTTCTAAGACTGGTGAAGCCAAGATTGTATTTCTTGTCTCTGAGCCTTTTATCAACATGATACAGGAAATAGGAATGCAAGAAAGGTAAATACTTTCACTTTTCAAAAGGGAGTAAATGAACTTAACTTTTTTTTTTTTTTAATTAGGTCCAATCAGGATTCTTCAGACGTGCAAATTTATAATCCAAAACCCAGAATGTAGCAAGTTTGGCAGGTTTCTATACCACTGAGAGCAAAAATTTCCGAGAGCAGTAAAACTTGCAAACGTGTACTTTTGTTTTGGGTCAATTTATGGTATATTTAGGACATTTATCTGAAAAGCACCCTGGTAGAGTAAACATGTGAAATGGAAGCATCTAAATACTTTAGAAAGGTACAAAGTATGTTTACTTGTCAGAGAGCCCCTGGCTTCATGGTCTTATTGTGGGGAAAAAGGCCTCATAATGCATGGAAGCAGAAATGAGATCTGGTGTTTTTTTAAAAAAAAAGAAAAAAGAAAGAAAGAAAACCACAAAAGTTCTTGGATAATCTTTATAGCAATTTCTTCACATTGGAAATTTATCTAATCAGAAAAGTCAGACCTAGAAAGACTATTGCATATGTTGGAAAAAGTGGGCAGAGGAAAAAAATCCAGGATCGTTCCCATTGTCATGAGACTATTTATTCGTGTCTAACGTATCTTCTCTTCTCACTCAGCTGTTCCACTTTTTTTCTTTCCTCTCATGCAGTGCATCCTCCAAGGATTCATCTCAAAGCAAAATCATCCGCTTCACTCTTGGTCAGAAAAAGATCTCTAGGTTAGATTTTCTTTGTGTTCTGCAAAGCATGGTTTAAACCCAACCCACTGTATCTTCTGCTCTGGATAAGTTTCCTTTTGTTCCCTCTCCCCATTTCATGTTTGCAGTTCGAGAAAACCAAACATTCTTTGGCAAATGATGCAGTGTTGGGCAGAAAACTAGGTTTGTGTGTGTGTGTCAGTGTGAGAGTGATGTATGCATAATGTTGCTACATTTCATTTATTTTGGTTTCACTGCTTTGTCATCAGAGTTTCTTCTGATTTAGGAAGAGGTGAGTTTCTAGGTGGTTTTTGTAATGATTTTATGATAGGTTTGCGCCCTGCTCCACCCTCACCTGCATCTCATTTATGCATGCCGTGCTTAGTGTGTGTTTGTTAAAATTACTAACACGCAGTTGGTTTTCTCTTGAGTTATAAAGACAGACCTGAAGCATGAATCCAATTGGCCATAGAAGACAAAACAGCGAGGCAGCCATGTCTCATTTTTGTATCTGAATGCTCCTGTTTACCACGGAGAGATCACCTCTGTTCCCTGAAATAAATAACAGTCTTACTCACTAACTAGTTCTCTTGGCTCAGAGTTTGGCTTGTCTACTGCATCCTGTTGAGGACCCATTCCAGAGTATGGGTGATGGCAGTTACATCCTTACATGCACTGTTATTTTAAAGGTATCGGCAGCTAACATTTACCAAATGCTTATTATGTACCAATTTGAATGCATTGTTTATTTCATCCTCATTATCAGTCTTCATTAGGTAAGTCACATTATGATGTCCATTTTACAGATGAGAAAACTAAGATTTAGAAGTTAGGTAACTTACACAGAGTCACACAGAGCCAGGATTTCAACCTAGGAGGTCTAACCCCAAACCCTCACTTTAACCACTGGGCTAAACTCCCCACCTTCTCATCCCTTGGATTCTGATATTTGTGTAGCTGTAGAGGCTGTTGTTTAAAATCCCATGTTTCAACCATTGCTCGCAGCCTTTTTCTTCACATTGTCCTTGTAGCATTCTCACAGAAACTGATGCTCCGGCAGAATCATCTCTTGTTAGGACTAGTATTTATTGTTCATCGACTTCCCATTTAAAGCTAAAGGGAAACCCACACCTCATTTCTGTCTTTACTCATGTAACAAATACATACTGACCGTCCGCTTGCTGCCTCTCTCTCTGAGGCTCTGGGTGCCTTTCCTAAAAAGCTTACACCTGGGGAGACTTAGTTCAGGACCTGGCTGGCAGGGGAGGAGAAGCCAGAGGACAGTGTGTTTCTCAGTAGAATAAGTCAGCATGTTATGCAGACTTGGTTCAGGGGGACAGGAGGGAACCTACATTTGTCACTCCTTCTGATAGCCGTGCCAGAGAGTAACTGCTCTCCCTGAAAGATTAATACAAAAAACAAACAAACAAACAAAAAAACAGTTACTGTTGAGTTGACTCTGACTCATGGTAACCCCATGTGTGTCAGACTAGAGCTGTGCTCCATAGGATTTCCAGTGGCTGATAGGTGGACTTGAACCTCCCATTTTTCTGTTAGCAGCTAAGCCTGATAACTGTTTGCGCCACTGAGGTCATACAGAGGCCTAAGTCAGGACAGACCCCCACTGCACTGGCAGACTGGTTGGTTCCCAGTTCATCTGAGTGTCATGCAAATGTACATACATAGGAAAGGAAAGGGGAGGGGTGAGCTTGGAGGAAACCTGAAATCCAGTGTTTGTTCCCACGATGTGCTCAGCCCTGGAAGATAAAGAAAACAGGAGCTGGTCGGGAAAATCTCTAATTGGAAGCACATGCCCGTCCCGTGAATGATTTGTTATCAATCCCAGATGATGGAAACAGGCAGACTGATTGGGAGGCGATGGGGAGAGAGGAAGAGATGAAAGATACGGGTGTGTTCCCTCCCCAACGCTGTGCTGGTCACAGGCTTCCAAGGTGGCCACACGCCCTCCTTTGGGATCATCATATCCCTCACCTGGAGTTTGTTTTGGTTGCGTTTTGTTTCTGCTGAGACCAGTTAAAGGATGCTCTTTTTTTTCTTTATTTGCTTAATCCTCCTCCTCGCCTTTCCTCTACCCTCACCTTCCTGTCCCTAGAAGCACAATCCTGATAAGAATTTTAGCTGATTGGGCACCACTAAGTTACCAGTAGAGTTTGGTTGCCAAAAGAAACAGCCCTACCCTTCTTGGCTGAGTAAGACACCTGTTCCACAGGGCTTCAAACTGGTTTATTCTGGTTCAGACCCCTGCTGAGAATTTTCATTTCCAGCCCCAGATACACTGAATCAGAATCTACAGTTGAACGAGATCCCCAGGTGATTCTCGTAAGAATGAAAATTTGCAGCAGAGGCTGAAACCAGAATGAAATCTATTCGAAGCCCTGCTCTCCCCAGAGCTCTGGAAATAGATCACTTGTTCAAGTGCAAACACTGATTGAACACTCTGAGCCATACATCATGATGGACACCAGGGATATTGAGCACAGTGGGAAGCCTCAGCCTTGAATCTGGATTGGGTGGATGTGTGTGCATATGTGGGGGTGTTAGGGACAAAAGTGGCACAGGATGAGGGGTTTCCATGAATTTCTGCCTTTGACTACCATTATTGCCACCTCTGGCATCCTTGATGGAGTCCCAGGTATTTAGGCTCATTCTACCCGAGGGAGGCGAAGAAGCATAGGGCCTAAGAGTACAATTTTGCAGTTAGTCCTAAGTGAAAGCCTTTCTTTACCACTGTCTTAGGCAAATTATTTCACGTCTATGAGTCTGGTTTTCCCCATTGGTAAAATGAGGTAGTGCTTTCTGGATCACAGTGTGGAAGGAGTCAAGTCATTTCTAGTCATTTAGCACAGTATCCAGCAATAATCTGTGTACCATAAATAGGAGATATGGAAATGTTGGTGGTAACGCAACCAGATCACCTCTAGCCAAGTCCCACAGAATTGATCTCTGCAAGACCATCTTGGAGAAAGGAATCGTTGGAGCTAGTAGTTCAGTCCTCTCTGCCTAGCTGCTGAAAAGCAGATGTCATAGAAATGAGAAATTTAGCATTTCATCATCTCCAATTAGGACCCTTCCCCGCTGCCCCCCTACCCCCAAGTCCCTGAGCATGTGCACACAAGCTGCCTTCCTTCCTGGGATGGGTCGTCCTCTGCTCGCAGCCTTTGAAGTGGCTTTGGGGGAAAGCACTACTTTCCCCTCACCAGCACGTGCAGCACGTGGAGCAGAAGAGCTGGTGAGCAATTGCAGGTTATGTGCTAGGAGGGATGGTTTTACTGCCGTGCCTAAGTGCCTCTGCACTCGACCATGACTTAACAGCAGGATTTTTCTTTCCGCCTCTTTGTCACACCACTTCCCTTAAACTTAATTTTTTAAAAAAAAGCAACATGTGTATGTTTCAAAGAACCCATCTGTGTCCTCTGTCATTTTGTAGCTGTGTTTGGATTTGGAATGATCATGAGAGGTTGAGTTCCTCTTGGAAAGGAGCCATTGGAACTTTCCGGCACTATAAACGATGCAGGGTTGACTTTCCGTGCCTTGCTCTTGCTGTTTTTCTTCGTTGAGGCAGACACAGTGGGCAGCATCTGTTGTACCTGCAGCTGTTCTGCAGGAGCAAGACCCAGCTCTTCAGCAGACAGCAATTCTAATGCTAAAGACAGCAGATGCTTCTGGGCTGGGGGTTGATAGGAATTCCCATGATACACAGGGATGTTAACAGTAATGAACTTCAAAATGTTAGCCAGAGGCCTAGGGTCTGTGTCACTGGTAGACTATTCTCTGCTTTTCATATTCAGCTCTGTTCTCAGCTTCCCTAATTAATGCCTCATTGCTAGAGGGCAGGACAAAGTCCAAGACTGGTAGTATGACATACAGTGTCCTCCCTACTCTGTGCTGCTTGCTTCTACAGCCTCATTTCCTCCTATTTTGTCCCCTCTCGCTACTCCAAGTCCCAGCACACCATACTGTCACTCCTCAGTATTTTTTAACAGGGTTTCCCTCTACATACATGCTCTGCCACTACCTTCTTGTCCTCTACATACATTCCCAGTCAACATGCCAAATCTGGCTCTGTGGTCCCTTTTATTTGCAAACTTCCCTGCCCATCCCACCAGCGTCTGAAATCATTTCCCTTCTCTGCATTACTTTTGAACTTCACATACTCTTTTATCAACACGCATGTAACCTAGATGTCAGCTGGGGGCAACCAGCCCTTAAGATTTAGATAAGATTGAGCTAGACCCTCTTCTTCAATTTTTAGAAAGTTCAGTGCCCTCCCCATGATATCTCAGGTATCTTAGGTTCTCATGGTTTCCTTTGTCTTTGAAATTCTGCATTAATTCTGAAATCCAAATCAATTCACTTTATAGATTTTGACTCACCATCCCAAGGGATGTTTTGGTTCTTTTTGGGTGGATCCAGACTTTGCCTTTTTCCCTACTTCTCACCCACCACACATTCATCCATTCACACACTGATTTTTCAGACTTTGCTGGAGATTTCAGAGAGATAGAGGGGCTTATTTTGGAGCAAGTGACAACAGCCCAAGCCCATTCACAACAGAACCCAAATTTTAAGCCTTAGAGTCAACATAGATTCTTTCTGAAACTTGGGAGAAATTACTTGGTTTCCATCCAGTTTCCCAATTTGGTCAAGTAGAGGGAGCTGTCCTGACCAGGTGTACTAGTGGTGGGGATGGAGGTGATGAGAGCTGGCCTCAGCTTTGTGGTGGCTTTTGATGGCTAAATATGTACTGTTCACTCCCTTACCCCCCATTCACCATCAGCCACCCTTAAGGCTTCAAGAACCCCTTCTCCAATGTCCCAGAAAACTTGGCACACCCCTGCAGCCCTTTGAGGCATGTTCTGCTCCCTTTAAGTGAGCTCAGTAATAAAGAGACTTTGATAATGACCTCTCATAGGAAACCCAGGACTATCTTAGTAAATCCAAGACCAGGAATATCTTACTCCAGGGAGTGGGCCCGGAGATGGTTCACAGCCACTGCAAATAAAAGGTCTCAGTCAGTCACAGACACTTGCATGAAGTAGTTTCTCTTCTGGAATGTTTTTTGGTTAGGCAACCAGCCCTGCCTACTGAAGCCTGCCTTGGCCTCTTTGAAACTGTTGATCTCAGACTCTTGTGTGTTGATTTGTGTCTAACTCTCTTCTGATACCTTAACCTAAATTCGTTTATTCCTTTCTTTTTTTGTCTGCTTCTGTTGTGTACCATAGCATGTTTCATTTATGACAATGTCCAATTCATTTCAAATTTACAATTCTCCCTTTGGGTTCTTTATTTTTATTCCAAAGTTACAGGTAAAGAACATGAATGTTCGAGAGATTATGAGACTGGTCCAATGTTACAGTCCATATTCTACCCATTACACGACACTGCCTTACAGAGGACCAGACTTCCTATCTGATTCTGCTGTGCCCAGCCTATCCTATACTTAGATTGCTTACCTCTGTAAAGGCATTTGTACTCCTGAAAATCTTCTGTGGTCCATCTCAGGGTCAGGGCAGTAGGAACTCTCTAGCACCTCTGGAAGGAATACATTTTTTCTTTCCTGTTTTATTTTTTCCCCCCTTCTTCCCTGCTCTTTGCATATCCCCCCACTAAAGTAGAATGCTGTGACCTGCATTGCCCTGCACTGCTTAATACCATTGCTGTGACATCATCTTGGAACAAGTCCATAATCCTTTTCCAGGTCTATCTGTGGGCATAAAAACTCCTGCAGGTTACCACTGGGTTAAATAAGTCCAGCTCAAAGGACCCCCAAGTCAGCATCTGCAGAAGCTCCACTGTTGGATGTAAGTACTTGGATAACACTGACTTGGAGAGCTTGCAGGACCGTATTTGCATTGGAAGCAGAACCAACATTTACCAAGGTCTCATTGCTGGACCTCCTTGACCAGTTGTGTGCTGGCAACATCTGGTCCCCAAACACAGGTACTGGCCTGCTGGTTTTGCACCCCACTGTGTGCCTGTCTTTTTGGGGTGAATATCCTCTCCAATCAATATGTGATAAATTAACAGCAGGGCAAATTCTCCTAGTAGGGTGGGAATCGATGTCTTATGGCTTTCACTGCCATATGTTGGAGGGAAGAACTAACCCCCTTCCTTTCTCCTAGCTTCCAGTCAGGGAACTGGTCCAGCTTCTTCTTAACTGTATGAATTTTACAGTCCTCTGACACCATCTCATGTTCTCTGTTTATTCTACAACCATCTTTCTTGCTCAGCCAACAAGAGAAAGTTTAAAGCGATTGCCTGCTTATATCTAAAATGCTTCCAGACTTCAGACTTTTTTGGTGCTTACAGATTTGCATGGAAAGAGAAGGCTGAAAGCTTTATGAGTTGAAAATTCAGACTTATCACTGTATCTAATGATAGTCTGCTGAGATCTGTTGGCTTTTGAACACAGCTAAGTGGGTTTTTAGGTGAAAGAAATAACTAAATATTTCATCATTTATTCATCTTTCAACCTTAATTATTGGAAACAGCCTGCTTTAGTAAATCCCTCGACCAAAATTCTAATTTGTGGAGTCTTATCCTTAACTCTTTGGGGAATGGGCCATAATATCTTTAGACACATTATAGAGAAATCTGATGACTTTATTTCCCAAACCATCCAAAATGAGGTGTTTTATTTAAAGGGAAAGTATGTGTTTGTCTTTAAGCTAACAGATTTCTGCTAGTTTTACAGAAAGAATGTATGATTTTATACATCTACTGTGCAGAGAAACTAGGATTCAGCCTCAAAGCAATGCCTGTGGAGACAGATTGTCAGGTGTTGAAATACGTCTGGACAAGTATTTCCAACTAGGCCATGAGTTTTCATTCAGATGTGTGGGGTTCTGAGTACTAGTAAGTCCCTTTATGACCATTATAACTTATGTCCTTTTTTTGATACCTACATCCCTGGATTATGGCAAACAGCATTTTCGGTACCTACCAGAGAGATGCACACACAAGGTGAACAGTTTAGAGACTTATCAGGCCTTTATGTCACACAGTTGTTAGAATTAGAGATGACAGGATTTGGCTCTATTGAAAAATACCCATCTCAGAGGAAAAATAAGATGATCTTTGTATTTCTAATCAGTAAACTTATTCATATATTTTCCTTCAAAATGTCTCTCTTTGCTTAAAGGAAAATGTTGACGTTTTGCTGTTGGACTTTGCTGGCATTATTACTAGCCTAGATGTCCGTAGTGGTTCCACCAAAGCCTTTAACTGGCAAACCTTCTCAGACCCACTGCCTTAGATGCTTTCTTTTACCTCTTGCATGGTTGCAGTTCCTTCTTCTGAAACACTGCTGTTCTCCCAAGACTGAATCCATTACCCTGTTGGTTTTGCGTTTTAGACTTCCAGGGCCTCCCATGAGGGTATCCGCTGCAGGCAGTGAGGCCAAAACACGCGGCGGAGCAGCCACTGCTAACAACCGACGCAGCCAGAGCTTTAACAACTATGACAAGTCCAAACCAGTCACCTCCCCACCCCCACCGCCAAGCAACCACGAGAAAGGTGAGTGACTTTCTTGAGGGTCCTTTTTGGCCTCTTCCTTTATAGCAGATCTTGTTCCCTTGGGTGAGTTTGGTGTTGGGAGTGGGGTGCAAACAGGTTAATGACAATGGATCACACAGACATACTTGGCTGGTGGGAACTTTGTTAGCAGACACATTAATGAAGCAGGGGAAATACGGTCATATTCCTAGCTGTCAGCAGGAATAGCTGCATCTGTTTGGGTGTGGAGACCAGAAGACATTTGGACTACAAACAGAAATAGTATAATGTTGGCAATTTGAAAATAAAGTTTTTTAGATCATGCACTGTTCGTTAGGTGGCTTTCCAGACATGTAAGCTTGGACATGCATGTTGTGGGTTGGTAAGCTTTTTACCCATCAGAAGGATGTGAGGGGAATCAGGAACAAGGGATTTTCACCATTAGAAAAAGTCAGGAATGTGGTTTGGTTAAATGTAGATCTTGGGTACGTGTGGCTACATATAAGGAGTAGACAACACTGATTTCCTTATTGCAGCTTACAAGGTAGCCAGCTCATGGGGTAACCTGGTTGTGCAAAATATAGTATGTGGAGAAGGGAACAGAAATAACTCAAGCACCAGGCAAGGTGTAAGACACAACAGATACTTGGATGCCTAAGATATAGTCCTGGACTTTGGGAACTTCTGTGTTGGGGTGAGACACACTTAAGAACAGATACATTGCAGTTCAGTATGCTTTGTGCTGTAGTTGAAGTATGCAGAGTTTTCCAGATGAGGTGGTGCATGGAATAATCTCATTACCTATCCTTGTTTATCATAGCTTTCCTGTGAGTGAATCAGGCCCGGATGAGGTTGTGTTCTGGCATTTCACTTTCAGATGAGCCAAGTATGACTGTTTTTTATGTAACCTGTTGACCCAAGAATTCCACTTATAGGAATTGATCTAATCGCCCCTGTAGGTTAAACGAGAAGTTCATTTTTCTGTCAATAAATGACAAAAATATTTCAACGCATAGTGCCAATCTTTTAAAAGTATTAACAGAAATAAAAGGAAATAATATCAGGGAATATTTCAAAACCCACAGAGAGAGCACTTTATCCTTTGTGGGGAAATACTAAAAGATTCCTCTTAAAATCGGGGCCAAATAAGTGCATCCTCTCTTGCTCTCATTACTGAACTTAGTTGTTGTTATACTAAACAATCATGTGAGATATGAAACAAGAAAAATAATAGCTAACATTTCATAACTAGAAAAAACCTAGGCACTCACAAAATTCATGAGATGGCTCCATAAGGTGGCCAAGTACAGAGTTGAGGTGATAGATAACCAGTTACCGTGGAGTCAATCCCATGTGTATCAGAGTAGAACTGCACTCCGTAGGCTTTTCAATGGCTGATTTTTTTTTTTTTTTCCAGAATTAGATCACCAGGCCTTTCTTCTGCGCTGCCTCTGGGTGGTCTCAAACCTCCAGCCTTGTGGTTAGCAGCCAAGCATGTGAACCATTTGCACCATCCATGACCTCCAGTTGATATATAAAAATCAAAACTATTCCTGTGTAGCAACATAGCCTATTAGTTTTCCCAAAGACTCTCATCTCTGATTTTGCCTGTGAGGTTTGAAGGGAATAGTCAGCAGAACCTTAGACATTAGAAGAACCTGCTAGCTGTTTGTTGTATCATTATTGCTCTCATGGTCAGATGGTCTCATGGTCACATCCGCCATTGGTTTCATGCTCTCACTTCTGCAAGCAGCAATCAGGCACAGCATTGCCTGGATGCAGCACGTGTGAACAGGTTGGGTTGCAAAAAGTCTGTATTGAGGGACAGCCTTGGGTGCCCTGGTCAGGACACAGGGATCATTGACTCCAACTGCAGGGTTGTTGACTCCGGCTGGCTCTAGGGCTCCAGGGCAGAATCACAGATTTTCAGGGGAGAGGAAATAGCTATCTTTTTAAACATGTGTGACATTACTCTTTTCTCTTCCTCCTGTCCCCTCACTTACATCCTCTGAATGTGTTAACACTGCCAGAAATCCATACATTGCTAAAGTGTTTGTTCCATCATATTAATTTGAAACATTTGGGATTCGTAGACTGATTTCTATGTATATAGAAGATATATATAGTTTTCTTCATTTTATAGGAAGTGTATCTTTATTATATTTTCATTACAAAAATTAATGTAAAATATTCAAACAACACAGAAATTCATCAAAGAAAAAGAAGCCTACATAATCCCACCCCCTAGAAATAGCTACTGTTTACCACTTAGTTTACATTCTTCTACGTTTTTTTCATGCATATACTATCACATGTTGATAGATAAATATTTTTGTTTACCATGTGCCAGATACTATTCTAAGTGCCTTGTATATAATAAAAACCCATTGCTGTCAAGTTGGTAACGTGTTTGATTCTCACAGGAGCTCTGTGAGGTGGGTACTATTATTATCCATTTTATAGTAAAGAACGGAAGCGCCAAACCAAACCTGTTGCCATCAAGTCAGTTCCGACTCATAGCAACCCTGTAGAACAGAGTAGAACTGCCCCATAGGGTTTCCAAGGAGCATCTGGTAGATTCAAACTGCCAGCCTTTTGGTTAGCAGCCAAGCTCTTAACCAGTATGCCACCAGAGCTCCAATGGAAGCACAGAGAATGTAAATATCTTGCCTAAAGCTACGCAGGTAGTAAGTGAGGGAAGTCGGGATGTACGCACACTCTTTCTCTCTCTTCTAAAATATATACATTTGGGAACATATACAGAATATTGATATACATATAAACATTCATATACCTCACAGATATGTATATGACTTTAAAATCTTCGAAATAAAATCAATAAACCATGGACTGTCTTCATAATAGTTACATAGTAGTCCATTGTATGGATTTACGGTAATATATTTAACCAATTTCATTTAGATTGCTTCTAATTTTTTAATATTATAAATAGTGCTGAGATTAGCATCCTTGTATCTTGCTTTGTGTATATACAACCATTTCAAGGAAATGACTACATCAGCATGTGCATACATTTTACAGTTGCTTAAATATTGCCAAACTTTGATCCCACAAGGTTGTATCTATTCATATTCCCTTCAATAATATTTGAGAGAGCCAGTTTCCCTACACAGTTGCTATCACTGTGTATTATCACTCTCCTTGGCAAAAAGTATTCTTTTTTTGAAATGAGGCAAATTATTTTAAGAAGCTGAAATAACACCACCATTTGATAAAATCTGGACTTTAAATTGACGCTTTGCTGTGAGTTACAACCAGTGGTCTTGGTGTCATAAAAAAAGTACCTGGATTTGAGATCAAGCTTGCTACTGACTAGTGTGACCTCACTCAAGACACTTAACTTCCCTAGGCCTCAATTTCCCCTTTTGTAAAATGACTCTGAGGTTCTCTGCCACTAAACTGCTGTGATGTGTGAATGAATTTCTCAATTTTCACTGGTCATTTGACCTTGTCTAATGCGAACTCCACCAGTACTTTCTGGTGTATTCCCTCTGCTGATCTTCCTTCTCTGTGTCACTTTCTTCCTCTTTGATCATCCTGCCTGTCATGGGCAGAAGAGAAGAGCCAGATTTGGCTGGAGACAGAATTTTACAGCCATCAGCACTGTGTCCTGCCTGAGTAACATTGGGACCATTGATTTAGAATCTCCATAAACTTGTCGTTTTGTGGTTGGCAAAGCAAGTTGCTTATCTGAGTTAGTGATTGGGAGATGTAACCGTGAAGATGTTGTTCACATCTTGCTATTAACCAGGAATCTGACATAAAATTACAGTTTAGCCTATAGGGAATTAATTCAGTGGTCCAAGTCATACAGGAAAGAATATGGTTGGGGCACGCCTGATTCATCGTGTTTCTTTCATTTATTCATTTTGTCATCATTTACAGAGCCCCTGCTATATGTCCGGCATTGTTCAGGTTGTAGGGACTTAAGAGAGGACCAAGACAGAAACTCTGCTTTCCAGAGGCTCGTGGCCTCAGAGAAGGGGCAGTGCGCACATATTCTGTAACAAAGATGTGCTTAACATTGTGAGGGAACAAATGAACTTTGCTGGGCAGGCTTTTAGGGATGACTGCAGAACAGTGATATCATTTGCATTGATTTCCATCTCCAGATTTTGCTTAAAGAAAAGGAAGGAAAGCTTGGGAACGAATGATTCATCCTGCTCTTCTGGCCTGGGTGTTAATCTGAGAGGACAACTGCTAGGTTCAGTGTACTATTAAACTCTTGTTCAGTGGAGGGCTGTGGAGGGTAGACTTCTGCATTTCAGCGATGGGGTAGGGCCTTCCCTTGGTCATCAGGAGACTGCTGTCGTTCCCGGCACTGTTCCTGGCCAGGGAGAGCTTAGGGGGGGTTGTTGGTTCTCAGTGGGTGAGAATCATCTCTGGGAAGCAGCTGTGAAGTAGTCATAATTGTCTGAGGGCTTAGAAAGTCAGCTTATCAGTGTGAACCAGAAGGGCATCATTGTATTTGAAGAGATCTCTGGGTGATTATTTGGAAATGGAACTCAGTGAACAGTTAGACCAGGTGTTGAGGCTGGGCAGGTAGGATGAATTAGGAGGTACCAAACTTGGGAGCCTCACAGGGAACTAGAGTAAAGAAGAAAGCCCAGCAAATGTTTGAGAAGCTGCACCAGCCTCAGGGCCAGAGTATGGTTATCTTAGGAGAAGAGATTTGGGGCCCTGTAATGAAAGAGAAAGCAAGTCCTTTGAAGGCAGACAACTGTATTTGACTTCTGGTCCTGCTGCTTCCCAGAAGTGTGGCTTTGGGCAAGTGCAATGCTCACGAGGGCATCTACTCCTGGATCACCCAAACATTCCAACTCACAAGGCCATCACAGGCCGCGCTTGGCACCATTCTACTCAGAAGGATGGAGACAGGAATCACAAGCGGCTGGCAGGGCGGTGTCAGGTGTTTCTCTTTCATAAGCGAAGTCCTTGCCACAGTGTACACAGCAGTCCACACAACCATGTAGGTGCTATCACTCTGTCCCCTCATCCCACCTCAGGTGACAGCTCAGGTGTGAAGGAACAAGATTTGAGTAGACTGGGTGTAGGAGTCCCTCTGGCTTAAAAGCCCCATATCCCATAGGAGGCAATAGTCTTATAACAGCTCCACAGGCACAACCACAAGGATTAAGTCCAGTTAGAAGGATCCTTGGTGGAAGCCCAAAATGATGGTGTCCCCATGAGGTATTTATATTTCATTTACAGTTCTTCCCAGTCGAAATGCAGTTTAACAATCAATAGTCATTTTTAACATGAGCAATGTTTCTTGGTAACATAGTTGACATTCTGTCTTTATCAGGTTTCCAGGGGAATAAAACGGGAAAGTTAACCCAGGGTCAAATTCTCATGTAGAAGAGGAAGAGGTTTTGTTCATCCTTTACCAGCAGCAAGTCATGTCACCTATTGGGGCTTCAGTGTAGTTTTCTGTGAAGTGGCTGAAGACTGCTCCAGCACTAGTGATACCCTGGGAGAAGTCAGATGTGAAGCATTCTTTTATATTTTTTGCATAGCCCAATTCAAATCTTCTGTCCTTGCCATTTCTCTATTGGTTGTAGACATTTCTGTGAAGGGTGTGACCGTTTGTTTTCTGGTAGCTGGAGTTCATAGGCATTGTGGGTGTCATTTGCATGGCATAAGAAAATTACTAAGTTCTGATGTTTGAAATATTGTGTGGTCGGTTGGTTTGATGTCTTAGGGGGGCCCGTTCACAAAGGGGCTGGTGGCTGTTATGGCTTCTGCAGTAAAGACAGGTTTCATTATTATCGTTTGCGTATCACACCGTGGTTCCCATTTGTTGTAAACAAATTATTGACAGTGTCTAACTGAATAGAAGAAAACTCCCAAAACATGGCACCTTGCACTAAAATAATGACTGCACGGTAACGTTTCTCCACTCTGACATAGTACATGCAAATTGCACACGTGTGATTAATGAGGGAACAGCTTCAACTTGGTGGCTCCCCGTTAACTCTGAAGCACGTATCCTAAGTCCCATGATCTGGGGAGACCTTGGTAGAGTCAAGACCCTGGGCCATTGTTTCACAAGTTCTGATCCATGTACCATCTACATCAACATCCCCTGAGGGACTTGTTAAAAAAAAAAAACCGCAAAGCCAGGCCTTAGCTTAGACCTTCTAACCCAGATTTCTGAGGTTAGGGCCTGCAAGTCTACATTTTACACCTTAGTAATTCTTATGGCACTGAAGTTTGGGAACCTTTGTCCTAGGTGGACGTCTCACCTATCTTTGAAAGAACTCTACTTTCTATTTGGACAGTTGTCCAATTCTCAACGGTTAATGTGCTAGGCTGCTAACAGAAAAGTTGGAGGTTCTCATCACCAAGAGGTGCCTTGGAAGACAGGTCTGGTGATACACTTCAAAAAATCAGCCATTGAAAACCCTATAGAAAAAAAAAAAAAGGAAAAGAAAGTCCTATGGAGTGCAGTTCTCTGATATACATGGGGTCTCCATGAGTTGGAATTGATTCCACGGCAACTGTAATAGTAAAACTTGCAGGGTCTCATTATAAAGAGTAAAGATAATGTAGTAAGACACCAAGATGTATGCCTGGCATCTAGTAGGAGCCCAATAAATGGAAAACCATTCAAATTTATATGTACATTTTGCTGCATGCATATTCAAATTTCTCCTCAGAGCCTGCAACTTCTACTTGGTAGACTTGCCTACTTGCATACATCTTGTTATCTCCCTTTGATCTGTACTTTTGCCTCACTAATCTTTAGTGAAGTTCTTTTAATTTTATTTTTTGTTTTTTTGTTTTTTAAATTTTCAGTAGTTTCTTGTTTCAGCTGAGCTAATGGAAAGTAAGGGAAAGGATTCTGATCCCATGCTTAGATCCGGATATGGTTGTTGTTAGGTGCCATTGAGTCAGTTTTCAGCTCACAGTGACCCAGTGCAACAGAATAGAACCGCCCAATAGAGTTTCTTAGGCTGTAATGTTTATGGAAGTAGACTGCCAAGTCTTTCTTCCTCGGATTCGTTTGGTGGGTTTGAACCACCAACCTTTCAGTTGGCAGCTGAGCACTTAACTATTGCACCACCAGGGCTCTTTTTCTGGATATGGTAGGAGAGGGAATAGAAGTGAGAGAAAGAAGCCACAGGCAAGGAGGTACTCTGCGGGGAAAGTCAGCTCAGCCGTTCCCTTGTTGGAAAATCACCTTCTGGCTTTTTCTTTACTCCACACTTGAAGAGCCTGGTGCTACTTTATGAGTTTGAGTACGAGAGCACTCAAGTTTGAGTCTGAGAGTTCAGAGGAAAGGTAAGCCCCAGTAAAGATACCCAGAGAGGAGCCTGAGTGATACACCTTCCCTCCTTCACGTCACCCTCCTTTTTGTCCTTAACCTCTATTGAACTAAAGTCAAACATGAGAGAAGCTGTATCTCATATTGTCTTTCTGGCCACCTTTGCGAGCCATTTTCTTGATCTACTGCGTAATTCAGAAGAGCCTTCTGAGAAGGAGAAACATCAATCCCTCTAATGTGTAAAACCAATAATCTTTAATGCTAAACCCACCCCTTTTGCTGAGAAGAGTAAGGAGGATATAACCAAGTTTGCTTTTCTCTAAATATGGATATGCTTCAGAGCCAGTGTGCAAGCTGTGGTTCTGCTGTATATCTTTTCTCTAAAATACAATAAACCTGGCTTTTGTAACAGGAAGAATAAGTAGAGAAAAAGGAACAGAAAATAAATCATTTAGGAAGATGAAATATCCATTTGATTAGTCTGTGTCAGGAATAAAAAATGACTAGTTGATGTTGATCCGATCTTCAGGTGATAAATGTCAGCATTTCTTTTGCTTCTGTCTGCCATGTGCAAAGCATCACACATACATGAATTCAATTTAATTTCAAGGATCATTGGTAGGGGAAGTATTTACGTTTCTGGGTGCTCTCATAGTCATTTTTATCCAGGTGTCATCTGCATTCGGAGTTTAGTTCAGTCATTCATTTAAATGTTTTTTTTTTTTTTTTTTTTTAATATTTTTCTTCTCCGAGTTAGGTATTTGACAGTGTTCATTAGCATGAGAAGATAAATGCATTTTGGGGATAAATAAAATTAACTCTTTTGTGAGCATACATGGCCTACATTCACAATGCCAAGAACAAGAGTGGAATGCTGATCAGAATAAGCCATAAAGAATATCGCACCTGAGCAATATGGAGTCCCTGGGTGGTGCAAATGATTAACATGCTCGGCTGCTAGCTGAAAGGTTGGGGGTTTCAGTCTACCTAGCAGTGCCACGGAAGAAAGCCCTGGCAATCTACTTCCCAGAAAATCAGCAGTTGAAAATGTCATGGAGCACAGTCCTACTCTGACACACATGGGGTCTCCCTGAGTCGGACTCAGCTCGTCGGCAACTCGTTACTGGTTCCTGAGCAACATAACTCTGACAGCTTATGTAGCTGCAGCAACCTCATGAGGAGTTTCTTGTGAATACACATTTGGCTGCCTCCCTGTGCTGAGGATATGGCCTCCTCAGACTTAATTAACCTAACAGATAAAAATGCCCGTTTCTTAGTTGCAGCTTGCCTTCACAATCCTGTTAGCATGTGCGTTTTATTAGGATACCAACACATAGTCGATGGGCCAGGGAATTGTCTTCTGATGTGGATATGAGATGAAGCGTCACGTTGAGAATATCCAGTTCCAAGATAATAGTCACAGTACATCTACTTCCTGTTAGGAGTGGTGCACAGGCCATTAGTACGTGTCAGGCTGTATGGATAAGTGGTCAGGCTGCAGAGTGGTGTGTGCCAAGGCACCGTGGGCACAGTTTACAATCTTACTGTCCCGGGAGCTCCTGCCATGATTGTCTTAGTGGCAGCTGTGCAGATTCTTGTGGTTGGCAAGGCTCCCTGAACTTGGTAGGTGGTCCACAGACATTAGCCGTCACTGGAAAATGATGGCCTGATCTAGTTAATCTCTTAAGAGCAGAGGTGAAGAAGGCTTCCTAATGCTCAGTGCTCCTTTTGCCTTTTTCAAAATTGGAGAATCACAGCATTTTTCTGGAATGTGCAGTGGAGTGGGGAATCAGTGACTCACCCTGGGAAAAGCAAAATTTAAAAAAAGAAAGAAAAGGCCCCTGGGCCCTGGATGCCAGGATGCAGCCCTGGTGGTGCAGTAGTTAGGAACCACAGCTGTTAACTGAAAATTTAGCAGTTTGAATCCACCAGTATCTCCTTGGAAACCCTATGAGGCAGTTCTACTCTGCCCTATGAGGTCCACTATGAGTGAGAATCCACTCGATGGCAACAGGTTTGGTTTGGTTTGGGCCCCAGGACAGTGAGTCTCTGCTGCCCCCCACTGCCCAGACTTGCTTCCTGTCTGTCCAGTGGAGTCTTGGTTTGCAGCCTGGCATTCTCAGGCACTCTGTCTGGGAGGGTAGTGACTTGCAGACTGTCTAAATGTTTTCCTCCAAACAGGGCTTCCCCACATTTGTTTCCTCATTTGGGGAGAAAGCATGTGGACTGATGAAAACCCACATTGTAGGTATGATCTGGTTTACATGGCAGGGTGGAAAAACTTTCTTTGGAGTGGTGAAGAACTGAGAGCAGGTCTGAGCTAAAATCGGCCTTCACGGGGCTGTCCACTCCCTCACTTCAGCTGGCTGCCAGCTGCTGGATTCAAGAGGCAGGTTTAGCCCTAAGAAAAGGATCTTTGAAGATACTAGTTAGCTTTTCTACAGGTAAAATAGTGCTAGATTTGACTCCATCTCTAAGAGGCGAATAATTCCAAACTAGGCTGTACCATATGGACTAAATGATTCCCCCTTTCTTTATTATGCATTCATGTCCTTGGGACCCAATCATTCATTTATTCAGCACATATATTGAGTGCCTGCTATGTGTCAAGGAGCCCTGGCGGTGCAGTGGTTAAGAGCTAAGGCTGCTAACCAAAAGGTCGGCAGTTTGAATCCACCAGCTGCTCCTTGGAAACCCTATTGGGCAGCTCTACTCTGTCCTATAGGGTCGCTATGAGTTGGAATCAACTCAGTGACAACAGGTTTTATAGACACACATATATACATATATATACACACACACATACACATATTTAAAAAAAAAAAACTTTTTCACAATGGAGTGGGCTTTCTTATAAATAGTGAGTTCTTTGACCACAGAGCTGTTCAAACAGAGACTAGATCATCACTCCCTAGGGTTTTTCTAGGTCGGTTTTCTTACATTAGCAGGTTGGATGGAATAGACATTATCTAAGCTCCCTTGCAAATCCAGGCTTTAATGATTCTTGGCAAAGAACGCAGTTGGTAACTGCTCTTTACCATGATTCTAGGGGGTCCTGGAAAGGCCCCCTTCTCCTGTGTCATGTCACATGTGTCCTCCATGGTTTATCCCTAAGTCCCACCAATTGACAGGTTCCTGTAAAGTTATTCATTCATTCCGAAAAATGCACTTTTTTTCCCTTGATGCGGCTGCTTACACTCTAGGATTAATTTCTCAGCAGAAAAAAAGTTGGATTTTATGCGGAGATGTCCTGTGTACAGTTTGTAGTTGGATTTTATGCGGAGATGTCCTGTGTACAGTTTGTGATGACTGCTATTACTCCATTCACACTTGGGGAGATTTCTCCCTTAACTTTCAGATAAAACCTCATCTTGCCACATTCATGCCTTGAGGCTGTCCAAGAAGTTACAAAGCAAGGATCTCTACCTCAGAGAAGAGACCATGGCTTCTCAGTGAGAAGTTATAGAGGGATGGTTTCTGCCATTTGACACTTGGATTCATTTCTCTGCCTTCTAGAGCCAGATACAAATGTCTTCAAGCAGTTATCTATGTAGAATTATTTTTTCAAATCTATTTCACATGCATGCTGTAGGGGGCAGCATTACTTAAGGAAAACCAAGGCTAGAACCCACAGAAGAGAGCATTTATTCAGGCCTTTTAGAGAAGAAACCAGGCCCTCCCTCTTTTTAAAGATTTAGGTGCACTGGGGACTGTCATTCTGTCTGTTGTTCATGTGTGACTGAGGCTCTGGCCCTTCCAAAATAAACCTTTTTGGAGGCCAGGGATACTTTGCCTCATATTAAATTCATCTGGTTCTGAGCCAACAAATACCCCATGAGTACCTGTGAGGGAGAGTGACCTTTCCACCCAGGAAGTATGTGCTAGGACAAAGATTCAAACCCAGATCACCTGGCTCCAAACTCTCTTAACCAAGCTCTGAGCCATTTTGGTCTCAAACCCTGCAATCAAAAATAGTGATTATTTCCCCCAAAGCTTCTGCAAACATGTTGTTACTGCCCTAAATAATCGTCAAACATGGGAGCTAAACTTTTTCTGGATCCTCCAGCTTTGGTAAGTTTGGTGAAGCAGGTCGTGACTTGCTTACCCCGCTATGTCCAATCTCTACAAATCAGTTATTTCAAATAACAGCCATTTATGATTTCTCATAAGCCTACAGGTTGACTGGGCAGCTCTGATATGTGCCAGGCTCAGGTGATCTTGGCTAGCCCTCCCCATACCTCTGAGGTCAGCTGGTGGGTTGATTAGATACTGGCTGATCTGTAATGGCTTCAGCTGAGACAACCCAGTTTTCCCTACATGGTCTTTTATCCTCCAGCAGGGTAGTCCAGGCTTGTTCTTGTGGTGGTGGGCAGGTTCCAAGCCAGAGCTGAAGTGTGCAAGGCCCAATAAGGCCTAGGCTTTGAAAGGGCACATCAGTTCTCTTCTGCTTCATTCTGCTGGCCAAAGCAAGTCACAAGTCCTGCCCAGATTTTGTGAGGTTGGGAAACAGACTCCCATCTATTGAGGGAGAAGTGGCAAAGTCACACTGCAAAGCATACATGATACAGGGAGGGGCAGAGACTTGGGTTTGTGTCTGCAGTCAATCTACCACAAGGAATAAGTAGAACCTAATAAATATGTATTGATGGATTGATTTCACTTGTCAAGGCAACAGTCCTTTCTGACTTCAGTTGCATGAAAATGAAAATACGCAGAGCACAGGTGTACTTGATGAAACGTACTTGCAGCTTCTTACCTGGGAGCCTGTAATTCTGAGAACTCTTACTGGGGAGAGTGACCGAAGCATCCTTGGTTGCCCTAGTCCAACAAAAGGTCTTTCTGATGGGCTGTGAGAAGCAGATGCCAAGCAATTCAGTGAGTGGACAAGAGCCCCACTTGCTTTATGAGTCCCACCTTGGCCAAGGTAAGAAGGTAGAAACTACCTGGAAAAGTAGCATCACGTAAAACTGGCCTGGCTATACTTAAGCCCATTCTCAGGGCTTTGAGATCCTTGGTTTTCATATAGAGTACTCATGCTTCCCTGCTTTCTCTTTTCCATACTAACTGGCAAACACTGTCAGGTGATGAAGATGGTCTGAATGCCAGACTTGCATTCAAGGCACCAAGGATCTGGTCCCAGCAACTCTACTTGCTGACTTTGTGACTTTGATCTTTTAACATCTCTTAGCTTCAATTTCCTCACCTCTAAAATGGAAATGAGAATAGCACAACTTCATAAAATTATTATGATTATATGAAATGAAATATATGGGGGGGAGCCTTGTGTGTATAATGTTCAATGAATGTATTCATGAGTGTATGAAAAGTCAGAAATGATGGCAAGAGACAAAGTAACCACAGCTGCTAAACTGAGAGCCCCAGAGAGCCAGTTCTCCACTTTTGGTTTATTGCCTTAGATCAAAAATCTGAAGCACCCATGTAACTACCTCTTCTGGCTTATCCATATCTCTCTTGGATAGTCCACAGTTAAGCGTTTTTTGAAAACCAAAAACACAGATGAAGAGTGACTGTAAAAACAGCATGGAGGCAGTGTCTGACCTCCTCTAACTTCACAATCGGGAAGGAGGACCAAGATAAACAGCCCAAGGTTGATTCCTTTGAGGTGGAAGTCAGACATGCCTCCTCTCTCTGCCATCTTTATTAATTCTGACACCAATTGTCCCTCCCACAGCACTTTCTTCTTCTTTGCTGGGTTCGATAATTCATTGCAGTGACCACACAGAACTCACAGACAATACTCACGATTATGGGGTTTATTAGGGAAGTAACAATGGTAACAATTCAGGTTCAGGAACGCTCAGGATACAGTTCTTCCATCAGGACATTCTCTTCCCAGCCGTGCTCACAGGAATGCCTCTCTGGCTCTTGGCCTCTGCCTTGCTCCAGCAAGTGTTACAAAGCTCTTTTAGCTCTGCTGATAGGTGCCCAGAGGCAGGCTACTCCACCAGCAAGCCTCCTGCCAAAAGGCACTCAGCTTTCTTGCTCCGTGGACCGGGAAGCCTACCACACCATCTCCTGCTCTCATTTCTCTGTCACCTCTCACCCCTTCTCAAGAGCTCTCTCTTTCTCTCTGTCTCCTGGTTCCAGCAGCTTCTCAGCGCAGGGATTCTGGGTCCAAAGAATGGTCACTCTGCTCCTGGCTGTTCTACCGGTGGTGGTGAGATCTGCTCTCTGCTGTGGAATTGGCTCTTTTTTAAGGCAAAACTGACCAATCTCCTTGGTGGGCCACAATGACCTTATTTGCACAATCTCACCCAGTCACTAGGGTGGGAGTTACAAGACCATGACAAGAAAAGCCACACAAAAGTGATCCATCACACTGCAGTGACCTTCACTAAGAGAACAGTTTTGTAATAAAGGAACACTTGTCATAGCTAGGTAAATATCTACCTCTAGTTATCTCTTGCTCCTGGTCTTAGAAATGTAACTTATTGATTCTTGGATTCCCTCCACTACCACTCACTGGGGGAGTGGTAATTTGAAACAAAAGTATTGATTTAGACAAGCAAACTTATTGACTGAAGCCCTGGTTAGGTTATCATTTTTTTGCACAAATTGGCTACTAAAGAAAGAAGATGCATCTTTCAACAGAGTTTTGAACTAAAGGAAGTTAGCCAACTTCATTATACTCCTCTAAAACAATCTTAAAAGGTCATAATTGATGATTTTTCAACAGTGTTTTGGAACAAAGGACTCTTTGATTAGTAAGGGATTTTTTCCTAAATGTGATCTTATTTATTTTTCCTTTTGTTTTTTCCATCATCCTTCAGTCTGTGCTCTCCAATCACCTTAATGCATCCAGACCCACAGTTCGAAATAACCTCCTGCCCTTGCTCCTGGGAGCTGGTGATTAGAGCGTCTCTGGACACATTAGAGGAAAGACATTGTAGTTGAACTAACAAACAGCCCAAGGGAAAGGGTGTGGTGCTGACACTGGTGTAACATTTTCTGAGCTCCCTTCTGTTTAGGGTACCAAATGCCATGTCTTTGGCTTTAGGGTGTTGGTCACATTAGGGGTCATGTCCTGGCAACCACAGTGGCCACTGCTGGCCAGAAGCTGATCAGAAGTGTTCACTCTCATTAAGGAGTCCCTCAGATCACCTTCTGGCATGAAATGCTCCAGAAAGCATCAAACAGCTGAGGTAGAAGCTGGATTCCCTGAAGTGCTTCCAAAGGCTCTGGCATATCTGCCTTTTGGATGAGCTTGACTAAACAGAAAGCTTTTCAGGTCTGGGGTGGGTAGGAGGTGGAGCTCTTTGGGTACTGGGAATATGGCTGAGGTGGGGGTGGGAAGGAGTGTTGGCTCTTGGCATACTCATTCACTCCCTCCTTTTCCCTTGAGCTTGTCCTATCCCTCACTTTCCATCTGCTGTAGGTAATTTCCAACACCAGGTGGAGCAGACATTTCACAGAGTGCTGGTCTGTATTTAATCACCAAATGCCTCGGTATCATCTGGTTCAGCACCGTACAACAGAACTTCCTGCAGTGGTAGAAATACTCTGTGTGCCGTCTAATATGGTAGCCGCTAGCCACACGTGGCTGTGGAGCACGTGAAATGTGGCCAGTGGGAATGAGGAACTGAATTTTTAATGTGTTAAATTTTAATTAATTTAAATGGCCACATGTGGCTAGAGCCTATAGTATTTGACAACATAGCTCTGAATGATAGTTTAATGAGGAATCAAATCAGAAAGTCTGCCATTAAAAGATGGCTTCGTCAGTCACAAAAGACCAAATATTGTCTGACTCCATTTGTATGAAATGTCCAGAGTAGGCAAATCTATAGAAACAGAAAGTAGATTAGTGGTTGTCTAGGGCTGGGGTGGTAAGGACATGGGAAGGGGAATGAAGAGTAGTAACTACTAATGGGTATGAGCTTTCTTTTTGGTGCGATGAAAATGTTTTAAAATTAGAATGTAGTGGTGGTTGCACAACTCCCTGAATATACTAAAAACCTCTGAATCATGTACTTTACATGAGTGAATTTTAAACCAGTAAAAAAAAAAAAAAAAAGCCATCAAGTTGACTCCAACTCATGGGAACCCCGTATATGTCATAGTAGAACTGTGCTCATAGGGTTTCCAATGGCTGAGTTTTTGGAAGTAGATTGCCAAAGCTTTCTTTCAAGATACTACTGGGTTGATTCAAACTTCCAACTTTTTGGTTAACAGCTGAGTATATTACCCATTTGTACCACTAAGGGACTCTGGTGAAATGACTTCCTGTTCATACCATTTTCAAGTAGATATTTTGACCCCATCCAGCTGTGTTAGCAAGTAAGTGCCTCTTCTCTCCCCTCCCCCTGGCCTCAGTTTCCCCTCGATAAAACGAGGGCATTGCTGTCATTCAAGCATTGCTTCTGAGGTCTCCATCATATTTGGCATCCAAAGGCGTGCCAGGGCTCGCACCTCACTGTGAGATCAGATGGCCATGAGGCGTGTGGATCAGGCTATAAGGAGGAGAAGCAAACAACTTTTCCTCAAGAGTTGGCAAGAAGAGCACATTTGGTACTCCTTTCCCTGTATCTATTTAAATTTAATCCACTTCAGATAATCCACTGCATCCAGGGATGCAGGATGTACCGCCTCCTTCTGGGAGCCCCAGTTCCAGGAGCCCCCCAGGCAGGAAGCCGTTTTGAAACTGATTTTAGCCCGCCCTGCTCTATCCATTCCCTCTGGATCCCCAGAGGAGAGAGCCTTTGGTGCTTCACTTGTCTAGGAATTATAAAGTAATGGCTGAGATATTTATCTTTTTGCCTTTGATACAGATAAAAACAGATTGTAGCTTTCAGATGTCAGTTAATCAATCTAATACTGAGAAACAGCTTTCCATACCCTCCGTGAGCAAAGATTTCCAGGAGGAAGGAGGGGACTCCTGGTCATAAACTGTCTCGTGGTTTTTTGTGGTTTGTGGTTGGAGGATCCTGTGGACTCTCACTAGGAAGCACATTTCTTCGTGAGCAGGCTTGAGCTGATCTTTTTCTTCACCCACTTTTCAGATGGGCTTTTTCAAGACAAAGTCCTGTTCAAAGGGTTGCGAATCAGTGACATCAGAGAAATTAATTAGTACCATTGTCTTCCTCCTCTTTCTCTTCATAATAATTGTAAAGATTTACATGTGTGTCAAACAGGCAGATGGTATAAAGGCTTGCTTTATACCTTTAGGGTCTGCTTTTAATGTAGGTGAAGGAGCCCTGGTGGCGCAATTGTTAGAGCAAATGACTGCTACCCAAAACGTCAGCGGTTCGAAACTACCAGCGGTTTCTTGGGAGAAAGATGTGGCAGTCTGCTTCTGTAGAGATTTACAGCCTTGGAAACCCTTTGAGACCACTACCAGTGGGTGGGTTTAATGTAGGTGAGATGATGAACCATGAACAAAAATAATAATAAATGATATAATAATAATAAGGTAGTTAATGATCATGGTTAAAAAAAAACTCATTGCCATGGAGTCAGTTCCAACTCATGGTGACCCCAGGTGTCACAGAGTAGAACTGCTGCTTCATGATGTTTTCTTGGTTGTAATCTTTTCTTTTTTTTTTTAATTTTATTGTGCTTTTAGGTGAAAAGTTTACAGCGCAAATTAGTTTCTTATTCAAAAATTTAGACACAAATTGTTTTGTGACATTGGTTGCAATCCCCACAATGTGTCAGCACTGGCCCCCTTTCCACCCGGGGTTCCCCGTGTCCATTTGTCCAGTTTTCCTGTCTCTTCCTGCCTTCTCATCTTGCCTTTGGAAAGGAGTTGCCCATTTGATCTAGTATGCTTGATTGAACTAAGAAGCACGTTCCTCACATGTGTTACAATTTGTTTTATAGACCTGTCTAATCTTTGGCTGAAAATCGAGCTTCGGGAGTGGCTTCAGTTCTGAGTTAGCAGGGTGTCCGGGGGCCTTGGTTGTAATCTTTATGGAAACAGATCGCCAGGCCTTTCTTCTGGGGTACAACAGGGTGAGTTTGAACCCCAACCTTTCAGTTAGTATTCTTATGTGCCTGGGGGTGTTTTAGACACTTTGCATACATAGTTTCATTTAATCCTTCACACTACCAACCATAGGTGTCAGTAATATTACCTCCATTTCTCAGATGAAGAAACTGAGGCTCAGAGTGGTTAAATAACTTGCCACATCATTCGACTACTAAGGCTAGAGCTTAGATTGAAACTAGGATATGCATGATTCCAAAGATGGTATAGAGTGTGTGTGTTTGTGTGTGTGTGTGTGTATGTGTGTGTGTGTCTGTCTGAAGCAGGTAAAACGACTTCCTCAATTCTACCTAGTAAATTAGTGCTGGACTCTGAGTTCTGTGAGGGCAGGGAGCATGCCTGTCAAGTTTATTAAGTCCTTGTTGAAAGAATTAAAAAGACAGTAGCTGAAATAGGATTAGAACCCAGGTTTCCTGAATTTGTTTAGTGTTCTGCCTGGTCACCTCACTCTGAGAACTCTTGGTCAGTTCCAAGTTGACCTTGGACATTGGACGACCTCGTCGCCCACACAGACCAGTCAGGACAGAAATCCATTTTCCTAGCACGTGATGTGAGAAATTGCCCAGCCTGGGGACAGAGCAGCAGCGGTGGTGGAGAGACTCAAAGGCCTGCCCAAGGAGCTTTGTTACTTGGTAGGCTTCCATCCAGTAAGAGGGAGACCGTACCACAATTCAATGACTGGTTGATTTGTGGACATGAGGAAATTGACAGAGCTCTGTGGTGATGAAGTGCCCAGCCAGCTAAAACCCAGTAAGTTTCAACGTCTGTTTACAAAAGGCAGCTCTGCTTTTGTTAGCACAGTGATAATAACTTCCATGATAACTTCTGCAGCCACTGTGGTGATTCTAACTGGTAAAGATGATAGATTGCAGGGATTTCATCATTGAATTCTGCCAGGTTAGAGCTCGAATGAGTAACTTCTTTTGGTGCTTACATTCTGATTTTCTAGCAAAATGTTTATTTGCTAGTAGTTCTTTAACTTTATCTCATTAAATAAAGATTAGTGAACTGTCAAAAGCAAGATGAGCCAGGACTAATGTTTTGGGAATAGAAAAAATTGAGTTTACATCTGAAGTCTCGGACTTTTTTTCTTTCTTTTTTGCCTCTCCACTTGCAGAGTAAGTGCAAAAGAAAAGGTGATCCTTGTGCATTTCTGTATTTCTGTATCTCTTGAAAAAGGCTGCTCTGTTTTCAAATACCCACAGCTTTGAACAAATGTTTACGTTCTGCTTAAACACATTTGGACTTTAATGTCTGTGCTGCTGGTTACTAAAACGTTAAATGAAATAGAAAAAAACTGTTTAAATGTAATATTTTAGAATGCTTGACTTCTCTTATCTGCCCCATGAGGCTGGTCGTTGCTGATCTTTGTGTCCCTGTAACCTGGCACAGTATAGACATTCGCCCTGGGTAGTGCAAACGGTTAATGAATGTACTTGACTGCTGACTGAAAGGTTGGAGGTTCAAGTTCACCCAGAGGTACCTTGGGAGAAAGACCTGGTAATCTACTTCTGAAAAATCAGCCATTGAAAACTGGAGTGCAGTTTTACTCTGACACACATGGGGTCTCCACGAGTTGGTGTCAACCTGACAGCAACTGGGGTTTTTGGTTTTAAATGAATGAATGTATCCTTTAGGGTCCATTTCACATGTCCCATCTTCATGACAACCATTCCGTTATTTTAACTGGAATTAATCGCCCACTCCTGGGCACATGTCTTTGAGACACGTATCTTCTCAACCCTGGTATATATTTCCTGGGGGCCTAGTCTGGGTCTGATTTCTCTCTGTATCCTGCCCACCCCCTCCAGAGAACATCACTTTGTACATTCCACTCCCCCGGCACGTTTACTTGCAGACTTACTTCCATGAGCTGAAAACGTATTGGCAACTCCGAGGGAATAGCAGATTAAACAGAAACTTTCAGCGCATAGTTTTACGAAAGGCAAAGGCAGGGAGTGTAATCTGAGTTGTCCAAGGCAACCCGTGCATTCCTGGCTGCTATTTTAGGCCTTTCCCTCTAAACTGATATCCTTCAGGTTTATTTGGTTTAACTGCTGCTCTGGAAGCTTCGTTTCTTTCTGAGCATCAGCATTGTCAGGAAGGCGGCTCCTCCAGGATTCCAGCCGGACAGCTGCACAATAGCTAGCATTTTTCTTTCCTGTACTTGTATTAACAGCAGGTTTGAATCACCCTGCCCTGTTGGTTGTAACATAACCAGGCCTGAAATCGTTTGAGAAACACTTAGGATGCCCAATTTGATCATATTTCCAATGAGAGGGAGGCATTTCCTGGTACCTCTTGTATGTTTGTGTTTGGAGATTCAGTAAGAACATAAAAGACCTCTCTCTTTTGCCCTTCCTATTTCCTGCTGATTAATACAGGAATGGGAGATCCTTCACAGTCAGGAATATCCCATTAACCCACTGCTTCCACCCATTTCCTTGGAAATTCTCTTGGTGGAAGCCTCTCCACTCATACCTTTGCTGCTGGCCACCCCAGTTGGATTTCTCTTCCTGTCAGCTGGGTCTCTGGCCAGCTTTCTTAAGCTGACACCAGACACTGGCAGGGTTTCCCCTTCATACAGAGAGAGTCAGAAATTCTCCAAATTGCAATCCAGTAAAATGTGTAAACACAAGGAGCTCTGCCTGTGTGTGCCCCTGCCCAGCTGCAAGCCAAGTTTCTGCAGCACCTTTCCCTGAGAGAATGAAACTTTGAGGGACAGAGGAGAGGGAGGGAGGCAGGCCCCGCTGTAGGTCCAGATCTGTTCCTAATTCATACAGTGACCTTTGGGCAGTAAGCTCACTTACTGAGTGTCTTAGTCATCTAGTGCTGCTCTAATGGAAATACCACGAGTGGATGGCTTTAACAAAGATAAATTTATTCTCTCACAGTCCAGTAGGCTACAAGTCCAAATTCAGGGTGTCAGCTCCAGGGGAAGGCTTTGTCTTCTCTGGAGGAAGGTCCTTGTGATGCATCAGTCTTCCCTTGGTCTGGGAGCATCTCAGGTCCAAAGGACGCACTCTGCTCCCAGCACCACTTTCTTGGTGGTGTGAGGTTCCCATGTGTCTCTGCTCACTTCTCTCTTTTATATTTCAAAAGAGATTGGATTAAGACACTATCTAATCTTGTAAATCTCATCAGTATAACCTCATCACAGTGATAGAATTTACAACACTAAGGAGATCACGTGTAATCTCATCATCGTGATAGAGTTTACAACACACAAGGAAATCACATCAGATTACACAGTTATACAATACTGGGAATCATGACCCAGCCAGGTTGACAGATATTTTGGGGGGACACAACTGAATCCATGACACTGGGTCTCAGGTCCCTCCTTAAAAGGAGGGATCTCACAGGTTGACCTCAGTGCTTCCTTTCAGGTCAATGTCCCTTCATTGCATGATGGTTACCTGATGGGGTGACCACCTGTACACCTTTCTTATCCCTATGCTCTTCTCACACTATTATTGCATGGTTTCCAGAACCAAATATAACTCTGGATAAAACCTTTTCTTGTCAAAGCCAAAACAAGGATTCAATCCACAGACCCGCCTTTAACCTAGTATCAGCTGCGGACTCCCTGAGGGCGTGGTAAACTGGAGCCAGCTTGTACCAGCTCTCTCCAGCAGGTTTTTAAATTTTCAGGAGTTTTGAAAGCCTGTTAATGACTTGTTGGTAGCTTGAAATAGGCCCTGGGGCGGGGGGAAGGGGGGGGGTTGTTGTTAGGTGCTGTCGAATCGGTTCCCACTCATAGCGACCCTTTTTACAACAGAATGAAACGCTGCCAGGTCCTATGTAACCTTCACAGTCGTTGCTATGCTTGAGCCCATTTTTGCAGCCACTGTGTCAGTCCATCTTATGAAAGGTCTTGCTCTTTTTCGCTGACCCTCTGCTTTACCAAGCATGATATCCGTCTCCAGGGACTGGTCCCTTCTAATAAGTTTAAAACCAAAACTTGTCTGTTTTCTGTTCTTAAAAGTTCTTCAGCTCCCCTGCCATTGGGAATTTCTCCCTGGCCACCTTCTCTTTTGTTTTTAAGATTCCAGCCTCCTACTCTGTTCTTCAGCTGCCCCTCCCCTCTCCCCTGCCGTCTTCCCTTATTTCTTAGGTAGAGCAGTTTATCTCCCCGTTGTTGTTACATTGTCTTCTTCCAGACTAAACCCCCAGAGCCTCATCTTCCACACTTGCAGTGGCCTATCCAAGATATTTCTTAAACAAAGGCAGATCTTCTCCTAAGGGGAGCTCTGGTGCCAGCTGTTAAAACCACATTATTTTTTTTACATTTCTTCATTTCCAAAGCTTGATAGCTGAATGCTTCAGTTAATAATTTATTATAACTGAAAGTCGGTGCACAGCTTTGCTGCCCCAATCCAGTGCATTCATTTTGGTGCACATTTATCGAGCTTTGACTTGTCAGCGAGAGAAATTGATAGCAGATATCTTGCTTTGAATTTGGGGTTTTCTTACCCATGAAACCAAATATCCAGTCTAAAGAAATCCCTGACCAAGATTAATCCACCAGTGGCTTTTCTTTCACCCAAAATTGCAAATCCTGTCTTTCCTGTTCCAAGCCAGGCTTACTAAATTTGAATTCAAAAGATGGCTGGGTGGAGGGGCAGAAACCATCTTGTGACCTGATACCAGTTGATCTCAGTAAAAGGGAGAGGGTGAGGTTCAATCAATCATGTTAAGATTAGCCAATAGTTGATCTATATTTCTCCCTTTTCTTTTCTTTATAAACCTTATTGTACCTAGCTTCCTCAAGCCGTTTGCTTTTTCTGGAATCAAAATAACCTCCCTATATGCATATGGAATAACTGCTCAGAATAAACCTTATGTTCAAATTTTGCTGAGTTTTGATTGTTTTTAACAGACTTTATATTAGCCTAAGGAGCCCTGGTTGCTCAATGGTTAAATGCTCAGCTGCTAACTGAAAGATCAGGCAGTTTGAACCCACCAACTACTCCGCGGAGAAAGATGTGGCAGTTTGTTCCCATAAAGATTTACAGCCTTGGAAACTCTATGGGGCAGTTCTACTCTGTCCTATAAGACTGCTGTGAGTTGGAATCAATTCAGTGGCAGAGGGTTTTTTTGGGTTTTATATTAGCCACTGTGGTTTCAAGGAGCAAAATTGATCCTGGAGCTCACCTGCAGGGGCTTAGTTTTCAGTGCCGGGTGAGGGGGGCCCCCCATCAGAAGTTATCTGATTTTCATTAAGGAGAAAATTACTTTTGTTGAGAAGGGAGAAACTAGTCAAGTGAACCTCTGTGTATTTCCTAAAACCAGTTGCCTTCAAGTCGATTCCAACTCATGGTGACCTCATGTGTGTCAGACTAGAACTGTGCTCCGTAAGCCTTTCAATGGCTGATTTTGGGGATGTTATCACCAGCTCTTTCTTCCGAGGCACCTCTGGGAGTAGACTTGGACAGCCAGCTTTTTAGTTAGCAACTGAGCACATACATTAACTGTCTGTACCACCCAGGGACTCTTGATGCCTCCTTGCCTCTTCCTAGCTTCTAGTGGTTCCTGGCAGTCTTTGGTGTTCCTTGACTTGTAGATGCATGACTCCCATTTCTGCCTCCATCTTCACAGGCTGTATTCCCTCTGTGTCTTGTCTCTTCTCCTCTTTTTATAAGGACACCAGTCATACTGGATTAGGGCCCACCTTACTTCAGTACGACCTCACGTGAACTTAACATCTTCAAAAACCTTATTTCCAGACAAGGTCACATTCACATAGGCTGGAGGACTTAAGCATATCTTTTTAGGGGACACAATTCAACCATTAACCCTGTAACTTAAGACTTTGGTCAAAACACTTAATTATCACTTCTCCTCTCTGACTATTATGAGGGTGTAGACTTATCACCATGGCCTACAAGACCCCTTGTGATCTGGCCTCATTTCTTGCCATTGCTCCGCCTTCGCACTTGAAGAGTCTTCCATACTCAGCAGTTTGCAGTTCCACGCAAGGACCGTATTCTCTCACAGGCCCAGCCTTCGTCAGGTCTGCTCTCTGTTTGAGGTGCTTTCTGCTTTCCTTGTTTCCTCTTTCCAGCAAGTTTCTAACTCATTTTTTACACCATCAAGTTAGACCTTGGTTCCTCCAGAAAGCCTTCCCTGAGCCCTGGAGACTGAGTTTGAGACCCCTTCTTTGAGTTCCCACAGCACCTGTACTTGTTCTCTAGCAGTCTTCATCCTACCCTGACAATCTGGCCTATACTTTGATTAGCTATTGAGCTCCTTGAGATCAGGGACTGAGCCTTACTCTCTTATCTCTTTATTGCCAGACACAAAACTTGGTATACAAAGACCTTAGGTAAATATTTGTTGCTAGAGTGAATAGATGAATGAGGGAATGAGGCATAGAATAGTTATTTACAGCTCAGACACTGGAGCCAGGCAGATGGGAAGCTATCATTTGACACTGGACTAGTTACCTGACTTCTCCACGCCACAGTTTCGTCATCTGTAAAATGGAGATGGAGCATTTTCTACTTCACGGGGTTGTTGTGAGTAATAAATTAGGCAATGTACTTAGCACAGTGCCTTTGACACAAGATACGTTCAATTAATCCTATCTGTTGCTAATGATTGCAATCAAAAAGAGCAAATGATAGGGAAATAAGCTGATATTTTATGTATATGAACCAAAAACAATAGCTTCTAGCATTTAACTGAGAGACAAATTATCCTAATTCCAAATAACATCTAAAGCTGTATCTGTGATTTTCAGTAATGGATATTGATGTTCATTAATGCAGCCTGAAGCATCACATACAGTGTTCAATTAGATCAAGGTTTATTAAGGAAGAGAAGTGGAATAACATACTTTTAAGGAAAAAAAAGTCAATATGTATTAAACATAAAAATTTTTAATGTTGGTGTTAACTGACTGTATTAGTTTCCTGGGCTGCTGTAACAAATTGCCACGTACTGGATAGCTTAAAACACAGAAATTTGTTCTCTTGCAGCTCTGGAGGCTAGAAGTTGGAAATCAAGATGTCAGCAGGGCTGTGGTGCCTCTGAAGGCTCTAGAGAAGAATCTTTTCTTGACTCTTCTTAGCTTCTGGTGGTTGCCAGCAATCCTTGCTATTCCTTGGCTTGTAGCTCGGCATGATTCCAATCTCTGCCTCTGTCATTATACGGCCTTCTTTCCTGTGTGTGTCTCTGTATATCTTTTCCTCTTCTGATAAGGGCACCTTAATCCGATACGATCTCACCTTAACAAATTACATCTGCAAATATCCTATTTCCAGATAAGGTCACATTCTGAAATTCTGGGTGCACATAAATTTTTTGGTGACATTACTCTGGCTTAAACAGAAAGTATCATTAGCTAGAATGTCTCTTTTCAGTTGTTTAAAACGCTTCTAATTAGCATCTTTGCAGTAATCTCTATGTTAGACGCCTGATCTAATGATGTCTGTTTAACCCTCATGTGCATTCACCCAGAATCGAGCAGCATTTATTCTATAACAGGTACTAGGGATAAAAGGATGAATGAAATAGGGCCCTTAGTCTCAAGGAATTGATATTCTCTGAGCATGGATCAGCAAACTTTCTCTGTAGAGAGCCAGATAGTAAATATTTTAGGCTTTGAGGACCGTAGGGTCTCTGTTGCAACTACCAACCCTGCCATTATAGTGAAAAAACAGCCATAGATGATATATAAATGAATGATCATGGCTGTGTTCCAATAAAACTTTATTTACAAAAACAGGTAGTGGGCCAGATTTGGCCTGCAGGCCCTAGTTTTTTGACCCCTGTTCTAGAGGAGATAAGCACTTAGAGTAAGCTAAGTCTGAACTAGGCTAGCAATAAACCTAAGGGGCCAACGCTTATGGAGAACAGAGGATGGGAGATGAGAAGAGGAGGGGTTGGGCCATGACCCTTACCAGCAGATTTGGATTGGGGAAGTGATTGGATTGGTGTTGTGTGAGATGAGGGAGGGCAAATACAGACCAGGGAGGAAACACAAAGCTGCCCTGCCGGTGATGCTGGTGTAACTGAGAGATCAGCTGCACAGGACCTGCACTAACCAGCCCAGATATTCACAAAGCCCTTCCTGTGCTGGGGACCTCTGATAACCAACCCAAACCTGTTGCTGTCGAGTTGATTCCGACTCACAGTGACCCTACAGGACAGGGTAGAACTGCCTCATAGGGTTTCCAGGGAGCGCCTGGTGGATTCGAACTTATGACCTTTTGGTTAGCAGCTGTAGCTCTTAACCACTGTGCCACCACGGTTTCCAAGGGACCTCCAACGGAACAGTCTAAACTCCAAGTCCAAGGCCTTTGGCAATCTCAACCCCTCCTTGAAATTTCTGTGAATTGCTATGGGCTGCTTCTCCTGCCTTCTCTCTGTGAAAGTGTCTCTATTCTACCTAACACCCTGAACACAGAAGCCTACTTCCTTGCTCGTTTCCTAGAGATCTCCACTCACACCAAACATTTGCCTATTTTTTTTACCAGACTTCTGTGAGAGTTTATTTACTGGAGGATGACCCAAGGAAAGAAATGTTGCACGCCAGATATGCCCTACTTTGTTCCATCCAGTTCTTTTCCCTCTTTTTGATGTAACCAAGCAATTCTTTCCCCTAATCTTCAGCAAGACAGTTTCTCCCACATTCAGGTTCCCCTAGCACCTCAGCTTCTGGCCTAAGTGGCTCATCAAGGAATTCTCTTATTAGAGACAGTTCTCCCATTCTAACAGAATTCTGCAGTTCTCTTTACCCTAACGGTGACTTCTCCGAAATGCCTTGCCCCACTCCTGTCATTCCAGGTCCCCTTCACTCCATACCTTTGGTCCCATGGGTCTGTTTAATTTTTATAAAGGAAAATACGGCTAAGGCAGCAGGCTATAGCCTCAGCATCTCCTGCCTCAGCTTTGCCTGCTGTGTGATATCAGGCCAGTGACTAAACCTCCCTGAGCCTGAATTTACTCTTCCATAAAGCTGTTGTATTGTTAGCTGCCATCGGGTCAGCCCCCAAGTCATGGCAACTCCATATGCACAACAGAACAAAACACTGCTCCGTCCTGCGCCATCCTCATGATTGGCAGTGGATTGGCGGTGGGTGATCTGTAGGGTTTTCATTGGCTGCTTTGCAGAAGTAGATCATCAGGCCTCTCTCCCATGTCCATCTAATTCTGGAAGCTCTGCTGAAACCTGTTCAGCATCCTGGCAACACGCAGGCATCCACTGACAGATGAGTTGTGGCTGTGCGTGAGGTGCTTTGGCCGGGAATAGAAAACCCAAGCGTCCTGTATGGAAGGTGAGAACTCTTTTCACTGAACCACTATAGCCACCATCTTTTGTAAAATAGGCGCTGACAATGTGTTGTTGTGAAGATTCAGTAAAATAGCCTGGGATACCGAGTTTAGTCCTAGTCGGTGTGAGTCTGGTGCCCTTGTCTTTTCCTCCCTTCCTTTCCTCCTTTAAGTCTCAAATTGTTGTTATACGCCATCGAGTCGGTTCTGACTCATAGCGACTCTACAACCCTATGGACACAGTAGAACTGCCCCATAGGGTTTCCTAGGCTGTAATCTTTATGGGAGCAGATTGTCAGGTCTTTTCTCCCATGGAAGCGCCAATGGCTTGAACCGCTGACCTTTCGTTAGCAGCCGAATGCTGAACCATTGTGCTACCAGGGCTCCTTAAGTCTCAAATTAGAAGAAAAAATTGCATTTGAGTCTCTGTCACTCATTTTATTTTTTGTTGTTGCAAAATTTGATTCCTGATATAGAAGGTTTTGTCATTTGCCTTGAACTAGTGGTATCTGGATTGACAGCTGGGAGTGACTGTGTCTGTAATTAGTTAGAGTATTATTTGAAACCATCAACTTTGCTTCTGGCTTTTCAGCCGAATTTGGGAAAGAATGAAAGAGTCAAGTGTGCGTGCCAGTGTTTTGCAGCCGGCATTGGGAGGTGACTTGTAAGGATTCTTCGTTGTGGAAATAAATCCAGTACGTGCAGCTGAATGGAGAGGGTATATGCGTGTTGGGTGAGCAGGAAAGAATAACATTCTGATTGAGTTATATGTCCCATTTTTCACTGTGCTTGAATGGAATGGATATGCCCCTGGAATTCCTGGTTGTGACCAGTATCTTGAATGCATTTGGCTGACCAGATTTTACCCTGATCAAGGGGAGAATCTATATATTTTGTCCTCCCGAGTTTGATTTTAATCACTGGGCATGGGTGCCTGGATACTTTATTTCCTTTTAATATTTTTAAAGAATTCAGTTTTAAAAGTTTCATGCAGGGAGCATAAAAAATGCCTTGAATGACTTCCTTGACCCCTGCTTGCCTTTGTGATCCGCAGCTCCATAAGCATACCTCTATCACAACATTTCACACTCTTGTTATTTCTGTGTATGGTCTATCTCACTCACAAGACTTGGGACCCTTTGAGGACATACACCATGTATTCATTGTTGTATCCCCAGCCCCTGGCAAAGTACCTGGAACAAAAGAAGTATTTTAAAAAAAAAGTTGAGGGATGGGATCAGATGGATGAAGAACAAACACCCAATGTTGTGGTTGTTTCAGGATTATGAGGAGAAACATTGCCAAATCTAGTCACTGTACATCTAGAATTCATTATTGAAAATGACAAAACTCCCCTGAACAACTTTTAATAAGCTTAGGCATGTGTAAGTTTGAATTAAAACCTCCAAGCTGGTTCGCGAGCAAGCCTGCTTTCCACATTACATCTCATAGCTGTGCGTGCGGGTGAGAAGCTCCTGAAGTCCTAGTTCACTGTCATTCCTGTGAAGAGCCCTTTGAGTCTTACGGAAACAGAGCCGAAGTTGCCAGGAGTGACTGAGTCATCACTCCAAACAGTGAGAGCTGTGTGTTAACTGGGCCGTCTCCAGCGAGCCTGGTGAGGTGGACGAGTACATGGGCCAGAGCTTGCCTTGCATGGGGCCCTGGCTCAGGGAGGGACCAGGAGGAGCTTGCCAGAAATCTGCAGTCAGCCTGGGTGGGGTCATGGGGAACTAGTTGCAAAACCTGGGTATTTTCAAATGTATGGGGGCTCAGGAGAGTCAGTGCTGTCTTCCTCTAGAGAGCCGGGTCAGAGGGCCTTCTGAATGGCCCTGCTTATGGAAGAAATCAATGCCACCAACATTTGGTACAGCTCTGCCTCACTTTGCACCACGCATCTGTCAGTTTGTCATGCTGTGGTTGCCTGTGTGTTGCTGTGCTGCTGGAAGCTATGCCACCAGTATTTCAAATACCAGCAGGGTCACTCGTCCATGGTGGACAAGTTTCAGCAGAACGTCCAGACTAAGACAGATGAGGAAGAAAGGCCTGGTGATCTACTTCCAAAAATTAGCCAATAAAAACCCTATGGATCACAACAAAATATTGTCCAAGATAGTGCTGGAAGATGAGCCTCCTAGGTTGGGAGGCACTCAGAATACACAGTGGCCGCAACAACGGACTCGAAACCAGTGATTGTGAAGATGGCACAGGCCGGGGCAACGTTTTGTTCTGTTACAGGTAGGGTCGCCATGAGTCAGAGTTGACTCGACAGCAACTAACACCAACATACATTACTTTAGGAAGGCCCAGTATTAGTAAAGGGGAGCGAAAATTAACCTGTATGCAGAGCTTTCTGCAATTTGCAGTATGCTTTCACATCATTACCCTTTGATGCTCACAAGAGGGAGGAAAGCTTTGATCAGCAGCACTATTTAGTAGAGTCCATTGATCAAGATCATAGACTTTTGGTTTCAGATTCTTACTCTTCCACTTACTAGCCATGACCTTGGGCAAATTGTTAACCTCACTGAGCTGTAGTCAGTCCACTTCATAAGATGCCTGTGTGAATTCATGAAATATTTAATTAAAAGAATCGATTAAATGAAATTATTTCAAACACTTAGTAGAGTGCCTGGCACATAGTTGGCCCTCAGTAAGTAGTAGCTGTTGGTGTTTGTTTTATTTTTTTCCTTATGAATATACTGGAGGTCAGATAGACTAGCTCAAGATTTCCATGCTATTAAATTGGACTTGAACTTATCCACAAAGTTCTACAATTGCATAGTTTTAGAAGTGGTTTGAGTAGCATGGAGCAGAAGAAGACAAGGACCTCAGCATTCTTCCCATTTCATCATGATTATCTGATTTTGAAAAGATAGCTTTGTAGAAGACTTACTAGCGTTCATCTAGATAAATACTCTATTTATGAAAACTCAATCTGCCCCAACTTGTCACAGCCTGGTCTGTTCCATAAAACAAAACAGACACCTGGAGGAAATTGCTGCCTGCCTTGGGTGAGTACCCCGATGAGCAGTCTCAAGGGGCATCTTCTACTTCAGCGTAGTTTGTTATTTCAGAAGAAGGATTCTGTTTTTCCATTAAGAAGACAACTGTCAGGTGAAAGGACTCAGGAGTCTGGTAGGGCTGTGTGTGATCAGTTAACATCCTTGAAGCCTGAAATTATTTGATCTATCTGATACCAAGTGTCTGCAGACTTGGCAGAATCAGGACAAATGACTGCTGTTTTTCTTCAGTTCCTGCACATTTGGTATAATACAATCACAGACAGTGAATAATAGTCCAATTCAGCTCTCTGTTTCAGCAGTGATTCCCCTGGAGAAACACAAAGAGCCAGTTCTTTGGTCAGCTTCTGATTTTGACTGGCATAAAAAATAACAGCAGAAAGATGACATGTTGCCAGCATCCTCAATCTTAAAGAACAAAAACTGTACTTAAATGATTGCTAAACTGTTTGACATTCCCATTTTTTAAAAAGAACCTCCTGGAGGGGAAAAATTCCCTTTTTCCTCAGGGAAGGAGTTGAAGGTCAGAGCTTTGCTGTAGAGTCTCTAGAAGCTGTTGACAGAAGACTCCATGAAAGTACTGTGTCTCCTACCAGGAGAAGAGCACATACTTCAAGAGTCCAGCTGATTGTTCCTTTTCAAGGCTGAAGTGTGTGGACTTTGAAACAAGGTTGCCCGGCTCTAATCCGTTTGATCTTGTGTAATTTACTAAACCCCTGGGCAATGGAATAGTAATTACCTACCTCACTGGATTGTTGTGCTCAGCACAGTATGTGGCACAAAATGTATGCTCCATAAATGCTGGCTGCTATTGTTATTAATATATAATGTTATTGATATTGCTATTAAGGAGTTCTAGTGACACAGCGATTAAGTGCTCGCTGCTAATGGAAAGGTTGGCAGTGCGAACCCACCCAGCATCTCCTCCGGAGAAGGACCTGGTGATCTGTTCCAATAAACATTACAACGTAGAAAACCCTATGGGGCAGTTCTACTCTGTCACATGGGGTTGCTATGAGTTAAAATCAACTCGACGGAATCTAACAACAACAATATTGTTATTGATTTTTTTTTTTTTAAAGTAGTATTGTGTTTTTAGTGAATGTTGACACAGAAGTTTAGGTTCCCATTCAACAATGTCTGCACAGGTTGCTCAGTGCTGTTGGTTATGTTCTTCACAGTGTGTGAACGTTCTGAATAACATTCTTATTATTTCCATTCTGATTGTTTATTTCCATTAATCTAGTTTCCCTGTCCCCTTACATTCTTATCTATGTTTTAAGGTAATGTTGTCTTTTTTTTTTTTGCTATGGAACTCTTTCGTCAAATAAAATCTTACATATAAAAAGAGCTGTTCTGGTAGGAGTAGAGCAAAGAAAATATAAAAAACAGGTTGGTTCGACTCCCCTGTTGAGTGAATACAGGTTCATTCCTGTATTAAAACAGCACACGATCATGTCAGTTTTCATGGCAGCCCTGTCCCAGTTGGGGGTGAGCCTATCTGCTGATAGATGTCTTTTTAAGCATACTGCTGTCCAAACATGACGCCTTCCTATTTTCATTTAGTTTTGGGGCTCTAGTGCAGAGGCTTACATTCTCACTTTTAAATTTTATCTCACTAAATTGAACTGCTTAATTTATGGTCTGTTGAAACCCGTTTGGAATAAAAGGGAGCAGGTACTCGTTGTTGTTGTTGTTGTTGTTGTTGTTGTTAGGTGCCATTGAATCAGTTTTGACTCATTGCAACCCTATGTACAACAGAACAAAACGTTGCCTGATCTTGTGCCATCCTCACAATTGTAGCTATATTTAAGCCCATTGTTGCAGCCACTGTGTGAAAATCCATGTTGTTGAGGGTCTTACCGTTTTTCCCTGACCCTCTGCTAAGCATGACATCCTTCTCCAGGAGCCTTGGTGGCACAATGGTTAAAGCACTCGGCTGCTAACCAAAAGGTCAGCAGTTCAAAACCACTAGCCACTCCATGGGAGAAAGCGTTGGGGTCTGCTTCTATAAAGATTACAGCCTTGGAAACCCTATGGGGGCAGTTCTACTTTGACTTACAGGGTCGCTCTGAGTTGGAATCGACTCAGTGGCAACAGGAGGTATCCATTAAGGATTTTTAATGCTCAGAATGTACAAGATGCATATCATGAAAGCATTTCATACTCCATTAGGATATAATTTCATAGGGAAATTCTCTTCTTCCTTCTACCTTTCCTAGCTCTCTGGTTTGTGATTGTTAACATGTTGGAAAACTTTCTTATCTTATTAGCGTTGTGGCCCATTTTCTGCCCTCGTCTTTGTTAGGACAGTGTTTACCAAAATGCATGCCATAATAGGCTGTTTCCTTGGCTATCTCATAAAGTCAGTTCTGTAGTAAAAATACATTTAGCAATCATACCATCTCATTATTCTCCTTTTGGATATTCCCAGTGCATGTAAGCGTATTAAATACTCTGAGAAGTCCTGCAAGCAAGAAACTTGTTTAGCTGCTGTTAAGCCCTGAGTTTTCCAAACTTACCTGATCATGCAGCCACTTCTCTTTGTCACTGCCTGTTTGTATTGTTCATTGGAAAGTATTTGGATTAAGCACTGGTTTGGAGTCTCCTATTTGGGGCACCCATCCTGTTTGGGGTGCTTCAAGAGAAAGCAGGAAGACTGGGCTGGTGTACTGGCAGAGGGGGCCTGCAAAAATTCCTTAACTAACTCCATCTTAGAGGGATGTATTTATGATAGTGTACAATCTTTTCCTTCTGCCAAAGAGCTGTTAGCTGTGGATAATGACCTCCTGAAAGAAAGGGATTTGCCCCCTGTAAAGTGTTTATAATTGCTCTGTGAAATTTGATACACCCTTGAAAAAACAGAGAAGGTTTTCTATGGCCAATTTTGCACTTTCGTATAGCCATATATGGTACAAGACAGAGAAATGGCCTGACCGATTAAAACAGAAGTTTTCTCCTGAAACGTGTTGCTTGGGACTTTGAGCAAATAAGTTCAAGAGAGAATAAGAGGGTGTTTTGAAGATGATAGGGCTTCGAGAAATGGGAGATAAAGAATAGGAACGTCTTTTATTTTAAAGGTTATCTGTCTTCAGAAGGAGCCCTGGTGGTGTAGTGGTTAAGAGCGCAGCTGCTGACCGAAAGGTTGGCAGTTTGACTCTACCAGCTGCTCCTTGGAAACCCTGTAGGGCAGTTCTACTGTGTCCTGTAGGGTCGCTGTGAGTTGGAATCTACTCGAAGGCAGTGGATTTGTTCTTTTGTGGGTTTTTCTTTTTTTCTTTTTTTGGTTTATCTTTCTTCAAATGTCAGCAGTCAAATGATTTGTCTCCTTATCCAGCTGAGTGGGAGGATTTAAAAAATATGTGTAGTATACCTTTTGTTGTAAAGAGTATTTTTGTGTGTGTGAGACAGAAATTATAAGAGTTTATTCTTTTAAAATGTTATTACAAGGTCAGACATAAGCCCAATTGTATACTACTATTTTTAGCAATTTAACCTTTGTGTAGCTTTACCAGTTCTTTATGACCTTAAGGGGGATTTGAACACTTATGGAACTATTTGGAGGAAATATAGTGAAAACTATGTAAGAAAGCGGTATTTGTTTTTCTTTTACTGCTTTTTAACTACCAGCAGAGAAACAAATTACCTCATTACCCATAGTTTCACTTAGTTTTATCCAAAGTCAGCCACCAAAGAAAAAGAATTACCTTGTTTTATGTTAAAAAGAAACATAACTGCAACTACTCCAGCTGTTGAGAGCCTCTTCTTCCTCTTCTCTTCCTCTGGGTGAACAAGTCATTGAGGAAAACCTGGGAACTCCGAGGCTCACGCAGAACAGAGAAAGCTTCCTGCTTTTAGACTCTGCACACTTATTTTAGGTCACATCATCAAAAGAGCATTTGTATATGACATTTTAAGTCACCTGTTACAGCAAAATTTCTACCATACATAGTGTCCTGGTTTCCTAGGGTGGCCATAACAAGATGCCACAAAATGGGTGGCTTTAAAGAACAGAATTTTATTGTCTCACAGTTCTGGAGGCTGGAAGTCCAAATTCATGGTATCAGCTGTGTTGGTTCCTTCTGAGGGCTTTGAGAGAGGAACTATTCCATGCCTGTCTCCTAGTTTCTGGTGGCCACCGGCAATCATGGCATTCCTTGCCTTGTAGATGGACCCTCACAGTCTGTCCTTCCTCCTGTGTGACTGTTTCCCTGTCTGTCCTTCTCTTTAATAAGAAGTCATTCAGAAGGGATTAGGATTAGAACCCACTCTACTCTGGTATGACTTTGTTAATTTAACTAATAACATCTGCAAATAAAAGCCCCCATTTCCTCAAACAAGATCACATTCACCAGTGGAGGGGTTAGGACTTCAACATATCTTCTTTGCAGGGGAGGCACAATTCAATCCATAATGCATAGAGTAAAAAAAAGAAAAAATCCTTAAAAGTGTCACCAAAGCCATCTAAAATACAACTATTGGTCTCTGCTCATCAGGAGCAAAAGAGAAAGAAGGAAACCAAAGTCTCGGACAAGAAACTAGTCTACAGGGCTAATATCCTACACGAGCCACAGCCTCATCTACCCTGAAACCGGAAGAACTAGATGGTGCCCAGCTACCACTACTGACCATTCTGATTAGGGACACAATAGATAGAATGGGAGAAGAACGTGGAACAGAAATCAAATTCTTAAAAAGTTCAGACTTACCAGACTGCTTTAGACCAGAGGACTCCCTGAGACTGTCACCCTGAGGTACTCTTTAAACCTTGAACAAAACTATCCCCTGAGGTCACCTTTTAGCAAAATAACAGATTGGCACACAAAATAAAGGGTATTACCTGTTAGTATGGTGCTCCATTAAAAAACCATCTGTATGAGACCAAAAGGTCAACAGTTACTTTAAAGCAAAGATGAGATGGTAAGTGGGCTGGGAAACTAGAGCCCTCGAAACTGAACAACCAGAACATAATGAAAGAAACTGTTGAGATACTGTAAAAAAAATGTAACTAATGTCACTGAACAATTTGTGTAGAAATTGTCAAATGGGAACCTAATTTGATGTGTAAACTTTCAATGAAAAAACAATAAAATAATTATTAAAAAAAAAAAAACAAAAAAACACATACAAGATTTTCAGCCCTTTGGGTTCACTGAGCTTTTGAGAGAAGAACTCACATGATTAACCTGGAGGGAAAAGCTAGGCATACCGTATAGTTTTGAGACATGTGGAGGGATCCAGTGTGTCATTATTTTTTGGTTTTTCCCGGAATCATTTTCTGATGTTCTAGTCATTGCATCAGCCAGAGGTCCTGACCTCAGGGAACTGACATTCTTGTTTTAAGTAAGCTAAGGCAAGTGCAACCAGTAACCACATTGCAACGTAGCAAGGGTTCAGGGACCCTGCATAGGCCCAGTCAGATCCTTTTGGCTGCTTAGATGACTCCAATTTGGGGATTCTGAAAGGTTTCCTAGAAGAAATTGTGAGAGAGGTAGATGGGAGCTAAGGCTGGATATGGATATGAGACAGTGATGGGGGCAGTGGGGCATCTCAGTCAAAGGGAAAAAATTGAGCCAAGAGTTGGTGATGGACAATTCAAAGGGAAAGCAAGGGGTGTATTTCACCTACCTGCTAGAATTTATTGAAAAAGATATCTATTCCTTTGGAGCAGAAGTTGTTTTTACAAGATAGAATAAAATAATACCAATAATGTAATATTTAAAATAATGTAATTTCCTGTGATTCGTTAACTGTCAAACTAACAGAGAAACCTTTCTTTTTTTTTAGTATTTGTTTATAAAGATTTCCATCATCTTTCTTGTAGCTTGGCCCTTCTAAGAACCTATGGGATTCCCTGGGTAGCATAAACTATTAATGCACTCAGCTGCTAACTGAAAGGTTCTAGGTTTAAGTCCACCCACAGGTGCCTCAGAAGAAAGCCCTGGAGATCGACTTTCAAAAAACTCAGCCATTGAAAACCCTGTGGAGCACAGTTCTATTCTAACACACACGGAGTCACCATGAGTCAGAATCAACTCAATGGCAATTCGTTTGGTAATGGAATTGTAGACACAGTAAGGTCCTTGGAGCATATTGGTCTACCAAAACCCAGCTCCCTTGGGCTCCATGCTCCCCTATGTTTCCCCCTTTATGCACCTACATCGATCCTCTCTAAGAAGGAGTTGGAGGGAAAACTGTTTTTTAGCCTGTGGCCATAATATTAGATATTGATTACAACAGTGCTGAGGAGGATCCTCAAGGCCGCTCAAGTTGTCTTGCAGAACCATTAAGTGGATCAAGTCAGGTCTGAGTGCCCCTCTGTGGTCTGGCAGCTAACAGGGTTGTAAAGAGATTGACCCAGAGAATTTTGAAAACCATCTTCAGACTGTGTGACTCGACCCTATGCACTTAAAAGAAAAAAACTGGTTTCAATTATCCCAACAAATTCGAATGCTCAAGATTGACAGCTTGACAAATTATAGGAAATTGCAAGCATTTTCCCAGGCCCAAATTATCAGGCCTGTTCCCTGTAGACTTTGGAGAGGATTTAAGCCGGAAACCTCCCTGGGGCAGGTTTAAAGTCACAGTAGTGGCGACAGGAGCTGGGAGCAGCCGGCCTAGGACCTCTCCCTGAGTGTCGTTTGGCATTGGGACCAGACCACCAACATTTCCCTAACTGAAAAGCTGGGGAGAGCAGAGACCTGGAGCCAACATTCACCTTCACTGAGGGAGAGGAAGAAATGCTTATTTATCTGCCTTAGACAGTATTTTCATTTAGAAAGTGTATTGGTTACTGTCAGGGCTGGTTGCCAGAAAAACCAAACTTTTTCCCTCCCCACAGGATTAAGGATTAATGCTCTTCCCAAACCTTTTTATAGAAAATAAATTTTTTTTTCTTTTCTTCAAAGGCATCCTGTCTGCAATTTTCAAATGAAACTTTTCCTTCTTGCTGGTGGGTTGTCAGTTGATGGCGGGTGAATCTTGTAAACTGGTCTTTTAGAACCAAAATGTTCAGACTGCAGATCATAGTCCATTAATGGATCATAAAATTTGTTTAGGGAGTCTGTGATCTGCATTGTAGAACTGTGCTCCATAGGGTTTTCAGTGGTTGATTTTTCTGAAGGAGATTGCCAGACTTTTCTTCCGAGGTGCCTCCGGGTAGACTCAGACCTCTAAGCTTTCAGTTAGTAGCCAAGCATGTTAACCATTGACACCATTCAGGGACTCCAAAAATCGACTGGAGTAGAATATATCAGAGCTTATTGCACATAGCAAAAGTGTGTCTTGATTTTTTTTCAGCTTTACAAATAGATACCTGGATGTTTGTTGGGTTGTCATGTAATATGTAATTTTTACGGTGATTAGTGGTCCAAACAATGTTAAAACTATTATTTTTTTAATCATCTTTGACTAAGCAAGGCCAGGTTATCTTGCCAGATTTGACCATTCTCAACCAGATATCATGAGGTAAACAAATACACCTAAATAAGTAAAGCTCTAAAAAGTAGCCATTTTAGATTAGTCTAGAATTCAGTCCTTATGTGGGTGTCCTGGTTTGATTTCTATTCTATTACATTTTCCAAAAGAATAGATTTGGTATAAAATTGGTTATTTTTTGATTTAATGTAATAGTGTGCCACCAATTTCATTCTTTCACTAACCTTTTTCATTTTTGCCAAACCACCGAGCCACCTGTGTTTCTTTTTTTCCTTAAGTCAACTTAAATTTTAAATACTACATTATCCATGAACTTATGAATTTAAATATGGACTAGTTGTCTTTCTTCTAATGCACAATAAAATAAATATGTAACTTTTAACATATAAAAGTATTCATCCCCATCCGTGTGCCATCCAAAATAATCTCATCTGTTTCAGTGGCCCATATACCACTGTTTCGGGAATGCTGGTGTTGAGAACATTCTTTTATGAATTTGTCCTTTCTCCTCCTTAGATTCCTTTGCTCTAACCAAGGTTCATATATCCATGAGAAGAGAAACAAGAACTGATAGTTATTAGGGAGAGAAGTTGCTCTTTAATTTTAAAGAACTCACCCCACTTTCCCTCCCTGAGACTTGTTTTCATAGATACTAGCATTTCTGAATTCACAGGCATCTTTGCCAAGGTTGCCTATACCTTGATCTAGCCAATTCTCTCCATCTGTTAGTAAACACCATCTTAGGAGAACTGTGAAGGGTGGAATGTTTGAAGACAAAGAACCACCCATATGTCATGGCACAGAATGGTGATAGGGCGTAGTAAGTGAGGGCTCTGCTCTTGGAGCCCAGTGGGCCAAGCATTGGCCAGATCCCAGGCTCATAAGGCCTCCTGGAGGCTTGCTGAGACTTGAATGGAAACAGAGTTGAAAGGATTTTAGATAAATAGTCCATCCTCCTTTTTACAGTTGAGGCGACTGAGACACTGTGGGGCAAAATGACATGTATAGGATCACAACATTAGCTTGAGATTTGGCCTACCTACTTTCCCACACATCTGCAGTTTATCTATCTCAGAAGGCTGATATGGAAAGTCTCATGCTAGGAATCACAGAGCTCCAGCATTAGAAACATCTGCTTTCCAAAGAAAGAGAACAGGCCCCAAACAGCCGCTTCAGTCAAGATCTGAGATCACTGGTGTGATACCCTAGAAATGATGGATTTTGAGTCAAGTTGACCTGGACAAGACCAGCTCATGACCTGAAGACCCCGTCACCACTGTGGCGATTTCTGGCCATGTCATGAGCACCAAATATTTATGATCTGATTCTCAGATGCCCTGGTGCCCTCTAGCCCTACTCAGAAGACTTCTGCTCTTAGAAAACAAATTTAGAATCATCTTGAAGTGCTACCTTTTTTAGCTGTAATAATATAATGAGTGGCCTTGAAATGTCCCCATGATTTCATAACCAGGGGAGCCCAGGCCAAATGCCAAGTGGAAATTCTGAAGCTCTGAGTCCTGATCCTGTTTTTTTCCTGCATTTAGGCTGAAAGATTTTACTATAACCATAATGAATTATCACAAATCCTGTGTCTCCGTTCCCTTAAATGTGACCTGTAAATGTCAAAGCCTCCAACCAACAATTCAGAAACTATTCACTGAGTATTTCCTATGTTTTGGCAGGTGTTAGGAGACAAAGATGAATTGGGGGCGGGGTGGGGGTGATTCTGCCCTGGAGGGATTTACACTTGAGCAGAATAACAAACTGACCCATAGCAAAAGTTGTTGTTAGGTGCCATCCAGTCGGTTCCAACTCATAGCGACCCTATGTACAACAGAACAAAACACTGCCTGGTCCTGTGTCATCTGCACAATCCTTGTTATGCTTGAGCCCATTGTTGCAGCCACTGTGTCATAGCAGAAGTACTACATGATAACTCAGGAGTCACCTCCTCCAGATCTGAGCCCACGTAAGGGGAAAGGCAGTTTCCCTAAGAGAAGTGGAACCTCAGGGATTAGAGGGTCACTATTATTTCAACTGTAGAAGTCTTGGGGGTGCAGTGGTTAAGCGCTTGGCTGCTAACTGAAGGATCGGCAGTTCGAACCTACCAGTCGCTCCTCAGGAGAAAGATGTAGCAGTCTGCTTCCGCAAAGATTTACAGCCTTGGAAATCCTGTGGGGCGGTTCTACCCTGTCCTGTAGTGTCCCTGTGAGTCAGGATCGCCTAGACAGCAACGAGTATTGCTGCAGTCAGAGAACATCTCCGTGGTATATGCTGCTACTTTTCAAATGGCTGGATTGATTTGTGCCCCACTGTGGATATCACTGGGTGGTGCAAATGGTTAACACACTCAGGTGCTAACCAAAAAGGCATCCAGAGGCACCTCAGAAGAAAGGCCTGGTGATCTGCTTCCAAAAAAGTAGTCACTGAAAACCCTATGGAGCACAGTTCTACTGTGACACACATGGGGTCGCCACGAGTCAAAACTGACTCAATGGCAGCCGGTCCTGCTAGTGGATGTCATGAATATAACTAAGCTAGTAGAAAATGTGATTTCCTGAAAAGATGTCGTTTAAGTGGCCGCTGTTTAAATTTGTTTTAAACAAAGGAGGTAGCTATGATGCAGTCTCAAAGAGCACTGGGTGAGGAGACCTGGGTTCAAATCCCAGATCTCTCCATTTCTAGCTGGGTGATGTACAGTTAGTCATTAACTTATCTGAGCCTGAGTTCCCTCACTTGTAGAAAGGGGCAGTAACCCTCTCTTCACAATGTGCCGAGCACTGTGCCTCCTGATGCCCCGAAGACCCTCGGTACGCAGCGTCCAGCCTGTGGAGACCTTCTGCAAGTCGGGCAGTGTGGGTGGGTTCCAAAAGCCAGATCCTGTTTCCAAACCAGTCTCTGACTCTCCCCAGGAAAAGATCCAACAATGCCCCGTGCGTTCTGTTAGGGAGGATTGTCAAACACCCTCCCCTTCCAAACCCAAATCCCCAGTAAGTCAGGAAGATGTATGTGTTTTAAAACATTGGGAGGTCTGCTTTGGATCACCCCAGAGCTGTGGCTTCCCAAGCAGTCCGGAGCAGAGGAGAACGAAGGAAAGCAGCTCATCTGTGGTGAGGCGCTCCCAGCACCGTCTTGGTGCCCCACACAGGGGCTGCCTTCTCTTGGTTTCAGCGGCCGTTGACTTTTAAATCATAAAAAGCCGCTCTATATACAGTTTACTCTGTTGCTAGAAGGCAGCGGAACATAGGTATTAAAAAAAGAGAGAGGGAGAGAGAGAACAGAAGAAGCATCCGTTAATCCCGGCAGGCTTCTGGGCACTGGAGCAGTTGTGGATGACAAAAGTTAATTAGAAACATGAGCAGCTTAACCAAAAACACTTGTGACAATTGGAAGGGCCGCCTCTCCGGTTGGAGAGTTTTTCCTGGGGAATCATTGTGGGAGAAAGTGGCTGCCACTAGGTAAGTAATGTCATTGTGACTTTGCAGACATGAGGCATGCTCCTGGGGCACTGAAGTGCCACATCCTGTCTGTTGGGCACACCAGGCATGGGGGCACGGGCATGGCTCAGCTGTGACGTGTCTTCCCTGCCACTTTCTGGATTGAGCTCCCCTGACTTGGGAGGTAGGGCGGTGTCGTTCAGAGTGCCGTCCAAAGAAGGGGGCTGCTGTTTTGTTCCTGGGATACTGGTCGGCCTTGGTGGTGAAGTCCAGTTTGGAACTCATTATTCCCAGAGTAATTCTGGAAATATTTTGAGACTTTTCTGAGAAAAGAATGAGGCCAGGGAAACACTCCCTGAGCACCAAGGGGAAGCCTTGACTTTCAGATAACCTATGTGTTTCCTTGCCTACAGTGAAGCCATGTGCACGGATTATACTCTAAAACAGAAAAAGTTTTTTTTTTTTTTTTGAGTCTAGCCTGAATCATGTTTGTAACTCTTTTAAAGTGCTAATATAGGTAAAATATATGTTTGATAGGACTTACCAACTTCTGTGGGTAATTATTCTTCTTGGAAAATTATACTTGGTTTCTCCTCTTTTTCTGTTTTCTTGTTTTAATGTCTCTGCTGTATGGTTTCCTTAGAGTTGGATAATTCTTGGTTCTTTTTCATAACTGGGAACCAGGGCTGTGGATTGAATAATTCAAAACAGTAGATGTTTCCTACATCTTACTGGGCTTTGAGCCGTGCAGCGGCGGTACAGGGGTTTCTTTGTTTATTTGCATTTCCATAGATTGACATTCTTAATTGTGCTTGGGCATGTTAGTGTTAACATCAGCATGCATTTGTACAACACACACTAGGATATGGTGGGGTGTGTGTGAGTGGTGTATGATGATAGCAAAGAAAGTCAAGCTAGGGTTTAAAATGTAACCAGGGGTAAGCCACAAAGCGGGTAATGAACGATAACAGCATTTGGGTTGGGAAGACGGGCTCTTTAGTCGTGGGTAGGAGTACCTTCCTGCGTCTTCAGTGCGGGTCCACAGATGTGTTTCAGGTTTCCCTCTCTTCCCGGTCTCTGCAGAGCCATTGGAAAGCCCAGCCTCCTCCCACCCCGGAATGAGCAAGAATGCACCTGCTGCTCTGGACAGCAGCGGCAGCTCCAGCCCCGCTAACTGCAGTGCCTCCTCGGCCATTCCCCAGCCCGGTGCGGCCTCCAAGCCCTGGCGCAGCAAGTCTCTCAGCGTGAAGCACAGTGCCACGTCCTCCATGCTCTCCATCAAGCAGCCCACGCCTGAGGCCCCTAGGCCCACCTCCGAAGCCATCAAGCCTGCCCCCAACAATCAGAAGTCCATGCTGGAAAAGCTAAAACTCTTCAACAGTAAAGGGGGCTCCAAGGCAGGTGAGGGCCCAGGGTCCCGGGACACGAGCTGCGAGCGGCTGGAGATCCTCCCCAGCTTTGAAGAGAGCGAGGAGATGGAAGCTGCTGGCCGTGCCCTCCCCACTGTGGGCCCAGCGTCCAACAGCCCCAAGATCGCTCTCAAGGGGATTGCCCAGAGGACTTTCAGCCGGGCACTGACGAACAAGAAGAGTTCCCCAAAAGGCAACGACAAAGACAAGGAGAAACAACAGCGGGAGAAGGAAAAGGAGAAAAGCAAGGACCTCATCAAGAGAGCCTCTGTGACAGAGAGGCCGGACCTCAAAGAGGAGCCAAAAGAAGACCCCAGCGGAGCAGCAGTGACTGAGATGCCAAAAAAGTCCTCCAAGATTGCCAGCTTCATCCCCAAAGGGGGGAAGCTCAGCAGTGCCAAGAAGGAGGCCACAGCCCCTTCCCACAGTGGAATACCAAAACCAGGAATGAAGAGCATGCCTGGGAAATCCCCAAGTGCCCCCGCACCTTCCAAGGAAGGGGAGCGGAGTCGGAGTGGGAAGCCGAGCTCAGGGCTTCCCCAGCAGAAGCCCCAGCTAGATGGCAGACACTCCAGTTCCTCTTCCAGCCTCGCTTCCTCAGAAGGAAAAGGCCCAGGAGGGACCACCCTGAACCACAGCATCAGCAGCCAGACCATCACTGGGTCCGTGGGGACCACTCAGACCACGGGAAGCAATACCGTCAGTGTTCAGCTACCTCAGCCCCAGCAGCAATACAACCATCCCAACACTGCCACGGTTGCACCTTTCCTGTACAGGTAGGAGTGGCCACTATCCTGCCCTTCTTGGGTCACTGAGGAAAAGAGCCTTTCTGGTGGATTCTAGGTACTTTGAGGGACGCAGAGATCAGGACTGCCCTGCAGGAACATTTAAACAAATAACTAAGGTACCATGTGATAAGCGACTAGTAGAAGTATTCACAGTATGCTTGAGGAAAGAATTAATACAGCATTGGTTGGGAGAGGGTTAGAGAAAGCTAAAGGGAGGGAGGAAAATTTGGGCTGACCCAGGATGAGTGGGAGTTCACCAGGCCCTTGGGGACGGGAGGGCATTTCAGCAGCATGGAGGCCTGAATGTGTAGAGTGTTTGTCATCACCCACCAGGCCCTAACCTCAGTCCTAATACATCCTAAATGTATTTTTTTTTTTAAATTGCTGAATAACTGAGACTTTTTCTCATAGAAGTATTTGCCTTAAACTTCAGATCTTCACAGTATTTTTTTGTTGTTGTTGTTTTTGGTGTTTTCTTTTTTCTTTTTTCCCATACAAAAATTTATACATATATTGTTATGTGCCCCTAATTGCTTTCTCCATACTGTGATAGCACACTCCTCCTTTCCACCCCTGATTCCCCATGTCCATTCAACCAGCTCCTAACGCTCTCTGCCTTCCCACCTCACCTCCGAATAGAAGCTGCCCATTTAGTCTCTCGTATCTACTTGAGCTAAGAGGCACACTCCTCATGAGTATCACTTCACGTTCCACAGTCCAGTCCAAGCCCTGCCTGAAGAGTTGGCCTCAGAAATTGTTTTACTTCTGAGCTGATAGAGAATCTAGGGGCCATGCTTTCCGGGGTTCCTCCAGCCTCAGTCAGACCATTAAGTCTGGTCTTCTTACTAGAATTTGAGTTCTGCACCCCACCTTTCTCCTGCTCCATCAAGGACTCTCTGTTGTGTTCCTTGTCAGGGCGGTCATTGGTGGTAGCCGGGCACCATCTAGTTCTTCTGGTCTCAGGCTGATGAAGTCTCTGGTTTATGTGGCCCTTTCTGTCTCTTGGGCTAATACTTTCCTTGTGTCTTTGGTGTTATTCATTCTCCTTTACTCCAGGTGGTTGGGACCAATTGATGCATCTTAGACGGCTGCTTGCAAGCTTTTAAGACCCCAGACGCCACTCACCAAAGTAGGATGCAGAACATTTTCTTAATAAGCTTTGTTATGCAAGTTGACCTAGATGTCCCCTGATAGCATAGTCCCCAGACCCCTACCACTGCTACTCTGTCCCTCAAAGTGTTTGATTGTATTCAGAAACTTCTTAGTTTTGGTTTAGTCCAGTTGTGCTGACTTCCCTTGTAGTATGTCTTTCCCCTCACCTAAGACAATTCTTATCTACTATCTGGTTAGTAAATAACCCCACCCTCCCTCCCCACCCTCATAACCATCAAAGAATGTTTTGTTCTGTTCACACAGTTCCTTACCACATCACACATATTACTAAGTATTTTTTTTTAGCCCCTGCTGGATGCTGGGGGTTTCTGGCCGGAGGAAGAATGGTGGAAAAGGGTATGGTGATGGAAGGGATCAATTCTAGAAGAACAAAAGAACCCATGTTATAATGAGGAGACAAGCCTGGATGTATGTGTCTGAGTCCGTCCTTCTGTCCTTCATCCATCCCACTCTCTCCATCTCTCAGTCTTTCTGATGTGCCAATCTGTGGGACCACAGGAAGCCACTGGAGCCGGGTGCTGCTCTGTGTGGTTCTGGCCTGTGAGGTCCTCTAGGAGCTCAGCATGCATCACACACCTTTGTTGAAGGACATGGGCTCTGGGTGCTACCATATGTCAAAGGTCAGGTTCTGGGTTAGATAGGCACAGCGATACACATGGATAAGTCCAACCCAGAAAGACAAAGCTGGCCTCGCACTGCTCTTGAGGGAGTCCCAGTGTGTTTGTTCATAGTGCTGTACTTGATCCTGTGCTGGAGACATGGAGTGCATTTGACCACACTGCACACTTGAGTGATAACTAATACCTCTAGATAGCAGAAGGGGGCTAATGATTGTCACGTGCGTTTTGTAACTGTCACCTGAAATACATACACACACACACTCAACTGTCCACATGCATGCATATACCCATAGGTAGGGACATACATCAACAGTCACATATATGTGTGGACACAAATACACATTCACATATAACATGCAAGTATACATGTAAGCATACGTGTATTTGCATACCTGTTCATTTGCATAGGCTCACGCCCACACTTTCAGTTACCTATATTTGTATGATTCCCCAAAGGCTGAGATATTCCCTATCTCTTTGCTTGAGTTGTGTTCTAGTAGGTTCCATCACAGTTGGTCCCAATAGCAGGTGAGAAGACTGGCTTGAGAGATCTGTAAAGCTAGCCAGCGTCCAGCCAGTGAGGGAATGTCAGGATTTGCCTAGCCCCCGCTTCCTTTCCTTCTCACCCTCCCCTTCAGCGAGGGCCACACCTGAACTCTTTAACTGGGAGTTGGTCATCTTTTTATTAAATCAAGTCATCAGCTAACCATCCTGAAGAGGGTGCCAAGGCTGAGAGGATGACTCAGCCCTTCCACACACTGCTGTTAATATGTTTGTTCCCTGAAGCATGGAGGTGGCTGATTGCTCCCCATGAAATTTTTATCATTCCGGTAACATTGATTGGCTGCAGGTAATACATATTCAGGCTACAAATCACAGACTCTAGATTTGCATTTTCCAAATTAAAAGCTATGACAGCCTTTGGTCACCATCAATCCCTCCCCCCCCATTTTTTTTCTTTCACTGTAATTATTGGAAAGATTGTGAAACATTTAACCTCCTTCTTCTTCTTGTTCTTTTTTTTTTTTTAATTTCAAGTTTTTCCAAGAGTGGAATAACCATTAATGATAAAGAGTGACTGTCCAACAAACAAGAGGAAGGGGAAATCATCTCAGATGTGTATCTGTTAAACCCCTTCTTAATGTCAGTGCTCATCCTGTGCCCTGCCCCTGTGGGCCCTCTCAGGTGTCTTTCCTCTGTAAATGAGCCAGGGAAGAGAGGCTGGAGAGGAGAGCACCGGGACAGGAGTTGGGATTCCTGGGCTGTGTCCTTTATGAGCTCGTGACTCCCTGTGTGCTCATGGGCACTGGCTGCAGGAACAGCTACTGAGCATGCACCAATGTGTGTGGAGACTCAGCTAAGGGCCTTCCGTGCCTCAGCTCAGTTAATCCTTCTAACAACTCCACAAGCTAGCTACTTTTCTCTTAATCTCCATTTTATAAATGAGGAAACTGAAGTTAAGGTCCATTTTTCAGAGTTCAGGTTCTTGACAAACACTTTCTTCATAGGTAATAACTTACTCTAAGTCACAAGACCTATGTCTTAGTCATCTAGTGCTGCTATAACAAATACCACAAATGGATAGCTTTAACAAAGAGAAGTTTATTTCCTCACTGTAAAGTAGGCTAAAAGTGCAAATTCAGGTGTCAGCTGCAGGGGAAGGCTTTCTCTCTCTCTCTCAGCTCTGGAGGAAGGTCGTTGTTGTTATCAATCTTCCCCCAGACTAGGGGCTTCCCTGCGTGGGAACCCCAGTCCAAAGGACACACTGTGCTCCAGGTACTTCTTTCTTGGTGGTATGAGGTCCCCAACTCTCTGCTTGCTTCTCTTTCCTTTCATCTCTTGTAAGATAAACGGTGGTGCAGGCCACACCCCAGGGAAACTCCCTTTACATTGGATCAGGGATGTGACCTTAGTAAGGGTGTTAGAATCCCGCCCTAATCCTCTTTTAACATAAAATTATAATCAGAAAATGGAAGACAACCACACAATACTGGGAATCATGGCCCAGCCAAACTGATACACACATTTTTTGGGGGACATAATTCAATCCATGACAAGGTGTTAACTAGAAGAGCTAGCGTTTAAATCCAAGTCTAACTAGGGGGGGCCAAGCTCCTAGCCATCATTCTGTCTTGACTCTGTAAATCACTTAATCTCTCAGACCCTCAGTGTCTTCATCTGTAAAGAGATTGGACCAAATTATTATTTTTTTATTGTGCTCTAAGTGAAAGTTTACAGTTCAAGTCAGTTTCTCATACAAAAATTTATACACACTTTGCTATGTGACCCTATCTGCTCTCCCTATAATGTGATGGCACACTCTTCCATTCCACCCAGATTGGACCAAATTAGATTTTTTTTTAAAGTGGTTTAAGTTCCCTTCCTGTTCTAAAATTCCCTGTCTGAAATTTATGCTCCACCATGTATAACTTACAATGCTCTCCACCCCTGGAACGTCTCCATGCTAATTGTGTTACCAAGGGGTGAAGGGAAGACAAGTTCTTTAAAAACAAATCATTCAGAATGAATTATATTTAACAATTCAGAAGTAACAATGAACACCTCTATCGCTTTATAGTTTACTCAGTGCTTTTGTTAGATCACATTTGAATTTTGTACTGTCTGGGGAGGTTTTATTGTTACTCCTGTTTGACAGATGAGGATGCTGAGGTTCAAAGACATGAAGTGATTTATTCAAATTTACATGGCTACCAAGTTAGGGAACCTTGACCTGAACCCAGCTAAATGTCTAGACTCCAGACCTAGCATCTTTCCAGGCTTAAACATTTCTCATTTATCCCATATCCATTCTGTACCTCCTTCTTGACTGCCTGCTCTGCATTTGTATTGAATAGTCTTTGCCTTCAGAGGGCTCTCAGTCTATTTGGGGAAAGGTTTATTAACTTTATCACACTTCATAAATATGGCAACAGAAGAATAGGAAGAGGGCTGCAGAAACACATGAGGTGATGAAATCAGCTGACAAGGAGTCACGGGAAGGCTTCCAGGCCAACATGATACGGGAGCTGTGTCTCTGGCTTTTTTTTTTGGTTGTTTGTTTTTTTGGTGGCAGTATACACAACCAAACATACATCCATTACCAAGTTCTGCATGAACAGTCCAATAGCATCATTTACATACTTCACATCCTGTCACTATTCTGTCCCTACCCATATTGTTCCATCACCATTAATTTAGGCTCTCTGCCCCTGAAAGTTCTCATCTGTGCTTTAGATGAACTGTTGTCAGTTTACACTCCATAGGTAATTCTTTATAGGAGCGCTATGCTTGAGGCAAACATTCTTTATTAATTGTGCTAAACTGTAGTTTAACAATGGCTTTATGAGATAGTTTTGGTTCAAGATTTAGAGATTATTTCCAGGAATTGGATTCATCTCAATGGATCTAGTAAGTCTGGTTTCCATATGAGTTTGAAGTTCTGTTCCACACTCTTCCTCCTTTTGATCAGGATCCATCTGTTGGGTCCTTGGGGACTGCATCTTGAAGGCAGATTAGGAGTGAACTAAGGAAGAAGGAAGGGCCTCTAGGCAGAGGTCACAATAAGTACAAAGGCAAAATTGTTAAGGGCACGGCATGATCAGGGAATGGCGAGAAGCCACATATGGATGGAACATAGGGTAGAGCTGCTTCTAAAGGGTGGGAGTGGCAGGACATGGGGCTGGAAATACAGAAAGGAAGAATCCAATTATGTAGGGTATCTTCTAACACAATAAGGAGTTTAAACCTTATTCTGTAGGCTGTGGGAAACCACTAGAAGCCTATAATCAGAGGGTGATGTGATCACATTGGTGTTACAAAGTTCTGGATTGTGTGGGGAGCGAACCAGACTTAGGAACAATCTAGAACACAGGTCACAAGTTTATATGCCTGATTGGGTAAAAAAAAGTTAAAGTAAAAGGGTGGCTCAGGCTTTTGGGGACTGGCAGAGGGAGCTTCCATGCCTCTCTAGGGGGAGCAGCTACCACTTGGTGCCAGCAGATGGCGCCCTGCAAAAAACGTTGAACTCTGGCTTTCCAAACTTTTCTAGTTTTTACTGGGAGAAGGCAGAAATCCAGATATTTCTTGTGAAATCTCCCATTTTTTAAATGTTGCAACTAATTTGGAAACTTTTAAATACTATGCAGATCAATAAGAATACATCTATGGGCTGGTTCCTGCAACTGGCTGCCAATTGCAACCTCTAGGCTATAGGTGGGATACCCATTTACAAAGTATTTATATGGGCCTAGGCAGAGATGATGAGGGCTGGATGCTAGAGGAGGGATGGAGAGGAGGGAGCACTGGGATTATGAAAATCCTTTAAAGGTAGAGATCACAGGGATTGGGAACTAATGGCCTCAGTGGGAGGGCAAGGAGAGGAGAGTGGGTGGATGACTTGAGGTTTATCAACACATCCCCCACAGTCTGTTTCACACAATTCATGTTCTTGGCAAATAACTTTCTTCATAGTCAGTGAAATCTGGTTGAATTTGCTTAGGATGCTAATGAATTAATAAATGTTACACCCAGGGTTATGCATCTGAGTGTAATTATACATTTGCATGCCGTGCCTAAGTGAGCAGAGGTAGTTGTGGCAAGAGAACGTTGCATGAAGCAATTGTCTCAATTTGCCTGATAAATAAGGGTCTGGAGAAGGTTTGGGGAAGTACAGATTTCAGTCAAGTGTTGAAATAGCCATCAATGAGACCTTTCGTGTCAGAAGATCTGAGCTCTGAATCAGAGATCTGGAGGGCAAACATACCTGCTTGGCACCCATCCCTGACTGATTTTACAGTCACCTTTTCAGAGAGAATCATGTCAGGAGGATTTGGTTGGCCACGAGGGCTGCCAATAGAGTCATCTTTATGTTTGACTTGCTCGCATTGCTGGTTACTTAGAAGTTACTCTTTGGCACAGGTTGAATTATCCAAACCACCCAGGAGCCTCCAGCATTTGTCTGGTTAGACCTACTTCCTCGATGGCGGTGCAGAGAATCATCCCCGGGTGAGGGATTGCAGCCCCTCCATTTGGGCGATGAATATTTCATCTTTTACAGTTCGGTGGCTATCTCTGATTCTAGGACATTGCTCCACGTGAGGTGAATGAATTATTTAACGTCAGTCTGCTGATCAGCTGTGTTCTAAAGCTTGCTGCAGGAGGTGATAGTGAGTGCTATGGTCAGACCACAGTGGCCCAGTTGTGGTAGCTGCCTCTCATGACAAGCATGTCTGCTTTGGTTTGTGTATGAAGGTCCCAGACAGACACCGAAGGGAATGTCACTGCCGAGTCCAGCTCAGCGGGCATGAACATGGAGCCCAGCCACTATACCAAGAGTGGACAGCCTGCGCTGGAAGAACTCACCGGTGAGTATGAGCATCAGAAATTCTGGGTCTGTTGGTGATGAGGTCTCCGGTGCAACCTGCTGGAAGGACGTGAACCCAGCTTGATCTGAAGTTGTTCTACTGTTGCACTGATTGATGAGCTCAACAACTTTTATTCTGTTTCTTTCTTTCCCTATTATTTTCCTTCCTCTTCTTGTTTCACTTTTTTCTCTCTCTCCCAGTCCATCCCCACCTCTCCAGAATTGTAAGTAAGTCTCTGACCTGTTGGCAAATTCCATTTTAAGATATATTTAATTTCATTTATTTAGGGGCTCAGGACTGCTCTGGTACTTAACTTTGAATCTCCTTGTTTACTCTTCAGATGAAGTTGCTTTTCAGCGCTATTTGAAACTCTCAAATATTGGAATTGTTTTTTTCTTTTCTCTGTGGAAGCACTGGTTTGAAGTTTGTTCTTAGCTTCCTCAATTAATTGGAAAGATTACAGCATGCTTCTTTAAAAAAAAAAAAAATCTAAATTTTGTTTCAATCTAACCTAGACAATGATAATTAAAGGGGTATTATGGTTGCACAGTGGTATTGTAGTTAGCACTTGGCTGCTAACTGAAAGGTCAGCGGTTTGAACCCACCAGTTGCTCCTCGGCAGAAAGATGTGGCAGTCTGCTTCTGTAAAGATTATGCCTTAGAAACTTTGTGGGGAAGTTCTACTCTGTCCTGTAGGGTCGCTATGAGTCAGAATTGACTTGATGGCAAGGGGTGTGTGTGTATGTTGTATAGAAGCATAAGATTTGCAGTTGTCACATAATTAATTCCACAGATATTTATTAATGTTACAAGACCCTCAGTAAGATGGATTGACAAACAGTGGCTCCAACAATGGGCTCCAGCATAACAACGATCGTGAGGATGGCGCAGGACCAGGCAGTGTTTCGTTCTGTTGTACGTAGGGCTGCTATGAGTCGGAACCGACTTGATGGCACCTAACAACAACAACTAATCACCTTCTGAATTTAAAGAAGAAAAGCTCATGTCGGAATTGGAATTCCTACTGCAGTGCATTCCAAGTTGCCACCTTCGGTCTCTCATTCCCCAGCTCTGTGCCCTGTGCTCCAGCAACTTCTGGTCTGGGAAGTGAGTGGTCAACCACATAGTTAGCAGTGGCTGTGCTACCATTCTCATGTCTTCCCACTTTTCAGAGTTGGGTTAAAAATCGAAGCCGTGTTTAAAATCCGTTTATTAGTCTAAATATCTGTGACCACACTGCTTTAATAGCCACATTACTGCTGTGGAATTGGTCTGCAGCCCATGTGATTGAATCTTAATCCATCTCACCATTAGCTCTGAGTATTCATTTCAGAGGATCTGGGTGATTTAACTACTTCCTTCTGGTTCTGCTGGCTGGGCAGAGTGGTGGTACAGTGTTTTTTTTTTTTTTTCAAGCTATTTGTAAGTGATCCATCTTACAGTGGTTCATGTCCCCACATTTGGGGTTGATTTTCTATTTCCTTCTCTTCCAGGTTGTAGCTCCTTTGCATATGAGTACATGGATAACACAGGAAAAAGACCAACTAGGAGGAGAAGGGTGTGGGGTTCAGATCACTTCTCAAGTCTCCCCACACATTCCAGACTGTTCTTATGTGCACACATCAAAAGAACCCAGCCAGTGTTTCAGAGCCTGGCGTGTATCAGATGTATGCCCGTCCCGTGGAGTTGTGGGGATACATGTCAGACATGATGAGTCTCAGCAAAATTCATGTTTGAAAAGCAGAAGCAGCAGCCAGAGAACATTCCAAATAGCACTTAGATTTCAGTGTGACAGATTGCTGCCTGTGATCTTCCACTAACTTTTCTTTTTCTCCCCATGTCTCCTCTGCAGCTACAAAACCAAGTAAAACTCAAAGACCCTGAGAGGCTGGTTTGGGGGTGAGACCTGTGCAGCCAGTAGTGCCTGGTCAAGTACTCTTGGGCATTAAATCAAATGGTGTTGGTTGCTAATGAACATGTCTTAAGCAGGGTGACTTGTCTTTTATTCAAGCAGTAAAATCACATGTGTGATTATACTGTGACTTTTGATGGAGACACTGAAGGTCGAATTTAATTTATCCACAGTCAGTTACTTGAAATGATAACAAACAGTGGATATATTTAGAAATGGACATTTATAAGAACATTGCTTGATTGCATAGTTCTTCCCCTTGATTATGCAAATTGGTGGATTTTCCAGCAGTGCTTTGCCATTTACCTAGCACTACAGTTGAGAAATATGACTTGGATTATAGAGTTAGAAGGAACCACATGGGCCACCAGTTTATCATGAGTCTCTTCTATACATGAATCCCTTCTGTAGCTCACTGATGGATCGTCTTTTAGCCTCTGCTTGAATATTTCTTGTGACAGAAAGATTATCCCTTCATAAGACAACCCTTCTGTGTCTTGATGGCTTTAACTGATAATGGAGTTCTTTATTCTTACATTTCTAACCACTGGATATAATTCAGCTTCTTCAAGCCCTCAGAGAATTTCCATTCTTGTCTATGTAACAGCTTGTCCCTAAAGCCTCCCTCTTGCAAGTAAAAATCCCAGGTTCCTTCAAAGATCCTTTTGTAACAACTTACTGTCCTCCTAAAAAAATCAAACCAGTTGCTGTTGATTCAGTTTCGACTCACAGCAACCCCATGTGTGTCAGAGTGGAACTGTGCCCCATAAGGTTTACAATGGCTGATTTCTTTCGGAAGTAGATCACCGGCCTTTCTTCCGAGGTGCCTCTGGGTGGATTCGAACGTCCAACCTTTTGGTTAGCAGCTAAGCACATTAACCATGTGCATCACCCAGGGAAACTCAGCATTTTTGGTGAAGGAGGAGTCTTATCAGAATGTGATACCCTCTCGTTGTGACCAGTGACTTGAAGGGGGCTTGGCAAATTCAAGAGAGCTGCAGATAGAGATGGAATAGCTTAAAATTACCATTACTTGGTTTTTAAGATCCTTGTAAATGAGCTGAAAGAGCCCTTCCATTTCCACTGGAGCACTGTTGAATATTTATTATGCTCAGGACATGCGTTGGTGGGAAAATCTTACACTGAGGCAATCTTCCAAGGAGGCAGAATTGGCAGTTCAGAATGTGATTCCCTAAGCAAGGCAGGTGGATTAATGGTTTGGCTTTCTACATTACCTCTGGAATCTGTTAGAGCACAAGACTCTGAGGGAAGAAATATTTTCCAGCGGAATCCCCAAGAGGAAAATAAGACACTCACATTTACTGAGCCCTCATTGTCTGCCGGGCACCTCATATGTGTCATCTCATCTGAATGTCAGCCTCACCCTTTGAGGGAAGGGTTTTTATCCCCATCTTACAGATGAGATTCGGAGAGAGTCAGCGACTTGCCTGACATCAAGTGGCTAATAAGTGACAGTGTCAGAATTCAGACTTTTATCTGTCAGAATGCAAAGGTCTTACTGTTTTTCCACCCCATACTGACCACATATCTGTTGTCCAACAACTATTTCTGAGGCATCTATTTATGTGGGTTTACCAAAAGTAAAGATGAGATACCATCCCTATCTCAAAGATCTTGGAATTTCTAAAGGGAGAGTTAAGAGAAGCAAATATGTCCTTGAGAGACATAGATAAATAAATACAGTTACTAAAACCTTTTTGTGCGTAGTTAATTGGTGAAGGTAATTTGAAAACCTGTGCCTAGACCTAGCTTCCTACTAAATGTTCATTCAAGGCCTAGAACTGTCCAACTGATCAGTACCTTTTTGGCAGCCTTACATAGATATAAAATGTGGCCAAACTGGCAGGAAAATGTGTTTAATTGATGGCCCAGGAGACAGATGCAATTACATTCCTCCAAGGCCATTAGAGGAAGGCAGAATAGATATTCATCACTGCTTTCACATAAAAACACATACACACATATGTGTATTTTAAAGAATTGGGTGGGAAATGTAAGCTTGACCAGTTTTCAGATAAGAGAAAAATGCCTTCCAAATTTCCCTTGGTTAAAAAGGGGGAGAAAATTGAAAACACTTGTATTTTCAAGGATAGCGAGTTTGCTGTAGCCAATTCCCTCTGTAAAATCACATAATCATATCTATCGTTTAATGCATCCCCAGCCTCGAGGCACAGCTATGCTGTAAGCTACCTAGGGAAGTTGTTGTCTGTCTCAGAAAGAAAGTTAACTATGATATTTCTAAGCAGCCTATTGCCATATTTCAGTGACAATTGCTGAAAACTCTGTTGTTCTTGTTAGCTGCCTTGGCCCCAGACTCATGGCGACTCCGTTCACAGTGGAACGAAGCACTGCCCAATCCTGTGCCTTCCCTATGGTCAGTTGCAGATTGGATTGTTGTGACCCATAGGGTTTGTCATTGGCTGGTTTTCAGAAGTAGATTGACAGGCCTTTCTTCCTAGTCTACCATAGTCTGGGAGATCCGCTGAAACCTGTCCAGGATCATAGCAAAACACAAGCCTCCACTGACAGACAGGGTGGCTGCGCATGAGGTATATTGGCTGGGAATCGAACCTGAATCTCTCACATGGAGGGCAAGAATTCTGCCACTAAACCACCACAGCCCCCGTATGCTACCTAGCGTCCAGTGTAAACTCCACTGCTGCCCACAAGTGCTATGTTCTATAGGGAGATTGCTAAACAATGTTGCTCAACACTTGAAAATAGTCAGAGGCTTTTGAAGAAAGACCCTTGAATGTGATTTCTCAATCTTGTTAGCTCTCCCCGAATTGCTCTGAGAGAAAAATGTTTGATCCCCTTAATCACTTTTGTAGTTATTCCCCTTTTCTTCATTCATTTATAAGCCCAAATGAAGCAGAATAGCCAGAGACCCTTAAGCATGGCTGTGCTAAGAGAGCATCCTAGCTTATATCAGGCGTATTTCTCCTAGTACGTTAGCATCAGCTTAAACTCTGCCCAGCCAGGTGTTTTGTGGGAAGTCTTGCCCCGAGAACAGAAGGTGCTGCTGCTTCTCAGTGACTCCGTGCTGTGTAACACACACTGATACGTCCTGAGTATGTGTGGAGGGCTCTGTGCTAAGGGCTTTCCGTTCCTTATCCCATTTAGTCGCTGCAGTTGTCATTTGAGGTAGGTACTCTTGTTGTTAGTTACCATGAAGTCAGCTTCGACTCGTGGTGACCTTGTGTATGACAGAGCGAAATGTTGCCTGGTCTTGTGCCATCTTCATGACCGTTGGTATATTTGAGCCCACTGATGCAGCTGATGTATCAATCCATCCCATAGAGGGTTTCCCTTGTTCTCGCTGACCCTCTACCAAACACGATGTTCTTTCTTAGAGGTTGGTCTTTCCTGATGTCCAAAGTAAGTACATAAGCCAGTCGAAGTTTTGACATCCTTGCTTCTAAGGAACATTCTGGTTGTATTTCTTCTAAGACTGATTTGTTCTTCTGGCAATCCACAGCATATTTTAGGAATATGGAATCTGAAGGATAGAGAGGGTCAGCAACTTCCTCCCAATTACACAGTAAGAAGAGGAGGTAGATTTTGAGATGACATAATCTAACAAGGGAGAAGGTAAATCTCTATCTGTAGAAATATGCATGCATAATAAATGCAGATCTTTTAGCCAGTATGAGTTATATTTGTAAAATAGAGCTGAGAGACAGCGGCATGTACCACCCATAGTGTGGAAACAGTGCTGCTTTTGCGTGGGCAAAAAATGATCCCCATGAAGTGATCAGACCTCAACTGTGTGCATCTTTATTGAAGATCATACAAAATGTATTTACGTCTTAGACTAGGCGCTTTGCTTCCCCCACAGGCTGGACTTCACCTATTTCAGGAGGGACCAGGAGGGAGAAGAAAGACTTCTCTCCTTGGATTTAACACCTTCCTTTGGGCATCATTCAGGCATTCCTTCTCACATCCTTATTAGGCACCTAACGGTGAGCCAGGCACTGAGTGCGGAACATGGTGATAGTCACAGTCATGGTTGCTGCTCTCTTGAAGCTCGCAGCCTATCATAGAATTCAAATGGTCTTAATCCTTATCTTCCCAGGGGAAGATCCAGAGGCTCGGCGACTGCGGACAGTGAAGAATATCGCTGATCTGCGGCAGAATTTGGAGGAGACCATGTCCAGTTTACGGGGAACTCAGGTTACACACAGGTATCTACACAGTGAATTACATACTGAACTGGATGGTAACTTGGTTTATACACTACTTGTGTTTGTTCATGTCACTAGCAAAATAATTTGGTTAACAGTGGAAGAAATAACCTTGGTCTCTACCCGTGTTGGAACTCACAAAGACTATCATGCGGCATGCAGAAGAGAATTGTAGGGAGCAAAAATTAGTGTAGACAGATTCCTCCCAAAAGCAGAAGGTTGCTAAACCCATCCGACATAGGATCTTGTAGACCTGCTCCATTTAAATTTCACTTTACTACTTGCAGCCTCCCGAACTGTATCGTGCTGTTGAAACAAGCAGGTGAACTAGATTTGACCCTTGTGATTAAGTGAATAACTTGAATTCTTACTCAGTCTTCTGATACACAACACTCAGTAATAATGTTAGTCATGCACGTGTACAAATCACGTAAGGAAATATTTATAAAACGTATGATAGTGTTTAAAGTATGATTTTACTGGATGGAATCTAGGATTACTTTGGCAACATTTATCAAGTTGTTTCCACTGCTGAGCAAGAAGTTGAAGAAGATGCAACCCTAGGATACTTTTCATGATTTTGGCAGGATGAAGTTTTACGCTTTGTGTTTGGCTTTGATCATCAAGGAAAGGTTCTAATTTCCCCCCACTGGGCTCCCCAAGAGTCTCTTTGCTTCTCTAATTGTAGTTTCTGTGATAAATGGGTATAGAATTGAGACCCCAGGGCTTCATCTTTATCAGCAGGTTTGGCAGAATCCAATTTAATTAACTACTGTGGGTTCTATCTGCTCCGAAACAGAGGGATCCTCAATTGAGGAAAGCAAGGCAGCTTCCAGATCAGAGGGAAACCAAAATAGCTTGAAGCACCAAACTGTCTCTTCCAAAGAAGAGTCACTGGGGATTTGTGGTGCCCTTGAGTCACGTCTCCTAAACCTTTAGATATCTGAATGGCGTGGAGTCAGATGCTGGGTCCCGTGACTCTATGATCAGGTATGAAGCATCCCTCGTTCCACCATAATCACCGAAACTGACTCATGTTGGTTACAGTGGTTTGATGGATTTCTTGGTTTGGATCTGACCCTCAGTGTACCAGGATGGTGGTCACGACAGGAGAGAGCCTGATGGTTTCTCTGGTAGGAGTGAATCTCCCCCTCTGCTTACTTAGGAAATCCCCATGTGGTCCTCGAAGGTGCAGATGACCATCTAGACTGTGCTGCAAAAGCCTGTTTGACTGTGAAGATGATCTAGTCCAGAAGGGGGGAGCTCCATCTCCTGGCAGCTTCTGACCCATGTAACTTGATTTATTATGTATCTCAAACCCAGGCACTCACCACTCTTTTTGGACTTTTTGTCCCCAAAGTTTAGTTGTCATTTGAAACAAGCAAAAGTCTGGGGGGAATGGATGTTAGACAGTTAGAATGTTAAGGCTCCCCACCTGTTTGCTGCGAGGGCGTGGAGGATGTGAGATGTGGTATGAGGAAGTTGGGGGCGGACAGAGTTTCCTACCTTTAGGAAAGGAGAACTGTGATGCAGCATCCTACAACAGACGAGCAGGTGGTGACCTTCATGCTCATCTTTACCAGGTCAGCGTTTTCTGTTTTCTTTCCTGGATTAAAAAAAAATAATTAAGATCATTTAATTAAGGTAATTAATGACGGATGTCTCATACCATGTTTTAGGGAAAAAATATCTCCACTGGGCTTTCAGGAATGTTATATAGATATACAGCTTCCCTTTTTCACTGTGGTAAAGTGTCAGGAACATAAAGTTTGTCACCTTAACCACGTTTCAGTAGACAATTCATTGTCATTAATTACACTCACAGTGTTGTGCAACTGTCACCACTCTCCATTTCCAAAATCGAGAGCACCCATTAAGCAGTAACCCCCCATTTCCTCCCTCCCGCAGCCCCTGTTAGCCTCTACCTTTTTCTTTTTTAACAGAGAAAATACACTGGGTGGTTATCTGTTGTCTTATCCTATTTTGTGTGTGCATAATCCTTCATAATTTAAAAAAAAATTAATATATGAACTATAAAGGATACCAGGCATATTTTGGTCTAACTCACAGTTGGTTTTCTTTTTTAGCACATTGGAAACCACTTTTGACACCAATGTCACCACGGAGATAAGTGGACGCAGTATCCTCAGCTTGACTGGTAGGCCTACTCCGCTATCCTGGAGACTCGGCCAGTCTAGCCCCCGGCTCCAAGCAGGGGACGCCCCCTCTATGGGCAACGGGTACCCCCCTCGAGCCAATGCCAGCCGGTTCATCAACACCGAGTCGGGCCGCTATGCATACCCTGCCCCGCTGAGAAGACAGCTGGCGACCAGGGGAAGCAGCGTCTGCCATGTGGACGTCTCTGACAAGGCAGGAGATGAGATGGAGCTGGAAGGCATCAGCATGGACGCCCCAGGTTACATGAGCGACGGGGATGTTCTGAGCAAGAACATCCGGACTGATGACATTACGAGCGGGTGAGTACTTGGGGCTTCACGCTTCTCACCTAGCGAGAGAAGGCTTGGCACCTGGTTTCTCTTTGCAGGACTTTATTTGAGTTTCCTGGAGGAGGTCAAACTGCCTCCTTCAGCTTCTACTATCCATGTGGAGGCGAGCACTGCTGCGTTGTGAATCAGAAACGCTGGGCCACAGTCTAAGCTTGGCCAATAACTTGCTGGGCGGCACTAGCAAGCCTCCACCCGCAGCCAGAGTGACGCTGGAAAACAAACTATATTGTGTCAGGCCTGGGAACAAACCTTGCACTTAGGATGGAATCCAAGCTCCTTAGCATGGCCTACCTGGTCTACATGATCTGGCCTTTGCCTGCTTCTTAGGTCTCATCGTTCTTTTCCCCTCTCCCTTCCCCTGTTACAGACGGCTTTTCTTTGTTTTAGTTTATTTATTTAAAAATTTTCTGTTGTTGTTAAAATATATGCAACAAAATAGACTCCCGTTTGACAATTCCTGCATGTACAGCTCAGTGCTATTGGTTACATTCTTTGCATGTGTCACGGTTCTCATTATCTCCACCCATGGTGTTTCACCACCATTAATTTGTACACTTTCCCCCTCTTGAAGTTCTCATCTGTACTTTAGAGTTACTGTTGTCAGTTGGGTCACATAGATAACTCCTTAAACGTGCAAAATGTTCAAGGCTGTCATTCTTGATGAATTGAGCTAAACTGTTGTTTTGTTTACACATGACTTCATGGGATAGTTTTCAGTTCAAGGTTTAAAGACTATTTCAGGACAATAAATTTGGGGGTTCCCCCAGTTTCAATGGATCCATTAAGTGTGATTTTTATAGGGGTATGATGTTCTGTTCCATATTTTTCCTCCTTTTGATCAGGAGCCATCTGTTGAGTCGCTGATCAGAACATTCAGTAGTGGTAGCTGGGTACCAGCTATTTCCTCTGGTGTCATTGCAACCATCTTTTCTATTCATCAGTCTGGTCAGGCTCTCCTCTATTTCACAGCCTATGCACTCTCTGGTTCTCGGCCTGGATCCTCTTCTCGCAGATCTCTGCCCGGCTGGTTTCTTTCGGCTGCTCAGTTGGCACATATTCAGAAAGGCCTCCCTTGACCGTTCAGCCTGAAGTAGTTTGTGCGTCCCGCCTCTATCTAGTCGTCTCCATCACATCATCCTGTCTTATTCTCCTTTGGAGGCTTTATCACTATTTGAATTTATCCTGATCATTTGTTTATATGTTATTGTCCCCCCTCCCCTTGCTACAATAAGTGCCACGAGGCCAGAGACATTGTCTACCTTATTCACCACTGAATCCCTAGCGCCTACCGTAGTGCTTTGTACATAATGGTGGTGGTGGCTGCTGTTGAGTTGGCTCCGGTTCATGGCGACTCCATGTACAACAGAACAAAACGTTGCCCAGTCCTATGCTGCCTTCATAATCATGGCTATGTTCAAGTCCAGTGTTGAAGGTACTGTGTATTTTAAGTGCGAAATCCACCAGCCACTCCTTGGAAACCCTATGGGGCAGTTCTACAATGTCCTATAGGGTCATTATGAGTCAGAATCAACTTGATGGAAATGGGTTTGGTTGGGTTTGGTTTCCCACATAGGGGACTCATCTTCTAGCACTGTATCAGACAATATTCTCTTAAGATCCATAGGGTTTTCACTGGCTTATTTTTGGAAGTAGTCTGTCTTTCTTTTTAGTCTGTCTTAGTTTGGAAACTCTGTCCATCATGGCTGACCCTGCTGGTATTTGAAATACCAGTGGCATAGCTTCTAATATCATAGCAACATGCAAGTCACCACAGTAGGATGAATTGACAGATGGGTGGTGATTATACATAAGAGCTTATAAGTACTGCTGAATGAATGAATGAATGAATGCATGGATCAATGAGTGAAGAAACCTCCCTGTTTCTCAATGTGTTCATATGTAAAGTTCAGGTGAGGGATGAGATGGTGTCTAAGGAACGTTTTAGATGGAGCAAGCCATGACTTTGTGTAGCATGAGGCCTGGCTTCTTGTTGTTAGCTCTGCTCGCAGATCAGCATGTAACCTTAGGGGCATTTCTTTACTTCACTGGCCTGAGACTTCTTTACCTGTTAAAATGAGCTGCCTCAAAGTTCCCCAGGATCTTTCCCACCTCTAACATTCTAGCAATCAAATTACAGATAGTTAAAATAGAGTAGAATAATCATGCCACTCATTTCCATGAAAATAGTGATCAAGCACCTCATGAATGTGTTAATATTTTCATAATTTTAATAATAGCTCACTCTCCTACTATGTGCCAAGCGCTATGCTAGGTGTTTGCATCTACTGTGTAATCATCACAGCAATCCCTTGAGATAGATGATATCATAGTCCCCATTTTATGGATGAGAAAACCAAGGCCCAGGAAGGATAAACAACTTGCCCAAGGTCCCTGCAGCTATTAAGGAGCAGAGTCCAGGGACGGTGGCTCCAGAGCCGAAGTTCCTCAACCACCATGCTGCACCACCTTGGCCTAAGTTTTATTGCTGCTTTGAAATAGCACAACTGCTAGAATTTTTATTGCAAAATGAACTCCCTTCTGCTTAGTTCTGCGTGTCTGGCTAGGAGCCCTGGTGGCGCAGTGGTTAAGAGCTTGGCTGCTAACCAAAAGATTGGCGGGTTGAATCTACCAGCCAGTCCTGGGAAACCCTACGGGTAGTTCTACTCTGTCCTATAGGGTCGCTATGAGTCAGAGTCGACTCGACAGCAATGGGTACCTGTCTGGCTAGAAATGTTCTTTTATTTACTTAAAAGCTTGTGCATAGAGGTGCTTTGGTTTTGTGCCTCTTGATTTTACTTTGAAGGCAGAAACCACCATACTCTCAGAATATGACACATTTCTGCTCACTGGAATGGCTGGGAAAGTTAACTGACTGGCACATTAGATGATCTAGTTAATTCAGAGCATCATCTTGTATTTTTAGTTTTCTATAAACATGAAAAACAATAACATATATATACCTGTTACTAAAATAAAAAAGCATATCATTTAACCTTATTATTATTTAGAAGACTTGGGTATCCAGCATGCCTCAAGGTGATCATTATCAATTACCGTTGTAATATACTACCAAAAAGTCATGCTTAGTTTTTGAGGTTTCTGTGTCTTGTAATATAGAGTTTATTTTAATATCAGATGAGTCTTTTAAACATAAAAAACCCATTGCCGTCAAATCGATTCTGACTCATAGAACCTTATAGGACAGAATAGAACTGCCCCCATAGGGTTTCCAAGGAGCTGCTGGTGGATTCAAAACTACTGACCTTTTGGTTAGCAGCCAAGCTCTTAACCACTGTGCCACCAGGACCCCCTTAAGCACAAAGCTAAGTGAATTTATTTTGATGTAGTATTGACAGTGTCCACAAGGTGGAGACATTGACACATTCTAAACTGCAGCTGAGGGATGTTATAGCGAGAAAGTCCCGGTTTCTTTACCCAAACCAGAGCCTTTACCCTTGCTAAAAGCACAAGTGTTTACGTTTCAGGTTCTGCTTTGTGAAGCTTACACTACATTTTTAGCATGTGAGATAGTGCTTAGAACAAGTGTAGATAAAAGTGCAGAAATGTAAGCAAACCACCCAATTATTGAAATCGGAGAAGTCTGGTGTGGGTTTTTCTTCCTCCATTCCTCTTAATACGTAAATGTATCTTCAAAATGAGGAGAGGTAGTCAGAGGGAATTTAATGCTCCTCCTCGTTGCAGCATTGTAGAACCTGTGAGTTCACTCTTGGAAAGGCATGTGAGTTTCTGCTTTGTGTTGTAAATATTTAAGGACTGGTTATTTGTTCTACACTTCAGAATCTAATAATTAAGTCGTCATTGAGGCAACTGATATAGTGGAAAGAAAGTAAGTTGACATATCAGACAGACCAGGACTTAAACCCTGCTCTGCCACTTGCTAGCTATGTGACGTTGTTGTTGGGTGCCGTCTGAGTTGGTTTCAACTCATCATAATAACATGTGACAGAGTAGAACTGTCCCATAGGGTTTCCAAGGCTGTAATCGTTACAAGAACAGAGCCACGGGGTGGGTTCAAACTGCCAACCTTTTAGTTAGCATCCACCAGGACTCCATGTGTGACATTAAACCAAAAAACCAAACCCACTGCCATTGAGTCAATTCCGACTCAGCGACCCTATAGGACAGAGTAGAACTGTCATTTAACTTCCTGAAACCTTTTAAAATTTTTGCAATTAGATTTTTCTTTGAGATTGTATCTGATTAATGACACATTTATCAGATAAACACAAAATTTCAGCCAGTGTCTGCATATCTTGTTACCCTCAAACATCCAGGTACTTAGAAACAATGAAATGATTAAAGTTTTCATCCAAATCTTTGTTTGACTTGGTGGAAACACAGCTTTGATGGTATGAGTAACATACAAGTCAGCACAGAGGCTTCCTGAGAAAAATTCTTATAAAAGTTTACAGCAAGTTTATTTAGAAAGCCTGAGAGGGAAATAAATTCTGGTTCCTGAAAACCCTATCACCTTTGTTTTTAAAATAACAGCATGCCTTGGCTTAGTACAGCATCTTTTTTGGGTGCCTCATTTCATTTTCTTCACTAGATATGTGTGCTTATGCTCCTTTCAATTCTTGGGAAGGGGGGGCTGCAATTACATTATTAACTTAGAGTTTAGCTAAGAACCTAATGGCAAATGCTTTCTTTCTTTTTTTTCTTAGTAGTTTAACTTCTTTTTAGTTTTTTGTTGTTTTTTTTTTTTTAATTTATTTTCGTTGTTGTTGAGAATATACACAACAGAACATACATCAGTTCAACAGTTTCTACATGTGGCATTGATTACATTCTTCGGGTTGTGTAACCGTTCTCACCCTTCTATTTTGACTTGTACCTCCCCCATTAACATAAGCTCACTGCCTCCTAGGTTTCCAGTCTAATCTTTTGAGTTGGTGTTGTCAATTTGATTCCATCTGTATAGTTCTCAAGAGAGCACAATGCGTCAGGCAGGCGCTCTTTCCTAGTTAAGCTAAACTATTGTTTGGTTTAAAGACTTCAGGGAATATTTTTGATTTAAAGTTTGAGGTTTAAAGATTATCTCAGGGCAGTGGTTTCTGGGGTTCATCCAGCCTTGGTGACTCCAGAAAGTCTGGATTCCATGAGAATTTGAAATTCTGCATTTTCCTCCTTTGATCGGGAGTCTTTATTTTGGGGTGTGTGTTTGCAGACCTTGTATTTAGTCTGTGTCAGGCATGTTCTGAGCACTTTACCAGTTGTCACCTGATCTCACCACTTCCTTTTATTAGGTTAATAAATTGGGCATTGGCTAAGTGAAAAAGAATGTAAAATAACAGATGAAGCTGTCTTTTACTAAGTTTTGATATGTGAAGTCAATCTATCTATTCATATTCTAGAAATCCAGAGTGCCATATGGTACAGAGTAAAATTAAAGTGACAGACTTAGCATCCATATGTTTGGAAGACTTTTCTTTTAATTTTAAAAGGAGGCATCGAGTTGTATAATCTACCCTTTATGAAAAAAAAAGATCATAAATTTGACATTAGAAATTTCTCCCTAAGAACCTTTGATACTTCCCATTGCTTGTGGGAACTAATCTAAACTCCTTAACTGAATGGGGGAAGGTTCTTTGCAGTGCTTTCTTCATCTGCCTTCCCCACTGTACCGCTGGCCACGTCCTCCCTCACATCCCCCACATTTGCCACTGCTTTAGGCTCCTTACTATTTCTCAAAGGCCATTTCTAGGTCTTTGCAAAGCTCCAGACATGCTGCTTCCTTTTGCCTGGAAATCCCTTCCCTTTTGAGAATACTCAGGTACTGCAAACGGTTAACAGGCTTGGCTGCTAACTAAAAGGTTGGAAGTTTGAGTCCATCAGAGGTGCCTCTGAAGAAAGGCCTGGTGATCTATGTTGAAAAACTAGCCATTAAAAACCCTACAGAACGTAGTTCTACTCTAACACGCATGGGATCACCATGAATTGGAGTCAACCTGGTGGAAACTGGTCATGCCCTTTGACTGATCCTGAAACCCTTGCCCCTGTGATGTCCTCCTGGACTCCCCCAGTCAGGGTGAGCTTTGTCTCCTTGTTCCTGGTGCCCTTGGTTCACCCCTAACGCTACATGTAACTTTACTTTTTTTTAAAATAATACTTTATTGTGTTTTCTGTGAAGGTTTACACAACAGTTTAGGTTTCCACTCAACAGTGACATTGGTTACATTCTTCACAATGCATGAACATTCTCATTATTTCCGTTCTGGTTGTTCCGTTCCCATTTAATCTTGTTTGCCTCCCCACTTATGTTCTCATCTGTGTTTTAAAGTAATTGTTGACCATATAGGTGATTTTTTAAAGGAGCACAGTACTCATGGGTGATATTCTTTATTTTGTGAGCCATCTGTTATTTAGCTAAAAGGTGACCTCAGGGGCTAGTTTCGGTTCAAAGTTTAAAGAGTATCTCAGGGCAGTAGTCTCAGGGAGTCCTCTAGTATCAATGGGTCCAATAAGTCTGGGTTTTTGTTGGGTTTTTTTTTAAGAATTTGAGATTCTGTTCCACAGTTTTCTCCCATTCCGTCAGGGTCCATCCATTGTGGCTCTGATTAGAATGGTCACCCCCTAGTTCTGCTAGTCTCCAAGTAGGTGAGGCCATGGTTCATGTAAACTGTTAGTCCCGTAGTCTAGTTTTTTCTTGGAATCTTTGGTGTTCTTCTTTCTCTTTTGCTCTGGGTGAGTAGAGACCAATAGTTGTACCTTAGATGGCTGCTCGCAAGCTTTTAAGATCCCAAACTGAGATGTAGAACATAATTTTATGAACTATATTACGTGGGAACTGGATCATTCTTTTTTTTTTTTTTTTTGTAACCCTTTCATTTTGCTTGTTGAATTGTCTGAGGGGAGTTGGATGTGCTGAGAAAAGAGTATGGTGTTTAGAGACAAACAGCAATCATGGCTCTGCCAAATGAACTGCAACAAGTCCTTAACCTTAGGCTTGAAAAGTACCTGGCAAAGAGGCAGGGGTTTCAAGAAATGTCCACCCTTGTTTGTGTGTTTGTGTGTGTGTGTGTGTGAGTGAGTGTGTGTGTGTGTGTGTGTGTGTGTGTGTGTGTGTGTATCTGTGTTTCCTCCACTAAACTCAGAGCTTCTCGAAGGCAGACAGTGCCTGTTAGTTTTCTGAACCCCAGAACTAGCACACAGTAGGTATTTAATAAATATTTTGTGAATGAATGATCTGTTCTTGGTGCCTAACTCCGCAGGACTTTGGGTTTATAAAATTTGCTATCTCCAACTGTGAAACCTAGTGATTCTGTTAACAGGACACTTGGAGAAAATCAACCTAACTTCCAGTGTCTTTCTGCTGCAGTGCATGACTCCCTCTAGTGGCCAGTATAGGATGTGATGCTGTGATTTTGATGACTTTTAGCTCTAAGAGTCATTGTATTGGTTTCTGACCCCTGGCTGGTGGTATCTGCGGCTAAGGAAGCAGAGGTTGTAGCAGTGTGCTTGTCTTTAGAATGTGGTCTGGCTAATGAGCCAGCTAGTTTTCACTGTTGGCTTTTTGTTGGCCAGATCTTCTCTGGTAGGTAACAGGGATTACTTCATCAGCAGATACCACGTGTGTTTTGTACCTCTTAGGAGACTCAGCCCCAAGCCTCCTCAGAAGCTAAGGAAGCCATCCCTGCTGAAGTACCTGTGAGCTCCATAAACATGTCAGAGTGTTTGATGTTTCTGTGCCGTTTGTGGTGCAAGACCCTATGCTTAGATTTGCCATCATTGCCTGCCAGTCACCTCCTCTCTGAAGCCCTCCCTGATTCCATTCAAGCACAAGCATCAGCTCCTTCCTCTAGGCTCTCGTGGTACTTGATGCCCACTCTGTAGTAACCATATAAAAGTGATCCATTGCACTGCAAAGGCAATGTCCCTTGTTTGCATGGTTGCCACCTACCGCACTGGCATTAGTGGCTAAAGTCTGCAGCTAGGGTAATTTATATTCTGGTCCATGTCTGTCTATTTCTATCGCTTTACATGGTGAGACCTTGGGGCTGCTCCAGGCGTTCCTTGGCCTCTTCTGAATGCCCACTGGTCATACTTCTATGGTCTGGCTGGGTCACCCATCAGTCCTGGCCCAAGCCATCAGCTCCTAGTCCTCCATGCAGAGCCACCTCCCCCATCACTCACTGTCTTGTAGTCTTGCTAGCCAGTGAGGGTCCCATCCATGCCACACGGGAACCAAGGTAGGCTCAGGAAAAGTAAACCTCAAGACCTCTTTCTCCCTGATGATAGTGCTCCCAAGTTATGTTGTTATCTATGACTGTGTCCTGGGTTGACCTGCAAAGCCTCCTCCTCCTAAAATCCCCCAAAGGAGAGCAGAAATAAAACCCTTCTCTACTGCACTTATCTAATGCATTTCCTCCTTCTCCTGCTTCCTCTTCCTTCCCATCATTCCTTAGGGCTGGGAAGAGGTAGACCTTTCTTTGAACCCTCCTTCATTAGATCTCCTTCCCACCATAAAGCAACAAGCCTCAAGATTGTAGGAAAAGGGGTCCCTTCACTACACTACAGGAAAATGCTCTGACCTGCTAGAGTCTTGGATATGAATGGAAACTAAAGGAAATTAACAGATCCTTTTAAGCCCAAAGCCTGGTTGTTTATGCTTTTGTTTCTTGAGGTTATTATTATGCTGTAAAATCCTTTTTTTTTTAATTAACAAAAACTACATATTAACTCCTTTGGTGTGATTCCTTCTGTTATGATCTGAATTTACTGCCTAGGCAGTTGGATGCCTTAGGTACATAGTCATCTGCTTGGAAAAAACAGGAAGGAGTCTACCTACTCAATGTAAAAATGAAGTGATGTTTGTCTCCCTGCTGGAGTGTTATGAGCACTAAGTGAGATGCTACACGTACCAATGCTGCTCATTACGAAAATACAGAGAAGTGCTCATGTTGTGAAACTTGCTGGTCCAGTCTGGACTTCTTTCTAGGACTTTAGCCTAAAACGTAGGTGGCAAAATATCATTTAGTGTGTCCCCCATCCCTTATCCCCTGACGGGGTGCTTCCTATTTTTGTGACTTCTGGCCATAATATTTAAAAGTCAAACTGTTTGAAAATGTTACACACACACACTGTCTTACACTCACATACACGTAAATACACACACACACACACACACGCACAAATCAGAAAGCCACCCATATAAGATACATCTTTAGACTGTTTCTGCACACTAATTAGGAGGAAGGAATGGAGCCCATAACTTCTGCAAGCTCTAAAAAGTTAAGGTCAAGACTGTCTTGAATGCTCGCATATTTTCATTGTCTGCCACAGTGCCTGTTCCATAGTATGTAGTCAGTACATGTCTGCTGAATGAATGTTGCAACTGATCTTGAACCTGGCATCCCTCTAAATAAATACATGCCTAAGACTGAAGCCCCCTTGAGCTTAAAGCCCCAGTCACACGGCCTTTCCTCTCCTGGGTCCTGCCTTGTACTCTTTGATTATTCCAGACCTTTGGACCAGCTCTATCCCAGTAAGCTCGACATTGACAGCACAGGGAAAGTAACAGCTCAGAATAAAAGGGGCCATTTGCTGTGTAGGGTGGTGGATGGAACATGGAGAATGCCCCTTGTTCCTCTCTTCCCTTCCTCCGACAGTAATGGGACAGACGTGTGAGGTGTTTTTTACCAAGTCAGCATAGAACATAGAGGCAGCACCTTGAGTCAAAAAGAGTGCACTGATAGCATGAAAGGCTCTTTCTTATCTGGTGAATGTTTCCAGTGGTCTTTCCAGGGCCAGACCTGGAGAGACCTTGACAGGCTGTTGTTCTTGGCAAACTGATAGGAGAGGAAGCCAAAAGACTCCTTGAGCCAAAATGCACTTTGGGGGCCAAGATAAATGATTTTAGGTGAGGCTGTCCTGAAAGGCACTAGGTCATGGCAAGTCCCCACAGGGAGTGGCAGGCATCTCTGTGGCCGATCCAAGTGAAACTGTCTTGGCTTCGGGGGTTCTTGGAAGATTTGAGAATCCCAGGTTGCCAGCTGGTCACTGGGATGGTTGTAGTGGGATTAAGAAGACTGAACTGTCATGGAAAGGGAATGACTCAGGTCTGTAGGCACACAGATCTGTGGGGCCTTGGGTACGCCACTTGCCCCTAATGCACTGTTGTTAGCTGCTTTCGAGTTGGCTCCCAACTCATAACAACCTCATGCTCAACAGAACGAAACACTGCCCAGTCCTGCATCATCCCTGTGATCAGTTGAGGACTGGACCACTGTGATCCACAGGGTTTTCATTGGCTGATTTTTGGAAGTAGATACAACAGCTCTTTCTTCCTAATCTGTCTTAGTCTGAAAGCTCTGCTGAAACCTGCTCAGCAACCTGTTCAATGTGCAAGTCTCCACTGACGGATGGGTAGTGACTTTGCATAAGGTGCATGCACTAGAATCAAACCAGGGTCTCCTGCATGGAAGGTGAGAATCCCATGAACCACCAGTGCCGCACTCCTAATGTACCACCCACCTCTTCACACACACACACACACACACACACACACACACACACACACACACACACACACACACACACACACACACACACACACACACACACACACTTTAAAAATACAAATGAGGCTCCATGATGTCGTTAGAGGCCCAGAGTAGCCCAATAGGTTGGTGACAGGGTAGGCCGGATCCCAGTCTAGGGGTCTTTCCATTCCACTCTGCTTCTGTCAGTGTTTCCTCACTGACAGGTCTTAATGGTGCATGACTTCTCAGAAACCATAAATACTTCTCCCCATGTGATATTTTCCTTGGTGTTAAGTATCCCAGGCAAATACACTGATCTGTTTTCATAAGCAGCTTTCCGGGTAGAGTAAGCAAGCTCAGAGAGTCATGGAAGGTGGGAGGGGACAGGATTAATTTCCCCAAGTGTTGCACAACAAGTGACAGCTTTTGCCTCATGGTTGTGATTCCACCTGACACTGGAGGGAGGGGGATGTGGTTGATTGATGGCTCTGACTACCAATGTCAGTGGTCCCTGAGGCATCAGTTTTCCACCTCTTCTTCCATTCATGCTGAGCCCACTTGATCACTGAGTGTGGGAAATCTATCAGCCCTTATCGGCAGCTGGCTAGGCAGTTTTATCAGAGGAGAAGGAACAATTGAGGAGGTCTTCCACATTCCGCAGCCCACCCTAGTACTATAGCCACGGTTGGTGAGGATGGATTTTGCAGGCAGAGGCCAGGATTAAAACAAGATTTACAGGAGAACAGGCACGTGGAGAAATGAAGTTTGGTACAGCTTAGACATGGCAGCTCAGACTACCACTCGTGTCTGATGGAAAATGTTAGGCTAGTAATTCACGGGAAACAGAGGAAAAGGGGTGACTTGTCTTCTCAGGAAACTGGGCTTAGAGCTCTGACTTCTTGGAAGTTTCCAAGCTTGGTTTGAGGTTTGTGTCCTCTCCCACCTTCCCCTGCCCATAGCATTCTAAGAAGAAAACAACCAAACCCATTGCCGTCAAGTGGATTCCGACTCATAGTGACCCTATAGGACAGAGAAGAACTGCCCCATAGGGCTTCCAATGCTGTAATTTTTACAGAAACAGACTCACATCTTTCTCCAAAGTAGCAGCTGGTGGATTTGAACTGCTTACCTTTCAGTGAGCAGCAGAGTGCTTAACCACTGCACCACCAGGGCTCCGCTAGCATTCTACAAGGAAGGAAGAAAGAGTGAAAGGGAGCAAAAAATAGGTGCTTGGGAGAAGGAAAGCATACCTCAGGCCCTTCTTGATTGGTCCCTCAAGGGACTGCTCATTGCCTGCCCTCCCATCCTAGTGACATTTTTCTGGTCCTGGAACCTTCAAAGTAGCCTCTCCTGGGCAAGGAAACTGGAAATCCTTCCTTTGGTTTGCCTTCCAGAGAGCTGCAAGTAAAAGGCAGTAAAATTCCATTTAGCAAGTGTTCATTGAGCTTATTGTATGCTAAAGACTGTGTAAAAGGCACTGAGGCCCAGGGAAATGAAGACACAGTCCCCAAGATCCTAAATTATGGAAGGAAGATTGTGGAACAGGTCAGTATAAGTGCAGAGAGCTAAGGAGACCAGTGAATGGGCGATGAATTCTGCTGGAAGGAGGAATGGGACATAGAGAGAGTACAGGAAAGTAAGGGTCAGTGGGAAGAATGTAAGCTATGGAGTCAGACCTGGATTCTAGCACTGGTTCTACTACTCTTAGCTCTGTGTCCTTGAGCCAGGTATTTAACTTTACTGTGTTCATCTCCTAACGTTGTTGTGCGGCTTTAGTGAGATCTCAGCCCAGTGCCTGGCACACATGTACTAAGCACCCAGGAGATGTCACCTTGAGGACTAAAGTGCACCTAAGCTAAGACATGGTATTTTCAGTTGCTTCATATGCATGAGAAAGGTGGACGACGAATAAGGAAGACTAAAGAAATGATGCCTTTGAATTATGATGTTGGTGAAGAATATTGAATATACCACAGACTGCCAGAAGAATGAACAAATGTGTCTTGGAAGTAGTACAGCCAGAATGCTACTTAGAAGCGAGGGTGGTGAGACTTTGTCTCATTTCCTTTGGACATGTTATCAGGAGGGACCAGTCCCTGGAGAAGGACATCATGCTTGGTAGAGAGTCTGCAAAAAAGAGGAAGACCCCCAACGAATGGGATGGGTTGACACAGTGGCTGTAACAGTGGGCTCAAATACAGCAGTGATCATGAGGATGGCACAGGACCAGGCAACGTTTTGTTCTGATATACATTGAGCCTCTATGAGTTGGAGCCAACCCAACGGCACCTAACAACCACAGATGTTTTTTTACCACCGTAATGTCTACCACCAACACCATTAGCAGCTGCAGCATCTTCAGGCCATGTGAGCTGGGCCTTGAAGGATAAACAATTGGCCAGGCAGACCAAGGGGAAGAGCAAGGGCATGAAGACAAGTGGGCATGGGGCATGTTATTAGGAGAATGGTGGCTGGTGGGTTTGGCAGAGTGTAGAATGTGAGGGACAATGAGGAGAGGGGAGGCTGGAGAGAAGACTGGAGGCAGGAATGTGTGCCCCCACCTCCAAGACCTTTGGGCTTGATCTCAAAGGCAGTGGGAACACATAACTGGGAGAGGAATGCACTTGGCAAGCTTCGTGAGGGATGGGTTAGAGATTCAGCACAAGATGGAGATGGAGCTCAGGTCAGAAGCTATTACAGAGTCCAGGAGAGCAGTGACATGACTGCATTATAGCAGAGGCCATGGGAACAGACATATAGAGGGGTGAAATAGTTATCACATTTAACTTAGCCTGACATGGGGGCAGATGGACAAAGGGTACGAAGGAGCCAGAGAGACCAGGACAACTCCCGGTTCCCAGCCTGGGCTGGAACTGGCTGTGAAGTAGTTGACATTTATCTTCAGCACCCTCCATCCTTTTCCAGCTTTCCCTCCGACCCCTAGGCACCCACCCAATGTTCTCGAATTATCTCAGGCCTCTAGGCCACCCCCAGACCAGGGCTGGTTGAATGTTTAATCAGAGTAAGTGGCGGGCTATCAGATATGATTCCAGGCACTCCAGATGAAACCCCAATTCTCAGGCCTTCCAGTCCTTGCCCTGGAGAAGCTGGGACCCCAGTGGCAGAGACTGCCCTGTGTGCCAGCCATTAATTCTAACACAAGGCAGGTGGTCCACGTTAGCACGGAGAGGCAAAATGCTGTGGGGGCTCCAGGGTGGATCTGAGAATAGAGCTGGCCCCATGGAGGCCTTTTAACTTTACCCTTGTGGGGAGCCAGCTGTCCTCACCTGCAAAGGAGAATAATAATGCCTGGAGTTTCAGTTAAGATTGAATAAGGTGGTGTAGGCAGTGCCTGGGGCATTGTAAACTGAAAACCAAACCAGATGCCACTGAGTCAGTTGTAACTCATGGGGGCCCCATGTGTGTCAGAGTAGAATTGTGCTCCGTAGAGTTTTCAGTGGCTGTGATATTTCAGAATTAGATCCCCAGGTCTTTCTTCCAAGGTACCTCTGGGTGAATCAGGGCTTTGAACTGGTTTCTTTGGGTTCGAACACCTACTGAGAATTTGCATTTCCACTCCCAGATATACTGAATCAGAATCTGCAGTTTAATAAGATCCTCCAGGTGATTTTTATCTGTAGTAAATTTTGAGAACCACTGCTCTGCTGGTGGTTCTCAGAATTGGTCCCTAACCAGCAATATTAGCATGGCCTGGGAACTTGTTAGAAATGCAAATTCTCAGCAGGGGTTCGAACCAGAACCAAGTAGTTTGAAGCCCTGGGGTGAATTCAAACCACCAACCTTGATAGTAGCTGAGCTTTTAACTGTTTGTGCCACCCAGGGACTCCTTGGTGCATTATACCAAACCAGACCAGACCTGGTTGCCATTGAGTCAGTTCCTACTCTTGGTGACCCTATAGGACAGAGCAGAACTGCCTCACAGGGTTTCCAAGGAGTGGCTGGTAGATTTGAACTGCCGACCTTTTGATTACCAGCCAAGCTCTTAACCACTATGCCACATCATTATCATAATAGAAAGGATGTTGGCTAAGATTAAATGGAATATAATATATGTAAAATACCTAGATCAGTGCCTGGTGCAGGCTAAAAGTACTCGGTATATTTTATTCTCTTCCACCATTACTCATCCCCAAACCCCAGATGGTAAGAAGCCAGTGAGACCTCTCCTTAGAGTGAATGGGGTTTGAGCTAATAGCATTCCCTGTATTAATGTGGGAAATATGACTATCCTAACACTCTAAGCCAACAACCACGGTACTAGGTTAGAGAACCCCGCTGTGATTAATCACGCTTAGCAAGCACTCTTTCCTTTCCGGCCATCTGGACTGTCTGCTGGTCTTGTCGGAACAGACTTCCTGCCTTTCACACAGCTATTCATCGGTAAACAACATCAACTAGATGCACTCCAGCATCTGGGTGTTACTCAGCTTGGCCCCAGGTGTTTCACCGAGGGACCTCCCACCTTGGCCATTAATCAACACAACAGAGGAACTCTGCACTTAACGTGATTCAAATTGACAAATATTTAACGAGTGTCTCCTTGGTGCCAGGCCCATGGCTGCATCCTGGGGTATGACGGACCAGAGGCAGCAATCAGAGATTTGTTCTCCAGGTTCTCATTTGATACACTGGGCCTATTTTTAGGCCTCTGCGTGGCGCAAATGGTCTGTGCTAGACTACTGACTGAAAAGATGGTGGTTCGAAACCACAGAGCGATGTTGCAGAAGAAAGCCCTAGTGATCTGCTTCCGTAAAGATCACAGCCAAGAGAACCCTATGGAACGCAGTTCTACTCTTTAACACGTGGGGTCGCCATGAGTTGGAATCAACTCGACAGCAACAGGTGTACAGGGTTCTGGGCTTACTTTTGTTCATTAAACGTTCTCACCAGAGTACTCATGAGAAGAGGATTTACACGTGGGGAAGAAACATATTCTACTCCGTAGCAATTGATGGATGACAGGGAATGGAAGCTAGAGAGCTTATGTAACCCCCAAGCCCTGGACTTATATGGCATCGCTTTGATTTTACTAATAAGGAAAATAAATACTCAAGAGGGTAATTGTTACTTAATGTATTTTTGTTGTTGTTGTTGTTGTTACTTAATTTTTTAAGCCCGTGAAAGAAGATGGACTATTGATATTTCATTCCATTGTTTCTTTCTTATTGTATGCTGGGATTGCAGTGATGGTTGAGTGTCTTTGGTGCCCTTGTTGCTTTGTTATTGTTGCATGCTCTCCCTTCAGGGCCACTGTCTTTGCCGGAATGCACTAGTGTGCAGGTGCCTCTTTCACTCAATGCTTTGCAAACGTACTCCAAGGGGGAGAACTTAAGTCACACACGGTCACTAATCTCATTTTTTCTATTAAGTTTTTGCATATCTCTTATCTAGAAAACCCGGTACGTATTTATTTTTATCTTAAGCACATAGATCACACAGATTGAATATACCCTTCCTAGTTATTATTCAACTTATAGCAGCTATGGAGTGGCTCAACAGATTTATGATGGCAAGGTTGGAGAATACCAAGTTCGAGTGGAGGTGAATATGAAAAGAAACATTTGGATGAGGTTGGGAGTATATTGGCCCTGAGACAGTAAGCCCATGTTGAAAGACTCAAAAAGAAGGCCTTATGTGTCTGTACTCAGATCAAGATAAGAAACTCAAGTTTTGCTGGGACTTCATGATCCTCTCATTGACTTCTTTGGAGGCATGGTATAATGGAAGACGCTTTAGACTTTGAGTCAGAAGACCTGACTACAAATCTCCAGTGGTGTGACTTGGGGAAAATTACTTCCTTTTCTGAGGCTCTGTTTCCCTTCTGTTAAATGGGAACCTACTATTTTAGTTTTCTAGGGCTGCTGTAATGAAGTGCCACAAACTGGGTGACTTACAAGAACAGAAATGTGTTGTCTCACAGTTCTGGAGGCTGGGAGTTCAAGGTCAGGGTGTCGGTGTGTTGATTCCTTTTGAGGCTTTGCAGGAATATCTGTTCGTGCCTCTCTCCTAGCTTTTGGAGGCTCCAGACGTTCCTTGGCTTGTAGCTGTAGCCTTACATGGTATCTGTCTCCCTGTCTCTGTGTGTCTTCTCTTTTATAAGGACACCAGTCATGTAGTATGAGGACTCACCCTACTCCAATATGACCTCATGTTAACCTAACTGATAACATCTTCAAAGACCCTATTTCCAAACAGTCACATTCACAGGTAAAGAGATTAGGACCTCAGTATATCTCTTTTTTGGGGGAGGGTGTCATGAGTCAATCCACAGCACCTACCTCTTAGGTCTATGGTGACAAGTAAAGATGTTGTTGTTGTTAGGTGCCATTGAGTCGGTTTCGACTCATAGTGACCCCATGTACAACAGAATGAAATACTGCCCGGTCATGCACCGTCCTCGTGATCCTTATGCTTGAGCCCATTGTTGCAGCCACTGTGCCAGTCCATCTCAATGAGGGTCTTCCTCTTCTTTGCTGACCATCTACTTTACCAAGCATGATGTCCTTTTCCAGGGACTGATCCCTCCTGATAACATGTCCAAAGTATGTGAGATGAAGTTCTTGGAACACATAGAGTGATGGTTCCCTTTACCCTTCTTGGAGTTTATTGCATCTGTTTGGTTTTCTAGTCCTTTATCCTGCTTAGGACAGTTACCAAGATGATGTCATGCCATTTCTTATTCTTGAGCACATTGATCAAATAGCCCCTGCTGGATCAGAGTTGGTCCGTAAGCAGGCCGGTGTGATCAGTGGAAATGAGTTGCCTGAAGCAGGAGGCAGCTTACCTGTAGCTCAGAGACAAAGAGAGTAAGCACATCAGCTTGGATAAACATCTGTGAGGGGCTCAAAGCTAATACATCTGTTATGGATTGAATTGTGTCCCCAAAAAATATGTGTTGTGAATCCTAACCTTTATGCCTGTGGTTATAATCTCATTTGGGAATGGGTTGTCTTTGTTACATTAATGAGACAGGATTAGTATAGGCTGTGTCTGTCTTAAGTCCATCTGTTTTGAACTATAAAAGAGATTAAACAAGCAAGTGAGCAAGCAGAGATGGGGGAAGAGAGATGCCAAGCCATATGGAGATCGCCTAGAAGCAGAAGCTCAAAGAGGCAAGGACCTTCCTCCAGAAGAGAAAGCCTTCCTCTGGAGCTGGCACCCTGAATTCAGACTTTTAGCCTTCTAAACTGTGAGAAGATAAATTTCTGTTTATTAAAGCCACCCACTTTTGGTATTTCTGTTATACCAGCACTAGATAACTAAGACAGCGTCCCATCTGGGATATGACCACAAATCAGGAGTTTGTGTGTGACTTGGAAGAATCATTGCATCCCTTCCAGGATTCCTAGGAACCTGATAAGGAATCTCTTCTGAGATATGGGGGTTTGTGACCTTCCTTCTTAATCCTGAAATAACTACAAGTGAGACAGACAAACTGGCATGGACACCTGTGGAGGACTGATGGTTTTTGAGACCCAAAAAGTGAAATAAGATTCTGAGATTAAGGAGAGGCCCAAGTCTGTCTCCAGAGTCTTTCAGCGATAAATCAAGCCTACATTCATTGCTTAAAGGGGGAGATGGGGTCTGTGGTTATCTCCACTGCATCATTGAAGTTTGTATTCTGGTTCCCAGACCGCTGTGCTTGTAATCACCTAGTCATGTGTTTTGAAATTAGAAAGCTCACATACTTGAGCAGCAAAGTTTAAGAGGTGAAGTCAACTCAAGTTGTCAGAAGCATGGGACAGAATAAATGTGGTGTTGGCTCTATAGAGAAGGGGTATGGCCACATAGAAGTCAACTAACAATGCCTGCCAACACGCATCTTTTTGGCCATCCTGCAGCGTGATATGTAATTCATAACAGTATGGTGGTTCAGTGCTAGAATTCTCGCCTTCCATGCGAGAGACCTGGTTCGATTTCTAGCCAATGCACCTCATGTACAGCGAACACTCATCTGCTGTGGAGGCTTGCATGTTGCTATGATGCTGAGTAGAAATCAACTCCATGGCATCTAACAACAACAACAAGACCAGAAAGGAAGAGTGGACACCCTCTGTACATTGGAAGCCCTGAATACCCTATGTGCCATTTTAGGGAGCAATAAGGAGAGCTGGACGATAGTGTTAAGGAGGGTAAGACTCGGGAGGGCTGAGTTGCATAGGAACTAGAATACTTGGAGAATGCTTTGTGCAAGGACCATGGAGACTGGGGCATTGACAAGGGCAGATACTTTTCTTTGCCTCGAAAGCATTATTACATGTTTAATTTCAATAAATGTCACAGGTCTGTATTGTAGCACTAGAAACACTTGTGTCAACATCCCCCAGGTGCTCATGCAGAAAGTGAGTGAGGGCAGAACTGATTCTGTGTGTGTTGGAAATGAAAACCGATAAGGTGGTCAGAGGTAGGAAAGTTCAGATCATAGAGCCAATCTCACATGGTAATTTACTGAAGCATCTCAGTACAATATGGCTTCCTGTTGTTCAATCTCAGGAAGGCAGGCATTTCAGTCACCTACAGTTTCCAGCCTTTGTAGATCTGATACCTAAATTTCTCTGAGGAAATTGTACTCCTTTAGCCCCATCCACCACTGTGAACCCAAACAAAACACGTAGTTACAAGCTCAGCGCCACTCCAAGACCTCAGAACCATCCGTGGCAGGTTAGAGCTTTATTAATTGAGTGATTTTTGCCTTACTCTATGGGAGTTGTTAATGAAAACCACTCAACCATTTAGCTGAGAGAGGGAGGGAGACAAAGATTGAGGACAGCTTACAGACTGGATTTCCTCACTCCTTTGGAGATTGCTGTAGCTATTTTAGAAGTTGACCCAGACTTTACAGTTGAGTAAACCATTCACCAGAGATGTGTGTGAGAGTCCCTGGGAAAAGCTTTCATTTAATATCCTGCAGCTGGGCCCTCTGGGTATAAAGAACCATCTAGCCTGTGACCAACTCTTTTTTTTGTTGTTGTTTTTAATTTCTTCTTTCTCTTTTGATTATTACAGTACTTTAGATGAAGGTTTATAGAACAAACTAGCTTCTCCTTAAACAGATAGTACACATATTGTTTGTGACAATGGTTACCAACCCCATGACATGTCGACACTCTCCCTTCTCAACCTTGGGTTCCCTATTACCAGCTTTCCTGTCCTGTCCCTCCTTCTAGTCCCTGCCTCTGGGTTGGTGTGCCCCCTTAGTATCATTTTGCTTTATGGTTCTGTCCAGTCCCCGGCTGAAGGGTGAACCTCAGGAGTGACTTCATTACTGAGCTAAAAGGGTGTCCGGGGGCCATAGTCTCAAGGTTTCTGCAGTCTCTGTCACGCCAGTAAGTCTGGTCTTTTTTTGTGAGTTAGAATTTTGTTCTACATTTTTCTCCAGTTCTGTCCAGGACGCTCTATTGTGATCCCTGTCTGTGACCAACTCTTTGTAATAGTTAATACTAATGATCATCATAATAATATTGATAATAAAACCAAACTCATTGCCGTCAAGTCAATTCTGACTCATAGCGACCCTATAAGACAGAGTAGAACTACCCGGTAGGGTTTCCAAGGAGTGGCTGGTGGATTTGAACTGCTGACTTTTTGGTTAGCAGTCGAGCTCTTAACCACTGCACACCACCAGGGCTCCAGTATTGACAATAGCAGCTACCATTTGCTGAGCCTTTCTAAATGCCAGGCACTGTATGCAACACACTACATACATTATCTCATTTCCTCTTCACTTTAATCTCGATGATATAGTAGCCCTTCTTCTCACTTTCCTGATGAGAATACAGGGATTTGGAGGATAGACATAATTTGCCCAAGGTCGTGTGGCTGGTGAGTTATGGAGCTGAGATTCAAACACAGAGAACAAGCTCAACCTCTGTGCTTTGGGTTTTTACTAAAGTTGTATAAACATGTCTAATATCAAATTCTTTTCCCCACCAAATCTGTTCCTCTCTCTGTTTTTCCACCATCCACATCGTCCATAGCTGGAACCCGAAAAAATCTCAGACTCCCACTCCTTTGTTTTTGGCAATGCTAGTCACTAAGTTTGCCATATTCATTCTCTTAAATGTCTTTCACCATGGTCCTCTTTAATCTCATTATCCCCATTTAACAGATGTGCAAACTAAGGATGAGAGACGTCACTTGTTTAAGGTGGTACTAAGGGGTGCAGCCAGTTTTAGAGAACTTGAAGACTCAGCAATTGAGATCCACCTTTTTCTGGGTTTTAGAGTTCTACAAAAGCTAGCCTTCAACTAGATTAATAGAATAATAATGTGGGTGGCAACAGACTATCTGCTGGTAGGTCAATATCAAGTGTCTGTTTTGTTTTAAGGGGTTCAGAATCAGGCAGAGATTTGATCAGACAAAGGAAACGGGAAGTGAAGGGTTCAGCAATCAAAACATAACAGAAATGTTTGAAGAAACTAGATATGTTTGGTGTGGAAAATACTTAGAAAAGCAGTAGGTTCCAGAGGACTGAATTTGAACTGTAGGTGGAAGTTAGACTTATATTTTCCTAAATACCAATGTGGCCACTAATCAGTATAAGGAAAAAAATGTGCTGAAAATTACATCTGTCAAAAAGCAAACCAGGCTATTTTGCAAGGACTTGATCCCCTTTGTCCCTGGGGATAATCAAGCAGAAACTAAACAACTGTATGTCCCAGATATTGCAAGAAGGAATTTTCATGTTAGGTGAGATGCTAAGGGTGACATTTAAAAGGTCTTCTAGTTGTAAGATTCCGGCTATGAAGGTTTCCATAGGAATCAGTGAAGTTCAATTATAGACGGGGCACAGCCAGGCATCCTGTTCAGGAGGAAGGGGTCTCCTTATCAGGTTTCCACAGGTCATGCTAGCCTGGGAATGATAACAGGGGTTCCAAAGTTGTTGCCTCTCAGCTTTTCTCTAACCTGTACCCCTTCTGATAAATACAAAAACTGTGCACACCTCCTTCTCCTGCCCCAGGTGCTGATCTGGAAGATAAATGGGTTTGGAGGCAGAATGGACTGTGACTATTGAGAATCACCATAAATTCAGTGTATGCTCACCAGCTGAGATGTCACTGTGTGTTACTATCTGTAGTTCCTATAATGAAAACAATAGATTGAGGGTTTTTTTTTTAGATTATTGTGATAAATATGTATGTAACATAACATTTGCCATGTCAGCTTTCTTCACGTGTACAGTTCAATGACTTGTGTGCATCATCTTGTGCAATCATCACTATTATCTACTTCCAGATTTTTCCATCACCCTTAACAGAAGCTCCTTGGCCTCTAAGCAATGAGTCCCCCTCTCTTACTCCCTCCTACCCACCCCTGGTAGCCACTAATCAACACTGGTCTGAAAATACTTGCCCATTCTAGATATTTCATTTAAGTGAGCTCTTATAGTAGTTGTCCTTTTGTGATCGACTTATTTCACTCAGCATGATGTTTTCAAGTTTCATCCATGTTGCAGCATGTATCAAGACTTCATTCCTTTCTATGGTCAAAGAATATTCCATTGTATGTATATACCACATTTTGTCTATCCATTTGTCTGTTGATGGACATTTTAGGTTGTTTTCATCTTTTGGCTATTATGAATAGTGCTGCAGTGAACATTGGCGTACATGTAGAAAACAATAGGTTTTTAAAATGTAAAGATAATATTAAGTGCAATCTCTTTAACTATGGCAGGGTCTAGGGGATTCTGATTTACTCCCAACCCATTAGAATTATTACTTCAGCTTATCTGTCTACCATTTGTATGAAAATGAAAGCATTTGAACAAGTTGAAGAGTAAAAAAAGTCCGAGACCTCATTCTTTTGTCTGTGCAGCATCACACAGCTGTTGCGACTACAGTCCCTACTGTACTGATAGAAGGTCATTTGAGTTTACTGTCGGCAACCAACTTTAGCTTGATTTCTACTCAAAGGCCAGAGGCCTGTGTTTGGGCTCCCCACCTCCCAGTCTGCCCTGCCCTCCAGAGTGCTCCAGCTGCTTGTCCCGGGTCCTTTGCTGCTCTTTGTTCATCCATAGGTGGCTTGTTTTCCTGGATGCTTGGTTATGTGGCTTCTGGGTGTCTCTTGCCCAAGCCCACCCCCACACTCCACCCCCCCAGCTCTAGCAGCTGCCTTGCTAAGGGAGAAATGTGCACATCACCACAATTTGTGCTCCACTCTGCCCTTCTTGCAAGCACACCTGTGGCTCTCCATCCAGGCCTCTACATGTTGAAATTCTAGGAGGGGAACACAGCTTTCGCTTTTACACTGAATTTCCCACTATGCACACTTTTTTAAAAAAATCATGTACAATGGGAAATTTAGCCATGGGGCAATGAGACTGCCTTGAGGTCAGGTTTAGGATACCACAGAGTTTAGTACCAACATTGTTCCCAACACGGTGGACACTCTGCTCAAGCCATACTGTCCCTTGAATGGGACTTGTTGATTCCTCTCCCCAAGCCTTTTCTTGTTAGCTTCCACTGCCCAGATTGCCCTTTTCCTTCTCTCCTACCAAATCCTCCAAGACCTCTGCTTAAATTCTACGTCTTTCTTGAAGTCTTGCCTGGTCCCTTTTAGGTAATGTATCCTAAGCCCCTGAAGGCAGGGGTGGAAAATAGCACCTAGGGCAATTAGTGTTGAATTGCTGAATGATCTCTCACAGCCATCTATGGAAATTGTGATGGCCAGTAGAAACCGCTCATTGGCATCCTGCCTCAAGGGGTGCCCAGGGCACATGCCCTACCTGCTATACCTTAGTTATTCCTCTGCCTCAAGGTCAAGGACTGCGTCTGATTCTTGTTTCCCCCCAGTACCAGGTCAGTGCCTGCCGCGCGCACGCGCACGCACGCACACGCACACACACACACACACACTCACACACACACACACACACAAGAACCATTGCCGTGGAGTCAAATTGAACTCACAGTGACCCTATAAATAAGTGCTTGTTGAACAAATACAGCTACCTTAAATGTGGACAACCTTGAGGGCAAAGGCCTGCATTTGGCTCCAGTACTGTGCTTCCTGCGGCACCGAGGTGCTTCAGGAAATCTGATGGTTTGCTGAGGTCAGGTGATGATCCCAAGGCCTTTTTTATGCTTCAGTTTACAGAAGGGAAGGTCTCCCAGAGCCGAGTTAGACACCTTCTTACCCCATCTGTTCTCAGCACACCTTGACATTTCTTTCACCTGCCGTCTAGATAAGACAAGGTGAAACTTGCATGAACCTAAACCAAAGTGTCAGCTGTTTTTTCCCTAGTTTGGGGAGTGACTGTGGTTACCCCCTGGGGGTGTCTACCTGAAACCAGAAGAGAAAGACACTGGATATCTGAGTCATCCTCCAAACAGAACACACACTCCCCAAAGCCGACATAAATTGAGCTGACAATGTAAAAACTGAACATGTGTCATATCAGAAAGCACAGGAACAACAAGGTATAAAAAACTAAAAAACCAAACCCATTGCCGTCTGGTCGATTCAAACTCCTAGCGACCCTGTAGGACAGACTAGAACCACCCCATGGGGTTTCCAAGGTTGTAAATCTTTACGGAAGCACACTACCACACCTTTTCCCCTCAGAGTGGCTGGTGGGTTCAAACTGCCGACCTTTTCATTAGCAGCCAAGCTCAGGGTACGCTGTCGTTGTTGTTAGGTGCCATCAAGTCAGTTCTGACTTGTAGGGACCCAGTAGGACAGAGTAGCACTGCCCCATAGGGTTTCCAAGGAGTGGCTGATGGATTTGAACTGCTGACCTTTTGGTTATCAGCCGAACTCTTAACCACTACACCATCAAGGCTCCATGCACAAGGTATAGCAGCCTCCAAAAGATTGGCAAGCATTCCTCAGTGCCTTGAAAGTGCTTGGGAGGAAGGATTCTTTGGACAAAGTGGAAGGCTTTTCCCGGGTGGTTGTTGTTGTTGTGTGCCGTTGAGTCAATTTCAACTCACAGTAACCCCACGTGACAGAGTAGAACTGCCTCATGGGATTTTCTAGGCTGTAGTCAGGTCCCAGGTATTTTCTACGACGGAGCCTAGCTGCTGGTGGGTTTGAACTGCCGACCTTTTGGGTAGCAGCCAAGTGCTTAACCATTGCGCCACCAGGGGCTCCTTTTTCCAGGGCAAGGGAGTCTAATTATGATGCCACTTGGCACACCCATACATTGCCCATGATAGTCTGTATTCAGTGTGCTTAGCATTGCTTACTCATGTCCCCTCTCCACCTGGGGCTTCCAACAACTGGATTATTCTGAGGCCTGTAGACCTCTAAGTTTGAGACCATGAGTTAATTGGTTTTTGAGAAGAACCTTGAATTCTAACAACTCTGCTCAAGCCGGAATCTGAGATGGAAGGGACATCAGGGATCAGCTCTATGAACTGACTTTCAGCTGAGTACTGTTAATGTGCACATTGTCCCTGTGATACAGAGGGTCAAAACTCATTGCAGGGATTTGAAATTAAAATCATTGTTATGCTATAGTCACATTATGGTGACTAACTTGTAGGGAAACATGGAGGTGACCTAGCTCACAATTCTTCCATCCAGTATCAAGATTTAAGGCAGCGTTTCTGATGGTTTAGTCTTGACTACCTGCTACAGAATTGCCCACATGCCCCACCAAAAGCATTCTGCATTAGTGGAGCTGGAGCTAGGGGTGTGCATTTTTATCAGGTTCCTCAGATGATGCAAGTCTGTGCTGAGGTTTGAGAATTCCTGGCTATCATTCAATCTCCTTTTACCATCTGTTTCATTCCAAGGAAGAGCTTAAAGGGGCTTTGTCTAGAAAACTGTCTCCTGTGTGTTAGGATGTGTTTCATCTTTCAGTAGGTGGACAAAAAGCTTCCTGCTAGTGCTAGAAATATTTGCTGCAATTCCACACCAACAGCTGAACCACAATAAAGAGAATTCAGGCAAGACTAAATTCCAGACATGCAGACCATCCAATTTCCAAAGCGTGCAGCCTTTCCTCAGAAGGGTACCATGCCAACTCCTATTTTTAAACAAGCATATTTCTGGATTGTAATGAAATTTCTGCATATGTATATTTATTTAGGTGGAGGTGATAAGTACATGATTGTTATAATCCTTAGCTCTCTGTATGTTTAAATGTATATTTTATTAGCAGTTTTATGGATTTTTTTATCTTAAAATGCTTGCGGAATGTATAAGTGTAGACATCCTTAGCAAGCTAAACCAAAATGCTCTAGAAATTATTGTTGGATGAAATTTTGTTGAACGTGGGAAAAGTCACATTTGCATTTTGTAAAAGATGCACGTACCGCAGAAGCATGCTTTATCACCATGCAGGAATTTTCCCACTTGGTCAATCACTCTTCTGCTAGGAATTTGGTGAGAGTAAGCCCAAAGAGGTTGTGAAATCCAGTCTGTGCTAAACTTCAGGGTGACATTTGAGTTATAGCAATGCCATGTGCTACTGCTGAGTCAGCTTATAGCAAACACAGACATCTTGCTACGAGGAAACCATTGCAGGTGAAGTTGAAAGGAAATCTCTAGAATCCACTTCTGCCCTACTTCAGGAGAAGGGCTTCCGATGGAGGCCTGGGGTCTATGAACCAACTCAAAGTGAATGCGAATTCTGCATGTGTGTGAGATAGGGTCCATAGCTTCCGTTAATTTCTCACACCCACTGCCGTCGAGTGAATTCCGACTCGTAGCGACCCTATAGGACAGAGTAGAAGTACCCCATAGGGTTTCCAAGGACCGACTGGTGGATTCGAACTGCTGACCTTTTGGTTAGCAGCCGAATGCTTAATCACTGCACCACCAGGGCTCTTAACTTCTCATAAACCAAAAAACCCAAACCCATTGCCATTTAGTCGATTCCGACTCATAGTGACCCTCTAAGACAGGGCAGAAGTGCCCCACAGGGTTTCCAAGGAGCGGCTGGTGGATTTGAACTGCTGACCCTTTGATTAGCAGCCATAGCACTTAACCACTCTGCCACCAGGGCTCCTAGCTTCTCTTAGGGGACTATAATTTCCTAAGATTTAGGAATTCTGCTGTATATAACTGAAAACCAAACCCATTGCTGTCAAGTGAATTCTGACTCCTGGTGACCCTGTGTGCTTCAGAGTAAAACTGCTCCATAGGGTTTCTTGATTATAATCTTATGGAAGCAGATTACCAGGCTTTTCTTCCACAATGCCAACTGCATGGATTCAAATTGACAATTTTACGATTAGTAGCCAAGAGCAAACCGTTCGCACCACCCAGGGACCCTCTGCTTTACATTTGTTGTTGTGAGTTGCTGTCCAGTCCATTCTGACTCATGGAGACCCCATGAGTGTAGAGTAGAACTGCTCTGTAGGATTTTCAAGCCTATAACCTTTCAGAAGCAGATCACCAGGCCTGTCTTCTGAGTTGCCTCTGGGTGGGTTCAAACTGCCAACCTTTCAGCTAGTAGTTGAGCACTTAACCATCTGCATCACCCAGAGGCTACCTGCTTTAAATAGGGGCCTCTAAATTGTTTTTGATTGCATAAAAAAGTGAGCTCCTTCCTCCGTTACGCATTGTATTTATTTTTCAATTATATCTGTGACACTTTACTGAAATATTGTATACAATATCAAATATACACAAAACATAGGAATTAAAAAGGACGTGATAAGAAATCAATAGGAATAGAAGCACTTGAGTTTTCACCCCTGTGGATCATCTTGTGTTCCCCACTCTAGAGCCTGAGACCAAAGCTTCTCAATCTTTAATGTGCGTAGGAATCATCTGGGGATCTTATTAAAATGCAGATTCTGATTCAGTAGGCCTGGGGTGCCTGGGATTCTGCATTTCTCCCAGGTGATGTTGAAGCTGCTGGTTCATGGACTACACTTCGAGCAGCAGATACAGGGGGAGGCACATGCTGACTTTTGTTGCAAACGGTGTCCCCCTCAGTGTGCCTTCTGCTCTCTCCCAAGTAGCTCCTCTGCACCAAGCTTTAGGAAACAGGAATGGCCAAAGTCTGAGGCTCTAGTTTTGCTTACAGGGGACCTCTGAGACCCTTTGAGTCCTCTTTTGTTTTTTTTTTTTTTTAATTGTTGTAGTTTAAATGAAGTTTACATTTCAAGTTAGTCTCCCATACAAAAATTTATACATACGTTGTTATGTGACCCTAATTGCTCTCCCCATACTGCGACAGCACACTCCTCCTTTCCACCCCTGATTCCCCATGTCCATTCAGCTACCTCCTAACCCTCTCTGCCTTCCCATCTCACCTCAGGACAGAAGCTGCCTGTTTTGTCTCTTGTTTCTACTTGAGCTAAGAGGCACACTCCTCACGAGTACCTTTGAGTCCTCTTTTACTCAGGCCTTCTTTTCCCCCGCTGCCTCTGTCCCCGTTGCCTGCTGGAGCTAAGCTCTTGTCTGACTAGCTTAGCAACGTCTTTGTACTACTCCCCAGAGAGGCGTGCTCTGTTGACTGGTGCTAGCCAGGATAGGCTCCAGACCTGAGCGAGTTCACTTCTGCAGCAGGTTTAACTTCCTGCCACACCACAACGGGAGAATTGAGCCAGGCTTTCCCTAGTCATCTGCTTGCCTCACGCCCGGACCCAGGGAGATAGAAATGAAGTGCAGAAAAGCTAGGGAAGGGGCTGCTGCCCTGTGACCTGTGAATTTTCATTCCTGGTCAGTGACTCACGACCACTGAAGAAACTTCCCCGCGGTGATGCCTGTTTGCCAGTCTGCTCTGAGCCCTGGTGGCTCATAGTATGGCCATGGGTGACTGCTCCAGGTTTGAGCAAAATAAGGGAAGATTTTGCTACAGATGAAAATCGAGCTCCCTCTCTCATCCCTCCTGAAAGGAGCAAAAAGTCAGCTTGGAAATGTCCTGAAGAGCCGGCTGTCCTCCAGGGCAGTGGGAAGCAGTGCTAAAAGGTGCCCCAACTCTGCATTAAGCAGAAAGGTAGGAAACTTGTGGACTCTGTATGCCCACATACCCCTTCTGCCTCTGCCAGCAGAGTTGTTGGAAAGATTTCCCACATGAAAACAAAAGAAATGTGAGTCTGTGTTGGAAGAATTGCCCGCTAAGGCATAAAAATTAAAGAATTGATTCTCACCCAACTTCCCGTACCCCACCCCTGTGTTTCTTGATTGGGTGTGTGGTGTGCTACTTAAAGTCTCATTATCACAAGGTAACCCAACTGAGAAAGACGTTCTCTTGGACTTTCTTTTCAAATGCTTCTGTGTGTCAGCTTGGGGCGATCCACAAGAAGAAAAAGCAGCACCATATTTTTGATTGGAGCTCACTTCTATTTGATTTTAAAATATATAAGGATATGCTGTGAGTTGGATACTAGAGTCATTTTGAGATACTTCTCTGCACTTGTCATTTGGGGCTGGGAGTCTGAGAAATGAAGTATGCCACTTTTACCTCAGCTTTTGTACCTAAATGCTGTCTGAGAGCAAAGCAGGTACAAGTGTTTCCTTAGCAAAATTGTAAATACTCATTTAAATTTTAGTGCTGCAGTTTTATAATTAGCAGTGAATAATTAAGGCCATTTTTTTCCAATCATATCTTTGCATCTTAAATGCATTCTCTCCTCCCTAAGTCGAATGCAGCAGCTTCTTTTCTTGCCTGTAGGTCGGCTTTCTTCAAAAGGATTTAGGCAGCTTTGCTAGACTAGCTTGTGAGTTTGTCCTGTGACCCAGAGTAAAGTGTATTCATCTGACTTCTAAGAGGCTCTGAATTAAAGGGATCCTTTTATAGGTTTGTCCAGAGACTCAGTTTACATCCTAATAAACGTAGAGAATAAATGTCGTGCCGTGTTGTAATTGAGTAGGGGAGCACTGTAAAAGCATATGTTGTTTGGGGATTTAGATGTTGTTGAAATGCTCAGCTGCAAGGACTTTTCATCGGCCTACGTTGGTTTTTTTTTTTTTTTTTTTTTTTAATCATAGGCAATAAAGTATGTGTTGATGCATGTGTTCATAAATTTATATTGATATTGGCAAGGACTATTACATGTGTGTAGAGAATAGTTATGTTCCATTTTTCTTTGCTGTATTCACATTTAAACCAAAAGTGTGACCAAAAAAATGCAGACAGGCTGGCATGTCTTTGAAGAAAAGTAATCACCTAGGCTTGATTTTTTTTTTTTTTTAATTCCTGTTTGTACTGCTTTCATTTCTTTCATCTGAGAGTTTTTGTTTTTTTTTTTTAAATAATGTCATGCTCTATTAGAAATTCACTGAACTAGATCAGGTTGGTACATATTTCCTTCCCTTTCCATCCCCTCTTGCCTCCCCTAGTTCTTGACAGAAGGTGATTTCTTCTGCGATTAGTGAAAGTCAGTCTGTGTTAACTTGTACAGGCCATTTTGAAAGGTGAACTTTGGGAATGAGAAGCCACCTTCCCCTCCTTCCAGAGATGACTCACAAAGCCAGTTTCACTCGGTTCCACATTGTTGTCTCATTACATATAAAGAAGGGGAAGAAATCTATTTGCTAAACGTTGGGCTCGAAATCTAATGTATTTGTTCTAACAGGTCCTATGAGATTCCAAAGCTTCTTCATAGCTAGTGTCAGTTGCATAGGATGCACCTATTTTGTTGAGAAAGTCCCTTGTCATGGGCATATTGCCTTCACAGGTCTCTGTTGGTGAAGTCTGCCCTACAAGTCTGATCATTACTCAAAGGTCTAGGATGACTCAGACAAGATGGGAAGTGGTGTGTCTGAAAAATCTGTAGAAGGAAATATCAATGGGAAATGCTCATCAAAAATGGAGTACGGCATGATGAAAGTTTTGAAAAGGCAGTGTTCTCTTTGAAACAGAAGCTAGAGCCTGTGACTCTGTCTGCTTAGTACTTTCACGGCTCCCCTGACTTACAGGAAAGGGTCTCAACCCTACCTGGCATCCAAGTCCTCCATGACCATGCCCCATCCCATGCAGCCATCTCCTGTCATTCCCTATGCTTCAGCAACATTGAACTACTTACGCTTCTCTTAACATACCCTCCTTCCCATTTCTTGCTGCTTTTATACATGTCATCCATCTGCCTAGGTGGAGCCACTTTCTTGGGCTGACAAACTCCTATGCACCCTTCAAAGGCCAGTTCAAACAGCACTTCCTCTGTGATGCCTAACCGGTGTGTTACATTCATCTGTTATACTGCTGCTCATGTATAGTAAGTTGCTCACATGTTGGAGTCCCCTAGTAGATTCCGAACTTCTCTAGGATAGGGCAGGAACTAGGTTTTTCTATCCCTGTAACCCCAGCCTGGCAGAGACCATGGTACATAGTATTTATTGTGTTGAAAAAAGGGAGAAGGAAGTGCAGAGTTGCTACTGTGTGATAGGGGTATTGCTGCTGCTGATAGTAACCGCTGCTAGTAGTTACTAAGTTCTCCCTATGCGCCAGGTGAAGCCCTGCTGGTGCAGTAGTTAAGAGCTCAGCTGCTTACCAAGAACGCAAACAGTTTGAATCTACCAGCCAGTCCTTGGAAACCCTATGGGGCAGTTCTACGCTGTCCAATAGGGTGGCTATGAGTCGGAATCAGCTTGACGGAAGTGTTTTTACTGAGCTTTTATGTACTGACTCATTTAACCCACCACAACCCTATGAGGTCAATCTGTAGTTTACCCATTTTGCAGATGGGGAAACTGAGATTCAAAGAAATTATGTCAAAAAGAGACAAGGCTAGGATTTGAACCCACCTACCTAGAGAGTGATCTTGACTGGTTTGTTTTCCTCATCTGAAAAGCGGAGATAACAGTACGCCTACCTGGTGAGGTTCTTTTGAAGATTAAATGTCACTGAGCACAGAACCTAACAAACTTTCAGTAACTGTTGTTGTTGTTAGTTACCGTCAAGTCTCGGCTCTGACCCATGGTGACCTTATGTGTAACAGAATAAAACATTGCCCTGTCCTGTGTCATCTACATGATAGTGTAACTGTTAGTTCTTATTAATAATAGCATGTACAAGACTGCTCGGCTAGCAAGGGGAGAAGAGACACTTTTACCCTGATCTTTCTGATGCTCTTCTGCTTCCAGCTTTGTAGTGTATCATTGTAACACAACCTGTGAAATAAAGGCCTGCTTTTAAAGTGTGGAGCATCCTAAGGTGCCCTAGCCTTGAACAGCAAGATGAGCACCCCCAGACACGTTGTCTCTTTAGCAGAGGCCCCCACTGTCTTCATCAGAGGGTTTCTGGGGAAGCTGCAGAAGGTGGAGTCAGAGAGCCCCCTCCTCCCATCGCTGTAGAACTTGGGAAGGAGAATATGGAAATTGTTCAGAAACTTGGCAGCTTAGTTAGGAACCCACCAACTAAACTTTAGGATGTTACCAGCACCTCATTAAGCCCCAGCACTAATTATTTATTTCCCCAAGGAGGAGAAAAGTATGGCACTGGTGCTCTGGGATTCAGTCCCTGGGTCAGTTGGCTCCTTCTTTGTGACCTCGGGCAAGTCATTTCATCTCCACTCACTGCTGAGTCTCCTATAATGCCTCCAAAAGGTGAGAGAGGCCATCACTTCCCTGCCTCTCAGAGCCTTCAGGAGCACAAGCCTTTTAACACTGCTGGGAAAAGGCCATCATTTCAGGTGAACACACCAATGACCGCTTCCTTCTGTGCATTACACTTTCTTAAGGGGCTAACTTTATTAAGGCCATCTGTATTCATTTATTCGGTAGCCAATTCCTATACAAGTCTGATCCAACAAAAACATATATTTTTCATTGAAACTAGAAGAGTTATTTAAAAATATGTACAGAGTTGTTTGTAAATCAGGCTACTGTAATTGGTGGATAATTTAGAAATCAATATTTTAGATTAGATTCTTGAGAGTGAGGCCGGTTCTGGTGACGTTTCTGTCTCCAGTGCTGTGCTATCCCCTGGTGAGAGATAAACAAAAGAATTTATTTTGAAGAATATTTTAAAAATACTTGGTTCAATACATTTTTGTAAACCTCTGGGAGAAGAAATAAACTTGTTTTCTTCAACCACTTCTCTCTCCCTCTCTTCAGTCTCTCTGTCTTCTCTGCCTCTCTCTCCCTCTCACTCACACACACACACACACACACACACACACACATACACACACACACAGAGTGAATGAAGTTGACTTGCAATTGAAACTAGATTATCTGTCAGACTAGCTGCTTTCAACTCCCTGGCTTTCAGTTCTTAGTGCCTTTAAAAAGGCGGAGGATCCAGATTTGTCTTTGCCTTTCCCTTTCTTTCTGCCGAAACCAAGTCAGGATTCCTAGCAGCAATTGACAAGCCAAGCTGGCACATTCAGCCCCATCTCTCCAGGACTGTCCCAGCTTCGTGGGTTGTCATTTTTGGGGCACGATCACATTGCACACTATTGGGCTGGGGGCAGCAGCACGGCTCAGCATTCCATCTCTGGGATGTTCACCAGGCTCTGCTCTCCAGCCTTACAGAAAGCCAGGGGTATGTGTGGGCCTCATCCGCACGCCCAAGTGCGTGTAATTGCTCAACCTTGTCTGTGATTTCACCAGCAATAAAAATCCAGCAGGGAAATGAATGCTAAAATTAGTTTGTTTGTCCTTTGACAAGATCTCCCCAGTTGAAAGTTGGTGTTTATCTATCTGGCTGGGCAGACTTCGCTAAAATCGAAATTAGCTGCCTTGCTTAATGATGCAACAGATTGTGTTTTGAAAAGATTCCACTGAATTCTCCTTGAAACGACATTTGATCTAGAAAGTCCATCCTCTGGCAAAGTTAACACATTTTGGTGTAGGTTTTTTTTTTTTTTTTTTTTTTCTCCTCATGGTAGTTATAGGACTAACACACATAGTCCACTGCTGGACCCTGAGTCGGGAATTGCTACATCTGTTGGATAGGTGGATGGATAGATGGATGGATGGGCAGGCAGATGGACAGACAGAGTGTTTAATTTGCTTTGCCATATGACTTAGATGTCAAGTTTGCTGACATTTAAGAGAAAGGAAACCTATAATCAGTGTCCTTGCAATAGAGTTTTTGTTAAACCCTATCCTATGGCTGTGTCTTTGGGTTTCGTTCATTCATGTGTTCATTCATGCTACAAAGATAGTAGTTAGTAAGCACTTAGTGTGTGCTAGGCACATGGGATATAGATTTGATCAAAATACTAGTCCCTGCCCTAAAGAAGCTTACTGTCTCGTGTGGGAGACAAGCATTAAAAAGTAATTACACAAATAGTTATTTAACTATGTCTCTGGTAATTTTTTTTTTTTATATTTTGTTTTTAATTTTTTTATTGAAATACAATTCAGGTACCATAAAAGTCACCATTCTAAAGTATACAATTCAGTGGTTTTTTAAAAAATATATTCACAGAGTGTGTTTTTGTTTTTAAAGTAATACAGTTTAGTGAAAATTTCCGTCTGCTATGCTGTTTTGTCGGTACAACCACAAACAACTGATTTCACTGACTCCAGCAGTTTTTTTATGATGTTGGCATTGCATCATCTGTGATCATTAACGTCACAAATGGGGAAGAGGAAGCAAACATCAGAATGCTCAGTTCAGACATATTATCTAGTACACTGTAACAGAAATACCACAAGTGGGTGGCTTTAACAAACAGCAATGTATTTTCTCACAGTTTAGGAGGCTAGAAGTCTGAATTCAGGGTGCCGCCTCTAGGGGAAAGCTCGCTGTCTCTGACCGCTCTTGGGGAAAGTCCTCGTCTCTTTTCAGCTTCTATTCCTAGGTTCCTTGGGTGTATCTTTCTCATCGTTTGAGCTTGCTTGCTTAATCTGCTCTTTTATATCTTAAAAGATATTGATTTAAGACACACCCTCTGCTAATACTGCCTCATTTACATATCAAAGAAAACCCTTTTCCAAATGGGATTCTAACCACAGGTATAAGGGTTAGGATTTATAACACATATTTGGGGGGTGGAGGTGCAGGGGACATAATTCAATCCATAGCACTACCCTTAGGGAAAGTTCCTTTGGCTCTTACTGGAAGTTACTTCTCATATGGTGGCTCTAGTGAGAACTTCTTCAACTTTCTTCTTTATCCCTAACTTTAATTTACTGGTTCTGGGCAAACTGCACATGATCTCATAACTCTGTTCCTATTGGACTATATCCCAAGATGGTCCCAAGCTAGAGGTTCAAGAAATTCAAGGATTAGGAACCTTCAACATCTACCCCATATGTGCTAAAGCTAAAAGGCCAAAAGCAGCAAAACAGTCCTTGATTTGGTTCAGCTAACTCTGTTTCAAGACAATCATCATTCGGTGGTCTTCTTACTACCTATTATTTAACTCAAAACGCAAAACGTGTATTTCAGACACCTTACAGGTTGATCTGATGGGGCCCATGCAGGGATTAAGGGACCCGAGTTTGATTTCTGGCTCTGCTCAAGTTTTGCTTTGCCTTCCTGTTCTCTGAAGGTGAAGGTAATGACAGAACCGTCTCCGTCATAGGGTGCTGTCTGTGAAGGGGCCAAGGTGGATATGAGGCCCAGCTAGTTTGGACCTGACTGCCTGCTATTTTGGCTAAGTTTTCAGGAACTGGTCAGGTTGGTGGACAGTTGGCTGTCTATACGGAAAGTTCTAGGGGTCTTCCCTGTCCTGGGCAGCCCTAATTTTCAGATCTCTTGGTGGTACCACAAAGCTATCTTCTGCTCAAAGGAGGAAATTAACATTAATGTTTTTCAGATAGTTTTGTGACAGCCTCCTTATTATGGACTGAATTGTATTCCCCCAAAATATGCATTAAATTCCTGGCCCTGGTACCTGTGAATGTGATCCTGTTTGGAAATAGGACTTTCTTTTGTTATGTTAATGAGGTCATACCAGTGTGGATCCTAAACCTAATCACTTCTGAGTTAGGCAAAGACTAGAACAGACACAGCAACACACGCACACGAGGGGAAGACAGACGCCAGAGAACTTCAGGGGCTACAGATGAAGGAACTCCTCCTAGAGCCACACCCCGAATTTCAACTTCTAGCCTCCTGAACTATGAGAAAATAAATTCCTGTTCTTTAAAGCCATCCACTTGTAGTATTTTTTTGTTATGGAGGCACTAGGTAACCAAGACACTCCTTAAGACGTTTCTATCAAAGGTAAAATTTACAGTTGTAGATAATTTAGGATGCTGGTAACCACAGTAATGTCTTCCATTTATTATGTGGTCTTTTAAAGTTGCAGAGCACTTTCGTATTCCTTATCTTACTGCCTTCTCATGTCCACGTTGCAGCGCAGGTGAGGAAGGCCATGATATTCCTCCCGTTTAGATGAAAAACCCAGGACCCAGAGAAGTGGCTTTTCCATGATGGCATAAGTGGGATGGTGGGGCCAGGGCTCCAAGGTGGATTTTCTATTCTCTATACCTTTCTTTGTGCCTTTCTTAAAAGCTTGCCTGCTCTCTCTGCTGCCCTGTTCTGTAGTGTGTTTCTCTCTGATTTGCTAATGACTTGTCAATTGCATTCACATTGCTTAGATAAAACACCTGCTTATGGAAGTGCTGACATTAAAAAAAAGTCACGAATACATCTGGTAGTTAATTTTATTCACTAGTTCCCTTCTGCTTCATAGATTCCTGTGAGTTTGGGTTAATTAAGTGGAGTTCTTTTTTGCCTAGCAAGCTGGTGGTCCTTTAGGTTCAGTCAGCAGCAGAGCTCTCCTTGGGCTATGATTATCGACAGAGCTTCGGGGAATCCTCAGTGCCTTCCTCACAGAGCACAAGACAGCCATGCACCCTTCTGGATATGAGTGACAAGACCGCATAGGACTTTGACCACATGTTACGTAGTCCTCTTCTCCTTTTAAAGGTATATGACGGATGGTGGACTTGGCCTCTACACCCGTCGCCTGAACCGGCTCCCTGATGGGATGGCTGTGGTGCGGGAGACTCTGCAACGAAATACCTCCCTGGGCCTTGGAGATGCGGACAGGTAAGCTGCTCCCCTCGGGGTTGGCCTAATGCAGAGGCCATCCCAGATTGTACTGAGAAATGAGGGTGGTGATAGTGAGAGTGGACAGATGCTTCCTTAACCCACAGAGGTTGGGAGGCCTCGAAGCATGTCTGCCTGGAGTGTTTGGCGCGGTAGGTGGGAGAGGGCTGCCGAAGGGCTCTTGAGATCTGCTTCTGTGTAAGTGGTGCCTCTGACAATGAGAACACAGGTCGTTGAGTCGTGGGTCGTTTCTGTTGTTCTTTTGGCTGTAGCTACTGCCATCTTTGTCAGTTCAGCAGGCCCCAGGGATCTGCTTAACTTCCTCTCTCATTAGCCAGCTTTCTAGGTATTGCACCTTGGAAAAGAGTTCCTGGTGATGCACAAGTCTATATGCAGAAGGAAGCTTTCTTGGCCTTAGAGGAGTAGGCTTCACCATAAGGCCTCGTAATAGGAGGCAAGGGGTGAGGATATAGGCTTACATACCACATGCTGGAGAGCTGGCATGATAGGAGTTGATCAGTCTGTATTGCCACCATTGTTAAGAAAAGAGCCTCAGAAAATACTATGATAAAGAAAAAGGAATATTTGTCCCCAAATTTCCACTCCTTTTACACAGTCAGCTGCTAACCAAAAGGTCGGCAGTTCGAATCTGCCAGCGGCTCCTTGGAAACTGTGGGTCAGTTCTACTCTGTCCTGTAGGGTCACTATGAATTGGAATCGACTTAATGGCATCGGATTTGGTGTGTTTTTTGGGTTTTTTTTTTTTTTTTTTTGAGCAATCTACTAAAGAAGGGACTTGGACTTTATGATTTCCAAGATCCCTTCCAGCTGTAACATGATGTATTTCTAGATTTCATTACCCTTTATTGATCTGACTGTTCAAGACTTTCTGACATACTTGACCTCTTGACACATCTGGGTTGATGAGACAAAACAAGGATTTAGATGTGAGTGGTTTGAAATGACTGTATGCTTTTTGTGTGATAAACCTTAAGTAAGGAGTCCTGGTAGCACAACAGTTAAGTGCTTGGCTACTAACCAAAAGGTTGGCAGTTTGAACCCATCCTTCCGGTGGCTCTGCAGGAGAAAGACCTGGCTATCTGTTCCCATAAAGATTACAGCCAGGAAAATCCTATGGGGCAGTGCTGCTCTGTTACATCGGGTCACTAGGAGTTGAAAATCAACGGAAGGCACCTAACTACAAACCCCAAGTGTCAGAAAGCAAAATATTAGCACAAATACAGCTTCCTGCTGCTGTCCTGGCAGGATATACTTTTTAAAAAGGTAGGCAACTTCTATAGTTCTCTGGCTTCAAAGAAATAAGGCAACACACTAAAAAGACAGACATAGTTAACGTGGTGAAATTGCTGATTGGAGTCTTCATATTCCCTCAGGGAAGGCTGGGAAGCTTGGGGAGGTGCAGAGCTGAACTAGTTGTCAGGAGCTTGGGTTCTGGCCCTGGCCCTGCCACTAACTTGAACATAGCCTCTCAAAGTCCCCCCAGTTTTCAGGGTGGTGAGACTTTTATCAGGGATGACAAAAGGCTTCCCACTAGAGTGCCAGCTCCAGTCGGCTGTTTTCCTGTAATTAAGAAAGTACTGGTTTGAAAACTCCACAGCAAGATGAACCATTTGAGAACTACTATTTCCAAACCTCTCTGAAACTAAAATCTTTATAGTAAATCTTATTAGAAAAAGAAAAAAAGCAGTTGTTGTAACACCCCCACTGGAAATTTCACAGTTTGCCAACTTATTTGCTTATTTGTGTTCTCGGGTAAACATGTAGTTGGTTAGTAAATCTGTTAGCATAATACGCAGACCTTACAAGGTACATTTCCCCTTGCGGCAGAGGAAGGATCTGTACTAGGCTGTTTAATTTGTTTAATAATTACACTAGGCAGTATAATAATTCCATTAACCCTGCTTCACTGCAGGGTTAATGGAATTATTATAGATCACAGCTGAGCTTATTTCTGCTTTTGGAGGTGGAGGATTTGTGGGTGGGGCTGGAAAGCTGGATGGCATTTGTTATGTTGTTCTAGTTCAGAGGATATGGTTGAACTAAGTGGACGACAATGTCTTCTGGTTCTTCCCAGACTGGAAGGCTCAGACGCGATAATTTATATAAAGACTGAATGGATAACTGACCTCATTTTAAAGAAACAACTCAAATGTGTTTTTTTTTTTTTTTTTTTTTAAATAGGATGGCTTTTTAAAAATAGGATTTTATTATGATTATAAAATTTTTGCTATTTTAAATTCTGACCTGTAGATAGTGAGATATTTTGCATTGTTCTGGAATATGCTATATTTCTTTAGTCTCCAAAATTATCCTTAACAGATAATAGTAGTCCTGTATCTTTGACTAAGATGAAACAGTAGTGAATTTGTTTCCATAAAGTTCTTCATGTTAATCTCTTATGAAAACTCTTCTCCAAATGAATGTTTTCCAGAGTGGGGAACTAGCACCACTAATGGTATGGGAGATAATTTTAGGTGGTGCACAAGGAAATATATTTTTTATGCTTTAATTTTGATACTTAAAAAAACCTATGACTAGCACATCAAACCCATGATTTTACAAATATTGCTTAGGGTAAGGATTGAGTAGACTTGAGTCAATTCAGTGTGAAATATCAAAGAAAGAATAGCACAGATGGTATGAAGCTACGTAAAAAAAAAAAAAAAAAGATAGTATGCAGATAGCTGAAATTTGGGTAATATTGTCCTTGTTCTTGTAATTGGAAATATGTTCTTTAACGAATTCAAATTAAACAAGTGAAAAAGAGCAGAAAACCCAGCACCTTCCCAGAATTCTTCCCTTTTAACCTGAAACAAGAAAGTTCAGAGCTATTTTCAGGAAGTTCTTTATGAAAAGATGACTGAATCCTTTTAAGGACTCATAAACAAGCAATAGGCTACATGAGCTCCAAAGAGGAAATAGGAAAAGTACGGGGAGATTAGATCTGATTAGACCTCAGCAGTGGGGAAGGCTGGCATAGGAAAGGCAGATAGATCACTGTGTGAATAGGAAAATCATTAGCTACAGCAGTGCAACGCCAGAGAAGAGCTATTCTGGGGTAAAGCCTTAAAGGGCCCTGACCTACCCGACAGACCTGGGCTGTTTGCAACAGGATGTGGCTGGGGTATCTTCAGGGTTATTAAAAGTAACTGATAGGAATGTGTACCTTAGGGGCCTGGGAGATAGAGACCATGTCATTTTGTGAGTCTTGTATGTCACCAGCTGGCTTCTGAGAAATAATTAATGCAGATAGTAAATGCAGAATGCAAGCCTGCCCTTGATCTCCTGTCACTCTTCGGGGTTGCCACCCCTGGGCTTCACTTTTCTCCTGATAGTGATCAGTGGCTACTCCAGCAAACTAGAGCCAGCCAGCTGAGAAGGGAGGATCAAAAGGGACAAATGGAGGTGGCTTGTTACAAGTCAGAAGACCCAGATAACAGACAAATCAAAGGAGCTTTGGCACAGAGGTCTGTGAACGGGCAGCCTGGCAGGAAGGAGAGCTATGACAAGGAGGGCCAAGACACTGGACTAACAGACAGTTAAATGGATTATTGAACTTCCACGAGTTCCTATGTGCACCGCTATCCCCGCAGAACTCGTCAAAAGTCCTTGAACTCCAGCAAAGTTAAAGCACAGCTCTGGGAAAGTTTCCACTTCTAAGTCTCTTCCTTTGTCACTCCAGAGCCTCACTGTGCTCAGCACCCTTCCCATTATCACCTTTGTGCCTTGGCAGGCAGTGGACTAAGCAATAGATGCTCCCCCTAAATGGCATCCCTGGGTCCAAAAGGAGTCAAAGCATCTAAGTGTCACAAGGCGGACACCAGACAGAAATCAGGCTTGACGGTCGGGAGGAGGACTTTGGAATTACTTGGTCACTTTCCTCTAAACCGTTCAGAATGCTTATTGAACCCAGTGGCTTTTTAAATTTTATTTTAAATTTCATTGTGGTAAAATATATATATGATAAAATTTGCTATTTTAGCCATTTTTAAGGGTGCCATTCAGTGACATTAATTACATTCACCGGGTTGTGCAACCATCACCACTATCTACTTCTAAAAGTTTTCATCACTCGAAACAAACTCTGTCCCTATGAAGCAATAACTCTGCATCTACCGTTTTCTGTCTCCTGATAGCCGTACATCTAATTTCTGTCTCTGTACGCTTGCCTGGTCTAGCTATTTCATGTAAGTAGGATCATACAATATTTGTCCTTTTGTGTCTGATTTCACCTAGCATAATGTTTTCAAGATTCATCCATGTCATAGTATGTATCAGAACTTTGTTTCTCGTTATGGCTAAAACAATGGCATTTATTAATTTAGACGCTAACACCATATTACTTGAATCCTTCCAAAAGGAAAAAAACAAACATTGTGCTAAAAAGTCAGCCTGAGACTTGAACAAAGTGAAAACTGCCCTCCAGCACTGTGCCAAGAAGCCAAGCAGGAAAGAGAGACATTTTTTTTTTCTTATGACAAGTTTTTCATTACTTCCCCAAATTACGAATGTTTTAGTTACTTGAAATTGCCTCTCTTGGTTTACGATTTAGAGTCACTTTACAGACTCTACTGTCTGTATGTAGAGCGCAGGCCCTGATGGTTTCAGTTTGAAATGGGAGGCCGCGCTCAGGGTGAGTCCCACGGTGTGAGGATGTAACTATGCAACCTGGTATTTGGACAGCCTGCCAAGTTGAACCCTCCTTCCTGGCTGAGATGTCACAAGAGCTCCTAGAGCCCAGGGCACCACTTGGCTTTGTGATTTGTGTGGAACAAAGCAGCCCTCCTGGCACCATGCAGTGCATTCACACAGTCAGGCCCCACCTAGACGGAAGAGTCTTAATGGATGCCAGAAGTCCCCAACCAGCAGATGGGCTTTGTGGGGGGCCCTTAGTGGTTAGGATGTCCCCAAGCCAGTCATTTCTTAGGCATACCCCCTGCTGGGATCCACAGAAGAGATAGGAAGAGACTTGTTCCCCTCTCCCTTTGCTCCGAGCCTGTGGTAGGTAGAATAATGGCCCCCAAAGATGTCCATGGAGTCCCTGGGTGGTGTGAATGTTTAATGCACTGGACTGCTAACTGAAAGGTTGGAAGTTCAAGTCCAGCCAGAGGCACCTTGGAAGAAAGGCCTGGCAGTTTCCTTTTGAGAAATCATCCATTTGAAAACCCTATGGAACACATTTCTATTCTGACGTACGTGTGAGATCTCCATGAGTTGCAATTGACTCAACAGTGACTTGTTTAAAGAGATCCACTTCCTAATCGCTTAATCTGCCCATGTCCTAATCTGTGAATATGTTACTTTCCATGGCAAGGGGGAATTAAGTAAGGTTGGAGATGGAATTAAGGTTGCTAATCAGCCGACCTTGAGACAGGGAGATTATCCTGGATTATGCAGGAGGGGCCAGTGTAATCACCAAAAAACCCAAACCCACTGCCTTTGAGTCCGTTCTGACTCATAGCAACCCTATAGGACAGGGTAGAACTGCCCCATAGGGTTTCTAAGGCTGTAATCTTTATGGGAGCAGACTGCCACATCTTTCTCCCGTGGAGTGGCTGGTGGGTTCAAACCACTGCTAACCTTTTGGTTAGCAGCTGAGCGCTTAACCACTATGCCACCAGGTCCCCTGTATGTAATCACAAGGGTCCTTAAAAGTGGAAGATGAGGCAGAAGAGGAGAGTCTGTGAGAGTGATGTGACTTGAGGACTCAGCCCGCCATTGCTGGTTTTGACGATGGAGGAAGAGGTCCATAAGCCAAGGAATGTGGATGACCTCTAGAAACTAGAAAAGGCAAGAAAGCAGATTCTCTTCTAGAGCCTCCAGAAAGAAAGTTAGCCCTGCCAACACCTTGACTTTAGCCCAATGAGACCTGTATCAGACTTCTAACTCACAGAACTGGAAGATAATAAAATTTTGTTATTTTTAGCCACTAATTTTGTGGTCATTCGCTATAGCAGCAATAGAAAACTAATACAAACCTTGTCAAAAATAATAAGAACAGTTATAGTTGCCATTTCCTGATGGATTACCATATTCCAGAAACCCTGCCAAGCACTTTTCAAGCACTATCTCATTTTTTCCTGACCCAGACCCTTTGAGAGAAGGTATTATCCTAGTCTAATGAACTTGTAGGAACAGTGCCCCAAGAGTGTCAGTAAATTTTTCTAAGGATACACGGCTAACAAGTGTCCAAGCTGGGATTCCAGCCAGGTCTACCTGAGCCCCAAATGCTGTAACCCTCTACCATACTGCCTCCTTAAGGAAGAGCCCTTGGTGTAGAATGTCTTCCACTCTGTAGCTCCGTGCCCTCATCTTGGGGTCATCTCTTTAAATAAGCCCCTAGTTACTGAAAAGCTGAGAAATGCCCAGAGGGCTACTAACAGGGCAAACCCAGTCCTTGAGCAATGCAAAGCAATTTGCATTAAGGGGAAAGAGGAATATCCTTTGACTCCTCTCCCTCAACCCAAACTTTTTGCATATGGATATCTCTGGTGGGCTTGCCCTCACCCCTTTTCCCATCATTGATCTCAAGGCACAAGGAATATGCCCTTTCTTATATGAAGCTGGGCCAGTTTACTCCTTGGCCTCCCTGAAAGCCTGGAGGAAGGATGCCTATGTGTGAATTCTGACCACCTGCAAGCCTGGGTGGTTAACTGGGGGAGGAGTCCACAGCTGCAAGATAGGGCTGAGGCTTCCCTTTAGTGATCTAGGAAATCCAGGGCCAGCAGAATCTGCAGAGATGATAAGTCATTTGAAAAATTCTCTTGTCTTGGGTGACCACTGTGTGGTCCCTGCGGCTATCGCTGGAGGCCCTCTACCCAGAGCTCGGGAATCTGCAAGCTGCATTCAAGGTAGTTCAATGAGGCCTCCCCAAATAAGCCTCTTTCCCTTCCTGTCTGTGTCTGTTGTGTATTGTCGGTTAATTTTCCCAGCATCGCCAAGTAAAGCAATGAGGATTTCCCCCTCCTTTTACTGCTCATCCTATTTCCTACCATCTCTAGCTGTCAGTATTTATTTCAACCTTATTTCCTCTGCCTCCATGTGGTGAGAGTGAGAGAATATAGACCTGTGGTGCCCAATCCACCAGCCATTGGAGACACTTGGCTATTTAAATTTAAAATGAATGAAAATTAACTACAACTTAAAAGTTCAGTTTCTCAGTCATGTTAGTCACATTTCAAGTGCTCAGAAGTCGCATGTAGCTAGTGGTAACCCCATTGGACAGATTCAGAACATTTCCATCATCACAGAAAGCTCTTTTGCAGAGCACTGATATAGACCATCTCAGTTATATTTCAAAAAGCAGCTGTAGAGTACAGGTGGGATTTGCTATAAAGATACTCTGGCTTCACTCCTCACTTTCTTAGGCAAGTAACTTAACTCCCTTGGCTTTGTTTTTTCTCTAAAATGATCTCACAAGACTGTTGTAAGGATCCAATGAGGTAAAGGTGGTGCAACTGGCTTGTAAAGTACCTGACAGAGGTAAATACTCCGATTACTCCTATGTCCTACACACCATTCAGGGCATCTGGGCTCTAGCCTTCTTGCAACTTCCTTTTCTGTGTATTTAATTAATTAACTAATAATTAAGGCCCTCTTCTTTCCATTAAAGCTTATAGTAATTACATATATTAGAAGAATGAATGTAAATTAAAGGAATGAAGCATTAGAACCAGCGGGACATGTTAGAATATGACATGTAGAAAAGGGAGAAAATAGAGAATATAGATATACTAATCATAAGGTCCTACATGGTTGCATATTTGAATGTTAATTTAGTATTGAACTTCTGTTATGGATTGAATTGTGTCCCCCAAAAATATGTATTGTGAATCCTAACCTCTGTACCTGTGGAGAAGGAGCCCTGATGCACAATGGTTAAGTGTTCGGCTGTTAGCCAAAAGGTCGGTGGTTCAAACCCACCCAGCAGCTCTGCAGAACAAAAGATTACAACCTAGGAAAACGTATGGGGCAGTTCTACTTTGTTCTATAGAGTTGCTATGAGTTGAAGTTGACTCCATGGCACATCACAACTGTGGATGTAATCTCATTTGGGAATAGGGTTTTCTTTGTTATGCTAATGAGACCATATCAGTGTAGGTCTTAATCCAATCACTTGGATTGTCTTAATCCAATCACTTTTGAGATATAAAAGGACGATCAGGCACAGAAGCAAGGAAGCACAGATGAGGGAAGATAGATGCCAGGCCACATGAAGATCTCCACAGAACCTAGAAACAAAAGCTGAAGAAAGACAAGGACCTTTCCCTAGAGCTGACAGAGAGAGAAAGCCTTTTCCTAGAGCCAGTGCCCTGAATTTAGACTTCTAGCCGCCTGACTGTGAGAGAATAAATTTCTGTTTGTTAAAGCCATCTACTTGTGGTATTTCTGTTACAGCAGCACTAAGAAACTAAGACAGCGTCCTAGTAGCCAAAGTGAAAATGAACTTTGCTTTGCTTTTTCTTCCTCCCTTCCTGACTTCTCCCATACTGTTTTGTTTTCATCTTCCCATGCTTGGATCCATCTGTTGATCTCTCTCTCTCTCATCCTCCATCTCTCTCTCGCTCGCTCCAGCCCTTCCTCTCTCTTCTCCTTCTCCTTTCCCCTGTCTTGTAACTGCCTGTCATAACCATTGGTGCCCCTGAGCTGTTTCTTAGTCCTCCTGCTTTCAAAGGGCTATACCCATTTTCCTGGAACAAGAAGATGCCTCCAGCATAGTACCTAGCAACAATGATCTTTATCGAGTTTCCTTTCCATCCCCTGCCCCCTTTTCTTCCCTGCCTGTATGTAGCAGGGAGGAGCAAAGTAGGAGAGAGTGAAAGTCACTTTCATTTTAAAGCTCATAAAAGGAGCCTTAGAGGCAAATCTCTATTTCCGAGGTACCAGGGTAATAATTACTGCATTGGTCTTTCCCAAGGGCCTCTTTTATGCTGGTGCCACTGGCTGCTTTTTAAAATCAGGGCTACTTCTTGTGGGATCAGTGGGCAGGGGCCTCCTGTGCTGAATAGAGGGGGTGGTGCTGACAGGAAGCAAACCATCTGTACGTTAAGCCACAAAGGAATTCTCTGAGGGGGTTGTAAAGAGAAGAGAAAGAATAGTCTGCAGAGGATCGTTTCATGGGCATGCAGTTGTTTTCATTTGGTGAAAAAAAGCAGTATGGTGGCCCCCATGAGAATCTCCTACTCCCTAATGTTGCCTAACTTCATAGCTTTATTCCAGGTTACACTATAGCAGAAGCACAGCTGAGTGTGTATGTGGGCACGAGGAATGGGGGGATGTCCGGTCTGAGCATGATTACTCCTCCAAAGTACATTTTCTACCTTTTCAACAGTTGCTTAATGGGAATTCGTAGACATAATAGTGGTTCAAAATGTGGATAAAAAGACATTGAGCAGTATGAAAGCAAGAATGAGAGACCCAAAGAGAAAAACCAAAAGGGGGGAATCTTTTCCTGTACTTACTTCCCCAGCAACCCAAAGAATAGGCCCTACCCCAAGTCAGAATTTGACTACATGTGTGCCCTATGACAGAAATTAACTTCATGTGTTTTAATCCAGGTACCTGGAAAAAGTCTTTGTATCAGTCAGGATAGGCTAGGTTGTGCTGTATAACAAATAACTCCAAGATCCCACTCATACTATCTGACCATTACAGGTTACTGGGAGACCATGTTGTGCATCATTTTCACTCTGGAACCAAGGGTGCCGCAGGGGCCACCACTTAGAGCATTGACAAGCCCCAGGGCAAAGAGAGAACTTGGTCAACTGCACACGGTCTCTTAAAGCTTCTGCCTGGAAGTGATCCATGAAACTTACTCCACTCACATGTTATTGGCCAAAGGAAACCACATGGCTACGCTTAAATGCAAAGGTGAAGGGAAGTTTAATTCTACCATGTACCTGCAAGGAGAACAGAAAATATATGGTGAATTGCACTTATGGCTCTTGTTGTTGTTGTTTTTGTTTGCCGTTGAGTCTATTTTAATTCAAAGCGACCCTGTAGGACAGAGTAGATCTGCCCCGTAGAGTTTCCTAGGCTGTATCTTTACAGGAGCAGATCGCCAGGCCTTTTCTCCCACTGGTAGGTCAAACCACCAACCTTTTGGTTAACAGCCAAGTGCTTGACCATTGCGCCACCAGGGCTCCTTGCACATATGGCTGCCACAGGTTTATTAAACACAGTGACATTATCTAACCAACTCTGATCATGCAGTTCATCAACTCTTTCCTATATTTATAGCCGATGCCAGGCACTATGCCACACAGTCTGGCTACATGATCTCTAGTAGCTCTTGTGGGTGGGAGAGAGTAAGCAGGTATGATCATCTTTTAGTGGGTCAAGAGCATGATGACTGAATTGGTTAAGGAATTTTAATCAATGCTGTGGGTCAGCTGGATCTCAACAAAATATTTGTGACTATGTTTTGTTATGGGACAGCTTATGGAACATTTTGATGGTTGTGTAGTATTTACTGAGCACCTACTGGAGAGTGCCTTGGTGGTTCAGTAGTAGAATTCTTTCTCGCCTTCCATGAGGGAGACCTAAGCTGTGCACGAGGTACATTGGCTGGGTTCAATTCTCTCATGCACAGCCACCACCTGGCTGTCAGTGGAGACTTGTGTGTTGCTATGATGCTGAACAGGTTTCAGTAAAGCGTTTTGTTCTGTGGTGCATGGGGTCACAAGGAGCCGAGGGCTGACTCAGTGGCAGCTAACAATAACAATGAGTACCTATTACACTCGTCCCTTGGTATCTGCGGGGTATTGATTCCAGGACCCCCTCGGATACCAAAATCCACAGATGCTGAAGTCGCTTGTATAAAATGGCATAGTATTTGCATATAGCCTATGCATATCCTCCTATATACTTTAAATCATCTCTGGATTACTTATAATACCTAATACAGTGTAAATGTTATATAAGTAGTTGTTACACTGTATTGTCTAGGGAATAATGACAAGAAAAATAATCTGTACATGTTCAGTACAGAGGCAACCATTGTAGGCCTGACTATATAGTACACGTCAGCAACAATGTAACATTTTTTTCTAATATTTTCAACCCATGGTTGGTTGAATCTTCATATGCGGAACCCGTGGATGCGGAGGGCCAACTATATGTGCCAAGCCCATTATCCAAGCCTTGGAGATCCAAAGATGAGTTGGACCCAGTCTTTGCTCTTAAGAAGCTTACAGTCAAGCAGAGTGGAGAGAGACCTAAATAAGCCATTGTACTGTGATGTGACAAGTGCTGTGGAGACTTTTGCCAAGTGCTGTGGGGGCAGGGAGGGTTAGCAGCATCCCTGGTGTCTTCGTTATCTAGTGCTGCTGTAACAGAAATACTACAAGTGGGGAGCTTTAACAAACAGAAATGTATTTTCTCACAGTTTAGGAGGCTGGAAGACTGAATTCAGAGCACCAGCTCCATGGGAAGGGTTTCTCTCTCTGTGGGCTCTGGAGGAGAAGGTCCTTGTCTTTTTTGAGTTTCTGCTCCTGGGCGATCTTCCTGTGGCTTGGCATCTCTCTTCCCCCATCTCTGCTTCTCTGGCTTGCTTGTTTAATATCTCAAAAGAGATTGAATTAAGACATACCCTATACTAATCCTATATCAAAAACCTAACAAAGAAAACCCATTCCCAAATGAGATAATAAGCACAGATATAGGGATTTACAGTACATATTTTGGGGGGACATAATTCAGTCTATAACACCTGGGGGTTTAATAGGGTCCCACACTGAAAATTTGCTGTATTGTAATAAAATGCAGAAGGTTCTCTTCCTGCCAGTGATGATTTGAGAGATCCTTTGGAAACATTACCCAAGTGTCAAAATAGGTCCTCTTCTCTCATCATCCATTTGGGATTCTTCTTTTTGTTTCCTTTAATATCCTTTATCACCTTTAAAGAGCAGTGTAGCTATGCTTTCTCTTGCCGAAATGTAAGACCTGATTGAAAGTAGCCGGGTGTATAAGGCAGCCCTTACACTGGCCTGTGAAGTTGTGGCCCTGGTTGCAGTATGACCTTTAGTTGGTCATGCTCTGGCAGCTGAGAGTTGCTTTGAGCCAGTGTTTCTGTCCAAGGTTACCTTGCTTGTAAATGCATTTTTCCAAGGCTGCCTCTCCTAAGCCAGTTCACATCAAAAAGAACTGTACAACACCAAGGCTGGGTGAAAGGGACCTTCAGAATCATCTGTGGCGGCCCTCTTATTTTGCCAAAGAGGAAATTGGGCCCAAAGAGATTGTCAGTGGCCCATTGGCCTCTCTCTGTCCTCCAGGCCTCAGGGAGTAAGAACTTCTGAGTGTGAGTTTGGAAAGCAGGAACTCTGATGAAAGCACACATTACCTATTTGGTGATGATTATTTATACAGCCCATGCAATAGAGAGAGGAGCAGACTAAAGTCAGGAGACCTGTGTCCTGGACCTGGTTGTACCACCAGTGAACTCTGTGACATTGGGCAAGATGCTTCCTCTCTCTATACTCCCATTTCTTCATCTGTGAGTTTAGAATGGCTGCTCAGAGGCCTTGAGTTCCTCTGAGTCAGTGTTCTTGCTTATTAATTGAAGGGCAGAGTTAACAGAATGACTCATGAGTGTAGCTCATGCATGCAGGGACTCTATGAATTCATTGTCTCTCACAGTCATGATGATATGTGTCATTGTGTGATGGTGTTTCAGTTAGAAGTATGGTTCTAGACCAAGGTCCCTGGGGGCAGCCCTGCACCTAGCTGCCCTGCTGAGGAGCCTCTTTCCACATGCAGCCGAGCTCTTCCAGAGAGAAAGACTTAAGGTGTCCATCCTTACTGTGCTTCAAAGCCAAGCCTGCTCCTCACAGGGCACTTGAGAGAGGCAGGTTGCTGTCATTGCCGGTGGCAGGTACAGAGAGAGACCTTCCAAAGGGGCAGAACAGGGAGGACAGAGTTGCAGTTAAGAATGGTGAGATCTTGTACTTTTCTGGCACTTTGGAAAAAACCTGCTCTCATGCATTGCAATGGATTTTGTTCTAACTGCTGGAACTTCACCACAATTATATTAGGAGATGAAGCTCATGGGACTATAGTCTTATTTATAACAGAATTCCAAGTAACCCATAAGCGATGGATTGTATTTTAGGGGTGGGGCATGGGGAGGTGTTTTGACTCAGGGTTTAATCAGACTCGATGTAGTTTGTTCCCTAAATCAGCACTAACTGTGGGTGCTGATTATCCAGAGGGGGTAGTCAGCCTTGGCAGAGGAGAGGAGAGGGGAGGGGAGGGCAGAGGAGGGAAGGCAGCTTTGTGTGCTGCAGCTGCAGCCTCTGTTGCTTCCCCTCGTCCCTGTGCACTTTGATTTGTCTCCCTTATTAATCCGTGGTACTCAGTACTGTAAAGTGGCCTGAAATGACATCTGAAGGGACACTTTTTGACATTTTCAGGGATGTTGCAAGATTGTGTGGAGGAAATTAAGTGGGGACTGAGGGAAATGAGGTGGTTGCATGGCTCAGTGAGCTCAAATCTAAGACCCAAGCATTTCTATCACTGCTTCTCCCTTTAGCTTACCCTGAGGTTTGGGGGGTAGGATTCACGACCCTACTGTTTCTCCAGTGGCAAAATGAGGCTTTAAAAAAGAATCCTCCCTGGCTGCTGCTTTGGGCTGTCTGGACAGTGGATTGTGGGTAGTCCATAACTACATAGTAGTTGAAGACCCAGGGGAGATGAGCAACAGGACTATGGGGCATTGTGGTTTGGGTAGGAGTCTGTCGTATAGCCTTTTACAGGATGCACGAGTGGATTCCAGAAAGCAACTGCGGGAACCACTCAGAGTGCCCCAAAGTCACCTAGAAGCTGGATTTGCTGGCAGAGCACCACGTGGGGAGATGAGGGCAGGTCTTGAGGTAGCATCTAAATGGGTAGAAGAATTCTTGTGGCAATTAGGGAGTGTGAGCAATGCATGGGGCCTCTCAGTACACTAGAGATGGAGGTTTCTTGAGAGGCTACCAAAGCCCACCATAGGACTGTAGTTATTCGGAGTCTGTGGTCCTGATCTCTGAGTATCATTATCAACAATCACTCTCATGTTCCAGAAGCTCTCCTAGACGGTTTATGGGCATTAGCTGTAACCTCTCAGAAGACCCAGCAAGACCAGAGTTATCCCTGTTTCACAGATGAGGAGTCCTGGCTCAGTAGCCTCAGTGTCTTGCCCAGGGTCACTCTGGCAGAGAGTGGCATGTCTGACTCCAAAGTCAGTGTTCTATCCAGAACACCATGCTGCCCCGTCTCTAAAAGGGGAAGTGTGCCAGTGTTGATTCATTCCCAGGCCCAGCTTTTTCTTAGCCAGGAATAACCTCCTAGCTTCTTTTACCTGAGTAACCCCGACTCATGCTCCAGGACTCGATTCCAGCCCTGCCTTGCCTGGAAAGTCTCCCTGCCCTCTTCCCACCTCCCTGGCCCCAGCCAGGATTCCATGGGGGCTTATTTCACAGATGAGGAAAGTGAGGCACAGGTGGGTTAAGACGCCTAAATTGGGGAGCCAGGATATAAATGTGGGTCCTTCAGCTCTTGTCCGCCTTGGTGACACACTGCCCTCGGGAACTCTGGTGGGAGAAAAAGCAGAAGATACAATTTAAGGCCTGAAACCCCAGTAGGTAACTGGGAACAGCTGAAGTGTTCAGCTCCCTCCACATCCTGGCAGGAGATCCTGCTCTTTGGAACCCAGCAGAATAACCACGGTGTAACACCATCAGAGGTGCAAACCTGTTAAAATCCCCAGCAAAGGCCTTGAAACAGCTTGAAAGAGGTTTATGACCCTGTGGATTTGCACTTCTTTCTGAGCCAAGCTATAATTCCAGCCCCGCTTTTGGAAGTAAAGATCAGAACCATAATTCGAGGAGGTCCTTGGAATACCCGCTGATTAGTTTTCAAGACACAAGCTGTGGGATGACACTGCCATGGGACAAAGCTGCAGTGGGAGGGCCTGGGGGCTACTGAGGGGAGGGGTGGTGGGGGTGACACAGGGTATCTAGCAGAGGCAATTAAATGTCCTTGCTGCTTCTGCCTCCAAACAAAGGCCCCAGGAAGCCTTCCAAAGGGCCCTGCTGTTAATGATCTGGAATAAAGGGCAGCAGAAAGCCAGAGAGCTGGAGGAGCTAATAGGGCCCTGGCCTTGAAAGTCCCCGCAGGAAGTCTGCCGAGGAGCCCTCTGTACACAACCAGCACTTGTCATGCTAATGACCCAGCCACTCTGGTGCCACTGAGGTCAGCTCATGGATTTCAGGTTTGAGCTCCACCAGAGCCAGAGGTCTGGACCTCTCCCCACTCCCCTCTGCACTGCATGCTTTCTCCTCTGCTTTCCCTGACACCAGCCCTTCAGGTCCATCTACCCAGCACGGCCATTGATCCTTCTCAAATGCAGCACTCGCCTGTTTAAAATCCTTGGTGGCTCCACATCATGTACAGGATAAAGTACAAACCTCTGAAATGGGCCACCAGCGTTGGCCCCTGCTCATCCACCAGCCTCATCGCCCACTTCACAGCCCACAACCCGGCAATGCCAAACACTTCTAGTCTCCAGCACACACCATGCTGGTATAAGTCTCCCTGCCTTTGCCTGTGAAATTTCCTCTGCTTGGAGTGCCATCTCCTGACCCCTCTTTGCCGAGCTAGTACTTACTCCTCTTTCAGGATTCGGCTCAGATGTCACCTTTCTGGGAATCTCAGACTTACTAAGCTCCCTTCCTTGCACTCCCGTAGATTCCTGTGCAAACCTTTTTTTTTCTTTCTTTTTTTTCTGTTTCTCCTTTGCTAACTTGAAGCAGGGATTATCTCGTTTATCATTGGGTTCCCAGGACCCAATAAAGTGTCTGACCCATAGTCAGAAACAAACAGAAACACTAAACTGATTGCCATCGAGTTGATTCTGACTCACGGCGACCTATGTGTTCAGAGTAGAGCTGCTCCATAGGATTTTCAGTGGCTGTGATCTTTTGGAATTAGGTCACCAGAACTTTCTTTTGAGGTGCCTCTGGGTAGATTCAAACCATTAATGTTTCAGTTGGTAGCTGAGCACTTAACTGTTGACATCACCCAGGGACTCCTGACCCATAGTAGGTGCTCAGTAAACACTTACTGAAGTGAACTTCCATGTTAGCCAGGTGGTTTCTGTCTCCCCACCCAGAGGTCTTGGGAGATCTTTCTCTAAGAACTCTGTCTTGTTTTTCTTACTATCAGTATTAGTTCAACCCTTAGCACAGTGGGTGGTACAGAGTAGGTCTTTAGTAAAGAGCAGATACAAGCCTGACTGAGATGATTTTGGAGTGTTGCTGTCCCACCCATCAGACATGAGCACTCACCAGGGGCTTGCCATGTCTTAGCTGTAGGGGTACACAGGGATGTGGAGTGCAGCCGTCTTCATCTTCAAAGACACCACTATCAGGTTATGAGCAGCCGAGGGAAAAGGCAGTGCAGATGGGGGAGTGCTGCATACAGTCAGTGCTATCAGAGTCAGAAAAAGAGCACTGGAGCCTGGGGTAGATGGGAAAGGCTTCCTGAAGGAGGTGGACTTTTAGCTGGATCTTGGAAATCAAGTGGGATTTATAGGTGGTGAGGAGGAGCAATCCAGGTTTATGTAGGGTGGGGAGGATGGAGGAAAAGAGGAAAGGCTGGGGGTGGGGGAGGGGGTTAGTTCTCTGGGAAATGAAATCCCATCCTTGCAAGCAGACTGTTTTGTTTCCCACTGTGACCTTGGGAAGTAACCTGCCCCAGCTCCCCTGGAGCTGGCTGTGTCAGGTCAACGCTGTGTCCTTGGAGAGAAGCCTTCTGAAAACAGACTCTAATAGACTGAGGTAAATAGCTGACGTATTCGTCAATGCCCTGGGGTTCAGGTATTAGAACTGGGCACCTCCTAATGATTAAACACTCCACAAACACCCAGTGACCCGGGTACTCCACCTTAAATGGCTATAAACTATAGGGGTCAGCAGCTGTCCCACCACCTGTGAGGAAGCAAGGCTAGAGAAATGCTTTCTGCTCTAAGCAACGAGCCCTCCAGCAGCCACCCAGAAAACAGACCTGGACCTTTACTGCAACCGGGGAGGGAAGCCAGAGAGGGAAGAGCTGGGGTTCTGAGGTGCCCGGGAATGGGAAATAACAAGTACCTACTGTGCTAGGTGCTCTAAATATCCTACACATTCGTCTTCATCACATCCTGGTGAGTCAGGTATTACCAAAACCAAACCAGGTGCTGTCAAGTCGACTCTGACTAATGGTGACCCCAATGTGTATCTGAGTAGAACTGTGCTCCATAGGGTTTTCAGTGGTTGATTTTCCGGAAGTAGATCACCAGGGCTTTCTTCTAAGGAGCATCTCTGAGTGGACCCGAACCAACCTTTCGGTTAATAGCCAAGATATAAACCATTTGCACCACCCAGAGTCTTGAGTCAGATATTACAGATTGGAAAATAGAGCTGGTAATTGATGAGACTGAGATTCAAGTGTGTTCTGTATTGATATTCCATTTCCTCTGCACATCCATCTATGAGAGGAAGACCATCATGAACACCCCCAAGTTAGACAAAGCAACTGACTCAGAGAAGCTAGGTCTGTTGTTTAGAGTTACATAGCAGGTACCAGGGACAGGACTAGACCCCAGCCCCTCTGGCCCTGCAGTACCAGCCTGCTACAGTATCTCAAATGATTACTCTGCCCATTGACTCCCAGGGGTCAAGTGCCAGGTGTGGGACTATCTGTCCTATCTGTACCCACCTTCCCCTGTCTCTAAGTTGGTTTCACTTGAGTCCAACAAGTGAAAGAATCATATCTGCTTTTGACTGTTATCTCTCCAGGAAGGAGGCAGCTGGACCCTATGGCTGGAAAAGGTGAAGAAATGACACCTATCTACCTGGACACATTCTTCCCAGTGTTATGGGAGGGCTAGACTAGGGCTGTGGGCATGAAGGAGACTTCGGAGCCAGGGATGAGAACAAAGTCCTTAGTAGCTACCCGCCATCTTGAATTACTGGATCCACTACCCCTATTCTTCAGGGAGAAAAACAGTCATACCATTAATTGGATTTAGATTTTCTAGCTTCTGGTTTTGTCATGCTGCTAATAATAAAAACGGCTAGTGGCGATTACAGAGCATGGAGGGCTCATGTGGAGTCAGGAGTATTGAGAAGAAAGCATCTAGGAGAATTCCATCCAGTCTTGCTTGCTGGCGAATCCCCAGAGGCCCTGAAAGTTGGCTTCCAAACGCCAGAATCCCTGGAATTCCTGGAGTGGGGACACCTCCAGTCCACCCAGAAGCTCACCTGGAATTCCCAGCAGCAGTTGTTTCTATACTGGCCCTACATTACCAGCCATAGCAAATGTGTACCTCAAAGGCTTGATTTGTTTCTTCCATGTGTTTACCAGAACAGGTAGAGTCCTGATGCTGAAGGGTGAGCCTGCCAGGCTAAACTGTCCTCAAGAGGAAACCTTGAGTTTCAGAACTCGAGTTTCTAATGTAATCCACATGTTCTTTGTGCTTCACTTTCCCCTTCTGTGAAATGGGCATATAAGGTCCTCGTCTCTCCTCTCCCCACTGGAGTACATCAGATAAGGCTGTGGAGCTCGCTGCACCCCTAGGAGCATGGCAGCTTTGCAAATCAGGGCTCTGGCCAGAGTTGCCCACACTCTTCCTGCTGCCACTGAGGAAATGACCACCCAGTACTAAGAAATGACCATCCATTGCTAATGGATCATAAAGCAATGCACTGTCACACTGGGTGGCTTTTGATGTTCTGATCAGGTTACAGTTAATTCTTTCAGAACCTCCTTCCTTGAGAGGCTGGGCATTGCTATTCTCATAAATGCCCTCTCCCTCCCAGTACTTTCGTGTAACTTAAGGTGGTGCTGAAAGAAGATAGCATCTAAATGTACTGGGATGCTTTTCAAATCACAAGCACTAATTAAGCCCCCATCATGGACTGCACTGGCCTAGGCTCTTGCCCAGATGCCACCAGATGTGCTTGGGGGAGTCGAGGTTTCTCATCTGCCTTTCTTTTTTGCTAATGCTTCTTTTGATGCAAGACCTTGAACCCAAGGCAGTATAGTACAGTGGTTAAGAGCACAGACTCTGGAATAAGATTGGACTCAAATCCCAGCTCAGCCACTTACTAACCAATTGACTTTGGGTAAGTGATTTCAGACAGTAAGAGGACCTTTTTGGTGGTGGTGTTATGAGTTTTCCCTCCTATAATCCCAATGAATTATGACTGTTACTTGGAAGGAAGTTTCAGCTCCAAGCCAGGGCAGGAATTGCGGCATCTCCTGATTCATTCTCACTGGACTGTAAGCTCCCGGTCAGTGGAGACTCTCTGTCTGCCTCAGCACTTTAATAGCCAGGGCCTGGAAAGTAGAAGCTCAGTGTTTGTGAATGATTTCAATCCAAAGTGATTCTGCTTAGTTTTAACCATCCCTTAAAAACAGAACAAAGGGAAAAGATTCCCACCTGGGGTGAGAGGTTTTCAGGAAGGAAAGAAACGGGAGGAAAAGGAACCAACATTTCTGAATGATTCCTGTGGGCTAAGTGCTCGAAGTATCACACCTCATTCCATCCTGCTCATCTCCTCCAAATGTGGTGTGACTTTCATTTTTCATGTCAGGGAACTAAAATGAGGCTCAGAGAAGGGAACTTGCCTGAGGTCAGACAGCTAGTAAGCGGAGAAGCTAGGATGATAATAATAATAGTAGGAGGAGCAGCAACCGTAGTAATAGTAGCAGCAGATGAAGTAGGAGGAGGAGGAGTAATAATAGCAGCAACAGCAGCTGACATTTACATAGTGCTTACTATAAGCCAGGCACTTTACCTAAATTAACTCATTTAATCCTCGTGACATCAGGAAAGACCGGTCGCTGGAAAAAGACATGTTTGGTAAAGTTGAGGGTCAGCAAAAATGAAGGAACCCCACAATAGCCACACCAATGGATTCAAACATACCAATGATCATGAAGATAGTGCAGGACCGGGCAACATTTTGTTTCTGTTAGACATAAGGTCAAGGCAAACTGACTGGATGACAACTAACAACAACAACATCAATCCTCATGACAACTCAGTGTGGTATCTTTTTATAAATGAAGGAACTGAGGTACAGAGGTTAAAATTTGTATATAGTTGGAGGTGGAGCTGAGACTGGAATCCCGGTCCCCAATGATCATTTTCTTCTTGTCTCCCTGAAGGCACTGGTAAGGTTTTTTAGTTAGTTTCCTGAAACAGAAGAATTAGATTATTAAGTAAAATGGTGGCACTTCTTTCCCTAGATATCTTTAAAATGAGCCTCAGTTTCCATATGCCCAGGATACATGAAAGAGACTCTTCCTGGAGGAGGGCAAGGATGAGAGAACCTTCTGAGTCCCCTCGGGGCTTGGCCTCATCCCTCCATATTGATTGGTTGGCAGTATTATTTTCATCAGAGAAACAGATCTGTTCTTCTCTGGAGTGAAGTGACAGGTTAGAAAACGCTCTCAAAGTCTAAATTTAGCCATCAGAGTGTATTTCATGTGCCACACACCCATGTCACCAGGAGAGAGATTTGACAGGTTGGCTGGAGGACAAAAGCCAGTCCTTGCAGAACTCAGTTGCCTTTAAAGGTAAGTCAGACTAATTATTTACCTACATTGAGCTGGTGTTGATCACCAGCTGCTGAGGAGCATGAGGCAGTGTGGTACCAGGAGGCAGAAGCACCACCTAGTTGGGGCTTCTACTGTGATCTTCTTCCAGCATTGGCCCACATTAGAGTAACTGCCTAATCTACTCAGCTCCACATCTTGGTGCTTTGTTTGATGGCGCTGTTTGGAATTTATAAAAATGTTTTCTGTCTACAAAATGTCAGAAGAACATTATTATACTTTATCCCTGCACACGTCTTGTAAGATTGGGCAACACAAGGGCCATATTTTGCAGAGGAAAAGGAGCAGAAACCAAAGGTTTCAGAACTCCCAGCCTGCATATTTTAGGTCCAAATCAGGGTGTATGTGTCTGTGTGTGTGTCTGTCTGAGTCTCTGAATGTCTTATCTTGTCTGAATCTGTACCTGTGTTTCTTCTCCCTCTCTCTTACCTTTCCTCTCAGCTACTTCTTGAGATCCAAAACATTCCAGAGAGCCTCCTGCAGCTCCTAACAGCCCATAAAAGATTTCAGGGATACAAGCAAAAGCATATTTGCAATCAGAATCTTCAGTCTGACCCTTGTTGTTAGATGACGTCAGGCTGATTTTCGACTCAGTGACCCCATGTGACAGAGTAAACTGCCTCATCAGATTTGCTGGGCTGTAGTAATCTTTACAGGAGCAGATTGCCAGGTCTTTCTCCTTACAGAGCAGCGGGGTGGGGTTCAAACCACCAACCTTTTGGTTAGCAGCTGAGCATTTAACTGTTGCACCACCAGGGCTTCTTGGTTTGACCCTTAGGACTCTGCCTAGGCAAAGATAGAGGCTCAGATGAAAATCGTTCACACCAAGTCTCTGTCCAGGCAACAGCCGACAGACTTTTGGAAAAGGAATTAACCAGTGTGGAAGATGACTAAATTTAGACTCATAGATTTCTTTTTCTGCTGCCTAGGTCTTTGATCCACTTGGCAGTTGAAAACTGAAGTTTCTCAGATCTTTTTTTTCCCCTGTTACTTTGCTAGATAAACCATTTTCACAGAATGGTGTGTGTGCCTGCACATGCTTAATTTGCCTGGCATCTGATAAGTGTTTTGAAATAGGGTAACGCTGGAAGCGTTTTTCAGTACCTTAAAGTGCTTTGCTTAAATATAATTGCTTCTTTTCCTCGACTGCTTTGGTGTTGCTCCGCTTTTTTTGAAGGATAAGATCACTCTAACTAGTTTCCCTTCTTATCACTTCTATCCTGTTAATCATCTTTTCCGTTCCTTCCTGTAGTGTTTACTGTCAGGTGAGACTGCATGTCCCCACATGACTGCACAGGTGTCCAAGTGACCTCCTTGAATTTGGGGTAGGAATTTAAAATCCCTGGCTTACGATGAAAAGAGCTGGAGCAATCCAAAACCGTGGATTAGGGTTAGGGTTAGAGATCTCAGGTCTAACCTTGACTCTACCGCTAAAGGTATTTTCTCTCCTCCTGAGCTCATTCATAAAATGAAAGAATTGAGCCAAGTGGCCCCTAAGTTTCTTTCCAGATCAGAACTTTTGGGTGGTCTCAGTTTACAGATAACCAACCCTGTATGGATTTTGGGGTTTGATGATTGAGAATGAAAGGAGGTGGGTAGGTGCTGGTTGGAGCCAGTGGTGTCTTAACTCTAGAGACTCTAGAACCTGTGACAAGTAAGCTGTGAGGTAATGGGAGTGGGAGCTTTCCATGGGGTGGAAATCACAATTTTTAAAATACCGAGTATGTAAAACAATTGGATAAAATACAAGCAAAGGAGTGGGATTTATGAAATGAGAAATAGAGCCAGGGAAATTTGCTTTTGGAATGTCTACATCCCTGCTTCCCATAGCTTTTCTGGAGCAATGAATGTATGTGACAACCCATTCTCCTTGGGATAAAGCTCAAACTCTGTTACTGGGTTTACTCAGACTTCCATTGATTTTTACCGCTTCCCCTTTTTCCAACCACATTGAATTGCTTCCTGAAAACAATTCTCTCTCTTGCCTCCTAGCCTTTGCAAAGGCTATTTTCTTGACCCAAAATGCTTTCTCCACCCTCATCCCACTCACCTAACCAGTTGCTGTCAAGTTGATTCTCTGACTCATGGCAACTCCATGTGTATCAGAGTAGAACTGTGCTCCACCGGGCTTTCAGTGGCTGATTTTTTCAGAAGTAGATTGCCAGAACTTTCTTCTGAGGCACCTCTGGGTGGACTCCAACCTTTCACTTAGCTAGCAGCCAAGCCCATTATTTGCCCCACCGACCACTTTTTGGCTCTTATTCTTCAGGGCTGACAATAGATGCCACCTCCTCTAGGAAGGCTTCCCTAGCTAGCACCCCAAGATGAGATTGGGTGACCTTCTGTTTGCTCCCATAGTTCCCCCGAACTTTTCCAGACCATAGCACTAAGAACATTATATTATAAATTTCTGCTACTCACCTGTCATCTCTTGAGGGCAAGGACATGTCTTATTCACCATTTGTATCCCCATTACGCAGGCCAAAAGAGGAAACTGCTCAGATAGGTAGACTAGCTCCAGGTTTTACAGTTTAGCTTGTTAATGGATCCAGATCTGCCTGTCTCCAAACCCCACCCTTTCTCCATTCTTTAAGACTTCTCACCTTGACTCCTTCCTCCCCTAATTGTGGAGAAGCCTTTTCTCTTGAGACACCATTGCTGAGCTTATAAGAACCAGGGGGTGGCGGGGGGGATTTGCTTTGCAGACATTTGATTTAGAGCTTCATTTACAAGACTGTCTGCCCCTGTATATCAAGACTGAGCAAGAGAACACTCGTGTAGACTGAACAGCACAGTGCTTGTGCTGCTAACAGGGGCTCAGTAAAAGCGAGTCTCCTTTTCTTCCCAGAGTTTGACACGACCTTCCCATTCCAGCGTATGTGGGTGAGTCAGGAACTTTGGTTTGGTTTTGTTTTAATATGTGGATTTTGAAATCTGAACAGGCCCTCTGCCTCTTGGATTCCAGCAGCTTTAAACATCCTTGGATTTTGTAGAGAGGGACCCAAGTCTATAATATGTGTACAGCTGCGGCTCTTATCATAATGCAGACATGCCTTTCATTACTGCTAATTGCAGTTCTATCACCAGGAGATCTGGGTTCAGACCTCCTAGGTCTGTGACTGGTAACCTATTTTATAGCATAGGCTTACATAGGATACATTACGGTGTCTTCTAGGCAGCTGCTGTTTAGGTAAATTTATACCTGGGGGTCTTTTTCCTTCTCTAGGACACTTTAAGTACTGTAACAGGCTTTCATTTAAGGCTGTGCAAGGCTTATTTCACCAGATTGCTATTTGGAAGTTCTAACAAAACACCTTCATGAATAGAGGCTGTAATACCCTTAATCCGCTAAACTTCCTGACATTTTAAACTAAGTGGATTGCAACAAATGAAATCAGGCCTCCCCATCTCTCTGTTCTCTTCCTTTCCTCAACCTTAGCTGTACCTTTTCTGGACCAGGGTGCTGGGGTGCAGATTCTTTCTTGCTATTAGGGCCCCAGACTCAAAAAGACAAGGAAACACCATGCATTTTCTCCAGACTCTGTTGTTGTTGTTGTTAGGTGCCGTCAAGTCGCTTCCGACTCATAGCAACCCTGTGCACAACAGAACGAAACACTGCCCGGTCCCACGCCATCCTCACAATCCTTGGCATGCTTAAGCCCATTTTTGCAGCCACTGTGTCAATCCATCTTGTTGAGGATCTTTCTCTTTTTCGCTGACCCTGTACTTTACCAAGCATTTTGTCCTTCTCCAGGGACTGATCCCTCCTGATAACATGTTCAAAGTATGTGGGATGAAGTCTTGCCATCCTTGCTTCCAAGGAGCATTCTGGTTGTACTTCTTAGACACTCCAGACTCTAGGTTTTGTAATTACCTGACCTGGACCACAGCTTTTTTTTTTCTTCTAAATTTTGTTGTTGTTGTTGAGAATATACACAGCAAAACATATACCAATTGAACTGTTTCTACATGTATAATTCAGTGACATTAAGTGCATTTTCACCCTCCTTTTCTGAGTTGTTCCTCCCTCATTAACATAAACTCATTGCCCCCTAAGGTTCCTGTGAGTTGTTGTTGTCAGTTTGATCCCATATAGATAGTTCTTAAAAGAGCATAATACTCAAGGTAGATATTTTTTACTAGTTAAGCTAAACTATTGTTTGGTTTTAAGAAGATTTCAGGAGATATTTTTGGTGTAAGGTTTAAAGATTATCTCAGGGCAGTAGTTTCAGGAGTTCATCCAGCCTTCATGGCTCCAGAAAATCTGAAGTCCATGGGAATTTGAAATTGTGTTCTTCATTTTCCCCCTTTTGATCAGGATTCTTCTCTAGAATCTTTGATCAAAATGTTCAGTAATGGTAGCCAGGCACTGTCCAGTTCTTCTGGTCTCATGGAAAAGGAGGTAGTTGTTCATGGAGGCAGTTAGCCACACATTTCCCCCTCCTATCCCTGACTCTCCTTCTTCCTCTGTTGCTCCCTTTTTTTTTTAAAGACTAATTTTGGTAAGGCTCTTGTTTCTCATTAAAACTTAGGATTTTAGAAAATTAAAATTGATTTTCTTCCTTTAAAAAAATACACATTATGAAAAATAGAAAACACAGATAAGCAAAGGGTAGAAGTAAAAAAAAAAGAAAGATCATGATATCAAGACCTAGAGAGATCTAGTATTAATATGTTCATGCTTTCCATACTTTTTTCTATTCATGCAACACTTATCGTTTTTATTTTTTAAAAGACCAAAACTTTCTTGAGTCCTTACCATGGTGTTTTACAATTCTACTTTTATAATTTGACACTATGGCATAAGGATCTTTTTCTATCAGGATTCATAAACATCATTTTTAGTGGTCATAAAGTATTCTACACAGGAGCCAAAATTTGGTTAACTGTTTCTCTACTGATGGATGTTTAGATCGTTCAATTCCTTTTGTTCTTAGAAACAACAATGCAGAGATCGTTCTTGTAGCTAAGTGTATGCACACTAGCTTGGTCTTTAAATAAAGCCTGCATTCTATATTTTCCTTATAATTCTGACACTTGTGTGTGCAGATGATGCTGTTGAGGCACTAGAGATGAACATAGTCTCAAGTATGTCATGGTTACTGGTGATGGGGCTGCCCTGAACCATTCACACACTATTTCTACCCATACTCCATTGTCCCTGGTGCTATGCTTGAAAGGAAGTTGGCCGAAGAATGAAGTTTCTGTCTGGGTCCAGCTAACTGCCTGCAGCTGAACCTACAAATTTAACATCAGTTTGTACTATGCTCTGAGATGAGTAAGGGTTTTTGTCTTTCTCTAAAATGCAGAAAATATAGAACTAGCAACTACCATGATGTTACGTACTGTTGGAGTCAGCCACTCCTATGGAATGGGAAAAAAGAAGGGAAAAAGAAAGGGCCTACGGGCAAAGGGTTTTCACCAACATACTATGGTTCTCTCTGCAGTGAGGCAGCTATCAGTGAGGTCAAGACAACATCCCCAATGTGACAGGTACCAGGTTCCAGGCCAAAATTCAGAGGTGGTTTTCAAGCCTGGGCTTCCAAATCAGAGCCTGGGGTCTTAGCAGCTATGTGGCCTTGGGCAAGTTCCTTAACCCACCACTCTCTAATTTCATCATGTAAAATGGGGTTAACAATACTTATTGCATAGGGGATGTCAGAAGGATTAAATAAGAGAAGACCAGAAAATTTAGTACAGTAACCACCAGGATAAGAACTCAATAAATGGGAGCTTTAAAAATCCCCAGAAGAATCCTGGCTTATGAATCAGGCAGCCTTGTGTTCCAGATTTTGGCCTTAACACATATTAGCTATGTGACCTTACAATTTACGTAACCTCTCTGAGTCTTAGATCATCTGTATATTGCGGGTAATAAAACCTATCTTACTGGAGTATTGTGAGTGTTGATATCAATATTGTACATAAAGTTAGCAGAGTCCCGGGTGCACCATAGATTTTCAACACCAATAGCTAAATTTATAAGCACTTAACTATGTGCCAGGCACCAAGTTTTACTTCAGAACAGTTTTTCTCTTCCAGACTGACAGTCAAATGAAAGGAGTTTAATTCTTAACCAATCTGTAACTTTTCAGCTAGCTACCCCGCTAGGCAAATACCTAGAATGAGTTGGGCTTTTCGCCAAGCTTCTTTTTTCCTTTTGACTTAAATAAGATTGTGGTTAGAGATTGTGGAAGGTTTTGTGAATCTTTTTTACAGTCCTCATAAATTCAGAAAGGAAACAATGAAATAACTGAGCCAAGGTACAGAACAGGTTTTTTTCCTGGAGTGACTACTACTGCCTCATTGGATTGGTATGGGAAGGGTTCTGTGAGATGAGGTATTCATAGCACTTGACACAAAGCCTGGCACCCGGGAAGTCTGCAGTAAATTCATGGGTTGTCACCAGCAGGGGAGAGATGGAGTAGGAGTCAAATTCACAAGGCAAAGGAATTTTCTTTTGAGAAGGGATTTGGTTGGAAGATCTTGGGGTGTAGACCTAGAAAACGTTCACGCTTGATGGGATCTTAAAGAACTTCTGGGGTAGCAGTCAGTTAAGTTAGCAGGCAAGGAATCTGAGAACTACACTCAGGAAGAGATTTGGCCAAAGTCACTTATGGTAACAGATGTGGAGTAAGAGCTTAGGTTCCCGACTCTTGTTCTAGTGCTTTCTCCACTGTTTTTCAGGGCCAGTATACAGAGCCCAGAGTCTCCAAGCCATTTGCTTAAATCACGGTCTGCTCCAGGCTGCCCATGATTAGCACTTAACATGTTTCCTCTCTAGTCTCTTGCCTTTGCCCAGTTACACTTCTTCCTCAGCCCCAGCCCCGCCTGCTGCCATCGAGTCGATTCCAACTTATAGGAACCCTATAGGAGGAGAACTGCCCGAGAGGATTTCGGAGGAGCGGCTGGTAGATTCAAACTGCTGACCTTTTGGTTAGCAGCCAAGCTCTTAACCACTGTACCACCAGGGGTTCCACCCTCTCCCATTAGCTCTCGCAATATCTCACCATGCAGTGGACATACTCAAGATGTCCTTGGGGCTGGGGCCACATTAGAAAAAGCCGAAAAGTGACTTTGAGAGGTTTTAATCATTACTAGTCTATCTTGCTTACAGATAACAGTCCAGCTTCAAAAATATTTGAACTTTTGGGCGCCTTTTTATGCATCCCAACACCGTTATAAAATACACATCCTTATAGCCAATGGTGTTATTGTAAATTTCCTTTAATTTTTTTTTTTTTTTTTAAAAGACCAAATTGCCACATGGATTTGCTTCTTTGGCTTTTTTTTTTTTTTTTTCTTCTAAGTAATCATGCTTGTTATCATGACCAAAGATGCACGAAAGCTTAGCTCTAAATTTTTCCCTGAAACACCTTGATGTTTATGCCCTTTCTTCTTATTGGCCATGGAGATGTTGACTATGTTAGGCTGGATTCTCTAGAGAAACAAAACCAGTGAAACACACACATATATATGGAGAGAGAGAGAGAGAGAGAGAGAGAGAGAGAGAGAGAGAGATTTATCTAAATGAAATGGCTCTTGCAGTTGTAGATGCTGTCAAGTCCCAAGTCCATGGGTCAAGTGTCAGGCTGAATGGAGGCTTTTCCTGACTCATGTAGCTGCAGGGGCTGACAAACCCAAGATCAAGAGGCAATACACCAGGCCACTGACTGGCTCAAGTCCCAAGAACTGGAGGTCAAATGATGACAAGCTGGATTTAGGATCCAGAGCAAGCAAAAGCCAGCAAGCTTTGCCCAGACATCCATATATACTGGATGCAGGCCACACTCCCAAGGAAACTCCCCTTACAATTGACTGGCTGATCACTTCAGATCATATCATGGAGGTGATTACATTATATCTCAAAATGGAGGATAAATGTATCATTACATAACTGCCAAACCACTGAGAATCATGGCCCAGCCAAGTTGACACACGAGCGTAACCATCACGTTGATGCAGGAATTTTTATGACTGTTGTTCTTAGCCAAAAGTTTTTGTGATGGGGTTTTCTGGGATCATCTAGATTTTACTGTTTAGAAAGCTATATCTAGGCGCACGTTTTTACATTTTCACCAAATTGTCATCCTTTCAGCATTGCACAGCAGTCCCATACAAGCAGCCTAAGCACAAAGTTTTCTGACTTTAAGGACAGTAATCTTCTTTGTTCCCCTATAATATGCTCTCAAGCTTATTGTTGTTTTCTTCCATGTCATTTTTCATGGTTTGCAGTTAAATGTATTTGTTTTTCATTTGACTGCCTGGCACTCCTCACTCCCATCCCCACCCATGCCTTGCATGCCCACCAGACTATAAGCTCCATGAAGGTAGAGAGAGACCTTTTGTCTTTTGCACACCAGTGTCTCACCAACACAGCATCTGGCGCATAAAAGTTAACACCCAGCCAATACTGTAAGGAGAACAGTCACTGGAAATATAGTAGGAGCCTCCATTGCCATAAGACCACAAGAAATGGATGGTGCCTAGCTACCATTACTGAACGTTTTGATCAAAGACCCAGTGGATGGATCCTGATCAAAAAGGAGAAATATCGTGGGAGAGAACTTAATATTCGTGTGGAAACCAGACTTACTGGATCCATTAAGACTGGGGCAACATTTGAATCTATTGCCCAGAAATAAGCTTTAATGCTTGAACCAAAACAATCCCATGAAGCCATCAGTAAACTAAACAACAGTTTAGCTCAATGAATAAAGGATATTTGCCTTGAGCATTGTGCCCTTATAAAGAAGTATCTGTATGAGTTCAAGCTGATAACAGTTCATTAAAGCACAGAGGAGAACTTTCAGGGGCCGAGAGTCTGAACAAACGGTGATGAGACAATATGGGTAGAGACAGTGAGAATGGTGACACGCTGTGACTGCGTAACCAATGTCATTGAATTGCACATGTGGAAATTATGAATGGGTGTACGGTTTTGTATATTGCCACCACAAAAAATTAAAACAAAACTTATACATATATATATATATGTATGTATACATAGTTGGAGTCATAGTAGTATAGAATTTGGTTTAAAAAAAAAAAAAAGTGTATCTAAATTGGACCATGCCCAAGAGTATTAGAAGTAGCTAAAGGACTCTGGAATAACTTGTCAGTAGCTCTGCCCCACTAAATGTCTTAGAGTCACTTGTTGGTATAGTGACCTAGAGGCGTTCCCTACTCTAAGCAGTGTGGCATCATGGAACAGACGTTTGGATTTGGCATCTGAGGATCTGGGCTTTAGTCTGCTGCTTACCAGTTATATGACTCTGGACAAACCATCTAAATTCTGTGAGCGCCAGTTTCTTTTTCTATAAGTAGGGATAAAAATACATGTCAGAATTTAAAAATTAAATGAGATGAGATTTATAGTCAGTAAAGCCTATACATTTTATTTATTGTTATGGAAAATACTTTGTTCAGCTGCACACGTCTCATGTTGGAATTACTGTCACTTTAGAGTTAAGGGTGGTTGACTGGCACCCTGTTAATGGCCTTTCTGATGTTGGACTGAGGACTGAATTTCCGGATGTGTGATTTTAGGCTGAAGATGCTGGAACCTATGTAGTCATGTACTCCAGCCCACTCAGTCCAAGGCTTTGTTAACGAGCCTCGGGGTTCTGATTCAGAATGGGAAGGGAGTAAACATGGATAATAGACTGGATACTCTTCCTGATGAATGAAGCCCTTTGTCTGAAGATTAAGGAGTATGTGAGCTTATACGTACAGTTGCACACAAATGTAGGCTCCAGACAATCTCAAAAATTAACTAACCAAAAGTAATGGAATCTGCAACTCCACAAGATAAAACATCTGCAGCTGACATGTAGCCCAATCTGTTTTTATAGTAAGATTGGAGGACAGTATCACATCCTCACTGGAAAAGTAGGGGGGGAACCAAAATCTGTATAAATGCAAAGAATGAGCCAGACCGGGACCGAACGGAAGCAGTGATTCTGCCTAAAAACCTTAAAAAGAAAGGATTTCTTACTTTCCTATAAGTTCTAATTCCCAGAAAAGAATGGAGGAGGTGGAGAAGGAAGTCAGACACACCCTGACTGGTCTGCAGAGCTACTTATCGACACCTCACCAGGATCAGTTCATCCTGATGGGTTTGGGGATTCTTTAGAGGGTAGACTTTCCTTTCCATTAGCAGCCCTCCGGCCCCCTTACTAGGCTTCAAGCTCCAAGCATGGTAGCCACCTTTCAGTTCCTTAAACACACCCAACACTTCCCTCCCTCTGGCCTTTGCACTTGACATCCCTTCTGCCTGGACTGCCTGGCTGCCCTGGTTTTGATGGCCAGCTGCCTCTCATCTTTCACATCTAGCTTAAATGTCACTTACTGACAACAGCCTTTCCTGATGACTCTACTTAAAGTGCCCGTTACTTTCTTTCACAGCACCTTATTTCCTTCATCGCTTACCACACCATCCTTACTGATTTCATTTTTTGTTTCCTCTAAGTAAATAAACAAGCTCCATGAGGGTCGAGGAATCTTTTACTCTCTTGTATATTCTTAATATTCAGTATGTCTGTTGCAGATTAAAAAAAAAAAAAAAAACCAAACCCATTGCTGTTGAGTCGTTTCTAACTCATAGTGACCCTATAGGACAGAGTAGAACTGTCCCATAAGGTTTCCAAGGAACAGATGGTGGATTTGAACTGCTAACCTTTTAGTTAGCAGCCTGAGCTCTTAACCACAACACCACCAGGGCTCCTGGTATGAGTTAGGCACCCAGTAAATGCTTGTTGAATGTTGTTCATGTTCTACCCTAAAGCTATCTGATTGCTTATAAGTTTTGTTAAAAATCACAAACTCACTAGCAATTACTTCTGTATTTCCAAGGCTTTGCTGAAGACCCCTGGAATATTTCTGCCTTTCCCATTCTCTACTGCTGACCACACTCAGTAAAATTCCACCTCAGAAGATGCTTGTCACTTTCATAGATCTTCTTTTAACCCCTTATCTTCTCATTCTTGTTCATTCATCCTAGAAGGGGCTTTCTTCCTTTTTTTCCTTCCTTTGTTCTGTTAGCAAAAAAAAAGAAAGTGATCCACCTGAGTATAAGACTGGCCCCTGAATAAGAAAACAAAAAGTCATAGTATAAAGTGAAATTAAACCTTGTATAAAGTCAATACTATAAAACTTAGGAGCAAGAGCCCTTAACTTAAGGTTTATGGAAAGGCTTTAAGGGGCCAGTGAATCCCTGAAATTATGTGCAAAATATTGTCTGTGTACCTATTTTACTGGGAGACAAACCTGAGTTTTTAAATGGGTTTGTGAACAAATAAAAGCTTAAGAATCATTGAGCTAAAATCCTTGAAAGTGCCTCAGAGTTCCCAGGAGGGGTGCATAAGATGTTCAGTTCCCTGCTTTATCCTCCTGTAGTTAATTGGTCCAGGACCCTATCATAGTGCTCCAGCCAGTCTTCTCGGCAGTTAGAACAAAAGCAGACATCACTCCTGTTCACAAGGTGCTTGCTGGATTTGGGGGAAAGATGGATAATAAACACCTCCCCTCCCCCGAAAAAAGGTGCAGACCGACAAGTACCATGAAGAAGATAATATGGTGGAAAGTAACTGGGCCAGTATCTGGGGGGGAAATCTCTGAGCAAGTGACATTCTAACCAAGACCTGAACAAAGAGGAGATGTGGAGGAGAGCATTCCACCCAGAAGGAACCACAGTGGAAGGGCCTATGTATGAGCTGGAAAGAAGGCTGGCACGTTTGAGGGCCAGAGTAGGCCTTGTGTTTGTATATAATGAAAAGGTGAGAAAGATGGAGTAGGCAGGAGCCAGATTACATGTGGCTTTCTAGACCAAGGGAACGAGTTTGGGTTTTATTCTAAGTTCTCCCAGAAGCCACTGGAGGGTTTTAGGCAGGAATGTGATGCAATCTGATGTACACTTGAGATCACTGTCTCTGGGAGGTGGCTGTTGCAGGAGAGAGATGATGGTGGCTTGGACCAAGGTTATCCTGCTGTAGATGCTGAGTAGTGGTCAGGTTCAGGGTGTATTTGTTAATGGATTATGTAGGAGGCAAGAAGGAAAGGGAAAAGTAAGGATGGATAATGGATAATCATACATTGACTGAGATGGGGGAGGCTTTGAGTTTGGGTTGCAGACAAATTTGAGGAGTTGGGAGCAGTTTTGTGTAAGTTGCATTAGGTTTGAGATGTGTTGAGTATGTAAAGGGGGTCAGACTAGAGATAGAAACTTTAGAGTTGTCTGTATATACACAGTTTTGAAGCCATGAATGAGATCACCTAGGGAAAGACTGTATGTAGAGAAACGATGATTAGGGCCAGAGGCCTGGGGTGTCAACGTTTGGAGATCTGGTAGAAGAGAGGAGGCGGGTGAGCAAAGGAGACCGAGAGGCAAAGTCAGTGAGAGAGGAGGAAACCAGTTATGTATGATGGCATGGGAACCTAGAGAAGAAACCAGGTTAAGAAGGAAGAAGCTGTGACTGAACTGTACATGTGAAGGTTACTGAAACGTTAAATGTCTTGTTACATTTATATTTACCACAATAAAAAAAGAAAAGAGCTGTTGATACTCAAGTAGGTGAGAATAGAAAATTGAGCACTAGTTTTAGCAAGAAATAAGCCCTTGATGTTTTTGGAGGGAGCAGAAAGTGGTTTCAGTAGAGTAGTGGGGACAAAAGTCTGACTAGAGTGGGTTGAAGAGAGACTACGACACGAGGAGCTGGATACAGACAACTCCTCTGAGGTATTGTGTTATAGAATATGGAGCAGAGACTAGCATGATTGTTGAGGAGGTTGTGGGTATAGGGTCAAGGAAGACTTTGTTTATTTGTTGAGATGAGTGATAAAGTTCTTTTCCAGTGTGAAAGAATCAGTTAAGAGGGAGAAACTGACGATGCTGAAGGAGAAGGAGCAATGTGTCTTCATTAGTATTGTTTTAATAAAGTACGTATTAAAAATAAGTGAACATAACAAGACAGGATGCCTGCTTTTGTCACGCCCACTCAACATAGTACTGGGAGTTCTAGCCAGAGCAATTAGACAAGTAAAAGAAATAAAAGGAATCCATATTAGAAAGGCAGAAGTAAACTATCTCTGTTTGCAAATGACGTGATCCTACATGTTTTAAAAAAGAAAAAACCTGAAGAATACACACACACAAACTGTTAGAGCTAATAAATGAATTCAGCAGGCTATACAATCAACACACAAAAATTGGTAGTATTTCTATACATTAGCAGTGAACAACCTGAAAAGGAAATTAAGAAAATAATTCCATTTATAATAGTATCAAAAAGAAGAAAATACTTAGGAATAAGTTTAACCAAGGAGGCGTAAGACTTGATATTGAAATTAGAAAACATTACTGAATGAAATTGAAAAAGGCCTAGTTAAATGGAAAGACATCTTGTATTTATGTACTGGGAAGACTTAATGTTGTTAAGATGACAATACTGCCCAAAGCAATATACAGATTCAAAGCAATCTCTATCAGAATGCCCATGGCATTTTTTGCAGAAATGGAAAAACTCATTCTAAAATTCTTAATGGAATTTCAAGGGACCCAGAATAGCCAAAGCAATCTTGAAAAAGAACAGTTGGAGGATTCACACGTCCCCATTTCAAAACTTACTACAAAACTAAGAAGAGATATATAGACTAATGGACTAGAATTGGGTACCCAGAAATAAACCCTCACATCTATGGTCAGTTGATTTTCAACAAGAGTGCCAATGGGGAAAGAACAGTCCCTTCAACAAATGCTACTTGGACAACTGGAAATCCATATGTAAAAGAATTAAGTTGGGCCCTTACCTCGCACCATATATAAAAAGTAACTCAAAATGGATTAAAGACCTAATATTAAGAGCTAAAATTCTTAGAAGAAAATATAGGGTTAAATATGTTGACCTTGCATTAAACAACAATTTCTTAAATAGGACCCCAAAAGCACAAGCAACAAGAGAAAAATAGATAAATTGGACTAACTTAAAGTTAAAAACTTTGTGCATCAAAGGACACTGTCAAGAGAGTGAAAAGACCACCCACAGAACTGGAGAAAATGTTTGCAAATCACATATCTGATAAGAGCGTAATATCTAGAAAATATAAAGAACTCTTACAACTCCACAGCAAAAAGACAAACAGCTCAACCAGAAAATGGACAAAGTACTTGAATAGACATTTCCCCAAGAAGATATGCAAATGGCCAGTAAGCACATGAAAAGATGCTCAACATTATTAATCACTAAAAAACCCGTTGCTGTCATGTCTATTCCGACTCATAGTGACCCTACAGGCAGAGTAGAACTGCCCAATAGTGCTTCCAGGAAGCAGCTGGTAAATTCGAACTGCTTCCCTTTTGATCAGCAGCTGAGCTCTTAACCACTGCACCACCAGGGCTCCCATTAATCACTAGGGAAATGCAAATCAAAACCACTTCACACCCACTAGGATGGCTGTTATAAAAAAATTGGATAAAAATGTTAGAGTGAATGTGGAGAAATTGGAACCCTAGTGTATTGCTGATGGGAATGTAAAATGGTGTAGCAACAGTAGAAAACAGTTTGGAGGTTACTCAGAAATTAAACACAGAATTATTATATGACCCAGCAGTTCCATTCAGGGGTATCTACCCAAACAAATTGAAAGCAGGGACTCAAACATACTGTATGCAGATGTTCATACCACCATAATTCATAATAGCCAAAAGGTAGAAACAACCCCATTAACAGATGAATGTATAAATAAAATGTGTTATATACATACAAAGGAATATTACTCAGCCATACCTATCTACCATTGCCATCCAGTCGACTACAACTCATAGTCTCCCTACAGGACAGAGTAGATCTGCCCCACAGAGTTTCCAAAGAGTGGCTGGTGCACTCAAACTGCTGACCTTTCAGTTAGCAGTCAAATTCATTAACCACTGCACCAACAGGGCTCCACTCAGCCATAAGAAGGAAAGAAATTGTGATACATGCTTCAATATGGGTGAACCTTGAAACGGGGCTAAGTGAAATAAGTGAGACACAAGAAGACAAATATTATGTGATTCCGCTTATGTGAAATACCTAGAGTTGATAAATTCATAGAGATGGAAAGTAGTGTAGAGGTGACCATGGGCTTTGGGGAGGAGGGAAGGAGGCGTTATTGCTTAATGAGGTGATGAAAAAGTTCTGGAAACAAATAGTGGAGATGGTTGCACAACATTGTGGATGTAATCAATACAATGAATTTTACATGTAAAAATGGTTAAAATGGGGTATTTTAAGTTATATGTATTTTACCACAATAAAAAATGCAAAGAAATGAACATTTTTAAGGTTTATATCAGTGGTTTTCTGTTTTGTCTAATTGCTGACTGTATTCCAAAAATAAAGTTTTCTTTTACTTTTTGATACCTGGGTAGAGTTCTTGGTTTAAAATATGGCTCTATGGGCTAACCCAGGAACCTTAACCTCATTAATAACATTGTTTCAATGGAGAAAACTGTTGTGAGTTCTAGAGGGTCTTTGGTTGGAATTTAGCCTGTTTAGAAGCTGGGGTCAGAAGACATAGGAAGATGAGTTCTTTGAAAAGTGCCAAAGGGCATCTGCCATCATGGGGTTGGTTGACCTACCTTCCTTTTTTCTCTCCTCCTATTGCCCGGTTTTCTCTTATCTTTCATAGCATGGAAGAGCCATGATTAAATTGGAACCTGTGGCTTCAAAGAATTCAGAGGGTTTCATGTTAAAGGCGTGATTCTTACTTTTAACCACATAAGGAACGAGGATTCTGAAAGAACTTTGTCTTCTATAATACATTTGCCCTTGTAAAACTGTGCATAATCAAAATTATACATTTAGTATTATAGGGGATTTACATGAACTTTTGTTTACGTTGACTCCTTTATTACCCTCTCCAGGGCAACCCTCTCACTCAGAGCAAAAACCTAAACACTTATCAGAACTTTCCAGGCCCTACTTGATTGGCATTCTCCTTCCCTCTACCCTTGCCCCTCTGACCTGACCTCCTCCTCAGCTCCCTTTGGTTCACTGCTGACTCTTCTCCAACCACATTGGGCTCTGGGCTCTTAGAACATGCAAGTTGTATCCTGCCTCAAGATCTTTGCACTGACTTTTCCTCTCTGGAAGGCTCTTGCCCCACATATCCACAGAGCCAGCTCCCACACTTCTTTCAGTTCTGTAGTAAAACCCATCACCTCAGCTGGTCTTCCCTAGCCACCTATGTAAAATTTCACGTATCCCACTGGACAATCATATTCCCTTCCCCAGGTTATTTTTTTTCCTTAGCATTTATCACTATCTAAAATACTGTATAATTTATATTTTGACTCTTACTGTAAATTTCACCACTAAAAGGTAAGGTCCCTGAGAATAGGAAATTTTTCATCTGTTTTGTCGACTACTGTATCCTTATCACTTAGACCAGTGCTTCGTATATAGCAGGTGTTCATTAAATATTGGTTAGTTGACTGAATGAATAAATGAGTGGGGACACATCCCCTAGATTACCTTGGTGTTTAATCTGAATTTTTACATTTTTGCTATAGGGTTGCTATGAGTTGGAATCGACTTGACGGCAACACATTTGGTTTTGGTTTGGTTTTTTAATATTTGCTTAAAGCAAGGAACAACTGTAGGGAATAGTTTAAATTTTGTGTGTATATATGCACGTGCAGGTATGTGTATGTATGTACGTATATTCAAAGTCCCTGGGTCCCTGGGTGGTACAAAAGGTTTGCACTCCACTACTAACCTGAAGGTTGGTGGTTTGAACCTGCCCAATGGTACCATGTAAGAAAGGCTTGGAGATCTACTTCCATTGAGATTACAGTCAGGAAAACCCTATGGGGCATTTCTACTTTGGATGTATATGTATATGCTGGAGTCCCTGAGTGACACTAATGGTTAAGCACTTGACTGGCTAACCGAAAGGATGTTGGTTCAGCTCATTCAGAGGTGCCTCGGAATGATGGGCTGGTGATCTGCTTCCAAAAGATCCCAGCCATGAAAACCTTATGGAGCACAGTTCTACTCTGCAACACATGGGGTCACTGTGAGTCTGAATCGACACAATGTTAACTGGTTTGGGTTTTTTTGTTTTTTTGGCTTATATATGTACACACACACACACATATTAAGAGCTCGCCTGCTGACCAAAAGGTCAGCAGTTTGAATCCACCAGCCACTCCTTGGAAACCCTATGGAGCAGTTCTACTCTGTCTTAGGATTGCTATGAGTCGGAATAGACTTGATGGCAGCACGTTTATTTTCTTGTTATGCACATATGTATATACATTTGTCTCCAAGGAGCCCTGGTAGCACAACAGTTAAGCACTTGGCTGTGAACTGATAGGTTGGCAGTTCAAACCCACCCCATGTCTCTGAGGGAGAAGGACCTGGCAATCTCCTTCAGCCTTTGAGGGAGAAATAGCTGGCAATCTGCTTCCATGAAGATTACAGCTTAGAAAACCCTTTGGGGCAGTTCTGCTCTGTGAGTTGAAATCAACTTGAGGGTACCCAACAACAACAACATAGCTGTCACCATATACATAGTTATCCCCCATTCTATCCAAATTACTCCAGAAGTCAGCCAGATTTTCTAACAAGTCTTGTTATAAATTCAGTTCCAGGGACAATGTAGAAGGTAAAAAATGGTTTAAAGCATCCATCTTTGTCAACAAGAGCTTGGGTCCATCCTGACTGTTTGTGTCAATAAATCTGGACTACACCCTCAGAAGCTGCCCCTCCCCCTCCCTTCCCCCTGCAGATGCTTGCTGCAATTTTTCAATTGGGGGAGGGCCCTGAGGGATGAGATGTGGATGATTAACTCCAGTTGAGAGTCCCTCAAGATTCCAATCTCTACTCCTAGACACATTTGCTTTTCCATTCACTTGGGAAGCTCCACCAGACCCTGGTTTCCTCTCTGAGCTGACCTTTTATTCCCTCCTTTTGCGTGGGGGAGGAATGGTGCTTCATTCCCCTTTGAAAGGCTTCTGTTTGCTGAGCAAACGCTGACCACACAGAGCCCCCACATGGAGGCAGTTATTGCTTCCTTTCCTAAACACCCCCCAAGCCCACAACCCCCTCCACCCCTAGTTCCCCCAGCAGCTCAGGCCAGAAGGAGAGCCTTTTTCAGGGAAAGTCTTTGAAAGCTGCCAGGAGCCAACTGGGTAGGATTTTGGGAGAAGGAGTAGGGGTTTTGGAGAGCATCTTAATCCTTCTTCATTTTGAAATAAAAGCTTGTGGCTATAACATACTTTTGCGTTTGAATTCTCAATAGTAAAACAGTTGTTCATTGTTCATGGCGTCTGTTTACATAGTTCCTTCTGAATTCCTTGATTACAGGTTTTAATAGGGATTAGTTGGTGCAACCCCTTCCCATCCCAGAACTGGGACTCTCTCCTGTCCCACCTCCCCTTTTAGCCTCTGCACCGCAAAGCTTAGTGTAGCCATGCAGAGGCTGAGATTCTTTCCCTTTTAAAGTAAGTATTATGAGAAATTAATGCATATTTTCGTTGGCACTGCATCAAAATTGACATCACAGGAAATAATGTATGTAACTGTTAACTGTGTAGATAGATATTATTCCCCCTTTGAGTTCAGAAGATCTCTCTGTAGGCTAATCATTTTAATCAAATGCTTTGTATTCAGATGTCGATGGAAGGAGCCAAGAAATTTATGGTCAGTGATTTTTGTGTCATTATTAAAAGTAGCGCTTTGGGCTGTAAAGATTTTCTCTCAAGTTTTTAGCATGTTCCATAGGAATTTAAAATATTTTTCACATCTAGATTTTCTTCAACCCGACCTGCTGTTACAGACTCGCCTGGGACCATACCAAGGGCACTTCCACTCGGTGCTTTACGGTAATGGTTTCAGAGTTTAGTGTTAGCCTTTACTTTGCTGAAACTTTTCACAGCTGACTTGGTTCTGGCACCAAGACCTGACCGCTCGCTCCTCCAGCACTTTAGAGGTTAATTTCATTGAGGGATCAGATTTCTTTGCTGGGAAGGGGAATGGTGATTCCCTTCTAGGTAGGCTTTAGTAGCAGAGTTGCTGGCTGCCTGGGATTCCCTGTCCCTGCGTGGGCCGGCTGGGCTGGCTGACGGAGTTGCCATCCTGTGAGATCCGTTCAGCTTCTTTGTTCGCTGTTCTCCAAGGATCACTATGTAGTGAAATGCTCTTCTTGCCTAGGAACCTTGCAAGGTAGGATGATCTCCTAATATTTCTGGGGCCAGGGTGTGGTGTGTCTGTTGCCTTGTCGGTTCCTTAGATGGTATTGGAAAGTTGGACAGAGCAGCTGCCAGAATCACTGTGGGGTTGGGGAAGTTGCAGGTCGTGCACTTCAGCACCCTTCTCCCTTCTGCCTCCACCCCCTTTTATTCTAACCTTGGATGGTTTCAGAGGAAGCCGGGGCGTTACCCAAATGCCCTTGGCTCACCTGGGCGGTGTCAATATTTTCCAGACCATTTTATCAAAGTAGGCTACTAAGCCTGAAAAATTGGGTGTTGATCATGCAGCTGTCTTAGATCCTTATTCCATGCTTTCTGGGGAGACTTTTCAGCTTTGGGGAAGGGTGAACTGAAGACAGGCTGGGAGGCCTGGGGCCAGGGCTGCTAGTGGTTCAGAGGGCCCTGATTAAAATGACTTGCAGTTGGAGCTTTCATTTGTAATCTAAGGAGCTGGGTGAACTTGTGGTTGTGTTTGCCAATACTGAAAATTACTGGGTGGTTTTTTTTTTTTTTTTTTCCTTTCCCTTTCTGGAAACTGGGCTCCAGGAGAGATGGCCAAAAAAAAAAAAAAAAACAGTTGCCGATGAGTTGATTCCAACTTACGGTGACCCCGTGTTTGTCAGAATAGAACTGTGCTCCATGGGGTTTTCAATGACTGGTTTTTCAGAAGTAGATCGCCGGGCCTTTCTATCAAGGCACCCCTGGGTGGATTCAAACCTCCAATCTTTCGATTAGCAGCTGAGCTCATTAATCATTTGCACCACGCAGGGACTCAGGGAGAGATGTTGGGGGCGGGGGGGGGGGGTTAAGCATGAGGACTTTTCTTGCTTTGTTAGGGCCTTTGTAGCTGTCCAAATAGCCACATTTATGTTTTTAACCCAGACAAGGGAAGGAGAAAACAATGTTCATTATCACCTACTACGCACCAAGCATTTAACAGTCACTGTTCATTTAATTGTCATTGTAAAGCCAGCAAGATTATCCTCAATTTAGAGATGAGGCGGTAGGGACTCAGAGAGGTTAAGTAACTTGCTCAAGGTCACACAGCTAGTAAAATGCACAGTGGGATTACAATCCAGATCCTGTCTGCCACTCTGCCATCCCTGGTGGGCTTGGCACATGGGCTCAGGATAGTTTTATCTGTAAATTTAAATGTGGGTTTAGCTGGCTGAAGAGGGCTTTTTGTTCTGGAGGACTCACCAAGGTGCACATGATGCTTGCAAGCATGGCCTGCCTAGGCTTCCTCGATTCCACTTATTTGGAGGCAGGGGTGTATATTAAGAAGCAGCCCTGCTTTGGCAGCAAGACCTACCTGGGAGTTAGTTCCCTGATCTCCTTGAAGCTCCTGGGCTGGTGGATGGATCCGTGGCTGGAGCTGTGCCTCGTACCTGGTTCAGTAGGAGGAGGAGCCCAAGTGGAAGCAAATCTGGGAAGGGGCCATGAAAGGCCAGTAGACTTGGAGCTGGCCTTGAGCTGCTGGGACCATGCCTTGGAAATCTGGGACCTTCTCCCGAAAAGCTAAGTTTATTGAGTCTTGGAGGGAGAAGATGTACACCGTGTGTGTTAATGCTGAACCAAGCTGCTGGCACTAGCTGCTCACATATGTGCGGGGTAGGGGGCTAATTAGCTAGGGCTGAGTTTCTCTGGGGCTGCAAAGCTAATTGCAAAGTGGTTGTTTCTTGACCTGAGTTCCCTTCCCCTCCCTTTGCCTCAGAAGGGGTAAACTTAAGGACAAGTCCTGCAAACTGCAAAGTGAGACCGCCTTGGTTTTAAGGGACAACTGCCTCCCTTGGCTGTTCTGTTTTGTGTCATTCGGGTTCCTAGAACCCTAAGATGTATCAAGAACTGTGTGTGCATGTGTGTTAAGTGGGGGTAGTGTTGGGACTCCATACCCCCCCCCCCACTCCAGACCTAAAACAGCCAGCCAATGCTCTATTTGGGATTACACGCCCCCCCTTTATTTTTAACTACTTGAAGATTTTAAGGATAATTTGATTGTATTATAAAGTGTCTGGGCTTTTTGGGTGGTAGGTGGCAGTGATCTATTTAAAAGTGTCTTTTCCTCTACTCTTATCTTGAGTCAGTGTGATTAAGAAGAGCTTGGGCTTTGGAATCCAGCTGCTCTTATTAGCTCTGGCACCTCGTGCAGGTCACTTAGCCTGTCAAAGCCTCAGTTTCCACATCTGTGAAAAGGGGGCAGTAATAGTTTGTGCTTCGTGGAGTAATGGAGAGGAGTACTTGGGGTAATGTATGTAAAGAACTTGGCGTGGTGCCTAGAGTCCACTATTAGAACCTTCCACCGTGTGTCAGGGCTCAATATTTTTATTAGCTATGATATGCTGATGTTGTGCATTGATGTTTAGGGTAAACATGTCTTCAGGTAATCAGAAAACCAGGAGATCCCTTGAGATCCCTGGCAAAAGCTAGCAGCAGAGGACGAACTATAAGCAGCCATCTCTGGAGGAGCTTGGAGGAAAGAGGAATTTTGTGTAGTCGAGGTCAACAGACAAGCCAGTACCTATTGTAACAATGAGGGTCTAAGGCATCTGGACCCGAGCTCTGGGCTTCTGCCCCTGGAGCCAAAGGGAAGAATTTCATGCTTACTGGAAGACCACCTACTTGTCCTAGGAATGAGCTACCAAAACCAGAACAAAGGTGCTGTGGGGTGAAACTCAACCCCGGGGCATTCTAAGCACTGCTAAATCCTCCTGGAGTCCTCTTTATGGGATTCGTGTTTCCCTCTCTCCACCCCAAATGAGGCCTTGCACCTGGCAGTGTCTGTTGAAGCTGCTTCTCTCCTGGGACACTGTTCATTTATGGCAGCAAGATGAAGCATGTTCTGATGCTAGACCCCTATCTATTTCACAATGTGGGCATGTATCCCCTTCCTGCATTCCTTGCAGGTTCCCTGGATCCTGGACTGCAGCTGACCTGAGCTGGTTATCTCCAGTGTTCCTAGAGATCAATACACACATTATCTGATTTGGTCCAGACAAAAGGCTTCTGAGGACTGGGTGTTATTAACACTAAATCACACAGGAGGAAACCTGGGTCTCTGAGAGTTTAAAGTGCTCTGACAAAGTAAATAGCAGAGCTAGCCTTTAAACACAGATCTTTTTTAATTTTTGCTTCAGATTATGTGCTGCCTCCAACTGGAGCCTTGGGGCATCGTAGTACCCTTGCCCACTGCTAGATGCTAAAAAAAAAAAATAAAGACAAGAAAAACAAAACCCAAACCAGCGCCAGTGAGTCAACTCTGACTCATGGCTATCCCCTGTGTGTCAAAGTAGAACTCTGTCCGTACGGTTTTCAATAGCTGTGACCTTTTGAAAGTACTAGATCACCAGGCCTTTCTTCTAAGGCACCTCTTGGGTGGATTCGAACCACCGTCATTTCGGTTAGATGCTAGATGAGACTATATTTGCTGGGTTTAGTGTCTGACTTTGCCCTCGCATTAATTCAAGCTCAGGTTCTGGGTTGTTTTGCACCAGAACTGCAAACTGTGTAGGCTGATCTCAGAGGTAGAACCCAGAGATAGAGGTGGCTTGCTTGTAATTATTTAAGTAACTGTATCCTTGGTGTGGAAAACTTTGAAATCTTTTTAATACACATGGATAGGTGTTTATTAAGTTGAATAAAGTGAATACACAAGGTGGTTGAAAACTCTTGAATCTGCATCTGACTTCCAGCTTCAACACTGACAGTGTAATCTTGGTTCTATTCGCTCCAAGCTTCAATCGCCTCATCTCCAAAATGGGCATAATGCTCTTAGTACCCAGCTCGTTGTACTATCCCTGTGCTGTCGAGTCAATTCAGCTCATCGTACCAATTAGGAAAATGTCAAGTAACAGGGCCTGGCACATAATAAGCTCTCAATAAATGTTGATTATTTTTATCATAGAGTTGTGAAGATTTAATGAAATAATTCATGTAATGGGATTAACAGGGAGTCTGGCACAATTTCAAACTCCAGTTAACCCATTGCTGACAAGTCAGTTGCAGCTCATGGCGACCCTGTAGGATAGGGTAGAACAGCCCAATAGGGTTTCCAAGGAGTGGCTGGTGGATTCGAACTGCCAGCCTTTTCGTTAGCAGCCATAGCTCACTGTAGCTCTTAACCACTGTGCCACCAGGTCTCCGAACTTCAATTAAAGTTGGCTATTATTATCATTCTCAGTGGATTTTGCAGGAATCCTGTTGCATTCTTTAAAGATGAATTTTGTTAATGGGCCCCAACAGTAGTTTGAGGAGATAAAGCTCTTGAGAGAAAACTTCCTGGGGAGGAAATAGTTAACATACCTGTCTGGTGGGAAATGTAGGTAGCAGAACCCTTTCCCTTTCCCTTCCCTTTCCCCAGGGGTTACTACTAAGCCTGCATAGGGTTTGCTCACTCATCCACACCAAAGGATCTCATTCCGTTTGGGCCCTGGGGTTTTGCAGGAACTATTATTGTCTTGAACAATAGCCAGAAAACAAGTTCCACCAGTCTGGGTTTTTGCAACTGAATACAGCTGTCTGTCGGAGGACCCGAGATGGTTTGAAGGGCTGTACTCTGATTCCAGAGCAGAACCCGAAAGGTGAGCAGGTAAGGCCTGAATGCAGCCCTTGGTGGCTCTGCAGTGTGAATGGAGTCATCAGGAGAGAGGCAGTCAGGGGTGCGGGGGCCGGTCCAGACTGATTGTGATGACGTTCTGGGCCTCCTGAAAGTAGACTGTGTCTTTGGGGTTTGGGAAGGATTAGAATCCGTTGTTTTGTGAAGACTACTTTTCAAATCCGTGCTTATATTACTTCATTTCTGCTAACCAGCTGTGCGTTATTTGTGAGCAGAGAAGAAAGAGCATGTATCCAAAATCTGATTTTTTTATTTTTATTTTTTACAATACCATTTAGCTTGTCTTTCTTTGAATAAACAACATTATGTCATAGAGAGTCCATTTGAAAAGCATAGTGACCCTCTGGACCCTTCAGTAACTTCTCAGAGCTATTCACGGAAAGCCAGGATTCCTCAGGCCTGGCTGTGTAGTAAATCCTAGTGGAAAAATCTGCTTAATCATCCGTCTAACATTGGGATTCTGTTTTGCCTCACGGGAGATGAAGTTGTAAATATAATATCACATTAATTCAGGACCATTACAGATTCCTGCTGAGTCTAGGCAACACCCATCACCCCCCACAACAGCTTGATATTAAAAATTTATCCAAATTAGAGATGGTTTCTCCAAGGTCCTGCTAAAGGTAGGTTTACCTTCTCACTTCTAGGGAATGCATGCTCCTCACAACAGTGAGGCAAAGCAGGAAGTGTGAGAAGCTGAAATAATTTATGATCCTTTCACCTGCATTTTTCATCACAGATAGCTTGTGTGGGGGCTGTTAAAATTGTGCTTTAAGCCCTCTGAGTGGCATTTGAATTCCTGACACAGTGATGTCAGCATCTCTTGTAAATCTGAAACTGGATCTTCTGGTTTTATGGGCCCTTCCACTTTTGAATGGATTTTCTGGTCACTTTTGGAGAGCCTTTCCGCTCCACATCTGTATTTCTGTGAACAATAGTACACAGCACTTGAGGCTTTGAGAACAGATGCCAGTCTGCATGTGGAGGTTCTTTTGTGATGACTGGTTAGAAGATAAAGATTTCAAAGCTGATCTGTATGTACTATCTGTCTGATGAGCTAGAAGATGGCATGGAGTCATTAGACCCTGGTTTGAATCCCATCCCTCCTGATGAGCTCTGGGCCCTAGGCCTCCATTTCATCCAGTGGAAAATGGGAGTGGAATAATATATGTAATGTGCCTACTACAGTGCCAGGCATTTGATAAACACTGTCAATGGCGGCTATAAATAATTAGTAACATCGTATCCTATCCCTTTGTCGATAAATAGCCTGGTTTAATTCAGATTCTCTACTATGAATTGAGTTGTGTTGTGAATTGGATCGGAATGCCTCTATACCAGTGTTTGCAAACTCAAATTGCAGGGACCAAGCAGGTAGCATATATAAGTAAAAAGGTTTAGGTGGGGAGTGTATCAAGCAGAAGAACACATCTCCGTCTAAATAGGGAGTTACTACTCACAGCTAGCTAGCTGGCTCCTACACAAGTCTGAATCATCACTGTGTCCCCACTGCCTTGCACAGGGTCTGGAACATAGAAGGTTCAGGCTAGATGGATAAAATACAAATAAATGAATTCAAGGCCTGGCCCTAGCTCCAGGTCCAGAAATGGTGAATTGAGGAGTCTTGAAGGAAAATAGTAAATGTTTGATGGAATTATTTTTCACCCACCCATTGGCTAAAAATAGCTGAAGGTTGTTTTCATATCTGATCACTCATAACTCCAGTTGTGCTATTATCTGACCTTACCCAATGTAGGGCATTTCACTGAGTAGAGAAAAGAGCATATAGTTGAGATCTGGCTAGAGAATAATGGTTTTATATTGGTGGCTCTGAGGAATCAGTCTTCTTGCCATTTTTCTACGTGTCTCAGCCAGAGAAATTTGTTTAAAAACCAACCAACTGCTGTTGCTTCAACTCCTGACTCAGGCGAGCCCCATGTGCGTCACAGTAGAACTGTGCTCCATAGGGTTTTCAGTGGCTGATATCCTGGAAGTAGATCACCAGGCCTTTCTTCCAAGGCACCTCTGGGTGGAGTTGAACCTCTAACCTTTTGGTTAACAGCCAAGCTTTTTAACCGTTTGCACCACCCAGGGACTTCAGAGAATTTGTTAGGCACATGATATGCTTTAATGAAATTTAAGAAAAGGAAAAAAAAGAGAAACCAGCCAAGCCCTGTGTCCTACATGCTTTTAGTTTCCCATTCAGAACCCAAGGCTGCAGGAAGCTCTGGGGTAGTTCTCCTTTGCCAAAGCTCTCAAAACGCAGTGCTTGTCACTTTTGGAGCAAACGGTCAGCTTCAAATATTGAAAGTCTTACAATGTAGAGTAAAGATGAACTGGAGTGGGAAAAGCTGATGAGAGAAGATACGGTTTCAGGCTCATTTATTCTTCTGGTCAGTCACTTAAAATTCATTCATTCAATCAAAAAATGAAGTCGGTTCAATAATTTTTTTTTAAATGTCTGACGAGGGCTTTTGTGTACAAAAAAGAACTTCTTAGAATTAGTTAGAAGTTAATAGTCAATTTATTAAAGTTGTAATTTTTAAACCTAGATTTTCTGACAAATCTCATCTATAAATTATTTTTGTGTAAATTAAGATTATTTTACTTGTTATTGATTGGTACTGTATTAATTCAGATTTAGCAAATTAAATTTTCTTTAAAAATTAGTACTCTTTACCAACTTGGATAATTAAATTTTCTTAAATATTTTAGACTGAATTAATAAATTTAACATAGCTAGTTTCCTCAGAAGGAGCCCTGGTGGCACAGTGAATGAAGTGCTCGGCTGGTAGCCAAAAGGTCAGTGATTGAAACCCACCAGACACTCCATAGGAGGAAAGGCCTGGCGATCTGCTCCAGTAAAGATTATAATCTATGAAGCCCTATGGCGCAGTTCTACTCTGTCCTAAAGCAACTCTTGTAAATCAAAGTTACCAAGGTCATAAATTATCTTAAACATTTCAGTTCTTTTTACACTTAATCCAATTCTTAATTTTAAAAAAAATTTTATTGTGTTTTAGGTGAAAGTTTACAGAGCAAATTAGTTTCTTATTGAAAAATTTATACACAGGATTGTTTTGTGACATGGGTTGCAATCCTGCAATGTGTCAGCACTCTCCCCCTTTCCCTTTACACCCTGGGTTCCCCATGTCCATTTGTCCAGGTGTCCAGGTTTCCTGTCCCTTCCTGCCTTCTGGTCTTTGCTTCTGGGCAGGTGTTGCCCATTTGGTCTCATATACTTCATTGAACTAAGAAGCACGTTCCTTGCATGTCATTGTTTGTTTTATAGGCCTGACTAATCTTTGGCTGAAAGGTGGATGTTGGGAGTGGCTTTGGTTCTGAGTTAGTAGGGCCAATTCTTAAATTTTTTATATTAAAACGCTCAAGTCAGAAATCAGTACTGATTTAAAATTGAAATCCCAGGACTGTTTTGTCAGATTCTCAAATATGCCATAACCCGTTGCCATCAAGTCAATTCCGATGCGTAGTGACCCTATAGGACAGATTAGAACTGCCCCCAAAGTGTTCCCAAGGAGCGGCTAGTGGATTCAAACTGCTGACCTTTTGGTTAGCAGCCAAGCTCTTAACCACTGCACCACCAGAGCTCCCGGATATGCCATATATTCTATTAAATGTTATAAATGCCCAGAGATTATCCCGGTGATTACAAAGCTTCAATCCTAAATGTAAGTATTAATATTAAGGTTTACTTCAGCATCTCATCCCTTTAAATCTTTCTCAGGTTTTAAAGTCATTTACTTCCAACTAAGGGTAGTAGGTTTATCATCTCAGATGAGCTAGGACCTTCATGGTTTTTTTTGTTCAGTCAGATTTAATCTCAGGGTGTCGGAATTGGTCCAGCCACATTTCAGGGTAATTGTTCTAGAGCCACAGTTGAATATACTATAGTTCTTTCTCCTATGTGATTGAGTTTTTTTGCTGGAATTTGCTGTCATCACTCAGTAAACACAAACCCCCTGGATTTCTTTCAAGTTAAATCTTAATAAGTTTTTGTAACCTCTCGACATTTATCACCTGATTTGGGTCAATGGACTTTTGTCCCCCATCCCAGGTTGCACCTAATTTCCTTTGCCACCTAATTGAATTCAAATAATATCCTTATGGCCTGAATGAATTCTGCATTCTTGCCACATTTCTTCTGTCTCTCAGCCACACGTCTGGAGTCATTTTACAAACAAATTGCAACTCTTTATTAGTTTTTGTTGTTGTTAGGTGCTGTTAGTTGTTTGCGACTCACAGCGACCCTGTGTACGACAGAACGAAGCACTGTCCAGTCCTGCACCATTCTCATGATCGTTGCTATTCTTGAGCCCATTGTTGCAGCCGCTGTGTCATTCCATGTTGTTGAGGGTCTTCCTCTCTTTCTCTGGCCTTATACTTTACCAACCATGATGTTCTTTTCCAGGGACTGGTCACTCTTGATAACATGTCCAGAATATGTGAGATGAAGTCTCTCCATCCTCACTTCTAAGGGGTATTCTGGCTGTACTTCTTCCCAGACAGATTTGTTTGTTCTTCTGGCAATCCATGGTAGATTCAGTATTCTTCACCAGCACCATAATTCAAAGGCATCAATTCTTTTCCGGTCTTCCTTATTCATTGTTCAGCTTTCACATGCGTATGAGGAGATTGAAAATACCATGGCTTGCATCAGGTACACCTTAGTCCTCAAAGAGACACCTTTGCTTTTTAACCCTCTAAAGAGGTCTTTTGCAGCAGATTTGTTCAATGCAATACATCGTTTGATAGTTAGCACACGTATATCAAGTGATGAAAAACTAATCAAACTAGTTCTGAGCAAAAGAAGGGAATTTATCAGTTCTCAAAGTTGGGTCTCCCTGGGGATGCTTCTGACTTTAGGTCTTGCTGAACACAGGAGCTCAGGTGATGTCACCAAGACACTCTCAGACAGTTGAGAATGAGGTGGCCAGTGGCTGCTCCCAGCTTCATTTGCATTTGAAAGGTTGGCAGTTTGAACCCACCCAGAGACACCTCGGGAGACTAGCCTGGCAGCCTGCTTCTGAAAGGTCACAGCCTTGCAAACCCTATGGAGCAGTTACACTCTGCACACGTGGGGTCGCTGTGAGTCAGAATTGACTGGACAGCAACTAACAGTAAGCAGCAAGAGGAGAATCCAAGAGGGGGACATATTCCACATTTCTTTATTAGAGCAATGTTGCTATCACAGAGCATCTCCTGAAACTGGTTTTCCTTTGAGTACATCTTGGGACTTGCTAATCTTGGTAGCTCATGACCATTTATACCCTGAATTTTGGTGAAAAGGTGAGTTGGAACTCATAATCATTTTGTCTAGATAGATTTGCCGATGTCCCAAAAGACCCATAAGTGAAGGAGACATGGCTGATTTTGCAAGTATGGGGACAGTTTCTGACACACAGACAGCTCCTGGGGACACCGAGACAGCTCTTGCTCAGCTTGAGTTTTATCAATCTCACTGCCCCTTAATCTTCTTTGTTAGTTTTTCCCACTCCTGCCCTTCAGAGGGTTAGATCACTGTGGCTTCCCCCTTTCTGGTCTGGCTTTATTACAAGGTCTTACTGCAAACTCATAGTAAACCTCATGATGCTCTGGGCAGTGACGGAGGAAGAATTTTGCGCACACTAGTGCCACGGGCCCTTCTGGAATAATATCCTTATGCTGAAAGGCCAACAGGGGAAGAACGGGTACTATTTCAAAGTTAAAAAACCTGGGGCTTAGATTCATGGGCATCTGTTACTAACTTTCCTTTTTCCTCCCCACCAGCCTCACTCTATCCTGTCAGTCCCCTTTCTTCTTCCTTGGATTATAAGAAATTTTAGATACATTAAATTCTTAGCTCCAAAGAACAGATGCCATTAAAGGACACATGGAATTTTCTTTTAACTATGAGAACAAATTTGAGTCCTTTTACATCTGTTATGCCATGATTTCCCCAGCAGAGCCTTATATGGTTGCTAGCCTAGGTATTATCATCTACATGTTACCCATAAGGAAACTGAGGCACAGAAGTTTTTACTTGTCAGAGAATCAAGTAGGGGAGGGAGCTGGGACTAGAATCCACTGCTGGCAGTGAGTTTGCATCAGAAACTGGGTGGCTTTCCTGCCTCTCCTCACCTGAGTTCACCCATTCAGGAGGTGTTAGTGAGCACACCCTGGGCCTGGAGGCATTGTTGTGGCATCACCTGGAGGGAGTGTGGTGGGAAGAAGTGGGCCTTGGGGTCAGGTATCCTTGAACTTCCAGTTCTCCCATGCCTTTGCAGAGTGACATTGGACAACACTTCTCATGTCCTCGGTTCCCTCATTATGAAACAAGGATAATAGCAATCTGTGGGAGTGAATGTGAGCATTGGCGATAATGCGTGCGCACGTTGAGTAGTTGGCATGTAGTAATAAGTGCTCAGCTGTGGCCATTGTTGTTGTGAGAGGCAGCTTGAAATAGACTAGAAGGAGCATGTGGTTTGAAATGAACAGTTTTGCATTGTAAACCCAATTCCAATTTGACTGAATGACATTGGTCAAAGTACTTATTCTTTCAGCCTTAATTTCTCCATCTGTAAAATGGGGAGGATAATACCTACCTTGCAGGGATGATGTGAGGAATGGAGATAATAAACTATTTAAAGTACCTGCAACATTGCCTGACTCAAAGTATTTAATCATTATCAAAAAGCAGGTCCCTACATGTATTTGGAAGGTAGAACAGAGCTTTATACAGGAAATAACTAGAAAACTGTATAAGCGTATATAGAAGGGAATACAAATATATAAGGCTGCGTAGAAATTCAGAGTAGGGGAAGCATAGGGTGGGCTGGAGTATTTGGAGAAGGCTTTAAAGGAGGCTTTGGAGCAGGATGAGGGGCTGGACAAAAGTGGTAGAATCACATGAGCGAAGTTTGCTAAGGTCACGGAGCCGAGGGACCCTCTGAATCTTGTGAATTCACCCACAATAAGCCTCTTTGAACCCTCCCTATTCCTACCTTTATCTTCCTTTACTTAGGAACCACCATCACACATTTCCACTGCATTTGTGTGGGACCCTCCAGGTTTGGCTTTAGGAAGCCAAATAGGAGTGTTGAAGGCAAAGATGATGAAAACAGGTTTTCAGTAAGCCTTTGTCTTCCTGCCCAGTCAGCAGCTCTCAGGATATTAGGGGCAGGCATCTTATAAGCTGGTGGAATGAATGAGAGGCTGTTTTGGTTGGGATGAGGGGTGCTGGGTGTCTTTGGGCTTTCAAAATCTCAGCAGCCTGGCATTTCTTAGACCTTTCAGTGAGACATCCTGTGGAGGCTTGAGTGGTAGAGTAACATGATTAAGCCCACGCTTTGGTATCAGGCTGACCTGGGTGTAGATACTGGCCCTGCCACTGCTGGCTATGTGACCTTCAACTGGGTGCCTGGTCCTCCAAGCCTCTGCTTCCTCGTGGGAAGGTGGGCAAAGCCATCTTCTGCTGTGTACTGATGGTTGACATAATGGAAAGCAGTCCAGCATCACGGGAAAGAGGATGACTCTGAGTCAGACTGCCTGCATCCAGATCCTGCCTCTGCCTTTTACCAGCTGCCTGATCTTGTGAAGGGCATCTTACCTCTCTGAGCCTCAGTTTCTCCACCTGTGCAATAGAAAAACTTGAACAAACTAGGGCAGTGATAACGTTCATGTTGGAAACTTACCTTGTAGCCTACTCTACTTCCCACTCTCATGAATTTAAATCAGCAAGTATTTATTGAATACCTGCTGTGTGTCTGCCACCCCACAAACAAACGAGGCAATGGAAGAGGATGCAGAGTGAAAAGAGGCTGTGGGTATTGGGGTGGGTGGGTGTCACCCACCAGGGAAGGCCTTTCTGAGGAGGTGACACCTTATCTGAGATCTGAAAGATGAGGAGGAGGCAGGAACAACAAATGCAAAGCCCTGAAGACAAGAAAGATCTTGGCTTAGAAGGAACAGAAGGCCCATGTGACCAGAGCCCAGTGAGCAGTGAAGCAAGGTACAGGACAGAACTGAAGAGGGAGGCCAACCAGAAGGACTTGTGGGTTAGTGTAAGGAGTTTGGATTTTAAGTACCTGAGAAGCCTTGAAGGTTATTAATAGCAGGAGAGGGACATGATCTGATTTAAGTTTGAGAAAGATCATTCTGGCTGTAGTGCCAGAATGGATTGTCAGAGAGCAGAAATGGAGCAGGAGACCCCAGACACAGTGGGTAGCTACCGGAACTGGAACAGGGCAGTAAAGGCAGAGAGAGATGCACATTTAGGTATATTTTGCACGTAGAGGTGATAGGAGCAGGCAGTGGATTAAATGGGGTGGTAGCAAGAGGTAGGTGAGAGACAGCAGGAACGAGAGAAGACTCAAGAGTCAATGCTAGGAGATTTGCCTTGAGCAGTGGGGTGGGGGGTGAGGGGGTGTGATCTCAATGGGTTTGAGGGTTACAAAAGGAAGAACTCTATTTTAGATAGACCCTGAGATGTAGATAGAGTAGACAGGTTTCTGCTGACATCTGCAGCTTTCCTTCCCCTGGCATTGCATTCCAGGAATGGCGTTCAGAGAGTTCATACAGCAGCTCTTCTTCCCATTCTGACCCCCAGGGCCCTGCTTTTGAATCTTTCTCTGGATCACTTCCACCTATAGGCTCAGAAACCACTGCTACTCTGCAGCCAAGCCTGGGAAGTAGCAATGGACTTTTATAAAGTTCCTGAGATGAAGTTGAGGATGAGGTGGGAAATGGGTCATGTCATTAGCCACCTCTGTTTGCTCAGAGACGGCAGGTAACAGCCGCTTTACCCAGCTGCTGATCCCAAACAACAAAAATGGATGGTACCCTGGAAGACGATTCACATCGTAGGCAAAAGAGCTTTGTCTGGGGTTTTATGAGACAGGGGCTTTAGGGGACAGTGCACATTTGTCTGCGTTGTCAGCCTGAGCTGGAGCAGTGTGCGGTTTTGGTGCTCAGAATGTGTTTGTCTTGGCAGCTGGGATGACAGCAGCTCCGTCAGCAGCGGAATCAGTGACACCATAGACAACCTCAGCACTGATGACATCAACACCAGCTCCTCCATCAGTTCCTATGCCAACACACCTGCCTCGTCTCGCAAAAACCTGGATGTGCAGGTAAGGAACATGGGACCCTCCCAGCCAGGGAGCCTTGGGCTTGTGGGGCGAGAGCGGCATTTGGGGTGAGCAGAATCCCCATGTTAATGAGACGAGGCCCAACTTCTGCTGTCTGTGCTTACAACTCTCGGACTCTGGCCTCTACCCCCAAGGAAAGCAGGCAGGCAGTGGGTTGGTGGAAATGGGAGTTGGGAGGTCTCACCGCTCACTGCTGTGGCCTTGGAAATGGGCCTCAGTTTTGTAATCTGTTTGTTTAAAAGGGGAGTATTGGGCTTGATGGGCCGTTTTTAGCCTGAGAGTATGTCTCCTCCTTGCTGCACTGAGAATCTTGGCCACAGCCACTGCTGTCCACGGGAGTGAGAGTGATGGGGTGGGAACAAAGGTTGAGAACCCTGGGCTGGATGACCAGAGGCTGGGAGCCGCTAGTCTATGGGTCCCATCCCCCTGCCGGTATGTTTTATTTGGCCGACTGTATTACTCTTCTTGTAAACTGAATTCCTTCTCAAAATTTAAGAATGGCATTATTTCACAAGAAAATGTTTTTCTGGTTTCTCTTGAAAATCAGAAGATCTTGCTTCCTTGAGCCAACATTCACACAGTGACAATTAGCTGACGTCAAAGTACCTGCACCCTTTCGACGGGCCATACACACCCCAGTGTGCCACAGCCACTACCTAGCTAGCTGCACCCTTTGAAATACCTGACCCTGGGGGGCTTGAGTTTTCAATCCCTGCTTTAAACTCTCAGATTTGATGATTCGAATGCAGTGTTACCTGATATTTACTGTTTCACGTGTTTCCAGTTTCATGTGGGCTTGTTTGCTTGCCCTCACAGTATTCCTTGGTGGTTGGAAGGGGTTGGTTTTAGAAGCCCATTTTACTAGTAGGAAAGTAAGGTGCCATCCTCGCTACAAGGAGCCCTGGTGGCACAATGGTTAAGCGCTCAGCTGCGAACCAGAAGGTTGGTGGTTCAAACCCTCCCAGTGGCATCATGAGAGGAAGACCTGGAGATCCGCCCGTGTAAAGCCTAAAAAACCCTATGGGGCAGTTCTCCTTTATCACATGGGGTCACTAGGAGTTGAAATCACCTCAGCCGCACCTAACAACAACAACAACAACAACATCCTCACTACTAGTCCCCAGCTTGTGACTGACTGGCCCATTTCCCTCACTAAAGCAAGAGCACTGGTCAGCCAAGGTGTCAGATGGCGCTGGCGTATGTGGGCTAGAATCTTTTTCGTGATTAGTCCCTCCCACAACGGGGGCACTGAGGAGGACAGCCTCCCAGAGGAACCTCAGGGAGGGCAGAGCTATCTAACAATGCCCCTTACCTGCACCCTCTTCCTTCCGTATCTTCTTCCTTGCCCAGCTATCTTTCACTCTGTACAAATAGAAGCTGCTTTGGAAATCTCTTTACTTCTAAAGATATTCTTTTCTTCGAGGATAGGACTAAATAAAGGATGTGTCAGAGTGTGGGAGTAATTCTGTCCCATGGAAATTTGAACATTGACTGCCTGATGACATATATGAGGTGTCACCTCTGGGATTGCCTGTTACTTCTTGAGTTTTCATTTTTGCCAGAATTTCTAATTATTGGTGGGGGTGAGGGTGGGGTGTGGTGGTGGTTCAAAAAAAGAATTTGAGCAAGTGACTGGAAAGGGGCATGGAGCTTTGAGGATCTGGTAATGTTCTATATCTTTATATGAGCGGTAGCTATGTGGGTATGTTAATTTTATAAAATGTATTCAAGCTGTATGCTTCAGATTTATGTACTTTATTATATGAATGTTATACCTCAATAAAAAAGTTTATAAAAAGAAAAGAAGAAGAAAAAAAAAAACAAAAAACCAAGCCACACTGCCCAAGCAGTGTTTAATCAGTGATTAGACAGTTGGAAACCCCCAACCAGGCTAGTGGGCCCCTACTACCTACCATCTGTCAAATGTCACAATATCCCCCAATTGTCTTTTCCTTATGGACACTGTAATTATTTTTCTGAGACTCACTGTAATTTCAGGGAAACAGTAAAACTAAGCTTCCAGACTGTCCTTAGATACTGAGGTGAGGACCAAGGAATTAACCACCTGGACCTCTGTATTCAGGAAACAGGCAGGTATTGGAGGACTACAGAGAGAGAGAGAGACTGAATGTTCAGTGATCTGGTGAGGTTTCTCTTTTGTTTATTGACAAGGTAGTATCAGGCTTGGAAACCCTGGTGGCATAGTGGTTCAGAGTTCGGCTGCTAACCAAAAGGTCAGCAGTTCGAATCGACCAGGCACTCCTTGGAAACCCTATGGGGCAGTTCTACTCTGTCCTGTAGGGTCACTATGAATTGGAGTCAACTCGATGATAGCCGGTTTGGTTTTTGTGTCTTCTTTCCCTTCCCTTTCCACAAAGCCAGAGTGGGACTCTCTGTTCCATATTGATACACGTTTGGGATTTACAAATGATTTCCTATTTGATGTACTTGAATTAGGTTAATGCCAAGGCCCCGTTCCTCTTTGTTTAGCTCTTTGCTTTCATCTTACAAATGATGTCACAAACCTGCCTTTTGATCAAGATCAGAATTTCAGGGGAGGTAAAGGGTTTAATATTCATTAGGTTGTTTTTCCTAAAAAACCAACTGAGTTTAAAATATTAAAATTGAATACTAAGAAAGTAGATTGTGAAGCAAATAAATGCAGACTTGGGCCAATAGTAACGAAGATTTCGCTCAGGATGATTTCCTTAAATGGATTTCTAGTGACATCCTTTTGTTCCTGTCCAGAGTGCATCTCAAAATATTTGAATCAGCATAGTTTGCAGCCTCCCGCCTTCCCTCCCCCATATCACTTGGAGGCATGCTAAGGGCCATTACTCCTCTTTGAGCCACATTAGGCAACAGGAAGATGTGCACTGCCATCCTTTCCCAAGAGCTGCTCCTTCTGTGCTCGGCTCATTTGAGTTCCTGTCACAGACTGGTTTATGCTGGACGAAAGGGCAGCAAACACTCTCCCAGGCAAGGCATGGAGAGGCAGGAAAAGGTGGCTCAGCGTGTCCATTGGGAAGGCAGGCTGAAGACAGGTTGCCTGCCTATGTTTTCATATTTGAGAAATCTCTAAGGAACAGCTTAAGTACACTTAAGGAACAAGGAAGTTATTGTCTGGAAAACCTAAGGAATAGCCTCATTTAGCTGACAAAGAGGAAGAGGAGGAAACTGGGGCGGGGGGGGGCGATCGTTGGAGATGGAAGTCCCCTTTGTGTGTGAGTGATTCTTTTTTCCTCAAGGACATTGGGGAGCACTGAGGGTGCCCTCAACAGGGCAGGGGACATGTATCGGATACCCAGCCGTGGGCCTCTGTGCTCACTCCAGTCCTCAGCGTGCTGGGGAAAGAACCCCCTGCTTGAGGTCTGAGAGCCTTTCGACCAACTGTTTCCAGAAGAGCTAGTGCGTGTGGAGAAGGTATGGACTTCGAAGTCAGGGCGTCTTGGATTGAGCTTCTCCCTCTACCACATCTTTGGATAAGCTGATCAACCTCTCTGAGCCTTTGTCTCCTTATCCGTAAAACAGGGGTAATCAGACCTTATCTTCAAGGGTGAGTGTGAGAGTGAACACATTCATCTCAGTGCCTGATACTTGGTGGTCACTCAGAAGTTACCTTCTTTCTTTTTTAATTTCCTGTGGATTACCTGTCTCTCTGCCTCCCTTCTCCATTCATGTCGGTAACCGAAAGTTGAGTGCATTTGTGACCTATCTTATTTGCATTTTCAAAGCAGTTGATCTAATATTTTGCAATATTTTATGTTTAGGACAATGTGTTGGTGGCAGAGGGCTTTAAAAAACACACATCTCTCTCCCATATATTTATCTATGCGTTTGTGTCCCTGGAGGTTCAGTATTTCTCTCTGTTCTGTGGAAGATTCTATTCTGGGTGCTAAGGTATAAAGAAGCATCTGTCAAGATTCATTTAATTTTCACTGGCTGTAAAATTCTTAATAAAATATACAGGGGAAAAAGATAATACCATATCAGTTTATTTCTTGCTACTGAAGTAAATGAAATCCTGAATTCTGTGGGAAACATCCTTGCCTTTTGTGGCTTGCTACTGAAGTAAATGAAATCCTGAATTCTGTGGGAAACATCCTTGCCTTTTGTGGCCCTGAGCAAGCCTGGGGTTCTCAGGGTTTCTTTGCCAGTGCTGCCTCTGGATGTTGGTGTGGGTGCAGGGATAGGGTTTTGCTGTAGCTGGAGAGGGGCACCCTTTCTGCCTGCCCATTGTGTTCTGCCTCTGACTTTGGGCAAGTTACTTTTCCTCTTTAGACTTGCATTTTACAGTTCTATAAAATATAGATAATAATACAACTGCAGAGAATCAGATGAGCAAATGGTATATGTAAAGAGACTTTGCACAGGGCCTGGCAAGATAAGTGGCAGGTGGTGGGATGATGCTGACAATGTTGCTAACTATTTCTGTTATTACTGGTGTTCAGACTTCAGCCAGTTCAGCTTCCTGATTTGCAGGGGATATGGGCATGAGGAAGGCAGTTCCCCTGTCTTCTGGAGGCTTGTGACCCAGCAATGGGAAAGACATGTTCACCTTAATGCAAGAAAAAAATGGGATAACTACTAAAGGAGGAGGACAACAGAATGCTGGGGATTTCCTGAGGTGGTGATGATCTTGATAGTGATAATGAGTTGATGTTGATGTTGGTGGTGATAAGGGCCACTGTTTATTGAGTCCCTCTGTGTTTAGCTCATTGAGTCTACCATCAAGCTTTTAAGAGACCTGTCTGTTACCATCCCATTTTATACACCAGGTAATGATCTCAGAGAAGTTAAGCAACTTCCTCCAGGGTCACACACAGCAAATGGGTGGCCAAGCCCCGTACTTGAACTTGAGTTGCTTGGAATTCAAAGCCTATGCTCTTTTCCACACTTCATGCCAAGCTTCCCTCCCCTCACTCATCAGACTCCACTGTGGTTCCACCCTCTCACTCTCAGAAGATGGAACCCTCTGTGGTAAACACTGCAATCATCCAGGCCTTCTGCCAGCTTATATATGGATTATTTCCCCACCTTCCCTCTCGGTTGATTAAGTGGACTTCCAAGTAGGGGCAATAAAGAAAGCCTTCAAAAAGGAGGTGGAAACAACTGGCAAATATACAGGGCAAAGGGAAGCTCCAACCCTTTATGCATCCCTGTGTGGATTTCCCGCTGTCCCTTCTATTGTTAGCTCTCGGAATTATTTACTTTTTAATCCTCAGTGGTGCCACCACATGGCCTGGCATATAACTCAGTAAGGGTTTGCTAAGTAAATGTGAACTCAAAGCCAATAACTGTCCTAGGGCAAATGCCCAGCTCTTCAGAGTAGAGCTGGGAAGGCTACTGCCCTGGTCCAAGTTGTGGTGGTTGGATGATTGTTCTTTCCAGAGGCAGAGATTCAGGACATGGTCCTGGGTTAGGCACAGGTGCTCTCTCTTTCTTTACCTTTGGTGAATCGGCGTTCTGGAGGAGGCTGGGATGGAGCCTGGCACCCAACAGATGGCTTCCCCAGGGTTGAGGTCAGTGAGCAACCAGGCCAGCCAGTCAGTATGGACAGAGAATCCATTGGGTGTATTGTGTTAGGTGCTTCTGGGGATGCAGAAATATCTCGTCCTCAGGGAAGGCAGCGTGGCATACTGATTAAAACATGGGCTCTGCAGCCAGACTTCCTAGGTTGGAATCCCTGCATCTCTACTTCTTTGCTTTGTGATCTTGGGCAATTTTCTTTTCTACTCTGCACCTCATATAAGATAGAAAATAGTACTGTAACTTCCTCATAGGTTTTTTGGTAAGGATTAAATTAAACTTTAGCACAATGCCTGGCACATAGTAAGTGCTCAGTAAATTTTAGTTGTTACTACTATTACTACCACTACAGTACTACAGTTTAGTTTGGGGAAATAAGATATAGTCATAATAAAAGAATAAAAAATGCATGACTCAGGATGTGGTATGTGCTAAATTTAATTTTTCCAGTACCTCTTAGAGTGTATTAGAATGTACTTGAATGTAAGCTCTATGAGGGTAATGATTTGTATTTGGTTTTGTTCATTGTGATATTTCCAGTGCCAATAACCTTGTTTGACATATAGTGCCGCCCAGCAAGTGCTTGTTGAATGAATGAATGAATGAATGTTTTCAAAGGTAAGCTCTTTCTTGCCTCAGGGTCTTTGTACATGCTATTCCCTAAACTCTTAGTAAGTTTTTTTTTCCTTCATTCTTTAGGGAATTTTTTCAAAAAGGCTTTACCTTTTTACCCTTATCATCATTGTATAAATTAAGTCCATGCCTGTATTTCTTAGACTCCTTGTTCTTTTCCTTATAACATTCTTCGTAATTCATGCTTACACGTTTATTTGTATTCATTTAGCCAATCTCTGCTTCCTTCATTGAATCATAAACCCCATGAGAGGATGAAATCAGTCTTGCCCACAGATTCTCAGATTCTCCATGGTGCATGGCAAACAGCAGTGGGCATTAAATAAATTCTGGTTGAATGAATATACTGAAAGCATTTAGTGGAAGGAAAGATTCTTGTGGGCTGAGGTAATTGAGGCAGTAGATGGGTAACTTTAAATTTTTCATCTGTAAAATGGAGGTAAAGACATGACTACGTACCTACTTACCCTCCTTGACCAGCTAGTGGCTGGGATCAGATATGATTTTGTTAGAGTGTGTGTTAGCTTGAAAAGTACGATGTTTCTTTGTTCATTCATTTACTCATCGCAGATGGGGTCACCATGAGTCAGAATGACTGGCAGCTGGTTTTACTCGTCAAGCCTTGATTAAGCTCCTGCTCTGTGCCAGATGTGGGGAAACCCACCTCTGTGTCCTTCGCCACAACAGAATAATGGGCTTCTCACAGTCAGGGGGTGTGTCTCTGTTCTCCTCATGTCTCCAGTGTCTAGGAAATGGTCGGCACTCAGTTTGTGTTTGGGAATGGCTGAACAAATGAAGGTGCGCATAAGGTGGCTGAAGTGGATGAGTGGCCTTCTAAGGCATGAAGGGGTGGGGAGAGGGAGTGGGGCCATGATAGTGATGGAGAGGCCGTTGAACCTGGGCTGCTTGTCTATATTTAGCTTTAGTCCCATTCAGCCAGCGTATTCAGTGGAGGAAGGAATCCATACCACTCTCTAATTTTTGCCACGTTTTCATTTTCATTTCCCACCTTGCTGATGTCATCTGCTCTTGGTAGTTGAGTGTAGCAAATATGGGACTTGTTCCTGAAAACAAAAAACTAGAAAGTGTTGCAGACCTCCCTTCCCCATGCAGCTACTTCTCCCTCCTGGTATTCCCATCGGAGGTAGCCCCCCAAAGCATTCTGGTTAGCTTGATGCCTTTTAACTACATCAGATTATTAACATCACACTCTGTCCCCTCCTGGGTTCCATGGCCAGCAGGTCAAGGCTCTTCCAAAGACAGCTGGCTAATTATATCCTTGTCTGAACAAAATCACACAAGGGGAGCAAAGCAGTGGCGTATAAATGAGGCTGGGATGGGAGCAGGCACCCGTTGGCTTTTCGCATTTGGGGAAGTGGCATTTGAGGATTTCTTCCCTCTCAGCTCATGTCTCTCCCTGATCTGAGTGAAACTAGCAGGCGCCCTCGCTTGCTTGCTCGGTATGTGAGGCTGTGGCGCTGTGCTGGATCCAAAGATTTCACTGCCAGTGGAGTGATAGGAAGACAGGAAGACAGCAGAACAAAGGGAAACAGGCTGGGAGGCTGAATGCTGGTGAGAGACCCAGCCACCGGAGTTGCAGGAGGCTGCTCTCCAAGCGGCAGAGTTGATGGCTGAATTCCACCCCATCTGTGTCCGCTCTGCTGCTTCTCCTCTGTAGGGCTCTTTCCCTCTTTTTTGCTGGCCCCTTTTACTCTGCTCCCTCATCTTCCTTCTAGGACACATTTTTATTCTTTACTTTCCTTGGACCAAGAACATCAGACTTTATAACAAGGTAATCAGGGTACAAAGACCCAAACATTGTAAAAGTAGATCTTCTCTTTCCCTTAACCAGTCCAGCGTGTTGGCATTATTACCTCTGGAGTGAGGGGCTTCCTAGCGTGAGATTCAGGGAGGACTAATCCAGGGAGTCTCTGTCCACAGACTGACGCTGAGAAGCACTCACAGGTGGGGAGGAACTCCCTGTGGTCTGGTGATGATATCAAGAAATCAGACGGAGGGTCAGACAGCGGCATAAAGATGGAGCCAGGTTCAAAGTGGAGGCGGAATCCCTCTGACGTGTCTGACGAGTCCGACAAAAGCACGTCAGGCAGGAAGAACCCCGTCATCTCCCAGACAGGCTCGTGGCGGCGAGGCATGACGGCTCAGGTGGGCATCACCATGCCAAGGACAAAGCCAGCTGCCCCAGCAGGCACACTGAAGACCCCAGGAACTGGTAAGTAGGAAGAACGTGATTCACAGTTGTCAGTTTGAAAACCAAAACCATAGTAACTCTAGTAAGGACTTGATGATATATTTTTAAGTCTCCGTAACTGCCCAGCTATATTTTTATAGGGCTTAGAATCTGTTAATAAGTAGCTTTCATAAAGGTTCGTATCCGTACCTTTTTCCTGTTGGAAATATGTAAACCCGTGAGCCCCTTAAGCTCCAAAGATGGCTCAACTATTGAGACGTATTGAACTGGTTTAGCTATGTCCCCAGTGCAGGCTGTTTAAGGGAATGTGTTTGCCAGCTGTTGGTATGTTAAGTTGATGTTGACTATGATTTGGGAATGTGTGTAAACAAAGTCAGTATTTTTGCAAGAAGTTAGGGGTGCCCCCTGGAAATGTTAGGGACAGCCTTTTAGTGGACAGAGTGGGAGAAGGTTGGTGAAAGGCAGCACCTCTTTCCCAGACAGCCCAGTGGTTATCTGGCTTTGCTTTATCCTTGGTGAATTTCAGTGGCTTTGCAAATGAGTAAAATCACTGCCATCTCCTAAAAGGCTCACAGTGACAGTAGCAGATAAGATTATCTTTATAAAAAGCTCTTTCCTCTGTCCCCCAAGGGGACTGCTTTCCCCAAGGAAAAAGTGAACCAATTCTTCAGAGAAGAGGAACATCTTAAACAGATGAGCTGAATGAGCTGGGTTCTTGTTTGTGGGCTAACGTTGCTGATTTATCTCTTAGGAAAAACAGATGATGCAAAGGTGTCTGAGAAAGGAAGGCTTTCTCCCAAAGCCTCGCAGGTGAAGCGTTCCCCATCAGACGCAGGCCGCAGCAGTGGTGACGAATCCAAAAAGCCCCTGCCCAGCAGCTGCAGGACACCCACTGCCAATGCCAACAGCTTTGGGTTCAAGAAGCAGAGCGGCTCAGCCGCCGGTCTGGCCATGATCACAGCCAGCGGGGCGACTGTCACTAGCAGGTCAGCCACGCTGGGCAAGATCCCAAAGTCATCTGCACTAGTGGGTCGGTCTACTGCTCGGAAGACGAGCATGGATGGGACTCAGAATCAGGATGATGGGTACCTGTCTCTCAGCTCTCGGACAAACTTGCAGTACCGAAGTTTGCCACGGCCCAGTAAGTCCAACAGCCGGAATGGAGCTGGGAACAGGTCTAGTACCAGCAGCATAGATTCCAACATCAGCAGCAAGTCAGCAGGCCTTCCGGTGCCCAAGCTGAGGGAGCCTTCCAAAACGACCCTGGGCAGCTCTCTGCCAGGTCTGGTCAACCAGACGGATAAGGAGAAAGGCATCTCATCGGACAATGAGAGCGTGGCTTCCTGTAACTCAGTGAAAGTGAACCCGGCCGCCCAGCCTGTGTCCAGTGTGGCTCAGGCCACTCTTCAGCCTGGGACTAAGTTCCCAGATGTGGCCTCTCCCACACTCCGCAGGTAAGTGGGTACCTGGTACTGAGCAGAACTGGAATAAATTGAATGGCATCCTGGATTATTAATTTCCTGTTTCTTGGTTAAAGCAGCCTCTGTTTTTCTCTACTTCATTCTTCAGCCAGCAATTTTGCAGTTGACTGATTATTTTCTCATATTGGGATTAGAAACATAAGCTTCTAGAATCAATCATCTTTGGGTTCAAATCCTGGGTCTATCCTAATTAACCCTGTAACCTTACTTAACAAGTGTGCATCAGTTTCCTCATCTGTACAATGGAGATGATAATGACCTCATAGGGTTGTTCTGAAAATTAATCTGTGTAACTCTGTCTGGCCCACAGGAAGCACTCAATGAAAGTTAGCTTCCATGTGAGATGAGCTCTTGATCCTCCATTAGATCCGGTGGGTAGTAGCTCAGGGACAGCGGACCTTTTTTTTTTTTCTTGGTAATTTCGTGGCTGAGTTTCCATATCATTATGTCAGGCAATGATCTTGCCCAGATCGTTTTCTCCAATAGCTCAATATCACAACATACTTTTTTAGAATGCATGCATAATTTCAACTTAGTCTCTGAAATTTTAACTCCCTTAAAAACAAAATAAAATAAAACTCTTAGAAAGATTCTGAACAGGAGAAATTGATTTTTGTATTGCCTTAAAAAGGCATCATTCCTCCCCCCGCCCCCACCCCATTTCCACACTGGGTGAAAATTTCTATGTGAGAATATTGTCATTCACTGGGTTTTTAATGATTTCTGGTTAAATTTGTATAACTTTTGCTAGTTCACATTACCTCATTTTAATATCCACTGGACCACCCTCCAACTATAACTGTATGGGTTAGAGCTCACCCCGCCGTCCCCAGAAAATTTGTCACAAGAAAGAGTAAGTCCCAGAGATAGAAAATTAAGCAGCGAACAAAGTAAAAATTATGTGCACATGAACATATTTGGGGATGACTAGGAATGTTTTTGAAAAGACTTCAGAAGAAGCATTCCACATGAAAAGTATAATAAAGCAGTTCACTGTTCTTTGTCTAGACTTGATTATTAGAATTTCAGTAATGATTATTTTTTCAGGGGGAGATCTTATTGGGCTGCTCTTTGTTTTTTTTGTTTTTTTAATTTTTTTAAATTTTCTTTTGCTCTTTGTTGTTTTAACAGATTGCCTTGTAAATGAAGATTTTCTTTGCTCCTCGCCTCAAGTGTTATATATAATATTCATTCTTTGGTATTATGGATTTCCTTTAGTAACTACAAAGGCATTTTACTAGACCCTTAGGCTAGTGTAACAGAATACTTGAAAATGCATGCAGCTTCTTAGGCTCAATGTTTAGCACCTTTCAGCCAATTCCTGGTAAATTACATTTTTTCCCTAAATTGTTGAAATGTTCTCAGTTCTCCTGATGTGCATTAATCTGGAAAAGAGAAATAGTAGGTGAAGGGTGATAACTCTTTTCGAATGATTTGAAGGACTAACAGACAAACGATTGAGCTTTTTCTGTGTAGTTCATGGAGCAGGATTAGGAGTGATGTGTAAAAGGCAGAAGGAGATGGATTAGATTTTACTTTTCTAACCATTGGAAGTGCTCAGCAGTGGAGCAGGTTATTCTTTGGAGTAGTGACGGAGTAAATACTCCCATCCCTGGAAGTATTGAAGCATTCGAAACCCAAGATTCTATGAGAGGCTGTTTCCTTCCCTGGTTTTCAGCAGGCAAAAAGTGTTTCTGTTTTGTCACTAGACGTTGTAGTGAGGATTATTTGTTCACATAATGATTGAGACTTGTTGGACTGTTTGGCGAGCACAGAGATCAAGCTCACACCACTGAGAGAAGCTGGGTAAAAGACAAGCTCCCTATTAATGATAAGTACAAGCAGTCACTGGGTTACAAAGGTCCATAAAACCCGTAGTTACAAACCAACCCCATAAAGCCTATTATATTAAAAAATTGAGGTACATAAAATGGTTTGTAATAACAAAATGGCACTACTTTGCGATGCACATCAAAACATTACTATTATTATTACTGTCTTATTATGTTAAAGATGTTTTGGTGTATCTAGAAGTGTTTCTTTAATGATTTTTTATGCACAGAAAGGTACACTATATACTACATGCTAAGACAAACATAGACGCCTTGGTTGCATAGTGGTTAAGAGCTACAGCTGCTAACCAAAAGGTTGGCAGTTCGACTCAACCAGGCGCTCCTTGGAAACCCTATGGGGCAGTTCTACTCTGTCCTTTAGGGTCGCTATGAGTTGGAGTTGACTTGATGACAACAGGTTTTTTTTTTTTTAAAGACAAACATTTGACTAACTGATGTTAAATACAAACCTTACGTAACTGTTCTGACTTATGTACAAATTCAACTTAAAGACAGACTTAGGAACGGAACTCCTTCATAATCTAGGGACTGTCTGTAGTAGCCTGATCACTTTTCAGAGATACCTATTCCATGTGGTCTTTAATGGGTTGAGAATAAAGCCTTTGCATTATATAAACCCCTTCTGACCTTAAGACAATCCTGCCATTCTACCAGAGGGCCCCTCCCAACAGAAGAGGGAGGTGTTTATGCCATTCCCTATTTCTCTGTATTCTGATGATACATTTTGGGGTATGAGCAGTGGAGCAGTGACATGAAGTGGCATCTCTGTGTGTCTGTCACAGAGAGACACTTCACACCCACCGTGTCTGGTCTAACGTCTTGTGAACCCAGCAAGGTTTTTGTATATATCATTGGATAGTACAAGCTCTCTGGCCCTAAAAGACAAATCTTTCAAGCCGGGCTTTCAAGTAAGGATAAATCTGTAGAGTTACTTTTCCCAGGCCCCATCCAGATCTAGACTGCTGTTCTTGATTCTATGTGTTGTGCTTAGAGATCAAAGAAACAAAATCCCTTTGAGTTGAGCCCTCATAAATTGAGTGCCTGCTTTGTGTCCGGGGTCATGGATACAAAGATGATTAAGACAACTCTTTGTCCTCTAGATGTTTTCAGGGCCAGGGTGGTTTTCTAGTCTAATTACAGAAAGTAAGGGAAGCAAGATCTTGGCTAGGTCTACAGAAAATTACTCTCTGTTGCCCCTTGGCTCAAATAGAGCCAGGGCCCCAATGGCAGCCCAAAACTTCAAGTGTCCAGGCCCACTTTATGGCCAACTTTTCCCAATGGAGCACCTTTAGCCATTTCAGTAGGAATGATTGCCTCCCTTCCACAGGGATTCTCACTGTCTCCTCTGCCCCACCCTTCTGTAACAGCTCGGTGCCCCTTGGCACTGGGTGTTCAACCCGCATGCCTCTTGGCACTGGGTGTTCAACCCGCACAACCCTTTGTCTCTTCACAGACTCTTTGGTGGGAAGCCTACCAAGCAAGTGCCCATCGCCACAGCTGAAAATATGAAAAATTCGGTGGTCATCTCCAATCCTCATGCCACCATGACCCAGCAAGGTAACTTAGACTCCCCCTCAGGCAGTGGCATCCTGAGCAGTGGGAGCAGCAGTCCTCTCTACAGTAAGAATGTGGACATCAACCAGTCTCCTCTAGCCTCCAGCCCCAGCTCAGCCCACTCGGGCCCATCCAACAGCCTCACCTGGGGTACCAACGCCAGCAGCTCCTCAGCAGTTAGCAAGGACGGCCTGGGCTTCCAGTCTGTTAGCAGCCTCCACACCAGCTGTGAGTCCATTGACATCTCCCTCAGCAGTGGAGGGGGACTGAGTCACAACTCCTCCACTGGCCTAATCACCTCCTCTAAGGACGACTCTCTGACTCCCTTTGTCAGAACCAACAGTGTGAAGACCACACTGTCCGAAAGGTTGGTGTTGTGCGTTTGGCTGCCCTTATCTCTCAGAAGGACCTCCTTCCAAAAGTAAAACGATTATGTTAGGAATCTCAGTTGTTAATTAACCTTTGCCTGTGAGACTTCTCTCTTTCTAATTACTGCTGTCTTTCCTTGGGGAAGCCAGTTTGGGATGGAACTAAGCTTAGCTTTGCTTCCTGTTATCTTTTTCCTGTGGTTTTTCTCAGTGCTCTGAGCTGCTGGAAGTCTCTTGGGAAGATTTAATGCTTCCATTTGAAATGGCATTCAGCCTTTGAAATTCTTGCGTTTTATTCCATTTGTTCATCAATGGTTTCTTTCCCCACCCCTTGCCATTGCTCAAGCAGAGTAGGTGGCCGGCTGCAGCCCTGGAGTGTGTGGTAGGACACTCTTTAGGCAGCTGAGTAGATTAGGTGGTCATCCTGGCAAACACCCTCCTACTGAAGGAAGGGCTGCCCGCCACAGAGATAGGAAATCTAGAAACTAAAAGTGCCCACAGAGCCCCGGATTTACTGCTGTGACGCTGTGTGTTGTGGTTCTCCATGTAGGGAAAAAAAGCAAGGTCAGCACTGGGAATGAGAAAAATGTTCTGATCACTGTATGTAACACTACCTCCCCTTTCTTCCAATCTAATGTACCTTCTCTTGTTTTCTACCTGCCTGGACTTCTAGCCCTCTCTCTTCCCCTGCTGCTAGCCCTAAGTTCTGCAGAAGTACTCTGCCCAGGAAACAGGACAGGTAATGACATTGTAGGCTGGGGACCCTACCGAGCCTTCTTTAGGCTTCTCTGCCCACCTGTGTCAAGCTAGATGTTTTGCGTGAGGCTCTTGGCCTGAGGCTTCTGCTTGTGTGTGGCTCCAGTGTACTCTGTGACACCCAGACATGCCAGTGAGGGTCTGTTCTGCTGTCCGCTCAAGCCCGGGGAGCTGGGGCGGCAGAAGCTCTCACTTGCATCTCAGCCTTCTTGTGGCATGCTCCTACTTCCCAGCTTCCCGCCCTTTCCTTTCTCTTCCCCTCCCCCTGCAGTCCCAGAAATGATCTACCACCCACTGTGCAGCTTGGCCCTCACCTTTGCCTGTTCCCCACTCCCCACACAGCTGGCTCTTCTCCCTTTCAAAGTCCTTTGCTGCAGTTTGGCTCATTATGTCTTGCAGGCTGTTGTGTTCTGTGTGCCCATTTCCTGTAATGATAATGAAATAGAATATATGGAGTGTTGAGACTTTGCAAACGAAGAGGCTTGTGTCTGCCCCCAGTTCCCCTGTGGGTGGGCCTTCAAGGGTGGATACTAACTTTAAATTTGTGGGGAGCGATAGTTTGGCCAAACATAATAAGCAGATGTTGTTTCATGTTAAAAAAAAAAAAAATTAATATAAAACCTCTTCACCCCATCAACAGCAAAAATTTTGTTTTTGTCAGACTCACAAACCAAGCCTTTAAACTCTTGTTGTTTGGAAATCCAAATGCCTTGACTTTATCAGCCAGCAAGTTGTAGCATGCCCCGACTTGGGCCCAAGGCTCAGCTCCTAGCTACGCCCAACAAGGGCTGCAGAAACTGAAAGGGACCTGGAATTCACTTTGCTGCAGATGAATTCCAAATACGCAGACTGCTGGCCTCTTGAAACCCTCTAGCAAGTCCCCTCTCACACTTGAAGTTATTGCCAGTGGCATTTATGGAGCAGGCCAGGGCTCCGGATACAGAGAAACTGGCCATCTCTATCTCCAGGAGGCAGTGGTGGAGGTGCAGAGATGGGTGGCTGAAGGCACAGCTCAGCTTCCAGGTGGGGCAGCCCCTGAGGTTTGCTTTAAACTTGTGGAGAAGAAGGAGCAATTGGGGTTGATCGGCTTGGGGTAGAATACGCACTGATGTCAGCACAGGCCAAGGACTGGGTTTCCTTTGTTTTCCGTGGATGTGTTGCATGCATAGCTGGACGAGGGAGCACTCCTGGTGATGTGGGTGTTGGCACTACTCTCTTTTACCAGATCCTTTCAGTCCCCTCTCTAGCCTCTCCCCCTTCCCATTCCCTGCCTCCCCTTGCTTCTCTGAAGTTCATTTTTGTTTTAACTTTCCTACAGTGACCCGCACCTTGATAGGAACACTTTGCCTAAGAAAGGACTCAGGTATCTGTGTTTCCTCCTTGCATCCATGCCATCTGTTGTGGCTTTGGAGCTTGGCTGTGTGACTCTCATGGCTGATGGGGGTCTGGGCTGGGCTGGGGTCCCCACTTTGGCCACCACAGCAGGACCCTTTGGATGAATTTTCCCCTCACTCCCTCCCATTCTCATCTCTCCATTTGTTGGCTTATTTGCTTGAGCAGGGGCTGTGCTTTTTCTGGCTTAATATTGCAAACCATTTCATGAAAAACATCCCTGGGCAGGCCCACAGAGTAATCACTGCTGCTTCTGGGGCCGCTGGGTTAATCGCTGACCAGTGCACCATGACCATCCTGTTCATGGGGCTGTCTTCCAAGAGAAAGGACATGACTTACAGCATGTTGATTTGTTCCAAAGGACAAGAGTAAAGGAGAGAAATATTTCCCCCAAATTGGAGAATATTTAACTTTTTTGGCCCATAGAAAATTGCTAAAGACAGATAATTTACACTTGTCTGTATATTCCAATCAAAAATTGGGTCAACTTTCAATGCCCAACAAGACGCATATGATCATTTTTTGGTGAAAATAAAGAAAAGACTACCAGGAAGGAATTTCCTGTAATTCCTAAGTAGTGGCTTGGGTTCATTTGTGGTGCTAGTCCTGGTAAAACAAGATGCTGTAAGTTACCATTGCTCACACCATCTAAAACACTTCGCCAGCCTGAGGAATTTCAGTTTGCTAACGCCTCCCCCATGATCCTTCTGTCTTATGGTTGCAGCTGTCATTTCTCCTGCTCTCTAAACACCTCTTCTTTGTAGCATCAGCTTCACCCTGCACCAAGCATTAAGTGCTTTTGCATAAAATGGAACTTGGAATGAAACATTTCGTTGCTGTCATGTGTGTCTGTAGTTAGTAACATGTAGCTCTTAAGGCTGAGAGCATTTTGCACAGTAACATGAGGTAGGTATCAATGCTTCCTTTCGATAGGAGCTCTGAGTAAAGCCAGTTCTAGGAATCTAAGAAGGAAAGTGTTGAAAAACCTCCCAACAGACAGCCTGTGGGAGGGAGTTCAGCACTGTGGACGGAAGGGGGAGTTGGCAAGGCCTTTTGTACTTCACAGTTTACATCATGCCTATTACGGCTGCTTGTCAGCAAACATGCTAGATGCTTAAATCATGGCCACTCTTAATGTGAGTTTGACATTGATGCCCTGTTGTCCCAAAAGCAAGCTAACTTCTAAATATTAACATTTTGAAATGCTACGTATATTTGTGTAGCAGATTCTATCATGCCAAAATAATGTATCTCTGGCTTTTTAAAGTTGGTTTTCCAAGAATTCATAATAAGAACATATGACAGACTACTTTCAGGCTTATGTTCCTACTCTCTCTGACTTTCCCTTTCTAGCTCCCTCCCTCCGTACACACACATACCCAATAACAACACACCAACAACACTCTACCGAAACCTTAGGCTGAAAGAATCCTCCTATTTACACAACCAGCAGTCAGCCCACGGTACCTCTGTTTATAAATCCAAGGGTACCCTGGCCACTTGGGCACTTCAGAAATTCTGGATGTTGCTTGTGGGAATAAAGAAAAGAGCATGGAATTTGGGATTAGACAAATGTGGATTGGAGTCTCAGCTATATGACTTGGGACAGGATACTCACCTTCCCTAAACGTAAACTGGGAAGAATGCCTACATTGCTAGGTAGATCTGAGGCTTCAGTGAGAGAATGTCTATGAAGATACCTAGCACATTGCAGACATTCCATCAATCATTACCAAATACATTTCAGAATAAATGAGGAGGGGGGACCACATGACTTCTACAGACCCCCATATGTAAAACCCAACAATTTGGGTTTCCTTTTATGAAGACTTGGCTTGTGCTAGATTGCAGCAACTGCCATAAACATCAGCGTTCTCAGACCTTTCACCTTACAAGGCTGGCTTCTTATACGCTCTGATTCATGGCCATGTTGTGCTGTAGAATGCAGATGCCATGAGTTATCTAATTAAAACCTCCTCAAGCTTTAACAGCAGCGTGCTTTGTTGCTTCAGTACTGTCAGGGTGGGGGCACTGACATGACACCGTCATGAATCAACATGTTACAGATACGCCCAGTGACGGCTCTCCTGAGCATTTACCAGTCTTGCTCCCTTTATGTATTTCTCCCAAACTGAAAGGAATTGCAATTTTCCCCAAAGGCGGCCAAGTAGGAGAAAAGATTTTGAGAAACTTCATAAGTTTCAGGGTGTGTAGTGATGTGATTATTTTAAATCATCTCTGGGTATATATTTTCTTTTTATATATTTACCATCAGTTCTGTGGAATTCATTTTCATAAGTGTTGTTCATAGTTAACCCCAGTTTGATTTCTGTCTGTCTAGGTATACTCCCACTTCCCAGCTTCGCACGCAAGAAGATGCAAAAGAGTGGTTCCGGTCCCATTCTGCAGGCGGCCTGCAGGACGCTGCTGCCAATTCCCCCTTTTCCTCCGGCTCCAGTGTAACTTCTCCATCCGGGACAAGATTCAACTTTTCCCAGCTTGGTGAGTAGCCACTTGTCATTAGCTGTGTTGATCAGCTCCATAGGGCAGGGGTTATCTTGTGTTTTGAAAAGAGACATGTGGTCATAGACATGAGGTCACATCGCTTTCAGTATCTGATCAGCCCTAAACAATGAAGTTTGATTATAGGAGATTGATAGCAAAAGAAATAGAGAGACACACTTCCGCCCACCCCTTGAACTGCTGCCTAGCACCGGTGCACTAAGCGCCTGCCAACCATGCCCACGGGGTGCCCTGGCCTACCTACCTGAGAATGTTCTCAGCTAGCGTCCCGGCCATGTGCGTGGAGGCTGAAAAGGCACACAAGTACTACCGGCCCCACCTGACGATACCTGAAATTCCATCAAAGCCTGGAGAACTCAAAACAGAGCTTTGGAGACTAAAAGAAAGACAACACAAACCTCAAACTCCTGAGCAGTAGAAACCTAAAATACAACTATGCCAAGGATTCTGTGAATAATATTGTAAACCTTAAACATATATTTTTTTAAATTTATTGAAAGTCAAACTACTTGCCCTTAAGCACTTAATACAATGTTAACTGCAAGCGGAGGTGCTCAATAGATAAGAACTTACTCATTGAGAATTAACTGTGTGGCTTGGCCAGTGTGTCTTGAAAACTGCCAAAGCTTATATCATCAGCTTCTTGAATGTGGTTTGGAAGATGTTTAGTTTTGAGTATCATGTGAAATTCGGTATTTGCAGTGTCTTCTGCAATTATAATTCTGGTTTATTTCTCTGAATAAGCTTTGATTATAATGATGAATGAGAATCATAAATTAACTATAATAAAAGTGACATTAACAGTGAAAAAGAAATAAGAGAAAATAGCAAAGCTTTTGGTACTGTAATCAGTAATTTTCTTTACATGGTTGATACAGGTAGGATGATAGCATTGAGAAAATGTATTTTTATTTCAAAGGCTTGTGGAGAAGTAGGTTTTACAGCATAGCTTGTATTTGGTCATCATCATTGCTGGGGGAAAAATCAGGTTGTGATCGAGCAAGTATCCTTGCAAGAGTGTACTACTGACATATTGCTTTGACTGGCAGAGTGGAGAAGGGAAAAAAGAGTTTGTAACTCAGTCCCTGCTGACACATCAGTAGAGTCTTTGTAGAGAGACAAAACACAGCCACAGAGACCCATAAAATAGGGTGAAAGAGAACAATCCCAAGCTTTCGATGAAAATGTGTAAAAACTGAATATACCTAGATAGCAAATATTACATACAGTTAGAAAAAGAAAAGATCAGTGCTGGCTGGAATTATTGGGGAAGGTTACATGAACAGGAGCATGTTATAGGATGGGAGCTGAGCCTTGGAGGATGGCTAGAGAGGAGAAAATGTCTTTCCCAATCTGGCAGTGCTCTTTAGAGACGCTGCTTTTTCTGAATATTGTATATGATAAATTTAGAGTCATTAAGGACAGGTGTGGCTTGTAATCCAGTAAGGCTTTTTAAGAAAAAACAAATTGTTTTATTTATAGCGAAGAAGTATGAGCAGGAGGGCTTGAATATGTGTAAGTGAAAATTAATACACAGGGGAAAATAATCCAAAATATACTTAGAGGATGAAGGGAATCAACATAATTAATAATCAAAGAAGACTTGTGATGAATTTTTAGACCACTCTCTGAAGCTATTGATGCTTTGTGCTTCTGTGTGAAAGACACAGTTTGGGTCATCAAATAAAAACTACATTGTAGGAAAAAATGTAATCATCATGTGTTACATGTTCATTTTTGATTAACTAAATGGGTACCTCTGAAAAATATTGTACATTACTAAAATGGACAGCATTTTAATAAGGCCAGTTTTGGCTCAGGTAGATGTGTCCCCCTTGAGTTGAGAGCTTTTTATACACCATTATTAAATGTTCCCCATCTGAGGCAATGAGACCTGTGTTCATATTGTTCTTTCCCAGCCGTAACTCTTTGAGGCAAGAGATTCTTGTCATGCACAAATGCTTCCCATCTGATCAAAAGCTGGGTTGGACTATTTTAGGCTTTGGCTTTAGAGAGAATTGTTCCAGATGAGTCCAGGGAGTAATTAGCTCATGCCTGGAAGGTGACACTGGCTTGTCTGAACATGCCAAGTTGGAAAGCCGAGGCCTAGAGCCTTGCTTTGGAACTGACCCGTCTTTCCTCCCTTATTTTTAGCTCTGAGTTTGTAACTCAAACGTTGATGTGACCACCTTTTAGAAAATAGACAGGGAGAGAAATTGGCAGGAATGTATATGGCTAACAATAAGCAGGCTCCACTCTGTACCCAACCAGAAACTGAACAGAGACATGAAATTTCCAAGCTTTTGATTCCATTCCTTTTATTCCAGCGAGTCCCACTACTGTCACCCAGATGAGCTTGTCCAACCCAACCATGCTGAGGACCCACAGCCTCTCCAATGCCGATGGGCAGTATGACCCATACACTGACAGCCGCTTCCGGAATAGCTCCATGTCCCTGGATGAGAAGAGCAGAACCATGAGCCGCTCTGGATCATTTCGGGATGGGTTTGAAGAAGGTAAGCAGGAGACTTGCCATCTCTCAGATTACACAGTGTGGCTGATGGTCACTTCAATGACCTGAGAGCCACCTGTAAGTGTTTCCAATACTCCCACCTACCCTGGAGGTCAGGGCTCAGGGGTACAGGTCTAAGTAACTCTGAATAGCAGAGTCTGACTCTTCATTAATCTTGGAAGATTTTAAGGAAGAAGCTACTGAAAAAACAATGGTGAACCTTAGAGTTGACCAAGTTCTGCTCTAGGCTTCTCTCTCCTGGACTTAGTCCACAGCTTCTTGGTATACACCTGCATCTTACCGTCTTGGCAGAGCAAGTTACTGAAGAGTTCACTTCCCTGTGCTGACACACCTGTATGGCTTTGGGGGGCCTTTGGGGGGCCATGGGCAGTTAAGACTCTGTTTCATTCCAGAATTTTCTGTTTCTTTCTTTGATCACCATTCTTGAAGTTTATTGCCTTCAGTTATGCCCTTTTTCTTCTTTGGTTGCTGAATATGAATATTTGGGTTTTATTTTCTGTGTTTTGTTCATTTTAATCAGAGTTGTGGGAGAAAATTCTTTGGGGAACTTTGTCGGCCATCTTCATGACTCGGTTCATTTCTCTTTCCCTTTGTTCCTTCACCTGAGGTGTGAGTTAGGGGAGGAAGCAGTCAAAATGCTGGGGAGGGACATCACTCCCCACCCCTTTAAAAGCTTCTAAAAGATGGGGCTGATAGGACATTGAAGGCAGTAACTCCTTAACTAATAGGTGAGAGTATGGAGTCAGACTGCTGGGTGTGAATTCCAGCTCCACCGCTTCTTAAATATATGATCTTGGGCAAGTTTCTTCCCCTCTCTGTGCAGTTTTCCACCAATAAAATGGGAGTGATAATAGTACCTATCTCATGGAATTATAAGAATGAAATGAGACAATGCATATAAATGTTAACACTTTTACAATAATGTTATTACATGTCACAGCCTGTAAACACAGCTTCAGTGTTGGCTTCCTGGCAGGCCAGAGGATGAGGGAGCCCAGGCTGAGGGCTACACCTCTAGTTACGCCTTTTTCGCCAGTGACAGAACAGAATGTGGGAGAGGGGGTCACGGTTGCTTACCTCTGCTTCTCAGTCCCTGTGAGAGTGGGGATATGTGCCCCACATCCTCCCAATAGGAAAGAACAAACTTGAGATGGTTTAGGAAATCCCAAGTCAAGAGGAAGAGAAATGCAAGATGTAGGATTCCACTTTAGTCCAGTGTTCTTTTTAACAACAGTTGTAAAGACTTTAGTTGCAGAGTGGTTGCCCCTGGTTAATCTTCCTGGCAACTTAATACTCTTCACCCTGATTTACGTGTCATTTGCATCCAGTAAGCAGATGCAAGTCTGTAAATCCATATATGGGAACCTGCTGGGACAGAGGATTAAGGAGGAGTGGATTCTGAGTTACTGAGAGTGTTTTTGGTAGATTTAAGAGCTAGAAGCTAATTATATAAACCCTCAGAGCTGTAGTAGTGGAGGATATATTAACCATAAGGTGAAGGAGTAGGCAGTTTGTCTTTAACTTTTTTCTAGTAAGTGTGCTAGCCAAGCATGGCCACAGAGCATTTCCTAACCTCCTCGATGACGACTTGCATATGGAGTTTGTCCTGTGCCATATTCATCTTCTCTGTCACATGTATACCTGCCTGAACCATGTTCAGTAGTGAAACTTGTCCAAACAAGCACACTTTGCCTCATAAAGGTCCAGGACCATTAGAATATCATCAGATAGCTTTTATTTATCCCATCTGGAATCAAGCTGTCAGGCAGCACAACTGTGGAATATCTTGGATGTCAACGTGACATTGATAAAAAGTGCTTGCCCACAAGCAGTGTCTAGACTTCTGTAAACCTAATGATTCATGATGACGTGGAACTGAAGCACAGAGGCAAAAATCAGATGTGGAGGGAAGAGGTAGGGACTGCTGTCGATATACTGTTAACATGTAGCTTTACATTTTCACCTTCTAGGAGATTTGGCTTTAGATTGATTTTATTCCTTCCAAGGATATTATGTTAAAAAACAAAGCAAGGCTTGTTTAATTTGGTGTTTTTAATTCCACTGGGTGAAGACAGACTTTTTTCTTTTGAATCTATAAAGCCCCAGTTTATAGTTGGGGAAAAACATTCACATCTCATGTTTGGACCAAAGATCCTTGCTGTCGAGTCCAATTCTGATGCATAGAGACCCTATAGGACAGAATGGAACTGCCCCAAAGGGTTTCCAAGGTGGTAATCTTTACAGAAGCAGACTGCTACATCTTAGAACCTACATGTAATAGTCAATTAGGTACATTATATGCCATAAAGCAGGAAAGAAATTTAGGAGGAATTAGCACAAGTACTTGTGTGAGGTTTCTGTCTGATTTAATTAGCAGTTTCCATTCTGAAGGAAGTGGGAATCATAAATATGTAGATCAGATACAGGCATGGCCCAGATGCAACCTTTCAAAGTTATTTCAGGTAAATTAATTTTCACCAAATGCACTATGCAATCTTAAAGTCAACTTTAATAGCATACACATAGGGAAATGCCTAACGCATATTTAAAATGGATACTTTTGGAGGAGGAAAAAATTCAGTGACTTCGTTGTCTTCATGAAGAGCTAGTGCAATCTAGAATGCAGAAACTGCCACCCCTTGGTTTATATGGAATCCACAGGAGCAAAGCTGCTTATTAATAAAGAAATCTGATATCAAAGCTCACTTGTGTTTCTAACCCTTGAGTTACAGATGTGATTGAAATCCTAGCACCTCGACCTTGGGTAAGGGGCTTGACCCTGCTCAGCCTCAGCCTCCAATTCACTAAAATGTGGAAAATCATTGTACTCATTTCAGAAGATTGAAGTGAAGGTTAAGTGGGATAAATTCTGGAAAGCATTTAGCAAAATAACGTTGAAAGGAGCTCAGTCCTTTTGAGGCAAGTTATTTCATTCTGTCTGGTGATTTCACCCCTATCAGGTAGAGGGAGGATAATTGCATGGCATGCTGTAGCTGTTTGGCCTTGGAACTTCCATCTGCATTTTGTTGTCCAAAAGTACCCAAGCCACATAACCCAGGCTGTGACTTGGCACATTTCACATGAAGGAGGGCCAGCTGCAGTGGTTCGGGCAGGCCACATTCGGTTTTGGGGTGACTCTGGAAATCAGGGAATCCGTTTGTTTGGACTACAGCCTTCCTGTTGGTATTTACTGAGTGGAGTTAATTACAGAGAAAGCCTGCCAGATGTGCTTTTCTCAGCCTGAGGCACCAAGCTTGTACTGAGATGCTGCTGGAGGCAGTGTCAATAAGTCTGTGTTTACGAGATGGAGAAAAAACTTCATACAGTGCAGGCCTCTGGAAATGGCCTCTGCCAGGGCATTCGTACAAGTGTGATTGAAGGGTGGCTACGTGTTACCCACATCTCTCCCCCAACTTGGCCTCCAAAATAATCTCCCACCTAGTAATTTGTGTCATGGGGAGTTGTCTATAACTCACCTCTTTGGAACATTGGGCCACAAGGTTAGGGCATGAGAGGTCTCTGTTAATGTGTGGATATATTAGCACCAAAAGCCATTATGGACCATTAACACCTTCAACTGGTTTTTTTATGCGGCATGGGTCAGATGAGTCATGGAGGGAGGAGGAATGGAGGAAAAAAGTCTAGAACTCAGGGCATTGCTAAGGAAGATGGATGTAAATGATGGTGTAAGGATAGCCTCAGAGCAACAAGAGAGCTGGAATGGCAAGTCGAGAGCTACCTGGCCTCAGAGGAGGTAGGAAGCCCATCCAGGTGGTGGTCAGGGAAATGAAGAAGGGCTCCAGGGAGAAGACATCTTTTGAGCCGGTCCTAGAGATTTTGACGGGCAAAAATTAGAAGCGTCCTAAACAAAAGGAGCTGCGTGGACAACAACTCTGAGGCAGGAAAGTTCTGTGCAGAGCATGCCTGGGAGAGAAGTGTGGGAAGACTTTACCCTTCTGTGCAGAAGACAGGCGGTGGGATAGGAACGTATGAAGGAAGATTGGGAGGTCCGGGAAGTTGTGTTGAAAAGATGGTGTGGACGCACATGAGTGTGAGGCTGAGCTGCTTATCTTGTTGGCATGCAGCTTCTGCTATGATCCAAGTTGAGTTTACTTCTTGGGTGGTAAGTGAATGCCATTTAGTACATGTGAAAAGTTGTTCCTCAGCCGCCTAATTTCAGACTGCAAGTTATGGAGTGGTGTGGAGGGAGAGGCTTTCCACCGGTGGTCAGGAAAGCTGTGCCCAATATAAAAGGTACTTGATGTCTCTATGGGAATATTTCTTTTTCTTAAGAGTTTTTTTTAATTGTACTTTAGACGAAAGTTTATAGAGCAAACTAGTTTCTCATTAAACGATTAATACACATATTGTTTTGTGACATTGGTGCCAACCCCATGACCTGTCAACACTCTCCATTTCTTGACCTTGGCTTCCCCATTACCAGCTTTCCTGACCCCTCCTACCGTCTCGTCCTTGCCCGTGGACTGGTGTGCTCATTTAATCTCATTTTGTTTTATGGGCCTCTCTAATCTTTGGCTGAAGGGTGAACCTCAGGAGTGACTTCATTACTGAGCTAAAAGGGTGTCCAGGGGCCATATTCTCAGAGTTTCTCCAGTCTGTGTCAGTCCAGTAAGTCTGGTCTTTTTTTTTTTTTTTTTTTTTTTTGTGAGTTAGAATTTTGTTCTGTCCGGTACCTTCTATTGTGATCCCTGTCAAAGCAGTCAGTGGTGATAGCTAGGCACCATCTAGTTGTGCTAGACTCAGTCTGATGGAGACTGTGGTACTCGTGATCCATTAGTCCTTTGGACTAATCTTTCCATTGTGTCTTTGGTTTTCTTCATTCTCCCTTGCTCCAGACAGGTGAGAGCAGTGGGGTATCTTAGATGGCTACTCACGAACTTTTAAGACTCTAGACACTACTCACCACAGTAGAATGTAGAACATTTTCTTTATAAACTGTGTTATGCCAGTTGAGCTAGATGTTCCCCAAGACCATGGTCCCCACAGCTCTCAACCCAGGAGTTCAAGCCCTCAGGGAGTTTGAATGTGTCTGTGGAGCTTCCATGACCTTGCCTTGGACAAGTTGTGCTGGCTTCCCCAGTATTGTGTACTGTCTTATACCCTTCACCAAAGTTACCATTTATCTATTGTCTATTTAGTGTTTTTCCCTCCTCACCCCTCCCCTCCCTCATAACCATCAAAGATTCTTTTTGTGTGTAAACCTTTTAATGGGTTTTTATAGTAGTGGTCTCATGCAATATTTGTCCTTTTGTGATTGACTTATTTCACTCAGCATAGTGCCCTCCAGATTCATCCATGTTGTGAGATGCTTCGAAGATTCATCATTGTTCTTTATCATTGCAGAGTATTCCATTGTATATATGTACCATAGTTTATCCATTCATCTGTTGATGGGCACCTAGGTTGTTTCCATATTTTTGCCATTGTGAACAATGCTGCAGTGAACATGGGTGTGCATATGTCTATTTGTGTGACAGCTCTTATTTCTCTAGGATATATTCCTAGGAGTGGGATTGCTGGATCATACGGTATTTCTATTTCTAGCTTTTTGAGGAAGTGCCATATCATTTTCCAAAATGGTTGTACCATTTTGCATTCCCACCACCAATGCATAAGAGTTCCAATCTCCGCTCAGTCTCTCCAGTATTTGTTATTTTCTATGTTTTTCATTCGTGCCAGTAATGTTGGGGTGAGATGATATCTCATTGTAGTTTTAATTTGCATTTCTCTAATGGCTAGTGATTGCGAGCATTTCCCCATGTGTCTGTTAGCCGCTTAAATGTCTTCGTTTGTTGAGTGTCTATTCATATCTTTTGCCATTTTGTAATTAGATAATTTGTCTATAGAGGTGTTGGGTTTTTCTGTAGATTTTAGGATTAGACCTTTGTCGGATTTGTCATAGCCAAAAAAGTTTTCTCAGTCTGTAGTTCTCTTTTTACTATCTTGGTAAAGTCTTTTGATGAGCATAAGTGTTTAATTTTTAGAAAATCCCAGTTATCTAGCTTATCTGCTGGTGTTTGTGTATTGTTAGTTATGGTTTGCCATATATTAGAGCCTCTAGCATTGACCCTATTGTTTCTTCTATGATCTTTATAGTTTTTGATTTTATGTTTAGGTCTTTGATCCATTTTGAATTAGTTTTTGTATATGGTGTGAGGTATGGGTCCTGTTTCATTTTTTTCCATATGGGCGTCCAGTTTTGCCAGCACCATTTGTTAAAAAGATTGTCTTTTCCCCATTTGATGGACTTTGGGCCTTTGTTGAAGATCAGGTGACCATAGGTGGATGGATTTGCATCTGGGTTCTCATTTCTGTTCCTTTGGTCCATGTGTCTGTCGTTGTACCGGTACCAGGCTGTTTGGACTACCATAGCTGTATAGTAGGTTCTGAGGTCAGGTAGTATGAGTCCTCCTACTTTCTTCTTCAGTAGTACTTTACTTATCTGGCGCTTCTTCCCTTTCCATATAAAGTTAATGATTAGTTTTTCTATCTCTTTAAAGAATGCCATTGGTATTTGGATTGGGATTGCATTGCATTTGTAGATTGCTTTGGATAGAATTGACATTTTCACAATGTTGAGTCTACCTATCTATGAGCATGGTATGTTTTTCCATTTATGTAGTTCTCTTTTGATTTCTTGCAGTAGTGTTTTGTAGTTTTCTTTGCACATGTCTTTTACATCCCTGGTTAGATTTATTCCTAAGTATTTTATTTTTTCTAGGGGCTTTTATAAATGATATTGTTTTTCTACGGGAACGTATTTGTCTTTCAAACAAATTGCCAACAGATTACAAAGAAAATGTCATTAAAGAACCTGGATTCCACACAGAGAAGGCAGCCAGAATACTCTGTCCTGGGAAAGATCATTCTTTAAAATTACATGAGAACAAATAGTAAAATATCACCACTGGCTGGGGGCAGGAGGGCGTGCTGAAGGGGATGCTGAGAATAACTCTGAATCCAAACGTGTAAGTCACAAACAGAAAAGAGGACACCACTTTCTTGTCACTTTGTAGACATAATGGAATCAAATGAAGAATCTATTTTAGTGAATGTGGTTTCTAAACAAATGTTCTGCTACATGGTCGTCTAGAAAGAAGTTACTGTGGCTAATGTAGCCTCTTACGTTCAATTTAGTTAGCTCATTTTTTTCTCCACATACAAGGAACAGATGCTAGTAGGGTATAAAATATATATGCAGCACAGTCTCAACCCTAAAGGAATATATTGTTTAAAAGACTGGAATAAAATATGCTGAAACAGTAATAGGTTGCCTCTGGGTAATGGAATTATGAGTCACGCAGGTTATGGTGGTAAGTGTGCTTCTTAACGCTTCTCTGTAATCGAAAATTTTTATTCAGTGATCATGTATTATTTTGATAGTCAGGAAAAAAGTGTTTAGAAGGTTGTAGGAAAAAAATACGATAATAGGAAAGTGACTCCCTTAGCAAACTTTTCCTTATTTGGCACTGATCTATCATCAAACAGGAAGGGTTGAATCAAGGCGAGATTAAGTTGTTCAGTGTTAAGTCTCAGCCTGGTAGTGTCCTATAATGCTGATTTCCTCCCCCTCTTTCTGGCTTTGTATAGCAGCTAGCTGTGCAATTCACCTTTTCTTCTTTTTATAGTTCATGGATCCTCACTCTCCTTGGTTTCCAGCACATCATCAATTTATTCTACAGTGAGTATAAAGAAATGTCATTTGGCTGGGGTTCCTTTATCAAGCGTCTCAAGAATCAGATATAGGCATTTCTCTTATACAGAACATTTCCGTTATAAGGGGATCAGTTAACTAGAGAACAAGATTTGAACTTCACAGACAGCTATTGATTATAATGTGCCTACTAATAAATTAAAAACTGGCTGCTTTGTTTAAGCAGCTTTGCTCATTGGGTGATGACTGGTTGGAATGTGTGAGAAGACTTGGCCGCCTGCTGGTGGATTTGCGAAAAAAAAAGGCCTTGAGCAACTTTTTAATCCTTTGTGTGCCTCAGTGTCATTACCTGTAAAGTAGAAAGAATAGCAGTCCTTACCGTATAGGCAAGAAGCCCTGATGGCACAGTGGTTAATTGCTCAGCTGCTAGCCAAAAAGATGGGCGGTTCGAACCTAGCAGCCCCTGCATGGGAGGAAGATGTGGCAGTCTGCTTCCATAAAGATTACAGCCTTAGAAACCTATGGGGCAGTTCTGCTCTGTCCTGTAGGGTCCCTATGAGTCAGAATCGACTCGATGGCAATGGGTACCTTTTAGAGTTGTAATGAGGATTAAATGTTATAAGGATTACATTTGACTACAGTATAAACTCCTTGATGAGAAAGACTTTTTCTGTTTTTATTCCTAGTGTCTAGAACAGTGCCTAGCACATAGCAGATGTTCAGAAAAGTTAGTTTAAATGAAATTACACATCTAAAGCACCAAGTAAGTACTCAGTAAGTGTTAGTAGCTGTCATCAATGAGAGGATTATTAAACAAAAGCCAAATATAATCAAGTGTAGTACTGGATTTGTTTAGTCTTACTTAGTTTTTATAGCTATACACTTATATATACTTACCTCAAAAACTTTAGATCTAGAATACCTACGGGAAAAAAAGCATGTTGTTATTGTGAGTCACAAATTCTTTAGCCTTAATTTTATGGAAACAAGGTGTTTTAATAATTCCTTTTTTTTTTTTTTAAATAATACCATGTTTCTGGGCTATATGAAAGGACAAACTGTACATAGTCCCTTGCAGGTAAGAGGACATCCAGAAGCAAGTTAAAGAGAACAAGTTCTGATTGTTCTTAGACCTATAGCAAGCAAACAGACTTCAGTGATTGCTGACATGGTCTGATTCAAAGGTTCTAGAAACATTCTCTTACACTCCTTCCCATCCTGCCCCTCCAACTCCAAAATACCTCTTTCCTTAGCTGGACATCTTGTCTGGCTTTCATTTTAAAGGCCTTCTATATAATATCCTTGCGAAGGGGTTATTTAAGCTATTATATGTTAAGAAAGTATGGAGATGGCTCTCCAGCTGTCAGCCAGTGGATAAGCTAAGTTCTTCTAGAAAGACACTCTGGAATGTGGGTACCAGGAATGGTACTTCCAAAACTAAATTCATTATTCAATATTATTTACTGGCGCCATGTGTAGTCCAGGCTCTAGGCTAAGACCTGAGGATACGGTTTAGGCAGAGAAAAGAGCTGCTGCAAGAGGAAGCTGGAGGCGCCACAGGCACCTAGGGATGTGGAGCTTTGCAGTTTCGTGGGGTCGATGCAGAACAGCCATAGCAGACACTTCAGTGCCCGAGCCCCATGTTTTCCTAGTGGCATTCCCAGGGTTTCCTCTCAACACAGAGAGAACCCTTTTCAAAAGGGTGAAAAATGGGAGGCTGGCCTGCATCAGCCAGCCTTGGAGAGAAAGAGCATGAATGTCTCCATCTATAAGTATTCAGATATAAGAAACCATCGTGTACAATTCCTGGGCACCCCCTCATGCTAGCCACTGGAAGGTCGTGCAGTGAAAGGCTTCTACTCCAGTAGCTGTTGTTCTGGGTGTGTGGACACGAAGCTGGTGTTTGCATGAAATTTGAAATTGTCCTTTCTGAGTTGATATAAATCCACAAATTACCAAAAACCTAATAGTAATAATTTTTAATTCCATGTTCATCTGGATAGCAACAGACCTGAAGTCTAATCTTAGATTTTTCTCACTGTATGATTTTGGACAAATCAGCTTATTATTCTGGGTGTTTCCCAGTTTCAATCCCTGTGTCAGGGACTTTGGCAAGGCGGTCTCTGAGATCCCTAAATCCCTGATGCCTCAGAAGTCACAGAGTCAGAGGTTCCCATTCATAGTCCTTACATTTGCCTTCTCTAAGGACATAGGTCCCTTTTGCAGAATTTTTAAAATAGTCTAACATTTGAATATTTTCCTACTAGGAGGGGTCTGCTAATTCCAAGGAAAACTGCAAGTCTGGCTAGACTGACATCACCAAGATCTGATTTGTGGTCCCTTATCTGTTACTAGCAACTTCATGAAATTCTGAAACAAACGCTCAGGTGCCTTTGTAAATGTGAAGATAAACAGTACAGTTCTGTTCTGATGTCTAAAAGGAGGCTCTTTCGAGTATCTTAAGTTGCCATAGGCCCAGACCAAAGAGCCTGTTTAACAGCTGAGAGTTTTAAATCTTCTGACTGGATAACAATAAGTTCTTTTCCTAAAAATTCTATGCTGTGTTGTTAGTTGCCATTGAGACGATTCCGACCCATTGCTTTCCCATGTGTACAAAGTAAAACTGCTCCGTAGGGTTTTTAAGGCTGTGACCTTTCAGAAGCACATCGTCAAGCCTGTCTTCCAAGGTGCCTTCGGGTGGGTTTGAACCACCAACCTTTCACTTTCAGCTGGTAGTCGAGCTCTTAACCATTATGCCACCCAGGAACTCCTAAAAACCCTCTAATTCTTGGATATTCAAGAATGCTCCTTCTGCCTGAAATTTGCCTGTAATTTTAATTACAAATGAAAGAAAAGGCAACATGATGTTAAACTGTCATGGAGAAGTCATGGCCAGCCCTTGGAGTCAAGAAAATCTAAGAGGCCACATCTGGCATCAGATTTGCTTTCTTGGTTGGTAGGAAGGCGCAGTTGAGTTCCCAGGAGAGCTGCTGAATGGTAGTTCAGTCACTTCACGTGGGGCTTCCCAGATGTACAGAAGAGCAGCAACACCTGGGGGCAAGATGCAAAACACCTGGTTTCTCCAAGCTGTTGTTGAGAATGAGCGCCCAACCCAAGAGACAGGAGAATATCTATCCCAATCTTCTGGAAAGGTTTGATGAGATGTCCAGCTGTGTGAGCTTAGGCTAGATAGTGACAGACAGTGGCAGCAGCTTGGGGAAGGACTGTTAAAGCCTGTTAATAGAAATGTTTAAAAGCAGGGCTGGTCCTGTGTGTATGGTTCAGCCTGCTAATAGGCCTCCACCATCTTCCCAAATGTTAGATAGCTGTGACACTCTGTCAGTTTGTTTCCTGTGGATCAGACTCAGAAGTCAGAGGCCTTATTTCTAGAAAGCCTCCATGAAAATGTGGCTGTCGTAAAAGAGCAGGAGAATACGCTGGTTAAGCTCATAGGGTCTGGAGCCAGACTGCCTTGGATCCAATCCCAGCTCCACCACTTACCAGCTATGACCATGTGATTTAACCTCTTTGTACCTTTGTTTCATCTGCAAAACAGAGAGCAATCATATTAGTACCTACTCAGAAGGTCATTTCGAGGATTAAATGAATATTGAATGCAAAGTACTTGCAATAATCTCTGGCACATGGTAAGCACTCAGTAAATGCTAGTTATATAAGCAACATGAGGTCAAGAACTCGTTCTTGCTCACAGCCATATCCTGGGTTCTTAAAACAATGCCTGGCACATAGTAGGAAATCAGTAAATATTTGACAGGCAGATGGATGAATGTACTGAAAAAGATGGATGAATATTATCTGGCAGGGAAAAGTGAACCCTGAGGATATCTGTCCTAATCTTCTGAAAACATTTGATGAGCTTGTCCAGCTGTGTGAGCTTAGGCTAGATACCTACCCTCTCTGAGCCTCAGAAAGAATACAAACAACTTACTTTACAGGGTTACTGCGAGGGTTAAATTATTTGGCTCCGGTGTTCTTAAAAACTACTATTATTAGGAGCCAGCCTGGAAGGAGGAGGGAGCTCTTGGGCAGGATTAAGAGTGAGGGCAGTGGGGAAAAGGGAGTGAAGGGGGAGGTCAGTCAGGAAGCAGCCACCCAGCCAATGGGTGTGGGGTCTGTGGGGTCTAATTAATCATACCCCTCTGCATTTGAACTAATGGAGAAGTAGGCGCTAGAGCCAGGTGCTGATTTTTAAAAAAAACAATGGTTTTATCATTAGTAAAATTGGATTAGGACACACAGCAAGGCCCCAAGGACAAAACAGGATCCTTACTGATTTGCACTCACCTACCTGGTTTCCAAGTTGCTCTTCCACCCTGAAGTGCCAGTGGTGGTGGAATGTCGAGAAGGGCAGGAACACTTCCAGCATTTCCAGGAAGGAGTGATGGGTTCCTCTTTTATGGGCCCCAGTGGGAACCCAAGGAGAGGGAAAGAACATTTCCCTCTGCAGCAGGTTTTTCCCCACCCACGCAGGTTCCCCCTGTGAGAGAAAAGAGGTAGTCTGTAGTCTCAGGCTGGCACGTGCCTGTGTCATCACAGACATAGGGCCCAGCATAGAAGGCTTTGTCAATAAGAGGGGCCACAGGCTTTGCCCCTACTCCTCAGGGACACAGGTAATTGGGGGACTTGAGGTAGGGCATCAGGAAGGCAAAGACCACATGTATCCTAACAATCTGGAGAGTCACCAGGCTGGCTGATGGGGACTCCCAGCCACCCTTACTTTGGGGGCCACTGCTCTTGCTACAGTTGCCTAGAGAGATTGGAGGGAGGGATAAAATGAGGATAAACTGCTATGAACAGTACCTCCCAACCTCCAGCTAGAGTTACCACATAAAATATGGAACTTCAAATTATATTTGAAATTCAGATCAGCAACAAACAATTTTTTAGAATAAGTATGTTCCCAATATCTCATGGGACTTAACCCACTGCGGTTGAGTTGATTCTCACTTAATCGTGACCCTATAGGACAGAGCATGGGACATACTTATACTAAAAAATTATCACAGACCTCATCACATACCTTCTCATAAGCCCCTTACCCTATTACCATCCCATCTCCACATGGAGGTAGGGTGGCTCCTTACAAAGAAATAATTGCAGGTGTTGCTGTAATTCCTTGGAATTCTTATTATAATATGCTGTTTGTATTTGGGCCCTTTCTGATTGGGCAAATAATTAAACCAGTTTGTCTAGAGAAATACACTAGAGGAGATGGCAGTCAGTGCCCAAATATGGATTCTCCATGGGTTGGACTACACTGTGGTTTTTTCATCAATGGGTCTAACGTTCCTTCTGTTTTCTTTACAGCCAGAGGAAAAATGCCAGTCAGAGGTAAGGAATAGTTTACTAACTGGATTTCGTCTCTCACTAACATCGGGTTTTATTACCCAGCTCAACCTGGGACAGACTCGCAAAGCAAGTAACTCTGACCCTTGTCGTCTTTAGATTCGCAAATTGCGGCGGGAGCTGGATGCCTCCCAGGAAAAGGTTTCGGCACTGACCACCCAGCTGACAGCAAATGTGAGTACAAACACAAAGGCCGTAGCCATCTGCCTGAAGCCACTGCTGCTCTGAATGTTACCTGAAGGCCTCCCGACCCTGAACACCGTAGAAGCAGCGGTGTAATAAAAAGAACATGGGCTTTGGAATCAGGGGTGAATGTCAGCGCTGACACCGAATGTCTGGCTCGGTGACTTTGGGCAAGTTTTTTAACCTCAGAGGCTATACATATAGCTTCTCTGTAAAATGAGGAGATGGTAATACCTCTCAGGATTGTCATGTGATCAGTTTGAAAATTTGATTGGGGGTGGGGAGAAGAAAGGTTTAAAAAAGAAAGAAAGAAATCCAGGTCTCCACAATAAACAGCCAGCTGCTCTGTAATTATAATATACATGATTACGTGTTTAGGAGGCACTGCCAACCAGCATTGAATTCAGTAACTGTTGGAGTGCCAGCTATGCCCTGGGCGTTGTGGGTTCAACAGCAAAGCAAGCACAGTTACTGTTACCTTAGCATTCATTTGCTGGTACAGCAGATAGACAAAACAAGCAATTTTGCTACAACGTGATAACTGTTATGATAGAGATAAAGGGAGGAGGCTGTGGGAATATATAGGAGGAGTACCTAACTCAGTCTCTGGGGAGGGGGTCGGGAAGGCTCACCAGAGGAGGTGACATGTGAGTGGACTCTGGATGCATGGGGAGGAATGATGCATGGGGAGGACAGCATTGTATCATTCTAATCAAAGAGAAGAGTTTGTGCAAAGTCCCAAGGTGACAGATTTTGGTGCATTTAGAAACTCTAAGTGGCTCACTGTAATTAAAATCTAGAGTTTAGATGTGGGGAGAGAGGTCGGGTGGAGAGGAGGAGGAAGTAGGAGGCATTGAAGAAAGGCGGGGGTCAGATTGCAGCGTGTCTAGTTGTTAGACTGAGGGTTTGGAATTTATCCTGAAGTTGGTGGAGACCTATCAGTGAGTTTTAAGCAGAGCAGTGAGGTGGTCAGTTTGCTCTTTAGAAAGGTTCCAGATAGTGGTGTGGAGTCTGGGTTCAGGCGGTCACAGTGGAGGCCAAAGTCTATAAAGCAGCCCTCTGCAGAGCTGTGACAGGTGAGGGCTGAAGCTCAGAAGGTGGAGCTTAAGGTATTGGAAGATGCTGAGAGGCTCTGAGGCCAGGCTTCCTACCCAGCAGTACACTGCCCAGTCTCAGACTCCACAGATAAATTTGTGTGCGCTTCTGTCATAAACCGACCTGCTTAACTTCTCAGTTTTGTTAAATTGGAAAGCGACTTTAAAAAGTTGTCTTTTCTTTAACCAGGAAGTGGAGTTAGTACTCAGAATCGGTCATTTACCTGGAATTTTTACCCAGGTGGTTCCCAGATTAGGAGTCCTTGGCTGCTGTAAATGGTTAACATGCTTGGTAGCTAACCAAAAGGTTGGCTGTTTGAGTCTACCTGTAAGTACCTCAGAAGAAAGGCCTGCCAGTCTACTTCCAAAAAATCAGCCATTGAAAACCCTTTGGAGTACAGTTCTACTCTGACACACATGGGGTCACCATGAGACGGAATCTACTCAATGGAAACTGGTCAATTCCCAGTTTCCTGAGTCCACTCAAGGAAGGAGACCTGGTGGCGCAGTAGTTAAATACTCAGCTGCTAACCAAAAGGTCAGCAGTTGGAACCCACGAGCTGCTCTGTGGGAGAAAGATGTGGCAGTCTGCTTCTGTAAACATTACAGCCTTGGAAACCCCATGGGACAGATTTACTCTGTCATATGGGATCGCTATGAGGCAGAATCGACTGGAAGGCAGTGGGTTTGGTTTGAGTAACACAGAGCTTGACCTTAGTGACAAGTTCAGTAATTGGTAGCTGCTATCACTATTGGTCAGTCTGCTGAGGTCTCCTACATTTCTGGAACTCTGATTTTTTTTTTTTTTTTTTCAAAACCCTAACATACTTAGCCCCTGTGTGTTTTACAATCCTTTATTTTCTTTATCTCTTCCCCTGCCGGTAATGCTACCGAAAGCATATCAGGAATTGATGTGAGAAGTGAATTTTGAGGCTTTGATCCTCTCCAAAAAAACAGCAGAGGTATTCTTCTATGGGTAGATGCTTCATGTGAGTAACCAGATGTGTACATTAACATCCAGGACCAACCCCAGCCCACTGAGCTGGGGTCTGCTAGGTGAAGTCCAGACATTTGAGGCTTGACACCAACCCCCCCTCCCGAGTGATTCTAAAATACCTTCCTAGTTAAGAATCATAGCCTCCTTCTTAATCAACAAATAGTCATTAATCTGCTTATAAATGAGCGTGGGTTAATTCCTGCAGTGACCTAGCACTGCCACCAGGGCCACTTGGAATGCCATTCTTTATTCCAGAAGGGTCAGTAAGATCCCTTACGTTATTCCAAAAGTGTGTTTTTGCTCCTCACAAAAGCCATTGAATCCAGTATTGTTTTAAAGTAAATATTTAGTCTTACCACACACCACAGGCAGGGCTAGCATGTTTTATTGTCTGCCATCTTTCTCACAGGCCAAGCTGTGTTTGTTTTTCTAGGACAAACTACTCAAAGCCACCTTCGCTGGGTGTTTTTATACCACTCATGTTTGTTTTCCCTTGGAATGTGAGAATGGTGATTGATGAGAAGGTCGTTGGGTGGCTCTGAACCAGGCTCGGAATGGCCTCCCCGGCCCCTATTTTCATAGTTGAGCTCATGACACAAAAATAGTCCTTGGGTTTGCCAGCAAAATGAGACCCTCTGCTATGAACTGGCTCTTCAGAGCAAATGTGGTTTCTCTTTGAGCCTGCAAAAACACTTCCTCAATAACAGTCTTCATGGGGGTCAGGTTTTTGTTTTTGCTTTTAACTGAATAGAAAATATGGATGCCCAAATAGAATCGTGGGTGGCAGCCAAGCACAGAATTGAAATAAATAGAAATTTAGTCATTTAAAAGTCTTTGTCTTTTTTTTTTTTTCAAATGCAAGGAATAGTAGTCATTCTTTTAGATTTCCATGCACTGGCCTGTTTCCTTTACTACTATGTGACTGTCTTCAGTTGTTTGGTTTTGGTTTTGCCACATTCTGCAGGACAAACTAAGGCGTATCTCTTTATTTTAAAATGCAGGGGCATTTTCTCAATTTTTTGTGGGGAGAGAATGTGCATTCAGAAAGAAAATAGCTCTTCCATTCAACATTTCTATTACATGTGGTCCTGCTCCCTGCCAACTTCTATGGCTGTTGGACAAAAGATTCAACAGTTGATCCTAGAAGTAGCTTACCCTCAGCTATCCCTGTTTGATGAAGTCTAGGAACGGAGGCCTCTGATTCACTCCTCAAATCTCTCCTTAAATTGAAATTGTCCACTGAGCCTCCTCACAGCCCAGGGCAAAGGCCTCTCCCCCGCTGTTCTTATCCCACCCTTATTCTCTGCTATGTCATCAATCATCTTTTCCTCTAGAATTTTACAGCACGATCAAATCTCACTTCTCCCAAGACTTCTCTCACGTGTCCTCTGCTGGTTCTTCTTCCTATCCCTTCTGTAGCCCTCTTGTATCTACCCACCTTTTCCCTAGGACCTTCTCTTGATCTCCCTATACCTGTGTTTTCAGTAACACATCTCCTGTTATAATTCATTTTGTCACTTTCTTATTCCCAGACCTCTTCCTTTCCCGCTCATCGCCCATTCATTCCTGTGTTAGTCAATTCCTTACTAGTTTATAGAAAATTTTCACCTATATTGGTTCATTTAATGCCCATAGTAATCTGGGGAGAAAAATATTGTCCCCATGTTATAGATGAAGAAACTGAAGCCAATAGGATTAGATGATTTGCTCAGAATTGTGGATAATCAAAGGATTAGAACTGAGGCCCTCTAACTCTAAATTCTGTTCTCTTCCTAGTGCCGTTATTGTTGTGGGATGCCATCGAGTTGATTCAGATGCATAGTGACCCCATGTAACTGAGTAGAACTTCCCCGAAGGGTTTTCTAGGCTGTAATCATTACGGGAGCAGGTCACCAGGTCTTTTTCCCACGGAGCTGCTGGGTGGGTTTGAACCACCAACTTTTTGGTTCGCAGCTGAGTGCTTAACCATTGTGCCACCAGGGCTCCTTCCTTGTGCTGCATCTCTCTTCAGTCCTTCATTCACTCATCCTACCACACATTTCTTGAGTGGCTACTTTGTGCCAGCACTGGGGATACAAGGGTGGGCAAGACAGACATGGTCTCAAACCTCATCAACTGTCCACCAACTAGTGTTCCAGCTGGTCTGCTGCTTAAATGCCTCTAACTACGGGATATTCCATGATCCCATTTATATAAATAGAGTTTGGAAGTTAGAATATCTTGGCAGTCTAATGAATCTCTTAATTCGATTTCTTAAAATTTCTTAGAACAACTGTTTGAGAAAATGCCCATTCTTTAGTCTTGGTTTTAACAATAATATCAGGATCCTTATTCAGTCTGCCAACATTTCACTATTACTCTGTGTCCTAGGCAGAGGCTTCGTTCTAGGAAACAAAAGTACATATTACCCTTAAAGAGGAGGATCACAGAGAAGAGTGCAGGCAAGAAAACACCGTATTTCTCAATTCTGAAATAGTTTTTTTTTTTTTTTAACATTTTAACATCTCTAAAAACTGGATGCACCTTTTAATTATAATTGGTAGCATTTTTTTCTTTCTTAATAATATATAAAATAATGGCACATCTGATGTTGTGTTCTAGCAGAGGTGTGTAAAAGTGCGGGGTAGCCTGGGAAGATCCTAACTCCATGGGGAACCTGGGAAAGGTTTTTTCAAGGAGGTAGCAGATGGGCCTTGCTTGCAGTGGCTTTTTATTAACTAGGATGATAACAGGCACAATCTGAAACCACTTTGGTCATTCATTCTACAGATACGCTCAATCTGAGCCTCTACCATGAGCAAAAGTTCGTCCTACGATGTAGTACAGGAGACAGACAAAAGTCAACAATCACAGGACTCCATGTATCTTTAACTGTGATACCACAAAGCACATATCAGAAGTACAATGTGCTTATGAAAGTGAATATGAAGGAACCTACCCAGCGCAGGGTTGTCATGGAGGCAGGAGCTGAGATCTCTTGAGAACGCTGTGTAAAAGTTAGTTGGGCAAGGAGGAGTGTAGGGGAAGAGCATTCCAGGCAGATGGAAAAGCATTTACAAAGGCCATAAGGTAGGAAGGAGCACAGGGTATATGAGGAAGCAAAAGGCTAGAGCAACTGGATCCCAAAGAGTGATGGGAGTGGGATTCAAGAGGAGGCTGAAGAAGTAGAAGAAGGGGATAGATCAAGTACCCCTGAAAAGGATTTCAATTTCAGTCTTTAAGATCCAGCACCTTTTACGCACTCTTGCGTTGCAAGGTAGTGTAACCCATGGCTCTGTCTTTCCTCTCCAGGCTCACCTGGTGGCAGCCTTTGAACAGAGTCTTGGAAACATGACAATCAGGCTCCAGAGTTTAACCATGACGGCTGAGCAAAAGGCAAGGCAGAAAGGATGATTTTTTTTTTTCCTCCCTGCTTAGAGTTAACAATACACTGAAAAATAGTACTCTCTTTCATTTCAGATAATTGTATCGATTTTAGTATACTTCTTCAACTATTAGAATTTAATTGTAAAGAGTTCTTACTACTTTCATGTGCTCATTTATGCCCGTTGAAAATTGATCCAACTTCACGTATAAGACAGAGGTTTTGTTGAACTCCTTCATTCTCCACTCTCCTTGGTTGGAGCTAAATGGTTCTTCATTCTCTGTACAGAATGATTTTAAGATTACCAGTGTTTTTTTCTGTTCCACAGGACTCAGAGCTGAATGAGTTAAGAAAAACCATTGAGTTGCTTAAGAAACAGAACGCAGCTGCCCAGGCTGCCATTAACGGAGTAATTAACACCCCAGAGCTCAACTGCAAAGGTAAAGTCACAGAAACAGCCTTCAGACAAACCACCTGTCTGCCCTTAGGAGCCCTCCCGGGATGACACGTGATGCAACTTCCATACAAGAAGGTCCGACTTCTAGTCAGTTGGTCAGGCAGACACTTTTAATCTGGTTACTTCCGGCCTCTGCACATGGCAATTCCCCTCATCCTCTTCTCTGATGTGTGTTAAAGTGTTTCACAGCCCTTAACTCCATCAACACTTTGATACTTTGATGTTGATACTGGGTAAACTGAAATGAGTTCACCTCTTATTTATCCAGGAAGATATTTCTGAGTGAATTGCTTTTCCCTTGGGTATTTTAACTTTTATTCAGGGAGAAAAAAATATGGGCATGTGGGTGACTTAACTCCTGCCATAATGATATTAAGAGTAATAGAATAGTAATAGTTAACATTTATGGAACACTTGCTATGTTCTAAACATTATGGTAAGTGTTTTAAACATTTAATTCTCTTGTTTCCTTTCGACAACAACCTTATCATTGTTGATGAGAACACTGAGTTTTATTAGAGACGAGAGTCACTTGCCTAAGGCCATACAGAGTTGTAAGTAGCAAAGGTGGGGCTGGAACCCAAATATGTCTGACTCTGCAACCAGTGCCCTTAAAAACTAGGCTGTCAGTATAGTTCTGTGCTCATGAGGAAAACTATCTGTAAACTTTATTTCTGGTATCAGTGTCATTTTAGATGTCAGGCCTCCTGAAAAAGTGATGATAGAGTTGAAATGGGAAGGATTAGCAAGGATAGTCCAGACAGAGTAGACAGAAAGGAGCATTCAGGCAGAGGGACTAGCATGTGTGAGGGCCCTGTGGTGAGATGAGTTTAGCATTTTCAGGGGGCTGAAAGAAGGCTGGTGCAGTAGGAGGACAGACAGCAAGGGAGAGAGGAACTAAGGACAGAGGTGACTGTTGCTACAACTCAACAAAGATCATTTTAGTACTGGTGGCGCAGTGGTTAAGAGTTCAGCTGCTAACCAAAAGTTCAGCAGTTTGAATCCACCAGCCGTTCCATGGAAACCCTACGGGGCAGTTCTACTCCATCCTATAGGGTCACTACGAGTCAGAATCGACTTGATGGCAGCAGGGTTTAAGGCTTAAGAAGGAGTCCCTGCGTGGTGCAAACAGTTAAACACTTGACTACTAGCTAAAAGATTGGTGGTTAAGAACCTACCCAGAGGTGTTTAGGAAGACAGGCCTTGCAATATCCTTCCAAAAGGTCATATCCTTGAAAACCTTATGGAGCACAGTTCTACTCTGCAGCACATGAGGTCGCTATGAGTCAGAATTGACTTGATGGCAGCTAACAACAATAACAAGGCCTAATAGCTGGTTTGGGGGCTGATTCTCTCTAAGCCTCCCCTGACTTTGGTTTTGCAAAGTGGGGATTGAGAGAGAGACCTCATTTAATTGACAAAAAAGGCATAGCACCCACCTCCTGAAGGATCTTAAAACCAAGTAAACAAAAGGTAATATCTCAGGGGAAAATACCCTGTAGTCCTGGGTGTGTGAATTTAAGGGTCATTCCCTGGGACAGAGGCATGGCTCAAGTCAGCAGCTGCTGATACCCTGCCTCTGCTCTCCAGGAAATGGTACCTCCCAGGCTGCAGACCTCCGCATCCGCAGGCAGCACTCTTCTGACAGCGTCTCCAGCATCAACAGCGCCACCAGCCACTCCAGTGTGGGCAGCAACATAGAGAGTGATTCAAAGAAAAAGAAGAGAAAGAACTGGGTAAGTGTACATCCAAAGACTCTCTTGGTACTGACTGAGTCAGCCTCAGAACCAGTGTTTCTGAAGGATCCCAGAGAAAGCCCAGGGGACCCCTTAAGTTCAGAACATAGGCCTTTGGGAATAGATGCAAGGAAATGGTTTGTGGAGATTTTTCTGAAAATTAATGCTGTCCTCAGCCAAACACTAGGATTTATAAAATAACCACCACCTTGTAGTTTTTCTGTTTCATGAGACTTTATGTGAAATACTGATCTTTCATTTCACATAAATGTCATTTCTTCCTTGTTATATTGGCCACAGAGTTTTAGATAGTAGAACAAAGATATTCTTTTTTAAGTGTATTCTTCTTAGTTTAGTTAGTTCCAAAGTATTTTTTTTAAGTCACAAGTTAACCATAGTTAATCATACCATATCGCATAGTTAATCATAATATTTGCCTATTTATTGACATAATTGCCTAGGATAGCATCAAACCAACCTTCTCTGAAAATCTTTTGACCATGTCTTGTAAATAAAAATTTCATGATGCAGATGTTATGAGTTAGTGAGTGCTTCTAAAACTAGGTGTTGTACCCAAAAACGTTTGATAGAATTAGTCTCTATGTTTCCATAATCCCAATGAGCTATTTGAATTTCTTCACAGTGACGTCTTGGACAGTTTTTCCCACTCTCCTGGGAAAATCCCACCCCCTCTGCCCCATTTTTTTTTTAAGTAAGTTCTGCTCCTTGTCTTCAGTGCAGGGATATCCCAAGTTGATCAGGAGTTGGCCAGTATCCAAAGGGTCCCATTTGTCAATGTTGCCAAGATCATGTTTTCATAGTAGCTTTAATGTCCACATTCATTCCATACACATCTCATTCATTTTGTGTCATCTTGGATGGGTGGCGAGGTCTAGTCATAGAAGAGTTGAGGGTTTAGCAATTTTGTTTATTGATGACTTGCATTGGAGGCAAACTAAAAGGCCAATCAGTATGACCCTCTTGTTGTTCTGATTAATTTTTTTAAACTACTAATGGCTTTTAGTCAACTCATCTGCTATAACTAAACAGCGTTAATTCATGGTTCTGTTTCTATTGATAAATTATACTATTGATAAATATGGTCTGATTTGATTATCAAAGTGATGAATTTTTTCCTGTGAAAAATAGCAGTTTTCAAGCTTCATCGATTCAAGAAATAAAACTTGTTTATTTTGCTTTGAGACAACTATTGGCTATCAGTGAAATCAGGGAGAATGGATCATTTGCCTCCTCAGATAATCCCAAAGTTTAATTCTGTCTAATCTTTGTAATCTCCTCTTCCACCTGGCATTTTACCTGAGGTAGAGGCAAGGACTTAGGTTGATGGCTTGCATGCCAAGTTATTGTACTTCTATGACTACTGTCTGGACATATGATCAAAAGTAGGAAATTGGAGAGAAATGGGATCTAGATTCACTCACAAACTGGACGAGCAGTTTGTTATTGATGAGACATCGATGGCAGAAAAATCTCATCAATTTTCAGAATGGCGTGTTTTCTGAATTCTCAACTGCTAAGAAGACCCCCCAGAATATATTTTCAAAAGGAAAAAGGCTTTTAAAAAGGGAAATTACTTTTTAAAAGACCTTTATTCAAGACGAAGCATTATTTTGTGGTCTAGAAAAATGCATGCTTATTATCCTGGCTTTCAGAGAAGAGATTGTACTTTATTGCTTATGTTCTTATTAAAATTTTCAGGTCCATCTCATGGTTTGGGGAATTTGTGATATACTAGTTCCTTTTTCCCAATGTAGTTAATAAATTTCTTAAAAATAACTATCCATTTCTTAAGTAACAAGTGAGATGGCTAATTCCCTGCTTATTATTTTATCTTTTGTGTATACAAGGCTAGCAGGAACTTCTAAGTAGGTATATCAGGATATGTATACAACCATGTTGGGACCAATAAAGCAGTGAAGGTACCATTGTTGAGAAAAAAAGACATGCCTTCCCCCACCCCAAAAAAAAAAAAAAATTTAAGACAGACAGATGACTGCAAAGAGAAGAGAGGATGAGGAGTGCAGGAAGTGGGGAGAGGGCAGTCATTTCAACCAGACAGGGGAAGCTGGAAGAATTTGGATTGTAGGGGGCTTCCCAACCCACTATTTCTTTCCTTTCATAATGGAGGGAGATGCCCCCACCGCTTTTAAAGATTCATGTTCCTACTGGAAACCTCTGTGTGTGGTGTTATTAGCCATGTCGTGTCTGAAAAGTCCAAAGCTTTCCCTGTCAGTGGCTTTCTCTGTTAAAAATTGTCTTTTTTCCTTCCCCTTCCCCATTTTTGCTTGCGTTTTCTCTGGCAGGTCAATGAGGTAAGCAAGACCAACTTTAATCTCAGATACCAAGCTAACCCATCCATTGATATGACTAACCTCGTTCGCATCCGTCACCATGTCTGGGCATCCTGCTTTGTTGCTGTGTAACCTCATCTTCCTGACATCCATCTGCTGAGCCAGGCTCTGTCTTGCTGTTGGCATCTAGTCTTGAACCAAGAGTAGGCATGGAATGTTACCACAGGTCTAGTCCTTTGAGCTGTCCACACCAGATAACTCTTCTTCCCTAATGCACCGTTTCAAGAGAGCTGTTGGGAACGTTTTCCACTGGTGGGGGAAAAACGTGGGAGAATTAATTGCTCTTTTGTCTGCATGTCTCTGTTTTGCCAAGGCCTAAGCATTGGTTGCAGCCCCTGCCAGGCTGACAGTCTTGTATATTCAGTTACGCAGCTCCTTCAAGCAAGCTTTCGGAAAGAAGAAATCTCCAAAGTCGGCGTCCTCTCATTCAGATATTGAGGAAATGACGGATTCTTCTTTGCCTTCCTCACCAAAGTTACCGCACAATGGTTCCACGGGTTCCACTCCACTGCTGAGAAATTCTCACTCTAATTCTCTGTAAGTCTGTTGGGGTAACCCTGGTCAGATGACATCTTTGGTCCTGAAAAAGCCTCTCAAACAGGAATGATGAGGAGTCCAGTTATCTGCTCCTTGGAGACCCCTTATGTCTTGCTTTAATAGGACTACATGTATTCGTTCAGTGTTTCAGGGCTAGTAAGACTGGCCTTGGGCAAGTTGCTTAACCTCACTTTGTTTCCGTCTTTTTTATATGTTAAATTCGGATAATGATAGTGGTCTGCTTATCCTAGCCTAAGGACTGAACAAGATAAATGGATGTAAAAGATCTAGAACCATCTCAGCGTGAGAGGGAGATGTGCTATGAGTGTTGGCAATTATTGCTGAAATTCTGGTTCACTCGGGTGACAAAACTTAGATTATACTCTTGTTGTTTGATCAAAATTTAGTGTCAACTATTTCTCTGAGGTCAGAACTCAGAAATTGAAAGTTCATGAAGAGATGCAGTGGCAATTCTCTTTACTGAAAGATTCTATATTCATAAAAGGGTTCATCACCGTGAACTCCCCCTAGTAAATTTAAAATGAGTCAATTTGTACGAAGTCTTCAGGAACACAGCTAGTTTTGTTGAGTGAGACACTCATTTACTCACTTGGCGTTGGTGTAGGTGCTGTTCCCCCTGGCTGCAGTTTACCTAGATGGGAAGAGTCATGGTACTCTTGTCCCAGCCACTGTCCCATGATTTCCACTCAGCATCCATTGGTCATTCGTCTCTCAGGGGCATAGGCAGACAGTCCTGTGCCCCATCTAAGAACTTAAGGGCTAGACACTAGAGGCAAGAGCAGGTCAGGAATGGCTTGGGATGGCCGAGTGGGGCCCAGGTGTCAGCTCAAAAGGTGTCCCAAAAAGGCTGCCCCTGTCCTGCTCAGAGACGAGGCTCAGCTCTCGGGAGCAACAGAGGGTTCAGTGGAGCTGAATTCCATTTGAGACCATGGTATTGAGGCCAAGAATGAAGGAAGAAGAACTAGAGAACAAGCAGTCTGCAAAGAATGTTATCAGCAAGATGAGACAGTGACTGAGAAAAGGTGAGCCTTGTGGCTGTGGTCTGAATGGCCATAGAACTAGGGTTAGACAAGGGAGGTGGTTGGTTGTACAAACCTCAGTTTCCTCGTCTGTAAAAATGGGGCTGATTATATCAACTTCACCAGATTTTTGTGAGCGCTGTTAGATATTGTGTATTCAGGACCTCCATCTTCCCGTTCCACTCTCCTTCAGTCTCAGAGTCCAGGAGTGTGGAGCTGCCCCTAAGTCCACTTACCCAGCTGTCCAGCTAAAGATAGCAGCCTGCCCAAGTGTCCCAAGTGGCTTATCAGATGAATGCAGGAAGTTTAGGCAAGGAGATCAGCTTGTCCAGAGGCCAGGTCTTTGTTTGCACACCGACTGCATGGAAGACAGGAAGTGGAGAAGAGGAAACAGTACAGAAACCAAAAAAACTAAACTGGTAGATTCCAAATTCTGGTGACCCCACCTGTTTCAGAGTAAAACTGCACTCCACAGGATTTTCAGTGGCTGTGACCTTTTGGAAGCAGATTGCCAGGACTTTCTTCCAGTGTACCTCTGGATGGATTCAAATTGCCAGTCTTTCAGTTAGTAGCCCAGTGTCCAATTGCTTGCCCCACCCAGGGACCCCAAAATGGAGGATAGGTAGTCCCTGACTTATGACAGGGTTCGGTTCCAACAACTCCGTAGTAAGTCGGTTCTGACGTAAGTCAAATAACTCATTTCAAATTAACAACTGATGCGTCTTATGATACAAAACACTGAATAAGATCACAGTATATGCCTGGTTTGCAGTGAAGTTGGGCATGTGCACAGTTCAATTGTCATATGTTGTTCGTGTTGAACATTGCCCAACTTCCTATCCATTATGACTCCCGATACCAACTTCATTGTAAATCAGACCACAGTCTGCTTTACAGCAGTGTTTTGAACAGTAAATCATAAAATTAAACATCTGTGAGTGAACATCTGAGAATGATAACATCAGCAAATTATGTGCTGTAACATTATATACAGTGCATATTACTAACAATAAGATGTACCAAAAAAAAGTCATAAGTGCAGTTCGTGGTAACTTGAATATGTCGTAAGTTGGGGGTCTACCTGTATGGGGCCGTGATTTTTACACAAGCCCACCCACTAGTGAAACATGCCCAGTCAGTGTCTCCATTTTACTTAGATTAGCAGTTCCTCTTCTCTTGAGGAGCACCCTGGGAATTGGTTGGTCACAGGGAAGTGTACTTCTGTGTGGGCAAGGGTAAAAATCTTGAGTGGGTGAGGGGAGAGGAGGACTGAACCCCAGTGTGTCCCTGAAGTGCCCAGCACGGTGCCATGAGTTTTCTTGAGTGAATGATGAGCGATTGAAAGTGTATGTCATATTTGATCTGCAGGGTGCCTGAGAAGTAAATAAAGAATAAGTTGGCTATGACTCTAACTAACATAACCCATCATCCCAAAGCATCCGAATCCAGTTGTTTCCTGACTGGAAAAAAAGAATTCATCATCTGTTCTTTGTTCATCGATTTAAACTTTTTACAGGCAGTCCCCGGGTTACAAACATCTGACTTACAACTTGTACTTGCCCTTTAATGTTAGGTCAGTTTGCCCTCACTTTGAAATGATTGAACCAGCCCCTACTCACAACAAATTCTTCATCACAGTCACCTTCACTTGCTGCACGCTCAGCTTTTAAATCATTGAAAAGGCGTCGAGCCTTTTCTTGCACTAAAGTAAGGCTAAATAAGAACTGTGTGCACCTGTTCCAACTTACCTACAAATTCAACTTAAAGACACAGTTAGGAACAGATCACGTTTGAAACCCGGGGACTACCTATATATTGCTACCTGTTTGAGCAGAGCACTGCTCTAGATGATCTGAAGAGAGACCAAAGGGGATGCTAACCAGAATCCCATGCCTGTTAAGATTAGGGAAGACTGGGGACATGACACAGTGTAGTTCATTCAACTTCTGAGCTTTGGCTGTATGTCAGGTACCGTTTTCAGCACTGGTTACAACAGTACACAAGATAGATCTAGGGTGGAGGACCCTACTTTCCAGGGCAGGAGACAGACATTAAATAAACAAACCTGTGAATAAACTAGGGTATCAGATCGTGCTAAGGGTTAGTGCGGTGAGTTAAAATAGTGTGTTAGGATCCAGACTACTTGGTAGCAGCTTTAGGTTGGGTAATCAGGGAGGTAACATTTCAACCGAGATCTGCAAGGCGAGAGGAGCCGCTGTGTAGTTCCAGTCAGTAACACAAGCTGCTGCAACAAACCCAGTCCCAAAGCCCAGTGGCTTAACATCTGACGGTTGATTTCAGGTTCGCTCCAAACTCCGTGCAGAGATTCCTAGGGGACAGGAGGTCAGCCGTGTGGTGATGTGGGCACTGAGACTCCTTCCATCTTGTGTACCCAGCAGTTCCTCTGCCAAGTGCCTTGTGTCCATCCAGCAGATGGGGAAGGGGAGGTGCAGAGGATTCTCAGGAGGGTTTTGTGGGCTGGACCTGCAAGAGGCACAAGGTACCTCCGTGGACCATGACTCAGGGCCATGCAATGGGCAAGGTAGCCATGTAAGACAAGAGAGAAGGGTGCTGATGTGTTGCTCTATAGGACTCCTAGAAACCAGAAGCAAGAACTTTCCTTCCAAACTCTTGGCTTCCCAGCCCTTTTCTTACATTCCACAGCATCCATGGACATTGGAGATGTTTGTTTTTGGTCTCGTTTTTCAAAGGGTGGGCAGAGAGCACATACTTATTTCCAACCTTGAAAGGTTTGTAAAAATGTGCATATGTAGATGCGTGAGGGAGTTCAAAGAAGAAACCAAAGACAGAGAGGTCAGGGCTTAGAAAAGTCCCAACCCTGTGGCCGAAAGGAATGGCAGCCGTGGGAAGGCAGAAATCTCCCACACTCAAGGCGTTTAAAATTAGGCGTGCCACCAGCCCTGCCTGGTGTCTGCCTGGACAGGACATCAGGATATGCTGGAATAAAGTGTTAGAGACTGACTAGGAAAAAATATACATCCAATTGTTTTCAGTAATTGATCCATAAAGTAGACAAGCATTTATGGAGCATCTACTGGGTAGAGTAGGTACATGGGCCTTAGAGTTAGCAGACCTACCAGGTTTTTAAGATTGCAATTCATCATGACTTTTCTGATCTTCCACTTGGTGCGGATCTGAGTGGTGTTTGAAGAGCAAACCTAATTAAGCAAGTAAGGAGCCCAGCCTGGAAGGGCCTCTTCATAGAAGAAAGAGGAACAAAACAGGATCCCACAGTCAACCTCGATCTGGTGTAAAGCTAGAAAAGAAAGACAACTAGCCATGGCCACACTATTGAAAAGTCCTGATAGAAAACATTCAGCTTCCATGCCACGTCATCTTCTCTGGTCTCTAAATGTCCTAAGATGTTTCTCTCCCTTGCCATGAGCTTGTTAAGCAGTTGAGGGGCTCTGGGGTGGGGGTAGGGGGCAAGCAGTTAAAGAAGTCTGCTCACCCTAGTTGCTTTAAGGCAGTGGGTTTTAGTTATGTCACAAGAAACACACTAGCTCCTTCCACCCATATCTTTAGAAGATTTCTTCTTCCCCTTTTTTGGCAAATGAAAATCGCCCCTCAGCTGTCTGACCTTCCAGTTTCTAATCTTTAAAAAAGACAGTTGATCCTGCTTCTCTCAGTGGGTTTTGGACTCAGGAGTCATGTGGTGTCATCACAGGGGCCCAGCTGTAACACACTGGAGTTTGAAACCCTGAAGGTTACTACTTTCTTCTGCCACATCCTGTTTGTCCATAGATTGTATAGACTTTTGCTGAAAGGCATGCCGAAGCCATTCTGCTTGTCGGAGCTCAGCAAAGAAAAGCGTAGAGAATCAATAAAATCTGTGAGTTTCAGGTGCTTTTGGTATTGCCACCTCCAGGAAACAGCAGGCAGCTGGTTACACATGGTTACTGCTGACCAAGCCTGATGATTGACATGAACCAGTGGTCAGTGGGGGGCTAGAAGGAGAGGGACTCAGGGCTGCCCTTATCAGTAGCATTCCTCTTTCCCTAGCATTTCAGAGTGCATGGACAGTGAAGCCGAGACGGTCATGCAGCTCCGAAATGAGCTGAGAGACAAGGAGATGAAGCTCACAGACATCCGTCTGGAGGCCCTCAGCTCTGCCCACCAGCTCGACCAGCTCCGGGAAGCCATGAACAGGATGCAGGTGAGAGCCCAGGAGCATGGGCTGAGCCCAAGATCATCTGGAAAGGAGCTTCAGGAGGTTGCTCCCTGCCAAGCCTACAGGTTACCTCGCAATCTCGTGGCAGCCCTTCTGTTCTGCCAGCTTCTTTCTCTCTTTCTCCTTTCATTCCCTCCCACACATTGCTCAAAGACCAGTCCTTTTTTTTTCTCTGAGTTTTAAAGCAGTATTTAATGGATGTAGAAATATTCACAACATGTTTTTAAGTAAAAAATCAAGCAGGAAAAATAACAGCATGCACAGAATGATTCCAGGTTTGCACAGAAAACAGTGCGGAAAAGATGAACATATAGCAAAATATTGATAGGGTTTTCTGGATTCAAAGACGGATGTTTTGAAAGTCTGAGAGGTTTCAAACCCACTGCCCTGCCTTGCATAAGACTCTCAATGAATCCTCCCCCAACCCCACTGCCTTTTGCATGCAGTATGGTCTCCTTCACCTGGCTTTCAAGGCCTCCTGCAGGTACCTTTTTACTCCTAATCCCTATCCCTCCCCTTCCAGGTTCTACTCACCAGCCATAGAGAGCCGTGGATGGTTCCTTTCACAGACCACAGGAACCCTTTTTTCATAGTGTTCCCTCCACTTGGAATATCCTTTTGCAGATCCAAATTGGATCTTTCCCTCAAGAAGCCCAATGCTTCTTCCTTCCAGGTCTTTCAGCTGGAAAAGTTTGTGCTCTCATCTGAATTCCTGTAGATTTGTTCTTAAAACCCCTCCTACCTTCTGCCATCAATGGAAGGTATTTGGGTCTTCTGAGTTATTCATCTGTGGATCCCTTTCTCTGAACTTAGCACCAGTGCCTCGCACATAGTAGGTGCTTCATAAATATTCATCAAATGAAAGACCCCTGTGGGGGCTGCCAGATGAAACGTCACTGGAGAGCAGCATTTCTCAAAGGAGGTTCCCTGGAGACTCCAAAAGGAGAGCTCTTTGGTCAAATCCGTTTGGGAAATGCTGCACAGTATGTATGCCTCTCAGAGATTCCAACACAGAGCAACTCATTAAAGCCTCTGAGAAGTCCTGCAGTAAAAAAAAAAAAAAAAAAAAAACTGTCAAAGCCAGAGTCTCCCAAACTTCTTAGATTGTAAGACTTTTTCATTTACACTCAGGCAGCAGAGTTTGGGAAACACTGCGGAGGTCTTTTTAAAGGCCAGTTCTCTGAAAGAATGGACCCTTGCCTGCCAGACATGTCTTGTGTGTACAGCAAAGGCTGCAAACACTGCTGAGTCTCTCTGATGGTGTTTCTCATTCTGCTGTGGCTGTGATAGCCACTTGATCCCTTCAAGAAACTTCCAAGTGTCTTTCCTCCAGAAAAGGCTTGCTAATATTGCACCCACCTAGTAAGTATCGTTCTCCCTTACTCTTTACAGAGTGAAATAGAGAAGCTGAAAGCTGAAAATGACCGACTGAAGTCAGAGTCTCAAGGCAGTGGCTGCAGCCGGGCCCCCTCCCAGGTGTCCATCTCTGCCTCCCCGAGGCAGTCCATGGGCCTCTCACAGCACAGCCTGAACCTCACTGAGTCAACCAGCTTGGGTGAGTGGTGCCACAGGGCTGGGGACAGGACTGGGCCTGCAGCTGGCACACTGGTCTCCAAACGAGAGCCCCAATCTAAGCAGATCAACAGATGAAATGGAGAGGCAGCAGGCGTGTGTGTACTTGGGGTTTGTGTACGTGTCTGGGTGTGTGTCTGCTATCAACATGAGCCCAGCCGTTAGACCGCTCTCATGCTTTGCTCCAGTGCCCCAGATTCTCCAAGCCTTGAGCTTGGATCCCCTCGCCCACCATGCTGACTTCCGTTTGATCCATTTTAAAAGGCTGACCTGCAAGCTGAATGCTGCATACAAACCCCATAGTCTCAGGTCCCAGTTGGGGCCATGGCTTGGTCCGTGACCTTCCAGCCTCAGGATAGATTCCAGGCTGGTGCAATAACCAGCAAACATGATGGAGGTTTTTTTTTTTTGTAAGCATATTGAGGCTGACGCTTTTATTTTTTCTCCATGATGCTGCTATCGCTGTTGTTTTGGTTGAGCCTCTCCCTCCTCGCACTTCCATTTGGCAAGGTGCATTGTCAGCCTTGGTTGGTCCACCATTAGTTTCTGTGGTTGCGTTCTCCATGCTGCCCTCTCCCTCCCCTACACCTTCACCCCCTTTCCCTGCACCCCCGACACCTGGTTGTCCCGCTGCCGACAAGCAGCGGGGGTGTCAGGAAGCCAGCTTTGCTGTCCCCATGTGCCTAAGGCTGTTGATGTTTTCCATTCGCAGACATGTTGCTGGATGACACTGGTGAATGCTCGGCTCGGAAGGAAGGAGGCAGGCATGTTAAGATAGTTGTCAGCTTTCAGGAGGAAATGAAATGGAAGGAGGTTAGTTGGATCCCTTTCCCTGCTCTGCCTGCCCCGTCCCCAGGTAGAAATACCTAGTTTAGTGATTTAATTGTAAAACCGTATCACCTCAGATTTGGAAACACTACTAACGCTTTTCTTAATTAACCATAATCCCCAGGAGCATTTTGACACAATTAAAGTGAACAAGCGGCCCTTTCCCTTTCTCTCGTGTTTGGACAGTCTAATAAAGAGTACTAAAAATGGTCCCACATTGCGCTTTTCACATAATTAACTCGATCCTAACATCAGTCAGAGATGGCTTTTCTGAATTTAATATATTCCTAGAGACATCAAAGGCAGCTAAGCACAGTTAGCACTGAAGGTACAGAAGTAAGCTGACCAAATCCAGCTGACCAAGAGCATCGGTTTTACCAGGCTGTTGGACTGCCGAAGAGGTAGACAGAGGTGGAGACAGCGAAGCCAGGGAGCGCTCCGTTGGGTGTTTTGACTCACCAAGCCTAGGGAATCTGAGTTTTCTGAGTATAATTTCTGTTCTCTTCCAGAGTCTGGGAGGCTATACCACCACTGGAGACTATTCTGGGGTGGGGTGGGAGGCTTGACAATGAAAGTTGATTTTTAATCAGTGATTAAATTCAAATGATGCTGTGAATGACCATCTTTCAGAGAAATGGGTAAAGGCCTCCCGAGTCACTATGTCAAATCCCCTGAGTTTTGTTAGTTATTTCTTAGTGTTTCTAGCCAACACACTGTTGTAGTTTCATACAGCTAGGGGATCCATCAAAAATAAATCAGTTACTGAGGATTCCGACTCCTGGCCACCCCATGTGTGTCAGAGTAGAACTGTGCTCTGTAGAGTTTTCAATGACTGTATCTTTGGATGTGGTTGCCAGGCCTTTCTTCCAAGACATCTTTGAGTGAACTGAAACAACCAATTTTTTGGTTAGCAGCCGAGCATGTTAACCATTTGCACCACGCAGGGACTCCAGGGGGCCCACAAAACCATAAACCAAACCCCTTGCCATCGAGTGGATTCTAACTCATAGCAACCCTATAGGACAGAGTGGAACTGACCCATAGGGTTTCCTAGGCTGTAATCTTTACAGAAGCAGGCTGCCACGTCTTTCTCCCGCAGTTCAAACCACTGATCTTTCGGTTAACAGCCAAGCACTTGACCACTGCACCACCAGGATTCCTTAGGGGGCCCACAGTGCCCACCAAAACAAAATGTCTACAGTCAGACTTCTCTTTGCCACAGGATTCCACTTCATGGCTGGCTCTTTAGTGTCAATGAAGGGACAGACCCAGAATTTTGGAGCTGCCAGGGGTTTTAGAATCATCTAGCCTAGAAGTGAAAATTCATTCTCATGGTTAGGACCATTGCTCAGGTAAATGCAGGTGATAACTTCTGATCACGTTTTATTCTCACGATCATCAATGTGAACAGATAGATCTTAAATTCAACAGAATTTTACAAGTCACTTTCAAGAACTATCATTTTGAATCACCACAGCATCCAGGTGAGGTTGACTGACCAGGCATTATCTCCATTTTGCAGTTGAGAAACCCAAAACCTGAGCGTTACTTGACCTACGAGGCAAGTGGTAGGGCCAGGTCATCAGACTGCAAGACTATGCTCTTTTCTCTGCTGACTTTGCTTAACTGCCAGATGTCCCCCCTCACTCTCCTGACTCTATATCCTTATAAGCATGTTAGATAGTTAACCCAACGGAATGGATTCTTCCATTAGTTTTGCTTTAATCAGTGTAATTAGTTGCCTTCCACCACGCAGAGCCCTATAGGCAGAAATGCAAAAGAGGTAAAAAAAAAAAAAAAAAAAGATTGTTTTTTGTGAACTTCTCAGAGTTTTACTAGTTTTCAGAATTGAATGTGTTTTTAACTTTTAATTTATAAAAGGTATAAATGTTATTAAAGAAAAAGTAGAAATATATCTGTCCTGAAGGAGTTTAAGATTCAGCAGGGAGATAAACTTGATGCACAAATAAGACAGAAATACCTAAAACTACACATCAATGAATACAGACTATGTCATATATAAGCTGTGTACAGAACTGTAGAAGTAATTGCGAGCTCTGAGCCTGGTGGGGTTAATCGTTGAAGGATTCCAGGAAGAGGTGAGTTTATAAGCAAGGCTTGGAAAGAGTGAGATGCCAGATAGGAGAGGAGAGCACATTCCAGGCCGAAGGAAGTGTGTGATCCACTCAGTGAATCGGGTGTCCACTTAGTAGAATGTTCCAGATTCCAGAGAAGAGATCCTCTCTTCCTCTCCCACAGATTGCTGTTTTAGCCATTGGAAAGTTATATAGCGCAAGAGAAGGTTTTAAGGCTGTTGTAGTCAATCTAAGTTATACCTGGTGTTAAAACAAATAGGACTTATATTCCCCTCTCAAACCACTGGTGGAGTTCTAAGGCAATCTAAGTCCTCTGCTAAAAGGTGTCCAAAAAGATTCACCTGTTTTTCACCTGCATACATTTCCTTACCCTTAGGATTCCAGACCACATCTCTTTCTTATTGGATGCATTGGAGTTAGTGGCAAGACGAAGTGGGATGTACTCGATGGGGTGGTTAGACGGCTGTTCAAAGTAAGTATTTCAAGAAGATGGCTACAACATCATACCTGACATGGGGGCCTGGGCTTAGGAAGATAAAAGGCAGCTTGTGTCCTGAACTTGACCAGTTTTCAGACCCTTTCCCCTCTTCCACATCCTCCTGTTGCTGAAACTTGTCCCCTGGCCCTCAAGTGAACTGAAGGATGATGAGTAAGTACAGGCTGGTGATTGGCAAAACTCTTCCTCCCATCTGCCCTTGGTAGTGATTGGCCAGCTCATGAGTGTCATTTCCCGAGCCTAGGGCAATTATTTGAATTTTGCATGGTGAACTGCTAATGTCCAAATTCTTTTTGCATTGGAATTGTGTCCTACTGAATATGCTATGGACTATGTGATCTGTGACTGAGGCTAAGACGTCAATTTCCATCCTTCATTTCTGGGCAGTTTGATCTGACTTGCTTCCTCTGTCAACATTTAAAGAGTCTCTGAATTGTGCTTCAAGTGACATTAGCATTTGATCAGTGACCAGTGTCAAGGACGTTGGCATACTTATTTGTCTGTTCTCTCTAATAAAACCATTGGGTTAGGTGTTGCCACAGGAGAAACAAGGATGGAGGTGAACCTTGAAACATAAGGTGATTTTGAAAGACGTTTTCGGTACAATTTTCAGTGTCCCGAAGTAAGTCCATAACCGCAGCAGTGCATTAATCCTATCTCCTGAGTAATAATAACCCACATTTACTATCCCAGAAACCCTGTGAAGCCCTTCACTTACATTATCCCAGTTCATCGTATTATTTTCCCATTTGAAGGTGAGGAAAGTTGAGGCTCAGATTGGGTCCCTTGCCTAAGGTCATGGATCTAAAACTAGATCACGTAGTTCTAGCTGAATGGGTCCGACTTCAAAACCTGACATAACTAGTACACTGTAGTCTCTTTCTAGCACCCAGATCCAAGTGGCTTCACACAGAGAAAGTTCTCCTCTTTGGTGGATCAGTCTGTGGAAATGTGACCAGGCAAGAGATGTGAGTGGCTTAGGGCGGACCAATTCTACTGCCTGACCTAAAACGTTGTCTGCTGACAATCAGCTGGGACATCCTTGGATTAAAAAGACAACAGTTTGATCTGAAAACAGCTTCTGGGGCATCATAGTAAATGAGAAAATAAGACTATTAAAAGCAGAGCCTATTATTGGCCTCCACCTTGTCATTGTGTGGCCACGCCATAGCCTTTGGGTCTTAGTTCTAAGTTCAGTGACATAAAATTTCTTGGTCACTCACTTATGAGGGAGCACTTCAAAATTAAACACATATTTTCCTTTTTAAATATCCAGGGCTGCTTTTCTCTAATAGCCCTGAGTTTTACTCTCTTTGTCGTCGGTGTGATTTTTGCCTTGAGCCAGAAGAAAGGCCTGGTGGAGAGATTTCTTGTCAGAATTACATTTTCCTGAGTTTTCCAGCACCATTCACAGGCCTTGATGTCTTCAAGATACCAGCTGAACTTAGGAAACGCAGCCTAACTTTTCCGTGCTTGGTTCATCCAGACTAAATGTTTACAACCCTGTTAGGATTTTTCCATCACTAACCAAATAAATCTGTGTTTTAAGAGGCCCATGATACTAGGGCATTATCCCCATAGAAAGTCAGCTCTTCTCCCCCTCATTCCACAGCTTGATTTCAACTCAGACATCATCCCAGAGAGAAGAGATGACAGTCATAAATCACCCAATGAAAACATGAGTCACGGGCAAACTCGAGCCACATCTTTGATAAGGTCTTTACTTTTTTTAGGAATACATCATTCACGTTGACCCAGTGAGTCAGCTAGGGCTGAATTCCGACAGTGTTCTCGGCTATAGCATTGGGGAAATCAAGCGCACCAACACTTCTGAAACACCCGAGCTGCTTCCCTGTGGCTATCTGGTTGGGGAGAACACCACCATCTCTGTGACTGTCAAAGGTAACGTGGCTGATTGCAGATGTCGGAGCTTTCAGGAATTGCAGTTTTTGTTTTGTGACTTGGCATAGGAAATTGTGGCCATAATTTTGTTTGTGCATATTTGTATGGGCTTTCTTCCCCCTGCTTCAACCACAGTTCCTCTTACCTAAGAAAGTTGAACAGTTTGAGTTTCCAACCACCATCGGAGCAAATAATTTTAGTTTACTGCTGAAATTATATAACAGAAAATCCCGTTACCCTTGGGACTCCAAGATGATGGACTCTTAATAACCCTGTTGAAATGGGGCTTTCTGCTCTCTGAATACTTTACCAATAGCAATTAATTACTCTTGCCAGCAGCCCTTGGACATAGTCCCATGCTACAGATGGGGAAAGCATGATTTGCCATAGGCTACAGAAGAGTCACTCTGAGTACCCTGATGAAACCGCTGAGGTTCTTCCCATGTATGATGCTGCTGGAGCTTCCTTTTGCCTCACCTCCCAGAGATGTTAAGACCCACACCAAAGTGCATTCCGTGGAACTCTAGTCCCATCAAGTACTCTATGGAAAAGAAAGGTCTCATGGCCAAGTATATTTGGGGAACTATATCATTATCCCCGTTTGGGATTAGGGGCAGAGAAGGCAGGAATGCATTGGTACATGAAAGGCTCTGACAGATCATGCTGTTAAAAAGGTTTTCTCCAGTTAGTTTCACATTTATTTGACTACAAAATCTCTTTTTTCCTGTATTTTATGTACCACCTGAGGAATATACTTTGATAAAATTGTACTGGGCTCAACCTTCTGATTGTCCCGTGTCTTTGCCCACTTATTTCCTTGTAAGACGCCGATCCTGACTGTGGTTTTTGACAGCGCAATTTTCGAGTTGTTTGAGCTCAGTACCAGGAAAGTATTAGCTCTGTCTCCTGCAAATAAATCATTTGGGGACCTTCATCATGGTCTTTCTGGAACAAACAGACACTTCATTTAGGGGCTACTCTTGGTTGGGTCAGAAACAAGCATTTAAACACATTAGGTGTGGGGGTCTGCTTGCAGTGAGTAATTATGTAGAAAGAAGATAGTATTATAAAACAGAATAGATAGACTTCAGTTTAATTTTCACTTACAATACTATTTCTCTTGAAGTAAGTCTTAACAGAATTACTTTAGATTCTGGACAGCTAATCATGGATGGAGCTTCGCTTGGGGATGATATCAAGAAGATAGCTTTTGTAAAAGCCAACAAGCCTGATTAATGAAGCTGTCCCACATGGGAAGAGGGGGAAGATAAATGTCCGTTTGGTATTTGAGGATCAGTGATCTCAATATGTAGCATCTCAACCTAGGGCCAGTATATGCATCACAAAATCAAATGATCCTACCTTGCTTTTCCCTTTATTTTAAAGATAAAAGCATTATCTTCATGATACATCTGAGTGTCGGTAGCACTGGTATGCAGGAGAGAGCTGGGTGAAGAGGTAACTTGAGGGTCCTGGCTGACACGCTCAGGCAAGACTCAGGCTTGGTTTGGGCGAACAGCATTGGTTCAGTATAGTGAACCCAGACAGGCAAGCAGAGCCCAGATCTTAGTGATTCTGCAGAAGACAGCTGAGAATGGAGGGCCCCAATGTTAGAGGTGAGTCTGAATCTGGGGAGGCCCGCCACGGCTGGAGCCAGAAGCACACAGTGCTGAAGAATAGGGATGCGGCTTCCTGGAATAGTGGCGGTTTGTTCTCAACCTCCTGGATACCTGGGTGTGCAGGGGTCTCAGGTGAGTGGGGTACCAAAGAAAGGGACAGCATCAGGTCTTGGCAGTTCCCATTAGACAACTGCAGAGAGAGCCGCCCTTTCTACAGAGCTGCCCTTTGTCCCTCAAATGCAGGGCTCGCGGAAAACAGCCTGGACTCTCTGGTGTTCGAGTCCCTGATCCCCAAGCCCATCCTGCAGCGCTACGTCTCCCTGCTGATAGAGCACCGGCGGATCATTCTGTCGGGCCCCAGTGGCACCGGGAAGACCTACCTGGCCAACCGGCTGTCGGAGTACATGGTGCTTCGAGAGGGACGGGAGCTGACAGATGGGGTCATCGCCACCTTCAACGTGGACCATAAGTCCAGCAAGGTGAGGGGCTCATCCAGAGTCAGCTACTCAGCCCGGCCTCACTTTTGCCCCCTTATAGAACTGTTGCCACCTCTGCTACGCTGGTGGGAAAGCAACATTTCCTGTAAGCTCTCATTTGGTGGTTATTCAGAACCAGGTGAAGGAGGTCAGAATGGGGCTGACAGAAAGCTTTGACTCAGATCCTCCCAGCAAGCAGTTCTGTATGGGGTTAGGTGGATCTAGTTCATTTATTGCTCCCTCACCATGAGCCAGGCATGATGCTCAGTGCTAGCAGTATTTTTTTTAAAATCACCCCACATATGTCCATTCCACTTTACCAGAAATTTATTGTGTGCCTACTACTTTACATTGTTTTTCTGCAAAATAAACCCTTCTTTTGTGCTAACAAGAACAATAGCAGTAGCTCCCATTTGCTGATTCCCTGCCTGTTACTAGCAAACTGGCTTCTCACCGCCATGGCTTCAAGGGAGTAGCTGTTTTCTCCCCATTTTACAGAGGAGCAAATTGAGGCTTAAAGCAGATTGGTCATGTGCCTGAGGCCACTCAGATGGTAGTAAGCAGGGGAACTGGAACTCAAGCCTAAGCCCTGGACTCTAGCACCAAAATAGGCTGGATCCTGCTTCCCCGTGAGCAGTGGAAACCTGTTTGGATGGAGTCAGACCTAGTCCCATCTGAGGGTTGTGAAATGTTTTCTCAAATCTATTCATTCCTTCATCCCATGGGGCTTTATGGATAATTCATTCTCTGGCTGGCCCTGTGTAAAGAGGCCAGAGAGCCAAAGACTGATCAGAAATTATTCATCCGCCTTAGAATCACCTCGGCTAATTGAAAACACTGATTCCTAGGCTTTATGCCTAGATGACCTGTTTCAGTGGGTTGTGTGAGGCCAGGAATCTGTACCATTAACAAGTTCTCCAAGTAATTTTTTTTTAACTTGTTTGGACATTTTTTTTTTTTTACTATCGTGGTGAAAATATACATACTAACAACTTCTACATTTACAATTCAATGGCTGATTATGTTTTTTATGCTGTGCCACCATTATCACTATCCTTTTCCAAAACATTCCACTATTAACATGAACTCAGTGCCCCCCAAACAAAAACTCCCTCTTTCTCCCTCCTCCCTACCCTGGTAACTATTAATAATCTTGGTTTCTATATGTTTGCTTATTTCATATAAGTGAGATCATACAGTATTTGTCCTTTTGTGACCGACTTAATTTGCTCAGCGTAATGTTTTCAGGGTTCATTCATGTTGTGGCATGCATCAGAACTTCATTTCTCTTTACAGCTACATAATATTCCATTGTATGTATATACCCATTTTGATTATCCATTCATCTGTTGATGGACATTTCGGTAGTTTCTACCTTTTGGCCATTGTGAAAAGTGCTACAATGAACATTGGTATCCAGGCCCCAGATGATTTTGATGTGGGGGCAGAACAAGGGAGAAATGATCAAAGCCCCTATATCAAGAGCCTTTTTGTGGGTTCCTGCATTTGATTACCTCCAGGCCTTTGATCAAGCCGATGCCCTACCCATTCTTGAAGGTTAAATTCAAAGCCAACTTTCAACAAGACCTTTCAAGGTCCCCTGCGCATGTAGATTCATCTTGCCCTCCACCATTCTTTGTCTGTCTACCACGGCACTAATCATCATTACTTGTGTATGGATCTGGGTCCCCTATTTGATGTATTTATCAAGGGCTTCTGTGTATACAACTGTCTAGCAGGTGCTATGGAAATACAAAGACACGTGAGGCACCTGCCCTCAAGGAGCTTACTGGGAGGCTGGCATGATAAGAAATGTGAGCAAATGTGGTAACATTTCTAGAGATTTGGTAGAACAGGGATAAAATTCCATGCCTCTGTGACTCTATGGTATTATACTCTTGCCCTGGGCTGAGGGTTTTCTGTTACTTATCCCATGGTCACTCTGCATCCCCCTCACCACCAAGCCAGTGCCCTGTAACAGGCAGGCACTCAGTATGTGTTCACAGCGCGGGATGGTGTCATGACAGGTCTTTTGTCCCGGGCAAAGTGAAGGCTCTGAGCATCTGCATCTTCGCTGGGGTGGCATTCATCAACTTTTTCTTCCTCTGGCCTTCCGGGCCTCCGTAGGAATTGCGCCAGTACCTGTCCAACCTTGCTGATCAGTGCAACAGTGAGAACAACGCTGTGGACATGCCTCTTGTCATCATCCTGGACAACCTGCATCACGTCAGCTCCCTGGGCGAGATCTTCAATGGGCTGCTCAACTGCAAGTACCATAAATGGTAAAGGCCACTTCCAGACCTCATGGCCCCTGGGACGGTGTGTTACCACCTCAGCATGCACTGTGTGGGGAGCTGTGCACACGTGTGGCTGGGCTGGCATGGTGGTGAAGCAGTGTGTGGGGAGCGCAGGGAAGGCAACCAGCCATCTGTCTGCCTGGACGTGTAGACGTCACAGGCCTCTGTGAGCGCCTTGCTCACCAGCTTGGCTTTGAGTCACAAACCTGTCTTTTCCTTCATTTCCCCCCTCAGCCCTTACATAATTGGTACAATGAACCAGGCTACCTCTTCAACTCCCAATCTGCAGCTTCATCATAACTTCAGGTAAGGTATCGCTTCTCTCTTCCAATTAGATGATGGAATCTAGAGCTAGAAAGAGTGGAGAAGCCTTTTTTGAGTAGCTTTAATATCCTGGCTATCATGTTAAGCATTTTCCCCGGCTTAACTCATTACCTTCTCACAACAGACTCAAGTTGTTAAGTTTATTTTTCTCGATATGCATATGAGGAAACAGGCTCCAAGAATTAAGTGATTTGTCTGAGGTCATACAACCGGTCAGTGGCAGAGCTGAAACTTGAAGTCAGGTCTCTTTGACTCTAAGTCTTGCTATAGCAATTTCAAGGAGGCAGCTCTGGGCAGGAGCTGGAGGCACCCTTGCAGCACCTTATCAGTAGCACGTCTCTCTGTTCCAAGTGAACATGAGCAGTACAGCTCATGCTTGAGAATGTCCCCCATGTTGCTGAGCCTGTGGGCCTTCAGAGCTCCAGCTGCTGTGACTCCACTTGATGAGTTTGTCTTCCCCTTGTCTTAGTTTTATCTAGTGCTTTTATAACAGAAATACCACAGATGGGTGGCTTTAATGAAGAGAAATGTATTTTCTCACAGTTTAGGAGGTTAGAAGCCTGAATTCAGGGCGCCAACTCTAGGGGAAGGCTCTCCCTCCCACCACCCACCCCCACCCCCACCCCCCACTCTAGGGGAAGATCCTTGTCTCCTTACAGCTTCTATTCCTAGGTTCCTTGCCGATCATGTGATGTGTATCTTCCCCCACCATGTGTGCTTTCTTGCTGCTTTCTTCATCTGCTCTTCTATATCTCAAGAGAGATTGACTTAAGACACATCCAACACTGATACTACCTAATTAACATAACAAAGGAAGCCCATTCCCAAATGAGATTATAACCACAGGTATAGTAGGTTTACAACACATATTTTGGGGGGACACCATTCAATCCATAACACGACCCCTCTGCCCCAGCACCATCCTGGCACTCTTCGTGGCTAGGGTGCAGGGAAGGACCGTTCAACTCAGTCATGCTGGGTTGTGTCACTGCTTGCCTTAGCATCACTAAATACCTTTGTCCTGTCCTGGATCCCAGCTCACTCCACCACTCTGCCCCTCTGACTGACACCTTAGATGAGGATGAGAAACTTGCTCTTGGGCTGGGGCCCTCTGGCTCCCTTTGCAGTGGCCACTCTGCAGGCATCCTGAGGAAATCTGTTGAAAGTGGTGCTGAATTGTGATTATCCGAGGAATGTTCACTCCTGCAGACCACTGAGGCGTGGTTTGCCTCTGCATGCAGGCTGTCCTGGTCTTGTCCACTCTTTCTCCTATCCCTCAAGCCCTTCCTCCTTCTCCTTCCCACTCTTACTGCCACTTCTCCCAAACAACCGACCGCAGTCCTTTTCTAACCAGCCTTCCTGCCTGTAGCTTGTGCCCCCTGCAGGCCAGCCTCTGCTTTGTGCCAGCCAGAGCGAACATTCTAGAATGCAAATCTGGTCGTGTAATCCTCACGCTTAAAGTCTTCCAGTAGCTCCCCATGGCCTTCAGAAGTAAATCCAGACTCCTTACATTGTCTGATCAAGTCAAATTCTGGTTACACTGAACGTCTCACAGTTTCCCCAAACACCCCAGGTTATTTCCCAAGTCTGCAAATGCTATAGCCTGCTCTTCCGGGATACCCCCCACCCCAACCCCTGCCGTTGCCTTTCCTTATGTGGCTGCTCTATTTATCCTTCCAGTCTCAGCCCACACGGCCCCTCCTCTGAGAAGCCTCCCTGAGTCCAAGCTTCATCATCATGTCTCATTCCTTCGTTTGCTTGTCTGTCTCCTGCACTAGACTGTGAACTCCTTGGAGACAGAGACTGTGTCTTGTTACTGTTAGGTGCCTTTGAGTTGATTTTGACTCAGTTATTCTGTGTGACAGAGTAGAACTGCCCCATAGGGTTTCCTAGGCTGTAATCTTTATGGAAGCAGATCACCAGGTCTTTCTCCCACAGTACCACTGGGTGGGTTCGTTCGAACCGCCAACCTTTGGGTTAGCAGCTGAGTGCTTAACCACTGCACCACCAGGGCCCTTAACTGTGTCTTAGTCACTGCTGTAGCTCTGTAGCCCAGCAAAGGGCCTAACACCAAGTATAGTTCAGTGATTAGAGCTCAGACACTGAAGCCAGACTGTCTTGGTTCTAATCTTAGCTCTTCTGTTCAGCAGCTGTTTGATCTCGGATAAGTTACGTAAGCTGTCTGTGCATCATTTCTATTTGTAAAATGGGCATGGTGATAACAATCTCTTGTCGAAAGGTTGCTGGAGGAATTCAGTGAGTTAATATATGTACAGTGTCTGGCTCCTGCTAAGCCTTATTTTAGTATTGGTGGGTACGTGTTCCAGTGCTAATGTGTTTTGGTTCCTGAGGTTAGCTGTCATTTTTTCACCACCATCATTGTTAAAAAAGCCTTCCTGACTTCCCCAGGTGGGTGCTTTGTGCCAACCACACGGAGCCCGTGAAAGGCTTCCTTGGCCGCTTCCTGAGGAGGAAGCTCATGGAAACAGAAATCAGTGGGCGGGTGCGGAACGTGGAGCTGGTGAAAATCATTGACTGGATTCCCAAGGTCTGGCATCACCTCAACCGCTTCCTGGAGGCTCACAGCTCCTCGGACGTCACCATCGGTAGGTGGGGAGCAGGCAGGAGAGGGCAGGTGGGCAGGAGAAGAGATGGTTGTCCAAAAGCCCTGGCTTCCTTGGATGTCTGTCCTCAGGGCCTGGCCAGGACAGCTCTTTACAGCACAAGCCAGCTGGATGCTGGACTGTCCATGCGGATAGAGAAGGAGCTCCGGGACAATCGCAGATCAAGGCAGACCCTGAACGCCTGTCACCCACGTCCCGGTGCTGTGTCTCTAGGCCCCTGTCTCCCGTGCTCAGTGATCAGCAGAGGAGAGATGCAGCCAGCCCAGGCTGATGCAGAGACTGCCAGCTCAGGGGAGAACCCCACCCCAAGACCCCCGCCTCGTTCAAACTCCCCTTTGGGATTGGCTTTGCTTTAAAACTGAAATAAAAGTGTAACAACATTCCTGAAGGTTGGAGGTTTAGAACAGAGGGAAAAAAATCACCCATCATCCTATCATCCTGATGTGATCATTTTAATTGGGGCTTATTTCCTCTGTCCTTTCCATACGTATGTGCTTTATTTATGTGGTTCCAGTCATAGTCTACGCAGTCTATTGCCTTTTGTCACTTTGCATTATCTCATGAGCATTCCATGCTGCTACTCAGTTTTTATAATTACAGTGTTTAAAACTGCATAATAAAACATGCTGTTGTACTGCCATTTGCTTAACCATTTTCATTCTCTTGGACATTTAGTGTGCTGCCATTTTATAAAATCCACAGTTAGTAAGACTGCAATCAACAGCTTTCTCCATAAATCATTGCCTGTCTTCTAGATGATTTCCTCGGAGAGAGAGACCCCAGGGATGGGAGTAGGGAGTCTCGGTGTCCTGCCCTGTGTCCACCTCCCAACGCCTGGTATTTCTGTTGTCAGTCCTGCCCTTGGTCAGAGGTTCCAGGGTCCCTTCTTACAGGATGCTCAGGCCATGGCTTCATCTGATATCTCCCATTTCAGCCTCTGACTTATTTTCATTGTGGTCCCCAGGCCCCCGGCTCTTCCTTTCATGCCCCATCGACGTGGATGGCTCAAGGGTGTGGTTCACTGACTTGTGGAACTACTCAATTATCCCCTATCTCCTGGAAGCCGTCAGAGAAGGACTCCAGGTGAGAAGCATGCTGCTGACCGGCGTCCTCAGATTTGAAGGAGGTGTTCTTGTGACCAAATGAGTTGCCTTTATCTCCTTTTTCAGGAATCTGGTTGACATGGGGTGACAGCCCCTCATCTGTGAGGTCATCAGTATAGACAATATAGGATACATTTGGCTGAAACTCCTGGCTCTGCTACTTGTTAGCTGTGTAACCCCACACAAGTCATTTAGCCTGTCTGTGCCTCAGTTTTCACTTCTGTAGAAGGGGATAATAATAGTATTCTGCCACATAGTGTTGTTGCCAGGGCCCAATGAAACCAGCCTAGTAAGTGCACAAGACATGGAAGCATACATATGTATAGCACTTCAAAGTCTGCAGAATGTTCTCATATGGACTATTTGATTTGAGCCCTGGATTAGTCTTGAAACTAGGGTAAAAGTATTTATTATCTCCATTTTTCACGAGAGGAGATTGAGGCTCCAGGAGAATAAGTGACATGCCCAAGGTCATAAAATAGAAACTTGAAGGAGCTGGGATTTGACTCTGTGCCTTTGGCTCAAAACCCAGGTTCTCACCTCAGCCCCACAACACTCACTGCATGACCTCAGGACCCCTCCAGGTGACTATGGAGCCTGTGAGGCTGCAAGTCTCCCCTGCCCTGTGGCTGCTGGAAAGAATGAATTCTTCACTTCTCACTCAGCCCAGGGTTTAACACTAGGTGGTTACTCTAAAATTAGAGTTTGCAACAATTTCATTGTTAAGCCCGGAGGCAGCCTGAAGTTCTGTGGGCTTTCAGCACTGGCACTGAGTAATGAGCAGGCAACATGCCTGGCTGAATAATCCTAGAACTAGCTGAGCAGACCGGTTTCTGAGGGCTTCTTTGTTTCCTCAACACTGAGCAAAGGAAGATATGAGAAGGGTTTGTATGCCCACAGAGGGTGAGGGAAGGAAGCACACATGCATATACATGTGTGGCAATACGCATTAATGGCTTCAGCCAGTGTTTGTCATTTCTGTACGTTTGACTGAGGCTGGTGAATATTTGCGTGCTTAGCGTCTATGGTTCTTAATTGCTTTGTACGGCAGCAGTCATAGTCTTCAGAGGCCGTCAGAACAATAAAGAACTCAGGAAAGGAAGATAGTGTGCCTCTCATAGCTGGTATTTCACTGAACTAAAACATATATACAACTAATTTAAGCCGCCATGTTGAAATATAAGAGTTTTGTGAAGGCAGAGAATAACAAGAAATTAGTCCCTTGGCCGGCCCAAAATCATTAGTTAGCGGTGTCTAAAGAGCATTACTTGATGGCAGCATTTGCTGTTTTTTGTATCAAATATTGCTTACATAGAAGTATGAAAGATTCTAGATCTTTGCATTGGAGTCTCCCTAGATGAATAAGTTCACTGGCGTGGGTAAATGGACATAACTTAGCTTCTTATAAAATGGGTTGGTTAGTACCAGCAGACACCCAACAGCCACTCCTATCTTCTTGGGCCATGGAAGCACCTCCCACACCACTAGATTCCTGCAGTCTGTTTCATTTCAGAAGCTTCTCTCTCCTATTCTCAATGGCTTCGAGGGACTGCAGTATGTCCAATGCCTCTGGAAAACCCAACCTGCTTCAAAGAATTTGATAAATTGTAGGCAGAGGAAATACATTGTGTCCTCCTGTTCACTCCTCACCTCCCAGTTCTCCCACTTCCTTCCTCTTTACTATAAATGTATCTTCTGGTGAGAGAAGGTGCATGACCTCAGAATATGCTTGGAAGAACTTATGGGCATTGTTGAATAAAGGCCTCCCCTACTCAAGGAGGTACCAACTGGGAGGGGGAGCCTATATGAGCTTCTGCCTTGGCCTGCAAATCAGTGGGCCTCTTGTTGGTCATCACAAGGGTTGGTGGTGCCAAGACTCTGCTCCCTTGGATCTAAACGTGATAAAAGGCCTTCCGGGCATGGCTGTGGAGGTGGGGTCTGTAGCCCCCTCCCTGTCTAGGAGTGGCTGCCGATGGAAGTTATCAGAGAGGAAGATTGAGTCTTCTTCCCCCCAAGAGCTAGCAGCATACAGGCTGGAAAGACTTGGAGATGGCTGTGGGCAGGGAACACAGGCATGCCACCTGCGCTTACCGGTTCAGTGTGAAGCTTACCCTTCTAAGATAGAAAGGTCATTGCTTCATTCTGCTACAGTGTCATTTGAAGGAGAGTCTTTCAAGAGAGTGGGAGCAGTGAAGGCAGCTGGCCAGAGTTAGCACTCTACCAAATTGCTCAGAAGCCAGCCACCCTGCGCCAGACCTGCAGTCTTATCCTGGTAACACCCCAAAGAATCTGCTGATTCTTAAGGAAACCTGCTGTGTTCTTCATGCCTCTGGTTTTGAAGGAAATTGTGCTGACATTTATTGAGGGCCTGCTACTTGCCAGGCACTGACTGTATTGGGGGCCTGACATACATGATCTCATTTAGTTCCTACAGCCCAATGAGTATTTTACAGACAAGGAAGCCATGGCTTTGTAACTTACTCAAGTTTATTCAGCAGAGGACTGTGGAACCAGCATTGTAACCCAGGGCTAGCTGACTCCTCTGCTACCTCCATGATTTTCAGGCTGTCCTGAGAAGCCTATGACTCCATGGAGAAGCCTCAGGGGGCTCAAAGAACAGGGTATTCTGTTTTATAAAGTGGAGCTCCGCATAAGATTTTATTTGACAAAAGGATTCCTTTATTTGTTTATTCTTACTTGCCAAAGCTTAAGGATGCTATTTGTTTATTTTTAATAGTTTATTTTGTTTTTTGGTTGTTGATGTTGAGAATATACACAGCAGAACATACACCAGTTCAACAATTTCTACTTGTACAATATTCAGTGACATTGGTTACATTCTTTTGAGTTGTACCACCGTCACCCTGCTTTTCTGAGTTGTTCTTCCCCCGTTAACATAAACTCAACTGCCCCCTAAGCTTCCTGTCTAATCTTTTGAGATGCTGTTGTCAATTTGATTCCATGTAGGTAATTCTTAAAAGAGTACAGTGCTAAAGGTAGACTCTTTACTAATTAAGCGAAACTATTGTTTAGTTTAAGGAAGACTTCAGGGGATATTTTTTGGTTTAAGGTTTAAAAATTATCTCAGGGCAATAGTTTCAGGGGTTAAGAGAAGACATTTGGAATTCCCTGCCCTCCTGCATATGACCGTTGAGTGCGTGCTTGCTGTGTGCTGGGCACTGCAGCACCAGTTACTCCACGCCTAACCTTGCGAAGTGAACAAGAGGGAACTGAGTACACAGCAATTCAGGGCAGGAAAACCCTCACCCAAGATTACAAGCTAGGAAGAGATGGGAGTGCCCGGAGCGTGCTCTGACAGAGCTGCTACATGCCATGAGCTCAGAACGAGGCTGCCTGTGGTGGTGTGGCCTTGGTGGGCACATAGGGAGACCCTGCTGTAATCAGGCCTCAGCATCAGCTTCTAGACAGCGCCTTCTGCGGACACATCCATGACTAGAGGAAATGTGGTATCGCCCCCTGGTGGATACCAGATATCTCTGCAGGTTTTGTCTCTGGTGTATTAGTGCGTGCCTGTGTCTGTCAGCTCGGAGGTTCTTTCTCAGTGTATATCTTGATGCCTCTGTGTGTGACGTACTTGTACTCCTGATAGCCCCATGCATTCTACAGTGTCCAAATGCTCACAGGGGCCCAGGTGGTAGTTTCCAATGTCCTAGGCTTCCCGCTGTCCTGTTCTTCTTCCTGATCCATTGGGGGTGCCAGTTTCCTTCTCTCCCTTGGGGTAAGTTAATGCTCTATCGGTCTGTCTGTCTATCTATCCAACTGTCTCTGCTGCCACCCTCAGGACTCTCCAGTGGGTCCCAGGAGCTTTATGTTATTTCTTTAGCTATATCATGCTACTTACCCAGCCATTCATCACCTGGACTTAAGCACGTCTGGCAGCAAGTAGGGATGCTTATAAAAATATGTTGTTCTTGCAGATGGTATTAGCATGCGCCTGATGTGCATTTGTCTTAATGACTCAGTCCTCACTCCCCTTCCCCTTTAGAGTTGTCATTGGAAACATTTGCCAAAATGCCTGAAGTCTACAGAGTAACCCTAAAGACCTCCGTGCCCAGGGCAGGCCTGGTGTCTCCAGGGTGCGGGTACAGTGGAGGGGGGTGAACGAGTGGCTTTTATCAGATTGCCCTAACCTGTTAGGAGACCTGGGTAAGTCTGCCCTCTCCAGGCCTCAGGTTCCGCATCTGTAAACTGAAAACTTTAGACTAGAATAGGGTATTTTTTCATACTGGCTTCTGTGGAGCCCCAAAATGCCTTATCAGGGGAGAAGAGCAAATGTTTGGAAACTTCCAGGCTAGATTATCTCCAGGGACTCAGTGAGCTTCGAGTTCTAGCTTCTGTGGTTTTGCAGCCCTGAGTGTCTCGTCATCCAGACCAGGGGTACAAACTGAAGCAGGAGCTGTCAGACATGAGAGTTTGGTTCAGCTTCACACATGTGAGGTCTGGCTTGGGAAAGGCAGCCCAGTTCCACAGGGAGAGTTCTCAGAGGGAGAAGCTGCTAAAAATTGCAAGAATGCCTTCTAATTTATACCAGCCTCCTTCAGCACTGAATATCCCACTGCTTCTGTGTTCTGTTCCTCCTTGTCACACACCACCCTTCACATGATCTCTTCTTGCTCAGACCGTACTGCTTTTAGACTCTGCCAGACTGAATTCCCAGGCCCAAGACTCATCATTGCCCCAGGTTAAGGAAGGGTTGGCGGCAGATCCCGACAGGAGGGGCTGGCGTCTGGGAAAGCGATGAGGTCATAGGAGGGTGTCTGTCTTGAGCGGAGGGAGAGGCAACTGCTAATGAAGAAAGATGGGCCCATCCGAGATGGGGGTAGGGTGGGCCGCTTCCCTGACAGAAATCATAAGGCAAAATTCAGAGGTGGCTTAGGCGAGTATGAGACAATGGACATACTGGTGGAGGGGACCAAATACCCAGCCCAGGTCGAGTTGGTGTCTGGTGACCAGCCTAGTCAGCCTCTCATTGCTCCAGTGCTGCCCGAGTCATGTGGGTCTTGCTGATACCAAGTGGTTCAAAGTAGAGTCAGCCAGGAGGCGTGAAGAGGGGAAAATCCCTGGACAAGGAAGCTGGGGTCCTAGCTTGAAATCTGGCTCCGCTCCATAACCTTTCACCACTGACTCTTCTCTTCCAGCCTCGAGTTCCCCATCTGGTAAGTGAGAATGGTGGCCGGTGGGGGAGGAGGTAGGTGACTCCCAGCTCCTTCCAGCCGAGGCAGCCTCTGACTCTGGTAGATATGGTTTTAGTCATTTTAGAGCTCAGCTCACTTCTGCAATCAGCACCCTGCTCTCTGCCCCACCCCCTCCACTGTAGAAATTCTGGGGCGACTGAGGGAGCAGAGATACAGACAGCCGATAGCCCAGATGCTACTCCATTGTAGAGCCCCACTGCCTGGCGGGAGTGTTGTCCCTTGTAGGCCAGGAGTCTTTGATCCTTGTAGCCTGAGGCACCCTTTGAGCAGATGCCTCCCAGACCCACAGACAGCACTACCCTGGGTGGGCACAGCCTGGGCTGGAGCACACCTTGCCTCACCTCCAGCGGTCCAGAGCGGGACAGTTCTGGATTTCAATGCTGGCTCCATCCTCGCTGTTTCCTCATCTGGCAAACACAGCTGGTAATCCTTCCCCGTGGAGTCACAAGGTGGTTAAATGTGTTATTTGTAAGGTGCTTCTCAAAGTACCTGGCACACAGTAAGCTGTCAGGTATGTTGTTGTTAAAGAGGAAAGATACAAAGACTACATCTAGCTACAAACAATGCAGAGCCTGGCTGTGGGAAGTGATCCAGCCTAGGTTTTTGCGCTATGCACTAAAGATAAATAAGGCCCATTCCCTGTCCTCAAGGAGTAGGGGAGGCAGATAGGCACAAGCCACGTGCCATGAAACATAGGAGGAAAAATGACAGAGAGGAAGGGTTACATCAAAGGGGACATTTAAGTGGACCTTGAACAAAGTAGAATTTCTCTGGGGACCAGCCGGAGGGAGGTGCCAGGGTCCCAGGTGGGTGGAGAGCACAGGTAAAGGGTAACGCATGGAGACCTGGAGGGATATGGCGTGCTCTGCCTGGCTGGAGCTGTAAGGGTCATGGAGGGACGTGGATATAGACCAGGATGGGGAATCAGGCTGAGGTCGGATCATGATGAAAGGCCTTGAAGTCCCATAGAGCTGTCTGCTCTTTGCCCTTGAGTCCTTGGGGAAGAACTCTGAGCAGGGAAGTGAGCTGCACCGTTTGGCCTCCACTGTGTCCCCTGCCCCTGGCACAGCGATACTCAGTATGTGTGTGTTGAATGAATGCATGAAGTAGAAAGAACCAGCTCACACAGTCCAGGAGCTGCAGCCAGTGTCCAGATGACAGATGACCTGAGCCAGAGAGGGGCTGGGGCTGGATGTAAGAGATGGCTTGAGGCAGAGGCCAGGTACACCAGCAGCACAGGGTGATGGTGACTTCAGGAGACCCGTCTGCCAGGAGAGTCTGTGTCAGTGTCTAGTTTGGTTTGTCCAGAAATCTTCCCAGTTCCTCTTTGCTGCCTCCAGAAGTGACCTGAGAGATAAAAACTATCAGTTTCTGGCATGGTAGACACAGGCGAGAATGAGAGGCAAAAGATGGTCGCATTTCTGTCTTTGGGGTTTTTTAAGCCCTGCTAATATTTTGGAGTATTTCCTTCCAATCTTCTCTTCTATGTTTATAGACTTGTTATCACAGTTAACAACGTACTGTATGGATTATTTTATGATCTTTATTTTTTTTTTTTACTCACCATTTTTACACAAGTCTTTCCGCCATGATATTATAAGCCGTATGGCAATGTTATTTTAATGACTGTCCATAGGTGTGTTTTATGAGTGTATGTTAAGCATTTAACCAGTCCCCCAGTGTTTCACGTGTGGATTGTGTCCAGTTTTCTCTATTATTAACAATATTATAAGAATAATAATGACAGGAATTCATCATACACTTCCTACGTGCTAGGTAAAGTACTTCACAAACACAGTCTAATCATTTAACTCTAAAAACAACTCCGTGGCATAGGTGGCGTGATGCCCCTCGGAACACTGAGCCTCAGAGAGGTTAAGATGCTCCCTCAGGGCTACACAGTGAGTTGGTGGCAGAGCTGAGGTGTGAACCCACGTTTGCTTGGCTCTAATGCCTGTGCCCTTGACCACTGGCTGGGTCATGCTGCCTTCAGTCTGAGCACATCAAGCATTCTGAGTGTCGGATGACTTCCTTAGGATAGAATTTAGAAGTGCAGTTACTCGACCAGAGGAGGAGGCATAGTGCTGGGTTTGGGGAGTTTTGTAGAAAGCTGCAGGATTGGAGCTGCCAGAGAGGTATGGGCTCACTTCCATCCTGTTCCCTCTTTGCTTATTTCAGCTCTATGGAAGACGGACCCCCTGGGAGGATCCTGCCAAGTGGGTGATGGACACCTACCCATGGGCAGCCAGCCCTCAGCAGCACGAGTGGCCTCCGCTACTGCAGCTGCGGCCTGAGGATGTGGGCTTCGATGGCTACTCCATGCCTCGGGAGGGCTCGACGAGCAAGCAGGTGCCCCCTAGTGACGCGGAAGGAGACCCGCTGGTGAGTTCCCAGCTTCGGGGCCAGTTCGGCATCCATTGGACACTCCCTGCATATTGAGCTTGATGGAGGGCCCTCTGGAAATACGAAGATGGCTTGGGAAGGCTGGACCCACCCCAGGATTAGGGACGTTTTTACCAGTGTTACCTTCTGTGGTTTTATTTTTTCCCTTAAGCGTTTAACACTTCTGAAATTTATTCTGGTGTAAAGTTTGGTAATTTGATTTTTTTCCTAAATGATTAGCCTATTGTCCTTACCCCACTCCTTGCCCTCAGAGTTGAGATGCCAACTTTACCATGTACTGTCCTGTTCCACTGATCTCCCACACTGGTAACTATGCAGAGGCAGGGAGAGTTGAGGACCACAAGCCCAAGAGCATAAGCAGGGAGAGGTCTGAGGGCAGAAGAGACTCTCAGTGGACAAGGGGGCCTGAGTATGGTCCCATGGCCAGTGAGACATGTTAAGTCTTTAACACTACCTGGGCTGCTTATTTAGTCTACTATTGCTAAAGCAATCCATTCATTCACCACTCAGTTGTCGTTGAGTCGATTCTAACTCATGATCCCCCGGTGGCACCAATAGTTATGCACTTGGCTACTAACCAAAAGGTTGACAGTTTGAATCCACCCAGAGGCACCTCAGAAGAGCAGCCTGGTGATCTAGTTCTGAAAGGCCACAGCCACTGAAAATCCTGTGGAGCACAGTTCTCCTCTGAAACATGTGGGGTTGCCATGCTTAAGCAAAAACACGCCCTTTAACAAGCACCTGAGCCAGTCACGGTCATGCTTTTGTGGGAGATTGTATACCATATTAGTGTAGCTCAGTCTCAGTACTGAATCCCAGACTTTTCATCCCCTTCATACTTTATTCTTCATCTTTTAATTCCAGGATAGCAAAAACATGGCATACTTGCTACGTCTCCACCCTCCTGCTCATGGCAGACATTGCTAATCAGTCATGGCACTCTCTACCAATATAAGACACATCCCTAGTCATACTGTTAAATTAAAACTAACAAATCCAAAGGAAGACATATACCAAAATCCCCCCATGGTTAAGTGACTATTACCACATCTTAAATTTAGCTCTGAGCTTCCTTGGCAACTAAGGCAAAAGGAAAAACAACAGAGAATATTATTTGCATTACATAATGAAAGAAAATAGTCATAAGAGATGGCAGCAGGTAAAAGAGACAGTGGATTTTCTGTCCTATCCCTAGCTCCTAATTGATTTGCCGAATAGTAGGTGATTTCTGTTGTTGGGTGTAGCTATGATCCTGTTGATGCTTTTAACAGGCACTAAATTTTGAAAGAATTTGTTATTTGTGTCACTGTGCGAGAGCTTTGAACAAACTAGTTTGCTGTGTTCACGACAATGGTTTCACAGAGGAGAGCAGCGTCTTTCAAACAGCCATTTCTAACGTTAAGCATTGTTAAAAGCCAGGGTCCCTGGTTGAACACAGAAAGTGTTTAGGTGAGACCTAGCGGCTCTCGGAACAGTTACCCAGGATTCTCCTTCTGACTCCAGGCCCCAAGAAATGAGCTGTGCCAGCTCCCTCCCCGACTTGCCATAGTAGACATTTGGTATTTCTGCCAAGTCCCATCGCCTCTGCCCAGCACCTCCAGTCTCTGTTGTCCTAGCTCTCTTGTTTACTAATCTCTCTCCCTCCATGAAACTCCGTGGTTTTATTCCAGAGCCTTGCGTAGTATATGGACTCTCTGAGGATGTTTGATGAGTAAAGGATTGCCCCTTGTACTCCCTCTCCACCTCTTCCCTGGGGCCTGGCTCTGCAGAGGGCCAGCAGCCTGATGGTGCTTCTGTGGTCTCGCTCCCCAGGGAAACCCTCCACAAGGCGTCTTGGAGGGACAGCTGACCAGGAAGCAGCTGGATTTCTCGCCCAGCCACACCACACCTTAGCTTAGCTCAGAGAGGTCCTACCTTCCTGACTTAACTTGCTAGACAAGTGTAAATACACATTCGCACACACACATTATTTCTAGTTATAAATGAAATCATGGTAACCCTATGTGTGTACAACACCTCATAGGGTTTTCAAAGCTGTGACCTTTCAGAAGCAGATCACCAGGTCTGTCTCCGGAGGTGCCTTTGGGTGAGTTCAAACCACCAACTTTTCGGCTAATAGTCAAGCGAGTAACTGTATGTACCACCTAGGGGATCAACTTAATGGCAACTAACAACAACAACAACAGAAAAATAGCCCCCCTCCCCACTCCAAACAAATGATGAGTGGGATGTAGACCAGGGAACATTCAGGAACACCATCTTAAATTCTTTTCTTTAAGTCAGATGATGATGATAATAATGAAGATTTTAGTAGATCACATTTATTGAGCACTTAAGATGTGCTGGGCAATGTGCCCTCTTCTAAGGGCTTAAGCACATGAAATCATTTTAGTCCCTGTTTCAGCTCTATGAGCGAGGTCCTGCTGTTCTCCTCACTATGTAGATAAGGAAATGATGACTCAGATACTTTATGTAATTTGGCCAAAAATTCCTGCATCGCAGTCAAGGTCTGTGGGCTGTTTATCTGCTTGTGGGCAGTGCTCTCTGCCTCCCCACGAAGACTTTGTCGGGCTCTGAAGCTCAGTTGGCTCCAGGTTGACCTCTGGCCAGAGCCAGGAGGACATACGGGCTGCTGCTCATCCAAGGGCGAGCCATGTGCTTCAGAAGCCAACAGTGCTAATGTGCTTGTTCCAGAAGCAGGGATGCTTAATTAGTATCTTCACCTGGGTAAAATGTGCCCCTCCCAAATAAAAAAAAATATTTATAGAAAACTTTCTATTTTAGGTGCTTTGCATATATTAACTCATTCCAAACCATAGCCTTATAGGGAGGGTGCTGTCATCCACAACTGACAGATAAAGAAACTGAGGCACAAAGAGATAAAGTAAGTAGCCCAAGGTCATACAGCTTATAAATGGTGAGGCCTGGATGTGAACCCTGGAAGCCTAGCCCAGAGTCCCTTCTCTTGTCCTCTGCCTCCATTGTGGGCTGTGATCCCTGGGTGAGTCTGGAGGTGGTAGCATGAGCTTCTAAGAGGCCAAGGGTTGAGGGCTGACGAGGTTGATGCCCTCTCACGCTCTCTGCTCTTTCCCCAGATGAACATGCTGATGAGGCTGCAGGAGGCTGCCAACTACTCCAGCCCCCAGAGCTACGACAGTGACTCCAACAGCAACAGCCATCATGACGACATCCTGGACTCGTCCTTGGAGTCCACTCTGTGACAGGGTCCCAGCCATGGAGCCAGCTCACCTCCTCTTCTCCTCGCCCCCCTTCACCTGCACGCTCCTCTCCATCCTGAAAATGATCTCCTGAGCCAGCCTCCAGCCGCAGCATTTGAGCTGCAGGAACACCAAGACCCCTCGTCCCTCAGCCTTGACCTGGGTGCAGGCCCCCCAGTCCAACCACCTTGGGACCACTTCCTTCTGACAGTGAGAACTGCACTACGTTTTGTTTTATTTTAATGATTCTGTTCTGCCTTGTTGCTGTTGACCTCCCTAAGACACTGAAGATAGTTCTCGGGAAAGGCTCATCACTGTTGAAATGAAAAGGGAAAGAAAGAACCCACTAGAAGCTCTGAAACCAAACTGTATCCTACTGTGAGCTGCCCAGAGACAGAAGAGACTGGAGCAAAGCTGGAAAAGCAGACAGCACTGCTTCCTGTTATCACGGTCCCTGCAAACCGGGTCTAGCCATCAGCGCCCCCACATCCACGCCAACCCGCCTCCTGCCCAGCTCACTACAGAGAGAACTGGTGCTAACTAGGGCACTTACTTTGGTCATCCTCAACAAACGACACAGCTACGACGCAGGGAAACCTTAGGAAAAAATTAATCGTGCTTTTTCAGTTTTATTAATGGTGCTCTCCTTCTCTGAGAGGTATTTTGCCTGTTCCAATTCAACCACACCTTTCAGGTCCATCACCCTCTGATGAATCCACTTGAGCGAATGAAGGGATGAGAGTGTGAGCGTGTGGATGTGGCTCTCAGTGCAGAACAGCATGTGTCTGTTTCCGTATGTAAAAATGAATCAGGTTTCTTTTCTCAAACACTGTGTATAGTGAGAATTGCTCTACTTTGGAGAACTGATTACCCCTTTGAAAATGACATCACATTTCTCTTTTACTGGCTCATTGATTTTGAAGATGTTTCTCCCTTCCCTCATGGTCAGAATCAATCCTTTGGTGAAAGTAAGAACCGCAGGAGTTGAGTTTTGGTTTGGTCCTGCTCAATTTTGTTTTTTAGTTGTCCATCCTAACAGTTCTACACGCTCGCCTCCTACTGCTGGAGCTGGGGGTCTTTTTGTCTCTCTAAAGTGGACGAGGACTCCATCCTCAAGACATAGGTGAGCCATGACCTTTTCTCCTCGTCCTTGAGGCTTCGGAGTGCACATCTATACCTCGAGCAGCCCAGCCCCGACTGCAGATGGGTGGTGAGGTCACCTTGCAAGACTTGCACTTTTTTGGGAACTAACAAGACACAACTCAACAGGAGCGGCCTTCCCAGCAGCCCCAGCCCCTCCCTCCATCCGGACAAGCCTTGCCTGACCTCTTCGGTGCTGACCTTCCCAAAGAGATGCCTTACTGGTTTTGTACTAACCGTGTTCATTTACACGAGTGCCATGCCTGACTGGGGGTTCGTTTTTTGTTTTCCCCATTGAAGCAAACAGGGCTAAAAAGTCATCTTTTCATTAGGCGCACCCAACTTGCTGTGATTTTTCTCATCTAAAAGACTCAGTTGTGTGGATGTGTGACTATGGGGAAAATGGAAAAAAAAAAATTCATTTTTGGTTCTTATCGGTCTCCAGCCAACAACCAGACTGGAATAATGATCTGTCTCTTATGCAGGAAAAGGCAAACTTTCTTACAAGTCTACATGACATTGCTGACACACGCCCTGATAGAAACCCAGTTTGCCGTGTCTTCAACATACTGGTATTTTCTTTCCAGAGTGTGGTAAATCTTTGAGTTGTTTGTTTCTGTTTTATAAGGAGAGTCTTTATTGTACCCCAGTGAGGGTTTCTGTTAATGATCAGGGTTTTTATTCCATTTTTTGCATTTCTATTTCTGAGGGTATGACTCTGCTTTTTTTCTTACCTTCTTACCACAAGAGCTTGACCTGAAACTGCTCACGTCACATTGGCTGATGCCATTTTCTTCCTCTTTGAAAGGAAAGGGGGAAAGTGTCCCACTAACTGGTAAACGGAAGGCCTCTCCACTCTGTCCCTGCTTTAATCTCAGTAAACTCAGACTATTCAACTTAGCTTTTATTAGTCAGCTGTGCGTGTGTGTGTTTCTGGTTCTGTTTTTGTTCTTAATAAAAATTTTAAACCGTATAGTTAGCCTGTGACCAAGGGCCAAACCCTGAGCCCTCTGGTAAACCCAAAGGTTGGCCCTTCTCAGATGATTTTATCTCCCAACGATGACCTTACACTTTCATACTGTGAATATGGGAGGAGATAAAATTGACTTCTCCTCGTGGGCAGTTTTCCCAGTCACCTTGTGAGTAGACACCTAGCAATATTGTTTGAAACTTTTTTTTTTTTTTTTTATGACGCCCTCTCTTCCTCTTCTCCCGTCTCTCACAGACTTCCCTCCCACTGGGTCCAGGCTCAGAACCGAGATCTCTGTACCTGGTGCAGCCCGATTGGTGAGTGGTGAGTTCAAGTAGCATGACCCTTGTAGGATTCACAACTAGGGGACCTTCCTAAAGTTTCAGGAAGCAGAGATATCTAATATGCACATTTCTTATTTTGATCATATTTTAGCATCGCTCGCCTTTGACAAAGTGACTTTGTGCTCATTTAGGGCTCTGTCCAAAATGCTTCCATTTTGCTTTTTTCTACAGTTAGGTTAATTCTGAAATGTGTGAAATTCTATGCAACATTTATGTTGAGTTACCAAGGGAAGCCGAAAGTTTTCCTTCCAAACTGCCAAGAATTATACAGGCCATAAATGAGATGGGAATGCCTTTTAATTTAAGGTGGGGTGAGGGGGTGGGGAAGGGACAAGGAAAAGGACTCATCTAGATCTTTGTTGTACCTTGGGGACATTTTTTATTTTATTGTTGATGCTTAAACTTCAAAGTTCTGTGTATTCAAATTTGTCTGATCATGGCGAATCTACTTCAAAAGGAAAAAGAATCCAACTTTATGGATATTGAATGGAAGGTTTGCTGTTTTGAGCTAGTTATTTTCAGTGGAGCGGTTTATGAAATATGTTCTATAAGATGTACATTTTTTCATTGTAACATAGAAATTGTAAATAACTGATTAAAGTGCTGCATTTTGATGAATTTTTTCTAGCCATTTTTAAAGAGAAAACTAGGAATTGAGTATTTTGTGTACGGTATGTTTCATCCTTCCTCCTTCCCTCCCTCCCTCCCTATTTAATTTTCATTTGTCATGAGGTTTTGAATTTGCCAGTGATCTGTTGGAGATCATGCCCCACATCATAGAGAATAAAGCTGATGATTGTACCAGTCTTAAATTATTCATGATTCAATAAAATTGATGCTTATTTATTCAGATTAGCGGTTTGGCTTGTCTGTGCTAGAGCAAATCCTCATCAGAGTTCAATTTCATGCCAAGAAGTCTGTCTTGTCTAGATGCAGCAAACACTTTCAGGGAAAACCCAAAACGTTTGCCAGTCCATCTTGGCCACTACTATGTCATCAAAATCCCACCTCTTCTCGTTTTCTCATTTGAGTTGTCATTACTCATGTGGAACTTATTAGAACTGCAGGATCTCAGGCTCCACTCAAATTTTATGAATCACTGGGGATCTTGGGGAAATGCAAATTCCAAGTCAGTAGGTCTGGGATGGGGCCCGAGATTCTCAGTTTCTGTATAGCTCCCCCCACCGGCTTTACCAATGCTCTGGTCCCTGAACCATGCTACATAGCAAGCAATATCAGTCCCCAGTTGGCCCCCATTCATCCCCCTGGCATGAGAAAGATTTAATGTATTGAGAACCTACTAAATGCCAAATACTTTCCCGAAAACTCTAATATAATCCTCAATATGACCCTAGGGAGGTAAATATTCTTATTTCCATTTTATAAGTAAAAAAAACGGCTCAAAGAGAAACACTTGCCAGGGATCCTGTAAGAGGTGAGAGAGCTGGAGTTTCAGCCCCATTTTGTTTCAGCCCCATTTTGGACTCCAAATCCTGCCTTGCCCTGCTGCCTATAACTTTATGGGCCCCATTCCATGTTGCAGCCCACATCCAGAGCAGAGAAAGACAGTGGGAGATGGCATCACATGTTAGCGTTTACTTTTAAGTGCAACAACAAAAAATTTACAAGGTTGATTTGAAGTCGAGCCTTGTGGGTTCACTGTGAAATTGATCCTACTCAGCTGGCCCAACTGCTAGCGTCATGAAATGTTCAACTTATTGGAACATACAATGGTCTAATCCAGGGGAATCCAGATGTTTTAGCACAACATTTTTTAATGCCTGTCAAAAAATGAAGGAGAGTGGTATAATGGTTTGGCGCCCAGATGTCTTGAATTTCCAAGAGTTTCCTTATCAAATATTCTGTCCCTCTGCTGGACAATGTGTTCTCATTTTATCTAGGAAACACCAGCATACGTAAAGGGTGTGATGGGCCAGATGCCTTTTTAAAAAATTATTATTGTGGTAAAAATAGACACAATAAAAAATTTGCCATCAGTGTACAGTCCAGTGGCATTAATCATACTCACAATATGGCGCAAAACTTCATCATGTCAAACAGAAACTCTGTACCCATTAAGCAACATCTCTCTATTCCCTCTCACCACTACTCCAGCCCGTGGTAACCACTAATCTACTCTCCATCTCTATGCATTTGTCTATTCTAGGTATTTCAGGTAAATGGGATCATATAATACTTTTCCTTTTGTCTGACTTATTCTACTTAGTATAATGTTTTCAAGGTCTGTATGTGCCATAGCACACACTAGAATTTTGTTGCTTTTTATAGCTGAATATTCCATTGTACATATGTACCACATTTTGTTTATCCATCTTTCTGTTGATGGGCACTTGGGTTGTTTCCACCTTTTAGCTATTGTGAATAATGCTGCAGTGAACACTGGTATACAAGTATCTGTTTGAGTCCTTGCTTTCAGTTCTTTTGGGTATATATATAGGAGTGGAATTGCTGGGTCATATGCTAATTCTATGTTTAACTTTTTGAGGAATCACCAAAACTGTTTTCCACAGCTATTGCACCATGTTACCTCCCCACTAGATAAGGATTCCTATTTCTACACATCCTCACCAACACTTATTTTGATAGTAGTGGTTGTGAAGTGGTATCTCATTGTGGTTTTTATTTGCACTTCCCTAATGACTAATGATGTTGAGCATCTTTTCATATGCTTATTGGCCATTTGAGTATCTTCTTTGGAGAAATGTCTATTCAAGTCCTTTTCCTTTTTTTTTTTTTTTTTTTTGTTTGGTTGGATTGTTTGCCTTTTTGTTGTGGAGTTTTAGGGGTAATTTATATGTTCTGGGTATTAAACTTATCAGGTATATTATTTGCAAATATTTCTTCTCATTCTTTAGGTTGTCTTTTCATTTTCTTGATAGTGTTATTTGGTGCACAAAAGGCTTTTTATTTTGATGAAATCCAATTTATCCATTTTTTCTTTTGTTTCTTGTACTTTCAGTGTCAGATCTAAAAATCCATTGCTAAATACGAGGTCCTGAAGATTTGAGCTTATGTTTTCTTTTAAGAGCTGTATGGTTTTAGCTCTTATATTTGGGCCATTAATCCTTTTTGAGTTAATTTTTGTATATGGTGTGGGGTAGCGGTTCAACTTCATTCTTCTGCTTGTGGAAATCCAGTTGTCCCAGCACCATTTGTTGAAGAGTGAGCTAGATGACTTTTTAAAGGGAAAGGAAAGAAGATAACTATGCATTTAAATACTTACTGAGTGCCAGGCATTGTGCTGAGGACTTCATTTTATCACATGTAATAATAGCTCCTCTAGGAGGTGGACATTTTCATCTCTTTCTTTACAGGAGAGAAGATTGAGGCTTCTTAGAAATGTTAAGAGAACTAGTTCTCCAACCCATCCCCTTTTTGCTACATCACGCTTAGGTTGCAATTTGAGGGGAAGATTACATATCCCTTCTGTGTTAGTTATCCCTTGCTGCGTAACAAAATACCACAAAACTCAGCTTAAAGCAACAAACATTTGTTATCTCACGGTTACTGTGTCAGAGTTTCTCACAAGGCTGCAGTCAAGGTGTCTTAAATATTCACAAGGAATATTTAAAAGAAAGAAGCATAAGAAACATCATAGTTAATGGTAAAATGCTAACTTCTCCCTTTCATATTAGGAGAAAGAAAGAGGCCTCCTATCACTACCTAATGGCATACTAGAGATTCTAGCCAGTGCAGAGAGGCAAGAAAAATAAATTGTATGAGGATTGGAAAGAATGAACTGAACAGTCTTTACCCACAGGTAACATTATGTACTGAAGTCATCTCAAAAAATCCATAGATAATTTAGTTTGCTAGATTCAAAATCAGTACACAAAAATCAATTGAACATTTACATGCAGCAAAAAACATTTAAAAATACCAGTTTAAGAACATCAAAAATATCAAATACATAGGAATAAATAAATAAAAGATGTGCAAGACCTTTACAAAGAAATCTATAAAACATTATTGAGAGATGGTTGCACAACTCAAAGAATGTAAACAGTGTCAGTGAATTGTACATGTAGAATTTGTTGAATTGGTGTATGTCTGATGTGTATACGCTCAACATCAACAACAAAAATAAATTATAAAAACAAACATTAATTGAGAGAAAGAAGACTCAAATAGAGGGGTATATTATGTTTACAGAAACCTATTGCCATTGAGTCAGTTCCAACTCATGGAGACTCCACTGCATTTATCCATGAAGATCAAAGACTTTAGCCTTCACCTATAGGGTCACTAAGAGTCAGAATCAACTCGAGGGCAATGGGTTTGGGTTTCAGTATAGATTACACCTCAACATAAAACAAAAATCCTCACAACTGGACAAGTAACCAACATCATAAATAGAAAATTTTGAGGTTGGCAAGGATTTCATTTTACTTGGATCAAGAATCAACCCTATGGAAACAGCAGTCAAAAAATCAAACGATGTATTGCATTGGGCAAATCTGCTGCAAAAGACCTCTTTAAGGTATTAAAAAGCAAAGATGTCACTTTGATGACTAAAGTGCACCTGACCCAAGCCATGGTATTTTCAGTCACCTCATAGGCATGCAAAAGTTGGACAATGAAAAAGGAAGACTGAAGAACTGACGCATTTGAATGATGGTGTTGGCAGAGAATATCGAATATACCATGGACCGCCAGAAGAACGAACCAGTTTGTCTTGGAAGAGGTATAGCCAGAATGTTCCTTATAAGTGAGCACAGTGAGACCTTGTCTCGCTTACTTTGGACACATCAGGAAGACCCAACCCTGGAGAAAGACATCATGCTTGGTAGAGGGTGAGTGAAAAAGAGGAAGACCCTCAACAAAATGGATTGACACAGTGGCTGGAACAATGGGCTCAAACATACCTACTATTGTGAGGATGGCACAGGACTGGGCAATGTTTTGTTCTATTATCCGTGGAGTCACCATGAGTTAGAACCAACTCAGTGGCACCTAACAACATTATGTTTAGGAAATGGAAGCCTTAATGTTGTGAAGATCTCAATTCCTCCATAAAGGACTATAAATTTGATGTAATCCATTCAAAAGCCCAACAGAGTCTTTCATGGAATTGACAAAGTGATTCTAAAATGTATATGCAAACGCAAAGGGTGAAGCATAGCCAATAAAGAAGAACAAGAAGAGAGGACTTTCTCTACCAGATATCAAGAATTATTATGAAGCTCATTAATTAAGACAGTGTGATGTTGGTGCAAGAATGGGCAAGTAGTTCGAGAGAAGAGAATAGACAGGTTTGAAATAAACCCAACATGTACTTGCTTTATTACATGGAATCTTGCATAATATTATCTCTGGCCAAAGTACCTATTTTATGGAGAAGAAAATGTGACAAAGGACACATGACAGTGGGATCCACTGGTGCCTACTATAAACCTGGCGGTTGAAATATCCTCTTAAAAGTTCCATATCCTCTTAAAGGCATTAGCTTGGCAATGACCTGCTGTGTGTTGGAGCACTCCAAGATATCCCAGCATCCTGCCCTTCTCTGGGACAATTGTAGAACAATTCTACAATATTCTTTAGAGGATCCCCAGTGGGACTGAGCTCCAGTTGCCCTCAGTGGTAATTAAGGAATCCTTTATTGGTTTTTCTCCCTTCTTTGTCACGGTTTGTCTGCTGTCTCTCAGAGTTGAAGCTAGGATGAGGTGAGCAGAGCACCTAAGGCACAAACCTGAGATTGAGTCCTTAAATTTTGCACACTAGGTGCCTTATTTGCGTCACCCTAATCCCAGCCCAGGAGCCCTGGTAGTACAGTGGTTAAGCGCTCGCCTGCTAACCATGAAGGTCGATGGTTCGAACCCACCAACCGTTCCCCAGGAGAAAGATGTGGCAGTCTGCATCCGTAAAGATTACAGCCTTAGAAACCCTTTGGGGCAGTTCTGCTCTGTCCTATAGAGTTGCTATGAGTTGGAATCAACTCAGTGACACTGAGTTTCATTAGTTTTTTTTTATTTAGTCCCAGCCCTTCCCTCAATTGTACTTCCTGACACCACAGCACAAACTAATTACCCACACCCAATTCCTGCTCAGAATCTCCTAGGACAACTAGCAATTCCACTCCTAGTTATATACCCAACAGAAATGCATACACATGTGCACAAGAATGTTCATAAGCAGTACGATTCATAGTGACAACTGGAAGCAATCCACACATCCACCAACACTAGAATGGACAAATGAAGTGGTTACTATACAGGCCACTACCCGCCTGTCACTTTATTGTACTCTGGGGGCTTGCATGTTGCTGTGATGCTGGAAGCTATGCCACCAGGATTTCAAAAACCAGCAGGGTCACCTATCATGGACAGGTTTCAGTGGAGCTTCCAGACTAACACAGACTAGGAAGAAAGGCCTGGTGATCTACTTCTGAAAATTAGCCAAGGAAAACCTTATGGATCACAAAGAACATTGTCTGATTCACTTGCTTTGAACACGCCATTAGGCAGGATCACGTGTGAGGGGAGAATATCCTGTGCGGTGAAGGAGAGGAACAATCAGGGCATAGGAGACCCTCGGCAAGATGGATTGGCACAGTAGCCATCACGATGGACTAGAACATGCTGGCAATTGTGAGGATGGTGTAGGACCGGGCAGCATGTCGTTCTGTTGTACATAAGGTTGCCATGAGTTGGAGCTGACTCAATGGCAGCTAACAGCAACAACGTCATACCGAATATAAGTGTTTTGGGATGGATGTCACAAGCATAATGTTGAGTAAAAGCAGCCAGGTTGCTCCCAGCTCCTACACTAAGGCTGTGATTACTTCATAGTGACCACCAGGGGGAAGCAAAGCCGAAGCAATGCCAATCTTCCATCGGCCTGGTCTCTTCTTGGTGAACCTTCCAAAGCAGTAAATGTGTCTCTCTTTCTCTTGCTCTCTTTAAATGAAATGTATAGTGGCTTAATTGAATATATATATGGAATAAATGCATTAGGCATGACCCTCAGAAAAGTGAGTATAGTATTTTTCCCTCTACCCCATGCTTGAAGGACAAAGAAGCCGCATTCCCTATGAAGAGAGTAGGAAAAGGAATTAATGTGTAGCTTCTTAAGCCAAGAATCTGCCTACATGGATTCATGTGATCTGCATAACAATGGTGTGAAGTTGGTATCCTCGTCCTCTTTCTACAGAATGACAGGTTAAGGGATTTGTTGAAGGTCTTGTTAATCAGTGACAGGAAGGATTTGAACCCAGCACTTGTCAGAGTCCAAAGCGTGGAGTCTTATTCCTACACTGCTGTGTGGTCTGCTAGCAGCTGCTGAAGCATTCATGTCTGTGAGCTCAGTGGTGGTTCACGTGGGCCCTGCAAGTTAGGCCCAGAATGTGTTATTACACTTAGGTGAGGAAACTGAAGCTCAGAGAGGGGAAGTAAATTGTTCCAGAACATACCCTGAGCTAATGGTGATGCCAGAACAAGTACTCAGGTGTCCTAGCGTTCTTTCCCAGGCAACTAGGGAAGCAGTTAGGTGCACAGGCTCTGGAGTCATACAGAACTGGGTTCGAATCCCTGCTCCACTGTTTGCAAGCTGTGATCCTGTGTAAGCTGTTACTTTCCCTGAGCTCAGCTTGCTCATCTGTAAAATGGATATGACAATATTTACCTGTAGTAAATGCTATGTGTCCTCAGCATCCATCATCCCCTTCTTTCTTATTAACTGATCCCAGTATTGTGCAGGTATCTAACCCCAACGCAGGGTCATGTGACTCAAGAAGGCTGACCCCCATCTCCAAGTCCAAGGTGGAGCTGACAGTCTAATGTTAATCCCAGTCCGTTTCCTAGGGATTGGTTCATGAATTGGCAGCAATGCAGTGTGTAGGAAAATTTTTAGGGAGACTTCTGAAAAAGTCTCATCTCTTAAGAGATTCACAAAGGCGAAATGATTCTTCTTCATCTGACTGCTGTCATGTCTGCGGTGACGCTGGCACTGGTGCCCTAGCTTGCGAGCAGCCTGAGGATGAAGCAACATGGAGGAGAGTAGAGCAAATAGATGGAATCTGAATCCTTGCTCCTGTTGTTGAGCCATGGACTCCTCCACACAGGACCCCACCTCACCTCTGGACTTCCAGCTAATGAGAGAATACGTGGAGTCTGTCTGAGCCAAGGTTTCTGTTACTAGCAGTTGGGAGCATTCCTGGCAGATCCGCTACCTCATCTACCAGGTGGGAAACAACACCTCACTGAGCTATTATACCTGTAAATTACTGGTGCAGTACCTGGCTACTTCTACCACTATTCCCATTGCTTGTTTACCCCAGACTATGCAGTCAGAGGCTCAAGGCCACAGCTATGCAAGGTTGACTGCTGGCTAAGAACCCAGACTCTGGTGCAAGCCTGCCTAAATTTAAATCTCAGTTCTGACACTGACAAGATGTGTCACCTTTGGCAAGTCACTTAACAGTTCATTGTAAAGCGGGGAGGATAATAACAGTGCTGACTTCTAAGGGTTACTGTGAGGGTTAAGTGAGCTGAGATGTGTGAAGTCTGAGGACATTACAAGTTCTCGATATAAATGTGCTCTTTTCTTAGGAAGTTAACACTGAGTATTTAGCGGGTGGAGGATTATGACTTCAGCAAATTACTTTCATATGGTGGTACAGACACAGAGAGCAAATGTGCCGAATGCGTATATATGTGTGTATATATACAGATATGTGCATATATAATATGTACGTACATTATATATATATATGTGTATATATATATACATACAATAAACATAATGTTTGGGTTTTTTTCCTGGATAAATGAATAAACAGTTCTTCTGCCTACCAGGCCTCTTCCTTTTTCGCAGACAGAGATGGGGACAAGCATGGACTTGGCTGAGCATTTTACTGAGATCTTACTAGTGGTGATTTTAAAGCTAGGAAGCTGGTCTTTGGGTAGCTAAGCATGCTGCCATCCAGAGGCATAAGGTTCAGCCACAGGCCCCTTTCTTTTGCCAGACAAGCATACCAGGGATCGTTTGAAAGAATGCTTAGGAGGTGAAGGAAAGGAACTGTATAATATTGTGCATAATATTATGAAGAAGGGATTACATTGCGAGAGAGGAGGTGCTGCCAGTTGAGAACATATTCCTCTCCCTTATCAGAAGCTGAAAAGAGCTTGAACATCAGTGGCTTAAGGTCCTGCTATGACCTACAAGCATGTTCTCTCACCAGTTTTTTTTTTTATTATTATTAGGAAATTGCACTTAATTCCAGATTTCCGGCTTCTTGTAAAAACCAGACAGTCTGGCCTGCATTCCTACATGGAAACAATCAGCTAGAGCCAGCAACAGTCATCTCATTCAGTGGGGCCTGCATCCTCCTGCTCAGAGTCCCCACTAATCTCACCAGTCCAGGCCCCTTCATTAACTTGTGTCACCTGCCCAGCCCCTGGGGGCATTGGCATTTGTGACCATGAGTTTAAACTGTACTGCTTCTGAGAATTAGTGTCTGCACAGGGAGACAGATGTGGTGTATTTGACAGTATTTGATTCAACAGTTACTCCCAGGATAACTGAGAGAATGAAGAGGTGAATTCCGACTGGTGAAGACTGGACTTGGATGGATTCTTTCTGGACTTCACTAAAGAATTTGGAGCATCAAAGTTCTCCTTCCTGGACTTGGATTGACCAACAACCCACCCTCTACTTGTCATGTACAGGCTTCTCCTTTATCTCCTACTTCTGGGTGGGGGTGGGATTTCATGTGAAACTAGAGGGGAAGGCGATAGAAATACAGTAAGATCATTCTTTAGGAGTAGGGTTTTGTTGTTGTTAGGTTCTGCTGAGTCACTTCCGACACATAGCGACCCTATGTGCAATAGAACGAGACACTGCCCAGTCCAGCGCCATCCTCACAATTGTTGTTATGCTTGAGCCCATTGCTGCACCCACTGTGTCAATCCATCTCATTGAGGGTCTTCCCCTTTTTCGCTGACTCTTTACTTTACCAAGCATGCTGTCCTTCTCCAGGGACTGATCCCTCCTGATAACATGTCCAAAGTATGTGAGACGTAGTCTCGCCATCCTTGCTTTTAAGGAGCATTTTGTTTGTACTTCTTCCAAGATAGATTTGTTTGTTCTTTTGGCAGTCCGTGGTTTATTCAGTACTCTTCACCAACACAACACCACCTCAAAGGTGTCAGTTCTTCTTTGGTCTTCCTTATTCATCGTCCAGCTTTCACATGCATATGATGCTATTGAAAACACCATGGCTTGGGTCAGGCGCACCTTAGTCTTTAAGGTGACGTCTTTGCTTTTGAACACTTTAAAGAGGTCTTTTGCAGCAGATTTGCCCAACGCAATGGGTCATTTTACTAAGGGGTAGCGTTTTTCTAAAAGGTTGGTGGAAGTGTTCCTGGTTAACCCATAAGAAGGAGACTCTTTTTAAAGGAAGCCAAATATAATGGTGGCCGGGGTTGAGGACCAAGGTTAGGAACTGGATGAAGGATTTGACTCCTTAGATGCTGCAGAAGACACTGGTGATTGTCTATCCAATAGCCATCCTACCCTTCTGACAACAGAACCCCAATTTGGTTTAGACAACAATGTGCCCAACCACAGGGAGTAAATCATGATTGGCCTAAGTGAATTATGGCAGCTCCTTGGTTTGTGAATGGTCTAGGCATAGGCAAGGATCCAGTTGTGTCCAATGAGACATAAGGAGATGTTCTGGGAAGGATTTTCCTTCAAGATAAAAGAGATTCATGCGAGAAGGATGTTCCCTTTGCCATTGTTCCCCTTGCTTCCTGGTTTAGATGCTGTCATATGAAGGAAGAATGGTTGGAGCACAGCAGGCATCTTGCCACCATAAAGCAACAGGCTTGAAGGCCGACTGCTGAGGAAGGTTGAGAAGGATGAAAAGAGTTTGGGTCTTGATGGTATTGTTGACTCTAGGAATCAATTCTAGGAAAACCTATATCTGCACATACTGTCAAAGTTCTGTCCTGCCTTCCTGTCTCCTGACCTGCCCGTTTGACTGCCTTGTCATATCACACCGACTGTCAGCCACAACATGAGATGGAGGGGATGGGCCCCATGTCTTCTTTTACACCCCCTTCCACCCACACACATCTGTGTACCTAATCAGTGCTCATCAGCGTCTCCTGGATATCTGACTGACACTGTCTCTGCTTCTCTATGGATTTATTTTTCATCAGCCCACAAACATGCTCTGTTGTTGTTGTTGGATGCCGTTGATTCTGACTCATAGCGACCCTATATGTCAGAGTAGAACTGCCCCATAGAGTTTCCTAGGCTGTAATCTTTAGGGGAGCAAATAGCCAGGTCTTTTCTCCCATGGAGCCACTGGTTGGGTTCAAACTCCCAATCTTTCGGTTAGCAGCCGAGCTTAACCGTTGCACCTACCAAAACCTCCCTTAATAACACATCTTTTCAGCTACTGTTCCGTTGCTCTGCTTCCTTTCATAGTCAGCCTGCTTGAAAAGCTTGTCTACACTTGTCTAGAGTGGCTTTTCAACTTTTTTAACTATGATCCACAGTAAGAGATACGTTTCACACATTTTATAACTATACACAAACACACTCATACACATGCACGTACACACACAAAATCACACATAAATAAAATTCTGAAAGAAATGTTTCATAAAGCATTACTCATGGGATGCACGCTGAGATTTTCTATTCCATTCTATGCTTTGCTATGCTATCTCGTTTTTTAAAAACTGCACCCAGCAATCACTCTTATCAGAAATAAATGAAAATGTCTTTTTTTGTGCAAACTTGCCAATGATTGATTTTGTCAGACTTTTTAATTTTGCTAATATATTGTGTATGAAATGGCATCTCTTTTTTTAATTTGTATTTTTTATTACTGGGTCTACATATTTTTACTCTACCACCTTTCTTCCTATTAAAAGTCTTGGTACTGAAAATATTTAAGTAAATTAAAATAAAGTACAGAGGATAATGAAATAAACATCATTGTTACCACTTAAAATTAACAAATGGTAGCACTGTCATATTTCCACTGTCATATTAAAAAAATGACAATTATACATATTTTTAGAAAGCCAGTTGTCCTGACATGGAGCCCCTATTTTCTCTCCATTGATCTGAAATGCTTTTTCCATCAGATATCAAGGTTTCAAATACATTTGGTTCTGTTTCTGGGGCATCTGTTCTTCAGTTCACTTCCATTTGGCTTGCAGCCCCATCTTTCAGGTAAAACTGGTCTTGTCAGGACCCCCAATGACTCCTGTCTATCAAATAGTTTATATTCTCTTCCTTATTGATATTTTTGGAAATATTCAGGGGAGTTGGCATCCCTTTACTTCTTGAAGCATTCTCTCCTCTTTGCTTCCATCACAATAAACTCCTGGTTTTCCTCCTGCCTCTCTGGCTGCCCCATTTCCATCCCCTTCACTGGTGCCTTCTATTCTACCTAGCCTTGGGACAAACTCTCCTCTGCTTCCTGTTCCTCATACTCCTCTCTATTTTTATTTATTTTTTTAAGTACACCAATAATACAAGACCCATTCCCAAAGGAGACAGTTGCACAACACATGACTGAAAGAGGAAACAGGAGATGTGTTTTCATCACTGCCTACCACCTGCTTTCCCACTGAGTTAACTGTGGACAGTTGAGGATGTGGAGCAGAGAATGCAAGTTGCTCCCCAATATTCACTCTCCCTTTCATGGTCTGTAGTTTAGCCACCCAGAAGTAAGGCTGCATTTCCTTTCCTTGCAGCTCTGCACAGTCCTGTGACTGACTTCTGGCTCACGACCAAGGAGTGGATTTTGTGTGTGAAACTTGGTGGACATCTTTGCAAAGGAAAGGAACACATCCTTCTCCTCATTTTTTCTTTCTACTAGCTAGAATGCTGCTTGATGGCTGGAGCCAGAGCAGCCACTTCAGCCCACAAAGCAGAAGCTGCATATTAAAGAAAGCAAAGCCACAGGTAGAGAGGGTCTGAGTCTCTGATGATCTTGGAGCCCCCATTCCACCCCCTTACGTGCACACAGGAGAGAAATATTCATACTTTTGTAAACTGTGGTCATTTGAGGTTTTTCTCTCACAGTCAAAATTTATTGAACTAACTCAGACTGTATATCCTTTGGGACTTTATTAACAAATGTATCTTTTCCTTTTTCGTAAATGAATCCATACATTGTTCTGTGACTGGCTTTTTAAGTTTATTTTTTGGTGAAAATATACCTATCTAAACATACACCATTTTAACAATTTCTACATGTACAATTCAGTGATGTTGATTACATTCTTCAAGTTGTTCAGCTGTTCTCACTATCCTTTTCCAAGTTATTCCACCAATGTAACTGACTTTTTTTTTTAACCAAACAATACATTCCTCCATCTCCCTCACCTCCCACATTTAATGCATTCCTATAACCTGTTGATTCTGCTTTGACTCCCTCAGCCTCTCTTTATCCACACTGCCACTCCCCTAGTCCAAGCCACCATAATTTCTAACTGATGCCAAGGGATCATTGTGCTTCCACTCTTGCCTACAGATAGAACTAGTTCATTCTTCAATCCATTTTTCACATTGCATTCAGGATGAATTTTTTCAAACACAAATCCAGTCATGCCAATCCCTGCTTAAAACCCTTTTGTCATCTCCTGCTTCACTTAGAAGGAAAATTTAAGCCCCCTAAGAGGCCGACAAAGCTCTGAGTGATCCACTCTTCGCTCATCTCTCTGACTCCTTCCTCGGCTAGGCTCTCACTCTCTTTATTCACACTCATTTCTTAGTTCCTTCCAAGCACCAACACCCGCCCACCCCCTCCACCACCACCACCACCATACCCTTTGCAGACTCTGAATACGCAGTCTTCAACCCCCTTTCCACAACATGTATCCCACTGGCTCTTTCAGAAAACTGGTAAAATACCACCTCTTTAAAGAGTCCTTCCTTGGCTAACCACCCTTTATCTGTCTTTGTGCCCTATTCATTCCCTTATAGCTCTCATCACAATTTGCAATTATGTATGTACTGTATGTATGTGTTCATTCCCTTGGTTATTCTCTTCCTCTTCCGCTGGACTACAAGATCCCTGAGAGTAAGAACCCTGTGTATTTTGGGCCTCACTGTATCCTCAGGAGCAAACAGAGATCTAGACACAGACAAGGCACTAGATAAACGTTTGTCGAATGAATGAGCCCTGACTTAGAGTTAAGAAACTTTGGCTCAAGTACCATCTTTTCTGCTTACCAGCTGTGCCACGTTGAGGAAGCTGATCAACCTTTCTGCACTTATGTAGAACATGGAGATTATGAGGTCTGCCCTAATTATTGCACACAGTTGTAAAGAACAAATGAGATGATATAAAGTAAAATTTAAAAACGCTAAACAAATGTGAGGGGTTTAAGTTACTACCGAGGCAAGACAAACTTGGGAAACATGAGAACTTAGCTCATCTAGTTGCATGAGAACCTGCTTTCTTAAATGCATTTAAGTAAGATGGGTCTCGGTAAACTAGCCTATCCAAGGCCTTGTCAATAGTAAGTTGTTACTGTTCACTTGCCCCCACAACTGTAGCTTTAAAATGAGAATTTCCTTGGAACACAAACCTTAGGACTATCTACGTCATTGATCCCAGTAAATGAGTCCTTTTGACTAGAGAATGAAGAGTTTAGCAGCGGCCGCTGGTTGAAATGGAAACTTTTTACTCAGAACAATTGAAACTCAGCTCTCTTGGCCCTTGATCTGCTTTGTTTAGCTTGTTAGTGATTGCTGGGGTGTGGTATTTATAGAAAAGTTTAGTAAAGTGTGGTGGATGGCCTGTCCTTTCATGTTGGGATGCCTATGTGGTGTAAATAATCCTCTTTTAATCACAGTCTAAACATGGCCCTAAAACAAGATGTTTGTGCCAAAAGGAATTCCAGGAGGTATTACCCTGATTGCAGGGGGCTGGGGGGTAATGGATGAGTGGGCTAAATAATAGAATCATCAGCCCACTGAGCTTGGGCAGAGTGGGGGGTAGGTACACTTTTGTTGCTTTGGATTACCAAAGAATGAATTGGAACTTCGCTTTTTCTTTAAAAAACGCTTTATTCTGATAGTCTTTTGCCATTTAAGATATAAAGGACGGGTCACGTTTTCTCTTGAGCAACGTCTATGCAAACACATTTGGCTTTTTTTAAATAAACTTTTTGTTTTGGAATAATTTTCGATTTATGAAAAAGTTACGGAGATAGTATAGAGTCCTTGTATACTCATCACCCACTTTCCCTAACAACAATGTCTCATATTAGTTTGGTACATTTGTTACAATTAACGAACCAAGATCGATATATTATTATTAGTTAAGATCATACTTGAATCAGAATTCCTTACTTTTTAAAAAAATTTTATTGTGCTTTAGGTGAAAGTTTACAGCTCAAGTTAATTTCTCATTCAAAAATTTATATGCATATTGTTTTGTGACATTGGTTGCAATTCCCACAATGTGACAGCACACTCCCCCTTTCAACCCCAGGTTCCCTGTGTCCATTCATCCAGTTCCTATCCTTTCCTACCTTTTCATCAGGAATTGCCCCTTTGGTCGCCTATACTTGATTGAACTAAGAAGCACATTCTCAAGAGTGTTATTGTTTGTTTTATAGGCTTTAGTCTTTGTCTAGTCTTTGTCTGAAAAGTGGCTTCTGGAGATTTCCTTACTTTTTACCTAATGTCCTAATGTCTTTTTCCTGTTCCAGGATTCCATGTAGGATGCCACGTTGTATTTAGATGTGGTTTTTACATCAGCATTAAAAAGTAATTTCTAAAAATTTTTAAAAGTAATACCATCAACTTTAAGTTATGTTTTTCTCTTTGGAAAGTATGAATTTGCAGACTTACGTATGTCTTTGCCAGGTAAACCAATTAATACTGTCTCTCAAGATTCACATTGTGCAACTCCAGCTAAAGCCATTTCTTTCTTTTTTAAATTGTGCTTCAGGTAAAAGTTTACAGCTCAAGTTAGTTTTGCATACAAAAATTTATACCCACACTGTTATGTGACTCTAGTTTCTATCCCTATAATGTGACAGCGCACTCCTCCTTTCCACCTCAGATTTCCCGTGTCTGTTTAACCAGCTCCTGTCCCTTTCTGCCTTCTCATCTCACCTCCGGACAGGAGCTGCCCATTTAGTCTTGTGTATCTACCTGAACTAAAAAGCATACTCTTCATGAGTATCATTTTATGTCCCATAGTCCAGTCTAATCTTTATCTGAAGAGTTGGCTTCAGGAATTGTTTTAGTTCTGGGTTAACAGAAAGTCCAGGGGCCATGTCTTCTGGGGTTCCTCCGGTCTCAGTCAGGCCATTAAGTCCGGTATTTTTACTAGAATTTGAGTTTTGCACCCCATTTTTCTCCTGCTCCATCAGGGACTCTCTGTTGTGTTCCCTGTCAGGGCAGTTATTGGTGGTAGCCGGGCACCATCTAATCCTTCTAGTCTCAGGCTGATGAAGTCTCTGGTTTATGTGGCCCTTTTTGTCTCTTGAACTAGTATTTTCCTTGTGTCTTTGGTGTTCTTCATTCTCCTTTGCTCCAGGTGGGTTGGGACCAGTTGGTGCATCTTAGATATCCACTTGCTAGCTTTTAAGATCCCAGATGCCACTCACCAAAGTAGGATGCAGAACATTTTCTTAATAAACTTTGTTATGCCAGTTGGCCTAGATGTCCCCTGAAACCATGGTCCCCAGACCCCCACCCGTGCTACTCTGTCCCTCAAGGTGTTTGATTGTATTTAGGAAACTTCTTAGCTTTTGGTTTAGTCCAGTTGTGCTGACTTCCCCTGTATTGTGTGTTGTCCTTCCCTTCACCTAAGATAATCCTTGTCTACTATCTAGTTAGTGAATTCCCCTCTCTCTCCCTCCCCACCCTTGTAACCATCAAATAAAGTTCTTTTCTGTGTTTAAACCTTTCCTTGAGTTCTTATAATAGTGGTTTCATATGCTATTTGTCCTTCTGCAAATAATTTCACTCAGCATAAAGCCTTCCAGATTCATCCGTGTTATGAGATGTTTTGCAGATTCATCATTGTTCCTTATCATTGTGCAGTATTCCATCGTGTGAATATATGTAATTTGTTTATCCATTCGTCCATTGATGGGCACCTAGGTTGTTTCTATCTTTTTGCTATTGTGAACAGTGCTGCAATGAACATGGGTGTGCATGTATCTATTCGTGTGATGGCTCTTATTTCTCTAGGATATATTCCAAGGAGCGGGATAGCTGGATCCTATGGTACTTCTATTTCTAGCTTTTAAGGAAGCGCCAAATTGATTTCCAAAGTGGTTGTACCATTTTACATTCCCACCAACAGTGTATAAGTGCTTCCAGTCTCTCCACAACCTCTCCAACATTTATTATTTTGTGTTTTTTGGATTAATGCTAGCCTTGTTGGGGTGACATGGTATCTCATTGTAGTTTTGATTTGCATTTCTCTAATGGCTAATGATCGTGAGCATTTCTTCAAGTGTCTGTTAGCTGCCTGAATGTCTTCTTTGGTGAAGTGCTTGTTCATATCCTTTGCCATGTTTTAATTGAGTTATTTGCCTTTTTGTTGTCAAGGTTTTGCAGTATCTTGTAGATTTTAGAGATTAGACGCTGATCGGATTTATCATAGCCAAAAATTTTTTCTCAGTCTGTAGGTTGTCTTTTGACTCTTTTGGTGAAGTCTTTTGATGAGCGTAAGCGTTTGATTTTTAGGAGCTTCCAGTTACCTAGTTTCTCTTCTGGTGTTTGTGCATTGTTACTTATGGTTGTATTGTGTTTATGCCATGTATTAAGGCTCCTAGCATTGTCCCTATTTTTTCTTCCATGATCTTTATCGTTCTAGATTTTATATTTAGGTCTTTGATACATTTTGAGTTGGCTTTTGTACGTGGTGTGAGGTATGGGTCTTGTCTTTTTTTTTGCAGATGGATATCCAGTTATGCCAACACCATTTGTTAAAGAGACTATCTTTTCCCCGTTTAACAGACTTTGGGCCTTTGTCAAATATCAGCTGCTCATAGATGGATAAATTTATGTCTGGATTCTCAGTTCTGTTCTATTGGTCCGTGTATCTGTTGTTGTACCACTACCAGGCTGTTTTGACTACTGTGGCAGTATAATAGGTTCTAAAATCAGGTAGTGTGAGGCCTCCCACTTTGTTCTTCTTCTTCAGTAATGTAAAGCCATTTCTTAAAGGAAGGAGAGAAAATGTCTTCCAAAAGGCCCTTTGTTGAGGCTGGGGTTGGCAGTGGAGTGGGGAGAGGAGTGAATATTTTAGGTCCTAGAGTACTTCTAAGGAGCTCAGGGCTTCAAACCATTTTTGGTTCAGGTTTGAATCCTTACTAAGAATTGGCATTTCTAACAAGTTCCCAGGTGATGCTAACGCTGCTACTTAGGAACCAGTTCTGAGAACCACTAGTAGAACAGTGGTTCTCAAATTTTATTATACATGAAATTCACCTGGGGATCTTGTTACACTATAGACTCTAGTTTAGTATATCTGGGGTGGAAATGCAAATTCTCAGAAAGGGTTGGAACCTGAATGAACCAGTTCGAAGCCCTGGTGGAGAGAGAATGTTTAAATCTTACCTGTGCTTCTGGGTAATATGGGGAAAGTTACTCATCTTCTGTTTCAAATTCTGTCATATGCAGCTGTTAATACTTCTATGCAGGGCTATAACAAAGGTTAGATACAAAGTAAAGAAAACCTTTAGCATTTTGCCTAGCCCATTATGACTGGTGGCGTAGTAGTGGTTAAGAGCTCAGCTGCTAACCAAAAGGTTGGCAGTTTGAGTCCACCAGCCACTCCTTGGAAATCTTATGGGGCAGTTCTACTCTGTCCTACAGGGTCGCTATGAGTTGGAATCGACATGATGGCAATGGGTTTGATTTTGGTTTAAGTGGACATTATTGTTATTCTTTTGTATTTAATGAAGGGAAAGAGAAGTGTTTTGGAAATATATTGCTTATAAGCTGCTTCTTTCAACTTGTTGCCCCTGAGTGAAAACATCTCCTACAACCTCACTGTCCACAAACACATTCTGGCAACAATTCCTCCCTCTGCTGTTTCTTGTATGTCTTTCTTGAAACAATATAGCATAGTGTTTTCTCTCCCTGTTATTTTCGTTTTAGGTACTCTTGAGTCCCCATACGACAAAGTAGAACTGCCCCATAGGGTTTTCATGGCTGTAATCTTTACAGAAGCAGAGCACCAGATCTTTCTCCCCTGGAGCCTCTGGGTGGGTTTGAACCACTAACCTTTCCATTAGCAGCTGAGCACTTAACCATTGTGCCACAAGGGCTCCTTTTTTCTTTCCCTACTCCTCCCACCCCCAATCATAAAATCCTTCAATACTTTGGGCAAAGTTTCTCCACAAAAACTTCCTTGAAGTTCTCAGCGCTTGGGGAAGGGTATGGGTTTTGGACCAGGGATAACAAGGAAGGTGTCTGAGTCTGTTTCCTCACCTACAAAATGGGGTTAAAAGTAGTCGTTGTATTGACTTAAAAAGATAATATGTATAAAGTGCTAATCACAGCACCTAGCACATAGTACATTCCTCCAAGAAAAAAAAAAGAAAAAGGATGAAAGCTTTTATTTTAGATAGTTGCTATGAGAATGGACAAAAAAGCAGAAAGTCTATTAGAGATACAGGGACAAGACTTAGAGGTTGATGGGTCGCATGATGTGGATGAGAGAGAGGGAGGGGTCAGGACTGACGCGAAAGTCCATAACTGATGAACAAGAAAGATGAAGGCATTCATATAATTAGGGGCAAGAGTTGTTCTTTGTTTTGTTTGACTAGAGTATTGGAACTAGAAGGCATGGAACTTGGTTGGGCATGTAGAATTTAACAAGTTTTAGAGACACCCAAGGGAAGACATCCAAAGACTGTTGACTATCTGAATCTGGAGCTAAGGAGAAAGACCTTTGAGTGCCAGATTGAGGATCACCATCATACAAATGTTAACTGAAACCAAAGAGGAGAGAAGGACTCTACCTGCTTAGTTCATAGAATGGGAAGAAAAGAGAGCTAAGGACAGAGCCTTGAGGAACATCAACATTTAAGGGAACTACAGCAGAAGAGGAATCCAAGGATGAGACTCAAACAGCTCCAAGAGGCTGAGGCAGGTGGGCAGTAGCTAAAGGTGAACAGTACGAGGAAATAGTTTTTTCTCTGGTAGAGTCGTGGGGTGATAAAGTTGAGCATGCTTAAATGCTGTTGGGAAGGTTTCATTGAGAAGGATGGGCCTGAATGTGGGTAGAGAATGAAGGGAAAAGTGGAATGGACAACAGAGAAAGGAATGAAACGAAGACAAATGGAAAACATGGGTGTGGCTGCAGCTAAGCGTTGAAGTGGGGTGGTAGGACTAGGCCTGATAGTTTTCTCCCCTGCTCTTCTCAGTGAAGTAGTTTATATGTTTAACCGGCTCTCAAAATGTGGTCTGGGAACACCTGGGAATCCCCAAGATCCTTCAAGGGTCACAAGGCCAAAATCATTTTCATAATTATACTAAGAGGTAATTTGTTTGTTTGTTTGTTTTTTTCCTCTCATTTTATCATGAGTGTATAGTGGAGTCTTCCAGAGGCTACATGATGGCTGCAACAATGGGCTCAAGCATAGCAATGATTGTGAGGGTGGCGCAGAACTGGTCTGTGTTTCATTCTGTTGTACATAGGATCGCTATGAGTCGGAACCGACTCGACGGCACCTAACAACAACAGCACATGATGATGTCCGCTTCTAACAGCTAATGAAATGTATACTTGTATGTTCTTGTGTTTTCAAGAAATTTCTAAAGTAGTATATTTAGGAAGTATCTTTGTGCGTTTTTAGGGATTAATTCTGTTTATTCTCAGTACTTCTACTATGCTCTTACTTGCTCTCTTTGGTTATAACTATTATAGTACCTGTAACCTCACTATTATCCAATAAATTATTATTTTGAAATCCCAAAGTTTTCCTTGAGTCTACACAGAAACAAAACAAGAAGTTAGTACACTTTGTTATCTTTTGGCAATAATATTTTTAAATACCTTTGAAAATGTTCTACATTTCAAAAATTTACCTTTAGAATTGAGTAATATTTTATTCTAAAATAAGAATAAAAGAAAATTTATTTATATTTTTCTTATATTTAAGAGTAGATTATTGACTTAAAATGGGGAGACAGAATACATGCTTTCTCAATCCACAGCTGCACTGTCTCCTTCTACAGGTATTGAACAAGATGAAAGCAACATATCAGAAAGTTCCCCGATTCATGAAAGGGAGGAGTATACGCTTCCAAAAAACTGGATGAAACTGTAAATAAGAAAGAAAATATGTCAAAAGCTATCTTTCCCTCAGCTTTATTGATGTTAATAATTTACCTTATTGTCTCCCACAACAGAATTTTCTTTAATAGCATTATGGTTCCAGTTGAGTTGTAGCATGATTTTGAGATCGATTACTCGGAGTTCAAACAAAGAAAATTGAAAATTTTGAACACTGACATGATGCACTCTTTAAAAACTGAAAATTATTGCTACGACTTTAGAGACTAGAAAGGAAGAAGCCACTAAAGCATCTTAGAGCCCTCAATAACTGAGAGCCTAATAAGCCAAATGTGACTGTGCTGAATCCCTCAAAGCAAAGAGAGTTCCCTGGGGGAGAACAGGGAGTTCCCTTTTCTAAAGAAAGGCATTGACTTGAGTTGAATGTTGACACAGTGCTAGGTACTTCCATATGTATTGAGGAGGAAATATAGGTGGGTCTTGGAATTATCTGAATAACAACATTTTTTTTTTTTTACTTTCCACGATCATGTATAAACAACAATGAACACAGGGATCACCAACTTCAGGAACACGCCAGAAGGGGAAAATATTAGAATCTTAGGATAGAGGAGCCTTGTGTGATTTGAAACAGAGAATTAATCTGGAAGAGAATATATCCACATTTCAAATATAACATAAGCTACAGGATTTAAGCTTGACAATTTTTTTTTTCTCAGCAGTTGGGATGTGGTTTAGGTCAGCAAAGAAACACAAGTCTGTGTGGCTGATGCTGAAAAGACCAATCTCTCAAAAGGCACAAAAGCCCTCACCAAAGTCTCAACCAGGTTAAATTACTGATTAAATCAATCATTCCTTCTCTGAAGAACTTTCATTTCATTTGGAGACTCCACAGTCTGTATCTGAGCTATGGCCACCTATAGATGACATTCTTGGTAAAATCAGATCAGACACAAAAGACGAGTCAAGATCAGTTTTGAGGCTTTCTTGGGGACCAGGAAATATGTCTTCAGGGAAGGAAAGGAAAGCCACTGCACACTTGAGATACTTAGACTGACTTCCATCCGTTTTTTTTAATCCATCATTTCATTCCTTAGAGAAGGGGAGAAGAATGATTGCAGACTCAACCTTTTGGTACCACTTTATGGGAGCTACTTTCCACGTAACACAGCAAATACAACTATTTCATGGTACAGAACAGCAGGAAAGACACTGACTGAAGAGTCAGAGATGGGTTCTAGTTTCAGCTACTAACTAGCTGGGTGGCTTTGGACAAGTACCTTCCCCTCTTGGACCTCAGTTTACCTTCTGTAAAATCCAGCACTCAGGCTAGAATAGCTCTTATTCCTTTCAACTCTAACATTCTGTGAATTAATGATGTCTACCATTTCAGGCATTCTACTTTTTATTTGGCATTTATTCATTTGATACATATATACATATATAAAAATCTGTACATGGTAAAAATACAAAATAAGTATTTATAAGTTATGCAATTAAACAGCTACCTTTTTAAAGTTTAAAAACCATTGCATAAAAACCAAAAGAAAATATCTAGTCAATTCTTTATAGTCATCCACAATAACCTTGGTATAAAATATCCATACAACACATGTGTACAAAATAGTGTACAGTTCATAAAAAGCTGTGCAAAGACAGCAAAATTCAGTAAAAAAACCAAAGAGGCTTGTGGGTCTCTCTCTGTCCATATCACACCCAGTGCTAAGAAGCTTTGAAGCTCAGAGACACCTCTCAGGAAATATTAAAAGGGCATAGAGTGCTTGGTGCATATACTATGGATGCAGAAATTATAAAGGAAAAGCATTAAAATACAAAAACAGAAACAGACTGACTGACTCTTCCCCCCATTTAGAGAACTCACTTTTCTGCCACGAAAGAATTTGGCATATGACAAAAGACTCAATACTTATTTTGTGCCTTAGACCAGAAGGCACAGATGCATGTTTCTTCTTTTTTAAAAAAATTGAACTTTCTAAGGGAACCGCTATGGGCATCCTGGGGGTTACCCATCGAGTGGGGTATGAGGCTCATGCTGGAAACCTTACCTAAGGTAGGGAGGTGGAGGGACCTGGAAGTCAGGGGCCTTGGAGTTACATGCATGGTATTTTGACTCCTAACTCCCTTTTCTGTCAAAGTCGTTCATAAACTAAAACAACCCAAACCAGTTGCCATACAGTCGATCTGGCCACCCTCTATGTTGCAGACTAGAACTGCTCCATAGGGTTTTCAAGGCTGTGACCTTTAGGAGCAAATAGCTTGGATTTTCTTCCCAGGTGGTTCAGTTGTAAGTACTAGTCCAGCGCTCAACCGTTGGCACCACCGGTTCATAACTAAGCCGTTAATAATGTAAGCCACATTCTTAGGCCCCAGATCCCGGGCTCTTGGGATTGAAGACCCACTCCCCCACCCCACCCCCACCGTGTTTAAACTAGTTTGCAATAAACAAGATAGAAAGGAGTCCATGTAGGAAAGTTAAGGCCTGGCCCAAGATCTAAATTAAATTTATATTGGGAGGGCCGTTGGGAGGTAGTGTGTGGGGTGGGGGGGTGTCTCTTTTGGGCAGTGGAAGGGGCAGTGGCGCCCTTGACACGGTGATAGTTCCACAGTGGGAAGCGGCAGCATCTGGGCCGCGGGGACAAAGTGAACACGCAGACTGTACCCCGCCTCTTCAATTTCAAAGCCCTTAAAAACAGTACCCGGGGCTGGGGAGGGGCTTCTAGGAAACCGTGATTTCCTCCTCCTCCTCGCCCTCCTCGTCCTCCTCGGAGTCGGAGAAGTCCGAAGGTTTGCCAGGACTGCTCGAGTGCGCTGGCGACGCGGGCAGTGGCCCTGCCAGCCGCGGGTCGCGCAGGTGCCGAGAGTCAGGAGACGCGCGATAGGCCAGGCGGTGGCGGGGGCTGCCCGGGCCCTCGTCGTCCTCCTCGGGGCCCTTCTGGCCTACGTCACTGAGGTCCGGGTGCGGATTGAGCTTGGTGGGAAGAGTCTGCTCGCGGCAGCCACCGCTGGACAGCAGTTCGCGCTCCTTGGAGTTCCGCCATTTCATGCGTCGGTTCTGGAACCAGATTTTCACCTGGGGGAGGGGGCGGGAGAGAGCCGGGGAGAGCAGAAGTGAGCGCTGGGGCCTCAGGTAGGGCCGCGGGAGGGCGTGTGGGGGTGAGGAGGATGCTCTTCCTTCCTTGTCTTGCCCTCTCCCCAGCCCCTGAAGTGAGTTCCGATGGGTCGCAGCGCAGCCCCCCACCCACCTCTGCTCGTCGCTTCTCTTGCACCAGATGGCGGGGGGGTGGGGGTGGGGGGTGGGAGGATGCGCACAGGTGAGATGTAGGGGCCTGTCCTGAGGAGCCTTGAGGAAGCTGGCTTGTTCACTTACAGCCTCTCTTGGCCTCAGTTTCCCTGTCTGTACAATGGGACCTAAGCGATTTCAGAGAACCCTCCCAGCTGTCAAGTGAGCAAGGGAGGGGGTGAAGCGTAGGCGGATGCTGTGCAGAGACTGCCCTCACCTGCGAGTCCTTCAGGCCCAACTTGGCCGCCAGCTTCTTGCGGTCGGGCTTGCTAATGTACTTCTGTTTCTGGAACATCTTCTCCAGCGCCTTGCGCTGCACGTCGGAGAACACTGCGCGGCGCAGCATGCCCCGGCGAGGTTTGCCGCGGGCGGCCAGCGGCCAGGAGAAGGTGCCGGGCATGGGCACGACGCTGGAGGACGCTGCCGTGGTGGAAGGGGGAGGGCGGCGACTGAGTAGGCGCTGTCCTGCCCCGCCCGGTGGTGCCCGCCCCTCCATCGCGGCCCCCCACGTTTTTTCTCTCGGATCCCTTCATCTCTTTGAAGCTCTCCTTTTTCTCGTCCTGGAGAATAGGCCTCAAACCTACAAACCTACGAGAGTGAAAGGCGCTTTCCGCCCAAATAACTTTCCCTTTCAACCCCGCAAACTCGGATTAGATAAAACCACGGAAACAGAGAAAACAGCCCCCACAACAGCCAGTTTCATTTTTCCATTTCAAGGGTCTCAGGGAAACAAACCAGCGCAGATCAGCTAAGAGAGCGGTAGAATAAATAAACTGCAAAAGTAAAAATAAAATATCCGGCTGAGGCCACTGGGTTTCCCCCCTAAGTTTTTGTCACCTCGGTAGCTTTTACATTCTTTAGATGAAAAATCATTCTTTTACAGATTTGATAGAGAGGGGAAAATCCGCTTTGGATTTTTTTTTTTTTTTTTTAACAAATCAGTATTCTTTTTTTTTTTTTTTAAATCTTGCCTCCCCTCCCACTCAAAACGTAAAGAATTCGGCCCGAATACATGAAAAGTGGCAGCTAATTAGCACATTGACCGCTTCCCAATGGGTATTGGCATGATAAAAAGGGGGAGAGTTTCGCTTTAAGGGAGGGAAAAAAAAATCCAAAACAGACAGAGACTCTAATGAAGCGTGAATGGTAATTGTGTAGTAATGAACTAACAGAAAAAGACTGAGGACAAGCAGCGAAAGCCATATATTACTGGGACAAAAGAGATTTACACTTTCAAACTAAACACAACTGCAGGCCAAGACCATTGGAAGAATACTGATTTGCGAGGCTTCTCTTCCTCCAATCGTTTTCATTAAATGGACATGAAAAGCTATTTATAAAGCTCGGGTTGTTTTTGTTGGAGCATTGAGATGAGGGAGAAAGGGAGCAAATTCCATTATCAGCAGCAGCGTGAAAGTTTGGGGAGGGGAGCTTTTAGTGAATTCTCTCTCCCCCTTTTAAAAATCAATTGCTTGTTTCTTTTGCTGATATGTGGGAGTGCTGTCGTGGTTTTACCCATCCCCCACCGCCCATGCCCAGTCTCTCTTGTTTTTATAGGGGCTCTTCTGTCTCCTTCCTTCTGAGTGCTGGCCAGTTGCAAAGTTTCTGAGCCATAGTTTGAATCACCACTGGAATTCCAGGATGCAAACCTTGTGGAAGGTGTTTCAGCTGTTTCCCCTTCAGACTGGGACCCAAAGCTTCCTCTTCAACTGCTTCTTACTTTCCAAGCTCTACGTTCTTTAAACTAAGATTGGCCAGGGAGGAGGGAGGGGCGGGTACGGGGGGTGGGGGCTTTGGGAAATCAGGTTGGAAATAGAAGGTTGAGGTTGAGGGAGGATCTAGCCCCCTCCCACTGAGCGACCCCAAGCACCCCACACAAGAGGGCACCCCATGTGGTCTTGTGAAAAGCCCGAAGCCCTGAATGAGTCTTAAAGAGAAATTAGCCCCGGCTGGTAGGTGTCTCTCTGCGGCGTGGAGGGCCGAGGGCCGGTCTGTGTGTGGCTGCCCGGAGGAGCTGACCAATTGGTCATGGTGCTGAAACCTTTGTGGGGAATCGTGGCCAAGTGCACTGACTCTGTGGGAAAACTGTGGCGTGAAGCGATGCCAACAGCTCCTCGCCGGGAAGGGAACCGCCTCAAATTGGGACCATGACAATTCCTGCTAATTTGTAGAGCAGGGAATTGGTGCAAAGTGTCAAGCAGTCACTGCTTGTGCTAAATAGGGCATCAAATTGGCGCGACGGATTCGTGAATGTTGTAGCCTCGCAACCTCTGAACCAGAGCGTAACCCCGCGGGGTGGACGGAGAAATATGGCTTCGGCGCAGGGAGCGTTGGGTTGGGGTTGGGGCTGGGGCGCCGCCCAGCCTCGCACAAGGAAGGGAGACGAGACCTACCTGGGAAATAAGAAGATCTGATGAAAGGCTGGAAGGAACCTTCAAAGTAGGGAAAGGCGAAGGTCTTGGGAGGGACGCTGTGGAGCAAGGTGGGGGATGTTTCTGGGAGAGACAGAGGGAGGGAGGGGGATAGACAGGGAATTTGATTACGTACTTGATTATTGTACAACAGATTGAACACATGACATGATTAACCCTTTGGCTGGTCTCAAAGTCATCATCTTCAGTGTACTGATAGTTAAATACATCTTTTCCTAGCATTGGCTCATCTGTTGAAATCTTCCCCCCTTGTTCGCAGCGCCTTCTCTCATCCTCCTCCCCAGCCTTATCCCAGGCAATAACGAGATAGGTAGGACTGGGCCAGGGAAGAAAAGAGTTGCACGTCCACAATTCTAGTTAATTCAGTAAATATATCGTCTTGGGTTTTTACAAAAACTGGCTTCTGGAAGCCCGGGGACAGAAACGCAGCAGTCCGGGGGCGTGCGCTAGTCGTTGCCGCGCTGGGGGAAATGTGCTGCTCTCTCCGACTCCGCCTGTTCAAGTTCATTCTGAGAGTGAAGCGAGCCTGGAGGCTTATCTTCCCCATAATCGGTTGGACCTTAGTCTCACATTGCCCCACTTGGGGCCTCGGAATTCGTGCGCGCGCTGATGCGTGCGTGCTTGCCTGCTCTGTACAGGAAACTGAGGCCAGAAGGACCCAGCACACGCCCCACACTTGGACAGGACCTCAACGTCCTGCCCTCACTTACCCGTTCTGGGCGCCGAGGAGAGGATGGCGTTCACCCCAAACTTCAGAAACGTGGGCTCACTGGCTGGGGAGACCGCAGTCAGCGGGGAACCGCCCCGCCGGCTGCCTCGGCCAGGGGAGCCCAGGTCCGAGGCCCCCGTGTCAGTGAGGGTCGCGGGAGCCCCTTGCCTGGACGGCGACATGCTGACCGTGGGCACGCCGCGGGGCAGGTAGGCGGGGGGTCGGCTGATGCGGATCAGATCCTCCACTAGGAAGCTGGAGTGGCCGGAAAATGCCGACTGCAAGGACTGGGGCAGCGTCAAGGTGGGTGTAGGGCGCAGGAGGCTGGGGTACCCGCCGGGGGGTGCGAGGAGGCCGGGGAACATCATGGTAGGCACGGAGCAGGTGGAATAAGCCTTCTTCCAGCGGCCCGAGGGTAAACGCCTCGCTTCCCGCCCCTCCTGCCCCCTCAGTGCCCTCTCTTTGGGGCTTGGCAAACGTCTCCAAGTACGACCCCACTTGGGCGTCTGCGAGTCCTCCGTGGTCTTCCCTTCGAGGCGATGGTTTTATAGCGGCCCGCCCGCTAAAGCGCTTTGAAAAGTGACAGCTCTGACAATGAAGTTCAACAAAGTTCTCCACTCGAGCTTCGTTCGCCGGGGGCGCTGGGCGCTCTGATTGGAGCAGGGGTGCAATTTATGATTGGATTAGTCTTCATAAGCATGGCCCGCACAATGGGCTGGCAACAAAGGCCGGCTCGCATCAATTCTGTATATCGACCGCCTCTTTGCAATACAGTGCGCCCCTAAAGCTCTCGCCGGGGGTTTTTGTTCTGAAGCAACACCCAGGCTAATTAAACGCCTATTTAGAAGTTTCAGATGACATCTTGCCTCATAGAAAAGGAATTATTTAAAGAACGCACTAAATTTATTTGCAGCTCCCCTGCTGAGCCTGGAAAATAAATCAATAAATATTCATAGAAATTTATCTCCAGGCTATCAGTAAAATAACCCTCCCCCCCTTTTGGGGAGGACAATGGAAAATTTCAAGTCAGTGAACATGAAAATAAACTCCCTCTTCGGTCTCTAGCCCTATCCTTTACTCCAGCTGAGACAGAAAGCAGATGTGAGGAGTGAGTTAAATCCATGCGAATAGGGGAGGAGCTCCATTCTAACAACTCAGGGAGATTTGGAAATGGATGCTTTAGGGCTATTGGATGTGTGTCTGTAAGGTTAGGGGGAAGTTTGGACTTGAGTTATTTTATTTCGAGAAACTTGTTGAATTTGAGAGCGTTGGTTGAAACCTGAAGAGTAAAAACGAGTCTCCTGCAAACTCCCAGCAAGTTGCAAAAGGTTTCCAGCGACGGTTCTCTAGGAGTCTCTGCAAGGAGCGCTCCGTAGCTCGCCCGGGTGAGGAGCAGAGGGGAGGATAACGCTGCGGCTAGGCGAGAGGATACCACTCGCAGTGGCCTTACCCCTGCCGGAGGCTGCCACAGGGAAGGCGACCCCAACGCTGAGTGCCACGCTGGCCCTTTTCCAACTTCAAGGAGCCCTCGGCAGTTTGCGTTCTAATCCACAACATTTTAAACCATGGCAGCGAAGTTCGGTAGTCGTCCAGAAAAGGTCCTGCCCATTGCGGAGCGCCTAGCGTGGCCAAGGTTTTGCACTCCTTAATTAACTGCAACGTACAAACGCGTGAAAGCAGACCAAAGAACGCAGTTCCCAAGAATGTTAGTCCACACGGGGAAAGCCTCTTCTTAATTTGGGGCCTCAAAGAAATCTTCCTAGGGACAGTCCTTTCGTTTTCCTCTGGGCTGGGGCTGGGGTAGCGCTGAGTCTCGAATCCCCGTTTCACCACTCGGCGACATAACAGATGTGTTAAACGTCCCATTCATTTCTGTAGTGTGGCTGAACCTCGCCAAAGAGAAGTGTGCAGCCCCGCCAGGCCGCCCTGATCCTATTAACCATGAACTAACTGTCACCTTCAGCTGGTTTTCCTTTTTGCTTTTTAACACAAAGCTTTCTCAAAAATCTTATTAACCAGCTTTACTTCTCTCGATGGTTTTGTTCAGGGCGTTTTGTGTTGATGATCTCCATGTCGCTGCTTTAACCATTCAGTAAAAGCGCATCTGCGATTTATATCACATTAAACCAGAAACGAAGCCCGCTAAAGCTCTCCCTGGATTCAAATTAAAAAGTTATTTAGGCCGGGGCTCTGGAGGCCGGAATTAATGCTTGAAGATGACGCAAGGGCGGAGTTTCTGAGCCCAAGGCTGCTTATGGAGGAGTACAGGGCTGCAGGCAGGAGAAACCCGAGCTGGAAAGAAACAACTTTTAAATAAGTCTATTTAAATATGCATTGCCCGAGTTAACTGGAGGCTCTTGCACAAGGAAAAGGGATATCTGTCGAAGAACTTAAAAAGTTCCTCCTGTTGACGTTTTGCAATAAAACAGGGGAGAAAACTGAACTATTTGAACACCTGTGCTTTAACCTTGCCACAAGACAAGGTTTTCCAAGGCAGTATGCAGCCCCCCGCCCCCGCTCCCACCTCCCACCTCTCCCCCGCCCCCCGTTGCCTAACTATTTTCTGGACCCAGGAGGATCAGCGCTGCTTTTTGCATTCTCTCCTCCTCCCCGCCCCCCAACTCCCAATTCCTTTTCTGAAAGCTAGGAGAAGTTGTCTGGACCCGGAAGGAGACGCCGACCACTACAGGTATTCGTTTCCCTATCTAGGAAGCGCCTGCTCAGTCTTCAGAAGGACTTGGAATAGAGCCTATGTTTGCAGAAAACAACCTAGGTTTCGTTTTGGGGGACGGCAAGGATGCAAGGCCAGCCTGGAACCTTTCTGGCTCCCCACTTCCCTAGGCCTCCTGCCCTGCTGGGGTATTTCCCTGAGTGTCATTTTTATAGTTATTACCCTGCCCTGGTGCCGTAGTGGTTAGGAACTATCGCTGCTAACCAAAAGGTCGGCAGTTCCAATCCACCAGGCGCTCCTTCGAAACAGTATGGGGCACTTTTACTCTGTCCTGTAGGGTCGCTGTGAGTCGGAATCGACTCGATGGCAACGGGCTTGATTTTTTAAAATTTCATCCTGCTCATTGACTCGTTCCACGCTCCCTCCTCCCATCCCCACCTTGCCAACACACACCGGCCGTTCTACCAGACTATAGACTGTTGCTAACTTCTCCGCTTTTAAAAGAGGGGCCTGACATCTTTGGGAAGGTGGGTCAACCCCTTGCTGCGATCCACGTGGACCCCGCTTCCTGCGGTCGGTCTCCTCAGCCTCCTAAAGAATTCCTAAGGCGCCAAAAAGGGAGCGGGCGAAGGCTGGTCGCTCCTGAAAAGGCCAAATAAATCCTCAGGAAGCAAGAAATCGGACGAAAGGATCTTACTTTAAGTGCTCTCTTTGAACGCGTCTTTTCAAACTCGGCGATAGCCTAAGGGGCCTGCGCGGCTCGGCGGCGGCGGCTAAAACCTGTGACTAATGCCGTTTGACCTGAGCCCATGGGGTTTTGTGCATCCTGCCATTCATTGTAATGTCGTTATCTTCACGTTTATTTCGGAGGGGTTTCTCGCGTTCTTTATCCCGGGTTTGGGGTTTCTGTCTTATCTCTCTTTCAGGGGAAAAGAAGACCGGAGAGAAAAAGAAAGAGCATGGGAAGCTCAGGTTTGGAGTTAAGGGCCTCGCCTGAGCCACGGCTGGACTGGGGGCTCCAGGGCCGACGAGGCCAAAGCTGCCCAAGCCTCCCTGGGGCAGCAGGAAGGGCTTTTGGAGCACTCTTTCGGGGTCTTCTTTTCTTCCGGACCGGGAGAAAGTGGAAGCGCCCCAGCCCCACGCTCCACGCCTTCTCTACCATTCACTGGTCTCCATTTTAGGCCGAGCCTGGAGCTCCGGAAGGAGGTCTGCGGGCGCAGTAGTTCAAGCGATCGGCTGCTAACCCAAAGGTCGGCGGTTCGCAACCATCAGTGGCTCAGCGGGAGAAAGATGTGGCAATCTGCCTTCGTAGAGATTTACAGCCTTGGAAACCCTATGGGGTCGCTATGAGTCGGAACAGACTCCACGGCAGTGAGCGGGTTGAAGCACCCGGACACACTCAGGCCGGAGAGTGAGGCGAAGGGCGTTGCAAAGTAGAGTGTGGCGGTCGAAAGATGGCCAGCGTCCAGTTGGGGAAGGTTGGGCCCCCAACGCCGCTTTTTGCAGGCGTCTGACCCCCGGGCCTCAGAGCTCCCGGTTGTAGCCGTCTGCAGAGTGAGTGCACACTTTGCAAGTTTGGCGGGAAGCCGAGCGGCGGCGGGAAGCCGGGCGGCGGCTGGAAGTAGGGCCCGCCGCCTGGCTTCTCCAGTCCCCGGATGGGCGGGGAAAAGGAGAAGTTGCGGCGAGGCTCAGGCCGAAGGGGCCCCCCCTGCCGCTCTAGCCCCTGTCCGCAAGCCGCTCTATTAAGACACCTCTAAGGGGTTCACCTGCAGAATAGGCCACTAGGAGCAAAGGCCGCCCCAGCCCTTTCCAGCGTCTCCCCCCCGCCCACTCCCCATTCCTTTCACACTCACTCCCCTCTTTTTTTCCTTGAAAATCCTTCTATTGTGCCAATCAAGCAGATGGTTTGCAGGAAATATAGCTTGGCCTCGCTGACCGAAACTAATTTTAACTAGCTTTCCAAGCCTGAAACGTTTGTTTTGCTCTTACAAAATAGCCCCCAAAACAGCTGGCAAGGGTGAATTAAACCCATTAAAGACACATTTATAAGAAATTATATTCACATAGATCGCTTGAACCCCCTTGTGCCGCCTAAGAAGGGAGATGAGCGCATTTAAATGAAAATGTCCCCGAACGCTCCCCTCCTTAACGTAGCCTGAAAGTCTCAAAACATTTTACTAAATAGATTAACTTGACTATTGTCTTGCATCACATTTATCAGCTTCATTAAGTGAATAGCTGAACAAATATATTACGCATGCATGAAAAGCTCTTTTTCGAGGAGCGTCATTGTATCCTCAGCCCTGACAGGTGGTTAACTGTGTGTCGTGTTTTTTTGTGTTTTCTTCTTCTTCTTCTTTTTTTTTTTTTAACCCGAAGAAGGAGGATCTCGGGTAGAGCGGCGCGCAGTACCGGCTGAGCCAGAGTTTACTTTTACTCGCTTCTTCGGCGCTCCAGTCCCAGCGCCAGCGGCATTAACACCGTGAAGGGTGAGGGGAAGGAGATCTGTGCCGGTTCAAAACAATCCAAATTAAATTTGGGGAGCCGGGCCTTGAGTGCTTTTTTTCCTCCCCCCTCCTCCTTGTCTCTGAAGTTAATTTTATATTGCTTCTTTTCAAAGCAGATGTTTCCCTCCCTCTCTCCTAAAAAATAAACTGCTTTTATTTCTCCTTTTGTAACCGGCTCTCCGTAAACCAAGGAGTTAGATATCCTTTGAATTCACATTTGGCTCCATTTCACTTTACTGTATTGTTTGTCTTTAGGGAAAGTCCTTTTCTCCTGGGCCTTGGTGGCCTTGTGTGTAAAACAAGGAGTTGCTCTAAAGAGCTCTCTAAGGGCCCTTTCAGATCTGATCTTCTAAACTTTAAAAAAGGAGCCCCGCCCGGTAACGTTTGAGCATTTGGCTGCTCGGAAAGGTTGGCGGTTCAAACCCCTTCAGCTGCTCCGCGGGAGAAAGAGCAGCCGATCAGCTTACGTAAAAAGTGTTGCTGTTAAGTGCCGTCGAGTCAGTTCGGACTCCTAGCGACCCTATAGGACAGAGCAGAACTGCCCTATAGGGTTTCCAAGGAACGGCTGGTGGATTTGAACTGCTGACCTTTTGGCTAGCAGCTGAGCTCTTAACCACTAGGCCACCAGGGACCCCTTCTCCGTGAAGACTGGAGCCAAGGAAATCATGTGGGGCAGTTCTACACTGTCACACGGGCCTCTATGAGTCAGAATCGACTCAACGGCTGCTAACAACAACAGCAAAGTTTAAAAACCCACAGTTCTTGGTCGCCTCACCTAGGGCCTCTGCAGCTCCCAGTCTCTGGGCCCAGAGGGACGACCCAATGACAGCATATCTGGGTCCTACAGGCGCGCTTTCAGTGGAGGAAAGAAACGCCGAGTGCGCTGGCGGCTTCCGCGCAGATCCGAGGGCCCCGAGAGGCCTGAGCAGACGTGGCTTCTGCCCCTTGGGTCTCGCAATCCGGTGGGTGCAGGGAGCAGAGCCCTGAGGCCGCCAGTCCCCAGAACCCCGCCAGGCGCACATTTCGCCCCGCACCCCACCCCGCACGCGCCTTCTCTCCAGCTCCTAGACTGCCAGGAAGGTGTGGCCGTGCACTAGGTGAAAAACCGCAGGTGCTCCTCCCGGCTTCGCTCGCGTGCTTCTCGACTTCGCCTTTCAGACGCTTTAATTAAGTGCTTCGCCACCTCCTCATCCATGTGCCCCCCCCCCCCCATTCCCGGTGTTTTTCCCTTCCCTGCCCCCCAGGCTGGAGCTATTGATTTCCTGTCCTGGCTTCTTTCTGGTTAAAGATGCTTGGACGAACGTGAAGTTGGTTGACTGGCTCGCGGGGGGCGGGGGGGGGGGGAAGAGTTCTTCTCTGGGCCTGAAAGGGCCGCTTTTGTCGACTACAGGAGGGTAGGAAAAGGGCGAATATGTGAAGTCTATTCAGCCTTCTATTTCCAGTCCCCAGTGACTCAGAGATGGGGAGCAGATGCCTCTTGGAGAGGCTGGTTTTGTGTCCGTGTGGAGGCGGGCGCTGGGTGGTGGGTGGGAACATGGGGGGGACTAGTGAATTGGGGCAGATCCTGGAGAGATGAAAGCGCCCCTCCCCCTCCACACACACTGACAGAACCACCGACTCTGCGAGACTCGTTTGCCTTGTTTACATTGAACGGGTATTCACGGTTTGCACCTATCTTCCAAGCTATCTCCAGTGCTTGTTTTAATACTAAACTTCACTCTTGTGCAACATTCAGAGCCCGCAGAGGAAAAGGATGTTTGCCTATGGACTGAAACTCTCCAGATCAGAATCTTGCTTCACCTCGTCCTTTTTTCTCCCTCTTTTTTGTGTTAAAAAAGAAAAACCAGATAGTGTGTTTAAAACATAGGAGGAGGAGCTATTTGTAGCTTCAGAGCCAATAGGTTGGAGAAGAAGCCTGAGGGTGGGATGGGGAGCTACCGGACATCCTTCTCTCTGTTGTTGTTATTGTTAGATGCCATCGAGTCTGTTCCGACTCCTAGGGGCTTTATGTTCATCAGAACAAAACACTGCCCTGTCCTGCGCCACGCTCACATTCATTGTTTTGCTCGAGCCCATTGTTGCAGACACTGTGTCAATCCGTCTCTTTGAGGGTCTTCCTATTTTTTGCTGACCACTACTTTACCAAGCATGATGTCCTTCTCCTGGGACTGATCCCTTCTGATAACGTGTCCAAAGTATGTGAGATGTAGTCTTGCCATCCTTGCTTCTAAGTAGCATTCTGGTTGTACTTGTTCCGTATTTTGGCAGTCCATGGTATATTCAGTATTCTTTGCCAACACAACAATTCAAAGGCATCAGTTCTTCTTTGGTCTTCTTTATTCATTGTCCAGCTTTCACATGTATATGTTGTGATTGAAAACACCATGGCTTGGGTCAGGCATGCCTTAGTCTTCAGGGTGACTTTCTTTGCTTTTCAACACTTTGAAGAAGTCTTTTGTAGCAGATTTGCCCAGTGCAAGGCGACTTTTGATTTCTTCACTGCTGCTTCCATGGGTGTTGATTGTGGATCCAAGTAAAATGAAATCCTTGACAACTTCGATTTTTCTCCATTTATCATGATGTTGCTTATTGGTCCAGTTGTGAGGATTTTTGTTTTCTTTATTTTGAGGTGTAATCCATACTGAAGGCTGTGGTCTTTGATCTTCATCAGTAAGTGCTTCAAGTCCTCCTCATTATCAGCAGGCAAGGCTGTGTCATCTGTATAACGCAGGTTGTTAATGAGTCTTCCTCCAATCCTGATGTCCCATTCTTCTTCATATGGTCCAGCTTCTCAGAGCATTTGCTCAGCATACGGATTGAATAGGTATGGTGAAAGGATACAACCCTGATGCACACCTTTCCTGACTTTAAACCACGTAGTACCCCCTTCTTCTGTTTGAATGACTGCCTCTTCGTCTATGTACAGGTTTCTCCTGAGCACAATTAAGTCTTCTGGAATTCCCATTTTTCATAATGTTATCCATAATTTCTTATGATCCACACAGTCAAAATGCCTTTGCATAGTCAATAAAACACAGGTAAACATCTTTCCGGTATTCTCTGCTTTCAGCCAGGACCCATCTGATATCAACAATGATATCCCTGGTTCCACGTCCTCTTCTGAATCAGGCCTGAAATTTCTGGCAGTTCCCTGTCAACATACTGCTGCAGCTGCTTTTGAATGATATTCAGAAAAATTTTACTTGCGTGTGATATTAATGATATTGTTCGATAATTTCCACATTCGGTTGGATTACCTTTCTTGGGAATAGGCATAAATATATATCTCTTCCAGTCAGTTGAAGAGGTAGCTGTCTTCCAAATTTCTTGGCATAGACAAGTGAGTACTTCCAGCGCTGCATCTGTTTGTTGAAATATCTCAGCTGGTATTTCGTCAGTATCTGGAGCCTTCTTTTTCACCAATGCCTTCAGTGCAGCTTGGACTTCTTCCTTCAGTATCATTGGTACATGCTCATATCGTACTTCCTGAAATGGTTGAACGTCAACCACTTCTGTTTTGTATAGTGACTCTGTGTATTCCTTCCATCTTCTTTTGATGCTTCCCTTCCTGAGTCGTTTAATATTTTCCCCATAAAATCCTTCAATATTGCAGCTCGAGGCTTGAATTTTTTCTTCAGTTGTTTCAGCTTGAGGAATGCCAAACATGTTCTTCCCTTTTGGTTTGCCACCTCCAGGTCTTTGCACATGTCATTGTCGAGCGGCCCTTTGAAGTTTTCTGTTCACCTGTTTTATGTCATCATTTCTTCCTTTCACTTTAGCCACTTGATATTCAAGAACAAGTTTCAGAGTCTCTTCTGACATCTATTTTGGTCTTTTCTTTCTTTCCTGTCTTTTTAATGACCTCTTGCTTTCTTCATGTATGATGTCCTTGATGTCATTCCATAACTCTTCTGGTCTTCAGTCATTAGTGTTTAATGCATCAAATCTATTCTTGAGATGGTCTCTAAATTCAGGTGGGATATACTCAAGGTCGAACTGTGGCTCTCATGGACTTGTTCTAATTTTCTTCAGTTTTAGCTTGTACTTGCATATAAGCAATTGATGGTCTGTTCCACAGTCAGCCCCTGGCCTTGTTCTGACTGATGATATTGAGTTTTTCCATCATCTCTCCACAGATGTAGTCAATTTGATTCCTGTGTATTTCTTCTGGTGAAGTCCATGTGTGCAGTCGCCATTTATGTTGGTGAAGAAAGGTATTTGCAACAAAGAAGTCGTTGGTCTTGCAAAATTCAATCATGTGATCTCCAGCATCATTTCTATCACCAAGGCCATATCTTCCAACTACTGATCCTTTATCTTTGTTTCCAACTTTCACGTTCCAATCTCCAGTAATTATCAATGCATCCTGATTGCATGTTCCATCAATTTCAGACTGCAAAAGCTGGTAAAAATCTTCAATTTCTTCATCTTCAGCCTTAGTGGTTGATGCATTAATTTGAATAATAGTCGTATTAATTGGTCTTCCTCGTAGACATATAGATATTATGCTACCACTGACAGGGTTGTGCTCCAGGATAGTTCTTGAAATGTTCTTTTGACGATGAATGCAGCGCCATTCCTCTTCAGGTTGTCATTCCCGGCATAGTAGACCATATGATTGTCTGATTCAAAAATGGCTCGCTAATGCCTAGGATATCAATGTTTATGAATTACATTTCATTCTTGATGACTTCCAATTTTCCTAGATTCATACTTTGTACATTTCACCTTCTGATTATTAATGGATATTTGCAGCTGTGTTTTCTCATTTTGAGTGTGCTACATTAGCAAACGTAGGTCCCAAAAGCTTGACTCCATCCACGTCGTTAAGGTTGACTCTACTTTGAGGAGGAAGCTCCTCCCCAGTCGTCTTTTGAGTGCCTTCCAACCTGAGGGGCTCGTCTTCTGGCACTATATCAGACAATGTTCCGCTGCTACTCATAAGGTTTTCACTGGCTAAATCTTTTCAGAAGTAGACTGCTGGGTCCTTCTTCCTAGTCTGTCTTAGTCTGGAAGCTCAGCTGAAACCTGTCCGCCATGAGTGACCCTGCTGGTATCGGAATACCAGTGTCATAGCTTCCAGCATCACAGCAACACACAAGCCCCCACAGTAGGACAGACTGACAGACACGTGGGGGTCCTTCTCTCTAAACATCGAACATTCTTGGGCTCATTTTGTCTCTGTTTGAAATATGGAGATTTGCCCTTTTAGGGTAAAGAGATTCTTCCCCCCAATCCAGACACTAACGAGAGGACTAAAGGTAGGGCTACTTGTTCTTCCTAATGTGATGAAAATTACTTTTAAAATATATTTTTCTTCTAACAGGTAGGGAGTCTTGATTTGGCCAAAGAAGTGACCTGTCAGAGAGAGGCTATTACGACCCAGGAGCCAATGCCTGAGAGGGAAGTATTCTGAAGTGTGTGGGCTTTTAGGTTGCTGGAGGGTTGTTTGCAGGCCCTGAGCTGGTGGTCCAGGAGGTTAATGGAGGAAAGAGAGAAAAGGAGAAATCCTCCCACCCACAGACTTTCAGCTGCTCTACAGTTCACTTAGTCAGTGTAGGGAAGGGAAAGAGGTAGGCATAAGAGGAATGTCACATTCCTCTTATTTGGGGAAGGGATGGGGAAATAGTCTTACCTTCCAAAAACGAAACCCAGCCCGCTGCGGTAGAGTTGACTCTGACTCATGGCAACCCCAAGTGTTACAGAATAGAACCGCTGCATAGGATTTTCTTGGCTGTAATATTTACAGAAACAGATCTCCAGGCCTTTCTTCTGTGGCACTGCCGGGTGGGTTTGAACTGTCAGCAGTCAAGCACAAACTGCTTGCCGTACTAAGAGAGTATTACATATACTGCATCAAGACCTCAAGATCAAATGCGAGCTGCTGACCACAATTACTTGCTCTCTGCAGGAGGAAAAACAAAACATTCCCCTGTCTCTCAACTTACCTTCCATTCTCTTCACATGTGTGCTGAGTTAAATCCCCTCCTGCCTTCTTGGGGACCGGTTATTTATTCTCTGCTTGTCCCTTTAGTGAGTCCCTGGGTGGTGCAAACATGCTCAACTGCCAACTGAAAGGCTGGAGTTTGGAGTCCACCCAGAGGTGCCTCAGAAGAAGGGCCTGGTGATCTACTTCCACAAATTGGCCATTTAAAACCCTATGGAGCACAGTTCTACTCTGACATACATGGGTTGCCATGAGTTGGAGATGACTTGAAGGCAATGAATTTTTGCCCCTGCAAATCTACTTCCTACCTCTTCTCCATTCTGCTTTTGTCCTGGGAGACCGATTTCTTTGGAATCCATTAACCCTAGGATCCTTTGTTGTCTGGATTCTAGTTGGATTCACTCACCAACTGGAGCGCAGGAAAAAAGTTCCCTTCTTGTTTCGTTGCATTTAAGGGGTGCCTGCAACTGCAGCAACCAAGATCTCTGGACTCTGGCAATATCACCATGTCAATCTCCTGTCCTTTCAGGCCTAGGGATGTAATGGGACATAATGGCTTCCCACTGTTGCTAGTCTTTGGATGCCTCAATATCCCTTGTTTATTCCATTAACCCTTCTGTGGGTTCTGTAAGTAGTCTCTTCATCTGAAACATCTGCTGCTAGCAGTCTGCCTGCTACTGGGAACTGATTATCCATTATTCTGTCTTCTATAAATTAGTTCCTTCACCACAAGTTCTTTCAAATTGTGATTATTTTCAGAAGCCTTATATCCCTCTATAACCGCCTCTTCTCACAGATGTCCCCTAACTCTTATGAGGCCTTATACTACAAATGGAGGCCTGTAGCCTACTCTACTTCATCCCACATCCTGAAGGGCCATTCGTGCGCACAAAACTGTGGACACCTGTCTGCATGTCCAAAATCTACCACACCCCTCATAAACAGCCTTCCCTGAGCCACACCTCAGGTTTGAGGATGGGCATGCCAGTGGCATGGTCTACTCTTGGGAGGAGAGACCTGGGGAAGAGGCTCATGCAGGCTTTGAAAACAGGCTTGGTGCCATTTGGGCAAAAAAAAAAAAAAAAAAAAAAAAAAGCCAGGGTCTAAAAGGGGGTGTATAGGCTCTAGGTGAGCACATCCCCTTGATCTGTAGAATCTTGCCTTGTGGGGAGGGTGGAGCTGGAGGAGAGAAGCCTGGGGACCTCTAAATTTCAAGTGCCAGCAAGATCCTGGTTTGTCCAGGACTAAGAGTGCTTCTTCTTTCACAACCAAACTTATTGAAAGTGACATCTACACTTACTTTCTCCAATTCTTGCTGTCTCCGTGACCTTTCTCAACCTGCTGCCATCCCATGCCGCTGAAATGGCTTTTGTCAGTGTCTGGTATTTTTATTTGCTGAATCTGGCAGCTGTACCTATTGGAATCATTTAAGTGTTTGTTTCCTGCAGTAAACCTTGAGCTTCTTGAAGGTAGGCATCATGTCCCTGATGCCGTCCCTGTTGGCATAGTCAATGGACTTTTCTTGTCTTATTTGGCCTGCCTGCAGCATTGAGCTCTGTGGACTTCTCCCTCCTTTTGGCTTCATGGTTTTCTTTTCCCCGCTCAGACGGCTCCTTCTTGCTCTCTTCACGACTCTCCTTTTTCTGTTTATCTCTTGAACTGTAATGCTATTCAGGATTCTGACTTTGGCTTTTCTCCCAGATAGTTATTGAAATTCTACTTACTATTTATTTTATCCCTGTTGAGTTACTTGTACTTGCCCAAGTATGCCCGGCTCTTTCAAACTCCAGTGTCTTTGTGTACCCTGATGGTTCTGCCTCCAGCAGCCTTCTGTACTCTCTACACCTGGCTAACTTCTTTTGTATGTGTGTGTGTTTTCTCTGCTTTATTTTTTGTTGTACTTTAGATGAGGGTTTACAGAGCAAATAAGTTTCTCATTAAACAATTAATATACATATGTTTTGTGACATTGGTTGCCAACTCCATGACATATCAACACTCTCCCTTTCTTAACCTTGGGTTACTAGCTTTCCTGTCTCCTCCTGCCTTCTCATCCTTGCCCTTGGGCTGGTGTGCCCATTTAGTCTCATTCTGTTTTACAGGCCTATCAAATCTTTGGCTGAAGGGTGAACCTCAGGAGTAACTTCATCACTGAGCTAAAGGGTGTCTGGGGGCCATGCTCTTGGGGTTTCTCCCATCTCTGTCTGCCCAGTAAGTCTGGTCTTTTTTTTGTGAGTTAGAATTTTGTTTTACATTTTTCTCCAGCTCTGTCAGGCACCCTCTATTGTGATCCCTGTCAGAGCAGTTGGTGGTGGTAGCCGGACACCATCAGGTTGTGCTGGACTCAGTCTCATGGAGTCTGTGGTGGTTGAGGTCCATTAGTCCTTTGGACTAATCTTTCCCTTGTGTCTTTGGTTTTCTTCTTTCTCCCTTGCTCCAGATGGGGTAAGACCAGTGTAGTATCTTAGATGGCCACTCACAAGCTTTTCAGTCCCCAGATGCTACTCACCAATGTAGAATGTAGAACATTTTATTTATAAACTATGTTATGCCAGTTGAGCTAGATGTTCCCTGAGACCATGGTCCCCAGAGCCCTCAGCCCGATAATTTGGTCCCTCAGGGAATTTGGATGTGCCTATGGAGCTTCCATGACCTTGCCTTAGACACGTTGTACTGGCTTCCCCAGTATTGTGTTCCACTTGGCTAACTTAGAAAGACTCAACTTAAGCCTCCACTCCTCTGGGATCCTTCTCTGGTATGTACTGTGAGTTGTACATCCCTTGGGTGTTCTTCTTGTAGTACCTGCCCTCACCTTTATCATTGTACTTATTACCCTATACTTACAGTTGCCAGAAGAAATATGGAGTACACCCACTCCTCACTTATGGACCAGGTTGTTATGCAAAAATCAGCATTATGTGAAAATGGAGGATGACCACCTCAGATCACAAAACAAAGGATGACTAAATCATTACATAACTGCCAAAGTACATCATTACATATATTACATAACTGTCAAACTACTGAGAGAATCATGGCCCAGTCAAGTTGACACATAAACTTAACCATCACAGACAGCATTACTCTTGCCTCGCACCTCAGCCTTTGTTACTGCCAGACTTACGTCCTTACTGTTCAAAATAATCAGATAGTGGATTTTTTACTATCATCATAAATGCAAAATGTCAGATAATGAGATAGTGGATAAGTGAGGAGTAGGTGTACTTGGTTAAGTTTAAATTTTAGATAGACAACAATTTTTATAGTGTAAGTATGTTCCAGATAAGAAGTCCTGGTGGCACAGTGGTTAAAGCACTCAGCTTCTAACCAAAAGGTTAAATCTCTGTAACAAACAAACCCACCAGCTGCTCCATAGGAAAACGACGTGACAGTCCGCTCCCGTAAAGGTTTACAGCTTTGGACATCCTATGGGGCAGTTCTACTCTGTCCTGTAGGGTCGCTATGAGTCAGAATTGACTCGACAGCAGTGGGTGGGATGTCTCAAATATTGCATGGGAAATACTTACACTAAAAAATTATTGGGACATACTTATACTAAAAAATTATTGCTTATCTGAAATTTACTTTTAACTGGGAATCCTGTATTTTTATTTGCTAAATCTGGCAACTCTACCTATTGGAATAATTTAACTGTTTGCTTCCCACAGTAGATTATGAACTTTTTGAGAGCGGGCATCATTTCCTTTGACTCTGGGTCCTAATGCCTGGCAGATTCATTCACTCAGAGAATGTGTGCAGAGTGATAAATTCAAGTTCTGTTTTTCTGGGCACGTTCTCCTGCCGCATCTATAAGGAATTTTCCAGCTTTGAAGTTCAGCATATTTCATTCACTGATCTCTCTTCTAACCTCTTCTAAAGTCTTGTCATCAGCCGCCTTCATTTTATACTACTTTGTTCTGTAGATGGTAACTAGATGGTAAAGCTGCCAGAGTTTATGGCAAGACATTATTTAATCTTCATTTGGAGAGCCTGGTTAAAGTGATCAGCAGCTAATCAAAAGGTTGGAGGCTCAGTCTACTCAGAGGCTCCCCAGAAGAAAGGCCTGGTGATCTATTTCCAAAAAACGGGCCATTGAAAACACTATGGGGCACAGTCCTACTCTAATAATCATGTAGTTGCTATGAGTTGGAATCAACTGGGCAGCAACTGGTTTTTTAATCTTAATTTGTATCCCCTAGGGCAATGTATCCCCTTTAATTGTATCCCCTAGGTCAGTCCTCTGTTCTGATTTGAATGACTAGGCAATGACTCCTGTTGGGATCTTTGGACTTTATGGATATTACTAGTGAATATGCTTAGTCGCCCATGTTCAACAGTGAGTTCAATTCTTTAGAATGTGCAGGCTTTGAACACCCCAGATTTGCTGAGTCAGTCCTTTACTGCACAATCCTCAAAGCCACTGCACAATCCTCAAAGCCACCTTATGAAGTAAATAGTATTACTATTCCCACTTATCTACAGAAGAGGACACCGAAACTTAGAGAAATTAAATGATGTAACGGTAGTGGCTTTATAATGCATCAACTTGACTAGGCTGAACTACATTTTCCAGAATTCCCTTTACTACATGATTCCCACTATGGTGGGCCAGACATGAGATTCTGGAGAGATTTGGAGGACCCAAGGAAAGCAGTAGCCATTTTGCAGCTGATCAGCTGACTTACCTCGTTGGCGTTAGGCAGCAGCTGGGCCTGCAACTGCTGCACCTTTCCCTAGATTCTCCTTCAGAGTCTCCAACTCCTGGGCCAGGTGTCTGCACTTAGCTCCATGAGGAAAGCCTCAGTTTTAGCAGGATACCCATACCACTAAGTTCTGAGGCAAGAGCCGACGTGGGTTTTAGTGCATCCTTATGTGGGTTCCAGCTTGCTCTTGATGCCCCTCACTTTACATCCATCTCCCTTTCCTGACCGTCTGCCCTGTGGTCTTCAACCTCCAGCATCAGCCATGAAAATAACAGCCTTACAGAGACTGCTTTCAGAGATGGCTCGCACAACTGGGTAAGTTTAAAATCTCTGTAACAAATGTCTGTGTGTGTGAGTGTATAAAATATAGCTCCTAGTGGTTCTGCTTCTCGAATTGAACCCTGACGGATACAAGGTCTAAGGATACACAACTAGTAAATTAGGCTTGGAACTCAAGCAGTCGGACTCCAGGATCTATGCTCGTAACCATTATTCTCTACTGACTCAGAGGCATCCTCTGAAGAAAGTCTTGGGATTTTGAAGGGTGATGAGACTAGTCTGTAAAAAAATAATAATAATACAATAAATCCAAGTGTGGAGCTCCTCTTCTTCCACCTTGAAGTATTGCACGGTTTTTAAAGAGGTCTTCATACTCATAGGTCAAACTGACACCCAGAGGTCGTTTAGTAACTGATAAGTTTTAGTTTATAAAAGTCTAGAGTTCTTCCTCTACTACTACTGCTAATGGTAACCAAACCAAATCCATCGCTGTCACGCCGATTCCGACTCATAGCAACCCTATAGGACAGAATAGAACTGCCCCATAGGCTTTCTGAGGCAGTAATCTTTACGGGAGCCGACTGTCACACCTTTTTCCTGAGGAGCAGCTGGTGGGTTTGAACCACCAACACTTCACCTTAGCACTTAAAAAACTCCAGGTACTGTTCTAAGTACTTTACGTGTATCAACTCATTTAATCTTCACAGCAATCCTAATAAGTAGAAGCAGCATTTCCAGTACCTACATTATATACCAAAGTAGGCATCAGATTCTTAAAAAGTGAAATATGTGAGGCCAAGGGACCCAGAGTTGAGGAAATTTTGGTTTCCTGTTCTGACAAAAAACCAAAATCAAACCCGTTGCCATAGAGTCGGTTCCGACCCATAGCTCTGACAAAGGGACGTAGACATGTGTCATGGTTTGAATTATGTCCCCCCCCCCCCCAGAATGTGTGTATCAATTTGGCTCGGCCATGATTCCCAGAATTGTGTGGTTGGCCTCCATTTTGTGATTGTAATTTTATGTTAAAGAGGATTAGGGTGGGATTGTAACACCACCCTTACCCAGGTCACATCCCTGATCCAATGTAAAAGGAGTTTCCCTATGGTGTGGCCTGTGCCACCTTTTACCTTACAAGAGATGAAAGGGAAGCAAGCAGAGAATGGGGGACCTCATACCGCCAAGAAAGCAGTGCCAGGAGCAGAGCCTGTCCTTTGGACCTGGAGTCCCCATGTGGAGAAGCTCCTAGTCTGGGGCAACATTGATGAGAAGGCCAATAGAGAGATAAAGCCTTCCCCTGGAGTTGACACCCTGAATTTGTACTTTTAGCCTACTTTACTGTGAAGAACTAAATTTCTGTTTGTTAAAGCCATCCAGCCGTGGTATTTCTGTTAGAGCAGCACTAGATAATGAAGACAACATGTATGAATCACAATTCTACATTAGCTCTATTTTGGGGCACATATAGTGTACCTAGGACATATCTATCAGCTAGAATGCTTTTGGCTGCAAGTAGCAAAAAACCTATCCAAAAATAGCGTAAACCAGAAAAAGAAAGCTATTATTTCACAAAACAAGGATTCCACAAGCAGGACAAGTCTAGAGTTCATTAATTCATTGGCTCATTGATATTATCAAAGACCTAGGTTCTTTATATCTCTCTTCTCTGCCATTCTTAACTATATTGACTTATCCTTTTTGTCTGGCTCCCTCATGATCTCTGACAGCTGCCCCAGCTCCACGCATCACATACAGGTGACAACAGCCAGCAGCAGAAGAGTTTGTTTGTTCTCTTATCTTTCCTTTTATCAGCAGGAAAAATAATTTCTAGAAGCCTACACAGAGATGTCTACTTCTGTCTCTTTGGCCAGAATAGTGCTAATTGTGTGTGTTAAACCAGTCACTGGCAAGGAAAATAGAGCCGCCATTTTTTATTAAATGGATCAAGGTTTGCCCTACTGGGGCTAGGACGAGCCCAGCTTCCTGGGAACACACATGAGTATTACATTTCTGAATAAAGAAGATACCTTTTTGTAAGGGAAAAGAGGCTTTGGGTAGGCAACAAGCAGACTGTCCCAACATGTGGAAGCATAATGTGTAAAGTGTGCCTTATCCAAAGCCAGACCTATTATGGGTGAGACTCAGTAGCTTCCCCTTACCATTGTTTTTTTCCCCTCTTTCTTTTTTGTTTGATGACTCTACTATAAATGATGCTGATGCTCACCAATATCCATTCTTGTCCTCTTTATGAACACAGACAATATTTCCTAGCTTCCCTTGCAGTTAGATGGAGCCATGTGACTCTTGCATGACCAATAAAATATGGGTGGAAGGAACGTACACCACTTCCAGGCTTGGCATGTAAAATCTCCCATGTGCAATCTTTTTTTTCCCTTTTTTCCTTCCATTGGGATGTGGAGGCCACACGTTGGGGTGGTAGAGGCACTAGATGAATGAACCTGGATCCCTGAGTCACTGCTTGGAGGCAAGTCGCTGAGGAGAGTTAACCATCATACACTGGACTGTGACATGAGCAAGAATAAGCTTTTATTATAAACTTTTAGGGTTATCAGAGGGGTTAACCTACCCTAACTAATATATCAACCAAAATAATCTTCCTTGTGTCTTGAACATGTGGGATGCCAGTTTGGTGTGCAGGTCTCATGTTGCTGAGATGGTTATCTAAGCATGCCTCCAGTTTTTGGATCTTCTCCATAAAACCCTTTTCATGTCAGCCTTACTAATGCACTTCCAGAGACAGGGAATGCACTATTTCTAGCAGGAGGTAACCTCTAACAAGAATTAACATATGGACTAAGGATAGCATATAGGTTTCAGTTCATATGTGGAAGTTCACTGATTGGTAGTGGCCATCTGGTGTACTATGTAGAGAAGGCTTCCAAGGCCAACTCTGTATGGTGTGGGAAATATTTCTGCTATTAATTAATAATGTCTGTAAGTATTATCTTAGATGAAGGGAAGGACAGCACACACTGCAGGGGAAGTCAGCACAACTGGACTAAACCAAAGCTAAGAAATTTCCTGAATACAATCAAACAATTTGAGGGACAGAGTAGCAGGGGTAGGGATCTGGGGACCATGCTTTCAGGGGACATCTAGGTCAACTGGCATAACAAAGCTTATTAAGAAAATGTTCTGCATCCTACTTTGATGAGTGGCATCTGGGGTCTTAAAAGCTTGCAAGCGGCCAATTGGTCCCAACCACCTGGAGTAAAAGAGAATGAACAACACCAAAGACACAAGGGAAGTATTAGCCCAGGAGACAGAAAGGGCCACATAAACAGAGACTTCATCAGCCTGAGACCAGAAGAACTAGATGGTGCCCAGCTACCACCAATGACCACCCTGACAGGGAAGACAACAGAGAGTTCCTGATGGAGCAGGAGAAACGCAGGGTGCAGAACTCAAATTCTAGTAAGAAGACCAGACTTAATGGTCTGACTGAGACTGGAAGGACCCTGGAAAGCATGGCCCCTGGATTCTCTATAAGCCCAGAACTAAAACAATTTCTGAGGCCAATTCTTCAGACAGGGATTGGACTGGACCGTGGGACATAAAGTGATACTCGTGAGGAGCGTGCCTCTTAGCTCAAGTAGATACAAAAGACTAAACAGGTAGCTTCTGTCCAGAAGTGAGATGGGAAGGCAGAGAGGGTTAGGAGCTGGTTGAATGGACATGGGGAATCAGGGGTGGAAAGGAGGAGTGTGCTGTCACAGTACGGGGAGAGCAATTAGGGTCACATAACAATGTATGTATAAATTTTTGTATGGGAAACTAACTTGAAATGTAAACTTCATTTAAACTACAATAATAAACAAACAAAAAAAGTTAATAGTGTCTTCCAAGGCTCTGGAGGCAAAAATGGTAGATTCGTATCCTAATTTGGCATCTCTGGTGTGAGAATCATGAGCCCTGGGGAGAAATTTTGCTGGAAGTAGGTTTGCCATTAACTAACAGGGTTCAGGAGATTGATTCTAGGGGTACTTTTCTTAGGGATGAACAATAGTTGCAACAATAATGATAGCTTCCATTTAGTGAGTACTGTGATAGTGCTCGGAGCCCTGGTGGCACAGTAATTAAAAGCTTGGCTGCAGACCCAAAGGTTGGAAGTTCAAATCCACCAGCTGCTCCTTGGAAACCCTATGGAGCAGTTCTGCTCTGTCCTATAGGGTCACTATGAGTTGGAATTGACTCAGCAGGTATGAGTGATAGTGCATTACATGTATTATTTCCTTATTTCCTCATAACAAGTCTTCATTTTACAAACAAAGAATCTGAAGCTCAAAAAGTGTGAATTAATTTGCAAAGGGTCAGGTAGCTAATTTAGTTACAGAAAGATTTGGATCAAGGGGGCCTGACTCCAAAGTCCATGTTCTTACCCAACAGTCTAACTGCCATTGGAATTAGGGAGGGGACTGGTTATAGCAAGTTTTCCCAACCTCGGTGCTAGTGGCATTTTGTTGTCAGGGACCATGTGGTACATCATAAGATGTTTAGCAGCACCCCTGACTTCTACCCACTAGATGCCAGTAGTAATGCCCCCCTAGTTGTGACAACCAAAAATGTTTCCAGATATTGCTAAATGTTCCCTGGAGGCCAAATTTCCTCCTGTTAGAACTACTGGGTTAGAGCAAGGCAGGCCCCATGTTTAGAGCAATTTTGGTGCTGGGCGAAGCAGGTGATCTGGGAAGGGACTGAAGAGCAAGAAGACAAAGACAATGGGTCAATTATGGGTGCCTGGGGGGGCAAGGGATCAATTAGGGTAGACTGGAAGCCTTTGTCACCAGAAGGCAACAACAATGCGGGTGACTCAAGGCTGATGAATTAAGCCTCTTAGATGTTTCCTGTTAAGGGGCAGCACTGAGTAGGGCTGACTTTGCAGGAGAAGATTCCTGTGGCCCTAAACTGTAGGTAAAGGAAGGATGAGGAATGCAGGGGATTTTAACCACCTGAACACTACTAAGAGCCTGCCACTGCAGACACACCATCTAGCAATCAGTAGATACTGAGTGAGTGTCTGTTGAATAAATGGAGAACCACCAAGCCAAGGGAAGGAGTAGAGGGGTTACACTTATTCTTGAGAAAAAATAGGGTATAAAACAATCTCCCTCAGTAGCTACGAAACCCGCACTTGGTAGACACTACATAGCTAATTTTAGACATTTGGGAATTTAGATTACTAAATCTAAATCTAAACTTCATCGCATGTACTTTGGACATGCTATCAGGAGGGACCAGTCCCTGGAGAAGGACATCATGCTTGGTAAAGTAGACGGTGAATGAAAAACAGGAAGACCCTCGATGAGATGGATTGACACAGTGGCTGCAACAATGGGCTCAAACATAGCAATGATTGTGAAGACGGCCCAGGACTGGGCAGTATTTCCTTCTGCTGTACATGGGGTTGCGATGAGTCAGAGTCAATTCCATGGCGCCTGACAACAACAACAACAGATTAGTAAATTTTAGACTCGGGGAAGAGTGTGAAAGGAAAAGAACTTGTCCATTTTAATGAAAATTAATTACCAGAATTTAAATGTGCTCAGTCGATGCCTCTTCTAATTTTAAGTAGAAGTCTGCTATACGTGAAAACAGAGATGTCCTCTGGAATAACAGAAAACAAATTGCTTCAAAAAAAAAAAAAAAAAGAATGCCATTTGGCAAAAATAATAATTTTCACTGTAGATAGCCGAGTGAGCATTCATGCAGTTCAATTCTTACTACCTAGTTAGCTGCTTCTTATTTTTAAAAAGTGAGTCATTTCTTTAATATACAGAGTTAGAATATGTTTTAGAGCATTTCTCAAATTCCAAGCCTTTAGAGGAATTGTGGTTACGGAGGGTATTCTTGCCTTCAGGGATTCAGGAAAAACATTATTTACCGGGTTGTCATGAGTCGGAATGGACTGGATGCCAACTAACAACAACCCTCTAAAAAGGGGCTACAGAAATATTTAAACTAGTTTACTACAAAGCTAACAAACATACCAGCAGCCCCAATTTATCCTTGCATGTAACTTCTGACCCTTTCTCAAGTAACTAAGTACTACAATTACTTGCGGTTTCTTTTTTAAAATAAAGGTTGCTTTGTTTTCTCGTTCTCTCATTTCCATTTGCAGCATAGAACAGCTCACAAATCCATACTTTTTTGTGCCATCATTCAAGATATTTTGCTATCAGTTATGCGCAATAAATGGCAGAAAAGCCCGAAGGGGGTGGGGGTGGTTCCGATCTATTCACATTTTGCCTGTTAATCTAATTACCAAGGTAGGGGCTCCAGATACCGAGCTGCCCACGTAGAAAAGCTTCCCCCCACCTGGTGGATTGTTTAGCCAAGCTTTTTAAATGCCCAGAGTTTTAAGCGGGGGGGGGGGGGGGGGGGGGGGGGGAGGCGAGGAGAGAAATGAATCTTTTTTTAAGTTTCTATGCAGAGCAACGGAAAGAATTTAGTGGTTGTCAACATCAGTTTACTACAAAGGTATAGTTTAAAATGTACGTTCATTTTGACTGAGCTTCAGGTCACGCAAGCCCAGGAAAACCTGTGCTGCTATTTGTTTTTTGTGTGCTTTAAAAAGAGTTCATAAGACTTAGGCAAGCGACAAGAAGCGAGAGGGGAGGGAAGCGTCCCGAGGGGATGACATCCATTAAAGGGTGGATACTTCAGGGGTGTTATTTCCAGAGGTTCTTAGTGCCGCTTGTGTGAAAGGGCAGCTTTGAATAACAGCCCCAGCCAGGCCTGATTTTGAACTGTTTTTTTTCAGTCCTTGATTCCTACAAACAAAATAAAATACCTTGTCGAATAGAGCCCATTGAGTGAGGCTGATGGGTTAAGAGTGGGGGTACGAGGTTGGCAGCGTGGGTGCTTGTTTATCAAGGAGGAGTTGTCTGTTGTTCCTAGAGCCCGTGAAAAGAAAGACGCCAGAATCTGATGGCTGGGGTAGCGTTGATGTGAGGTAACGGGGTAATCGGATTGAAAGGGAGCCGTAGTATTTATGTCAGTTCACATTTCGTCAAAGGAATAATATGAGGTTGCTACCTAGCTGAGGCTTTGGCCTGGCGGTTCAGTTAGCAAGCATCCAGCCCTCACTGGACTCAAATATAAATTAATTCTCACAGGAGCATTGCCTGATTAATCTATTTGCATAATAGTAGAAAAACTGTAGAGTGGTTCCTTTTTTTTCCCTACAGGGATTTAGACAAGAAAAGGTTTAAATTCATTTGAAAGAAGAGTGTGTGAGAAGTCAGAGAAGCAAAAGCCTTCTCTTACGGCTTCCGGAGCTGCTTTCTGGACCCAGGATGCTTGGAGTCAGGCAAGGGCTGTTCCCTCAGCAAGTTTAACTCTTCCCAAGAAAAATCTCCTTCCGCTAAAGGAAAGGAAAATCACCCTTTCCTCCATGTTTGCTCAGGGGCCTTAGCTCTTGGCTCAGGTGGTGGTATCTGGTTCAGAGCAGGAGCAGGGAATCTGCCCCAAGTCAAATACCCCCCTTGGTTCAGGTTCCACTGGGACAGCACAGTTTCAGAATATACACAGGCTCGGTTCTGATTTACTCAGGTTCACTGGGTGTATTCTGAAAAGAATGTCAGGTCTATTTGCCATTCCATAAAGAAATAAAGTAATTGGGTTTATAAAACTCAAGCTCTTCATGACTTATTTTGACTCAGTGTGCTTATTCAATAAGTACCTGCTAAGCAGGCTGTTTTTGCTTGTATAGGATGTGCCAATGGAATCTTAGTCTTATTATTTTAAGAAACCACATTATAAAAACAAAATGGAAGAAAGGGACTTAGGGCTCAAGACTTCCAGATTTTCAATATCAAAATTATTTTTCCTTCAGAAATTTCAATAATAGAAATTTTAAATATAGCTATAAACACTACTTAGCAAATCCAGCTTTCATTACTTCCAGGTTTGGCCTAAGAAAGACCTTTGTTTTCATAGTACCATAGCACTATCTTCAGTGCTTCTTACTCATTCTTATTGCCTTTATTCCTTTGTCACCCATTATCGTGAAAACAAAGCACCAAAGCCATTCAAATGAAGCTGCCATGTTGCTTCAAAATACTTTCATTTCTACAAGTTCCAGATGGAAATACATTAAAAACAATAGCAGAGGGTATTTTCTAATTGATTGCATGGTTAATTCCAAATTCTGTCATGAAAACTTCCTGCTGTAAGAGAAATGCCTGCGGTAGGTATTCCACAAATGTTCATTTCACTTCCCCTTCTCTTGAACACATCAGGATGAACTGCTCCTGTTGCTTAGCAGTATCAAGAAACAAGAGCCTAATACAGCAGTGAGGGAAAAGGCTTTTCTATGGAATTCAGCTGCTTTGGGGGTGCTCACCCAGCCTAGGACCCCCTTACTGTATGATCTGTAAACTCCCAACACTATAACAAGGGTAAGCCTCCAATGGCTTTTTAATTAATTAATTTCTTTCTTTTTTGGTTGTAATGCTAATTTTGTAGGTGTTCCCTGGCAGCACAGACGGTTAGGAGCTTCACTACAAATAGAAAGGTTAGTGGTTCAAACCCACTCAGAGGCACATGGGAAGAAAGGCTGGTGATCTGCTTCCCAAAGTTCATAGTCTTGAAAGCGCTATGAAGCAGTTCTACTTTGCAACACATGGGGTCACCATGAGTCAGAATCCAGCCTTGGAATCCACCGATGGGAACTGGTTTGATTTGGTTTTCTGACTGATTAATTTATACTCAGTTCTTTTTAACAAAAGAGAATCACCGATTTTTTTTTTGCATGAAATTATGCTAGTTACTAAGGGAGAGAAAACCCACTCCCATTTCATCCAACATATTATTATCTATCAGAAACAAGACAAACACATTCCCACCAACATCTCCATATATTCCCACCAGTTGAGCATTAGTGTAAAGCCAGATATGACTGGGGGCCAAAATGACTGGGTGCTCACATTGCAAGACAGATCAGCTATGATGCTGCACTCAGTCCAGATACCAGCATGGTGAGAGGTGGCTGAACAAAGTGGAGGGGTTCTGAGGACAGCAAGGAGTCTCAGGGAAGAAAAACTAGACTCATTCCATGTGTCCCCAAGCAAGTAGAACTGGGACCAGTGGAGGAGCATAGACTTGACTGAATACAAACAAGACTTTTCTAATAGCTCACTCTCCAATCCATTTATTCTTTACCTAGCAAGCAGAATAACTGTTTTTTTTTTTTGATGTGGTAAAAATATATGTAACAAAACATTTGCCAGTTCAACCATTTTTACATGTACAATTCAGTGACATTGATTATGTTCATCATATAGTACGACCATTACCACTATCCTTTTCCAAAGTATTCCACAATTAACAGAAACTCGGTGCCCCCTAAGCAAAGACCCCCTTTCCCCCTCCTATCCCAGGTAACCACTAATAAACTTTGGTCTCTATATTTGGCCTATTTCGTATAAGTGGGATTATACAATATTTGTTTTGTGACTGACTTATTTCACTGAGCATAATGTTTTCAAGATTCATTCATGTTGTAGCATGTATCAGAACTTCATTTCTCTTTATGACTGAATAATAGTCCATTGTATACATATACCACATTTCTTAATACATTCATTTGTTGATGGACATTTAGGTCACAATGACATTTTAAAACAAAAATTAGATCAAGACATGCTCCAGCTTAAGACCTGCAGAGATTTTTCCATTGTCTGAACTCTTCCTGGGGACCTGAAGTGTCATGCCTCATCTGGCCCCTGCCCATCTTACCAGCTTCATCTTAGCTCATCCCCTGGGCGTTCGCTGAGCTCCGGCTGCCTGAGCCTTTTGGTTCCTCCAACTAGCCAAACTATCTGTGCTTCAGGGCCTATGCAAAGGTTATTCTCAGTCCTGGCTAATGTCTACCCATCCTTGAGATATTCTGTAAGCTTTACTCTCCAAATATATCCACAAATCTTACTCTTTGTTTTTCATGTAGGTGGTGTTTGCTTCTTCTCACCACCTCCACTGTTTCATGCTTGTCCTCACTCCCATCGTCTCTCACCTGTATTACTACAATAGTGTCTTTGCTTCTAATCTATGCACAACAGTCCATTCGCAACACAGAGGCCAGAGAGTCCCTTTAAAAAGGCAAGTCAGATCATGTCATGCTGTTGTTTGGTGCCACCAAGTCCATTCCATCTCATAGCAACCCCATGTGACAGAGTAGAACTGCTCCATAGGGTTTCCTAGGCTGTGATGTTTACAGAAGCAGATCGCCAGGTCTTTTCTCCCACAGAGTCACTGGTGACTTTGAACCACTGACCTTTCCATTAGCAGCTGGATGCTTAACCATGTGCCACCAGGGCTCCTTGATCTTGTCATACTTCTGCTCAAAACTCTCCAAAGCATCTCATCTCAGAATACAAGCCAGAGTCCTCATAAAGGCCCACAAGCCCCTCTGTGATCTTGCCCCACGTCCCCACTGCCCCATTCCCTCTATCCTCATCTCCTATTACTCTTCCCCCTCTCGCTCTGCTCCAGACACACTGGCCTCCGGAAGCTCTTTGAACTTGGCAGGGATATTCCCACCCTAGGGCATCTCCCAGTTTCTGGTGACTCTCAGCTTTCCTTTGCTTCCTTGACTTATTGTCAGTCTCTGCCTCCATCTTCACATTGCCTTTCCCTCTTCTGTCAGTTCTCCTCTGTCTCCTGTAAGGACACTTGTCATTGGATTTAGGGTCTACCTGGGTAATCCAGGATGATGTCATCTCAAGATCCTTAATTACATCTGTAAAGATGCTTTTTCCAAATAAGGTCACATTCGCAGGCTTCAGGAATGTGATGTGGCTATCTTCCAGAGAGGGTAATTTTCAACCTACCACAGGGAGGGAGCAAAGTTGAGAGAGACAAGTTTCTAGAACTGGGCTGTGAAGTCAGAAGGAGGCTTGCTGTAGGGCTGGCTGAAGGTTAAACTGATGGTCTTTTATATTTCTCCAATCCAAGGTTGGGATTTGTCGCAAAGAATGAAGGACATTAACACCTGGTACTGCCAGGTACTATGCTAAATGCTTCATCGCCAGATTCCTTTAATCCTACCTGTGCCCTATGAAGAAGCTATGCATTAGTTCCCCTTAACTTTGTACTTTGAAGTTTTTCAAACTTTCAGAAAAGTTGAAAGAAAAGTACAACAAACACCTAAGCTTGCTGAATCATTTTGCCACGTTTGCTCTCTGTATGTACGTGCATGTGCATGCGTATACATATAGGTGGGGAGGGGGGCTAAACCACATGCGAGTAAGTTACACATATCGTGACTTTTTTTGAGAGTATTATTTTTTATTAATTTTCTTGTGCTTTAGGTGAAAGTTTACAGCTCAAGTTAGTTTCTCATTCAAAAATTTATATACATATTGTTTTGTGACATTGGTTGCAGTTCCCACAACGTGACAGCACTCTCCTCCTTTCCACCCTGGGTTCCCTGTGTCCATTTGTCTAGTTTTCCTGTCCCTTCCTGCCTTCTCGTCTTGACTTTGGGCAGAAGTTGCCCATTTGGGCTAATATATTTGATGGAACTAAGAAGCATGTTTCTCATGTGTGTTATTGTTTGTTTTATAGCCTGTCTAATCTTTGCCTGAAAAGTGGGCCTCAGGAATGGTTTCAGTTCTGAGTCAGCGGAGTGGCTGGCAGCCACAGTTTCCGGGGTTTCTTCAGTCTCTGTCAGACCTGTAAGTCTGGCCTTTTTTTGTGAATTTGAATGTTGTTCTACATTGTTCTCCCGCTCTGTCCAGGAGCCTCTATTTGTGATCTCTGTCAAGCAGTCAGTGGCGGTAACCCGGCACCATCTAGTTCTATCATGACATTTTAACCCTAAATATATAAATTTCATCTCTTGATTTGCCAAATGAGAAATCGCTACTCCTATTTGACACATGAGAAAACAGAATCTTGGAGAAACTAAGTACGTTTCTCAAAGTTTCTGAACTAAAAGTGAAAAGCTAATATTTGAGTACAAGTCTGATCAACTCCCAAAATTGTGCTATTTCTACACCACCATTTGTTTATCTGTTCATTCATTCAGCAGTTTTGGGTGTGACCTACTGAGGATACGTTGGTTGACTCTCGCGGAACTTACATTTTAGAGGGGGCAACCATTCTTTATCACAAAGCCCTGAAATTCTCTTGGTCATTTATGCTTACTTGTCTATTCCAGGGTGTTGTGATAAAGAATGGCTGATGGGTGGTGTAGAGCCTGGGAGACTAAAAGAAAAATAACACTTGACTCCCGTCTTAAAGGCGATACAATGGAGTAGGAGTTTTAGAAACAAGAGGTGAGGATTCTTAGCAATGAGGAGACCTCCCTTCCACCTTTTCTCAGAAAGCTTCAGAAGGAGGTGCTTTACCAAAAGAAGGGGAAACCAAGAAAGAGGAAGACATAAGGTCCTAGAAATAATGTGTCAAACCCAGGAGAGAAACAAAGGACAGTCCAGGGAGAGCTGCTGTGCAGGGTTAGAAAGTGAAGAGAGGAGCAGGGAAGGCTCCAGGGGAAAAACAAAGAACTGACAGGTCACCTGATGTACTTGACCCTGTGGAAAATAGGATAATAGTTAGAGGTGTTTTATAATTCTGATGGAGAGTTTTGGAAGAACTAACGGCATCTACATAGAAAGCTAAGTAGATAAGAAAAAAAGAGGCAATTATTGGCTTCAGGGAAAAAAAAAATGTTACACAATAAAGGAAATGTAACCAGAGTATAATATTGTCTCAACAATGAACAATAATTCCATACTTGTAATAAAGTAAACATTTATTATAGGAGAGTGGTTGGAGAACATAGAGCAAGAGGGATAAATCCTCATCTTCCGTTAGTGAAAGTCAATAGATAATATTTTAAATGGATAACTCAATAAATAGAACAATAAGCAAACTATTTAGAAGTATGGAGGTAAATACCAGAAGAAACTGTAAACATATTTGAAAGTAGTTACTCCTGGGGAGTAGGATAGGGAGACAGGAGAGGTTGGTAGGTATATTAGTTTCCTAGAGCTGCCGTAAAACTGGGTGGATTAAAACAATAGAAGTTTAGTCTTTCACAGTTCTGGAAGCTAGAAGTCCAAAATGGAGTTGTCAGTAGGATTGGTTCCCTCTGGGGGTTTTCAGGAAGCATCTGTTCCATGCCTCTCTCCTAGCTTCTGGTAGTTGCCAGCAATCCTTGGCATTCCTTGGCTTGCAGAAGTTATCACTCCTAGTTTTGCTCCAGCTTCACATTGCATTCTCCCGTGTGTCTCTGTCTGTGTCCAAATTTCCCTTTCTTATAAGGCCACTAGTCATTGGATTAAGACTCACCATAATTCGGTGTGACCTTAACTTGAGTCCGCAAAGATCTTATTTCCAAATAAGGTCACATTCACAGGTACCAGACTAGGACTTGAATACGTCTTTGAGGGGGGACATAATTCTACCACTACAGTAGAGGACTGATATTTTTTATTATAATCCTTGCAGTACTATTGGACATTTTAAATCATGTTCATGTATTACTTTGATATGAACAAAAATTAACCAAAATTGTTAAAGAAAGAGAGAAAGAAGCAAGAGAGAGGAGAGAGGGATGAAGGAAAGTAGGTGGGGGAGGGGACCTGACTGAACTGAATATCCTTGACTTTGTCAGTCTGGCCTGGAGGAAGGGAGGATGGAAGGATTACAATGAACAAAGATATAAGAAAAATGGCCTCAGAGGAAGATAAGGACAAGAAAGAGAATTTGATCATTCACAGACTGGATAATCAGACCTTATATTGTATGAATTAGATGTTCTGGAGAAGGCTGTACACCAACCAAAAACAGGAATCAATAGTCTTTAATGTTGAAACCAGATTACCTGGAGTTGCTCAGGATTTCAAAGTACCTCTTATCACATGTGCTTTTAAGGTTGAACTGTTCTTCAGAAATTCTCATCCTGAGCATATTTATGCTTTTTTCCTTATTCTTAACTCTTATAACAATTTTATTGAGTGATAAGTAAGTAGAACTAAGTATAAATGAGCTCCCAAGTTGACTGTGTTTCAGCTTTTGAAGAGTTAGTATTTATTCATTCAAAATTTTTCCAAATGCCTCTTATTTTCAAGAACTTTCTAGGGTTTACAGGTAAAAATATAAATAAGACATCAACTTTGCTCTTGAGAAGTTTGCAGGTAATAACATTTATAATGATCCTGTATTTTTCTAGTTTCTATTTGGCTTACAAAAGCAATCTATTTTCCAAAAAAATTGATAATTCTAGTCAGCACAATTTGACCAAGGCAAGGTCATGGAAGCTTCACAGATAGATCCAAACTTCCAGAGGGACCAAATTACTAGGCTGAGGACTGGGGACCATGGTCTCAAGGGACAGCTAGCTCAGTTGGCATAACATAGTTTATTAAGAAAGTGTCCTACCATCCTACTTGGGTAGTAGCATCTGGGGTCTTAAAAGTCATGAGCAGCCATCTAAGATACTCTACTGGCCCCACCCCATCTGGAGCAAGGGAGAATGAAGAAAATCAAAGATACAAGTGAAAGATTAGTCCAAAGGATCAATGGACCACAATTACCACAGCCTCCCACCAGACTGAGTCCAGCACAACTAGATGGTGCCGGGCTACTACCACCACTTCTTCGACAGGGATTAGAATAGAGGGTCCCAGACAGAGCTGGAGAAAAATGTAGAACAAAATTCTAACTCACAAAAAAAGACCAGACTTACTGGCCTGACAGAGGCTGGAGAAACCCCAAGAGTATGGCCCCCGGACACCCTTTTAGCTCAGTAATGAAGTCACTCCTGACGTTCACCCTTCAGCCAAAGATTCGAGAGGCCCATAAAACAAAATGAGACTAAATGGGCACACCAGCCCAGGGGCGAGGATGAGAAGGCAGGAGGGGACAGGAAAGCTGGCAATGGGGAACCCAAGGTCGAGAAGGAGAGAGTGATGACATGTTGTGGAGTTGGCAACCAATGTCACAGAACAATATGTGTATTGATTGTTTAATGAGAAACTAATTTGCTCTGTTAACCATCTAAAGCACAATTTAGAAAAAAAAAAGATGAGCAAGCAGGAAGGGACAGGAAAATTGGATGAACAGACACAGGGAAACTGGGGTGGACAGGGAAAGGCAGAGAGGGCTGACACAATGCAGGGGTTGCAACCAATGTTACGAAACAATTTGTATATACATTTTTGAATGAGAAATTAATTTGCACTATAAACTTTCACCTAAAGCACAATAAAATTTTTAAAAAATTATACTTCTGAATGAACGCTAATAGAGGCCCACATTTTTATTTCATTAAAAGTATTGCATGCATTTTCTAGACATTTCCCTATAAGTAAGAAGCCACGGTGGCACAGTGGTTAAAGCGCTCAGCTGCTAACTGAAAGGTTGGCATTTTGAATCCACTGGCCACTCCATGGGAGAAAGATGTTGCAGTCTGCTTCCATAAAGATTACAGCCTTGGAAACCCTATGGGGCAACTCTCCTCTAGCCTATAGGGTCACTATGAGTTAGAATTGACTTGACGGCAATGGTTTTTTTCCCCTAAAAGTACACATTTAATTTCCAATTAGTATTTCCTGAACCAGTTTGGTTATAAATACTCTTGAGTTTTATTCAGGGTGGAAGATTGCTTGTTAATTTTCAGCTGTTATTTGTCTACTCACAGTTATTCTGAACTGCTGATTTTCATTACACCTGTGATATGAAAAAGGGTGACTTCCTTAAATAAAGTCTTAAATTTTTTTCCTTTCACTTTTTAACCTGTTATAGATCTTATGTAGATTAAAGGAACCATTTCACATAATCACTCCTGTGAATATTTGCCTCACGTGTGATAGATAATAATAATTATTTGATTGAACAAATTTAAGATTGGTGACTCTTCTTATTTGGGGCCCTAATAAGACATAATGGGATCTGCAGCTTCAAGCTGATCTATTAGAACATAAGAAGAATTTGAACACAATCTGATGAGAAATATGGTATTCTGTGTCTTAGCCTCAACTCAGCACCAACTCTCTTGGCGGTTGTTTGAATTTTTTACTTCTGAATTTTTTGCCCAACGATGAGTTTTAGAGGAGACTTCCCTGGAATCCTGTCTCTGTTTTCCTTGCTGTTAGCTTCACTGATTGAATCAGATCTAGAGAAACCCAAACTGGTGTTTTTTGAAGTTAAAGACTTTTGGCTCCATGCAAGCATGGGATCTCAAGTGAAAATAAGACCATTACTAAGACAGTTATGGGGCTAAAAAGGGAAAAGAGAAGGAAAAATGGGGGTACAGAAGGTAAACATTCATTATTAGTTAGAATATATCAAGTTTCATATTCATAAATATGTAATTGAGCCAACCTGGTATACCCCTAGTCCTCTAAAATTTTCCTATTTCCATAGAATTCTAATAAATTTAGAAATTTTAGCATTGGATTATGTCCATTTAATGAAGTTGGACTGAATTGCATGGAAATAGGATTAGTCTAACTTATCTACTGTGGTTGATAATGCTATATAATTAAATACAGTATGGGAAATGTGGGAGCCCTGGTGGCGAAGTGATTAAGAACTTGGCTGCTAACCAAAAGGGTCAGCAGTTTAAATCCACCAGCCGCTCCTTGGAAACCCTATGGGGCAGTTCTACTCTGTCCTATAGGGTCACTATGAGTTGGCACTGACTTGATAGTAACTTTTTTTTTTTTTTTAAATGGGAAATGTGGTTCATGTTAATCTGGGACAATAAAATGGAACAAATGCCACCACTCTAGTCTAGGCCAGCATCATCTCTCACTTGTTACAGCTTCCACCTGCTTTCTCCCCATCCTGTCTGGCCCAGATCTACCCCTTCCTCCTTCTTCAGTAATCAGAGGGGACTTTTATTTCTTTTTTTAAATTGTGCTTTAAGTGATAGTTTACAGCTCAAGTTAGTTCCTCATACAGAAATTTTTGGACACATTGTTATGTGACCCTAGTTGCTATCCCTGTAATGTCAGCACACCACTCCTTCCCACCCTGGATTTCCCGTGTCCTCCATTCAACCAGCTCCTGTCCCTTTCTGCCTTCTTATCTCACCTCTGGACAGGAACTGTCCCTTTAGTTTCATGTATCTGCTTGAACTAAGAAGCACACTCTTCACAAGTATCATTTTATGTCCTATAGTCCAGTCTAATCTTTGTCTGAAGAGTTGGCTTCGGGAATGGTTTTAGTTCGGGGGCCATGTCTTCTGGGGTTCCTCAGAGGGAACTTTTAAAAGTGCAGACCTGCTCTTGTCACTCTACTGTTTAAAAACCCTCAATGGCTTCCCATTAACCTTAAGATATTCCAGCCTACTCCTGTCTCAGTGGCTCTTCTGATGATTTCTGAGTTAAAAATCACTTCACCAAGTTCTATCCCAGATGAGATATCTGTAGCTGAGGTTATAATCCTTATAAGTGAATCTAAATGCGAGGTGTAGGTCACCCGTAATACCTGTTTAAGATAAAAACACAGACATGATCTTGTTTCTAGAAGAATGACCGAGTTACTATGAAACCCAGGAGAGAATTGCTGAGGTGGATGGGGACAGGTGGTTCATCTTCTTTCTTTCTTTTCTTTTTTTTTTTTTTAACTCTGTTGTGCTTTACCAGGCCTTGGTGAACAGTTTCTAATTCTTGTCGTTTGAGTTAGATTTTTTGGCTATGAATAAACTCATATGCAGGAGACTTATGGAGAGGATCGTGATTTTACCATTCTATTGCTAACTTGACATCACCATATAACTGAACTAAAAATTGTGAATGACAGTGTGAATTGGAATACTTTTCATATAGTGCCCATTTTCAAGGAACGATTTGTTCCCTAGTGTCTGAATGCTCCGTCAATGTGCTTTTGGCTAAAAAGAGAGATAAACATTTTACTTCCAAGCTGCTAATAGAGTAAATACCTGCCAGCAGAGAAACCAGACTGCTTTGTTGCAAAAACCTAAAGAGAACTCTTTAGGAAGCAGTTCTAGGCGCTGAGCAAAGAGCCAGAGGGGCTACTAGCAAGTGTGCTCTGTACTAAACACTTTATTATCTGCAAAGATTCTTTTCTGACTATACTTCTAAACACTGAGAAAACGTGTAGCAGCACTTAAGTGGAAGGCCTGAGATAGCAACATCATTCATATGATGTTTTCTCCTTAAATACAACTGTTTCCTACGCATGGAGTAGCAGATTGTGTTTTCCAAAGTATATACATGTATATACATACATGAACCGACTCGATAGCACATTACAACAACATATACATACATATACCAAACCAAACCCTTTGCTGTCAAGTTGGTTCTGACTCATAGTGACTCTATAGGACAGAGCAGAAATGCCCCATAGTGTTTCCAAGGCTGTAATCTTTAAGGGAGCAGGTTGCCATATCTTTCTCCCAAACAGCGACTAGTGGGTTCGAACCACTGACTATAGGTTAGCAGCTGAGTGCTTTAACCACTGTGCCCCTCCAAGGCTCTCTCTCTCTCTCTCTCTACGTATAGGTATGTGTCCCTCCCACATCCTCTTCTTACAATGCCACTGATATACTTCCCACTCAGAGGTAGAGTTCTATGTTCCCTCCCCTTGAATCCAGGTGGGGCGTGTGACGGCCCTGAACAAAAGAAAATGGCAGAGTTTCTGGAGCCATGGATGGCGGATGAACCCCTGAAACTACTGGTCTGAGATAGCCTTTAAACCTTAAACCAAAAATATCCGCTGAAGTCTTCTGAAAACCAAACAGTAATCTAGCTTAACTAGTAAAGAATGTCTGCCTTCAGCATTATGCTCTTTTAAGATCCATCTATATGGGATTAAACTGACAACAGCAACTTAAAAGATAAGAAATTTAGGGGGTAATGAGTTTATGTTAATGGGGGAGGAACAATTCGGAAAAAGTGAGAATGGCTGCACAAGTCAAAGAATGTAATCAATGTCACTAAATTGTACATGTAGAAACTATTGAATTGGTATGCTCTGCTGTGTATATTCTCAACCACAACAAAAATAAATTATTTAAAAAAAGAGAAAGAAAATGGCAGAAGTGATGCTGTGTGACATCTGAGCTAGGTGATAAAAATGATACAGCTTTGGCCTGATGCTCTGTCTACCTCAGGGCACTTGCCCTTTAACCGGCCACCATGTTGTGAGGAAGCTCTGAGATACTCAGCCAATACCTAGCATCCACTGTCAGACACGGGAGTGAGTCAGTCTTTCAAGACTCCAGCCCCCAGCCTTTCAGCAGCCCCAGATGACGCCAAGTGGAGCAGAGATGTGCTGTCCCGCAGAGCCCTGGCCAGACTGCAGATTTGTGAACGTGATAAATATTGTTGTTATTTTAAGCCTCTAGATTTTAGGGTAATTTTTCTGCAGCAATAGATAACCAGAACACATGGTCATCTCAGACCCTGCCAAACTATTCAGTAAGCAGGGTGGGTATTACCATTCATTCCCATTTACAGATGGTGAAACTGAGCTCAAAAAGGCTAAGGGACTTAGGCTATTATGGCTAAGTGGTGGAGCCAAGTAGCAAACCCAAGAGGTCTGTTTCTAAAACTCTTGCTCTTTCTGCCATGCCATAGCTGTGTCTGTCTCTCTGTTCAATGATGGTTGGATTAACAGCTGGGGAAGCAACAAGGAAATCCTCCCCATAAATCAAAACTCGTTGCCGTTGAGTCGATTCCAACTCGTAGCAACCCAGTAGGACACAGTAGAACTGCCCCATAGGGTTTCCAAGGAGCACCTGGTGGATTCGAACTGCCAACCTTTTGGTTAGCAGCCGAGCTCTTAACCACTATGTCACCAGGGCTCCATAAATAAGGCTACCCCTAAACTGTCTGCATTGCTCTTAAGAAGTCCCCTACTTGACCGTGGTCTTGGGGAACATCTAGCTCAATTGGCATAACATAGTTTATAAAGAAAATGTTCTACATTCTACCTTGGTGAGTAGTGTCTGGGGTCTTAAAAGCCTGTGAACAGCCATCTAAGATATTCTACTGGCCTCACCCCTTCGGGAGCAAGGGAGAATGAAGAAAACAAGATACAGGGGCAAGATTAGTCCAAAGGACTAATGGACCACAACTACCACAGCCTCCACCAGACTAAGTCCAGTACAACTAGATGGTGCTCAGCTACCACCACTGACTGCTCTGACAGGGATCACAACAGAGGGTCCCAGACAGAGCTGGAGAAAAATGTAGAACGAATTTCTAACTCACAAGAAATGACCAGACTTACTGGCCTGATAGACTGGAGAAACCTCGAGAGTATGCCCCCCGGACACCCTTTTAGCTCAGTAATGAAGTCACTCCTGAGGTTCACCTTTCAGCCAAATATTAGGCCCATAAAGCAAAATGAGACTAATGGGACACAACAGCCCAGGGACAAGGACTAGAAGGCAGGAGGGGACAGGAAGGCTGGTAATAGGGAACCCGAGGTTGAGAAGGGAGAGGGTTGACAGGTTGTGGGGTTGTTAACCAATGTCATAAAACAATATGTGTACTAACTGTTTAAGGAGAAACTATTTGTTCTGTAAAGCTTCATCTAAAGTACAATTTAAAAAAAAAGTCCCCCACTTGCTCTGTGAGTCAGCACAGCTCAGGAGTGCACTTTTCACATTGGCTGGTGAGATCAAGGAGGTTCAATTAGGTTTGCTCCTCATGTGATTTTTTTTTTTTTTTTTTTGAAAGTAGAGGAGTTTCCTGATCCTGTGGTTGATTATTCCCGTGTCCTAAAATAGCTTCAGGACCTGGGCTGCACCTGGTTCTCATCAGGGGTTTTGTGTTCCTGTTGATCGCATGTCTCTCCTCCAGATTATTCTGCGTCTGAAGTTTGGATTCATTTCATTCTGCACTGATGGGGGAGTCTGAGCTCTGTGCTTCTTCAAAACAAGCCCTGCTGGGTCTGTCGGCTATATGACTCCAGAGGAAATGATCTTCTGCGACATAGCTATAGAAAGTCGAGCGGCAGAATTAAATTAGCCTACCGTTTCCACAAAGGGATATGCTCAGAATTGCCAACAATATTTATGTGGGCATTGTGCTCCCAGATACACTTGGATGGCAGTGAATTGTCAGTTACTGTGACAAAAAGACTGAAGAAATCAATCTGCCAAGTATGAATAGCTCTCAATGGGCCTCAGGGTTCTCGGGTTAAGGGACCCGCAAAGTTGACAGAGGTTGGGCCTCATATCGATATGACCTCCATTGGAGAGCATATAAATTAGCTGAAATGTAGGCAAAGAGGTGTGTGCCCCCTCAGAGCAGGGCATTTTCCAATATTCACATGGAAATGAAAGACCGTTTTAGAAGGCGTGGAAGTCCAGCCATGTTAATGACGACGATCCGAGGTTCAGGCCTTTTCTCCAGAAGAAAATTGAAGCCCTTTCTAAAACACACACCTGACCAATCCAGAGAGGAGGGATGGATTTCACCTTTACATATGGCCCTTCCTTCCTCCTCATTCGTACTCTACAGAGCTAAGACAGATTGGATTGCACAAAACGTAATGCACTGTAGATAAATAAAATAAGTATGAATACATATTTGTGTATGTATGTGTATATATATATTACATGTATATATAAACCAAACTAAACTCATTGCCATCTAGTCAATTCCAACTCATAGTGACCCTATAAGTCAGAGTAGAACTGCCCCATAGGATTTCCAAGGAGTGCCTGGTGGATTCGAACTGCTGACCTTTTGGTTAGTAGCCGAACTCTTAACCACTATGCCACCAGGGTTTCCAATATATATATATACACACTTATGTTTCCTTCTCAAAGCAATGGTTTCAGATTCCCCTTCACTGGAATCTAGACCATACCTGAGGGGTTTCCATTTCAAAAGGACTGATTTTTAAATATAAGCTTTTTATAAGTTTATCCTAGGTAAGTTCCCATTGCCAATAAAAAGAGAGAGAAAACCATTCATTCAGAAAATGCTGGCTTTGGGAGCAAGATTTGGGAGGAACAAAAGTTCAAAGCCATAGGTTGTTTAAATCCATTTCTATATTCGTTACTGATTTATGCTGTGATTTTTGGGGTGATGCATAAATGCTATATATGTAACCAGTCAAACTGATTCAGACTCATGGTGACCTCATTTGTGTCAGAGTAGAACTGTACTCTATAGGGTTTTCAATGGCTGCCTTTTCAGAAGTAGATCGCCAGGACTTTTTTCCAGGTGCCTTTGGGCAGATTTGAACAGCCAAGATTTTGGTTAGAAACCAAAGGTTTAACTGTTTGTACCACCCAGAAACTCATTGCTTTACATATGAGCAACCCATAAAATCAAGTTTTGGGGATATTTTATATTCTTTACTCTAAAGGCAAAGGGTTATTGAAGTAATTGTGATTGGAAAAATAGAATTTTTTTCCCCCCAAAATCCAAAATTTCAGTTTTGGTTCTCTTTCTTACCAACTAGGTCTCCTTTGTGAGCACTTTGAATGCTGTCTGAACATACTTAAAATAAACTAAGAGAAAATGCTAAAACAATACTAGGATTTTATCTCAGTGCAAACATGCTAATGTGTGAACTGGAAGGAGAACGGCAGGAGGAGTCAGAAAGCCTGGACAAGTACTGAGGATAACTATGTACTAGCTGAGGAACCTGGGTTGATCCTCAGTTCCATCACCTGCTAGTTGGGGGTAGTAACAACTACATCACAGCTAATGACATCGAAAACAGAGATGTCAAATTGGTCAGGTTTGTAATTGTTAAACGATATGGGCTCTCCTCTGGGAAATTAATACAGATGATACAAGGAAAAACTCTGAGTATAATTTAGGAGCAGGAGACTTGGATTAGGGTTGAAGGAGTCACGAAAGATGTAATGAAAGGTGCATAATTTGTTCTGGGGCTTGAAAAACAGGTCCAAATGTAGTTTCATGTAATTACTTAATATTCTTAATATGTAAAGAGCCCTTAAAAAATCAATAAGACAAATTAATGGCAAAAAAGGCAAAGCACATAAAAGATAGTCACAAAAGACAAAATATTAAGAAGCATAATAACATTCAGCCTAATAATGAAAGAACTTCAAATAATAATATGCTTCCCCCCTATTCAGTTGGTAGAAAATTAAAAAAAAAATTATTATCTAGTGGTGAAAAGATTACTTTTGTATCTTGTTCATGGGAGGGTAAATTGATGCAACCATTCTTGAAGATAATATTGTGTATTATCAAGAATCTGAAAAATGTTTTTTAATCTTGATGAAATAATCAGCGATGACCACAAAGATATATTTGTTCAACATGGCACTTTTTATTATAGGAAAAAATAGAATTACTATTACATAGTCATGGAAAAGAATGTTTTTAAAGACTTTTTAAGGGCTTGGGAAAATTGATTTTATATAATAATAACTGATTAAAAATCTGGATTAAAACTATATATAATAAGATCTTATTTCTGTTTCAAATGTATCTGTACATGTGTTACAACTCTGTGGGGCAGTTCTACTCTGTCCTATAGGGTCGTAATGAGTCGGAATCGACTTGATGGCAACGGGTTTGGTTTTTTGGTTTTTTGTACCTGTGTTATACATATACATGCACATATATATTTTAAAAAAGATAATAGTGATTATCTCTGAATTATGGGGCTATGCAGGCTTTTTATTTTCTCTTTTATAATTTTTCTGTATTTTCCGAATTTTCTACATGAACAACAAATGTTATTTGTCACTTTGTATATATTGTAGTTTCCCACTTACATTTAATCTAACAGTGAAGTACTGATATTGCCTTGCTTTGTAGTAAATCAATCCCATTTTCTTCTTTCCCATACAAAAATTTATACGTACATTGTTATGTGACTCTAATTGCTCTTCCCATGCTGTGAGAGCACACTCCTCCTTTCGATCCCTGATTCCCCATGTCCATTCAGCCAGCTCCTAACCCTTTCTGCCTTCCCATCTTACCTCTGGACAGAAGCTGCCCGTTTAGTCTCTTATACCTACTTGAGCTAAGAGGCACACTCCTCAAGAGTATCACTTTATGTCCCACAGTCCAGTACAATCCCTGTCTGAAGAATTGGCCTCAGAAATTGTTTTAGTTCTGGCCTTATAGAGAATCCAGGGGCCATGCTTTCCAGGGTCCTTCCAGTCTCAGTCAGACCATTAAGTCTGTTCTTCTTACTAGAATTTGAGTTCTGCACCCCGCCTTTCTCCTGCTCCATCAGGGACTCTCTGTTGTGTTCCCTGTCGGGGTGGTCATTGGTGGTAGCTGGGCACCATCTAGTTCTTCTGGTATCAGGCTGATGAAGTCTCTGGTTTATGTGGCCCTTTCTGTCTCTTGGGCTAATACTTTCCTTGTGTCTTTGGTGTTGTTCATCCTCCTTTACTCCAGGTGGTTGGGACCAATTGATGCATCTTAGATGGCCGCTTGCAAACGTTTAAGACCCCAGAAGCCACTTACCAAAGTAGCATGCAGAATATTTTCTTAATAAGCTTTGTTATGCCAACTGACCTAGAAGTCCCCTGAAAGCATGGTCCCCAGATCCCTACCCCTGCTACTCTGTCCCTCAAAGTGTTTGATTATATTCAGGAAACTTCTTAGCTTTGGTTTAGTCCAGTTGTGCTGACTTCCCCTGTAGTGTGTGCTGTCCTTCCCTTCACCTAAGATAATTCTTATCTACAATCTAGTTAGTAAATACCCCTCTGCCTCCCTCCCCACCCTCATAACCATCAAAGAATGTTTTCTTCAGTGTTTAAACCTTTTCTTGAGTTCTTATGATGGTGGTCTTATACAATATTTGTCCTGTGACTGACTACATTCAGTCAGCATAATGACCTCCAGCTTCCTCCATGTCATGTTTCATGGTTTCATCATTGTTCTTTATCGTTGCATAGAATTCCATTGTGTGGATATACCATAATTTATTTATCCATTCGTCCACTGATGGGCACCTAGGTTGTTTCCATCTTTTTGCTATTGCGAACAGTGCTGCAATGAACATGGGTGTGCATATATCTATTCGTGTGATGGCTCTTATTTCTCTAGGATATATTCCAAGGAGCGGGATAGCTGGATCCTATGGTACTTCTATTTCTAGCTTTTTAAGGAAGCACCAAATCGATTTCCAAAGTGGTTGTACCAATTTACATTCCCACCAACACTGTATAAGTGTTCCAATCTCTCCACAACCTCTCCAGCATTTATTGTTTTGTGTTTTTTTGGAATAAGGCTAGCCTTATTGGGGTGAGATGATATCTCATTGTGGTTTTGATCTGCATTTCTCTAATGACTAATGATTGTGAACATTTCTTCACGTGCCTGTTAGCCGCCTGAATATCTTCTTTGGCGAAGTGCCTGTTCATAGCCTTTGCCCATCTTTTAATTGGGTTATTTGTCTTTTTGTTGTTGAGGTTTTGCAGTTTCTTGTAAATTTTAGAGATTAGATGCTGATCAGATTTGTTGTAGCCAAAATTTTTTTCCCAGTCTGTAGGCTGTCTTTTCACTGTTTTGGTGAAGTCTTTTGATGAGCATCAGTGTTTGATTTTTAGGAGCTCCCATTTATCTGGTCTCTCTTCTGGTGCTTGTGCATTGTTACTTACGGTTGTATTGTGTCTATGCTATGTATTAGGGCTCCTAGCATTGTCTCTATTTTTTCTTCCATGATCTTTATCATTTTTTATTTTATATTTAAGTCTGATCCATTTTGAGTTAGTTTTTGTGCATGGTGTGAGGTATGGGTCTTGTTTCATTTTTTTTGAAGATGGATATCCAGTTATGCCAGCACCATTTGTTTTTAAAGAAACTGTCTTTTCCCCAGTTAATGGACTTAGGGCCTTTGTCAAGTATCAGCTGCTCATATGTAGATGAATTTATGTCTGGGTTCTCAATTCTGTTACATTGGTCTATGTATTTGTTGTTATACCAGTACCAGGCTGTTTTGACTACTGTGGCAGTACAATAGCTTCTAAAATCAAGTAGTATGAGGCCTCCCACTTTGTTCTTCTTCTTGAGTAATGCTTTACTTATTCAGGGCCTTTTCCCTTTCCATATGAAGTTGGTGATTTGTTTCTCCATCTCATTAAAAAATGCCGGTGGCATTTGGATCAGGATTGCATTGTATCTGTAAATTGCTTTGGGTAGAATTGACATTTTCACAATGTTGAGTCTACCTATCCATGGTCAAGGTATGTTTTTCCACTTACGCAGGTCTCTTTTGGTTTCCTGCAGTAGTGTCTTGCAGTTTTCATTGTATAGATCTTTTATGTCTCTGGTTAGATTTATTCCTAAGTATTTTACCTTCTTGGGGGCTATTGTAAATGGTATTGATTTGGTGATTTCCTCTTCGATGTTCTCTTTATTGGTGTAAAGGAATCCAACTGATTTTTGTATGTTTATCTTGTATACTGAAACTTTGCTGAAATCTTCTATCAGTTCCAGTAGTTTTCTTGCGGATTCTTTGGGATTTTCTGGGTATAAGATCATATCATCCGTGAATAGAGATACTTTGACTCCTTCCCTACAAATTTGGATGTCCTTTATTTCTTTTTCTAGTCTGATTGCTCTGACTAGAACCTCCAGCACAATGTTAAATAAGCATGGTGATAAAGGGCATCCTTGTCTGGCTCCCGTTCTCAAGGGGAATGCTTTCAAAGTTTCTCCATTTAGGATGATGTTGGCTGTTGGCTTTCTATAAATGCCCTTAATTATACTGAGGAATTTCTCTTCTGTTCCTGTTTTGTTGAGAGTTTTTATTGTGAATGGGTGTTGGACTTCTTCGAATGTCTCTTCTGCATCGATTGATAAGATCATGTGGTTCTTGTCTTTTTTTATTTATGTGATGGATTACATTGATTGTTTTTCTAATGATGAACCATCCCTGCATACCTGGTATAAATCCCACTTGATCATGGTGAAAGATTTTTCTTGATATGTTGCTGAATTCTATTGGCTAGAATTTTGTTGAGAATTTTTGCGTCAATGTTCATGAGGGATATTGGTCTGTAATTTTTTTTTAGTGGTGTCCTTAGCTGGTTTTTGTATCAGGGTTATCCTGGCTTCATAGAATGAGTTTGGGAGTACTCCATCCTTTTAAATGTTCTGAAATACCTTTAGTAGTGGTGGTGTTAACTCTTCTCTGAAAGTTTAGTAGAATTCTGCAGTGAAGCCATCCAGGCCAGGGTTTTTTTTGTTGAGAGTTTTTTAATTACTTTTTCAATCTCTTCTTTTTTTTATGGATTTATTTAGTTGTTTGTGTTAGTTTAGGTAGTTAGTGAGTTTCTAGAAATTTGTCCATTTCCTCTAGGTTTTTACATTTGTTAGAGTACAGTTTTTCATAGTATTCTGTTATGATTCATTTAATTTCAGTTGGGTCTGTTGTGATATCACCCATCTCATTTCTTATACGGGTTATCTGCTTCCTCTCCTGTTTTTCTTTTGTCAGTTTGGCCAGTGGTTTATCAATTTTGTTGATCTTTTCAAAGAACCAGCTTTTGGTCTTATTAACTCTTTCAATTGTTTTTCTGTTCTCTATTTCATTTAATTCTGCTCTGATTCTTATTATTTCCTTTTTTCTGGCGCCTGAAGGCTTCTCTCTTTTTTTTTTTTAAAATATTTTATTGTACTTCAGGTGAAGGCTTACAGAACAGACAGTTTCTCATGTAACAGTAGTACACATGCTGTTTTATGACTTTGGTTAACAACCCCACAACATTGTAACCCTCTAAATTCTCAGCTTTTTTCTTTTTTTTTTGGTGAAAATACAGATAGTCAAAGATACACCATTTCAAAACTTTTTACGTACACATTTAAGTGACATTGACTATGCTTTTCCAATTGTGCTGCCATTCTTGCCCAAGATGAAGGCTTACAGGACAAAATAGCCTCCAATTTAACAGTTACTACAAATGTTGCCCTGTAACGGTGGTTAACAATCTCACAACACATCAGCAGTATCCTTACTCAACTTGTGTTCCTTAACATCAGCTTCCTAATCCCCCTCTGCCTTCTGGCTCTTGTCACTGGACCCCTGTACCTCATTAGTCTCATTTAGTTTTACTGGGCTGTCCACTCCCAGGCTGAACAGTGAACCTCGAAGGTAACTTCACCTCTGAGCTGAAAGGGTGTCTGGGGGCCACACTCTTGAGGTTTCTCCAGTCTCCTTTAGGCCAGTAAATCTGGTCTTTTTTTTTTTGGGGGGGGGGGGAGTTAGAATTATGTTCTACATTCTTCTCCAGCTCTGTCCAGGACCCTCTGTTGTGATCCTGGTCAGAGCAGTCAGCGGTGGTAGCCGGGCACCATCTGGCTGTACTGGACTCAGTCCAGTGGAGGTCTTGGTAGCTGTGGTCAATTAGTCCTTTGGACTAATCTTTTCGTTGTATCCTGTTCTCTTCATTCTCCCTTGCTCCCGAAGGGATGAGACCAGTGTAGTATCTTAGATGGCTGCTCACAGGCTTTTAAGACCCCAGACAGTACTCACCAAGGTAGAATGTAGAGCATTATCTTTACAAGTAGTGTCATGCCAATTGAGCTAGATGTTCCCTGAGACCATGGTCCCCAGAGACCTCCGTCCAACAACTCAGTCCCTCAGGGAGTTTGGATGTGTCCATGGGGCCTCCATGACCTTTTCTTGTGCAGGTTGTGTTAGTTTCCCTTGCACTGTGTACTGTCTCACCTCTCACCCAAGATACCACTTATCTATTGCCTATTTAGTATTTCTCCCCCTCCCCTCCCATCCCTGGTAACCAACAAGGATTGTTACATTTTGCATGTGAATTTTTTCATGGGTTTTTACAATAGAGGTCTCATACAATATTTGTCCTTTTGTGATTGACTTATTTCACTCAGCATAATGTCCTCCAGTTTCATCCATGTTATGAGATGCTTCACAGATTCATTGTTGTTCTTTCTCGTTGCATAGTACTCCATTGTGTGTATGTACCATAGTTTGTTTATCCATTCATCTGTTGATTGGCACCTACATTTTTTCCATCATTTTGCTATTGTGAACAATGCTGCCATGAACATAGGTGTGCATATGTCTATTCGAGTGACGACTCTTATTTCTCTAGGATATATTCCTAGGAGTGGGATTGCTGGATCGAATGGTATGTCTATTTCTAGCTTTCTGAGGAAACGCCATATCATTTTCCAAAATGGCTGTATCATTTTGCATTCCCACCAGCAGTGTATAAGAGTTCCCATCTCCCCGCAGCCCCTCCAACATTTGTTATTTCCAGTATTTTTGATTCGTGCCAGTAATGCCGGGGTGAGATGCTATCTCATTGTGGTTTTAATTTGCATTTCTCTAATGGCTAGTGAACACGAGCATTTCCTCATGTGTCTGTTGGCCATTTGAATGTCTTCTTTGGTGAAGTGTCTGTTCATTTCCTTTGCCCATTTTTTGATAGGATTGTTTGTCTTTTTGTTGTAGAGGTGTTGGATTTTCTTGTAGATTATGGAGATTAGACCTTTGTCTGACTTGTACTGTCCAAAAATTTTTTCCCAGTCTGTAGGTTCTCTTTTGACTCTTTTGGTGAAGTCTTTTGAAGAGCATAGGTGTTTGATTTTTAGAAGATCCCAGTTATCTAGTTTATCTGTTGGGTTTTTTGTGTTGATGTTTATGGTTTGTATCCTCCTAATGCCATGTATTAAGGCCTGAAGTGTTGGTCCTATTTTTTCTTCTATGAAATTTATAGTTTTAGGTTTTATATTCAGGTCTTTGATCCATTTTGAAGTAGTTTTTGTATATGGTGTGAGATATGGGTCCTGTTTCATTTTTCTGCAAATGGATATCCAGTTTTGCCAGCACCATTTGTTAAAAAGACTGTCTTTTCCCCATTTGATGGACTTTGGGCCCTTGTCTAAAATCAGGTTACTGTAGGTGAGTGAATTTACATCTGGGTTCTCAATTCTGTTCCATTGGTCAATGTCTCTGTTGTTGTACCAGTACCAGGCTGTTTTGACGACTGTAGCTGTATAGTAGGTTCTCAAGTCAGGTAGTGTGAGTCCTCCAACTTTATTCTTCTTCTTCAGTAGTGCTTTACTTATTCGGGGCTTCTTCCCTTTCCATATAAAGTTAATAATTAGTTTTTCCATCTCTTTGAAGAATGTTGTTGGTATTTGGATCGGGATTGCATTGTATTTGTAAATTGCTTTAGGTAGAATTGCCATTTTCACAATGTTGAGTCTGCCTATCCATGAGCATGGTATGTTTTTCCATTTATGTAGATCCCTTTGGGTTTCATGCAGCAGTGTTTTATAGTTTTCTTTGTATAGGTCTTTTACATTCCTGGTCAGATTTATTCCTAAGTATTTTATCTTTTTAGGGGCTATTGCAAATGGTATTGATTTCCTGATCTCCTTTTCATCATTCTCTTTACTGGTGTATAGGAATCCAACTGATTTTTGAATGTTTATCTTGTATCCTGCTACTCTGCTGAATCTTTCTATTAGTTCCAGTAGATTTCTCGTGGAGTCTTTAGGGTTTTCTATGTACAGTATCATATCATCTGCAAACAGGGAGAGTTTAACTTCTTCATTACCAATATGGATGCCCTTTATTTCTTTCTCTTGCCTTATTGCTCTAGCTAGAACTTCCAGCACAATGTTAAATAGGAGTGGTGATAAAAGGCATCCTTGTCTTGTTCCTGTTTTCAAGGGGAATGTTTTCAGCCTCTCTCCATTAAGAATGATGTTGGCTGTTGGTTTTGCATAGATGCCCTTTATTATGTTGAGAAATTTCCCTTCTATACCTATTTTATTGAGAGCTTTTATCAGGAATGGGTGTTGGACTTTGTCGAATGCCTTTTCTGCGTCAATTGAGATGATCATGTGATTTTTTTCTTTCCTTTTATTTATGTGGTGAATTACGTTGATGGATTTTCTAATGTTAAACCATCCTTGCATACCTGGTATGAATCCTACTTGGTCGTGGTGTATTATTTTTTTGATATGATACTGAATTCTATTGGCTAGAATTTTGTTCAGAATTTTTGCATCTATATTCATGAGAGATATTGGTCTGTAATTTTCTTTTTTTGTGATGTCTTTGCCTGGTTTTGGTATCAGCGTTATGCTGGCTTCATAGAACGAATTTGGAAGTGTTGCTTCCTCTTCTATGCTCTGAAATAGCTTGAGTAGAATTGGTACAAGCTCTTCTGTAAATGTTTTGTAGAATTCTCCAGTGAAGCCATCTGGGCCAGGGATTTTTTTGGTTGGGAGTTTTTTTTATTACCTTTTCAATCTCTTCTCCTGTTATGGGTTGTTCAGATTTTCAATGTCACTTTGTTGTAGTTTGGGTAGGCCGTGTGTTTCTAGAAATTTATCCATTTCCTCTAGATTTTCAAATTTGTTGGAGTATAGTTTTTCATAATATTCTGTTATAATCCTTTTTATTTCGGTTGGGTCTGTTGTAATGTCCCCCATTTCATTTCTTATTTGGGTTATTGTGCCCTCTGCTGTTTTTCTTTTGTCAGTCTGGCCAGTGGTTTGTCGATTTTGTTGATTCTTTCAAAGAACCAACTTTTGGTTTTGTTGATTCTTTCTATTGTTTTTCTGTTCTCTATTTCATTTATTTCTGCTCTGATCTTTACTATCTCCTTTCTTCCGGTGGTTGTAGGCTTTTTTTGCTGTTCTCTTTCTATTTGTTTGAGTTCTGTAGTTAATGTTTTGATTTTGTCCTTTTCTTCTTTTTTGATATGCGCATCTATTGCTATAAATTGTCCTCTGAGGACTGCCTTTGCTGTGTCCCAAAGGTTTTGGTATGATGTGTTTTCATTTTCATTTGATTCTAGGAATTTTTTAATTCCATCTCTGATTTCTTCTATTACCCATTGATGTGTAAGCAGAGTATTATTCAGTTTCCATGTGTTTGATTTTTTTCCCTTGCTCTTTCTAGTGTTAATTTCTACCTTGATGGCACTGTGGTCAGAGAAGATACTGTGAATTATCTCAGCGTTTTGGATCTTGTTGAGGATTTCTCTGTGGCCTATGATGTGGTCTTTTCTGGAGAACGTTCCATGTGCATTGGAAAAGAATGTGTACTTTTCAGCGGTTGGATGGATTGTTCTATATATGTCTATGAGGTCCAGTTGGCTGATTGTGTCCTTTAGGTCTTCTGTATCTTTGCTCAGTTTCTTTTTAGTTGTTCTGTCTTTTACTGAGAGTGGTGTGTTGAAGTCTCCTACTGTTATTGTGGAACTGTCAATTTCTCTTTTCAGTGCTGTTAGAGTTTTTTTATGTATTTTGGAGCCCTGTCATTGGGTGCATAGATGTTTATTATGGTTATGTCTTCATGATGGATCGTCCCCTTAATCATTATATAGTGTCCTTCTTTGTCTTATATGGTAGATTTTGTTTTAAAGTCTATTTTATCTGAGATTAGAATTGCCACTCCTGCTCTTTTTTGGTAGTTGTTAGCTTGATACATTTTTTTCCAACCTTTTATTTTTAATAAATTCACATCTTTGTTTCTAAGGTGTGTCTCTTGTAGACAGCATATTGATGGATCCTGTTTTCTTATCCATTCTGCCACTCTCTGTCTCTATATGGGTGCATTGAGTCCATTTACATTCAGTGTAATTATTGATAGATGGAAGTTTGTTGCTGTCATTTTGTAGCGCTTTTTTTTTTGTGGTGCTGAAGTTTTCTTTGTTCTTCTTACTCTCTTGTGCTGAGTTACTTTTGTTTGTGGATTTTGTGTTCATTTCTTTTGTTTTTGTAGGTTTTGTTTTTGCTGAGACTTTATGTTTCTCATCTTTATTTTTATGAGTTGGTTTGTTAACTTTCTTTGTGGTTATCATGAATTTTACCCTTATCTTTGTAAGTTTGAAGCAGTCTACCCTTACTTGGTATCGCCTTGCCTTCCTCTCCATTAGAAGGTTCTATACCTATGCCGTTTGTTCCCTCTTTCATTGTTTTGATGTTGTTGTCATCCTTTGATTGATTGCTCTGATTCCCTGTTGTATTTCTTTTGGTTTTGGATAGTCCTCAATAGTTCGTTTCCTAGAATGGTATCTGGTTCATATGAACCTGCGTCCTAAGTCCTAGGTCCTGCCTGATGGCTGAAGCTGTTTGTCCTCAGATCGAATAACTCCCTTTAATAATTCTTGTAAGTTTGGTTTGACTTTTGCATATTCCCTTAGTTTCTGTTTTTCTCGAAATGACCTAATTTCACCATCAAATTTGAACGAGAGTTTTGCAGGATATATTATTCTTGGCTGACAATTTTTTTCTTTCAAGATTTTATATATGTCATCCCACTGCCTTCTTGCCTGCATGGTTTCTGCCGAATAATCTGAGCTTAGTCTTATTGTTTCTCCTCTGTATGTGACTTCTTGTTTTTCACGAGCTGCTCTCAGGATTCTTTGTTTGTCTTTAGTTTTGGCGAGTGTGAATATGATATGTCTTGGTGATTTTCTTTTGGGGTCTCTTCTATATGGGGTTCGTTGAGCTTCTTGGATGGCCATCTTTTCATCTTTCATGATATTGGGAAAATTTTCTGTCAGCAGTTCCTCAATGATCCTCTCTGTGTTTTCTGTTTTTTCCCCCTGTTCTGGGATGCCAATCACTGGTAAGTTTTTGCTTTTAGTTGTGTCCTACATAACTCTCAGGGTCTCTTCATTTTTCTTTGTTCTTTTTTCTGAGTTTTCCTGAAACAGAGTTGTATCCAAGTGTTTGTCTTCAGTTCCACTGATCCTGTCTTCCACAGTTTCAAATCTACTTCTCAGCCCTTCTATGACACCGTCCATTTCTGAAATCTTGTTGTTTATCTTTTGGATTTCTAATTGTTGTTTTTGTATGATTTCTCGTTGTGAATTTATTTTGACATTTTCTTCCTGTATTATTTTTCTGAATTCTTCTAATTTTTTGTCTGTATTTTCCATAAATTTGTCTATTTTTTCCTCATTTTTGTCAGCTTTTTGCCTCAGTTCTTGGAAAATTCTGAGTATTAGTGATTTGAGTTCCCTATCAGGTACTTCTAGTGCATTTTCTCCCAAAGGAGAGTTATCTGGTGTTTTAATTTGGACGCCTATTGGAGCCATCTTGTCTTGTTTTTTATAAATGTTTTGATATTGTTTGCTGTTTTCGGGGCATTCAGTAGATATTTCTCTCGTTTATTGATTGTAGATTTTTTTTGTTTCATCCTTGTGGTACAGCTGGACAGATCTAGCTGAAGAGGAGCCACTGGGATGGGTTGTTTGTGTCACTCACCACAGCCACCAGGACAATTGGTAGTCAGTGCTGGGCAGGTTCCAATTGGGCATGCTTACACAGCTTGGTGGAGTGATGTCAAGTGCATGGTGCAGGTAGGCTGGATGCAGCGGGGAGATGGTTATGTGTGAAGCTAAGCTGGATATGGGAGAGAAGAGAGAGGAGCAGGAGCAAAAAGCATACAAACATAAAAGAATGCTAGGGGAGCTTGTCATTGGAATGGACAGATGAAAGACTATGGGATGGAGAAAACCAGAAGGGGGAAGAGAAAGAAAAGGAAAGAATGAACAAATAAAAATCAGAAAAGCTAAAGAACTGCAAAGTTCCCAGGGATCCCACCGATGCAGCTATGAGGTCTGGGGGAGTCGGTCTCAGGTTTCACAGCACAGCCTGGCCAGAAGGTGCAGAGGCATACATCGCCTGGTATTCAGGGATCAGAAAAAGAAGGAAGAGATAGAGAGATGAGAAATTAAGCAATGAAGAAAGACAAAAGGGAAAAAGAGGGAAAAGAAAACAAAACTAATCAAAAAAGAAAAAAAATTAAATTAAAAAAGAAAAAAAAAAAGCAACACCAGCAGTCAATGAATGGCACTCAGAGAGCCAGCCAGTGCGGGCTGGTGTTTCTGGACAAGAGACTGTGTCCGTGTGAAACAGAGGAGGCCGAGTGTGAGTGAAGAAGGGTGGAGAGTGGAAAGCGTATATCACAAATTACCTGCGCTCTGGGGACCCTCAGAAAGGAGCTAAGAGGGTGCAAGGAGCCAGGCACCCGAGTGAAAGGAGGGGGAGGCAGCAAGAGGCAAGCAAGAAACCAGAAGAAGCAGAAAAAGCCACACCAGCAGCCAACAAACGGCACCCAGAGAGCCCCCGCTCAGGCGCGCGGATTCCAAGCAGCCGGCAGTCTCGGGTCCAGAGACCGTGGCCACGGGAAGCAGAGGGGCGAATGAACAAAGGCCCCGGGATCTCACCAGCGTGGCAGCCCAGACCTGGTTGCAGCCACACGCCTGAACGCAGCCCCACAGCCCTGCAGGAGAGAGCAAAGACGGCCCTCGGAACCAGGCACCCGAGCAAAAGGAGGGGGAGGTGGCAGAAAAAGCTACGCCAGCAGCCAACAAACGGCTCTCAGAGAGCCTCCGGCCCGGACTCGCGGAATCCAAGCACTGGCCCCCCCCGGCCCAGGGACCCTGGCCACGGGAAGCAGAGGAGCCCCAGCCGAGGCGGGGGTGGGGGGGGGTGGGAAAGCGCACACTGCAATTTACCAGTCGTTCTGTCTCCCACTGGACGCTCGGTGAGGCTGCTCTCCCGTTCTCCTGTTTGCTGGTCTCCGATAGGAGTCCAAGATGGTGGATCTGCGCTGCGTTAGCTGGTAGGGAATCTCTGCATGAGTCTCTCCTCGCTCTCCGTTCTCTTTCAGTATTCTCACTCCGTTTGGTGTTTGGCTGAGTTCTTTATCTCCTCATTTGATGTTCTAGGGTTTCAGGATTGTTGATTCTCTGTTAGGCTTAGTTTTTTGGATCTTTGCTGTGGAGGGACGGCGTGGTGCTTCTTCCTAGAGCGCCATCTTGCCCCCAGCCTACCCTGAAGGCTTCTTTGCTGCTCTCTTTCTACTTGTTCCAGTTGTAAGGTTAATGTTTTGATCATGGCCCTTTCTTCTTTTAGGATGTGTGCATTTATTGCTATAAACTGACCTCTGAGCACTGATTTTGCTGTGTCCCAAAAGTTCTGGTAGGATGTGTTTTCATTCTTGTTTGATTCTATGAATTTCTTTATTCCACCCTTAATTTCTTCTGTAACCCAGTAGTTTTTGAGCAACGTGTTGTCCAGTTTCCACGTGTTTGATTTTGTTCCCTTGCTTTTTCTGTTGTTGATTTCTACTTTTATGGCTTTATGGTCAGAAAAGATGCCTTGTAATATTTCGATGCTTTGGATTTTGTTAAGACTTGCTTTATGGCCTAATATGTGGTCTATTATGGAGAATGTTCCATGTGTGTTGGAAAAGAGAGTATACTTGGCTGCTGTTGGGTGGAGTGTTCAGTATATGAGTATGAGATCAAGTTGGTTGTACCATTTAGCTCTTCTGTCTTTGTTGAGCTTCTTTCTGGATGTTCTGTACTTTACCGAAAGTGGTGTGTTGAAGTCTCCTACTACTGTTGTGGAGCTGTCTGTCTCTCTTTTCAGTGCTGTTAGAGTTTGTTTTATGTATTTGGAGCCCTGTTGTTGGGTGTGTAAATATTTATTATAGTTATGTCTTCCTGGTGTATTGACCCTTTAATCATTATATAGTGTCCTTCCTTGTCCTTTGTGTTGAATTTTACTTTAAAGTCTATTTTGTCAGAGATTAATATGGCCACTCCTGCTCTTTTTTGAGTGTTGTTTGCTTGATGTATTTTTTTTCCATCCTTTGAGTTTTAGTTTGTTTGTGTCTTTAAGTCTAAGGTGTGTCTCTTGTAGGCAGCATATAGACAGATTGTTTTTTTTTTATCCAATCAGCCGCTCTCTGTCTGTTTATTGGTGCATTTAGTGCATTTACATTCAACATAATTATTGGTAGGTATGACTTTAGTGCTGTCATTTTGATGTCTTTTTTTGTGTGTTGTTCACATTTTCTTTGTTCCACTTAATTTTCTGTGCTGAGTCATTTTTACGTATGTACTTTCTTTTCGTCTCTTTGATTGTTGTTGATTTTGTGTTTGCTGAGTCTTTATATTTTTCTAGTTTTTTATTTTGACTTGTAGGATTGTTAGTTTCCTTTGTGGTTACCTTAATATTTACCCCTAGTTTTCTTAGTGTATACCAGTCTTTTATTTTTTTGTATGGCCTTGACTTCCTCTCCATATGAAAAATCTATGTCTACATTTTTTAAGTCCCTCTTTTTTGTTTTAATGTTGTTATCTTTTACATATGGACATCTGTTACCCTATTTTCAATGTTTTAGTTTTGATTTGCTTTTGTGACTCCCCTATCTGGGTTGATATCTAGTTGCTCTGTCCTGTGTTCTAGTCTTGAGTTGTTACCTGATGTTACTGATTTTCTAACTGGTGGACTCCCTTTAGTATTTCTTATAATTTTGGTTTGGTTTTTGCAAATTCCCTAAACTTCAGTTTATCTGGAAATACCCTAATTTTGCCAACATATTTGAGAGACAGTTTTGCTGGATATATAATTCTTGGCTGGCAGTTATTTTCCTTTAGTGCTTTATATATGTCATCCCGTTGCCTTCTTGCCTCCATGGTTTCTGCTAAGTAGTCCAAGCTTACTCTTATTGACTCTCCTTTGTACTTTCCATTTATCACTAGCCGCTATTAAAATTCTCTCTTTATCTTTGGTTTTGGCAAGTTTGATTATATGTGTTGGTGACTTTCTTTCGGGATCTACCTTGTGTGGGGTTTGGTGAGCATCTTGGATAGATATCTTGTCATCTTTCAAAATATCAGGGAAGTTTTCTGCCAACATATCTTCAACAATTCTCTCTGTATTCTCTGTTATCCCCCCTGTTTATTCCTCTTGATAGAGTACACATAATTCTTAGGGTTTCTTCTTCTTTTTTTTTTTTAACCCTTTTATCTGATTTTTCCTCTAGTAAGTTGGTGTCAAGTGCTTTATCTTCAATCTCACTAATTCTGACTTCTATTGCCTCAATTCTCCTCCTATGACTTCCTATTGAGTTGTCTGATTCTGAAATTTTATTGTTAATCTTCTGGATTTCTGATTCCTCTCTCTCTATGGATTCTTGCAGTCTGTTAAATTTGTCATTATGCTCTTCTCTAATCTTTTTAATTTCCTCTATTGCGTGTTCTGCGTTTTGCTTAATTTCGTTCCTAATTTCTTGTAGAGTTCTGTATATTAATCTTTTGTATCCTGCCTTTGGTAATTCCAAGAAATTTTCCTCCTCTGGAAAATTTCTAGATTCTTTATTTTGGGAGCTTGCTGAAGCCATCATGGTTTGCCTCTTTATGTGATTTCATATTGACTGTTGTCTCCGAGCTATCAATAAGTTATTATATTTATTTATTTTATGTTTGCCTACTGTGTCCTAGCTTCTTATTTTGTTTTGATATACCCAAATAGGCTGCTCGTTGGAGCTAGTTTGATTATTGGCACCTTTGAAGCTCTAATGTCCTGTCACCAGGTGGTTAGATCTGTTACTATGTACTTGAACTCAGAAGTCTGACTACTCCTCCTGTATGGATTCAGCTCAGGTGCCCTGGTAGATAGCCACCAAGTGTATGGTGTAGGCTCTCACTTACAGTCCTAGACAGGCATGGGTGATTGGTGTAGGCACAGGCGTCTGGCTGCAGCAGGGGGACACAGTCTGAGCAAGGAAGGGGACTGACGGCTGCCCCCGAGTGTCCAGGATAAAGGCGTGTCCCTGTTCCCTAGAGCATGTAGGTGGGTGGGTTTTGCAGCCAGACTCTGAGCACCTAATGCTGTTGGCTGTAAGGACTGGGGGGTGCCTCTTATTCATGGGCCCCTCTCACAGGTGGCTAGGTGGCATGGGCAGAGCCACCAGTCCTCAGGCCCCAAAGTAGGTAGGTGAAGACCCTGCTTTTGGGCAGAGCAGCATCAGATGTCAAGAACCTGCCACTTCACAGCTGAAACAATTGAAGTTAAACTTCTTGTATATACCCTGTTGTACTGTGGTAATGAGAGCCTACGCTGTTGAGATAGGCCCACATGAGTCCATGCAGGGGGAAAGGCACTCACAGTCTGTGGATCCCTTATGCCTGTGCCTAGGCAAAGGAGCTGTGCCTACCCTGGGTTCCTGGCTTAGGGGAGCCAGCAGTTTATTTTCCCCCGTTTGTTAATTTGTTCACTCTTCAAGGCAGGGAGAATGGCTCTGGGCTCGTGATGGATCCTACTTCTGGCCCAGGGGACTCGGCAATTGCTGAAGTCAATCTTGGACCCAGTGCAGAGCACGGAGCGGGGAGGTAAATGGGAGAGAGATTTTTCCCTAAGGGGGGGTGTTTTTGATCCGCGTGGTAAGCCGTCAACAAGTACTTATCTTTCGTGGAGGGCTGCTTCTCACTGGTTCTGTGTCTCCGCGTAGAGTCTCTGGTGCTGGGTCTCTCCCAGTGCGGAGAACACACCTCCAGAGCACCGCTGTTTGCCTGCCTCACTGCTCACCACCAAGCTTATCAGGCCTGAAGGGCTCAGGCTCTCACTGGGTCAGGTCTGGAACTCCTTGCTGCTTCTGAACAGTCTCTCCCTCCCCCTGCCACTCCGTCCGGTTCCTCAACTCTGCCTTTGATGTTCAGGCCTCCCAGATTGCCATATATAATCGAATCACTTGTTTTTTGGGTCTTTGTTGTAAGAGGGTCCACCAGAAGCATCTGACTTCTCCGCCATTTGGCCCCGCCTCCCCAATATCATTTTCTTGGTTGTCTTCATCTTTGGTGTTATCATCCCATTTGACCAGTGATTTATTCTTGCTACTCAAACTTGCCCAAATGCCACATTTCCCATTGACTTAGGAGGCATACATCTCTTGTGATATCAACTTTATGAAACATCCTCTCCTTTTGGCCAGGTTACCTATTTTGCAAGCCACAGCACAGTTTGCACGTCTTCCAAATCTTTCTTGGTGACCACAGCAGAAATAATCAAGAATGGTGCTTAAGTGCATGGACTTGAGTCCGATTGCCTGGGTTCTGTGAAACTTTGGATAAGGAACATAACCTGGATCAAATACATTTTGCCAACCCAAACCCATTGCCATCGAGTCAATTCCTACTCATAGTGACCCCATAGGGTTTCCAAGGCTGTAAATCTTTACAGAAGCAGACTGCCACTCAGGAGGGGACAGGAAAGCTGGTAATAGGAAACCGAGGGTTGAGAAGGGACAGTGTTGACATGTCATGGGGTTGTTAACCATTGTCATAAAACAGTATGTGTACTAACTGTTTAATGAGAAACTAATTGTTCTGTAAACCTTCATCTAAAGTACAATTAAAAAAAAAAAAAAAAGAAGCAGACTGCCACATCTTTCTCCTGCGGAGCCACTGGTGGTTTTGAACCACCGACCTTTTGGTTAGCAGCCAATTGCTGTAACTGCTGTGCCACCAGGTCTCCTAGAAGATATTTAATCATTACTTATTTACGTTTTGAAATGAATCATCCAACAATAGATAACAGGAAGAAACAAAGGCCTTAATACCTACTTCCCCATATATACACAATTTCTGTGAACATTTACAATGTGCCTTCCTACCTTTGAGTAGAAAGACAGCAAGATATTTTAGAAAGAATAGGCTTGAGTCAGAATTTCAACCCCCACCAAGTAATTGTTATGCATCCTTGGGCAAGACACCTTTCCAAAATCCATTTTACTTATCTGTGAAAATAGGGATAATAATATTGCAGACAGTAGTTGTGACAGTTACCTGTATAATTATTGTTAATTGCCAATGAGTCAGTTCTGACTCGTGGCGACTTTGTGTATAACAGAATGAAATATCTCCCAGTCCTGCCCTAGCTTCATCATCAAGAGTATGCTCGAATCCATTGTTGTGACTATTGTGTAGTAACTTCCAACCTAAGGGGCTCATCTTTCAGCACTATATTGGACAATATTCTGTTATGATCCAGAGGGTTTTCATTGGCTAATTTTTGGAAGTAGATCACCAGATCTTTCCTCCTAGTCTGTTTTAATCTGGATGCTCCACTGAAACTTGTCCACCATAGGTAACCCTGCTGGTATTTCAAATACTGGTGGCATAGCTTCCAACATCATAGCAACATACAAGCTACCATAATATGACAAAATGACAGACAGAAGATGGACCTCTATAAGCACTGATCAACAAATGTTTCCTTACATTGTCATCCTCAACCCCTTATTTCTCCTTGCTCTAAGACATGTGAAGTGTATCTTTCCAGGCACTCCATCCCTAACTCTAAAATCTAGGACACTCTGGAATGACCCTTCACTGCAGCTCCTGCAGTATCCTCTCTGGGGCTTGGTTAACCCAATTGTAATGACAAACTCCCCTCTGATCAGCAAAGTTACAGTGATGGGTGCTACATACAAGTTTTTCCCTTCTACTCATTCATTTTCAAACATTTTTCCTGCTGTTACACTTCAATAATCCCCTCTTGCTCTCTATTTGAACTCAATCTGTAGAATTAGCTTCTGTTAGGCATCAAGCTCTCTTGTCCATGAGTGTGTTTCTCCTTTTCTCTACAGTTCTGGGGCAAAGTAAATAAATCAGTCTTTTTGGGGAAGTAATTATTTGATAACTGGTTGCAGCTTTGTGGTAATATTTGGTCTTTTAGTTTCTCATGTCCTTCTAAAAAATAAAATCAAAAGAAACCTTCTTTCATTGTACTTGACATGAGCGATTTTGAACAACTTCAGAAATAAATACCAATGTCCTATGAACTGTGTGCCGTCGAGTCTACTTTAACTTGTAGTGAACTTACAGGACAGAGTAGAACTGCCCTCTAGGATTTCCTAGGCTGTAACCTTTACTCTTTATGGGAGCAGATGGCCAGGTCTTTTCTCTGGTTGAGCTGCTGGTGGGTTTACAACTGTCGACCTTTCGGTTAGCCGCCCAACTCTTAAACCATTGCGCCACCAGGGCTCCTGTGTGCTATATGAGGTGGAATGATTTTGAACCCACTCCATGTGATGCATAATGTTTATAGTTTTTATGAATATGAGCGATGTCCTTCAGGAAATAATTATAAGAGAGCCAGATCTTTGCAATGAAACAAAGTGAGAAAAAGTCGATGGCATTGAATCCTAGAAGTCTGCCAAACAGGAAGCCGGGGTGGGAGATATGTAGTTTAGAAAAGGGTTTGACTCTTTTTGAACCTTTATATCCTCTAATCCTTAGAACAGGTTTGTTCTCTTGTTCAAATTCACTAAAGATCCAAAACAGCTGGGTAAAATCTGGAATAATATAGGGTTACCGTTAACATGTTTAAATTGAGATCAAAATCTTAATCTTCCTTTTTTTTTTCCTTTCTCTTTTCTTTTCTGTTTATTTGCTTCAAAGGGTTCCAGGGGCAGTGATGTGAATTATTCTGCATGTGCTTGATAGATTTTAGGCTTTATAAGAGGCAAGATGCCTGCTGACTTGGTGAGCATGAAAGGACGGCTCTGCCCAGGGTTTTCAGATTCGGTTAGTCTAAAAGTAGTGACTCATGCAAGTCATTATTTCTACAAAGGCAAAAGACTTGTCTAATTGGATGAGGTGGGTAACATGGAGGTGTTTATACCAGGTAGTCTCTTTGCTTTAAGAAAAACAGAGAAATTATTGTTCAGGTGAGAAATATTATTCCAGTTTGTAAGCAGGGTTCACAAATTGGTTTTCAAGTTGTTGAGTTTTGAAATGTTAGAAGATAAAAGCTCAGATATTGCCATATCCCACAACTTTGTTCCTCTTCTATCTTGGCTTAACTGAAATTTATAAGCAATTGCAACCTTTTTTCCCCACCTCTTCTCCCCCAGCTTCTCTTTAACTAAAACTTCTGGAGAATGCATCAAAATCAGATTCAAACTTTTTCTCAGGGAGTTATTAACTTATATAAAAGGTAACTCATACTTCTGCTAAAATGTAGGATATTTTCATTTGATTATCTTATTTTCTCTTTGCAAAGATGTAAATCTGACACATTTACTTAGTGGAAGGATTGAAAATACTTATATATCTTTTGAGTGACTTTTTTCTCTAATCAAGAGATAGCTTTAGGTCATTAAACATCTTTTTTTTTTGCTAGTGAGCAAAGCTTTCAAGTGTCTTTAAAAATACTTGATTTAAAGTTCTGTGACATGTTTATAATTGATTTCTGATTTTTTAAAAATGATATTTGGACCCTTTCCCATTTTTTTCTTGTTTTAAAGAAGAAATGTGACCCAACTCCCTTAGTTTGTATTTGGTCCAGAGAATTGTTAGTTTATTATGAATGTAGCTATACTTGTGTATAAGAAAGCTATGCCTGGTTCTAAAGAAATCTGGTTTAAGAAAAATCACACATGCTCATTCCCAGTAGAAAAGTCTTCTTCATCTTACGGAATAATTTATAAAAGCGTTCCCTTAAATGTAGCAATCTTTGCACATTTGAATAAAAATAATTTTGTATAAAAGAATTAATATGCCAAGCATGTTTTCCAAAAGTGTGTACTTATTAATGTTTGAAATTTTACTGGACTAGCCTAATCATCCAGGTAACTATGACTTTTAAAAAATATATACTTTTTACTTGAACTATCCAAAAACTGAAAAATAATGTTATTTATAGAGCCTTAGAACATGGAAGGGGCCTTAGAGACACTTGAATCAAGCAATGTGCAGATTAGGTATTTTTATGTTGAAGTTGCAGTTAGGTTGTAGATGCAGAAAAGTTGATCAGTATTATCTTCATTTTTATTGTTAATTTACACTTGCTCTTAGTTTGAAAGGGGTGTAGTGTAAGAAGTTGGCTAAAATTTTCCGGACTAACAATTACCCAACGAGCATTTTCTACAACCTTTTAGTCCACAAGTGACAAATGAAAAGGAAGGAATTTTAAAGTATTTTCTATGTGCTCTTTATTTTAAAAAATGCAGGCCATTCAACAAGGATATAGTTAATAAGTTTAAATGCTATTTGGCCTTTGTTATCATTTTTAAAACAAAGAGAGAAAGATGCAGTCCACCCCCCACCTTCCCATCGTTGCTCCTACAAACCTCTCACCATAGACCTCGAAGGGAATTTGAGACATCTTTTAAAACTATTCCTCGGCCTCTCATACTCCTATACGACTACACACACCCCAACTCAGGCACACCGAAAACAACTGGTTAGAGAAGCAAAACGAAAGCTTTTTACAAACAGATGTTAAAAAAGAAAATAAATCAAAGATAATTTTGCCAGGGTCAGTGGTAACGTATCTGCCGGACTGTCCCTAAGCCTAAATAAAAGTCATGTTCAGAAATGGTGAAAAGGCTAACGAAGCAGACGGGTCGAATAAGAAGGGACAAAAAATGGACGCAACGGGCGAGTGCATCGTTTTACAGACGTTAAGGAAGGACCAGCAGGCGCACAGCTCGGGCAGAAAGCGTCTCGGCGCTCCTTAAGGACCTTTTGAACTCTGGCCGCTCGACAAAAACACCGTTTTGAAAAGGTGGCATTCACTGGGCTGTCAGAATTAAGCAACACCAAATTAAGGCGCTAATGAAACCGTGTTGGTCTCAGAACTGCCCCTCTGGTTTTAATCCTGACGCTTTGAATTAATACCAAGCGCTATTTTCAAACACTTAGGGCGGCTCTTTGGAGGAAATGAAGAAGAAAGGAACTCATATTTACTAAACAAACATTTATATTTTCATGCTAGAAGAGCTGGCGGGTTGCCTTTCTTGCTTCGAGCGCCCAAATGAAAAAACCAAACCAGTTGCCAGCCAATGAATTCCAGCTCATGACCTCATGTATGTCAGAATAGAACTGGCTCCCTAGGGTTTTCAATGACTGATTTTTTCCGAAAGCAGATTCCCAGGCCTTCTGAGGTGCCTCTAGGTGAACTGAACCTCCAACCTTTCAGTTAGCAGGCACGTGGGTAAGCCCTTGCGCCATGCGGGGACTCCCCCGGAGCACTCAAAAAACAAAAACTTGCCGTCCATTCGATTCCGACTCATAGCGACCCTACAGGACAGAGTAGAACTGCCCCACAGGGTTTCCAGTGAGCGGCTGGTGGATTCAAACTGCCATCCTTTTGGGTAGCAGCTGAGCTCTTACCCAGTAGTGTTTAATTTACATGCGAAGGGACTAATTGTGAAGGCAGGCAAAGCCTGAAACATGGCTCTGCCCCTCCTCCAAGTCCTCTGGGATCATCAGGTCTGGGAGGGAGAGGCGCTTTGCACCCAAAGGTGTTTTGCAGAGGGCAGGAGCCCCCGCTCCCAAGTGTCTGTGCACACAGGTAGGTGCAATGGGGCACAGAACCAAAGGGATAGTCGAGGGAGCTGGAGTCTGGTTCCTAGCAATCACTCAGTGTATTGGGAAGACTCTTTTAGCTGATAGACAGAACTTCTTCCCAAAGGGTAGCTTGGAGACAACTGACCTTGGAGTGGGGTTGGTGTTGCAGTTGTTCTCTTTTCTTTTTTTGAGGGCAGCTTGAAAACAAAGGTCCTATCTGGGCCTCCTGATGTGCGAGTGTTCCAAAGCCATGCCCTTGGTTGGGAAATCATCCACCCTTGATGCACCCCCACCCCACATTCCCCAGTTTTGAGGGGCTGCTTAGTGGAGAAATGGGGCCCATGGCGTGATCACAATCGTCCCACTAAGCGGGTGGTGGAGGGGCCAGATCCCCAGGTCTTCAGAGGGGGCGCACACCCGCGCCTCTGCCCGCCCCATCATAGGTCACTGCTTTTGCGCCTGTTGCTTCGGTGCTGGCCAGCCCTTCTTATTTCAACACAAAGGGTTTGAGGTGCACTGCTTTCTTTGGCAGAGAGCCCTCGCTGGGTCAGAGTGAAATCTCTGCTTTTTTTTTTTTTTTCCAGGAGCATTGTAACACAAAAGGTTTAAGGGGGGAAATTGTTAAAAGGAAGCCCTTTTCTCTTTAAGCTGAATGCGGTGAGGAGATTAAAACTTTCATTTGAGATTTTGCCGTATTCATGGTGGTGGGCCTGTGAATAGGGCTGAGTCAAAGCCCCCTGCGCGGGTGTGTGCCCTTTTATCTCCAGCACATCTTCGGGCACTTGAAAGAGGGGAGAGAGGGGAACGTGGGATTTTGACAGCTCATATTGGCCTCTGAACTCTTGATGGGGATTTTCTAATTAACCCCAAGTACCCATCATGTGGCCAACACGGAATGATTTCTGTCAAAGAGGGCAAAAAGTTTCCCATTTTGATCAAATGATGGGGAGGGTTTTTAACATCCAGGGTAATGAAATTTTGGGTGAGTTTCTGAACACAGAACTTGAAAAGCTAGATGGAACAGGTTGGGTTGAGAGAGGTTACCAGGGCCTAAGTGAGTACCATCCGCGCATCACCAGCATTGGAAACACTTGGGGAAAGGAAGTGCAGTTCCTGAAGCTCAGAGAAAATGATTTCCCATGCTTTTGGAACCACTGGAGAGTTTTAAGAGGGAGTGAGGTGGTGGGAGTAAATTTTAGGATCCAGTGAAAGTTTTAAAAGGACACCCTTGCTGCTATGGGGGGAAGGAGTTAGAGAAGCACTAGAAGTGCAGAAGATGGAAGGTCAGTTATGAATCTTTTGCAATAGACCAGGCAAGAGATGATGGTGGCTTAAGCCAGTTGGAAGCAGCGGAGGTGGAAAGAGGTGGGCGGAAGGGACAATTTTGAAAGTAATAACAACCGGACTGGCTGAAGGATTAGATTTAGAAGATGAATTTAGAAAGAGGAAATCAGGATGACTACCAGGCGTTAGGCTCAATAATTCAGGTAGTGGTACCATTTATTGACAGACATAGAAGACGGTGCTTCCCAATCTTTTTCATGTCATAACCCATAGAATAAGAGTAACATTTGTAAGATATACCTGTGTAAACTAAAAGGGATTAGGGTCACTGTGAGTCGGAATCGACTCGACAGCAATGGGTTTGGTTTTTTTGTTTTATATGGGGTGTGGAGCCCTGGTGGTGCAGTGGTTGAGCGTTAGGCTGCTGACCAAAAGGTTGGGCTTGAATCCACCAGCCACTCCTTGGAAGCCCTGTGGGGCAGTTCTACTCTGTCTTATAGGTTTGCTATGAATCAGAATCCACTCAATGGCAATGGGTATAAAAAATTTTCATTGTATTTTCTTTGTATATTATTTAATTATAAGAGAAACAAAATACCAAGCATTCCCCCCCCAAAAAAACCAAACCCAATGCCATACAGTGAATTCCAAGTCATTGTGACCCCATAGGGTTTCCAAGGCTGTAAATCTCTACGGAAGCAGACTGCCACATCTTTCTCCTGCAGCGTGGCTAGTGGTTTTGAATCGCCGAGCTTTTGGTTAGCAGTTGACAGCTTTAACTAGTGCGCCACCAGGGCTCCTTACCAAGCATTTGGTAGGATGAAATATGTTAAACATATATAGAAAAACCTTCAAATAAAACCTCTTTGAAAAATTTAATGAGGAACTTGAGCTTGCTTCAATGAACACAGCTGTTTTTTATATCAGGTTTTATGCTTGAAATAATTATACACAATTCCTGATTAAGACTATTTAATGATAAGCTCCTCAAATTCCTGAAAATTGCAATCAGTGAAAACTTTTGTTCACACAAGGAGACAAACTTTAAAATATTTTTACAACCATTCAAAAAATTTACAAGAGCTGAAATTAAACTTAAGGGCTTTTACTGCTGAAATCTCTTGTAATAATTCAAATAGATCTCAAATCCAATAGAATGCTTTCATTTATTTATTTTTCATTCAAAAATATTTATTGAGGCTTACTATGTGCCAGGTACTGTTCAAGACACGTACATACCAACTATTTCAAAATAATGATGAGGTCGTAATTTGCAGAATCTGCTTGGGCTTGCCACCAGCTCGCCCGTCACAAACTGACAAGCATATCTGATATACATGAAGGGGGAGGTAGAAGCCACTACCTGGAGCAGTACCTCACTTCGTGGCCTCCAGCTCCTGTGTCCACCCATCTGCCACATTTTGACCTTTGCTTAATACTCCTTGGGGGCCCCTGGGAATCCTCCAGTGGCTCCACGGGTGCTCTGCAGCAGGCTGACAAAGGAGAGGTCCAGGTGGCAGAACACCTGCCTGGCTTCAATGCATTCAGGTGAATCAGTGAGGGCCAGAAATTTCTCATTTTATTTGCTGCCTTTGGGGATCATGAGACTGCTGGGCATAACATCAGGCAAAGAATTCCTAGGTAGGCTGCATAGGGCCAATGGTAGCAATCCCAGGGCCTCTGGTGGCCCCAGGATCCCACTGGTCACCCTCACACACAGCCTAAAATCTCGTGGTACACCTGGATGCCGTGGCCCACTGTGTAAGGTGCTCTAATTCAACCAGTTCTAGTCAGTGAACAGAACTGAGATGAATGCAGTCATTTTCATATTTGGCACCCCACTGGGACTTTAAATAATACTAATGTCAACAAGATAAATTGACACAGTGGCTGCAACAATGGGCTCAAGCATAATAACAATTGTGAGGATGGCACGGGACCAGGCAGTTTTTTGTTCTGTTGTACACAGGGTCGCTATGAGTCAGAATGGACTCACGGCACCTAACAACAGCAACAACAACGTCTGGATTCTACTATTGGAAATTCTGATTTATCTGGCCTAGAGTGTAGCCTGGGCATTAGGGCTTTTGAAAAGTTCCACAAGTCAGTCTACGATACAGCTACAGTGAGAAGCACTGGGGTGATAGACGGACATTTAAAGGAGACAAATTTAATTCTACTTGGGGGAGAAAAAAACGAAAACCTTTGTTTTAGGTCTGCTTAACAAAATGGAAGTATTTAAGCAGAGATTGGAAATAGTACTGGGACAGATTGGACCAGATCCCCATTGTCCAGGAGTACCTGCTGGCAAATGGAGCATCCACTATCACCCCTCAACATCATCCTTACCTTCACTTCATCTCAAACATTCTGGCCAGGCTACTGGAACTCACTGGATTGATCTTACTCAGCAGTTTCTGATCCTACCACTCATCCTCTGAGCGGCTTTATTCCGGTCCTTCTTAGCGGCCTTCCGAATCCTCCCCATTCAATGAAGAGGCTGAACTTGATATATTCTATAGTCTGTCCCAGATATCAGATTTCTTCATTTTAATCAAGTAAAAATATAGCTTCCCGATTGTAAGAGGAGATGAGAATTAATTTAGAGACTACAAGGCGTATCAACCTCCTTTCCAGGAGAAAGGCAGATTTAGCCAACAAGCTATGCTTGCTTCTACACAAATTGAATTAATGGAAAATGAAAGGGTCTCCTGCTAAAGTTGTCCTTTTGGCCCTGACAAAGAAATGCTTTCTTGGAATGGCTGTCTGAGAAAACTTAAATTTATTGTTCTAGTATCTGTCAGGCTGCTAGATGCTTACCATCCTGTAAGTCAGCACAAAAGAGAGAGGCAATGTTGAGCATTCTAATGATCGCTATACACACCCTAACCAGTGCTGGAAATTGTGGATTCTTAGGGGACAAGGGGATATCAGAGGCTATTTTGCTATTAAACCTTAGAGCCTCACCTGAGATTTGCCTTCCTATATGCTTTGCTCCTCCTTGCCATGGATTTTGGGACTCGGCTTGCTCTTGCGACCTTGAATGATATCCCCCAATTCTTCCATTTGGGATTCTCCCCTTCCTAAGTACAGTTAGGGAGTAGGGTGTAACCTGCTCTGTTGCCCCTTTAATGTCGCATCTAAAAGCAAGCCGTGGACATTTTGGCATTGAACACTTGGATGATTAATAATGTGGGGAAACAGGCAGGAGTGAAGGAGACTAGCCAGCTTGGAGATGTTGCAGCGATTTTAAGTCTACAGAATCTTAGAGTCAAAGTCCCTGGCCTATGGTTCCTCCTTCTTTCTTAGATGGAAACTAAAACCCCAGTCACACTTCTGTCCTCTGCATTTATAATCACCAGGATGGATAATGTTAACTTCTCCCTACTCCCTGCCAACCTCGTAGAGCAACTTCTGAGCCCAGCTTTTGATTCTGTCTCTACAATATCATGGGCTTTGGGTAAGCAAAACAAAACAAAAACAAAAAACACGATTTCTAGTGTTGGTTTCTTTTTCTTAAATAGTCTAACCTGTCTGTGATATTCTTGCCCCACTGAAAAACTAGATTTGGAGATCAAGGCCAGAAGAGACATAGAATCTTAGAATGACATTCCTGAAAAGAGCCTGAAAGAATATCTGGTCAAGGCCCTCAATTTACAAACTAGTGGATTGAAGGAGATGCTACTTAAAACCATTTGTAAGAACAATAGTCAAGAGATTGTGGCCCTTGATTGCAAAATGTTGTTAGAGCCATCAAATATCTTGTAGCTATAAATGCTATGGTTTCCTAAAAATGGCTCTCAGCGATTATGTGCTGACCTGGGTGTGTGCATAGCCTCAGGAACGTTCACCAGTTTCCTAAAAAGGAAGGTTCTGGAATTGGACCTTAGTTAGATTATAGTCTATTCTCTATTGGTGTCTGGTGAGCGTCCCTGTACTCTTCAGGCAGAAGCGTACTGCATCATCTTGAATTAAAATACATAAGAGAAAAAATGGAATTCCTCTGAAGAAAGAGGAAGGAAGGATGATAACTGGGTGAGGAGATGTCAGAACTTCAGAACTGCCCTGTTATGGATTGTATTGTGGCCTCCCAGAATATGTGTTGAAATCCTAACCCCTGTATCTGTATATGATCATGTTTGGAAATAGGGGTTTGTTACATTAATGAGGTCATACCAATGTAGGGTGGGTGCTAAACCTAATCATTTCTGAATTATAAAAAGAGCAGAATAGACATAGAGACATACGCAGGGAAGAGGAAGACTGATGACAATGGAGACAGATGCATCTACAATATTGCGGCAGCTACTAGAAGCTGAAATAGACGCTACCAGAACTGCACCCTGATTGCAGTCTTGTTTAATATGGCAGAGAGTTGAGCGTCTTTTAGCAGTAAAGGAAAATCCAGGCAATAGAGACTGAAAATCCAGGAGAAAGAAAAGGGAAATAGATAGGTAAGTTTCCTGAAGAGGCAGAATTGAATGGAACCGAAACAAGAGAAAGTCAATCAATATAGAAGTATATCTAGAAAAAAAAAACAAGCTTGCCTTCGCCTGTAATCCGAAATCTCATTGCTCTCCCCAGAGCTGACTATTATCAAGAGCGTGCTTCCTCCCAGTCCCTTTTCTATGCATTTGCAACCTGTGGATGTGTGTGAATGTCTTTTGTTTGTTTTTAATTAAGTGGGGCAAACTATACTCTGTGTATTTTACAACTCTTATTTTTCATTCAGGATTTATGGACAGTTTATACAGATATATAATAGAAGCTCTCTTAACCAATTTTCACTTAACCATTCAGAGAAGCCATTGCTTTCCATTTCCTCTCTTAAATATACAGACCATGATCGTGGTATATAGAACGCTCTGGGCTTGCAGACCACTCCATAGCACACCTATGTACTTCTGCCCTCATCAGTTGAGCTGTGTGTTTACGAGGAATCAGTTGTTTGCTCCCAAAGCTGTTTATGCCCGTTGTTCTTGCTATTGTAGTTATATAACTTAATCAAGGGAATTTAAGTGCAAAATGAAAGAGATCTATTGTTTCTACGAAAACTAAGCTCAAAACCTTGGGACTAAGTTCAAAGCTCATCACCAAAGAAAACTGCTATCCAAGTAAACTGGGAATATTTGGCAAAAATAGCAAAAATCTTAAAGATTTTGTAGTCATAAATAAGGACCTAATTTCCTGTGTAAACTTTCACCTTAAACACGATAAAATATTAAAAAAAAAAAAAAAGATTCTGTAGTCAGACTGCTTCCTAAGTGTATGTAAGTTCTCATTATACTTTAAAAAAATGGAACTGTAAATTGTGACTGATGTATTATAGGTGTGGTTTATGTAAGAAAGATGACACAGAATACCAATCAGAAGACCAGTCCTCAAAAGCATTGGCTCCATTTCAGAAGATTATAAATGGATATTCATATACATGTTTCAGATTAAAATAGCATGTTTCAGATAAGTGTGTATTATTTTGTATGATTTCCTGCTTTAACCGTTCTTTACCAGCTGACAAACTACCAGCTTTGGCTTCAGGAGCTTCTGCTATACTATATGTGCCATGCCATGCCATGCCCTGCCCTACCCTACCCTACACCATACCGTACCACATCATACCATACCATGTCATACTATAATATGCTATTGATGGATGTTTACATTTTTGTCTTTTTTTCCCTTAAACTAGACAGCGAGAGCCAAAATGTGTCAGGATAGCACATAACATTTTTAAGACCATCTAGTGATATTTCCTTTCTCTCCCTCTCTCTCACACAGTCACCATGTCCTAGGCACAGTGGCAAGAAGTTTATATACCCTTCACAACAACCCCATGGAATAGATGGCATTGTTCCCATTTTAGAGATGGGAAAACCAATACTCAGATAACTTATGCAACATGTTTCTAAATGGCAATGCTGGGATTCAAAGCTAAATATGCCTAATTCAAAATCTGTGCATTGTTCAGCCCGTTCTACCGCTTCCTATGTTCCTCGACCTTAAGTTTAAATGGTCAACTTAGACTAGATTCCCGATTCTCAAAGGGTGATCTAGAAACTCCTGGGAATTTCTAAGACTCTTTCAGGGGCTCAAAACTATTTTCATAATAATTCTAAGGTGCTGTTTGCTTTTTCCACCTTCATTCTCATGAGTGTATAGTGGTTTCCAGAGGCTCCATGACATGTGATATTGCAAGATTCAATGCACAAGCAGATATGAAAATCCAGCTATTATTGATTAAGCCAGACATTAAAAGAGACTTACAAAAGTGCAAAACAAGGCTACTCTTGTCCCTAATTTTTTTGTTTTGGAAAATACAGCTATTTTTACAAAAATGCTAATTTATGTTAAGTTATAGTTTTCTAAAAATTGAACTAACAGATATTTTTAAAAATTTCTATTTTAATTTCAATTATCACAGTAATAACTGATAGATATAACTCACATAAACAAAATCTCTTTGGTGTTCTCAATAATTGTGAAGAGTCTTAAGGGGTCCTGAGACCCAAAAGGGGACGATACATGTGGGCATCTCAGTGCTGTGTGGTGGGAGTGGTCTGACCATGCAGCTGGATCATAGCATCCAGAGGGTAAGGAGTCAGGAGACATAGGATATTCCAGGAGAGGGATCAATGTTGGGAAGGTCCAGCTGGTTTTGTCATTGTTTTCCTATGTCTGCTATAGAGACAAGATCCTAAAAGGCTGTATATGCCTCACTGTGGAGTTGGATCTTTATCCTATGATCACTGGGAAGCCATAAACAGGATTTTAAGTTGAAGAGTGACATACACAGAAAATATCAGAAGCCTTAAACCAAGGCAGATGTTAAAGATGTAGTTGGAAATTAGGGTAGTTGCAGAATGAGGAGAGGAAGGACTGCTTCCAGGCCCCTGGCTTAGACATCAGAAAATTCCAAGGGCAGGTCCATGGTCCCATAGCTCGACAGTAGCAGAGCATCTGTAGCAAGTGTTTTGAAGCTCACGTGCCTTCCACTCTATTATATAAAGTATTTCTCACCTCCTCCCCTTGTCTTCCTCTCTAAACCTCAACCAACTAAAAGCGAGAGAGAAGTGAGCTGTGTGCCCTGCCTGGAGGGTGCACAACTGGGATTCAAAGAACATTTTTTTGAGCAAAACTGATATCTTGGTAGGTTCCTTGAATCAATTATGATGGTGTTCTTGGCTCTCCCATAGCAGAGCCTGCGGGCTGCTACTGTGGAATGTTTGGATTGTATATAAAGAGAGCCTAATGAGGCTGGTAAATAGGCTAGAACAGGCAGGGTGGTGGTGTCAGAGGGAGACACGGTCAGCGGGGAGTGGGGTGGGCTGTCTGTCTCCGGTGGCCCAGGCTACAATGGGTGTGGTCGGCTTCCATGGCCATCAGGTTGTGGCTGGTTACCGCTCTCCCAGCACATGGCTGTAAGAAGAAGGCACAGTCATCTTGATTCTGATGGGTGCTGGAGCCTGTAATAAGTCTAATCAGTCTTGCTGACACTTCTTGTTTCAGCTGTTGCTGTGACAAATTGTTTCTTTGCTGAAGTTCAATCCAAGTATCAGTGTTGTGTGTGTTAAAGGGGATGTGGGTTTGGCTAAGGTGGCAGGCGTAATTTCAAGAAGTCCTGCAGTGAGTGGTGGAGGTCATGAGAGAAACTAATTCTCAGTTTATCCAATTTTATTCTTCTCAGTTAATTTTAAATCCAGAATGTGGAAAGTGATTTTTAATCACAGTCTGTGAACATTTCTACCTTATGTTTTGGAAAGTTTTGACTTCAAATGAAAAATGTGAAGTTCCTTTTTTAACTTACTGTATATCATGATATCTACCACCCCTCTGTCAGTTGGTTGTACTATGTTGGCTTATGTGTCTCTGTGATGCTTTCAGCATCTCTATGATGCCAGAAGCTATGCCACCAGTATTTCAAATACCAGCAGGGTCATCCATAGTGAACAGGTTTCAGCAGAACTTCCAGACTAATACAGACTAAGAAGAAAGTCCTGGCAATCTCTTTCTGAAAATAAACCAATAAAAACCCTATGGATCATAATAGAATATTGTCAGATATAGTGCTGGAAGGTGATTTCCCTAGGTCAGAAGGCACTCAAAATACACAATGGCTTCCATTCTTCCCCTCGGCAATATTATTTCACAGTTCTTCCCATCCAAAGATGTACTCTTTTCCCCCACCCTTTGCATCTGGGATGACCTTGTGCCTTATTTTGGGCAGAAAACTGTGGTGAAGTGACAGTGTTCTAGTTCTCAGTCTAGATCTCAAGAGACCTTGATTGTTTCCGCTTTTTCTCTTGTAACTTTGCCATTGCCATGAAAACAAACTTGGACTAGCCTTCTGGAAGATGAGGCACCATGTGGAGCAGAGCCAAGTAATTACAATCAAGGCTATCTTAGATCAACTAGCCCCTAGTTACCATACCAACTGTCCACCCGAGTGAGCCTAGCCAAGATCAGTCAAGTCTCACCCAGATCAGCATAATCACTCATCCAACTCACTGATTCATGAGAATTAATAAATGATTATTGTTTTAATCCACAAAGTTTTGGGGTGACCTGTTAAACAGTATCAACTTAACTAATACAATTATGTAGCTTCAAACCTTGGGTGATGGTACTTAAGCAGGAAGCTGAATGCTCTATGATTAGATACAGCAAAACTTTTTTAAATCACTTGAGACTTTGATATACCATATATTTAATACTATAAATGCATTAACTCTGAAAATTGAGCTGTGGATGTATTAGCTCATAAAGAAGTGATTATTTTCTTGATTGCTTTGTTGAAAAGAATTCATGGGAAACAGCCAAGTTAATTTTACTTAAGATTCTTTAATTCTGACTTTCTTAATACTTGTCACATGACCGTCTCAAATCTTAATGTTATGGCAACATGATCATATTATTTTGCTCATTAAGTAGAAGGATATGATTTCAATTTGGCTACTTCTTTGAGAGCAGAAAATTACTGAAATGATACTAATAAAATGCTTACTAACTTACATGCCCTTAAAAATATCTCAATTATTTCTGTCATTCTCTTTCTTCCTTTGACTTTTCTCCATAGGCATCTACTTGGCATGTGGTACAAAAGGGTGTTTTTCAGTGGAGAGGGAAGAAAATGTTCACCTGTTTTAAAAAATTGCCACCAGGATCCTGACACAGGCAAAGACTCTTTCTCTCATCACCATATTATTTCCCTGAACAGACTGTAATTTCATCAATTTTCCATGCTTACGCTCCTGAATGCTTGGCATTACCATAGCTTAACGTTAACAAAAAAGGAATTTCATGGCTCCAGTTTTCCCTTGAAGGCAAGGAAGGCGTGAAAACCTCATCAGGAATATGGTGTGTCTCACGTTGGCTCACACATGCCTCGGGGTGTAGACTTCCTTTTGCTCTCGCTTTCCTTCTGGTTGATGCCAGTGATAGACGTTAGATGTTACTTCCCAACCTCCATGCCTCTCTCCCACCCCTCTGCCTGCTCCCCTCAGGTAACAAGGAGGTAGAAATCTTTTTCCAAAGCCAGTTTTTGTGATACTTGTAATACTGATGCTTAAAAAGTTTGGACTCTTCTTTCCTTCCAGAATCAAAGTAACAGTCATTTACGGGGAGATTTAGACAGCATACATAATAACAGATTTATTTTCTTTTCCATTTCCTAGACTACTCGTATGGCTTTGGGATTAAATAAATGCATTTTTTTTCTGTCAAAATTTGAATTGGAAGTCATGATAAAACATACTAAATGTTAATTCTGTTGTGTGGGGAAAGCCTTTATTATTTGAACTTATTTCTGCCTCTGCTACTTAGAAATTGAGTGACATTGGGCAAGTTACTTAGCCTCTCTGTGCTTCAATATTCTTATATGTAAAATGATAATAGTAATATCTATTTTAAAAGATTGTTTTAGGCTTAAATTAGCTAGTGCATGTAAAGTGCTTAGATCAGTGCTTGCTTCAATAAATGTTAATTTTAGTTGTAATTCTTAATTTGTGTTTTAAAATTATTTATATGTATTTTATTTTAGTATTATACTCTTTTCCATAAAGAATTCCTCAAAATCTTTTATGTGTGTTTGAGGTTCAACAATTTATAAGAGGCTTTACATTTGATTCTAATAGCCCTATGGGTGTGGACAGAGCAGGGATTATCATACCTATTTTACTCAATGACTTGCTTGCACTCACATAGGTAGGAGGTGGCAAAACAAGGTCTTAAACCTGGGTCTTTACTCTCCTAGCCCTGTGCTTTTTCCACTGCTCCCAGCCATCTCACACTGTCTTCCACCTTTTACAGATGGAGAAAACGGAGACCAAAGAGGAGCCTTATCATCATCTTAGCAGTGACTCTTCGGTTGAGGTATACATAGAAACAACTGGGAGAATGTTATCTATGCAGTTACTTGGACCTCATTTCTAAGAAATGCTCTTTCTATCGGCCTAGTGGCTCAGCAATCTGAATCTTTAGTAACTACTGCCAAATATTCCAGTGTCATGGGTTAATGGACCAAGCCTTGAAAATGCTGCTTTAAAGAGCTCCTATCTTGCTCTGACTACAAGTATTACCCATTTGGTATTTTCCAGATGCGAACATTTAAGGAAATGGAAAGAGAATATTTTCCATATAGAAAAGTAGCTCAAGCTGGTTCAGACATAATCTTCTGTTTGTCCATTATTGTATATGCTGCCTAAGTTTCCCCATAAATGGCTCCTACATTGATTCTGAAAGTTTAACTCTCTTTTATTCACTTAGTCAATGAATACTTACTAAACATTTTGCATCTGTGTGTATGTGTGTGTGTGGTAGTAGATTTCTCCACACTGGAGATACAGCGGGAAACAAGATGGACAAAGTCCCCGCTCCCTGGGCTTAAATCCCAGCAGGGGAGGGAGGAAATAAGCAAACACACAAATAAAGCCTCAGGTGGTGATTAATATTAAGAAAACACTAGAGCGAAAAGAGACAGAGAGTGATTGGGTGAGGGACACTATTTTATATCAGGCAGTCCAAGGGAGTCAGTCCTCTTTGAGGAGGTGATATATGAGCAGACATCTGAATGGAGTAGGAACGCCAGCCACGAGCGCGAGGGAACAGGGCTTAAAGGCCCTGAGGAGAAACACGGTTGGTGTGTTTGAAGAATGTCTTGGAGGCTGTTGCGGCAGACGTACAAAGAAAGAGGGGAGAGCTGTAGAAGATGAGACCAGAATAAGATCACTATAGAAACGATGCCAGAGATGGCGTGATACGGGATAGAATTTTGTAAGACCAACAACTTCTTCATTGCAAATACCTTTTTCACCAACCTAAATGGCGACTATACACATGGACCTTGCCAGGTGGAATACGCAGGAATCACATCGACTACATCTGTGGAAAGAGATAATGAAAAGCTCAATATCATCGGTCAGAACAAGGCCAGGGGCTGACTGCGGAACAGACCATCAATTGCTCTTATGCAAGTTCAAATTGAGACTGAAGAAAATTAGAACAAGTCCACGAAAGCCAAAGTACAACCTTGAGTATATCTCGCCAGAATTTAAAGACCATCTCAAGAATAGGTTTGACTCATTGAACACTAATGACCGCAAGACCAGATGAGCTGTGGAATGACACCAAGGACATCATACATGAAGAAAGCAAGAGGTGATTAAAAAGACAGGAAAGAAAGAAAAGACCAAAATGGACGTTAAAAGTGACTCTGAAACTTGCTCTTAAACACTGAGTAGCTCAAGTAAAAGGAAGAAATGATGAAGTAAAAGAATTGAACAGATGATTTCAAAGGGCAGCTCGAGAAGACTAAGTAAAGCATTATAATGACATGTGCAAAGAGCTGGAGATAGAAAACCAAAAGGTAAGAACACGTTTGGCATTTCTCAAGCTGAGAGAACTGAAGAGAAGATTCAAGCTGCATAGTGAAGGATTCTATGGGAAAACATTAAACGATGCAGGAAATATCAAAAGAAGATAGAAAGAATACACAGTCATTATACCAAAAAGAATTGGTCAACGTTCAACCATTTCAAGAGGCAGCATTTCAGTGGTACTGAAGGAAGAAGTCCAAGCTGCACAGAAGGCATTGGCGAAAAACAAGGCTTCAGGAATTGACAGAGTATCAACTGAGATGTTTCGACAAACGGATGCAGCACTGGAACTAGTCACTCGTCTATGCCAAGAAATTTGGAAGACAGCTACCTGGCCAATCGACTGGAAGAGATCTATATTTATGCCTATTCCCAAGAAAGGTAATCCAACCAAATGTGGAAATTATCAAACAATATCATTAATATCATACTCAAGTAAAATTTTGCTGAAGATCATTCAAAAGCAGCTGCAGCAGTATATGGACAGGGAACTGCCAGAAATTCAGGCCGGATTCAGAAGAGGACCTGGAACCAGGGATTTCATTGCTGATGTCAGATGGATCCTGGCTGAAAGTAGAGAATACCAGAAAGATGTTTACCTGTGTTTTATTGACTATGCAAAGGCATTCGACTGTGTGGATCATAACAAATTATGGATAACATTGGGAAGAATGAGAATTCCAGAACACTTAATTGTGCTCATGAGGAACCTGTACATAGACCAAGAGGCAGTTGTTTGAAGAGAACAAGTGGATTTAAAGTCAGGAAAGGTGTGTGTCAGGGTTGTATCCCAATGTTTAAAACATTTGTATCATATATTTTGCCCAGTTTTTAAGTAGTTTATGGTAAGAAGCTAGACCAGTATCATCCCTCACTTTTTTAACTTCAGAGGAGATGGGAACTTTTGCTTTGCTACTGTGGTCTATGTGTAAGATGATTATATAATTTATTGTCCAAACCCGGACACTTTGAGATTAAAAGGGTTGTTCTTAATTACAGAGGCACCAAAAGTGTAAATTGGAACTCTCTCAAGCAAACTGGGATGTATGGCCACCCCCTTTATGAGAGTCAGATTCTGTTGTAGGTAATGTAGGCCCCTGAAGTTCTGAACATAGGTATAGCAAACATTCTTTTATCTGCCTACTGTGGAAATTAGCTTGATTAGTTGTGGATGTGTAACAGGAATTCTGAGCCAACATATTTATTACAGGAACAAATGTCCACCATGTTCCCTTTGAGTTAATTTTCCAAAGAATCTTGAAAGCTTCCAGTAATTTTATTTTTCCTTGAGGATCCTTTCTTCCTACTGTGTTTCAGAAAACTTGAGTCATAGGAGAGGTTGAAAGTTACAAACTGAGTCAAGTGCCTTTCAAGGCAACATTATGCTAAGTTTATCACAAGTTAAATTCAAGTTTATGCCATGCAACAATACTAAAATGATTTAAAGACAAAAATATTTTAATTGTGGCGTAGTGAAAGAAATGCTTGTTTTAATGTCTAGATCTGGGCTCTGCCAATTATTTGAAGAGAGATCTTAACCAAGTTATTGTACCTATATCAGCTTCAGATGCTTCATCTGTAAATACCTACCCATCAGTTTCTTGTGAATTAATTACATAATATTTAAAAACACCTAGGCTTTCAAAATAGTTATTGTTTGTAAATTAACACATACGGTATTGGAAACTATTGATAGCTATTGTAAGTATCATTTTATTATTATCTACTGTATAAGTTATGTTGTTGTGGTTAGGTGACATCGAGTCAGTTCCGACTCATAGTGACCCTACAGGACAGAGTAGAACTGCCTCACAGGGCTTCCAAGGAGCAGCTGGTGTATTCGAACTGCTGATCTTTTGGTTAGCAGCCGAACTCTTAACCACTACACCAGCAGGGCTCCGTATAAGTCATAGCTTATATTCATTTAGTCAGTAGTAATAATAACAAACCAAGGAACCATGAGACTGTAAACTCCCAGGTGAGCAAGGACTAAGTCCGTATTATTCGTTGTAGTCAGTGCCTAGCACACACTAGGCACACAATAAGTGAGGCAAAATAGAAACTTGTGATTTAACAACAACGTTGCTAACAATAATGTAAATTTTCAGAGCTTTCCATGCTTCCCAGCGTTTTCACATATTGATCTCATTTGATCCTCAGAACAGCTGTACGTGATCGGAGGGGCTAGGTATCTTTAGTCATTCTCACTTTACAACTGGGGATGAAAGGTGATGACAATGACTCTTTTTTCTTTCTTTCTGTCAAATATTATTATGCTAAAATATAGTTAACAAAACATTTGCCATTGTAACCATTTTTAAGCGTACCATTCAGTGACATTAATTACATGTTGTGCTACCACCGCCGCTATCCATTTCCAAAAGTGTTTCACCAACCCAAACAAAAGCTCAGTACCCATTAAGCGATAATTAGCCCTTCTCCCCCCTCCCCAACCCCTGGTAACCCTAATAAAATTTTGTCTCTATGCACTTGCCTATTGTAGATATTTCATGTAAGTGAGATTATATAATTGTGTGTCTGGCTTCACGTTGTCGGGGTTTATCCATATTGTGGCATATATCAGGGCTTCATTTCTCTTTATGGCTGAATAATATTCCATTGTATGGTTATACCCCATTTTGTTTATCCATTCATCTATTGATGGGCACTTGGGTGGTTTCCACCTTTTGGCTATTGTGAATAAAGCTGCAGTAAACACTGGTGTACAAGTATCTGTTTGCATTCCTGCTTTCAGTTCTTTGGGGTACATACCCCAAAGTGGAATTGCTGGGTCATATGGTAATTCTGGAGCCCTGGTGGCCCAGTGGTTAAGCGGTTGGCTGCTAACCAAAAGGTCGGCAGTTCGAAACCACCAGCTGCTCCTTGGAAAACCTATAGGGCAGTTGTGCTCTGTTCTATAGGGTTGTTATGAGTTGGAATTGACTCGAGGGCAGTGGGTTTGGTTGTTTGGTTTTTTATGGTGATTCTGTGTTTAACTTTTTGAGGAATCGTCAAACTTTTTTCTACAGTGGGTGCACCTTTTTACATTCCCACCAGCAATGAATGAGGGTTCCAATTTGCCACATCCTCACCAACACTTGTTATCTTCCGTATTTTCTGATAATAGCCATCCTAGTGGGTGTGAAGTGGTTTTTCCTTGTGGTTTTGATTTCCATTTCTCTAGTGACTAATGACATTGAGCTAAACAATGGCTCCCTCTTCCTTCCTCCCTCTCACCCTTGGTAACCACTAATAAACTTTGGTCTCTATACATTTGCCTATTTTTGTTATTTCATGTAAGTGAGATCATACAATATTTGTCCTTTTGCGATCGACTTATTTCACTCAGCATAATGTTTTCAAGGTTCATCTATGTTGTAGCATGTATTAGGATTTCCTTTCTCTTTATGGCTGAGTAGTATTTCATTGTATGTATATACCACCTTTTATTTATCCATTCATCCATTGATGGACGTTTAGGTTGTTTCCACATTTTAGCTATTGTGAATAGTGCTGCAATGAACATGAGCCTGTTTGCCTCACTGCTTTCAAGTCTGTGGGGCATATAGCTAGAAGTGGAAGTGCTGGGTCATATGGTAATCTGTGTTAAACGTTTTGAAGAACCACCAAACTTTTTTTCACAGCAGCTGTACTGTTTTGCATTTCCATCAGCAATGGATAAAAGGTTCCAATTTCTCCACATTTTGCCAACATTTGTTATTTTCCCATTTTTTTATCTTAGCCATCCTAGTGGCTGTGAAGTGGTATCTCATTGTGATTTTGATTTGCATCATTCTAATGGCTAATGGGGAGTCCTAGTGCTATAGTGGTTAAGAGCTCAGCTTCTCACCAAAATGTTGGCAGTTCAAATCCACCAGCTGCTCCCTGGAAACCCTATGGGGCAGTTCTACTCTGTCCTATAGGGTTACTATGAGTCGGAACCAACTTGATGGCACCTAACAGCAACAACAATGGCTAACGGAGCCCTGGTGGCAAAGTGGTTAAGAGCTCAGCTGCTACCAAAAAGTTAGCAGTTCGAATACACCAGCTGCTCCTTGGAAACCCTTTCGGGCAATTCTGCTCTGTGCTATAGGGTCACTATGAGTTGGAATCAACTCAACAGCAATGGGTTTGTTTTTTTAGAGGGTTAATGGCTAATGATGTTAGCCATCATCTAGCCAATAAGCATCTTTTCGTGTGCTTCTTGGCCATTTCTGTATCTTCTTTGGAGAAATGGCCATTTAAGTCCTTTGCCCATTTTTAAATTGGATTGTTTGTCTTCTTGTTGTTGAGTTGTAGGAGTTCTTTATGTATTCTGGGTATTAAATCCTTACAGAAATATCGTTCTCAAACATTTTCTCCCATTCTTGACAATGCCTCTTAACTGGGAAACTTAGAAAGGTGCTAAGTAACAGGCATGGGTATGGGAATATGTTGCTATTTCCTTCTTTTTTTTGACTCCCCCTGGGGCTGAGGTTGGATTCAGAAGAGAGGCAGGTGAATTCCTTTGGCACTTCCCTGAGAAATACCAATCTCATTAACCCTGGAAGATGAACCTGACTCTCTACGAGACTATGTGATAACTGTTTTCAGCTTGGAGATGGATGGGGCCATCTTTAAAACACTTGCTTCCCCTGAAAATATTTTTTGTTTCTCATCTACAGATTAAGACAGACAAAAAGTTTTATGGTTAATGGCTTTGGGTACACCAGGGCAGAGGTAGTTGGTTAAGCATCATAATAACAAACTACTATGAGTCAAGTATTTACTACAAGCCTGTCGTGCTAAGTATGGGGCTTGCATTGTTTAATTCTTTCAGCACCCAATAAGGTGGAGACTATTTTATTCCTAGTTTAAAATGAGGAAACTGAGGCTCAGGGTAAGGGGGTGAAAGTGGTGAGGTCAAATTTATCGTGTAACTATTAAAAGCTGGAGCCAGGCAATGTCAATCAGGACAATTATTTGTGCAAATCGCAGGAACTTACACCTTCAGTGTCCTATTTCCCAAGGAGGGCATCGTCTCTGCAGCATGGATGCTTACCCATAGGAGAAACAAGAATAAGAAGGTTGCTGAGAGGTGTGTTTCTTACTGGAAAAAAGCACTGGTTTAGGGTTTCGACGATCACTAATGCTGTGCTGCCATGGGCTCAGTATTTGACCTCTCTGGACATCAATTTCTTAATATGCCAAGTGAGAGGACTGGATTATATGAGCCCTCTAAAAATTATTTTCTATGCCTCAGTGTTCTCGCCTTGCAAAATGTATCCTCTGTTTCCCATTGCTCTCGAGTTAATTCTGACTCATAGTGACCCTATAGGACAGAGTAGAACTGCCCCATAGGGTTTCTAAGGCTGTAATCTTTATGGAAGCAGACTGCTACATCTTTCTCCCATGGTGCGGCTAGTGGATTAGAACCACTGACCTTTTGGTTAGCAGCCAAGTGCTTAACTCCTGCACAACCAGGACTCCTTTGCAAAATGTCAGATCCTAAAAAATTCTCAAGATTTCTGGACCATAAAAACTCAAGACTTCCTACCTTGTAACTCTTACTTTACCTGCCACCAGAGGGCTCTGTGCAGGGAAGATGTGCTACATTTTCATTCCCCTACACCCAACACCCTGCTATGATTTTCTGTTAAGACTCTAGTGTTCCTCCTGTTTAGAAGTATGGCTTTTATGGAATAGACTCTCAATAAATATTCGTTGTTATGGTTAGGAGGAGGCAGCTGATGTAGTGGAGGAGGAAAAAGAGACCTGGTCTGTAGGTGCTCACTCCACACCGAGTAGCTGTGAGGTCTGAGGCAAGCCACACAACCTCTCTAGGCCTCTGCAAATCTGTAAAATGAAGATAATGGGACTATCGGGGAAATGGAATTACATCAGATATTTAAAAGCATCTTGAGAAGTGTAAAATCCTATGTTAATCTGACAAGTTATTGTTACTATTATTGTAAGGAAATACCCTTATGAAAACAAATCAAAAAATGTATGTTACTCACTTGTACATTATCCCCTTTAATGATGTCTCCCCCAAACCTGAACCCTAATAATACAGTTACTGTTAAAGGCCGCTAGATGTTTCTGCCGGTATGGTGAGGCCTGCTCTCTGTCCCTGATGCTGATGTGGAGGCAGTTTCATCTTGCTTAACGCACTTTTCCACTACCCATCTGTCATTTGTCATACTGTGATAGCTTTTATGTAGCTATGTTGCTGAAAACTGTGTCACTGGTATTTCAGATACCAGCAGGGTCATCCATGGTAGACAGGTTTCAGTGGAACTTCCAGACTAAAACAGACTACGAGGAAAGACCTGACAATCTACTCCTGAAAATTAGCCAACGAAAACTATGGATGACAACAGAATAATATAGTGCTGGAAGATGAGCCCCTTACGTTGGAAGGCACTCACAATACACAGTGGCTGAAACAATGGACTTGAGCATACCAGTGACTATGAAGATGGTGCAGGACGGGGCAACAGTTTGTTCTGTTGTACATGGGGTTGTCATGAGTTAGAGCAGACTTGATGGCAGCTAACAACAACAACATATTTCTGGGCTGCTCATGAATTGGCCCTCAGTTGTATGTCATGGTTAGGTCTGAGGTGTATTCAAGCGCATGTTGTAATGGGGAATTACACATACTCTTGGGAGATTGTGCACCTCTGTGGAGCTGTGGGATGTGGTCTCATATCTTCCACTATTCGTTGATAAACTACAAGTATTTTAGTGGCATCTCTTACTGCTTTTCCAATTAGCAACAAGTGGAGTCTTGGAATAAAAAAATGCTTAACTCATAAATATGGCTTCAATATTTTCTAGCCCAAGAATACAAACCTTTATGTTTTTGCCTTCCTGCAGTAAATTCTGCTGAGAGCGTGTTATCTTCTGCCTCTGCTAGGGCTGCCTCACACACTGTTGTCAGATTAGCCTTCTCCAGCCACGTTTAGCACCGTATCATTCCTGGGCTCCAAAGCTTTCAATGGTTTCATATTTGCCGTAGAATTAAGTCAAATGTTTCCAGGTCTCAGGGCACTGGTGGTTCAGTGGTAGCATTCTCATCCTCCACGCAGGAGACCTGGGTTCAATTCCTGGCCAGTGTACCTCATGTGCAGCTACCACCCATCTGTCAGTGGAAGTTTACGTGTTGCCGTCATGCTGAACAGGTTTCAGCAGAGCTTCCAAAATAAGAAAGACTAAGAAGAAAGAGCTGGTGATTTACTTCTGAAAATCAGCCAGAGAAAACGCTATGATTCTCAACAACCCAATCCCCAACCAATCATGGGGAGGGCTCAGGACCAGGCAGCCTTTTGTTCCACTGTGCATGGGTGGAGTTGCCATGAGTTGGAGGCTGACTTGACAGCAACAACAACAACCTCTAGTTCCTGTGATCTCATCTCAAAATGCCTTTCCGGCCCACGCTGTTCCTGTGCAGAGGGATTGCACCTTCTAGCCAAACTAAAGTTCTCACTGCCTTCTGTACACACTTCATGCTCTCCCATCTCTGAGTCTTTGCTCTTGTAGTTTTCTCTGCCAGTCCTGCCTTCCCATTCTGGCCTACATATGACCAAGTCCTGTTCATTCCTCAAAGCATAGGTTAAACACCATCGCCTTTATGGAGTGAATTTTTCTACCTCTGAACTCTCACTTAGTACTGTCTACTTTGGGCTTTCGGGAGCTATGACTTTCTTCCTCTTGTGTCTGACTTATCTTTGCAATCCAGAATATCAGCACGTAATAAACCAAACCCAACCCATTGCTGTCAAGTCAATTCTGGCTCATAGTGACCTTATAGGACAGGATAGAACTGCCCCATAGGGTTTCCAGGGAGCCGCTGGTGGATTTGAACTGAGACCTTTTGGTCAGCAGCTGAGCTCTTAACCACTGTGCCACCAGGGCTCCGGCACATATTAGTCCACCTATAAATATCTGTTAGGCAACATGGATGAATGGAATTTAATCTAAAGGATCTTTAGAAAGTATTCCACTGGAATGCATATTTATCCAAAATTAAAGGTTCTGTTTTCTTTAGAAATGGTTATTTGTGAACTTTTCTACTGTCCCAGTTCCCTGGAGGACCCTTTACTAAGGTCTGTGCCAACTCTTGCTAACTTTTTTGCTTTTTTCCATATTAAATTTACGGCTTATATCAAGCCCGCTTGTTTAAAATTTTTTTTCTGTTCCCACTGTTCTCATGTTCCTTTACAATGTATGCAATTACATGAGCTGCCTTTGAAAGCAAGATTAGATTTTAAATCTTGTGATTAACCTTTCACATTGTGCGATTGCCAGCTCCAAGTTCCTTGCTCAGTTCTCTTGTTTTGCTTTGGACTGATTTCTCTACTTCATCCCTTCTGTGTTGTGTTACTTTGCAACTAAATTCTTGGTTGTGTAGGCTCCACTTGGGAGAATTTCTTGCCTTGCTGCGTTGCAGGGAATAACTCTTCTGCACAAAACCAAACGAATCTATAACTGTGGAAAATACTCTACATAAATCTGTCAGTAAGAGTATCAAGGCGATTGCCAAAGTTGCAAAGTTCTTGTTATTTTCCTATTTTGAACACAAGAACTTAGAGGGGAAGTTTTTAAAAATTTACTGAAAATATGAATTACATACATTTACACATGGAAACTTTTCCTGAATAGAAAACTACTTAGCTTTAAATCAAAACATTAAAATGGAAGTCTTCAAACCCATAGAATGTTGAATTTTTGGACTCATTTCTTAAGTTTTTTTATCAAATGTTTTTTATATAGTTTTTTTTTTTAAAAGAAACTACTTTGAGCTTAGAAGAACAATTTAATATTTTAGAGTTTAGTAGAAAAGCATTTTGCTGGTCATCCAACAAAAATGGTAGAGGGGTTTATTTTCTGAAAACATACAAAATGCATTTCTTTAGGCAATAACAGATGGCTGGCCTTATAAGTAGATGAGTATTTGATATTTTAAAGTACTTTTTTCTTAAGATAATTATAATTACTTTCAATAATAACTTGATTCTCTGGCAGTTAAAACTAACATGACTAAACAATCAGTATTTAGACCTGTGAAAGAGATTCATTTATAGTAATTGGTTATAGACAACATCCGAGGCATGAAATTAATTCAAGTTCGATCTGAAAACCCTGATAGTGTTAAAATGGATGTTTAATGTGTTATTGGTTAATGATATTTCATCTGAGGACCTTATCAAGTTGCACACAGCAAAGCTCTTGTCATTATTTTTTACTCTCCTAAAGTGACACTTTAATGAAATGTGTCAGCACACCAGTGTTAGGATACGTTTCATTAATGCCCAGCACTTTTGTTCTATGCTTTACATTTGGAAACAGATTTAAGTATTAAGTGCCTCTAATGTCTGCAGCCAGGGAATCCTTTCCGAATTTGTAACAGTGACCAGAACAGACCGCATTACACTCTCCAAATGGTGTGGTTTTGCATTTGAATGTCTGAATTATCCTGGTTTCTTAGAGACGGCCACAACACCAACATCTTAAATCCTCAAAATACTGTCCGCTTCATTGAATGCTCGTGATCTAAGCATATGTGTAATTATTCTGTAATTCTCCCCAAAATGTGATTCCTTGGAAATGCATACTAGGTTTCCCCCATTGTAAGTCCAATGACTATTTCTTTGTGGCCACTTCTTTAAATACGGTAACAAGCAAGTCTGTGTGTCTGAGTGAACCGCCTTGGTAATGATGATTTCTTCCCAAGCTCTCCTTGGGACACCCATCAGGGGAAATATGTCCTTCATTTGTTTAAGGGAAAGACCATGATCACAAAAAGACCATTTAAGATAGTGTACATAACAACTGGAGTATTTCTTGCCCGAAACTGGCCTAATGTCACTCACAGTAACTTTAGAAATAGTCTTAGATAGTAAGTTAGAATTTGCAAATGTTACCAGAGCCAGCTGTGGTAATCCATGGCTGCATATAGATTTTCGAGAAGAATAGAATTCCGTGCCCCTTAAAACAGCTTTGGATGTAGTCAACCGTGGAAAATTAAAACATACACTTTAAAAACTGACAGCTGGGAAGAAAAGGTGGGGGAGGGGTGAAGTAGAAGGAGGGAGTCAGTACTTTTACCTCAGTTCTTTATTTTAAAGTTTTGAACAGTCTTTGGGAAAATGCATTGGTGGGGACTTTCCCAGGAAACAGCTTTAATGTGCAGTGATTTCAAACTGTAAGTGAGAGCTGGTGCGTGGAAGCCCTTTGCAAATTGTTAATGCACCATTCAAATGTTGCTGGGCTGTTGTTATTACGACCCCTCATTAACTTGAGCATGAGTCGTTTAATTTGGCCTTTTGGTTTAGCAGAGTTCATTGGGTCTGTGGGTATTTACCGGTAAATACAAACGACCATGGACTAGGGGAAAGAAAAGTCAACTTGCAAGGTCATAGTTAGGCTGTGGATAATTTGATAATCACTCCGTAGCAGGTGTTTGCATTGAGTCATTCTGGGTCTTGGCCTACTTTTGCAAATTGCTTGGCTTTTACAGCCCATACCATGCTTACATGCTTACAGCCCAATTTCTAACGGTAGCTTTAAAAATGATTTCAGCGTCACTTGAGTTTGAAGATGAGCTATTTCCCAATCCTTTGCATTTTCTTGTTTGTTCTTGAGGAGTGTATTGTTAGGAGTACAGAATCTGGGAGAAAATATTGTGACAGAGGAGGAAAGTCAGTTTCACTGATCATTTAAAAGAAGTAGTTTGTTTTAAAATTCGGATGAAAGGAAATATGTCTTAATCTTTTCAAAAATACATAAGCAATAATTGAAGAAATGAAAACGTTGGCAGCTTTTGTGTTCAGAGGAGGGGACAGCAGCTGCTAACGAGAGCTGTCCTCTGTGCTTGCCAGTCCCTCCTGAGTGATTCTTGGGTGTATTTACATTTGTTCTCCACTTGAGTTTAGAAAAGACTAATTTTAAGTTGGGAAGTGATTTTAGAAACTTAAAAGAAATGAAAGAACTAACTTAAAGTACCCAGAATCCACTCTGTTGCTTAGAAATTTGGATTTCTTCCCAAAGACTGATGTGCAAAAATAAAGGATATCTGAATTCTTCATAGGCTACTTAGCAGAGAAGTACTGTGCTATATCATTTATCTGGGCATTATTTATTTGCCAATTTAAAGAGAAACCAAAATTAAAAAAGGCTTTTGAGCAATAAAAATATAGACTCTTAAGTCTGCTGACCACTCATCTGTTAGTTGGTCATACTGTGGTAGCTTACATGTTGCTGTGATACTAGAAGTTATGCCATAGGTATTTCAAATACCAGCAGGGTTACTGTGGTGGACAGATTTCAGTGGAGTTTCCAGACTAAGACAGACTAGGAAGAAGGATGTGGCAATCTACTTCTGAAAAAATTGGCCACTGAAAACCTTGTGGAGTAGTGGAACATTGTCTGACATAGTGCTGGAAGACGAGCCCCTCAGGGTGAAAGGCACTCAAAATATGACTGGGGAAGAGTTGCCTCCTCAAAGTAGAGTTGACCTTAATGACATGGATGGAGTCAAGTTTTCTGGACCTTCATTTGCTGATGTGGCACAACTTAAAATGAGAAGAAACAGCTGCAAACATCCATTAGTAATTAGAACGTGGATTGTACAAAGTACGGATCTAGGAAAATTGGAAGTCATAAAAAATGAAATAGAATGCATAAACATTGATATCCTAGGCATTAGTGAGCTGAAATGGACTGGTATTAGCCATTTTGTGGACAATCATATGGTCTACTATGCCAGGAATGACAAACTGAAGAGAACTGGTGTCACATTCATCGTCAAAAAGAACATTTCAAGATTTATCCTGAATTACAATGGTGTCAGTGATAGGATAATATCCATACGCCTACAAGGAAACCAGTCAATACGACTATTATTCAAATTTACACACCAACCACTAAGGCCAAAGATGAAGAAATTGAAGATTTTCACCAATTTCTGAAGCCTGAAGTTGATCAAACATACCATGAAGATACATTGATAATTACTGGCCATTGGAATGCAGAAGTTGGAAACAAAGAAGAAGGATTGGTAGTTGGAAAACATGGCTTTGGTGATAGAAATGACGCCAGGGATTGCACGATAGAATTTTGCAGAACCAACAACTTTTTCATTACCTTTTTCCAACAACATAAATGGCAATTAACCATGTGGACCTCACCAGATGGAATGCACAGGAATCAAATCAACTATATCTGTGGAAAGAGATGTTAGAGAAGCTCGATATCATCAGTCAGAACAAGGCCAGGGGCTGACTGTGGAACAGACCATCAATTGCTCATATGCAAATTGAAGTTGAAGCTGAAGAAAATTAAAACAAGTCCATGAGAGCCAAAGTATGACCTTGAGTATATCCCATCTGAATTTAGAGACCATCTCAAGAATAGATTTGACACATTGAACACTAATGACCAAAGACCAGACAAACTGTGGAATGACATCAAGGATATCGTACATGAAGAAAGCAAGAGGTCATTAAAAAGATAGGAAAGAAACAAAAGGCCAAAATGGATGTTAGAAGGGACTTTGAAACTTGCTCTTGAACACAGAGTAAAGCAAAAGGAAAACATGATAAAGTAAAAGAGCTAAACGGAAGAGTTCAAAGGGCAGCTCAAGAACACAAAGTAAAATATTACAATGACATGTGCAAAGACCTGGAGTTAGAAAACCAAAATGGAAGAACATACTCGGCATTTTTCAAGCTGAAAGAACTGAAGAAAAAATTCAAGCCTCGAGTTGCAATATTGAAGGATTCTATGTACAAAAAATTGAATGACGAATGAAGCATCAAAAGAAGATGGAAGGAATACACAGAGTCAATGAACCAAAAAGAACAGATCAACATTGAACCATTTCAGGAGGTAGCATATGATCAAGAACCAGTGGTACTGAAGGAAGAAGTCCAAGCTGCACTGAAGGTATTGGTGAAAAATAAAGCTCTAGGAATTGGCAGAATACAAACTGAGATGTTTTAACAAATGGATGCAACTCTGGAAGTGATCACTCGTCTATACCTAGAAGTTTGGAGGACAGCTACCTATCTGACCTACTGGAAGAGATCCATATTTGTGCCCATTCCAAAGAAAGGTGATCCAACAGGATGCAGAAATTATTGAACAGTATCATTAATATCACATGCAAGTAAAATTATGCTAAAGATTCAAAAACAGTTGCAGCAATACATTAACAGGGAATTGCCAGAATTTAAGGCAGATTCAGAAGAGGATGTGGAACCAGGGGTATCATTGCTGATGTCAGATGGATCTTGGCTGAAAGCAGAGAATATTAGAAAGATGTTTACCTGTGTTTTACTGACTATGCAAAAGCACTCGACTGTGTAGATCATAACAAATTACGGATAACGTTGGGAGGAATGGGAATGCCAGAACACTTAATAGTGTACTTAACTATACATAGACCAAGAGGCAGTTGTTTGAACAGAACAAGGGAATACTGCATGGTTTAAAGTCAGGAAAGGTGTGCATCAGGGTTGTATCCTTTCACCATACTTATTCAATCTGTACGCTGAGAAAATAATCTGAGAAGCTGGACTATATGAAGAAGAATAGGGTATCAGGATTGGAGGAAGACTCATTGACAACCTGCCATACACAGATGACACAACATAGCTTGGTGAAAGTGAAGAGGACTTGAAGCACTTACTGGTGAAGATCAAAGACCACAGCCTTCAGTATGGATTACACCTCAACATAAAGAAAACAAAAATCCTCACAACTGGACCAATAAGCAACATCATGATAAACGGGGAAAAGATTGAAGTTGCCAAGGATTTCATTTTACTTGGATCCACAATCAACAGCCATGGAAGCAGCAGTCAAGAAATCAAAAGTTGCATAGCATTGGGCAAATCTGCTGCAAAAGACCTCTTTAAAGTGTTGAGAAGCAAAGATGTCACCTTGACGACTGTCTTAGTCATCTAAGTGCTGCTATGACAGAGATACCACAAGTGGATGGCTTTAACAAAGAGAAATTTATTTTGTCACAGTCTAGTAGGCTACAAGTCCACATTCAGAGCATCACCTCCAGGGAAAGTCCTTCTCTCTCTGTCTGCTCTGGAGGAAGGTCTATTTCATCAATCTTTGTTTGGTCTAGGAGCTTCTCTGTGTAGGAACCTCAGGTCAAAGGGACACGCTCTGCTCCTGGCGCTGCTTTCTTGGTGGTATGAGGTTCCCATGTGTCTCTGCTCACTTTTCTCTTTTAATCTCAAAAGAGATTGGCTTAAGACACTATCCAATCTTGTATACCTCATCAGTATAACTGCCACTAATCCATCTTATCAGATCATAGTGATTGAATTTACAACACGTAAGAAAATCACATCAGATTACAAAATGGTACACAATTATACAATACTGGGAATCATGACCCAGCTAAGTTGACAGATATTTTGGGGAGACACAATTCAGTCCATCACAAGGGCTAAGATGCACCTGTCCCAAGCCATGATATTTTCAATTGCCTCATTTCATGGGAAAACTGGACAGTGAATAAGGAAGACTGAAGAAGAATTGATGCCTTCAAATTATGGTGTTGGCAAAGAATACTGAATGTATAATGGACTGCCAGAAGAACGAACAAATCTGTTTTGGAAGAAGTACGGTCAGAATACTTCTTAGAAGCAAGGACAGTAAGACTTTGTTTCGCTTAGTTTGGATGTATTATCAGGAGGAGCCAGTCCCTGGAGAAGGCTATCATGCTTGGTAAAGTAGAGGGTCAGCGAAAAAGAGGAAGACCCCCAACAAGATGGACTGACACAGTGGCTGCAACAGTGGACTCAAACACAGTAATGACAGTGAGGATGGTGCAGGACTGGGCAGTGTTTCGTTCTGTTGTGCATGGGGTTGCTATGAGTTGGAACCTACTCAGTAACACCTAAAAACAAGTCTGTTGACTAGCTTTATGATGAAAAGAGGCCCTTGCTGCTCACTCAGATTTTGTTTATTCTTACGTTACAAATACTTCTAACGAACATGGAAGTCCAGCACATAGCAGATTGGAAGCAGCATAGCAGACATGGAACAAATGCGGAGAGGATCTCGATCATACTGTGAGCAACAAGAACTAATAGCTAGCTGCTTGATTGTGAAGAAGACAGAAAGTCCGTATAAAGCAAACAGAAAACTATGCAAGCTCGCAGCCTGGAGCCATTCAGGGTTTTACAATGTACCAATCCCAGAAGGTTTCACTGTATTACAGCACAGAGCAAAAACTGATGCTCATAATTATGATTTTGTGTCATTAAGAAAAGCTTAAGTGTTGTTAAATGTGGCAGGCTTATAAAAAGGTATATTTAGACTAGTTTCTACTGAGGTTGGCTAAGATTAAGATAAAATCTTTGTGCTTAAAAAGCTGACCTTTAGTTGTTTGGAAAGTTGTGCTTATGTGGAGTTTCTTTCTTTCCCTGTAAAGCCAAATGATTAGTGCATGAAAATTCCTCATGCTTTGGGATCTGGCACCACCAAATGCTCTCCCTCAAATTTTATAACTATAATTCTTTCTAGATGAGACAGCTGGTGCAGTGAGGGGAAAAAAATACTAAACTAGGAATCAGTAAAGTTTCTTGGTCCCTGCTCAGCCACTGAGAGAGGCCAGGTGATGTGAAGAAATCAGTCACTGGTGCTCAGTCTTCTCATCCATCAAATGGGGTGATTGAACCCATCCGGCTTGACAAACTAAGATTTTTTGAAATAGTAACTGAATAAATTATAGGTGATTCTCTTTTTTTTTCTTTTTGTTTTTTAAAAATAGTTTTATTTTTGTTGTTGTGGAGAATATACACAGCAGAACAATTTATAGGTGATTCTCTTTGTGCCTGATATGGAGCTGAATGACACAGGCTTCTGTCTTGTGGGGATTAGAGGGTCCAACCTCAAAGTATGTCCTCACCAGCGTCCTGTTGAAGTATTTAAAAATGACTCTGAAAGGACTTGAAGCCTTTATACAAAATGTTAATGACCTTTATCTCTGAATGATGAGAATACAGATTTTTATTTTCTTCTTTGTGCTTCTCTTGAGTTTCAAAACTTTCTAAAAGAAATATGTACTACCTTTGCAATAAGAAAAAAAAATCAATAAAAGTTGTTTTTAAAATAAAGACACAAGAGGGCAAAACTTAAGACTTAAAGGCCTGCCAAAAACCAGGAGAAGTTCCGTCTTAAAGGCAGAACACATTTGAAACAAAGGGTGATAAAGCTGCATCCTGGAAGTGGAATGCCCACTTTGAGACACATCTCTGCAATGATTATTTCTGTCACATACAGACCTCTCAAAATCAATGGCAATTTTTCAGACTTAAATTGCTGTTGAGTTGATTCTGACTCATGGCAAACCCATGTGTGTCAGAGTAGATCTGTGCTTCATAGGGTTTTCAATGGTTTTTCAGAAGGAGATCACCAAGCCTTTCTTCCAAGGTACCTGAGTGGACTTAAACCTCCAGCATTTTGATTAGCAGCCAAACGTGTTAACAGTTTGCACCACCAAGGGGCTCCTTTCAGACTTAGGCATCTAACAAACCAGGGGAATATGGCATTGAAAGAGAAGTCCCCAAAGAGCTACTTGTAACCCTGGGCTCTTAACTGACCTCTGCCTTCTAGATCGTTATCACAGCAAGATGTCCTCTTTGGCAGAAACAATATCATTGTGATTTGTCAAATGCTAACTCATATGGAAGGAACAGTTTTTTAGACTCAGTCTCTGGCTACCTTTCCTAGGACTTCCGGCTTGAACAATTGTTAGAAAATCTCCAGCCTACAAGAAACCTGACTAAAAATATTGGAGAAGTAGGAAATGATCCAGGAGGCTAAGGAAACTGAATGTTTAATGTTCCAGGAAACTGGCCGCCTGGATGCTGCCAGCAACTTGGGGAAAAGTCAATTGTAGCTCAGGAAAATGGGCTTGGCCTGGACAGCCCCAACTTGGCAACAGCTTGTGGGGAGTAAATCCTCTTGCCAAAGGTTTTGTGTAATCTGAATAAATTCAGTTTCAAAACTGCCCTTGACCTAAGCCCCTTAATAAGCTTCTGAGGAGGACTAAGGACCTTCAGGGTCAATGCCGATAACAAAAGGTAGGAAAAACCTACCCCTTCTCATATCTGGTTGCCACATTCTATAAGCTGTTAAGTCATGGCAGAACACTTTCCCTTTCAATAAAGTTGTCTTTGGACAGCTTTCCTCCCCTTATATTAAAGGTGACAGTCAGTCCTTCCTCTATGGATGTTCAACACGTTTAGCAGAGGGAACACTGGACAGGATGTTAGGAGACCTGAATTAGTGCTGACTTCACTGCTGCAAGCAGTGAGATTTTGGCAAAGCAGCTGGTTTGGGCCTCAGTGTTACAATTAGTACAATGAGGTGGTTGGGCTAGACATATTTTTCTTCTAATTGTGGTCTTTGTAACAATAGTGGAAGTATTCTTCTGGGGGTGGTAGGGTTATGATCAAATAAATTTGGGAAACACTGCAGATCATATCCCTACTTGGAGATTCATAGTGCCCACTAGCATATTAAAGGCTCTGAAAAGTCCTGTGGTAGAGAAACTATCAAGTAGCAAAACTTTTTCAAGTCTTTTCAGCCCAGTGTTTTCCAAACTTCCTTACTTAACCATGAAGTCCCTTTTTGTCTGATAATTCCTACTGCAAGCCTAGCGTCCTGGAAACATACTCTGAAAACACCTGGAGTACATAGATGGTCCTGTGTCTGGTCTATATTTTAGCAGTTGTATGATTATATATGTAGAGAGTGTGATTATGATCTTTTATATTGCTGATGCCCAAGGTTGTGAGAGAGAATTAATTAACTGGATTAGGGAGTTAGGATCCAAAACTGCTCAGCCGTTGCATTCGTTTCCTGTGGCTGCTGTAACAAATTATCACAAACCTGGTGGTTCAAAACAATGGAAATATATTCTCTCAGGGGGGACTTTCCCAGTAGGAGTGGGAATGAATGGTGGACAGAGAAAGCACTAAGTGTCCACTGCAACATATTTCTAAAGGACTTGGTAGCAAATGCTGAGTAAAATCTTGCCTCCTGGGGAGGCTTTACCTGGCTGATCTGTTCCCCTGCCCTGCCTCACTGTTTTCTAGGCAGACTCTGGGTGGAGAGAAGCCAAGATTCATCCAAATTATCACCCTCAACCTTCCCTAGGACTGCCCTGCTCCTATGGCCTGTGTACCTGTGAGTTCAACGAGCATAGAATGTATTATCCAACCTGGGACAATTGTGAGATTGAAATAATTATGCAGGGACAACAGGCATAAGCTGCCAGAGGCCCTCTAGGACGTATAATTATCCCATTGTGAGCCAACCCACTGCAATCCCACTCAGTCCCACCAGTGTTGATGGAGATCTTATTGTGCTGGCTCTGGGGCAATGAGGTGAAAAGTTGTCAACTTAGGATTCCTTCATGTTTGTTCCAGCTTTAGCAGCTCCATCCCCTCTCCCTCCTTCTCCAGCCCATCAAATCCTGTCTGCTGGAAGAGGTGTACTTGTTTATCACGCTCCTTGGCAGGAGAATGAAAAACCTCTGTGTTTCCTTTCTGTGGTGTGATGGATCATTTTTATATGGCCTTTCTCATCATAGTCTTGTAAATCCCACCAAATAAATAGATACCAAAAACAAAACAAAAACAAAAACAAAAAACCCCAAAAAACAAAACCCATTACCATTGAGTCAATTCCAACTCATAGCAACTCTATAGGACAGAGTAGAACTGCCCCACAGGGTTTCCAAAGAGCAGCTGGTGGATTCGAACTGCTGACCTTTTGGTTAGCAGCCTAACTCTTAATCACTGTGCCACCAGGGATCCAAATAATGGGGTTATGCAAATAAGGTCCACCAAAGGGGATTGGACATCTTGCTAATAATGCAAATAAGATGCATGGAATCCCTGTGGGGGTGGGACCATGCAAATAAGATGTGTAGAACCCTAAAGAGGGGATTGGTCAGTTTTGCCATCCCATTAGGCTTAAAAGACAGCTAATTCTAGAGCAGAGAGGGGACCTCATTACCAAAAAGAAGAGATGGGAGCAGAGCTCATCCTTTGGACCCAGGGTCCCTGTGCTGAGAACCTCCTAGAACTAGGAGACAGAGAGAGAGCTGTAACACCAGAGATGGAAAAATAAATCAAGAAGCGGTGGAAGAGAAATGACAACAGCAGATAAGGATACCTGCACGAGACGGCTCATTGGGCTTCCCGGCCCATGGAGCAAGGCAGCTGTAGTGAGTATGCGAACTCACGGAGTAAGAGAGCTGAGCACTTTCGAGCGGGAGGCTTGCTGGCAGAGTAGGGTGCCTCTAGGTACTTACTGGCAGAGCTAAACATCTTTGTAACACTTGCCTGAGCAGGGCAGGAACCGAGGGGTTCAGGGCCAGAGAGAGGCCTGCCTGTGGGCACGGCTGAGAAGAAGTTGTCCTAATCAAAGAACTGTATCCTGAGTCATTCCTGATCCTGAATTGTAATCTGTTACTTCCCTAATAAACTCCATAGTCATTAGTAATGTCTGTGAGTTCTGTGTGGTCATTGCAATGAATTATTGAACTCAGCAGAGAAGTGCTATTGGAGGGATGGCTTGTGTCAGAATTGGTAAAAAGGTTGGAGAGGGAAGGTATGTCTGACCTCTACTTCATAGGAATCAGCCCAGAGATGTTGATGCTGATGATTCTCCCCACCTTGTGAAGTTAGAGGAGGTCAGATGCCCCAGCCATGCCATTTTTACACTCTCCCAGGGAGAATTACACTTACAGCATACTCTTTCTTTCTGGAATCTCAGACTCTGGCTCAGGCTAAGGAATATGAAACATGAATGAGTGGATGGAGATGGTGAATTTGAGACAAGGATCCCTTCTGGGATTCTGCCTCATGTCCCTGCCAGTTGGGGGACCACAACCAGCATCCTTCAGATCCCTCAGTCCCTGAGGCTCAGAGGCTTTCTTCACCCATGCATCATCCCCAGGCCAGAGCGAGAGCTGCATTTAAGCAGCGCAAGATGCCTCCGGCAAGTGACCAAAATAAAGAATCGGATGACACAGAGAAGATGGTTGAAGATTTGCTGGCAGAATATTTCCCAAATATCATGAAAGACAAAAAGTTGACCATCCAAGATGCTCAGTGAACCTCATGTATAATAGACCCAAAAGAAAGTCACCAAGACATATCATAATCACACTTGCCAAAACCAAAGACAAAGAAAGAACCCTGAGAGCAGCTAGAAAAAAATGAAAAGTCACTTACAAAGGGGAAACAATAAGACTAAGCTCTGATTACTCAGCAGAAACTATGCAGGCAAGAAGGCAATAGGGTGACATATACAAAACCTGGAAAGAAAAAAAAACTACCAGCCTAGAATAGTATATGCTGCAAAACTCTCTCTCAAATACGATGGTAAAATTAGGACATTTCCAGATAAACAGAAATTAAGGGAATTTGTAAAAACCAGTCCAAACTTACAAAAAATATTAAAGGGAGTCCTTCGGTTAGATAACCAACAACATTAGACAACAACTAGAGTCTAGGACACAGGGCATCATCAGCCAGATACCAACCTAGATAAAGAACTCTCAATAATAAAACAAAGCTAAAAGTCTTAAAACAGGGAAACAGAGATGTTAGTCTGTAAATGACAACAATTTCAAAACAATAAAAGGAGAAATAAACGGTGTAGGCACAGAACTTTCAAATGGAGAAGAAGTCAAGGTGATATCAAGTAATAAAAGACTGGTTCAAACTTAGGAAAATAAGGGTAAATTTCAAGGTAACCACAAAGAAAATTAATAAACCCACTAATAAGAAGAAAAACATAGTCTCAGTAAACGTAAAATGTATAATAACAAAAGAAAGGACAATCCACAAATGAAAGGAACTCAGCACAGGAAAGTAAAAGGAACAAAGGAAATGTCAGCACCACAAAAAAAAAAAAAAAAAAAAAAGACACTATGACAACAATAAACTCATACCTACTGATAAAAAAAAAGAATCCCTTCTGGCCCTTAAGAGGCCACCCCCAGAGGTCTTGACTACACAACTTTTGAAAAACAGCCCCTTTCCATATGGAGTGAATGTGTGAAGTGTTCCTGGGCATTGGCTGTGAATCCACTTTCTTCCAGCACAGAATGAGTACATCATACTCTCTGTGCACAGTTCCAGATGACTTCAGTTGGCCAACCACTTGGTGACTTTTAGAAGACATCTAAACAAGAGATTGTGTTGCACAGGAGAGGAACTCAAAGCCAGCCAGACTTAGCTTTAAACCGTACCTTTGCTAATTTACTCTGTCATCATGGGCTAGCTGCTTACTTCTTTGAAACTCTACGTTCATCTGTAAAATGGGGATCTCATACCTCCTTTACAGTGTCATAGTGATGAATAGATCATGCAGTACATTTTTAAAAGAAAACACATTTAAAAAATGTACATAAAGTACTTAGAAGCTCAGGACACAGCAAGTTTTATTTAAAGAAATATTTTATGAATCAGGCTGTAGGATAGAAAAGAAAATCAGTGATGATCAAACAAGCATGTCCAAGAGGCATACAGAACCAAATCTAAGTTCCAATCTTGGTTCTGCCACTGACTTGGTATATGACCTTATTTTGCCTCCCTGAGGCTCAGTTTCCCTATCTGTAAAAGAGATATTAGAACACATGACTGTTACGATTCTATTAAGAATTAAAAGTTTCTGTCTGTGATTCAGTTCATGGTTATGTCCAGCAAATTCCATGGTGAATATCTTGGTTATCTAGTGCTTCTATAACAGAAATACCACAAATGGGTGACTTTAACAAATAAAAATTTATTTTCTCACAGTTTAGGAGGCTAGAAGTCTAAATTCAGGGTGCTGGTTCTAGAGGAAGGCTTTCTCTCTCTGTCAGCTCTGGAGGAAGATCCTTATGTCTTTTGAGCTTCTGCTTCTAGACGGTCTTCATGTGGCTTGGTATCTCTCTTCCCCCATCTCTGCTTGCTCACTTGCTTGTTTAATCTCTTTAATATCTCAAAAAAGAGTGGCTTAAGACACACCCAACTCTAATACTGTCTCATTAATTTAACAAAGCAAACGCCTTCCCAAATGAGATTATACAACAGGTATAGGGGTTAGGATTTACAATACATATTTTAGAGGACACAATTCAATCCATAACAGTGAACTAGCCAAGGGGAAGCAAGACATCTGATTTCTGTTCCTCAGGCACACCAGGCTCATTCTTACCTCAGAACCTTTACTCTTGCTGTTTCTCCTGCTTGGCCTGCTCCCTGTTCAACCCCCAGATCTTCCTGAGCCAGGCTTCGTCAGATCAGTCATTTCACCACAAATGTCATCTCCTCAGAGTTCTTTCCTGACCACTCAATTGAAATAGACCCCTCACCTCATATTTAACATTGTCTAAAATTATCTTGTTTTTTAAATTTGCTTACCTGTTTATTGCCTGCCTCACTACCTTAGAATATGCCCCTTGAAAGAGCACATGGCCCATTTTGTCACCGCTGTCTTCCCAGGACCTGTTCAGTGCCTGACAGTGTGTGTTCAAAAGTCAACGCATGAAAATATTTGGAAGCCATATATCAGATAAGAGTTTAATACTCAGAATATATGAAGAACTCCTACAACTCAATAACAAAAAGACAAACAATCCAATTTAAAACTGGACAAAGGACTTGAACAGATATTTCTCCAAAGAAGATGTACAAATGGCCAGTAAGCACATGAAAAGATGCTCAACATCATTAGTCTTTAGGGAAACACAATTCAAAACCACAATGAGATACCACTTCTCACCCACTACAGTGGCTACTATTAAAAAAAAAAAAATCAGAAAATATCAAATGTTGGTAAGAAAGTGGAGAAATTGGAACCCTGAGCCATCACTGGTGGGAAGTAAAATGGTACAGCCACTGTGGAACACAGTTTGGCGGTTCTTCAGGAAGTTTATATATATATATATGTATATATATATATATATATACATATATATATATATAGTTGTTAGGTGCCGTTGAGTTGGTTCTGACTCATAGTGATCCTGTGTACAACAGAACAAAACACTGCCTGGTGCTGCGCCATCCTCACAATCGTTGTTATGCTTGAGCCCATTGTTGCAGCCACTGTGTCAATCCATCTTGTTGAGGGTCTTCGTCTTTTCTGTGGACCCTTTACTTTACCAATCATGATATCCTTCTCCGGGGACTGATCCCTCCCGATAACATGTCCAAAGTATATGAGACACAATCTCTCCATCCTTGCTTCTAAGGAGCATTCTGGTCGTGCTTCCAAGACGATTTGTTCGTTCTCTTGGCAGTCCATGCTATATTCAATATTCTTCACCAACACCACAATTCAAAGGTGTCAATTCTTCTCAGGTCTTCCTTATTTATCGTCCAACTTTCTCATGCATATGAGGCTATTGAAAACACCATGGCTTGGGTCAGGCATACCTTAGTCTTCAAGGTGACATCTTTGCTTTTCAATACTTTAAAGAGGTCTTTTGCAGCAGATCTGCCCAATGCAATGTGTCTTTTGATTTTCTGACTGCTGCTTCCATGAGTGTTGATTGTGGATCCGAGTAAAATGAAATCCTTGACAACTTCAATCTTTGCTCCGTTTATCATGATGTTGTTTATTTGTCCAGTCGTAAGAATTTTTGTTTTCTTTATATTGAGGTGTAATCCATACTGATGGCCATAGTCTTTGATCTTCATCAGTAAGTGCTTCAAGTCGTCTTCACTTTCAGCAAGCAAGGTTGTGTCATCTGCATAACACAGGTTGTAAATGAGTTCCTCCAATCCTGATGCTCTGTTCTTCTTCATATAGTCCAGCTTCTCAGATTATTTGCTCAGCATACAGATTGAATAGGTATGGTGAAAGGATACAACCATGACACACACCTTTCCTGACTTTAAACCGCACAGTATCCCCTTGTTCTACAGTGTAGTAAGATTCAATTGAACACAGTTTCAAGAAGGGACAGCATGTGCCAGACATGGTAGCAGGCACAGACTGATACGTGCCTGTAACTAGAACACACTATAGTAAGTCCTAAGTAGAATAATAGAAGTGAGCGCAAAGCACTGTGCAAGCACACAGGAAGAAGGGATTAGTTCTACCTGGGGTCTGGGGAAAAAAGGGGGGCGGCATTTTCACAGGACCATGAGTCAGAATCGACTCAATGGCAGCAGACAGACACGCAAAAGGATAAATAGGGCTTTACTTGGTTGTCAAAGTTGGGAAAGGGGATTGGAGCTGAGAAGACAGTTGAGGCAGAGGGATCTGGGTGGACAAGGGCATGGAGATGTCATGAGCATGGCAAGTTTGGAAAAAGGCAAGAAAGTCAAGGTCTGGAGCCTCAGATATGTGCGAGATGGCAGGTATTGACTAGGGATGAAGCTGGAAGGACAGGCTATGGTTATATCGGAAAGGCTTTGGAAAGCATGCTAAGAATTCTGACCTTCATCCACAAGGCAGTAGGGAGCGCTGGTAGGTGCGGGAGTAGAATACTCTGCTGTGGAACTTAGTGTTACAGCCTTCTGAATGCCATCCCTGGTGCTAGGATTGATTTGGATGCCAAAGGGCCTGCTACCTCAACATTTCTCCCATCAGTCTGCCACAGTCTCAAAAATGTCTTATAGGATACCTCTTAGACATGAAGGAACCAAGAAAATATAATTCTGCTCTTCAGGATGGCAATGCAATACCTTAGCATCCATTGGCCATGAGCAAAGAGCAGGGTTTCTCAACTTCTGCACTGTTGACATTTGAAGCCAGATAATTCTTTGTTATAGAAGACTTTTCCTGTACTTTGTAGGATGTTTAGCACCTCCCTGGCCTCTAACCAGTAGATGCCAGTAGCACCCCAATCCCCAGTTGTGACAACCCAAAATGTCTTCAGATATTGCCAGACGGACCCTGGGGGTAAAGTTATCCCCAGTCATATGGTCTGGAAGCATCAGCGCAAGACTGGTAGCTCCTGATTATGGGAATGGAAAGAGAGTGAAGACTGGTAACTTCTGCTTCAGTTCCTTGATGGGTTGAGTGTGATTTCTCTCACAGTTCACATTCCTCTGGTTAAGGTTCACACTTTCCTTGGCTCTCTGGTCAACCTTGACTCTCAACTTTCTTTTAATTCTAGGTTTTTTATTGAGGATGAATCATTTTTAGGTACCTGAATGTTACAATTGGTAGGGAAACTGATGTCCCTTACCCAGAACCATGAAACATGAGCTAATGAGTATGCTTTTCTGTGGGCTATTCTGCATAGATTACAAACCTGCTGCAGGGTTAGGAGGGAACTCTGGCTGCAGACATGAACTGTGTGACTGGCACAGTGCTTTTACATGTTAAATTATACACCCTTAGGTGAACCGTGTAGTCTCCAATTTACTACGGCACCACCAGAGTGGTGTACCTGACTGTTCAGACTGTCTTGTACCTGACTAGTTCACACATCTGTATTACCTGCCTGGCCACTGTAAGCCACTGCAGTTCATGACCTATGCTTGAGATATAGAAGTGCTCATCTAAATGGAATATTTTAACCCCAGTTTATTTACAGATAGAAAATGGTGGTGTTGAAGGTGGAAGATGATCCAGCTCTGTGGGCAATTTTACTAATGTTTCTACTGTGGCGTCTAGCATCATGGACTCTACTATACCTTCTCCTCACTTATTGACTATCTTTTTATCTGACATTTCGTATTTATGACGATAGTAAAAAATCTACTGTCTGACTAATTTGCACATTTATGACATATGTCTGGTTGTAATGAACGCAGAGGCACAAGGCAAGAGTAACACTGGCTGTGATGATTAAAGTTATGAGTCTAGTTGGCTTGGCCGTGATACTCAGTAGTTTGACAGTTATGTAATGATATAATTTGGCAGTTATATAATGATGTAATTTGGCAGTTACATAATGATATAGTCATCCTCCGTTTTGTGATCCGATGTAGTTATCCTCCGTTTTCACATAATGCTGATTTCACATAGCAACCCGGCATTTGGAAATTAACCACGTCAATAAGTGAGGAGAGGGTGTATATTTTATTTATGTTCTCTCTTAGGTAGAGAATTATGGCTAGATAGAAAGTGTTCTCCTTCTCCTCACCTTAGCTCCTGCCATTTACATTCAGGGCTGTACTCCTGAATTTCAGGAATCAAGTAAGAGTAATGAAATAGACCCAGGTGCTACCTTATGATTTTGTTGACCTTGTGCTATTGGAAGATTCCTCAAATTTTTTTCTTGGGTATCTCACCTGCTAACAATGGATTGCTGTGAATTAAGCTTTGTTTTTTCTTTGGGCAAATATAGTACTCACCAGCTTGGGGCTTAATTTGACAAAAGTTGTTCCGTAAATAAAAACTAAACCAGAATACTTCCTGTTTCCCAGTAAAGAGGCATAGTCTGTGCAGAATATTATCAAACTGAAATATTGCTATCAACTTCTTATTACCTCAGTAGCAATTCTTGTGGGATTTACTTATCTGTCACATCTTCAGAAAAATTTCTCTCTTTAACTTCTCTGGCATTTTATCTGTAACATTCTAAGGACCCTATCACATTGCTGCCTTTCTTTGTAGAATGAACAATTTCTTTTTCTATACTGTAAGCTCCTTAAATCCTACAACCATGGTATATGTGTCTGTATCTCCGCTATGTCCTACAGAATGCAAAGATGCCCAGAAGATACTCAATATGTTGTTAGTGGATGAATGAAGACATGATTTGGAATTTAGGAGGGGAAGACGTGATACAGTTTTTTAAAAACAATAAAAATTTAAAAGAAAACTTAGAAAGCACAGAGACAAATAGAAAACAGAAGTCACCTTTAGTCCTACCACTGACAAGCAAGCACTGTGAATACTTTAGTATATCTTTTTTTAAAATATATTTATTTACGAGTATATTTTTTCCATAAAATATCAATCAAACTTAAATGCAGGTTTGCATCTTGCTTTATTTTTACTCTTTGCTTCATAGTATGAACATCGTCTAAGTCATTAAATATTTCTCTAAAATACCATTTTGAATGGTTACATAGTATGTCAGTGATGGCTGAATAACGATTTACTCAAGGACATTTACGGAGCCCTGGTGGCACAGTGATTAAAGCCTTCAGCTGCTAACTGAATGGTTGGCAGTTCAAACCCACAAGCAGCTTTGTGGGAGAAAAAATCTGGCTATCTGCTTCCATAAAGGTTATAGCCTTGGAAACCCTATGGGGCCTTCTATTCTGACCTATAGGTCACTATGAGTCAGAATTGACTCATTGGCAATGGGGTTTTTTCATGGACATTTAGACTGGTTTTAACATAGAATATTATAAACAATGCTTTGATGGACACCCCTAAATAAGATATATGATACTTGTTTTGATACATTCTTAGGAGTAAAATTATTATGCTAAAAGTTATGAATTTTTTAAAGCTTTGATATACCTACTGCAATTCCCTTCAATTTTTCTTTATAGGTGTCCAAGACAGTAATTTACTGAACAGTACTTTATTCACAAGTGGGCCAAAGTTTGAGCATAATAATTATAACAATAATGGTACCTGTACAAGTTACAGTTTAGAAAGTGCTTGACATTCACTTATCTCCTTTTGCACTCAGGACAATATGTAAGGCCAGCAAAAAACAGTTACCACTGAGTCTACTCCAACTCATGGCAATCCCATGTCAGAGTAGAACTGTGTTCCATGGGGTTTCCAATGGCTGATTTTTCAGAAGTAGGTCATAAGGACTTGCTTCTGAGGCACCTCTGGGTGAACTCAACCTCCAACCCTTTGGTTAAGAGCTGAGCACATTAACCATTTGCACAACCCAGGGACTCCAAAGCAGACACTATTTTTATCTTGCAGTTTAGGAGGGTTAGATGACTTGTTCAAAGTCACACAGTTCATCAGAAATCATTTATGTCCTTTCCGTCACACCAAGAGGGCTAAATGAAGAGGAGGTGGGGGAATGGAGGGACAAATGCAATGAAAAAAAAAAAAAAAACCAAACCATTAATGATTGGAAATATAACCTCAAAGAAGAGAGTGGATACATTTTATGAGTAGATCAATACAAACACTATTGGAACTTGGGGTGTAAATTTAAATTCTAGGAAAATTGCACAAAGCATGGTCCCTTAAGCTCCTATTCCTCAGAAATACTTTCCTAAAATACCCTGATAAGCTTGTATTTCTGTGGGCCCCACTTGTGTGTGGTTGAGATGTTGTGCAAGACTGGAGGTTACTTTATCAGAGGAAAGGATGTATAGCAGTTGCTGCTGAGTTGATTCTAATTCATGGTGACTCCGTAAGTGTCAGAATAGACTTGTGCTCCATAGGGTTTTCAATGGCTGCTTTCTTGGATGTAGATCTCCAGGTCTTTCTTCTGAGGGGCCTCTGGGTGGACTTAACCTCCAACCTTTCGGTTAGCAGCTGAGCACATTAACTGTTTGCACCACCCATGGACTCCAAAGGACATATAGAAGTTGTTTCAGACACTCAGAGAATATCAGAGATAAACGGGATTTCAGAGGACTTTTCCAACTCCCTCATCCCAATTAAATCTCAGAGAGGAGAAGTAACTCATTCAAGGTCACACAGATTCAGTGTCAGGGTTCAGGATAGACCAGAGCAATATACAGTGTGGAAATGACAGAGTACAGCGAACGAATCAGGTCACAATAAAGCAAAACAATTATTTTTTAACTTTTGGACAAACGGAAATCTTAATTAATTTAGCATAATGTGAGGATTGCTATTGTGTTACATCCAAATGCAATTTCAGTTTACACAGAAAGCAAAGAAATATCCATGAAAATCTCTCAAATAAGCTTTCCTGTTTTCTTTACATATATTTAGCTAAGTAATTTGATGAGATCATTTGAATCATATAAATAAACAGGCAGAATGATGCAGCAGGAGACATTTTGGTAAAGTATAAATAAACCAAACCAGAGGTTTCTGAACCTGGTTGGTTCTCAAAATCACTTGGGGCACCTTTTGAAAATACAGATCTCCAGGTCCCCACCCCAGAGATTGTGATTCAGTCTATCTCATGAACTAAACCACTTCCTTCCAAACTTACCAAAAGAGTAGCAAGCGTTTTCAATTTTAACTGAATCCTTCCAAATAAAAGTGTGAATTCTTAAGAAGTCTTAAGACACTGAGCACAATGTTTTTTTTTTGTTGTTGTTTTTTGTTTGTTTGTTTTTTTATGTCAAAGTCAAATAACCACATCCGCTTAAGAATTAATTTTGGAAGGTAAACTTCTAAATGTCTGTTTAAGAAGACCCCATACCTAGAAATGTCTCAAAATATTAAGATGGGGAGGCAGTGATGATCAGTAAATGAGTTTTCTGTTGTGTAAATGTTTATACAGATGTTGTAAGTCAGACTTTAAAAACAAAAAACAAACCTTAGGTTGCTGACAGCAGACAACTTTGCATATGTGTGCTAACAGGAGAATGTGCTCTGTTTCAGATGAATGGGGAAGTGGGCCTAAATGACTTTCAGATTAGCTGGAACAGATGGAAGGGTCACAGTTGAACAACTTGACAAACCAGCATAAAGGCAACGTTGAAGTGGAGTTCATTGCCTCTGACAGATACTGTCAATCAACACAGGCACTCTCAGTTAACCAACAGCCTGGCCCTTTAAAGATTTTAAAAACAATTTTTTAAAATGTATTTTGAGGAAAGAACTGGAGTGTATCTGGTCTATTTTAGGAATAAACTCTATCCCAAACTTACTAACATTTTAGAAATCAAACAAGAGATTGCAGACATTTTGGAAATTAATATGACATACACTTCACGTTAGAGGTTTTCAATAATAAATCATTTGGTAAAAATTTAAGCCAAGTTATGGATTTTGGAGATCCTATCATCATACTAATTAGAACACCGTATAGAATACTAGAATGAAGGCAATCCAAGTTTCTATTTAAAAAAACATGAAACAAAAAACTATCCAACTTGAATTTTGGTCAACTGTTATTAGAAAGACATGTCCAAGCAAGTATTAAAGTGTACCATATTTATGTTGTTCTTTCCCTGGCTCTCACTTTGTAATCTGATATGCGTAAAATTTTTGTATGTGGCCCAAATGGTAAAAAAAAAAAAAAAACAATTCTCTTCCACTGTGAGCTACTCCTCAAGCTGAGAGTTAAGATGCAGCTTTGCCTACTTCTAGCCACTAGAGTACCCTTGAGGAGTGTGAAGACCCTTCCAGACCATCAACCTCAGGTGGGCTGTCTACAGAAGACCAAATGCCTCAGTACAGCTGATTAATCCAAATTGGCCTGCTAGTTCCTATGTGCCTCTACGCAGGTTGCTAGAAGATTGGACTTCTGTTAAGTTCAGAAAGGAGACTGCTATTTGCACGTCTATATCCAGGCCTCTAACCTTGATCATTGGTTGACTATGGAACTTAATCACTTAGTCTGAGAGTGCCCATGGGCAGTGGAGATACTAATTATTAGAAGCATAGGGAATCTTGGACAGCAAGTGTCACGACTAAGTTGTTAACCTTATAGTCAGATTTTCTTCCTTAAGGCTAGCATGCATTTGAAATAGTAGCTTGAAAAACAGGCCAATTCTTGAGATGTCTTGCTGATTGTATCTCTATGCTGTGGTGATGTTTTATGTCCAAGGCCGTTTTCACAGGGCCATGAACTGAAGTCCAAAATGCAGTCCCCTAATTCTGTGCTTGCCCAGGTCATGGATCTTTCCCCCCAACCCATGCCCCATCTTTGAAAACCTACCTCACTCACAGTCTAGAAGAGGAAGACCAAAGCACTGCAGTACTCCAGCCTGGTCACAGCTGCTTAGACCCATGTGGACACCCCACTGAAGCTTAGCCAATCAGAGTCTCTCCCAGGACTTTGGAATTTAGGCAAAGAGACTGAAACAGTCCATTGGAACTATAGGACAAGTAGGGTGGACAATATGGCTGTGCAAAGCCTTGTGCAAGTGGGATTTTGGGAGAATAGAAACTAAAAGCTTGGCAGAGGAAGCTCATCTACAAAGAGGAGAGTGGATTAGACCTAAACAAAGGAGCCAAGATGAGAGAACCACATGGCTCCCAGGAAAGGGAAAAAAGTAGACATTTTTTTCTCTTGCTGTACATTCTGCAATTGGTTAATGGGACATTCCCCTTTCTCTTTACACTAAACTCACTTTCACTTAAATTAATTTGAGAGGGGTTTTGTTCTTTATAAGCAAAGATCCTGACTTAGACACCATGGGATTTCCATTTACTTTTTAAATTTAAAACATTTATTGAGCACCTACTATATGGCTGGCATTGTGCCAGACTTTGGGGGTCAATAACGAATGAAAGCAGCATGGGGCGTGTTCCTGTGGAGTGTACATTTCATGTCAGCATCTCACATTTTCCCCTTACTACATCTCACCACCTCCTCCATGCCACATATGAGATTTCTGCTGAGGAACATAGAGAAGTAAACCAAAGTTTTCCTCAGTACCCTTCCATCCTCTCTTCCCTTTTCCATCCATTTCTTTGGCCGTCTGCCTTCTTGGTGCCAAAATGCACTCATTAAGAATAACTTTATGAAGGTAGCTTCCCTCCTTATTGTTCATTTCCTGCTTTCTCACGTTAAAACTTCTTTCTCCGTGTCCAATTCTCATAGGTCCTTGCTAGGGAATAGAAGTCAGTGATTCACTGGAGCTGCGTATGAATGAATGACTATGGTTTAGTGTGGTATTTGTGTCATTTATATATTTATAAGGAAAATAAAAGCCCCCAAACATAGATTTAAGATTAAGATTTAAAACAATGCTTATTTATTTTGTTCATGAATCTGCAATTAGGGCAAGGGTACCAACTGATACGGAAGAAAATAATAAAGACGAAAACACTGAATTAGAGAAGAGAGAGACGAAATTTACACATAAATCTAAGTAGTAGTTCTTTGGCAAAATCAATTAAAGAGACGTTGTTAGTTGCCGTTGAGTAGACTCCGACTCATGCAGAACCCATGTACAACACAATGAAACATTAGTAGCTGATGGCATCAACCTTTGCACCACTCAGGAACCCTTCCCCCTTGTCCTGGCAATCACTAATGTACATTCTAACTCTATAGATTTGCCTATTCTGGGCATTTCATATAACTGAAATCAAGCAATATGTGAGCTTTATGTCTGACTTCTTTTACTTAACATAATGTTTTCAAGGCACATCCATGTTGTAGCATATATCAATATTTCTTTCCTTTTTATGGCTGAATAGTATTCCATTGTATGGATATACCACATTTTGTTTATCTATTCATCAGCTGATGGACATTTAAGTTATTTCTACTTTTTGGCTATTGTAAATACTGCTGTTATGAACATTCATATACAAGTTTTTGCTTGAATAAATATTTTTAAAGAAAATTTGATGATATAGAAAAATTACAAAATACATGTAAAATGAGAAAAGGCATTCAAAACTGTAATTATGTTATTATTCAATTTTATATTCTAATATATAAAGACTAAATAAATAGATGAATCTCTAAAATTTTCACCCTTATTGTCACTGAGTGACAGAACTATGATGATTTTTATTTTATGTATTTTTTTTACATTCCCCAAAAATATCTACAATTAACATATATTGTTTTATAACCGGGAAAAGTAACTTATTAAAAAATAGCACATGGGAAGTGAGGAAATAGAATTAATGAGTGTCATCTGTTTTTTGGGGGGACTGTGACTGAGATAGGAGGTGTATAACAGTGCGATACTAATAGAGAATGCAGAATTGAAGGATTTTTTAAAAAGATGGGTGATTTGAGCATATTTATCACCTGTGCAGAAGGAGTCGGCAAAGAGTGAAAGGTTAACAATATAGGAGAGAAAGGAAGGGGCAAGGTCCTTATCTTAGAGAAATCAGGAGAAGAATAAATCGAGGATACATATTAAATGACTGACCTTAAAACCGGACAAAGCATACATCTTGCTCTTAGTTTAGAGAGGTCTTTGTTGAGAGTGCAGGCAAATGGAGATGAGGTATGTATGGAGAGAAGTTTTAGGGAATTCATATCTGATAGACTAATATTCTTAGTGAAATAGGTTAAGTCAAATGTTGGAATGAGTAGGATGGAATTTGAATTTCAAACTTGAGGAAGAATAATAAAAGCTTGGATTGTGCAAAGTAAGTAACAAGGCACATCCAGATATCTGCAATACTCAATCTGCTTTTTATTGCCTTTATTGCATTCTAATTCATGCTCATGTTTTGCTCACCTAAGAAATCCTTTCTTTAAGCGTATTCTGTTTCCTTTTTTGTTGCCTATTTGATCCTGTTTTATAAATGTAATAGCTTCTAGAGCTTACTGACAATCAATACAAATTGGAGATTTTGTAGTTTTCCTTTGTTTCTTAGAGATGCATTTCTTCTCTTTCCTAAGGTTGGCAATTCTTTTGAATTGCTGAATCTTTTTCTGTATCCAGGGAATTATCTTTTTGCTTATCTTTACAGTGAAAGTGTCATGGATTTAATTGTGTCCCCCAACAATATCTGTCAACTTGGCTAGGTCATGATTCCCAGTATTGTATGACTGTGTGCCATTTGGTAATCTGATGTGATTTCCTTATGTGTTACAAACTATCACTATGATGTAATAAAATGGATTAGCGGCAATTATGAGGTCTACAAGATTAGGTAGTGTCTTAAGCCAATCTCTTTTGAGATATAAAAGAAGAAGTGAGCAGAGAGACATGGGAACCTCATACCACCAAGAAAGCAGTGCCAGGAGCAGAGAGCGTTCTTTGGACCTGAGGTTCCTGCGCAGAGAAGCTCCCAGACCAAGGGAAGATTGACGAGACAGACCTTCCTCTAGAGAAAGTGTTCCCTTGGAGCTGATGCCCTGATGCCTACTGGACTGTGAGAGAATAAACTTCTCTTTGTTAAAGCCATCCACTTGTGGTATTTCTGTTATAGCAGCACTAAATGACTAGACAGAAATTCTTTATTTGTCCAGTATTGAGAGCTGTCTTAGTTATCTAGTGCTGCTATAACAGAAGTACCATAAATGGATGGCTTTAACAAACAGAAGTATATTCTCTCACAGTCTAGCAGGCTAGAAGTCCAAATTCAGGGTGTCAGCTCCAGGGGAAGGCTTTTTCTCTTTGTCAGCTCTGGAGGAAGGTCCTTGTCATCAATCTTCTCCTGGACTAGGAGCTTCTCAGCACAGGAACCCCGAGTCTAAAGGATGCACTCTGTTCCTGGCTTCACTTTCTTAGTAGTATGAGGTCCCCATGTCTCTCTGCTCACTTCTCTCTTTTATATCTCAAGAGATTGATTTAAGATACAGCCTAATCTTGTAGTTTGAGTCCTACCTCATTAACATAGCTGCCTCTAATCCTGCCTCACTAACATCATAGAGGCAGGATTTACAACACATAGGAAAATCACATCAGATGATAAAATGGTGGACAATCACACAACACTGGGAATCATGACCTAGCCAAGTTGACACACTTTTTTGGGAGACACAATTCAACCCATAACAAGGGCTCTGTGATCATTTATGTGTAACCTTTATGTAAGTCTTTAAACTACTATGAAAACAAAGTGCATGCTTCAATTTATTATAGTTTTACTTTTTGAATCAGTTAGAATTAATTTTGGCTATATTATAAATAAAAATAACAATTTTTTAAGTGATATAGAAATGTGTTTCTTTCTCATGTAAAAATCCACAAATAAGGCTGTCTTCTCCACCAAGTCCTCAGGACTCAAGATCCTTCTAGCTTTCTGCTTTGTCATCATAGGGGCGTGGTCTTCATTTCCATGGTACAAGACAGACTTCCAGCCATCACATACACCTTCTGAGTAGCAGAATAAGGGAAAAGCAGAAGAGAAAAAGGAAGGTGTCTCAGTCATCTTGTGCTGCTCTAACAGGAATACCACAAGTGGATGGATTTAGCAAAGAGAAGTTTATTCTCTCACAGCCCAGTCAGCTACAAGTCCAAATTCAGGGCATCAGCTCCAGGGGAACGCTTTCTTCATCAGCTCTGAAGGAAAGTCCATGTCATCAATCTTCCTTTGGTCTGGGAGCTTCTCTGCACAGGAACCTCAGGTCCAAAGTACGCGCTCTGCTCCCAGCACTGCTTTCTTGGTGGTATGAGGTTCCCATGTGTCTCTGCTCACTTCTCTCTTTTATATCTCAAAAGAGATTGCGTTAAGACACTGATCTTGTCAACCTCATCAGTATAACCTCATCACAGTGATAGAATTTATAACACATGAGGAGATCACTTATAATCTCGTCATAGTGGTAGAGTTTACAACACATAAGGAAGTCACATCGGATAACACAATCATACAATAGTGGGAATCATGACCTAGGCAAGGTGCTACACACATTTTTGGGGGGACACAATAAAATCCAATACAGAAGGCTTCTGGAAGCTGTCTCATGATACTTCCATTTACATCCCATTGGCCAGAACACAGTCACATGTTTGAATCCTACCTGCAAGGAAGGCTGGGAAATGCACTTTTTATTCTAGGCAGCATGTGCCCATCTAAACATTTCATTACTTAAGAGGAGGAGAAGAATGGATATGATGGGCAATCAGCAGTCTCTGTCACTCTCTAACTGTTTAGAGATTCTTTCATCTCCTGGGATAGAAGGAAATGGTACTAGAGGTGTCAAGGCAGGGATATTTACTTTTGTATCTGAGTTGCTTCTTCCTTAGGTTGGGTATGGTTGTCTGAATTAACCTAATACCCATTCTGTTTTCTAAGTTGAAGCACTGTTCTTGCTAGGAACCAGCTTTAGCAGTTCCTAGTGTTTTGGCAGACTATCCATCCATGTCAGGTATGTTCTGTTGAAACAGGATCCCTATTCCTTTTGGGTTATAGCACTTTGCCCTTCCAGAGGCTCTATTTCAGAAGCGGAAATTTGTCCTTTAACTGATTTCCCTGAAAAATGCTGCAAACTAGAGATTGTTATCTGGGTCCCACTGGAGTTTATTCCATTTACAGCTCAGGCAGTCTTTTTTCCCAGATGGCATATTGGTAGTAGCCTCCAGCAATACGGTGCTGCCTGTGCTATAATCTACAGGAATTCCTTGAAATTGTTGACATGTGAGTGGCACCATTTCCTAGCTTTCAGTGGAAGGTGGGTCTTTCTCCTCCATAATAGTTGATTATCTTTGATAATTTTATTAGAAATTTTGTTGAGGGAGGGGACATTAAGCAAAAGGCTTATTATTGTTTTCTTTAATCAGAATGCATTCCTGATCTTTCTTATAGCATCATAGATTGTAACTTGGCATACCTCCTCCACAAGGAGGCTGTACCCAAAGTTGTGATTTTAATATGCATACATTTTTTAAAAATGATTGTAATCATTTTGTTCATGAACTTCCATAAGAGACAAATATCAGTAGGTTGAAGGAGATTTGAGCTCCTAGGATCGGAAACTCACTCAACTAATGTTAAGAAAAGGTGAATTTTTATAAGTATGCACACTTACTGGACCAGGAACTAGAAAGCCAAGAGTATCTCAGGCACCTGCCCTCTCAGTCTCTCCCACAGGGCCTGTGTGGTTTCTCATCCTGATGCTGCTGTTTTCTGCAAGTCTGCTCCACCTTCCTAGCTCCTATCAACTGGCTTCCTCCTAATTTCAGTGTGCCCTTGACCCAAAGCGGACACCCCAGCCCCAGGTCTGTCTCAAGATATTTCTGCTCACTTCTAGAGCTAACTGTCTTGTTTTTTTCAAATTCCCAAGAGAAGAATCTGATTGGCTCAGCTCAACTTTGCAAGCAGGCTTTTAAAGCATAAATCACAGGTCACTGGACAGACTCCTCTCAAGTCTGAGCCCGCCGCAGTTTGCATGAGTTGAGTCTTGGAGAGCAGTGTAAGAAGAAGCATGGGGTACAGAGCGTGGCTGGTTACAGCAACAGGGGCTACATCTCTCTCTGGGTTTGTCTGGGCTTGGCTCCAATCTAGGGTGTGTCTAGGACTTCTGCATGTTGACTCTCTTTAGTCAACAAGAATATATGCCAAACTCCTTAACCAAGCTTCACACTCTTAGATGTGCCCACTTTTCTGATCATGCCCCCCACTCTCACCTTTTTTGCCAGTCTGATTGGACTATTTACTTTACCCCAAACCCCCTATAAATATTCTTATCTTCAGGTCTTTGCTCATGCTGTGCCTACCGTACCCTCCCCAACTCCTGCCATTCCTCAAAGGCCAACTGAAGTTGCTCTTTCTTAATACCACTAATAGCTACTGTTTGTTGAGTATCTGCTATGTGCCTGGCATTCTCCTAGGTACTTTATATAATTTCATTTAATTCTCTCTATTTATCTTTCAATATAAGTATCATTACTCCCATCCTACAGGTTGGAAAGTAGAGGCTTGGGGAAGTTAAATTACTTACCCAAATTTACATGGGGCTAAATGTCAAATTGGAATTCTATACAGAATCTTTCTAACTTCAAAGTTTATACTTTTTCTACGTCACCATACTTAGTTGTGAAGAATTCTGTGATGACTGGAAACCACAGTTATCTTGTTCTACTCTGAATAATATTTGATATCTATTCTGAAAAGCTGATTTGACATTTAATAGTTATTACTTATAATACTGATTGTCTTTTGGAGTATGCAACTTCCCTCCCCAACTAGATTCTAAGCCAATGGTTCTCAGTGGAGGTGGTACTGCCCACTAGGAGGCATCTTAGAAATTTGTATTGTGGGAAGTGGTCATCACGTTGATTGGATGTACTGTTGGCATTCACTGGGCAGGGCCAACACAAAGGACAATCTCAAGCAGTGAAGAATTATCCCATATCCCACAGAATTTTCAGATATCCCATCAGACATCCAGGGTTAAAATCTTGTTTGTACTGTGTGAAATAATTCAGGCACAAAAGGACAAGTATTGTATGATTCCACTTGTATGAAATATCTAGAACAGACAAGTGTATAGAGAACAAAGTTTATTAGTGGTTACCAAGAGCAGGCGGGAAAGAGGGAGAAAGAGAGACTGATTGCTCAGGGGACACGGAGATCCTGTTAAGGGTGATAGAAAAATTTGGAAATGGATAATGATGAAGGATGAGCAACATGATAACCATAATTAGTGTCACTGAACTGTACATGTGCAGATTGTTGAAATGATAAATGTTTCGTTACATATATACTTATCGCAATTAAAAAAAAAAGCTTGTTTATAATTACCCAAGGCTCAAACCTAACTCTGTTACCCAGGGACTCCTGTTATACATATAGACACCAAATAATATTTGCATAATTTTAATATATAGTGAACTTTTCAGGAATGTAATTGCCATTATTTAAAAAAAAAATTAAAAAGACAACTATGCTTTGTTTAGTTTGGCTTTTAGTCAAGAGTTTTTCCCTAATTTCAGATTTTTACATCCACCAATGGCAACACTGCTTGTGGTATCTGAGTCACCAGTAAGATACAGCTAAGGAGCCCTGGTGGTACGTCTGTTAAGCGCTCGGCTGCTAACCAAAAGGTTGGTGATTCAAACCAACCCAGCCACTCTGTGGAAGAAAGACCTGGTGATCTGCTTCTATAAAGATTACAGTCAAGAAAACCCTATGGGGCAATTCTACTCTGTAACACATGGGGTCACTATGAGTCAGAATGAACTTAATGGCATCCAGCAGTAAGAAGATACAGTTACACCAGTCTGCTTTTATAGCTATTGCATTCATAATGATTGTTTATATGGATGCAAATGTCTGACCTCTCATAAGGACTAGAATAGTCTTCAAACATTTACATATTGAAATATATGATGTTTTATTATAAATTAATTTCTCCTTTATATTATCGATAGGGTATCTTAGTCATCTAGTGCTCCTATAACAGAAATACCACAAGTGGATGGCTTTGACAAGAGAAATTTATTCTCTCACAGTCTAGGAGGCTAGAAATCCAAATTCAGGGTGTCAGCTCCAGGGGAAGGCTTTGTCACTCTGTTGGCTCTGGAGGAAGGTCCTTATCATCAATCTTCCCCTGGTCAAGGAGCGTCTCAGTGCAGGGTCCCTGGTCCAAACGACACATTATGCTCCTGGTGCTCCTTTCTTGGTGGCATGATGTCCCCATGTCTCTCTGCTCGCTTCTCTCTTTTATATCTCAAGAGACTGACTTAAAATAAAACCTAATCTTGTAGATTGAGTCCTACCTCATTAACATAACTGCCTCTAATCCTGCCTCATTGACATCATAGAGGCAGGATTTACAACACATAGGAAAATCACATCAAATGATAAAATGGTGGACAATCCCACAATACTAGGAATCATGGCCTAGCCAAGTTGACAAACATTTTTTGGAAACACAATTCAATCCATGACATAGGGTATCACATTGTTTTTTATGAAGTTACTTATATAGGTAAATTATATCTAGTATGATACTATTTATAGATAATTTCAATATAGTAAAGAAGATGTTAAACACTATGGCGTTGAGGAAAGAGGGCTGAGAAGCAGGGCTCTGAACTCTGGGAGAACAAGGATCAAGTCCCACACTGATTTGACTTCCCAAACTCCTGGTGGAGCTCCATGCATCTTGGCAAGAGATAAGCATTTGTTCAATCTAACCAACAGCAGGAAGGCAGCTCCAAACAAATTCATTAACAGTTAAAGCTGTGGATGAGAAAAGTCCTTTCTCTCAGAGTTCATTCCTGTTTGCAAATTGGAAGGACATATGCTGAGTCCCCGGTTTCTGAACATGCCCCGTGGTCTTGCATTTCTGTACCTCGATTTTTCCACCCCCTGGAACTTCTCTTCCTCTCCCTGGCCGGTCTCAGCAAGGACAAATCCCCATTATCTTTGTCTTAGTTTTCTAGTGCTGCTGTAACAAAAATACCATAGGTGGGTGGCTTTAAAGAACAGAAATTTATTTTCTTGCAGTTTAGGAGGCTAGAAGTCTGAATTCAGGGTACCGGTTTTAGGGGAAGCCTTTCTCTCTCTGTCAGCTCTGGGGAAAGATCGTTGTGCCTTTCTGTAGCCCCCACTACTCTTTGGTTCCTTGGAGATCTTCACCTGGCATCTGTCTTCCCCTGTTGATGTGCTTGCTCTGCGTCTAATCTGCTCTTTTTATAATTTAGAGGAGATTAGGTTTAGGACACAGTCTATACTGAAATGACCTTATTAACATAACAAAGTAAACCTTATTCTCAAATGGGATTACATCTACAGGTATAAGGGTTGGGATTCCAACACTTATTTTGGAGGAACACGGTTCAATCCATAACATCTTTTAAGATGCAATTTAAGAAGATTTCCTGGTCCTGTTGATGTCCTATTCAAATTGATGCATTTGAATTAAGTTGTTAGTGAAAAATATTGAATATAACATGGACTGCCAGAAGAAGGAACAAATCCGTGTTGGAATAAGTACAGCCAGAACGCTCCTTAGAAGCAAGGATGGCGAGACTTCGTCTCACATACTTTGGACTTGTTATCAGGAGGCACCAGTCCCTGGAGAAGGACATCATGCTTGGTAAAGCAGAGGGTCAATGTAAAAGAGGAAAGTGCTCAATGGTATGGATTGACACAGTGGCCACAACAATGGGCTCAAACATAGCAAGGATTGTGAGAATGGTGCAGGACCAGGCAGTGTTTTGTTCTGTTGTACGTAGGGTCGCTGTAAGTCAGAACCTACTTGATGGCACCTAACAACAACAACATTCTCTCTCTTCCGCATTCCTCAAAATGGAACTGATCTTTCTCCTGGACTCCCAGTATTTTATCTGTACCTCTTTTGTGGCACACCGGATTTAAAAAAAAACAAAAACAAAAAACTATGTCTTTGTGTTCTTTATATATACTTTCATTATTCCTCTCAGAGAATGAGTTCTTTGCCATGGGAATCTGTTCCTGACTTATCTCTATATCCCGCATACCTAGCATGAGGCTGGACACAGAATAATTGCTTAGTAAATAGCTGTTGAATAAATAAATGCATTACTGAAAGCAGTCCTGCTTTATAAAGCTGGGAGGAAAGATGTTTCAGAGGAATGGATACTTCATGGTGGTTAAGAATTGGGACAGGATTTCTTTTAAACAGCTTTCCCTAGTGCTCTGCCTCAGGGAGTTTTGTATTAATCCTAAAAGGAAGACAACTAGAATAGTGCACAAATGCATTCATTTTTGTTAAAAGAAAGAATGCTAATGTGCTCAGTGGGGCAACCTCCTTTCTAACCACCAACCCTACTAATTTTTGAAGGCCAACACACCAATCAAATTGTTGTTCTCATTCTGTATTCCTTGTATAGCTTTTATTTCATTGTGTGAAATAAACAAAGAGAACACTTTTGCTCCCCGCCTCTGACTCTTCCAAAAGGGTCCAGAGATTCTTTAATCCAAAAAGAGGAAAACAAGTCCAAAAGTAGGGAATGCCTCCTCTTTCTTTCCTATCCTTCCAGCATTCCCATTGGAGCATTATTGATACAACGTGCCAACTTCAAGGAAACCCTTGAATTTTGTTAAGAAAATTCCTTGTGATTTCATCAAGAAGTGTTGCCAGTGGTTGATTCTCAAAATTGAGACCTCAGAAAAGGATTTTCTTGAAGTTGGCACGTTGTGTCAATAATGCTCCAATGGGAATGCTGGAAGGATAGGAAAGGAAGAAGAGGCATTTCCTACTTTTGGACTTGTTTTCCTTTTTTTGGATTAAAGAATCTCTGGACCCTTTTGGAAGAAGAAGGAGGCAAAAGTGTTCTTTGTTTATTTCACACAGCGAAATAAAAGCTAAACAAGGAGCACAAAATAAGAACAGTAATGAAAAGTTCCATACCGTGTCCTTCCCAAGCACGCCTATGCCCATTGCCTGTCACCTTAAAACAGTCCTGCAAGATCACAGGGATTTCATTCCCATTATTTGAATGAGGAAATATAATAAAATGAGTCTACCTAGAACATTTTAAAGAGTTGAGTTATAAGTAGTAAGGAGGAAATAGTGCCTCCTTTCCTGAGAAGCCAGTTTAGAAAGATACGAAAGGCAGGTAGGTGGACGGTGACTTCAGAAGCCGAGGACTAGGCTAGAAGGACTTCCAAGAGTGTGATAAATCAGAAGAGTAAAACAAGAAAAACATTGTAGTAATATAGTAATAAAATTTACCTTTTATTGAGCTCTGTTTTCTACTGGGCATCATGCTAAATACTTTATATGCGTTATCTATTTTTAACTTTTTTGGGGGGAAAAGCCTGTGAGATAGGTTATTATTAGCCCTGTTTTATGGATGAGGAAAGTGTGCTTAGAAAGGGAAGTGACATGCTCGGGTTTCCACAGTTAGTAAGCAGAAGACCTTGGATTTAAACCAAGGTGGGGCAGCTCCAAAGCCCATGTTCTTCTAGGACATTCTGAAGACAAAAGTATCCTCAGAGTCTCTAGGCCCTCTAGGGAAATTCTTCCTTTTCAAAACCAAAAGAGAAAAGGCTTGGGCAACAAACAGAGGCTCTTCCCTTCACAAAAAAAAAAAAAAAAAAAAAAAAAGGAGTCTCCTGTAACCAAAATAAATAAACCCGTAAGAAGAGCAAATGACAGAGCTACTGGGAGTTGGCTTTCACCTGCAGAAGAAAGCACAGAGATTCCTCCTAGGGACCAATGGCCCCTGTTTTTGTGGTTTTTTTTTTTTTTTCCTCTTGTTTTCGAAAGAGGCTTGGCTGTCAGGCTTTGATTCAGAACAGGAGTGCATTCAGAAGCATCCTCTGGTGGGGCTGGGAAGCTGCTCACATCCCCGGAAAATTCAGTGGGAGAAAAAGTTTATGGAAGCGAGTAGGAGTTTATTCAACAGTGTCTGAGGCCTTTCAGAGCCATGAGTGAGTGTCTATAAAGGGGCAGTCAAGCATAGGCTGGGAATTATCTCTGTTGGGTGCCTACCTGTGACAGGCCCTCAAGAGCTGCTAAGAGGCTCATTCAGTTCCCCGGGGGACAATGGCCAGTGGGGACAAACAATTCGGAGGAGTCTATCATTCTGGTGGTGTTATCTTTAGCACTGAATAAAACCGGAGTTCCCCCTTTCTGCTTCCTAGTCAACCCTATTTTTAGGAGCCAGTGGTACTTTTCAACTCTCTTTCACTATTTTTCAACAGGTTCACAAGGGCACGAAGTGCAGTATATAAAAAGAGGATAATGACTTGACTTGACTGCAGGAAAAGGCCCAACGAACAGAGCAGCCAAGCTTGCCAGACTAGAATAGATGAAAGTTTGGAGAAGAGCCAGGGAGAAATGGCATTGTCTGCATGGACAAGCTCCCCGTTTTGCATACAGTACTTCTGAGATGCTAAAGCAGACTTTTGAAGTTCAAAGTTTAAAGAAGAAAGCGTCAACTTTGAACATTTATGAGTGAGAGATTAGAATAATACTAGGTGGCTTTCTCGGCTGCTCTGTTCACCGTTTTCTAGGACATGGCTTCACCCGATGGACGCTGATGAAGTAGCTTGTTTTGCAGGGCTGGCTTCGTGAGTGTGTGACCTAGACAGTAATACAGTGCCCTGTGCTTAGAGGGCCCTGCACTGGGTTTAATGCTCTGCTGCTGCCGTCTTAAAATTCTTCATCATTTTTGAGCAAGAGTCTATGCATTTTCATTTTGCGTTGGGCCCAGCAAATTACATACCCAGTCCTGAGCTAGAGAGACAAAGAGCTATCACATTCCATGATCCCAGACACCAGACCTTTGCTGTGTCAAAATTATACGGGAAGGTAAAAATATAATTCCCATTATATAAGCCATCAAATTATGTAGCCAGACCTGAGCTCTTTTTATTTTTTGCTTGTGTTTTTATTTCATATCTTGTTCCTGTTACAGGGAGAGGAGAGGTGCTAGATACTTTTGTTTTTGTTTTTGCTTTTTAATGCATAATATTTTTAAATTCCCCAAAAAGGTGGCAGTCTCTGAACAAACCTGTGTTTGTGTTTTATAATTAATTCTATGCTCCACTGGAGCCCTGGTGGTGCAGTGGTTAAGAGCTCAGCTGCCAACCAAAAGATCGACAGTTTGAATCCACCAGCCAATCCTTGGAAACCCTATGGGGCAGTTCTCCTCTGAGTTGCTGTGAGTTGGAATTGACTTGAAGGCAACAGATTTGTTATTTATTTATTTTTATTCTCCATGTTCCACATGGAATTCCATATTCAGGATTCCCTTATGTGATTCCACAGTCAGAGGCTCAGGAGGAAATGAAATCCTTATTGAGACCTAGGGAGGGTTAAATTCATCTTGGGGGGACTTTTTTTTTTTTTTTTTTTTGGTTTGCAGGGTTTGGCAAGGGACAAAAGAAAGGTCAATCTTCCTGTCTCCCAGGTAACAGAGATCATAATGTCTGCTGTTTCACAAGCCCAATCACGGCCCCACTATTAGTGACTGCCAGAAGTAAAACAATATTCATGGAAGCAGTGGAGAAATAAAAGTTAACACTGTGGAGCAGTGTCTCTCTGGACTGGGATTGTCACTATAAACCCAGACTGGGGGCAAGGGTATACCCTGGATACTGCCATGCTCCAAATAAAAATTATATACTAATGATGCTTTCCCTAACAGACTTTGGAAAGGAATTCCCTATGCCAAACCAAATGATCTGTAAACTTTCCACCTTTTAAAATTTTTCTAATTTTCAAACAAAATCAGTATTAGTAATATTAGTAATAATAATGACAGCAAGCATACGAAATAGCACTGGGATCCTGATCACAGATGTGGTTTCAAATCTTGATTCCTGCATTTCTAACTGTTACCATGGGCAATTTCCTAACCTCATTGATCCTTGATTGTTTCGTCTCAAAAAATGGAGGTAATAAGGTCCACCCTAAACCCCAAGGTTTTTAGTTTCAGGATATGCTGGAATCCCTGGGTGTTGCGATTGATTAATGGGCTCGGCTGCTAACCAAAAGGTTGGAGGTTTAAGTTAGTTCAGCCAGAGCCACCTCTGAAGGAAGGTCTGTCAATCTACTTACCAAAAATTAGCCATTGAAAACCCTGTGGAGAACAGATCTAATCTGACACACGTGAGGTCACCATGAGTTGGAATCAATTCGACAGCAACTGGTCAGGATTGGCTAACCTATGCCTTAACCTTTAAGTACTCCTATATATGATAATGTTGTCATAAATGGTGAAAGGGACTTGCAACATTTCAGACTATATTATTTGGTGACAGAGTCCTTCTTAGCTCTGCCCATCCACCCTCTGTTCCCTCCTAAGCTTCCTTGGTCTGACTATGCTTTATGAGTGGATCTTGGGCCCCACATTCTGGAATGTCCGAGTTGCCTGCAGGAGCCAGGACCTCTGTCTAGCAAGGGCTCCTGGAGGCCCCACTTCCAACCCCAACGCATAATCATCTTCATGGGGTGATAGTCCCAACTGCCGTCATTCCCTTGCCACCGGAGTGTTACCTCACAGATGGAGGACCCCGTCTGTGGGAAAGAAGAGACCATGACTTATCGGAACATATGGTTTCTTAATTCAAGTTAAAATGTCTGAACCCTGTTGCATCTGGTGCCATTTTAGTTTGTTAAAAATGCCACACAAGGCTGTGACTAAAGGGGAAGAAACGGAGGAAAATACAGTTATTACACACTCAAGAGCCGGGTTTTGCGGCTCATTACCCAGTGGCCTCCGTGACTAATTAGGTTTTGTCACTGTTGCCGGGTCATTATGCCTTAATTTTTTTGCATAGTTATTCAGCCGTCACATGAGGAAAAATGAAGTGGAGAAATACCCTTCTCTGTCTCTCCTGCTCTGAATCACTCAGGCTAAAAAACTCTCCAGGCAGAGAGTACCCGAAAATGACGAAATGATCATTTTGCCACAAAGGGACAAAGAAGCGTTAGTGGATTAAAGAGGAGCTTCTTTATCTGATGGCAAAGACCTCATTGAGGAGCAGAGGACACAATTCACTGGGGAAGATCATTAACTTTGAAGTCAGTCATCCAAAGATAATGTTTGTCCTTTTGCTTCCTTTGTTGCCCAACTGGCCTTAGCAACCTCTATTTTTTAACTCATCCCTGAAAAACTGGGCGAAAATGCGTAATAAAATAAAGGCCTTAGGTCTTCTACAGGCCGGAGGCCTAGGTTAATTTTTGCTAGCAGCAAAGTAAACTGAAGACACCATGGTATTAGCACAGTGGGGCTTGTGTTGGGTCCGGGATAGTAAAAGGACCCGTGGTGAGAGGGGAGACATTGGTGTCAATCATGGGGTGGAAGGCCACAATGGCTGGTAATTGGCGTGGGTCCACCTTCTACATCTGTCCCGCTGAGCCTGCAGCCTCCGGCTCACGCTTGAGCCCCATCGCTAACAAGTAAACAATTTATCAGGGTTAGGTCTCCTGCGGGTTGCGCCATCACATGCTCCATTCAGCCCCGGTACCCCCCTAACCCCCGTGCCAGCCCCGCCACACACACAAAAATTTACGTACACCGTGCAATTTGGGGCAGACGCACCATGTAACAACAAATTTACAACAGGCCTACCATGAAAATGGCTGTGTCAATATAGCTGCAAACTGGGGTAGAAAAGCTGCTGTGTCAGGCCAGAACTGGTGGCCCCCAGAGAATGTCAGGGATAGAGGGTCACAGGCGCTGGATCATATCAGAGCTCATTATGACCCCTACTTTTTTTGACACAAGAACCCACACAGATGTTCACTGGAATCAGTCAATGTCTTATAAATAGCCTACCCATTTTAATGTCCTTTTCTGGATTTGTTTATTCTGAGCTTCGTTTTTGAATGGCTCATGGCTCTTCAAGAACCAGAATGTGGGGCTTGCTGGTAACCCTGCACTGGATGGTAAGAATCCTGTGATGAGGGTTTTGATGAGGTTGGCTGTTGACACCAGACTTGACTCAGAAGATCTGTTTGGAAACCTCAGGCCTGTCTCTTTCACCAGCTGTGTGACCTTGGGCAAGTTACTCAGTTCCTCACCTGACGGGCATGTCTTGCAGACTAAATGTACTTTTTTGGAGCCATATGTCTAGTATAACAAACAATTATATAAAGAAGGAAGTAACTTTTATTGAGCATCTCCATGCTTTATCTCATTTAATTGTACAACCACTCTAGGAAGAAAATTTTGTCATTTACCTTTTACGGATGAGAAAAGAGGTATAGAAAAGGAAAGGGAATAGTAGGTGCCAGAAATGGAATTTAGAACTAAGTATATCTGCCCAAAGTTCGTTCCATTCCCATGTTGCTTTGCTAGGAAACAAGTGTTCTTGGGAATTTCAAATACACAATCTCATATTCAGATTGATAAAACACAATTCTGTCTCTTGGAAAACATCTCCTTGGAAGGCTGAGAGGAGGAAATTCCTATGAGATGGAAAGAACTTGTCAATAAGAGACTTTTTGGCTTGTTGTCAATTTCAAACATTCTGTCATTGACTTGCACTGTGAGGTTCCAATCCAATCCAAGACACCCTTGATTATGAGACACACAATTACTTTATGTACCACTAAGAAAGAAAAATTGCAGTCATTTATAATTTTAAGATGCTATCGGTTATAGCATTTATCCCTATTTAAGAGATATTAAAATGTAGAACACTGCACATTTTAGAATGAAATACAGGTACTTGGATCTCAGCATTGTGGGGCTGGTGAATTTTTCCAAGTTCTTGATGGGAAAAGCAATGACTTGATTTGGTCTTTATCATCTCTCACTCAGATTCCAGGGGTCTGAGCTAATCTACACTTAGCAAGTACCTTGGACATAGCCATGAATAAATATTAAAAGAAAAAATGAGTGAAGTTTCTGATGTCTTGGTTTTTAAGTCATGCAAGAAAGCAGAACCTATACTTTGAGAAGGAATATTTTCTGCCCCAGTCAGATCTCTAGGTATGGTCTTGCACTCGCACCAGAGATACAGGAGGTCTTGGCCAGAGAGCCCCCCTGTGGTGTGTACAGCTGGAAGTCAGGCTGGTGCTGGTTCCCTCAGGGTCTTTGTGTGGAGTGGACTACAAAGTCAGGGCGGAGGAAGGGAGCCAGGAGCCTTAGCACCATTGTCCTCCCTTGCAGCTGAGACAAAGGAGCAATTTTATGCTAATCAGAGTACATGATATGAGCAGTTTTTACAAATTTTACTTCTTTCACTTGGAAACACGATAAATGAGCAGAGCCCACGCAACCACATTCCTCAGCTGGGGCGCACAGCTGTTGGGGCCTTCGTCAGGATGGGTACGGGCAGAGGAGAACTTGACGTGACTGGCCTAGCCTGAGCTGGCAATCTCTTTAGTGGCTTCTTCAAACTGGGGTCCTATGCAACTGCAGGCAGTGCTGCAGCTGGCTGTCTATGTTGAAATAAGTTAATATACTCACCTATCTGAGAGAGTGATCCCTGTTGGGGATAGAGGGGAATGGCGAGAGATTTGCTCTTCAGAATCAGGCGTAAAGGAAAGTGGAAACGAGCCCGTTTTAACCAGATCTACTGAATGCAACTCTAGGTGAAGGCTTCCAGAATAAGGTGAGACTTTGGAAAAAATAAAAAAACAAAAACCACTCAGACATACTCAGGTGAGCATTCTCAGTCCTTCACAAAGTGTCCCCAGCCTCTTTAGGTCTCCTACAGGGTGCCGAGGCACCTATGCTCCTGCCAAACAGGCTATGGACTCACCAGCTTCCATGCCTTTGCCTTCATACATGTTGCTTCTATCACTGCGATTGACTTTTCATTTATTTATCTACCTCACCTCCATTTGTCAAAATCCTATGCATTCCCTTCATGTTCAAAATCAAATGCCCCCTCTTCCATGCCACCTTTCTTGATTTCCTGTATCAGAAGGAATGTGGTCCTTCCCTCCTTTGATCCCCTGTGACACTATCTTAGAATTTTTTCTTTTTTAATTTGTTTAAAATCTCCAAGTGTGCCTTGTGTGATATTCACTTCCAGGGGCAGATTATCCAATAGGCAAGGTAAGCACGGTGCTTGCCTTGCTTACCAGATCATCTGTAGTAACAATTACACGTTTTTTCACCACATCAAAGATTCTGCTTCTAGGTATAGCTGGCAACTGTCTCTCTCCCAACCCCCTAGCACCTTCCTACAGAATCAAAGCCTCTTTTCAAATTTATAATCCCTGACGGGGGCAGATGTCCCAGTAAGCATGGTAAGCACGGGCTTACTTGCGCTTACTTACTAATCTAACAATTTACTAACAACTTCTCATGGGTAATGGATAATCCGCCTGTGATCGCTTTGTGTTATTTCATGGATAAAGCTTAGGACTGCCCAGTATTTGCAGCATGTTGTCTTGGCTGGCAAAGGACTGTGACTGGGAAATAGACTCACCAGTAGGGGAGGTTGGATACCAGGAGGACAGACACAGATGTAGACACTTAGAAATACAATTCACCAGGCTGAACATGGAACATTTTTTATAATAACTGTTTAAAGTAAAAAAAACTCATCTTTAATGTTAAAAAAATACGGAAAAAGAGAAAAAATATTTTATATAAATATATGCATATAGATGTATATGTATATATTTTATATATATACATATGTATATGTATACACCATCACTTGTCTGTCAGTTTGTCGTATTGTGGTGGCTTACAAGTTGCTGTGATGCTGGAAGCTATGCCACTGGTATTTTAAATACCAGCAGGGTCACACGTGGTGGACAGATTTCAGGAGAGCTTCCAGACTAACACAGGCTAAGAAGAAGGACCTGGTGATTTACTTCTAAAAAAACTGGCCAGTGAAAACCTTATGAATAGCAGCGGAACATTGTCTGATATGGTGCTGGAAGATGAGCCCCTCAGGTTGGAAGGCACTCAAAATATGACTGTGGGAGAGCTACCTCCTCAAAGTAGAGTCAACCTTAATGAGGTGGATAGAGTAAAGCTTTCACGATTCATTTGCTGAAGTGGCACAACTTAAAATGGGAAGAAACAGCTACAAGCACCCATTAATAATCAGAATGCGGAATGTATAAAGTGTGAATCTAGGAAAATTGGAAGTTGTCAAAAATGAGTTGAAATGCATAAAGATCAATATCCTAGGCATTAGTGAGCTGAAATGGACTGGCATTGGCCATTTTGAATCAGGCACTCATATGATCTACTATGCTGGGAATGACAAAATGAAGAGGAATGGCGTTGCATTTATCATCAAAAAGTGCATTTCAAGATCTATCCTGAAATACAACGCTGTCAGTGATAGGATAGTATCCATACGTCTACAACAAAGACCAGTTAATACAACTATTATTCAAATTTACCCACCAACCACTAAGGCCAAAGATGAAGAAATTGAAGATTTTTACCAACTTCTGTAGTCTGAAATTGATCAAACATGCAATCAAGATGCATTGATAATTACTGGTGATTGGAATGCAAAAGTTGGAGACAAAGAAGAAGGATCAGTAGTTGGAAATATGGCCTTGGTGATAGAAACAATGCCGGAGATCTCATGATAGAATTTTGCAAGACCAACGACTTCTTCATTGCAAATACTTTTTTCAACAACATAAACGGTGACTATAGTTGTGGATCTCACCAGATGGAATACACAGGAATCAAATTGACTACATATGTGGAAAAAGACAACGGAGAAGCCCAGTGTCATTAGTTGTCGTGGATTGAATTGAGTCCACCGAAAATATATGTCAACTTAGCTGGGCCATGATTCCCAGTATTGGGTGATTGTCTGTCATTTTGTCATCTGATGTGATTTTCCTGTCAGTCCTGTCTCTGTGATGTTGATGAGATGAGATTACAGGCAGCTGTGTTGATGAGGCTGGACTGAGTGAACAAGATTAGGTTGTGTCTTAAGCCAATCTCTTTTGAGACATAAAAGAGAGAAGCGAGCTGAGCGACAGGGGGACCTCATACCACCAAGAAAGTAGTGCCAGGAGAAGAGCACGTCCTTTGGACCCAGGGTCCCTTGCACTGAGAAGCTCCTAGTCCAGGGGAAGATTGATGACGAGGACCTTCCTCCAGAGCTGACAGAGAAAGCCATCCCCTGGAGCTGATGCCCTGAATTTGGACGTCTAGCCTACCAGACTGTGAGAGAATAAACTTCTGTTTGTTGAAGCCATCCACTTGTGGTATTTCTGTTATAGCAACACTAAATGACTAAGACATCAGTCAAAACAAGGTCAGGGGCCGACTGAGGAACACACCATTGATTGCTTACATGCAAGTTCATATTGAAGCCGAAGAAAATTAAAAGCATCCCATGACAGCCGAAACACAACCCTGAGTACATCCCACCTGAATTTAGACACCATCTCAAGAATAGATTTGACATATTGAACACTAATGACCGAAGACCAGACAAATTGTTTGATAATATCATGGATATCATACATGAAGACAGCAAAAGATCTTTAAAAAGACCGAAAAGAAAAAAAAGACCAAAATGGATGTCAGAAGAGATTCTGAAACTTGCTTTTGAATGTAGAGTAGCTAAAGTGAAAGAAGAAATGATGAAGTAAAAGAGCTGAACAGAAGAGTTCAAAAGGTGGCACAAGAAGACAAAGTATTATAATGACATGTGCAAAAACCTGGAGTTAGAAAACCAAAAGGGAAGAACATGTTCGTCATTTTTCAAGCTGAAAGAACTGAATGAAAAATTCAAGCCTTCAGTTGCAGTATTGAAGGGTCCTATGGGAAAAATTGGAGAGCTGGTGGTGCAATGGTTAAAGCACTCAGCTGGTAAACGAAAAGTCAGCGGTTGGAACCCATGGGAGAAAGGCATGGTAGTCTGCTTACATAAAGATTTACAGCCTTGGAAACCCTATGGGGCATTCTACTCTGTCCTACAGGGTCGCTATGAGTCGGAATCTACAGCAGTGGGTTTGGTTTGATTTATGGGCAAAATATTGAACGACTCACGAGGCATCAAAAGAAGATGGAAGGAATGCACAGTCACTGTACCAAAAAGATTTGGTTTATGTTCAATCGTTTCAGAAGGTAGCATATGATCAAGAACGGGTGGTACTGAAGGAAGATGTCCAAGCTGTGCTGAAGGCATTGGTTGAAAAAAAAGCCTCCAGAAATTGACAGAATACCAACTGACATGTTTCAACAAACAGATGCAACTCTGGAAGAGCTCACTCGTCCATGTCAAGAAATTTGGCCACCCAACTGGACGAGATCCATATTTGTGCCCATTCCAAAGAAAGGTGATCCAGCAGAATGTGGAAATTATTGAACAATATCATTAATATCACACACAAGTAAAATTTTGCTGAAGATAATACAAAATCAGTTGCAGCAGTACATCAACAGGGAACTGCCAGAAATTCAAGCCGGATTCAGAAGAGGACATGGAAGCAGGGATATCATTGCTGATGTCAGGTGGATCCAGGCTGAAAGCAGAGAATACTAGAAAGATGTTGACATGTGTTTTATTGACTATGCAAAGGTATTTGTCTGGATCATAACAAATTATGGGTAACATTGGAAAAAATGGAAATTCCAGAACACTTAATTGTGCTCATTACAGAACCTGTATATAGACCAAGAGACAGCCATTTATAACAGAACACAGGGATGCTGGGTGGTTTAAAATCAGGAAAGGTGTGTGTCAGGGTTGTATCCTTTCACCATACTTGCTCAATCTGTATGCTGAGCAAATAATCTGAAAATCTAGACCATTTGAAGAACAGGGCATCAGGACTGGAGGAAGACTCAACAACCTGCAGTATGCAGATGACACAACCTTGCTTGCTCAGAGTGAAGAGGATTTCAAGCACGTACTGATGAAGATCAAAGAGCACAACTTTCAGTATGCATTACACCTCAACATAAAGGAAACAAAATTCCTCACAACTGGACCAATAGGCAACATTGAGATAAACAGAGAAAAGATTGAAGTTGTCAACGATTTCATTTTACTTGGATTCACAATCAATGCCCATGGGTGCAGTAGTCAAGAAATCAAATGACACATTGCACTGGGCAAGTCTGCTGCAAAAGACCTCTTTAAAGAGTTAAAAAGCAAAGCTGTCACTTTGAGGACTAAGGTGTGACTGACCCAAGCCATGATGTTTTCAATAGCCTCATATGCATGTGAAAGCTGGACAATGAATAAGGAAAACAGAAGAAGAACTGATGCCTTTGAATTATGATCTTGGTGAAGAATATTGAATACAACATGGACTGCCAGAAGAACGAACAAATCTGTCTTGGAAGAAGTACAACCAGAATGCTCTTTAGAAGCCAGGATGAGGAGACTTCGTCTCATGTAATTTGGACATGTTATCAGGAGGGACCAGTCTCTGGAGAAGGACATCATGCTTGGTAAAGTAGAGGGTCAGTGAAAAAGAGGAAGACCCTCAACAAGCTAGATTGACCCAGTGGCTGGAACAATGGGCTCAAATATAGCAGCAATTGTGAGAATGGCACAGGACCTGGCAGTGTTTTGTTCTGTTGTACATAGGGTCGCTACGAGATGGAACTGACTTGAAGGCACCTAACAACAACAACAACATGTGTATACACATACATATGTATACTTACATATATGTGTGTATATATAATATTTTTAGTGTGACTATATTTTTCCCTGTCAGTATATTTCAAAGTGTTTTCCCTTTCATTAATTTTTTTTCTACCTATTTTTTTCTTCAATTTTTATCATGGAAAATTTCAAACATATACAAGTTTAGAGAGAATAGTATAATGAACTCCAATAGTATAATAAATAATATAATGAACATATAGGATAATGAAAGAGTTTTTCAACATGTTCCTTTGTTCCCTGTATTTCTTATGGAATAACACTTAAATCTAAATGTGGGATTCTCGTCCACCTGCATTACCTGGGAACATGGACCCTATCTCACACCTACAGAATCAGAAACTTTGTGTGTGTGTGTGTGTGTTTAATTGACTGGATTTTTTTATTGTTGTGCTTTAAGTGAAAGTTTACAATTCAGGTTAGTCTCTCATACAAAAATTTATACATACATTGTTACATAACCGTAGTTGCTCTCCTTATACTGTGATAGCACACTGCTCCTTTCCACCCTGGATTTCCTGTGTCCATTCAACCAGCTCCTGACCTTCTCTGCCTTCTCATCTCACCTCTGGACAGGAGCTGCCCATTTAATATCATGTATCTACTTGGGCCAAGAAGAACACTCTTCGCGAGTATCATTTTATGTCCCATAGTCCACTCTAATCTTTGTCTGAAGAGTTGGCCTTGGGAATGGTTTCAGTTTTGGGCTAACAGCAAGTCCAGGGGCCATGTCTTCCGGGGTCCCTCCAGTCTCAATCAGACCATTAAGTCTGGTCTTTATACCTCACCTTTTACCCTACTTTTCTCCTACTCTGTCAGGGACTCTCTGTTGTGTTCCCTGTCAGGGAACACCATCTAGTTCTTCTGGTCTCAGGCTGGTGAAGTCTCTGGTTTATGAGGCCCTTTCTGTCTCTTGGACTAGTATTTTCCTTGTGTTTTTGCTGTTCTTCATTCTCCTTTGCTCCAGGTGGTTGGGACAAACTGATGCATCTTAGATAGCCGCTCGCTAGCTTTTAAGACCCCAGATGCCACTCACCAAAGTGGGATGCAGAACATTTTCTTAACAAACTTTGTTATGCCAGTTGACCTAGATGTCCCCTGAAACCATGGTCCCCAGACCCCCACCCCAGCTACTCTGTCCCTCGAAGTGTTTGGTTGTATTCAGGAAACAGCTTTGGTTTAGTCCAGTTGAGCTGACTTCCCCTGTAGTGTGTGTTGTCCTTCCCTTCACCTAAGATAATTCTTGTCTACTATCTAGCTAGTGAATACCCCTCTCCCTCCCTCCCCACCCTTGTAACCATCAAAGAATGTTTTCTTCTGTGTTTAAACCTTTTCTTGAGTTCTTATAATAGTGATCTTATACAGTATTTGTTCTTTTGCGACTGACTAAATTCACTCAGCATAATGCCTTCCAGATTCCTCCATGTTATAAGACGTTTCACAGATTCACCGTTGTTCTTTATCGTTGTGTAGTATTCCGTCGTATGAATATAGCATAATTTATTTATCCATTCGTCCGTTGATGGGCACCTAGGTTGTTTCCATCTTTTTGCTATTGTGAACAGTGCTACAATGAACATGGGTGTACATATATCTATTTGTGTGATAGCTCTTATTTCTCTAGGATATATTCCAAGGAGTGAGATTGCTGGATCGTATGGTATTTCTGTTTAGAATCAGAAACTTTGTTGAGGGTTCTGGCAGTCTGTGCTTTAACAAGACCACCAGGTGATCTGAATGAATATTAACATTTGAGAACCACTGATCTAGAGGTTTGATCCGACTCAGGTGTCAAATAAACAAATCCAGATATTGATAGGGAATGCTTTATTCAGAAAGAAAAGGGGGAAAGGGGCTATTACAATAAGGGGAGGGGTGTACTGTAGTAGGGAGAACACTCCAACTGTAATACCTTCAAGCATTTAAAGAATTAGGGGGAAAGTGTTTTTCTTTTATAGAGACTGAGAGTAAGCAAGGCTAGGGGAAAAAAAAAAAAAAAACCCTCGTGTGGGGAAGTGGAATGAAAGAGTGACTTCATCAAATAGTAAATTAGAATGTTTTACCCTGAGGTCAGCTTATTCTCTGAGTGGTTGTTGTTGTTGTGTGCCGTCGAGTTGATTCTGACTTACAACTCCCTTGAGTTCCAGATATTGTCAAATGTCCCTTGAGGGCCAATGTCCCTCCAAGTTGCAAAATGCTAATATTCTAAATATATCATTGTGTCTTCATTTACTAGCTGATGTACTATATATAAAGAGAAACTTCTCTTCAGCAGCTTATGATTTAAGATAAGATAGTCAGTTCTATAGGAAAGGCAGGATAAATGCTTAATTCTTTCCCTTTATTTACGAGTTTTTAAAATAATGAGTTGTTCCCTAGGATCTTCCAAAGATCATAAATGTGATTTTGTTAAGTTCAGGGATCTTTTGAATTACGAATATAATCATATGTGAATTGAATTACGAATGTAATCATATGTTCAACCAACTGCTGTTATTATTCTTATCGATATTCAAATTGTCCGAGCTTTGACCAGTAGAGGACTCTTCAAGTCAATAGCCTACTTTATTATTATTTTTTTATTTTTTCCCATACAAAAATTTATACATACACTGTTATGTGACTCTAATTGCTCTCGCCATACTGTGACAGCACACTCCTCCTTTCCACCCTGATTCCCCATGTCCATTCAACCAGCTCCTAACCCTCTCTGCCTTCCCATCTCACCTCCGGACAGAAGCTGCCTGTTTAGTCTCTTGTATCTACTTGAGCTAAGAAGCACACTCCTCGCGAGTATCACTTTATGTCCCACAGTCCAGTCCAATCCCTGTCTGAAGAGTTGTTGATAGCCTACTTTAATGGCTGCAGAAAGTACCATTGTAAGAATGTATTTGAAATTCAAGGCAGGCGTGTTTGAAAGTCAGGTCAGGAGCAGTAACATTAGCAGTAGAAGACTGGCCCCAGGTGACACATTACTACACATTCTTCATTTACTCATTCACTCCTTCAGCAATCATCTGCCAAGCCCTGTGCTAAACACTGGGAATATAATGCTGAAAAAGAGAAGGCTGTCTTCTCTCATATATTGGTTGACCATTTAACTTATTAGGCAACTCAGGATACTTACAAGAGTGAAAGGGGGTGTGGTTAATAATTACTCTGGGTCATAAACCAGGGCTGTCTTGGGCAAACTTACAGAGCTTACACTTCCCTGGCTGGACCATAGCTACTGAGCTGTGTTTCTGGAGCAGGATCCAAACTCTAGATCTGGATATGACTGTTGAGGAAGATCCTCATCCCAGCAGCCAAGTTACTGGTCAAGTTACCATATCCCAGGGAAGAAGGCAGAATCCAAGTTATCAAAACCTGGACAGCTCAAGGTCAGAACCGGACAAGCAGAAATGGTGATGATAGTCAAACTCCAAACTTCAGACTGAAGTTCCTTGAATCCCACTGCCGACAATCAGAATTTATCCTGTAGACTGGGGCAAGACTATGGCCAAAGACAGGCATTAAATAACCATGGTGTTGAGTCAGGGAGGGCCTGATGTATTGTGTACATGTCTTACATCTCCTTCTAGAAGGCCAGCTTCTCAAGCTCTTTGGGTGTTTTCTTTGCTCCTACAGTTTTTATCAGTGTGCCTTGTCCATAATGGGAGTTCAGTAATACTTTGGTTTTTTAGTCTGGGTTTTGGCTGCAAGCCGTAGAAAATATCTGTAGCTAACAATCAGAAAAAGAACATGCTATAAACACATGAGAGAGATCACAAAATTGATGGGCAAGTTGGGGATCCAGGTTCAGCAAAACGCTTAAGTGTTAAGAAACATAGTCAAGGTCATGACACAGAAATACTCTTATGGGCATCCCGGACCCGGTGGTACTGCAGGTGTGTCTAATTCCTCAATTGTCCTGTGGCCCAGTGAGAGCACTTGCTATGCGAGGAGAGGACATATCTGTACCTCTCAGTTTCTGTTTTAGGAAGCAGAGCTGAGTCTCCCATTGGTGACTTTACCCCAAAAGACAGGGTGTTTGAGGCTTATTGTCCCAAAACAATGTCAAATGCCCACAACAGTTGTTTGAATAGAAATAGCAAATAAAAAAAGCTTTTTTTTTTTTCTGTTGATAAATTTCTGCACTGTGAGAGAACCCCCAAGGATCCTAAACAGGTAACGTCCTTTCTTTTTTTTTTTCCTGCAACTATCCAGATTATCTTTGAATCCTAAATTCCACCTCTGCTTTCTTTCTTTCCTAAGTCATCCAGATGGAAACAATGGACCCAGGAGCTCCATAGCTCCGTGGAACTTCCAGTAGAAATAGCATTGGCCATGGAGAGCATTACCAAACTCACAGGCAACTAAGAGTAGAGGTTTTCTAATAGAGCCCGGACTCTCATTTAGGCCACGATCCTTTCTTTCCTGGAGTTCTTTCCGCTAGGAGAAAGCATGTCTTGAATGAAGTGGGCATATTGAGATATTTGAAATAATAACAATAATGACAACAGGTAACATGTATTTAGCACTTACTATGTGATAGATACTGACGTAACACTGTATAATTATCTCTTTTAATCCTCACAAGAATGCTACGAGGTAGATTATCATCTGAATTTCATAGATGAGGAAACCAAAGTGCAGAGTGGAGTAAACTGCTCAAGACTTACAGTAGAGATTCGAACCCAGGGTGCACATGGAATCAAAGAACCATAGAGCCTACTTTTTGAGGAAATGGAGGTTCACCCACTAAGTTGCAAAGCTGGGACTTGAACCCATATCTGGCTGACACTAATGCCTATCGTGGTAAACAATTCTAACCAACTTGATCCATGCATAACTCCCTCTCCACCATACATATATTCACTTTTATTTAAACAAGAAAACAAGTCTCTTGTCTCCAGATTTGCATGTCTTTCGGTGCAAAGTACAAGAAAGCATTTTCAGTAGAAATGGTTTATTGCAACATTGTTTTAGAAAGGCTTATTCTTCCAAAAAAAGGAGACTTGGTGAAATGCGTTCGGCTGCTAAGCAGAAGTTGGCAGTTCGAACCCACCGGCCACTCTGGGGGAGAAAGATGTGGCAATCTGCTTTGGTAAAAATTACAGACTTGGAAATCCTGTGGGGCAGTTCTGCTCTGTCTTCTAGAGTTGCTATGAGTCGGAATCGACTCAATGGCAACGGGTTTTATTCCAAGTGTCCAAAATGTATTAAGAGATGTCTAAATCATGAGAGTTTTCAACCTCAATGGTTTCTTCTGCATCCAACTTTGCTTCTCCATGTCCTTCCCGTGATTCCTTAAGACAGGCCAGGGCCTCATTTGTGTCACTTGTGAAAGTTTCTCATGATTTATCATCATCTTCTAGAAAATTTAAACTTTTCATAGCTTGTTTCATCTTTTTCCTCCAATGCTTATCTTCTCTTCTTTCTAGCAGCTTTTTAATTTTCATGTTCCTTTTGATTTTCAAGGTCCTTAGGTTGCTCCTCACTGATACTTGGAGTGTCTTGTTTAACTTTTAGGTTCATTTTGATAGATAGTTGTAACCACCAGAGAAGTTAGAGGTGGGTGAGTTAGCTTCTCTCCCAAACCCTGTTACAAGGTTATAATGAAAGTAAGTCTCAGACTAAATTCTGCCTCACATACAGATATTTATGAATATCTGTATGCAGTTCCTATACCCTGTCCTGTAAGCTTGATGAAGTGCCAGCTAGCTGTTCTTTTAGATATGCCAGTTATACCCTGCATGAAAGATTCACCTGAAGCAGACACAGCAGCATTCCCAGGCAGTATTCTGTCTCCTGTAGTTGGTATTATACAATCAGAAATCTTCCTAAAGCAATGGCTAGACCCAGGACCAATTAGGGATTGAGCCATGAGTGCTAGCTCTATGGGATTCAGAGTACAGCCTCAGAGGATTATTATATCTTGTTCATGCAAGGGTGGAGGGCCACCCTAAACTATTTAGCCCATCCCTATCTCTTGAATATCTCTAATTTCTTTTTTTAAATTTATTTTAATTTTGGTAAAAATATACACAGCAGAACTACATCCATTCATCAATTTCTACATGTACAGTTCAATAGCATTTGTTACTTTCTTTACATTTTGTTACCATTCTCACTGTCTCTACCCATATTGTGTCATCACCATTGACTTAGACTCACTACTCCCTAAACTTCTCATCTATGCTTTAGAGTTACTGTTAACAATTTGATCTCATAGAGATATTCTTTAAAAAGAACACAATGGTCATGGTGAGCATTTGTTGCTAATTTAGCTAAACAGTTGTTTAGTTTAAAGATGACTTCAGGGGATAATTTCAGTTCATGGTTTGAAGATTTTCTCAGAATAATAGATGTGGGGGTTCCTCTGGTCTCAATATATCCAGTGAATCTGGATTCCGTAAGAATTTGAAATTCTGTTCCATATTTTTTTCCTCTTTTGATCAGGAATTATCTGTTGATTCCTTGATTAAAACATTCAGTAATAGTAGCAGGGCACCATCCAGTGCTTCTTGTCTCATGGGTAAGGAGGCAGTTGCTCATGGAGATAGTTAGACCTGCAGTCCTGTTCCTTCTCCGATTCCTGGGTCTCCTTTTCTCTGCCGCTCCAGGCAAGTAGAAACTGATTTGTTGTATCTTGAACTGAATATCTCTAATTTCACCAATGAGAACCCGTTTTTTAACATTTATAATATTATTTAACAGGACACTCATTTCACTAATTATCCTTTTTTTGACACCCAATATGCCAATTAGCCACATGTGAGTTGTTGATCAAGAATGACTGGTAGTGGCCTTCTCTGGAGTATATATTTCGTGAGATAGAGTAACCCAATCAAGGCTGGATTGTGCATTCCTGACAGCACTGAGCTGACCACCCCCTGGAGTTAATGTTTAAGCTACCTGCTACATCCATAATATCACGTAGATTATATTGACATATTATAAAGCATTGAAGACATTGTAACACCCAAGCTGTTGACCACCATACTGTGCTATTGACAGGAAAAGTCACAGAAACAAAGAGGTAAAGGTCTTTCTATAGAAGTTTTAAGTCCTTGAGCTTCACAGAGCCCATCGTTTCACCACATGGAACCGTAGTTTTCTCATCTAAAATGGGAATAACAATACCAGCCAAAGCAACACAGTACAAGATTGTTGTGAGGCTCAGGTGAAATGTAAACTGTCATCCTCTCATTATGTCTCTCTCTTCTACTAATCTGTCCCCAGGTTCAAGGAATTGCTTATTGAAGTTAATTTGGTGATGATAGCTCTATAAACCGTGAAAGTGAGAGAATAGGTTTAATCTCCCATGCATACCTAAACGTGGTGAAAGATGAAATTCAGCAGATTATCTGCTTTGCCAGTACAGGAGGTAATAGCCGTATATTTCAAAACATCCTGATGCATTCTTGATTTTTTTTTTTCTTTCTTTCCAGATTTCATCTGAATGTTGAATAGAACTGGTCTGAGCCCTGGTGTGGAAATGAAGCCCTACTAATTAATATTTGCCTAATCCACCCTGTGGATCCAGGGTTGTGTTCTCAAAAAAAGTGAAAAGCAGCTCATTATTAGGGCTTTGATATTAGATTCCAGACAGCCAGAGATTTTCCCCAATTTCAGAGTCTTTGGTTCAGGGACAAGCACTTGGGACATTAACTTGATGTTTCAAGACCATGTTTCAGACTTTGTTGTGCAAAAGTGAAGGTTTTGACCCTTTTCCTGAGGATGGAAACCTCTTTCGTTTTTGGATGAACACCCACAGCAGACTGCACTGTACTGCATTAACTTTATCAGTTTTACTTTAGACATTCTCTCTTTTGCAATTAAAAAAAAAAAATGGGACCACATTCTCTTGAAATCGGTATTTTATTTTATGCAGTTTGCTTACTGGTCTGTGGATCCATTTCCTCATCTGTCAAAATAGACAAAATGATTCCCTACCTAACTGACCCATGGAATTTGTAATAACAGAATTAAGTATTGGGAGTGAGCTGGCTTTGGAAAAGGGAATCTGAAATATGTAAGCCATTATCTAGAGTGTATAAGTGAAGTATTCACTCAAGAATGCATTCATGAATATATTAACTTGTATTTTTATGCATGTATTAAATGAGTTAAATAACATGTGTTGACTACCTTCTATAAAGTGAATTAAATACGGTCCCTGCCCTTAAGAAGCATCCAGTATGCTGGATACAGACTGTTCTCTTGCTTCCCCTTTTCTTTATCACTTTAAGTTCTCTCTTTGAATCTCAGCAATGTTCTCTCAAAAGTGACACAAACCAGTTATGAGAGTAAACGTTGTAAAAAGAACTAAATATCCAACAATGTAAAATTAATTCAATGAATTATCTTATGTCATACAAAGGAATTCAGCCTCTAATATAGTAGAAGATGCTTAATTCAATTATCATCAAAAATTTTCATAAATAAACATTAAGTGCAAAAAGAAAAAATAAAATAAAGGGACACAAACTCAGACTGTGTGGGCTGGACTCAAGACTGCAATAGCAAAGATTGGCTAAAGCAGCCAATAGGATTGCTTATTACGAAAAAAAAAAAGTAGCAAACGTTGGTGATTCTAGATTCATTCCCCTCTGAGAAAAGTTCTTTCTCAACAACTCAAATAGCAAAACATTTAACTTATTTCAGTACTTCGAATTTTTATGAAACAATAACAGTGTAAATTGATACAAATGTTTTTCAGTTTCATTCAACTAGTATTTATTGAGTGCCTGCTAGCTCTCGGGCACAATACTTTCATTCTTGTGGATGATTTTGGGCTCATAGTAACCCCATGTAACGGAGTAGAACTGCCCCATAGAGTTTTCTAGGCTGTAATCTTTATGGGAGCAGATCTCCAGGTCTTTCTCCCTCAGAGCCACTGGATGGGTTCGAACCGCCAGCCTTTTGGTTAGCAGCCAAGCACTTAACTGTTGTGCTGCCAGGGCTCCCTTACTAGGTGATTGCAAATACATTGTCTCATTGTTTTCGTCTTTCACAAAAGGAATGAACATTATGTGTTGAATAGAATGTATAGTTCATGCCAGAATACATGGATGTCTTGCCTACACAATACTAATCATATGTGTATTTGGAAGGCATTGTGCATATTTGATTTCATATTAGCAATGTATCCAAATTATTGATTCAATTTTTCATTTTTGATTCAGTTAAACAAAAAAAAGTGGGCTGGGATTTTGTGATTTAAAAACTGCAAATGTCCTGGAAGCCGGTCTGTCCGAACAACACTGCAAACGTGACATTGGTGAGGTACCGTATTGTCAGTTATATGGCTCTGAGTGTTGCCAAGTGGCCTGCTTCCGGGCCTCATTGCCCTACATAACTGATCTCTAAGATTCCTTCCATTGTGAAAATTCCACAGTTAGACTTCTGTTCAATCAACAAGTGCAAATGAAGAACTACTTCATTGTGGAATTGTCATTTGTAAAGGAAGTATCGGAAGTGGATTTTAATACTTACTAGAGAGTCTGATGCAAAACTGGTTAACTTCTCCTGGTGGCAATGAAGGTATGAGAGAGCGTGAGGTTTGGAGTCAGAGTTTTCTCCTCCTCTAATATTTGCAGGACCTAGGGAAAATAATGTCTGCACTCAGATTCTCAGACTTCCCATCTAAAAGTGATGATAATATATGGCACTTAGAGGCTTTTTGTAAGGATTAAAGGAGATACTGTATGCTATTGTAATGTGAAAGGAGTAATCCCAATATTAATTGTAATTATCACCTTAACTTCAGATTAATGAACACTCATTAAGCTCTTAGATGCTGGTTACCACATTACATCACCTCTGGTCCTCACAGCAGATTGATGTTATTATCACAGAATTAAATCTTCTGTTCTTGATTTTTTTCTACTACCCCTTACTGCCTCTCTGCAAAGCTTGGACCGTCTGTATTCCATAAGCTTGTTTGAAGCCCTTTCTATGACTAAGAATTGGAGTCTCTCTTGCAATTGCATCCAAGGAACATCTGCTCGGAGAAGCCGGTCAATATTGAAGAAAAGTTCAAAAGAATGCAGATCGTTAACAGTGTCAGCTTTACAACCAGGAGGTAATGGCATTAAAGGGAATGGTCATAATACCCAACAATAGTGACCTCATTAACCAGTGATTTATCATGATGAAAAGACCTGTTTAACCTTTGGTCTCCACAAGCTTTCTCCTTTGAACAAAAAGCTCTATTATTTCAAGTTGTCAGGAGATAATTTGTGAGTTGTTAAAGGACTCTTAAGACAATTATATGGAAACTGTACTCACTGCAAGGTGCCTACACAATGATTTCTTTTTCTTAGTCATTTTTTCTGGAAACAAACAAAATACAGGAGTTTGATGACTTTTGCCAAAAGAAGCAATTGCAGTTGTGCCTTCTTATGGCCCTGCTGTAGAAGTCAGATTACATATTGGGTTTTCTTTGAAGCTAGCATAAAGGGGACTTGAGTTAAATGGGCCCATGGCATTTAGGGCGACATGTCAAGCTCTTCTGTCAATTCTATGTAACATTGATGGAGGGACCATGGCAGGTTTAAGTGAGTAGGGTGCAATGGATAATGTTAGGCTCTGCCTTCCAGAAGCTCACAGACTACTATGGGGATGTGCTTTGAGCTTGTATTTTTTTTAGAGCCCTTCTAATGGTTCATGAAATGATTGTGTCCCTGTAGGTCTCCTTCAGGGTCAGTTCTGACAATGACTGAAGGTGGGGGTGGGGCTGTTGCTTCTCTCAAGCTAAGGAAACTGATCTCTCTACAACAGTGTCAGAGAGATAGGAAACAAGATAGAAAAAAGATTCATAAGTTGGGTTGGGCAGATTGCTTGGAACCATTAACTCAGCTGGATAGATTTTGTCCCTCTGGCCCAAAGGGAGAAAGGATAATAACCATAACATCTGTGCCACTCCAGATTTGGGCCTCTTTAAAGCAGAAACTGTCAGTTGTTATATATTGAGCTCAATTGTACGGAAGCTTTTGTGAAGTAGACAAACGTCTATCAGGGTCTCAAACAAGACACCAAACTCAGTTCACTTAGGCCTTCTCTATAATTTACACCCTGGGTCCTTGAGGTGAGAGGCCCCGCTATTTGATGGCCTGACCACAATAAATAACATCAACTGGAGACCTTTTAATTTACACTGTTTAGAAAAAGTCCAACTTTCAGAGCGATGGAAGGGTGTTTCAGTTGCTTGCTCACGTTTCATAACTGATGCAGGGGTGTAAGAGATATTGGAAATTCCATCATCCTTGAGGAGGCTTGTATTCAGGGGTAAACCAGAACCCCAGATTTTGGTCATAAGTTAAATTTTTGATGCTGTCTTTAAAAAATGTTGCTTACTATTCATAGTGTCCAAATTTCTTGCATATTGTTTTAAAATTTTATTCTTAAGGACTAATTTCACATTCTTATGCTAGTCCTTTCTTGGGGTATCCTATTACCTGGTTTTAGTTGCTTGAGAAATTTTTTATTTTTCTTTTAAAAAATCACTGTTTTTTCAGAAACCCAATAAATCACTTTTGATTTTATTAGGAGGGAAATAATAAATAGTATCCAATATTGCATTAATAAATATTAATTTTTTACCTGATAAAATTATTACATGAATTTCATTAAAAATAAATCTTGATTCTTGAAAGACCTAGTTGTTGCTGTCGTTAGGCGCCATCGAGTCAGTTCTGACTCATAGCAACCCCATGTACAACAGAACAAAACACTGCCCCGTCCTGCGCCATCCTCACAATCATTGTATTGTGTATTGCTGCAGCCACTAGGTCAATCCACCTTGTTGGTCTTCCTCTTTTTCACTGGCCCTCTACTTTACCAAGCATGATGTCCTTATCCAGGGACTGATCCCTCCTGATAACATGTCCAAAATATGTGAGACATAGTCTCACCATCCTTGCTCCTAAGCAGCATTTTGGTTGTACTTCTTCCAAGACATATTTGTTTGTTCTTTTGGCAGTCCATAGTATCTTCAGTATTCTTCACCAACACCACACTTCAAAGGCATCAGTTCTTCTTCAGTCTCCCTTATTCATTGTTCAGCTTTCACATGCATATGAGGCAATTGAAAACACCATGACTTGGGTCAGACACACCTCAGTCTTCAAGGTGACATCTTTGCTTTTCAACACTTTAAAGAGGTCTTTTGCAGCCGGGATTTGCCCAATGCTATGCAACTTTTGATTTCTTGACTGCTGCTTCCATGGCTGTTGATTGTGGATCCAAATAAAATGAAATCCTTGACAACTTCAATCTTTTCTCCGTTTATCATAATGTTGCTTATTGGTCTGGTTGTGAGGATTTTTCTTTTCTTTATGTTGAGGTGTAATCCATACTTAAGACTGTGGTCTTTGATCTTCATCAGTAAGTGCTTCAAGTCCTCTTCACTTTCTGCAAGAAAGCTTGTGTCATCTGCATAATGCAGGTTGTTAATGAGTTTTCTTCCAATCCTGATGTGGCATTCTTCTTCATACAGTCCAGCTTCTTGGATTATTTGCTCAGCATACAGACTGAATAAGTATGGTAAAAGGATACAACCCTTATGGACACCTTTCCTGATTGTATTTTTTCAAATGTGCTTTAGATGAAGGTTTACAGAGCAAATTAGTTTATCATTAAACAATACACATATTGTTTTGTGATATTGGTTGCCAACACTGCGACATGTCAACACTTTCCCCTTCTTGACCTTGCGTTCCCCATTTCCATTTGTCCAGATTTCCTGTCCCCTCCTGACTTCTCATCCTTGACTGTGGGCTGGTGTGCCCATCTAGTCTCATATATGTGGCTGAGCTACGTGAATTTTTGTTCGTTTTATGGACCTGTCTAATCTTTGACTGAAGGGTAAACCTCAGGAGTGACTTCAGCACTGAGTTAAAGGGTGTGTGGTAGCCGTACTCTTGGGGTTTCTCCAGTCTCTGTCAGACTAGTAAGTCTTGTCTCTTTTTGTGAGTTTGAATTTTGTTTTACATTTATCTCCAGCTCTGTCCGGGACTGTCTACTGTGAGCCCTCTCAGAGCAGTCAGTAGTGGTAGCCAGGCACCATCTAGTTGTGCTGGACTCTGTCTGGTGGAGGCTTTGGTAGTTGTGGTCCATTAGCCTTTGGACTAATCTTTCCTTTGTGTCTTTGGTTTTCTTCATTCTCCTTGCTCCAGACAAGGTGAGACCAGTGGAGTATCTTACATAGCTGCTTACAAGCTTTTAAGACCCCAGATACCACTCACCAAAGTAGGATGTAGAACTTTTTCTTTATAAACTATGTTATGCCAGTTGAGCTAGATGTCCCTGGGACCGTGGTCCCCAGCCCTCAGCCCATTAAATCAGTCCCTCAGGGAGTTTGGATGTGTCTATGAAGCTTCCATGACATTGCCTTGGTCAAGTTGTGCTGGCTTCACCAGTATTGTGTACTGTCTTACCCTTCACCAAAGTTACTACTTACCTATTGTCTGTTTAGTGTTTTTTGCCCTCACCCCTCCCCTCCCTCGTAATCATCAAAGATTGTTTCTTTTTGTGTGTAAACCTTTTCATGAGTTTTTATAATAGCGTCTCATACAATATTTGCCCTTTTGTGATTGACTTATTTCACTCAGCATAATGCCCTCCAGATTCATCCATGTTGTGAGATATTTTGCAGATTCATCATTGTTCTTTATTGTTGCATAGTATTCCATTGTGTGCATGTACCATAGTTTGTTTATCCATTCATTTGTTAATGGGCACTTAGGTTGTTTCCATCTTTTTGCTATTGTGAATAATGCTGCAATGAACATGGCTGTGCATATGTCTATTTGTGTGATGGTTCTTAGTTCCCCAGGATATATTCCTAGAAGTGGGATTGCTGGATCGTATGGTATTTCTATTTCTAGCTTTTTTTTTTTTTTAAACAAAAAGTTTTATTTGGCATATATTCAAAAGGGCAAAAGTGGGAAACAGACAACCACGCTGCCAGAGCCATGTCTGCCCAAGTCCAAGGAAATATCACAGAACAGACAAAAGTGGGAAAACGGACAAGCATGCTGCTAGAGCCATGTCTGTCCAAGTCCAAAGAATATTACAGAATAGGCAAGAGTGGGAAAATGGACAAGCATGCTGCCACAGCCATGACTGCCCGAGTCCCTATTTCTAGCTTTTTAAGGAAGCGTCATATCGTTTTCCAAAATGGTTTACCGTTTTGCATTCCCACCAGCAGTGCATAAGAGTTCCAATCTCCCTGCAGCCTCTCCAACACGTTATTTTCTTTTTTTTATTCTTGCCAGTAATGTCAGGGTGAGACAAAATCTCATTGTAGTTTTAATTTGCATTTCTCTAATGGCTGGTGATGGTGAGCATTTCCTCATGTGTCTGTTACCTGCCTAAATGTCTTCTTTGGTGAAGTGTCTGTTCATATCCTTTGCCCATTTTTTAATAGGATTATTTGTCTTTTTGTTGCAGAGGTGTTGGATTTTCCTATTGATTTTAGAGATCAGAACTTTGTTGGATTTGTCATAGCTAAAAATTTTTCCCAGTCTGCAGGTTCTCTTTTTACTCTTTGGGTGAAGTCTTTTGATGAGGCTAAGTGTTTAATTTTTAGAAAATCCCAGTTACCTAGCTTATCTTCTGGTATTTGTGTATTGTTAGTTATGGCTTGTATACTATTTATGCCATGTATTAGGGCCTCCAGTGTTGACTTTATTTTTTCTTCTATGATCTTTATAGTTTTGGGTTTTGTATTTAGGTCTTTGATCCATTTTGAATTAGTTTTGTGTATGGTGAGAGGTATGGGTTCTGTTTCTTCTTTTTTACAGATGGACATCCAGTTTTGCCAGCACCGTTTGTTAAAAAGACTGTCTTTTCCCCATTTAAAAGATTTTGGGCCTTTGTCGAAGATCAGGTGATCATAGGTAGATGGATTTACATCTGGGTTTTCGATTCTGTTCCACTGGTCAATGTGTCTGTTGTTGTACCAGTACCAGGCTGTTTTGACTACTGTAGCTGTATAGTAAGTAGATTCTGAGGTCTCCTACTTTCTTCTTTTTTTAATAGTGCTTTACTTATCCGGGGCCTCTGTCCTTTCCATATAAAGTTAATGATTAGTTTTTTCATCTCATTAAAGAATGCTGTTGGTATTTGGATCAGGATTGCATTGTATTTGTAGATTGCTTTGGGTGGAATTAACATTCTCTCAATGTTGGGTCTACCTATCCATAAGCATGGTACATCTTTCCAATTATGTAAGTCTTGCAGTAGTGTTTTACAGTTTTCTTTGTACAGTTCTTTTACATTCCTGGTTAGATTTATTCCTAAGTGTTTCTTTTTTTAGGGGTTATTATAAATGGTATTGCTTTCCTAATTTCCTTTTCATAGTTTTCTTTATTGGTGTATAGGACTCCAATTGATTTTTGTATGTTTATCTTGTATCTTGCTACTCTGCTGAATCTTTCTATTAGTTCCAGTAGTTTTCTTGTGGAATCTTTGGGATTTTCTATGTATAGTATCATGTCATCCACAAATAGGGATAGTTTTACTTCTTCCTTGCCAATTTGGATGCCCTTTATTTCTATTTCTTGCCTTATTGCTCTAGCTAGAACTTCCAGCACAATGTTAAATAGCAGTGGTGATAAAGGACATTTTTGTCTTGTTCCTGTTCTCAGGGGGAATATTTTCAGCCTCTCTCTGTTAAGAATGATGTTGGCTGTTGGTTTTGTATAGATGCCCTTATTATGTTGAGGAAAGTTCCTTCTATACCTATTTTATTGACTTTTTTTTTTTTTTAAACCAGGAACAGGTGTTGGATGTATAGGTCTTTTACGTCCCTGGTGAGATTTATTCCTAAGTACTTTATCTTCCTGGGGGCTATTGTAAATGGTATTGATTTGGTGATTTCCTTTGCAAAGTTCTCTTTGTTGGTGTAGAGGAGTCCTACTAATTTTTGCATGTTAAGCTTGTATCTTGCTACTTTGCTGAAATCTTCTATTAGTTTCAGTAGCTTTCTTGTGGATTCTTTGGGTTTTTTGTGTACAAGATCATATCATCAGTGAATAGCGATAGTTTACCGCCTTTTTTTTTTTTTTTTTAATCAATTTGGATGTCCTTTATTTCTTTTTCTTGCCTTATTGCTCTAGCTAGGATTTCCAGCACAATGTTGACTAACAGCGGTGATAAAGGGCATCCTTGTCTGGTTCCCATTCTTAAAGGAAATGCTTTCAGTCTCTGTCCATTTAGAATGATGTTGGCCGTTGGCTTTTTATAAGTGCCCTTTATTATATCAAGGAATTTCCCTCCTATTCCTATTTTGCTGAGAGTTTTTATCAGAAATGGGTGTTGAACTTTGTCAAATGCCTTTTCTGAGTCAATTGATAAGATCATGTGGTTCATTTGTTTTATTAATGTGGTGGATTACGTTGATTTATTTTCTAATGTTGAACCATCCCTGCATATCTGGTATGAATACCACTTGGTCATGATGTATTTTTTTTTTTTTTTTTTGATATGCTGTTGAATTCTATGGGCTAGAATTTTGTTGAGAATTTTTGTGTCTATGTTCATGAGGGATATTCGTCCATAGTTTTTTTTGTGGTGTCTTTACTTGGCATTGGCATCAGTGTCATGCTGGCTTCAAAGAATGAGTCTGGGAGTATACCTTCCTTTTCTATGCTCTGAAATAGCTTGAGTAGTATTGACGTTAACTCTTCTCTGAAAGTTTGGTAGAATTCTCCAGTGAAGTCATCCTGGCCAGGGCTTTTTTTTTGTGGGGAGTTTTTTTTATTACCTCTTCAATCTCTTCTTTTATTTTATGGGTCCGTTTAGTCTTTCTACCTCAGTTTGTGTTAGTTTATGTAGGTAGTGTGTTTCTAGAAACTTGTCCATTTCCTCTAGGTTATCAAGTTTGTTAGAGTACAGTTTTTCATAGTATTCTGTTATGATCCTTTTTATTTCAGTTGGGGCTGTTGTGATATCTCCCGTCTCATTTCTTATTCAGGTTATTTGCTTCCATTCCTGTTTTTCTTTTGTCAGTTTGGCCACTGGTTTGTCAATTTTGTCGATCTTTTCAAAGAACCACCTTTTGGTCTTGTTGATTCTTTGAATTGTTTTTCTATTCTCTATTTCATTTATTTCTGCTCTAATCTTTATTATTTCCTTTTTCTGGTGCCTGAGGGCTTCTTTTGCTGTTCTCTTTCTCTTCTTTCGTGTTGTAGGGTTAACGTTTTGACTTTGGCCCTTTCTTCTTTAATGTGTGCATTTATTGCTATGCATTGATCTCTAAGCACTGACTGCTTTTGCTGTGTCCCAAACGTTTTGGTAAGACGTGTTTTCATTCTCATTTAATTCTATGAATTTTTTTTTTATTCCATCCTTGATTTCTTCTATGACCCAGTAGTTTTTAAGCAAGGTCTTGTTCAGTTTCCATGTTTTTTTTTTTTTCCTTGCTGTTTCTGTTATTGATTTCTACTTTATGCCATTTTGATCAGAGAGGATACTTTGTATCATTTCAGTGTTTTGAATTTTGTTAAGGTTGCTTTGTGGGTAAAATGTGGTCTATTCTGGAGAATGTTCCATACGCATTGGAAAAGCATGTATACTTTGCTGCTGTTGGGTTGAGTGTTCTATATAATATATCTATAAGGTCGAGTTGGTTGATTGTAGCATTTAGATCTTCTGTATCTTTAGTAAATTTTTTTCTAGATGTTCTGTCCTTCACTGGAAATGGTGTGTTGAGGTCTCTTACTATTATTGTGGAGCTGTCTATCTCTCTTTTCGATGCTGTTAGAGTTTGTTTTTTGTATTTTGGAGCCCTGTCATTGGATGCATATATATTTATTATGGTTATGTCTTCCTGGTGTATTGACCCTGTAATCATTATATAGTGCCCTTCCTTAACCTTTATGGTAGATTTTGCTTTAAAGTCTATTTTACTGGAGATTAATATTGCCACTTCTGCTCTTTTTTGGTAATTGTTTGTTTGACATATTTTTTCCATCTTTGAGTTTTAGTTTGTTTATGTCTTTGTGTCTACAGTGTGTCTCTTGTACACAGCATATAGATGGATGGTATTTTTTTATCCATTCTGTAACTCTCTGTCTCTTTACTAGTGCATTTAGGCCATTTACATTCAATGTAATTATTGATAGATAACAATAACGTTGCCATTTTAATGTTTTGTGTGTGTGTGGTGTTGACAGTTTCTTTGTTTCACTTAATTTTCTGTGCTGAATTATTTTTGTTTATGTATTTTCTTTTCATCTCATTATTATTGATTTTGTGTTTGCTGAGTCTTTATGTTTTTCTTCTTTTTTATTTTAATGGGTACGTCTGTTAGCTTCCTTCGTGGTTACTTTGAAATTTACCTTTATTTTTCTAAGTTTAAACCAGTCTTTTATTTCTCATTATTGCCTTGACTTCCTCTCCATATGGAAATTCTATAACTACACTGTTTACACCCTCTTTTTTATTTTGATGTTGTCATTGTTTATATATTGATGTCTCTGGTTCCCTATTTTCAGTCTTTGAACTTTGATTTGTTTTTGTGAATTCCCTTTCTGGGATGATATCTGGTTGATCTGTCCTGTGTCCCTAGTCTTGCATTGTTGTCTGATGTTGCTGATTCTCTAACCAGAGGACTCCCTTTAATATTTCTTGTAATTTTGGTCTGGTTTTTACAAATTCCTTTAATTTCTGTTTATCTGGAAATGACCTAATTTCACCATAGTATTTGAGGATAATTTTGCTGGAAATACTATTCTTGCCCAGCAATTTTTTTCCTTCAAGGGTTTATATATGTCATCCCATTGCCTTCTTGCCTGCATGGTTTCTGCTGAGTAATCTGAGCTTAGTCTTATTGGTTCTCCTTTGTAGGTACTTTTCGATTATCCCTAGCCACTCTCAGGATTCTTTGTCTTTGGTTTTGGTAAATTTGGTTATGATATGTTTGGTGAGTTTCTTTCGGGATCTATCCTGTATGGTATTCATTGAGCTTCTTGGATAGATATCTTTTCGTCTTTCATGATATTAGTGAATTTTTCTGCCAGGAGATCTTTAACAACTCTCTCTGTGTTTTCTGTATTCCCCCCTCCTCCCTTTCTGGTACTCCAATCACTTGTAGGTTTTTTCCTCTTGACAGTATCCCACGTAATTCTTAAGTTTTCTTCATTCTTTTTTCTGATTTTTCCTCAAACAAATTGGTATCAAACGATTTATCTTCAATCTCACCAATTCTGATTTCCATTGCCTCAATTCTGCTCCTATAACCTTCTATTGAATTGTCTAATCCTGAAATTTTATTGTTAATATTTTAGATTTCTAGTTGCTGTCTCTATATGGTTTCTAGCAGTCTGTTTATTCTGTCCTTTTGTTCTATTATTGCTTCCCTGAATTCTTCTATTACTTTGTCTGTGTATTCCTTAGTTTGGTCTGAGTTTTACCTGATCTCCTTCCAGATCTCTTGGAGAACTGTGTATTTAGTCTTTTGAATTCCTTATCAAGTAGTTCCATTGCCTTCTCTTCCTCCGGAAGGCTTTCTGGTTCTTTATTTTGGTCGCTTCCTGGAGCCATCTTGTCCAGCTTCTTTATGTGATTTGATATTGACTGTTGTCTCTGAAGCATCAATAAGTGATTATATTTATTTATTATATTTTTGTTTACTGCATCCTGTATTTTTGTTTTGTTTTGTTTTAGTATGTCCAAGTAGGCTGGGCATGTGTGCTGCTCTGGTTATTGGCATTGTTGAAACTCTCGCCTCCTGTCTCCAGGTGGTCAGAGCAGCTACTAGGTGTGTGAGCCCAAGAGTCTGTTCACTGTTCTTGTGGGTGAGTGGTTGTTCAGGGTGCAGGTGTCCGGGTCATCAGTCACTGAGTATGTGGTATGGAGACTCTCTATAGTCCTAAGTGGGCAGGGTTGCATGGAGGTATTCCAAGCAGGCACAGGTCTCCAGTTGCAGTGGAGGGTGATGTGTGATGCAAGGCAGGGGGCTGTCGTCTGCCCCCAGGTGCCTGAATGGAGGGCATGTCCCTGTCTGCTAGAGTGCATAATGGGGGTAGGGCGGCCAGTCCTTGGGCACTTGGTATCTGTTAGCTGTAGGGATTGGGAGACACCACTAATTCTCAGGCCCCTGTCATGGGAAGCTAGGTGGAGTGGGTAGTACTGCTGGCCTCGGTGTGGGTGGGTGAGGCCCCTTTTTAGGGGGTGGGGCAGTGTCAAATGTCACAAATCTGCAGCTCCTATTTGGCTGTTTCAGGTGAAAACGGGCTCCACGTGGATGCCCTGCCAGTTTTGTGTTAATGAGGGTGTGGTATTGGATCTGCCCTCAAAGCACTGGGGTGGGGGTGGAGGGCAAGGGTGAAGGGTGCTACAAGTCTGTGGACCCCATTCGCCAGTGGCTGGGAGAAGGGGCAGGTACCTCCAGACATCCGTGATTCTGGCTTAGGGGGCGTGGTGTTGTTGAATGCCCTGGAACTGGTGTCAGAGTGGGATAGGGGATGAGTGAGGGGAAGGGAGTGCGTTTTGGCTGTGGAGCTCTGGAAGCGGGAAGGGTTATGGTGCCGGAGCGCATGGTGTGTTGGGAGCTTGTACTTTTGCAGGCATGGTGCCACTCCTGTTTGGTCCTGCAGGTGTATGCAGATTCACTGCTGCTTGGCTTCAACAGATGGGGTGGGTTTCAGCTTGCGATGTTGCTGCTTGCCTCAGCCTGTGTGCACTGTGCAGATTCAGCTAGAAGGATGCTGTGATCCTGCAATCTGTAGCTCCCCATTTCTGCTGTTTTGAATTGTCTTTCCTTCCTCCTGCAGCTCAGTCTGATTCTTCAGCTTTATCTTTGATGATTAGGGTTCCTGTTGTTGTTGTTGTTACATGTCATCGAGTAGGTTCCGACTCATAGCGGCCCTATGTACAACAGAACAAAACACTGCCTGGTCCTAGACCATCCTCACAATCTTTGTTGCGCTTAAGCCCTTTGTTGCAGCCACTGTGTCAATCCATCTCTTTGAGGGTCTTCCTCTTTTTCCCTGACCCTCTACTTTACCAAACACAATGTCCTTCTCCAGGGACTGGTCCGTCCTGATAACATGTCCAAAGTATGTCATACTAGTCTCACCATCCTTGCTTCTAAGGAGTATTCTGGTCGTACTTCTTCCAAGACAGATTTGTTCGTTCTTTTGGCAATCCATGGTATATTCAATTTTCTTCACCAACACCATAATTCAAAGGTATCAATTCTTCTTCAGTCTTCCCTATTCACTGTTCAGCTTTCGCATGCATATGAGGTGATTGAAAACACCATGGCTTGGGTCAGGCGATCCTTAAAGTGACATCTTTGCTTTTGAACACTTTAACGAGGTCTCTTCCAGCAGATTTGCCCAATGCAATGTGTCCTTTGATTTCTTGACTGCTGTTTCCATGGGCATTAACTGGATCCAAGTAAAATGAAATCCTAGACAACTTCTAGGGTTCCTAAGATTGTCGTATATACTCAATTCACTTTTTGTTTTTTGTTCTGGGTCTTTGTTGTAAGAGAGATGACACGAAGCATCTGACTATTCCACCATCTTGGCCCCCCTTTTTAAACTCTTAAGGTGGAATCGTAGAGTATTGGTTGGAGGGCCTATTTGAAGGACTTACTTGTAATATAAACATTTAAGCTATAATTGTTTTTCTTATGTTTATTTGCTAAGCTAAATAAGTATTTAAAGTTTTTAATGTGAAAAATGAGCTTACTTTATGCTTGTTAATTTATCTAATCTAGGTTGGATTGACAGATATCTAAATGTTTAATGACAGCATCTATATTACCTATGAACTGGCAATGAACATTTCAGTCAACAGACCACACTTTGATGATCTTTGCTTTAGAGGCAGGGCCAAGATGGCAGAGTAGACAGATGCTTCTGTGGACCCTCTTACAACAAAGAACCAAAAAAAAAAAAAAAACAAGTGATTCAATTATATATGGCAATCTGGGAGCCCTGAACATCAAAGGTAGAGTTGAGGAACTGGACTGAGTGACAGGGGAACAGAGAGAAGGTTCGGAAGCAGCAAGGAGTTGCCAGACCTGACCCAGCAAGAGCCTGAGCCCTTCAGGCCTGATCAGCTTGGGGGTGAGCAGTGAGGCAGGCAAGCAGCAGTGCTTAGGAGGCATATTCTGCACAGGGAGAGACCGAGCTGCTGAGAGTCTTCTCAGCCACACAGAACCAGTGAGAAGCAGCCCTGGATCGCTGAAAGATAAGTAATTAAATATGGCCTACTGCACAGATCATAAACACCCCCCTTAGGGAAAAACCTCTCTCCCATTTACTTCCCCGCGCCCTGCTCTGCACTGGGTCCCGGACTGGCTTCAGCAATTACCAAGAACCCTGGGCTGGAAGTAGGATCCATCACACGCCCAGAGCCATTCTCCCTGCCTTGGAGAGTGAACAAATTAACAAACGGGGGAAGAAATAAACTGCCGGCTCCTCTAAGCTAGGAACCCAGGGTAGGCACAGCTGCTTTGCCTAGACACAGGCATAAGGGATCCATGGACTTTGAGTGCCTTTCCCCCTGCATAGACTTGTGTGGGCCCATCTCTGCAGCATAGTCCCTCATTACCGCAGTACAACAGGGTATATACTGGAACTCTAACTTCAACTGTTTCGGCTGTGAAGTGGCAGGTTTTTGACATTTGACAATGCTCTGCCCATTAAGCAGGGTCCTCACCTACCCAGATCAGGGGACTAGGACTGGTGGCTCCACCCACACCACCTAGCCACCTTCAATATGGGCCCATGAGTAAGAGGCACCCCCCAGTCCTTATAGCCAATAGCATTAGGTGCTCATAGTCCAGCTGCAAAACCCACCTCCCTACATGCTCTAGGGAACAGGGACACGCCTTCCTCCAGGACACTCGGGGGCAGCCTTCAGCCCCTTGCCTTGCTCAGAGTGTGTCCCCCTGCTGCAGCCAGATGCCTGTGCCTACACCAATCACCCATGCCTGTCTAGGACTGTAAGTGAGAGCCTACACCACACACTTGGTGGCTATCTACCTGGGCACCTGAGCTGAATCCATACAGGAGGAGTGGGTGGACTCCTGAGCTCACATACCTAGTAACAGATCCAACCACTGGGTGACAGGAAATTAGCACTTCAAAGGTGCCAATAATCAAATTAGCTCATATGAGCTGCCTATTTGGGCATATCAAAATAAAACAAGAAGCTAGGACACAGTAAGCAAACATAAAATAAATAAATATAATAAATTATTGATGGCTTGGAGACAACAGTAAATATCAAATCACAGAAACCAGCAATCCATGATGGCTGCAGCAAGCTCCCAAAATAAAGAATCTAGAAATATTCCAGGGGAGGAAAATTTCTTGGAATTACCAGAGGCAGAATACAAAAGATTAATATGCAGCACTCTTCAAAAAATTAGGAAGGAAATTAATCAAAACACAGAACATGCAATAGAGGAAATTAAAAAGATTGTAGAAGAGCATAATGACAAATTTAACAGGCTGCAAGAATCCATAGAGAGACAGCAATCAGAAATCCAGAAGATTAACAATAAAATTTCAGAATTAACGCGTTAGAAAGTCATAGGAGCAGAACTGAGGCAATGGAAATCAGAATTAGTGAGATTGAAGATAAATCACTTGACACCAACTCACTTGAGGAAAAATCAGGTAAAAGGATTAAAAAAAATGAAGAAACCCCAAGAATTATTTGGGACTCTATCAAGAGGAATAACCTACGAGTGATTGGAGTACCAGAACAGGGGGGGATAACAGAAAATACAGAGAAAATTGTTAAAGATTTGTTGCAGAAAACTTCCCTAATATCATGAAAGACGACAAGATATCTATCCAAGATGCTCATCTAACCCCACATAAGGCAGATCCCAAAAGAAAGTCACCAAGACATATTACAATCAGTCTTTCCAAAACCAAAGATAAAGAGGGAATTTTAAGAGCAGCTAGGGATAAAAGAAAAGTCATCTACAAAGGAGAGTCAATAAGAATAACCTCAGCCTACTCAGCAGAAACCATGCAGGTAAGAAGGCAATGGGATGACATATATAAAGCCTTGAAGGAAAAAAAACTGCCAGCCAAGAGTTATATATCCAGCAAAACTGTCTCTGAAATATGATGGCGCCATTAGGGCATTTCCAGATAAACAGATGTTTAGGGAATTTGCAAAAACAAAACCAAAATTACAATAAATACTAAAGGCAGTCCTCCGGTTAGAAAATCAGTAACATCAGATAACAACCCAAGACTAGAACACGGGACAGAGCAACCAGATGTCAACCCAGACAGGGAAGTCACAAAAGTAAACCAAAGCTAAAACACTGAAAATAGGGAAACAGATGTCAATATGTAAAAGACATTAAAACAAAAAAGAGGGACTTAAAAAAATGTAGACATAGATTTTTCATATGGAGAGGAAGTCAAGGTGATATAAAGAAGTAAAAGACTGGTATAAACTTAGAAAAATAGGAGTAAATATTAAGGTAACTACAAAGGAAACTAACAATCCTACAAGTCAAAACAAAAAACTAGAAAAATACAAAGACTAAGCAAACACAAAATCAACAACAATGAAAAAGATGAAAATAAAATACATAAAGAAAAACGACACAGCACAGAAAATTAAGGGGAACAAAGAAACTGTGAACAATGCACACAAAAAAAGACTTCAAAATGACAGCACTAAACTCATACCTATCAATAATTACGCTGAATGTAAATGGACTAAATGCATCAATAGAGAGACAGACAGTGGCAGACTGGATAAAAAAGCACGATCCGTCTATATGCTGCCTGCAAGAGACACACCTTAGACTTAAAGACACAGACAAACTAAAACTCAAAGGATGGAAAAAAAATGTATCAAGCACACAACACTCAAAAAAGAGCAAGAGTGGCAATCTTAATCTCTGACAAAATAGACTTTAAAGTAAAATCCACCACAAAGGATAAGGAAGGACACTATCTAATGATTAAAGGGTCAATATACCAGGAGGACATAACTATAATAAATATTTACGCACCCAATGACAGGGCTCCAAATACTTAAAACAAACTCTAACAGCAATGAAAAGAGAGATCGACAGCTCCACAATAGTAGTAGGAGGCTTCAACACACCACTTCCAGTGAAGGACAGAACATCTAGAAAGAAGCTCAACGAAGACACAGAAGAGCTAAATGCTACAATCAACCAACTTGATCTCATACACATATACTGAACACTCCACCCAACAGCAGCCAAGTATACTTTCTTTTCCAATGCACATGGAACATTCTCCAGAATAGACCACCTATTAGGCCATAAAGCAAGCCTTAACAAAATCCAAAGCACTGAAATATTACAAAGCATCTTTTCTGACCATAAAGCCATAAAAGTAGAAATCAACAACAGAAAAAGCAAGGAAAAAGAAATCAAACACATGGAAACTGAACAGTACCTTGCTCAAAAACTACTGGGTTACAGAAGAAATTAAGGATGGAAAAAAGAAATTCATAGAATCAAATGAGAGTGAAAACACATCCTACCAGAACCTTTGGGACACAGCAAAAAGCAGTGCTCAGAGGTCAGTTTATAGCAATAAATACACACATCCAAAAAGAAGAAAGGGCCATGATCAAAACATTAACCCTACAACTGGAACAATTAGAAATAGAACAGCAAAAGAAGCTCTCAGGCGCCAGAAGAAAGGAAATAATAAGAATTAGAGCAGAATTAAATGAAACAGAGAATAGAAAAACCATTGAAAGAGTTAGCAAGACGAAAAGCTGGTTCTTTGAAAAGATCAACAAAATTGATAAACTATTGGCCAAACTGACAAAAGAGAAACAGGAGAGGAAGCAGATAACTCGTATAAGAAATGAGATGGGTGATATCACAAAAGACCCAACTGAAATTAAAAGAATCATAGCAGAATACTATGAAAAATTGTACTCTAACAAATTTGAAAACCTAGAGGAAATGGACGAATTTCTAGAAACTCACTACCTACCTAAACTAACACAAACAGATGTAGAACAGCTAAAAAACCCATAACAAAAGAAGAGATTGATAAGGTAATTAAAAAACTCCCCAAAACAACAACAACAACAACAAAAAAAAAAAAACCCTGGCCTGGATGGCTTCACTGGAGAATTCTACGAAACTTTCAGAGAAGAGTTAACACCACTACTACTAAAGAGCATAGAAAAGGATGGACTACTCCCAAACTCAGTCTACGAAGCTAGCAAAACCCTGATACCGAAATCAGGTAAAGACACCACTAAAAAAGAAAATTACAGACCAATATCCTTCATGGACACTGACGCAAAAATCCTCAACAAAATTCTAGCCAATAGAATTCAGCAACATATCAAAAAAATAATTCACCATGATCAAGTGGGATTTATACCAGGTATGCAGGGATGGTTCAACATTAGAAAAACAATCAATGTAATCCATCACATAAACAAAAAAAAGACAAGAACCACATGATCTTATCAATCAATGCAGAAGAGACATTCGAAAAAGTCCAACACCCATTCACGATAAAAACTCTCATCAAAACAGGAATAGAAGGGAAATTCCTCGACATAATTAAGGGCATTTATAGAAAGCCAACCGCCAACATCATCCTAAATGGAGGGACTTTGAAAGCATTCCCCTTGAGAACGGGGACCAGACAAGGATGCTCTTTATCACCACTCTTATTCAACATTGTGCTGGAGGTTCTAGCCAGAGCAATCAGACTAGAAAAAGAAATAAAGGACATCCAAATTGTAAGGAAGAACTAAAAGCATCTCTATTTGCAGATGATATGATCTTATACACAGAAAACCCCAAAGAATCCACAAGAAAATTACTGAACTAATAGATTTCAGCAAGGTATCAAGATACAAGACAAAGATACAAAAATCATGTTGGATTTCTCTACACCAACAAAGAGAACTTCCAAGAGGAAATCACCAAATCAACAACATTTACAACAGCCCCCAAGAAGATAAAATACTTAGGAATAAATCTAACCAGAGATGTAAAAGACCTATACAATGAAAACTACAAGACACTACTGCAAGAAACCAAAAGAGACCTGCATAAATGGAAAAACATACCTTGCTCATGGATAGGTAGACTCACCATTGTGAAAATGTCAGTTCTACCCAAAGCAATCTAAATACACAGTGCAATTCTCATCCAAATGCCACCAGCATTTTTTAATGAGATGGAGGAACAAACTTCATATGGAAAGGGAAGAGGCCTTGAATAAGTAAAGCATTACTCAAGAAGAAGAACAGAGTAGGAGGCCTCACACTACCTGATTTTAGAACCTCTTATACACCACCACGGTAGTCAAAACAGCCTGGTACTGGTACAACAACAGATGCATAGACCAATGAAACAGAATTCCAGACATAAATTTATCCACCTATTAGCAGCTGATATTTAACAAAGGCCCAAAGTCCATTAATTGGGGAATAGACAGTCTCTTTAACAAATGGTGCTGGCATAACTGGATATCCATCGGCAAAAAACTGAGACAAGACCCATACCTCACACCATGCACAAAAACTAACTGAAAATGCTTCAAAGACTTAAATATAATATAAAAAATGATAAAGATCATGGAGGAAAAAATAGGGACAACACTAGGAGCCCTAATACATGGCAAAAACACAATACAACCATAAGTAACAATGCACAAGCACCAGAAGAGAGACTAGATAAATGGGAGCTCCTAAAAATCGAACACTTATGCTCATCAAAAGACTTCACCAAAAGAGTAAAAATACAACCTACAGACTGGGAAAAAAAAATTGGCTACAACAAATGCGATCAGCGTCTAATCTCTAAAATCTACAGGGTACTGCAAAACTTCAACAACAAAAAAACAAATAACCCAGTTAAAAAATGGGCAAAGGATATGAACAGGCACTTCACAAAAGAAGATATTCAGGTGGCTAACAGACACATGAAGAAATGCTCATGATCATTAGCCATTAGAGAAATGCAGATCAAAACTACAATGAGATATCATCTCACCCCAATGAGGCTAGCCTTAATCCAAAAAACACAAAATAATAAATGCTGGAGAGGTTGTGGAGAGACTGGAACACTTATACAGTGTTGGTGGGAATGTAAAATGGTACAACCACTTTGGAAATTGATTTAGTGCTTCCTTAAAAAGCTAGAAATAGAAGTACCATAGGATCCAGCTATCCCACTCCTTGGAATATATCCTAGAGAAATAAGAGCCATCACACAAGGAGATATATGCACACCCATGTTCATTGCAGCATTGTTCACAATAGCAAAAAGATGGAGACAACCTAGGTGCCCATCAGCAGATGAATGGATAGACAAATTATGGTATATCCACACAGTGGAATACTATGCAATGATAAAGAACAACGATGAAGCCATGAAATATAACATGGAGGAAGCTGGAGGCCATTATGCTGAGTGAATTTAGTCAGTCACAGAAGGACAAATATTGTATAAGACCACTATTATAAGAACTCAAGAAAAGATTTGAACACAGAAGACAACATTCTTTGATGGTTATGAGGGTGGGGAGGGAGGGTGAGGGTTATTTACCAACTAGATAGTAGATAAGAATTATCTTAGATGAAGGGAAGGACAGCACACACTACAGGGGAAGTCAGCACAGCTGGACTGAGCCAAAGCTAAGAAGTTTCCTGAATACAGTCAAACACTTTGAGGGACAGAGTAGCAGAGGTAGGGGTCAAGGGACCATGCTTTTAGGGGACATCTAGGTCAATTGGCATAACAAAGCTTATTAAGAAAATGTTCTGCATCCTACTTTGGTGACTGGCGTCTGGGGTCTTAAAAGCTTGCAAGCGGCCGTCTGAGATTCATCAATTGGTCCCAACCACCTGCAGTAAAGGCGAATGAAGAACACCAAAGACACAAGGAAAGTATTAGCCCGAGAGACAGAAAGGGCCACATAAACCAGAGACTTCATCTGCCTGAGACCAGAAGAACTAGGTGGTGCCCGGCGACCACCAATGACCATCCTGATAGGGAACACAACAGAGAGTCCCTGATGGAGCAGGAGAAAGGTGGGGTGCAGGACTCAAATTCTAGTAAGAAGACCAGACTCAAGGGTCTGACTGAGACTGGAGGAACCCTGGAAAGCATGGCCTCTGGCTTCTCTATCAGCCCAGAAGTAAAACAATTTCCGAGGCCAACTCTTCAGACAGGGATTGGACTGGACTGTGGGACATAAAGTGATACTCGTGAGGAGTGTGCCTCTTAGCTCAAGTAGATACAAGAGACTAAATGGGCAGCTTCTGTCCGGAGGTGAGATGGGAAGGCAGAAGGTTAGGAGCTGGTTGAATGGACACGGAGAATCAGGGGTGGAAAGCAGTAGTGTGCTGTCACAGTATGGGGAGAGCAATTAGAGTCACATAACAGTGTATGTATGAATTTTTGTATGGGAAAAAAAAAAAAGAAGATGGAACCTGAGCTCTATCTAACCCAGGTTTGCTCACCACGTGGATGAGGAAGTGAGGGATGGAGGGAGAGTATGGAACCTGTGACCTGTGGGCCAGCTAACTAGAAAGAGAGAAGAAGAAGCCTTGTGGGAACAGCAACCTTAACACATGCACCACCTAGGAGAAGTGGCCCAAGGGATCAGACTCTAGCCCTCTCCCACCTTGGAGAGTAGTCAAGCAATGGAGGGAGGTGAGGAGGAGGAATGGCTCAAGGTACCTTCCTAATACTTACAAAAAGGAGAAATTCCCATTCTATGGACCTATATGAGTAAGGAGAAAAAGAGATGATGGCTCCACTCTCCCTGTCACCCCACTCTAATACCATCCCTTCCCCAATCCACACATCTTAGAGATATATTACATTGAGTACAATTTCCTAACTGAGGCTCGCAGAACTGAAGTGATGATCCTAAATTCAACCAGCTTGTTAGTGTTTGAGCAAGGAATGTTGGCTGACTCCTACCCCAATGTACTCTTTCCACATGCTAAGTTTAAACCATTTTTTCCCTTGTCTTTTAGCTTATAACCAAAATATGGGGCGGGGCGGGGGGCGGTGTGCATGTATGTGTGTGTAAGAAGAGCTGAAGTTTAATTATTTAAGGAATTTGATTAATTAATTAGCTTCTAGATAAGAGACGTAATTGTCATAGCAAAGATTTCTGCTTTAAGAAATAGAAATTTTAATATAGTATATTGTTAATAGTGGGTTATCTCAAAGTCACTTAGCTTTGGAGCCTGTGTATGCCTAATTCAAAACTCTGTGCTCTTTTTACTTTGTCTCATTGCTACTCACATGTAATTACAAGCTCCAAATCATAAAGGCACTTGACTTTTGACTTCCATGCTATTTCCCAGTTGCACAAAACCTGTCCCCAGAGTACTGACCCTAGGATATAGGGCTCTAAGTAACTGCACTTACTTTCCCTTTACAAGAGCAGGGAAGGCTTTCATGGAGTAAGGATCTGTTTAAAGCAGAAACTAGTGTTTAAGAGTGGTTGTTCCTCTCATTGAATTGTCCCAAGAGCAAGGAGTCAGCCTGCTCTCTTTCCTTCCAGCCAGCCACCTGCCCCAACCCACACCCCCTTCACCAAAGCAGAGGGGTGTGTGTCTATCTGTATATTCATTAAAATGCACCAAATCTCGGAACTGGCTTTCTCTCCCCCCCATTCTACAGCCTGACAAAGGATTTGTGACAAAAGACCTTCTTCCCATTTGTAAAACAGTTGTGTAACACTCGGACTGTAAAGTCACAGTTGACTGCTTTAATGTGGAACAGCTGGGAGGGTGTAGACGCACTGGCAGGTTGAGACAGGGACCAGGAATGGTCCCCCATTCTGTACAGGGTCGACTTAGTCACACCACCTGCTGCCCCTATTATTTCAAGAGCAAACCAGTCATGACAGCCTCAACAGACGGACACACGGCACCAGACGGTGCAAGGGAAGTTAAGAAAAGATAAATTAAGTGATCAATAAAGATAAGGGACCTGCTCAGCAGTAAATGGTGCTGACAGACCGGACAAAACATGAAGCAAATGGGCATGTGATAATGTGGGGGTGCGTGGAGCTTAGCATCAACCTTCATAGTATTGACATTTTGAAGACCACTGGGACGTTGGCAGTGGATTTTACTGGCTGGGATGACTTGAGTTGGTTGCCTTTATCTTCCCATTGTACATGTAGAAGGGTCCCGGGCCCAATTTAGAAGTGTAGTGAGCTCTATACATGGAGAAGGTCACTGCTGGCATTGCCCCAGGCTAAACTAGACAGTGTGTGGGGGTGAAATCTGAGGTCTAAGGTCCACAAAAACTGCCCTTTCTTTTGATGTGAAGAAGGACATTCATTTGTTGAACACTCATTCTTTCATTCCATCTAATCCTTAATGAGCAACTATTATGCACTAGGCATGGTGTTAGGCCCTAAGGGGGAGGGTATAATGACTGTAGTAGTAGTGAAGGTACAAAACAGCCGTCACTTCCCTGGAGAATATTGCAGAGTAAAGAGACAACACTTTCCACTCACTCCCCGCTGCCCCCCCCCCCAAAAAAAAAAACCAGTTTAGATAGAATCTGTAAGTACCATAGTGGACTTATATACTTAAGTATTATAGTGTACAACGTGCTAGAGAGTGACTAAGTCTGCTTGGAAAAGTCAAGAACATTTTTTAAAAATTATGGTCTATATATATGTAACAAAACATTTGCCATTTCAAAAATCTTAACATGTCCAGTTAACTAACATTAATTATGTTCATTATGTTGTTCAACCATCACCCTTATCGCTTCCCAAATTTTTCCTTCAACCTTAACAGAAGCTCAGTGTTTCCTAAGCATTGATTCCTCCCTTCCCCCTCTCTCCTACTCACCCCTGGTAACCGCTAATAACCTTTGGTCTCTGTACACTTGTCTATTCTAGATAATTCATATAAATGGAATCATACAATGTTTTTACGTAGGAGATTAGAAGGGAGAAAGTTCAAGGAAGGGCATTTCTGGCAGGAGAAACAGTATATGAACCAGAGATGTGACAGATTTGACCTTCCTTCACAAACCTGGGTCTAGGGAGTTCTCAAAGCCATAGGTTACTTAAGGGTGAGTGATTTGAACAGTATGTTGTTGTTGATGTTATTGTTAGGTGCTGTCGAGTCTATTCTGACTCATAGCGACCCTGTGTACAACAGAACGAAACACTGCCCTGTCCTGCACCATCCTCACAATCGTTGTGCTCGAGCCCATCGTTGCAGCCACTGTGTCAGTCCATCTCCTTGAGGGTCTTCCTCTTTTTCACTGACCCTCTGCTTACGAAGAATCATATCCTTCTCCAGGGACTGATTCCTCCTGATAACATGTCCAAAGTATGTGAGACAAAGTCTCACCATCCTCGCTTCTAAGTAACATTCTGGCTGTACTTATTCCAAGGTTTGTTTGTTCTTCTGGCAGTCCATGGTATATTCAATATTCTTCATTAACACCGTAATTAAAAGACATCCGTTCTTCTTCAGTCTTCCTTATTCATTGTCCAGCTTTCACATGCATATGAGGCAACTGAAAACACCATGTCTTGGGTCAGGTGCACTTTAGTCCTTAAAGTGACGTCTTTGCTTTTCAATACTTTAAAGACATCTCTTGCAGCAGATTTGTCCAATGCAATGTGTCCTTCGATTTCTTGCCTGATGTTTCCATGGGCATTGATTGTGGATCCAAGTAAAATGAAATCCTTGGCAACTTCAATCTTTTCTCCGTTTATCATGATCTTGCTTATTGGTCCATTTGTGAAGATTTTTGTTTTCTTTTTGTTGAGGTGTAATCCATACTGAAGGCTGTGGTCTTCGATCTTCGTCAGTAAGTGCTTTACGTTCTCTTCACTTTCAGCAAGCAAGGTTGTGTCATCTGTATATTGCAGGTTGTTTGTGAGTCTTCCTCCAACCCTGATGCCCCATTCTTCTTCATATAGCCCAGCTCCTCAGATTATTTGTTCAGCATACTTATTGAATAAGTACAGTGAAAGGATACAACCCTGATGCATACCTTTCCTTTTTAAACCACAGAGTATCCCCTTGTTCTGTTCTAATGACTGCCTCTTGGTCTAAGTACAGGTTCCTCATGAGCATGATTGTTTTGGAATTCCCATTCTTTGCAATGTTATCCATAATTTATTATGATCCACACAGTTAAATGCCTTTGCATAGTCAATAAAACACAGGTAAACAACTTTCTGGTATTCTCTGCTTCAGCCAGGATCCATCTGACATCAGCAATGATATCCCTGGTTCCACATCCTCTTCTGAATCTGGCCTGAATTTCTGACAGTTCCCTGTCAAAGTACTGCTGCAACCACTCTTGAATGATCTTCAGCAAAATTTTACTTGTGTGTGATATTGATATTTTCAATAATTTCCGCATTCTGTTGGATCTCCTTTCTTTGGAATGGGTACAAACATGGATCTCTTCCAGTTGGTTGGCTAGGTAGCTATCTTCCAAATTTCTTGGCATAGACGAGTGAGTGCCTCCAGTGCTGCATTCGTTTGCTGAAACATCTCAAAGGGTATTCCATCAATTTCTGGAGCCTTGTTTTTTGCCAGTGCCTTCAGTGCACCTTGGCCCTCTTCCTTCAGTATCATCAGTTCTTGATCATATGCTACCTCCTGAAATAGTTGAACTCTGTGTATTCCTTCCATCTTCTTTGGATGTTTCCTGTGTCATTTAATGTTTTCCCTGTAGAATTCTTCAATATTGCAACTTGAGACTTGAATTTTTTTTTCAGTTCTTTTGGCTTGAGAAATGCTGAATGTGTACTTCCCTGTTGGTTTTCTATCTCCAAGTCTTTGCACATTTCATTATAATACTTTACTTTGTCTTCTCAAGCCGCCCTTTTAAATCTTCTGTTCAGCTCTTTAACTTCATTATTTTTTCCTTTTGCTTCAGCTACTTTATGTTCAAGAGCAAGTTTCAGAGTCTTTTCTGACAACCATTTTGGTCTTTTCTTTCTGTCCTGTCTTTTTAATGCCCTTTTGCTTTCGTCATGTATGATGTCCTTCCACAACTCACCTGGTCTTTGGTCATTAGTGTTCAGTGTATCAAATCTATTCTTAAGATGGTCTCTAAATTCAGGTGAGATATACTCAAGGTTGTACTTTGGTTCTTGTGGACTTGTCCTAATTTTCTTTAACTTCAACTTGAACTCACATAGGAACCATTGATGGTCATTTCTACAGTCAGCCCCTGGCCTTGTTCTGACTTCGGATATTGAGCTTTTCCATTGTTTCTTTCCACAGATATAGCAGTGGTTAAACAGTATAGTTTCGTTAATGGAAACAGGAGTATATAGTGGGGTAGAATAAAATTTATTTTTTTGAGATATAACCTAATACTTCTAAGAAATGTTGGGCTTTTCCATAAGGCTGCTTCAGACACTCCTGGAATTCATGTTCACTCTTCTTTGCTGTCAATGGAAAAGTTTGAGACTTGTGTGTGAGGTGTTCAGTTTAGTGTAACTGGAAAATAAGGTGCATGGAAGCAGGGGTTCAGATTGGCAGGAGAGGAGCAGGGGATGAGGTTGGTGAGAGAGGCTGTGGCCATGGTGGGAGGGGCATTGTTGTTTCTCATTTAGATAGAGCTTTACAAATACACAAAGTAATCTTACAGAAGTTATTTCATTCGACCCTCATCATAACCCCACCAAGGACTTAGAAATGGAAATTACGTGAGCACATCTGAGGAATTTGCTGTTTAATTTTTTAATTTAAGAAATTATCTCTGACTATAGTAAGGAGGGAGTCCCTGAGTGGTGCAAATGGTTAACATGCTTATCTGCTAACTGAAAAGCTGGAGGTTCAAGTCCACCTAGAGATGCCTTGGATAAAAGGCCCTGTGATCTATTTCTGAAAAATCAGCCATTGAGAACCCTGTGGAGTACAGTTTTACTCTGACACACATGGGGTCACCATGAGACAGATCAACTGAACAGCAACTGGTTTTTTTACTGATATTGTAAGGAGAATGGATTGATGGGAAAAACAGAGAAGGAGACTAACATTACTGAGTGCTTACAATGTGCAAAGCACTTTAACAGTCATTACTTATTCAGTCCTCACATTTGACCTGTAAAGTAGGTATTTGTATCATTTGGAATTAAGTTTGTATTTGTGTGTGAAAGAAAGCTCCAAATAAGCTTAGTTTAAACAAGGTAGATTACTTTACATCACTTTTATAAAAGATGTTCAGGGCTGGTATGGGAGCCCCATTATCTCAGGGACTTAGGCTCCTTCCAGCCCTCTCTTAAACATCCCCAGAGGTCAAGAAGGTTGTTGAGCTCCAGCCATCATGCCGTTGTTCCAAGAAATAGGAAAGGGTTATACAAGGGCCATGAAATATACTCCCAAGTACACCTCCCTGAACACGACTTAGTCATGTGGCCACACAAGCTGCAAGGGAAGCTGGGAAATGTAGTCTTCTTGCCTGGCAGCAAGATGACCAGATAAAAAGGAAAAAGAGAAGAGATACAACTAGCAGTTGTAGACAGTTTTGCCACAGAATTTTTATCTAGGTGAGGAAGAGGCTCAGAGAAGGTAAGTGATTTGTACCAAATCACAAAACTATTAAGTTGTAGAGCCTGGATTCAATGTTAGTTCTTCCTGAATCTGAATCTGATGCCCCGTCTATTACAGTAATCTGCCTGGACATGGCACTGTGGGAGTATGGGGTGTTGGTGGGAGGTGGAGGGTAAGGAGTGATAAACTTAAAGTGAAAAATTAGGAGTATATTGACTACCATAGTAAAAATCAGAATTGATTAATAAAGAATCTTATACCATATGTTCAGTAATAATAATAAATTACCATTGCTTGAACCTTTACCACATACCAGGCATTATGGTACATTAGCTTATTAATTCTCCCAACTCTGAGAGGTAGTTATCATTAGTTGCCATTTACTGATGAGGTAACTAAGATTCAGAGGGGTTAAATAATTTGCCTAAGTATGATTCTCTTTTTGTGCTCTTTTTTTTATACCACATTTGCCTTCAATGTATCACTAGAAAACAATGAACTTCGATTTATAGGTTTTTATTTATCTACAGTTTTTCTTAAATATTACTATCATTAATTCAGAGCTGAAAGCAATGTTAGCTCTCGCTGTTTAATTTCCCTGTCACTAATAGTGGGGACGCTGAGGCATAGGCATATAATAATAACAACATGAGCAACAATGATGACAAGGACCATCACAATAATTATAGTTACATTGTATTGAGTTCTGTAGGGGAGATGAGTCTTGAGTCTTGTCTGCCAGTGCCAGGCCTACCTCCACCCCCTCTCTTCCATGACTCCTGGGATTAGAGTTGCTAATCTGAGTAATGAAAATTTAACACTTCAGGTAGGTCATGGTTACCAGTAGTCAGGGTCAATGTGTTATAAAGCCCCAATGGAAAAAAGCCCATTTCCTCTTACCTCCATGTAGTAAATATAACTAGACAGGACCTGGTACATCAGGCAGCCTCATCCATCCCTCTCTTTCTCTCTCTCTGTAAACCTGACCAACTTGTTCTTCCTCTCTTCTTTGACCTCCTTCCCCCATGTAGTCAGCCAGAGGGTAGAAAATTCTGAGATTTAGATTTGAGAGGAAGGTAAGAGGCCTTACTTAGTCCTCAAGCTAAAACCATATTCTCTAGTACAGCTTTTCCAGAACTCTGGACACAGATATACTAACAGGAAATACCAAAATGGTACTTTGATTTCCGTTTGCTGTTGTTTCCCATGGAACCTGGTGGTGCAGTGGTTCAGAGCCTAGCTACTAACCAAGAGGTTGGTGGTTTGAACCCACCAGCTGCTCCTTGGAAACCTTATGGAGCAGTTCTACTCTGTCCTATAGGGTCGCTATGAGTTGGAATCAATTCAACGGCAATGGATTTCTGGTTATTGCTCCCCATATGTTTAGCTCCCTCAAATGGAGAGGTGGTTGCAGGGCAGGATTTGGGCATTCCTGGGTTCCTCACTCCAATACTACTAATACATCTTTCTCCAATAAGAAGGGCTTACTGTGTGCCAGGCACTGTGCTAAGCACTTTATGTGCAGTATCTCACTCATCTGAGGAAGTGACTCTTATTACTGATTAGGAAACCGAGATTCACAGAGTGAAGAACTTGCCCAACGTAGCACATCCAGTAAGTGGCCGAGCTACCAGGATCAAAGCCAGTGTTTCCAACTCTAACCCATGCTCTTGCTGACGGCTTATCTTGGTCCCATCCACTGTGCAAAAGGAAGCCGCATGTGCCAATCTGTGATTGGGAGCTGTGGCGACCCTGAATTAAGTAGGGGATCCAGGGTTTTTCTAAAGCTGTTCCAGGAGTGTTCCATCTTAGTCCTTGATTAATGTTTTGCATCTGTGACCTGATTATTCTCCAAGCTGGCAACGCAACTGTTTACTTTTATGAATTGGGCTGTAACTCCTGAGAAGGCCGTGGTGCATTAGTGTTGCTATATCAGCTTAATAGGCACACCATTTCCAAAAATGATTTCAGCAAACAACTGGGGGAGTTGTTAACTCATATTACGCTCCATTTAGCTGTTCTGCCTTCATCTATTCTAGTTTTTCTCAGCAATTTCTGGGGATCTTTTTCCTCCTCATACGACAAATGGTGATTTAAATAAGAGAGACATCAGGGCATCGTGGAAAAACCTTGAGCGGAGTATCTGAAGACACGGGTCCTAGTCCAGGCTCTTCTCCATCCTAGCTGTCTGACCTGTCTAAAGCTTAAATTCTCTGCTCCCCAGTGTCTAGGGATGATAAAAATGCTATTGAGTTCCGGTGAGTTAATAGTGTATGTGAGTGTCTTGTGAAATAACCAAACAAATGTTATTTTTTTAATGTTCACCACACTGGAGTTTTGAGCGTTTTGAGAAAAGAGACTATATTAGTTTCCTAGTGCTGCTGTAAGGAAGTACCACAAACTGAGTGGCTTAAAACAACAGAAATGTGCTCTCTCACAGTACTGGGGCCTAGAAATCTGAATTCAGGGTTTCAACAAGGCCATGCTTTCTCCAAAGGCTTTGGTGGGAGGTTCTTCCTTGTCTCTTCCACCTTCTGGTAGTCCTAGGCATTCGTTGGCTTGTGGCAGCATAACTCCAATCTATGCTGTATCTTCATGTGGCCATCTTCTCTCTGTCTCTGTCTCTATGTCTCTTCTGTTTTATAAGGACACCAGTCATACTGTATTAGAGCCCACCCTACTCTAGTATGACTTCATGTGAACTTAACTAATTACATCTGCAAAGACCCTATTTCACAGGTTCCAGGGATTGGGACCTAAATATACCTTTTTAGGGGATGCATATCAACCCATAACAGAGACCATGTCTTGTTCACCTTACTTTGCCTGTAATTAGGGACAATAACACCTACCCTACCAGATTCTTGTAAGAACTAAATTAAATATTCTGTGTAAAGCACCCAGCACAGAGCCAACATAAATAGATGGTAAATAAATATTAAATCCTTTGCACAAGACTCCTTTGTTTTGTGTTCCCATCTGTTAGCATACAATAAATATTAGGAAAAGGCCCGACAATCTGCTTCCGTAAATATTACAGTCAAGACAGTCCTATGGAGCAGTTCTACTCTGTAACACACAGGGTTGCTGGTAGTTGGAATCGGCAACTAAGAACAACAACAAATATTAAGGTAGGCAGTACGACATATGGGCTAATAATGACGACGATAGTAATAGTCACAAACAGTTACACTGTGCTGACTGACAGTTACATTGTGCTGACTGACAGTTACATCGTGCTGACTGTATCAGGCTGATTACCAAGTGCTTCACATCTATCTACTCAGTTCTCATAACCACCCTATGAGGAGGTTACTGTTATTCTCATTTTACAGGTCCTCACAGAAGGAGGAGTAGGTTAGTACCTTTCCCAAGGCATCACACCCAACAACTAGGAGAGTCAAGATTTGAACACAGACTGGCTCCAGAATTAAGAGCGTATGTTCTGGCCACAAACCGTGTGTTCAATTGCAAATGGCCGAAAATTATTTGCAGCTTCTTTCCTCATGAGGTGTAGTTTATTTTCCCACCCTGTGAACCTGGGCTGTCCCTGTGACTTGCTTTGACCAATAGAATGCAAGGGAAGGGAAATGTGTTCTGAACCTCAACTTCAGCAGACCTTGCAGCGTTTGTGGTGGCTCTCTTGGAAGGCTACAGCCATGTGAATGTGTCTGTGCAGGGCTAGCCTCCGTGGGAAGAGAGACTACATGGAGAGAGGCTCAGCCATCCTAGCCATCCCAGCTGAGGCCCAGACATGTGAGTGAGGCCCTCCTAGACCACCCAGTCCCAGACAAGCCAACCCTGACCTGCACAATTTCCCAGCCAAGCCATGGAATCAAGAGAAATAATAAAATGGTTGTTGTTTTAAACCACAGTGTTTGGAGTGGCTTATTATGTAATTATGTAACAAGCGATCAGCCCTGGGGCATCATCTGCTTAGCAACTATGTCTTCTTGAGTAACTTGCTTAGGATCCCTGAGCCTCTGTTTCGTTGCCTATAAATGAGAAAAATTATTCTCACTTCACAGAATACTGCATGTAACCGGTTGCCATTGAGTTGATTTTGACTCCTGGCAACCTCATGTGTGTCAGAGTAGAACTGTGCTCCATAGGATTTTCAGTGACTAATTTTTTGGAAGTAGGTCGCCAGGCCTTTCTTCTGAGGTGCCTCTGGATGGACTTGAACCTCCAACCTTTTGGTTAGCAGCCCACTGTGTGTTTAGCAGCTGGTATGTAGTAAGTAGGTACTCAAAAAATGTTAAACTCTTTTCCATGAAGACTGTATTATGTAAAAATAAGCTTGAGTGAAATGCAAAGTGACTTAAAGATCAACTTGTAGATTAGGATTATAAAAATTTAGAACATAATAAGTCACAAGTGCCTAGAACAGGTAAGTAAATATACTGAATTTTTGCTAGGAGGGGATTTAGAGTGTTGGTTGCATGGATGAACTTGAGGACTTTGAAGATTCCTCCTATTCTTGAGATACTATGAATCGCTGGTTCCCTGAATCATTATACAAGCCAAGATAAAACTTTCTATTCCCTTTTCCTCATTGTTTTTCTAGTCAGATTTCCTTTAATGCCCACTAATTAAGTTCAATTAATAAAAAATGCCAGGCTCTGGTTTAAATCTTGCATGCTTTGTAAGATAAACCTCTTTCTAACCCCAACTTAAACACAGCACAGAGTGTTGTTGTTGTTAGGTGCCGTCGAGTTGATTCCAACTCATACTAACCCTATGTACAACAGAACAAAACACTGCCCGGTCGTGTGCCATCCTCGCAATTATTGCTATGTTTGAGCCCATTGTTGCAGCCACTGTGTCAATCCACCTCATTGAGGGTCTTCTTTTTTTTCTCTGATCTTCTACTTTACCAAGCATGATGTCCTTCTCCAGGGACTGGTCCCTCCTGATAACATGTCCAAAGTATGTGAGACAGAGTCTCGCCATCCTCACTTCTACTGAGCATTCTGACTGTACTTCTTACAAGACAGATTTGTTCATTCTTCTGGTAGCCCATGGTATACTCAATATTCTTCGCCAACACCATAATTCAAAGGCATCAATTCTTCTTCAGTCTTCCTTATTCACTGTCTACCTTTCACATGCATATGAGGTGACTGAAAACATCATGGCTTGAGTCAGGTGCACCTTAGTCCTTAAAATGACATCTTTGCTTTTCAATACTTTAAAGATGTCTCTTAAGCGGACGATTTGCCCAGTGCAATGCGTCCTTTGACTTCTTGCCTGAGATTTCCATGGGCGTTGACTGTGGATCCAAGTAAAATGAAATCCTTGGCAACTTCAGTCTTTTCTTGTTTTATCATGATGTTGCTTATTGGTCCAGTTGTGATGATGTTTGTTTTCTTTATGTTGAGATGTAATCCACACTGAAGGCTGTGGTCTTTGGTCTTCATCAATAAGTGCTTCAAGTCCTCTTCACTTTCAGCAAACAAGGATATGCTATCTGCATATCACAGGTTGTTAATGAGTCTTCCTCCAATCCTGATGCCATGTTCTTCTTCTTATAGTCCATTTTCTCGGATTATTTGTTCGGCATATGGATTGAATAAGTTTGCTGAAAGGATACAACCCTGATGCATACCTTTCCTGACTTTAAACTACACTGTATGCCCTTGTTCTGCTCAAATGATTGCCTCTTGGTTTAAGTACAGGTTCCTCATGAGCACAAATAAGTTTTCTTAGTTATCTAGTGCTTCTGTAACAGAAATAACACAAGTGGATGGCTTTAACAAACAGAAGTTTATTCTTTCACAGTCTAGTAGTCTAGAAGTCCAAATTCAGGGCGTCAGCTCCAGGGGAAGGCTTTCTTTGCTGGCTCTGGAGGAAGGTTCTTGTCATCAACCTTCCCCTGGACTAGGAGTTTCTCCGTACTCTGCTCCCAGCACTGCTTTCTTGGTGGTATGAGGTCCCCACTCTCTGCTTGCTTCCCTTTTCTTCTATCTCTTGTAAGATAAAAGGTGGTACAGGCCACACCTCAGGGAAACGCCCTTTACATTGGATCAGGGATGTGACCTTAGTAAGGGTGTTACAATCCCACCCTAATCCTCTTGAAAGTAAAATTACAATCACAAAATGGAGGACAACCACATAATACTGGGAATCATGGCCTAACTAAGTTGACACATATTTCTGGGGGAGACAATTCAATCCATGACATAAGTGTTCTGGAATTCCCATTCTTCAAAATGTTATCCATAATTTGTTATGCTCTACATAGTCGAATGCCTTTGCATAGTCAATAACTCACAGGTAAACATCTTTCCCTGTGTTTAGCACAGAGTAGGTGCTCCAAATGTTAGCTGAATTGAGCATAAAGCACAGGGGATTCAACTGTTTTTACTAACACTGTTAACAGAAGTGGAAAAAGTAATTAAAATAATAAAGGCAGAAAGAGAGAGAAATGAAAAAGTAACAAGGACTGTTTGTCTTACTGATTAGTAAAACATACATAAACTTATCCATAGAGTGTTTTTCTGCCTGCTTTTTTGTTTGTCTTGTTTTTAAAGATTTCATCTTGATTTTGCTGTGGGAAATCTTTTACAGTGACTGGTACTGCTGTTTCTTTTACTACTGCCTGTGAGGGTCTTATTCAAATTCCTTAATTTTGTGGAATGATTTCTCTTAAAAACCCGGCAAATGACCTAACTTAGAAACTTAGACATGCATTTGTGAGTGTTTTCATTTGTTCTTTCATTAGAGACATTTAAAAATACAAACCAGATTACAATAGAATCTTTCAGCAAGTGATAAAATTACTTGCACGGTAAGTATCACATTCAGAATTTGTTTCTTGGAGTGGGTGCTGTAGGTTTTAATAAAGTAAGTTGAAAATACCAAATAAATCTTCACAGAATCAAAATGAGTTGAAATAGTCTTCTATATTTCTCTAATATTTTTAGGAAAGAAAAATAAAATTCCCAAATCCCCATCCCCCTCCCCTCCATTCTCTGGTTTCAAACTCTGGCCTTGCAATCAGTCCACATTTTCCCTAGCTCTTTGCTGGTACAAGTCCTCATCTCCTGGTTTTGCAAACCCCAGCACTGTTGATGAATAAACATTGGCCTGTCTGTGTCCCCCCCATACACTTGGGAGACAATGTTCAGCTTCAAAGTTTTCAAGATTGCCCAGTCCGGTTTTGTTAACGACCTTAGTGGGACCGCATTGTCGGGACGAGAAGCAAGACAATGGTGCATCCCTTACATCATTAAGCATGAGGAGCTCTGTCTCCAGCTGTCCAAACAGCACAGGAAATGGATTTTTTCTCCGTGTTATTTTTCGCCTATTAAAATTATGCAAACCCAGCAAATACAATTGCTTTGTGAAGTCCCCGAAATGTCTAACCATTCACTTCCCAAAGAAGGAGCCTGCGGTGTGTTTGATGCTGAGGATTGTTAATCCCAAACGTGGAGAACTAATAAAATAGTCAAAAAAGCTCCCAGAAGTGTTTATAAATTTCAATTATCTCTTGCTCTCTCTCCCAGGATTGGACTAGGCAGGACTGGGTTGCCTTCAAGTAGTACTTGAGTCAGGGCTGCATTTTCTCTGCCCCAGGCTCCTAGTCACCAACGTCTCTTCTTTGTGGCTGAATCGCCTTAGCAGGGCTGGTGGTCGGAGGTGCTCAGGGCCAGAAGAGACAAAGCAGGCCCGCTTCACAAAGGCGAGGGAGCCAAAGAAAGCAAAATTGAATCTCTAGCACCCTGCTCCTGAGTAAACAGACAAAACTAATGGGTCTGCCATTTCTCCTCCCATCCAATTACTGGGCTCCAGTAGAGAGAATATGGCAACACCAGCTCACACAAATTCTTAATCCCTCCCATACATATAAACCTCACACCCACATGACTTCATCACCAAAGCCACCCAGGCAGGCAGTGTGGAGGAATGGGCTCACCAGCTGCAGAAACCTGCTGTCTTCAAGTTTTCATCAGCTAATGAGGGATATGCAAATGAAAGCTTATGGGATTACGGCTTGTCCGACAGCAGTTCACCCCAGTGATAGAGAGCTAATACAGGTGTTAGTAAACGGGTTATTAGGCCCGGCCTAATTTAGGCCTATTCATCCTGTGCTTGCACTGTTAGCCTAACCATTTGTCCTCATACTGGGCGCCCAGCAGGAGCCATCTTTAGGCCTGTGGTAGGTCTGACTTGAACTCCTCGCTAAAAGATATGAAGTTAATAAATCTGGCCATTGGGTGTTCAGGCATACACAGTAACATGAGAGCAGCCTCATGGTAGGGCTTTTTTCTCTCCCCACAGGGGGAAGGGCCTGAGAAACTACTGTGGAGTAATGCAAGGGCGTTTTATTTAAGATTATTCACCACTAAATGCTGCCTCCCCAGACTCCATCAGGCAAAGACTATCTGCGAGTTGCACCTAACCCCTCATCTTTTGTATGTGACTCAAGGCTATTACATGGTTTCTCACTTATGGAGGACGAGCCCTGTGCAGCCTATCTGTAGAATGTCTAGCTGAAGAGAAGAGTCCGAGAGAGGCCAACTGGCACCAGCTAGGCAATTTCCTTGGTGAGGTGACTACCAGACAGGGGTGGTCCCAAGCTCTGCTAGCCCAAAGCCCAATGCAGGTCCACAGTCCTTCTCTGCAATTCTGAAATCCCAAAAGCTCAGAAAATGAAAGATTTTTTCCATAACTAATTTTGCAGCAAATTGTAGCATAAACCGATATGAAGCTAGTTGTAACCTTTAGGGTGAGTATTTACACATTTTGTTGCAGAAATAGTAATATGTCTGATTATGAAGGGCTGTTGTAGACACTGCTGAGGGTTTTATACATGGTATATGTTCAATATTATCATTCACAAATTTTTTTTAAATCTGAATTTTGAACCATATCTGGCCCAAGGGTTTCAGAAAATGAATTATGGAGGTGAAAAATCAGTTTACATAGAGGCAATCAGGTACTAAGAGAATGTCTCACCAAAAACTATTTCCTAAACCTCTACCAAAAGGAGAGATAATTTTCCAGTGACTAGAATATTGATGTCCTGATTTTCTTCATACACTTCAGCCAAAATAACATATCACAACAGATTGAATACAGAGGTAGATATGAGAATTCAACTGTCTTCTATTAAGCCAGCCACTAAAGAGATTGCAAAAATGTAATGTCACTCATGTTACTAAATATGTTTTGTGGCAAATAGTTAATTTTTCTAAGAATATATTATTTATGTTAACATATGATACATTTATTATTGTTATTTTTAGATGAATTAATAAATAGATGTTTTAATTTTTAATACTGCAAATGTCAACAGATATAAATCATGTAAAGAAAAGCCTGTGGAGTCCTCAATAATTTTTAAGAGCGTACAGGGGTTCTGAGGCCAAAGAGTTGAGACGCCCTGGTCTAATAGGACATTTATTCTTTGTCTTGAAGAATGACTAAGAGTTTACTTGTGAAAGATAATGGGAAGGGGAGGCCAAAACAGGGCGTGTAAAGCCAAGATGGCATGTACTTGGGTTATGTAAATATACGGCTGGACTTCCGATTATGTGGGGCAGGAGTAGAGCGAGGGGAAAGGACAGCCTGTGAATCCGTGGAAGCAGACAGGAGCCTTGTTTGTGCACCTAGAAATTTATATTTATCCTGTGTCATCCGGGAGCCACAGGAGGTCTTTAAACAGGGTCATTATATGACCTGATCTACAACTTAGAAAGATCACTCTGCCCCTGGGGTCTGTAATCATATTTGTCCAGAGCCCAAATCCAAGAGTTCTCCTTAGTTGGTACTGTGTTTTAAAAGTCTGGAATATAAAAGCTAGATTTTGCCTTACACTTCCTCTGGCTCACATGTTGATGTTGTCTGCCTAGTCCCTATGAGCATGGAAATTTATGAACCCTGCAAAAGGCAAGGTGGCAAGGTCCTCCCCAGGGGATGCATTCCTCTTGGCGGGAAACTAAACAAAAATCAGTTACAATCAAGTCAGTTCCAACTCATAGGAACCATAGTGTCAGAATAGAACTGTGCTCCATTGGGTTTTCAATGGCTGTAGACCACCAGGCCTTTCTTCTGAGGCACCTCTGGGTAGACTCAAACCTCCAACCTTTCAGTTAGCAGCTGAGCACGCTAACCGTTCACACCACTCCAAACCAGGGAGTATCAGCACCTCTGTGAGAGTCCTGTTTAGCCTGAGGGCCTTTGAAACGCAAGTGATCTTTGGCACAAACAGAAAGAAAAGAAGTAGGGTTTGTGTAATGACAAAATTAGACTTAGAGAATTTTAAAACTCTCTAATCAGTAAGAAGAGACCATTACATGTTATGACTTGATTTTCCACAAACTATCTCTTCTGGATATTAGCAACTTTACTTAATGATATCCATTATCATTAAGGGACATCACTTATCCTTCCGGGACAGCCTTTTATGACAGGTTGAACTTTTTAAAGTTGTAACTTTTATTTATTTCCCCAGGAATATTGTAAAAAAATGTGAAAGGAAAAAGCCTAAAAGAAAAAAAGAGTAAAGAAAAAAAAAATCACCTCTAGCTCCACTCCCCCCACCACTACACACTCAGTTTTTATTATTATTTTATTACAGTCTCTTTAGTCCTGGTCCACAAGCATATATCATTAGCACATAGTTGTCATCACAGCATAGAAATCATTTTATATTCTTCCCTTTTCATTAAGATAGGGAGAAAAATGAGCATTACTGAGTTCTGCTGCATGCCTGATTGTGCTAGACATAGTCCCATAATTTATCTTATTACTCCTTAAAATTACCTAACAAAGCAGGTATTATCCCAAATTTTACAGAGAGGTTAAGTCATATAATACGAAGTTAGACTAATACTAATTGGTAATCAAGTAAACAGCTTGTGAACCACAGAGGAAGGATTCCACTAGCTTTCTGTAGCTACAAAATCCTATTTTCATGGTATTTTCCCCATGTTGTTGCATCATCTCCATTGTTAAAAATTGTATTGGCTTCACAGTATTCTAGTAGATTATAAACTGCCTGAAGGCAGGAACTGGGTCTTGTTCATCTTTATCCCCAGCACCTAGCAGTGTCTGACAGGTCATAGGTATTTAATAAATGATGGTTGAATCATTGCAGCTCCGGCAGCCACCTTTTCTTCAAACTCATGAAGAGCTTAGGGCTTCCTTCCTCTCCCTCCTTGCTTATTTTATTTGATGAAATGTGATTGAACTTCTACTACATGCTGGCACTTGGCTAGGTGTCTGAGAAACAAAGACAAAAGTTCTCTGCTCCTGCCCAGCAGGATCTCACAGTCTAGCAAGGAAAGCAGGCAGGATGCTGTGTGGGCTATGTTTGATGAGGTCCATGTGTGCAGGGAGCAAGGGCAGAAGAGAGGAGCCACTAACCTGGTCCTGGCGTATGAATCATCTGGGATGGTTTTCCAGCAGAGGTGCCTTTGTTTCATCCTCTACAGATAGGACCGTAAACCCTGTCTGGCCTTGTGGTGTTGGCGGAGAATATGGAATGTATCATGGGCTGCCAGAAGAATGAACAAATCTGACTTGGACGAAGCACAGCCAGAGTGCTCCTTAGAAGCAAAGATGGCAAGAGTTTGTCTCATTTACTTTGGACATGTTATCAGGAAGGCCCAATCCCTGGAGAAGGACATCCTGCTTGGAAAATAGAGGGTCATCAAAAAAGAGGAAGACCCGCAATGAGATGGCTTGACACAGTGTCTGCAACAATGGGCTCAAACATAGCAATGATTATGAGGATGGTGTAGGACCGGGCAGCATTTTGTTCTGTTATACATAAGGTCGCTGTGCGTCAGAGCTGACTCCACAGCACCTAGCAACAGCAACAAGCCTTCTTTCCAATACGTGCACTTGGTCGCAAGAGGCTTAAGATGAGGATTTCATGGAGCTGAGGATTGGGGTTTCAGGCTTATCCTTACTTCTGTGGTGTTTTATTTTCCTAGGAGTCCCTGGGTGGTATGCACTGTTAATGCACTCAGCTGCTAAACAAAAGGTTGGAGGTTTGAGTCCACCTAGAGGAGCCTCAGAAGAAAGGCCTGGCTGTCTACTTCCAAAAAATCAACCAAAAAAAACCAAACCCACTGCCGTTGAGTTGATTCTGACTCATAGTGACCCTATAGGATAGAATATAACTGTCCCCACGGGGTTCCCAAGGCTCTAAATCTTTACAGAAGCAGATTGACACATCTTTCTCCCACGGTGAGGCTGGTGGGTTTGAACGCTAACCTTTCAGTTAGCAGCCAAGTGCTTTAACCACTGTGTCACCAGGGCTCCCTTCCAAAAAATCAGCCATTGAAAACCCTATGGAGAATATTTCTACTCTGATACACATATGGTTGCCATGAGTCGGCGCTGACTTGATGGCAACTGGTTTGGTTTTGGTTTATTTCATCTTATGAGGAAGATGTATGACTCACATTTTTGTCTTCTGTATACCATGTCATTTAAATCCATTAAGGAATCTTGCTCTATAAAGGAGTTCTATTTGTCAGTACTTCTGTAAAGTGAATAATTGCTACCACTACCACCACCCCCACAAATTTATTTTCTATCTGAATCAGATTTTCATGGACACTGAATTTTCTAAATTTTGTAGTTTACAGGATTTGGAGCTAGTCTCATGCACAATGGCTTTGGTTTTTAAAATTTTCTGGCCTGTCATTGCAAAATCAGGGTAAATTCTTATTTGATTAATTCCAGTTTCATATTGATTTGCTAATGTGATCTTTGCACTCGACCTATGCTAACATTTTCAGAATTCAGAAAGGTGAAATGAGAGTTCTGGCACTAGGTAAAGTTGATCAGGGGCCTTTTCAGAGTTTGTTGTCCAAATGTCAAAAGAATTTCCATTCTCTCTTCAGAAATGGCATTTTCCAGGTCCATGCTCTTATTGCTATGGAATTCCATGTTTGGATAACAACATAGCCAAAAGCCAGTGCTTCAGTACATCACAACTTGGCAGAAGAAAGTTTTTCTTGTGTTGGATTGTGTGTGTGGGGTGGGGGTGGGGGGCAGGTGTCCAATTATATTTGTTTTCTCAAACTCTAAAATTATCTCTCTTCCTGGCCCCAGCCCCAAGCCTAGATTTAACTGGAGCATTCATTTCCCTGAAAAGTAAAAAAAGATATTAGAGCATTTAGATGCCAGAGTCTCAGGAAAGCATGCATACCTCTTGCTAGTTCTTGTTGGTCTCTAAGGAAGAGTAATTCCAAATGAAAGCTATTGAACAAGGAGTCTTACATTATGGTGTTGGTTCTCAGAACACAAAGCAAGCTTCAATGTTTTTCATCTGTAATTGTCTCTTTGAAATAGGAAAATTTTTTAACGTTTTCGGTTCCCTTGGAGAAGAGAGGTACTAACTAGATTTCTAGAATTCTTCTACACAAGTCTTTTTTGTTCCCTAAACACTTTTGCTGTTGGCAATAAAGAACTCAGCTGACTAAGTCCTTCAGCAAATGTTCTAAATACCTAATTCGGGCCAACACCTTGTCCTGGGATTGGCTTGTTAACCTTTCACCCTTTACCCAGCCTGCCTTGGGGGAATGATCCTCTTAGAATCCTTCTCAAGCAAGACCCACAACATGGTATGCTTAAGTCTATTTAACCTGGGGATTTTGGAAGGCAGCTTTTCCATAGGACATTGTTCCTCAGAGACATTTGTTTTCTATTGTTCCACCCAATTAGCTGGCCAGGGCTTTGAAAGCACATGTGACTTTAATGCCTTGTAGACCATTCCTCTATTCTGAGTAGAAAGAGACAAAATCAGGCTCACGACATTTTATAAAATGCAATCATGCTTATGTATGCAGACATATTCCGTAGATAAATAAGATGTCTCACATATTACAATATATGTGAATAATAATAACTGACATTAGTAACACGCTTTAGAGTTTATAAACTACTTTACATACTTTATTTCCTTAGAGTCTTACAACATACCCTTGGAGCAGGTGGCAATTAGCAACCCCGATTTTACAGATGAGGAAACTGAAGGTAAGGAAAATAAAGGACTTTTCCAAATTTGCTCAGTTAGGTAAAACTGATTTATTGCCTTTTTCCATTTGCTTCCCCCACCCCTCCGTAAATTAAAAGCTTTTACATTTAAATGATTTGCTTTTTTCACTTGGTTAGTCCATTTTTATTAATAAATAGCAACTAACCAAGAAATATATTTGTTGGTTACTAAGACTTACCATAAATCTACTTTTTTCACAGGATAGGATTGGCACAAAAATAGAAAAATAAAGAAAAAATAGAGGATGGGAACCAGATGGAGAATCTAAAAATAGATCCAGTGCATTTGAGAACAAACACAAACAGTTAAGCATTCGACTACTAGCTGAAAAGTTGGTAGTTTGAACTCACTCAGAGGTGCCTCAGAAGAAAGGTCTGGTGATCTGAAAGATCACAACCTTGAAAACCCTATGAAGCAGTTCTACTCTGCACACGGGGGTCACCGTGCGTGGTAATCGACTCGCCCACAACTAACAACAACAACAAGGATAGGTGGTTCATTATTTAAATGGCACTGACTTGCACCCAGAAGAAAAAGACTCCCAATTCACATCTGTGTAAACATTAGATGGATTAAACATCTCAATTTTTAGAAAAATACAGAAATAAAATTAAAAAATTAGAAAAATGTTTGTAGAAACCTGTTATGTGGAAGACCTTCCTAATTAAGACAGGAAACAGAAACCATGAAGGAAAAAGATAACCTATGACAAAATCTAAAGCAAGAAGCAGTCTAGGAAAAAAATCCTGAAATAGCAAACAAAAACTTTTAATATTGTTACTATGCTTTGTGTTTCTATAAATTTAAAAAGGCAAACCACAGAATTGGGCAAATGATATAGACAGAAAATTCACGTAAGAGGAAATCCAGATGTCCTAAAATACATGAAAAGAGGTTTAACCTCATTTGTAGTCAGGGAAACACCAGGCTTAGTACAAATGAGGCACAATTTTCACCCATCAAATTGGCAGAAAATAAAGAGCAATGCCATGGGGAGCTAGAGAGGTGCTAGAAAACTGTCATTCTCCTAAGTCGATGGGAAATGGGAATTTTGCAATTACTGCAAACTTTTTGGAAAGTAATATTCCAACATATATTAAAATATGTTTTATTTGAACATATTAAATTTCCATTTGGCCTTGCAATCATACTATAAAAAGATACATTCCATATAAAGAAAAACATCAATAAATAAAGGTATCATTTGAAGGATGTTTATTACAGTAATATTCATAATCATAAAATAAACAACAAAAAAAAATCCTGGAAGTATTCATTAATGAGAAAATGGTAAAATAAATTAGTGTATTCACACTATAGAATAGTATTCAGCCTCTAAACAAAGTTATATCTTTCTTTCTTAACCCAGAGGGACCATGATGTATTTATTAAGTGAAAGACTTTAGAGAAATGAATTTAGTATGATGCATTTTAATTTTTGAAGACTCTACAAATGTATGTGTGCACGTGTGTATAGCTACATGAGCTGTGAACTTATTTAAACAAACCGTTCAGTCGTGCACAACTCTTGGAGTTTTTACTGGTAAATAATGTTAACCTCCAAAATGTTTTAGCTACTTCTCTATAGTCTCACTACCATGTTGTAAGAAATGCAATTCTCAGACTCAATTCTGCTGCATATACAAACATTTATTAGCAAGAAAGCACAAACAGGTCATACCACCAGTTCCGCAAACTCAATTAAGTCCAGCTCTGTTCTTTTAGTTGCTCTACTCACCATCTCCCGTGACAAGTTTACTTGAGCCAGATGTGACAATATTGCAGATGCAGGATTCTCTTCCCTTTATGGTCTACGTCAGGCCATCAGAAATCCTCAAAACAAATTTGACATTGTACCCTTTAGGATCAATCCTTGGGCACCAGGATGCCTTAGGTTGCACTCAGGGGGCAAGCTACATGCCTTACTAAGGTCTTAAACCTTATTCACGCAAAGGAACAGAGAGAGGGCCTATGAAAGAGTTTAGAGAAGCCGCATGTATGTATACCATGAGTTTCACCAATGAGAGTTCATTTTTAACATCTATTATGCTAACAAGCTATTGATTGCACCAGTGAAAACCCATTTCTGACCTTCACTATACTAATCAGCAAAGTGTTCTTGTGTTGATCAAAGATGAAGCTTGCTGAAGCAGTTGTAGTAGGCACTTCTGGATTAGGGCAAACGACTGTTCTTGGGGTGTGACTTAAACCAACTAGCACATATGTACTATCACCCTGTCTGGATCCATACATTTTAAAACAAATTAACCACATTAGAACAGCGTGACAGGAAGGGAGAGGAGGGTTCTACACAAAAGCTATTAATATAGGTTGGGTAGAAATGGAAAGAAAAATAGAGATAGAGGATATTTACTTATCCTTTATACGCCTTTGTATTATTTATTTTGACACAACATGCTCATATTATTTTTGAAATTTATAACCTTTTAGGAACATATTTGAAAAAGAGGCAATAACTTTACAAAAGTAAAAATGAAATCATCTTTGCACATACTCTTTCTACACAGAACACTTCCCTCTCCTTTTTCATTACTAAGGAGCCCTGGTGGTGCAGTGGTTAAGCACTCAGCAGCTAACCAAAGCACAGGTGGTTCAAACCCACCAGTGACTCCAGAGGCGAAAGATGTGGCAGTCTGCCTCCGTAGATTTACAGCCTTGGAAACCCTATGGGGCAGTTCTACTCTGTCCTAATAAGGTTGCTATGAGTTGGAATCAACTCGTTGGCGACGGGTTTGGTTTGGTTTGGGTTTACATTACTAGGCATCTCTCCTTTTCCTCCAGTTCTCAGTTTAGACACCATGCCCTTTGGGAAGGCGTTTCTAACTCTCCAGTTACGTGCTTGTTCTCTATGACCCATAGCACCCTAAACATTTCCTTGCGTAGCATTCTTCCCAATTCCTATTTGTCTGTTTTTCCTGCTGGACTATAGATTTTATGAGAGCAGGAACTTTGCCTTATTCAATGCTGTGTCTCTTAACACAGCATCTAACAAGAGTTGGCACTTGACTAATACATGCTGAATTCATGAATGAATGAATGTTGAGATATAACGTTTAATTTTTTGAGGGACTTTTGGCTTCACAATGATTCTAAAGATAGACTGAATAAAATTGAGAATTTTCTTGCCCAACCAGCTTCTTATCATTGTTTCATGAAAGAATAAATGGATCGCCAGCATAATTTTTAATACCAACATTTGCAATCCACAGGGAGGAGTAAAATTTGTTTCCCATAACAAGTTGAAAATTACACTACTCTAAAATCTGTGTTTTGAGTCTTGGACTCACCATTGATTATGTGGAAATTTGCAAGAGACATTTAGCCACTCTGAATCTCATTGTCATCATCTGTAAAACAGAATAAAAAATCACTACTTCAAAGTTTATGGTAGGGACCAAATGAAATAATGTATGTGTAAACACTGTTAACTATAAAGTACACATTTTCGATTATAATGAAGATAGCATGAAGTCTCACATTTCCTTCTGAAGCCTTAAGTTTTGTCCATTGTTAGGGCCTGGGTGCACCACATTTCATCTTTAGGACACCTCAGAAGGGAAGAGTCACAAAATTATAAAACCATAGAGTTTGGAGGGATCACAAAGTTCTAGTCCACTCTCCCCATTTCTAGCTAGAAGAACTAAGATCCAGAGAAGCCGTATGACTTTACTGAAGCCACATGACGAGTTGATTGAATTGAGGCCGTCTTATCTGTAAGATCATATCTTAATAATCCTATCAATATCTTTTTACCAACTCACTATTTTTCTTGCCTTAAAAAGGAACTGATTGCAGGCGGAATTTGCCTTGCCTTGACAGAAAGAAATACTCTGAATCCCAAGCAGACACAAAGACTTCTTTGAGGGTTAGGAAATGTACTAATTGTGTTGAGCAGTGAATGCAATTATTGCAAAGACGAATGCAAATTTCCCTGGAACATGTGTCTTCTGTTGGACCAATTCATAAATGAATCTTAATGCTCAGTTTGCATGAGGTCATGCCAGTCTTGTTCAACCGCCTGCAACCCCAGGAAGGCAAATAGTAACATCAATGAAAAAAAAAAATGACCCTCAAGTCTGAGACATTAAAAAGAAAGACTGTGATCCACAAGGACTGCCTTGCCATTGATATTGTGTTTGGGGAATTAGTTTGGCAGGGAGGGCTTGGTGTTTTGTTTTTAAGATGGTGACAACAACAATCCCTTACATTTGCGTAGGCCTTCAGACTTGCAAAGCAGTGTCGCACACATTCTCACTTTGATCCTCACAACAGCCCAGTGATGAAGGCATGTGATTTTCCAAGAAAATCCACTCATGTTTTTCAACTGATCTCCTCTTTTGTTTCAGGCATATTGCAACTCAAGGAGCTGTAAGCCTCAAGTGTGAAGAGTCAGAATAATTCAGAAAGAAAAACATCATGGGTGAGTTTTTCTAAAAGAGCTGTGTGTGAGTACGTGAATGTATTTATATGAATGATAAAGAAATAAAAACAAGAAAATACAGGAGTAGGTTGGAGGAAAACAAGAATTCTAGTAGTCTACAAGAATAGTATACTTTTACAGCAATTGGATTTATTATTTTAAAAATTTCAATAATAGGCTAAATACTCTGTAGCTTTGATTTGGGGAGTTCTTAATGTTCGTTGCAGTGGTGGGAGTTATAGTTGGATCTGTTCATCAGTAACTGATATCATTAGCTGTGTTATAGCAATATTTAGGACAATATAGTATGGTAGGTAGGAGCATGAACTCTAGTCAGACTACCTAAGTTCAAATCCAAGCTCCAGCACTTCCTAGTTGTGTGATACTTGTTGTGTGTAAATGTTGCCATTTAACCTCTCTGTCCAGTTTCCTCTTCTGAAGAATGGGTATAATAATAGTACCTACCTCACAGGATTATTGTGAAAATTGAGTTAGTATATATAAAGTGCTTAAAATAGTATCTGACACATAGTAAGCACTATATGTGTTTGCTATTATTCCCATAGCATTGGTGGCTAATACAACTATTATTCAAATTTACACACCAACCACTAATGCCACAGATGAAGAAATTGAAGACGTTTACCAACTGCTACAGTCTGAAATTGATCAAACATACAGTCAAGATGCATTGATAATTACTGGTGACTAGAGTGCGAAAGTTGGAAACAAAGAAGAAGGCTCAGTAGTTGGTAATAAAAAAGACTCCAGAGATCACATGATAGAATTTTGCAAGACCAACGACTTTTGCATTGCAAATACCTTTTTCAACAACATGAATGGTGACTACACATGTGGACCTCGCCAGATGGAATACATAGGAACTGAACCAACTACATCCGTGGAAAGAGACGATGGAAAAGCTCAATATCAACAGTCAGAACAAGATGCAGGGCCAACTGTGGAACACACCATCAATTGCTCATATGCAAGTTGAAGTTGAAGCTTATGAAAATTAAAACAAGTCCACGAGAGCCAAAGTACAACTGTCTTAGTCATCTAGTGCTACTGTAACAGAAATACCACAAGTGGATGGCTTTAACAAAGAAAAGTTTATTCTCTTACGGTCCAGTAGGCTACAAGTCCAAATTCAGGGGAAGGCTTTCTCTGTCAGCTCTGGAGGAAGATCCGTGTCATCAATCTTCCCTTGGTCTGGGAGCTTCTCTGCGCAGGAACCTCAGGTCCAAAGGATGCGCTCTGCTCTCGGCACTGCTTTCTTGGTGGTATGAGGTTCCCCCGTGTCTCTACTAGCTTCTCTCTTTTATATCTCAAAAGAGATTGGCTTAAGACACTATCTAATCTCGTAGACCTCATCAGTATAACTGCCGCTAATCCATCTTATTACATCATAGTGATAGAGTTTACAACATAAGGAGATCACATCAGATTACAAAATGGTACACAGTCATACAATACTGTGAATCATGACTCAGCCAATTTGACAGATATTTTGGGGGGACACATTCAATCCATGACAACAACCTTGAGTATATTCCACCTGAATTTAGAGACCACCTCAACAATAGATTTGACGCATCGAACATGAATGACTAAAGACCAGATAAGTTGTGGGATGATATCAAGGACATCTTACATGAAGAAAGCAAAAGGTCATTAAAAAGACAGGAAAAAAAACAAAGACCAAAATGGATGTCAGAAGTGACTCTGAAACTTGCTCTTGAACATAGCGTAGCTAAAACAAAAGGAAGAAATGAGGAAGTAAAAGAGCTGAACAAAAGATTTCAAAGGACGGTGCAAGAAGACAAAGTAAAGTATTAGAATGAAATATGCGAAGACCTGGAGATAGAAAGCCAAAAGGGAAGAACACGCTCAGCATTTCTCAAGCTGAAAGAACTGAAGAAAAAATTCAAGCCTCGAATTGCAATAGTGAGGGATTCTATGGGCAAAAAATTGAACAATGCAAGAAGCATCAAATGAAGATGGAAGGAAAACACAGAGTCACTGTACCAAACAGAACTGGTCGATTTTCAACCATTTCAGGAAGTAGCATATGATCAAGAACCAATGTTAGTGAAGGAAGAAGTCCAAACTGCACTGAAGACACTGGCGAAACACAAGGCTCCAGGAATTGACCGAATACCAACTGAGATGTTTCAACAGATGGATGCAACATTGGAAGAACTTACTCATCTATGCCAAGAAATTTGGAAGGCAGCTACCCTGCCAACTGATTGGAAGAGATTCATATACGTGCCTGTCTCAAGGAAAAGCGATTCAACGGAAAGCGGAAATTATCGAACAATATCATTAGTATCACATGCAAGTAAAATTATGCTGAAGATAATTCAAAAATGGTTGCAGCAGTACATTGACAGGGAACTGCCAGAAATTCAAGCCAGATTCAGAATCGGACATGGAATGAGGGATATCATTGCTGATGTCAGATGGTTCTTTGCTGAAAGCAGAAATATTAGAATGATATTTACCTGTGTTTACCAACTATGAAAAGGCATTCAGCTGTGTAGGTCATAACAAATTATGGATAGCATCATGAAGAATGAGAATTCTAGAACACTTAATTGTGCTCATGAGGAACCTGTACATAGACCAAGAGGCAGTTGTTCAAACAGAACAAGAGGATAGATACTGCGTGGTTTAAAATCAGGAAAGGTGTGTGTCAGGGTTGTATCCTTTTACCATACTTATTCTATCTGTATGCTGAGCAAATATTCTGAAAATCTGGACTATATGAAGAAGAATGTGGCATCAGGATTGGAGGCAGACTCATTAACAACCTGCAATATGCAGATAACACAGCCTTGCTTGGTGAAAGGGAGCAGGACTTGAAACATTTGCTGATGAAGATCGAAGACTACAGCGTGCAGTATGGATTACACCTTAACATAATGAAGACAAAAATCCTCACAACTGGAACAATAAGCAACATTATGATAAACAGAGAAAAGATTGAAGTTGTCAAGGATTCATAATTACTTGGATCCACAACCAATGCACATGAAAGCAACAGTCAAGAAATCAAAAGACACACTGCACAGGGCAAATCTGCTGCAAAAGACCTCTTTAAAAAGTGTTAAAAAGCAAAGATGTTACCTTTAGGACTAAAGTATGCTTGACCCAAGCCATGGTATTTTCAATTGTCTCATATGCATGCAAAAGCTGGACAATGAATAAAGAAGACCAAAGAAGAATTGATGCATTTGAGTTATGGGATTGGCGAAGACCATTGAATATACCATGGACTTCCAGAGGAATGAACAAATCTGTCTTGGAAGAAGTACAGCCAGAATGCTCCTTAGGAGTGAGTAATGTGAGACTTTGTCTCATGTACTTTGGACATGTTATCAGGAGGGACCAATCCCTGGAGAAGGACATCATGCTTGGTAAAACAGAGAGTCAGTGAAAAAGAGGAAGACCCTCAATGAAATGGATTGACACAGTGGCTGCAACAGTGGGCTCAAACACAGCAATGATTGTAAGGACGGCGCAGGACCGGGCAGTGTTTAGTTCTGTTGTACATAGAGTTGCTATGAGTCGGAACGGACTTGATGATACCTAACAACAACAATAATTGATGATGCAGTGGTAAAATTCTTGCCTTCCATGCGGGAGATCTGGGTTCGATTCCTGGACAATGCACTTCATGTATAACCACTACCTGTCTATTAGTTTATGCTTGTGTGTTGCTATGATGCTGAACAGGCTTCAGGGGAGTTTTTTTTTTTTTTTTTTAATTAAGATAGACTAGGAAGAAAGTCCTGGAAATCTACTTCCCCAAATCAGTCAATGATAACAGTATGGATTACAATGGTCTGATATGCAACTGATGATGCGGATGGCACAGGACTAGGCAGAACTGTGTTCCATTTTGAACGGGGTCACCATGAGTCAGAGACCAACTCGAGGGCAGCTAACAAAAACGTTATTGTAATCACCATTACTATTCTGTCTGAATCTAGGTCCCCAATCTCTCTTTTAACTAGGTGTTGGAGTGGTAGGTATGTATTTTACAACCTACAAGGCTTCCCAGATTGGGCTTAATATTTTTTGAACATTTTCACACAATAAATTGATGTGAAACTATTTTGCAACTGGTTGTGGAATTTTTTACACAGCGATAAGAGTCTTGGCTCTAAAACAAGACTACCTGCACAAAATCTCTCTCTTCTACTTGCAAGCTGTCTGTGTGATCTTGGGCAAGTTCCTTAATCTCCCTGGAACTTGGTATGATAATACCAACTTGGCATCATTGGGTTATTCTGAGGCTTAAATGAGATAATGCATGCAGAGTACTTATCAAAATGGCTTCCATATGGTTTAGGAATTACTACTAGTCAGTGGTAGTAGTAGTAGTAGTTAGTAGTTGGTAGTAGTAGAAGTATTCTTACATTCAGAAATGACGCCTCCATTAAAAAAAAAAGCAATCAAAAGAATAGCTAAAGCGTAACAGGGGCTGAGTTGCTGTGCCCAGGTGGCGTAGTGGTTAAGAGCTACTGCTTCTAACCAAAGGTTGGCAGTTTGAATCCACCAGCCACTCCTTGGAAACTCTATGGGGCAGTTCTACTCTGTCCTGTAGGGCCACTGTGAGTCGGAATTGACTCAGTGGCAACAGGTTTGGTTTTTTGGTATATGCGTATTATCTCATTTAATTCTCACGACAGTCTTGTGTGATAAGTACTATTTCTAATTTCATTTTTCAGATTTTTAAAAAAGTGATGGTCAAAGCATTTAAGTGACTTGCCATAGGTCACATAGCTAGTAAATAGAAGGAGCATAATTTGGTGCCCGGTCTCCCAGCGTCTAGAGTCCAATCTCTTAACCATTCTGCTAAACTACTATTTAGCCTCTCATTTAAACTTGTAGAGAATACATGCTATTTTTTCATGATATTTGGAAGAGTGTTGTTAAAATAAGAAAACATTTAAAAATAATTCTGAAATATTTATGAGCATGAAGAACCCACACTTTATTTTACACCATTTTTGCCAAGCAGAGTTTTGAACCTATATACAATCACCACCACCCTGTATTTGTTCCCTTTACAAAAAGAATACTCTTCGAAATCAATTTTAAATAACTTTTTTATTTATATAATAGCTTTTCCTAATTATAACCCTAGGACATGCTTAGCATAGTAATTCAGAAAACGCAGAAAAATTGTTGCCCTGATATACTGTTCAGACCTTGAACTGAAACTAACCCCTGAGGTCATCTTGTAGCTAAATAACAGATTGGCTCACAAAATAATGAATAACACCCGTAAGTACAATGCTTCTTTAAAAATCACCTATATGAGACTAAACGGTCAACAGTTACTTTAAAACAAAGAGGAGAATGTAATGGGGCAGGGAAACTAGATTAATGTAAACGGTACAACCAGAACAGAAACAATGAGAAGGTTTAGGCATTGTGAAGAATGGAACCAATGTCACTGAACAATTTGTGTAGAAATTGTTAAATGGCAACCTAAACTGCTATGTAAACCTTCACTGAAAACACAGTATATATTATTAAAAAAAAGAAAAGAAAGAAAATGCAGAAAAGTGGTAGGAAGAAAAAATATTCACGCATAATCATGCACTGTAAAAATTTGGTGCATTTTTTTCAGTTTTTTTGTTTTGTTTTTCCAAATAAAATTTAAAACCTCAAACAAAGTGCATAAAGCAACTATCAGAGGACTCTGAGATGTGCATAAGAGCTGCTGGCCTGGCTAGGGAGCCCAGTACTTGAGGGACCATCCAGCAGTGAATTTCCTGGATTTTTTTTTTTTTTTTTCCTTCTTCTTCCTTTACAAACTGCCTTGGGCTCTGACGTGACCTGCAACCTAGAACTACAAATTGGCACAGTGGAAGTGGCCACTAGAGGGCCCAGTCCTTGTGACTCCCAGACACCCACCTCAAGAGGACCAGCAACAAATGGCATTGTTGAGACTCCCTTTTTGTTGTGGCCAAGGATTCAAGATAGTTGTATCTTGCCTGAGGTGTGAAAGCTGGATTCCTTACCCCATCCTATGGAGAGTACAAAAAAAAGAAGGAGACAGAATAAAAGCAGAAAATAATATTGGGACCTGGGTATAACCATGGATGTGGGAAGCCTGAACCTTTCTATTCCTGCTAACCACCAACTGCTATGTACTCCCTTTCTGACTCTGTCGTAGACATCATCCATTGGAATACAGCCTGGAAGCAAGATAAATACCAACTGTGTTTCCCACTTCAGGCTGTTGTTTTGCTTACCAGTTGCCTTCCAGTTGATTCTGACTCATGGTGACCCTGTGTTGCAGAGTAGAACTGCGCTCCATAGGGCTTTCAAGGCTGTAACTGTTAGTACCTCTGAGTGAGTTCGAACCTCTAACCTTTTGGTTAATAGTTGAGTGCTTAACTGTTGCGCCACCCAGGGAACCCGTTAATTTGCTTAGCAGAGGTCCAACCCAAACCAGTTATTGTAGAGTTGACTCCAACTTAGAGTAATCCTATGTGTGTCCGAGTAGAACTGTGTTCCATAGGGTTTTCAATGGCTGAGTTTTTAGAAGTTGATTACTAGGTCTTTCTGCCAAGGTTCTTCTGGGTGGGCTGGAACCACTAACCTTTTGGTTAGCAGCCAAGTGCTCACCTATTTACACCACTCAGGGACAGCAGAGGTCATGGTGGTATCTAGTGACCTGAGGGTCAGGGAGATGGCCAGAGTTGGCAGGACTGTCGCTAAGAAACAGAAACCACAAGGATGGAGTCTACGTTCAAGGATCCTGAGCCAAGATTTCCAACTTTGAACATTAGCTACTGTTACTGACAGAATACAAACAGAATAGCAGACTGCTGCAGTTTTAAGAACTGATATTGCCAGAGAAGCTTGCAAAATAACAACTTGTAATTGATCAACTTCATTAGCAATCCCTAGACCCCAGAACTCAAACCAATAGGAAAAGAACTGCCAAAGCAGTATAGCCTTCAGAATAGGAATTCCCCCAGAATATCGCTCCATGAAATGGCCGTGAAGGCAAGGGACGACGGAATATCTTCTGCCTCCTGTGATCTAAAAAGCCTTTACTAATACAAACAGAACTTCAGTTCTCTCTTTTCCTGGCTAAGCTGTCTCAGGATGCCTTGGGTAAATACCTGTCTTAGTCATCTAGCGCTGCTATAACAGAAATACCACAAGTGGATGGCTTTAACAAAGAGAAATTTATTTTCTCACAGTCTAGTAGGCTAGAAGTCCAAATTCAGGGTGTCAACTCCAGAGGAAGGCTTTCTCTCTCTGTCGGCTCTGGAAGAAGGTCCTCATCATCATCAATCTTCCCTCAGACTAGGAGCTTGTCTGCGCAGGAACCTCGGATCCAAAGGATGCGCTCTGCTTCTGGCACTGCTTTCTTGGTGGTATGAGGTCCCTCTCTGTGCTCGCTTCCCTTTCCTTTTTATCTCTTGAGAGATAAAATGCGGTGCAGGCCACACCCCAGGGAAACCCTTTACATTGGACCAGGGATGTGACCTGGGCAAGGGTGGTGTTACAATCCCACCACAATCCTCTTTAACATAAAATTACAATCACAAAATGGAGGACAACCACACAGTACTGGGAATCATGGCCCAGCCAAATTGATGCACACATTTTTGGGGGGACATAATTCAGTCCATGACAATACCCTTCCCATATCTGCCCAGTTCCAGGGTGTCCTCCATGGACTATCCTTCCATGTTTACCCTAGCCCTGAGAGTAGAACTGAAAGCAGAGTAGAAGGGGAGACCATAGTTCTTTTGGGCCCACCTGACATCTGGTGTTCCAAGCCTGGCCCGGCACCTTCTCTCACCCTAAGAAATAACCTAGCTTTGATCACTATTGACTACAATTTCCTTGTTGTTGTTGATGATGCTATCAGGTCAATTTTTACTCATAGTTACCTCATATGACAGAGTAGAACTGCCCCACAGAGTTTCCTAGGCTATGATCTTTATGGGAGCAGATCCCCAGGTCTTTCTTCCATGGAGCTGCTGGGTGGGTTCAAACTGTCAAACTTTCGCTTAGCAGCTGAACAAACCCAGGTTCCTCTGTGGGACATCTTTAACTCATATCTCTCTTTCACTAGAGTGTACGCTATTTGCATGGTCACGGCATATGAATTGTTGGGTCCCCCTAGTTGCCTGGCACAATGCCTTGCATGTAGTACATTTCTTAGTTACCATTCCATTTATCATAATCTGGGGCAAAGCCAATACAGCCAAACTTTTCCCCATATAGGTTCATTTTGCCTTACTGTTCTTGCCTTGGGCTGTTGTAGTCTTTTGATGAAGCCTTTAACTTTAACAAGCTCATTTCACATCTAGAATTAAGCCAACCTTTCCACTTCTCCCCATTCCAAGTGAGGACAATTTCATCCCTATCACTCCAAGATCTATTGCCCCCAGAAGCTCCGATACCAATTAGCCCCCATTGGAGATTAATAAACAATACAATAATGACAGATAAAAAAGACTAATTCTTTGGCTGAGAGAATCTCTTTAATTACTTTAATCCTGGCTGAAAGATCAGCTGTGCTCAGGCCTGCTCACCAGCAGGGCCCGTTTATCCCAGGCTGTCCCTGCCCTGAAAGCCATGGTGTGCTTGGGAGCCAGTACTTAAGCAACAATGAGAAACAGATTGTGCTGTCAGGCTTCATTAAAGATCATCATTAGTATTCCAATTTGACGACCGTCGCTCTAACTCAACCTCTTACCAATTCTTTCTTGGCTCATTGTAAAGTTTGGTTCAGCTGTGAATCAGAAAAATTCTCCCCCGGCTCTCTTGTGGCGGAGGATGGGTATCATTTGCGGCCTGTAGTGCTGCAGCTTAAAGGCAAAACCCTGGGGAAGGGATGCTCCCGGGACTCCATTTGAAAATCAAGTCGTGTGCAACTGTCTGAGATTCGGACATTTTCAAGGGATGGAACGTTCTAGGATTCAGCCACAGCAATCAGAAATATGATGGCTTTGTCATCTTCCCCAGAGCCTAGTCCACCTATTCTCTTGCAAGAGCTGAAGATTTTTTCCGTAGCTAATGAAGAAGCCCTGGTGGCGCAGTTGTCAAAGCACTTAGTTCCCACCAGCTGCTCTGCGGAAGAAAGATGGGGCAGTCTGCTTCTGCAGATTACAGCCTTGGAAACCCTATGGGGCAGTTCTACTCTGTCCTATAGGGTCACTATGAGTCAGAATCGACTCGACAGCGATGGGTTTGGTTTTTTGGTTTATTAGCTAATGACAAATAGGAGCCATCAAAGTGGGAAATTGCTCTGGGCTATAGGCTCAAAAAAGGACAGGAAACTACCCTGGTTGTCCTTTAAAAGCCAATAGCTCTCAGCACAGTTTCCACTGGCTTTGGGGGGAGACAGTTTTTCAGCTTGCTCGCTTCACCAGGAATATGCCATTTTAATTTTCTCTCTGTGCCAAATGCCCGTTTTTTATCTTCTTTCCCTCTACCGATGCAGTGTTTATTTTCAGGTGATTGCCTACAAGGTAGAAAATTTTCACAAGCTTTTTACACTTTTTCCTAGTAAGTGGAGCAACAACCTAGGTCTCTTATCTGTTTTTGGAATTAACTCTACCGAGTGTTGCTTTATCCCCTTTCTTTTCTGACTTATTCCTCTGGCTATTTCAGCTGCTTGTTTTGGTCATTATTCTTTTGACTCTTCCAACTTATTTGCCTCACACCTCATTTGGTGCTGGGCCTTGCTGTTCCTTTTTAGGACTCTTTATCACTGGATTCTAACCTCCAAATGAATGTGCCCCTAGAACTTTCCTCCCTAGCTTCCTCCTGTTTCACTCCCTCCCTGTTTACCTCCCTTCCTCCCTTCCTTCCATGTTTCATTGTTCCGGGTGGTAAAAAGTGTCTAGGAGAGAGAAAGTGAAAATAAGGAAATAACTAAAAAAGTGTGTGTGCCAACCACACTACAAACCCCAAGCACCTAATATCCAAAGTGGTGTGTTACTAATGACAAGATCTCACTGGGGACATTTTAACAAAATTAGGGGAAAACTGGTTTTTAAACAGCTATGCTTGCAAATGAGCCAGACTAAGCCTAAATTAGCTTTGTAGGGTTTGTTTCTGTTTGGATGTTTTCTGGAGCTGTGTATTTTGCATGGCCCAATGTTACCATGGCACCGTAAGGATAAAATCTTAACCCAACATCACAGATCTGTCTGGTGAACTCCACTCTGTCTTTCCAAGATCAGCCCTTGCTACTGTTTCCTGGTGGCTTTCGCTGACCACCCCTCCCCTCAACACACACTAGAGTGCACCCTATTTGCAGAGTCGTGGCATATGAATTGTTGGGTCCCCCAGTTGCCCTGGCACAACACCTTGTGTGTAGTACATTTCTTAGTTACTATTCCATTTATTAATAACCTGGACAAAGCTAGTACAGCCAAACCCTTCCCCGTATAGATTCATTTTGCCTTACTGTTCTTGCGTTGGTCTGTTTTTTGATCAAGGCCTTAGATTAACAAGCTCATTTCACATCTAGAATTAAGCGAATCTGAAGTAACAGCGGCCTCATCTGCGTCCTGTAGCCCCCACATGTGCATCCTGGATGACAGCAATTTTAACGTGTCATTCTAGTGTCTGTGAGTACCCTGCAAGCAAGGAAAGATTTTTTGGTTGTTGTTGTTTGTTTTGTTTTGCTTGTAAATTATTGTATTGCTAGCATGTGGCCTGGCAGAGAAAGAGCATTCAGTAAAGAATGACTCCAGGAAATTATAGACACCACAATGTCCCTAGGCCCTCAACCCCCTGGACTGTAAGTTCCATGAAGGCACGGAATGTGTCCATCTTGTTCTCTGCTGTATCCCTAGCTCCTACCGTAGTACCAAGGAGCCATGGTGGTACAAATGGTTAAGTGCTCACCTGCTAACCGAAATGTTGGCAGTTTGAACCCACCCAGCCACTCTGTGGGAGAAAGACCTAGTGAACAGCCTGCTTAAAGATTACAGCCAAGAAAACCCTACGGGGAAGTTATACTCTGTCACACGAGGTCGCTGGAATCTACTCGATGGCACCTAACAACAACAACCGTAGTGGCCAGCACTATGATCAAAAAATATTTTTTGGAGTTTCTTCATCACACAAGCTCCATCCTTCTGGAACCTGAAGGCAGGGACCGTATTTTATGTCCCTCATCTCTGTTTCATAATGATATTGATAATAATAGAAATTCCTGACATTGGTACAGCACTCTATAGTCCACAAAGTCTGGTCCTATAATCCGTTATGTTGGATCGATGAGACCCGTGCCTCATGGAAGTACAGAGTGAGGGAAAATGATGTGACCTCTTACAGTTTCTGTTTTGCTAGTCAGCTGCCTGGGAAATATCAGGTGTATAAACAGTCACTGAATGAACAAATGAGAGAAGTTTTACTGAGCATTGATTAAATACACAGTTCTGTGTTGGAGGTTCTGGGAAATTTTTTTTTTTAAGGGTAAGTTATAGAACTTTGCAAAGTAGGCTGAGGCAGCCCTCAGCAACCCTGTTGGTGTCCTGCCCTTCTCCCCAGGAGGATCCTCCTGCCTCCACTCACCAGGATACCCTCCTGTGGTTACAGGTCCTACTACAGTCATGTGGAGAACAGATCCAATAAGTCACTCCCACTTTGGTGTGAATTAGTGCCAAAAGCTCCTGCCATAGGTTGAATTTTAAGGGTTTATTGCTTCTTTATTTCCAAGTGGCCAGGACAGGGTTGAGCGCAAAATAGGCAGTCTATAAATCTGTAGAATTTGATTAAAAATAGGAGTGGAAAAAGAGGACCCAAAGGATGGTATCATCAGTGGAAGTATTTGTGATATATATTAAGGCATCAGGGTCTGCTTGGCTCCTCTTAAACTCAACTTCAGCAGCCACCCCCCTTCAACTATCCCACTGATGAGATCACAGCCCCATGCATTCCACAGAACCATAAGAGAGAAAAACCACCGAGTTTTGGGGGTAGGTTGTTATGCAGCTTTATTGCAGCAATAAAGTCCCTGGGTTGCACAAATGGTTAAGCACTGGACGGCTAACCGAAAGGTTGGTGATTGAAACCAACCTGCAGGTGCCTCGGAAGTAAGGCCTGGTAATCTGCTTCCCAAAGGTCACAGCCTTGAAAACCCTACGGAGCAGTTCTACTCTGTACACATGGGGTCACCACGAGTCAGAATCGACTTCATGACAACTAACAGCAACAAACAGTGTTACACAGGTGCCTGTAGGGGCTCGTACGGGGTGTAGGGAGGAAGTAGGTGAAGTAAGGGAGGCTGAACAAGTGACTTAAGACCCCACCCCACTTCAGCCAGAGCAGCTGTACTTTTATCTACTTTAGATATCAGACTTTTGTGTGGTATTTCATTTGAAGAAGGGCATCTGAGGCTAAAACATTTTTAAACCAGTGTATGAATAGATTTCTAATGATTTTTTTTTTTTCCACTCCTGCCTTCTAGTCATTGCCCCTGGGCTGGTGTGCCCATTTAGTCTCGTTTTGTTTTATGGGCCTGTCTAATCTTTGAATGAAGGGTGAATTTCAGGAGTGATGTCAGCACTGAGCTAAAAGGGTGTCCAGGAGCCATACTCTTGGGGTTTCTCCAGTCTCTGTCAGACCCGTAAGTCTGGTCTTTTTTTGTGAGTTAGAATTTTGTTCTACATTTTTCTCCAGCTCTGTCCAGGACCCTCTATTGTGATCCCTGTCAGAGCAGTTAGTGGTGGTAGCCGGGCACCACCTAGTTGTACTGGACTCAGTCTGGTGAAGGCCGTGGTAGTTGTGGTCCATTAGTAATCTTTCCCTTGTATCTTTGGTTTTCTTCATTCTCCCTTGCTCCCAATTGGGTGAGACCAGTGGAGTATCTTAGATGGCTGCTCACAAGCTTTTAAGACCCTAGACGTTACTCACCAAAGTAGAATGTAGAACATTTTCTTTATAAACTATGCTACGCCAATTGAGCTAAATATTCCCTGAGACCATGGTCCCCGTGTCATTAAATAGACAATAGGTAATTGGTAACTTTGGTGAAGGGTAAGATAGTACACGACACTGGGGAAGCCAGCACAACTTGTACAAGGCAAGGTCATGGAAGCTCCATAGACACATCCAAACTCCCTGAGGGACTGAATTGCTGGGCTGAGGGTTGTGGGGACTAATGATTTTTACAGATAGTTTTCTAGGATTCTGTGAAGACTACCCAGTTCTGATTTTGTGTCTCCTGGAAATAGATGTGAATCACATAAATAAATACTATAGGGAAGTACAAACATTTCTCCAGGTCCTCTCCCTGAGCTGCACCGGTTTTATCTACTCAACAGAGACCCCACCTGCCATATAAATGAGGTGAATGAAAATTAGGAACTTCATTTAGCTCCTTCTCTGTAATCACTGGTGGTGATGCTTGACTGCAGATATCATGCTACCTTTTATACCCTGGGAAGGCTCTTCTAGATGGGCAAAGGCTTCCTTGGAAAATGCTTTGATGTAGAACTCCCTATAGTGGATCTGCTTCCAAAACTGGTCCTTCAGCCTTCTGTTAATTCTGTGAGCACCTAATATCTATCTAATGAACTTTTTTTCTTCCAAATATAACCAGAGCCTCTTTTTATTGCTGCAAAAAATAATCCTAACAATACTGCCTGCAAGTTTACCTTCTATAGGTCTCTCCACTATAGATTCCCCTGTAAAGACAATAGTCTATGGATCAAATGTCTGAAGGGAAAGACACAGGCAAAAGGGAATTGAGCTAAATATCATGTTTTAGAGTCTCAGAGCTAAATTTCTCTGAGTGCCTTTGGAATAAGAATGAAGGAAGGAACTTGTGCTGTACCAAGTAGTTAGCTAAATTCCTGTGATGGTTAAATCGTTATAAACTTGTGATTGGAAAACTTGAAATAAACTATGTCCTCTGAGCCTCTTTTTCATTCATGGCTATCTAGTGGCCCCAATCTTAAATGTGCCTAAAAATCACCTGGAATATTGTTAAAACACACAGCTTCATTGACACCCTCGTCCACGCCTCCCCCAATGATTCTGATTCAACAGGGTGCTCTAAGGACCATACTTAGAGCATTGAAAGCCAGCCTGAGGATAAAGCCCTCACACAAAGAAGAGAAAATCAGAGAAATCTATAGAGAAACAGAGGCAGAGTCCAAATCAAACCATGCGTGAAGACTGATTCACCTACAGGTGTAAGAAAGAAAATGAATCCTTGTATTATTTAAGCCAAAATTAAAATTGGTTTTCTGCTACTTGCAACTGAAAGTATCCTAACTGATATAAATACTTCCATTTCATAATCATGTAATTGAATAATCACAGCCACCCTGTAGAAAAGGTTTTAGGTTTATTCCTACTTTACAGATGAGGACACCAGCCGAGAAAACTGAGGTCTTTACTTGAAACAAAGATAATTCAGAGTCGAATCAGTGGAGGTAGGTCTTATTGAGGAGGTATAGTGACCCTTTATCAAGGAAAATGGAATTCTTGACTATATTCTCATGGGGCTCAAGTTTTACCACCTTCCTGAAGCCTTTTCTGAAAACTATGGCTACATTGATATCCCTATGTGGCCACCAATTGTAAGTAGAGTGCTATATAAGTTTAATTTAATTGTTCTTAGTTTAATGTTTCAGTATTTTATTTATCTCCAACTCTACTGTGAGTTTCTTGAAGACAAAGACCGTATCTTGTATCCCTCATATTCCCCTACAAGGTACTCAATCAATAATAGCTAATTATCAACTGACTGAATTCAAACAAAAGGACAGAATAAACCTAAGGGTAGAATAAACTCTAGTTTATTCATATGCATAATTCTGAGTTCTAGTAGTTTCTGACACACAGTTTGGACTCAGTAAATGTTTGCAAAATGAATGAACGAATATTAGTCGAACCATTAGAGAGCCACCGCCTTTTTATTACACTGGGACTCCACACCTGTGGTATTGGAGAATGGACTTTTTAGTGAAATGCTGAAAAAAAAAAAACCCAAAAAACCGAAAAAAAACCAGGTTGTACAGGTTCTAATCTTGCCTTCAAAGAATATTGCTTTACAGCTGGCAGCAATTTGAAGATTTCCACTGGATACTCTTAACATCAGGGCTAATAGCACTGACCATCAGAAGTTTACAATCCCGGCTTTCAAATAACTTAAGATCAACATTGCTGCCTTGGGGAATTGTGCAGAGGTAGCACTGCAAAACACCCAGTGAAAGTTATAACATGCTGAGACCACAGCCTATGACCCATATGACAAAAAGATGGAAGAATTAGGGATCCAATGACTACTTAAAACCAAAGATTGAGATTTTATATTTTTTAATATGTGTCTACCATGTTTTAATAACACTAATAATCACAAAATTGTACATGCTGCCTAGGTCACAAAAGTTCAAAAATCTGTGCTTAACTTCACGTTTTTGATGTAGCGTGGTAGAGTACAAAGCAACTGCTTCCCTAAATAAGAGGCATAACATGAATAGACATATGCACACCTGTGTTCATTGCAGCATTATTCACGGTAGCAAAAAGATGGAAAACAACTTAAGTGCCCATCAATAGATAAATGGATACGTACACACAATGCAATACTATGCAACAATAAAGAATAATGATGAATCTGCAAAACATCTCACAACATGGATGAATTTGGAGGACATTGTACTGAGTGAAGTAAGTCAATCACAGAAGGACAAATATTGTATGAGACCGCTATTATAAAGTAACAACAAAAGGTTTACATACATACAGAAAGAAAGAAATATTCTTTGATGGTTACAAGGGATGGGAGGGAGAGGGAGGGAAATTACCAAATAGACAGAACACATGTTAATATTGGTGAAGGGAAAGGCAATACACAATATGCGAGAAGTCAGCATAACATGACCAGTGCAAGAGAGGGCACTGAGAGGAACATAAGAATAAAGGGCAATTACGGTAATTACTATAACATAGACAATCCTGTAATAATAGTATTAACAAACAATAATTTATGAATGGATACATAGGTAGATAGATATGTCAAGAGGTGTGGGAGAGTGTAAGGGAACACACTTATTAGCAGATATGGGTTTGGTGGTGGATATTTCTACATGCATGACTGTAGGTGCTCCTCATATATTAACATGGACAACAGAGCACACAAAGGGCACAGTCAGGGAAACCTCTTAGACATAACCAAACACCTCACAGGATGAAGTTTCTAGGCTTGAAGGCAAAGGACCATCGACTCAGGGTACATTTACATGAGTTGGCACAATGTAGTTCATAAAGACAATGTTCTGTATCCTACTTTGGTGAGTAGCATCTGGGGTATTAAAAGCTTTTGAGTGACCATGTAAGATACAACTATTGGTCTCTTCCCATCCAGAGCAAAGGAGAGTGAAGAAAGTCAAACACTCAAGGGAGCAATTGTCCAAAGGGCTAATGGACCACATGAATCACAGCCTACACAACCCCGAGACCAGAAGAACTAGATGGTACCAACGACTCTGACCGGGATCGCAACAGAGGGTCCTGAACAGAGCAGGAGAAGAATGTAGAACAAAAAATCAAATTCACAAAAAAGACCAGATTTACTGGTCTGACAGAGACTGGAGGAAACCCCGAGACTATGGCCCTAAGATACCCTTCTGACCTGGAACTGAAGCCATTCCTGGAGACCACGGTCCAGCCAAACAATACACAGACCCATAAAATAAACAGTAACACCCAAGAGGAATGTACTCCTTAGAACAATCAATTTTATGAGATCAAAAGGGCAGTATTTTTCCAAAAACAAAGATGAGAAGGCAGGAAGGGGTAGAAAATCAGGGTGAAAGGAAACAGGGAACCCAGGGCGGAAACGGGGAGAGGGCTAATGCATTGTGGGGAATGAAACCAAGCCCATGAAACACTTTATGTACAAATATCGAATGGGAATCTAATTTACTCTATAGACTTCCATCTAATGCACAAAAAAATAAAAAAAGAAAGAAAGAAAGCAATTCCTTTTAGGACCAGAATACCTGACTCTGTTTCTTGCTCTAATGCTTACCTTGTATGGACTCTAGGCAGGTCATTCAACCTCTCTTAGTTTCCTTTCCTCTTCTGTAAAATTTAGTTAATACTAAAACCCACTCCACAGCGTCATTGTTAATGCCCAATTATGCAATAACCCAAGCCAAACCCACTGCCGTTGAGTTGATTCTGACCCATAGTGACCCTATAGGACAGAGCAGAACTTCCATATAGGGTTTCCAAGAGGGTAAATCTTTATGGAAGCAGACGACCACATCTTTCTCCTGTGGAGCAGCTAGTGGATTCGACCTTTTGGTTAGCAGCTAAGCTCTTTAACCACTGCACCACCAGGAATCCTTAATTATGCAATACATGATTCAAAACTACTTTATATATTAACTATATCATTTAGCATGATTTGGGTTGCAAGTAATAGAAAATCAATTTCAAAGTAGCTTAAATATATAGTGAATGTATTGACTTTCAGATCTGAAAAGCCCAGAGATGGATTAGGCTCCACCTCCTTTCTCGGTACACCTCTGCTCTGTTCTCCTGTGTATTTTTCCTCAGATTGGCTTCATTCATAGTTTCAAGATGACTGTAGCAGTAGACTGGGCTATACAATTTCTCATTCACATTCAGAGGGAAAAAGATGCTTTCCATATACTTCAAGCAAAATTTCAAAATTTCACTGTGATTGGATCACTCCTTAACAATGACAAGGAAGTCAGGATTATCAGACTGGCCTATCGCAACCAGAGCCCACTCCAGGATGTAAAAGTGAGGTCAGCACCACCCAAAGTACACAGATGCTTGACAGTGAATGATGTTTTCCCAAAGAAAAATTAGAAATGGGAAAAAGGAAATGAATGCTGAGTAGGCACAAATCTCCAGTACATTGTATAAATGTTACAACTTTTTGTATCATAGCTCAGTTTGGAGTACACACTTTTATATACCTGTGTATAGAATCTATCATATAGTTTTGCTTTAAGATGTTCAAATGGTTTCACTTATGACCTCCACTTCCTTACTTTTTGTTGCCACCTCTCAAATTACTGAGATTGTTCCCACAATGAGAGTCATATTACACATTTAGTTTGTAATGTATGGAAGAACTTTGAAAACTGCAAAACACTATAAAAAGCGCAGATATTCTCCTTGCCATGTTGCCTGTCAATGTGATCCTTTGATTTTGGGGATGCCGACTAGCATACTAGGATCAGATGTTTCTCTGGGTAGTCAGGTTCCTTGGAAAGTAGATTTATTCATAATGGATATACCATATACAAACCCAAACCAAACCCGTTGCCGTCGAGTTAATTCCAACTCATAGCGACCCTATAGGACAGAGTAGGACTGCCCTATAGGGTTTCCAAGGAGCAGCTGGTGGATTGGAACTGCCGACCTTTTGGTTAGCAGCCCTAGCCTTAACCAGTGCACCACCAGGGCTCCGGATATGCCTTACAGGTTCCAAGAGAAACCTCCTCAGCCCAGCCCTGATCAGCCAATCTAGCCCAAAGCTTTTCTGAAACAGGTGGCTGCATGGCTCTTAGTATAATTAATTGCACTAGTCATCTTCGTAATAGCGTAATGTGCATAGTGATTTACAGTTCACGAAATACTTAAAAAGGGTTTAAGAGCAATGAAGGGATGTTGGGATTTTGTAGATCTTAGGCCTAGAGACCTGAGTATGTGCTATGTCTAATGCAGACTGAAAACAATCATAACCCAAATTCCTAGTAGCATAATTGTTTAAGACCTAAACCCTAAATCTTTCTTTCTATACTTCCTAAATATCATGAGGTTTGAGACAAAAGTCTACAGCTTTATAATTACTGCATGTTTTCACATACCCCAGCTCATTTGATTCTCACAACCTCACAACCTCCTTTGAAGTAGGTAGGATTATTAGCTTCATTTTACAGATAAGGAAACTGAACGTCAGAAAAGAAAAAGGACTTGCCACAGGCCAAATAGGATGTGTCAAATCCAGGTCTTTTGATTCCAAGTTCAATGCTCTTTCTACAATAGTAGTTGGATACATTTGGAAATTTATGGGGAGCACTATAAAAAAATACCAAGGATCCCTGGTGGTGCAGTGGTTAAGCGCTCGGCTGATAACCAACAGGTTGGCGGTTCAAACCCACCAGCCGCTCCGAGGGAGACAGATGTGGCAGTCTGTTTCTGTAAAGATGTACTGCCTTGGAAACCCTATGGGGCAGTTATACTCTGTCCTATAGTGTCACTATGACTCAGAATTGACTCGACGGCGACAGGTTTGTAAAACTATCAGAATCTCTTTGGGCTCTAGGAAAGAACTTAGATATTTGTGTTAATAAACTCTTAGAATCAGTTAGTCAGCTAGGAATGGAATCTTCATCCTCGGGGAATTTTACAAGGTCACATGTCTCCAAACTTAATCTCCACAGAGGCTGGAGGAAGAAGAGCTAAATGACTTAAAGGTTCCTTCCACTCTTAAGTTCTGGAATTCTGGAATTTGTAATTTAAGAGCAGATAATAATTCCAAAAACTCTGATTACATTGTCTCTTATGACAAACCCATCTTAAGACATATATTTCTGACAATTAGCACGTTTTATTAACTCTTGGTTCCACTTTTGAACCATGATTACAGAAGAAACTAATGTACTCTGGCAGCATGCCTTGCCCTGGGAAAGAGAGTAATACCAACTAAATGAAGTCCTGTTGGTCCTACCAGCAGAGTACATTCTCTCTCATGCAATTTCAAGGAAAGGGGTCATCCAATTTTAAATTGAGGAATTTGGTTTACAGATGAAATGATCCATGTGACTGCTGACCACAGTTATCCATTTGATAAGTGTCCCTGTTTGGATTAGAGTACATTTGATTTAAACTACTTGTTAGAAAAACTGAATCCGAGCAAGTATTCTATGTGTTTTTGTTTCTTATTTCATAGTTTTATATATATTTCTTTGAGTATATATATGTGTGTGTATCTATATGTATATATGTATACATGTGTAAATATATGTATATATATTTGTATACATAATCCCTGTAACTCAGATACTTGCAGCATGCATTTCACTACAAAAGTACAACACACCTTAAAACAGTAATTTCGCTATCAATTTTTGTAGCACATTAGAAAACGGAATGATTATTTTGGTATAAGCAGAGCTAATTAAAGCAGATACTTTAGAAGTTATTGGGGAAGAGAATGAATCATCTCCAATGTAACACAGATATATGGGGGTTGTTTTTTGTTGTATTAGCATAGCAAAACTACTACCAAAATTACATTATCTTCAAATAAATGCATGCATGTTGGATGCTTTTTCTTAATAAACATACTTATTTTAACCTAACAAGCTCATGATTATTTTAAAATTTAATTACTACAGTTTCACTCATTTATACATAGCTGGATTTGTACCAAAAAGGATTTAAGGCAGAACGCTATATTTTAATTAAAAATGTAAGATTTTTTAAATGCATGAAAATAGACTGTTGCAGGTCAACAAAAGAAACTTAAACTAACATCTAACTTCACTCTCTTCTTTCTGTTTATTTACAATCTGGGAATAGACTTAAGTATTTCCACTTTTCAGTTCCTAAATAAATTATTGATTCAGACGGAATTCATCCAGACCGGTAGTGGTGGTAGAAGTCTTTCTGAATGTGTAAAATATTTACTGCCATTAAATGTTAGATTCTAGCACAATAATCTCTAATGGCCTGGGGACTGCAGGGACTCCTTCCAGTCCATGGTGTCCTTTTCTTTAAACTCTCGCCAGCCAACATTTATTTGCTGAATGATTCATTCATAGCCCTGTGATTTGTTATGATTGACATCATCCAAGGAGCACCGTTGGATGCCCAGGTGAATTCTTTTCAGCAATTAAGGCATGGCAGTCTTGTCTAGTGAAAAAATTAAAGGCTATCATCATTATTGTTGTTACTGGATCAGGTACTGGGATTTGACATGAAAAATGGGATTATGAATTCTTGGCTTGCTGGGTTTACAAACCTTTCTTTAACGAGGATGACACAGGACTGGGCAATGTTTCGTTCTATTATACATAAAATGGCCTTGAGGCAGAGCCAGCTTGATAGCAACTAACAAGAACAACACATAATAGGACAGTTTCATCTGCAAAGGCGCTGGAAACCTCTACGTTCTATATTTAAATGAATTACACTAATTTCCATAGTTGTTAAATGGTTTTTCAGCATGAGAATGCATGTGGCAGGGCTTAACTGATTATACTTTTCACCCATGATGAGGCTGAAAAAGAACTGTTTGCTGCTGTCATCACATTGTGTGTTACTTGTCTTGTTCAGAAATGGTAAGTATTGTGAAAATAAAGCTTGGTGATAATAATAGTTATCAGTTACGCTGTAGCTATTATGTAGCAGGCACTTTCCATACATTGTCTCATTTAATCCTCCCAAGAATTCTGTATCCCAAGATTTCCATTTTACAGATAAAGAAACTGGGGCTCAGATGGGCGAGTTAACATGGCCAAGGATACCCAGATAGTAAGTGGTCAAGCTGGGATTTAAACATGCGTCCGTCTGGGTCCAAAGTCTATGCTCTTTAGTCTGAGAGTTACCCCACATAAAGCCAAGGTCCACAATTTAAATAATCTAATAATTCTAAATGACTCACGAAGATAATGCTTATTGACTCTTGTTTTAAAAAAAATTTTTTTAAGCTGCTTGCAGATACCATGAGGAAGCAAACAGGCAAATCTAGAATATTAATCTTCCTTCAACAAGCCAGTGGCACGAAAAAAAGGTGTGGGGGCAAGATAATGGAGAAAGGAGAGGGAAGACTGAGGCTGTTCTATCCAGATTAAAAGAAACTTAAACACAAAACAAAATACAATTTCTGGACCTTGTTTGGTTACCGATTCAAACTAAACTGTAAAACGACATTTTGAGACAAGTGGAATAAATATGAATATGAATCAGCTATTAGATAATACCAAGGAATTTTACTAAGAGTGTTAATAACATTGTTTATGTTTTAAAAGAAAAACTTCGTATTTCTTTTTCTCTCTTTTTTTAAATCGTATTTTAGATGAAGGTTTACAGAGCAAATTAGTTTCTCATTAAACAATTAATATACATACTGTTTTGTGACACCGGTTGCCAACCCCATGACATGTTAATACTCCCCTCCTCAACCTTGGGCTCCCCATTACCAGCTTTCCTGTCCCCTCCTGCCTTCTCATCCTTGCCCCTGGGTTGGTGTGCCCATTTAGTCTGGTTTTGTTTTATGGGCCTGTCTAGTCCTTGGTGAAGGGTAACCTCAGGAATGACTTAAGTACTGAGTAAAATGGATGTCTGGGGGCCATATTCTTGGGGTTTCTCCAGTCTCTGTCAGACCAGTTAAGTCTGGCTTTTTTTGTGAGTTAGGATTTTATTCTACATTTTTTTCCAGCTCTATCCAGGACAAATCTTCATATTTCCTTAGGGATAAAAACTAAGTGGCTATGGGTAAAATGACTTCAGAAAAAATTTAGAAAAAAGAAGAAAGGCGAGATGAAGCAGGTACGGCAAAGTCTGGCTAATTGTTTTATCTGGGTGATGAGTATGAGAATTCAATATATGATTCTTGCTACTTTTGTGTATAATTCAATTTTTCATAATAAAAGAACTAAAAGAGAAACTACTAGAATGCATTTTGTTAACAGCCTCATAATCAGATGCTATAATCTGTATTCCAAAGCTTTGAATTTTAACGTTATGTTTAGAGTCAAGACAATGTTTATGATTTCAAGGAGTTGGTGCTGGGATATTTAGCGCTGCACTGCCCTCTTGTGCTGGCCATCGACTTTACAGCATCAAGCCACACCTGATTAAAATCCCCTCTCTGCCTTCCTCCCACCCAATCTTTCCTCTTCCACTTCAACAGCTGAGCTTGCCCGTGGGTTTTAAATTTAAATGGAGGTTTCAGAAGGCTCTTAGCAAATAATGGTGTCTTTGTCCATGCTGGAATCCTGGAATCTCCCCTTTATTGCTCTCTCTTAAGAGTAAGTTGCATAAAAACAGTAAAAAGACCCAGAAGCAGCCAGTTTCCAAAAGCCCAGATGTCTGAAAGGGATACTGTAATGTTTATCAAGCTGAGAAGTCGACTGTGTTTCGGTAATTCATTTTTATAGTTACTCAATTATGAATTCCCAGTTATAAACAACTAATTGATGTTAACCAGATCTCCCCAGAGGAACCACATTTGCCAAATGGCCAACCTGATGAAAAATGCCACTCAAAGCCATCCTTAAAACAACAAACAGAAAAAAGAAAAATCTCTGAGAAATTCTTTAAAATGACCAAAACGCTGAAAGATGTAAAAAGATTCTCCCCCTCCACCCAAGTAAACCTTAATAACCAATTCTTGCAAAACTAGTAACTGAGAACGTTAAGTTTTCTTCACCAAACTGTTATTTTGACCAAACTGTCCTATGGGCCAGCTCAATTCCAATTTCTTTCTTCCAAATCAATTTTCAGTTTGCATTCTGTCAAACGCTATGCTACCAACACAGCCAATCAATATGAGGGATTCAGTTATCAAAATGAAATTTTTAACCACATTCACGCAGGAATGGTATGAATCCAGTTTACGCCTCCCTTGTATAGCTTGCTCTGTTTTGTTTTTTTGTTATATTATAGTATGCCTTTTCATACCCATACAATTTTACTCTCACAAAAAGCCTCGAGATAATTGGTCAGGATTATCATTTCTATTTCACACTCGTGGAAAGGGAGGTTCATTGAGATGAAAGGATTTGCCCTAGGACACAGAGCTGGTAAATGGCAGAGCTAGGACTGGACCCAGATCTGCTAGGTACCTTATTGTTGTTGTGTGCTGTAGAGTCAATTCCGACTCATAGCGACCCCATAGGACAGAGTAGAACTGCCCCATAGGGTTTCCAGGGACTGGCTGGTGAATTCGAACTGCTGACCTTTTGGTTAGCAGTCGAACTCTTCACCACTTTGCCACCAGGGCTCCAAGAGCAGATGCTCTTAGTTGGAGCCAATTCCATGCCAATGTGCCAGGAACGTAGAACCTGCCTTGCACTTAGAGAAGGAAACTAGTGTGGAGTTTAGAAATACTCATGCCCAGTTTTGATGTGCTAACCAGATGCTCACAGAATCCTGCTGTGAGAAAATAAGATTGTTTTAAGGGTAGAATTGATATATCAGTCAATACGTGCTCTTTTAACTTCTACAATATAAAGATATGGAAGAAACAAACAAAAACGGATTTTTGACCAATGTTCTCAGGTGTATAATATTCTCGGGTGTTCACCTGCTCTCCAAGTTGTCCAACGTAGTCAAGGGAAACTAATCCACATTTGTTCATGCATCCGTTTAACAAACATTTATTTAGTGCCTACATTGTGCAGACACTATTCTAGGTGTTGGGGATATAACAGCGAGCAAAATAAAGTCCCTGCTTTCACAGAATGTTCATTTTAGTAAGATAGTAAATATACAGCATAGTATGCAATTGAGGGATAAATGTGGTGACTCTGAATATAGTGACTGACCAGTACTCAGACAAGGAGAGCTCAGTGAAGGCCTGAGTAGTGTGAAAATGTACCACTGTGTCATGGAACCACAACTGACCAAGGTCATACTTTTTAAATGTGTTATACCGGGGGCATGTGTGTCAGTTTGTCACACTGTGGTTGCTTGCACACTGCTGTTATGCTGGAAGCTATACTACCAGTATTTCAAAGCAGGGTCACCCATAATGGACAGGTCTCGGCGGAGCTTCCAAACTAAATAAGGCAGACTAGGAAGAAAGGCCTGGTGATCTACTTACAAAAATTAATCAAGAAAACCCTATGGCTCACAACAGAATATTGTCTGCTATAGTGTTGGAAGATGAGCTACTAGATTGGAAGGCACTGAACAGACACGGTAGTTGAAACAATGGATTTGAGCAAACTAATTATCATGAAGATGAAACAGGACCAGATGATGTTTTGTTCTATTGTACATGCCATAAGCTGGAGCCAACTCCACAGCAATTACCAACAACATTTGTATCATTTCTGGGGATACCGGTTTGATCATAAAAGTAAGACTAGAACTGGATTCAGACCTGATTCTTCCATTTACTAGTTGTGTGATCTTAGATGAGTTACTTAATGGTGTTTACATTCAGTTTTATCATCCGTAAAATGGGGATAATATTAGTACCTCTCTTATCTCTATCTCATAAATTAAAAAAAAAAAAATGATTGCTGTCCAGTTGATTCTGACTCATAGTGACCCTGTGAGGATTAAAAAACAAGACAGATAAGACGTGAAAAGTACTGAGTACAGTAACTGACACAAACTAAGGAATTAAATAAATTTAGCTGCTGTATCAGTTGGGATTCTTTCAGCTGCAAGTGAGTGAGTGAAACAAAAAAGAATTTATCAGCCTGCAGCAAAATTGGGCCAAAAATGCCTTAGCACCCAACCTCTCTTTCTATCACTTGACCTACTTTTGCCATGGCTTCACTCTAGGGCAGATCCTCTTCTTAAGGTGTCATTATGACTTGCATTAGGCCAATCTCACAACTCCAGGTGCAGTGGGAAAGACAGTTCACCTCTCTCATTAGTTGCAGCAAAATTCAGAATACGTCTCATGAGCTCTGACTGAGTCATGTGTCTTTCCCTAAAACAATCACTGTGGCCAGGGGAAGGAAACATTCATATTGGCCAGAAGAGAGTCACATGCCCACCCTTGGAGTTGAAGATAGAGCTGATGCTATAGACACCTGCTGGACTGAGAATGGGAAGGGGTGAATCAGAGAGGAAATCTGGAGAGATGCTGGGCAGTAAAAACCAACAGCTATCCACTACATCTGCTATCATTAATTTACATCAAAATAAATATTGCTAGGAGATGGAGCAGAGTACAAAATTTGCGTGAATTTTTAAGACAATACATGTCATTTCATAAAAGTTTCTTGTTTTGTTGACCCCAAGCCCCAAAGATGTCTTCCTGTGTCTCTGCTGTTAGAAGTGTTTCAATATATTCACTCAGTGTTAACTGAGAATCTACTAAGTGCCAAGCACTAATCTAAGCAGCAGGGATACAGCAGAGAACCAAACAGATAAAAACCTTGTCTTCATGGAGTTTGCATTCTAGTGGGAGGTTCACCCAACCTTCTATTCACAGTCAGAGATAATTGGTTATGAACACTCATCCTTCAGGTCCTCTCCAACCTTCTTTTCAACCAGAAGAACGAAATTGTGTTCCTTGGCCGTTTTTCTTATATCATGGCTGAAGGGGAGTTTGAACCTCTAGGAACATTCCCTGCCATTTCCTTCTGGCTTTCTACCTCACAATCTCTAGTCCCTTTCCTTCTATTGGAGGGGAGGAGTTCGGGCTGTGTGTTGATTTCCAGGCTGTTCTGTCTCTATGCGCCATTTCTAGGTTTGAGGTATGAGTAGGTGTCCCCTCCTTTATATAGATGCTGTTGGCATAGGCTTTGCAGTTTGTCCTTTGTTTGATTTGGTGAAAAGGATGATTCTAAAACCTCAAAGTACTTGGCCATCTTTTTCTGAAAGCCCAGGGCTTAGAGTGTACTAGAGTATGTTGGTTTTGACCATGCTACAGTACAGAAGAACCAAGCACTGACTCTGTGTAATATTTAGAGCTTTACGTACATTGCCTCATTTATTTCTCTCAACAGCCCCGAGAGGCACAGAGGTATACTTTTAGCTCACTTTTACAGGCTTTGAAAGGTTAAGAAACTTCCCCTAGCTTACACAATGAGCAAGTAGCAGAATTTCATATTCTCATTTATAAAATGAAGAGTGTAGATTAGATATGGTTTCCTTTCCAGCTCTGTGGTTGTTTGAATCTATGATTTCAGCTGGACTCCAGAGGATAGGCAGTATTTGAATAAGAATTAGTATACACTGAGCACTTACACATGACAGGGTTTTAAGCACATTGCTTGGATTATCTAATTTACTCTTCACAACACCCAGTGAGGTAGGTACTGTCATCATTCCATCTTACAGATGAGGAAACATGGGCACAGGGAGGTTAATAGCTAGAACACAACAGTGCTAGGAATTGAACCCAGCTGACTTACTCTAAAGCCTTTGAACTTAACCATTACACATCTTTCCTCTGAAGGGGCTAATGGGTGACTAGGTAACAAGGATAAGAATTCAAATAGGAAAAAAATTAAGTATTATGAAATATTTGACTTGCAGTGTTACTAATGGGTTCAGTGGAAAACTGTGGGTTCATTTATCTTTGTACCCACAGCATCTAACACACTACTGGCACACAGAAAGCAACTAATAAACGTTTAATAAATGCATATAGCAATCTCCTTTACTTTCTGCATTCTCCAACATTGCTTACTTATTTTAGCTTTTGTTACTTGTAATATACACCCCCCCCCCAATATTAGCCAGTGGAGCCCTGGTGGCTCAGTGATTAAGAGCTACGGCTGCTAACCAAAAGGTCGGCAGTTCAAATCCACCAGCCACTCCTTGGAAATCCTATGGGACAGTTCTCCTCTGTCCCATAGGGTCACTATGAGTCGGAATCGACTTGATGACAACAGGTTTTATATTATTCAATAAATTTACTTGCATAGTTATTCCATTTTTTAAAAATCAAAAGAACTAATAGTAAAATGTCCTTATATGTAAAGACCAGAGGGGGTTTTCCAGCACTGAATGGTTCCCCAAGAAAATAAAACAGTTCCACCTTCTCCGGCGCCCTCTAGTGCTTTGTAGCCTCAACTAAGTTCTGATGCTTCCAAGCCTTGTGAGGGATGTGAAACCGAAATTGAATTTAGTTTTGTGCATTGGTCAAACACACATTCAAGAGTTGAGAGAATATAAAGAAGAATCGAATTTATTTTCTGCATTGTAAACACACACACACACATTCACCCTTACAGACCAAACTTCTGTTTTCTCACTCTGCATGTTACTCTAATCAGCGCTCATGTCAGGAATTGTAAAATAACCTGTTACCTGTGTTTTCCCGGTCTTCACAAGCCTGTAATTTCCCTTGTCAGCTTGAATTTCCTTAGGCTATTACTCCTAGATATTCACACAACCTCCTGTAAATACATGTGTATGTTTTTTGGAAGTGTGTCTCACATGTGTTATTTGGCAAAACTTCTTTCATTGATCTCTCTCTCTCTGTCTTCCTGAGGCCAAGGCTCTGAATTCCCTGAGAGGTTAAAGCTGCTGGAAGTTAGTTCCCTTTGGGAGAAGAAAGCATACTCTTTCACCTCTTCTTTATTCAGAGGGGCTCTCCAAGCAGTGCTGCTTCTTCCCCAATGTCTTGTAGATGTTTTTGTCTATTCTTTACTGAAAGAGTGTTTCAGTTTTTCAAGTCCCCCCTGCTCACCACAGGACTCTTACATGCACCCATCAGAAACTAATATAGGTCAGGAGGTAAATGCAAGTGACAAATACCACATTGTCTTTGAATCACCCTCCTTTCTAATGACTAAATCTCTTTTTTTGGTTTGAACTTGCATGCCTGGATTCTTCTTTTCTGAGTGCATTTTCTCCCAAGAAGCTCTTTAGGCTACTGCAAATAGACTTTGGGTGGAAGGCTATCCTGCAGCTGGATAAATAGGTTTGGATATTTCAGAGTCTTAGTTAGGCTTAAGCGGGAACTTTCATTCTATTTCCCTGAAATGGAATAATTAATGATGATATAAAAATTATTAATAATAGTGGTAGATTCTCTCAAAGCTAGTGTCTCTCCTCTCTGAACCTCAGTTTTCTTACCTGCAAAACGAGGATTATAGTATTACTTACTTCACGGGAGATTTACAAAAACTGAAAGGTTGTATGTAAAGCACTCAGCATGGCATTTAGCACATTCAGTGGTTAGTATGCCTGGGCGGCGAGACCAGTTATACCTATGAGCAGGGACAGATTAACCAGTAAGCAAGGTAGGAACGGGTTTACTTGTGTTTATTTACTAATCTGTAGTACAAACCCATGAGAAATATAGTGAGAGCTTGAATTACACCAGTGGCAGCGGGCATTAAAAATAAAGAGCATGAGAGAAATATTTGAAGGCAGATAGAACGACAGGAATCTGGAATGTGGAAACGGAAGGAGAGAAGAGTCAAAGGGCACAGGCGGATTTCTGACTTGAGAAAGGGTGAACGATGTGTGTGTGTTTATACAGTGACCCCAAGACAGCCAAAGGACTGGTTTTGTTTTGTTCCGGTTTGGGGTGGTGAGGTTACTTTTTTTTGACGTAGTGCGTTTAGAAGAAGACGGCCAACACACAATTGAAAATCGAGGTCTGGGGTGTCAGGGAAGATGGAAGTCTGGGGAAGTGCACTGGCTGAAGCCTTGGATGTGGGTGAGTTCAGCCCAGGTAGTGTGTTAAGAAGATTGCCGGGGAGAGGACCCTAGAGTTTCCCAACGTTTAAGAAGAGACCTTAGCGCTGGATACCTAGCCAGGCGGTTGTTCTTACGCCCGCTTCGCGGCGCCGCAGCCTCTGCCCGGCCCCGCCTCCCTGGGCGGGGGGAGGCAACACGCGACGAAGTCACCCGGAAGACTAGGCCAGGTGGGCGCGGGCGTCACCGCCTCTCGCCCCTGGGCAGAGCGGAGGAGGGGCGCCTGCCGGCTGGGGCGAGGGGCGAGAAGCCGCGGAGAAGGCGGGCTGCCCAGATGCCCGGGGGCGCGGGGCTGATTGCGGCGGCTGTGACGGCTCTGGTGGCCGCCTTGCTTCTGCTGCGGCAGGAGGATTCGGGATCGGGGGCTGGCTCCAGGGACCCCCCTGCCCGACTCTTGTGGGCGGAGGAGGTGGGTCTTGATGGGCCGAACCCGGAGGCTTCGTGGGGTAAGGGGCCTCGTAGTTCCCTCTATTTGTGACACCTGGGCACGCCTTCCTGTCCTGGCCTCTTCTAAGGTGTGGGTTGGCTCAGGTGCGGAGGATCGCCACGGCGCCTGCCCCGCCCGCGGTGACTCGGCACTTTCTCCTGGTACCGGACTGGAGAATAATAAAGACTAAGGAGAGTAACAGTGTCTCCCTCCCAAACAGGTCAACAACCCTTGTTCCCGGGGTGAGGACGGGCCGTCCTTTAACAAGCCGTCGATGACAGAGACGCTACCTAACCTTCAGGAAGACTTCAGGATGCAGAATAAGTCTGTCTTTATTCTGGGGGCCAGCGGGGAAACCGGCAAAGTGCTCGTAAAAGAAATACTGGAGCAAAGCCTGTTTTCCAAAGTCACGCTCATTGGCCGGAGGAAGCTCACCTTTGAGGAGGAAGCTTATAAAAATGTGGTGAGTGTTTGAGCTGGGACCCCCAGTGATTCTGCGGGGGAACGTATTTCATGTGTAAAGGCCAGTGGTGGAGGCCGCCGCAGGTGGTCAGAATTTGTGCAAGGTTGGTCTATGAGAGCGCTGACTGGAAGCTGGAGTTCCGGATGTAGGCCCAGGTCTGCCTCATCACATCACCATGTGGCCTTGTTTGAAGCCCTTCTCCCTGTCTAGACCCTTATAAAGGGGGCCTAGGCAGTATGGGGGCTGGCTAGACAGAAAAGAGCACTGCTTTCAGGGCCATACAGTCTTGATTCTACAGACCTATAACCTTAGGCAATTTGCTCAACCGCTTTGTTTTGCTTACTTGCCCACTCTGCACTAATGTTGTCTGTGAATCTGAAACTGCAGATGTGGGAAAGGCCTGTGACAGTGAAAGGTAGAGTTATTCACTTAAAAGAATTTGCCTTGCCTTACTTCCCAGGACTTCTGTCTGTAACAGGAATATTTCCCTCATTGTAAATTATGCTTTCGTGGTTAAGCAGATGATACACCAGACTTTGATCTGGTGATTAAAAAAAAAAAAATTGAGTTGACTCCAATTCATGGAGATCCCATGTGTGTCAAAGTGCAACTGTGCTCCATAGGGTTTTAAATGGATTTTTTTTAATAAGTAAATTGTCAGGCCTTTCTTCCAAGGTACCTCTGGGTGGACTCAAACGTCCAATTTTTCTGTTAGCAGCTGAGTCTGAGCTTCATGTAGATAGATTCCTTTCTCCGTTTAAACTGAGTTATCTGAACTGCAGCAAATTAAACAATATGGTGTGATCCTGAGACATTGCAACTACTGAACTTGGTCCCACAGGTTTCAGAGGAGGAACATTCCAAAAAAACAAATGGTCATACAAAAAAAGGTTTTGTAATTCCTGCAGTTCCATGTGCATGTCATTTTGCATATATGTCTTTGGCCTATCAGGATTTGCCTGTTGAGTAGATAATTTGTCTTTTTCATAGTCTAGCTTCATGGGTCATGTCAGATACTCCTGATAATTAGTGAAACTGAGTCCCGTGCGTTGAGAGTTAAGTTTTGGTGGCATATCTTTTGACTGGCACTTTGTGAAAAGCTGTTTTTCTTCAGCATTGTGTACAGTGCCAGGAAATTGTGTACAGAGCTGATGGTAGAGAAGGAAAGCAACATTTTATTTGACCTCCTGGGTGATAGGAACCTTTCATAAATTTTCTTCTTCAATTCTCCCAAAAAACTTACAAGGTTAGGTGAAGGTTCCTAAATTTCAACGTGCATGAAAATCTGTTAAAAGTGCAAATTCTGATTCAGAAGTATTACGTGGGACCAGGGGATAGCAAGCACCCCCTGGTTGATTCTAATGCAGGTGTCCATGGATTGGACTGAAGGAAAAGTTATCATCCACAGTTTTACAACTGCAAAAACTGAGGCATATGATAAAAGACTTTGCCATGATTACATGGCTAGTAAGTTGCAGGGCCAAGATTTGAACCAAAGTGTTTGACATTCCAAACACCATCCCTTTCCCCCACATTATACCATATTGGCTCCTTCCTGGTGAGATACAGAAAAGTTTTTTATTTTTCCAGACAGAAATTTATACTTAAACTTGACTTTAGAAATCTAGATCACCCCTAGTTCAGTTATTTGTATCATGGGCCTATAAGTGCACTTTTTGATTTTTAATTCAGGTTTAATTGCTTCTTAGTGGGAGAAAGTGAGATTGCAAAATTTGATGTTAAGTGGATACACCTGTCAGCATTTTCAGATTCACGGACATTGGTGTGGAGTGGGCAGGTAAATGAAAAAAAGTGGTTGAGTGAGTTGTTCAAGGTTATAGGTCTCTGTAACCTTGATGTGAAATGGACTGGTATTGGCCATTTTGAATCCGACAATCATATGGTCTACTATGTCGGGAGTGACAAATTGAAGGGAAATGGCATCACATTCACTGTCAAAAAGAACATGTCAAGACCCATCCTGAAGTACAATGCTGTTAGTGATAGGATAGTATACACATGCCTACAAGGAAGACCAGTTAATGTGACTATTATTCAAATTTACACATCAACCAACAATGCCAAAGATAAAGAAGTTGAAGATTTTTACCAGCTTCTGCAGTCTAAAATTGATCAACTATACAATCAAGATGCATTGATAATTACTGGTGATTGGAATGTGAAACAGTTGGAAACAATGAAGAAAGGTCGGTATTTGGAAAATATGGACTTGGTAATAAAAAAGATGCTGGAGATTGCATGATAGAACTTTGCAAGACCAATGATTTATTCATTGCAAATACCTTTTTTAAACAACATAAAGCATGACTATACACACGGACCTCGGCAGGTAAAATACACAGGAATCAAATTGACTACATCTGTGGAAAGAGATGATGGAAAAGCTCAATATCATCAGTCAGAACAAGGCCAGGGGCCAACTGTGGAACAGACCATCAACTGCTTATATGCAAGTTGAAGCTGAAGAAAATTAAAACAAGTCCTTGAGTATATCCCACCTGAATTTAGAGACCATCTCAGGAATAGATTTGACACATTGAACACTAATGACCAAAGGCCAGATGAGTTATGGGATGACATCAAGGACATCATACATGAAGGAAGCAAAAGGTCATTAAAAAGACAAAAGAAAACAAAAACTGAAATGGATGTCAGAAGAGACTCTGAAACTTGCTCTTGAACATCGAGTAGCTAAAGCAAAAGGAAAAATGATGAAGTGAAAGAGCTGAACAGAAGATTTCAAAGGGCAGCTCAAGAAGACAAAGTAAAGTATTATAATGAAATGTCCAAAGACCTGAAGTTAGAAAAGCAAAAGGGAAGAACATGCTTGGCATTTCTCAAGCTGAAAGACCTGAAGAAAAAATTTAAGCCTCAAGTTGCAATACAAAAGGATCCTATAGCCAAAATATTCAACGATGCAGGAAGCATCAAAAGAAGATAGAATGAATACACAGAGTAACTGTATCAAAAAGAATTGGTTGATGTTCAGCCATTTCAGGAGGTAGCATATGCTCAACAACCGGTGGTACTGAAGGAAGAAGTCCAGGCTGCACTGAAGGCATGAGTGAAAAACAAGGCTCCAGAAATTGATGGAATACCAATTGAGATGTTTCAACAAACGACTGAAGTGCCAGAAGCACTCACTCATCTGTGCCAAGAAATTTGGAAGGCAACTACTGGCCAACCGACTGGAAGAGATCCATATTTATGCCTGTTCCAAAGAAAGGTGTTCCAACAGAATGCGGAAATTATCAAACAATATCATTAATATCACACGCAAGTAAAATTTTGCTGAAGATCATTCAGAAACATTTGTAGCAGTACATCGACAGGGAACCGCTGGAAGTTCAAGCCAGACTTAGAAGAGGACGTAGAATGAGGGATATCGTTGCTGATGTCAGATGGATCTTGGCTGAAAGCAGACAGTACCAGAAAGACATCTACCTGTGTTGTATTGACTATGCAAAGGCATTAGACTATGTGGATCATGACAAATTATGGATAACATTGCGAAGAATGGGAATTCCAGAACACTTGATTGTGCTTGTGCAGAACCTGTACATATACCAAGAGGCAGGAACAAGGGGATAGTGCATGGTTTAAAGTCAGGAAAGGTGTGCATCAGGGTTGTATCGTTTCACCATACTTAATTCAATCTGTATGTTGAGCATATAATCCGAGAAGCTGGACTATATGAAGAAGAAAGTGGCATCAGGATTGGAGGAAGACTCACTAAACAACCTGTGATACGCAGATGACACAACCTTGCTTGCTGAAAGTGAAGAGAACTTGAAGTACTTACTGATGAAGATCAAAGACTGTACAGCCTTCAGTATGGATTATACCTCAACATAAATAAAACAAAAATTCTCACAACTGGACCAATAAGCAACTTCATGATAAACGGAGAAAATATTGAAGCTGTCAAGGATTTCATTTTACTTAGATCTATGGTCAACACCCATGGAAGTAGCAGTCAAGAAATCAAACGATGTTGATTGCACTGAGCAAATCTGCTGCAGAAGACCTCTTTCAAGTTTTAAAAAGCACAAAGATGTTACTTTGAGTATTAAGGTGCGCCAGACCCAAGCCATGGTATTTTCAGTTGATTCATATGCATGCGAAAGCTGGACAGTAAATAAGGAAGACTGAAGAAGAATTGATGCCTTTCAAGTATGGTGTTGGTGAAGAATATTGAATATACCGTGGACTCCCAGAAGAACAAATGCATCTGTTTCGTAAAAAGTACAGCCAGAATGCTCCTTAGAAGCAAGGATGGTGAGGCCTATCTCACGTACTTTGGACATGTAATCAGGAAGGATCAGTCCTTGGAAAAGGACATCATGCTTGGAAAGTAGAGGGTCAGTGAAAAAGAGGAAGACCCTCAATGAGATGGATTGACATAATGGCTGCATAAGTTGGCTTAAAGATAGCAATGACTGTGAGGATGGTGTGAATCGGGCAGGGTTTTGTTGTACATAGGGTTGCTATGAGTCGGAACTGACTCAGCGGCACCTAATAACTACAACAACAGGACTATTTCTGGAATCAAGATTGTATGGCCCAGATTATGGCTTTGTAATTTATTCTTTAAACCTAGAGTGATGTTTTGTCTATCTTTTAATAACATTAAGTTATATACAACTATCTCCTTGTTGTCTAGAACCAAGAAGTGGTGGACTTTGAAAAGTTGGATGACTATGCATCTGCCTTCCAAGGTCACGATGTTGGATTCTGTTGCCTGGGCACTACCAGAAAAAAAGCCGGGGCGGTAAGGAAGAAATCCTTTTTTCTTCTTGCTGACCAGTAATGTCAACGATTCCTTTCTTGCTTACTTTTTTTCTATGTGCCTGCTGCAGTGCTTACATGTAAATAAGTTCTTATTGTTTAAAATTCCATGTGCTGCCCTAACCTTACTGTACTTCGAACAGTACTGATAAGTTTGTTGTCTTTCCTTCAAGGAAATCCTTGAGTTCAGGCCTGAGGGCTGGAGACATCGTTAAGTATATATACAGTCTTCTTCTTGCAAATACTGCTGTCACTGCATCCTCTGACTAAGACAAACCATCACCACCACCACCATATGCCATCAAGCCAATTCCGACTCATGGTGACCCCATATGCTTCAGAGTATAACTGTACTACATATAGTTTTCAACGGCTGATTTTTTGGAAGTAGATTGCCAGGACTTTTTTCAGAGGTGCCTTTGGGTGGACTTGAACCACCAGCCTTTCAGCTAACCTTTTGCACCACCTAGGGACTCCTAAGGCAAACCATTACATCTGAGCAAAAGCAACTGGCTCGTGCTGTTAGCAGTAAGCTCTTTTTTTCCCCATTTATAAATATTTTAAACCTGAATTGTTCTCCCTCACTTGAGTGATTTGCTTCAACCTATTTTCATGCCAAGCTTTAAACTTCCGGGATAGAACATCAGACCACAGAGGCATGATTCAGCCAGCCTCCAGCAATGACTCAGCCTCCAGCGATGATTCAGCCCTAGGGATGATTCAGCCTGTAGTGATGTAGAACTGTTCTAACCCACATTTTATTTTCTTTTTAATGATGTTCTAAAGTGAGTCGGCCCCTGTCCCAAAGTCATAGTTAGCTACATAGTTAGAAGTCATCATTTACTACGTAGATCCTCGGCAAGCATTAATATATCTTATTTATACCTTCACTATAGTTTATCTCTTTGGCAGAATTTACTTGCTGGAGCTGAACATATCTATTAAATACGCAGGATCACGATTTGGCCGTGGGGGCTCACCAGTAGTTTATAAACCAGGGCCGTGCATCATAATCATTAGGGAGCACATGGTTGAGAACTACTTGTTTATACCAACCAAAGAGTCAGGCTAAGATATATTTCCCTGGGCCTCCTTATCCGTTCCTGGTGATCTAAAGAAGTCCATTTATGCTTTCAGTAGGGATGCATTTCCAAATCTTCTGTAGTTCTGCATGCCTACGCTGGAACACAGCTGGGCTTTGAGCTCTGTGCTGGGGAGTGTAGATTATCGAGAAGTTGACTCTCCCAGAAACTGGCACATAACCTCTCCTAGAAAAGGACACTTTCCTGCTCAGCAGCTAGTGCAGTCTTTTTCTGTCCCAGGCACACAATGGTATGCCCTCCAAAAGCACACAAACTTTTGTGCTAATACTGCACAACTGCTAACACTGCAGGTTCACTGTCTCAGGTGCCAACCTGATTTGTGTGGTGACTCAGCAAAATAAAAATTCTGCATTAGGCGTAGAGCAGTTGATTTCCTGACATAAGGCCAATCACATTTTGGAGCGCTCCAGGGGAAGGTCCGAATTGCTTTGTTCCATTTAAATTGCGTAATGCAATTTTAATCAGGAATTGGGTGTCTTCACTATCCACAATACTTTTTTCAGAATATATTTTTAAAATGGGGATGGTTCCCCACCCCTTAGGCTACTCAACACCCTTTTGTTCTCCTTCAAAATCAGTTTGAAAGATAAAAAGTAATGAGTAAGGGAATAGACTGGTAAGCCAAAAGAATCTCAGAAATGAAAACCAAACCAACCCATTGCCATTGAGTTGGTTCCAACTCATGGTGACCCCATGTGTTACAGAGTAGAACTGAGCTCCATAGGGTTTTCTTGGCTGTAATCTTTACGGAAGCTGATCGCCAGGCCTTTCTTCCACGGCACCACTGGTTGGGTTCGAACTGCCAACTATCCCATTAGTAGCTGTGTGCAAACCGTTTGGGGCTTAAATGGCTTAAGAGATTAGCAACAGAAAGTAACCTGACTTTTCCTCCATAAAAAGTTTTTTTTTTTTTTTTTTTAATCTGAAACTAATTTAGATTGGGTGCAATATAGAGTTTGGAGGTTGTGATCACTTTAGGCAATTTTGAAGAGATGACAATTCATGAGTGAATAGGTAACAATAGTTATATGAAAGGGCATTATGGATTTCCAAGTGGGTCGGCAGCCCTCTGTGTAGAAAAGAGTTCAGCAGGTGGTTGGTTCATCAGAGGGGTACTACAAAACCAGCGGCACGCCTAGTGTCATTCTGTACCTGTTTTATATCTGAAACATCCCACATTTTTGCCTTAGCAGTCTGAGTTTCCAGTAGAGAAACTTCAAGGAATTCAGGGTTTTTGTCTTAGTGTTGAAATCTTTTGAGCAGCCAGCTTATTTCCCTATGATCTTAATGTACCCAGATTTCTGCTGAAACTGGTGCTAGAGAGCGGTTCCTTGGCTTTCTTCAGTTCCTTTAGCAATAGCCGGTTAGATGCTTATCTTTCTGTTTACATTCACAGACCACAGTTGTCTAATCAATGCAAGTTCCTTGACTTGCCCCTTATCCAGATCTCTCAGAATCTCTGAGGTTGGAATCTGTATTTTTAGCAGAATCCTTAGGAGATTCTGATGCAGCCAACACTACTCTTTTTGGATCTGCTTTCAGGAAGCACTGAGATGTCTTAGCCCTCCTCACCTGCTGGTTTTCCAGGTACTGTAGCCCCAGATGGTTCTCACCTTGCTTTAGTGAGTGACTTGAGTGCAAGTGAGGGTTGAAGTGCCCTTTCCTAACCAGATCTACACTGACCCTGAGTGAAGAGCACAAACTCACAGATGCCACTAAGAATACCGCACTCCCCCTATTTGTATTAAGAGAGGGATCTGGTTAGTGAGTTTGATGTGCTTTGATGTGGTTTCACCAATTTATTTGTCTCCTGCCTATTAGGAGAAGGCCCTAGCAGTCCAGGTTCTTGGATTCCATTAAGTTAACAATGTTGGTAATGTGATTAATGCGCCATTGTAACATTTATTATACATCATTAGAATCTCATGGCTTCTGATTCTGATGATGTACTCTTCTAATCTGGGGGTGGGGTTTGCAAACTATGGCCCGTGAGCCAAAGACAGTTCTACTGCTTGTTTTTTAGGGCCTACAAGCTAAGAATGTTTTTGTATTTTTAAATGTTTTCTTAAAAATCAAAAGACAAATATTTCATGACACATGAAAATATAAGAAATTCAAATTCGTGTCCATAAATAAAGTTTTTTTATGTACTAAATATAAAACAGCCATGCTCATTATTTTATGTATTATCTCTGACTGATTTTTTGCTATAATGAGAGAGATGAGTACTTGCAATAAAAGCCTATGGCCTGCAAAGCTGAAAGTACAGTGTGATCCTTTTCAGGAAATATTTGCCAACCCGTTCTAATCCCTACTGTTTATTTGATGTCTAGAAGGGGCCTTGTGAACTGGAAAGGTCCTGGCTAGTTTGAGAGACCTAGATCATAAGCCCTGTTTGGATACCAGGTAGCTGTGGGACCTTGGGTACTCTGGTTAGCTTCTGTGGGTCACTGCTTCCTTGTCTATACTGAGAGAGAGGTGACACCGAGGGCCCTTCCAACTGCAGAATTCTTTGACTCTATGAAATATAAAGAATACCCCAAATGGAAACATTTAATGAGAATGTTGAGATTGACCCAGGAATCCTCAGTGTCCATTTGATTTTATTTTTCTATCCAGAGCTCTTTCTCTAACCCAAATCAAGCTCCTGCCACTGTACATTAAATGCAACAGAGATGCCCTGCAGGACACAAACAAGTAGGTTCTCAGATGATACCATTTATTGTTCGTCAGCATCTCTGTTTTCTGGACTAATTTATAGGGCTGAATTGAAAAAGGAGTGGAAGAGAATTTGAAGCAGAAATATGGCTAAAACTCATGCTGTCGAGTCGATTGCAACTCTGAGCAACCCTAGAGGACAAAGGAGAACTGCCCCATAGGGTTTCCAAGGAGCGGCTGGTAGATTCCAGCTGCAGACCTTTTGGTTAGCAGCCAAATTCTTAACCACTGTGCCACCAGGGCTCCTCACCACATAGTTAGGAAAACTAAATACTTTTTTCTGAAAAATGTGTTTCTTGAATATGGGATAGTTTGTTTGTTGGTTTTATTGTTCTTTATTAATAAGGTTTTAAAGATAGCTCCCTTCTATCTATAAATGGAATCTTTTTCACTCCAAAGAAAATCGGTGTGTTGATTATCTCTGAGTCAGTCACCAGGACCCACACTTAAGTTTGATTTCTGAGTCCCTGAAAGCTGTTGACCCATTCGCTCTTGAGTTTCATTCACCAGCTAAAAGGCCAAGCATCAGGGTGGGGGAAGTGAAATTTGAAATTTAGTGGGCTTGGAAATACACATATTTATAATCAGCTTGAGGGCTCAGAGGATTTGTGAAATCGTTTTGGATTAACAGCCATTGATTGCTAATAAAACAATATTTAGCTTTGTCCAGAGAACAGCAATGGAGAAAGGTATGGGCACCTTGTCAACAGGGCCCATTGAGCAGGGATGATGGGCTAAGTGTGGGGGTCTCTGCAGCAGCGTGGGTGCTCGTCCTTCAAGGAGCGGTTGTCAGTTGTTAGCGAGGCCTGTGAAAGGAAGGACGCCAGCGTCTGATGGCTGGGGTGGTATTGATGTGCCTTAGCTGACTAATCAGATTGAAAAAGTCCCATGGTATTTATGTCACTTTAATTTTCATCAAACAATTGGAGACGACAGCACTCTATTACAGAGAGGTGGATCCAGAACTAAAGCCAAATAAACTAGGGTCTCAGTTTAATCAAATTATCCCTTTACTGGCCCTGGATTAAGTGAGAGAGACAGCGTCGGTCTGGAGAGTTGCGATTGGCTGAATCTTTCCCTTTTTTTAAAAAAAAGAAGCTGATCAAAGAAAAAGCATTTTAACGGAGACAACAATGATAATCCTTCCAAGCAATAGTGCTAAAAATTTTTTTAAAGGAATTTATTTCACTAGTTTACAATGTAATTTTATTATAGATGATGAATCTCTTATTAAGAGTCTTGGTGAATTGGAGTGAAGGGAAGAAATAGAAGTGGAAGAAACACCTTCAGTGTTTTAGAGTTTTCCTACAAAGTTTTGGATTATTTTTCCTAAAATCTCAGTTTGGAGAATGGTTCTGAGGAGAATCACTCCTCTCTGTCAGGATGTGCTGAATATTAAAATTGGTTTGCTTCACACTGATTTTAAAAAGGAACAGCAGTGCGTAAGGCAGGTTGGTGAGTCAGATGTTTAGGACTGCATTTCAGAGTATGTAACACAATAGCATTGAATGTGGGTGTAATGAGCACAGCTTGACCAAAGTAAACAATGCCACTAAGAAGCGCACAAGAGAAGAGAATGTATGTACTAAAGAATATGACATATATAATTTGGCAGCAACATCAACAATAACCAAAAAACGAATGCATGGTCACATATCTATGTATAGGCACATGTGTGTATGGGTAGGTATAGGTGTGTACATATGGGTACCCAGATAGAAGTATCTGTATGTACATGTATGTGCAGATATGTGTGTACACACATAAATATTCACAGAATACAGTTACAGATACTTCTCAGACATAACCAACACCTTGTGAGATTACTTTTCTGGGTTTGAAGGCTTAGGAGTTTAGTCTCATGGGACAACTCAGTCAGTTAACATAATACAGTTCACAAAGTTTATGTTCTGCATCCTAGTGAGGTGAGTAGCGTCTGTGGTCTTGAAAGCTTGAGAGAAGCCATCTAAGATACAACTGTTGGTCTCTACTCATCAGGAGCAAAAGAGAAAGAAGGAAAACAAAGGCACAAAGGAGAACCTAGTCAACAGAACAAATAGTCTACACGAACCATGGCCTCATCTACCCTGAAACCAGAAGAACTACTGCCCGGCTACCACTACAGGCCATTCTGATCAGGGCCACACTAAATGGGCCATGACAGAATGGGAGAAAAACACGGAACATAACTCAAATTCTTAAAAAGTACAGATTTATTGGACCAGTTGAGACTAAAGGACTTCCTGAGACTACCACCCTGAGATACTCTTTAAACCTTGAACCAGAACTATCCCCTGAGGTCACAAAATAACAGATTGGCACACAAAATAAAAGATATTACCTGTAAGTATGATGCTTCATTAAAAAACCACCTAACTACAAAGAGATACCATCTCACCCCAACAACAATGGCACTATAAAAAAAAAAAAAAATACAGAAAATAACAAATGTTGGCAAGGTTGTGGGGAGATTGGAACTCTTATACACTGCTGGTGGGAATGTAAAATGATCTAACCACTATGGAAAACAGTATGGTACTTCCTTAAAAAGCTAGAAATAGAAATACCATATGATCCAGCAATCTCACTCCTAGGTATATACCCTAAAGAAATAAGAACCGTGACACAAATAGATATATGCATACCCATCTTCATTGCCACATTATTCACAATACTAAAAAGATGAAAACAACCTAAGTGCCCATCAACAAATGAATGGATAAACTGTGGTACATACACACAAGGGAATACTACGTAATGATAAAGAATAATGAATCCACGAAACGTCTCACAACATGGATGAATTTGGAGAACATTATGCTGAGTGAAATAAGTCAATCACAAAAGGACAAATATTGTATGAGACCACTATTATTAAAAAAAAAAAAAAAGGTTTACACACAGAAAGAAAAATTCTTTCATGGTTACAAGGGATGGGAGGGTAAGGGAGGGAAAATTACTAACTAGATAAAAGACAGGTTGATATTGGTGAAGGGAAAGGTAATACACAATAGGGAGGAAGTCAGCACAGCATGACCAAGGCAAGAGGAAAATACCAAGAGAATGCAAGAATAAAGGACAACTGCGATAATTACTGTAACACAGACAATCTTGTAACAATAGTTTAACAAACAGTGATTTCCAGATGGATACATAGGTAGATAGATATGCTAAAGAGGTGTGGGAGGGTGTAAGGGAATACACCCACCTGCAGATATATGTTTGGTTGTGGATATTTCTACATACATAGTTGTAGGTTCTGCATGTATATTAACATAGACAACAAAGCACATAAGGGGCACAGTCATGGAAACCTCTTAGACAAACCAAGCACCTTGTGGGACGAAGTTCCTAGGCTCAAAGGTGAAGGACCATAGACTCGGGGGACATCTGCATCAGCTGGCACAACATAGTTCCTAAAGACAATGTTCTACATCCTCCTTTAGTGAGTAGCATCTGGGGTCTTAAAAGCTTGCAAGTGGCCATCTTGTTGTTTGTTGTTAGGTGCCATCAAGTTGGTTCCAACTCATAGCAACCCTGTGCGCAACAGAATGAAACACTGCCCAGTCCTGTGCCATCCTTACAGCCCTTGCTGTGTTTGAGCCCATTGTTGCAGCCACTGTGTCAACCCATCTCATTGAGGGTCTTCTTTTTCAGTGACCCTCCACCTTACCAAGCATGATGTCCTTCTTCAGGGACTGGTCCCTCCTGATAACATGTCCTAAGTACACGAGATGAAGTCTCACCATTCTCACGTCCAAGGAGCCCTCTAAGAGCAGCCATCTAAGATACAACTATTGGTTTCTTCCCATCCAGATCAAAGGAGAGTGAAGAAAACTGAAGACTCAAGGGAGCAGTTAGTCCAAAGGAGTAATGGACCATATGAATCACAGCCTACATGACTCCAAGACCAGAAGAACTAGATAGTGCCCAGCTACCACTACCAACTGCTCTGACTGGGATCACAACACAGGGTCCCGAACAGAGCAGGAGAAAAATATAGAACAAAAAATTATATTCACAAAAGAGACCAGACATACTGGTCTCTCAGAGACTAGAGGAACCCCTGAGACTGTGGCCCTAAGACATCCTTCTAACCTGGAACTGGAGCCATTCCCAGATGCCACCTTTCAGCCAAATAGACAAGCCCATAAAATAAACAATAACACCCAAGAGGAACGTGTTCCTTAGAACAATCAGTTATATGAGATTAAAAGGACATTTGCCCAAAAGCAAAACTGAGAAAGCAGGAAGGGGTAGAAAATCCAGACGAAAGGAAATGGGGAACCCGGGGCAGAAATGAGGAGAGTGGTGACACATTGAGGGAAATGCAACCAATGTCATGGAACATTTTATGTACACACTATCAAATGGGAAACTGATTTGCTCTATAAACTTTTACATAAAGCTAAATAAAAAATTTTTTTTAAAAATCATCTAAATGAGACCAAAACATCAACAATTACTCTAAAGCAAAGATGAGAAGATAAGGGGGCAGGGAAATTAAAGTACTGGAAATGGAAAAACTAGAACGTAATTAAAGAGAATGTTGACACATTGTGAAAAATTGTAACTAATATCACTGAACAATTTGTATAGAAATTGTCAAATGGGAACCTAATTTGCTGTGTAAACTCACTGAAAACAGGATAAAAAAAAATTTTTTTAAGTATACAACACAAAAGGAGATGGTGATGACTCATGGGTAAAGAGGTGAGTTTCTATTACATGAAGTAAGGCAGAAAAGTAAGACTGCCCTGCAGGTAGTGCATATAGTTAAAAATTCCTTGTGAGTAATGAGAAGGGAGGCTTTTGGGTAATGGCAGAATTCTATTTCTTGATCTGGGAGCTGGTTACGGAGGCATGTTCAGCATATGAAAATTCATTAAGCTATTCAATATTTATGATATACTTCAATAAAAAGTTAAAAAAATTACATGGACCTGTTTTAAAATGGAATTCTTTGTTAGTTTCCTATTGCTGCTGTAACAAGTTACCACAAGCTTAGTGGCTTAAAACAACACAAATTTATTATTTTATGGTTCTGTGTTGGTTGGAAGTCTAACATAGGTTTTGATGGACACGAGTCGAGGTGCTGGCAGGGCTGCATTCTCTTCTGGAGGCTATAGCAGAGAACCCATTTCCTTGCCTTTTCCAGCTTTTATAGTCCACCCACATTCCTTGACTCATGTTGTTGTTAATAGTTGTCAGCTCAGCTCCGACTCATGGAGGCCCCATATATAACAGAGCAGAACATTGCTCGGTCCTGTACCATCGTCATGATTGTTGGTATGTTTGAGTCCATTGTTGTGGCCATTGTGTCAGTGGGTTTCATTGAGGGTTTCCCTTGCCTTTGCTGGCTCTCCACTTTACTAAACATGACGTCCTCCAGCAATCGGTCCCTCCGATGACACATCCAAAGTAAGTAATCAAAGTTTTGAACAATATTCTGTGATCCATAGGGTCTGCATTGGCTAATTTTCAGAAGTAGATTGCCAGGTCTTTCGTCATAGTCTGTCTTAGTCTGGAATCTCCACTGAAACCTGCCTACCATGGGTGACCCTGCTGGTATTTGAAATACCGGTGGCGTAGCTTCCAGCAACACAGCAACATACAAGGTACTACAGTATGACAAACTGACAGGTGGTGGCCTTGGCTTATAGTTCCCTTCAAAGCCAGGAATAGTGGGTTGAATCCTTCTCATATCACTCTGACCTCCTCTTCTGCCTCCCTCCTCCTCCACTTTTAAGAATCCTTGTAATTACATCAGGCTCCCTTGAATAATCCACAATAATCTCTATTTTTAAGGTCAGCTGATCAGCAACCTTAATTCCATATGCCACCTTAATTCCCCTTTGCCGTGTAATCTAACATACTTACAGGTGCAGGGATTAGGACGTGGGCATCTTTGGAGGGGCCATTATTCTGCCTTCCACAATTATGAATTAGTCATTGTCTTAGGCTGAGTTCTTTAGAGATGTAAAACCACTAAGGCATATAAATATATAGAGAGAGGACTTACATCAAGGAAATTACTCATGCGGTTATAGAGGCTGGAATGACCCAAGTGCGTGGGTCAGGCTGGAGGCTTCTGATTCATGTAGCCGCAGGGGCTGGCAAACCCAAGATCGGCAGGTCAGAGAGCAGGGCTTGCTCACAGGCTGTGAAGATCGACGAATCTCAAGATCAGCAGGCAAGCCCACAGGTAAGCTGCTAACTCAAGTCCCAAGAACCAGAGGCCAGATGAACAGGAGCCAGCTGCAGGATCTAAGCGAACAAAAGCCCATAAGCCTTGCCAGAATGCCCACTAATATTCGATGCAGGCCACATGCCCAAGGAAACTCCCTCTCAACTGACTGGCTACTGACAGCATATCCCATCATGGAGGTGATCACATTATATCAAATCTCTTCATGGAAGTGATCACAACATCATATGACTGCCAAACCACTGAGAATCATGACCCAGCCAAATTGACAAAACCTTAACCATCACAGTCATTTTTGTCAGCTAGAGATAGTATGGGATACTGAGGAACATGGGAATGGTGGAAAGAGCACTGCTCAGAGAGGATCTGCGCTCCACTCTCAGCTCCCAGGTACTAGCTGGCATTTCACCTAGTCATTGGGCCTTTTTTCACATCTACACAATGTGGGGGTTGGATGTGATATTTCCAAAGTCCCTTCTAACACTCTACGAAAGATATATGTCTCCATACCAAATAAAACATTGATGATCGATAGCTACCATAGAGCAAATTGTTTATTAAAAAAAATAATAAAATCATTCGGGCAATAATCCAGTCTTCAAATTTGGAATCTCCTCCACTATAAGACCTCATTATATATAATTGTAGGTACCTATGAATTTTGGCTTCATTAGAATTTAGACTTCTTTTCAGCTGCCTTGGGTTTGAGGAGGCTAGAATTTATGGTGGCCCCAAGAAGCTAATACTACGTGGAATTTCCTTTTCTGGGTAAAGACACCATGTCCTTCACTTAGGTCCTGGAAATGAGTCTCTATTCTATTGTTTGTTTCATCCTCTCCCCTCTCCCTTTTACTAACACTTAGTTCTTTTCTTCTGACTGGATTAACCTTTTCTCTCCTTTCATTGAAACTTTTTTTGGAGGTGTGGGGAGTGGGTGAAACTGTACACGACAAAACATACCCATTGAACAATTGTTACTCGTGTGGATCATGGACAGTGGTTACATAATTGGTATTGTGTCACCATTTCTCCCTATCTCTGCCCATATTGTTTCATCACCGTTAACTTAGACTCTCAGCCCCTTAAAGCTCTGTTCTGTGGTTTAGAATTACTGTTGTCCATTTAACCTCATATAGATAATTCTTTAAAAGAGTGCAGTGCTCAAGGTAAGCATTCTTTATTAAATGAGCTAAGTTGTTGTTTAGTTTAAAGATGACTTCATGGGATAGTTTTAGTTCAAGGCTTAAAAGTTGTTTCCAGGAAGTAGATTCAATGGTCATCGGACTTTTATGTATTAATTCAAAATTTTCTGAGCACGGACTGTGTGCATGTGCTGATGCTGAGATGTGAATTAAGAAGAAAGACCCAGCTGCTACCCTCACTGGACTAAGAGTCTAGACCAAGAATCTCCATACCTTTTTGATTATGAATCAATCAGTAAAACAATTGAGGATACACTCCTTACTAATATGTAAGGTGTACTGTAAAACATACACAAAAATTGGAAATTAAAAAGATGAGCGTTAGCTCTAGACTTTGCTCCCTTAGTGCCTGGGTAGTGTTCCTGGCCACTCTTTGAGACCCTATCATCTAGAGTTATGACAGACAAGAGAAAACAGAAAGGAGGGGGTGTAAGGTTGTAAAGTCATTAAAAGAGCAATATGTGACTAAAAGCAGTACCCCCAGCCTTATCTTCTTGTTCCCTTTGCTTCTGATGGATTTGCCTTGCGTCTATGTTTCAATGTCGTCGTCCTTGTTTTTTCACTGCAGCCCGGCCTTGCTGCTAAAGTTGGTATATCTGTCCTGAGGACCACACTAGGAGTCTCTCCCAGGGCCTAAGCTTGACATTCATGGCTTACTTGATTACATTTTCTTTAGATCTCCATCCCCCCAGACGCTCCCAGCCCACCACCCAAACTGAGTGGTAATCTTTAAGATGAACCTGCAGCTTTTTGGAAATAACTCACATCCTTTTCCCCCTCAGGAGGGATTTGTTCGTGTTGACCGAGATTATGTGCTGAAGTCTGCAGAGCTGGCAAAAGCTGGGGGGTGCAAACATTTCAACTTGCTGTCCTCTCAAGGAGCCGATAAGTCGAGCAATTTTTTGTACCTGCAGATTAAGGTTTGTATACATTTCTATCTTTTCATATACTTCGGAGAACACTGGCTGATTGGCACCACTAGATAACACAAGAGGGCACTGGTTTTTCAGTGGTAGAATTCTCACCTTCCATGCGGGAGACTGGGTTCGATTCCCAGCCAGTGCACCACATGAATAGTGACCACCACCTGTCCGTCAGTGGAGGCTTGTATGTCGCTATGATGCTGAACAGGTTTCAGCAGAGCTTCCAGATTAAGATGGACTAGGAAGAAAAGCCTGCTGATCTGCTTCAAAAGTCAGCCAGTGAAAACCCTATGGACGTTAGTGGTTCAATCCTCAACAGATAAACAGGGTGGCATAGGACTGGACAGCATTTCATTCCATTGTGCATGGTGTTGCCATGAGTTGGGGCCAACTCAGTGGCAACTAACAATAACAACAAATAATATCAAAAAGCATTGTATGCATTATATTATACATTTTTATAGCTACAGAGACTGCTTTTACAGGGGTATTTTTAGTATTCAGGGTGATTTGAAAGAGAATTTCCAGTGTATTTTCCCCAGTTGATTATCCAGTAATCAGTAGAATGAGATGTGGTGGCTCTGGCCTTAACTATCAGTGTGGAATCTTAGCATTGGAAGAAACCATGAGGCAGTAATTTTTAAACTTTTTCGTCAAAGTTTCCCTAATGGCTGAGGAGAATGAGCGTATACTTCTCTGGAGATTTGGGGAAATCTAGCTTGATACAGTCTATTAGCTACAAGGTCAATGTTATTAGAAGTCCTGTGTTTTATCTTTAAAAAATTCAGGCACGTTTTGCTATTCTCAGTAATACACATATCCTTGTTTAAAAACTACAACAAGATTTCCATTTACTCACCTTCAAGTAAATTGATGCTGCAGGAAGGTAGGCCATGTGTTCTCATGCCTTTGTGGACCTCCTGAAGCATGCCCACATGCCCACAGTTAAAGAAGCAGGGCCTGAGTGGTCATTCAGCTGAAGATCTTTCTAATGTGAAATCCTTTTATAGATGGTCATCCAGCTTCTGCTTGATACCTCCAAACTTAGATGGCGGTGATGACTGCACAATGCCATGAATATACTAAAAATTATTGAAGCTTAAAAAACAAACCAACTAGGATTATACAGTCTGACAGGTTAAGTGCCAAGGGAGCGGTACAAACAGGCCGAGAAGGAGCAGAAGAGCGTGCCGCATGTGACTGTTTAACAGAGATGCTTGGCCTTGTTTAACACATTTAATTTAAATCATCATCCAGATGTAATCTCACTGTCTCTTGAAATTTTGTAGAATTTTCAAAAAGTGAGTAATATATGGTATATGGGTCTTCTGACCCACTGGAACTACCTGTAAACCAAAAAAAAAGTTAATGTCTGCTAGCCTGTAACATTAATTCTGGACTAAAGGGAGGTTACTCTTTTATGGTTAAACTCCTAATATGTCACTTACCCTCTCTGGATCTCTTTGAATATCTGTAAAATGAGAGGACTGAACTGACTACGCAGCTATTCACTCATTCAGTAGGTATTTTTAAACTACCTACTTTGTATTACGGAGCCCTGGTGGCGAAGTGGTTAAGAGCTCAGGCTGCTAACCAAAGGGCAGTAGTTCAAATCCACCAGCTGCTCCTTGCAAACCCTACGAGGTTGCTATGAGTTGGAATCAACTTGATGGCACACAACAGCAACAACACTGTGGATCAGGATTAAATGATATCTTTCTTGACTTTCCAGACTCTCTGGAATCTAAAATTCTGGATAACAATATTGATGAGTATTGAGACCTGCAGGAGCAGATTATCTTCAGAACCTCAAATCAGTCCCTCTTAAATTTTACAGAAAGCAGGTCTTGATTACATACCGAAAATGTGTTTTTTTGCTAACAGGGAGAAGTGGAAGCCAAGGTTGAAGCATTAGAATTTGATCGTTACTCCATATTTAGGCCTGGGTAAGTACTCATACTGCCTAAGAGTACACCACTATTGGTTATTCCCTAGAAGCTAGTTTTTCACTTGGAGAGCCTGACAACTAGGATATCTAAGATATGAAAGAAGTTGGCTGGAGATTTGTTGCTCTGAAGGACCCACTTTTGGCTTTGTAAAAAGGGGTAGACAGCGAGTGATACCAGCTTCAGGATAGTCTACAACTCCTAAGTAGCATTTGCTGCCTTCTTTTTTAAAATCCTCTTCATGCACCAAATAAAACCTTATACCCATTATGATCTGATGGCAATTTAACATCTTTTCTTCTGCTTCTCTTTGTCTCTTTAGAGTTCTGTTATGTGATAGGCAAGAATCCCGTCCAAGCGAATGGTTAATCAGGAAATTCTTTGGCTCCTTACCAGAATCGTGGGCCAGGCCGTACTCTGTGCCCGTGGTGACCGTGGTGAGAGCGATGCTGAACAATGCTGTCAGACCGAGTGACAAGAAGATGGAACTGCTGGACAACAAGGCCATCTATGCCCTGGGGAAAGCCCATGACACTCTCAAACCGTAATGATAGTGGAGAAAATGCTTTTTATTGCAAATTTTAACACCCACTACCATATCGGTCATTTCAGGGTCTGAAAAAGTCAGCATACTTTAACTTTGTTGGTTTACTATTCTCAGCCACCCATAGCCAATCCAGAAATGATTGTAATCTACATCAGTGGTTTAGAGCCTGGTTGTACATACAGGTCACCCAGGGAGCTTTTGAAAAAGAGACGTCCGTAGGCCCTACCTCATCTTCTCAGTCAGAATTTTTGCAGTATGGGCGTACAAATCTGTTCTGTTTTGTTTATATGTCCCCTGGTGGTTCCGATGCCACTGGCTGGAATATCAGCTTTGGAAACACTTGCCTGTAGAGTCCCAGCAGCAGGGTAAACCTCATGTGCCACGCGGAAAAGCTCTGTGCTAAAATTGTTAACATTCATGTCTCTGAGGTTACCCAGTGCTATTGCATTGTATACAGCATGTACAATGAACATTATGCCTTTCCTAATTCTTCAGAATATATAATAAAACGAGCTCTCACAACTGAGGTTATGTAATTCATGGGGAGAATTAAACAGGAATAAAAATACATGGACAAGTCTTACGTGCTGCATAGACAAGATTGTTAGAAAATGCCAAAGTCTCTATGGTGACATGCAACATTCTGGTGAATAGGATGATATAATGATTATCTGACGCTTACTAAGTGGCAGCCATTGCATGTGTTCTCTGTCCTTTAACTCTCCAGACAATCTTTATAAGGTGGTGCTGTCACTATCCCCATATCTTAGATGGGGAAACTGAGGCTCATTGTGGTTAAGTGCCTTGCTCAAGGGCCCAAAGCTGAAGACTTGAAGCTAGGAAGTAGCAGAGCCAGGATTCTAACCCAGGTCTGCCTAATCTCATAATTTGTATTTCTAACCAGTCTGCAAGAGCATCTTATATGTGTACAGTTCAGGGAGGTCCAGTTAATTTTTACTGAGTGAATATATACTGTGGGTGAATAAAATTCAAATATTTGACTTTCTGGCCCAGGATTCTTATAATGATTTAACTACAAAATGTTTACATAGCCAGTAAAATTTCTATGACACTACACTTTAAAGGGCTTAAAGTGCTACCCTTTAAAAACTATAGAAAAGGAAAGGAAGATGCAGAAGGTAGGTCAAGGCCAAAAGGAGCACACAGAGCTAATTTCCACCCTAGAACCAAGGATGATGGTGAAACTTGCCTTAACTTCTGGGCTGGGGGAAGCAAAGTGATTTGAGTGATTCAGTCAATTGTACAGGGTCTACATTATGCCAAGTACATTTCAAACTTTAGTGGACACTAAGGAATAAAGCCTACCCCTTATGGTGGGGGAGGGGGGTGGTTTGTGTATGTTGAGGTGTAATCCATACTGAAGGCTGTAGTCTTTGTAGTCATCAGTAAGTGCTTCAAGTCCTCTTCACTTTCAGCAAGCAAGGTTGTGTGATCTGCATGTCGCAGGTTGTTAATGAGTCTTCCTCCAATCCTGATGCCACTTTCTTCTTCATATAGTCCAGTTTCTTGGATTATCTGCTCAGCATACAGACTGAATTAGTGAAAGGATACAACCCTGATTCACACCTTTTCTGATTTTAAACCACGCAGTATCCCCTTGTTCTGTTTGAAGGACTGCCTGTTGGTCTACGTATAGGTTCCTCATGAGCACAATTAAGTGTTCTGGAATTCCCGTTCTTCACAATGTTATCCATAATTTGTTACGATCCACACAGTCGAATGCCTTTGTATAATCAGTAAAACACAGGTAAACATCTTTCTGGCATTCTTTGCTTTCAGCCAAGATGCAGCTGACATCATCAATGATATCCCTTGTTCCACATCCTCTTCTGCATCAAGCTTGAATTGCTGGCAGTTGACTGTCAATGTATTGCTGAAACTTTTTAAATTATCTCCAGAAAAATTTTATTTATGAGTAATATTAATGATATTGTTTGATAATTTCTGCATTCTGATGGATCACCTTTCTTTGGAATGGGCACAAATATGGATCTCTTCCAGTTGGTTGTCCAGGTAGCTGTCTTCCAAATTTCTTGGCATAGATGATTGAGTACTTCCAGCAGTGCATTGGTTTGTTGAAACATCACAGTTGGTATTCTGTTGAGCCTCATTTTTCGCCAATGCCTTCAATGCAGGTTGGACTTCTTCCTTCAGTACTGTCGGTTCTTGATCATATACTACCTCCTGAAACGGCTGAATGTCGATCAATTCTTTTTGGTACAGTGACTCTGTATTCCTTCCATCTTCTTTTGATGCTTCCTGAGTTGTTCAATTTTTTGCCCATAGAATCCTTCAGTATTGTAACTCTACGCTTGAATTTTTTCTTCAGGGCTTTCAGCTTGAGAAATGCTGAGCATGTTCTTCCGTTTTGCTTTTCTAACGCTAGGTGTTAGCACATTTCATTATAATACTTTGTGTTCTCCAGCTGCCCATTGAAATATTCTGTTCAGCTCTTATACTTCATTTCTTCCTTTCGCTTTTGCTACTCTACATTCAAGAGTCCGTAGTATCTCTTCTGATGTCCATTTTGGTCTTTCTTTCCTTTTTAATGACCTTTTACTTTCTTCATGTATCATGTCCTTGATGTCATCCCACAACTCATCTAGTGTTCAATCATTCGTGTTCAATGTGTCAAATCTGTTCTTGAGATGGTCTCTAAATTCAGGTGGGATATTCTCAAGGTCATATTTTGGCTCTTGAGGACTTGTTTTAATTTTCTGTAGCTTCAGCATGAACTCACATATGAGCAATTGATGGTCTTTTCCACAACTGACCCTGGCCTTGTTCTGACAGATGTTATTGTACTTCTCCATCATCTCTTTCCACAGATGTAGTCGATTTGATTCCTATGTATTCCATCTGGTGAGGCCCACATGTACAGTTGCTGTTTTTGTTGTCAAAAAAGGTATTTGCAATGAACAAGTCATTGGTCTTGCAAAATTCTACCATGTGATCTCCAGTGTCTTTTTTATTACCAAGGCTTTATTTTCCAAATTCCTATCCTTCTTTGTTTCCAACTTTTGCATTCCAATCACCAGTAATTATCAATGCATCTTGATTGTATGTTTGGTCAATTTCAGAGTGCAGAAGTTGGTAAAAATCTTCAATTTCTTCATCTTTGGTCTTAGTGGTTGGTGGGTAAATTTCACTAATAGTTGTATTAACTGGTCTTCCTTGTAGGCATATGGATATTATCCTATCGCTGACAGCACTGTACTTCAGGATAGGTCTTGAAAGGGTTCTTTTGACGATGAATGCGACCCTTCCACATCAATTAGTCATTGCCGGCATAGTAGACCATATGATTGATTCGAAATGGCCAGTATCAGTCCATTTCAGCTCACTAATGCCTAGGATATTGATCTTTATGCATTCCATTTCATTTTGGACAGCTTCCAATTTGCCTAGATTCATACTTTGTGCGTTCCACATTCTGATTATTAATGGATGTTTGCAGCTGTTTCTTCTCATTTTGTGTCGTGTCACATCAGAAAAGGAAAGTCCTGAAAGCTTTACTCCAACCACATCATTAAGGTCAATTGTATTTTGAGGAGGCAGCTCTTTCAGAGTCGTATTTTGAGTGCCTTCCAACCTGAGGGGCTCATCTTCCAGCACTACATCAGACAATGTTCTGCTGCTATTCATAAGGCTTTCACTGGCTAATCTTTTCAGAAGTAGATTGCCAGGTCCTTCTTCTTAGTCAATCGTAGTCTGGAAGTGCCGCTGAAACCTGCCCACCATGGGTGACCCTGCTGGTATTTGAAATACCAGTGGCATAGCTTCCAGCATCACAGCAGCCCTGCAAGCCACCACAGTATGACAAGGAAGGGAAAAGAGGTGAAATGAAGCTTGGAAACGTTTGGGTTGTTCACTACAGGGCAGCCAGAATATTACTTTCTTAACACCTCCTTACTTGCTTCCCACTGCTTAGGATAAATAAAGCTCGGCACTTTACACGCATTAACTCGTTCTTGCCATAGACCTAAAGTTAGTGCAGTCATTATTCCCATTTTGCAGTAAAGTTACCGAGAAGTCAGGCAACTTGCTGAAGATGATGTAGTTAGAAATTGGTCCAACTACCAGGCCAGCGGGCTGGAGTCCATGCCCTTAAACAGTTTAAAGACTAAAATCCTTAAAACAGCCCCCGAGGCTTTGGCTCCTATCTGAACTCTACAGTACACACCACATTGGCTCATGCAGTTCCCTTTCCCCAACTGCACCCCGCGGGTATCCGGGAGCGCAGGAACCAGAGTCCCCGGATTCTAGCCTGCGGCTGGCGTCCTCTGCCACCAGAGGGCGCTCGCGGGGCTGTTCGCCCCTCCACGCACAGAGGACTTGATGGCGACAGCAAAACCGCTCGGGAGTCTCTCTGCCTCGGGGGCTCGGGGCCAGGGGAGGAGACCTCCCGCAAAGGTCTGCGGCAGCCGGAGGCGGAGAAAAAAGTCTGCTTCCACCCTGCGGCGTTCATCGTTCTCTACAGCGCTTACTCTTCGCGCACTCCGTCAACCCTGCCGCAGGGGAGGTGGAGCACAGGCTCTCCTCCCGCCCACTCCAACCCACGTGACCCACAAGCGGCCTCGAGGCCGGAAGCGCTCTCCACTGGCGGGCGCGCTCTCGTATTTCCGGGCGTCCGCGGGGTTTCCCAAGTCCCGGCTCTGCGGTGCGCTAGCGTTCGTTCTTCTTCCTTGGGTCCCCCGGCCCAGAGAGCTCGGCAGCAGCTGTGCGGGCACGCGCTGCCCAGTCCGGTCCCCGTCCCCAAGGCACGCCGGGCTCCCAGGGAACCACCACTACCACCATGTGCTCGTTAGCATTGGGCGCTACTGGTGGGTACCCTTTGTCCCTCGGCACCCGGCTAGCCCAGGCCGCGCCGCCGTGAATCGGTGAAAGACCCTTCTCCCCCTAGCCTACCCCGGGGACGCGGAGCCGAGCTGGTGGGGGCGTGCGGGGAGGATGGAGGAAGTGCTGGGTGAGGGCCGCGGGCGGACGCGGCTGGGGAAGTGCTCACCGAGGGGAGCCCTCCCCACGCTCCTGGATCGCACTGATGTCTGAGACAGGTCTGATTGTTGTGCGTGTGCTAGGCGGCCGGGGCGCTATGGAGGATGAGGAAGACCAGCCTGAGCTGTCGGACAGCGGTGACGAGGCCGCCTGGGAGGATGAGGACGATGCTGAGCTTCCCCACGACAAGCAGCAGACACCCTGCTTGTTCTGTGACAGGTTCGTCCACCTGAGCGCCCGGCCGCAGCCTTAGGGTGCCCGGGTCGCGTGGGGTCAGTGTCCTCTGCTCAGGAAGGACTGGTCTAGTGTCGAACCAGAGTGGCCTGCCCTTGAATTCTTGTAGCATTGGTTTGGGGTGATTGCTTGTTAAGAAGTAAGATCCATAGTGGTGTAGACATTGGAGCTGTGAACTGGAAGCCAGGTTATACTACTTCCCTTCCATGGGCCTCAGTTTCCCCTTCTGTAAAATAAGGTTGAACTGGATCTGTAGTCCCCAAATATGATTGTGCACCCTTATCACCTGAGACACTTAAAAAAAAAAAAATACAAATGCAAAACTCTGCACCTGAGTCCTTCTGAATCAGCCTTCTATTTTTAAAAAACACACTTAGGTGGTTCTAATGAGTAACAAGTTTCAAAGTCACTGAACTAGGTAATTCCTAAAGATCCTGTAATTCTGTCATCAGTAGAGAGCTTTTCAGGTGTTAAATTTCCAGTTGAGACTAGTGCCGTTTAAATAATCTTTTAATTCAGCTCTCTTAGGTAGGGGCTCCCGTCTTAGTGAAGGGGAGGGAATTGATGCATTTTCTACTTCAAGGGAAAAAAGGCGGGAAGAAAGACTGCAATATCAATAACTCGCTCAAGGTTAAAAAGTTGTGGTTTGTCTTATTCTCAAGCTCACACTTTCCTTTTAAAATTCTGCGTCTTGGTCTCAAGAAGCTTTGACTTTGGCTGATGTCCTGGGCATGTAAGGATGAAAGAGGCCTGATTGGGAATGGCCAGTGTTACTTTAATAAACATTTTTCCAATGCCCCTTATATCTGAGCATGGTGCTGATTGGTGGTGTATTAATTCCGCTTGGTTCCTCCTTGTTCTCATGTAGCCTCATTAGGTAGGTAGTATGTCTACATATATTCTAGGTGTCATAAAGTAATATTTATTGAGCACTGGGGGTACATCGCATTATGCTAGGCTCCATAAATACTGCAGATAACCTACTTCAGTAAACATTTGTTGGAAATGAACTGTTGCATATGTGCTAGGCATATAAAAAAGGCATGTAGCTTCTCAGCCGTGTGTTCCTGTCTGTGTGTCTTTCAGTGTTGCAGGTCACATAATAAAGAAGCTTGGTCTGCATAGTGTCTATAATGCAAGTATTTTGGGAACAGTACAAGATCACTTGTAAAATATTCTCGCACTTTGGGAATGTGCCAGTTGTAACATGACATACTTTATTTCTAAAAGCAGCTTGAGCTGTGCTAGTTCAAAGCCTCTGAAAGCGGAGTTAATGCTTAGAGTAGAAAAGAATCTCAAGTAGGGAATATGGGTGACCTGAGAGAAACATAGTCTGTATCAGAGGCAGCTCTGTCTCGTAAGAGCCTTTTGATAAATTTACAAATAATTTGTCACAATAAGTTAACTTTGATTTTTCAAGGGTAGTTAATTTGCTTTTATATGAAAAGTAGGACTCAGAAGTACGAATTCCCCATAAAAGTACTGGCTTCCCTTCCTCTTTTCCGTAAATATGTTTGTTTCTTCTTAACTGGAATTAAAATTAGAAACTAGCAGAGAAAAAAAAAAAAATATATTTAAAATGAAATCAATATTTATATTTTTGGGGGGACTATTCCATGATGGAAACCCTGGTGGCGTAGTGATTGAAAGCTAAGGCTGCTAACCAAAAAGTCGGCAGTTCGAATCTACCAGGCACTCCTTGGAAACCCCTATGGAGCAGTTCTACTGTCCTGTAGGGTTGCTGTGAGTCAGAATCAGCTTGATGGCAAGGGGTTTGATTTTGGTTTTTGGTATATTCCTTATTCCATGATGCTATTGCTTGATTTTTCAGGTTATTCACATCTGCTGAAGAAACATTTTCGCACTGTAAGTCTGAGCACCAATTTAATATTGATAACATGGTCCATAAGCATGGTGAGTATTTAGAATAAAGAAAATTTTTGTTGTGAAATTTAAGTTCAAACCTTAAAATTTTTCAAACTTTTCATTTTCTACACAAGTCCAGTATAGTGGAACATACATGGTAACGGCATGTCTCATGGAAATGAAAAAGTCTTTTTGACAAGTGGCCTTTGAGAAAAGATTAATAATGGACATTCTTCTAGACAAAATTCACTGTATGCAAGCTTGTATTTGCTTCACAACTTAAAAGAAAAAGTTAGCTTGGCGTGTGATTGCATTTTATCGTGTTGGAATCGGAGTGGGAGAGCAAGAGTAGAGATGGGCTTTGGAGGAGGAGGTGGGTCGTTATGGAAAAAGACAACCCAGTCAGAGTATAATGTGATGTTCAAGGCCTGCCTTTTTTTATAGGGCATGCTGGGTTTTTTTTACTGAGTAGAAAGAAAACCAGTAGGAAAAAACTGAAAGGTAAAGAAGATGTAGGAAGAAGTACAGTTGCTGAGTTGTAGGGAAAGAAAGAAAAGGCAAGATACCAAAATTAGTTTCTTTAGGATAATGCCTGCAAGATTGAATTTTATGAGAAGTTTGGTAAGAGGGTATGGAAAAAGGGAGTGATCAAGTAAGGTGGTAAGCAAAATATTCAGGTGATGTTTTTTTTAAAACTTGTATTTAAACATGCTTATAATTAAAGCTGTCTACTTCTAACTTTACATGGATATAGAAAACTACACTATTCCACTAAAATGAACTAAATACAGAATTAGTTCTTTGGTCCCTGTATTCACTAACAACTAGACAGGACATTACTGAAAAACGGCAATACGAGGCAGGTTGTTAGGTCTCAGATAAACGTGATATGTTTATAAATCATAAATTCAATTGCAGCTACTCATCTAAGACCAGTGAATGACTTAGTCCCATTGTTTTTTAATTTTAATTTTTTATGTGAAAGCTGGTAGAGTTTCTTTATTTCATGTCCTGGCAAAATTATAATTTGGTAGGCGCCATAAAAATTGGCACTTTAGAAACTTCCAGCTCTAATATCAACTGTCAAATATTTGGTATAATTTAGAACCTAATTTTCTAATTTATATTTTTCTGACAGATGAGTCGAATTCTAAAATTACTTTCCCTTTTTTTAGAAATACAAGGAAAACATTAAAAACTGTCATCTGTGGTTGTTTCTCAGTTAAAATATTCAGAAGTATCAAAGTTCCTGTTCTAATTCTTAGAAATTAAAAATATTATAAGTAGTAGTTCAAAGGATAGAAATATTTTATTGTCTAACCAAAGAATCTTCTACAGATTTAACAGAACTGGCATTATGTCAAAATAGATGAATTATCTTTTTCTTCCCCCTTTTTAGGACTTGAATTTTATGGCTACATTAAGCTAATAAATTTTATTAGGCTTAAGGTAAGTTGGTAGCTTAATTTATAACTTTGTTTAGAAACAAAGAAATAGCATAGTGACTGTCAATGCACTGACTAAAAGAATATAAAAGAAACTTCTAAACTTGGTGTCCTCTTCCTGGGGAAATCACAGGCATCAGGAACTAGCATGACGTGAAGTACCAAGTACATGTATATAGATGGTACTTAAGTGGCGTTTTTAGCAATATCACTGTCTAAGATATGAATCATTCTTATGTGAAAAGTAATTCAGGGTCAAATAACCTAACCCTTGTTTTTAAACCAAACCCATTGCCATCGAGTCGAATTCCGACTCATAGGGATCCTATAGGGCAGAGTATAACTGTCCTAATGCCATAGGGTTTCCAAGGCTGTAAATCTTTATGGGAGCAGACTGCCACATACTTCTACAGAGTGGCTGGTGGATTCAAACCGCCGACCTTCCAGTTAGCAGCCAAGCACTTAACCGCTGTGCCACCAGGGTTCCTTCCTTGCTTTTACTTAGATCAAATTAAAACACAAGTGTCTTAACAAACTTAGACACAAGACCAGAGTAAACAGAATGTCTTTTAGAAATCTGATTTTTTTTTAAAATAGGAAATACTGATAGTCACTATTTCAGTGAAATCAGAAATAATTTCTAGTGTGCTTTCAAGTACTTTGGTCATCTTTTTTTTTTTTTTTTTTTCTTTTTCGGTTCTATTCAAGTGAACGTCTTTTATTGCTACTTTCCCCAGATCCAAGCAATATAAAACTCTGCATTGCAACCATTAATTAATTAAACAAATGAATAAAATGGCAGGCGAATACAGACTACTTACTTGAGATGTACTGATTTTGTTTAATACAGACTTGATTTCCTTCTTTGTTTAATTTCCCTAGTTTGTACTAGGGAGATTTTGTGATTATATGCAATGAAAACACATGTATTAATTTTACATCCAGAATCCTACAGTTGAGTATATGAATTCCATATACAACCCAGTGCCTTGGGAGAAAGAAGAATATTTGAAGCCGGTATTAGAAGATGATCTTTTACTTCAGTTTGGTAAGATGAACATACTGTATACACTTTACCTAATGTAGGGCCATTGGTAATGGCAAAAGGCGATTCAGTGTTCTAGAAAAATATTATCTCCTTAATTCTCTAAAGACCACAGCAGGTAGTTGATTTCTGTTTAAAAAAAAAAAACAATTGAATTGCTTAAAAACTGACAGTCACACTAACAATTACCAGAGAGGGATTTAGAGATATGAGCTTCTTTAAACGTTTTGTATAGGATATTTTGAAACACAGGAAGACTTGAGAGAAGAATTTTTAGTTGTTAGACACTGATTCAAAAAACTTTAAAGTAGATTTAGTATTTGCTGCTTTTGTCTCATATATCCAGATCAGACAATTTCTTAAGACAGTGAATTTGCTGAGATTTTGTTTGATTCAGAACAGATTCCACTCAAATTTTCATGAGCATTCCCTCATATACTAACTATTAAGTCTCCCTTTTGGCAGAGTCACTGACTTCTTGACTGTAGCTTTTTCAGTAGCTTGCTCTGTACTTTGTTCATTCCTTGAAGAGGATCTTGTGAAAATTCTCCTGGCCTCGTATAGGTGCTTTATAGGTCTAATCTATAGGGCGTAAATTATTTATTGTTACTTATACTTTATTTCATGCTTCTTCTGTCAGTCAGGTGAGATAAAGGGTTTGCTGTCTTCAGATCAGCAAGACCGTCCTAAACAGAGCATATCCTAATTGGTAATTGTTTGACAATATGTATTTGAAACTGCAGAGAACTACTCATTTCCTTGGGAAGTATCACCATTAAGTTGTTGTGTGCTATAGTAGTGAGAACCTTAATACAGGAATCCGGAACTGTGTGACCTGGGACAAAGCACTAAGCTTTCTGGTTTCCAGCCTTTTCAGTCTGTAAAATGAGGACTTAGGGCCAGATTTCTGAGATTCTTTGTATCTCTAAAGTTTGGTGATTCCCAAGTTAACTCTTTCCCAAGTTTTCACAGCCTCTTTAATCTCATTTCCTCAGAGTGACTAAAGTGATCTGTTTGATAACTGACAATGCACCAGTGGGTATTTTTCATGACTTTCTAAATTCAGAATCATTTATTGAGTGTTCACAGGATCAAAGTGTGTTCAATACTTTAGGAACATGAGGATGTGAATTAATGTCACAGTCCTTCCCCCGGGGAGCGTACAGTCTAATAGCGGTGTTGTTTGTGTTAACGTCTATCCTGTATTGTAATTCAAGGTAGACTGATAAGTTTCACGAAAAGTAGAAAGGGTAGTGCAGTTCAGAAGATGAAGAGATTACTCTGTTCAACAACAGATGCTCGAGTGCTGTTTACTGGGCACTGGATACAGATCCATATTGAATTCTAACTCTCCAAAGGTGTATAAAGTTAATCTCTTTCAGCCTTAATTTTAATTTGTAAGAAGGTGATAATCAGACCTACTTTGTAAGATGGTTGCGAGGATAACGTATGTTAGCATAGTATGTTGGCATGGTATCTGCCATAAGGTAAGTGCTTAATATAGGAGAGTTTATTGTTACTGAGTAAATAAGTAAGTTCTAGAGGAGTTTAGATGAAGAAGTCATGACTGGGGTCTAGAACAGTTAAAGAGACCTAGTAAAAGAGATGGGACTTAAACTGGGCTTGCTCATGAGTGCATTGCCCACATTTTCTCAAATAATCTATGCTCTTGGCTCTTGGTGGAGACAGATGGAAGAGAAGGTCATCACTCCCCTGACTAATCTTGATTACTGATTATTTCACCTCCACTGTCTTTCAATAAATATTTATTGAGCACCTGCTGGGTTTTAGGCTTTGAGGATATGAAGATGATTAAGTTATTAAAGGAGATAATCAAGAAACTAGGAAATGGGGGGGGGGGGGGGGGGACTAATGTTGCTCTGTTTTCCCCCAGTGCCATACTGAGAAGAAAATGTAATATGTGTACTGTTTTTATTGCTTTAGGTTGATCTGAAAGTTAATTAGATTAGAACATGGACATTGGGATTTTGTAAACACATTAGGTCCATTTATTAATTTCTTTTTGTGGAGTTATTAGTTCTACAGCAGATGTTAAGGATTTATATTTTGTGAAGTTGTTTAAATCAGGAATTTTGAATGATTAAGATGTTGTTTTATAGATCCCACTCTTCCTTGCCCAGGATGAAAAATATAGAATTCTTTATCTACACATTGTCCTTAAAAAGACCAAACCCGTTGCCATCAAGTCAGTCCAACTCATAGCGACTCTATAGGACAGAGTAGAACTGCCCTATAGGGTTTCCAGGGAGCAGCTGGGGGATTCAAACTGCTAACGTTTTGCTTAGTGGCCCTATCGCTTAACCACTGCGCCACCAGGGCTTAGGAGCATGTAAATATAATGCCTGCTTTTCTTCAGATAAGGACACAGCTTCAGAAGTGTCCTTGTGTAGTGCCAAGAACACGAGCTAGAAGACAGGCCTGAGTTTGAGTCTTAGCTTCTCCATTAAACAGCTCTATGACTTTCGGCCAGTCGCTTAATTTCTCTGATACTTATTTTTCCTGTGCCTAAAATCGGCATAAATATTTACATTTTAAGTTTGTTTTTAGGATGAAATGAGAAGTAATGCATGTACTTGAAAGATACCTGGTGATCAGTAAATTACTAGGTTTTTTCTCTCACTTTTTTTTCTTCCTGAATTAATTAATATTTTTTAGGTTTGGGGAAAATACAGGGTTGAAATTTTCAGTTTCACAGGATCAAAATGTAACGGTGATGTGTTTTATCAGAAGAGCCAGATAAATTGGGACATTGCCTTAATGAGTACATTAGCATTTCATTGGGTGGTGCTTCTCAAAGCTTAATGTTAATGCAGATCACCTGCGGATCTTGTTCACCTGTAGGTTCTGATTTTGGAAGTCTGGAATAGGGCCTGAGATTCTGCATTTCTACAAAGTTCCTAAGTCATGCCAGTGCTGCTAGTCAGCAGACCACACCTTGATTCAATATAATTGATATTTACATACGTTGTCATTTTGGCTGGCTAATGAAAATCTTAGACTAACAGCATGCTCTTTGAATTAAAGTCAGAACATTTCAGATGTTAAATATTTATTTAATTAAAGGTACTTTTACTAATTTTTCTTAATTGGGCACAAAATAGGCACCCTAGTATATGCTGATTCCTGATATTTTACTTGCTTCATTGATACAAGTTGGCCTGATAATAATGTCCTTTTCTTTCTTTAGATGTAGAAGACCTTTATGAACCGGTGTCATTCCCATTCTCATACCCCAATGGACTCAGTGAAAATGCATCTGTTACTGAAAAATTGAAACCCATGGAAGCCAGGGCACTGTCTGCTGAAGCTGCGTTAGCTAGAGCACAGGAAGATCTACAGAGAATGAAGTAATTTGTCAATCTTATAGAAAAAATTTTTTATATTGTTCAGATCCCCAAAATAATACATCTAATGGCAAGATAAAAAACAGTTGCTGTTGTGTCATTTCTGACTCATGGTGACCCCATGTGCGTCAGAGTAGAATTGTGCTGATTTTTCAGAAGTAGATAGCCAGGTTTTTCTTCTGAGGCACCTCTGGGTGGACCTGAACCTTCACGTTTAGGTTAGCAGTCAAGCGCGTTACCTGTTTGCACTACCCAGGGACTCCAGTGGCAAGATACAGTATGGTAAAATAATCATATGTGGTGTCAGTATTTAATTTTATTAATATTAAAGAGATGCGGCCTTTTTATGCATTGTAGGTATAATCGATTGATGTAAAATTTTGTGCTTTTACCTATTCTCATGTGCTTCTTCCTAATTATTTTTGTACTAATGGTAATTGTTGTGATGAGTGTTGTCCTCTTGAGTTTCTGCTGTTTGATATTCCTTCCTTTGAATTTTTGTTTCTAATAGATTTCTCTATTTTACATTTCCTATCAAGGGTTTTTAAAGTGGAAGAATTAGTATTTTTAGGTTTAGGGAAAATACAGGTTGAAATTTTCACGTTTACAGGATCAAAATGTAACTATGATGTGTTTAATCAGAAAAGCCAGGTAAATTGGGATATTGCCTTAGTGAGTACATTAACGTTCTACTGGGTGGTGCTTCTGAAAGCTTCGTGTTAATACATATCCCCTGAGGATATTGTTCCACTGTAGGTTCTGATTTTGGAAGTCTGGAGTAGGGCCTGAGAGTCTGCGTTTCTACAAAGTTGCTAAGTCATGCCAGTGCTGCTAGTCGGCAGACCACACCTTGGTTAGCATGGCACCAATATACCTCTGAGCTTTCTTTATCTGCTAGGTTTGTAAACTGGCTGCTATTGCCTAGTATCCATTTGATGGTTTGCCAGAATGTCCAACGGGAAAACTAATATAGCCAATCATAGCTGTTCTTCGGTGATTCTGAGATTTTTATGCTGAGTGCCCTAGTAATGAACATGCCTCTACTATCTGCCCCTTTTGCCCTCCTCCCCAGTGCATGCCTTATAGCTTCTTAATGTGTCTTGATGGGAGAGCAAACTGAGTTTTAGAGCTGGAGTGGGTGGTGGTGGTGTATGTAAATAATTCTCAATTTGGGTCTACCTTCTGCCCACTTATCCCTCTCATGAGATAATATGGTTTTAGGGACTATTAATGGAGTTGAAATATGCAATATTGATTCAACTGCTAAGAAAAGATTTTGAAACAATAGAAATAATAAAGTTGAATAAATATAATATGCTTATTTTGTTCGGTTGAAAGCTGTAAAGAGCTATAACCTGCAGTTGGCAGACCTTTTGTGAATTGCAGAAGAAATGCCTAAATTGGGTTTGAATATGCCGCTGCTGAAGATCCAGCAGGGGGAGCTTTTGGTTACTTGAGATAGAATGTGATTTAAAAGGCTCATCAACACTGCACACCCCACTCCCTCCCCTTCCTCTTCCTCAACCTCTAGCCTTTCCTTTTTTCATGGTCCAGTAAACCTGTCTCAAGGGTGTATTTCATATTGATTACAGACAATTTGCTCAGGATTTTGTGATGAACGCAGATGTCAAAACCTGCTCGTCATCTACTGTTGCCATTGCGGACCTCCAGGAGGATGAGGATGGTGTTTATTTCAGCTCATACGGGCATTATGGGATACATGAAGAAATGCTAAAGGTTAGAAAAGAGCACACATGTGCCAAATCCATGCTAAAGGAAAAACAGAATAAAACAAGTTCGTTCTTAATACATACGCTGTAGGAGAACTGCTTTTTAAACCTTCTTGGTGCTTGATACTGCACCTCGGGTTGAAAAGATTATAGAAGCATTAAAGTCATTGTAAATTTTATTTAAGATCATTATTAATATTTATTATAAAATCACTTTTTGAAATAAATAGAACATTAGAAAAAATAATTGCTGCTGATTTTAGTCTTCTCAAGAGCAACTATTAAATAGGAATGATTATATAGTTGCTTGTTAAGGTACAAAGGAGATGATTAATTTTAATGTTTTAAACGACAGTACTGATTTCAGTTTGGGCAAATAGTAATTCTTTAGTATAAAGTTTAATTATAAAGAACTCTCACAGTTGTTATGGCATTTTTTTTTTTTTTTTTTAATTTGGAATCATTGATATGGAAGTGTTCCTCAATTGGTCAATTGGTTCCTCAATTGGTTCCTCAGTTTTTATAATGGTAATGTATATATAAGATAGAACTAGATTTCTGGCTTTACCAGGTAGTTACACATTTTATCAAAGTATTACAGATTTTAAAATAGCAAGGTGTAATTTTTAACTCTGTGAAACTGAAAGTATCTAACTAGAGTAAAGAAAAGGTTGGACTATAAAGAGTATGGAAATTTTTAGATATTTATCTAATAAATGCCACCATTACTTTTTCTTAAAACAAGCAAAAAAATCCTTCACCAAATCTTCCTCAAAAGATTGTTTTAGTTCATTGAAGCCATAAGATTAGGTTTACCTAAAGCTTATGCATTTGAAATAACCAAAGGTATTTAATAACATTTGTATATTTGTTAGGTAAGTTTTGCAGGATCGGAGTGGAGGTTTGCTGGTTCATAGTAATTGTAATTACGCGGGTCTTTTAAAGCCGTGTCATATCATTACTAATGACATGTCACAGTTGTGCTTTTTGTTGTCAGCAGAACAATGGCATAGCATTACAAATAACAGATATTTTATTATGAGTGATAAATTAAGTCCAGAATGAATTTGTTTAAAAGAAATTGACTTTTTCTTTGTTAAAATTAACTTTATTATGTCCAAGAGATTTTCTTCAAAGGAGGTGGTCTAAACCCATGTTTGTCATTTTAAATCACCCTTTCAATTTAAATGCCATGAACCTTTTAATGCTTTTTATGGTACAGAAATTGTTTTAGTTTTTTCAGACAGGTAAAGGTAGCTAAGACTCCTAGTAGATAGTGCATATATGTGTTGATATAACCGTATTTGACTGCTTACCATTTAAAAATCTCTGTCCTGGACACTTTGTAGCTAACAAAGAAGAGTACCCATAACAGCATCTTCACACCTGACCATATGTTTAAGTCTTTTTGATGTAGATAGATTTAAGAAGTTCCAGCTTAAAAGTTTTCAGTGCCATCTTTTTCCCTTTTAGAGAATTACTTAAGAATCCTTATTACTGTCATTCTCCAGGCCTCAGTTTCCCTTACCTGTTGTACAATGTAACTATTTCCTTTTGGAGATGACTTGAATAAGTGTTTATAGGAAATATGGATATACACCACCCATAAAGAACTATTTAACCATTTTATATTTTGCTAAGTTATGGATTGTGGATTAATATGAAATGTGCATTCTATCAAGCTATATTTCTTCTATTTTTTATCAAAACAGTTCTTAACACTCATAAACTGTTAAGGTTGTGCTACTATTGGAATGCCACCTGACTTTTATAAATAATTTAAAACTGAGAAACCATATTTACAAGAACTGTTTTTCATACTTAGAAATTGGCCTTGCTTTTATAAGATTACGATTTGGATTTTTTGTTGCTTAGTCTCAGATATTTTAATAACTCTGTTTTGGCATAAAGTTTTGATTATAATTACCAGTAAAGGTAGTTTCAGATCTTACTTTCTGGAAGTAAAATGAAGATAACGTTCTTGAATTCTAAAGGTAGGGCTGGTAGAGGGACAGATTACATGAACTTTCAAAATCCTTTGCCACTTTTGCCGCTTTTGTCTGAAGAAGAGTCATTGTTGACTAATAAATCTGAGATTACCACACTCTTTTGTTTTTAAAAAACATTGCTCATGTTGGTGAGCACTGATCACAGATCATAATACCATTTAGTAATTTGTAATTTCAGTAATTTTTCTTTACTGTATTTCCCTCATTGTCGCTACAGCTGTTTAATGCATTCTGTCCACCTTCATGAGCATATAAATTACAAGCATAGTTTCCTTTGTACATAGAAAATTTATAGTATGTAACTTCCCTGTTGTCATTAGCTTCATTCTCATAAAAAAAATTTTATATTAGGAAAAATATTTTTAGAAAGAATTCCATGACATTTTACTGATCTTAAAATATTATCTTGCTCCTTAGTATTGAAGCCCTAATTTTGTTGTCCTTTTTTGTTTTTTAGCTTTAATAGGTTGGTGCAAATGTAACTTTTCTGTTTCTGTTTATTACCTTTTTATTCTGTATTAAAGTATTAGTCTTTTGTTAGATACACTTTTAGAAATAGTTGTAATGTTTGTTTGCTTGCTTTTTGATATGTTTAGTGGATTTTCCTTTCAGAAGTTCAGTTATTAGTTGAAACTGTGCTATGTACAAGGTACTGTGTTTGGTATTTATACTTTGGATTTCATTGCATTGGGATGAGCATATGAAAGAAAACAGATGAATATAGGAAGAGCCCGAGTGAAGGATTGTAGTTGAGTCGAGCATCAGTGCATGGAGTTAAGATAGCAGTTGGGATTGTATTAAGTTGGAGTGGTGGGAAAGCAGTGTGATTGGTGAGAGCTTTCCAAGCAACTGCTTTCTTGACTGATGCTCACCCTTTGTAGGTTTTGTTGTTTCAGCAGAAATCACTGGTTACAGTGTAAGAGGACTACGGAGAAGGTGTAAATATATGAAATGGTGTGCTTTGAAAAAGACAGTTTTAAAATTGGACAATTACCATGTGTATGAATTTATTTAAACATTAGAGTTTTTGGTAACTTTTAGAAATAACTTTCAGGGGAAGATTTAATAAACTTGATTTAAAATTTCATTTGTAAAACAGAAATAATAATGTAAATCATGGAATTAATTACGGATATTTTCTCTTTTGAGATCTAGCAATTAAAAGACTTGCTTTTTAATTAAGAACTCCTTTATATGTTTTTTTTTAATCCAATATTAGCATAAAAATGTTTTCTAAGGGTGTGGAATAACATTTTGATATTGTACTGCTTGCTGTAACTATTTTCTCATTATTAGTATGAAATCCCAAACTAGAATTCTCATTGTGTCATATTTATTTTCATCATATTCATGTTTTACTTCCATGGCAGCAGAACCCCTTACAGGTTAATTTAATGTCAGTATGTGTCTCACTTTAGGTAATTTGAAAAGGAATCAGTTCTGTTCATGATCCAACGTCAGTGTTAGAGTTGAATGCCTGCCTTAATCACAGGTCATATGAGACTCTGGTGTAGGGATCTCATAAGATAGGCTGCAGGGCTCAAATGATTTACTTCTAGGCTTATAGGCTTTTAAGCATCATTTCCTACTACTATAATTTCTAGGAACAAAACAGGGTTATAAATCAGATAGGTGCTGATGAATGACTTTCTTAGAAAAACAGCTTCATTTTTCGTATGTAAGTGCAGTGTTTACATTGATCCAGTTTGGGGTTTTTTCCCCCTTATTTTAATCTTGTGCAAATACAGGAAATCAAGCTCTAGATTTCAGGCCCCATTTAAATGAGCAAAATATCATGTTCATCTTGTATTAACCTTCATTATCAGTTAAAGTCTTACAGAAATAATTGGTGTAAGGAGGCAAATGTTACATTTTTGAGAGTATATAGCCTATGTATCTCTCAGTGATGTTCTTCAGATAAAAGTTTGCTTTGTGAGTTGTTGCTATTTCTATTCTTCATTGTTTTCTTTTAGGAAAAAACAGTAAGTTTGGTTTTCCAGGTAAAAAGTATCGGTGGAAAACTAGTAATGTGTAATAAATAGCAAATATCTTCCTTTAAAAAATGTATTTATTCAGACTAGCCTGTAAACGCACTGTTTTCCTCTCTCCATCCTAGGACAAAGTGCGAACAGAAAGTTACCGAGATTTCATATACCAAAATCCACATGTCTTCAAAGACAAGGTGAGTAGCATAAACTACAGAATTGTCCATTTCATGTCATTCTTGGGCATAGGAGTTCTCTGTTAGGTCATCAGTGTGATAGCAGTTGACTTAAGGTACTCTGGCTTTATTTCAAGGGAAGACTTTTATGATGCTGCTCTGTGGTGCAGAATACTGATAACAGAAATGCTGTTGGTGCTGTCATTCAGTATACTCTTGTTAAATGGAAGTTCATTGATTACAGTGACATAGCTTAGTTAAACTTTGATTATCCTGATAATTTTGTTTAAGGCTTAGTTTTGATTTATAGTAATGCCACTGAATTTCAGCTGTATCAGATAAGCCTCATACCAAAGCACTCTATTTTATTTATGTTTATGTTTGTGTTAATTAGTTAAAAATAAGTTATTACTCATGAGTAGGAGTAAATATTGTGAGGTAGAATTTATTTTATGGGCTTTCTTTTTAAACTTCATTTACTTACCCCTTCATTAGACACTTTATATTTTACAAGTAGTCTTAATTCTGTCTCAGGTTATTTCAAAGATGATCTTTTCACTCTGTATGTTTAAATTTATATCATTTGTTTTTCCTCCCCTATAAATTTTTTTCATTCTTTTTTCTTCTTCTTCCTTTCCTTTTGCTTTAGCTACTCTACGTTCAAGAGCAAGTTTCAGAGCTTCTTCTGACATCCATTTTGGTGTTTGAGCCCATTGTTGCAGTGGCTGGAACAATGGACTCAAACATCGCAATGATTGTGAGGATGGCACAGGGCGGGAAGGTGTTTTGTTCTGTTGTACATGGGGTCACTATGAGTCGGAACCCACTTGATGGCACCTAACAACAACCTTCCTTTCCTCTGTCGATCCTTCCCTCTTTCCCTATATTAGCATGGTTACCTAAAACTTCAGGTTTTCTGTTTATTACTCCTTATTGGGAATCAGTCCTCTAATTCAAGAATACTGTCATCTCTGCCATTTATATACATTTACCACTCTTTCCACTTGAGAACATGTTTACTGATAATATGTCAGGATTTTATGATTCCCCTTTCATCTGTATTTTAAAAGGTACTTCCAGGTTATTTCATGGGTTTTATAAAATATTGTGTTGAATATAATCTGGATTGACTTTTCATTTTCCATACCTCTTTCCTAAAAGCAGTATTTCATTTGTGACTTAACTGAATTGAGCAGTTCTCCAGGGACCTGAAATTTATGTGGCACTCTAATATCTTTTGGCACAAGTATTATGTATTACAAGACGTTTATGATGGTTGGTTTGTTTCTACTAATCCCTCATAGACAAATTATTTCATTTTTTGATCATAGTAATCACCAGTTCTTTGTACTTGGCTTATTGTATGCTTTTTTATATGATACTACAGCAGTTACTAAGAATTTTTTTATAATTTTATATTTTCACTTAAGTGCTGGTGACAGTTTATTAATTAATGTTAACTAATTATGTTCAAAAGACCACTGTGTTTCCAGTGAGGCAAATTATATTACTATTATTGTTATTAAAAATGTGGCTTTATATTTCTAGTTAGATTATGTACAGATTTTTACTTTATTTTCCAGTTTATATGTTGTATAGAATTAAGTATGCACTGGCTTGGGAATCACTAGTCCTGGCATATCAGGAACCAGCCTATGTAATTTGGACAAGCTAGTGAATCTCTTTGGGCCTCATATGTGAATGATTTTTTAAATCTTTCTGGTTCTAAAATTCTGTGATTTCTGTTACTCTAAAAGCACCAACACTGTTTTTCTTTGAGCTGTCTTCTTAATACTTCATGATATAAATACTGAAAAGGCTCAAGTATTAGTAATCATAGGATTAGTCATCAAGAAATTAAGTAATTGAGAATATTTCTGTGTATATGGAGCAAATCTTACTCGGTTCATAGTCTTACACACAGTCACTATCTGCTTCTAGTTTTTTGAATTATAGCAACAGTATATATACATCGTACATACATGTGCACAATATTAGATATACATATATATTATAGAAATGGTGCATATATATTTTCGGACAAAGTGCATGACCATGGAAAACATATGTAATTATTTTATTGTGTTCCACTGAACTCCTTTTACTGAGATTAATCTGCCAAAGTCAGAAAAGGGCTTATTAATAAGTTTGGAATGTTTTAGCGTGGTATTTTCTCTAAGATGCTGGCATTTAACTTATCCATGTATGATTAGTTTTCTTGTCGTTCATGGTTTCTCAAAAATATACTGTAATGTAAAAAATCATGTCTACGTCTTCAGCCTTTTAATGCTTATTCAGGGCATAAGTATCTGTAATTAACACTATTAGATAATGTAGAGCGTTTCTGTTTTAAAATGATTTGAGACACTTTTCCTTTATTACACTGTAGCAGTAGATTTAGAAGATATAGTATCACATTTTTAAATAGCATTTGATAATTTATAGATTACTTTCAAAGATGCTATCTCATTGTCACAATATAATAATATATCTGTAATTAGGCAGGGCAAGTATTTATCTCCATTTTACACATAAGGAAACTTGAAACCAATAGGTTAATTGACTTGCCCCAAAACATACGACTAATAAAGAAAGAAAGAAATAACTGGGGTTTTTTATTCCTAGTACAGTGTGCTTATCCCTGTGCCACTACATTTTGATCACCATTATGTTAATGTAGAATGAGTAAGTAAGTAGAGTGGGATCTATTAATTACATGTTAAACTTTATATCCAGGGTTGTATGATTTCTGTGGGCCATGACAGGATATGTGCATGAAATTATTTAAATATAATCCTTTTTTAAGTGTTTGAAATAACATAATGATTTCCAGAATTTTATTACTGTTGTTCTGTTTGCTTTTATCATCTTCTTTAGGTAGAAAAACTTCGTATCACAATACTAGCTTCTGTTTCGTATTATGTAGTGCACAGTGGAAATTTATTTCTCCAAAGGTTGCTTATAATTTGAAATGTTTTCCTTCCTTCTCATTTCAGTCCTACCGCCTTTCCTTCCTTCCTTCTTTAATGTTGTTTTCAATTTGCAAAGCTCCTGTGGAGGCCATATGGTTTCTTAGATTTAATTTAACTTTGGGTGGCATTTAATCTTGTTACTCGCTCATAATTAATTTCTGTTTGTAGTCCATTGAAGAAATTCCCAGTTAGGTGCCTTCTTTATGCTTTTGGTTATTATCTACAGTTGCAATTGATTCACTTGTTTTTTCTTTTTTTTTTTTAAAGTGAGTCAAATTCCTTCATTTTATAAAATAATGTTTAGTCTATCATTTCTACGCCTTTCTTTAATTCTATCAAGTTTTAGTTTATTTGCCTAATCTAATTGTGAGCTAAACGTAATAAATAGTATACATTTAAATATATAATTAAAATACGTATGTTTGAATGCTAGCTCTACAGTTTACCTACTGTATGACCTTGGACCAGTTATTTTCCCTCTCTGAAGCTCTCTTTCTGTATTTGCAAAGTGAGGATTAAATAAGAATTTATATATAAATTGTGTGTGTGTAGAGTTAATATTATAGTCTTAATGGCTCATATATCCAATGTAGGAATGTTCTAAGTTGTTTTCTTTTTTTAAGAAAAGATGCTGCATATGAAAATATAAAATATAAAAATCCCTTTATATATGTGAGTACAATTATAAATTCCTAGCAATGGAATCTCTTTTACACACCCTGGTTGGCGTTAAGTGTAGCCAGATTATTGTCCATGAACAGCCCGTGAGTGTTGCTATTCCCAAACACCATTGCCAGAACAGTGTGCAATCAGACTTCTGAATTCCACAGCGACCTTTTATTTTTAATTTTGTAATTTTTCGATTATTTTAGAGTTTCTAGTAACTTATCGCTATTGTGTATATATTTTCATTTTATTATTTTATGCCATGTAGTATCTCACATTGGTGTACTGTAACTATACCAGCCAAAACCTGTTGCTGTCAAGTCGATTCTGACTCATAACGACCCTATAGGACAGAGTAGAACTGCCCCATAGGGTTTCCAAGGAATGGCTGGTGGATTCGAACTGCCAGCCTTTTGGTTAGCAGCCAAGCTCTTAACCATTGTGCCACCAGGGCTCCATAACTATAACCAAACCAAACCCATTGCCATCGAGTCGATTTCAACTCATAGTGACTCTATTGGACAGAGTAGAATAGCCTCGTAGAGTTTCCAAGGAGTGGCTGGTGGATACAGACTGCTGACCTTTTGGTTAGCAGCCATAGCTCTAACCACTGCGCCTCAAGGGCTCCAACCATACTATGCACATATGTATTCATATTTTAATATTTTCTTGCTGTTGTGAAAGAACAACAGCATTTTATTTGGTTTTGTTGTTAATATTTTTTCTCACGCCTATCTAAGATTCTGAAAGGGTATATCATATCCACTCTTCCTTACTCTAATCTCTCCTCTATTTTTCTTTGTAACACTTACCACTACCTGGCATTATGACATTATTTTTGTTTATTCAGCGTCTCCCTAACAAGATTGTAGGCTTCATCAGGACAGGGACCTGGTCTCATTTGTTGCTGTACCCCACATCTAGATCAATGACTGGTAACTTAGTGGTGCTCAGTGAAGACTTATAGTAGGAGGGTACTGAAGTAGTTCTTTAATTTGGGACAAATATATGGGATGTTAGGCCCTTGATTGTGAAAGCCTTTAAACAGCTATAGTTTTCAGTAATTTCATAGGGTAGCGTACCTCCTTTTGCTTAATGTGTTTTCTTGGTTATTTGTTTCTGTTTTTACTGTGAACTGAGCCAGACCCACTATAATATATTAACAGAATTTGAAATGGAAGGCCTTTAGGTAACAGCATATTTTTTTTTTTCTTTATTACAACAGGTTGTTTTGGATGTTGGTTGTGGAACTGGAATTCTCTCTATGTTTGCTGCTAAATCTGGTGCAAAGAAGGTTCTTGGAGTTGATCAATCTGAAATACTTTACCAGGCAATGGATATCATAAGGTAGATGCATTTTAAGGCTTGATTTAAGATTCTTTTTAAAGTTGACAGTTGTTTATTTAACAGGTTTTCTTGTCTTTACTAGCTATTTAATGCAGAATCAAGACATTGTCTTTTAATGAAAATTCATTCCAGAATAACAAGATTTTAAGTTGGATTGAGATAGACACATTTGGGCTATGAATGGTGCTCAGTAATCTTTTCATGGTAGTCATTGATGAGAATTATTTTTCTGACTTACCAATTAAGAGTGTAAATATGCTGATTCTAAATAATAGAAATCATTGTTATCCACAGGGTACTGTTGACAGAGGACTCTTTAAAGAACTGAATATTTGTATCAGTAATATTTCCTTTAACAAATGGCAATTAGACTAAAGATTAAAGGGTTGTCTGTCTTTTTCTTTTGTAATGATTCTAGTTCTTGTGCCTCCATCAAATTACAGTAAGTGAATTCCACAATGGCTAAAGACAAGGCAGAGTGTGTTTAGTATGTCCCTTAAAACTTAATTTTAGTCTCTAAAAGCATCTCTTCTCTTTGAGTAGCTAGTTAGTTAATCTATCAATGATTGATTTCAAGATTGTCTTATGTCGTAATAAGAAGGCCTTTATTTCAAATGCAGTTTATAGAGCTAGTCTTCTTTAGCTAACAAAAGCCCTTACATTAGGAACCTAGAAGTAATTTCTAGAATAAATAATTAGTAGGAGGCTTCTCAGTTTGTTGTTGTTAGGTGCCGTTGAGTCAGTTCCAACTCATAGCAACCTTGTGTACAACAGAACGAAACACTGCCAGGTCCTGTGCCATCGTTGTTACGCTTTAGCCCATTATTGCAGCCACTGGGTCAATCCATAGTCCTCCACTTAATACTTGTGCTCTACGTTTAAAATGGATTTATGTTGATCTTTTTTGATGACATTTAAACTATAATATAGAAGCATAGTATTGTAGTTAAAAGCACAAGGTTTGAAGTCAGGCTTGGGTTTGAGTACTCACTCTACCACATACCAATTCTTGTAACTTGGGTTAAATTATATCTAACCTCTTTGAAGTCTTTGTTGTTTCACTGTCAAAAATGGAAATGATAATAACTGCCTCATAGGAGGAAGGAGCCTTGGTGGAGCAGTGGTTAAGAGCTCAGCTACTAACCAGAAGGTCGGCAGTTCGAATCCACCAGCTGCTTCTTGGAAACCCTGTGAGGCAGTTCTCTGTCCTGAGGGTCGCTGTGAGTTGGCATCGACCCAACTGCAGCAGGTTTGGTTTGGTTTTCATATGAGGAAGGTAAATAAGTTCTAAGTAAGATACACATCTAAATCACTTGGGCATATTTCCTGGCACATAGTAAGTATTCGCATGTTAGCTACTGTTGTTATTAAAAAGTGCCAAATTAATGTTAATGGAAAAATTAGATTTTTCATGTATTTGTGGTGGTGATTTTATGTGTGTTTGTGTATATACGTGTGTGTGTGTGTATGCAATTCTATAATCTAGTAAAGTTTCTTGCTAGTTCTTATGATACTGTTAAGGAACCCTGGTGGCTCAGTGGTTAAGTGCTCAGCTGCTAACCAAAAGGTTGGTGGTTTGAACCCACCAGCCACTTCGCAGCAAAAAGATGTGGCAGTCTGCTTCCGCAAAGATTACAGCCTTAGAAACCATAACGGGCAGTTCTACTCTGTCGTATAGGGTTGCTATGAGTCAGAATCTACTCAGTGGCAACTGGTTTAAGTACAGCATCATTTTGGGGGTCCATAAAAAGCACCGTGATTTGTCGGTGCATTGTCATCCAACCAAAGTAAGAACCACTGTCCTAAAGAGGAGATTGTTTTAGAAGAAATGACTTAACTAAATTTTTATTGCTGATAGTAAGATTGTGGTAAAATATTTCTATTATACATTCTAATCTTATGAAAGACCATGTCCCTTCATGCATTAATTTGTCATTGTCGAGTTCTATGCAGTGGGACTTCATGTGCTGTTAATTTCTTAGTTTATGGAAGAAAAGGAAAAGGATTCTGAGAACACTCATTTTATTTTACTCTCTTTTGTTTCATTTCAATTTGTTTTATTTTATTTCACTGAAACCCTGATCTCCAATGACGTTATAAAAACATATTTATACAAATGATTACATTCAAATCAATTGTATATAAAATACAGTGCTGGCACACTGGAATACTATGCAGCAATAAAGAACAACAGTGAATCCATGAAACATCTTATAACAGAGGAATCTGGAAGGCATTATGCTGAGTGAATTAAGTCAGTTGCAAAAGGACAAATATTGTATAAGACCATTGTTATAAGAACCGAAAGAAGGTTTAAACATAGAAAAAAACATTCTTTGATGGTTACGAGGGTGGGCAGGGAGGGAGAGGGTTATTCACTAACTAGATAGTAGACAAGAATTATCTTAGGTGAAGGGAAGGACGACACACTCTCCAGGGGAAGTCAGCACAACTGGACTAAACCAAAGCTAAGAAATTCCTGAATACAACCAAACACTTTGAGGGACAGAGTAGCAGGGGCAGGGGTCTGGGGACCATGATTTCAGGGGACATCTAGGTCAATTGGCATAACAAAGTTTATTAAGAATGTTCTGCATCCCGCTTTGGTGAGTGGCGTCTGGGGTCTTAAAAGCTAGTGAGCAGCCATCTAAGAGACATCAATTTGTCCCAGCCTACCTGGAGCAAAGGAGAATGAAGAACACCAAAGACACAAGGAAAGTATTAGCGCAAGAGACAGAAAGGGCCACATAAACCAGAGAGTTCATGAGCCTGAGACCAGAACAACTAGATGGTGCCTGGCTACCACCAGTGACCACCGTGACAGGGAACACAACAGAGAGTCCCTGACAGAGCAAAAAAGTGGGGTGCAGAACTCAAATTCTGGTAAAAAGACCAGACTTAATGGTTTGATTGAGATTGGAGGGAACCTGGAAGACATGGCCCTCCGACTCTCTGTTAGCCTAAAACTAAAACCATTTCCGAGTCCAACTCTTCAGACAAAGATTAGACTGGACTATGGGACATAAAATGATACTCATGAAGAGTGTGCTTCTTAGCTCAAGTAGATACATGAGACTAAATGGGCAGCTCCTGTCCAGAGGTGAGATGAGAAGGCAGAGAGGGTCAGGAGCTGGTTGAATGGACACAGGAAATCTGGGGTGGAAGGGAGGAGTGTGCTGTCACAGTATAGGGAGAGCAACTAGGGTCACATAACAATGTATGGATAAATTTTTGTATGAGAGACTAACTTGAATTGTAAACTTTCACCTAAAGCACAACAGTTAAAAAAAAAAAAAGAAAGAAAAATTAGATAGGAAAAATGTATGTGTATATAGTGCTGGAGTGTATGATGTCCAAGCCTCTGAGAAAAAAATATGTAAAATATTTCTGATGTATATATCTAATTTTCAGTTATTTAAAATAATTAGGGAAATGTATGTGATAGAAATTACTGATAGAGGGAAATTATTTCCCAGTACCCTTTTTTGTGGTCATCTAAGCACTTTATCACTATGTTTACTTTAGTCTAGATTTACAGTTCTGAAGGAATAAGATAGTGGAATTAAGCATACTTGTGGTATGTAAATGGACTCCCAGCAAAAAAGAAATAAATTCTGAAAATATGTTATGTTTTTTCTTTTTTTTTTTTCAAATTAATTGGTCCAACCCGTATGTGCAAATATAATTTAACATAATTTAATACATTGTAACTTAATACTTTCATTAAAAACTTTGAAAATATTTTAAAATATCATTTAAAGATATTCACAGTAGTTCTATCCTGATTTAAGAATAATTTTTTTTTCTCCGTGCATTACTCTAAATATTTTTATTAAAGTCAGAAGACTTTCCATGGTATGTTCATGACTGGTCTAGAGCCCAGAATAGCTTGGAATTAATTTCTTTTGTTTTTCAATTCTCCAGGACATCTGCGTACATACTTTTAATCAAAGGATGGGTGTCAATTTGTGTTTGTTAGTATTATTTCTGTTAAAATAGCGACTTGCTACTGTATCACTGGGCAGAAGGAGAAATGTGTAGACCTTCAGCAAATGAGAATTAGGTCATAAGGGAATGCTTTTCCATCTACCCGAAGATAGTAAATTGCTCCTTCCTTCTCATCTTTAACTCTTCTACATTAAAAGCCAGAGCTACGAGAATGAGTCTTTAGCAATAGTCACAGAATTCCATGCAAACTTGTTTCTGATGTAAGTTAAAGTTATCTTAGCTATGGAAGCACATAACTTTTTTTAACTTTTTAAAAAAAGAATTTTAACAAGATGTTTTACACAGTGATGATGAGTTTTTCATCTGGTAATTAGCATCATGGTTTTTCATTAAAATTATTAGGATAAAAGATAGACAGACCTAGGACCTAAAACTTGAGTTCTGACCAACTTTTTTTTTTTTTTTAATATTGTGTTTTCAGCAAAAGTTTATACAGCATATTAGATTCCCATTCAACAATTTCAAAACAAATTGTTCAGTGACATTGATTACATTCTCCACAATGTGTCAATATTTTCATTGTTTCCTTTCTGGTTTTTCTGTTTCCAGTATTCTAGTTTCCTTGTCCCCTTGCTGTCTCATCTTTGCTTTGAAGTAATTGTTGAACATTTGGTCCACATATAAGTGGTTTTTTCAAGGAGTGCAGTACTCATTGGTGATATTTTTTATTTTGTGAGCTAATCTATTATTAAGCCTAAAGGTAACCTCAGGGGATAGTTTTGTTTCAAGGTTTGAAGAGTATCTCAGGTCAGTAGTCCTGGGAAGTCCTTTAGTCTCAACCAGTCCGGTAAGTCTGGATTTTTTAAGAATTTGAGTTCTGTTCTCTCTATATATATTTCTTCCCCATTCTTTCAAGATCCATCTATTGTATTCCTTATCAGAATGGTTGGTAGTGGTAGCAGGGCACCGTCTAGTTCTTCTGGTCTCAGGGTAGATGAGGCCATGAAGTTTCTTCTTTGAGTCTTAGGTTTCCTTCTTTGTGTTTTGCTCCAGACTAAGATACAGCAATATTTGTATTTTAGATGACCGCTTGCAAACTTTTCTGACAAACTTTTAGGATAGGCAAGCTTTTCTGACAAACTTTTAGGATAGAATGCATAGTAAGAGACACCTGGCTTGTCTGGACAAGAATTCCTTGCCTCTAGTCACTGCTGAGCCAAACCAATTGTCTTCAGAGTTTTCTATGCATATTTGTTAAAGCAATTTAATCATTTTGCCACTCAGAATTTTGACTTTGGAATTCTATAATGTGGTGGTGGAGAATGAAGGAAATATTTTAAATCGTTTACTTACCGGTGTTTGTCCTCTCAGTCTTGTAAAGAATAGTTTTAGTGAGATTTCCCACTGTCTAGAAAGTATACCCGGAATCTTTGCTGGTGTATTGGATACAGTTGTAGAGAAGAAGCATAGATAAAAAGTAAAGAAATCAAAATCAATTTCATTACTGAAAATAATTATTTTGTTTTTTCTAACATTAGCTGTCAGAGAAATTGCAGTTGTAACAAAGATTACTACAAGGGGAGTGTAACAAAATGACTAAAACTTAAGTTTATGTTTGGAAAAAAATCCAATTTAACTAACTAAACATATTGTATAGTTGTGGTTAGGTGCCGTCAGGTCGGTTCCGACTCATAGTGACCCTTTGTACAACAGAACAAAACACAGTATACAGCATATCATTTTTAAAAATAAATTTTTATAAAAGACCATAGCATATTTCTATAATTTTTAAATATTACACACGAGAGTATATGCCAAGAAACTCGTGACATTGTTCTTCCATTGGAGATTTTGAAATTCATATTGTGGAGCGAAATAACTTCTGTTCTTTTGTTTATGAATGTACTTCTAAAAGAATAGGCAGGAGATAGTTTATCATTAATATCCCCACAATTTACTGACTCATTCTACCTGTGGAGGAGGCAGTATAACATACTTGTCTCAGCATCTGAAATGAAGCCCTGCTGGCACACTGGTTAAGAGGTATGGCTACTAACTAAAAGGTCGGCAGTTTGAATCCACCAGGTGCTCCTTGGAAACCCTACGGGGTAGTTCTACTGTGTTCTGTAGGGTTGCTATGAGTTGGAATCGACTGAAGGGCAGTGGGTTTCGTTTTGGGTTTAATCTTGACTTTATAATCATGGACAAATTACTTAACTTCTTTAAACCCTGGTTTCTTCATTTATAAAATGAGGTAGATGATAGTACACCTCATCAGGTTGTTAAAAAACCCATTGCTGTGAAGTCAATTCTGACTCATAGCAACCCTATAGGACAGAATAGAACTTCCCCATAGGGTTTCCAAGACTGTAGTCTTTATGGAAGCAGACTGCCACAGTTTTTTCCCATGGAAGAGCTGGTGGGTTCAAACCACCGACCTTTTGGTCAGAAGCTGAGCACTTAATCACTGCACTACCAGGAATCCTTATAAAGTTGTTACAGGTATTAAATTTAATCATAGTGCATTGCCAGAGTGACTGGCATGTAACTGTTTAATGTTAGCAATAATTATAATAATAATCATTATTAGTGGTGGTATTTTTGGCTTGGAGTCTCTGGGTGGTGCAAGTGATTAAGTGCTCAACTACTAGCCAAAAGGTTAGAGGTTTGAACCTGCCAGAGGCATCTCAGAGACAGTCCTAGCAATCAGCTTCTGAAAGGTCACAGCCTTGAAAACTCAACCCTATGGAGCAGCTCTGCTCTGCACACATAGTGTAGCCATGAGTCAGAATAGACTCAGTGGCAACTAACAACATTTTCAGCTTGCCATCAGTGTCTCAAATGATGCTTTGCATTTAGGTGGTTATGTTTCTAAAATGATCATTCATGGCAAATAACAAAATATGATGACTCTCTTTTCTGTAGTCATTCCATTTCATAACCTGTATTCTCTCACACTATAAAGCTTCAAGTTTTAGCCAGTTTTACACTTGACTCAGTCTTCTCTCTTCAGCTCCATCTCACCTTCTCCTATACTTGTCTGTTGCATATTGGGGCCTTTATAACTATCATCGGTCAATGACAACAACTCTTCTGATTAACAGACTGTGAATTCACTTCACAGACTGCACCTTTAGCCCTTCTGAGGCTTCTTGGTCAGAAATTTGTTATACACATCAAATTTTTTCTGTAAAACTCCACAAGCTTACATCTTTAGAAGACACTTTAAATTCTGAAAGATAGATACATTTAAAATACATGTTCTATTATTCTTTTAAATATATTCAACTTACGATCTTTGAATTGTATTCAAATTAATGATATAATAATTTTTCATCTCTTTTATTTAGAAAAGACATCTAACATTTCTAAAGAAATGATATTAGAATGGTCAAGTTTTGATGGTTAAACTGACAAGTGTGTGTACATACATAGATATGTATATATATATATAGTAGGGTTTAGGAAGAAGGTCAGACGTGCTACTCTGACATTGCAGACTTGAGTAAAGTAGAATATAGATTTTCAAAGATATTATATTAGCAGGGGCAAATAGAACTCAAAGTGAAATATGGAATGAGAAATTGCTTCTTCTTATTGCTATCATTTTTTGAACCATGCAGTGAATGATCATTTCAGAAACATAAACTCAGCTAAGGGTATCAGAACTATTCGATTGCCAGACAATTGTATACTGTGTTAACCCTCAGGAAGCAGAGGTAGCTTCTGGTGATATTTTTACCATTACCCTGGCTGCCTTTGGTTTCTCATTTACTCAGCCGTGGAATAGCTCATTATTCAGACTTTTGGATGTTATTGTGGAAGAGTTTCATGAGAGGGTTGATCCATCATACAGCCACAATGCAGTACTTTCAATCTCAGTAAGACGTTAAAGATGTAATCTTTCATATTGCCTGTATCTAGAATACTGTTAGAAAGGAAACTTAAAATTAAGAGAAGACTAGGGAGTATTTTGATGTGTTGTCATGTATCTAAGTGTCTCTGTAGGACAGAAGCTTTATCTTCATCTTTTATCCCTAACACCTAGCAAAGTGTCTGATACTGGTAGAAGCTTAGTACAGATTTTTTAGCAGAACTAAAGTATCTTAAGATAATGATTTTAATGATACTAATGATATGCATAAGATTTGAAGGAAGATCACAGAATACACCAGCAGAAATTCTTGAAATAAGGGATATGCTCCTTCAAATTCTTTTGCTGAATTTGATAGAAATAGTGTCAAAGGTGAGTTAAAGCTGAAGAAGATTTTGGACGGCTAATGAGGCTGAACTGGGAAAAGATATTTTGCTGCTCAAAAGCCATAGGCCTCTGATGAAGGCAACGAAGGAGCTCAAGACACCTTACAAGCAAACTAAATTCATTTCTTTCCTCACTCTACTCCTAAAACTCCTTAATTTCCTGTCCACTCAGTGATCCTATCTTGGGGGTCCCATGACCACTCACTAGTTCAGTGATTTGCTGGAAGAACTCACACGACATAAAGTTGTATTCACGACTAAGATTTATTACAGCAAAGGATACAGTGCCAGAATAGCAGGTAAAAGGTATCCATAGGCCAAGGCTATAGAGGTCAAGTGCAGACTTCCAAGAGTCATACAAGACTCATTTGACTCTGCAAGAGTCATACCAGATGCACTTTTTTCTCCAGCTGTGAACCTCAGAGTCAATGTGAGGATGTCTGTACCCAGAGAAGTTCACCTGTCTTAAGAGTTCCATAGTGCTCAAATGGAGCTGGTCCTGTAGGCACATACCTGGTATGTGACCGGTCATGGCGCAGATCCCAAACCAGGCACCAGCTTCACAACATGAATCTTTATGTTTACTTTAAATATGCTGTCAACCTGGTTTATCTTGACCTAGTCCTTTGGAGTTAGAATAACATCGTTACCCAGTAACTATGTAAATATTCTAAAGAGTTTTGTTCTCCTTATTTTTCTTAAGGATCATTGCCAAGGCTATAGAAATAAGCAAGAAATGAGTAAAACAGATCCGCTACACTAACTCTTTCCTTTCAGGTCCAAATTGGAAACCAGGAATTCATCTTTGATCTCTGCCTCTCCTTTACCTAACATATCCTGTTGGAGACAGAGTCCTGTTAATTGAATATCCTTGATGTTTCTCAAATCGGTCCCTCTGCTACCAGTGCCTTAATCCATGCTCTTACATCTCTCACCTGAATTAATGCAACTGTACATAATTGGCCCTGTTATTTGTACTTTGCCTTTGCCCTTAATACTGTTCTCTGCCATCCATTCTCCATAGTGTATCCAGATTGATTTCCCCACCCAATTCTACTCCCCTTTAAAGAAAAAAATGAGGAAAGGAAAATAAATTACTTGTATGTATGCTGGGAAAACATAAGAGGGTAAAGACAAAACTAAAAATTACCTGTGATCCTACAATCAGAGATCAGCATCAACATTGTGGTACATTTCTTGCCAGTCTTAAAAGCTTGAGGTACCAAAGGATATGAAATCCAATAGGAATATAAGCTTTACTAGAATATCAACTCCCCAAGGTTAGGTGGGAATTTTTCTCTTTTTTGTTCACTGATGTGCATCAAGCACCTGTAATGGTACCTGCACATAGTAGGCATTCAGCATAAATACTTAATGAATGAATCTTCAAGATCTAGGATATAAAATGTTCAAAGATACCAGCACCAAAGTCTGAAAATCCATTGCCTCTGCTAGAATCAGATAATTCTTTTCACCATATTTTTTCACTGTATTAGAAGCTGAGTTATTGCTTATTGCAAACAGTAAATATCCTTAGTGTTAGTAATTCTATAGCTACACACCTGTAAATACAAATGATAGATTTGAGAGAGAAGCGACTCATGGAATGACCTTGTTCTGGTTCCAAGACTGGGCCCTGCACTGGAAATCATCTGCCTGGTAGGGTTTATTTCCCTTGCAGTGTACACCCCACCCCCTTCCCAATGGTTAAGGTTTCTTGTTTGGTTGTTTGTTTTGTTTACATGAATGGAGGACTAGGTAACTGGTGTGGGTTTTTTCTCTGAGGGGAGGAGAGGGGAGGAAGAACTGGTCTGGGCATCCATCTGCCAGAAGTTTTCAGTCACTTTCTCTCTTGCACTTTTTATACTTCCCAACCCTAGAGGTTTGTGTTGTGAAGGATGGCTCCCACCTCCGCTACAGTCTTTGCTGATGTGTGCACTGAGCACGGGGTCCTTCACAGGTTTACCAAGACGATCTTATTCATCTTTTTTCCCCCTAAATTATCAAAATCTTTGCTTCTTTAATGTTCTCTCCCCAAATCTCCGTGAATTTTTGAATTTAGTATGCTTTGTATTACTTTATTGCCATTTCACTGGGTTTGAGGAACAGAAGAGAAATGAACAAGTGTGCTTGGATATTCCGTATTGAACTGAAAGAAAACTAATGTTGTTGTTAGCTGCTGTTGGGTTGGCTCTGACTCATAGTGACCTTATATATAACAGAACGAAATGTTGCCTGGTTCCTGTGCCTTGCCATCTTCATCATCCTTGGTATATTTAAGTCCATTGTTTCAGCTGTTGTGTTGTGTCCATCCGTCTCATTGAGAGTTTCCCTCATTTTCACTGACTTTACCAACCATGATTTTTTTTTTTCCCCCTAGTGATTGGTCTTTCCTATTGATGTGTCCAAAGTAAATAAGCTGAAATCTCACCATCCTCATTTCTGATGAGTGTTCTGGTTGTATTTCTTCTAATACTGCTTTGTTTGTTTTTCTTGCAGTCCACGGTATATTTAGTATTCTTCACCAACACAACGGTTGGAATACATACATTCTTCTGTCTTCCTTTTTCATTGTCCAGCTTTTGCACGTGTATGAGACAGTTGAAAAGACCGTGGCTTAGATCAGGCACATCTTGGTTATCAAAGTGACATCTATGCTTTTTAAACTTTAAAGAAGTCTTTTGCAGCAGATTTGTCCACTGCAGTACATTGTTTGTTCTTGACTGCTGCTTCCATGAACATTGATTGTTGATCCAAGTAGAATGCAATCCTTGACAACTTCAGTTTCTTCTTTGAAAATAATAATTATACTTTGTGAATTTTTTTATCTATAAGTCATTCACTCTCCCGACCCACCAAATATTCTTTTTTAAAAAGGCTATTTGTTATAACTCGTGTTCTTCTGGGTGAACTTTAGAATTGTCATTTACTTGATTAGTGTTCATTTTATGAACTCTCCTGGTACTTTATACTGTTTACTTGTCTGTCTTTCCTCTAGACCATGGCATGGTTTTTTTTTTGAACATGGACGATGTCTTTTATCCAAATTATATCTAGCAGGTTACATTAGGTTACAAATTTGATCCTGTGTTTCCCATTCTAAAAATGCTAAAATGGCCCTTTATTGTCTTTAAGTAAAATCTAGACTCCTTAGCATCATCTCTAGCTCCCTCCAAACTTTGTCATACCCCACGGACAATTGTGCACACACATGACCCTCCCCACCTCCATAACAAACCTGTTGCCATTGATTCAATTCTGACTCATAGCAACCCTATAGTACAGAGTAGAATTGCCCCATAGGGTTTCCAGGGAGCAGCCGGTGGATTCAAAGTGCTGACCTTTTCATTAGCAGCTGTTGCTCTTAACCACTGGACCACCAGGGCTCCTATACCGTATATATCTTTTTGAGCTAAGCTCAGATGTCACTTCCTTGGTTAGATGTTTATCATATGAGCTCCCTTGGTGCCCTATGCTGTTTACTGTTCTGTCTCCCTTAGACTACATTCTTCCTAAATTCATAGACTGTCTTTTATCTCTATATGCCCAGTGCAAGATAATTAATCACAGTGTTGTCCCTGTATCATGAAATAAAAGTTAAATTGCTATTTTAATAAGATAGAAAAGTATCTGAGTTCTAACACAGTTGCCACTCAGAAAGGTTGATAGTTTCAGTGCTTATTGGATTAGTTAGGGAATTACTTAAAATCTCCTTATTACAGTGTTATATTTCTATAGATTAAAGCTATGCTGTGGTTTTTGAGCAGATATTTCCAGAGATAGACTTGATTTGCAGTGCTTTTATGTTAAAGTAAGGCTTCGCGAGTAGCCACATGAGAGTAGTTGGTAAAATCTATAATTTCTTTTTTCATGAATGAGAATTCTCAGGTAGTGATTAAGATTAACAGTCTCATGAAACAGGTTAATTTTGTGAATGATATCCGTGTTGAGCTGTTTTAATATAGAATTACTGGGAATTGTGGTGCTTTGTCTTTTTTTCTGTATATTCCCTGAAATCAATCTTTCATGTTATATTCATATTTGAACAACAAGTAATTACTGATGCAAATAGGATTATGACTTGTAGCAGACAATAAACAGCCAGAGCAGATGGCCTCTTACAGAACACAGATCTTGTTTCAGCATAACCATTCTGATTGTAGGCAGTGGGAACATTTTGCTCTTTTAAAAGAAGCTTGCTTTTTCTTTGAAGTGTTCGTAATTGTAAATCCTTTATATATATACATATATATATATATATAGCAAGTAACAATAGTAATTTCATCAAAAAGAATTTTATTAAGTACCCTTTTTTAAAAAGCTCAAATATGGTATAAGCATCCTTTTGAAATTTATAGTGTGAGGTATAATACTCATAATAACTGAACCAAAATCCATTGCCGTCAAGTCGATTCTGACTCATAGCGACCCTATAGGACAGAGTAGAACTGCCCCATAGAGTTTCTAAGGAGTGGCTGGTGGATTCGAATTGCCAGCTTCTTGGTTAACAGCTGAGGTCTTAATCACTGTACCAGCAGGCCTTCATAATACGCATATAAAAATGCATAAAACATAAATAACCATGTTCAATATACATTTTAAAAAAAGTTACTGTTGAGTCAATTCTGACTCATAGTGATCCTATAGGACAGAGCAGAACTTCCCCACGGGGTTTCCAAGGCTGTAATCTTTACGGAAGCAGGCTGCTACATCCTTCTCCCATGTAGCGGCTGGTGGGTTCAAACTGCCAACCATTCAGTTAGCAGCCAAGCACGTAACCACTGTGCCACCAGAGCTCCTTCTTTAATATGCATAAATTAGTTAAATTGAATACCCATGTAGCCATTACATGGGGCAAGAAACAGAACACTGTCAGCACTTCAGACTCCCATCCACCTCCACTTTACTTTCTCAGTGGCAGCCCTTCCTTCCTGATTGAGGTAACTACTGTCCTGACTTTCATGGTAACCAGGTCTTTGCTTTGCTTTACAGGTTAACCACTTAAGTGAACACCCCTAACTAAAATAGTTTGGTTTACCTAATTTTGATTTTATATACATGGAATCGTATCTTATGCATTCTTTTTGTCTAGGTTATTTGGCTCAACATTATTTTTAAGATTCGTTCATGTGTGTAGCTGTTGTTCATTCATATTTATTAATATGTAGTATGCCACTGATGAGTATATCATAATTTATCCTCCCTGTTCTTGATGGGCATCTGCATGTTTTCCAGTTTGGGGCTATTAAGAACAGTTCTGCTATGAACATATTGTACGTGTGCCTTGGAGCACACATGTAGAGGGTATATACTTAAAAGTAGAATTACAGGATTTGAGGTATATATATCTTTAAATTTCCTAGATAGTGGCAGACTATTTTTTAACATGGTTGTACCAATTTATACTGCCACCAATAGTGTATGATAGTTCTAGTTGACATTTTGCACCGTAAAAAAAATTTTTTCCCCAGTTGGTTGTGTAGCAGTATCTGATTGCAATTTTAATTGGCACTGTTGTAATTACTAATGAGGTTGAGCACGCTTTCATATGATTTTTAGTCATTTGAATTTTCGTTTCTATAAAATATCTCTTCAAGTCTTTTGCTGAGGTTTCTTTTGAGTTATGCCATTTTCTTATTTATTTGTAGGCAGTCTTTATAAATTCTGGATTTGATCTCCTTATGAGTTTTATGTAATGTAAGACTCTTCTCTCATTGTTGCTTGCCTTTTCACTCTCTTCATCGTGTCTTTGGATGAACTGAAATTCTTGATTTTAATGTAGCAACGTTCTTATTTATAATTGGCGTTACTTGTGAGTTGATTAAGAAATCATTCCCTACCCTGATATTATAGAAGTATTCTCCTGTATTCTCTTTCAAATGCTTTATAGTTGTGCTTTTCTCATTTTGGTCTGTAATACACTAGTCATTGATTTTTATGTATGGTATGAAGTAGTGGTCTAGCTTTTTCCTTCCTTTTTTCCTGTTTAGATGAGCTATTTGTCTAGCCCCACCTATTGCAGAGGTCATTCTTCCCTCTCTACTTTGCAGTATCATCTTTGTCAAGAATCAAGTATCCATATATGAAGCCAGTATAGCCTTTATACCAAAACCCCACTAAGACAGTAGGAGGACAGAAAACTACAGACCACTCACTCATGAACATATATACAAAAATCCTAATTAAAATATTAGAAAACTAATTGAGAAATATATTGGAGGGTAAGGTTTAACTCAGAAATGCAAGATTCATTAAATATGAGAAAATCAATCAGAAAATCTGTGGTCATCTCAGTAGATGCAGAAAAAATATTTGCTAAAATTAAACATCCATTTAATATATCTATATTAAAACTCTTAGCAAACTAGATGTAGAAAGGAATGTTCCTAACATGATACAGAGATACGAAAACAAAACCTACAGCCAATATCTTGGTGAAGCATTGAAAACATTCCCTTTAAGTTCAGGGAACAGGATGGGGATACCTGCTTGCTATCACCTCTTTTCTTCAGCACTATGAAGGAGGTCCTAGCCAGAGCAGCAAGGCAATAAGAAGAAAAGTATAAGAATTGGAAATGAAAAAATAAAACTGTTCTTATTCCCTAATGATATGATTATGAATATACACATCAAAAAAAAAAAAAGTTTTTTGGGCCATAGTTCTCCAGCCCCTGGTCTAAACACCCAGTTCAAAGGCAGAGATTGCCAGACTGGATTAAAAAGTAAGACTTAACTATATGTAGTCTTAAAGAAATCCTTTTTAAATATGAAAACTAAAGGTTAAAAAGGAGCCCTAGTGATGCAATGATGAAGCTCTTGGCTACTAACAAAAAGGTCAGCAGTTTGAACTCACCAGCCGCTCCATGTGAGAAAAGACCTGGCAGTCTGTTTCCGTAAAGATGACAGCCTCGGAAACCCCTATGGAGCAGTTTTACTCTGCCACACAGTGTCCCTGTGGGTTGTAATCAACTTGACGGCACACAGCAACGACGACAACAAAGGATAAAAGGAAAAGAATGCGAAAGGTGTACAGTAATCTCAGCTGCTAATCGAAAAGTTAGCAGTTTGAACCTACCGGCTGCTCCACCGGAGAATGATGTGGTAGTCTGTTTACATAAAGATTACAGCCTTGGAAACCCTATAGGGCAGTTCCACTCTATGCTGTAGGGTCGCTATGAGTCAAAATTGACTTGACAGCAGTGGGTTTTTTAATTATTTAAAAAAGTATTATATTAGTGTCATACAAATTTGTTGTTGCTGTTAGGTGCCATCGAGTTGATTTCAACTCATAGTGACCCCATGTGACAGAGTAGAACTGCCCGATAGGGTTTTCTAGGCTATAATCTTGATGGGAGCAGATTGCTAGGTCTTTCTCCTGCAGAGCTGCTGGGTGGGTTCAAACTCCCAACTTTTTTGGTTTTTTTTTTTTTAATTGTACTTCAGGTGAAGGCTTACAGAACAAATAGTTTCTCGTGAAACAGAAGTGCACATGTTATTTTATGACATTGGTTAACAACCCCATGACATGTCAACCCTCTAACTTCTCAACCTTTTTCTTTGGTGAAAATACACATAGCCAAAGATACACCGTTTCAAAAATTCCTACATGCACAGTTCAGCGACATTGACTACGCTCTTCCAATTGTGCTGTTATTCTCACTTAAGATGAAGGCTTACAGAACAAAATAGTTTCTCATTTAACAGTTACTACACATGTTGCCCTATGACAATGGTTAACAATCTCACAACACATCAACAATATCCTTACTCAACCTTGGGTTCCCTATCACCAGCTTCCTTGTCCCCTTCTGCCTTCTGGCCCTTGTCACTGGACTACTGTACCTCATTAGTCCCATTTGGTTTTACGGGGCTGTCCACTCCCAGGCTGAACAGTGAACCTCGGAGGTAACTTCACCACTGAGCTAAAAGGGTGTCTGGGGGCCATAGTCTTGGAGTTTCTCCAGTCTCCTTTAGGCCAGTAAATCCGATCTTTTTTCTGTGAGTTAGAATTATGCTCTAAATCCTTCTCCAGCTCTGTCCAGAACCCTCTGTTGTGATCCTGGTCAGAGCAGTCAGTGGTGGTAGCCGGGCACCATCCAGCTGTACTGGACTCAGTCCAGTGGAGGCCTTGGTAGCTGTGGACAATTAGTCCTTTGGACTAATCTTTTCCTTGTATCCTGTTCTTTTCATTCTCCTTTGCTCCCAAAGGGATGAGACCAGTGGAGTATCTTAGATGGCCACTCACAGGCTTTTAAGACCCCAGACACTACTCACCAAGGTAGAATATAGAGCATTGTCTTTCTAAGCTGTGTCATGCCAATTGAGCTAGATGTTCCCCGAGACCATGGTCCCCAGAGCCCTCCGCCCAGCAATTCAGTCCCTCAGGCAGTTTGGATGTGTCTGTGGGGCTTCCATGACCTTTCCTTGTACAAGTTGTGCTAGTTTCTCTTGTATTGTGTACTGTCTCACCCTTCACCCAGGATATCACTTATCTATTTAGTATTTCCCCCCCACCCCTCCCATCCCTGGTAACCAACAAAGATTGTTACATTTTGTGTGTGAACTTTTCCATGGGTTTTTACAATAGAGGTCTCATACAATATTTGTCCTTTTGTGATTGACTTATTTCACTCAGCATAATGTCCTCCAGTTTCATCCATGTTATGAGATGCTTCACAGATTCATTGTTGTTGTTTCTCGTTGCATAGTACTCCGTTGTGTGTATGTACCGTAGCTTATTTATCCATTCATCTGTTGATGGGCATCTAGGTTGTTTCCATCATTTTGCTATTGTGAACAATGCTGCCATGAACATAGGTGTGCATATGTCTATTCAAGTGACAACTCCTATTTCTTTAGGATATATTCCTAGGAGTGGGATTGCTGGATCAAATGCTATGTCTATTTCTAGCTTTCTGAGGAAGAGCCATATCATTTTCCAAAATGGTTGTATCATTTTGCATTCCCACCAGCAGTGCATAAGTGTTCCGATCTCTCTGCAGCCCCTCCAACATTTGTTATTTCCAGTGTTTTTGATTCGTGCCAGTAATGCTGGGGTGAGATGGTATCTCATAGTGGTTTTAATTTGCATTTCTCTAATGGCTGGTGATCGTGAGCATTTCCTTATGTGTCTGTTGGCCATTTGAATGTCTTCTTTGGTGAAGTGTCTGTTCATTTCCTTTGTCCATTTTTTAGTAGGATTATTTGTCTTTTTGTTGTAGAGGTGTTGGATTTTCTTGTAGCTTATGGAGATTAGACCTTTGTCTGACTTGTACTGTCCAAAAATTTTTTCCCAGTCTGTAGGTTCTCTTTTTACTCCTTTGGTGAAGTCTTTTGAAGAGCATAGGTGACAAACCCCAACTTTTTGGTTAGCAGCCAAGCACTTAACCATTGTGCCACCAGGGCTCCGTGTTATGAAAAGTTTATCAGGAATAAAGAAGGATATTTCACTGATGACGGGGTCAAATCACCAAGAATATTTCATAATTCTAAATCTAGAATCATCTAATAAAATCTTCAAATACATGAAGCAGAATTGAAAGAAGAAATCAGCCTATAATTATGTTTGGTGATATCAATACTCCTTTCCCAGTAACTGATAGAATAAGTAGACATAAAATCAGTAGGAATATAGAAGACCTAGACACCACTAAAGATCTTGGAAACTCTACAGAGCAGTTCTGCTTTGCACACTAACAGCAACAACAAACAGCACTATCAAACAACTTAATTGACATTTAAAGAAGACTCCACCCAAAGACTACAGAATCATGTTCTTTTCAAGTGCGCATGGAACATTTTGCCAAGATAGATCACGTGCAGGGCACTATAAGAAGTCACAGTAAATTTAAAAGGATTTAACTCTATAGAATAAGCTCTGGCCACACCAAAATTGAACTGTAAATCAGTAACAAAGATATCTGGTATATCCCAGAAATAGTTTGTAATTAAACAGCACACTTTAAAATAACCCAGGGGTCAGAGAAGAAATCACAAGAAAAAAGAAATTAGAAAATACTTTGAACTGAATTAAAAGAAAAACACAGTATATCAAAATTTGTGATATGCAGCTAAATCCATGCTTAGATGGAAATTTAAGCTTTAAATGCTTATATTAGAAAAGAAGAAATATTTGAGGGAACATGATTAAAATGATAAAACCAGACCTGTTGCTGGCAAATCAGAACCAACTCATGGTGACCCCACGTGTGTCAGAGTAGAACTGTGCCCCATAGTTTTTTTTTTTTTTTAAATTTTATGTATCTTTTTCTTTTTATACTTGGATTTATTCTTTTTTTTTTAATTGTTGTACTTTAAGTGAAAGTTTACAATTCAGGTTAGTTTCTCATACAAAAATTTATACATACATTGTTATGTGACCGTAGTTGCTTTCCCTATACTGTGACAGCACACTCCTTCTTTCCACCCCTGATTTCCTGTGTCCATTCAGCCAGCTCCTGGCCCTCTCTGACTTGTCATCTCACCTCCGGACAGGAGCTGCCCATTTAGTTTCATGTATCTACTTGAGCTAAGAAGCACACTCTTCATGAGTATCATTTTATATCCCATAGTCCAGTCTAATCTGTCTGAAGACGACCTCGGGAATAGTTTTAGTTCTGGGTTGACAAGAGTCCGGGGGCCATGCTTTCCAGGGTTGCTGCAGTCTCAGTCAGACCACTAAGTCTGATCTTTTTACTAGAATTTGAGTTCTGCACCCTACTTTTCTCCTACTCTGCTGGGGACTCTGTTGTGTTCCCTGTCAGGGTGGTCATTGGTGGTAGCCAGGCACCATCTAGTTCTGGTCTCAGGCTGATGGAATCTCTGGTTTATGTAGCCCTTTCTGTCTCTTGGGCTAATACTTTTCCTTGTGTCTTCGGTGTTCTTCATTCTCCTTTACTCCAGGTGGGTTGGGACCAGTTGATGTATCTTAGATGGCCTGCTCACTAGCTTTTAAGACCCCGGATGCCACTCACCAAAGGAGGATGCAGAACATTTTCTTAATAAACTTTCTTATGCCATTGACCTAGATGTACCCTGAAAGCATGGTCCTCAGACCTCCGCCCCTGCTTCTCTGTCCCTCAAAGTGTTTGATTGTATTTGGGAATCTTCTTAGCTTTGGTTTAGTCCATTTGTGCTGACTTTACCTGAAGTGTGTTGTCCTTCCCTTCACCTAAGATAATTCTTTCTACTATCTAGGTAGTGAATACCCCTCTCCCTCCCTCCCCATCCTCGTAACCATCAAAGAATGTTTTCTTCTGTGTTTAAACCTTTTCTTGAGTTCTTATAATTGTGGTCTTATACGCTATTTGTCCTTTTGCAGCTGACTAAATTCACTCAACATAGTGCCTTCCAGATTCCTCCATGTTATAAGATGTTTCACGGATTCATCATTGTTCTTTATCATTGCGTAGTATTCCATTGTGTGAATATACCATAGTTTGTTTATCCATTTGTCCGTTGATGGGCACCTAGGTTGTTTCCATCTTTTTGCTGTCGTTAACATTGCTGCAGTGAACATGGATGTGCATATATCTATTCACATGACAGCTTTTATTTCTCTAGGATATATTCCAAGGAGCAGAATTGCTGGATCGTATGGTACTTGTATTTCTAGCTTTTTAAGGAAGCAGCAAATTGATTTCCAAAGGGTTGTGCCATTTTACGTTCCCACCAACAGTGTATAAGTGTTCCAGTCTCTCCACAACCACTCCAACATTTATTTCGTGTTTTTTGGATTAATGCTAGCCTCATTGGGATAAGATGGTATCTCGTAGTTTTGATCTGCGTTTCTCTAATGGCTAATGATCATGAGCATTTCCTCATGTGTCTGTTAGCCACCTGGGTGTCTTCTTTGGTGCAGTGCCTGTTCATATCCTTTGTCCATTTTTTAAATGAGTTATTTGTCTTTTTGTTGTAGAGGTTTTGCAGTGTCTTGTAGATTTTAGAGATTAGATGCTGATTGGATTTGTTGTAGCCAAAAATTTTTTCCAGTCTGTAGATAGTCTTTTTACTCTTTTGGTGAAGTCTTTTGATGAGCATAAGTGTCTGATTTTTGGGAGCTCCTAGTTATCTAGTTTCTCTTCTGGTATTTATGCATTATTACTTATGGTACATACTCTGTTTATGCTATAGTATGTATTAGGGCTCCTAGCATTGTCCCTATTTTTTCTTTCATGATCTTTATCATTTTCGATTTTATATTTAGGTCTTTGATGCATTTTGAGTTAGTTTTTGTGTATGGTGTGAGGTATGGGTCTTCTTACAGTTTTTTGCAGGTGGCTATCCAGTTATGCCAGCATCATTTGTTAAAGACGCTGTCTTTTCCCCAACTAACGAACTTTGAGCGTTTTTCAAATATCAGCTGCTCATAGGTGGATGAATTTACATCTGGATTCTCAGTTCTCTCCCATTGGTCTGTGTATCTGTTGTTGTACCAGTCCCAGCCTTTTTTGACTACTGTGGCGGTATAATAGGCCTCCCACTTTATTCTTCTTCAGTAATGGCTTGCTTATCCAAGGCCTCTTCCCTTTCCATATGAAGTTGGTGATTTGTTTCTCCATCTCATTTAAAAATGCCATTGGAATTTGGATTGGGATTGCATTGTATCTGTAGATCGCTTTGGGTAGAATTGATGTTTTCACCATATTAAGTCTTCCTGTCCATGAGCAAGGTATGTTTTTCCACTTATACAGGTTTCTTTTGGTTTCTTGCAGTAGTGCCTTGTAGTTTTCATTGTATAGATCTTTTACTTCTGTTTTTAGATTTAGTCCTAAGTATTTTATCTTCTTGGGGGCTATTGTAAATGGTATTGATTTGGTGATTTCCTCTTGGAAGTTCTCTTTGTTGGTGTAGGGAAATCCAACTGATTTTTGTATGTTTATCTTGTATCTTGATACTTTGCTGAAATCTTCTGTTAGTTCCAGTAGTTTTAAATTTTATTTTGTTGTTGTTATAGAGAATATACACTGCAAAACATATACCAGTTCAACCATTTCTACATGTATAATGCAGTAAGATTGATTACATTGTTTGAGTTGTGAATCATTTTCAACCTCCTTTGCTAAGTTGTTCCACTTCCATTGACATAAACTCACTACCCTTGATGGTTGCTATTTAATCTTTCAAGTTGCTTTTGTCAATTTGATCCCATATAGATAGTTCTTAAAAGAGCATAATGCTCAAGGCAGACATTTTTTACTAATTAAGCTAAACTTACTGTTTAGTTTTACAAAGACTTCAGGGGATATTTTTTGTTTAAGGTTTAAAGGTTATCTTATGGCAATAGTTTCAGAGTTCATCCAGTTTCCATGGCTCCAGAAATTGTGGAGTCCATGAGAATTTGAAATTCTGTTTGCATTTTCCTCCTTTTGATCAGGAATCTTCTGTAGAATCTTTGATCAAAATGCTTATTAATGGTAGCTGGGCACCATCCAGTTTCCAGAGGGTTTTCGATGGCTGATTTTTTGGAAGTAGATCCCCAGACATTTCTTCCAAGATGCCACTGGGTGTACTTGAACCTCCAGCCTCCTTAGAAAATAAAAATCACCACAACTGATTTAGGAAGAACTTGAAAATTTGAATAGCCCTAAATCTATTAAAGATAATGAACTTGTAATTCTAAACCTTCCCACAAATTAAATTCCAGGTTCAGATGGTAAATTTCTCAAACATTTAATAAATAATACTAAACTCTTTCAGAAAAGAGAGATGGACAGAACACTGTCCAATGCATTTTATAAGACCAGCGTTTCTGTGATACTAAAACCAAACAAAGATACTGCAAGGGAAGTAAACTACAGACCACTATTCCTCGTGAACATAGATAGAAAAATTCTTTAATATTAGGAAATTGAATCCAGCAATATATAAAAAGAATATAAACTGTGACCATGCAGGGTTTATCCTAGGAAGTCAAGATAGGTTTAATGTTCAGAAATCAGTATAGTTCACTATATTAACATAATAAAAAAGAAGAACCATATAATCATCTTAATAGATAGAGAAAAATTGTCAAAATTTAACTCTCATTCATAGTAAAAACTCTAAGCCAACTGGGAATAGAAGGGAACTTTTTTCACCTGATGAATAGCATCTGTGAAAAACCTACAAGTAATATCATATTTAATAGTAATCAGTGAATGCTTTTCCCCTAAATTGGGAACAAAACAAGGATGTGCACTCTCACCACTTCTATTCAGCATTATAACGGAGAAGAGGAAATAAAAGACAAACAAATTGGAAGGAAGAAGTAAAACTTCGTCATTCCTTCCAGAGGGCATGATCATATACGTGTAAAATCTTAAGAAAACGGCATAAAAGCTACCAAAACTAATGTGTGTTTAACAGTCATAGGATTCAAAGTCATAATATGAAAGTCAATTATATTCCTGTAAAATAGCCATAAACAATTAGAAATTGAAATTTTAAAAATATATACCATTTACAGTAGAATCTGAAACTATCAAGTATTTAGGGGTACATTTAACAAAATATGTGCAAGGCTTGAGCACTGAAAAGTACAAAACATGCTGAGAGCTGATTCTGAAATCCATGTGGATATGCAAATGACCCAGAACAGCCAAAAGAATTCATCAAAAAGGAATAAAGTTGAATGATATACATCACCAGATTTCCTGACTTTTTTTAAAGCTTTAGTAATCAAGAAGGTATTGTATTGGCATAAAGATACATGTATAGATCTTGAGGAAGAATAGAAAGTCCAAATATAGATTCACACATATATGATTAATTGATTTTTTGACAAAGATGCCCATATAAATTTCAATCTCATATCAACTGGTATTGATATGGAAAAAAATGAACATGATACTATATGAAAAATTTGCTCAAACTGAAAACTACAGAATTTTTGGAAGAAAACATAGATGAAATATTTGGAGTAGGCAAAGATTTCTAAGCTATGCTCCCAAAAGCATGAACCATAAAAAGAAAAAAAATGATAAATTGGTTTTTATCAAAGTTAAAAGCTTGAGCTCTTCAAAAGACACCATTAAAATAATGAAAAAGCAACCCACAGTATGTAGAAAAATAATCACCATACATAAATCTGATGAAGGACTTATACCCAGAATACATAAAGAACTTTTACAACTCAATAATAGAAATACAGCTAACCCTATTAAAAAATGGGCAAAAGATTTGAACAGATACTTCACACAAAGAAAATAGGGAAATGTGACCTATGAGCATGTGAAAAAAATTCTTGGTCATCATGGTAACAGCGAGATCTCACTGCATGGTCAAAATTTAAAAGATTGACAACGTTAAGTGTTGGCAAGAATGTTAAGCAGCAGGAGTGCTCATGTATTACTGGTAGGAATGTAAAATTTTACATTCGCTTTGTAAAACAACTTGGCAATTTCTTTAAAAGTTTGATATATACTATAATTTCACCAAACAATTCTGCTTGTGTACAAATAAAGCTTTAATTCCTTATTGTCCAAAGCAATAAGATGAATGGATAAACAAAATTGTGGTTTATCCATATAGTGGAAAACTATTTGGCAATAAAAAGAAATGAGCCACTGCTATACAAAAAAAGTATGAATCCGAAAAGTATTATGGTTAGTAAAAGAATTCAGATACAAGAGTACATTCAATGTGATTTCATTTATGTGAAATGTTACAAAATACAGGTCTAATCTGTAGTGAAAGAAAGAACATCAGTGGTTCCCTGGGAGTGGTGGGATTTTCTGGAGAGGGGCACTAATGAATCTTTTGAAGGAGGTGAAAACATTTTATATATAGATTTTGGTGGTAGCCACATGAGCATCTGTGTTTCAGAATTCAACACATTTTGTCCTTAAAATGAATGCATTTAATTGTATTGAGTTATATAAATAATACCTGAATGAAATAGAGAAGGGGGATATCCCTCCTTTGTTGTAGGAAAAATCTGTTACAATTCAGATATACATCCTCTGAGGATTGAGAATTCATTTATTTAATTTGATCTGAACTTAATCAGCCACTCACTTTTAGCTTTCTGAAATTACCTTGAACTCTTTTTCAGATTGCCAAAAAAAAAAAAAAACGGAGAGGGTGGTTGAAAAATATGTGCTAACATTACAGTCAAGCTTATAAAAATAATAAATGCCACTGGACAAGGTTAAATAATTTATGTTTGGCATAGAATTCCAAGTTTTATGCAGTATTCTGTTATTCGTGATAATACCATTATTATTGTATGGTACTTGAGGCTGTATACATAGCTTTCACAAATATTTGATCCCCATAATAGTCTGTGAAGTAGATAGGACAGATATTACCCTTCTCTTTTACATGTGAGCACACAGGCTCAGAAGAGATTGTTGAGTAATTTGATCACATAGCTGACAAGTGTTAGAGTAGCTAGGTTTCAGTGTAAGGGTTCTCTCCACTATGATGTACACTGCTTCCCTTTAAACTGTAATTTTGTTTTGTTTTAGCCTGATCTGTCTTGTCTCTCCTTCCCTTTTTAAATTTTATTTTTAAAGACAATAACATTATTGATATGTATTCTTGATAAAATTCAGGTTTCTTTTCAAGCTGAAGTTTTAAATATTATTTCAGTAAATTACCATATTAACCAGAAACATTCTTGGGTATCCATGGAGTACAAAAAAATAAATATAATGGCCAGGGAATTAATGAATTCATAAAGTTCAAGCATACTTTTGAGTTCCACAAACCGGTATGAACAGTTGGCAAGCAATTAGGTAATTTGTCTAGCTTTCAGAATCTGTTTAACATACTAATTAAACACATTATGATAATTTTCAGACTAAATAAACTTGAAGATACTATTATACTAATTAAAGGAAAGATTGAAGAAGTTCGTCTTCCTGTAGAAAAAGTAGATGTTATTATATCCGAGTGGATGGTAAGTGTTTACAGAAAATATTAAACTTTTATTGGTAAAATTTTAAAAACTGATAGCAATTACTAAGGTAGTAATTTTTCTGCATTTAATTATATTTGATAAATGGCAAAATGGTGGTATTATTTTAAAAACAGCTATACTGTTTTTATGGTAATTTATTCTGAAATGGTAACTATTTAATGGCTGTTCATAAATTTTGAAAAAGAATAAATTAGCTTTTTTTAACCCTTAAAATCACAACACAGAATTACTATTTTTCTACTTTCTACATTTGTAGAGACCTAAATATGTTTATCTAAAAGTCTCCACTGTTCTTAAGGACTTGTTGCTGCTATTGCTATCCTACTAATCTTTCTTGATATTTTTCTGATCTCTTAGGCAGTGCAATCAGTGTCTTTTATCACATAAAGTAGAATTTATTGGTATTATTAAAATAACAAAATTATGTCTTGTATGTTATATCGTACAGCTTTATATAGTTCGTTGTTCAAATCATAAAAGTCAAGACAGAATATTTACTTAAAAAAATATATATTTTGTCTCAACTGATTTCACAAGATAAGCTAAAGAGCCTACATACAAGGTTTCTAGCCAATAGAAAATTTCAGTTCAAGACGGACAGCTAATAGCAGGCAGGCAGTCACTGTTACTGAGGACGCTTTTGTTAATGTCACATACCAAAAAACCCAAACCTGTTGCTGTCGAGTCAGTTCCAACTCCAACTCACAGTGACCCTATAGGACAGAGTAGAACTGCTCCATAAGGTTTCCAAGAAGCAGCTGGTGGAGTTGAACTGCCAGCCTTTTAGTTAGCAGCCAAAGCTCTTAACCATTGCACCACCAGGGCCCTTAATGTCAAACAGTGAAGTAAAAACTGCAGAGAGAAAAGTTGAAACACTGTGTAAAACAAGGTATAATTTCTAATACAGAATGCATGTATGTTTAGAGTTCAGTTGTACAAAGGAATTTCCTCTGAATTGGTCTAGAAATCAGCTAATGTTTATTGAGTCCTGGTTATGTGGCAAATATTGTTACAGACATATTAACTTATGTTACTTCGTTTAATCCTGTCTGTAAGTGATCCATGGTTACTATGAGCTATTTCATATAACTGCTGTACAGAAACCTCATCCCAAACTAGCTTTATTAAAAAGAAAAAAGTATGTAAATAAAATTAATGGTAGGTGACAACTGATTTGACTTATTGATGTGCCAGTTAGAATGAAGATAAGGTAGCCAGTATTTATAAATAAACAAGGGTTTCTTAACCACTTGGAAAGTTTGTTTTTCTTAAAAAAAATAAATAAATAAACAACAGCTGTATTTGATACATATATTGTCTGTAAATGAATCTGTCAAAAAAATTTGGGGACAGTAAGTTTTGCTTTGTAATTATCTCTAAATGTTGAATAAATGTAGTAATATTTTTAGCAAAATAACAGGAATTTCAGAGAGCTTTTGAAATTTTCAGACTTAAATTTCACCCAGCGCCAGTGCAAGTTACTGTTGTTGGTATTTACTCTTTTGTACGTGAAACAGCGTGTTGACTTTTTTTTTTTAATGCTAGGCTTGGTTTTTAACAGTTCTCAACCACAATATGAGTATTCTCCCCGTGGCGAAGAATTTGTGTCAGCTCTCTGCTTTCTTTTGTGAATTGAGTGATAAGATATGAATTCTGTCATCTACAGCTAAGAATCCAACATTTCTCTGTAAAGACTACAGAAAGATGCCATGGAGAAAGCACATTTGAAGCATTTATTTGACAGCAGCTTGAAGTAGTTTATGCTGCATGTAGGCTGGCATGATCTTTATTTCTCTAGGGTATGTTTTATTTTTCTTGGAAAGCCCATTTTTTAAATTATCCCAAATTAAACTTCAGAGACAAACTAGAAGACAGCCTTCAGCTCCCTTCCCCTCACCTCAGTTGGACATTTTTACAAATCTAATTATAAAAATGATTTGGGTAATTCTTACCCTTCATAGCACAATTATGCTTCTGGATATTGATGTTCTAGGAGTTTTCATCCCAAAATCTAAAAGTTGATCTAGAATTATTAACACAGGCAGTACCCAGGTTACGAATGTCTGACTTTCGTACAGCCTGTAGTTATGAACCAAACCCTGTAAAGCCTATTACATTAAAAATTTAAGGTACATACAGTGATTTGTAATAACAGACCGGCGATGCTTTGCAATGAGTGTCAAAACATTATTATTACTGTATTATTATGTTAAAATGTTTTTAGTGTATCTGGAAGTGTTTTTTTATGTTATTTTTTTATGTATAGAAAGAAAATTTTTTTATGTATAGAAAGGTACGCCGTGTACTATGACAAACGTTTTACTAACTAATGTTAGATACGAACCTTTCCTAACTGTTGTGATTACGTACAAATTCAGCTTAAAGACAGACTTAGGAAGGGAACTCATTCTTAATCAGGGGACTGCCTGTATATAGTTGAAGTCTTAGAGCCAATTAGTATAATGATTGAAATAAGAAATTAACTGAATTGACTGAATTTATGTGATTGTATTTATGATGTAAACTTCATTGAAAGATGTGCTGGTCTTGGCCTTGTTTGCCCTCAGGTGCATTTTGTGCCCTATCCCTGCTTTCTTTTGTACTGAAGGAGTTGACTCTGTAGGCTGCCTTTCCCAGGCTCCAGTGATAGCTGTCCTCACTGGATTTGGCCAGTGGGAAGCACTGATGGGAGATTTAAGGAAAGAAGAAGCCAGGGCATTTCTTCCCCTCTCACTTTGCCTCTAGTGGTTTTCTGGCAAAAGCTGTTTCTTTTGTGACTTAAATTCCCACTGGACAGGCCTGTTATAATTCCAGCATCCCCTGTGTGACCTTGCTCTGGGCTCTTGTAGCAGTCAGTACCTCTACCCTTTGTCTCTTTAGCCTAAGAGTGATAGCTCCTTCATGGTGTTGCTGATGTCTAGGTTGTCTCACTGTCTTCTTGATGACTTCTCATATTTTTTATACTCTGTGTAACCAACTTCCTGCATTCATTTTCCTCCATTTTAGATAGTCTGTGTAGTTTCTCTTCTCCTGGTTGGACTCTAACAGATACAAAAGGCACCTTTCTCTTTGGAGGACTGATGAGGTATGATCTCTGCCTTTATCTGGAAGGCATTATGACACAAACAGTACTAAGTCACTGGAGCCTGAGATGAATGGAGCCAGTTGTTTGGAAACCAGGAGCCCTTTGCGAAGGGAAACAAATCATGGTGTCCAGGAAGGGATAACTAAGGACTTTCCTTCTTTCTTGCCAAAGAGGTATAACTTACATATTTACATCATCTTAGTGTCTGCCATTCCTTGTAATAGTTGGTAGAGTTGAAGTCTAGCAGATTGCATTAAATGCTCTAGGTGGAACATTAGACGCTGTAATTTATGGTGGTTATTGTAAGGTGATCAACTCCGGTGCCTTTATTATTTCCCTGAAGAAATTTGCATTTGAGGCTTTAAGTAAGCTCCTGCTGAAAAGTTTTGGGTCATCTTTGTGGAGTGGAAATATCATTTATGGTATCTTCTAAATTCTGTAAGTCCCCTCTTAACTTTGGTACTTCCACTACGATTTCAGAACTGAGAAGCTGAAAAATCCAGTACATAATTAAAGAAGGGGCAGGGATGCTTTCTAAAATATATCCAACATTTTTTAGACACTCCTGCTTTGACTGAAACAATGAGCAAATATAAATAATGGACTATTTTAAATCGACACTACATTTTCATGTATCATTATTTTAAAATGAAAATATGTATTGTATAGAATTCTCTGTCTTTGAAAGACTTTTTTGTATATAGTATAGTAAGGATGCAAAAGTCTAGAATGAACCATCTTTAAGCTATAGCATCCACTTTTTCCTCCCTTTTTAAAAGTGATTTCAATAAGAAAGGACACGAACGTAATATGCCTTCCAGAATTGGACACATCTTGTTTGTTGTTAGGTGCCATCGAGTCGGTTCCGGCTTGTAGCGACCCTGTGTACAACAGAATGAAACACTGCCCAGTCCTACACCATTCTCGCAATCGTTATGCTTGAGACATTGTTGCAGCCACTGTGTCAGTCCATCTCGTTGAGGGTCTTCCTTTTTTTCGCTGACCCTCTATTCTACCAAGCATGATACCTGTCATGGGTTGAATTGTGTCCCCCCAAAAATGTGTGTATCAATTTGGCTAGGCCATGATTCCCAGTGTTGTGTGGTTGTCCTCTTATTTTGTGATTGTAATTTTACATTAAAGAGGATTAGGGTGGGATTGTAACACCACCCTTACCCAGGTCACATCCCTGATCCAGTGTAAAGGGAGTTTCCCTGGGGTGTGGCCTGCACCACCTTTTATCTGTCAAGAGATGAAAGGGAAGCAAGCAGAGAGTTGGGAACCTCACACCACCAACAAAGCAGGGCCAGGAGCATAGTGCGTCCTTTGGACCTGAGGTTCCTGAGTTGAGATGCTCGCAGACCAAGGGAAGACTGATGACACAGACCTTCCTCCAGAAATGACAGAGAAAGCCTTTCCCTGGAGCTGATGCCCTGAATTTGGACTTGTAGCCTACTTGACTGTGAGAGAATAAATTTCTCTTTGTTAAAGCCATCCACTTGTGGTATTCCTATTAGAGTAGCACTAGATGACTAAGACAATATCATTCTCCAGGACCTGGTCCCTCCTGATAGCATGTCCAGAGTATGTGAGATGAAGTCTACCATCCTTGCTTTTAATGAGCGTTCTGGCTGTACTTCTTCCAAGACTGATCTGTTTGTTCTTCTGGCAGTCTGTGGTGTAGTCAGTATTCTTCGCCAACACCATGATTCAAAGCCATCAATTATTCTTCTGTCTTCCGTATTCATTGTCTAGCTTTCTCATGCATAGGACACGATTGAAAATACCATGGTTTGGGTCAGGGGCACCTTAGTCCTTAAAGTGACATCTTTGCTTTTTTACACTTTAAAGAGATCTTTTGCGGCAGATTTGCCCAGTGCAGTACGTTGTTTGATTTCTCGGCTGCTGCTTCCATGGGTGTTGATTGTGGATCCAAGTAGAATAAAGTCCTTTACAACTTGTCTTTTCTCCATTTATCATGATGTTGCTTATTGGTCCAATTGTAGGATTTTTGTTTTCTTTATGTTGAGGTGTAATCCATACTGAAGGCTATGGTCTTTGATCTTCATAAGTGCTTCAAGTCCTCTTCACTTTCAACAGGCAAGGTTGTGCCATCTGCATATCGCAGGTTGTTAATGAACCTTCCTCCAATCCTGATGCCCCTTTCTTCTTCATGTAGTCCAGCTTCTTGGATTATTTGCTCAGCATACAGTTTGAATAAATATGGTGAAAGGATACAACCCTGATGCATGCTTTCCTGACTTTAAACCACTCAGTATTCCCTTGTTCTGTTTGAATGACTGCCTCTTGGTCTAAGTACAGGTTCCTCGGAGCACAATTAAGTGTTCTGGAATTCCCGTTCTTCACAGTCTTATCCATAATTTGTTATGATCTACACAATCAAATGCCTTCGCGTAGTCAATAAAACACAAGTAAATATCTTTCTGGTACTCTCTGCTTTTTAGCTAAGATCTATCTGACATCAGCAATGATATCCCTCATTCCACGTCCTCATCTGAATCCAGCTTGAACTTCTGATAGGTCCCTGTCAATATATTGCTACAAGCACTTTCGAATGATCTTCAGCAAAATTTTACTTGTGTGTGATATTAATGATATTGTTTGCTAATTTCCCCATTCTGTTGGATCCTCTTTCTTTTGGAGTGGGTGCAGAATTTTTTCCAGTTGGTTGGCCAGGAAGCTGTCTTCCAAATATCATGGCACAGACAAGTAAGCACCTCCAGCACTGCATCTGTTTTTTGAAACATCTCAGTTGGTATTCCGTCAATTCCTGGGTCCTAGTTTTTTGCCAATGCCTTCAGTGCAGCTTGAACTTCTTTCTTTCTACCATCGGTTCGTGATCATATGCTACCTCCTGAAATGGTTGATTGTTGACCAGTTATTTTTGGTACAGTTACTCTGTGTATTCCTTCCATCTTCTTTTGATGCTTCCTGCTTCATTTAGTATTTTCCTCATAAAATCCTTCAATATTGCAACTCTAGGCTTGAATTTTTTTTCATTTCTTTCAGCTTGAGAAATACTCAGCATCTTCCCTTTTGATTTTCTAACACCAGGTTGTTGCACATGTCATTGTAATACTTCACTTTGCCTTCTCAAGTTGCCCTTTGAAATCTTCTGTGCAGCTCTTTTCCTTCATCATTTCTTCAATTTGCTTTAGCTACTCTACGTTTGTGCACAAGTGCTGTTTTGGTTTTTCCTTTCCTGTCTTTTTAATGATCTGTAGCTTTCTTTATGTTTGATGTCCTTGATGTCATTCCACAACTTGTCTGGTTGTTGGTCTTGCTCAGTGTGTCAAATTTATACTTGAGATTGTCTCTAAATTCAAGCAAGATATGCTCAAGGTTGTGTTTTGGCTCTCGTGGACTTTCTCTGATTTTCTTCAGCTTCGACTAGAACTTGCATAGGAGCAATTGATGATCTGTTCCACAGTCGACCCCTGGTCTTTTTCTGAGTGATGGTATTGAGCTTCTGCATCGTCTCTTTCCACACATGGAGTCAGTTTGATTCCTGTGTATTCTATCTGGTGATGTCCACATGTATATAGTCGCTGTTTATGTTGTCGAAAGAAAGGTATTTGCAATGAAGAGGTCATTGGTCTTGCAAAATTCTGTCATGTGATCTCTCCTGTCATTTCTGTCACCAAGGCCATGTTTTCCAACTGCTGATCCTTCTTCTTTGTTTCCAACTTTGCATTCCAATCACCAGTAATTATCAGTGCATCTGGATTGGAAATACTGATGGCATAGCTTCCAACATCACGGCAATATGCAAGCCACCACAGTACAACAAACTGACAGATGAGTGGGGCTTCGTGAAGTAATTATATATAAATCTTTTGCCCCATTTCTATGTTTGGGCTGTCTTTTTTATAATGATTTGTTAGATTTCATTATATAATTGAGATTAGTATCCTTTGTTGGAGGTGTGTGTGTGTGTGTGTGTAGCCAATATCTTTTCAAACTCCATGACTTATCTTTTTATTCTTTTTAAGATGTCTTTTGATGAACAGAGGCTCTGTAGTCAAATTGACTGATCTTTTTCTTTGTGGTTAGTACTTTTTTTTCACCCTGAGGCCATGAAGCTGTTCTCCAAATAGTCTTCACAAACATTATGGCTTTTCCTCTCACATTTAGTCTTTAACCCACACACACAGTTGTGGGAGTAAAAATTGTCATAATCTTTCCATGGGGCAGTTTGATGATACAGATCAAAATTTTAAGTGCATATTTTTTAAACCAGGAATTCTACTTATGAAATTTATCTGAGCCAGATACATTAAAACATTCAACAAAGGGGCGTGTGTGTGTGTGTGTGTGTGTGTGTGTGTGTGTGTGTGTGTGTGTGTGTACATGTCCAAAACAACATTATTTTTCTTACCTGTTCTGCAGCAAATAAGTATAAAAGATACAGGTATTCTTGCTGTTTGATCGCCTCGGCCACCTTGCACTTTGCCAAGTGTGTGAGAGTGTAATGTGTCAGTCTGTATCACTGAAGAACTGTAGAGCTGTCAGTTGGGAAGATACTTTACTCTAAAGAATTTTACATAATTATTTTGAAAATTCTCATGTAACTTCATTATGATTACTTTTGTGATGAAGCAAGTGGTTAGCTTTAGCACATTTTAAGATGATAGGGTCACATGATGGACTGGGGAATTGTTGAAAAAACTTTGCAATTCAAGTGTTCAGCATCTAAGTCTATTGTAAATGTAACAGTAAAATAGGTTACATTGTATCCCATAACATCTTAAGTTTGGAACGTTTTTTACATTCTTGGGCATAGCAAAGAGTACTGTAGATTAGGAGAGAATGCTTATCCAGTTGCTTTTTAGATACCTTGCTATGACTACTAACCAAAAGGTCGGGAGTTCGAATCCATCAGGCGCTCCTTGGAAACCCTATAGGGCAGTTCTACTCTGTCCTGTAGGGTCACTATGAGTCAGAATCGACTCAGTGGCAGCGGGTTTGCTTTGGTTTAGAGCAGTGGTTCTCAACACGGACGTTTGGAAATGTTTGGAGACATTTTGGGTTGTCACAGCTGGGTGGAGGGGATGCTGCTAAACATCCTACAATGGACAGAACAGCCTACACAACAAAGTAGTTTTCAGCCTGAAAGGTCAGTAGTGCCGTGATTGAGAAAACTGTCTTTTCAGACAGTTTCATTTTCAGAAAAGCTCTCATTTCTATGCTTTGATCATAATTCAATCTCTGACTTAGGTCATAATATCTAACTATTCGCAGAATACTGCAGAAATTTGTTTGTTCAGCTGATATTTATTGAGTACCTAGCTTGAGTATCGAATGGTAAACAAGACAGACATATAGCCCCTGCCTTCATGCAGCTTATGATTTAATGTCCGAGACAAACATTAAAAAACTTTTTAAAATAAATAATTACATAATTAAAATGTGGTTGCTATTCTAACATTAAAAAACTTTTTAAAATAAATAATTACATAATTAAAATGTGGTTGCTATTCTAAAAGAAAACTATACCATACAATGAGTGGGTATAATAAAGGACACCTGATCTAGTCTAGGGTGTCAGAGAAGTTTTTCTTGAGGAGGTGACATCATGACAGTATATTTTGTCATATGAATATATAATAGAAGCCCCCTTAACAGCCTGCGGTTAACTAGTTGACCCGATTAATGATGTGCTGCCTTTTTTTTTTTGACATGACACATTACTAGATTCCTGTGGTTCCCTGAAAATATGCTGTCTCAGTTCTGCTCCTATCAGTTGAGTTATATATCTACCAAGAGCTTATTGTATTGTCTGCTGTGTATTAGTTAAGTATTAACATAAACTGTTGAATAAGATTATAAAAAGGATATAGTTGTTTTTTTCTATGAAAACTAAATTGCTTTAGAAAATCACAGTAAGGGCAAATTTGCTTTAAAAAAAATTACTTTTGAATCAGGTGGTGAGTGAAACAGTTGTGAATGACTAGGAGCAAGAAGGTGGGAATCATAAAAATTGACATGAAATCTCCACATGGCAAGTGCCCTTAGATTTCTTTTCTATTTTAAAGTAACAAAATCTGGAGATGTGCATTATAATGTGGTTTATGCAAAGATGATGATAAGGCTCCTAATCAGTGGACCCATCTTCAAACAGTATTGGTAAATGAATTTACATTTATATGTTTGCACAAAGAATGTATCATTTTCAATAACAGCTGACTGCCAGTCTCAGTCACATTGGATAAAATTCTATCTATAGTAAAGTCTTACAGAATTGAGAGTAATATTAGGGAAAAAAAGTCATCAAATGTTGGTTATTCTTCAGATATATACTACTTAGAAATCACAATTAGGTTTTGTAGGCTTGGTTCTTTGTTACAGATAGTCTTTTATTTTTAAGTAATTCCAGATTATTTACTATTTGTCACCCAGCATTTTCCAAATTAACTCTTCATTTTATTTGTAACTCTCCCTTCCCTCACTTTTTTCAGTACTTATATTTTACTTACATGGTATCAATAATTCAGTTACGTGAACTAAAAAAAGTTAGAGAAGTACCTTATACTAAAGATATCGCTTTTATCACTAATGTATCTGTTCCAAGAAGATATTATGAGTGGGCATTTTAAAAAATAAGGTTCCCATTTCAATGAATAGTGTTAATATTCCCATATTTAATTGTATGTTCCTTTCATAGTAATTAATTTTTGAAGTGTAAATGAAAGACTTAATTTTAAAAAGTAAATGTCCGTTTGAAAAGAAGAATGCCCATTAGCATCATGGGAGAACATGTCGAGTATAATTCTCTATCCAGATGGCACCCCTACAGGTGAGGCAGCAGCCTGTGAAATTACAGTCTGAATTACACTGCAGATGAGCAGGTTACTTGGAGCACAGCCTTCTGATATCAGTAATAAATGACTTGGTTCAGAACCAAGGACAATTCCCAGGAACTTAAAGGCTCACATAGCCTATAGTAAAATGAAGTTTAACAAAGTGGAAAGTTGAGAGAGAAAGGTCAACTACTGTTAGCAGTACATACAGGAATCTTCATCTGATAATATTTTTAACTAGGTATACTAATTTATCTCACAAATGTCATATATTGGTTCTGCATACATTGTAGCATGTGCGTTGATTTTCAAAACTAATATTTTCACAACGGATAGTAGCCAAGAGCCAACAGTGTTATCACTCTGAAATAATACGAATTGCATTATACCTATTATAAATTCTAATCTTATTTAATATGCGCTATGTATGGTCCTACTATTATAAAAAATCAAGAATACTTATACACACAAAAAGCAAAGTTCTTTGATAGTTACCAGGGATGGGAGGGAGAGGAAGGGGGAATCCCTTTCTAGATAGTAGACACTTGTTACTTCTGGTGATGGGAAAGGCAGTCCCAAACGTGGGTAAAGTCAGCACAACTTGACCAAGGTAAATAAAGACACTGAGAAGTACACAAGAAAAGGGTACAATTTCGGTAAATGTTACATACAATTTTGCAGCAGCAGTAAAAATAACCAAAAAATATGTGTGGTTACACAGGTAGATATGGATGCATATGTGTGTATAGGAAGGCACATGCAAGTAAATGCATGTGTATCTGTTGGTATCATATACACATGTTTGGGTGTGCTGCCTATAGATCTGCATATGTAACAAACCACATAGGGGGCACAGTTACGGAGGCTTTGTAGACATGTTCAGACAACTCACAGGATTGGTTTACTGGGTCAAAAGGCTTGGGACCATAGTCGCAGGAGACAACTTAGTCAATTGGCATAACATAGTTCACAAAAATAACGTTCTGCATCCTAGTTTGGTGAGTAGCATATGGGGTCTTAAAAGCCTGCGAGGAGTCATCTAAGATGCAACTGTTGATCTCTACCTGTTGGAGCAAAAGAGAATGAAGGAAGTCAAAGGCTCAGAGAAGAAACTAGTTTGCAGGACTAATAGCCCACATGAACCACAGTCTCTTCTAACCTGAGACCAGAATAACTCAATGGTAACTGGCTACCATTACCGACCGTTCTGACCAGGGACACAATAGAAAGTCCTGGATGGAATAGGAGAAAAATGTAGAACAAAATTCAAATTCCTAAAGAAGGCCAGACCTGCCGGACTGATAGACTAGTGCAACCCCTGAGATATTGCCCTAAGATGCCCTTTGAACTTGGAATTGAAGCTATTTATTTCTGCAGGTCACCTTTCAGCCAAATTGGCTTATAAAATAAACACTATCACCCGTGAGTGATGTGCTCCCTTAAACAATTAACTGTATGAGACCAAACGGTCAACATTTACCCAAAAGCAAAGATGAGAAGGCAAGGAGGGAAATGGAAGGTGTATCAGTTGCAACAGAACAAACAGAATGGAAATAATGAGAATGCTAACAAATTGTAACCAGTGGCACAGAACAATATGTATGAAAATTGTTAAAGGGGAACCTAAAACACAATAAAACATTATTTAAAAAAAAGTAGAGAGTAGGATACAGTTTTTAATCATATACCAATGAAGAGAGAAAAAGAAGATTGCAAATGGAAAAGGTGAAAGAAGAAAGACCTGATTGAGGTCTATTCATTGTAGCCTCAATTCTACCCTGCAGTAGCTGACCCTATATGATGCCAAGTTAAAGAGTCATGTGGTGTGGTGTTCCATGGGTTTTATGCGTTAACTCTGTGCCAGACACTGTGCTAAATCCATTACATGTATCAACGAAAGTATTTAGTCATTTGTTTTTGGGAAATTCTCTAACCTAATAGTGATTGGCTGACTCTGAAAAATTGGGAAGCAAAGACATGGCATTTATGAAAGAGTGTTTTTTTTTCTTCTTTTTATTGTGCTTTAAGTGAAAGTTTACAATTCACAGTAGTTTCTCATACAACAATTTATACACACACTGTTACATGACCTTAGTTGCTCTCCCTATAATGTGACAGCATACTCGTCCTTTCCACCCTGCATTTCCCGTGTCCATTCTATCAGCTCCTGACCCTCTCTGCCTTATCATTTCACCTCCAGACAGGAGCTGCCTGTTTAGTCTTATGTATCTACTTGAGCTAAGAAGCACACTCTTCACGAGTATCGTTTTATGTCCCAAAGCCCAGTCTAATCTTTGTCTGAAGAGTTGGCCTCGGTAATGGTTTTAGTTTTGGACTGACAGAGAGTTGAGGGGGCATGTCTTCCAGGGTCCCTCCAGTCTCAGTCAAACCATTAATTCTGGTCTTTTTACTAGAATTGAGTTCTGCGCCCTACTTTTCTCCTGCTCAGGGACTCTGTTGTGTTCCCTTTCAGGGCGGTCATTGGTGGTAGTTCTTCTGCTCTGAGGCTGATGGAGTCTCTGGTTTATGTGACCCTTTCTGTCTCTTGGGCTAATATTTTCCTTGTGTCTTTGGTGTTCTTCATTTTCTTTTAGGTGGGTTGGGTCCAATTGATGCATCTTAGATGGCTGCTCGCTAGCTTTTAAGACCCCAGACACCCCTCACCAAAGTGGGATGCAAAACCTTTACTTAATAAACTTTGTTACACCAGTTGACCTAGATGTCCCCTGAAACCATGGTCCCGAGACCCCTGCCCCTGCTACTCTGTCCCTCAAAGTGTTCGGTTGTATTCAGGAAACTTGTTAGCTTTGTTTTAGTCCAGTTGAGCTGACTTCCTCTGTAGTGTATGTTGTCCTTCCCTTCGCCTAAGATAATTCTTGTCTACTATATAGTTAGTGAATGACCCTCTCCCTTCCTCCCCACCCTCATAACCATCAAAGGATGTTTTCTTCTGTGTTTAAACCTTTTCTTGAGTTCTTATAATAGTGGTCTTATACAATGTTTGTCCTTTTGCAGCTGACTAAATTTACTCAGCATAATGCCTTCCAGATTCCTCCATGTTTTGTTTCACGGATTCATCATTGTTCTTTATCATTGCATAGTATTCCATTGTGTGAATATACCATAATTTGTTTATCCATTCGTCTGTTGATGGGCATCTAGGTTGTTTCCATCTTCTTGCTGTTGTGAACAGTGCTGCAATGAACATGGGTATGTATATATCTATTCATGTGACAGTTCTTATTTCTCTAGGTTATATTCTAAGGAGCGGGATCGCTGGATCGTATGGTACTTCTATTTCTAACTTTTTAAGGAAGCGCCAAATCAATTTCCAAAGTGGTTGTACCATTTTACATTCCTACCAACAGTGTGTAAGTGTTCCAGTCTCTCTACAATCTCTCCAACATTTATTATTTTGTGATTTTTGGATTAATGCTAGCCTTGTTGGGGTGAGATGGTATCTAATTGTAGTTTTGATCTGCATTTCTCTAATGGCTAATGATCATGAGCATTTCCTCATGTGTCTGTTAGCCGCCTGAATGTCTTCTTTGGTGAAGTGCCTGTTCATATCCTCTGCCCATTTTTTAATTGAGTTATTTGTCTTCTTGTTGAGGTTTTGCTGTATCTTTAGATTTTAGAGATTAGACGCTGATTGGATATGTTGTAGCCAAAATTTTTTTCCCAGTCTGTAGGTTGTCTTTTTACTCTTTTGGTGAAGTCTTTTGATGAGCATAAGTGTTTGATTTTTAGGAGCTCACGGTTACCTAGTTTCTCTTCTGGTGTTTGCACATTGTTACTTATGGTTTGTGTTCTGTTTATGCCATGTATTAAGACTCCTAGCATTCATTGTCCCTTTTTTTCTTCCATGATCCTTATTATTTTCGATTTTATATTTAGGTCTTTTACCCATTTTGAGTTAGTTTATTTGCATGGTGTGAGGTATGGGTCTTGTTTCATTTTTTTGAAGATGGATATCCAGTTAATGCCAGCACCACTTGTTAAAGAGTCTGTCTTTTCCCCAATTAACGGACTTTGGGCCTCTGTCAAATATCAGCTGCTCGTAGGTGGATGAATTTATGTCTGGGTTCTCAATTCTGTTCCATTGGTCTATTATCTGTTGTTGTACCAATCCCAGGCTGTTTTGACCACTGTGGCGGTATAATAGGTTCTAAAATCAGGTAGTCTGAGGCCTTCCATTTTGTTGTTGTCCTTCAGTAATGCTTTACTTATCCGGGACCTCTTCCTTTTCTGTATGAAGGTGGTGATTTGTTTCTCCATCTCATTAAAAAATGCTGTTGGAATTTGGATCAGGATTGCATTGTATCTGTAGATCGCTTTGGGTCGAATTGGCATTTTCACCATGTTGAGTCTTCCTGTCTATGAGCAAGGTATGTTTTTCCACTTATGCAGTTTCTTTTGGTTTCTTGCAGTAGTGTCTTGTAGTTTTCATTGTATAGGTCTTTTACATCTCTGGTTAGATTTATTCCTAAGTATTTTATCTTCTTGGGGGCTGTTGTAAATGTTGTTGATTTGGTGATTTCCTCTTGGAAGTTCTCTTTGTTGGTGTAGAGAAATCCAACATGATTTTTGTATCTTTGTCTTGTATCTTGATACCTTGCTGAAATCTATTAGTTCAGTAATTTTCTTGTGGATTCTTTGGGGTTTTCTGTGTATAAGATCATATCATCTGCAAATAGAGATGCTTTTAGTTCTTCCTTACAATTTGGATGTCCTTTATTTCTTTTCCTAGCCTAATTGCTCTGGCTAGGACCTCCAGCACAACGTTGAATAAGAGTGGTGATAAATGGCATCCTTGTCTGGTTCCCATTCTCAAGGCGAATGCTTTCAGACTCGGCAGAGTATTTTCGATGCCAGGGAAGATTATCTTCTCCCTCTTATTCATTCGTACTCTCTCTCACTGTTGAGTTTACCAGTTGAATCTTAAGGTCCTTGTTTTGTAAGGGGAGCTGAAAATTTCCCAATATTGCTTATCCAGCTATATGACCTAAAATAAGACACTTAACTTCTCTAGGACTGATTTATGTAAAAATTAGATTGTTTAAGTAGAACCTTAGAAACTGTCTCTAATAGTGTCTGATTAGGGTTCTAATCTTAGCTAACTGTATGGAGTCTGTGGCAAAATGCTTATTGGTGTTTATTATTTCAGATGGAAAGAGACATATGGGAATGTCTTCAGTATAAATACCAAAAATCAGTGTATTAAATAAGATTGAGTTTTTTGACAAAGAAAAAAAATTCATGTGATTTTCTTTGCATGAAGAATCTTAGAGTTGGAACTGGCACTAATTTGGACAGTATGATCCAATTATTTTGATTGGTTTTCTTAAATTTGATTTCTTAGTTATAGAGAAATTTTGAGTGGTTTTTGTGTGTGTGTATGCCCATAGTCTCAGCTGGTGTGAAAAAATAAATGACACAAGAAAATGTATTCTGGTAGATGCCTCCCCAAAAACAAGAATTGCAGTTCTGAATCTTGGGTTGTAATATAGGAACATTCACTAAATAAACATTACGTGATTCTAGACAGTCTGGTAAACCTTTGTCTTCTATGATTTTATAATAAAAATAGCCTTTCATAAATATGTTTTAATAGCTCTTAATTTTTTCCGGTAAGCTAATATTTATTGGTCCAAAACCTTTTGCACATGTTAACATATTTAATGCTTACAATAGCTGTTAACTATATTGTGGATATTACCTAGAGTCCCTGGGTGATGCAAATGGTTAACAAGCTAGTAACCAAAAGGTTGGATGTGCTTTGGAAGAAAGTCCTGGCAATCTTCTTTGGAAAAATCAGGCATCGATACTCTATGGAGCACAGTTCTACTCTGACACATGAGGGGTCCCATGAGTCAAAGTCAAATCAAAGGCAACTGACTTTGTTTAATAGTTGTTTGCCACTTTACAGATGAGGAAGCTGAGGCACAATTATGTGAATTTCCCGAGGTCACATAGAGAAAGGGGCTCAGCTGAGTTTCAAATCCAGGAGTCTACCCTCTTAACCACTGTACTATTGATATTGACCATAGTACCAATTTAAAATATGACATAATTTAATCGCTGATGAATTGTTAATAATAACTTTGTCCTAAATGCAGTAAATGAGCCTACTGTTAAAAGGAGCTACTTTTAATTATTGATTCAAAATAATTTTAATTGTTTGTTTGTAGTATATGGAAGTAAGATGGAATTTGACCATACAAAAGCAAAATACTTATTTAGCTCTGTACTTTGAAAGAGTAATACTAAAAAAGTTTAATGCAGTACCAAATCATTAAGAAGTGATTTTTCCCCTCTTACAAAAAAGATTGAAGTATAGTGAATACTTAATTTGTACTATAGTGTGAATCTCTTATTTTAATCAGACTGTTGATGTTGCTTTAACATGCAACAGTCTTGCAAATAGGGAATGTTTTTTTCCTAATAAGATGTCCTATAGCTGATCATTTTCCCAGAAGGCAAGTAGATGTCCCATCTTTTAATAATTCCTTGGCATAGATTATAATTCACTTTAATCAACAGACAAATGCCTATTTGTAAGCATTTTATGCATGTAGATCTGCATGAGTTACATAAGATTGGTAAAGACTACTTATTTGAATTTCAAAAGTCTCTTGTTCTTTGAAATCACAGCTGATAATTGATAAGGAACTGACTTGTGAGAGTTTGATGTATTACTGAAGTAGTGTACCATCCCCTGCCCAAAAAAAAAAAGTGTTTTCCACCAAATCCTTCATTTTCCTAATGTAAACACATTAATAAAAGAGCTTTGTTGCTAAGTCTTTCTTTGGTAGACAATTATTTTCTTATCAGTTAATTAGTGTGTTAGTTGGGGGGAGGTAGGTAAACTCAGTGTAGAGTTGCTAGCAGCAATTAGGTTCCTTTAAATGATTCAAGCATGAGAGCTGTGTTTTCTATAAATTTAAATTTGCTGTTAATCTCTTATGAAGATTATCCATTCTGGGTTTGCAGGGATTTTTTATTGTTGTTGTGGAGAAACTGTTGAGAATTTTTGTTCATGTGGTTAAAGGATATTATATTTATCCCACTGAAAGTTATTTATGCACAAAACAAATGAGTGGGTGAGAATAAGTTTGTGTCAGAATGCTAACATTAGGACAGATTCACATTGGTTCACTCTAAGATGCTGTATGTGCTAAACACTATGCTGAGCACTACTTTTCCTGCTGCTTAGGGGAGGTTGAAGGGAAAGGTGGCCTATAAGGGAAAGGACTGTCAGAGACTGGCATTGATCTCTCAGTCATGATTACGCAGTCATTTCTGTAATAAACTTTGTGGCATAGTATTAGAATGAACTGTATTTGACACTGATAGCAGCAAATTCTCTTTTCATTTGTGCTGATTATCCTTTCTTGGTAGAGGATTCATTACTGTAGTCTGTAATCTGGAGTATATTAGGGCAGTGCTTCGCAAGCTGTATTTCAAGCAACATTAGTTCTTCAAGGTGTTGATAGATGTTAAATATTAAAAAAGAGTTCTGTAGTCAGAAAATGAGTAACTTGGTTAAAATAACGTTCAACCATTCTCTTTACTATAACACTCTCAGAACTTTTAATGTACCAGTGTGCATTATGAATCTTAGAGCACACTCTAACGTGACGTATCTCAAGCCTCTTTGACTAAGGAACTTTTTTTTTCCTTTTCTTTCTTTACCAAGAAGAAAGTCACTGAGCAGCAAACACTTTGGGAAATGGTGCTGTAGACCAAAGTCTCTCAACCCCAGCACTATTGACATTTGGGGCCAGATAATTCTTTACTGTAGGGGACTATCTTGGTGCATTATGGGATGTTTAGCAGCATCCCTAGCCTCTACCCACCAGATGCCAATAGCACCCCTTTCCCCAGTTGTGACAATCAGAAGTGCCACCAGATGTCCCCCAGGGGGCCAAATCTCCCCCAGTTGAGAACAGGTGCTCCTTAGTATCACAGTATTCGTGCGAGTTATATAAAGTAAACTAATAATTTCCATTTTAAACTTTCAATGAAGAGGAGATAGTAGTCTGGAAAGTGGGAACACATGTAGAGAAGGTTCAGTACATTCTACAGTAGTAAACTCTCTGGGCTCACTTTATACCCTGGCCTGATTTTCCAGTAATTATTATGTAGAGAACTGATAGCAAAAAATAATTTCAGACTTTACAGAATATTTTATGGCAGAGACAGAAATATAATATATTTTATATTAAAAGAATAGCTCAAAAATCCAAATTGATCTGCTTTTAAGTATATTGCTTATTTCTAAAATCAATTTTTTCTCTTTTTATGCAGGGATATTTTCTTCTTTTTGAGTCTATGTTAGATTCTGTCCTTTATGCAAAAAACAAATACCTGGCAAAAGGAGGATCGGGTGAGTATAAAATTCTAGCTTTAATAGTCTAATTTCAGTCTGGCAGAACCAAATGAACCTTTGGATTTCAAGTAAACTGCATGGCTGAGAAAGTTCCCAATAGAGATGAAAGCTTCTTCCATTAGAAGAAGCTTTAAGACTTTCATTTACTATATTATTGATAGAACATTATGTAAGATATGCAGGGCTCCAAGTTAATGGTATTCTCAAGAACACCTTTTATAAAATACTAAGGACTAGGCTTTGAAAGCTTTTTGATTTCGAGTCAAAAGCTAACAAACTATTTTTCATTTTTAATCCTTATGACCTTTAGTTCTTTTTTTCCCCAGTAGCATATTTCATACTAAGATGGAGATTATTTACTTTAATGGTAAATTTTCCATGACTTCATTAAATACATAAACCTGGCTTCTCTGTGATTTAATGAAAACATTTAAAGTGGTAACTGGTTTCTAATAACTTTTTAAAGCACAACACACCCGACCAGTGTTTATAAATGGATCCTAATAAATTTGGGAAGGCCTTTTTTTCCTGTCCCTGGAAAACTTTGAATCATATTTGCTCTGTATACTCAGAGTAAGGTTGTGTTTTTACAGGCCTTCTGCTGTGAACAGTTGTAAACAAATAAAACGTTCCCCTTCAGGGTAGGGATTATGTTTTGTTCATCTTTGACTCTTCAACATGCTCCACAGCTCCTGGAACACGGAGCAATCATAATGTTTATTGAAGTATTAAAACTGCATTGAAGAACGTCCGTCCCCCATTACTAATCTTTCCCTGTACCTTCCTTTTCTCAAGGCTTCAGAGTCAACAAATGGGTTCCATGCTCAGAGTACAGTTAATGAAACTGTTACATAAAAGTGAATGAAAAGAGAAGACCTTTGAACTAGTGACATAAAGCATTTGACCGTATTTTTACTTCTTGCCCATCCATGTTCTGTGAAATTACTTTGGTAGTTATAGTACAGCTGAAAATCAGTAAGGCCATAACATGAAGGACAGAGAAAATTCTCCAGACAGCAGACTTCTTTTTATAACAGCATTTAGATGTATTACCTTTCTTTTTTAAAGTGTGCTTCATTTTATCACTGTATTTTCTGCAACTATGTCAAGTATCTTCCTGATCTCTAACACGAACCTCGCTAGAATTTTTCTGTATGTTTTACTAAGCAACAGTTGGCTATATCTTTGTATAATTGCAGTGGCTTTTTTTTTTTTTTTAAATGACTGCTGTATTTAATGAATAAAAATTAGTAGCATTTCCCATTTGTTGATTGTCTGCTATCTGCCATATAAAATATTCTACCTTTGTGTTATTAGCTGTAATCCTCACAACAGTCCTGTGAGATTTTAGAAACAATCTCATAGCTGTTTTATGGTGACACACACTAAGTGGCCAAACCTTAATTTTTTTAAACTCACATCTGCCTGACTCCAAAATTTATGTTCTTTTCACTATATCTTGCTGTTTTCCTACTAAACTGCATTTTATTGAACCTGATTCTTGCCTTAAAGTTGTTACAGGGGAGATTTAGAAAGCTGTTTCCATACTTCCATGAATGGTATTCATTGATCTTACTGAAGGACTGACAACAATTTAATATAATGAAATCATCAAATTCTTGGTGAAATTCATTAAGAACCTAAAGCAATGCAAATAATGAAGTTATAGTTAATGAAACCATGGCAGAGTTGTTTTCTATCATCAGAGGGATAGAGTGGAGGCTAATAATTTTAGCTCTTTTCCTACTTTTATATAGCTAATATTAGTGTTCCTTCACTCGTCTGTCAGTTTGTCATATTGTGATAGCTTGCATGTTGCTATGATGCTGGAAGTGATGCTAACAATATTTCAAATACCAGCAGGATCACCCGTGGTGGACAGGTTTCCATGGAGCTTCCAAACTAAAACAGACTAGGGAAAAAAGCTTGGCAATCTAATTCCTAAATTAGATAATGAAAACCCTATGGACCATAACAGAATATTGTCCAATATAGTGCTGGAAGATGAGTCCTGTAGGTTAGAGGGCACTCCAAATGCACAGTGGCTGCAGTGGACTTGAGCGTACTAATGATTTGAAGATGGTGCAAGACCAGAGAGTTGGTGCAGGACCAGGCAGTTTGGTTGTGTTGTACATGGAGTTGCCATGCGTTGGACTTGTTGGCAGCTAACAACATTAGTGTTAAGATAATTTGGAGATATACAAGCATGCTGGTGAATGTTATTTGTTGCCTTAGAATGAAGAGGGAAAAGAGTAACATGAAGTGATACAGCCTATTCGTATATTTGAGTATTCCTTGATGAATATCACCAGTCATCTAGATGTTCACTTTTTTATTGCAGTTTTCCTTTGTGTTTTTCTAAAGGAAAGATTTATTAAACAATTACTACTGTAAAGATATCAGAAAGAACAATTGTGTTTTGCGAGAAAGAGAATATTGAAGTCCCATGTAAGCGTGATAAAGCCACGATTCATTTTTCTTTGAATTTAGATCCAGTCGATGTCTTGCTATATAATGGCATAGAGTATAGGCTTTATAAACACAGTCAGCCAATAACTTGGGTATTCATTGTCCCTGTTGTTACCAAGCCATTCCACAGTACTTTAGAAGTACCCATTTACTACTATTCCTACTAACAAAAATAAGTTTTTAAAGTTAATGAAAGTGGGTTTCTTAAATACTACTATTACTTTTAGCTAAGATTTATTAAACACTAATTGTTCTGTTTTATATTCAACCAATCAAGAAATGAAGAGAAAAACTAGGAAAATGTTTGGTCATAAGCCATGGATAATTTTACAAGTATAAGTTAATTAAGACTAAAACACAGTGTGTTTTAGAGTGATAACATAAGAGTGTAAATGTTTGATACCCTAACAATTTCAAATGATATGTCTCACAAAAATTGGAAGGGAAGGGTGAAGGCAAGTGGGAGGAAGTTTTTTTTATTTCTGTTGCTTTATCTTTAATGGCAAGAATGTGGAAAATATCCTTTAAAGCTGACAAATCAAGTAATAGAATGGTAAGCACATTTAGCACTACAAACATAATCATTAAAATGATACTGTTGATTACAATTGGGTAGTGAGGTTTGTGGTGTTAAGTCCCTTTTGTATCTTGATTGTGGTTGTCATTACACAGCTGTGTATTTATGTGTGTGCATGTTATAATGACATGTGCAAAGACCTGGAATTAGAAAACCAAAAAGGAGGAACACGCTTGACATTTCTCAGGCTGAAAGAACTGAAGAAACAATTCAAGCCTCAAGTTGCAATGTAGAAGGAGTCTACGGGGAAAATATTAAATGATGCAGGAAGCATCAAAAGAAGATGGAAGGAATGCACAGAGTCACTATACCAAAAAGAATTGGTCGATGTTCAGCCATTTCAGTGTATGACCAGGAACCGATGTTACTGAAGGAAGAAGTCCAAGCTGCATTGAAGGCACTGGTGAAAAACAAGGCTCCAGGAATTGACAGAATACCAGTTGAGATGTTTCAACAAATGGATGCAGCCCTGGAAGTGCTCACTTGTCTGTGCCAAGAAATTTGGAAGACAGCTACCTGGCCAACCAGCTGGAAGAGATCCATATTTATGTCTATTCCAAAGAAAGGTGATCCAGTCAAATGCGGAAATTATTGAACAATATCATTAATGTCACATGCTAGTAAAATTTTGCTGAAGATCATCAGGGATGTGACCTTAGTGAGGGTGTTACAATCTCACCCTAATCCTCTTTAACATAAAATTACAATCACAAAATTAACAATCATACTCCAGCCAAATTGATACACATTTTTGGGGGACATAATTCAAACCATGACAGCCATGATTCCCAGTATTGTGTGGTTGTCCTCCATTTTGTGATTTTCCTATGTGTTATAAATCATAATCTCTGCCTGTGGTTAAAGAGGATTAGGGTGAAATGTAACACCCTTGCTCAGGTCACATGCCTCATCCAGTGTAAAGGGAGTTTCCCTGGGGTGTGGCCTGCACCACCTTTTACCTTACAAGAGATGAAGCAGGCAAAGAGTTGGGGACCTCATACCACCGAGAAGGCACTTCTGGGGTTCCTGTGCAGAGAAGCTCCTAGACCAGGTGAAGATTTATGACAAGAACCTTCCTCCGGAGCGGACAGAGAGAAAGCCTTCCCCTGGAGTTGACGCCCTGAATTTGGACTTCTAGCCTACTAGACTGTGAGAAAATAAATCCTCTTTGTTAAAGCCATCCACTTGTATTTCTGTTATAGCAGCGCTAGATGACTAACATACTTCCCCAGCTTTCTTTTGGTTACTGTTTACATGGACTGTTGTTTTCCATATCCTTTCACTTTCAACCTATTTGTGTCCTTGGGTCTAAGGTGTGTCTCTTGTAGACAGCATATGTTTGTGTCATGTTTGTTTGTTTTATCCATTCTGCCACTCTCTTGTATTATATAAATACCAAATTTGCAAATGTTCTTTCTTTGCTATTTCCTTCTCTGTTGGAAAGCTGAGCCATGCATCTTCCCCACTCCTCCCTCACTTCTGCTGCTTTGCTTTCCTTTCAGTGTTTTGTTTTGCCTCATCATTTCATTACTCCACTCAGAGGATATTAGTAATGCTAGACTTCTTCATCTTCCTCACTTTGCCATGAAATTTTATTAATCTCCAGTCTATCTCAACCCCTCTTCTCCTTCCTCTTTCTCTTTCAGCAAGTGCCCATTTACCTTAGGAAGGTGGTGTTCTCTTTTGCTTTTCTTCCATTTAAAAAGCATAAAATGTGGCATCATGGCTTAATGGAGAGCATGTGGGTTTTGCAGTTAGATTTTAAGTTGAATCCCTGCTTCGTCAGCTGGCTAGTTAGCTAATGAAGACCAGTAATTTGGGCAAGTTACTTTCTCTCTCTGAGCTTCAGTTTCCTCATCTGTAAAATGAGGATTATAATCCAGTTTTATAGAATCATTCAGAAGTCTGAATGAAATGTTTGACATAGTCATTCAGTAAATGTTATTTACCCTTTTGAGTGATACCAGTAAACTTCAAATTAGTGTTAGGTTTATACGTTTAAAGTTTTTGGAGTGAAGTTAAGCATCATGGTATTAACACCTGACTTTTGCATAGCACTTCACCTTTTCTACACCTTTTTATAGACTACCCCAATATAATCAGCCACTGATACTGGCTCATAGTGCTTAGAGGTGTAACTGGACCGTTCCAGGTCTGCTCTGCACAGCTTTAGAGACACGAAACAAGTGACAGCGAAAGAAGCAGCTTTATTTTGTTGGCCAAGCAAAGGAGCACACCAGGATTTGTGTCGCCAAGATGGCTCCCAGAACAATCGCCCAAAGGGTTTATATGGGCGAAGTAAATTGGGTTTGGGGTCTTCAGGAAAACCTCAAGGTGGGGCCAGCTTGCTGATTGGTCTGGCTTGAAAACACGTTCCTGGGGTAGTCCAATCTTTCTGTGCTTGCTCAGTCTAGGAAGGTGGGGGTCTTTCAAACCGGATCTTAGGCTTGGACCCGTCACTTCTGAAAGCCTTCCCTCAACCTTGGCCCACTAACGTTTGGTTCCGTCTGGTGGAAGGAGTTCAGGGGTCACCCAGAGGACGGGGTAGATGGTTTTGCACATGTCAGGCAGGTCAGATCTAGTTCTTGCCAGTTTCAGCTGGTCCTGGGATCCCAGTCACTTGTTTTCCTCAACTTGGCCAGAAACAGGAAGCATACCTAAATAAGGAGATAGCTTAAAGACAGGGAGTTAGTTCCTATGTCACAGAGGTGGCAGGCACAACCCAAGATGGCGGGCAGCCTGCTGGTCTCAGAGGTGTCCTTTAGTATTTCCGAAATTCATTGTTTCCTCCCTTATCTTCTAATCAAATCTGCTTTTCCACTTTTATTATTTTGAGTTTGTTCAGTGATATTGCAGTAGTATTTTCTACTTTTTTTCAGCGTGTTATGTTTCAGTGCATAGTTCAGCCTACTGTTTCTAAGTTAACAATGGGGAAATGTGTCCAATTTCCAAATAAGTACATACTTAATTTTTTAAGACAACCTTATTATATAAGTTGTACATTACTTTTTTAGGCTTATTCAACTCCCAAGCTATCTGCTGTCTTTGTGACTTTGTAGTACATTTCCCTTTGTGCATAGGAATGTGACTGGTGATTTTTTTTTTAAATGCTTGTAAGATAAGACCATATATCATGAAAAGAACAGTTTATTTTGACTTATTTATCTTATCTCCTTTAGTTCCAAAACCTTTTTACTCTTTGGTTATGTATATACCAGTAGTGATGTTAGTGTTTACTAGGAATTGTTTCTGTGTGCATCTCAATCTTACCTTTTAGCATCAAGTTTGAGACATTTTTAAAGAATAAAGAATTTCCCATCCTTATCTCTTCACCATGTGAGCTGTTCTAGTGACAAATGAATACTAGGCAGTGAATCGAGAAGGACACAGATGTCAAAGCCATGAATTTATAAACGGTCTGTTGAGAGGGTGCTTTTGTCCAATCAGAACTTCATTAATTTCACCTACAAGAAGGAATAATTATTCAGTTATAGCCCCTATCAGACAAAAATTAAATGACAAATGTGTCAGAATGTAAAGGTGTAAAGGGTTAGTCAGGATGCTGGCAGGTGGCCCAAAATTCTAGCCAGCTGTGAGAATGTGGAAATAGAACAAAATTGACCTATGACACTGATTACAAATCCTTTATATTTATTTATAGATCTTACTAATTTACAGATGAAAAATAATTTCGTTTCTAAATGCTAACACAAAAACCATCGTTTCTATACCTATGCAAAATATCACAACTTGAAAAATTACCTCAACACTAGAAAAAGTAAATCATTTTCCACTTTAGTTTGTTTCTTCTTATTGCCAACATATTTTTAAAGCCTTTTTTTTTTTTTTTTAGTTTCAGTAAAGTCTAGTTTTTTCTTATGAAAAAGTTATCCTTATTTCTTAGTGGTGTTACTAATATATCACGTTGCTTGATGTAGAGCAGAGGTCAGCAGACTTTTCTGTAAAAGGCCAGATAGTAAGTATTTTCAGCTTTGTGGGCCATGAGTTCTCTGTCCCAGCTACTCATTTCTGCTATTGTAGCACAAAGCAGCCATAGACAATATGTAAACGAATGAGTGTGCAGTGTTCTAATTAAACTTTATTTACAAAAATAAATAAAATCCAGCAGGCTGGGTTTGAACCATAGACCATAATTTGCCAATGCCTGATTTAGAGACTAATGACATTTTAAAATTCCACTAAAATTTTTAATAATATTAAAAAATTGAATAATTTTATGAACTGGGTCAAATAACGTGAATGTCTGTGCACTGCACAACAGCAGAGGATATTCAGTTTCCATAGACTACAGTGTGAATGACTTGTAATAAAAATTACAGCCTAGAAAACCCTATGGAGCAGTTCTACTCTGTCACGTGGTGTCGCTATGAGTCGGAACCAGTTGGGCGGCACACAACAACCACCACAGTGTGAACGGCACTACCTGAAGAGGTACAATGTGATGACCCTAATGATGATTTAATTTCTTCCTCATCTATTATCAGGGTTATGTGTATCTGGCCCACCACCTATTTTCATAGATAAAGTTTTATTGGAACACAGCTACACTCATTTGCTTGCATATCGTCTATGATTGCTTTCACACTGCAGCAGCAGAGTTGAGTAGTTTTGACACAGACCATATGGCTTGCAAAGCCTAAGATATTTGCCGGCCTCTGATCTACACCCTTATCATATTCCTCTTTAAGGATGAAATTATAGAGCATAATGTGGTAAAGCTTCTATGATTATCAAATTCAATCAAATAATTTATCAAGAAATTAGCCAGATATCTAAAGTTGCTGCAGAATTGTCTATTTCTTCTTCACTGTTTCTCATCTTAGTCCAAAAAACTAAACAGGCTTTCCTGTAGCTTATACTCTTACTGGACCAGCACTTTCAGTAACAAATCAATTGCTTTGGAGAATTTGTATCTTACCAGGAATTGAAACACAAGTCAAGAGGCTTAAGCTGTTGGTGGAGGAAGGAGAGAGTAGAAGCAGCTCAGTTTGCGTAGTAGTGGACTGTGTGCTAGCACACCTTCCTCATGCCTCTTTAGGGAAGACTTGAGAAACTTATCAGTGATGTGGATATTTTTTCTGAATATCTCACAAGTCAGGTTTGGAAGAAGCAATTGCTTTGATGCCGGCAGATCTTATAATGGGCTTTATTTGGAGGATTATTTAGTGGAACTTCAGCCTTGCTGCTGTCATTGAATAGTAAAATTTTGAAGGTTGTGGATAGAAACAAAGTTTGGGAGAAGGAGAGGGTAATTTCCTTACTGTTAAGTCTGAGGGCTAGTTGGTAATCATGGGATTATTTCCTTTGTGGTAATTCCGCCCTCACTACGTAAAAGTATCTGCCATGCATTTATGCTTGCTTTCAGTTTGTTGATAAGGGAAAATGTGATGTAAATTTTAATTCATGAACTCCTTAAAAGTTAATATTTGAAGGACAAAGTTAATTTTGTTACTTGTTAAAGAAAAAAGGTTATTTAAAGTTTTTTATGTTATGAAAACCTTGTTATCAGTAGAGAGTTTCTTCCTGAATTACTTTCTTCTCTTGACTTTAATAACACTTTCTTGGTTTTCTTTTTACCCTAGCTTCTCAGTCGTTTTTCTTGATCTGCTTTTCTTCTGCACATTCCTTAAATTCTGGTGCTCATCATATACTCTCCTAGGTAATCTCGTGAGCTCCATTTATTTAAATTTCCATTTATATGCTCACGGTCTCCAAATTTGTATCTTCAACCCAGGTATCTCTTCTGAATTTCAGACCTGTATATTCAGCTGCCTATTGGATATTTTTACCTGTGTGTCGCATAAGCATTACACTCTCATATTCCTCTTGAATCTGTCCTTACTTATTCCCTATTGTAATTAGTACCACAGTCTGCCCAGTTGCTAAAGCGAATAACTCATCCACGACTCTTCCCTCTTACTCACCTCCACAGCCAGTTAATCTCAAAGTCCTATCAGTTCACCCCCTAAATATCACTTGAATATGTACATCTCATTTTTTCCATTCCCACCACCATCATCCTAGGTCATATCACTTGTATTATTACTACTATCTCTTAATTTGTCTGTTTCAGTCTTAGAACTTCCCATTCATTCTCTACCTTGCACTCCAGATGGTCTTTTGAAAACTGAAATCTGATCATGGTGCTACCCTATGTAAAGTTTGTCATTGGATTATCATTAGTCTTAAAATGAAGTCTTAACACTAATATGGCTTACTCCGCCACATATTCTTTAATCTCTACTTACCTCTCTAAATAATTCCCTTTATAGTAAGTAAGAGAGGGTAAGATGAACTGGTCATCAACATACCTGTAAAATTGTATCACATGATTTTTTACACATCACATATCTTTTTAAATGATTTGTCTCTTCTGCATATTTCAGAGGAATAAAGTAAGGATCTGGTACCTCTTTTAAAAAATCAACACATTATGAGTTTTAATATTAATAAATATGTTCATTTCAGGATTATTTGTGTCATTTTAATTTTTGTGATTGGAACCCTTCTTTTAATTTTACTATCATGATAATGGGTATCATTTTTTTTTCCTAAGAAGCTACAAGATGGAATTTGGTTATTTTTCCTGATCTACACCTTCATTAATTTGGGGATATTTTTCTCTTTCATTGCTAATTATCCATACTAATGGATTTGGTATTTATACTTAGCCTTAAAAGAATCTTATTCTGTCATAAAAGGAGATAATGCTGAATTCTGGGCATTTTATTTGTTACAGTCTATCCTGACATTTGTACCATAAGTCTTGTGGCAGTGAGTGATGTGAATAAACATGCTGATAGAATTGCCTTTTGGGATGATGTCTATGGCTTCAACATGTCTTGCATGAAGAAAGCAGTTATTCCAGAAGCTGTTGTGGAGGTTTTAGATCCAAAGACTCTTACTTCAGAGCCTTGTTGTATTAAGGTAAGTGTTCTACCAACTTTGCTTTTTTGAAATTGAAATTCCTTGTACTCACTTTTATAATCCTTTAAATCTGACTCTAAACAGGTTGAGTCATCTACTTTGGTTTAGTTAAGGCTGCTATATTGTCATTTGTGCTTCATTATCACCTCCTAGCTTTATGCTGGCCTCTCATTAACAGCCACATTATTCATTCATATCATCTGTTCCACACAATTTAACTTCTCTCATTCAGATTGCTTCCAGACTTTTCAGATTTAAGTAATTACAGTGAATTTGCCCATGGAAGTGAAGCCCTACTGTGTTCAGATTTCTCAGTTAATTCCTTTTGTGTTTCATTATCTTACTCTTTACCATGTTAACCTCTAGTTTTACTGTGAATTTTGCGACATTGAAATTACATGGGTTGAGTAATAAATTTGTAACATCAGAAATACATGGGTTGAGTAATAAGTTTGTAACGTCAGATGACGTTGAATTTACGTGGGTTGAGTCATGTTACTTTTCTTAAAACCCTTTATCTGTTTCAACTAGACAATCAAATAGTTTGTTCAGCATTAGGTTCAGAATACAGTGTCTCCTCTTTTTAGTTACAGTATTACTTTCACAGCATCAATAATTACTCTCTGCACAAAATAGATATTCAGTAAATGTTTATTAATTTTCTTAAATGACTAAAGTATTAAAAATTAGATTGAGTAATAAACTCATAAAGTTTTTCAACAAAAGCCAGGTGATTGAATTGCATTCAGCTTTTAAGAAGGGAAAAAATGCAGCCAGCTTGATAATTCTAGCACTGTTCATTGCTCTGGTACACTGATAGTGTTTAGGTATTTATTTAGGCTCTTTGGCTCGGAACAGGAGTATTCATTATAGCCAACTCAGCCTTCAGGCTGAGAAGGAAGCTAGGGAAGGGGATTAATTTCTCTCTGTAGTGATCTCTTAGCTTAATGCCAAAAACTGCTGTGAATAAATAGCTGAAACAGAAAACTTAGGACTGAAAAATGAAGGTGTTTAAAAAGTATACATACTGTCTTAGTTTCTTAGTGCTACAACAACAGAAATACCAGAAGTGGGTGGCTTTAATAAACAGAAATATATTTTTCACAGTTTAGGAAGTTAGAAGTCCAAGTTCAGGGCATCAGCTCTAGGGGAAGGCTTTTTCTCTCTGCTGGTTCTAGGGGAAAGTCCTTGTTTCTTCAGCTTCTTTTCCTAGGTGATCTTCATATGATGTGGCATGTGTCTTCCCCCATCTGCGCTACCTTCTTCTGTGCCTGATTGGCTCTTCTTATATCTCAAAGGGGATTGGCTTAAGACACACCCTACACTGCTGTGGTCTCATTAACATAACAAAGGAAGTCCTTTTCCCAAAACAGGATTGTATTCACAGGTATAGGGGTTTATGATTTACAACACATATTTTAGGGGGACACAACTCAATCTATAACACTGACCTTTTCTTTCTTTTTTTTAACATTAATCAATTATTTATGTATCTGATTAAGTAAAGTTAGTTTGTTCTGTGTTCTCCAATCCTCCCACAAATAAACAAGTACCACATTGTAACTCTGTTTTGTTTTAATTTTTTCAAACTATTTTAAACAGAATAATGCTCTTCAGGTGTGTAGTCATATGTTGGTGTGTGATTTGTGTTTACTGAGTTATAATCTGTGTCATAGCAAGTCAGCTGATAACATTTACATCACACTTCTGACCAGACTCCTGTAATTGAAATTCAGATTCCGTCCACTCTGCAAAGAAAATGGAGAAGAATTTGAACCAGGGCAGAATAGGAAACTAAGGAATCTTCGTGGTTGCCTTTGCTCTTTAGAATTGTTTGGTTTTCCTAATATCTAACAAATTTGTCTTCTAACGGAGTTACAAAAAATGAATTATGAAAGAAAATAAATTGTTCTCTTCATTAGCATATGTTTTCAAGTTGACATTTCCTTTAAAAATCTTTACTGTTACCACACAAAATTTATAGCATGTTTTCCAAAAAGGCGGATACATAGTTAGTGGTGTACAAAATGATTTTATGTAGAACACAGAAAAACATGTTTTTGTTTGAATAGTTACATATTATTTCAGTGTGTGTTAGAAAAATTTTAGCATATTAAAGTCATAATTTGATATATATGCTATTGCTTACAGCAAGCCTAAGTAAAAAATACTAACATGGTTTAAAGAAATATTAACTAAATAATAGTGCTACTAGCCCTCAGATTTGAGAACAGCCCCAAAAGTCATGTGTGAATGATTAAAATTTGCAAAACATTGGTTTACAGTAATCCTTTTTGCATAAAAAAGAAGTCATGTTCATCTGGGTTTTTCCACTATTTTTACTAACCTCTTCCATTTTTTAATGGGTAGCATATAGATTGCCATACAACATCTATCGCAGATTTGGAGTTTTCTTCAGATTTTACCTTGAAAATCACAAAGACATCTGTGTGCACGGTAAGCTATTTAATTCTACTTTCACAATTTCACTAGCAATACAGTTGATTGGCAGGCTACTAATGAATTAATTACCAAGCTTGTGATAAATGAAAAAGACTACTGCCTTTGACAGTCTATTTTTGCCTTTACTTGGCCATTGAAGAAGTCTGTTTTAATAGGTCAGTAGACCTCAGAAAAGTTAGTATAGTTCAGCAGAAAAAGTGTTGGGAAGTCATGTTTACATGATGATTTTTCTTTATAGAATCTCCATTGTTACCTATCATATAGTTAATTGAGAGTACTCAATTTTATCTTCAAAGACGAAAGTTTGTGGCCTATCCCTCCCAGAAACTCCTTTTATCTTGAAGAATTACTATACGATTAACTAGATGATATATGTGAACGTACCTACAATGTACCCATAAATGTTAGGTTATTTAAGAATACTAATTTTTTTCTTTCTTGAAGAATTTCTGAATGTATATTAAGATAACAATTTTTATATTTATTAGCAGACTTAAAATGTTAATATGGGCATTTACTAAAGAAAATATGAATTTACATAGATGGTAGTGATTTGAATATATTATTTTAAAAATTAATTATACCATTTTTAAAATACTCATCGTATCTTCAAAAGTTAACATTTTTGTGAAAATTATGTTGTCAGAAACAGTATGTAAAACAGATTTAAGTCATGTTAACTTTGACTCTTCAACCTCTCGAGAATTTTGTTCAGATTAACATGCACATTTGATGGCTTCTTTAAAATTACTTCGATTCATTTTGACCCAGTAATTATTTTTAAGTCCACATGAGTTTAACAATGCGTTTTGATGTTTTGAGGAATAGTTCTTTTAGGTGAAGCTCATTTTATAATTTTTAAATGCTAGATATCTAGATTCCAGATTTGTAATTTTAAAACCAAAATCAAACTCATTGCAGTTGAGTTGATTCTGACTCATAGTGACCCTATAGAACAGAGTATAACTGCCCCATAGGGTTTCGAAGGAGTGACTGGTGCATGTGAACTGCTAACCTTTTTGGGTAGCAGCCAGGCTCTTAACCACTGCACCACCAGGGCTCCGATTGTGATTTAGGGGTACCTGTTTATTCATTTATTTAATTAACGAACAGCAGAATTTCATTCTCCGTGTTCATTTCCCCCAAGAATTTCTCCTTCTGCTTTTCCGTAATTGAAAGAAACTGTTTGGTCAGTTGAAATTATAGGCTGAAGGTTTACTAGATTACTCTGTATTTCAATATTAGTAATCCTTGAGGATTGAAAGAAAGAGACCATCTTGATTAATGAAAATTGATCAGTTTGTAAGGGAATACTTAGAAATTATTTGTCATATCATCAGTATTAAGTAATATTATTTCATATCTTCTCATTTTACTCTGAAAATCGTATGATCTTCACATAAATCATAAATCAAAGTAGAGCAGATGTAAAACTCTAGTGAAAAATCTCAAAGATATTGTTTGTCTGTTTTAGTTGTGGAGCCCTGGGGCACAGTGGTTAAGAGCTCAGGCTGCTAACCAAACAGCCGGCAGTTTGAATCCACCAGCTGCTCCTTGGAAACCCTATGGGCCAGTTCTACTCTGTCCTGTAGGGTTGCTATGAGTGAGAATCAACTCCACTGCAGTGGGTTTTTTTTTTTAGTTTTGCGTATTTTTTAACTTTATATAGACAGAATTATTGACTTTCATTGAAATGGTCTTTATTTTCTGGTTTATTCATCAAGATTCTTAGTTTCAGGCAACAAAACCCAACAATTTGTCTAAGCAGAAAGGTGTTTATTAAAAGTAAGGTAAGACATGAAAGAACAGACTGTGTTTTCAACTTTCAGAAACAACTTATAGAACCACACCTTAGAACTGCCCTGCTACAGATCTGCCTCGGCTGTAGTGAAAAGCTGCCTCCACCACTGTAGGCCTTCTAAAACCTACTGCCTCTGGCCCACTCAGTCAGTGGTAGCCACCACTGACAACCCCAGAGGAACCAAAACCCTTCCATCCTGTTGCATGCACCCTGCCCCCCCAAATCATGTTGATCAGTTCCCTCTCCCACATCTTCATTCAGCACATCTGCTTGTCTGGACCTAGGTCATGTGGAGCTCCACTCGGTGCAAACTTGTTTCCATGGTGTCGATTCCAACTCAGTTCTAGCTATCACCAAGTCTTAGAAAGTAGTTTTAGCTGCAGTCGTTTTATGCTACAGAAAGAGTTTTATAAAACGAATGTAGAATTGTTTTCTACTTCCTCTTTGAGATGGAGTTCAGGAAATTTTGTGTTAAAGGAAACTATCCTGTGATGATCTTAGTTTTATGCTATATAAGCATACAAGGGTGCTTAATCCAAAGAACATAAGCAAAATGTTGGTATTGAATAATGTAACTGTCAAATAGATGCTTGTGGCATTTGTCCCTGTACAATCAAAGCATTCCATAAGAAAAATGATTGGAAATAAATTGTTACATTTTCTTACATCTATAAAGTACTTTTTAGATTTACATTTTTATTCACGACTTGCCTGCATGATCTTAATATAAATCTGTTTTGGAATGAGGCAGGCTTGGGCTTTGGGAAGAAGGTGGCAGGGGATGAGAATGGATTTGTGTCTGTCTGGAAACTGCTGAATAACAGTTGTGGAACACACTTCAAGAGAAATCTGTTGTTTCAAACCATAGTTATTGGCTGCATGCCAGGTTCTGAAGATGTAAATTGTACTAGTTAACATTCAGTGTTAACTCGTCTCAGATTATTCTGTGGATATAAATTGTCTTCTTGTGATGATAATATCTCAGAGCCATTGAACAGTTCCATGTCAGACAAAGTCCTAATCACTTTACAAGAATAATTTTATTTAGTCCTCACGGTAACCATTTGAGGTGGGTACTAATCGTATTCTCATTTTACAGGTAAAGAAAAAAATAAATCACTATGTTTTACTTGTGAATAAATTATTTTCCGTGTCTCCTGACCCAAAAAACCTTGTTAGGATTGCACAGACTACTAAAAAAACATAAAGAAAACCTTATGAGTAAGATATTCTGGATGTAGAAGAAACCAGGCTGCATGTTGCATTTGGAACACATCTGAAAAATTTGGAATGTGTTGCATTTGAGCAGATTTGAATATTTTATTGTCAGCCAGTAGTCTAGCAGTTGTTGGATGGGAGAAGGAAAGAGGATATATGTCATCAAAATGCTCTCTTCCCTAAAGACTGACAGGCTTACATGGTGAAATAAGTCACATAGCCCATCCTGTTTTAGCAGCAGAAAAAAAAGCAGATCTTAGAACTTTTTTTCCTTCACCCTTTCAGAGTAGGCTTATAATTGTTTAATTAAGCATCTACATTTCTTGGAAACCTTTCATTCCCAGCATAACTACTCTAAGCATGATATGGTAAGATTTTTTGCCTGATGCTTTTATTTAGTTTTCATTATTTGTGAGCCCTGACTATCCACCCATCTCAACTCCAGCTATCTTTTGCTCTTTACTTCTTCCACTCTTGTCCTACCAATTACTTATGGTTCCTTAAGCCTGGACTCTAAGGCTTCTTTTGAATAGATTAGCTGGCCTGCTTGCTTGGCAATAATCCATTACAAAAGTATTAAAGAGGATGAGTGCTTAATTGGAACTGTCTTTCTCCTTTTATGTAGTCAGGAGAATTACTGAAGGTATTGAGGGGGAAAAAAAAAAGCCTGGTAGAGGGGTAGAGAAAGTAACTTTGTGGAGGAAGAAGTGTATGGCTTTTTTAGATAGAGTGAAAAGTATCAGGTTTTGTACTGATGAGTGCACACGCCTTATAAGCTGTCAAATATTGTAAATAGTTTTTCTGCTTATGCTTGAAACTTGAATACATAGCTAAAAAGTAAGAAAAGTAAGTTCTCTGAGTGGTTCAGCCATTATATGCATAATCGTATACTTCTTGATGAGATCCTAAATTTGTGACCTAATTAAAAAATTAGAATAAATTGGATTTTTCAAAGTGACAAGATGCTGAAAACACCCCCTTTGCATTTGATTTCGATAGCATGTGTGCTGTAGACTGTTAGTGTTTTTAGATGGCTTTCTCAAGGTTGTTAGAACCGTTAATGGACAAACATTTCCTTGCAGTCTCTCTTCCCCACCATGTACACGCACACACACACACAGAGAAGACATTTGATAGTGTTATTTATTTACTGTTTTGCGTTTACAAACTTTGTTTTATATTTTGGGAATTTACCATGATGTGATATTTATATGTAAATGTCTTGAGTCTTGGTTGCCTGTCATGGTTAAATGAAAATTTTCCAGTGAATACCAGTAGCACACATGTAGCAATTTTCTGAGCATTTTTTACTTTATTATATATTATTGACAGTTTAAGTAAAACTGCCTTTGTTTTATGATAGAGTACGAAGGTTTATTTAGCAACTGACGTTCCATCTGTCACATCAGCCTGCCTGACCTTGCAGCAAATGAACTATAAAGTCCATTATTTCTGTGGAAAGTTTATATGTGTTCAAAGGCAAATGGTTTAAGGCTATAAGATTTAGAACCAATATGTTTTGTCTTGTGAGTTCTAGTTTATTTTTAATGTCATTTGTGTAATTGCATAGCGTTCTCTTACCCTGTGTCCCAGCAGCATTTATATGGGCATCTATCTATAAACTTCTTACAGGTATAGACTAGCATTCTCTTTCATAATCCTAGGTGTGTACATTAGGTGATTTTAATAATGGTTTTTGTATAACAAATGAGTTGTTTGCCTTAAAAATGAAAATAATTTAAGGTGGTTTTATCAAGTTACATTCTTATATACATAAATATCTTTGACAAGTGAAGATTTTTATTTGATACATCATCTTCCTTTAAAGTAATCATTTTTATATTTTAAGTCAGTATGGTATTTTTCTTTTATTCTGCTTTTCTATTATCATGCACTGGAATAATGGCTGATATAACAATTTTCAGTTTGTGCAAACTTTCCTTAATATATTTTTAAACCTCATTTAATAAAGAATGTTATTTTTCCTAGGCATTTTCCTTTTAATTTAAGTTGCTAAAGGTAAACTACTGAATTGAATCAGAAACAGCACTCTCGTATTTTTACTTACGAAACTCTTGCAATAAAATCTGTATTTTGGGTTTTATCCAACTACATTAATATGAGTACACTCGCGTATGAGAGGTATTTAATATTTTCTTAATCTTAATTTTTAAAATCTTTATGTTAATTCTGAATATAAAGAATTTATATTAATGAAAGGAGCCCTGGTGAAGCAATGGTTAAATGCTTGGCTGCTAACCTAAAGGTCAACGGTTAGAACCCATCCGTTAGAACCCATCGGCTGCTCTGCCGAAGAAAAGACCTTGTGATCTCCTCTCATAAAGATCACCATCTGGGAAACCCTGTGGTGCTCTTCTCCTCTGCGTACAGGGTCACTGCGAGTTGGAATCGACTTGACGGCACACAACAGGAAACAACAATATTAATGAATATTTCAGCTTATTAAATGAGTACTAAATGCTGACTGTGGCCAGGTCCAGCCAGTTTCCATCCCGTCAGTTCCAACTCATGGCCATTCCATGTGTTTCAGAGTAGAACAGTGCTGCATAACTTGTCTATAATATATGCACACACACATACACACACACATTCTCTGCCCTAAAAAGGTCACACTTAAGTGAAAGGAGACAGGTACTAAGAATATTTCAGCATAAATAGAAAGATATAAATATAGAAATATACACAGGGTGGTCTGGGACTGGGAGCACAGAAAAAAAAGTATTTTCTGGAGTAAAAGTTATAGCTGGTAATTAAATTTTATTGCCAAGATTCTCCGAGGAAGGAAACATTTTCCCTCTCCACAAAAAAAAAAAGAAAAAATATATACGTATACACACACACACACACACACACACACACACACACACACACACACACATACATATATATTATTTTAAATGATTTTAAATGAGGAAGTCTATTCAGTCTCCCAAGGTTGAAAAGATTGAAGGAAAAGACTAAAGTACAGTAGCCATGTAATAAATTCACTTTTGGATAATTTCTCTTACCTACTTTTTAGTTCATTGATCTTTTTTTCATCGGTTTTCTTTCTGCTGTTAAGATAGGCATTAAATATTTTCATTTCAGATGTATTTTTTAGTTCTAGAATTTCTATTTGATTCACTTAAAATTTTAATTTTTCATCTTTTAACCATTTTGGTCAATCTTTTTACCTAAATTCCTTAACATATTTATAATCATTCTTTTAAGCTCGGTTTACTAATTCCCTTAGCTTTCTATGAGTCTGCTGCTTTTGCTTTGATTATGGGAAGGAGCCCTGGTGGCACAGTGGTTAAGCGCTCAGTTGCTAGCCAAAGGGCCAGCGGTTCAAACCCACCAGCCGCTCTGCAGGAGAAAGATGTGGCAGTCTGCTTCCATAAAGATTACAGTCTTGGAAACCCTATGGGACACTGTGAGTTGGAATCAACTCAGAGGCAGTGAGTTTACGGGTCAAATTTTCCTGTTTCCTCTCATATTTCTTAATTTTATATTTTAGCTAGACATTGTATAGAAGAATGGTATATACTCCATAGGTAATATTTTACCCTAGAAGGGCTTCCACTTTGTCAGGCAGCTAGGGTGAGGGGTTGCTCTGCTTGATCTAGTCAGTTGATCTGGGTCAAGACTAAGTGCCACTTGTGTCGGTTTGTATTGCCTTGAACATTATCAGGCCTCTTCTTCCTGCCAGCTTCCTGCATAGACCACCAAATGAAACAAAGCTAAGTTTATAGATCATTGCAGTAAGGGAGACCACTACCTGGACAGTCTTAGTATCGTCTCAGAGCTAGGAAAACAAAGTCAGAGGTTTGGGGCATCTGATTTTCTGTGGGTCTCTCAGTACAGGAGTGAAAGATTGGAGGTAAGGGAGGAAAAGTCCTGACTGGGGTAGGGAGTTAGCATGGTTCATTACCTAGTAATTGAGAATTGGTAGACACAGTGAGGGGGAGGGTTTTAAAGTGACTCTTGAAGAGTATAAAATCTGGTTGTGCCATCTCTCCCTGAGAAGAGGGTGTTTTATTTACTTTCCTGACTGTTAATTGAGAAGTCTCTTGTTCAGATAAGTGGATTTTCATGAGGTGCCTGAAACAACCAACCTCATCTTCCAGGACAAGAGTTTCTGGAATAGCAGAGAGTTGAAGAGTAAAGTCATATTAATGGTGACAGTGAACTGTGTGGTTGCAGATGGTTTCAGCTTTGAGATCTAAGCACTGCAAGAAGACCCATCTCTCTTCCTGCTTTGCAACCCAGCCACCAGCTTCATCCACCTCTTTTTTTAACTCCTCTTAAGGGTCGCTATGAGTAAGAATCAGCTCGATGGCAATAGGTACAGTAAAATGAGGGAGAACCGCTGTGCAGAGAGAACTAGCTCTGCCTTTCGGGCTTGCCCAAATTGTAGTGTACCAGGCTAACCACCACCACCCCCCAAAAAAGCCCCATTGCCGTCGATCGGTTCTGGTGCATAGTGACCCTGTAGGACAGTGTAGAACTGCCCCATAGGGTTTCCAAGGAGCAGCTAGTGGATTCGAACCGCTGACCTTTTGGTTCGCAGCTGAGCACTTAACCACTGTGCCACCAGGGCTTCAGCTAACCCAGACACCACCGTTTAAAATTGGCTGATTTCTCCTGGTCTCAGCAAAGTTCCTGTGCCGGTGACATTTTTGTTACTTTGACCACCCATGGCTCCAGGCTTGGGTAAATGCTCTCAGGGATGAAAGCCACTAATTTGTATCTGCTCAACCAGGAAGGACTCATCCTTCTCTGGAAATAGTTTATTTAAACTTCTTTGCATCCAGGGCTCTTTGATGGTTTTAATGAAAAAATGGGATTGTTTAATTTATTCAGTATTTTCTTTTTGTTACATCAGGGTGAGGGTCTTTTGCAACTAGCTACATCCCAACTAGAATCGGAAGTCCCTGAATAAATTGTTTTTAAAAGCCCAATCTGGAAAATAAATCTGAGCCAATATGTTTAGGATTTTAAAAACGTTAGAAAAAGTAAATTAACAAAAGTTAATCAGTGAAATTGCTGAGTCATATGGTAATTCAGTGTTTAACTTTTTGAGGAACCGCCAAACTTTTCCACAGTGGCTACACCATTTTACAGTCTTCCCAGCAGTGGCTGAAGGTTCCAATTTTTCCACATCCTCAAAGAGAATATTTGTTGTTTTTCATTTTTCTGTTAACCATCCTAGTGGGAATGAAGTGGTATCTCATTGTGGTTTTGATTTGCATTTCCTTAATGACTAATGATGTTGAGCATCTTTTCATGTGCTTATTGTCTATTTGTATTTCTTCTTTGGTGAAATGTCTACTCAAGCCCATTTTTTGATTAGGTTGTTTTTACTTACTGTTAAGTTGTAGGAGTTCTTTACGTATTCTGGATACTAAACCCTTACCAGATATATGGTTCCCAAATGTTTCCTCCTATTTTGTCGGTTTTATCTTCACTTTGTTAATAAAGTCCTTTGATGAACAAAAGTCTTATTTTAATGACGTTCAATTGATCTATTTTGTCTTACTCTTCTTGATTTCAGTGTCGTATCTAAGAATACGTTGTCAAAAACTAGGCCCCAAAGCATTACTCCTGTGATTTGTTCCAAGAGTTTTATGGTTTCAGTTCTTACATTTAGGTCATTGATGCATTTTGAGTTAATTTTCATGTATGATGTGAGGTATGGGTCTAACTTCATTCTTTTGCATGTGGAAATCCAGTTGTGCCGTCACAATTTATTAGAGACTATTACAATATTTTCCCCATTGAATGGGCTTAGCTCCCTTGTTGAAAATCAGTTGACCATAGATGTATGGTTTTATTTCTGGACTCTTCAATTCTATTCCATTGGTCCATATGTCTATCATTATACCAGTACCAGACTGTTGATTACTGTAGCTTTATGGCATGTTTTGAAATCTGGAAGTATGAGTCCCACTTTGTTCTCCCTTTTCAAGATTACTTTGTCTATCTGGGGCTCCTTGCCATTCCATATAAATTTGAAAATTGACTTTTCCATTTCTGCAAAGAAGGCTGCTGGAATTTTGATAGAAATTGTATTGGGTCTGTAGATCACTTTGGGTAGTATTGACATCTTTAAGAATATTAAGTCTTCCAATCCATGAATATTTATTTAGGTCTTCTTTAATGACTTTCAGCCATGTTTTATAGTTTTCAGTGTGTAAGTCTTTCACCTCTCTGGTTAACTTTATTCCTAGGTATTTTATTCTTTTAGATGATCTTTTAAATGGAATTGTTTCCTTAATTTGCTTTTCAGATTGCTCATTGTTGGCATATAGAAAGCCAGCTAATTTTTGTGTGCTGACTTTATACCCTGCCACTTTGCTAATTTTTTTATTAGCTCTAATAGCGTTCTTGTGGATTTTGAGGGTTTTTCTAACTATAGGATCATGTTGTGCGTGAAAAGGGATAGTTTTACTTTGATTTGGTTTTGGAGCCCAATTTGGATAGCATTACTTCTTTTTCTTGCCTAATTAATCTGGCTAAGACTTTCAAGTACAATATTGAACAGCAGTGGTAAGAGCTGGTATCTTTGTCTTGTTCCTGATGTTAAGGGGAAAGCTCTCAGTCTTTCTCCATTGAGTATGATGTAAGCTGCGGGTTTTCCATAGGTGCTCTTTATCAGATTGAGGAATTTCCCTTCTGTTCCTAGCTTGTTGAGTATTTTTAACATGAAAAAGTATTAAATTTCATCAAATGCCTTTTCTGCACTGATTGAGATGATCACGTAGTTCTTTTCCTTTGTTCTATTAAGGAAATGATGCAAGAGTTTCACTCCTATATATATACCCAGAAGACTTGAAAGCAGGGACACAGGTATTTTCACACCAATGTTCTTTGCAGCACTAGCCACTATAGCCAAAAGGTGGACACAACCCAAATGTCTGTCAATAGATGAAAGAAAGAAATGCTACAACATAGATGAACCTTGAAAACATATGAGTGAAGTAAGTCAGGCACAAAAGGACAAATATTGTGTGATCTCACTTATGATATATCTAGGATAGGCAAATGCATAGAGACCAAAGTTTATTAGTGATTACTAGGGGCAGGTGGCAGAGTTATTGCTTAAGAGTCACTGAGATGCTGTTAATGGGTGATGAAAAAACTTGGAAACAGTGGTGATGGTTGTACAGCATGGTGAACGTAGTTAATGACACTCAATTGTACACGTAAAAATGGTTGAGATGGCAAATGTTTTATTATATACACTTTACCACAGTTTTTTTAATCAGTGAGCTAGATAAATGGCAGAAAAAGGTTTAAGAGGCACTGGTAATTTTAATTTTGAATTGAGTAAAAACGAGTCTTTTGGTTATTCCCAGTTTTTTAAAGATAATGCAAGTGCTATTGAAAGAAACTTTAAAATGTTTACAATGCAGACTTTACTGGTCCCTTAGTCATAATACTCTTTGTTTGCATTTTACTTTTTAATTAAGCTTTAAATTTTTCTAATGGTTTAAGAAAAAGACATCAAGATAAGCCATTTCTTTGCAATTGTGTTCTTTAAAACCTTTTTCAAGGCTTTTGAAAAATCTCTGACAGTAGAAACCTGCTAATTCCAAACTCATTCCAGGGTATTAAATCAGTTCTTACTACTTTTGGGTGTAAATTGACCTAATTTTGACCTTGCAGAGCTAATCAGCCAAAGAAACTAATTATTAAAACGCATCTGTGCTGCTTAGAAATAGTAAGATTTGTCTTGAATTTGCATCATAGATTTTAGTTGGACATCTGGTGTATATTTTAATAGGCATCATTAAGTAAATTTTATGTCTTGAGGGGTGAGCATTTCTAATTCTCTGATTCCACCTCTATAGTCAGTTTTAGGTTTCTCCTTGTGTGAATGACCATATGATCTAGAGCATGGTCCTAAACTTTCTACTTCTCTGAAATTCGAACCTTTGGAGTTGGGCTAAAATGGTGGTGAGAATACTTAAATCTCTTCATTTATTCTCAGGAAATGTTTTTTGAGTAGCATTATGTGCAAAGAGCTCTGAGGCATTGAGAATATAATAACAAGCAGAAACAGTTCTTTTACTCATAAATGATACTAACAGGGGAGACATATTAAAATTCACCCTATGGATATTAGATAACACCAAAGAATTGTTAAGAATAATTGTAGGCAATGTAGTTATATAAGAAAATGTCCATATCTTTTAGCCTTTTAAAAATCTGGACTTCTTCAACCCATTCTTTATACGTAGTTGCCCTCCAATCTACTTTCATACGGTCTCCTTGGAAACATACCATTAAGAAAAATTTAATTTTTAAAAAGACAGATGTTTTCCACCTCATATTAACTTTGAGGTATATGTTCATTGAATAGCGTAATGGAAGGAATCACCTACAATATTTAAACCATTATTTAAACCTAGTCAAGAAGAATGCAAAATCTACAAAACAAGGAATCCTGAAGTTGAGTAAAATAACTTGTCTGTAGAGTCAATGGAGATTTATGCTCCTGATCTTCTTTTGAAATCCATGCTGTAAATAATGGCTCTAAGCCTACATTTTTTAAATTCATTAACACTGATTCTAAAGCCTCCTATTGAGTTATATTATAAAAGGATTTGGACATGATATTATTCTAAAATACAGTTTGAGTAGAATGTTGAAATTCTTTTTACTTTTTTATTTTTGTAGTTTAGATGAAGGTTTACAAAGCAAACTAGCTTCTCATTAAACAATACACACATTGTTTTGTGACATTCATTGCCAGCTGCACGACATGTCAATACTTTCGCCTTCTTGTCTTTAGATTCCCCGTTACCAACTTTTCTGTCCCCTCCTGCCTTCTTGTTCTTGACCCTGCGCTGGTATGCCCATTTAGTCTCATTTTGTTTTATGGGCCTGTCTAATCTTTGGCTGTATGGTGAACCTCAGGAGAGACTTTTATAACCGAACTAAAAGGGTGTTTGGGGCCATACTCTCAGAGTTTCTCCGGTCTGTCGGACCAGTAGGTCTGATCTTTTTTTTTTTTTTTTTTTTTTTTTTTTTGAGTTAGAATTTTGTTCTACATTTTTCTCCAACTCTCTCCTGGACTGTCTATTGCAATCCCTGTCAGAGCAGTCGGTGGTGGTAGCCAGGCACCATCTAGTTGTGCTGGATTCAGTCTGGTAGAGGCTGTGGTAGTTGTGGTCCATTATCCTTTGGACTAATCTTTCCCTTGTGAATTTGGTTTTCTTTATTCTCCCTTGCGCCGGATGGGGTAACACCAGTGGAGTATCTTAGATGGCTGCTCACAAGGTTTTAAGACGCCAGACGCTACTCACCAAAGTAGAATGTAGAACATTTTCTTTATAAACTGTGTTATGCCAGTTGAGCTAGATGTTCCCCAAGACCATGGTCCCCACAGCCCTCAGCCTAGTACTTCCATCCCTCAGGGACTTTGGATATGTCTATGGAGCTGCCATGACTTTGCCTTGTACAAGTTGTGCTGGCTTTCTCAGTATTGTGTACTGTCTTACCCTTCACCAAAACTACCACTTACCTATTGTCTATTTAGTGTTTTTCCCTCCCCACTCTTCCCTTTTCTCATAACCATCAAAGATTATTACTTTTTGTGTGTAAATCTTTTCATGAGTTTTTATAGTACGGGTCTCATACAGTATTTGTCCTTTTGTGATTGACTTATTTTACTCAGCATAATGCCTTCCAGATTCGTCCATGTTATGAGATGCTTCGCAGATTCATCATGGTTCTTTATCGTTCCATAGCATTTCATTGTGTATATGTACCATAGTTTGTTTATCCATTCATCTGTTGATGAGCATCTAGGTTGTTTTCATCTTTTGCTATTGTGAACAATGTTGCAATGAACATGGGTGTGCATATGTCTATTCATGTGACGGCTCTTATTTCTCTAGGATATAATCCAAGGAATAGAATTGCTGGATCATACGGTATTTCTATTTCTAGATTTTTAAGGAAGTGCCATATCGTTTTCCAAAATGGTTGTACCATTTTGCATTCCCACCAGCAGTGCATAAGAGTTCCAATCTCCCCACAGTCTCTCCAACATTTGTTATTTTCTGTTTTTTTGATTCGTGCCAGTAATGTTGGGGTGAAATGGTATCTCATTGTGGTTTTGATTTGCATTTCTCTAATGGCTAGTGATCGCGAGCATTTCCTCATGTGTCTGTTGGCTGCTTGAATGTCTTTGGTGAAGTTTCTGTTCATTTCCTTTGTCCATTTTTTAATTGGATTATTTGTCTTTTTGTTGTAGAGGTGTTGGATTTCCCTGTAGATTTTAGAGATTAGACCTTTGTCGGATTTGTCATAGCCAAAAATTTTTTCCCAGTCTGTAGGTTCTCTTTTTACTCTTTTGGTGAAGTCTTTTGATGAACATAAGTGTTTAATTTTTAGAAGATCCCAGTTATCCAGCTTACCTTCTGGAGTTCGTGTGGTGTTAATTATAGTTTGTATCCTGTTAATGTCATATATTAGGGCCTCCAGCGTTGATCCTGTTTTTTTCTTCTATGATCTTTATAGTTTTTGATTGTATATTTAGATCTTTGATCCCGGAATGTTGAAATTCTTAAGCTACATTCCAATATTAAATTTAATTGTAGCTAGGTATAGGGTCATGCTTGAAATCAGCAATGTTGAGGGTCAAAATAAGTTTACAGGAGAAATAATCATACTCAACCAGACCAAACCAGTTGCTGTTGAGTCCATTCCAACTCATAGCTACCCTATAGGACAGAGTAGTACTGTCCCATAGGGTTTCCAGGGAGCGGCTGGTGGATTTGAACTGCTGACCTTTCGGTTAGCACCCGAGCTTTTAACCACTACCCCACTAGGGTTCCAGTCACACTCAAGCAGGACTGAAATATCCCTCTCAAGAATAGCAATAAGCATAAAAATGGCTTGTTTATCACATAATCAATAGTAGTGGACTCTTGATTAGAGATGTCACAGGAGTTCTCTGTAGAGTTATCACAGAGGCTGCCAGTTAGCATTATTAGATTGTGATAATAAATGAATTTGACCAGGTATTTTCTTCTTTGATTCAGGCAGTTACCTTAGAGTAATAGCCTATAAGAAAGTAATCTTCCCAGTTTAGATTTCCTTGCACTTATGCCCCAGCAGAAACCATTGTGAATATTGACATTCAAACCTGAAAATCGTAAAGCACCTGATGCTTCCACACAGCTGATATATGTGTATGTATTAGCAAGAGGAATCAGTCCTCATGGAAAGATGAGTCAAGAATTGGAAAAAATAAGTGTTTGTTATATATATCAGATGGCTCAGAACTTACTAATACTTGCCAAAATCAGTCCATCTTTCTCTTTTGTAGAAGACTGGATGAGAGAAGGACCAACCTTGAAATGGGAGGGAGTTTTCTAAATACAGTTCTCTTTTAAATAGATGAAAATAAAATCAAAGAGGAGAGTTTAAAAGTTGCTAATGTAGAACTGCGGTTAAAGGGTCAATCTTCAGACCCCATGGACCTGAGTTTACCAGTATGACTTGAGAAAACGTATTACCTTCTCTGAAGTTCAGTTTTTCATCTCAGAAGTGGAGATAATACCAACACCTACCTCATAGGTATTACTTTGAGTCCTAAATGAGACAGTGCATGTGAGCAATTAGCACCATGTCTGGTGCATAGAAAATGCTCAGTAAATGCTCCAATTAATATTTCTATTCACTTTCTTATCTTTCTGCCTTAAAGAAAGGGTTGTTTGATTTTTTGGTTGTTTTGTTTTAACTTCTCCATTTGCTTATGGGGATTTAGGATTATGTGATTTCATAGATGTGGTTTACTTGTTCTATCAGGATTGAATAAGCCTGATTTGGCTTCACTTGATTTCGCCAAGGGCTTAAGTACCACCTCAAAGACCAGGTTTTTTTAACAGGCTAAGGCATGCAATGAAAATTCTCTGACCTATCCATATACTTGAATATTTAATGTACTAGAGAAACGAGACCTTCTTTTTAAAAAAAAGTTCCAGCTGCTTCTCAAAGCAAAAACATATCCTTTTTGCCTACAGTTTTGCAAAGGGTTATGCTTTTAGTTTCTGGATCACTAAGATAGGGACGTAACTGTTAGAAAATGCCCTTTCCTTTAACAAGTGATGTAACCTGGCTGTCCACAAGGGCCTGCACCATAGTGTTCAATCTGATTTTTTTTTCCCTCTTCTCTTTCCTCATCCACCAGCCCACCCCATGGATACCGGATGGGCCAGACTGAATCCTAGGGCCCCAGAGATGTAAGTCATTGTCTCCCCAGGAGTGTCCAGAGATTGCAGTCCCACAAACACTTGAAATTACAAATATAAAGCCAGAATTTATGATAAGTAATGTAATTACCTTCTTTGAAAAACTGCAGCTTATAAATGATGACTACCAGATTTTTAATTCTCACCCCAGATGTTAGATACTGTATAAAGAGCTTGGGGTGGAGAGGGGGTAGACATCTTTTTACCTCACTTTCTGGAAGAGAAGAAGCAACCTTACTTATTTCTGGGAAGTAAGATGTATCACATCTTCTACCCCTAGTCTGCCTTTTTTTTTTTTTTCTTGTTCAGTAATATCTTGATTTGTACATCCAAAGGCTCATAAAGATAAGCAGTATTTGGTAGAGCTTGATCACCTATCCATAAAAGATAAGTTTCAGTATTTTCCAGGTTTTAAACTGTTTTTTTGTTCTGCCACTTTTTTTTTAGGTTTATCTGCCGTATTATTCGGGTTAATATGTATTCCTGAAATTAAAAATATAATGTTTACTTACCATTGATAGCTTTTTCTGCCATTTGAGGAACTAGATATGGGGCATATAGCCCTTACATGGATAGTTTTTAGGGAATGTTGGAAAGCAGCATGAAAAATGGAATATAAGAGAACAGTAAGCATGGAACAGGAGAAAGGTGGGGTACAGAACTCAAATTCTAGTAAGAAGACCAGACTTAATGGTACGAGACTGGAGGTACCCCAGAAAGCATGGCCCCTGGATTCTCTATCAGCCCAGAACTAAAAGAATTTCCAAAGCCAACTCTTCAGACAGGGATTGGACTGGACTGTGGGACATAAAGTGATACTCATGAGGAGTGTGCCTCTTAGCTCAAACAGATACAAGAAACTAAATGGGCAGCTTCTGTCTGGAGGTGAGATGGGAAGGCAGAGAGGGTTGGGAGCTGGTTGAATGGACATGGGGAATCAGGGGTGGAAGGAGGAGTGTGCTGTCACAGTATGGGGAGAGCAATTAGAGTCACATAACAATGTATGTATAAAGTTTTGTATGGGAAAAAATAGAAAAATTAAAAAATAGTAGAACTGCTCAGCTGACTCACAGATTTATAAGAAGTAATGGTTGTTAACTTAAAAAAAAAAAAACAGCATTAATATCAAGCAGTGGCAAAACTGATGGTGTGTGAGCAAGCAGGAGAAAATGGAAATCTAGAGAAGCAGTGGGTTGCAAGAGTTTTTAAGTGGAAACGTCGACACCACTTTTCATTGTAGCGACATGTTGGATACCAACACTACGGGTTAGCTTCTGTGGTGGGCACTGTGAGTACAACAAAGAAGAAAGTGTAGTTCCAGGCCCAAAAGACCTTTGCTTAATAAAAGATGCCAACGTATAAACAGATAATTGTAACACCGTGTTATAAAATAGAACTTAATAGTAGAGGCTTATACAAGGTTCCCTTGGCCTGGCACATTCTTACACTAACTTCTCAATAATCCTGCTCATTTTTAAGGTTTTACTTTAGGCATGACTTCTTCCAGAAAGCCTTCCTAATGCCATGTGCACTATATTAGTTGGGAGTGATTAATTATTGTTAAAATGTTCTAAAATTAGATTGTGGTGATGGTTGCACAACTTTGTGAATACACTGAAAACATTGACTTACATACTTTAAATGAGCAAATGTTTATGGTATGTGAATTATATCTCAGTTTTAAAAAAGAAGAAACCCACACCTAGACACATCCTAGTAAAACTACAGAAACCAAGGAGAAAATCTTAAAAGTGACGATGGGTAGGCATAGAGCTGGGAGTTGGAATTACCTTTTTAAGGAACAATAAGTGGATTGGTAGATAAGAATGGAATCGTGAAGACAGAGAATTCAATGACAGTGTGCTCAGAAAATAACTGCCAGCCCTGAATTCTACCCAACTGAAATATCTTTTAAGAATGAAACTGAAATAAAGTTATTTTCAGATGAAAAAGAGAGAAAGAGAATTTGTCCCAGTAAACCTGTACTAACGGAGATACTAAAGGGTATTCAGGCAAACAGGAAATGATCCCAGGTGGAAGGCTAGAAATACAGGACCGAATACAGATTAACAAAAGCCATAAATATGTGTGTGCTAGCAGTTCCATTCCTAGGTATATACCCAAAAGCAGTGAGTACATATGTTCGCCAAAATACATGTACTAGAATGTTCATAGCAGCACTATTCATAAGAGCCTCAACTTAAAACCAGTCAGATGCTTGTCAGCAGTAGACTGGATAAACAAATTGTTGTATAGTCACCTGTCATAATATCTTACGGCCATGAAAATGAATGATGTACAACAACATGCAACAATATGGATGCATGTCACAAACAATATTAAGCAAAATTAGCCAGACACAAAAGACTACATGATGTGTGATTCTGTTTATGTTGAAGTATAATGAGAATCCCAGGGTGGTGCAAATCCTTAACATACTTGGCTGCCAACTGAAAGGTTGGAGTTTCAAGTCTACCTAGAGGTGCCTCAGAAAAAAGGCCTGGCAGTTTACTTCCAGAAAATCAGCCGTTGGAAACCCCTGTGGAGCACAGTTCTACTCTGACACACATAGGGTTACCATGAGTCAGAGTCAGCTTCGTGGTAAGTGATAATCTGTGCTTTGACAAATCAGGATAGTGGTTACCCTTTTGGGTGGGCAGGTGCCTAGGATCGGGTAGGTGTAAAAAGGTGACACCTGGGGTGTTGGGATGTTCTTTTTCTTGATCTGATGTATTCAGTTTGAATGTTCATTAAGATGAATTTTCACTTTTCTGTGTGTATATTATACTTTAAAAAGGTTTTAAAAAGTGATAAATATAAGTATCAGTGAATATTGACTATATAAAATAATATATCGTGTTTATAGCTAAGAAGAAATGTGGAGTAGTTAGAATATGTTAAGTATCAGTTGATGAAATAACAGAATTAAGTATTTGTCTTTTAGGCTCTGAAGAGATCTATTCACTTTAATAAGCAATTTTGAAATTACAGGGCAGTGGTCTAAATGTATTTTAAAGGGGTTTCAGTTATAATCTGGAAGTATTTCAAGTAGATCAAAAATGAATTATGTTGAGTTTTTCAGTAAAAGTGTCTCTTCTTATTTTTAGACCTACTGTCTGGTTTGCTACTTCCCATATTGCTTGGTCTATTTCCAGACACCACTAAATCTGGCAATATCCCTTGAGAAGTATATGGCACTTAATGTGTATTGTTCCCTAGAGGAATCATGAAAGAAACAAAAGATGCACATTTTCTCTTGAGATAAAATAGAAAATTAATTGAAGAAGGAAGAGTCCATAATTTAAGGTATAGTTAATATTGGGAGAATATCATCCTATATAATTTTCATATTTGTTGATTATGTCCTCTTCATTTAAATGCCAGTTACCACTAGCAGGGTTCATGCTCCATATTGCAGCAGCTTGTACAGCTTATGTTTGTATTTTCATCTGGTTGGTTAACATATAGTGATATAAGCTATAATAAACATTTTTATTCATTATCTGCCTACTCTTTCTTTGGTTGCTTCAGACTCAGTTGGCTTGTGAATTCCGTACTGAGATTTTGAAAGAAATAACTCCAACAAAAAATGAATTGTATTTTTGTTCTAGTGATTCTGCTGCATGGATTACAAGCACTCTATCTCCATGCTTGGATAAACTCCATCAAAAGCACATTATCCTCCTACTTATGTGGCCAGCTGCCTAATTGTATCTGCTGTAACCACACGCTGTTGGAACATGATACCAGTGAAGAACAGAAATGATAAATTACTCCCTGCAGGTGATAGTGATAATGATAATTTTTAATTTCCTTCTTCGTCGTAAGGTCTAGTCTGATCTTATTTCGTTGGCTGCCATCCTGTTAAATTATACACATGATGTATCCTCTTTAAAGAAATACGCATCATGCCAAAATACATGAGAAAGTAATTCATTTTTATTCCAAGTCGTCATTCTTCAAAGGAGCATGTCTAAAATGAACTGCATTTACCTTTGTACAGAGATGATAAACAAGCAAAATGTGGCTTAAGACAGATTTTTAAAGGGTTCATTTTGTAAATGCTGAGAGTTATTTTTATCCTTTTTGTGAAATGCACAAAGAACTGAGGAGCAGCTTATTCTGAATCCAGCTTCTAATGCTTAGGAATATTTGAAGTGCACAGTAAAGCTACATGCCTGTTTTGTTTTTCTGTGTGCTTCAGTGTAATTCAAGGATTCCCACCAAATTTCAAGGGTGTTCAAACTGCCCCGGAAATTCACTGTATTTTCCTTTTACTCAGTTTTCTTCATCATCATCGTCGTCGTTTTGTTGTTGTTATTAATTACCACCCCTCCACCCTTATTTCAGTCTAAGGGGCTTTATAACTAAAGTTTTTCTGACTGTGGCATACTTTAATGAGATTTCATTTGTTTAATTGTGACTTTGCCTTTGAAGATTAACCCAGCTCCTAGAGACACTTGATATTAATGCCTTTTTCTTTTCTCAGCAGTTCTCATTGTTCCTGACAAGATATGTATGTGGAACAAAGGAGAAATTTATTTTGTGGTCAGGTCTTCTAACCTGTCTGATCTTTTTCAATCACATGTCAAGTTGTAGCTCAAGTTATTTATTACCATTGCCTGTTAGTCATCATTTTCAATTTCCTGTGTTTTGTTTACTCTTATATTTGAATGACTTTCACAGAGAGAGTAAAGTTCATTGAAATTAATATTTAAAAGACCTAGAGATAGCCTGTCAACGTGATGGTAACAAGGTGATAAAACTGAAAAATAGTGTCATGTTTATGTTCCGCAGACAGAAAAAGTATTGTCCCCAAATCAGCTGACATATTTGGTTGATTATATAGTTATCACTTATTTTCAAGTTTTCTTTATTGCGGAAATAAAAACACTAATCATGGTTCATTTGGTTTATATGACTACATTTGAAGTTTAAGGTTTTTTTTTTTTCTTTTTTGAAAAATCTCTATTTTAATTATTAAAGGTCATTTATGCAGCAAAAAAATATGCCCTTTCTCTTTAAGTGACATTCTAGGTCTTGCTTGTGTTTAGGCGTAAATGCCCATTTTAAAACCAGGAGCTGTCTTTGGTTTTTCAGAGCGAGAGTCTTCTAATACCTCAGTTCTGTGAATACTAACTGTCTGATGAGTAGATTAGCTGCACATAGTTTTTAATCCAAGGTGGTCTTCCTAGTTTTTCTTCTCATACTGCTTAATCTGTACTGTGGAAATGATTTTGAAGGTAAATCTGAATGAGGAATCAAAGATACTATTGTGCCTTTCAAAGGAAGCTACAAAATATCTGCTTTTTCAGATTGATCTTTGTCATGGATTCCTGCCATATGCTCACAACCAAAATTAACTATAGCTTTCATTTTTATTTTTCTTATGTATTTGTCTTGAGGCTTATGAACTGATTGTTCTTTTTTTTTTTTTCAATTTGTCTTTTTGAATTGTGGTGAAATATATGTAACAAAACATTTCAGTCATTTTTACATATATAATTCACTGACATTAACTACATTCACCATGTTGTGTGACCATCACCACTCTCCGTTCCCAAATTTTTTCATTGCCCTTAACAAAAACTCTGTCCCACTTAAATAGTGCTCCTCTATCCCCCTCCCACCTGCCCCTAGTAACTACTAATAAACTTTGGTCTGTATGCATTTTCCTGTTCTGAATATTTCATATAAATGGGGTCATACAATACTTGTTCTGTTATATCTGACTTATTCATGCAGTATAATGTTTTCAAAGTTTATCCATGTTGTAACATATACCAGAACTTCATTTTGCTTATCCAGTCATCTATTGATGAATACTTGGGCTATTTCTTCCTTTTGGCTATTGTGAGTATTGCTGCAGTGAACATTGGTGTACAAGTATCTGTTTGAGTCTACTTTCAGTTCTTTTGAGTATATACCTAGGAGAGAAATTGCTGGGTCAGAAGATAGTTCTGTGTTTAACTTTTTGAGGTTCTGCCAAACTGAACTGTTTATTTTTTGATTGCCCAAAACTACCCAGTATTTCTTCCACTATTATTTGGATGGTGGGGTTAGTAGTTTCTTCTTTGGATTTGGGGGTTGGAAGACAATTCTAAGTGTCTTTATATTTTCAGATCTTTTTAATTCTTTTTTTATATTGTTATAAATTCATATATCAACCTCTCCTCTTCAAGACCTTCATCCTATAATTTTAATTGTTCTGCCATATTATCAGCCTGTTTTTTAATCAGGACTTACGATGTTTCTCCTCATGAATTTTTTACATCTCAAACTCATCACATTTTCTAATGATGTTATTTATAAGAGCTTCTTTTAAACCCGATATTTATTATTTTCACAGAAGATTTTATTAGTTTAGCATAATTTTTTCACTTTCTTTGTGACATAGAATATAATGAGTATATTAAACATATATATACCCAAAGAATAATTATAAAGTGAACACTTTGTGAAATCCACTTACTAAAATCTTTTTTAAAAAATTTGTAGTGGTTTCATGTAGTTTGGCTGTTTCTTATTGCTGTTCCTATTTCATTTATATAGTACCATCTTTTCTCCTCTACCTTATACTTTATTTTTATAGAATTATTAGAAAACTTCTCATTCTTCAACTTCTTTCATTTCTTATTATATGTTAGGCACTGCTCTACCCATTGGGGTATACAGATGAGTGATTTTGGGGGAGTCACCAAGGGAGCTGGGACAAAGGTGATAGATGAACTGAATGCCTTGCTATGCAATATTGTAGATCATTTAACTCAAATATTATTAAAAATGATAAATTATTACGGAAGCTACTCATTTTCTGTGGGAAATAGAAATTATAGAGAAACATAGACTATGAATGCTCCAAATCTATCACTCATTACCAATAGCTTGGTGAATATCTTTCCAAATATATATATATATGTTTACATTTGCGTAACATGAGTTTATAATGTATATACTATTTGGTAAGCTGCTTTTCATTTACTAGTATATATTCATTTACTAGTATTTTGTCAGATCGGTAAATCTTTATCTATAGGGTTACTTTTTATTACTAGACTGTATTTTTTAGAGCAGTTTTAGGTTTACCAAAAAATTTTTGCAGTTAAGTATAGAGTTCCCATATGTCCCCTCCCTCTGCACATTATTTCACCTGTTAACATCTTAACATTCTCCAGGTTTACTTTGCTTGCCAAATGGAATTCCGTTATGTGGTGGTAGGTGGCGGTGGTGGTGGTGGTGGTGGTGTTGGGTGCTGTTGAGTTGATTTTGGCTTGTAGCTACCCCATGTGACAGAGTAGAACTGCCACATAGGGTTTTCTTGGCTGTAATTTTTACAGAAGCAGATCGCCAGGTCTTTCACCTGCAGAGAGACTAAGTGGGCTCGAACCACCTACCTTTCGATAAGCGGCCAAGCACTAAGCCATTGCACCACCAGGACTCCTCCATTATATGGCAGTATTATAATTTATTAATATAATAAATTAATAGCAGTCACGTATTGTTGAAAATGTGTACTAAAATTAACATCTTGCTGCTAAATCTTTGCAAGCACACTTAGTGACTTCCATAGAATAATATTCTGCAGGTTTAAAATTATTAGGTCAGTGAGTTTGTACATCCTATAAAAATTTTCACTGAGTGTATAATATACACTCAGCAAAACAGAAAAGTGCACAAATCCTAAGAGTAGTTTGATAAAAAGCAAATACACTCCCTATGTACTCAGCACTCGGCTTAAACAGAATATTACCAGCACTGCAGAAGCCCACCTTGGAACCCTTTCTAGTGTCTACCACTATCACAAGGGAACTATTATCCTGACTTAGAACACTGTAAGTTATGGTTATAAACATCACAAATTAGTTCTACTCTTGAATTTATATAAATGGAGTCATCCCATGTGTACTATTTCCTGTCTGACTTTTCAATACAAACATCTGAAGTCTTTTCGTATGTATTGTTCTTTCCCTTTAGAAAGGGTGTTTCACTTTATTTTCTCAGTATGAGTGCCACTTTCCCCACTAACTCTGGATATTATCATTTTTTAAGATTATTTTTCCCCAGTATAATAAAGGAAAATTTTATCTGGTTGTTTTCATTTACTTTTTTTTCTAAGTAGGCCCAACATTTTTTCACATGTTTATTAATCATTTGATTGTCTTGTGTTCATTTTTCTTTTGGAGTATTAATCATTTTCTTGTTAATTTGTAGTAGCTTTCTTTATCATAAGTTTCTGTCCCGTGTGTTATAATTAAAAGTAAAGAAGTGCCTTCTTCACTTCCAAGCACTATAAACACCTATAAATGTTGGTGAGATTTTACCCTTCTTCCCCTACCACTGGTCTTTATGATTACATCTGCTTATATTGAAAACTCTACCAGATAGTTTCATAGTTGTTGCTTTAAATAATCATAAATGTTTTAAAGAATATGAAGGGGAAACGGCATTCTTTTATATTTACCCATCTGTATACCATTTGCTTTATTCCTGATGTTCCAGGTTTCCTTCTGGTATCATTTCCCATCATCATAAAGAACTTCCTTTAAAATGTCTTCTAGAGCAAGTCTATTGGCAATGATTTAATTTTCGTTTACTTGAAAATGTCTTTAATTGTTTTTATTTCTGAAGGATATTTTTGCTGCATATAGAATTCTGGAAAGTTTTTTTCTGCTCCAGTCTTTTTCTTTTCCATTTAGGTCTCCAGTTGTACATATGTTAGATCCACAGGTCCCAGACCCAGGGACTGTGCATTTTATTTCAGTCTTTTTGTCTTGGTTCTTCAGATAGGATAATTTCCATTGATCTGTCTGCAAATTCACAGGTTTTTTTCCCCCTCTATCTTCTCCATTCTGCTGTTCAGTCCAGAGAGGTTTTTGTTTTAGTTATTAAATTTCCATTTGTTTTTTTTTTTTGTTTCTATTTCTCTGCTGAAAATTTCTGTCTTTTGATTCATTTCAGTGTGTTTTCTTTTACTTCATGAAGCATAGTTATAATTGCTGCTTTAAAGTATTTGTCCAATAGTACCATCATCTGGGTCATCTCAGAGTTGGCATCCATTAGTTATCTTTTCTCTTGAGAGTTCGTCACGTTTTCCTGTTAGTAATTTTGGATTGTATCCTGGACATTGTGCATGTTACTTTTTTTTTAATATCAGGATTTTGTTATATCTTCTGGAGAATGTTGATATTTAATTTTAGCAGACGCTTAACTCATTAGGGTCACGCCATAAGTTCCGTCTCACAGCATTTGGGCAGACAGTGGTTCAAATCTCATTTCCATTCTCCAAACTGTCACCGTGCTGTTTAGGATCTCTCCTGCACATACATAGTTTAGGGGTTAGTCTGAGATTTCTACATGTTTTTCAAATCTCATCTTAGTTCTCTAAGCCTTTTCTTGTTGGTTTCAGTCTTTCCCACAGGTTGTATTCAGAGGTTAATTCTGAGACTTGTGCCAGTAATTCAGATTTCAGTTCAGTTCTCTAAGCCTTTGTTGTATTGATTTTAGTCTTAGCTTGAATATGTGTAGTTCAGGGATTAGGCTGAGACTTGTGCAGTTTCATAAATAGAATTAAAGAATCCTTTTCTCTGGCTTTCTCCCTTCCATATTTGCTCCCATACTTCATTTTTTCAGAGTTGAAAATTAGTAGTTTTATCCAAGTTGTTAGTGAGTAGTATAATAAGTTATACTGTCTACATAATAAAGCTAAGGAGCCCTGATGATGCAATGGTTAAGTGCTACTGCTGACTGAAAGGTTGGCAGTTCAAACCTACCAAGTGGCTCTGTGGGAGAAAGACCTGGTTGTCTGCTCCCAAAGATTACAGCCTAAAAAAACCCTATGGGGCAGTTTTACTCTGTCACATGAGGTTGCTATGAGTCAAAACTGACTGGATGGCACCTAGGAACAACATATGATAAAGCTAGCTGTTAGCTAGACTAAAATATTTAATTTAACTAAAATTTATTGAGAACCTCACTATATAACAGATATTGTGCTGGATAAGGGAAATAGAAATATGATATACATAGGCCCTGCTCTTAAATAGATTGGCATCGGATAGGGCAAACTATCTATAATATATGTGGTAAGTACTGTGTTAGAATTACATATAGTAAACACATTCACTCAGCAAATATTTATTGTCTGCTGTGTGCCAGACACTGCTCTGGGCACTAAGGATATAGTGGTGAACAAGACAGGCATAAAGAAAGAAATTTAAGAACTCAGTTGAACTAGTCTGTGGAAGAGTATGTTACCTGTTAGGAAATCAACTGAAGAAAGTTATGTTTTAAAAATATTCTGATTAACTACATGGTTTTCTATGATAATCTGTAGCTGAGTTACGTAGATGCATTGCTTTATAGTTCTGCTTGACAGAATTATAGTATTAATTCACTTCTTTCTTGGTATCTAAACTCTAATGAACTTCAAGGTTAAATATTGAATTTGATTTGGATCCAATCCATATTTACCCTACAAGATCAATAAAACTTCACAGTACACAAATTAGCTTTATACTGATTTTTCAGTGATCATTGTCCTATTTTTAACTTTATTAGCTTTATTTAATGCCAGTTTTAAAAGTACTTTAAGTCAAGCTAGTCCCATTAGTTTAAAAAAAAAAAAAAAAGGAATAGTATCATTTAAATTTTAAAAGTATAAGAATTACCTATTCCTTCTGAATATATTAGTTTCTTTTGAAGCCTTTTTTTTTTGCACAGTAACCCTTAGAGTTACTTTGGAGTTTCTCCTATAGGTATTTGCTTAAACGTAAGTTTTATTTGAGTACTATTTCTGACATTTATCTTCGGAAAAAATGCGTAATATTTAAAAATTATTTCCATTGTCCTCATCACAAAAATACTCATAGCACTTTGCTTTAAAGTTGGATGCATGAGATTAGAAGAAATAAAGTGAGTTAGCTTTGTATAAAAGAGTGTGTTTCAGTTATTTATGGCTGTGTAGCAAACCACTCCAAAACTTAGTGGCTTGAAGCCATAATCATTTATATTTATTTGTTCATGGTTCTGTGATCTGGAGTGGACTTAGGCAGACAGTTCTGCTGGTCTCTCCTGGGGCCTCTTACGTAGCTACAGTCATCTGAAGGCCTCACCAGAGCTGGAGGGTCGAAAATGGCTTTATCCACATGTCGGTGCCTCAGTTGGGGGGTCTGGATCAGCTATGGGCTGGCTGGGCCTCCTCTCCATGTGGTCTCTTTCAATAGTCTAGCATGCTCATTTCTCCTATAAAACGAAATATTGATTATTTCATTAGCCATGTTTCCTTTTTCTGTTGTTTCTGTGGGGAAAAGCCAAATAATGTTGCTTCATTTTTACTTAAACAGCATCTTTTCCAGAAAAAAAATGACCTGCCATAAATTTCAGAGGCTTCTAGTTTTTGAAATGATTTCTCATTTGCCATGTCTTAAAAGACTGTATAATTTATTACTTCATGTGATTAGCTTAATGATTATTTTCTTTCTCTTTTTTTTAAACAGGCAGTTGCTGGTTACTTTGATATATACTTTGAGAAGAATTGCCACAACAGGGTAAATTTCATGAGTTATAAGAATTAATTATGCAAAGTACATTGTATTTTATTTTTGTGCCCCAAGGTGTTTGATCATAAGCATTTTGCTGTTGTAAGCAGTTGGAGCTTGCATTTGATATAGTCGATTAATGTAGCATGATATTAAAAATCTTGTACTTCATCAGATACTTTTGACTTTACCATTGCAGGTCATGTTTTCTACGGGTCCCCAGAGTACCAGAACACACTGGAAACAAACAATATTTCTACTGGAAAAGCCATTTTCAGTGAAAGCAGGTGAGAAAAGTATCTTATTCATTCTGAAGTAACCAATATTCATTCATTCTACAACCACTTTTTAAGTGTCCACTGTGTTTGAGGCAGTATAACAAATGCTAAGATGTTTAGAGTTAACCGTCTCCATAAATTTTAGATGGAGTGTAATTTCATTAAAGAAGTCATTTAAAGAAATTTTTATTTAAATCTTTTCTTTTTTTTTTTTTTAATTGTGATTTAGGTGAAAATTTACAGAGCAAATTAATTTCTCGTTAAACAGTTAATACACAAATTGTTTTATGACATTGGTTGCCAACCCTGCAATGTGTCAACCATCTCCCCTTCTCAACTCCGGGTTCCTTGTTTCCATTTGTGCAGTTTTCCTGTCCCTTTCTGCCTTCTTGTCTTTGATTTTGGGCTGGTGTGACCATTAGTCTCATATACATGATTGAACTATGAAGCACGTCCTTCATGTATGTTATTGTTGGTGCTACAGACCTGTCTAATCCTTGGCTAAAGGGTAAACCTCAGGAGTGACTTTAGTACTGAGTTAAAAGGGTGTCCGGGGGCCATACTTTTGGGGTTTCTCCAGTCTCTGTCAGACCAGCAAGCCTGGTCTTTTTTTCCTGTAAATTTGAATTTTGTTCTACGTTTTTCTCCTGCTCTGTCCATGACCCTCTATTGTGATCCCTGCCAGAGCAGTCGGTGGTAACTGGGCACCACCTAGTTGTTCTGGGCTCAGTCTGGTGGAGGTTGTGGTAATTGTGGTCCATTATTCCTTTGGACAGATCTTTCCCTTGCATCATTGGTCTTCTTCATTCTCCCTTGCTCCAGCCAGGGTGTAAATCTTATTTCTGCCAATTAAAATGTATAGTATATTACGTAGCTCTTATTTTAAGTACCAGAAAATAATTCATAAAACTTTTCTTTAGGCAGTGACTTAGTAAGTTGTAAATATAGCTAAAAGAAAATATTTCCGTTTCCCAAGTGAGTAAACAAATACCACCAAAAGAGGTAAAGTATAAAGGCAATGTTAATCAGTAGTTAACTGCATTCAGAATATGATTGTGTTGAAAATTATGTTACATTTCCTGCCCTTAGGAGTCTTTCAGATGATCTATAATGTAATAAAGTTTTTTTTTTTAATTCTGTAATCAAATTCTGACTTTTGAAGCTAAGTGTATAAGTACTTAAGAATTCATATTGGTGCACATATAAGTGAACAATCAGTAAAGTCTAAAACAAAGGAATGTAGAATTTGACCAGTTCTCGAACACTGTGTAAGATTTGAGTAGGAGAAGAGGAGATGGTGGAAAGCATTGTAGACAGAGAGGCCAGTGAAGTTATAGGCACTCTTAGGAATTAGTGTAATGTGTTTGTAAGGAGACCGGTCTGACAAGTGGAGGGAAGTGCACACTGGGGAGTAATGAGATAAAGTTAAATAGACAGAATGGAAGGAGGTCAGATTATGGAAAATTTTATTAGCTAGGAGAAGAATTTGTGGTTTAATTGGGAGGCATTGAAGATTTTTAAATAAGGAGAAACATTTATCAAAGCTCTGTTTAAAAAAGATACAGCATCCCTTGCTGAGTGAGACTTTGTAGTGACTCTAGGAATAAGTTGATTTTAGAACAGGTTGATGGCAAAAGGAATAGAGAGGATAATATAGAATATCAGAAATGGTTAGGGTATGAGAAGAGGATGGGGCTAAGAGTCATCAACTCTTGAATGGATACAGAGGGTAGTGGAGAAGGGTAGTCCAACTCCAAAGTTGGAGCTTACTGTAGATGACTGGGAGAATGGTAACACCATTAAAAGAAGAGGAAAAGTACTTTTTATTTTATTTTATTTTTATTGTGATGAAATATATATAATAAAACATTTCAACCATTTTTACGGGCACAATTCAGTGACATTAACGACATTCACCATGTTGTGCAACAGTCACAACTATCCATTTCCATTTTTTTCATCACCCTTAACAAAAACTCTTTACTGCTTAAGCAGTACTCCCACCTGCCCCAGGTAACCACTAATGAACTTTGGTCTCTATGTATTTGCCTATTCTGGATATTTCATAGAAGTGGGATCATACAATATTTTTCTTTTTGAGGGAAGTTCATTTTTAGGAGTACTGTTTAACAGTCTGAAATACAGAGTGAAATCCCAGAAAATAAGGATAAAACACTAGGTTCGCTTGAATCCTTCACATGTTTATAGTGCAGTGTTGTTGTTCTGTGCCGTTGAGTCGATTCTGACTCATAGCGACCCCGTGTGACAGAGTAGAACTGCACCATAGGGTCTCCTGGGCTGTAATCTTTATTTAAGCAGATCGCCTCGTCTTTCTCCAGTGGAGCAACTGGACGGGTTCAAACTGCCAGCCTTTCAATTAGCAGCAGAGCACTTAACAGTTGTGCCCCCACGGCTCCTTATAGTGCAGTAGGCTCTCCCATAACGTTTGTATATCTATGATACACTTAAGGCTGTAACTATGAATAGAATAATCCTAAAGAAAATAAAAGGAAGGAAATAATCTTTACAATTAAATTAATAAAAGAAACTAAAGTAATAAAGAATTTCCAAAAAAAATCAAAAAGTGGTTCTCTGTCGAATACAGTAACAAACCCCTATCGAGATTGGTCAAGGCAGAACAACAGAAAGCACAAATAAATAACATTAGGAATGAAAAAGAGAATGTAACTACAGAACCATTTGATTTTTCTTTTTTTTTTTTTTAATTGGAAGACAATGAATAGCTTTATCCAGTTAAACTGAAAACTTTAAGTGGACAAATTAGAAGAAATAAAAAAATCTAAAACTGTTAAACTTCTAAAAGATAACATAATAGATAATCTTTGAGACTATAGGATAGGCTGAATTTATGAAAATAATATATTGTTTAACTTATAAAATTACACATTTGAAATGTGCATATTTTATTGTATGTAAATTATGCCTCAGTAAAGTTAATTTTTAAAATAACCCTCACTGGATAGCCAATATTAGGATAAAATCCAGACTCCTTACCATGGCCGTTTACAGTCTAACCATCATTTCTCATCATTCCCTACCCATGTAAGCATATCAGGTGCTCCAGTTATACGTACTGTTCACCTTTTTTAATAATTTATTTTTTTCTTGTTGAGAAAATACACAGCAAAACATACACCAATTCAACAGTTTCTGCATGTAGAGTTCAGTGACATTAAGTACGTTCTTTGACTGTGCAACCATTCTCAACTTCCTTTTCTGAGTTGTTCCTCTCCATTAACATAAACTCACTCCCCCCATAATGTTCCTATCTAGTCTTTCGAGTTACTGTTGTCAATTTGATGCCATATAGATAGATTTTAAAAGAGTATAAGGCTCAAGCCGGACATTCTTTACTAGTTAAGCTAAACTGTTAATTTGGTTTCAGGAAGACTTCACGGATATTTTTGGTTTAAGGTTTAAAGATTATCTCAGGGCAGTAGTTTCAGGGATTCATTTAGCCTCCATGGCTCCATAAAATCTGGATTCCATTAAAATTTTAAATTCTTTTCTGCACTTTCCCCCTTTTGATCAGGATTAGTTTTCTATAGAATCTTTGATCAAAATGTTCAGTAATGGTTGACAGGCACCATACAGTTCTTCTGGTCTCATTGCAAAGGAAGCAATTAGCTACCCATTCCATTTCCTCCTCCTATTCGTGACCCTCCTTCTTCCTCTGTTGCTTCAGGCAAACAGAGATCACTTGTGCCTTGGATGGTCACTTGCAAGCTTTTAAGACCTCAGGTGCTATGCAACGAACTAGGAGGTTCAGCCAAAGCACTAAACATGTTACTAGGCCAGTTAACTGGGATATTCCATGAAACCATAACCCTAGACCTCCAAACCAAGTAACCAAATCCCATGAGGTGTTTGGTTGTACATAAGCAGTCTCAGCAGCTACTTTTTATTCGTCCATTTATTTATTTATTTATGGACATTGTTGTAAATATATCTATCATACAACTTTCGCCAATTCAGCTTTTAACAGGTGTATAGCTTATTGATAGCAATTACATTAATCAGCCGTGTGACCCTACTACCCTTACAGACTGCTCAGTTTCTAGCTAACTTTGCTGCTTTTTCTTCCTCCTTGCCTTTGTCCAAGATATTCTTCTACCTAGAATGCTGCTTTGATCTCTTTCACTTGATAAATTCTAAATTACCCTTTATGACCCAGCTCACTTCTGTAAATCTTCCTCATTGTTCTCAGAGTTAATTGCTCCCTTCTTTGTTCTCCATGATCAATTCATGCATATATCTGTTTTATAACATCCCAGTGTGCTGTGATAAAGGGTTCTAATGGAAGATGAGTTCTTTGCCTCCCTCACTCTTTTTTGATGATACACTATTTCCCATATTATAAATATTTTGCCGAATAAATGCAGTAATATGCATTAAGTCCTTGAAATCTAATTTTCTCTCATCACGTTGGGTGACACCACACCAAGGGCATTTAGCTAATTGCTATACTTGGTTGACAATCTCTGGTGGTGCAAAAGATTAACATACTTGGCTGTTAACAGAATGGTTGTAGTTTTGAGTCTGCCTAGAGGCACCACAGAAGAAAGGCCTGGTGATCTACTACTTCTGAAAAATCATCCATTGAAAACCCTGTGGAGCACAGTTCTGCTGTGATACACAGTGATACACATGGGGTTACTATGAGTTGAAATCAGCTCAACAGTAACTGTTTTACTGTTGGATTTAGTTAAACTGAAAGTAGTTTTTGACTCAACATACTATAACATTTTTTAGATAAAATTAAATAAAGCCAGCAGTCTAATCAGAAGATATACTGCCTGTGTAAAATGTATATTAGCATCCAGAAGGTAATATGATAGGATTATTGTAAATAAATAAAATATTGTAAGCATACCTATACAGTTACTCTGTCTAGATTGGTTCTGTGTGTGTGTGTGTGTGTGTGTGTGTGTGTGTTAGTTAATATCTACAGTAGTGGTAAACCTTAGGGGATAGACTTGATTTTTAGAAAGCAGCTTAAGACAATGGAAATAGAGAAATTCCTATACTTAAAGTTGTACGTTTGGTTAAAAACAAAATGGAACTACAAAATAATGAGTCTAGCTTTTTGTTTGATTTATAACCTAGTTCTAAAAATAGTTCCAAAAAAAAGTGCTGTAAACATTTGAGCACTTCCAGCACTGTGGGAATAAGGGACCAACCTCCCAAAATGAATACTTTCAAAAGAGTTAGAGAACACTTGAAGTTTAAATTCAGGGTATGTGTTTGTTTGTTTAGTAATGATATTATTTTACTGTACCAACTTACATGGCAGTTTTTACATGAAAAGCTCAAAATTTTTTCCTGTGATTTTGCTTTGAAAATATGGCTAAGGTCTGTTTCTCTGCATAGATTTAAGCTTTTATATATGCTGCAGAATTTCTTTTTTCTTTCTTTTTTTAACTAAGCTTTAATAGTGATATTAATTATTTAGATTTGTTTTGTTTTGTTTTCTGGGGAGATGAAATCCATTACTCTATAAGAAATTAATTTTAAAAAACACTGTAACAGGATGGAAATTAAATCAATTTTTTCTTGATTAAACTGTAGCACTGCTTTGTGGTATACTAATAGATACCTGCCTACGATAAAAACAAGGTGGTGTAGCTCAGCTCTATAGAGAGTGTCCTTTGCAGCTTTCACCACAGTACATATGTTTAAAAACATCAGTCATTTTATATCTTTTTGACACTGATTAATTACTCTGATCTATTCTGGCATTACAGCCACTGCCTTGGCATTTTATTCAGGCTTGAACAATTGAAGGGAGTTCAGCAGTGTGAATTGTGTTATTTATTACTGTGACCCTTCATGCTATTTAACTAACTTAAATGAGTGTGGTTACACCCTCTTCTCTGAAATTAATATTATCATGGAAATAGATATTTCATTTGTATTAAATTTTAAGACATGAAAATAGTATCAACTTATATATATGGCAATTAATATTATGACTAACTATTTAGGTGTTTCATCTATTTAATATTAGTGTTTAAAGTTTTCTCTTTTGTGAAAATTTAACAGAAGTATTAATTACTAGTTCATCTTGATTTGGATTATATTTCTAAATTGAGGACTACACAGAATTGTTATAAGTGTATCCTTTGAACCGAAAATGAAAGATTTGAAGACCTGCTTTAATAAACACCATAAAACATTTCAATTTTGACCCTTTTACTAAGGATTGAATAGAATATTTACAAACAAACCAATTTACATTTTTTAACACTTCTAAGGCAATTTAAATCAAAGAGTAGCAACCATTAGGGCAAATGAGTGAAAAAATATTTGCAACAATACCTCATATACATCAACAGGAAAATCACTTAAGATAAATGCACAAAAGAGAGTTTGAGGGGTGGGGGTAAGGTGGCTGAAACATCCTAAATAACACCCATTAGCACTGATAACGACTGAAATTTTTTTTGTTTATCTAAATAACAAAGGTACTTTTGTTTTCTTTTATTTGTTTATCTTTTTTAGTTTGGTTTGGTCCTTAATAACACCAAAGGTTGGAGATGGCAGGAATGTACAACTGGAATATATTTCTCATTATATGCAAAGATATATAAGAAATCTTTATGCTTTTTACCAAGAAATTCTACTTCTGATCATCTATTTTAAGGAATTAATTAAAAATTCAGACTTTTTCTTTTATCTCTGCTATTCTAAGAAGTGAAAAGTAACATTATTTTAATTTGCTTTTCTTTCTTTACAATATCTTGCTTTATATGATTTATTTTTTCATTTTTTCTATATCAAATCTGTCAACCTTTCTTCATGTGATTTTATTTAATCTTTAATCTCTCTGGGTTTTTTTTTTAAACACTTCAGGGTGTAAGCATTTTTTTCCCAAGTGGATAGCCAGTTGTCCGAACACAATTTTATTAAATCCTTTCCTACTCATTTGTTATTGTTGTTAGGTGCCATCGAGTTGATTCCGATTCATAGAGACCCCATGCAACAGTGTAGAACTGCCCCACAGAGTTTTTTAGGCTGTAATCTTTCCAGGAGCAGATTGCCAGGCCTTTCTTCTGCGGAGATGCTGGGTGGATTCAAACTGCCAGCCTTTCAGTTAGCCACCGAGTGCCTAACCGTCGTGCCATCAGGGTACCTCAGAATACCCACTTACTGTGTACTAAATCTCCATAATGGGTCTTCTTCCGGTTTCTCTACCGCATTCAGTTTGTCTGTGTGTTTATTTCTAAGGTACCACATTTTCAAAACAACTTTATTATGGTATAGTTTACATACAATAAAATGTACACATTTTAATTGTACAATTCACTGAGTTTTGAAAAATGTATACACTACCCTAATGAAGATATAGAACATTTACAAAAAAAAAAAAGTACAGAACATTTTCACTACTCTAAAGTTTCCTCCTTAAGCCCTCACTCCAGTCCCCAGACCAAGGCAAGCACTGATCAGCTTTCTGTCACTTTATATCCATACTACTTCTTTCAGAATCTTATAGGCCATTATGAATAAAGTTGCTATGAACATTCAGGTAAAAGTCTTTGTACGGACATATGTGTTTTTATTTCTCTTGAATTTTTTTTTTTTCTTCTAGGAGTAGGATTACTAAGTCTCACGATAAATGTATATATTTCACTTAAAAGAAACTGCCAGACTGTTTTTCAAAATGATTATACTGTTTTACATTTCACCACCATTGTGAGTTCAGTTGTTACACATCCTTGCCAACACTTAACTAAATCAGTCATTTTAATTTAAACCATTTTAGTGGGTATAAACTGGTATGTAAGGTTTCTATTTAAATATTTTCCTCATTTTTTAATTGGGTTTTATGCCTTTTTATTTGTTGAGTTGTAAAAACTCTTTATACACATGTACACACACAACTTCTTTATCAAATATATGTGCTGCTGATATTTTTATTCTAATTATTGGCTTTTCATTTTCTTAATGTTTTTTAAGAGTTGGCATCTTTTATGAATTTTGATGAAGCCCACTTTATCAATTTTTCCTTTATAGTTTGTGCTTTTGTGTCCCAATTAAGAAATCTTTGCCTACCCTAACTAACATCACGAAGGTTTTCTTAAATATTTCTTCTAGAAAATTTTTATAGTTTTAGCATCTACATTTAGGTTTATTATCATGTTAATTTAAAGAGTAATGGTTCATCTTTTTCCAAATGAATATTCAGTTACTCCATCATTTCCTGAAAAGACTATCCTTTTACTATTTAATTACCTTGGCTCCTTTGTCAAAAATGAATTGTCCATATGTGTATAGGTCAGTTTCTGAGCTCTTTGTTTGTTCCATTGATCTGTATGTTTTGGCTATTCTAAGTCCTTTATGTTTCCATATTAACTTTAGAATCAGCTTGTTAATTTCTACAAAATATCCTGTTAGGATTTTGATTGGGATTGTATTGAACCTCTAGATAGTTTGGAAAGAGCTGACATCTTAACAATATTGAGTCTTTCCATCCACAAGTAAAATATGTCTCCCTGTTTATTTAGATCATCTTTAATGCCTCTCGGCAGTGTTTTGTAGTTTTATGTGGATAAGTCTTTTGCATGTATATTATGTTTATCTCTGAATATTTAATGCTTGTTTAATGCTATGGTAAATGCTATTGTGATTGTTATTTCAGTTTCTAATTTCTTCATTGATAGTATACATACTCCTAACTTGGAGCCCTGGTGGCTTAGTAATTAAGAGCTCGACTGCTAATCAAAAGGTCAGCAGTTCAAATCCGCCGGCTGCTCCTTAGAAACCCTATGGGGCAGCTCTGCTCTGTCCTATAGGGTTGCTATGAGTTGGAACCAATTCAGCGGCACCTAACAACAACAACAAATACTCCTTGCTTATCAACTATCTTATTATCCAACATTTCGCATTTACAGCAGTGGTAAAAAAAAATCTACTATCTGACTTTTGCGCGTTAACAAGGCGGTGGGCATGGCAGCAACAACTGCAGAGCATCCTCTTCCTTGAGGAAGGTCTCCAGGTGTCCTCCAGGAATCTAGGCCAAGCTGCCCTGTGCCTCTGCTTCCTCCTACTGGTGGGGGCAACGTATCCAGTTGCCACATGGGGCCAGCATCCTCCTTGGCCCAGCCTCCAGGCAGATGCGTGGGCAGCACCAAGCCTGTGGGTGCCTTTCTGGGTTCCTTGCTTCTATTCAGCCTGAGGCCCTGCAGCTCAAAATTGCTGTAGGGTGGGAAGGGAGGAAAGAAAGAGGTATCACAGAGAGTGTTTGGAAGAAATGCATGCAGGTTTAATGACATCCCAAAGTGAGCTGAAATGGGTCTGAAGCCTCTTCCTCGGTGCGACCTGCTGTGCAGCCAGGCTCCCAGCACCGTTGCAGGAAGCCCAGAGCCTCAGTGACTCACCAGGCCCAGAGGGCAGAGCAGGTTCCCAGATCGTGAATTCAGGGCTTGCAGGGGTGGAAGTGGAGCCCTAGAGGCAGCTTCTGGAGGGAAGCTCTGACCCAGCTTAGGAGGAAGGTGAAGTGGTTAAGCCGTGAGCCCTCTAGTCATACAACCCGACTTTATCCAGCTTTGTCTCCTCCAGGCTTCTTTCTCTGCAGAGGAATAATCCATAACTGAATTTATCAGGGAGACGAATACGTCAGTAAATCTTAGCTGTTGGAAACCCTGGTGGCATAGTGGTTAAGTGCTGCGGCTGCTAACCAAAGTGATGGCAGTTCGAATCCATCAGGCGCTCCTTGGAAACTCTATGGGGCAGTTCTACTCTGTCCTATAGGGTTGCTATGATTCATAGTTGATGCAGTGGTAACAGGTATTTTCTAAATTAAAAAAAAATCGGACAAATGGATGGTCTGAAAATAGGAAAAAAAAAAACACTTCATTTTTGCATAATGCCTGTTTTCACGTAATGACCTGGTCTTTGGAACCTAACCATGTCAGTTAGTGACGAGTGGGTGTATACAGAAATACAATTAATTTGTATCTTGACCTTATATTCTAAGACCTTGCCAAATTATCTTAGAGTTCTAGTAGCTTTTTTGCATATTGCTATAGGATTTTCTGTGTATAAGATCACATGGTCTACCAATCAAGACTGTTTTACTTCTTTTTTCCAATATTTGTCTTCTTTTTTTTTTTCCTTGCCTTAATGTCTTAGCTAGGACATCAAATAGAATAGTGACTAGGAGTGGTCAAATGGACATCCTTGCCTTAATTCCAATCTTAAGAAGAAAGCAATCTGTCTCCGAATTAAGAGTGATGTTCTGTGTAGTTTTTCATAGATTGCCTTGACCAGGTTGAGGAAGATTCCTTCTAGTCCTAGCTTGCTGAAAGTTGTTATCATGAATGCATTTTGTCTATAAAGTTTATAGAACTACCTCACTGGTAATCTTTCTCATGTCACGCTTTGGTGAACATGGCAAGTGAAGTAGTTTTGTTTCATTTCTTAATAATGTAGAAGAACAGGTCAGATACAAAAACCAAAGCCGCCTGTACACATTAGCATAGACACACATAAAATCATTATATTTTGCTGAATCAAGTGCATTTTGTGCCACATTCTTTCTTCCATTACTGTAATTTCTTAAATTTTATTGAAGTATATGAGTCTTTCCTTTTTTCAAGGATTACAGTATGGATGTTTTTGTAATGGGATCTTTATACTCTAAAAATAAATATAGCCATTACGTGGTTTTGTTATGTTTTGCTTGTGCTACTTTACTACCTTCTTGAAGAGCATTCAGATTCATTATCCCAGAATGTGTGGGATTTGCAGTTTTTAAAAAATAAGATACTGATCGAGTACTTGGATGGTTTCACATAGATTCCTCAGTCACCATTTTATATGCAGTCTCATTGTGTCTATCCAGATTGTTAAACTCTACCTGATGCTTTTTAGTGGGATCTTATTCTTAAGCAAGGGATGATGATGAATTACAGCTTACAGTCTCTTTCATTTTGTTATTTTTAATGGACTCTTGGCAAACAAATGAAAAAAATAGTAGTATTTATCATCAGAAAAGCACGTAGATAATTCCATTTTAGAATATTCTAATATTCTGTATACAATTTGGAACATATAGAATAAATTTTTAGGAAATCAGTCTTGCCTTCAAACAGTTTTGTAATATTTTTGTGTATACCTGTGTAAGTTCTGTTTTCCGTTTACAGTGTCACTACCTTTAAAGGCTAAGGGCTTTGTCATTGTATTTATAAAATAAAAATTTATTTTAAGTTTTCCCAACTATAATTTTTAGTTCCTTAAAGTGCCATGCCCTGAAGGCTCTCTATACGTGTTTTCTCTCCCTTAAATGCCATTACACATGCCCTTCTTAAGCCCTGGTTAACCATGCCTTTTACTACAGTCCAACCATTCCTAATCTTTACTTCCAGCACATCTTAGACACACACCTATTGTGTAATTGTTAATGTAGCTATTTCTCTTCACTGTTGACCAGGAACTCTGAGGGCATGGACCGTATCTTGTTTTTTCTATATTACCAGGACCCACCATGGGGCCACATATTCAGGAGTCCAATAAAACTGCTCCTCCTGATTCTGCATGGCCACTATAGTTTTACTCACTCTTTCACAAGGTGATTGATACCTGTGATGTATAGGTTAGTTCTTGCTTCATTCAAAAATTAATGATTCTGCGTTAGAAAATCAATCAATGTAATGCACCACATTAATAAAATAATAGGAAAGGCACCACATTAATAAAATAATAGGAAAGAACCACATGATCATTTCAGTCAGTGCCCAAAAGGCATTTGACAAAATTTAACACCCTTTCATGATAAAAAACACCTAACAAAATAGGAATAGAAGGGAAATCCCTCAATATAATAAAAGACGTTTATGAAAAACCCACAACTAACATCATACTTAACGGAGAAAGACTGAGAACCTTCTCATTAAGATCAAGAACAAGACAAGGATGCCTGCTCTCACCACTGCTATTCAGCATCATTCTGGAAGTCCTAGCCAGCAAATTAGGCTAGAAAAATAATATAAGGTATCCAAATCAAGAAGGAGAGAGTCCTTGTATAGGATCATGTCCTTTGCAAATGACATGACCCTATACATAGAAAACCCCAAAGAGCCTACAAAAAAGCTATTAAGAACAAATAAATGAATTCAGAGTGGCAGGGTACAGGTCATCACTAAAAAATCAGGTTTCTATACATCAGCAGTGAGCAATCTGAAAAGGAAATTAAGGAAACATTAGCATTTACAGTAGCATCTGAAGGAATACAGTACCTAGGAATAAATTTAACCAGGAAGGTGAAAGACTTGTACACAGAAAATTATAAAACATTACTAAAAGAAAGAAGACCTAAATAAATGGGAGGACCTTCTGTGTTCATGGATTAGAAGGCTTAATACAGGTAAGATGCCAATATTACCCAAAGCAATCTATAAATTCAGTGCAGTATCTGTCAAAATTACAGCAGCAGCCTTTGCAGGAATGGGAAAGCAAATCCTAAAATTTCTGTGGAATGGCTAAATCAATCTTGAAGAAGAAGAGAACTCATACTTCCTGATTTCAAAACATACTATTAAGCTGCAGTAGTGAAAACAGCCTGGTACTGCTGTAATAATAGACATACGTTGTTGTTGTATGTTATTGAGTCAATTCGATTCTTACTTATAGTGACCCTATATGACAGATTAAAACTGGCCCCATAGGTTTTCCTAGCCTGTAATCTTTACAAAAGTAGATTGCCAGCTGGTGGAGCTGCTGGTGGATTCCAACCACTAACCTTTCAGTTAGCAGCTGAGTACCTGTCTATTACACCACCAGGGCTACTTATAATAGACATATAGATCAATGGAATAGAATTGAAAGTCCAGAAATAAATCCACACATCTGCGGTCAGCTGATTTTCAACAAGGGTGCTAAGTCCATTTAATGGGGAGGGAAGAGTCTCTTCAACAAATGGTGCTGGCAAACGTGGACTTCCACATGCAGAATAAATCGGTTCCATGCCTCATACCATACACAAAAAACAAATCAGAATGGATTAAGGACCTATATGTGAAAACTCAAACCATAAAATTGTTAGAAGAAAATGAAGAGGTGAGGCTGGGGACCTTGTGTTTGGCGATAAGACTATTAGATATGGTAACAAAAGCCTGAGCAGCAGAAGACAAAATAGGTAGATGTGACTCATAAATTACTTTTGTACATCAAAGGATTTTATCAATAAAATGAAAAGATAGCCTACAGATTGGGAGAAAATTTTCAGGAACCATGTATCAAATAAGGGCCTAATATCCAAAATTTATATAAAATTTATACAGCTTAACAACAAAAAGACAACACAATCAAAAAATGGGCAAAGAACTTGAACAGACAGTTCACCAAAGAGGATATCCAGATGGCCAACAAGTACATGAAAAGATGCTCAGCATCCTTCGTCACTCATCTTTGTGTTGTTAGGTGCTGTCAAGTACGTTTTGACATTTAGCGACCCCATGTGACAGAGAAGAACTGCCCTCCTAGAGTTTTATGGAAGCAAATCACCAGTCTTTCTCTAACAGAGCTGCTAGGTGGGTTTGAACTGCCAGCCTTTGAGTTAGCAGCCAAGTGCTTAACCATTACATCACCATGGCTTCTTCCTTAGCCATTACCCGTTGCTGTCGTGTCGATTCCAACTCATAGTGACCCTATAATACAGAATAGAACTGCCCCATGGGGTTTCCAAGGAGCAGCTGGTGGATTCAAACTCTCGACTTTTTGGTTAGCAGCCAAGCTCTTAACCACTGTGCCACAAGGGTTCCTTCCTTAGCCATTAGAGAGATACAAATCAAAACCACAGTGAGATTATCATTTCACCCCCATTAGATGGCAATGATCAAAAAAATGGATAACAGTGCTGTCAGAGTTTGGAGAAAACTGAAACCCTCATCTGTTACTGGTGGGAATGTAAAATGGTACAGCCACTGTGGGAAACAGTTTGGAGGTTCCTCTAAAAGTTGAGCATAGAATTCCCATATGATGCAGCAGTCCCAATCGTGGGTATATGCCCAGAAGAAGTGAAGGCAGGAATGCAAATCTGTACACCAGTGTTCATTGTAGCACTTACCAAAATAACCAGAAGGTGGAAACAACTGAAATGTCAACAGATAAATGGATAAACAAAATGTGGTATATACGTACAATGGAACATTATGCAGCTGTAAAGAGAAATGAAGTTCTGTTGCATGCCACAACATGGAAGGAAGAACCTTGAAAACATTATGCTGAGGTAAATAAGTCAGTTGCAAAAGGACAAATACTGTATGATTCCACTTATATGAAATAAACAAATGGATAAAAACCAAAGCTTATTAATGGTTACCAGGGTTGGGAGGGATGGAGAAAGGGAGTTTGAGTTTGAGGAGCACTAGGTTTTTGTTCATGGCGGTGGAATGTTTTGGATGAGGATGGCGATGATGGTGGTACAACATGAAAAATGCAATCAATGTCATTTAGTTGTAAATGCAGAAATTGTTGAGTTGGTGGATGTTTGGGTGTGTGTGTTTTTACCACAATAAAAAAGAGAAAAAAAATTAATGAAACATCTCAACATTAAAAGAGAAGTGCTGGGTATATATTTATTTCTCTGCTAGACTGTATTTATTTAGTTCTTAAACACATTTTTTGCCTTTCTTTTATAGGTGAGGCCTTGAAAGGAAAGATCACAGTTCACAAGAATAAGAAAGATCCACGCTCTCTCATTGTGACCCTCACGTTGAATAATTCAACTCAAACTTACGGTCTCCAGTGAAAAAGCCACAAAAGCACAACTAACAGTTTTTAATGTGGGGGTAGGGTAGAGGGTGGTGGAAGAGGCTTGGATCATCTTATGTGAGTGCATGGATGATGGGACCTTTCCTAATGAATCTCCTCAGTGAGAGGGAAGCTTGGTAGGAATCTGATATTATTCAACTGAGGAAGTGTACTGACTGATCCTTGTGCTCCACCTGTGTAATCTTATTCTTGGAAGTCTGGTCAGCCAGATTTAACCAAAGTAATTTTTACATTCAGGTTAGCTGCACTGAAAATCATTTAAATTGGCCCAAATTTGGAACAGAGATAGTCTTTTATTGTTTTTAATCGGTTTTCTACTGTACATTTTAAACAGTAGCATTTGATTAGTTATTTGGATTATGTTTTTTTAAACTAGTAGCCATACACAAGGCATTAAACATTTTATTGGAGATTTGGAGAGGAGTAGTTTTTAATTGTATTATTTGCTACAATATCAGGATATAATGAAGAGCAAGTGTAAGGGACTAAAATACAGAAAAGAGAACATCAGCCTTCTGCAAATCCTATTTGAAGGCAGCTCAATTGATCATCCTATCCAGCGTATCTATCGTTCTCATTTTGTAGCTTCTTCCCTCTTTGTAAATATTCTTTTGCCATATAATTTTCTAGTACTGCCCAGGAAATCTAATTTCAATACACGTATCCTAAGTTTCATAGAAGTTTTTAAAGATCTAGATACACATGTACTTGTTTACTAATACCTTTTTCAAACTAGATTTATGTGCAAAGTTTAAATACACTTATATCACCCTATAAAATTGTGTCATGTAGTTACTCAGTTTGAAATGTAGAATGAAGAGCATTCAATAAAATATGTAAAACACCCATAAGCATTTTAAGATAATGTTTCAACATATTAAAACCTTTTGTAAAATCAGAAGCATTTGAAACAAATCTTACAAAGGAATCGTTTTTAAGAAAACAAGGATTTTCAGGAGAGTGGGTCATATGCCTCAATTCGGCAGCTGCTGCTTCATCAAAATAAGACACAAGGCAGCATCACATAGTGTTGAGAGGTATTAGCTCTGGAGTCATGCCTAAGTTCAAACCCAGCTCCACCTCTTGTGTAATCTTAGTCACATACCTTAACCTCTCTATAACAATTCATGAGTTAATACATTTTAAGTAGTTGGAACTGTGCCTGACACACAACAATAAATATTCAGTGGTAGTATGATCATTATCATACATTCAGAGACCCCTTTTTGAAGAATATATGGCATCTACATGTGTGCAAAAGTTAGTGTAAAAGGAAGAATTGATACATTTGAACTGTATTGTTGCCAAGAATATTGAATATACCATGGACTGCCAGAAGAACGAACAAATCAGTCTTGGAAGAAGTTCAACCAGGATGCTCTTTAGAAGCGAGGATGGTGAGACTTTGACTCACTTTCTTTGGATATGCATCAGAAAAGACCAATTGATAGGAAAGGAAGTTCTGTTTGGTAAGGTAGAGGGTCAGCGAAAATGAGGGAAATCTTCAGTGAGGTAGATTGAAACATTAGCCACAACAGTGGGCTCAAACATACCAACAATCATGAAGATGGCACAGGATCAGACAGTGTTTTGTTCTTTAATACATAAAGTTGCCATGAATTGGAGCCAACTCAACAGCAACAAAAACACCTTAAATCAGTTTGGCAATTGCCAACTTCATCAGATAGCAATTATTGATCTAGCACGAGAGAGATGATGAATACAAAGGAAATTATATTTAAAATGGCAAAATCTCCATCAAAAAGAAACTGTCTTGTTGGTCTTTAGAAAAGTATACCTCTAGCAATGGGAAAAATAATGCTTTCAAATGATGGCATTAAGACCATATTCTGTAAGTCTTCCTTCATAAGCATGATTTCTTTTTTCACTGTGCTAAAGCTCCAGCTTGTTTTCACCATGGATTTGAATTCACACCATTACTGGAAATGGGTGGTGCTAATATTACAGCTCAAAGCACGTTAAATTTTGTCTTGAATGGCTTAATGTACGAATTTGAGTAGGACAGGGTGATAAAATGATTAAGGAGGCCTGTAAGAATTTTAAATGGCTCAGTTAAGTGGCCAGAAACCATCAGATTTTTGTTTTTATTTTGTTTTTCTTTCTTGTAAGTATATAATAAGTCCTACACTTAACGTATACTAATTATTTTTGCTCAAATCTTGTTTTTTATGGATTTTTTCACCCAGTAGCCCCTTTGATTTCCTTCTAATGGTTGTAACTAGCCCAGCCATCGCTGATGAATCTTTATTCTTTTCAGTTAGTCTTTGCAGGCTGGGACGTTCTAATTTGTGTACCTAAACATTTTATGAGAACATGAGAGCCCAAATATTAGCTCTCCAATTGGAATTTCTGCCATTAAATTGCTGTGAAAAATAAGTACTTCATAGCCCTTGATAACGATAAATACAATGTCCTGTTCATGCTGTGGCAGATGGAGGTTTATGGATAGCAATTTATTCTGGCTCAGGGATTTTGTTTCCGTTAAGAAGATACATTTTTTTCTCTTATCTTGCTTTGTGGAAATTAACATTATTATGTTGTGATGTGTGGTCTTCATCCAAGTATTATAGTCATCTGTATATAGTTGAACAGTACTTTGTAATGTGAGCCCTTTGAAAAGTGTTTCAAGACAACAGAACTCTCAAGAGTGTACAGCATTGCATAGACAAAGTGGTACGACAGGTAACCACCACTGCTGTAGAACACAGGCAACTTACATTTTGAAATAATCTCTGTTGAGGGGGACAATATTCCAGTCCCACAGAGTTGCTTGATTTCTTATCACCTCGTGTAGACAAACCAATGTGGTCCACCTGTGTCCTTCAGCATCTTACCTCTCACTTCTTGAAACAGGATATCTAAAATGTATTATGTGACTTCACCAATTTAAGATCATGCCACACTAAGTTTTACCAGTCATGCTATCAAGTGGGGGAAGTAGGGTAACTAAGAGCATTCAACAGGAAAAATTAAAACGGTGGTAATCAATGTAGCTTCTACTGGCCGTGCCAGAAATTACAATTTAAGCTGCTGGGCTGGAAGCATACACCCCAAAGATCCAGGTAATTAGGTTTTTCTATGTAGCAGAATAACCCCCAAAAATGTCAGCTCTGCAGCTCTATCTTGGAGTTTCAGCCACATCCATCTGAAATCATTTGCAAAAACTGAAAATGGTTTATAAGTTTAATCTACGCTTGCTGTATTCTGCCAGGATAGAGAGTAATGAAAAGTAAGGTTGATAAGACACCTGAGGTCGAGCATTGTTGATTACAAGGCTGGCAAACTACAGCCCACAAGCCAAACCACCCCCCTCCCCCGCCTATGCTGGTAAATTTTGCTGGAACACATCCGTCTGTGACTGCTTTCTCACTACCACAGCAGAATTGAGTAGTGGCAACAGATCATATGACCCACAAAGCTGAAAATATTTATGATCTTGCCCTCTACCAAAAAAGTTTTCCAACTCTTGGCCTATCTCAGCTTGTAACTGACCTTTTCAGGCTTGTAAGGGTAGCAAATTAAGACTAGAATAAATGTGCAAACAGAACTTTTCAAAGCCAGAGATGATTGAACTCTACCCGTGAGCTACAATATAACTCAGCTAATTAACAACTTCTGAGCCTAAAAAATGGATTTGCAATGGCCTCATTAATCTCTGGGCCTTTAATAGGGCTGGACGCAAAACTAACTGCCAACAGTGGGAGAGACAGTCAGGGAACTTGCTCTACTTCAGCAGTTCTCCACATGCCTTGGGGCTCCTTAGAGCCTTCCCTGCTCGGTTGTCTGCCTAGAATGTGATACTAGGAACCCTGAGAAGATTTGTATCGTCTCTGCCTGCGAGTGTAGCTATCAAAAGAGCCCTTGGGCTTGGAGGCTCATCTATTTTACATGATTTTTTGTGTCTGTTTTGTTGCTATAAAGTTAAGTAAGCTTTTCCAATTGGAATGATGAATAAGCAATGCACTTTTAAAGTGTCTTAGAAGTTATTCATGTGCTATTTCCAGTAAAGTTTTAGGGGAAAAAAAACTGCAAAAGAAACTCTGTTTCTCACCGTAGTATCATCTAGTTCTAGAGTGTAGCTAAAAATGCATAAAGATGTTCTGCCACTGAGTTTGTTTTAAGTGTTTAAAAACATTCTGTAATCAGTTAATAGTAAAGGAGGTAATTAAGTAAAAATTATTCAATTCATAGAATATTATGCTCCCAATAAAAATCATCAAGACCTCTTGGCAACATGGGAAAACTCATGATAAAAATGTTAGGTAAAACAACCAGATAACTCGAGGTATACTCATTATAAGAAAAAGCCTGCATATGCTAAAATATTGAAAGAATACAGAAGAAAAATTGTTAAGGTGATTGGAATTATAACTGACTTTAATAGGAGCCCTGGTGGTGCAGTGGTTAAGAGCTTGGCTGCTACAAAAGGTTGGCAGTTCGAGTCCACCTTAGAAACCCTATGGGGCAGTTCTGCTCTGTCCTATAGGATCACTGTGAGTCAGAATCAACTCGACGGCAATGAGTTTGGTTTTTTCCTCTAATAGCTACGCTTTCTGTAATGTTATATAACTTTAATAAGTTTTTAAAATATATGCTTAAAATTGAGTAGCTGCGATACTGTTTGTAAAGTGTTGATACTAGAAGGGAGCCTACCAGGCCACTCCATCAGCTCAGACCATGTGGGAGCCCAAGAACTGCATACTTCTGGCAGAATCCTACCTTCCCTTCTCTACCAGCATTTGCAGCCGTGAGACCACTGCCCTGACACCATCCGGACTAATTTCATAATGTCCTTTGTTCCTCTTCATGGCAGTCACCACAAGAAGCCCACGTCTCCCAGTTCATTCTGCATCCCCATCTCCAGTCTTCGTGCAGTTCTGTATATCCCCCTTTTCTATCCAAATTGCCTGGCTTTCTCTCCTGAGGACATTGCTTCCTCTACAGCTCTCTGAAGTAGTAACTGTTGTCTCTCACTCACCACTCATACCTCTAGGCTTGGATGTGAGGTAGGTGACTTCCTTGCTTTTTGTTGACACTTGTAAACCAGCCTCCCCTCTCCCTTCCTAGATGCCCTCCCCAACTTTTAATCTGTTCTCATCAAGACTGTGACACCAACTCCTTTACCTTGACATGGTCATCTCCCTACCCCTAGATCACCTGCCCTCATTCTGTAAAAACTTCTAGCTGCTAACTCTCTCTCTCACAATTCTGCTTAATCCATGAGTTCAATATTTCATGTAGATGATCCTACTATGCCCTGATCTTTTGGCTCCTTGAACTTTAACCCAGTGACCTTGCCCTCCACCTTGCCTCAGCCACTCCTTCAGATGGTCTTACTCTTGTTAGTTGTCAGCGAGTCATTTCCAACTCATGGTAAGTACACATGTGCAGAATAGAATCACTTAATAGCGTTTTCAAGACTGGAGCTTTCAGAAGAAGATCTCCAGGCCTTACTTCCAAGGCACCTTTGGGTGGGTTTGAACTGCCACCTTTTTGGTTAATAGCCCTGTGCTTTGCTATTTGTGCCTCCCAGGGACTCCTGGTCATATTCTAGAACTGTCCATCACGCACAACTCAAACTAAAAAAACCAAACCCATTGCTCTCAAGTTGATTCCAACTCATGGCAACCCTGTGTGTTACAGAGTCTAACTGCTCCATAGGGTTTTCTTGCCTGTAATGTTTATGGAAGCAGATTACCAGGCCTTTATTCTGTGGTGCTGCTGGTTGGGTTCGAGGAGCCAACCTTTAGGTTAGCAGCCAATTGCAGACCACTTGTGCTACCCAGGGACCTTTTACCCAGAACTCAGACTTCTGTATAATGTCAATTTTGAGTATCATTCTGACCACTTGCCTTTCAGCTCACTCTTTTTAGTATCCGAATTCCAGCAATCCTTCAAGCCACCAAGACCAAAATCCATTGATTCTTACCACATATTCATTGTCGTCACTTCGTGTTTGCACTTCCCTTCTTACCCAGTTTAAAACCCATAGTCCATCATTATAAACACTTCTTTTCTCGCCTCTCTTTCACTTTTCTGTACTCTTGGTTAGACCATAATCCTAGTTAAGGCCAACTCCATGACTGTGCCTGTGCGGCTCAGTGAGGCTGGAGGAAAACACTTAATGATGCTGTCATGGATTGAATTGTGTCCCCTAAAAATATCTGTCAACCTGGCTAGGTCCTGATTCCCAGTATTGTATGATTGTGTAATGTGATTTCCTTATGTGTTGTAAAACTCTATCACTATGACGAGGTTATACTGATGAAGTATACAAGACTGGATAGTGTTTAATCCTGTCCCTTTTGAGATATAAAAGAGAGAAGCAAACATAGACACATGGGAACCTCATACCACCAAGAAATCAGTGCCAGGAGCAGAGCGTGTCCTTTGGACCTGAGGTTCCTGCACTGAGATGCTCCCAGACCAAGGGAAGACTGATGCATCACAAGGACCTTCTTCCAGAGCCGACAGAGAAGAGAAAGCCTTCTCCTGGAGCTGATGTCCTGAATTTGGACTTGTAGCCTACTGGACTGTGAGGGAATAAATTTTTCTTTGTAAAAACCATCCACTTGTGGTATTTCTGTTACAGCAGCTCTAGAAGACTAATACACATGCTGACTGGCTTAGTTTTAAATTCATGACCCCTAATATCAAGTGAGGGAGCTTGGGTGGCACAAGCTGTTTGCAATTGGCTGCTAACCCAAAGGTTAGCAGTTTGATCCCACCGAGAGGCTCTGTGGAAGAAAGGCTTGGCAAACTTCCTATAAAAATATTACAGCCAAGAAAACCGTATGGAGCAGTTCTACTCTGCAGCACATGGGGTCGTCATGAGTCAGGGGCGAACTCCACAGCAACTAACAATGATCTCAAGTGATTTATGTGATGTCCAGAAGTCACTTTTCATTTCCCTGGTCAAGGAGTCCCAATGGTGCAATGGTTAAAGAGCTCAGCTGCTCACCAAACTGTCGGCAGTTCAAACCCACCAGGCACTCCGAGGGAGAAAAGACCTGTCAATCTTCTCCCATAAAATTTTACAGCCTAGGAAACCCTATAGGGCAGCTCTACTCTGTCCTATATGGTAGCTATGAGTGGGAATCAACCCAACAGCAGACACATAACAACATTCAGTCTACCACTTTCCTCAATGACTTCTCTTTCTTCAAATCTCCAACACCATTTCCCTCATCGTTAACTCTCACCTGAAGACCTTGTTTCCTGTTTCACCAAGAGAAATAGAATTAATCAGAAGAGAACTTCCACAGGCTTTTATGCACTGGCACGTAGTAGGAGCTCAACAAGTATCTGTTGAATGAATGAATAAATGCATCATCTGCTGGCCAATAATCGATCTGATGGTACTGTGGTAGTTTCTCCCCCTGAATTATTTATTTTTATGTATGAATTACTTTGTTTTGTCTTTCTGAATTAGGAACCCTCTTCCATATCATTACTATATATTTAAAGAGTTCTTTTTTCCACAACCACTGTGATGTTTTTAAATTCAGAGCCTAAGGCCATCAAATGGTTCTGAGCCCTCAGAGAAACCCTGGATTTGCATGTGGATGCATCACATTTAGTCAACATATACTCATTTAAATGCTTTTGAACTTGACTTTCGAGCTGATCCTTTTCAAAAAGTAGTAATCTGGTATATTTTAGAATGGACAAATATTAATCCTACTGTATTGGTAAGAATGTGAAAACTGCTTTCACAAATGTAGTTAAAATTTTATTTTAAAAGGTCAAATAAATTATTTCTAAAACATTTTAATATTGTTTGTTTACTCACCAACTGATAAAGGAAGAAGGATAAAATTATGAATGACTCCAGAAATATAACCCTCAACACATAGCTACATAAGCCGATTATATTAATAACTAGAAATATTTTAGTTAATGAGAAATCTTGAGCAGATAAATTTTTAAAATATTATCGAGTTCTATAATAACAGTGGCAGCAAGGACTTTCTCTTTAAGTGGTGTTTTTCCCCTACCTGTATTCTAAAGGCTTTTGGAAGACCGAAACCTTTTGTGTGGTCTACAGAGTGCTGCTGGAATGTTTTGTGAGTGCAAACAGCGTATTTGTTTTCCCTTCTTGAAACTGGAGCTGAGACCACATTACCACGCACGGAGCTCCAGGTCTTTCTTTCATTAGTGTGTGTGTCTCCAATGAGCCTCCTGCTGGGCACCCTAATAGGATTTCTCCCCCTTGCACCTTCCTTTGCCCTGGCTCCTCATGCTGTTCTATGGTATTTGGTTTAATGAGAAAAATCCTGTGATGGGGGGGGGGGGGAAGAGAGGGGGTCTATCTTTTCCTTAAATAGACAAAGGTGTTGCTGAGGGAATTGGCAATTCTGCCCTCTGTTTTCTGCCATTTTATGTGACCAACATTGATGGCAATCTTGAATACGCTGAGCCAGAAAGATCACAGTAGCCAGTTACTCTTAAAAACTCAGCCATAGATGGGCAGATCGCATCTCACAGAAGTCCATTTAGCCTTAATAACGTGGAGAGACTGAAGACATTAGGTGCAGGCAGCAGGGGAGGGTGAGGAATGGTGGAGGAGAGAGCTGGAGCACTAAAACTTTTCATATTAAGTAAGAACTCAAAACAATCTAGTGTTGATGGAATAAGCAATAAAAATGTATATATAGAATTTTAAAATAGCCAATTATGGAAATAGAAGAGTAATATATATTGGAAAGGGTGAGGGAAGGTTAGGGTAGTGTATGTGAGCGAAATTCTATCATACACAGAGGCAATAATAGATAATGTCTAAAATGGATGAATCAGGAAATAGGGATATAAACATATTATTGAGGGATTTAAAGGTGACCCCCAAGGGGAATTTTTAAAAAAAATTGTTTAACAGATTATAAGTAGTCCTGGGGAGTAGAAGTTGAAGAGGGTGGGAACAAGGAAATCTTTTTTTACTGCAATTTTATATCGAACGCAAACAAGTGTTGATCTGACTTATTTGACAACCGAATTGGGGCTGGGTAGAGAAGTGGAGAAGGAGCCTGGTGGCGAAATGGTTAAGCACTCAGCTCCTAACTGAAAGGTTGGCAGTTTGAACCCACTAGCCTGTCAGAGGGAGAAAAGACCTGGGAATCTGCTCCCATAAAGATTACAGCCTAGGAAACCTGTGGGGCAATTCTACTTCATCATATAGGGTCATATAAGGTCACTATGAGTTGGAATCAATTTGATGGCACACAACAACAGAGAAGTGGACAGGGTCTGGAATGTCAGGCTCAGGGGTCTACTACAGTATATCATCTATTTTTGTTGTCCTTGTTTGGATATGAATGATGAGTGATTTAGGAGGTAATATTGAAGCCATTACTCCCTGTCCTGAAATGTGACACAGCTGGAGCTGGATTCACAAGGACTCACACAGACTGATTTAGAAAATAGTATTGGAATCATTTATTCCCTCTCCTTGAGCACAGAGAATGTGACCCAGCTGGAGCTGGACTCACAAGGACTCAGAAGGACACATCAACTGAGCCTTGAGGTATAAAGACAATAGCTAAGATACTCTTGGAAAATATCTTTTAGGGAAACTTTCACGTAAAGCTGATCAAACACAACACAAAAGACTTTCCACTCTTCTCTTTTTCTATTAGGATTTAGTGAATAGAAATTTGTTGGACCAATGAAGACCCTCCTGACTGTCATTACTGAAACCTGTAGCAATGATTATTAAGAAAGACAATTCAAAACGTAGGATCGCAGTTTCTAGCCAATCTGAAAAGGCTAAGCTTTCAATTGTTCTGCCCGTTTGTAATGTTAACATATACTTATGATTCTGTAATGTCTTTGGACTCAGGCAGACATGACTGTGGCAGCATGCTTGTCCGTATTATCATTCTTGCCTATTCTGTAATATTCTTTGGCAGGCATGGCTCTAGTAGCGTGGTTGTCCGCTTCCCACTTTTGCCTTTTTGAATATATGTCGAATAAAACTTTCTTTTTGCTTCACTCAACTTTGTGATGTTTTTTCCCCTACAACAGGACACATCAACTGGGCCCTGAGGTATAAAGACAATAGGTAGGACAATCTTGGAGAACATCTTTTAGGGAAACTTCCACATAAACAAATTACAAAACACAGCGCAAAAGATCTGCATACCTTCCACTCTTATCTTTTCCTATTAGCATTTAGTGAGTAGAAAATTTTTTGGACCAATGAGGACCCTCCTGACTGTCATTACTGAAATCTGTACCAATGATTGTTAAGAAAGACAATTCTAGGATCACAGTATCTAGCCAATCTGTGAAAAGGTGAAGCTTTCAATAGTTTTGCCCGTTTGTACTGTTAATATATGTTGATGATTCTGTAACATTCCTTGGCAGACATGGCTGTAGCAGCATGCGTGTCTGTTTCCTACTTTTGCCTCTTGGAATATATGCTGAATAAAACCTTTCTTTTTGCTTTACTAAACTTTGTAATGTTTTTACCCTAGAACATGAGTAAAAGGATTAGGGCAGCCTGCAGCAATCCTGGTGTCTGTTTTCACACACTTGGCCTTGCTGTAAAGATTTGGATACAAGACAGGTCAAAACTTGTGACTGTAAAGAGCATTCATTACAAAGTGAGTTTTCATAACTGAGTTATTTCCACATCTTTGTGTGGCCTAGAGGAAAAGTCCTATCCTCTCTGAGTTACCTGTAGAGGATTATAGCCACCTGGGGGGCAGGGGAGTTGCTTTCTCTGCCTCAACCCTGTAAGGAGTCACACTTCCAAAGGAGAAATATTGATTCTATGCTTGCCGCTTATGCTACTGCTGAAAGAGACAGATAGCTCTTCATAGGTCTTTAGTCCAGAAATCTCCTTTTTCTTTTGTACTGGTAGCTTTCACCACTTGTTCCCAAATGCAGGTCTACAGGCCATCTGCAACAATATATCTGGGGCAGCTTTATTTAAAGTACAGCTCCCTGGGCACCGCTACAGAGATTCTAAGGCAGTAGGTCTTCAGGAGTTTTCAGGAATCTGTAGTGCTCTGATATGCAGCCCAGGTGTGGAAACCACAACTCTAATCCAGTCTAGTTTATGTAACTGTTATGGGTTGATTATGTCCCTCCAAAAGATATGCTTAAATCCTAACTCTCAGTACCTGTGGATGTAACAATGTTTGGAAATACTGTTTTTGCAGATGTAATGAGTTAGCATGAGGTTATACTGAAGTAGGGTGGGCCCTCATCCAGTATTACTGGTGTCCTCATATAAATAGAAGAGACACAGATGTAGAGAAAAGACAGCCATGTGGAGACAGAGGCAGAGATTGGAGCTATGCTGCCACAAACCAAGGAATGCCTGCAGCCACCAGAAGCTAGAAAAGGCAAGGGAGGATTCCTCCCCTAGAGGCTTCAGAGTAAGCATGAGCCTGCTAACACCTTGATTTTGGACTCCAGAAATGTGAGAGAATAAATTTCTGTTGTTCAAGCCACTCAATTTGTGGTACTGTGTTATAACAGCACTAGAAAACTAATCCCGTAACCCTTACAATATTAAGAAATAGAAAACCAAAGTTCAAAAACATTAACTCATTTTCCTGAAATCACTATTACAGTGAAGTCAGTATTTTAAGCATATGTGTCTGTAATTGTGTGCTGGTAGATATTTAATATCCAGTTCTCTAAAACATACTTTCCAAAAAAAAAGCCCTGAATTGGAGCCTTTGCCGATTTTTGTGGTGTAAATACACCTACCATGGCCGATTTCAAGCTACCAACATGACATCATTGAACATGGAGTTGGGAAGAGGTGCTCAGTAACACACTAATATTTCTACCATTCAAGTATAAGAGACATAATTAACCTCGAGAACATAGATGTTAGTAAAGTGTAGTAAAATAACTAGGAAGTTTTCAGTATTTATTACGTTTGTAATATAATTTATTTAGTTGTGAGTTTGTATAATTTAATTTTTTAATAATGGATGAGTTTAACAATCAGGTTGCAAAATTCCTGAAAATTTAACAATTAGCTCTCAAGAGCTGATGCAACAATGTCGTAAAACAATATGTGTACTGTTTAATGAGAAGCTAGTTTGTTCTGTAAACCTTCATCTAAAGTACAATTTTAAAAAAAAAGGATTTTCCTTTGAATCACCAAAAAAAAAAAAGAGCTGATGCAAGCCGGCCCCAGTGCCCATTGTGTGTTTGACCCCAAAGCCCTCTACATAAGTATTTAATAGCTTGTGGTCTGTGGAATACAAGTTCTTTAAAATGTTTTCAGGATTTTAAAAGGTCAAATGTATCAGACCAGTATATTACAGGCCCTAAATTCTGAGGTAAAGAGCTGTTAACGTCAATCCAGTGTTGCCTTTTTTCATGTAATAGCATTCAACATCCTACAGAATCAGTGTTGTTTAGGCTCCACTTCGAGAAATGCTCTGCATTTGGGGAAATCCTAGCAAAGTGATTAAAAGCACTGACTCTGCAGCCAGACTACCTCAGTTTGAATCCTGGCTCCACCATTTACTATGAGCTGTGGGTTCTTGAGCAATTTACTTAACCTTACTATTCCTCAGTTTTCTCAGCCATAGAATAGAAATAATAACAATAGTACCTATTTCATATGGTTGTTGCAAGAATTAAATGAGTCAGCATGTAAGTAAAGTGCTTAAAACAATGCCTGGCACATAAAGTACTGTTTGAAAATGAGCTCTTATTATTGTTGTTATCAGTGTCCACCTCAGTTGTTCCAGTCTCCACAACTCTCAGGCTTCCTACCAAGCTATATGGAAAAGGTGAAGGGGTGGAAAGAAAGGGGTTCTGGACATTCTATCCTGAGTTCACAGCATTTCTAGCCACACTGGAAGGACTTAGATATTTGCCATTTCTTTTTCAGAATCTGCCAACTGGAACTACTGCAATTTTAGTCATGCATACATTTAAATAAAAAATCCCTTTAGCTAGGGTAAGACAGTACACACTACTGCAGAAGCCAGCACAACTTGTCCAAGGCAAGGTTGTGTAATAATCTCCATAGACACATCCAAACTCCCTGAGGGACTAAATTACTGGGCTGAGGACTCTGGGGACCACGTCTCAGGGAACATCTAGCTCAACTGGCATAACATAGTTTATAAAGAAAATATTCTTCCTTCTACTTTGGTGAGTAGCATCTGGGGTCTTAAAAGCTTGTGAACGGCCATCTAAGATACTCCACTGGTCCCACCTCATCAGGAGCAAGGGAGAATGAAGAAAGTAAAGATACAAGGGGAAGATTAGTCCAAAAGACTAATGGACCACAACTACCAAAGCCTCCACCAGACTGAGTCTAGTACAATTAGATGGTGCCTGGCTACCACCACTGACTGCTTTGATAGGGATCACAATAGAGGTTCCCGGACAGAGCTGGAGAAGAATGTAGAACAAAATTCTAACTCACAAAAAAAGACCAGACTTACTGACCTGACAGAGACCAAAGAAACCCCAGGAGGAAGGCCCTTGGACACCCTTTTAGCTCAGTAAAGAAGTCACTCCTGAGGTTGACCCTTCAGGCAAAGATTAGACAGGCCCATAAAACAAAACGAGACTAAAGGGGCACACCAGCCCAGGGGCAAGGACTATAAGGCAGGAGGGGACAGGAAAGCTGGTAATAGGGAGCCCAAGCTCAAGAAGGGAGAGTGTTGAAGTGTCGTGGGGTTGTTAACCAATGCCATAAAACAATGTGTGTACTAACTGTTTAATGAGAAGCTAGTTTGTTCTGTAAACCTTCATCTAAAGTACAATAATAATAATAGAAAAAAGAATTCTTCCCCAAAAAAATCCCTTAGCTAGCAATGATTTAGATGTCCCATGGCATTGGTTATAGAGGAATTTTCTCTTGCCAACAAGAAAATAATCATGATTTTGTAGTAAGCTCTTCCTTCTGAGTCAGCATCATCATGTGACCTGAGTCAGCATCATCTCGTTTCATGGCCTTTTGTAAATCAAATGAAGGGCATGAAACCTTCCAGTGCCTTGCCTTCTCACCAATTTAGCTAATTGCATTCTGCCTCAGTACGGGGGTGGTGGTAAAGCCATGGCACACAGAATTCCACAGGAGTTGGGTTAAGAGAGGAGCCCTGGTGGCATAGTGGTTAGGCACACGGCTGCTAACCAAAAGGTTGGCAGTTCAAATCCACCAGCTGCTCCTTGGAAACCTTACCGGGCAGTTCACCTCTGTCCTATAAGGTCGCTATGAGTCAGAATTGACTCAACTGCAACAGGGTTTAGAGGTTGGGTTAAGAGAAGTGAGCTGTGACTTCATCCTAATTTTGTTTGAGAATCTGATTTTATTCAAAAAGAGTGAGTTTAGGTAAAGATCATGAAGGGTCATTCACAAAAAGAAATGTACAGGGCCAACAAACATAAAAATATTTTTAACCAACTAATAATCAAAGAGGAGTTCCTAGGTGGTGCAAACGGTTAAGCACTCCACAGCTGGGCAAAAGGTTGGTGGTCTGAACCCATCCAGAGACACCTTGGAAGACAAGCCTGATGACATGCTTCTGAAAGATCATAGCCTTGAAAATCCTATGGAGCAATTCTACTCTGCACATGTGGGGTTACCTTGAGTCAGAATTAACTCAACAGCAACTAACAACAATAATCAAAGAAATGTAATAAAATTAAGACATCACTTTTCTTCCATCAGAATGGACAATTTTTTTTAAATTGTGTTTTAGGTGAAAATTTATAGCGTAAATTAGTTTTTATTAAAAAATTTATGCACAAATTATTTTGTGACATTGGTTACAACCCCACAGTGTGTCAGCACTCTCCCTCTTTCCCTTTAAACCCTGGATTCTCTGTGTCCGTTCGTCCAGGTTTCCTGTCTCCTCCTGCCTTCTCATCTTTGCTTTTGGGCAGGTGTTGCCAGTTTCGTCTTGTATGCTTGATTGAACTAAGGAGCACGTTCCTCACATGTGTTATTGTTTGTCTTACAGGCCTGTCTAATCTTTGGCTGAAAGGTGGACTTCTGGAGTGGCTTCAATACTGAGTTAAAAGGGTGTCCAGGGTCCATAGTCTCGGGGGTTCCTCCAGTCTCTGTCCAACCAGTAAGTCTGGTCTTCTTTTGTGAATTTGAAGTTTGTTCTACATTTTTCTCCTGCTCTGTCCAGAACTGTCTACTGTGATCCCTGTCAGAGTGGGTGGGGGGGGGGGTAGCTGGGCACCATCTAATTCTTCTGGTCTCAGGCTGGTGTAGGTTGTGGTTTCAGTGGTCCATTAGTCCTTTGGACTGATTGATCTTTTCTTTGTGTCTTTGGTTTTCTTCATTCTCCTTTGCTCCAAACAGGATGGGACCAGTAGATGTATTTTAGATGGCTGCTCACAAGCTTTTAAAACCTCAGACGCTACTCACCAAAGTAGGATGTAGAACATTTACTTTATGAATTATATTATGCCAAATGAGTCAGATGTCCCCCGAGACCATGGTCCCCAGCCCTCAGCCCCCAGTAACTCAGTCCCTCAAGGTGTTGAGATGTGTCTAGGAAGCGTCTATGGCTTGGGCAAATATATTTTTAAGGATAAAACCTAGAAGTGGCAAAAGTGTAGGAGATGGAACTCTCTTGTGCTATTGTTAGGAGTATACAATCTTTCTGGAATCTGACAATATGCATCAATATTTGAAATGCATATGCCCTTTGACACAGCAATTTGACTTTAGAAATTTATCACAGGAAGATAATTAGGCAAGTCAACAAAAGTGTATGTACAAAGAGGTTTGAAACAGTTCATAATTGTGACAGATTGGAAACAAAATTATATATATGACAGACTGAACTACTGGTCTCAATTCTTCACCTCAAACTGCATCCACACCATTTCCATGTCATCATAATAAAGTATATTTCCTTGCCCTTTGACTTGGGCTGGAAATCCTGGTGGAGTAGTGGTTAAGAGCTACGGCTGCTAACCAAAAGGCTGGCAGTTTGAATACACCAGGCTCTCCTTGAAAACCATATGGAGCAGTTCTACTCTGTCCTATAGAGTCGCTATGAGTCAGAATCAGGTCAATGGCAACAGGTTTGGTTTGGTTTTTGGTTGACTTGGGCTTGGCCATGTGATTTGCTTTGGCCAATGATGTGTGGGCTGAGTGACATTATGTCTAGACCTTAAGAGACCTCAAGTGTTTCTGCTTTCCCTTTTGTGCTTCTGGATTCTCCATGAGAAGAAGATGCCCCAGTTGGCATCTTGGTCCCAGAAAGAGGATGAGAGACCTATAGAGCTGTCATGGATTGAATTATGTCCCCCAAAAATATGTGTCAACTTGGCTAGGTCATGATTCCCAGTATTGTGTATTGTCCACCATTTTGTCGTTTAATATGATTTTCCTATGTGTTATAAATCCTATCTCTTTGTTGTTAATGAGATGGGATTAGCAACAGTTATGTAGACCCAATCTACGAAATTAATCTACAACTTAAGCAAATCCCTTTTGAGATATGAAAGAGAGAAGTGAGCAGAGAGACGGGGACCTCATACCACCAAGAAAGAAGCACTGGGAGCATAGTGCATCTTTTGGACATGGAGTTCCTGCACAGAGAAGCTCCTAGTCCAGGGGAAGATTGATGATGAGGACCTTCCTCCAGAGCCAAAAGAGAGAGAAAGCCTTCCCCTGGAGCTGATGCTCTGAATTTGGACTTCTAGACTACTAGACTGTGAGGGAATAAACTTCTGTTTGTTGAAGCCCTCCACTTGTGGTATTTGTGTTATAGCAGCATTAGATAACCAAGATAGGAGCAGAGCCACCCTCACCAGCTATAGGCAGGGCAGCTCCAACCTGAAGCAGAACTGCCCAGCTGAGCCTAGCCTATGGATGTAGTCAAACTCCTGCCAACCTGCAGATGTGATATATATATATTTTTTTTTACTTAAAAATATTTTTAATTAACGTTTTAATTAATTGTTGTTTTAAGCCACTGATTTTAGGGTGGTTTGCAATGCAGCAGTAGTTAACCAATACAGCCCATCAATAGAACTTTGGGTAAATAAATTATTGTACATCAACTGTAATTGGAATACCAGTTGAGATGTTTCAACAAACAGATGTAGTGCTGGAAGTGCTTACATGTCTATGCAAAGAAATTTGGAAGACAGCCAGCTGGCCAACTTACTGGAAGAGATCCATATTCATACCCATTCCAAAGAAAGGCGATCCAACAGAATGCAGAAATTACTATCATACGCAAGGAAAATTTTGCTGAAGATCATTCAAAAGTGGCTGCAGCAATACATTGACAATGAACCGCCAGAAATTCAAGCTGGATTCAGAAAAGGACGTGGAACAAGGGATATCATTGCTGATGTCAGAATGGATCATGGCTGAAAGCAGAGAATACCAGAAAGATGTTTACCTATGTTTTATTGACTTAGCAAAGGTATTCGATTGTGTGGATCATAACAAATTATGGATAACATTGTGAAGAATGGGACTTCCAGAACACTTAATTGTGCTCATGAAGACCCTGTACTTAGATCAAGAGGCAGTCGTTCCAACAGAACAAGGGGATACTGTATGGTTTAAAGTTAGGAAAGGTGTGTGTCAGGGTTGTATCCTTTCACCATACTTATTCAACCTGTATGCTGAGCAAATAATCCGAGAAGCTGAACTATAATAAAGAAGGGGGCATCAGGATTGGAGGAAGAATCAGTAACAACCTGCGATATGCAGATAGCACAATGTTGCTTGATAGAAGTAAAGAGGACTTGAAGCACTTACTGGTGAAAATCGAAGACCACAGCCTTCAGTATGGATTATACCTCAACATAAAGAAAATAAAAATCCTTGCAACTGGACCAATAAGCAACATCATGATAAATGGAGAAAAGATTGAAGTTGTCAAGGATTTCATTTTACTTAGACCCACAATCAACACCCGTGGAAGCAGCAGTCAAGAAATCAAAAGACGCATTGCATTGGGCAAATCTGATGCAAAAGATTTATTTAAAGTGTTAAAAAGCAAAGATGTCACATTAAGGACTAACATGCACCTGACCCAAGCCATGGTGTTTTCAGTTCCCTCATATGCATGTGAAAGCTGGACAATGAATAAGGAAGACTGAAGAAGAATTGATGCCTTTGAATTATGGTAGTGGCAAAGAATACTGAATATACCATGGACTGCCAGAAGAACAAGCAAATCTGTCCTGGAAGAAGTATAGCCAAAATGCTCATTAGAAGCAAGGATGGCAAGGCTTATACTTTGGACATGTTATCATGGGGACCAGTCCCTGGAGAAGGACATCATGTTTGGTAGAGGGTCATCGAAAAAGAGAAAGATCCTCAATGAGATGGATTGACACAGTGGCTGCAGCAATGGGCTCAAGCACAACAACGATCATGAGAATGGCGCTGGACCGGGCAGTATTTTGTTCTATTGTACATAGGGTCACTATGAGTTGTAACTGACTTGACGACATCTAACAACAGCAGCAACTGTAATACCATACTAAGCAGCTATTATAAATGATGATGTAAGCTATATTTACTGACATGAAAAGATGTCTCATCAATACTGCTAAGTGAAACAACCAGAGTTCAAAACACAACCTGTCTATGTACAATTGCATATACAAACACAGAAGCACACACACATAAAAGAAAAAATGCTTTGCATTGGTTATTTCTGCAGAAAAGTCAGAAAAATTTTTTATTTTATTTTCTCTGTGGTTTTGTGTATTGCTTGATTTTATTTTCAAAGAGCACCCATCTTTTTTATAATCAGGAATATAGCAATGGAACTGATTCTGATTAAGTACCAAGAGAATAAAAAGGCTAACATTTTGAGAATCAAGAGAAATGCAGCTAGAGAGGAAAAGAGGGGCCCCGATTACAGGAAGCCTGGGAAAGTAGATAGAGGTCAGATTTGATGTATTAAGAATGAGAAATTTAGATATGATAACAGTTAATAGTGATTAGTGCATACACTGCATTCTGGTAAGTGCACTATCTCACTTAATCCTCATAGCAACCCTATGAGGTCATAATTACAATTGTCCTTATTTTACAGAAAAAGAAACTGAGGCTCAGAGAGGATAAATCATTTGCCATGGATCACACAGCCAGGAAAGTGGAAGAACCCAGATTTGAAACCAGGTCAGTCTGGCTCCAGAGCCCATCTTCTTTTCCAGTATACACTTCTTGCCATTGGAGGGCTTTGAGGAGACGGAGTGACACGGAGGAGTGTCAAGGAGGCACTAGATTTGGAATCCAAACACCTGAGCTGTTAAAATGTGAGTGACCATGGATGAAAGTTAGGTGGAAGGCAGGAGAGCACAGAGGTTAGGTCATAGACTCAGCCAGCATCCAAGGTCAAATCCTACCTCTGCATGTAGTGGCTGGGTAATCGGGTCAGGCACTTTGCCTCCTCTGACCCTAGCTTTATCCTTCCATAAAAACATATAATAAGGCAGCAAAGATCAGAAAAACTAAGTCAAACAGAGTCAAACGTCAATCCTGAAACCCTAAGCATCAAATGAAGAGATAAAGAACTCAGCCAAGCACTGAATGGAATAAGAAACTGACCGAGAACAGAGAGCAAGGAGAGATACATGCAGAGGTCCCCTATCAGCTAGTGTAGCACTGATTCGCCATCTTGGACTCCTATTGGAGATCAGTGAACAGGGGGTACGAGAAAGCAGCTTCACAGAGCTTCCAGCAGGAGATAGGACAACTGGTAACCAGAGATATAGGCTTTCCCACCCCCCACCCTTCTTCACCCCCACTTAGCCTCTTCTGCTTCCTGCAGCCACAGTCTCTTGGCCGGGAAGCACCAGCTTCACCCTGGTGTCACTTGGATTCCACCTGCCCGCACAGGCTGACTCCCTCAGTGCCTTTTGTTGGCTGCTGGTGTTGCTTTTTTCCACTTCTTTAGATTTCTTCCTTACCTCTCACCTCCTCCCCCTCCTTTCTCTCAAACACCTGGCTCTGTGCTCCATCTTTGCTTCTTCCTGAAAGCCTGCAAAACACCGCTCTACTGTGAAACTGTTTCGGCCCGTGCTGCCATGCTGGTGGGATCCCCGGGGCTTTTTTGTTTGTTTGTTTGCTCTGATTTGTTCTGTTTTGATTTGTTTGTTTGTTTCCTTTTTCTTTTCTCCGCTTGGGAGCCCCTTCTAGCCAGGCAGTACTGTGCATCTTGGAAGCTACTCCCTTACTATGTGCAGACGCACAGGGACGTCCCTGGGGGATTTCTTTTTTTCTTTGTTTTTTTTCTTTCTTCTGGTGTTTTGTTTTGTTTTGTTTTTGTTTCTTGTTTTGTTTTCTTCTCTCGCTTATTCCCTTTTTGTCCTTCTTAATTTCTAGTCTCTCAAATTATTCATTTTTTTCTTTTACCCTTTTTCTTTTTTCTTCGTTTTTGTTTTTCCGCATTTCTCAGTCTATCATCTCTCCACTCCAATAGCAAGCTCATTTAGCACTCTTTTTTGTTTGTGTATGTCTTTGGCTTCTGTTCCTCTCTCCTGTCTCTCATCTTTCCCATACCCATCTTAGCTCCACAAATCACAATCTACCCCCTCCTTCCTGCCTACCTGCACCGTGTGCTGAACATCACACTCCCAAGCAGCACAGGCATGGCCTACTGGAATCTGCCCTGCACTGATTCCCAGTCCACACTGTCAGCCCTAGTAAGTGCCACAAAAAACCCATCCCAGCAACTCCCCTTCAGCTGGACCTGCCCTGCTGTACCATACCTGAGTGACTGACCCTGCCCGTTGGAGAAGGAGGTGAAAAGAATTGTGCCCACAGACAATCAAACAGCAAAGAATGCACAGCCTCCCTGCTCAGAAATAACCAAATAAAACAAAAAAGAAGGATGAAACAAACAAATCTACAATCAATAAATGAGGAAAATAACCACTGAATGCCCCAAAGACAGCAGACAATATCAAAACATTTACAAAAACAGGACAGGATGCTTCCAGTAGGTAACCAAAATAAAACACCAGATGACCTTCCAGTAGAAGAAAAGGCACTAGACCTAACTGATAGGGAATTCAAATCTCTAATATTCAGAATTATCCAAGAGGTGAAGCAAAAAACAGACAAAAATGAGGAAAAAATAGACAAATTCATGGAAAATACAGACAAAAACATGGAAGAATTCAAGAAAATAATACAGGAACAAAATGCTAAACTAAATTCACAACTGGAAATCATACAAAAACAACAATTAGAAATCCAAAAGATAAACAACAAGATTCCAGAAATGGACAGTGTCATAGAAGGGCTGAGGAGCAGGTTTGAAACGATGGAAGATAGGATCAGTGAAATTGAAGACAAGCACTTGGATACAACTCTGAGGAAAAATCAGAAAAAAGAATGAAGAAAAATAAAGAAACCCTGAGAATTATGTCGGATACAATCGAAAGCAAAAATTTGCGAGTAATTGGAGTTCCAGAACAGGGGGAGAAAACAGAAAACACAGAGAGGATCACTGAAGAATTGCTGACAGAAAACTTCCCCAATATCATGAAAGATGAAAAACTGACCATCCAAGAAGCTCAATGAACCCCATATAGGATAGATGTCAAAAGAAAATCACCAAGGCATATCATAATCACACTTGCTAAAACCAAAGACAAACAAAGAATCCTGAGAGCAGCTCAAGAAAAACAAAAAGTCACATACAGAGGAGAAACAATAAGACTAAGTTCGAATTATTCGGCAGAAACCATGCTGGCAAGAAGGCAATGGGATGACATATATAAAACCCGGAAAGAAAAAAATTGCCAGCCAAGAATAATATATCCTGCAAAACTCTCGTTCAAATGTGATGGTGAAATTAGGTCATTTCCAGATAAACAGAAATTAAGGGACTATGTAAAAACCAAACCCAACTTACAAGACTTATTAAAGGGAGTCCTTCAGTCTGAGAACAAACAATATCAGACCGATGGCTGAACACAGGACACAAGATTGTACTAGCCAGATACCAACCTAGGAAATGAACTCTTAAAGACTATGCAGAACAAAAAGAATTACAACAGGGAACCAGAGAGATTAATCTGTAAATGACAACAGCATCAGAACAATAAAAGAGGGAATAAACAGTATAGTTATAGAGCCTTCTAATGAAGAGGAAGGCAAGGCGATACCAAGTAATAATAATAGACTAGTTCAAATCTAGGAAGATAAGGGTAAATTTCAAGGTAACCACAAAGAAAGTTAACAAACCTACTCATCAAAATAAAGAAGAAAAACATAAAGTCTCAGTAAAAACAAAACCTACAAAAACAAAAGAAATGAAAAAAATCTACAAACAAAGGGAACTCAGCACAGGAGAGTAAGAGGAACAAAGAAAACGTCAGCATCACAAAAAAAACAAAAAAGCACTACAAAATGCAATCCCACTCCTAAGAATATATCCTAGAGAAATAATAACCTTCACATGAATAGACATATGTACACCCATATTCATTGAAGCACTGTTCACAATAGCAAAAAGATGGAAACAACCTAGATGCCCATCAACGGATGAATGGATAAATAAACTATGGTACATACACACAATGGAGTATTATGCAAAGATAAAGAACAATGATGAATCTGTGAAGCATCTCATAACATGGATGAAACTGGAGGACATTACGCTGAGTGAAATAAGTCAATCACAAAAGGACAAATATTGTATGAGACTTCTACTGTAAAAACTCAAGTAAAAGTTTACACACAAAAAGAAACAATCTTTGTTGGTTACCAGGGATGGGAGAGGTAGGGGGGGAACTAAACAGACAATAGATAAGTGGTAAGTCTGGTGAAGGGTAAGACAGTACACAATACTAGGGAAGCCAGCACAACTTGTACAAGGAAAGGTCATGGAAGCTCCATAGACACTTCCAAACTTCCTGAGGGACTGAATTGCTGGGCGGAGGGCTGTGGGGACCATGGTCTCGGGGAACATCTAGCTCAATTGGCATAACACAGTTTATAAAGACAGTGTTCTACATTCTACCTTGGCAAGTAGCGTCTGGGGTCTTAAAAGCCTGTGAGCACCCATCTGAGATACTCCACTGGTCTCACCCCTTCGGGAGCAAGGGAGAACAAAGAGAACAGGATGCAAGGAAAAGATTAGTCCAAAGGACTAATGGACCACAGCTACCAAGGCCTCCACCAGACTGAATCCAGTACAACTAGATGGTACTCGGCTACTACCACTGACTGCTCTGACTGGGATCACAGTAGAGGGTCCTGGACAGAGCTGGAAAAGGATGTAGAACAAAACCCTTAACTCACAAAAAAAGAAGACCAGATTTACTGGCCTGACAGACTGGAGGAACCCTGAGAGTATGGCCCCCGGGCACCCTTTTAGCTCAGTGGTGAAGTCACTCCTGAAGTTCTCCATTCAGCTAGAGATTGGACAGCCTCATAAAACAAAAAGGGACTAATGAGGCACAGCAGTCCAGGGACAAGGACTAGAAAGAAAGAGGGGACAGGAAAGCTGGTGATAGAGAACCCAAGGTTAAGAAGGGACAGTGTCGACATGTCGTGGGGTTGTTAACCATTGTCATAGGGCAATATGTGTACTGTTTAATGAAAAACTATTTGTTCTGCAAACCTTCATATAAGGCACACACACAAAAAAAGAATTATTTATGTGAGATCAAATTGACTACAGCAATTCAAAAGATTTGATGGGAAGCCTAGGGGGCAGTGAGTTAAAGATAATGGTGATGGAATAATTTAGAAAAGGATAGTGAGACTAGCAGCACAACTGGAAGAATGTAATCGATGTCAATGAACTGTACATGTAGAAACTTTTGAAATGGTGTAACTTTGGCTGTGTATATTTTCACCAAAAAAAAGGTCTTCCAAGGTCGAGAAGGGAGAGTGTTGACATGTCGTGGGGTTGTTAACCAACGTCACAAAACAATGTGTAAGTACACAAAACAGTGTGTAAAGTACAATAAAAAAAATTTTAAATATAATAAATAATAAATACCTCCTTTATCATTGTGAGACCAAAAAAATAATAATGTACCTAAAGCAACCACTTCACTGCCTACCAACAAATGGTAGCTAATGTTTTAATATAAGTAAAAGCACTTTGGAAATTAAAAAATTCTAATCAAATATTAGTTGCAATCTATGATTTCAGTGAACATACTGTTTAAGAGAAATTGGCCAAGTGGACTGAGGAGAGATTGGCATCAGCAGAGAGACTGTTCCCTTTACCTGGGAGTGACCTGATGAGAGCCGTGGTTAGGGCCTGGCCAGGGGAATACCAGGGTGAAGCAGGGCAAACATGCCAGTGAAAGACTCTCCAGGACTTGGTGATTGGCTGGTACCTGGAGATGAATAAATGTGACAAGTTGAAGCGGTCACCAAAATTTAAATAGTGATGATATTGATGAAGAAATCTGCATTAGCAATTCATCAGAAATGTGTTGAAAAATCAGGGAAAAACTATCAAGAATTTGTTCATTCATTCATTCACTCAAAAAGATTTATTGAGTGCCAACTATGTGCCACCAAGTCCCTGAGTGGTGCAAATGGTTAATTCACTTGGCTGCTAACTGGAAGTTCAAGTCTACCTAAAGGCACCTTGGAAGAAAGGCCTGGCAATCTATTTCTGAAAAATCAGCCATTGAAAATCATATGAAGCACAGTTCTACTCTGACACACATAGGGTCACCATGAGTTGGAGTCTTCTCAACAGCAGCTGGTTTTAACTGGTTTATTGTGTACCTGGGACTGCAGTACCTTTGAGCAGATTACAGACTGTTTGGGGGAGGGATGCGAATCTCAATCAAATGATCATACAAATAAATGTAAAATACACCTGTGATCAATGCTACAAAAAAGAAGTACATAGGATTATGGAAGCATAAAAACCAAACTCAACTCATTCCCAGTGAGTCAATTCCTAAGGATAGTGACCGCATAGGGTTTCCAAGGCTATAAATCTTTACAGAAGCAGACTGCCACATCTTTCTGCCATGGAGGAGCTGGTAGGTTCGAACTGCTGACCTTTTGGTTAGCAACCAAGCGCTTTAACCACTGCACCACCAGAGGTACTTTTATGGAAGCATAGAATAGGAAAATGTTTCCTGAGAAAGTGATGCTTCAGCTGACACCTAAAGGAGGAACAGAAATTTAACTTAGGGTTTAGTATCAGGTGGTTACTTTGTAGATACGTGGATTGACTTTCTGAGAGATGATTTATATGCAGCCATCTAAATCAGAGGTTCTCAAACTTGAGTGCGCATTTCAAATCATATGGAGGTCTCGTTAAAACACGGATTGCTGGGCCCTACCGTTAACGTTTGATTCAGCAGGTCTGCGGTGGAGCCCAAGAATTTGCATTTCTGACAAGTTCCCACATGATGTTGATGCTGCTGGCCTGGTGGCCATACTTTGAGAACCACTGCTCTAAATTAACACCCACAACATCTCTTGCCAACCAATAGGACTAAACACAAGCAACTTCTAACAAATGTTTTCCAGGTTGCTCACCATAAAAAAAAAAAAAAAAGTCAATTTCCAGAGTCTTTTGGTTGAAATGTTTTTACACCAGGTTTAATGTTAACATTACATGTTCAACCTTCCCCTTTATTGAAAAACAAAAACAAAAAGCAAACACCCACTGTAATTGTAGAATCGCCCCGCAGTTAGCTCTGGGTGAACGAATGTCAGAGCACTGTAAACAAGCCTAATGGGATCTTTGAAGAGAGAAGCCGAGGGCCTGGCCTCCGAGACTGCAGTGGAATGCAGAGGACAGAAGACGTGTCAGCACTCAGAGCTGGAGAGGGACAAGCTGGGACAAGGAATGCTGGTTTTGGATGAACCTGTAATTTATGGCATAGGAATTCTGTTTCTTTGAGGTTGGAAAAAGAAGACTGTACTAACCATCAAGACCTAATATAGTTTAACACTTAAAAAAAAACCCGAAAAACGATATTAGGTGAAGCACAGGGCATTTTAAGGGCAGTGAAAGTATTCTGCATAATACTGTAATGGAGGATACCTGACGTTATGCATTTGTCAAAACCCGTGGGACTGTACAACACAAAGAGTGAGCCCCAGTGTAAACGATGGGATTTCATTAATAATAATGTATCAACAAGGATTCATCAGTTGTAACAACTGTACCATACTAATGCAAGCTGCTAGCAATAGGAGAAACTATGTGTAGTGGGGAGAGGGGACAGATGGGAACGCTCTACTTTCTGTTCAGTTCTTCTGTACGACTAAAACTGCTCTTAACAAACTGAATTAAAAAAACAGATTCTTATTACAAAAGTAATGCAGAAATATGAGGCCCTGTAGCCATGGGTTGGAATGGATTCGAGGGCAACTAACAAACAACAACAAACAAATCAAAAAACTGTAGATAAGGCTAATGCCTCCCCAACACTAATGGTTCTCTCCCCTCCCCAGAAATAATTAATGTCGTGGATTTGCAGGTTCTACGGGAATGACTGATCGTTGTTTTGTGTGATGGTATCATACACTATGTATGGTACTACAACTTACTTTTTCTTCAATCCACGGCATATCTTGTGGATTTTTTCATGTCAGTACATAACTCCACCATATTCTTTTTTTATGGGGTCCCTGGGTGGTGCAGATGGTTAACACACTCTACTGCTAACCCAAAGTTTGGAGGTTTGAGTCCACCCAGAGATACCTTGGAAGAAACGCCTGGCAATTTACTTGCAAAAAATCAGCCATTGAAAACATTATGGGGCACAGTTCTCCTCTGGCACACATGGGGCCACCATAAGTAGGAATCAACTTGTTGGCAACTGGTTTGGTTTTTCTTTGTTATTGTTGCATAGTATTCCAGCAAAATTTTGCTGAATATCATTCAAAAGCGGTTGCAACAGTACATCAACAGGGAACGGCCAGAAATTCAAGCTAGATTCAAAAAGGACGTGGAACAAGGGCTATCATTGCTGATATCAGATGGATCTTGACTGAAAGCAGGGAATACCAGAAAGATGTTTACCTGTGTTTTATTGATTATGCAAATGCATTAGACTGTGTGGATCATAACAAATTATAGATAACATTGCAAAGAATGGGAATTCCAGAACACGTAATTGTGCTCATGAGGAATCTGTACATAGGCAAAAAGGAAGTCATTCAAACAGAACAGGGGGGATTCTGGGTGGTTTAAAGCCAGGAAAGGTGTGCATCAGGGTTGTATCCTTTCACCATACCTATTTAATCTGTATGCTGCGTAAATACCGAGAAGCCAGACTATACGAAGAAGAGCACAGCATCAGGATTGGAGGAAGACTCATGAACGACCTGCATTATGCAGATGACACAACCTCGCTTGCTGAAAGTGAGGAGGACTTGAAGTACTTACTGATGAAGATCAAAGACTACAGCCTTCAGTATGGTTTGCACCTCAACATAAAGAAAACAAAAATCCTCACAACTGGACCAATAAGGAATATCGTGATAAACTGAGAAAAGATTGAAGTTATCAAGGATTTCATTTTGCTTGGATCCACAATCAGCACCCATGGGAGCAGCAGTCAGGAAATCAAACGACGGGTTGCACTGGGCAAATCTGCTGCAAAAGATCTCTTTAAAGTGTTGAAAAACAAAGATGTCACTTTGAGGACTAAGGTGTGCCTGATCCAAGCCATCGTGTTTTCAATCACCTCATATGCATGTGAAAGCTGGACGATTAATAAGGAAGACCGAAGAAGAATTGATGCCTTTGAATTACGGTGTTGGCGAAGAATATTGGATACACCATGGACTGCCAGAAGAACAAACAAATTTGTCTTGGAAGAAGTACAGACAGAATGCTCCTTAGAAGCAAGGACGGTGAAACTCATCTCACGTACTTTGGATATGTTATTAGGAAGGATCAGTCTCTGGAGAAAGACATCATGCTTGGTAGAGTAGAGGGTCATCCCAAAAGAGGAAGACCCTCAATGAGATGGATTGACATAGTGGCTGCAACAATGGGCTGAAGCATAACAACTATTGTGAGTATGGCACAGGACCAGGCAGCGTTTTGTTCTGTTGTACACAGGGTCACTATGAGTCAGAACGGACTCGATGGCACCTAACAAAACAACATTCCATAGCATAGAATTAACAAAGTTTATTACAGATGGGCATTTAAGCTGCTTCCTCCTTCTCCCTTTATTTTCTTAGCTATGACAAACAGTGCTGGAGTAAACATCCTCGTACATACTTCTTATAGACATGTGTGGGTGCTTCTCTAAGGGATATACTGAGAAGGAAAACCACTGAGTCATGGGTGTTTGAGTGTTTTACATTTTAACAGACATTGCCAGGTTGTCTCCTATCCCCACAAAAGGCTCTGCCTGGCCCTGCGTCCTTATTCATTTGCAATAATTGATATTATCAAATATTTATGTGTTACTAACCTGGTAGGTGGAAAATAGTATTTCATTCATATTTCAATTTCATTTCCTTCATTACTAGTAAATTGGAGAATGCTTTCATGTTTGTATTATTGTCCATTTGTGTTTTCTTTTCCATGAATTGTCATGATCGGCTCATTTTTCTTTTGGGTTGATTAACTTCTTATTATTGATTTGAGGAGTTCTTTCTGTAATCTAGAAACAAATCCTTTATCTCTGTGTATGGTGCAAATATTTCCCTCTGTCAAAAAAAACCCGTTGCCGTTGAGTCAACTCTGACTCATAGCAACCCTATAGAACAGAGTAGAACTGCTCCATAGAGTTTCTAAGGAGCGCCTGGTGGATTTGAACTGCCAACCTTCTGGTTAGCAGCCTTAGCTCTTAACCACTACCCCACCAGGGTTTCCATTTTCCCCTAGGTGTTTTTATTTTAACTTTCTTTATGGTGTCTTTTGCCATAGAGAAGTTTTTAATTTGGAAGTAGTCAAATTTATCAACCTTTTCCTTTTAAGCGTTTTATTTTCCGTGTCTTGTTTAAGAGGGCCTTTATCTCCATCTTTCACTATTTTGAACTCAGTTATGTGAACCATCTGTAAAACCACAAAGCTGCAGAGCCAGAAGTGATCTTACAGATACTGTAGTCTAATCTTTTCATTGTACACATGGAGAGAACTGAGGTACGAACAGAGATTGTGATGTATAACACTAAATCTAGCTTTCCATCCCTGTGGCTAAGTGACAGAGCCAGCCCTTGAGCCTAGATTTTTAGATTCCAAGCAAGAGAACTTTAAATCCTTCCCTGATGCATCCACTGAGACTTTCCAACAAGCTAATGCAAAGACCTCTGATTGGGAGAAAAGTCTATTAAAGTTAGCACTGGGGGCCTGTGGTCAAAGGGCTTGGGGGATATGCATGCCCGTCCCCACACCTGAGTTGCCTCTACACTCCCTTGGGGTGGCAGAGAACAGTGTGACTCTGCTTCACATAAGCTATACAACCTTGAGGAAATAATGTGCTGCCTTAGTTTACTCATCCGACTCATAGGGATCAATAGCAATACATACTACAAAGGCATGTTGAGAGATTAAATGAAATACACTTATCTATAAGGACTCAGCACGTAGTTTATATCTAATAAATATCAGCTATTATTTATTAATGGAGTTCCTCGATGGTGCAAGTAATTAACACACCCGACTGCTAACTGAAAAGTTTGAAGTTCGAGTCCACGCGGAGGTGCCCTGGAAGAAAGGCCTGGAGATCTACTTCTGAAAAATCAGCCATTGAAAACCCTATAGAATACAGTTCTACCCACTTGGGGTCTCCATGAGTCAGTATCAACTCAACAGCAACTGGTTATTTATTAATAGAAATAACAATATATTACTGTACTTGCTTATTTCTGAAAACGTCTGTATTTCAAGTTTCTCAGGCTTCACCATCTCATGGGTACCAGTTACGGATACTTCTTGTCCACCCTTTAAGTCCTCTCAGCCCACCTTTTCTCCATCCACTGTGTGGCAACCAGTTCGGCAGACTTAATCAGCCTTGAGCAGGTAGACCTGTCAGTATCTCACCTGGGGCCAAACCTCTTATTACTTGCTTTCTGCCCCACTGGGTGAGACACCTTAGAACCTGCCAGAAGAGCGGACTGATTAGCACTCCTGCGGTCATCATTTACCAGTAAAGGACCAAAGCCAATGGATAAATGCTTCCCCCCTTTCATCCCTGGGCAGACCGTTCTGAAACACATGTCATTAGGCTCCTTAGAAGATCCCAAGAATTGAGCGGTGGCCAACCCTTGGTGCTATACCTTGTAGTGATCCCTCCTGCTATGTTTCACTTCCCCTTGCCCATCCCTCCTGCTCCCTGGGATCATATTCCCAAATAAACTACCTCCATCCAAGCCTCTATCTCAGCTTCTTTTTTTTCAGGGGATCCAGGGTAAGACATGATGAGTTAGTAGTAACACATTTTCACATGTCCTTGTCTCCAGCACAGGACGTTGGCCTCAGTCCCCTAATGCAGCAGTATTTCTGGGAATCCTCAGGGCCAGCTCACCTGTTTTCACAAACCTCCCTCACATGTTCTTTGCTCTGGCACCCTCACTGAGAGTCACTGCCTGAGAAGCCACTTGAGGTGCTGTCTTACCCCTTCTGACCCTGCCTGTGCCCTCATAAGGACATGTTCATTCTCAAGGCACTGTCTCCTCATGCTTTCAAGCCTGCAGCCCTGTGCAACCAAGGCAGCACTGCATTCTGAGCACTCCCTGAATGAAGCCACACCACAGTAATAGAGCATGCAGGAGGAAGGCCTTTCCCCCTACCTTGTTTGTCACTGGTCCCCTAAGCAGACCGCTCATGTCCCCATGTCTCATGCAGTCCCTCAGCCTCTCCAGCCTCTGCCTGTCCTCCATAGTGCTCATATGAGCCTGTGGGACCAGGCTGGGGACCAATAGCTGAGCAGACAGCCCAGCCTCCTCGCCAACCCTGCCTTTCCCCCTCAACTCCAGACAAATGACACTTTTCAGCATTAGGAAACCCAACTCACCCATTTATCACACATATCTGAATCCTGTTTTAGACTTGAGCCGAGACCCCTGATGTACTTGAAAGATAAAAGGTCCACGTGAATTTTACTGCTGCTGCTGTCTGCACTGCAGAGGGAGGCATTTCCACGAGGCTGAGACAACCTGGTAACTTTCACTTATCCTTCAGGATCTGGCTGAGCTTTTATGGTCCCCAAAGCCTTCCTTGACACTCCTCCCTCAGGCAACGTGGGGTGCTCCTTTTGATGTTCTGATAGCATCCTGTGTGGGATTGTCACTTCTGTCTTTTTATAGTTCTGATACTCCTGTTCGTCTGACAGAATCTTGAGAACAGGCTGTCTTGCTCGTCTTTGAATTCCCAGTTTTCAGCCTGGCATGTTGTAGGCCCTCGGAAAATGTGTGTCGAATGAATGAATGAAACAATGACACACTGAGACACCTGGAAAGTGGGCCTCTCACAAACACATGGGGCAGAGCACTGAATGGCTCAGGAAAGTGTGCTCACACGGTGGCATCTAAATGCTTTTTTCCTGAGAAAAAAAATCTCTATTTCCTGGTTTCTGTACTATCCCTACTCTTAGAACAGAGCTTGGAACATATAGACCCTCAATCAATATTTATTGAATAAATGAAAACACTAACTGGTTTGACTCTCTGGTTTTCTTCCCCTCCTGGGGAAGAAGAGGACAGGGAGATAATCTTCCTTTTCGCTCCCAACTGAACAATGTACTTTGCATGCAGTTTTGCAGATGTCAGCTTAAGCCTCAATGTCAGGCCAGCCAGAAATGTGCCCCAGAGAACCAGGATGAGTGTCATCCAGAGTCACAATGCTCTGGATAGGCTGAGATGAGAATTTGGCCACTGAACTGAAACTGTAGGATGGAAGGCGGAGGGCATTATATTATTTTGGCTGATTGTTTTTGTAAGGAGTGACCCATGTGTCCAGAGAAGTATGAAGACAAAGTAAAAATCATTATAAATCCTGCAACCCTGAGGCAACCACTGTTTACATCATGATGAACATCCTCCCAGGCATGTGTACATGTGCACAGGCTTGTGCGTGTGTGTGCATGTGTTAGGTTACCTTAGCTACAAGTGACAGACAATCAAAACGATGATGTAAACAAGTAGCAGCTCATGTCTCTGTCACATAGAAGTCTGGGTGAGTGATTCAGGGCTGACAAGGTTCCCCATGGTGTCAGTAACCAAGGTCATTCCATCTTATGACTTCCACATTATAATACAAAGGACAGCATATGCATTCTAGAAAGCAGTGAGAAGGAATTAAGAAAAGGGAATTCATGTTTTCCCTTAAGCTTCGACATAATATTTCTGCTTATATCCCACTGGTCTGAACTATGTTACATGGCCATACCCAGCTGCAAGGGACACTGGAAAATGTAGTCCTTGTTCTGGCAGCCATGTGCCCAGCTCAAAATTCGATTCCATGAAAGAAGAGAGGAACAGATATCCAGGGGCAGGTAGCCATCTCTAAGACAATACTGATGCAGTCCTCCATAATAGAATCACAGAGACAGCACAATACTGTGATAAAGATCACAAGCTCCAGAGATACTCATGTCTTGAAGTACAGCTTAGCCACTTACTCTTCAGTTTGTTGCTGTTTATTGCTATTGAGTCAATTCAACTCGTGGCGGCCCTGTGTGTGCAGAGTAGAACTTCTCCATAGGGTTTTCAAGGACCTTTCCGAAGCAGATCACCAGGCCTGTCTTCTGAGGTGGCTCTGAGTGGGTTTGAACCCCCAGCCTTTCAGCTGATAGTCAAGTGCTTAACCATTTGTGCTACCCGGGGACTCCCTCTTCAGTTTACTCATCTATGAATTGGGGATTGTAACTGAACAAACCTGTTTCGTGGGATTGTTGTAGAGACTGAATGAACCAATGTATGTAAAACGGTTTAGCATGGTGCCTGTCACACAGTAATGTCTCGGTAAAGGTAGCTATTAATCTTCTAGTTTTTTTTTTAACATTCATCAATAGAGCACGGACATGGCTCTATCATTACCTGTAGATCTATTTGTATTATCCTTTTTAATGACTACGTAGGATTCCATGATATGGAAAGAACAAAATGTATTTAACCAGTTCCTCATTGATTTACACCTTAGATTGTTCCTAATTTTTTGTCATTATCAACAATTCTTGCATCAACATTATTTGGTACTTGTACGATTATCTCATTGGCGTAATCCTAGATTTGGGTTAGCTGGGTGTCTTAGGCTGGGTTCTATATATATATATATATATATATATATATATATATATACACACACACACAGAGAAGCTGGCAAGTCCCAAGTCCATGGATCAGGTGTCAGGCATCAGTCTGGAGGCTTCTCCTGACTCACATAGCTACAGGGACTGACGAACCCAAAATCCACAGGTCAGATGACCGGCTGCTGGCTCATGGCTGCGAAGGCTAATACATCCAAGATCAGCAGGTAAGATAGCAGGTTGCTGGCCCAAGTCCCAAGAACTGGAGGTCAGATGCTGACGAGCCCAATGCAGGATCCAGAGTAGAGCAAAACCGGCAAGCTTTGCAAGAAAGTCCACATATGTTGGATGCAGCCCATACCCCAATGAATCTCCCTTTCAATTGATTGACTACTCATAGCAGATCTCATCACAGAAGTGATTACATTATATCAGCTCTCATCATAGACGTGATTACATCATTATACGACTGCCAAACTACATCATAACTGCCAAACCACTGAGAATCATGGCCCAGCCAAGTTGACACACAACCTTAATGATCACACTGGGTTAAACTTGTACATATGTTATGTGCGGTGACATATTGCTAAAGTTGGGTTTTAACAATAGCTACCTTCTAAGGATACTCAAGTATTCTGTTTTAGCCAACAATTTTTGAGCAGAGATAAATGAGATATGGACTGCAACTGGGGGAGGAAATAACCAGTCAGGATTTGTGAATACAAAGTTCAGTATGCTATGAGTGCAGATGACCAAGGCCTGATCTCATGTGGGAATCTGGAAAGGTCTCCCTGAGGAAGTGCTATTTCAGCTGGAACCTGAGGCCCAAAACATGTGTGAGTGGGGACAGGAGGATTGGAGAAGGGAAGTATAATCTAGGGAGAGGGGATGTGTTTGAAAAGCATGGTGTTGTGACCATGAACATATGTTCTGGAGGCCAGAGTACTTAGTTTAATTCATGGCTTTGCCACTTATTACCTCAGAGTGACTTCTCTATGCCTCAGTTTCCTCATTTTTACAATGGGGATGATATAATAATAGGGTTATTATGAAGATTAAATGAGTTAATGCATGGAAGTGTTCAGAACAGCTCCTGGCATCTGGATAGAAACATGCTGTGTCCACTAATATTAATATGTTCATTTTCCTTTGTTTTCTTAAAGATCTTCACACAAGACCATGTGAATTCAGCAATCAGCATCAAAGCCCCCTTTTCATTTCCCCCAACGGCTTCTTCATTCATTCATTAATTCAACAATTATTACTGAATACCTCCTAGGGAGCAAAACAGGGTCAGACCCAGCCTTCAAAGAGGTAATTAATTGTCTGGTGGTAGGAGAGACTTTAAATAAAAAATTCCACACCAAAAAGAGGGCCATTTAGCTACTAACCAGTCTGTGCTGTGTAGAGAAGCACCGGGTGATCTGTGAGAGTCTATCAGGAGACCTCTGGAGAAATTCCTCTAAGGAAATGACAAAGAAGCTGAGACCTGGGGGATTAGGAGGCTTTAGCCAAGGAACCCTGGTGGTACAACAGTTAAGTGCTCGGCTGCTAACCAAAACTTTGGTGGTTCAAACTCGCCTAGTGGCTCTGTGGGAGAAAGACCTGGTGATCTGCCCCTGTAAAGATTACAACCTAGAAGACCCGATGGGGTAGTTCTACTTTGTCACATGGGGTTGCTGTGGGTCAAACACTGACTTCACAACACCTAACAACACCAGCCAAATGAAGGGCGTTGGGAGAGAGAGTAGACCGCACCGAGGGAGCAGCCTCTCGAAAGGTTCTGAAGAGAGAAACATTCAGCATATTGGAAAAATGAAAGAAGACCACTACACAGTGAGTGTGATGGGAGAAGCAAGTGGGCGGAAGAGAGTATAAGGTGAAGTGCAAATGTAGGCGTGGGCTAGATCACACAGGGTCCCTACCCCTCAAACAAAGACAATACCTGAGTTTTCAAGGCCATGGAGACCGAGTCCCATCACTAACACCTTTGTATCCTATCTAAGGTCTTAAATCTTGCTAACCCAAAGGGGTCTCCCCTGCCAGTCAGCAGTTCCTTAAAACTTTCCGTAGACCTGCTCCTAAACAATCCTGGGACTCAAAGGAAAAGCCTTCCACACCAGCATTTTTGTCAGGAAGGAAACAGCATATATCGAACACCTGTTACGGGCCAAACAATGCTCTGAGCCTTTTACCTGTATCACCCCATTTAATGCCCAACACTATGAGGTAAGTAGTACCACCTTCTTCTGAATAAATAAGAAAATAGAGGCTCAGAGAGTATAAGTAACTTGCCTTAGTTGACACAGCTATCTAATAATGGAGTCAGGCCCTTAAGTGCAAAGTCCTGATCATTTACTCCATATTGTTCAGACCACAGGGCAGACATGGTCTGTTTTGCTTGGGCTTGTTAGAATTTCAGGAAGCCACTTCACTGTGCAGTGTGATACAGTTGCAGGCAGTAGTGAGCTGAAAATTGCCAAAACCTCTCTTCAACCAAGTGTGGAGTTCATTAAGTTGCAGGGAGATCTTAATATCTTCAGCATTTCAAGGCAGCTCTTTGCTCCCTGAATAAAAGAGAGAACTAAAATCCATCCCTAAAAAGGTGAATGAAAGCCTTTGCTAAGTAAATACTGCAGATAAGCATCTTCCCATTTGGCTGCAATTACCTTGGTCCCAAGTTACATCATTGCTAGTGAAATGATTAACAAAATAATGGTAATGATACCAATGGTAAATTAAATGGAAATAAAAGGAGCTCAGTGTACTGTTCAAGTTCCCACTTGGGGACCACTCAGAAGCTGTGTTCTTCAGCTTTCCACCAGGAATTTCTACATGTAAATAAATATGCCCTCTTGTAACCTCAAATGTAGACCTCTGTACATGGCTAACACTGGAATCTAAGCTTGGGATTGCTCCCCTCCTATCCCGGGTAGATTCAGTTCCCAAGGCTAATGTCAATAAAGATGGATTCCCCCACCTCTGAAATGTTCTGATGAATTATGTAAATAGAGACAAACACCTTATAGGACTGACCTCTGCCACTGAATTTGACATTCTCCTGCCCTAGCCAAACCAAGTGGAAAATTGGATTTAAAGAAAAAGAATCAGGGCTTCATCACATCCCAGATGCTTTGTGGTGTCTGAGTTCTCACTACCACAAATCAGCACGGCCCTATGAACAGAAATTACCTATAGATGTTACAAGAAATGGGCATGACAGTTGGGTTCCCGTTCATGTCATCAGCAGGTTCCCATCTTGTCAGAAGTCCTTTATTAGGGCTTCAGCCACAATCATTAGATTTTCTAATAGGACACTGGGCAAGGAGAATGAGAGCCATGGATTCAAAACCCAGCCCAGCTACTTACTGATAGTGTAACTTGGGACATGTTATTTAAAAAGCTTTCTGAGTAGCAGCTTCCTCATCTTTAAATAAGGATAATAGTATTACCTACTTACAAGGTGGTCTTGAGAAGTTGAAGGAGAGTGCGTGTGAATGTGGTACTGTGCGTGACCCAGGGTAATTGTTCAAGAAACGAGAACTGTTCTTACCATTATTAGCATCAAGTAAAAGGCTGACTCCATTTCAGGATGAATAGACAGACCATAAATTGGGTTTAGATTCTCTGATTTTTAATGTGACTCGAGACCTTCATGAGTCTTACAACTGTATTGATTTCAGGTTGTACAAAATTAAGTTGATTTTTAAAAAATTACTTATCTTCCCCTAACTAGCAACGTAACTTGGAGCAAATCTCACCTGCGCTAGGCCTTTGTTTCCTTGTTGGTTAAAGTGAACAAGTGATTTAAAACAAACAAACAAAAAAAAAGATTGACGAGTTGGACTTCATCAAAATTAAAAACTTCTGTGCATCAAAGGTCATTATCAAGAAAGTGAAAAGACAGCCTCTAGAATGGGAGAAAATATTTGCAAATTACATATCTGATAAGGGTCTATATCCAGAATACATAAAGAACTCAATAATTAAAAGACAAATAACCCAATTAAAAATGGGCAAAGGATTTGAATAGACATTTCTCTAAAGAAGATATACAAGTGGCCAATAAACACATAAAAAGATGATCAACATCATTAGCCATCAGGGAAATGCAGATTAAAACCACAATAAGATACCATTTCACCCACCAAAATGGTTATAATAAGAAGGACAGACAATAACAAGTGCTGACAAGGATGTAGAGAAATTAGAGCCTTCATGTATTGCTTGTAGGAATGTAAAATGATACAGCCGCTATGGAAACCAGTTTGGTAGTTCCTTAAAAGTTAAACATAGAGTTATCATATGACCCAGCAATTCCACCCCTACATATATGCCCAAGAAAAATGAAAAATACACCCAAGAGAAATGAAAACGTACGTCCACACAAAAATTTGTATGCAAGGTTCATAGCAGCTTTATTCATAGTAGTCAAAAAGTGGAAACAACCCAAATGACCATCAACTGATGAACAGAAGAACCAACTGTGGTATATTCATACAATGGCATATTATTTGACAATGAAAATGAACAAAGTACTGATATATGCTACAACATGGATGAACCTAAAAAACATTATGCTAAGTGAAAGAACCCGCTGTTGTCGAGTCAATTCTGACACAGAGTGACCCTACAGGACAGAGTAGAACTTCCCCATAAGGTTTCCAAGGCCGTAATGTTTACAGAAGCAGACTGCCACATCTTTCTCCCGCAGAGCAGGGGATGAGGTGAAACCGCTGACTTTTTGGTTAGCAGCAAAGTGCTTAACCACTCTGCCACCAGGGCTCCTCAATCACAAAAGACCGCATAGTGTATGATTTTTTCTTTCTATTTATATGAAATATCTAGAATAGGCAAATCTATAGAGACAGAAAGTCGATTAGGGGTTTGCCTAGGGCCGTGGTGAGGGAAGGGAAGAGGAGTTAAGGAATGATTGTCAACGGGTACAAGATTTCTTTTCTGGAGTGATGAGAATGAGCTAAAATTAGAGTAGATAGTAGTTGGACAACTCTGTGAATATACTAAAAATCATTGAATTATATACTTAAAAATGAAATGGTCTAGACAAGATGATTTATTGGGATCTTGCCCAATTTCACATTTTATGGAAAAGAAGTACACGTTGAAATGGGACCAGGGTCTACAGGAAAAGAATGACCCTGTCCTTGTTAATACCCAAGCCTTGTGTGCAGTGACAAAATCCCACCACTCTTATTATAAAAGCTAATTAATTCATAAATTAGCTACCCCATATGTAAACTGGCGGTGGAGATCTCAATAATCACTAACATTCAATGAGATGCTTACCATGTGTCTAATCTTGGACTTTATTTAATCTTCACAACAGCTCTACAATGGGAAACTGAGGTTTGGAGAGTTACAAAGTTAGGAAGTCCAGGGGCCAGATGCAAAAACCGGCGGCTTGACTCCAAGGCCTGTGCTCATAACCCTCCCTCCACACTGCCTGGCTTTCTCTATATTCTACCTGCGTGCAAGGGAAAGCACGTGCTTAATCACCAGTGAGCAAATAACTCAGTTAAAAAATAAACTCATTGTTTCTTGCTCTATTTCTTAAAAGCAGGAGGGGAAGTGGTTTGTTCATCTCATTTTTTAAAGCCCTGAATTTAGCTTTTCTTCATGCTGAGGCAGACACTGCCATTTGCTTGCAAGGCACACACTCCTGGCTTCCTGGGGCTAGATGTGTTCCTCTTATCTAAGCCAGGCTGACTTTTTTTGCTTTTGCTTTTGTAAATGTCTGTAATCCAGCAGCTTCCCAGCGGGCTCCTAGAGCTCTAGATGCTCTTCACCTGGGAAGTTTGCTGCAGAAGCCCTAAAGAAGCCAGATTTCAAAGTACCTGCGATTTGTCTTTCCTTTCACCCACAGTCATAATGCTGTGTTTGCAACACAGTAATTGTTCCACAGCCTGTGATTCCTCCATCATAAACACAAGAATATGACTCTGGGAATGTAGTGAGCAGTAGGAGACGACAAACTGTTCAAGAACCACCTTTACTGCAGGCTGGTCCTGATGTCAGAGCCTGTGCTGTTCTAGCTGTTGTCTTTCCCCAGCCTTCCTCTTCCTGCCCCACACTCGATGGCAGCCCTTGCGCTGCTGCCAAGTGGGGCCCAAACCCAACGAGGTCTGCACAGGAGGACCCAAATGTCTGCTTATGATTTACTTATCACTGAGAAACTTCGGTCCAGCCTTGGAGCTTGCCGTGGGGATAGGGAAAGTTGGTGCCCAGCCCTGGGCAAGAACTGTCAGGCTCCATATAGCAGCTGGGCCTCCACCATGTGGTACGGAGACCCCCACATGGGAATCCACATGGACACCTGGGTCTCGGTGTGAATAGGCAGGCTCTATGCAGACCTCTGCAGTTCTCTGTGGCTATCTGGGCTCCATGCAAGCATTGGGGTCTCTGTACAAACAGCTGGGTCTCCTTGAGGGTACATGAGTCTCTCTGAGGGCACCTTGGCCCCATGGGGCATTGGATCACTGTTCCCCTCCAGCTGACACCTGGCCAACACCTTGGCTTGCAAGAGGATACTGGGACCCCAATCTGGGCCCTGATTCCCATAGGCTTCTAGTTTCCCACAGTGCTGGGAAAGAATCATGAGGTGCCTCCCGGATTGTCCACAGCCCTGGAAAGGAGGTCGTTCTGGCATTTGGGCAGCAGGGAGATCTTCACAATGTGTGCAGAGCAAAGTCAGATTTCCTTTCAGGAGGCCTTGTCCAATCAGAGCAGGCCTCAGCAGAAATGCTGCATGCCTTGTCTCTGTCCCCTTCCTCCTTGGCCCTGCCTCCCTGACAACCTCCTTAGTTGGCATCCCCTCCCCCATGTTGTCCTGCCTCTCCCTCTTCCCTCTGTTTTTCCCCCTTCTTCTTTCCATTGTCTTCCTTCCTTTCCTCAGCCCATTCCCTGTCTCTGTCTTCAGTCTCTGCCTTTTCCCCTTCTTTCTCTTGTGCCTCCTTTGCCCCTCTCTCTTCCTCTGAGTCCACCTTCCTGCCTCCCTCCCTCTTCCACCTCCTCTATTGCCGCCCCCCTCCCCTCGGACTGCCCACCTGGAACTCGGGGAACACACCACAGTCCACCCGACCCCCACTGGCCCTTGTGAAGAGAGGCCGACCTGCCAGACCCCCACCCTGCGCGACGGCGGAAGTAGCAGCCGAGGAACCGGGTGGTGCGCGTGGAGCTGCAGCCCAGGGCGGGCGTCACTGGTGGATGCTTGCCAGTCGCCCCGCCTCAGAGGACAGAGGACAGCTGTGAACACCAATGGCCCGTTTGGAATGATGCTTCCTTTGCGGATACTTTGTGTCCGCACGACTGAATTTCCAAGATCTGTGTTAAAAAAAAATAAAACAAAAAAAACACACCCAAACCTAAAAACCAGAGCTGGATGATGACCTCACCTGGGATGACAGAATATCAGCCCGCAACACTGACCCCCATCGTCCCCAACTGCCATCCAGTGGAGGACCTATAGAGATGCTGAGCCCAACATTGTGGTTCACTATTCACAAACGATTTACAGGTGGTTGAAAGAGGGGCCCAGGGCCTCACCTGTGCCACCACAGCACTTTCAGCTGGGCCTAATCGGCCAGGTTCAGATCTACTACTCAAATAAATGCTTCTCTGTTTTTTAGTCAGCGAGACAGCCTGGAGCATAGGAAGAGCCCCACTTGCTGTGCAGAGCCAGATTAAGGGATAAATCAACTGTCTCCAATCCCTGCAAAGAGGGGCAAGAAAGCTCTGGTGAAATGTCAGGGGACGGAGGTAATTTTATTTTCCAGAACTCCACGGAGGAAAAATAACAAAGGGATACTTCCTTAAGCTATTTGAATTTGGTTGAGGTGATGGGACCTCCCAAACGCATTTGCTTCAGTACCAACAGCTGCCTTCTAAGGAAGGTAAACCAAAAAACCAAACCCGTTGCCATTGAGTCGATTCCGACTCATAGTGACCCTATAGCACAGAGTAGAACTGCCTTATAGGGTTTCCAAGGAGCGACTGGTGGATTTGAACTGCTGACCTTTTGGCTAACCGCTACACCACCACCAGGGTTTCCCTAAGGAAGGTGGGTGGGGTTAATTGGAGGCGAGGCAGGTCTGGGCCCAGAGCCTACTGCTGGGGCAAAGGAGGAGAGAAGCTTAGCCCTGTGTTCTCATCGCAGTCCTTTTCCACACAGGGCTCAGTCTCTCCTCTAGATGACTATTTAAAGAATATCTGATGGAAGAGGCATCTAATTATTAGGCTCCCAGGACCTTCACACGGTGGTATGGCAGTTGGCTGTGTGGCTGCATTAGTACCCCCTTCCCCTTCTGCAGGCTTCCTTTTCTGCCTCTGTAGAATGTGGGTCTACATGGGTCTCTCTGGGCCAGCCCCTGGGTCAGCCTGTGAGCCTGTGCTGTGATTCACTCTGAAACCATGGCTGAGTAATAAAATCCAAAGATCTTCCCGCACATCTTCATGATGGTTCTCTTGGGTTTGTTTATCCCTCACAGTCTCTCTGATTCTGGCCTAAAAGAACTGGGCCACAATCTGATGATCAAAGCAACTGGTGCAAGATAATTGCCTTGATTTGCTGTTTGCTTCAAATGTGGTTTACCATTTGCCTTTCTGATTAAGCCTTCTATGAGCACAAGATTTAAAAACTTACAGGGCATCAGAGAAGTAAAAATCACTAGTCCTTCCTAATCTGTCCTGAGACTCCTCTTTTATAAAAATATTTGATAATGCTCTCTTTACTATCCTAAAATGAAATTAATAAATAATATAAACCATCTAAAACAAAAAACCCACTGCCATCGAGTTGATTCTGACTCATACTTTAGGTGAAAGTTTACAGCTCAAATTAGTTTCTCATACAAAAATTTATACACATATTGTTATGTGACCCTAGTTATAATCCCTATACTGTGACAGCACACTCCCCCTTTTTACCCCTTATTTCCCCTGTCCATTCAGCTAGCTCCTGTCCCTTTCTGCCTTCTCATCCCACCTCCCGACAGGAGCTGCCCATTTGGTCTCGTGTATCTGCTTGAACTAAGAAGCACACTCTTCACAAGTATTATTTTATGTCCTATAGTCCAGTCTTTGTCTGAAGAGTTGGCTTCAGGAATGGTTTTAGTTCTGGGTTAACAGAGAGTCCGGGAGCCATGTCTTCGGGGGTTCCTCTAGTCTCAGTCAGGCCATTAAGTCTTTTTACGTGAATTTGAGTTCTGCACCACGTTTTTCTCCTGCTCTGTCGGGGACTGTCTGTTGTGTTCCCTGTCAGGGTGGTCACTGGTAATAGCCAGGCGCAAGGCTGTAAATCTTTACCGAAGCAGATGGCCACATCTTTCTCCCACAGAACAATCAGTGAGTTCGAATGGCCGACCTTTCGGTTAACAGCTGAGTGCTTAACCACTGTGCCACCAGGGCTCCTATAAACCACCTATACTCATGATTTTAAAAATCATTATAATGTCTTTATTGTAATATGTAGGAGAAATAAAAAGCCAGTGATTTATTATAAAATAATACAGTTCAATATGGAAATATGGGCACAATTCAGAGACAGCATGAAGTAGTCAAAAGCCTGCAACTATACGTAGAATCCTTGTGACTTATAGACCTCCAAATACACAGGGATACAGGAGTGTTGTATTGGTGACTCAGCTGCCATGAGCAGTGTTGATTTTCCAAAATGGTAAACAACTCTTGATTTAAAAAAAAAAATCCAGCAATTCCACTCCTAGGTATACTCGCAAGAGAAATTAAAACATATGTCCACACAAAAGCTTGTACAAAAATGTGCACAGCAGCGTTATTCATAATAGCCCAAAACTGGAAACAATGCAAATGTCCATCAACTGGCACAAGTGTGTAAACAAAATGTGGTCTACTGCAATGGAATGCTATTCAGCAATAAAAGGAAACAAACTTCTGACTCATGGTACAACATCGATGAACCTTAAAAAACATTATGCTAAGTGAAAGACGAGAAACACAAAGAGACCATATATTGTATAATTTCCTTTATGTGAAATTTCTAGAAAAGACAAATCTATAGAGACAATAAGCAGATCAGAAGTTGCCTGGGGCTGGAGATGGGAACAGAAATTGACTACAAATAGACATGAGGGAAATTTTAAGGTGATGGAAATGTACTGAAGCTGGATTGTGGTGGTAGTTACCCAACTCTATAAATTTATCTAAAATCATTGAATTGTACACTTCAAAATGAATTTATGGTATGTAGATTATACTTCAATACAATTGCTATAAAAAAGTATATTTTCTCCTTGATTTAAAAAGCAGTTCCATTTCTCAGAAATTCAGTGTACACTGGAACTGTGCAAAAAAGATTTGTGTTCATATTTAAAGCAGAGCTAGGTGTCAGAGTCAAATAATTACGAACAAGTTTCTAGCCTATGTGAACGTCCAGTAGGACATGTGAGAGTTGGAAAGGATGTGAGACAGTTCTTCACTGTGAGGGACTTTCCTGTGTATCTAACATCCCTGCCCCCTGTCCACTAAACACCAGAAGCAGCCTCCAATTACTGTCACACTGAAAAATGCTCCTACAGATTTACAAATCATCCCTTAGGAGGTGATTTCACCCCACTGAAAATCCGTGATGTAGTCCAACATCATAAATGATCACATGGGGAAACTGAGACCAACTGTGGGCAGAAACTTGCCTGAGGTCACAGAGTGAGCTAGTGCTTAGCTGGACTTGAACCCAGATGTCCTAACTCAGGAACCCTGGTGGCACAGTGGTTAAGAGCTATGGCTGCAAACCAAAAGTCGGCAGTTCAAATCCACCAGCTGCTCCTTGGAAATCCTATGGGGCACTTCTACTCTGTCCTACAGGGTCACTATGAGTTGGAATCAACTTGATGGCAACGCATTTGGTTTTTGGTTTTGTCCTAACTACGGTTGAGATCTCTTCAGCCTATACCAACTGTGTTAGTTATCTAGTGCTGGCTGCTATAACAGAAATACCACAAGTGGATGGTTTTAACAAAGAGAAGTTTATTTCCTTACAGTAAAGTAGGCTAAAAGTCCAAATTCAGGGCGTCAGTTCCAGAGGAAGGCTTTCTCTCTCTTGCAGCCTTCTCATCATTGTTCCCCCAGACTAGGAGCTTTTCCACGCAGGGACCCCAGGTCCAAAGGATGCGCTCTGCTCCCGGCACTGCTTTCTTGATGGTGTGAGGTCCCCCTGTCTCTCTGCTCACTTTTGTCTTTTATATCTCAAGAGATTGCCTCAGGACACAATCCAGTCTTGTAGATCAGGTCCTGCCTCACTAACACAACTGCCGCCCATCCTCCCTCATTAACATCATAGAGGCAGGTTTACAACATACAGGACAATCACACAATATCAGGAATCATGGCCCAGCCAAACCGATACACACATTTTTGGGGGGACATAATTCAGTCCATGACACCAACCTGTTCTCTTTTGCTTTTTTTTCTCTCAAGACTTCCCCCATCATTCTGGTACCTAACATGTAAACAGTTTGATCTCATTCAGGGTGATAGAAAAGGCAGGCTAAGAATATCAGTGGGCAGAGCTTGTCAGTATTGTGCTGCCACACGAAATTCGTCCTCAGGGAATTCAAGCAGTTGGGGGAGGGAAGCTGATTCTGTGAGTCGCAAATATGAAGCTGCGGTGCGAGTATGGGCCAGGGTTGTCAGCTATCCACCATGCAGGCTGCGGTTCCAACCTCTCCTTCCAGGGCAGACATTGCTGATGGATCATGGCGCTCTTCCCCTCTGAGACTGGATGCAGAATCGGCCTCTTTCTCAAGGCAGCTGTTGTCAATGAAATGAAATTTGCAGAAGAGACACAATAAATTTACTATGCTAGTGGTGCTGGGTCCAAAGAAAGGAAACAGGCTGGGTGCAGGTCTGAGATAAAGAGCAACATTAGTCCAGCAAGTTCAACCCAGGCAAGGAGGAGTAGGCCTCTGGGCATGATAAAGAAACAGACAAAAAGTAAAGACCAGACAAGGACACTGGAAGCAGCGTTTCAGCTTTGGTTCAGACAGATGGGTCCTCAGAGAGCAGATGCTCAGTAACTGCTTGATGAATGACCACTGACAGAAGAACTGGGACTGTCTGTCCTGCTTTTATAGCAGCCTCTTGGTCAGAGCCCAAGCAGGCGTGTACTGCTCCCCACAGTGAGACTGGAATTCTGCAGGCCTCTGAAACTGCTTTCACAGCCTAGGCTCTCTGGAGAGTGCTCGCTCTTATAAAACGGGAAACATCCTGGGCCCAGGGCTTCCACACCACAGCTGGAGGTGATCACAAGGACTGGCTCCTCTCAGAGGTTGCAGTGCAGAGAGACTCGGGCAATGTCTAAGGCGTAGGGCAGTAGAACAAAGTGACCAAGTACATGGGCTTTGGAGTCAGACAGTCCTGGGTTTGAATCCCAGTGTTGCCAATTACTAGCTTTGTGTTCTTGAGCAGGTTGCTTAACTTCTCTGAGCAAAATTTTCTCATCTCTTCGTGGGATCTAATTCACAGGGTGCTGTGAGGATTCAGTGAATGGACATTCATTTGCCGCTTCAACATCCATTTCTCTCTTCCCCCATTTTTAAGTAGCCATGCAATTTAGTTAGGATAGACTACTTCCCGAACTCCAGGGATAGGCCATGGTTGGTCTAATCTATCATGGGAGAAAGATATGACAATCCGCTTCCTTAGAGATTTACAGTTTTGGAAACCCTATGGGGGAGTTCTACTCTGTCTTACAGGGTCGCTATGATCCAGAATTGACTTGACAGCAGTGAGTTGGTCTAATCAATCAGGAAAATCCCAGCCCTGTTGCTAAACTGATAGGTCCAGGGATGGGTAGTTACCTAGGCTGAGGCAATCAACGTGTGGCTAAAAGTTCAGAAATGTTTGATGATAGGGGAAGGAGATGGGCTCACTCTCTAGAGCTTTCTCTCTCTTCCCCTCCTGGATATAAATGAATGATTATGTGGCCCCAGCTGCTGCCAGCAGCCATTTTGCATCTTTGAGTAAATCCAGCTTGAGAACCTGTCAATACATGGAAAAGGGCAGAGTAAAACATGGAGAAAGCAAGCTAGAGCTCTGATCAAGCCTTTCCTGACCACTGATGTGTCCCTGGACTTTAAAACAAAGTTTGAGTTGGGCTTCCTGTTACTTGAAACAAAAGAGTTAGCACAGATAAGTGCTTGATAAATGCTAGCAATCAAAACTATTAGTATTATGAAGAAGAGTACTAGTTGAAGAAAAGGGTTTAGCACTTTCAGCACATGATATGGCAACAAGTTTCTCAATGGTACTAATTTATTCAACAAGTTTATCAGACAAATTAATTCAGCAATAATTATTAAGTTTCTTCTATGTGACAAGCTCAGTGCTAGCTGCAGTGTTATAGTGGTAAATAAGACTGATATGGTATTGTCCCTTCAGAGTTTATCATCTAGAAACAAGCAGTTAAAATAAAGTGTGATGTTAACCTAGGGGAACTCTTATCAGGTATGGCTAAACGTACAGACCTACTGATCCAAAAATTCTTAATCCATCCCTACCGTCTGAAAGTTCTACTTACCACTAAATTGAAAGGGAGGTCTACATGCTCACAAACACCTCTATATTTAAAAGGAAAGCCTTGAAAAATGATAATGCACGTAGATGCTCCACATCAAAGTCATATGGTATCCATCTCCCTCCTCACCTTCCTGTACTTACTCACGTTCTTCTCCCTCCTCACCTTCATCTAACTTCAAGGCCCAAGCAGAAACTATGTAAGAGGCTTCCTGGCTGAGGCAGATGCTTACTTGCCCTTTCCTGGGGCCTCACGTCTACTTTCCTCTTCACCTCACCCTATTCTACCCCTTTTGTTACTCTTGGTCTCCAAGTTCCCAACTGCCCACTCTTCTGTTTGACCATCCTCCTTGCCTTTCCCTCCAGGGTTTGGGCTGTCCGTTTGCATTTACCTATACATGGCACAGTGGTTAAGAGCTACAGCTGCTAACCAAAAAGGTCGGTAGTTCAAATTCACCAGTCGCTCCTTGGAAACCCTATGGGGCAGTACTAATCTGTCCTATAGGGTTGCTATGAGTCGGAGTCGACTAGATAGCAATAGGTTTTGTTTTGTTTTGGGGTTCTGTGATTTCCAACCAATTGTTCTGTCCTAACCCTGGTGGTGTAGTGGTTAAGTGCTACAGCTGCTAACCAAAAGGTCAGCAGTTCGAATCCACCAGCTGCTCCTTGGAAACTCTGTGGGACAGTTCTACTCTGTCCTATAGGGTCACTATGAGTCAGAATTGACTCAACGGCAATGGGTTTGTTTTTTGTTTTTTTTTTAAGAGCTCACTTTATACTTACCCTGATGCCTATTTGCCCACAGGTGGATCGTAGAGATTGTGAAGATAAATCAATTCATACGTATTTGTGCCTAGATTCCTGATTTCTATCTTAGTTCTATCTATCTAGTTCCTGGCCCTTAGCCTAGACTTTGTCTGGTGCCTAAAATAAATTCCTACCATTAAGGTAATGGGGATAGTGTTATATCCTGACTCAAAAAGCTACGTAGCAAAAAAAAAAAAAAAAAAAAAAAACAGAGAGAGAGAGAGAGAAAGAAGCTACGTTGCTATCCCATTTTCCCTGGTCTAGCTTTTCCTTTTCTTACTTATTTTTAAAGGAAACAGATAACACATACTTAAGGTGAGAAAAATCAAATATTACAGCACTTCGTAAAGTAGAATGTGAAAAGCCTTCTTCCCGCTCTCTCTCAGTCTCTCTCCCCAGAGGCAACCATCCTAACACTTTGATTGACAGGATGGTATCCTCCAACCTAAGGTAGTCAAGTGGGCTCTAAAGGCTATCATCTGGATTCCAACCCCAGTTTAGCACTTAGAAGGTGTAGACCTTAAGCAAGCAACCTGACCTCCCTTTGCCTCGCTTAAGAACTTGGAATAGTGATTAGCACATGGTAAGTGCTTTGTTGTTAGGTGCCATCGAGTTGGTTCTGACTTATAGTGACCCTGTGTACAACAGAACAAAACACTGCCGGGTCCTGCGCCATCCTCACAATCATCGCTATGTTTGAGTCCATCGTTGCAGCCACTGTGTCAATCCATCTCATCCAGGGTCGTCTTCTTTTTCACTGACCCTGTACTTTACCAAGCATGATTTCCTTCTCCAGGGACTGGTCCCTCCTGACAACATGTCCAAGTACATGAGATAATGTCTTGCTATCTTTGCTTCTAATGAGCATTCTGGCTGTACTTCTTCCAAGACAGATTTGTTCGTTCCTCTGGCAGTCCGTGGTATTTTCAATATTCTTTGCCAACACCATAATTCAAAGGCATCAATTCTTCTTTGGTCTTCCTTATTCACTGTCTAGCTTTCACATGCATATGAGGTGATTGAAAACATCATGGCTTGGGTCAGGCGCACCTTAGTCCCTAGAGTGACATCTTCGCTTTTAAGAAATCTCTTGCAACAGATTTGCCCAGTGCAAAGCATCATTTGATTACTTGACTTTCAAGAGCAAGTTTCAGAGTCTCTTATGACATCCATTTTGGTCTTTTCCTTCTTTCCTGTCTTTTTAATGACCTCTTGCTATCTTCACGTATAATGTCTTTGATGTCGTTCCGCAACTCATCTGGTCTTCGGTCATTAGTGTTCAGTGCGTCCAATCTATTCTTGAGATGGTCTCTAAATTCAGGTGGGATATACTCAGGGTTCTACTTTGGCTCCATGGACTTGTTCTAATTTTCTTCAACTTCAGCTTAAACCTGCATATGAGCTATTGATGGTCTGTTCCACAGTCGGCCCCTGGCCTTGTTCTGACTGATGATATTGAGCTTTTCCATTGTCTCTTTCCACAGATGTAGTTGACTCCTGTGTATTCCACCTGGCAAGGTCCACGTGTATAGTCGTCGTTTATGTTGGTGAAAAGATATTTGCAATAAAGAAGTCATTGATCTTGCAAAATTCTATCATGCGATTTCCAGCATTGTTTCTATCACCAAGACCATATTTTCCAACTACCAATCCTTCTTTGTTTCCAACTTTCACATTCCAATCACCAGTAATTATCAATGCATCTTGATTGTATGTTTGATCAAATTCAGACTGCAGAAGTTAGTAAAAATCTTCAGTTTCCTCATATTTGACGTTAGTGGTTGGTGCGTAAATTTGAATAGTAGTCGTATTAACTGGTCTTCCTTGGAGGCTTATGGATATTATCCTATCACTGACAGTGTTGTACTTCAGGATAGATCTTGAAATGTTCTTTCTGACGATGAACGCAACATCATTCCTCTTCAATTTCTCATTCCTGGCATAGTAGACCATATGATTATCTGATTCAAAATGGCCAATACCAGTCCACTTCAGCTCACTAAAGCCTAGGATATAGATGTTTATGAGCTTCCATTTCATTTTTGATGACTTACAATTTTCCTAGATTCATGCTTTGTACATTCCACATTCCTATTATTAATGAATGTTTCCAGCTGTTTTTTCTCATTTTGAGTTGTTCCACATCAGCAAATGAAGGTCTCAAAAGCTTGACTCCATCCACGTCATTAAGGTTAACTCTGCTTTGAGGAGGTAGTTCTTTCCCAGTCATCTTTTTGAGTGCCTTCCAACCTGAGGGGCTCATCTTCCAGCACTGTATCAGACAATGTTCTGCTGCTGTTCATAAGGATTTCACTGGTCAGTTTTTTCAGTAGACTTCCAGGTCTTTCTTCCTAGTCTGTCTTCTAGTCTGGAAGCTCTGCTGAAAACTGTCTACCAAGGGTGACCCTGCTGGTATTTGAAATACTGGTGGCAAAGCTTCCAGTATCACAGCAACATGCAAGCCACCACAGTACGACAAACTGATAGACACATAGTGGTGGTAAGTGCATAATAAATGTTAATTATTATTATCTACCTCAATTTTGGAGTCTGTAGGTGGTGCAAATTGTTAATGTTCTTGGCTGCTAACTGAAAGTTTGGTGGTTTGAGCCCACCCAGAGATGTATCGGAAGAAAGGCCTGGTAATCTATTTCCGAAAAATCAGCTGTTGAAAACCCTATGGAGCACAGCTGTACTCTGACACACATGTGATCGCCATGGATTAGAATCAACTTGACAGCAACTGTGGTTTTTTTTTTAGCCTCATTTTTAGTAACAACTATATAGTGTTCCTAGTGGTGCAATGGTGAAGCGCTCAGCTGCTAACCAGAAGGTTGGCGGTTTGAACTCACCCAGCCTCTCTGTGGGAGAAAAGACCTGAGGATCTGCTTCCATAAAGATTAAACCAAAACCCGTTGTCATCGAGTCAATTCCGACTCACAGTGTCCTCATAGGACAGATCAGAATTGCCCCATAGAGTTTCCAAGGAGCAGCTGGTGGATTTGAACCGCCAGCCTTTTGATTAGCAGCTGTAGCTCTTAACCACGTAAAGATTACAGTCTAGAAAACCCTATGGAGCAGTTCTACTCTGTCATATAGGGTCACTATGAGTTGGAATCTACTTGATGGCACACAACAACAACATATGGAGTTCTGTGGTTTATAGATACACTGACCACCTACTCTAAATTTGTGATCCTATACTGAGAATGAGCATTTGAAGTTGGGGCCATCTTGGAAAACCCAAGATATTTGGTTTTGATTTTCTTATTTGGCATTCAGTAGCATTATCCATCAAAACATCCAACTCTCCACGTCCTGGCAAGAAGGTACGGTAAGAGACTATTTTCTAGCAAAGGCTACTTCTTTATTCTGCTAGACAAAATGTTCTCAAACCAGGTGCCCTTTATTCGTCCCAAGTTCTGTCTCCTGGGTAACCAGCTCCCTGGTTAATGAACACTGCTCTGAGCTGATATTACTACCAATTAGAATTAGGGAAGTTTTTTTCTCCACTCTTCAACATGCTGGGCTGGCAATACCCTTGCTTCCTACCATGTTGAAGTGATCACAAAGTATCTTTGTTTGAATAGCCCTCTTTCTTGGAGAAAAAGACAGGAAAGAAGCAACACAGACCAGATGGATGTATATTGAACACCGTTTTCTAGGCACTTAATTTCCCTTGCACAGAGTGCAAGAGGGATTTGGAGGTGTTCTGGGAATACTTCCCAAGCAGTGCCTGGAGTTTTAACCATTCGGAGGCCACTAATTGTAATGAGCCTCATGGGGCTTAGTTCCACACCCACCACCAAGGAGCACGATCAGAAACTACCATTTACCCTGGTAAAATATCCTGTAAGTAGCACCAACCAATCTTCCCCAATCAAAAGCAGACTGCAAGCAATGCTGACAACCATGCTCAGCAGAGCCTTGATTTGTAGATTCAGAGGAGACAAAGGAGAAAGTGCTCACGATAGCCCTTCGGAAGCAAATTTTCCATCTTCCCCAATTAAGATGTCCATGCCTCTGTTGTCCCTTTTTGTTAGTGGTGCTATCCAATAGCAATCATGGGGTCAAAGGCAGATCAGCATGAGGTGGAATTCTCAGGCACTAGTTCCTCTTCACCTCTCATATCCAGTCAGCCATCAGGTCAGTTCTCCTTCTGTGATGGATCTTATATCCATCCCATCCTTTGCATCTCTCTATTTTCTAGTTTAACCAAGTGTAGTGGAAATTTTAGGGGCTTTATTGACATTCAACCGAGGGCACAAATCCTGACAATCCTACTTACCGTGTGACCTTGAGCAAGTCACTTAACCTCCCTGAGCCTCAGTTGTCTCATCTGTTGAAAGGCAAAACTAATACCTAACAGTTGCTATTGTAAAGATTCAACAAGAGGTGTATTATAAGTGCCCTGTGTTGCTGGTACCTTCTATGTGCTCAATAAATATCTGTTGGACAAATAAAGAAGAGGTGAATGGAGCCTGGAGGTGTGCTCTGTGGAAAGGTTAAACCAGTTAAATGTGATGGAATAGACAAGCATGTTTATGTTTGCGCCTTCCCAAAGCCTCACTAAAATGATAGTAAGGGGATAAGAACAAGCCTAAACCAACAAGGACACACAGAACAAGTACAGCATAGCCTTGATCTCTGTGGTTTGTAAATCCAAAGGAAAGGAGAGGGAAAGTTCCAGCACAACACCTCTGTATCAGTTATCATTTGCTGCAAAACAGATTAGTGGCCTATAGTAAAAACCATTTTATTTCCTCACAATTCTGTGAGTCAGCAGCTTGGGCTGGGCTCAGGTAGAAGGATATTCGTGTTGATGTTAAAGCCTAAAGTGGGAGAAATCAAGGAAGCTAGTTCATGCTACACAACCCTGGAGATTTAGAAATTGAAGGCACCAAGTACCTCTGAAGTTTGGAACACAGGTAGTGCTAAAAAAGTGAAGAATATGTTGAAAGTCTGTGTAAGGGTCGCTGTCTTGACCTTCTCCATCTTTGCTTCTGCCCCACGCAATCAAATGAATGCCCTTCTCATATCCCAGAGCCTGGAGGTGTGCTCTGTGGAAAAATTAAACCAGAAGGACTCTTATCTTGTGATACCAGGCACTGCTGAAGGTAGGGGTACTGTACTGAAAGCAGGGCGACTGCACAATTGACAATAAGAGAACAATGATGAGAAAAGTGGATGATTCCCCATTTGACTAGTAGGAATTTCAGGAAGCAAGGACAGAGAAAAAATAAATGAGGAAATTATCAAAAAATTCAATAAAATTTTCCAGAACTGAAGGAAATAAGTTTCCAGATTAAAAACACCCACTGAGTACTTTGCAGAATGAATTAAAATAGACAACAGAACTAAGGCAAATAAATCATGGTGAAATTTCAGGACACCAGGAATAAAGAGAAAATTCTAAAAGCTTCTAGGAAAAGATTAAACAAACAAAAGCAACAACAAAAACAGGTCACATACCAAAGTTTAGAAATCCACATGGCATCAGACTTGGCAGCCATACTGCATTCTAGATGATAATTGAGCAACACCTTCACAATAATAAGGGAAAATTATTTCCATACTAGAATTCCATATATGATAATTCCAATTATCAGCCAAATGATAATTGTGATGGTAGGCTAAGATATTGTCAGACATTAAAAATCTGAAAAAAAATTACCTTACATGCATCCTTCCATAAGAAGTTACCAAATGACCAAGAAATACGAAAACAGAAACCAGAAAATAGGGTCTGCCAACTGTTGTCTTGCAGCAGTAAAACCACTGTTATAGATTGAATACCAAACCCAAAACCAAATCCATTGCCGTTGAGTTGATTCCAACTCATAGCAACCCTATAGGAAAGAGTAGAATTTCCCCATAGAGTTTCTAAGGAGTGGTTGGTGGATTTGAATTGCCAGCCTTTTGTTTAGCAGCCGAGTTCTTAACCACCACACCACCAGAACTCTGTAGACTGAATAGTGTTCTCCAAAACAATATGTTGAAGTTCTAACCTCTGGTACGTGTGAACGTGATCTTGTTTGGAAATAAGGTCTTTGAAGATGTTATTAGTTAAGTTAACATGGGGTCATACTGGAGTTGAGTGGGTCCTAATCCAATCTGAGTGATGTCCTTATGAAAGAGATGAAGAGACATAGACAGAGAAGAATGCCATGTGACAATGAAGTCATACTGGAGCTGTAAGCCAAAGAGCACCTGGGGCTACCTACCAGAAGCTGGGAAAGACAAGAAGGGATCTTCCCCTAGAGTCTACAGAGAGAGCATGTCCTTGCCAACAACCCTGAATTCAGACTTCTAGCCTTCAGAGCCGTGAGACAAAAAATTTCTGTTCTTATAAGCCACCCAGTTTATGGTATTTTGTTAAGCAGTCCTAGGAAACTAATACACCCACCCTTCTATACTCTGCTTTATGATGCTGGGGCCGAGACTTTGCAAACCACACTTCACCTAGGCCAGCTCCCTGTTAAGCTCTTCTAACGGAAGGTGGGTGTGCTAGAGGAAGGGCTGAAGGAAGAAGGTGCTTGTTACTATACTTTTGCTTCCTATGGGCTTCCTGTCTGCTTGCAGTACCTGAGAGCATCACAGTAGCAACTCATCTTCACCCTGGTAGCAGCAGTTCCTTCCTGTTGTTGTTGCTGTTGAGTTGGCTCTAACTCACGGTAACCCCATACGCAACAGAATGAAACGTTGCCTAGTCCTGCACTTTCTTCGTGATCATTGGTATGTCGAGTCCATTGTTGCGGCCACTGTATATTTTGAGTGCCTTCCAACTTATGTTCTTCCAACAATGTTCTATTGTGATCCACAGGGTTTCATTGGCTGATTTTAAGAAGTAGAGCTCCAGGCCTTTCTTGCTAGTCTGTCTTAGTGTGGAAGCTCCACTAAAAACTATCCACCATGGGTGACCCTGCTGGTGTTTGAAATGCCTGTGGCATAGCTTCCAGCATCATGGCAACACACAAGCAACCACAGTACAACAAACTGACAGGTAGTGTCTTTCCAGTAGCAACAGTTAAATCCACTTTGCAATTTTCCCAGCTCTTGCATAATCAGCTTTACTGTTCCCATCAGAGATTCCAGCACTATCTAAACCCCCCTCACCTTGACTTCTCAAAGTTTCGGGTTTCAGCTCTTGGGGGCCTTTCTTGGAGCTTCTAAGATTTAATTGTTCCAACCGCTTTCGTTTGTTCCCCAGCCCTAGAAGTTGTAGCTGCTTCCTGCTGTAGCTACTTCCATGAAACCTTATTGTTCTACTTTTGCCCTTTTAGTTAAACCTAGTTAATAATTTGTTTGATGCAGGACCAGGCAGTGTTTTGTTCTGTTGTACATATGGTCACTATGAGTCGGAACCAACTCGATGGCACCTAACAACAAAAACAACAAAAATTTGTTTTATCTAGTTAACATTTCTTTATATTTAATTACTTCTGTTAAAATAATTGGCATGGTCTCTGAAGCCTGACGATATACACAGGATCTACTATAGGATAAAGACAAGGAGAACTCCAAGGCTGAGGGTGAAAAGAAATTCCAGGACAATAGCTATGCATCAGATTGTGGTAGATTGTTTGAACTGATAGCCCCAGCTGATGACCTTCCTTTATCCATGTTCTTTGCAAAATGACTTTGTAGATTCTTCCATCAAGGCATGAAGTCTGTTTTTGTACCTCTTGATTCTGGGTTGGCCTTATGACTTGTTTGGCCTCTAGAACATGATAGAAGTCACACTGAGCCAATTCCAATCCTAGCCTCAAGTCCTTGTGTATTTCCTTATTCTCTTAGATCCTCATCTCTGCCAGGAAGTCTAGGGTTACCTGCTAGAGGATGAGACATAGGAGGAATGCCATCCAATAGCCAGCCACCCCCTTCCCTGAAATAGAGCTATCTAGCTGAGCTGTAGTTAACAAAGATGCCTGAGGGAGTCCAACGGAGAGCAAGAGGACCATCCAGCTGAGCTCAGCCCAAATTGTCATGCTGTAGAATTGTGAGCTAAATAATTGTGTTTAACCACTAAATTTCAGGGTGATTTGTTATACAACTGTCATGGATTGAATTGTGTCCCCCAAAAATGTGTGTCAACTTGGCTAGGCTGTGATTCCCAGTATTATGTAATTGTCTACCGTTTTGTCATCTGATTTGATTTTCCTTTGAGTTGTAAATCTTGTCACTATGATGTTAATGAGATGGGATTAGTGGCAGTTATGTTAAAGATGCAGGACTCAATCTACAAGATTAGGTTGTATCTTAAACTGTCTCTTTCGAGATATAAAAGAGAGACCTCATACTACCAAGAAAAAAAAAAGAGGGACCTCATACCACCAAGAAAGCAGTGCCGGGAGAAGAGTGCATCCTTTGGACCTGGGGTTCCTACTCAGAGAAGCTCCTAGCCCAAGAGAAGATTGATGACAATGACCTTCCTCCAGAGTCGACAGAGAGAGAAAGACTTCCCCTGGAGCTGGCACCCTGAATTTGGACTTGTAGCCAAGTAGACTGTGAGAGAATAAACTTCTGTTTGTTGAAGCCATCCATCTGTGGTATTTCTTTATAGCAGCCCTAGATAACCAAGACAGCAGAAACAATTAACTAATATACAGGCCTAGAGAGCAGGAAGATTGAATGCTCACAGATGGATGTATTCAAGGAAAAAAAAATATATTGTTAGATAAGGTGATGTGTTTGAATGTATTTAAGGATATTCACGTTTCTAGTGGAGAGTTACATAATGATTTACTAATAGATTCACAGAAAGCTAAGCAATTGATTTTCCAAAAAAGTTGTATAAGAAAGAAAATGTAACCATAATTTTTACATGTCTCATCTATGAATAATATTGACATGGCCATAATAAAATAAACACTGAATGTTAATTTAACACAAAATTATGGTATAATGATATTGGGAGACTCAGAGAAGGAGACTCTTGGGCGTATGGAAGGTGGTTAAGATGAGAAACTGGTGAGATACCTAAATCTTATCTTCCATAGTTGGAAGTCAAGAAATCAGAATAATCATGTCAATGAGAAGCATGGAGTTAAATATCAGAAGAATTAGCAAAAAGAGTAAGTAGTTGCCTCTGTGGACTAGCAATTGTTAGGGAAGTAAGTTGGGGCAAAGAATTGCAGTTTCTTTTTGTAAACCTTGTGGAAGTATTTGATGTGACTTGTATATATGTACATATACATATTGAATATACTGTGGACTGCCACAAGAACAAACAGATCAGTCTAGAAGAAATGTAGCCAGAATGATCCTTAGAAGCAAGGATGGTGAGACTTTGGTTAGCTTACTTTGGACACATCAGGAAAGATCGATTGCTAGGACATCATGATTGGTATAGTAGAGGGTTAGTGAAAATAAAGGAAACCCTCAGTGAGACGGACTGATACAATAACCACAATGATAGACTCAAACATACCAACCAATGATCATGAAAATGGCGCCTGAATAGGAAACATTTCATTCTGCTATATATAAGATCACCGTGAGTGGGAGCTGACTCGACAGCAACTAACAACAATAACAACATGTACATGTTTAGCAGCCGGAAATAAAATTCACGTTTTAAAAAAACCAATGGACCCTGTGAATTTCCTTCTGTAGTAATTGAACTTGACTCCTAAGGCTTGGTTTCAGCAGTCATTCCTTTTTATGATGTTATTTTGACTAGCGGAAACAGCAGATTTCATCAGTAGTTCTCATCGTGCTGCTTGCCAAACCCAATCATCTAATCTTTTGTTCTACCTCCTAGGTCTGGCCATCTACCAGTCTCCATCACCAGGCTTTGCACGAGCTCAGGGTACCATCATCTCTTACCTGCAACACTGAAGCAGCTTGCCTACATGTTGCTATCTTTCATCTTTCTTGTTCCCCTCAAGTATTCTTTTTTATAACTACGATAATTTTATTTTTTGTCAAGAAATGGAATATCTTATTAAACTAGTTGCTCCAAGTTAAATATATATCTATTTTGTACATGGAGAATCCTGGCTTCTTTTGCCAAGACATGCAAAGTATATTATTGTATTCTCCTCAAATATTCTTTACAGAGCTGCCAGAATAATCTTTCTAAATAAGTCACCTTGAGCCACTGTCCTGTCTAAAATCCTTCATTGATTCTCCTTTGTCTTTAGGATAAAGCTCCTTAGCTCCTTAGCAGAGCACATACAGCTCTTCATGACCCTTTCCAGCCTCATCTCTTGACATCAGTCACAACTTGTCTGAAATCATATTGAACCTCTTCCCACCCCTAATTTTTGTCATGCTATGGTTTCCTGCCGTGTTTTTGTATATGTGATTCCCTCTGCCTAGAACACTATCCTCTGCTCAGGCCGATGCTATACGTTGCCTACTCAAAATTCACTCTTTCTTTTGTCAACAGAAAATCCTAGAAATCATTAGGTCTCATGAAAGGTGAGCCCAAGCTCACCGACTCATAGTGACCCTATGTAAAACAGAACAAATCACTGCCAGATCCTGCACCATCCTCACAGTCATTGCTATGTTTGAGCCCATTGTTGCAGCCACTGTGTCAATCTATCTCATTGAGGGTCTTCCTCTTTTTCGCTGACCCTCTACTTTACCAAGCATGATGCCCTTCTCCAGGGACTCGTCCCTCCTGATAACACATCCAAAGTACATGAGACGATGTCTCGCCATCCTTGCTTCTAAGGAGCATTCTGGTTGGACTTCTTTCAAGGTAGATTTGTTTGTTCCTCTGGCAGTCCATGGTATATTCAATATCCTTTACCAACACAATTTAAAGACGTCAATTCTTCTTCGGTCTTCCTTACTCATTGTTCAGATCTGGCATGCATATGAGGAAATTGAAAATACCATGGCTTGAGTGGTGGTGCACCTTAGTCCTCAGAGTGATGTCTTTGCTTTTTAACACTTTAAAGAGGTCTTTTGCAGGAGATTTGCCCAGTGCAACACATCTTTTGATTTCTTGAATCGCTACTCCCATGGGCGTTGATTGTGGATCTAAGTAAAAAGAAATCCATGACAACTTCAGTCTTTTCTTTGTTTGTCATAATGTTGCTTATTGGTCCAGTTGTGAAGGCTGTAGTCTTTGATCTTTATCAGTAAGTGCTTTAAGTCCTCTTTGCTTTCAGCAAGCAAGTTGTGTTATCTGCATATTGCAGGTTGTTAATGAGTCTTCCTCCAATCTTGATGCCCCATTCTTCTTTATACAGTCCAGCTTCTTGGATTATTTGCTCAGCATACAGACTGAATAAGTATGATGAAAGGATACAACCCTATGCACACCTTTCCTGTTTTTAAACCACGCATTATCCCCTTGTTCTGTTCGAACGACTGCCTCTTGGTCTATATACAGGTTCCTCATGAGCACAATTAAGTCTTCGGGAATTCCCATTCTTCACAATGTTATCCATAATTTGTTATGATCCACACAGTCAAATGCCTTTGCATAGTCAATAAACCACAGGTAAACATCTTTCTGGTATTCTTTGCTTTCAGCCAAGGTCCATCAGACATCAGCAGTGATATTCCTGGTTCCATGTCCTCTTTTGAATCCAGCTTGAATTTCTGGCAGTTCCTTCTCGATGTACTTCTGCAACCATTTTTTATTATCTTCAACAAAATTTTACATGGGTGTGATATTAATGATTTTGTTTGATAGTTTCTGCACTCTGTTGGATCACTTTTCTTTGGAATGGGCAAAAATATGGATCTCTTCCAGTTGGTTTGCCAGGTAGCTGTCTTCCAAATTTCTTGGCATAGACAAGTGAGCACTTCCAGTGTTTAATCCATTTGTTGAAAGATATCAGTTGGTATTCCGTCAATTCTTGGAGCCTTGTTTTTTGCCAGTGTCTTCAGTGCAGCTTGAACTTCTTCCTTCGGTAACATTGGTTTTAGATCATATGCTACCTCTTGAAATCGTTGAACATCAACAAATGCTTTTTGGTACCATGACTATGTGTATTCATTCCATCTTCTTTTGATGCTTCCTGCGTCATTCAATATTTTGCCCATAGTATCCTTCAATATTACAACTTGAAACTTGAAATTTTTTTAGTTCTTTCAGCTTGAGAAACGCTTAGTGTGTTCTTCCTTTTTGATTTTCTAATTCCATGTCTTCACACATTTCATCATAATACTTTGCTTTGTCTTCTCAAGCCCTTTGAAATCTTCTGTTCAGCTCTTTTACATAATCATTTCTTCCTTTTGCTTTAGCTACTCCATGTTCAAAAGCAAGTTTGAGTCTCTTCTGATATCCATTTTGGTCTTTTCTTTCTTTCCTGTCTTTTTAATTACCTCTTGCTGTCTTCATATATGATGTCCTTGATGTCATCCCACAACTCGTCTGGTCTTTGGTCATTAGCATTCCATGTGTCAAATCTATTCTTGAGATTGTCTCTAAATTCAGGCAGGATATACTCAAGGTCATACTTTGGCTGTCATGGACTTGTTTTAATTTTCTTCAGCTTCAGCTTGAACTTGCATATGAGAAATTGATGGTCTATTCCACAGTTGGCCCCTGGCCTTGTTCTGACTGATGATATTGTGCTTCTCCATCACCTCTTTCAACAGATGTAGTCGATTTGATTCCTGTGTATTCCATTCGGTGAGGTCCACGTGTATAGTCGCCATTTATGTTTTTGAAAAGAAGTATTTTCAGTGAAGAAGTCATTGGTCTTGCAAAATTCTATCAGCTGATCTCTGGTGTCATTTCTATCACCAATGCCATGTTTTCCAACTACTGATCTTTCTTCTTTGTTTCCAGCTTTTGCATTCCAGTCACCTGTAATTGTCAGTGCATCTTGATTGTATGTTTGATCAATTTCAGACTGCAGAAGTTGGTAAAAATCTTCAATTTCTTCATCTTTGGCATTAGTAGTAGGTGCATAAATTTGAATAGTAGTCGTATTAAGTAGTCCTTCTGGATATTTTCTTATCACTCACAGCGTTGCACTTCATGATAGATCCTGAAATGCTCTTTTTGATGATGAATGCAATGCCATAGCCTCCTCACTTTGTCATTCCCATCATAGTAGACCATATGATTGCCCGATTCCAAATGGCCAATACCAGTCCATTTCAGCTTACTAATGCCTAGGATATCGATCTTTATGCATTCCATTTTACTTTTGATGACATCAATTTTCCTAGATTCATACTTTGGACATTCCATGGTCCTATTATTAACGAAGGTTTAAAGCTGTTTCTTCTCATGCCACATCAGCAAAGGAAGGTCCCGAAAGCTTTTCTCCATCTGTGTCATTAAGGTTGACACTGCTTTGAGGAGATAGCTCTTTTCTAGTTGTATTTTGAGTGCCTTCCAACATGAGGTGCTCACCTTCAAGAACTATATCAGACAATGTTCCACTGCTATTCATAAGGTTTTCACTGGCCAATTTTTTTAGAAGTAGATCTCTAGGTCCTTCTTCCTAGTCTGTCTTAGTCTGGAAGCTCTGCTGAAACCTGTCCACTATGGGTGACCCTCATGGTATTTGAAATTCTGGCGGCATAGCTTCTAGCATCACAGCAACACACAAGCCACCACGGTACAACAAACTGACAGACGAGTGGTGGAGCTCTGGACTAGAGGTGGGCATATTTCTGACTAATGATTTGTAAAAGAAAGTCACTGTGGGAGTTTGGAGAGATTTTCCCTTTCTGATAAGGCGAAGGTCTGTGTCTTAGTCATCTAGTGCTGCTATAACAGAAACACCACTAGAGGATGGCTTTAACAAAGAGAAACTTATTCTCTCACAGCCTAGGAGGCTAGAAGTCCAAATTCAGGGTGCCAGCTCCAGGGGAAAGATTTTTCTTTCTGTTGGCTCTGAGGGAAGGTCCTTGTCATCAATATTCCCTAGTCTAGGAGCTTCTCAGTGCAGGGACCCGGAGTCCACAGGACACGCTATTCTCCTGGCTCTTGTTTCTTGGTGGTATGAGGTTCCCTTGTCTGTCTGCTTGCTTCTGTCTTTTATATCTCAAAAGAGATTGGTTTAAGACACAATCTAATCTTGTAGATTAAGTCTGCCTCATTTAACATAACTGCCACTAATTCCAAGTCATAAACATCATAGAGATAGGATTTACAACACACAGGAAAATCACATCAGATGACAAAATGGTGGACAATCACACAGTACTGGGAATCATGGCCTAGCCAAATCCATACACATATTTTTTGGTGACATGATTCAGTCCATGACAGTATGCAAAGAAAAATTCTAAGTCCCAAGTTCCCCTAGCTTCCTTCTCAGGAATCAGTTGTGAGACCTGGAACCTGCTGCAGACCACAAGGAGAAATCCAGAGGATGCTGACTAGAATCCTGACATACTGGAGTCTCTGGACCAATGCCAGAAACCAATTCCCACCAGACATTCTTTTCTGTAGAAAAATAATCCCCTTTGCTTAAGCCACTTTGGCTTTGTTTCCTCCCTTGCAGCTTAATGCATTTATGTTGGATACAATTACTATTCCCAGGCTAAAGCAAAGTCAGGACTTTGCAGGACTCAGTTTTCAGGACTCAGCATAGTCAGCATTTGTACCACCTGCACCAGGTTAAAGAACTCCATTCCCCTGCCCTATGCCTCTGGAGCCTCTTTAATTGTAGCATAATTTCTAATAGCACCAGCTTTGAAGCTAGACTACCTAGGTTCATAGCCCAGCTGTACACCTACCAGTTAGTGATCTTGGCCATGTTAGTTATCCTCTCTGTGCCTCCATTTCCTCATCTATGAAATGGGGACAACAATATTACCATCTTTATATAATTGTCATGGGGATCAAATGAGTTAACATATGTAATGTTCTTTGTACTGGCTCCTGATAATTATTCGATTAAAGTCTACTGTTATTATCAAATCATACCCTATCACAGTGATCTTCTCTGACAGATCATAAACTTAATGAAGGCAGAGGCTGCATCTGTCTTGTTTATTTCTGTAACGTATCACACAGAGTGGACAGTATACAAAATATAAACCAATCAAGCATTATCCCTATTGAAAAGGCTTTTCTCTTTTCTTTTTTTCATGAAGCTAGTAAAAGGAGTTAAAATCAGCAACTTAGTGAGCACTAGAAGGCTACTGCAGGAAAAATTCCCATCATCGACTCAAAGGACAAAATACCCATCTGCTCATAAGGCCCCTGGCTAGTGAGCTTTACTCAATTAAGAAAAAAAAAAATCTCTAAATCAGCCAAAAAGATATTCAACAGTCAGTACTGGGCCAATCATCCATAAGCACTTTACCCTGGCCTTGTCTAAATCTGGCCTTCTAAAGATAGAGTCTATAATAAAAGATGGGATATGGGAACTAACAATGAGCCAAAGCTCAGGGAGTCCAGATAACGGCTCCTCCAGTATCTTTCTTGTTTCACTTTGATTTACCATGCTTTTTCTTGCCGCTCACCCTGTTGGCAGGGCAACTCCTACTCTCTGAGCTCTCAAATAACTCATCCTTATCCCTCAACTCAGCTAGAACCTTATGACAAAATTATTCTTTGGTGTGTGTGCGTGTAAAAACAGGGAAGGAAAATCTAGCCCAAGAATGACTGCATACAAGTATTTTCTGGCGAGAATGCGGTTTTATTCCCTCATGTCTGACAGGTTAAGACAAGAAAATGCTCCCTAGGTCGTCAGAAAGTTTTTACAGTCGAGCATCATGATAATTTACTTTCTTATCTCTTTCTTTTCCCTTCACCTTGAGCAATTATGGCATCTTTCTTTGCAGAAGTTCAGTAATTGGAAAACGGTTTTCTGAGTCAGGTAACTTTTTCTTCTGTAAACGTTTTTTCTCATCACACACAGAGGTAAGGAAAAAGAAAAAAGGTATACATTTTAGTGATAGCTGGAAAATTTGAATTTATGTAACATTCCCACTTAATACCTCTCAGGAAGAACTTGAAGAAGGGCACAGAAATTTGATCTATCAGATAATGCAGAAGTGAAGACGCATCAGTGATTTTTCTTTAAAAATATTTTTTAAAAATGTTTGTAGCTTCTGCATCAATCAGCCCCAAAGGGCCCCAGTCACAACACCAAGCTGCTCTAACAGAGAGACTTTAAATCACCTCTTAGAGAGGGTATAAGCCCCAGAGTTTACTGTGTAACAAAGAGACGACATCATCATCATCATCATATCAGCAACAGCTCACATTTGTCAATGGTTTACTGTATATCAAGGATTGTGCCAAGCACTTATTAGATTTATTCATTTACTCCCAATAAATCCATGAGATAGGGTCTACAGTGAAACCTGTGAGAGGCAGAACTTAATGGGACTGCGTTGTTTTCCTGGGTCTCATGAGCTTCCGCCTTTGACAGGGTGCAGTCTGTCACTTTTCTATTACCCATTTTAGTGGGAAATATTTGTGTTTTCCTTCTTTGATAGGCTTCCGCCTTACACAGGTTCTAGCTTTTGCGGGTTTTACTTTCATTTTCAAGGAAACTAAAGCTTAGAAAGATAAAAAATAACTTGCCTGAGGTGAGGGAGCTAGTAAGTGGGGGAGCTGAGACCCCAAACCAGGTCTGACTTGAACCAGGCCCATGCTCTTAACCACCATGGAAACTCACATAACGTGTTACCAGTATGCATTTTGAAAGCATAGTAACATACCTTACGTGATCTGAGAACATAATAGAAACATGCGTAACGGGGGTTGAATACAAAATCTAGAATTGAAGAGATTTTAAGTTTTGCCTGAGGGGTCAAGGTCTTGTTGTTAGGTGCCATGGAGTTGGTTCCAACTCATAGTGACCCTATGTACAACAGAACAAAACACTGCCCGGTCTTGTGCCATCCTCACAATCATTATTATGCTTGAGCCCATTATTGCAGCCACTGTGTCAATCCACCTGATTGAAGGTCTTCCTGTTTTTTGCTGACCCTCTGCTTTACCAAGCACGATGTCCTTCTCCAGGGACTGATCGCTCCTGGTAACACATCCAAATTTCATGAGACGTAGTCTCACCATCTTTGCTTCTAAGGAGCATTCTCGTTGTACTTCTTCCAGGACAGATTTGTTCATTCTTTTGGCAGTCCATGGTATATTCACTATTTTTCGCCAGCACCACAACTGAAAGGCATCAATTCTTCAGTCTTCCTTATTCATTGTCCAGCTTTCGCACTTGTAGGAGGCGACTGAAAACACCATGGCTTGGGTCAGTCACACCTTAGTCCTCAAGGTGAAATCTTCACTTTTCAAGGTCTCAACTTATCTGAAATATTAAAAGACAAGATAAAATCTGTCAGAACCAAGAATGAGTACTACAGTCTACTCCCCACCCATGTGGAAGTGAGTAGTTATGTGCTGAGTTGTGAGCTGTGAGCGGCATAACTGGTGGGAGGGAACCTAGGAAGCTGTTGTAATCTTGGATTTACAGAATCTTTGTGAATACCTTTGGAGTCAGATCTGGTCTGGGATGTGACCATGATGCTAAGTATGCCATATGATCAATAAAATCTCCTAAGAACTTGCAGACCAAAAATTCTAATCTAAATTACATTGTCCTTCAGTCCCTAGAGCCCACAGTAACCTGCCTAAAGGCACAAAAACCAAAAAACCAAATCCATTGCAGTCGATTCCAACTCATACCAACTTAAAGGCATAAAGAGAGTCAAAAGGTTCAATCTCCTCATTTCCTCTTCTATTTAGCTATGTCTTAGTGTCCCAGTGCTGCTGTAACAGAAATAACACAAGTAGCGGCCTTTAAAGAACAGAAATTTATTTGCTCACACTTTTGTAGGCTAAAAGTTCAAATCCGGGTCTGGACCATGTCAATTCTTTCTGTGAGCCTCTCTTGTAGCTTCTGGTGTCTGTGGGCCAGCGATCCTTGTAGACGAGTCCTTACATGTCATCTGTCTTCCCTTGTTGGTGAATGGTTTTGAGGAGGGGCTTCTGGGCCCCTGGATTTTTATCTCATTAGGCAGAAGCCAGCTTTGCTTAAGCAGCCTTAAACCATGCGTTGAACTAGGCAGTGCATGTAGTAGAAGAAGAACTGGCAGTAGAATGATACCAATCTGCCTGGCATCTAGCTCTGCCACTTACTAGCTGCATTGTCTAAAGTAGGTCACTTCACTTCTCTGAGACTATTCTTGGTCTGAAAAATACCCCCTACTTTGAGACTATGAATATAAATTGTCAAACTCAGCGTCTGGATCCTAGCAGGCATGCAAAGAGCTATTCTCATTATGGGTGGGGTATGACTAACGAACACATACACCATGCTTTACCTCTGGTAGCCTAGCTCAATGGCAGCACAGCATAATGGAATAGTAGCATCGACTCATAAACCGTCCTCAGTCTGAGGTGCTACTTGCCTCATGTAACTGACCTTGGCAAGTCAGGCTGACAGAAAATGGCTTTCAGGAAAAATGGTTCATTGGTCTTCCAGTCAATCAGGGTGGCAGAGAATTCTTTGGTTGGCTGACACAAGGATTGCCTCAATTTGACAAAAGCCATCTTGCTCTTACTTGGGGAAGGCTCAGCTGGATGTTGTATGGTAGGTCTAGTGTATTAGTTAGGGTAAAATCTAAGCTGTGTAGCAGAGAGACCCCAAATGACAGCAGCTTAAACTAGACTAGAATTTATTTCTCTTTCATGTCATAGTCAAGAGATGGAGGTGCTGGGCTGGTAGGCAGCCCTGCCGTTCTTAACGTGGCTCTTACTTGCAGGTCCAAAGTGGTGGCTGCAGCTCTCACCATCTCCCAGCCAACAGGAAATGGAGAAGACATATGTTCAACGGAAAAGAGGAGCATACGCTCAAGCTTTTTAAGGGCAACAGACCCTCAGAACACATCACTTTTGCTCACATCCTGTTGACAAGAACTTAATCACAAGAGCTCACCTAGCTGCAAAGAACACTTGAACAAGTTTTCCATGGGCCCAGCTAAACTCAATTATTATGGAAGAAGAAGAGAACATGTAGTGGGAAATACAGCTAGCAGACTGCCACAATCAGCTCATAGGGTGTTTTCCTCATTCTGGGCCTATCAGTGGCCCTACCTTTAGGTAAGTCACCTTCCTAATTATATTCCTTTTCAAGAAACACCACCCCCGCAACACAGACACACATATATACACAGGTACCTGCGTTATTCAAAACAGATCGTAGGCCTCAGGTCCGTGAACATTAGAATAGTCGGGATTCAAGTTTGTATGACTGCATTGTATTTTACAATTTACCAAGCTCTCTTCATTTCATTATTTTATTTGATTTTCACCTCAGCTTTGAGATTTAGATGAAACAAGATTTATTATCTCCATTTTACAAATGCAGAAACTGAGTCTTGGAGAAGCTAGTAATTTATCCAAGGTCACAAACTCGTTAAGTGCTAGACTCAGGGCTTCTACTACTTAATTTTGGGCTATTTCCATATAGAGCCCAGGGAAAAGACCTGAAATTGGAACTCAACTCAGTTGGAACAAATTCATCCATTCTTATTAGCCATTCTAGGGAAGTGGTGATTGAAAGTAGTTAAAAACAGGGGAGAAAGTTTCTCTTTCTCAGGAATCTTCTCTTACCCCTCTTCTGACTCCTCCAGGTCATGGAACCTCATGTCCTCCTCTGGAAGTCCAGAGCTCCCACTGTTGGGGCCTTCTACCAAGATGGCCTGTGGTACCAAACTGTCTTCCATGTCTCTATTCTCCAGCTAGGGTTTATGGATAATGCAAATGTTAGCTAAGTGTAAGGAGGAAAGCAATGTGATAAAGTTTACACCAGAACGTACATGTCCAATTAGTTATTCCAGCAGTATGTTAATTTTCTTTAAAAAAGACTTGGTTATGATACTAAATGAATCTTGAATTGGTACAATTTCAGGGGTATGGCAGTAAAAATCTTCATGTTTGGGAGGTTCTTTTGACATAAGCATTGTTGTGGTGTCCAGCTGTTTTGCTTAGCAGGAAAGTCTGCCCTAAAATAAGATTAAGGGATTGTAGTAGCAAACTATCGTTAATGAAGTAAGTACTGTGTCTCAGGGCACATCACCTGCATGACCTAATCTAAGGCTCATAACAATGCTGTCTGTAAGGGGATGGGGGTCCTCACTTTATAGATGATGATAATAACAGTTTGTAGCTATTTTGTTTAGCTTTTACTACATATAAGATAAAATGTAGAGATGAGGAGGTCTTGTAAGCTTAAATAAATTGACCAAGGTCATACAGCAAGTAATGAGAGTGGAATTCAACCCAAAGTTTTATTACTCAAAAGTTTTTCTCTTTTTACTAAGTAACACAGCTTCCTCTGATGCTTGAAATACTACCATCAAACTTTTTTCTCTGGGCAGAGGTACTGCTAGGATTTTGTATTTTTCTACTCCCAGCCAACTTATAGTCAAGAATCACTTAGTACTTTTAAAAAAAGGTATAGAATATATTGATTGATGTATTTTAGATATTTTTATGATCTATATTCATATATAGTAAAGTGCTCAGTATGTATTGTTTACTAAATATTGTTAGGTTAAAAAATGAGACTTTAAAATATATGGATAGTATCATCCCATTTTTGAAGACAAAGGCTTAAATAGATATAATCTGGAGGGATATTTATCAAAAATTCAGTGATTATTACCCTACAAAAGGACTAAAGTTTGGAAGTGAATATTTTATTATATTATTATTTTGCGTGTCCATCATCCCTCTTGCACTTCTTCTGAAAACTGCAGTTTATTACCTCATCCTTTCTTTAGAAAGTTGCTTCCCTTACTCCATTTGGTTTTGATGGGACTTCCATTCAAGGCATCCTGACCTAACATGCCTAAGAGATGGACCTATGGTCAAGCCTGGACTGATCAAGGTATTGTGTGATTAGTCTAAGAGGTGGGAGCAAACTGAAGCTCAGCATAGCAGCTTCTATTTATATTCCACCTCTTATCCCCTTGTCTATTCTCTGAGTTCACCTGCAGTTGTATTGGACAATTTCTGGCATGCTGACAGCTTCCCACCTCAAGCCCCTTTTCTATTTCTCTACCTGAGACTGTTCTTCAGTGTTACAGAAGTTTGCTCAGTCTAACCCACAAGTGCTGGAGGTTTAACATTCTCAGGGACAATCCTCAGCCAATAAGAAATGGGAGTCTATGGACAAATACTCTAACTTCCCAGTCCCCTGGTGGGAGAATTCTGGCACAGGGTCGCTATGAGTTGGAATTGACTCGACAGCAAAGGGTTTCGTTTGGTTTGGTTCCACATGGTACCTCAGAGCACCCCTAGTGGTTCAGAGTTCTAGTTGCCCAGAGTGGTCGTTCATTCTTTCACACACACTTTACTGATTATCTCTCTTCCTTGTAGCTCTTTCCTCACTCCGTCACTGGTGCTTCCTGGCATCACTTCCCAAATAATTCACCTGCATCGAAGGCCTTGTCTCAGGATCTGGTCTATTAGAGTCTGCTATGGGTTGAATTCTGTCCCCCAAAATATGCGTTGAAATCCTAATCCCTATACCTGTAGATACAACCCTGTTTGGCAATAGGTGCTTTTTCTTTTTTTATGTTAATGAACTCATACTAGTGTAGGGTGGGCCCTAAACCTAATTACTTCTGAGTTATAAAAAAGCAGAATAGACACAGAGGGGGAAGACAGATGCCAAGGAACACCAAGGAATGCCAAGGATTGACGGCAGTCATCAGAAACTAGGACAGAGACCCATAGAAGGAACTGACATGACGAGACCCTGATTTGGACTTCTGGCCCCCAGAACTATGAGAAAATAAATTTCTGTTCTTAAAGCCACCCACTTGTGGTATTTCTGTTATGGCTCTTCTAGGTAACTAAGACTGAGTTCTTTCCCAGAACTTCCCAAGCTGAAAGTAAAGATGTAGCCATCTGTTTCCCCTTGGATTATAATGTATGAGCATGAGAACCCAGAACTCTCGGTAGCATGACCCCTATAGCTTGAGAGTCTGAATACATGTGATACATGAACTGACAGAAGCCAAGACTCAAAGAGAGGGTCCTGATGCTGTGGACAGCCCCGGATGTAGTCCAATTGAGGTCAGCTACATCTTGATCTATCCATTACTTGAGCTTCAGCTAGCTTTTAGTTGGTTTTTGTCCCTTGCAATTGGAAGAGTCATGAGAGGACACTGTTTATTTTCTGCTTCTTTTTACTTATTTTTTAATAATGTAATACAAAAAGCATTGTAATATGAAAAATGACAATTAAGTTCTAAGGAAAAAAAATCTATTCCAATATCTTTGACAGTGTCACCTTAATAGCCCATGTGGGGACACAATCTACCTTTTTCTCTTAGTATCAATGAAACCAGGGCTTCATGAAACAGTAGAATCATTGAGCCATGCATCGTCAGAGGCAATCACACTCCCCAAATGCTCCCACAGTGGTGAATAACAGAGGATCTTTCCTTTGTTGGCTCCACGAATCACCCAGACTTTTAGAATGGTTTGGCTGTAGCTTCTCATTTGGTCTCAAAGCTGTGCCCAAGTTAATGACTTGGAAAAGCATGTCATCATCCATGTAATCTGCAGAAACCAGAGAGAGCCCTGAATCAGGCATTTCTACTGCAGAGGAAGCGTTCACAAATCCTGCACATTTTGATAATGTTCGCGTTATTTCTCACAACTGTTCAGTTAACTTCTGTGTAAACAGATGGGCTTATTTGTTTGGTCCTAATAGTTGTAAAATTTGGATATTTTGCATGCTGACAATTACAAATATTTACATTTACCAAGTAATATTCTTTCCATTAAAAAAAATCCCTTTATGCAGCCAAAATCAAAACATTAACCCTACAACTCAAACAAATAGAAAGAGAGCAGCAAAAGAAGCCCTTGGGCACCAGAAGAAAGCAAATAATAAAAATTAGAGCAGAATTAAATGAAACAAAGACTAGAAAACAATTGAAAGAGTTAACAAGACCAAAAGCTGGTTCTTTGAAAAGATCAACAAAATCAATAAACCATTCACAAACTGACAAAAGAAAAACAGGAGAGGAAGCAAATAACCTGAATAAGAAATGAGATGGGCAATATCACAACAGACCCAACTGAAATTAAAAGAATCATAACAGAATACTATGAAAAATTGTACTCTAACAAATTTGAAAACCTAGAGGTAATGGACAAATTTCTAGAAACACACTACCTACCCAAACTAACAGTAACTGAGGTAGAACAACTAAATAAACCTATAACACAAGAGGATATTGAAAAGGTAATTTAAAAACTCCCAACAACAACAAAAAAAGCCCTGGCCCTGATGGCTTCACTGGAGAATTCTACAAAACTTTCAGAGAAGAGTTTACACCACTACTACTAGAGGTATTTCAGAGCATAGAAAAGGATGGAATACTCCCAAACTCATTCTATGAAGCCATCATAACCCTAATGCCAAAACCAGGTAAAGACACTACAAAAAAAGAAAATTACAGACCAATATCCCTCATGAACATAGACGCAAAAATCCTCAACAAAATTCTAGCCAATAGAATTCAGCAACGTATCAAAAAAATAATTCACCATGACCAAGTGGGACTTATACCAGGTATACAGGGATAGTTCAACATTAGAAAAACAATCAATGTAATCCATCACATAAATGAAACAAAAGAAGAACCACATGATCTTACCAATTGATGCAGAAAAGGCATTTGACAAAGTTCAATACCCATTCATGATAAAAACTCTCAGCAAAATAGGAATAAAAGGGAAATTCCTCAATATAATAAAGGTATTTATATAAAGCCAACAGCCAACATCATCCTAAATGGAGAGAGTCTGAAAGCATTCCTTTGAGAATGGGAACCAGACAAAGATGTCCTTTATCACCACTCTTATTCAACATTGTGCTGGAAGTCCTAGCTAGAGCAATTAGGCTGGAAAATAAATAAATAAAGAGCATCCAAACTGGTAAGGAAGAAGTAAAAATATCTCTATTTGAAGATAATATGATCTTATACACAGAAAACCCCAAAGAATCCACAAGAAAACTATTGGAACTAATAGAAGATTTCAGCAAAGAATCAGGATACAAGATAAACACACAAAAATCAGCTGGATTCCTCTACACCAACAAAGAGAACTTTGAAGAGGAAATCACCAAATCAATACCATTTACAAATAGCCCCCAAGAAGATGAAATACTTAAGAATAAATCTAACCAGAGATGTAAAAGACCTATACAAAGAAAACTATGAGACACTACTGCAAGAAACCAAAAGAGACTTGCATAAGTGGAAGAACATACCTTGCTCATGGATAGAAAGACTCAACATTATGAAAATGTCTATTCTACCTAAAGTGATCTACAGATACAATGCAATCCCAATCCAAATTCCAAAGGTATTTTTTAATGAGATGCAGACACAAATCACCAACTTCATATGGAAACGGAAGAGGCCTCAGATGAGTAAAGCATTACTGAAGAAGAAGAACAAAGAGGGAGGCCTCACACTACCTGATTTTAGAGCGTATTATACCACCATGGTAATCAAAACAGCCTGGTACTGCTACAACAACAGATACATATACCAGTGGAACAGAATTGAGAATCCAGACATAAATTCACCCACCTATGAACAGCTGATATTTAACAAAGGCCTAAAGTCCTTTAAATGGGGAAAAGACAGTCTCTTTAAACAAATGGTGCTGGCATAACTGAATATCCATCTGCAAAAAAATGCAACAAGAGCCATACCTCACACCATGCACAAAAAATAACTCAAAATGGATCAAAGACCTAAATATAAAATCTAAAACTATAAAGATCATGGAAGAAAAAATAGAGACAATGCTAGGAGCCCTAATACATGGCATAAACAGAATACAAAACATTACTAACAATGCACAAACACCAGAAGAGAAACTAGATAACTGGGAGCTCCTAAAAATCAGACACTTATGTTCATCAAAAGTCTTCACCAAAAGAATAAAAAGACAATCTACAGACTGGGAAAAAAATTTTTGGCTAAACAAATCCATCAGGGACTAATCTCTAAAATCTACAAGATACTGCAAACCTCAACAACAAGACAAACAACCCAAGTAAAAAATGGGCAAAGGATATGAACAGGTACTTTGCCAAAGAAGACACTCAGGTGGCTAACGTGTGTGAGGAAATGCTCGTGATCATTAGCCATTAAAGAAATGCAAATCAAAACTACAATGAGATACCATCTCACCCCAACAAGGCTAGCATTAATCCAAAAAACACAAAATAATAAGAGTTGGAGAGGTTGTGGAGAGACTGGAACATTTATACACTGCTGGTGGGAATATAAAATGGTACAACTACCTTGGAAATCGATTTGGCACTTCCTTAAGAAGCTACAAATAGAAGTACCATATGATCCAGCAATCCCACTCCTTGGAATATATCCTAGAGAAATAAGAGCTGTCACATGAAAAATACATGCACATCCATGTTCATTGCAGCACTGTCCACAATAGCAAAAAGATGGAAACAACTTAGGTGCCCTTCAGCGGACCAATGGATAAACAAATTATGGTATATTCACACAATTGAATACTGTGCAATCAAAGAACTATGAAGAATCTGCAAAACATTTCATAACATGGATGAATCTGGAAGGCCTTATGTTGAGTGAAGTTAGTCAGTCGCAAAAGGGCAAAAATTGTGTGAGACCACTATTATAAGCACTCAAGAAATGGTTTAAACACAGAAGAAAACATCTTTGATGGTTACGAGGGTGGGGAGGGAGGGAAAGGGATATTCACTAACTAGACAGTAGATAAGAATTATCTTAAGTGAAGGGAAGGACAAAATACAATACAGGTCAAGTCAGCATAACCGGACGAAACCAAAAGCTAAGAAGTTTCCTGAATACAACAAAATACTTTGAGGGACAGAGTAGCAGGGGCAGGGGTCTGGGGACCATGGTTACAGGGGACATCTAGGTCAATTGGTCAATTGGTATAACAAAGTTTATTAAGAAAATGTTCTGCATCCCACTTTGGTGAGTGGCATCTGGGGTCTTAAAAGCTAGCGAGTGGCCATCTAAGATACATCAATTTGTCCCAACCCACCTGGAGCAAAGGAGAATGAAGAACACCAAAGACACAAGGAAAATATTAGCCCAAGAGACAGAAAGAGCCACATAAATCAGAGACTCCATCAGCCTGAGACCAGAAGAACTAGATGGTGCCCAGCTACCACCAATGACCACCCAGAAAGGGAACACAACAGGGAGTCCCTGATGGAACAGGAGAAAAGTGGGGTGCAGAACTCAAATTCTAGTACAAAGACAAGACTTAATGGTCTGAATGAGACTAGAGGGACACCAGAAGACATGGCCCCAGACTCTCTGTTAGCCCAGAACTGAAACCATTCCCGAAGCCAACTCTTCAGATAAAGATTAGACTGCACCGTGGGACTTAAAATCATACTTGTGAAGAGAGTGCTTCTTAGCGCAAGCAAATACTAAATGGGCAGCTCCTGTCTGGAGTTCAGATGAGAAGGTAAAAGGGACAGGAGCAGGTTGAAAGGACCCAGGAGATCCAGGGTGGAAAGGAGAAATAAAAAGGGAGAGCAACTAGGGTCACATAGCAATGTGTGTATAAATTTTTGTATGAGAAACTGACTTGAACTGTAAACTTTCACTTAAAGCACAATATAAAAAAAAAATTCCTTTATGCTAAAGAGAAAGCTGGTTTATTCTTTATGGAAACATACCATGTCTTTTTGTTCTCATGGCTTTTTTATAGCCAGAGGTATTCACAGATAGCTGGGTACCATTGGAAACAAACCACCGAGCACTGTCACCCTCTGCTCAGGGTTTTGATACATCTTCATATACTACTCCATGTCTGAGTCTTGAGGTAGACATCTTAAAAAGTGGTCCAGGTAAGAGGGATCCAGTTTTCAAAAATGTGCATTTCCTATTCCATGTTTAGGAAGCTATGCTAAGAATCCAATTTAGAGATGTGAGCAAAGATATGTATAGATAGAGAGATGTAGGTATATAATGTAGTACAGGCAGTCTCTGGATTACAAACATCCAACTTACCTGCCCTTTAGTGTTATGTAAATTTGCCCTCACTTCGAACTAATTGAACCAGCCCTTACTCCAAACCAGTTCTTCATCACAATTACCTTCACCTGCTGCACATGGCGCTTTTAAATCATTGAAAAGTCTTCAAGCTTTTTCTTGCACTAAAAAACCAAAACCGAAGCCATTGCTGTTGAGTCAATTCTGACTCCCAGTGACTCTATAGGACAGAGTAGAACTGCCCTATAGGGTTTCCAAGGAGCAGCTGGTGGATTCGAACTGCCCACCTTTTGGTTAGCAGCCTGAGCACTTAACCACTGTGCCCCTAGGGATCCTCTTGCATTAAAGCAAGGCTAAATAAGAACCGTATGCACCTATTCTGACTTCCCTACAAATATGACTTAAAGACAGTTAGGCACAGATCTCATTTGTAACCCAGGGACTGCCTGTACTATTTATAAAAAATATTGGAAATAAGCCAAATGTACAATAATTGGTTATCAGTTAGATTGTGGTACATCCATACCACAGAAATGAGTGCAGCAATTAAGAATGATAATGTAGATATAACAGCAAAGGGACAGGGCTATGTTAATAATATAAGTGAAAAAGGATAGATTACAAAAGATTGTGAATAGTATAACCTCTACTTTGTAAAAACAAAAACTGTATCTCTATACATATGAGATTCTAGAAGGCCATACACCAAAATGTTAATAATATACATTTTTGAGTGGTGGGAATATATATTTTTATGTTCTTTGGGCTTCTCCAAAGTTTCTGCAATGAACATGTATTGCTTTTATAATCATAGAAACAAAGCAAAAAATGAAAACTGATAAAAAATAAATAAAAGGAATTAGTTTAGAGAAGACAGATAAATAACTTGTATCACAAGTCAAGAGGTTATTCCATGATTTCTAAATCACTCATTCAGAAACATTAAGTGTCCACTGTATGCCAGATAGGAAACCCTGGTGGCATAGTGGTTAAGAGTACGGCTGCTAACCAAAAAGTCCACAGTTTGAATCTACCAGGTGCTCCTTGGAAACTCTATGGGGCAGTTCTACTCTGTCCTGTAGGGTTGCTATGAGTTGGAATCGACTCGACAGCAATGGGTTTGGGTATGCCAGATATAAGTTGGAAATATAGAAGCTTAAAAAAAACAAAACAAAAAACCTTGCCCTTCTGACTTTGAAGCGTTCACATGTAGAACAGCACTGTCCAGTAGAATTTTCTGCAATGATAGAATGCCCTTTGCATTGTCCAATACAAGTAGCTATTGAGCACCAAAAATGTAGTTGCTATGACTGAGGAATGGAATTTTACATTTTATTTAGTTTTATTTAACTTAAATGTAAGTAGCCACATGTGGCTAGTGGCTACTGTATTGGATAACGTATAACTCTAGAAGGCACACATGCAGTAAATAATTACAAAGCACTTGGTTTTAGAGAAGAAAATGGAGACATTAACTCTGTTCATAACAAGCCACAAGTCTTAAGGTGTGGGTAGGAATTCACTCTAGAGACAGGAGGTCATTTGGGTACACACTTTAAGAGAATACTCACATTTCAGACACTAATTTTCAAACCCACTATCTCAGGATAGGAGCTCTTGAACTCTGTGCCAAGCACTATGCCAGAAGCTTTCATACACTTTATCTCATTTAACCGCCACAAGAACCCCACTTGACTGAAAAGCAAAGTGAGGCTCAGAGGATAAGTGCCCAAGACCACACAGCTAGGAAGTGGCTGAACGTGGATTCAAACTCATGACTGTCTTATTCTAAACCCTTATTTTCACTATATTATGTTATCCCCACCCAGGACGATGTTTAGCCTGAAATAGAAACACTCTGAAATAGGATGCAGAGCCCTAAGAGATCTTTTCTTTTTTAAAGTTCATGGATCATTTCCAAGCTCTAATGATGAAATCCTAGGGGTCAACGACCACCACAATTAACTCTAGGTAGTCTGTTAAAGATGGTAGACTGAGTTGGACTATTCCAGGCTGTTGTTTGATATAGTCTCATTCTCTATTGGATACTGCAGAGCACTAGACAAACAGTCCAAAATCGGAGGCAATGTCTTTAGCCTCCTAAACCCAATTTACAAGAGTACCACTCTGTGACAAAGTCACAAATCCTGAAACTTACCTATGCTGCCCAGCAGTTCTTACTAGTGTAAAAGGTCTTGAATCATCCTTACCATTGTGCCTTTCTGGACCTATTTAAAGATTTGACTCAATAACCTTAGTTATCTCCATAATCTACCTATACAGTGAAACTTCCCAATGTCTGTTCTACTTTACTTGTGGGAATTCCAGGTGGGATTGCATGATGTTGGACTCAAAAAATTTCCCCCACTAACTAGGACAGCAAGAGAAGGCCAGAGGAAAAAAGAACATTTCAGAGAGAAAGAGAATCGTCTTTACCATCACTGCAGACACAGGATATCAATTGTCTTGTATCCCATCTACTAAATATCTCCTATTTCCAAGAATGAATATATTTGAGGCCTGACTTCCCTTACAAGGCTAGTATCTCCCATTTTGGGGCTTGGGGACTTTGAGCAGGTGGATATACATGGAAGAATTATACCTGGAAGGAGATTAAGTTGTTACACTAAACATATGCAAGTGGTAACTCAGGGCTACAAAAAAAAAAAAAAAAGTTGTGGGGAGGCCCACAGGAAAAAAGTGCATAACATATTTCCCAGAAAAACACTAATGTTGCCATTATGGAAAAATTAGAAAGAATAAGTTTTAAGTTTAGTCGAAATTACTGTTTAGTATATATTACAAGGACAGGGGTGGGGGGAGCAGGGCATCATAATATTTTCCATGACTGTATCCTCTAAAGGTCTCAATTAGGCCCTGGTTCCACCCCAGAAGAGCTAGAAGATAGAAACACCAGGACTTTTGGAAGGAGGATTAGCTAAATATTAACAGTTTAGATCCTTGAGTAACTGAATTCATTTTTCTGAGCTCTGTCCCTCAGAGAAAGACAGTAAAATAGATTTAGGATGAACACTTTCTAATGAAAGTAGCCTGTTGGGTGAACATTCATTAGGTTCTGGTGCTGGATTTTTTTCTTTTAAGACGTTCCTTTATATACATATTTTTAAACAAATTTATAAAGATGATTATTTCAACCATTTTTTTTAAAGTGCAGTCTTTCCCCCCATCTTGTTTTGTTTTGTTTTGTTTTTTTTTAGCTTAGCTCTTCCTCCCTCTCTCCTCTCCACTCTGCTCACAACAATGCCCACACTGCTCACCAGTATTCCTACTTGTTACCTAATGTGTGTCTTTCCACATTTGTCTGGAACACACACACACACGGGGGGTTTTAGTCATTGCTTATTTTACAAAATTGGTATATTATGCACACTTCAAGGCATCTGGCTTTTCCCATCCAATGCCTCATGAAAATCTCTCCAAGTCAACCGCATGGCTCTATTTCTTTCTTTTTAAAAGCTATATATCATTCTACGCTGTAGCTATACTATTAACCTAGTGGGGGATATTTCCTTTTTCTCCCTAGGCATTCATTTTATCTACTATGCCATAATAAGCAACCTTGCACTGTGGTTTTATTTCTTTGGGATAGATTCCTAAGAGTGGGATTGCTGGATCAAAGGACAGCATGCTTATTTATTTAAATAAGAGCTGCTGCTGGACTGTTTATTTCTAATTTGCCAAGTAACCTTGAGCTCTCACTTTTCCTCCCTGGGCCTCCCTTTTCTCACCGGTAAAGCCAAGATGTGGGACTACAGATGACCTTGGACGTCCCTTTCAGCTTGTTCTCAAATTCCCTGTTTCTGCGCCGGCCCCCACTGCCCTGTGTTTTGCTGCAGTGAAGTGAGAATCATCACTACTGCTGACTCAGGAACAAGTGTCCTGCCTGTCTGAGTCTCAAGATTTTGGACCTATATTTTGCACACAGACTAGTTATGTAGCTGAACCACTGATTTCCAAGTGCTGAGTTTTCTGAAATGTTATGGTGAGGAAAGCTTGCCTTGATTAGTTCGTGTCTTCCCTGTCACCCAGGGTCCAGATGAGAACTGGACAGTGACGCCAATTTCGATGCTCTAAGCTTTTGCGGTTTATGTTGCGATTTACCCTAATCTAAGAAAACGTGCCCCAGGACACACTCATAGCAGCCACTAGGTTAGAGCGCGTTTGCAAGGTGCTCCTAATTTTCTGTTAATGAAGGCTTCTTATTTGGGTGACCAAACTGCTGAATGATTATCTACTTTGTAAGGCCTTCTATTCTGTGTGAGTCTTCCCTTATTAGAACTTTTGAATCCAGGAAAGACAACCGTTTTATACGTTAAATCTGAAGGGCTTGAAACAAATGATTCCCCCAGACTGAATAATAACAGCAATCGCTTATTCAAAGCATACCAGGTAGGTGGCCCCAATCTGAGTACTTCACATGCATAACTCATTTAATCCTCAAACAGCCCTTGAGGTAGGTTAATATTCTATGATCCTTATTTTATACATTGGGAATTTCCTCCAAGGTTACCGAGCTGGGAGGTGGCGCAGTCTGTCTGCAGAACTCATACTGGCAGCACAGAACAATACCGCAGTAGAACTGGACAGTAGTAGGCAAGTGGGACAAAAATACCGCAAGGCTTCTTCACACCGGCAGTCACCTGCACCCCACACTGGGTCCTCGCTTCCGTCATCTAGCCAAGTTTTAGGTGTTTACAGTTCCCGTATCAACTTCACCTGAACACAGACACAGGCGCTCACATTGTATCCCGTGTGATAGTGTGGACAAGTTAACACGGACCTGGCCCTAAATCCTGGCTCTGCCCGCTGTCCCTGGGCAAGTTTCTTCGCCTTTCCGTCGAATTGGCCTGGCAGCTATTTCTCTCAGGCTGGTACTGAAAGCGCCGGCTAACCCCCGAGCAGGCGGTGTGTGAGTACGACGTTTTCTCTCCCTCCCGGCTCCTTCCCCAGTGAGACCGAGAGCGGCGACTTGAATCCGAAAGGCCGCCCTGCAGACCCCTCTGCTGCCTAGGCTCCAGCTTGCTACTCCTCACCCCCACCCTTGTGTCAAGGCACAGACTCTGGCGTCAGGGCCGCCTGGGATGGCCTCTTCTCCAGTAGGCTACTCCCACACTGCTGGGTGGACACGGGTTCACAAAAATAGCTATTTATTTGCTTATCAGCAGTGGAGGGGGGGGACAAAGTGATCCAGGACAAAATCAATTACCATTCTTCATCTTTGACAAAGTAATTAAGACCGTAGTGATTGGCTAATTCCAACCGAATGGCTGGCTGCTGCGGTGATGGATGCCGATTTACCGCCTTCTCGGTGGCGGCTCGCGGGCGCCGATTATCACTCCAAACAGGCGGCCGCGGAGAGCGGGGGCGGGGGCCCGCGTCCGGAGGGCCCGAGCCTTTTTATTCTTTGGTGAGGCTCCAACCCCTGCGCTTCCCCAGCGCCGACACACGCCAGTAAGCACGAAAAGCTTCCCCGGGGGCCTGGCCTGGCCTCCGGCCCCGGCACTCTCTCCCTCGTCTACTCACTCCGACCCTCCTGCCCTTCTGGTGCCCCCCCCCCTCCGCCCCCATGCTGGCCTCAGTGCGACCCCGCTAGGCCTCCCAGCTCCAGACCCTCCCTCCGTTCTCCACGCTGCCCCTTCTTTCTAGAATCTTGCTGCCAGAGGTGGGGAGAGGTGGGGAGTGGTGCAGCCTTCCATCCACCTCCGCAGCCTTCCCTGCGCCTCACCTGCCCCTGCAAGGTCTGACGCGCGGCAGGCCCCAAGAGGGAACCCAACGCACTTGGGTGGGGAGGGCGAAACGTCAGGCCTGGGGGCCGAGCGAGGGCGCGGGGCGTCACTCGTACTCAAGGCCGCTGCGGCAGGGACTGGGCGGGGAGGGGGTAGCAAGAAGGCCGACAGGACCCGGCAGCAGCAGCGCAGTCCTCCCCTCTTACGGGGACCATTGAGGTCCGCGCGCCCGGTGGACACTCCGTACGCTCGCGGCCCTGTGCGGGGGCGGCTCAAATGCAAATTTGGGAAACGGGCTGGAGCTTATCGAAGTCGCGACTAGCCCTTGGGGAAGTCTGTCCAGCGCCCGTGGGAAAGGACCTGCAGAGCGAGGCCAGCCAGGACTTAGGGGCGGGCGTCGTGGCTTCTCTCAGGACCAGGGTCTGCTAGGCCGGCCCGCTGTGACCCTCGCACCCAGTATGGTCCCTTGGAAATTGGGCTTCTTAAATTTTTTTTTTTTTTTTTTTTTTTTTTGCAAGAAGCGTCCGACAGTTCCCCCTTAGTTTCTCTCGGTGACTCTCAGAGTCCACCGTGCTTCTCCCCGCCCGCCTGAGCTCGAGCTTGCGTCCCTGAGGGATTTTCGGCCCGATCTCCCGCCCTCTCCTCCTCTAGCTGAAGCCCACTGCAGCCCCCCGGAGCCCACTGAAGCCCGCTGGCTCCCTGCCTCGCCTGGATTTCCTCCGCGTAGTCCCATGGGAGGCCGTTGAGGAGCGGTTAAGAGTGCAGACTTCCTGGGGTTATCCTGGGTTCGAAAGCGACTTTCTGAGACTCAGTTTCCCCAGTTTTAAAATTGGGATAATTTCTCAAAAGCTGTTGTCAACACTAAATGAAATAAGTCATGGAAACCGTTTGCACAATGATTCAAGATTGAGACTTCGATAAATGTTAGCTCAAAACTACAATGAGAAACGGCCTGAAACCCTCACAGTGGCTTGGAAGGAGGGTTCCGTAGGGAAACTATCCACCCCCAGGATAGTGCAAACCATAGGTCTCCAGCCAGCTGCCTTCGTGGGGGTCAGGCGGGCGAGCCAGTGAGCAGAGAGGCATATTAGCGAGCTGGGGCAGCTCGCGAGCGGACGGGAGGGGTCGCCGCAATCTGCCGCTGCAGCCTCCGCCTGAGGCAGACCCGGCTTTATCCCCCTGCCGCGTGGGGACCGCCCAGGCGAGGGCAACTGCACCGACCCCAAGGCAGTGGGCCGGGCTGCGGGCCCCAGGGAAAGGACAAAGTGTTTTCCGTAGCTTCTCATCCTCGAGGCCAGGGGTTCTCCGAAACAGGCCAGCAAGCTTGCAAAGCGTTTTGGCTGAGATCTCCCCCTAGTCTCCACCCTGCACCTTCTCTATCTATAAAAGATGTTTTCCCTTTCTTAATGAGTATAATCTTTGCTTTCTACCGACAGGAAAGTCCATCTTTTTATCCCCGTGGTTTGCACACACCCCACCCGTCTCCACCTCCTTCAGTAAGGCAGGATGTCCCCCTTTGGCTTCCTGGTGTGTGGGGATTTGGAGGGTCTCTAAGACCCCGCGCTTCCACATCAGGTCTGACTGGCGAATTTTTATTGAAAGGGAGAACAAGAAAGAATGGATTTTCTTTGACATTGAAAGTGTCCTGAGAACCCGGTCACTGTTGGAAATAATTTCCTTTTTATTTTCACCAAACGCTTCAGAGGAACTTATGAGAACAGTTATAATTTTACTAAGGATTTTCTCTTGATTGTGTTAACAGAGAAAAATAGAAATACAAACACGAGATCTGAATTTCTAAGCGGAAACCTAGGATTCGACCAAGACTGGTTGTCTGGGAGAGGGATGCGGGTCGGGCTGTGAGAACCTGAAGTCCGCATATGCACAGGGGGCTTCATCTTTGAACATGCAGCACCCGTGCCCGCACCAGGCATTGCAAAGCCGTGGCGCTACGTGCCGACCCTTGATCGCTTTAGGAATGATACTGCGGAATCCGTTGCCTGTACATTTGGGGAAGCAGCAACGGGATCTAGTGGAAGAGAAAGACCGAGCCACGGCAGTGATTTACCACCACTCCTCCCCTGCGCCCACCTCGACAACCCAATGCTCTCTGTTGGCGGCTGCGTCTAGCCTTGGGCGCAGTGGGACGTGTCCTTCCCATGCTCCCCTTAATTAGGAGGAGGCAAACTTCTGACGTCCCCTCCCGCCGGCTTCGGTTTAGTAATCAGACCCACATGAGTCACGCAGAACACGCAGCCCCCTCCCGCCCGAGTGACAACTGGCCAGCGCGCTCTCGGCTGTTGTCTCTTTAAAACTCGAATCCAAGGGGGTAATGATTTATCAAACTTGTATTATCAAGAAAATGTCACACGAAGGGCACCTTGCTTTGCACTGACGCAAACCTGGCCTTTCCCAAAGAGATATAGAAAGCGCCTCTCTTGCCGGAGCCAAATCCAGTCTTGTCAATAGCTGGGTTCACTCCCTCCAGATTCAGTCAGTTGCCTATGTCAGACATGGTGAGTGTTTGCTTTTGTTCTTTTAAGAAAAGAGGGGGCCGAGGGGGTGGAAAGGGCAGATTCGTTTTGGATGTTTCTTTTTGAAACGTTTTGTGTATTTTTGGGAGGCAGAGGAGGGGAGGACAATTCTGGAGGCGGTAGATATTTGTGCTTAAGAGCTTCACCTAAGCTCAGAAAGAGGTTCCTGAGGCTGTAAAAAGAACTGAGAGGTTGGTGGTGGCTCCCAACAGGCTTGATTTCGGGCACTGTTCTCGGTGCTGAAAAGCCAGATGCCAATACAGAGACCGGTCGCTCTGGGTCCTAGAGGCTACTGAGACAGAAATGCTGGCTGGAGCCAAGGTACTTAGATTTGGTGAAAATTAAGGAGTTCTGATCTGTACATTTGTGAAAAGCGGGAAGGAGGTAGATGAGAGGCCAGCAACTGAAATGAAAGTACTATGATTATTCTTACTGTATGATAATAATTATTATTATTGGTGCTGAGGTTTGGGAAGCTCTGAAAGATAACACGAGGAGAGAGAGAGAAGGAAGGAAAAACCATCTCTGGCAGTTCTTTTCATTTGAAACTCACTTGGGAGAAAGTAAATGAAAATTAGTTGTGAGTTTTGGTCCCCAAGCAAGTGTATGGGTGCGAAGGATATTAGACTCCTGTCAATAGTTATGCCTGATAAAAGCTTTCCGCATTCGTTCACACTTCTGGGAATCTGGAAGTGAAAGTAGGTTCTGTAAGATAACAAACCTGGTTACTGCCTTGTGTTTTAAGTCTGGTTATTATCCCTGTTATTGTTGTGTTTTTCTTTTTTTCTTTTCTAATTTTGATGGTGATCTTTATCTACGCCTTTGCTACCTGGCGGACGGGGGTGGGTTTTGGAGCGCTCGGATTCGCACCACCGATTTGGCCTCCAGCACGCGCAGGTGCCAGGGCATCAGCTTTGTGGTCGCAGCTTGTCTATCGCTTATAAAAGAAAAAAGAAAAAAAAAAAAAAAGGCAATGTGCATTGTTGAATGACAAAGGAAATGGGGCGGAAAATTAAAGAATCTTTCCACAATGGTGATGGGGACGCAGGCATCCTACAGCCGTGATGTGAAATCCAAAGAGGGCCGGGAACGCATGGCTGTAGGGCTATTTCTGTCCTCTGCTTTTCCCCCAGCCCAAAACATTTCTGCCTCCTTTTTAGTTCGCCCTCTATCAGGGAGGAGAATATTGCTTCTTTAGGTCACTTAGGTATTCAGAGACAGGCAAATTGATAAATATTGCTTGCAGTATTTTATTGTCAAAAGAAAAAAAAAAGATTCCAACTTGCACCCCCAGATGTGTCTGGACCTGAGTTGTGAACATCATCTGCAGATACAGATACAGGTATTTTTTAAAGGTGCCGTGACTTTATTTTTTGCACGAACTTGGCGTTGTGTTTGCAGGATTGCGGTGCTCCCAAGGAAATGAGTAAACAACCAACCAACAGCTTGGAGGCGGCGGCGGCGGCACCGGGTCACCCGGAGGGCCTGCGCGCACCCAGGACGAGCCCGGAGCAGGAGCTACCCGCGGCTGCCGCGCCGCCGCCCCGTGTGCCCAGGTCCGCTTCCACTGGCGCCCAAACTTTCCGGTCCCCAGACGCACGAGCCTGTGAGGCAGAGCGGCTGGGAATGGGCGCTTGCAAACTTAGCCCACGGGCGCCGGCGGCCTCTGCGGCTCTGCGGGACTTGAGGGAGGCGCACTGCGCGCAGGCCGCCCCGCCGACTGGGGGCGCCGGGCCCGGCAACGCGCTGCACTGTAAGATCCCGGCCCTTCGCGGCCCGGAGAGGGATGCGAACGTGAGTGTTGGCAAGGGTACCCTGGAGCGGAACAATACCCCGGCCGTGGGCTGGGTGAACATGAGCCGGAGTACCGTGGTGCTGGGCACGGATGGAATCACGTCTGTGCTCCCAGGCAGCGTGGCCAGCACTGCCGCCCAGGTAAGCTGGGTGCTCTGGACCCGCGCCGCCTCCTGCTGTCTAGCCGCGTGCGAGGCGAGCTGGGACGCGGCGGGTGCACGTGTGCTGACGGGGAGATGGGTTGGCAGTGCCAGGCAGATGGCGGGAGGAAGCTTGGGGCTTTGGAAGCTCGCACTGCGCTGAGGTCGCCAGTTCAGGGCTGCACCGGGTACGCGGAGGCTGCGGTGATCCTGCCAGAGGGGTCGGAACTTCACGAGCTGCCCGCTAAGTGCCCCTTGGGAGACTCGGTGGCAGTAGGAATCTGAATGCAGACTCTTTAAGCAGTGGAGGCAGATAAATCCTCTATGCAGGCATGACTCCTCTTCCTGCCAATGACTGGGTCTTTAATTAATTAATTAAAAATACAAAGAAAAGCCCGAGGTGGTGGGGAACAATAGTTTACAGTTCCGTAGCCCTTTGCACTGAGAATAACATCATACGAGAATTCATTCAATGAAAGATCGGTTCACCGAGAGGCTACTGAAGTCTAAGCTTCAGGACCCTGTTATTTGCGTTGGCCCTCCAAAAGCCTTGTACCCAATTTGTCATCACAATTTTGTATTATTTTTTCTTGAAGAGGACCTACCTCAACCGTGTAACCTTCAGGTCCCACACACCTGGATCCATGCCTGCATTTGACCACTCAGCCAGAGGCATGAATAGCCCACAGAGCTAATGCCCATCCTGGGTTAGGGATAAGGCGCCCTCCCTGGTACCAGCAACTCTAGGTATTCCTGGTGGCCCCCTCCCCTACACAGGCCTTTGTCTTCTATTTTCCTCCAGTCTGCCCCTCTTCTCTAATCTCATTTTTCCTCTGTCTTTGTTTCACCCACTCCAGCTCTACCCTTTTCCCTTGCCTGCCTTCTGCTACTTCCCACACACTTGGCATGTGTCCAGCAGTCAGGGCCTGGGCCAGGACATCCCCCTGTGTAAGGATGCAGGGCTTATCCAGCCCTTCTGTCCTGAATCTCTCGAGTGTTTGCCCACACACACACCACACTCCATCACAGGCCCCCATAGCAGGAGTTCAGCCGTTAGAATAATTAGAAATAAGCACAAACGGAGGCTTTTCTGCTTGCCCTTGCTTTTGGGGTCCATATCTGGAGCATTAGTCTGTGTATATTTACTGCCTCTGAGAGCATGTACCGAAACAGTGTGCCCCAGGTGCAGGCAGAAAATTTGTTTCCAGTGCCTTCCTTAACCTCTGCACTGCGGCAAAAGGAACTGGAACTCCTGCCCTTCTTAGCCCTGGAAGGATTGGAGGGTGGTGGGTCAAGGGGACTAGAGGATCACATGGGGAGAGAGGTGTCGGGAGGGTGTTAAAGACAAGAAGCTTTCTCTGGGCCTTGGGCTCCTAAAGATGCAGACCAAGCCCTGCCCTTGCCTGTTTTCAGCCCTGAGCATCTTTCAGATTCTTGTCTTCCTAACACCCACCCTTTTCCCTCCCCAAGCCTGCCACCCCGCCTAGCAGCTGCTGCTTTATCCTTCACAGCCCGCAGAATGGTGTGGGACATCCCAGGGTACTGACGTAGGAGGTGGAGTGTGACTAAGGAGGTGGAAGCTGTGCACTGGTGTGTATCCCAGGAAGCTTTGTGTAGTGTCCAGGTGTCCTGCATACTTTCAGAGTCCATTTGAGGTGACCTCACCCCGAGATCTTTCTGCTGTGTAGTGAGGCATTCCAGAACCAGATACTGCCCCCCAAAAGCATATCAGAGTGAGCTGGGAGAAGTGAGACCCAAAGATTCATAGACTGCCAGAGCTGGAAGGTGCCTCAGGAGACAGTTATTCTAAAGCTCTCATTTTACAGATGGGGACACAGAGGCTCAGAGAGAGCAAGTGTCTTGTCTGTGGTTACCCGGCTGGTTAGTAGTAAAGTTTAGACTAGAATCCAAGGTTTTAGATGCCCTATCTCTTACCATACCTCATTCTGTATCCCCCCTTCCGTCTTGTTTTACCCCTAAGTCTCCCTCCTGCCCATCTCCCTTGTCCCAGTGCTGAAGGGTGCTCCCTTAAATTAGCCTACCAGGCAGCTTCCACCTGTAAGGCATTGACAGATAAAGTGAGGCAGGGGCTCTGGCTGGTTTCAGACATTGCAGCTCTCTTTCTGGTCTTGGCACTGACTCCAGAGGAAGAAAGAGGTGAGGAAGAGGTGCAGGAAGGGTTTTATTGGGAGGAGGGGTTGACTAGGGACTTGCTTGCTCAGGACTCTAGGCATGATATTGGGGGGCCTGCTTGCCAAACGAATTCTTGGTGAGGGATTGGGGATGGGGGGGCCTGCTTGCAATCAACCTACCAGTTCAAGGTTTCGGGAGAGCTGCTTGCTGGCGTACCCTGACTGCAGGATTGGGAAAGAGGGACTCAGGGGGTTGTTTAAGATGGATCTTCAGATCAGAATAGGAGTTCTGCTTGCTGTAAGACCCTCAGTGCAGGATTGAGAGGTGAGGCCCTGCTTGTAGATGCATCCTCTGTTCAGATTTGGATCCTGCTTGCCGATGCATCCTTGGTTGAAAAGTGGGGGCCTGCTTGTGGGAAGGACCCTCATCGGGGGGAGGGGCGGAATGGGGCCTGCTTGCAACAGCCCCGGGGCTGTTATCCAACAATGTGCTTTTCCGCCCCCAGGAGGACGAGCAAGGGGATGAGAATAAGGCCCGAGGGAACTGGTCCAGCAAGCTGGACTTCATCCTGTCCATGGTGGGGTACGCAGTGGGGCTGGGCAATGTCTGGAGGTTTCCCTACCTGGCCTTCCAGAACGGGGGAGGTATGGCTTTTCCGCTCTTTCCGCCTGCGGCGAGGTGGGGCGGGCACTCTCGGGTTGGGGGGAACTTGGAACCCAAGGGGGTGGGGGCGGGGCCGGGAGGGGCGGCTCCAGGCAGCCTCCTCACACACCAGCCCCGATTCCCTGTTGCCAGGGCATAAGTACGAAGCCGGAGGGCCGGAGCAATTGACCCTAGTTTCCGAAGGCTTCTACCTGGAGATGGGGTGCAGGAAAGGGCTGGGAGCAGGTGGTTCCCCATTGGGCCAGCTTGGGGGGCTAGATCCGGAGGCAAGTGGGCATTGACTCAGGGAAGTTCAAACTCTTAGCGGTCAAGTATTTCAGGAAGCAGCTGCCCTCCGAGCACTTCAACGACCTTAGAGCCAGTAGCTGTGCAGTCCTGGAGCTCCGAATTAAGGACTTTTTAAGATGATAAGCTGGAAACCCGATACTTTGAGACTGGGGGCTCGGGTCAAACGGAGCGCAGAATGCAGGCGAGCCGGGAGGTGCGATGGGGGGAGCAGCTGGGATGGTGCTCTCGGAGGTCTCAGGCTGGGATGGAAACCTCTCAGGAGCACCCAGAGACATACCTTCTTGGGTACAAGCAGGACATATGTTAACTTCAGCAAAATCTTTTAGCAAAAACGGTTTTCGTTTCATTCGTCCTAACTGGATGGAAGAACCTGCTTTTGAAGGAAAACCGTTTCCGGAGATGCGGAAGACGCCAGTTAGGCACTCTCCAGCCGCCTGGCTATTAGGATCCTGGCTGCTGGAGTTTCCCATTGAATCTTTTCTGTACCCACGAGGAAGGACCCAACACATTCAAGGCCCCCTTTGCTTGCTTTCCTCGGGCAGCTCGCCCCACATTAGCTAAAGACAACAAAGCCGCCCTCTAGGAGTTTGCACCTAGAGATCCCTCCACAGCTTCTCAACCGAACAAAAGGGACCCGAAACGCGCCCCCTCACCGTGTAGTGTCTGACAGCTTACGCTGTCCTCGTTGTTTGTCTCGTGTGTCCGCTCCAGGCGGAGTTTGGTGCACAGGAATGAACAAGCAGGTGTCGCACCGGCGAACCTCTCCCGCATCATAGCACTATTAAAACGGAAAAATATGTGACTGCCCCGCCCCCAATTCCAAATTAAAATACGTTGACAAGTACTTCTGAGGACCGTAGAGCACACCGTTTGCAATTAGGGGTGCCCTGGAAACAGAGGGACCTGTGCTGGCCACGCGACTCTAGGCGCCGCAGCTGGAGGCTTCGCGTGGTTTCCGCAGGGAGTCCCCAGAAAATGGGTGCGGGAAGTGGGCCGCAGGAGCTATGATATGGCTTTTAGTGACTGCAGGGAGAGCGGCTCTTCACCCTTGATTCTCGGGGTGAGTGTGTGGGTCCCCGGGGTGGGGGGATGAAAAGGAGTACTAGCCAAGGGCATTTGGCCCGAGAAAGTGCTCCTGCTTTGCTCGCCAGGGATCTACAAAGTGCGGAGCCACGCACTAGGCAAAGCGGTTCCGGTTCCCGGGGCCCCGGGCGCATCCAGGCGAGGGGAGGAGGGAGGCAGTCCTTTTCCGCACTGCGGCTTTGGGGCCCGCAGCCCGCAGCCCGCAGCGCGGCGTGGAGAGCTCGCCTCCTCCTTCCCAGGAGCAAGAGAGAATTGTTGGACAATCCACTTCTCTTCTCAAAAACCCCGTCCGGAGAGGAAAAAGCAGGATTCCCGTTTTTATTCTCCTGGAGAGGAAAAAGCGATATTCCCGTTTTTACTCCCTTCCCTCTTGGAGAACCCCTGGGCGGCAAAGGTCCCTTGGCTGGGACAGGAAGTTGAGAGAAGGGTGAGCAGAAAAGGCGGGCTAGCGAAAGACCAGCACAGTGCTTTGGGCTCTGGCTATTTTTGTCCTGGAATTGACTCTGACCTATTAACAGCCCTTGCTGGTCAAAACCTTTTCAAAAATCATCACTATTCCCCTGCCTCCTCCCAAACAACTTCCAAGAAGCCTGAAGGGAAAGAACCCTAGAAAATGCTTAGCAAGTCTGTGGAGGCCCATCAGGCTGAGTACTCCACGGGATAAAGAGATGAAGGATGAACTAACGTTGATTTCAGACTAGAGGAGACATCCACATGAGTACTGTTAAGTGATCAGTGCCTGGAGAAAGTATTGTGGGCAGACCGAACGTAGACTTCTTGGAGGAGGAAGCATTTGAGTTGACCTAGAAGGACCGGAGGGACTTCACATAAGGAGAAGGAAGTTGAATGTGTGATGGAGGTGGTGGTGGGAGAGGGATGAGTACTGGGGGCCTGTCTGGCCAAGGAAGCCTAACCTGGTTGGCCAAAGGTATGCAGGTAACTTGGGTCACTGCGGGGGAGCATTCTGGACTCCAACTTAGCAGATTTGAGGTCCTTGGAGGGCTCAGGCTCTGACCAGCTTCCACCAAGTCTGACTCCAGTAGTGAGTCAAAGGCATTGAGTTGCTGAATCTCGAAAGGGCTTAATTTTGGGAAACCGAAGTACTATAATAAGAAAAACAAACAAACAAACAAAAAAAACCCACCAACCTACCACCACACAACTCCTAGTACCTGTGGAAAATTGAAATAAAAAGTGTGTTTGGCTGGGCACTTCCACACGTTTTGGAGGAGGGCTCTTAAATGTCTGTGGGTACCTGTTGTTGAGCATGAATATCAGAAGCTTCCTCAGAAAAGGAGCTAAATTGTCCCTGTAAGTTCACTGAGAGGGAGCTCAGCCCCCAGCCCAGAGGACTGTGCCCCAAGGTGGGCCAGAGCCCTGCCTTCACCTCCCAGGGCTCTCACTTCTCACTCTCTCTTTCCAAGGTGCTTTCCTCATCCCCTACCTGATGATGCTGGCTCTGGCTGGGCTGCCCATCTTCTTCCTAGAGGTGTCACTGGGCCAGTTTGCCAGCCAGGGACCAGTGTCTGTGTGGAAGGCCATCCCAGCTCTACAAGGTGAGTCCACTCTGCCTCCCAGCTCCTCAGACCTTACCCTGCCCTATGTCACCACTCAGCTTTGCCCCAGGGTGGGAGACCTGCTTTTGTGAGCAATAGAACTCACTCCTTCCTTCTTCTGTTTGATTGACTCCACTCTGCCTCCCCCCTCCCCAGAATGGCCCAGGACGACCCACTTGTTCAGTTCCTAGCTGAATGTCTCAATGTCCCCAGTAGACATAGAGTCCACTCCACTATCAGCAGATCCATCTGTAAAAAGGGGTCAAGACCTAGTTCCCTCACCCCCCTTTGCCCAACTGTAAGAATTTTATAGGATTTGGGATGGAATGAGCCCCTGGAATTTTCGCTTCCACAGGCTGTGGCATCGCGATGCTGATCATCTCTGTCCTAATAGCCATATACTACAATGTGATTATTTGCTACACACTTTTCTACCTGTTTGCCTCCTTCGTGTCTGTGCTGCCCTGGGGCTCCTGTAACAACCCTTGGAACACACCAGAATGCAAAGATAAAACCAAACTTTTATTAGGTAAGTTTGGGTATACCAGCTTTAGGGGGTGTGTGTGTGTGTTCTGAACTATTCATTCTTTCATTAAATAATGATTAACTGAACAAATATTATGCATTCCAGGCTCTATGATATGAGATAGGGGCAAGGAGATTAAAACAAACAACCAAACAAACTTAGTTCTAACTTTTAGAGCTGATGACCTAGGGGGGAAAAAAACCATTGCTGTCAAGTCGATTTCCCATAGGGCTTCCAAGGAGCACCTGGTGGATTCAAAGTGCCAACCTTTTGGTTAGCAGGTCATAGCTCTTAACCACTGTGCCTCCAGGGTTTCCCATGACCTAGAGCAGGGATGTTTGTTAAAAATGCACGTTCACAGGCCCACCTGTTAGTCTGATATATTAGTTCTGGGTGGGGCTGGAAATTTGCATTTTAACAAGACCCTCTAGTATCTTACTACTCAAAGTGTGTTCCTCAGAGCAGGAACATCATCCATCACCCGGAAGCTGGTTAGAAATGCAGAGGCCCTACCCCAGCCTTCCTGAATGAGAATCTTCATTTTAACAAGATCCCCAGGTGACTTGCGTGCATGCTGCAACTGAAAAGCGATGCTCTAGGTGCTAGACCAAGCCCACCTGGGGAGTCAGGGCACAGACTGGTACTTGAGGACGTAGTTGGAGGGAGAGGGGGGCTATCAGCTTGCTGATTCAGGGGCAAAGGAATGAATGTGAAGAGGAATAGGGCAGATACATCTGAAAGGCTTTCCTGTCTATAAGGCATATCTGCCACTGTGTGTGTGTCTCTGGATCAAGTAACTTCTCTCTGGATCTCAGGTTTCCTCATCTGAAAATTGGAAATAATATTATTGTTTGCCCAACCTACCTCATGGAGTTGCTGTAAGGAGAAAATGAAATGAGGGATATGATAGCAGTTGGAAGAGTATGAAATTGTATAAATAGAAGGTATATAAGGAGCCCTGGTGGCACAGTGGTTAAGCACTCAGCTGCTAACCAAAAGGTCGGCAGTACAAACCCACCAGCCACTCGCGGGAGAAAGATGTGGCAGTCTGCTTCCGTAAAGATTGAACCCTTGGAAACCCTATGGGGCAGTTCTACTCCATCCTATAGGATCTCTATGAGTTGACTTGACTTGATGACAATGGGTTTTAGAAGATGCTAATACTAGTCACCTTTGAAGGCTCTGGTCAGTTTTACGGGAACCTGTAAGCAGGTAGTTTCTGCTTTCTCCACAGATATGTTATTATCCTTAAGCTGGGTTCGTCCTGAGAGCAGCATCCTGTGATCTTTATATGATGGGCTCTTAAAGTTGGCCCCTTAAGCCAGCTCTTTTCCCCTGCAGTCTGCAGACCTAGCATATTATCTGACCCTCTGAGTGTGTTAAGAAGCAAAGGTGAATTCTTCCCTCCCATACCCCCAGAACTTATTCATATACCTAGAGACAGTAACTCATACTGGAGTATTTTTATACACACACACACAAACACACATGTATATATATGCCATACCAAGCCTCCACCTAGAGAGGGTTTAAATAAGACTGAAAGAGAACTAAAACTAGAGACACTTGCCCATTAAATTCCAGTCCAACCCCATGCACTTAGAAGAGCTCAGGAATGGGGAGGAGGGGGGATTGGTGAGGGTTCCCAGGTATATGGCTAATGAGTGGTATGACTAAGTACCCCTTGGTCTCTCTGAGCCTCAGTGTCCTCATCTTAATCTCAGTGGTGATGGTTTCTTAGGTTTCAGTGGTTCTCAACCTTGGCTGCTGCACATGGGAATCACCTGGGGGAACTAACAAATCAAAACATCACTCAGGGCCCATGCCAGACCGATTAAATCAGAATCTCTCGGGCTGGAGCCTAGGCTTCTGTCATTTTTTAAATTCTCCAGGTGCAACCAAGGGAGAACCACTGGGCTGAAGTTTTCCCACATCCCTTAATTAGGCTGCCCTTAACCATTCTTGGAATGGAGTGCCTCATCTTTGCATTCCCTGTTGGGAGTGGTGGTCAGCTCTGCAGAGCTGCTTTCTAGGAGAATTCCACTCGGTAGCTGTTCATAGATTCATAATGCCTTCCTGAAGGGGGTTGCCATATTAGGCAAAGTGCATTTTCCAGAGTGTGGGGTCTGGAATAGAGAAATACCTCAAGATTGTAGGTCATCCTGGAGCCCTCTTGACCTTTCCAGATTCTGCCTGGGAGGGAGGTCACTTTCCAAGGGAGTGCCTGCTGGAGGGGTGCTGTTGCCTTGACTAAGGCCCCATGGGACACTTCCCTGAGGACTTCCCTCAAGGACTACCTGGGTCATGGCAGTCAGTGGCCCTGCAGCTGTCCTCACCAGGATGGATAGTGCTTCAGAAATGTCATCCTCATCTACTCACAAATCCACTAATATTTGTGCAGCACCTTAACATTTAATAATAACTAGTGTTACGTGCTACATGCCAAGTACCATGTTAAACCCTTTTACATGTGTTACCAATGTTAAGATACATCACAAGCTGTATGTGGGTTCTGTTATTACTTCCGTTTTACAGATGAGAAAACAATGCTTAAGGCCAGGGAGTTAGCTGTGTGGCAGACCCTGGGATCTGAACCCATGTTTGCCTGTCTCCCAAGGCCACGGTCCTAACCACCAAGCTAAATGCTTCCCCAATTTACAAGGCAGATTCATAAACACTATCTCCTTTATTCCTAACAACAGCCCTGTGAGTTCCAAAGGACATGATCACTTCTTTGCAGGTGATGAAGTGGACTCTGAGGCTTAGAGAGAAAGAAGTGTCAGGCTGTAAGTCCCCAGGTAGACCACCACAAGGATTTGGGTCTCATGGCCCCTGATCCTCCGTTCTGTCCAGGGTTCTTGAAGAGTCCAGCAAGTTCATCTCCACCAGTCCCAGCAAAGTGCCATCAGTCTGGATGTTCCCTAACTGGTATTTGTGGTTAAGATTCTATTAGGTAAAAAGAAAGCTGATCTGAACAGTAGTTTGACTTAATAATTCCACTTCCGTGAATCTATCTTAAGGGGTAATCAGAGATGCAGGTAAGAACTATACAAGATTGTTCATTGCAGCTGTATTTTAAAATATTGCAAAATATTATAAACATTTAAATGTGTGACAAAATGCAAATAATTATTGAATAATTCCATGGATCAAATAAATTATGGTGCCTCCATAAAATGAAGTATTCTACAGTCACTAAAAATGAATATTCATAAACAGGTGCTCGGTGGCATAATTTCTCTTTATCTTATGCAAAATAAAGAGATAGGGATTTTTACAAATATCCACAAAAAATCCTCACTATAGTATATTGAATGTAAAAGGTGGATACAGATTTCTAGTACAATTTTATCTTTACTAAAAATATGTATATGAATAGAAAACATATAGGAAGGTAATATACAAAATGTTAACAATGGTAGATTTGGGGCCATTTTCTTTTTATTTTCTGCATCTTCCATTATGGACATCACTTTGAGGAGTAAGGTACGCCTGACCCAAGCCGTGGTATTTTCAATTGCCTCATATGCATGTGAAAGCTGGACAATGAATAAGGAAGACCAAAGAAGAATTGATGCCTTTGAAATATGGTGTTGGCAAAGAATATTGAATTCTGGCATGGACTGCCAGAAGAAGGAACAAATCTATCTCGGAAGAAGTACAGCCAAAATGCTCCTTAGAAGCAAAGATGGCCACACTTCTTCTCATGTACTTTGGATGTGTTAACAGAAGGGACCAGTCCCTGGAGAAGGACATCATGCTTGGTAAAGCAGGGTGTCTGTGAGAAAGAGGAAGACCTTCAATGAGATGGACTGACACAGTAGCTGCAACAATGGCACAGGACCAGGCAGTGTTTCGTTCTGTTGTACGTGGTGTCACTACGAGTTGGACATGTATTTATTTTATAGTCAGAGAAAAAACAAACCAGATGCCATCAAGTAGATTCTGGTGACCCCATATATGTCAGAGTAAAACTGCTCCATAGGGTTTTCAATGTCTGAATTTTTGGAAGTAGATCTCCAGGCCTTTCTTCTGAGGCACATCAAAACTCCAACCTTTCAATTAGCAGCCAAGTGCATTAACCATTTGTACCACCCAGGGGTATATGTGTATATATATATAGTTTTTTGTGTGTGCGTATATATATATGCATACGTGCATATATATATGTATATACACACACACATACATACATATATATGTATAGACTCCTGGTGGCACAGTGGTTAAGAGCTCAGCTGCTAACCAAAAGATCGGCAGTTGGAATCCACCAGCTACTCCTTGGAAACCCTATGGGGCAGTTCTACTCTGTCCTATAGGGTCTCTATGAGTCAGAATCGACTCAGTGGCAATGGATTTGGTTTTGTTTTTTTGAGTCAATCCTGACTAATAGCAACTCTATAGGACACAGTAGAAATCCCCCATCGGGTTTCCAAGGCTGTAATCTTTACGGAAGCAGACTGCCACATCTTTCTCCCACGGACAGGCTGGTGAGTTCAAACTGCTGACCTTTCAGTTAGCAGCAGAGCACTGTGCAAAAACAAAAAAATAGTTGTTGTGTTTACTTGGCCAGGCATGTGGATGGGGTACAAGAGGCAGAGAAGACCTTGTCCCTGGCCTTGTAGATTTTCCACTCTGCTTATGACTCAGGAAACATGAAAGGCAGAATAAAGACATTACCTAGCTAAGCTCCTATTTGATTGGTACAAACCATGCAAACTATGAAGTTCTGAGCAGAGAGAGATAATGGACATTTTTCACCCTGATTATTCCCTGGGACATATGGACAGGCTGGGCAGATCTTACCTTATTCTCAGCCAGTGCTTTAAAATTTGTTTTGCTTGTTTGTTAAAAAATGAGGTGTTAATTTCCACTCTTCTTTGCATAGACCCTCCAGTTTTCTTCTATGTTGTCTGTATACAAGTGTGTTCCATTACGGGGTCCAGGCTACCCTGTGTGGAAGTATTGGTCCTTTGGGGTCCTGTGGTGACTTAGAAAAGATGATGGTGACCTGACTTGCAGCTACACAGACGGCTTTATAGCCCCCCTGCTCTGCTGGACAAGTTGCAGTCCAAACAACGAATGTCCCCAGGCTCTGTCCCAGATGGACATTCTGAGTAAGGCTTAGTTAGGAAACCGAAAAACTCCTTCCACCAGCGCGGTGTTGTGCAGATGAACTTCCATGTTAACCCTCTCCTTCACAACTCCATAACCACCCATATCATACTACAGCCAGGCGAAAGAACTGTTACCAGGAGAGAGGATAAATCACCTGCCAGTGTGACCTTTGGAAACCCTGGTAGTGTAGTGGTTAAGAGCAACATCTGCTAACAGAAAGGTTGGCAGTTCAAATCCACCAGGCACTCCTTGGAAACTCGCTATTGAGTCGGAATCGACTTGATGGCACAGGTTTGGTTTTGGTTTTATTGTGATCTTCAGTGACAGTGGGGAATGTTTGTCCCATGCCCCTCAGCCTTCTAATGACAAACTACCTGGAAGCTCTACATAAACAGGGAGGTGCAGTGTACCTGCTCCAGCCCCCAGAAGGAAGCCAGGCTGCAGTGGGTAGAGGCTGAGTTAGCCACAGATTTCCAAGGTGTAGATTGTGAGAGAGACTGTCTTCTTTAGGGTGACCCGAGCCTCCAAGTATCTGTTATGGAGAACAACTAATTTGTACCCTGCCAAATGAGACCAGAGGCGCCCTGGTGGCTCAATGGTTAAAGCATTTGGCTGCTAACTGACACCAGCTGCTCTGCAGGAGAAAGATGTGGCAGTCAGCTTCCATAAAGATTACAGCCTTGGAAACCCTATGGGGCAGTTCTACCCTGTCCTATAGGGTCGCTATGATTTGGCATTGACTCAATGGCAATGAGTTTTGTTTTTCTTTTTAATTGTACTTCAGGTGAAGGCTTACAGAACAAATAGTTTCTCATGAAACAGTAGTACACATATTGTTTCATGACATTGGTTAACAACCCCACAACATGTCAACACTCTAACTTCTCAACCTTTTTCTTTGGTGAAAATACACATAGCCAAAGATACACCGTTTCAAAAATTCCTACATGCACAGTTCAGCGACATTGACTACGCTCTTCCAATTGTGCTGTTATTCTCACTTAAGATGAAGGCTTACAGAACAAAATAGTTTCTCATTTAACAGTTACTACACATGTTGCCCTATGACAATGGTTAACAATCTCACAACACATCAACAATATCCTTACTCAACCTTGGGTTCCCTATCACCAGCTTCCTTGTCCCCTTCTGCCTTCTGGCCCTTGTCACTGGACTACTGTACCTCATTAGTCCCATTTGGTTTTACGGGGCTGTCCACTCCCAGGCTGAACAGTGAACCTCGGAGGTAACTTCACCACTGAGCTAAAAGGGTGTCTGGGGGCCATAGTCTTGGAGTTTCTCCAGTCTCCTTTAGGCCAGTAAATCCGATCTTTTTTCTGTGAGTTAGAATTATGCTCTAAATCCTTCTCCAGCTCTGTCCAGAACCCTCTGTTGTGATCCTGGTCAGAGCAGTCAGTGGTGGTAGCCGGGCACCATCCAGCTGTACTGGACTCAGTCCAGTGGACGCCTTGGTAGCTGTGGTCCATTAGTCCGGCAATGAGACCAGCGACTGTTTTGTGACCTTAGGAGCTAGCTGGGTCACTTAAAATGGGAACAACTTAAATACTATTTCTATTTCTGGACTGGCTTAATTTTCATTAGAACTTTAATTAAATGTTGCCTTTCTCCCTGGTCTTTCATGTGCTCTCATTTGTTAATAATTGCCCTAGTAAAGAGAATCCCATTCTGACAGCTTCCAATTTAGCACCATCATTATCACTGTTCTTTGTTTAGGATTGCTGGGCCGCAGGGCTCTCGGATGAGACGGCCCATCATTCCTTTGGTTGAGACCTGAAGGTGCTGTGCGCTGGGAAGCATGCTTCTGCCGCCCAGTGGTAGGAGGGGATATTGCAGGAGGCTTGAGGCTGCCAGGAGAGAGTGTGTAAAAAGCGTGAGCCTGCTGCAGTGCTGCAGGAATGGTGACCTTGTGCTGCTGCGTCGAGCTGTGATCTGGAGACAGCCAGAGACGCCCTCTAGGGAGGATGCCCGCGTGGTTCACAGCGGCAATTTTGGAAGCAAGCGATTTGACATTTGCCAGCATGTTAGTGATCTCTTTAGTCTTAGGGGATGGACGTGCTTTTTGGCAGAAGAGCAAGGAATAATTCCTGTGCTTATTTACAGAAAAGGAATATGAATGGTGCTTTGTTTTCCTTCAAGTCACTGCTGGGGGAAACCAATGCTTCTTCAGTAAATATTTGAAAGTTATTAGGTCAGAATCCCCCTGAAACTCCCTGTTATCTAATTAGACTAAAGAAGATAATACTAGATAGGAAGGTATGTTGAGGACTCTAAAGCAATGGTTGTTAAACCAGAAAACCAGTTGCCATGGAGTCTTTTCTGACTCATGGCCACCCCATGTGTGTCAGAGCAGAACCGTGCTCCATGGTGTTTTCAACCCAAGGCTGTTTTGCAGGGGATATTTGGTAATGTCTGGTGACATTTCTGGTTGTCACAGCTCGGGGTGGGGTGTGTGCTTCTGGCATGATGAGTAGAGGCCATATAGCTATAGCTAAATATCCTACAATGCACAGGACAGCTCCCACAAGAAAGAATTTTCTGGTCCAACATTCCAGTAGTACCAATGTTGAAAAGCCCTGGTCTAAAAAACTAACCACAGGGAAGGGATTCTTATCATTGTTTTAATCTTTACCCAGCATGCTGGGACATTCTGGGAGGAGGTAATGTATGGCTGGCAAACAAGATTGTGGAAAATGATGTTGAAGATTAGAGATGCCCATCCCATAAGAAGTGTAACAGTGATGATTGAGTTGGGGCTAAAATATACTGAGTACCAACTGTGTGCCAGGCATTGTGTGAAATTTTTTCGTTCATGACCTCACTTAATTTGGTTCTCTCAACAAATCTGCCAACAAGATACAATTATTATCAGAAAATGGAAACATGGGAACATAAAGGAAGTCATCCAATTTCTCAGGGCTAGTTGAATTCCTGAACCCATAGTCTTAGCCACTTTGCTATTCCGCAGAGGGCATAAATGGAGAGTCTGTGTGCTGGATCTAGGCTATAAATATTTTTTGTTTGGCCTATGGTGTTTAAAAGGAGCCCTGGCGGCACAGTGGTTAAGACTTTCAGCTGCTAACCAAAAAGTTGACGGTTTGAACCCACCAGCTGCTCTGCGGGAGAAAGATGTGGCAGTCTGCTTCTGTAAAGACTACAGCCTTGGAAACCCTATGGGGCAGTTCTACTCTGTCCTGTTGGGTTGCTATGAATTGGACTTGACTCGACAGCAATGAGTTTGGGTTGGTATGGTGTTTAAAGATTTTTGAACTTGTTTCTGACATTTAAAAATAGAGAGATTTCATGTAAATATCCAGACTTTCTGCATCTTTTGCCAAAACACCTGGAAAAGCATGGCATCGATTGGCTGAAGTACTTTCTGGTTTGCCATAGTCCCCACCACTCCTTATTACCTCTACTTTATGCTTTCCTTGTTTATGTCACTGGCCTGGACTCTGTAGGTGCTTGAGTTTGTGATCCTTGCTCTTCTACTTGGAGTGGACTGGTTTTGAGACCATGGACTCCAAAGAGAGACTGCCTGTTTGCATCCTGGCTCTGATGTGTGACATTGGCAAGCAACTGCACATTTCTCTGCCTCAGTCTCTTTATCTGTAACACAGAGATAATAACAATACCTACCTCGTAGTGTTATTGTGAGGCTTAAATTAGTTAATGCATATAAAGCACTTAGAACTGGGCCCAGGACAAAATAATCATCCTGTAAGTGTCAGTTGCTGTTATTATTATCACTATTCACAGCTTTACAAAATACAATAAAACTGGAACCTGTGTAAGGCAGAAACCTGTAAGAGAAGGAAAACTCAAATACAGTATTTTCCATTAATAGAGAGTGATAGAAAAGTGGTAAGACTACACCCTGTCAAAGACAGAAAACTTGCAAGACCCGGAAAAACAAAGCAGTCCCGTTGAGTCCAACTCTCACTGTAGTGTCTTTTAGGATGAGTCCAGGTGGTCTCTTTATTTAAAAGATCTACCAAGTGATCAGTATTTGCAAAGCTGTCCACTCACTCGTTCCCATCGAGTTGATTCTGACTCATAGCGACCCTATAGGACAGAGTAGAACTGCCCATAGGGTTTCCAAGGCTGTAATCTTTACAGAAGCAGACTGCCACATCTTTCTCTTGTGGTACAGCTGGTGGATTGGAACTGCCGACCTTTCCGTCAGCAGCCAAGCACTTAACCACTGTGCTACCAGGGCTGCTTGTAAAGCTGTCAGACAGGCATTATAAAATGGTCAGAAAGACTTCACCTTCTTCCTATTTAAAAATAAGTTTTTATGAGGATTTCATGAGATAGTAATTGTCCATCACAGCCTGACATACAAAGACTCACATGGTTCATTCCCCCTCTCCATCCCCGCCTAGCTCAGCCTTTCTCAACCTCTGCCCTATTGATAGTTTGGACTGGATACTTCAGGGGCCTGTTATGTGCATTATAGGATGTTTAGATGTCCAGCAGCGTTCCTGGCCTCTACTCTCTAGCTGCCAGTAGCACCCCCTGTCCCAGTTGTGACAACGGCAGATGTCTCCAGACATTGCCAAATGTCCCCCGGGGGGGCAAACTAGTGTTAGGTCCTGTGTCAGGCTCACAAGTACACAGCGTGGCCGCTGCCTCCACTAACCCACGTGGCGCAGAAACCACGAGGGACAGGTGTCTTAGAGTACTCACTGTATGCAGGCCCCAGTGCCAGGCAGCGGGCTCAGGGTAAGCCTATTAGTTAGCCTTCTGTGGCAGTAGCCCTTCAAAAGGTTTGCTTATCTCTAATTAAATTCATTTCTCTAAGTCATTTGTTGTCTGTAGTGATTCAGAACACAACTCTGGCATCATAAAGACATGCATTTGAATCCTGATTCTGCTCCTCATTAGCTATGTGACTTTGGCAGACTTACTTAACCTCTCTAAGCCTGTTTCTTCATTTAAAAAATGGAGGTAATATTACCTACAGCATAGGGCTGTTGTGAGGGTTAAATGAGATACTAGGTGTGAAGTACTCAGCATAGCACTCACAGCCGCATAGAGGGCCCATGATAAATGAGAACCCTGTTACGGGTGCTGGGAGTGCTGTGATGAATAAAACATAATTCTGTGGTTCAGCTACATCTAGCTTTGCGTAGTGACTACTTTCCCAAAATTACTCTCCAATATTTTGGCTTTTTTTTTTTTTAAACATGTTATTTAAGATTACCAATCTGTTTGCATAGATAATCAAGTGCTAACTGTAAGTCATTACTTTTTGGCATATGGATGGCCCTGTAGGAGTCCCAGGGTGGTGCATACGGTTAATGTGGTTGGCTGCTAACTGAAAGGTTGGCAGTTTGAGTCCACCCAGAGATGCCTTAGAACAAAGGCCTGGCGATCTACTTCCAAAAAATGAACCATTGAAAACCCTATGGAGGCCAGTTCTACCGTGACACACATGTGGTCACCATGAGTCAGAGCTGACTCGACGGCAACTGGTAGGATAGTCCTAGGAATTCAAGCCCAACAAACAGGTGGAGGCCTGGGGATGTCTAAATAAGACCAGATCCAAGAGATACCAGGCTTTGGGACACCATGCAGGGCTTTGAAGAGAAGAGGTGGAAATCGATGAGGGGATTACGGACAGCATTTCCAACCTTGTCTCTGAGCCGACATGCTTAAAGTGGTGGAACAGTCTTTTTGGCTTTTGTTTTTTAAATTGCCAGAGGGAGACACGTGCATATTTCCTGTCCTGATTTCACTGTATTCTGTCCTCTCCTAAACAGATTCCTGTGTCGTCAGGGACCACCCCAAAATACAGATCAAGAACTCCACTTTCTGCATGACTGCCTACCCCAACTTGACCATGGTTAACTTCACCAGCCAGGCCAATAAGACGTTTGTCAGTGGGAGTGAAGAATATTTCAAGTACGATTTTTGTTTTTTTTACACTTTCTAAGAGAAACCCAGGGAATTAATGACCATCCAGTTTGCCGACCAGAGGGATGGGTTGCCTCTCTCTGCACCCTCTCTACCAACCTGAGCGGTCAGGAGGAAGATTTTTCCCCCAATTGCCATTAATTCCTATTCCAGGTTTTGTTTCCTGCAGGGACTCAGACAGTACATGGGTGAACAGGAGGAAGAGTCAGGCTGAATGATGAAATAATCCCTTTAAAGATAACTACCATGCCCACCCTGCATAACCTGAAGAATATAATCGACCTCAATGAGTTGCACCTGTAGAAATGGTTGAATTGGTACATGTTTTCCTGTGTATATTTTCAACACCAACAAAAAGTAAAATAAATGATTATTTAAAAAAAAGATAACTACCATAGAGTTGGGAGGGGATGGGTCTTAAATTCACTCCAAGCACAAACTGAGTCTCACCTGGTGGTCAGATGAAATCTGTTCACACAATCCATGTGGTTAGATAAGGTGAAATGATTTATAAAGCTGCTCTTGGTGGTCTTTACCAACCCTCTGGGACCAGTCTTAGTTTCTGAGAGGAAGTATCTTCAAGGCGTTTCTTGGGACTCCTCCTAGGTCCCCTATTAAAGCATGGAGTAGTTCAGAAGGTCAAGGTGCTATGGAATTGTTGACTAAGTGGTTTACTTAATTGCGGGTGGGTAGGGATGAAAAGATCCTTTTCATTGCTTGAGAAATATGGTACCCAAAGTTTTGTGTTGGAGCTCAGTCCTGTTCCACCCCTTGGCTAGTCCTAATGAACTCTTGAGCCCAGGTCACTCCAGGGTTTGAGGCTGTGTCTGCGCCACAGGGCTTAGGCATCCCTGCTCTGAAGATCATGTTCATGAGCTGCAGAACATCCTCTCTAGAGGTCCCTCGCTAGCTGGCTGGAGAACAACGCTCCCAGCTAGACCAGGAGTGATGCTGCTGCCTTCCTTTCCCGCAGCAGGTCAGAGGTTTGTGGGCCGTCCTTTCACCATCATGCAGAGTCTGGATTCTGGCTGCCCCTTTGTTCAGGTTCACAAGGTAATTGGAGTCACAGAAAAACACAGACTTACAGGCTCAGCAGTTCCATACAGGATATGTGGCTAGATTTTTGCACAGATGAACAGATTGCCTGAATCAGTTCTCAGGCCTCAAGGAAGATGCCTGGAGATGCCCTCCTGTCCTCAGGAGTGAGGTTGCCCCGCTCACCTGCCTGCCCCAGGGATGTGGGGGTTGCCAGGTAGGTCAGGACTTCTCCAGCATCTGCACAGGTTGCCAGCAGCTGCGCCAGATGGCCAGCATCCCCCTTCTGTTGGCAGCTGGTTGTCTATCTGTGAATATATTTCTCCAGTAAGGTCCAGCCAGCCCTGCTTTTACATTTTAGCCAACCTCAGCCTCAGACCATGCCCAACAGAACTTGAACGAAAGCGCAGAGCAGCATGTTTAGTCAAGACTAAGCAGTTCCCACTATGTAGTAATTTTTTTTAATTTAAAATTATATACATGCTGAGTACATTCTCATAAAAAAGTAGTGCAATATAGCAAAAGCAGAAATACTATCCTTGACAATATAGAGTTTCTATTAGTGACCTTAGATAGATAAACCAACCTTGCTAATGCCTGTTGAGGGGCTGTATGGGGATCCCCGAATGCTGTTGGATTTGTTGCACGCCTCCGTGGGCAGCTCCAGAAGTCGGTGGAGCTGACGTAGGTCTTGAACTGAAGTTCTAGCACATCTGTCTGGGCCACGAGTGGCCTCAAAGCACCTAATTAGGGGTAGGGTAAATCCAGTCAGTCTCTCCACAGACAGCTGTGGGTGAGAGCCCAGATCAGTAAATCCCTTACAACCTGTTCTGATCAAGTCCCTGATGGGGAGGTCAGAGGGCTTGCTGGAGTTTTGTTCAAGGCCCTGGCTCTGCTGGGAGATTAAAGCCTGCAGACAGTCACCCCTCTTCTTCCTTCCCTCCCTCCTCTTTCCAACTCTTAGGTACTTTGTGCTGAAGATTTCTGCAGGGATCGAATATCCTGGTGAGATCAGGTGGCCGCTGGCCTTCTGCCTCTTCCTGGCTTGGGTCATTGTATATGCGTCACTGGCTAAAGGAATCAAGAGTTCAGGAAAAGTAAGAACTGTTATTTATCTAAGAGAAAGCTCTGGGCCATCCAGTCATGGAGCAGGCAACAGAGTGCTGGGGAGCATGTAGGGAGATGTGGGTGCAAATTCCTATTCTGCTCCTGAGTAGCTGCGCGGCCTTGGGCAAGACTCCACTCCTATCTGTTGAATGGGAATAATAGCACCATTGTTGTGGGGCTGTTCTGAGGATTCAGTGAGATGAAGATACATCGGGGTCCTGGGGTATGGTGGGGGCACTGGGTTAATTTCCTTACTTTCCCATCAGGAGCTGCCGTGTCTTTTAGCAGATGGGACCTCCTCAATAGGATCCGGTAACTCTCCCTTAACTCTACAGTTAGTTCCTCTGGCTTTTTGCCTCTTGGTCTGGCTGCCAGCTCAGTAATTGCTTCTGTCAAGAAGCTGAAAAAAAAAAAAAGATCAAAATTGTGAAGTGGATTCCTTCTTCTCACTCTCAGCCACCATGTTCTCCCTCTTTCCTATCCTTCCAGCCCCCAGCACAAGAAACTTCTACCCCCCATGTCCCCAACCAGTCACCACTACAGGGTTAACCAGTCACTTCCATGCCAACAATAATATTTAAGCACCCCAAGTAGCATTTGCATTTTTCGGGATGTAAACTAAAAAGTCTTTAAGGCCCGAGGAATGAGGATATAATGGTGGGATCCTAGGTTGTGGGATTGAGGTTTTGGTCCAGTTGCTCCAGGGCTTGCAGTGATTATGTTACAAACAACTTCAGAAGGATCAGGGCTCACGAGGAGGCGGATCTCTGCCACCCTCACCCCCCACCCCCGCCCGTGGCATGTTTCACACCTCTCACCACGCACTCAAACCTGGCACCCATTAGCCACATAGACCAGTCTGTCTTCTGCATATGGGCACCCTCATGGGTGTCTCTTGGTAACGGCTCTTTCAGGTGCTCTCACCTTGTCATCTAGTGCCATGAGGACTTAACAGTAGACTCCGACAGATTTGTCAGGATTACCTGAGGCAGATGGTACATTTATATCACATATTGAGGGGACAATCAAGTCAGCTAGAGAGGCCCAGATTGGAAGTGAGGAGAGCTGGGTTCTAGTCCTTGAAGACTTCGCATGGTGTTTGTCTGCTGTATAGGGACATCTCCACTTGGGCCATGAAACTTGGCTGAGATTCAAATTTGCTCTTAGTTTTTATTTATTATTATTATTATTTACTGATAAATGAAAAGCAAATTCTCTTTATCTTAGCTATTTCAGGAGTCCTCAGTTTCTTTATTTCTAAAATTAAAGCAAGTAGACTGGATGATGTTTAGGTCCCTCTAGCTCTACCATTGTTCTTGCTGCACAATTACCAGGTGAGCTTAGGGGCTACTTTTCCTCCCTGGCCTCAGTTTCCCCTTCTGTAGAATGAGGACTGGGTTTAGGTCACCCATTTTAGCTCTGAATGAGTATTACAAGACTGGATAGATTGTTTTTCTGAGGAAGCAGGAAGATAGGAAAAGTTAACACGACCCTTATAACAATGTCTGGAGTGCACCCAGGTTTCCTGGACTCCTTGCCTTTAGCAGCTTGAAACTGAGCTTGGGATGGGGGTTCTATGTTCCAAGAGGCCCAGCCAAGCGGTTGCTCAGCAAGAGTAACCAAGTATTTGCTCAACCACAGTCTCACTGGCAGGACTGTCACAGCAAAGTAAGTACCTTTATTCCCATTTTATAGATAGGGAAGCTAAGGCTTATCAACTTCGAGTAAATGCACTGAGGTCACACGTTTTTAGGTGGCAGTGGTGGGATTTGAACCCAGGTTTGTCTCATTTTAATACCTAGACTCTCTCCATTGTATGACATTCTCTTTCAAGGAGAGGACATTAGGAGTAGATGGAAAATTCAGAGTTACGGAGTCAACATCTGCAAAGAGTAGGGAAACAGTACCCCCACCATGAATCAGAGCCCCTGTGCTCTCACTTGGCTCTGGTGTCATTTGCTGTGTGACTTCGGGCACGTCACGGGTTGGATCTGGGCCTCATTTTCCTCATCTGCAAAATCAAGGCTTAGAATAAATATTTCTAAGATCCCTTCTTGGAGACTTGGTGGCACAGTTGTTAAGAGCTCAGCTGCCAACCAAGAGGTTGGCAATTTGAATCTACCAGCCACTCCTCGGAAACCCTATGAGGCAGTTCTACTGGGGTCGCTATGAGTTTGAATCAACTCAGTGGCAACAGGTTTGGTTTGAAGATCCCTTCTTAGCTCTACTAATCTGTGATTTTTTGGGATGGTGTCACAGCCAATTCTTTCCACTGATTTAGAATTTAGTCCTTGGTATTAGATTTTACTGAATTTCTAGAATAGGAATTTTTGAGCACCTCTGAACAGGTTGATTGTTATTTTCGATCTGCTAACATATCTCTCTGCTTCATTAAGAAAGGTTTCCAACTAGGGATCGATGATTTTTTTTTTTTTTTAATGAAGAATACCACCAGAAATAATGAATCATACTTTAATCTCTTGCCCTGGGCCATGCAGACATTAATTAGGGAGCATTATTTAGAAGCTCAGGTGAATGCGCTGCTTAAGCTGCTCATTAGAATGGACTCCTTTGTGCTGAAATTCCACGAACACTGTCATTTCTAAGCAACAGAGATCTCCTTCACCAGCAGCAAGATTAGCTTGATTGCTCTCGTTTAGGCCCTGAGGAGACAAGAATGGAGGATTGTTTCCTCTGAGACGGAGCCCTTCCAGCAGCTAGAATTCCAGAGGCAGGAGTGACCAGCAGGCAGCCTGAAGGTCAAAGGAGGCCCATCTGACCTCAGGGGCTGCTCTGCTTGAGAGTTATGGCAATATAACAAAGCTAACCTAATCAGCTAGCACAGGCTGGTGGGGCCTTACCACCTGTTCAGGGCTCCTGGCCTGAGGGGCTGCTGCAAGGTATCAGGCCACCAGGCTCTGATCAATTAGTCGTTGTCACTCCTGCCAAGTGTAACTCATTACTGTTCAAGTTTATTTCCTCCGACAGTACATCCTGAGACAGGTGCGTTCCGAAGCGCCCTGACACAAGGGAACTAGCTGTGCATAAAGCCTCCGTGTACGCCTGACTCACATTTGACGCATCCCCAGGACTTAGAAGCCAAAATGTGGACCCTCTCAGTTCACATCATTGTGTACGAAATGGATGCAGCGTCCATACACCAGGGCCAGGACCTGGGGGAGGCCAACCAGGTGCCTAGGGTGCAGAGTTTAAGGACATGTTCATTCTCAGGTTCCTGCAAGTGCAGAGTTGCCACCTGAGAGTGAGTGCCTCCTTAAATTTGTGCCTTAAGTGCTTCACTTGCCTCACCCTAGTCTGGGCCCTGCCACACACTCATTTCTGATCATGTGGCCTGTAACATGACATTAGTGGAAAGAGTGTAGGCTTTGGAGTTAGAAAGCTTTAGTTTGGACCTTGGTTCAAGCTGGGTGACCTTGAGTGAGGTATTGAACCCCAGTGAGGTGCTAACCTGAGCCTCAGTTTTCTCCTCTGCAAAATGGGATTAATAATACCTGGTCCACAGAGGGAGATCCGGAAACAGTCATGTTTAAACAAGTCTCCAACAGTCAAGTGGGAACAGTTGTCTCAGCTGCTTAGACAGGTACCAGTCTTGGGGATTTCCTGCTGCAGGCCCCTGCTGCTGTCTAGATCATCTCCTCTCCCTTGCCTCCTTTTTCCTTCCTTCCTTCCTCACCAGACTGGTGGTCAGGGGCTGGAACGGATGCTCCTTAGTTGTTCCTATGCCTACACTGTACTCTCTTGGTGGGACTGGGGAAGTCAGACTGGTTAGGCAATGCCCTGCACTTGTACCATTTTCTCTACCCTGCCCCATCTTGTGGCTGGGATAACACCCTGGAACAGCCTGGGGGTTGGGTGATTTTCCCGTGAGATGTCAGATGCCCTTGAGCTTTATAACATTGGTCTGTAGAGGGGCTTTGCTTACCTTTCAGACTTGAAGGGGAAGGAGAGAGGCAGGTTTGGCAGGAATAGGAGGGAGCTAGCTCCTGCTCCTTCCCACTCCTCAATCCCTAGCAATGCACGTTCTTCAGGTCCAGGAGCAGGGGACAGACTTTGGCCTGCTCTCCTGTGGGGCAGGGAAGAGGCAAACCCTGTTTCAAGGTGGTAGCAGCGGAGAGGGAAGGAGGCCAGCCCATCCCTGGGTCTACAGACAGAAAGAATTTGGCCTTGACTGAGTAATTGAGTTTAGAGGAAAAAGTAACTCCTAATCTTTCCCTTACATCTGCTAACCAAAAGGTCAGCAGTCTGAATCTACCAGGCACTCTTTGGAAACTCTATGGGGCAGTTCTACTCTTTCCTATAGGGTCGCTGTGAGCTGGAATCTACTTGATGGCAACGAGTTTAATTTTTACCTACTTACAGCCTTCCTCATTGCTGAGGCCAAGAATTTTGGAGTTGTCGTTGACTCCTTTCTTTCTCTCACACTACACATTAAAGCTGCCAGGAAATTCTCTTGGCCCTTCCCGCAAAATACATCTGGTGTCTGACTGTTTCTCACCACCTTCTCTGAAAACACCTTGGTCTGAGCCACTGCCATCTCTTGCCGGGGCCTCCCAGCAGCCGTTCCTGCTTCTACCCCTGCACCCCTGCAGTAGACTCAACATAGCAACCCAGGTGGCTGTTACCCTGTGAAAACGTTAGATCATGTTACAAACACATGCAGTAGCTCCCCGTCTCCCACAGAGTAAAGGCCAAAGTCCTTATAATGCCCCATGAATGCTATATGATCTGCCCATCCCTCAACCCCTACCCGTCTGTCTTTCTCTCTGACCTCTGCTCCTTCTCTACTCATACTGGCCTCTTGCTGTTCCCAGAAGTCATGCACACTCCTTTCTTAGAACTTTTACTCTAGCTGTTCTCTTGATCTGGAATGTTCTCCTGATATCCAGTTGGCTGACTCTCACTTCCTTTGAGTCTTTGCTGCCTTCTCACTGGGGCCTCCTTGGCCACCATTTTAACATGGCAATCTTCCCAACCATTCTGCTCAATACTCCCTATCCCCTTATTTGACTTTTTCTTTTTTCTGAGGCACTTATCACATTCTAATATACTGTATTTTTCTAATCTACTATGAACTGCATTTATTATGATTATTGTTGGTTGTCTGTCTGCCCAGCTAGAATGTAAGCTTTTGGAGGGCAGAGGTTTTTGTTGTGTTCACTGATGTATTCCAAATGCCTAAAACCATGCCCACCACAAATTAAGTGCTCTAAATATATATGTACATGCATATGTATATATGTATTTGAATAAATGAAGTGGCCACAGGAGTTACAACGGCAGGAGGTCCTCTCCTAATCCCAATCCTAACCCCACTCCAACCCCCTCCCCCAAGTCCCCAGATCTGTCCTCATCCCCTGAAATCCCTGTGCCTGCCACTCACTGCCAGGCACTGGAGACTGTGCAGCCAGTGTATGGGGGGGGTTTCTGTCCCCCCACCATGGTGGGCAGGTGTTCACGTGTCCCAGGATGGAAGACTGTAGGTGGAAATGGAGGCATCTCTGACCCAGCAGTGTTCATTGTGCTGCATATGCCTGCCCCATGGATCAGAGAGGATTTGGTGGGTCAGGATGGGGGCTTACTTCATCCTTCCAAGTATCTTTTTAATGCACCTTTGGGATGCAACCTGCTTCTGAGCTGTGGGTTGACAGTGTTAGTAAACTTAAGACTGATGAGTCCTAGGCAAGACTGTGAAGTGGGCCCTTCCGTTTCCAGTGCCCCCTGGTCTGTACCGTGTTGTATAGATTGTCCCATTGTTCCCTCCCAAGGGTCCATGAGGAATATACTGTTGTTAGCATCACCTTGCAGGTGATGACACTGAGACTCGGGGGATTAAGTCACTTCCTAAGATGACACAGTGCTTAAGTGATGGAATCAGGCTTTGAACTCAGGCTGTGTGACTGTGGAGCTCTTCTGCCATCTGTCGTATCCCAAACCCTTCCTCTACTCTAAGATTTGATTGACAGATAAGAAAGTACCACTCACCCATCTCCATCCAACTAGTCCCCAGGTTCTGCTGATGTTACCTCTCAAATGCTTCCTGACTCTGGTCGCTCCCTGTCTTCCAGAGCCCAGGAGTATCCTTTGGTTAGCATTCAGGGCCTTCCATGTTCCACCTATGTCTCCGGCCTTCCCTCCACCACTCTTAGCCTCAACTTTACGCTGTCCTAATAGTGGGCGATGTGTGCTTTATTCTGACACACCTGCCTGTCCCACTCTTCCTTCACCTTCCCACCTTGCTTCACTTGGTTTACGTTGCACTCGGCCTCTGAGATCCAGCTCAGGTGTCATCTCCATGACTCTCCGTAAACTCCCAGGTTGGGCACAGTGTCTTCGGCTGCACTTCTCTAGTGCCCTGTGTGTAATTTGATCACAGCACTTAGCTTATTATCCAGGCGTGTCTCTGGGACTTCTAGATCATGAGTCCCTTCATCTTTATGCATCTAGCATCTAGCTCATCACCCAGCCCATAGTAAGCCCTCAATAAGAGCCTATTCTAGGTGCTATGCCTTTATTAGCTCATTTAATCCTCATAATTGTTTGTAAGAAAGGTGCTATTATCCCCAGTTTACAGATGCAGAAACTGAGACTCAGAGTGTCAAAGTAGCTTGCCCAAGGTCGCACAGCTGCTAAGAGCCAAGGGTGTGATTCCTTTGAACCGAAATGTGTCTAATTCTGGGATCAGGTTGCCTCACTTATGGAGTCTGTATAAATAGGATGGAAGATTTAGGTTAAAAGCATTAATCTCTAATGGTGGAATTTGGGGGCCTCGACCAGGGGGTGAGGGTAGGAGTTAGGAAGGAGGGGAGGTGTGCAGCCTGCCTCCCTCGAAGAAGTGTCCACTCAGCGGCTGGGCAGGGCGATAGTTCCGCTCAGCCCTCTCTGCACTGCAGGCTGATGTATCCCCCAGCCTTGGATCTCCACAGAGGCCTTATTTCCGGCTCTCCCTGAGTCATCTTTGGTTTCAGTGTCCTCTCTGCGTCCACAGCCCTGGCAGAGTTTGGGGAAGGTTACCTCGATGTCCTCACAGGCAGGAGAGTTTGCCCAGGTCACAGATCACACCCTTGCCCCAATTGATGCTACTTTTGCATGGGCACACTCTGCAGGTCTGTCTCATTCCAGTCTGCCTGTCCTCTGGTTTTTATAGGTGGTGTACTTCACAGCCACGTTCCCCTATGTCGTGCTGGTGATCCTCCTCATCCGAGGAGTCACCCTGCCTGGAGCTGGAGCTGGGATCTGGTACTTCATCACGCCCAAGTGGGAGAAGCTTACGGATGCCACGGTGGGCTTACATTGCACTGATAGCCCCGGAGGGGGCATGGGCCACCCATGGGGGAGTCACACTCTAGGACACCGTTTGGCAGGAGGAGTTAGGCTTCCTTCCACAGAGGATCTCATGGGAGTGGACGGAGGCTATTTGCTTTTACAACACCTGAATAATCTTCGTACATGATGAACTCAGGAAATCTTTAATGAGAAGTGGGCAGCTGGGGGGTTTTCAGGCTCCTGAAATAGTTGTCCTACAGCTGGCATTGCTCTGGAGGCTGAAATGAAGAATGAAATCCCTTTAATAGCTTTGGGCCACCTCACACTGCTTTTCTGTTACTACTTATAGTGTGTCGGAAGTATGGTTTTGTTGGTTGGAAGATAACAGCACTTGGGCAGACCACAAGCAATTCTATTTTAAAGGGCTCAGACACATTTGAGTACTTCTGGCAGGTGCCACAGGGCCAGCAAACACTTGAACTTTCTCTTTGCACATTTGGTACTGGCATATCTCATTCTAAAATTCTCAACACACACAACTCCAAGTGACTCAAAAGAAAAAAAAAGGTAGTAAGGTCAAAAGGTAAAATATATCGTGTGTATGGCAAAATATTAAAATCTATTCATTCTTGGTGGACACGTAAATAATATTTTGGGGTTTTTTTTTTTGTATGTTTGAAATATTTTATAATTTAACATCTTAGAATTATTTTTTAAAATAAAAATTCAAGTGTGAAAAAAACTTTTTCATATGAGGAGGTGATTGTTTAGATGAAAAGAGGGTTTTCTCACTTTAAAGAAAAATCTACCTTTCTAAAGTGTGTTAAAAACATGTAGCTAGGATTGAGTTTTACTGCACGTAACAGAAAACCTCTGATCACTGTGGCTTAAACAAGATAAAAGTTTATTCAACTCTCATGCACAAATGCAGTCCAGGGGTAAATAGTTTAGGGCCAGTTAGGTGGCTCATGGTGTCATCGGGGACTCATGGTGTCATTCTGCCCCACCATAGTCAGTGAATAGCTCCCATATAGCTGCTAGCGCTCCAGCCATCATATCTGCATTCCAGGTAGCAGGAAGGGTGCAGGTGATGACAGAGAAAGGCACCCTCCCTCTCTTTCAAGGCAGGAAAACCCCAGAAGTCCCACATAACACTTAATTTTCATACCACTGGCCAAAAAATAAATCATATGATTATCTTCCCTTACCTGCACCCCTTGCCCCCTAGAGGCTGGGAGATGGTCATTTAGCTAGATGTGTGGCCACCTTTAAATAAAACCACAGTTTTGCTACTTGAGCTTTCTCTTTGCATTTATAAAGCACAATTTAAAAACAGGATTTAATTTATAAAAATGATGGGAGGCTCATCATATAAATCTATAGCTCAGACTGAAAATCTTTGGAGTTTTATGAGGACAATTAAGAAGAACCACCTAACAGAATCAAGAGGTGTGGTCAGCCAAGCTAAAGGAGGATGTGGAAGTATAAAGTCTACTCTGCTGTAGCACAGAAATTGCCTTACAAGCATTGGCGGCTACAGAGTTTCGGAGTTTCAATAGCAGGTTTTTTAAAAATTGTGGTGAAATATGTATAACAAAACATTTGCCATTTCAGCCATTTTTACATGTACAATTCAGTGACATTAATTACGTTCACTATGCTTTTCAACCATCTACCTGTTTCCAAATTGTTTCATCACCTTTAACAGAAACTCAGTTCCCCTTAAAAGGTACCTCCCCACTTCCCCCTCCTACCTGCCCCTAGTAGCCACTAATAAACTTTGGCTTCTATCAACAGCAGTTCTTTTAATTTGTGGGACTTTCAGTTAAAAAGGATTTTTACTTTGGACTCATGAATTTATTTTGCTGTTGTAAATTGGTTCTTGACAGATAGTGAGCTAAAGAAAGAGCTCTCTCTCTCCTGGACAGTTTTGTTATTGTGGTTAGGTGCTGGTGAATCGATTTTCAACTCAGTGACCCCATGTGTCAGAGTAGAACTGCCCTACAGGGTTGTCTAGGCTGTAATCTTCACGGGAGCAGATCGAGGAGCCACTGGGTGGGTTCCAACCGCCAACTTTTCATTTAACACCTGAGTGCTTAACCGTTGTACCAGCAGAGCTCCTTCTGAATAGTTCTGCGTGGTAGGAAATTGCATCATGAAATGCATGTGCAGTTTATTGAGCTCCTCTCCTTTGATTATAATGGAATTAAAATGCCCAGGTAATTTACTGCTTTTCTGGCTTCCAGTGCAAGTGCTGTGTGTTTCTCATTTATGCTGGTGTCCAAAGTCATCTTGTCCCTGGCTGCCTTTCTTTTGGGGAGGAAATAGAGCATTGGGCCTGTGAGACCATCTCCCACAGAGCCTATTTCTCAGGGACCCTGAATCTTCTCCCCTTTTGCTCCCCAGGTGTGGAAAGATGCTGCCACTCAGATTTTCTTCTCTTTATCTGCTGCCTGGGGAGGCCTGATCACTCTCTCTTCTTACAACAAATTCCATAACGACTGCTACAGGTATGTGGAGGGACTTCCAAGGCCGAGAGGTAGCTGGTGAGGGGAAATAGGGTCTGGGGGCACGCAATGGCCTGAGAAGCCACATCCTCATGTTTCACCTGAGGGAGAGCCAGAGATTTGCCTCCGGCAAAGGAAAAACCACCTGCTAAGGCCTAGCTGCTGGCTTCTGGGGGCCTGGACACCGCCTTGCGTTGCTGATGGTGACACGTAGTAGGGGCTGAGTGACTGTTCCTAAAATGGAATTGCGCCTCTCTGGAGGTTGCTGTGCAGCCAGCTGTGTTTTGTGATAGTCATTTGTGAGGCACCTAGTCCGTGGACACCGTCAGATGGTAGTCACTTGTCACTCAGCAGAGGCAGCACAGTGTAGAGGAAGGAGCACTTGGCAGTCAAACAGACATGCAGGGGAAGTATGACGTCACCAGTTACTAAAACTCCAAGACACTGGAGGAGGGAGTGCATACTTCACTTCTCTGATTCTCCATTTCATCTTCTACAAAATGCAGATTCTAATGTTTTGTTGAGGGCTAAGGCAATGTATACAAAGTTCTCAGTGCAATCCTTGGTGCATAAGAGTAGCTCCCTTTCTTTAGGGCAGCTGCAGTCCAGACATTAGTAGGTGCTCAATAAACGACAGCTATCACTGTCATTATTATCTTTACAATGGATGAGATGTTTTGTGAACCAAAAGAGATACAGAGAGTTTCAAAGCATAACCCTGCCCTCAAATAGCTTGCCATCTAGGTGATGAAGTGCAAGGTGACTGGTGTGGGTTTCAGGCCCAGATTGTCTTTCAACCTCACAAGACACAATAGGCTTATTGAACACAAGTTTGCTTGATTTTAAGAAAAGACGTGTATGGAACAGAGAGGACAGCTACATACACAGCAACAGCATCATGGCGGCCTCAAGGACCCAGACTTGGCTTCCAGTGTCTGAAGCACTTCACAGGGCCTGTTTGGGAGTAAAAGGTGATGATGAGAGCTGATGTGAGTGCCGATCCCATCAGGACAGAGGATGTTCCTCAGCTTAAATACTTTGTGGCCACTTGGCACCTGAAGGGGTGCAGCCTAGCTCCCACACTTTAGCACAGCTGCAGCCCATACATTATAGGTTACACATTAAGCGGTCCTAATGACTAGGTTACAGCATGCTCAGGGACATGCTTGGATCGATAATCAGTCCATAGAAGCCACCATGGGACCCTAGTTTATCTCCAGTGAATGCATTCATTCACTTGATGTTGCCAGAACTTTGATTAAGGGTCAAACTTTCCTCAAGTATCTCTGAAGCTAGAGGAAAAGATTGCAGTTAACTGTGGGCTGGAATGCTGAGATGGTCTCACAGAGGTGACATTCATACTGGGCCAAATTCCAGCAGGTGCACGGGAGGAGGGAGTGTATTCCAGGTGGCAGAATCAGCCCAAGAATGTTGTGTGACAGAGGTCGTGTGGAGGGAGCAGGTGGATGGGATTGGAGCAGGAGTGTGCACTCAGGACTAGAAAGAAATGGGGCCTGAGAGTTGGTTGAAACGAGATTGGAGAGAGCCTTGAAAGCCAGACTAACTGATGACCCAAGAATGGGTCTGAACACTCTCAGGGGGTGCAGCATTGCTACGTGCTCTGCTAGAAATAAGGCTGTGTGGCATGGCAGAAAGAACCCAGGGCTGAGAGCCAGGACATCTGCATTCAAATCCTGACCCACCATTAATTAGGCCATTGTCTTTCCCTTTCTGGGCCTCCGTTTCCTTATTGGTAAACTCAGGGGTTGAACAAGGTGGATCGTTTACTGAGCACTTACTTTGTGTCAGGCTCTGTGCCGTCTGGGCATCGTCTCATTCTGTCCTCACAACAACCTTTGAGGAGGGAGGTCATTGCTGCCATTTTACCTAGACTAGAAAGGAAGCAACTTGCTCAAGATCATACAGCTAGCAGGCAGGAGAAAGAGGATTTGAATGTAGTCCAGAGGCTCCACCTAGCTGTAATCTCTTCTTTGATTCTGGGGATGACTGGGCAGGGCAGGCTGGGGAATTGAGGGCCATATTGGCAGCAGAGGGCCCTGGGATAAAGGTGATAATATCTGTCTTCTCTCTTCTCCCTTTTCCCTTGCCCTTCTTAGCTCTGTGTGCCCCAACCCCAGCAGCCCTTACTAACTTGGGGTCTTTTCAGGGTCCTACCATCTTCCCTTCCTTCATACACAGTTCCTGTCCCGGACCCTTCCTCCACCCAAGGCCATATCCCATCAACCCTTGCTCTACTGGATAGACGTTTCCCTGTCACTGAAATGAAGGGACCGAACGGTACAGCTCACGGAGCCAGAGCTTTGCCCAGAGGCCCTAGAACAGGGCAGCAAGGCAGATGTCTTCATATTTTATAAATCAGCCCAAGGGAGTCTGTGTTCAGGACTGGTTGTTTCTTTCCTTGTGAACAAGGGAAAATGAGGCCCAACCCACGGTGGATGAATGTTTAGAAATGGCTCCCTGCCCCTACATGGACATGCATACAATGCACAATTGTACACGTGTGCACACACGCACACTCATACGCACAGGCATGCGTCTTTGTGCTTTTCCCCTTGTCCTTTCCCACTCACAAAGCAAAACTAACAGCAAACTCTGGTCCCTTCCCTCCAGGGACACCCTAATTGTAACCTGCACCAACAGTGCCACAAGTATCTTTGCTGGCTTCGTCATCTTCTCCGTTATTGGCTTCATGGCCAATGAACGCAAAGTTAACATTGAAAATGTGGCAGACCAAGGTACGTACAATTGTCACCCTGCTGTTGCAGGGCAGGTTTCAGGCTGACCGCATGAGTTTCTAATTTATACTGCAGTGGGACACGGGCCTTCTGGAACAGTGTGGAAGGTGGAGGAGCCCAAGCCTCCCTTTTCAGAGAGACCAAGGCAGGCTTGGGTGGGAAGCTCACTGCTAGGCTAGAGCTGGCTGGCTGGTCCCTGACTGGGGAGATTGCATTAAAATCCCCCTTTCCTGCTTCTCCCTGGCTCCATCTTCCCTTCCCATTCTTAATTTAGCTCCCAACCAATTGCTCTTGAGTCAGTTCCAACTAGCGACCCTATAGGACAGAGTAGAATTGCTCCATAGGGTTTCCAAGGCTGTAATCTTTACAGAAGCAGGTTGCCACATCTTTCTCCTGCAGAGTGACTGGTGGGTTTGAACCGCCAACCTTTCGGTTGTCAGCTGAGCGCTTAACCACTGTGGCACTAGTGCCCCTTTTAATTCAGCTCTAGCTGAATTGGCCTATAAATATGGCCTATACCTATTTGGTACAGGTGGAGGACTCATTAGGCAAACCAGTGCCCTCAAGCTGACGTAGGCACAGCCTCGCAGGCTGGCATCCCTTGTAGAGGGCCCTGGAGAAACTGAGCACTAAGGCTTAATCAGAGCACTGACTTCAGCGTTGCCTTTTCCTTACAAAGCACTTTCCTGATTGTTAGGTTGAATGTGCTCTCAGGGCCTTCTGCTTAGTTAGCAAAGCAGACATGCAATTTTTCCTCAGTGGGTGGAAAGGTTCAAGGGTGATAGTGAGAGGGATGTGGAATAAATGTTTATTCTCTGCTCAAAGTGATCACTATATTATGGCTAACATTAGTATGGTACTTTTGAGTTTGCAGAGAGCTTTCATTTTTCTCTTTTAATCCATACTTCTAGCAGAGCATTTTGCAGACAGAGTGTTTAATATTTGTATCTAACTCTTTATTGCCACCCAGCCTTGTTGTACAAAACCTGCGTTTATTAGTTTTCAGTGACTGGAGCACTTAATTGTGGCTATTACCAGGGACAATGAAGTCCCTAGGTGGTGCAAACAGTTAAGCACTCTGTTAACCAAAAGGTTGGCAGTTCAAACGCAGCCATAGGGGCCTTGGAAGAAACGTCTGAGAATCTGTTTCCAAAACGTCACAGCCTTGAAAACCCTATGGAATGCAGTTCTATTCTGCACACATGGGATCTCCATGATCAGGAATTGATACGAGGGCAACTCGTTTGATTTTTTTTTTTAAATTGCCTGTTATTATGATCATACTCTCTAATCAGACATTTATGGGATGCCTTCGTGAGTCCGCGCCATGCCAGGTGCTGTGAGGACATGAGTGTGGAGCCCTAGGTAATCCAGAGTGTGTACCTGGGAGAGGGCTGTTTGTACAGTTATCCTTCAAGGAGCTCACAGTGTTTTTCAGATAATGGCTCAGATTTGAGCGCCGGAGAGAACTCAGCCCTAGAAATGTCACCCCTTTGGTGGGCTGCCTAATCTCTTCTGGCTCCCCAAGGATAATTAATAACTGCCTCAGCGCACTGATAGTGCACCGGGGGCCTCAAAGAGTTAAAGAGTCAGCTTGTTCCAGGGGTGTAATTATCCCTCTCTGGGGAATGCGTTAAACCCGGAGGAAGGTTTGGTTCTGCAGCAGTGCTTTAAATTAGAAGGGCCCCCGGGAGCTGAGTGAATGCTCCCACCCCCGGTTGAGAATTCTCCAACTTCCTGAGGAGGAAATGAGGAGTGAGGGGCTCCTGAAAAAGCTTTGTCTTCAGGGGAGCCTGCGCTACCCAAGCTGTCCTGTAACCTCATTTCCTCCCAGCAGAGTAGCTAGAACAAGTAGGTTTTGCCCCACTTTCTAGCAGATCTGAGGCATTTTGCTATTTTTGTGATGTTACTGAGCTCATTGTGATCAGTGGCTGAACTGCCAGAGACATGAACTGTTCTGGGCTCTTTTCTGCTCCAGGAAAGAGATTTAGGAGGACATGTCACTGAAACTCAAACAGGATTTTTTCCTATATGTAAAAAGGAGTCTGTGTTTTCCTCTGATTTCCCCTTTTGGTATATTTTTTTACTTCCTCTGATTTTATCAAGGAGGAAGAGCACTTCTAGCAGGCTCTAAGAGCCCGTGGGGTTAATACTTGGAGGTTTCTAATTGTTTCCAGCACAGGGACAGTCAGCCTCATTCCCCACAAGAGAGAAGACTGGACCATGAGGCTTTCTCTCAGACCCCTTTGGGAAGCCAACCCTCCTTATCTGAAATTTCACACTATCTTATATGTGATTTATAGGCTTGTCTCATCACAGAGGTGCCGTGAAATACAGGACAGAGATTCGGGATCAGACCCTCATTAAAATCCCAGCACCACCCCTTCCTCGCTGGGCAATGTTGGCATATAGACATTCAGTACATTTTTGCTGACCCAACATTAGTAACTAAGTATTGGTCTTTAGTCAAAAACAGCTTTAATGACCTAACACTCTTCTGTTTACTTTGCTCCTCCCTTCTAAGGGAGGAATTTCTGTCAAAATTATCTCCCCAAATCTCAGTCATCAGAATTTTGGGGGGCTGAGGATGGGATTGGTAACAAGGCCAAGCTGTCCTCTGCTTTAACAGTAGGCATAGGGAAGGATGCACATCCTCAGGGATCTGCTCCAGAAGAGCAGCTTCCGGGGAAGTCGGCCTTAGAGGAGCATCTCCCAGCCATCTGCGTCACCGCCTGTGGCGCAGAGACATGTTCAGGATCTGACCTGCAGCCCTACAAAGATGCCCACCCAACAGCAGAAAGACTAGGTTAGAACCAGAGTAGATGAACACACATGGGTGCATTCTGTTGTGAGTTCCCAGGTAGAGGAGTTGCCTCTCATTAACCCGACCACATGTGGAATACTGCCCGATTCCCTTACCCTCAGAAATTCAGAGACCCTGCTAACCAAAATGAACGCTTGCAAACAGGGCTGACCCCCCCCCCGCCCCCACCTCCATCCAATCTGTCACCTCGATCCCATCCCTTCTACCTGAAGGCACAGGAGTTCAGGTGGTATATCCTCCGAGAACCCAGAATTTCATTTGTAGTAGATATCACAGCACAGTGGACACCCAGTGTGTGCTGTGGGCCTTGATGTATTTCGTTGATCATAGCTCCTTGTTGAGACTTTGTGGCTCTCTTGGATAAAGGAAAGGAGTTCTGATGGCGCACTGGTTAAGCACTTGGCTACTAACCAAAATGTTGTCAGTTTGAACCCTGCAGGAGAAAAGACCTGGTAATCTGCTCCTGTAAAGGTTAGAGCCTAGGAAACCTATGGAGCAGTTCTACTCTGTCACATGGGGTCTCTATGAGTTGGAATCAACTTGAAGGCACCTAACAGCAGCAACAAGAACAGGATAAAGGATGCTCTCACTGTCCAAGTTGCTGACATCCACAGTCCCCTTGGCCCCCTCTTAGGGGAAGAATAATAGTTGTCAGCTTGTCACACTGTGATGGCTTTTGTGTTGCTAGGATGTTGGAAGCCATGCAACCAGTATTTCAAATATCAGCAGGGTCATCCATGGTGAACAGGTTTCAGTGGAGCTTCTAGATTAAGATAGACTAGGAAGAAAGGCCTGGTGATCTACTTCCTGAAAATCAGCCAGTGAAAACCCGATGGATCACAACAGAATATTGTCCAATGTAGTGCTGGAAGATGAACCCCCTAGGTTGGAAGAGACTACAATAGCCGCAACAATGGACTTAAACATACTGATGATCATGAAGATGACGGGGGACGGGGTAACATTTCATTCTATTGTATATGGAGTAGCCATGAGTCAGAGCCGACTCACTGGCAACTAAAAACGAAACAACAACATGTTTATTGAGGTCTTACTATGTCCAGGCATTTGTTCTAAGGTCTTTATTTGCATCAGTGCATTTAATTTTCACAGGAACCCTACCAGGATAGGAACTATTATTATCACCATTTTGTAGGTAAGGTCCAGAAGGAACAAGTGACTTGCCTAAGGTTCCACAGCTAGTTAGAGTCAGAGTCAGTATTCTGATCTGTAGTGCCTGACCCTGCATATCAGCCAAGGTGTACTGACTCCTAGTGGAAGAGGAGAGAGATTGCACCTGGCCTATCAGGCCCGTAACACTCAAGGGAGGGAAAACCCTGCTCTGGCTCAGGCAAGCCATCTTTGGGGGAGGAAAAAAAAAAAAAAAAACTATACAAAACCATACAAAAATGTATTTTTAAAATCCAACAATATTACTCACTAGAAGACTCCGGTCCCCAGCCGCCTTGGATAAAGGCAGTTTGCAGTAACGTAGCTTGAAAATTATGCCTTCACCTGGGTACTTCAGGGAGCAGCAAAAATTGAACCAGCCCTAATATTTTGAAATCATTTCCCCTCCTAAAAAAGTGGTAAAGCCTAAAGGGTAAAATCCTACTAAAGCAAGCAGTGGAGGGCCTTGGTAGCAGCCATTCCAAGACCTTCTTGTCGGCTTTACGGACCCAACTTGTCGCCAGAGCCCTGAGCTGGCTCCCTCGGGTTCTGCATTCAAGACCTATTTTGAAATGTAGTTGAATACAGACTTTTCTTTTATGGCTGACATAGGAAGCCTTCCGAGGCTGGCTCTAACGGCCTGTTTAATAAATGCATAAAGCTTTGCTAGCTTAGGCATACCAGGCTTTATTTTTTTAAAAGCTCAAGGCCTTGGCAACATTAGGAACTAACAACCCGATAAATCTGTTTCAAAAAGTATGATTATGTTTGAGTTTTAAGAACTCCAACTGCTGTGATTTCTGGTTTCCAGACGTGCGCTGGACGTGGGTTACTCCGCGCCGCGTTTGCTCGTCTCTGCACATTATTATTTCATTTCCTTTAGCACTTACAAGGAAATTCACAACTGCGGAGTCTTTCGTAATCTTCCCAGTGAGGTCATGAGGCAGGTCAGAAGCACTGGCAGAGCTTTAGTATAGCAGAGAAAACTGTAGCTCCGACATCGCCCACCAAAGACTGCATGCAGCATTCTTGGGAAAACCTAATCCAGAACGCCTAACTTAAGAGCCCATTGTCCACTCATGACAAGAGCTAATATTCTGTAAGTGCTGATGATGTGCAAGGCACAGGGCTCAGTGCTTTACCTGTGTTTTCTCCTTTGTTCCCCGTAACCACCCTGTGAGGTGCTATTGTTATCCCCCTTTTACAGATGGGAAAAATTGAGGCTGACAGAAATTAAGTAACTTATCTACGGCTGCATAGCTGCTGAGTCATGGAGTCAGGATTTGGGACACAGATCTGTCTGACCGTTACAGCCCAAATTCCCTTAACCACTATGCCATGCTTCACTGCCATTTCGGCCTGTGGACTGATATAGTCTTATCAGTCCTGGAAGTCAGTGACACTGGGTCTTCTTTTGTAGGGCACGATTTTAAAAGCGTTAGATACTTGGGTAATGCAAATGGTTTAAGAGCTTGGCTGCTCACTGAAAGGTTAGAGGTTTGAGTTCATTCAGAGGTGCCTCAGAAGAAAGGCCTGGTGATCTACTTCTGAAAAATCAACCACTGAAAACCCTGTGGAACTCAGTTCTACTCTGACACACATGAGGTCACCATGAATTGAAATTAACTCAATGGCAACTGGTTTGGTTTTTTTGGCTTAGGTAGATACGTGTTTTGTGTGAAAGGCTTCTCCTGGAAGCGTAGAGGAGGAAGGGTAGTTGAAAAGAGAAACGTATATAATGCCATTCTGCACCTGCTTTAACGTTTAGAACAGACTTTCTCAACCCCAGCATTATTGACATTTGCCACAGATAATTCTTTGTTGTGGAAGACTGTCCTGTGCATTGTATGATATTTAGCAGCATCCCTGGCCTCTACGCACTAGATGTCAGTAATGACTCCATCCCAGTAGTGAGACAAATGTCTCTAAACATTGCCCAATGTCTCCTGAGGGGCACACTCACCTCTGGTTGAGAGCCGCTGCTCTACAGGGCAATTATATTCTTTCCTTGCTCATCCAGTACAGAGATGGGGCTTCTCATGTTATTTGCATGCAACACAGCCTAGCCTTGGAGTCAGGTAGAGTTGGCCCTGAGTCTCTGCTTTGACGCTTTTTTTGACCCTCTCCTCTGAGTTCCCCTAGTTAAGGAAATGGACAGAGATGAGTAAAAGAACAGCAGACGGTGGGAAGCAGCATATAAGAAGTAATAACTCAGGAGCTCAGTGGAGAGAGGGCTCTGAGGGCTTCTCGGAAGAGGGGGCCTTCAGCTGGACTGTCTGCACTCATCTCTGTCTTGTTGCATCCAGGCCCAGGCATTGCATTTGTGGTTTACCCGGAAGCCTTAACCAGGCTGCCCCTCTCTCCATTCTGGGCCATCATCTTCTTCCTGATGCTCCTCACTCTTGGACTTGACACTATGGTAAGCCTCTTCCTTGACTGATCCCTGCCCCAGGCTCCTTCTGAAGAACACCTCTCTGGGTCCTGTGCCCAGCTTGGGGTAGAGAGGTGGGAATAGGTACCTTGACATTTTCCCTGAGCAGTGGAGGGATGCTGACGTACCTGTCCAGGGCTCAGGATAACCCAGGAGTCACCAACATCCTGAGGGGCAGGCTAGAGTTCTCGTATTTGTGGGTGATTTCTCTCTCCTTCTCTTTCTTCTCCCTGCCAAGTTGTAGCCTGTGTACTACTTCCTACCTTGGTGTCATTTTGCCAAAGCAAATTCTGTGGGGCTGGATAAGGGAGAATAATAGGAAGTCAAGTTTAGGGAAATTGTTGTGGGGCTGAGATGACTACAAATCAGGTTGACAGGCTCTCAGATCTTAGTAGGTGGGTGCAAAGGGGGCTTTTCCTCAGGAAGATCGAATGACAGGTAAACTGGAGAAGAAGAATTTACATCTCATGAATACAAAGTGAATCTTAAGGTGTCCTGATGGATGAGTACTAGTGCTGTCTGTGGGATACGAGAGGTGCAGTTTCTAAATCTCACATCCTGCTTGTTCTCCTGGCTGGCCTGGGGATTGCACCCCCAAAAGGCCCTTTAATCCCATCAAGGGAATGGGGCCCTAAAACCAAATTTCATACAAATACAACTTGCCCCTGTGAGAAGAGCACGGGGCCTTTTGGAAACTTCCGGGTTGGGCAGTTGGTCCCAGAGGCCCCTTTCCTGGCCCTGTTCCAGTTTGCCACCATCGAGACCATCGTGACCTCCATCTCGGACGAGTTCCCCAAGTACCTGCGCACGCACAAGCCGGTCTTTACTCTGGGCTGTTGCATTTGTTTCTTCATCTTTGGCTTCCCGATGATCACTCAGGTGAGCTACGTGCTGGGCGCAGGCTTGGGGTGAGGGTGAGTGGGCAGGCTGACGCTCGTCTATCCCTTCACTCTTAGCTCTCAGACCTCACAGCCATAGCCAAATAGCTGCCACTTCTATGTAGATGGCACCAGCTCATCAGGGATGCTGACTGCAGAGGGAAATAGGTCATCTTGGCTACTAGCGATGTTTCTAGCATCTTTATAATTGAGATGTAGCTTTCTTGAGCCAACAAGGCAGGTGTGTCCTACTTTAGGAAGATAGAATACATGAAAATCCAAATTTACCAACCAGATAAACTTCTAGGTGACTACTTTTCATATACAAGGGTCAACAGCCAACCCGATTTCCAAGCAGTCCAGAGTGGCTTAGTAAATACATATATGTATGTGTGTATATATACATATAAATCAAACTCGTTGCCGTCAGGTCGATTCTGACTCATAACAACCCTATAGGACAGAGTAGAGCTGGTGGATTCAAACTTTTGGATAGCAGCCAAGCTCTTAATCACTGCGCCAGTCCTAAATAATGGGCTGTTAGTGTAGTGGTTAAGTGGTCAGCTGCTAACCAAAAGGTCAGCGGTTCAAATCCACAACCCGCTCCTTGGAAACCCTACAGGGCAATACTACGCTGTCCTATACACATATGCGCGTGCCCGCGCGCACACACGCACACACATATATATGCATGTAGATGTGTAAGGACTGCCCAGAAACACTTAAAGGTCATATGAAGGTCAATCAAGTGCAGACATACAGATGGAAGTGATCATCTATTGCTTAAAGCAAAAAACGAAGCAATCATTTCATGTGCTTTCACCTATACATCTTCAGGCATTGATCTTTGCCTCTTACGAGTAAGTTGTTAGATCATTTTCCATGCTTGTTCTATTGGTTAGCTTAGAGTCTTTCCAGGGACTGCTCTGTTCACGTGACAGGGCCTCCATTTTATAGACTGGACCAGGGTGAGGTTCCTGCTGTCAGCAAGAGGGGCGAGGGGAGGGCCTTTAATTCCTGCTTGCACTTGACTCTCTTCAGGGTGGAAAGGACTGGCTGTTATCAGTGGGGAGCGAGCCCAGCTACAGACATTTGAATGTTGGTTGTTTCTCTTTCTTGTTAGGGTGGAATTTACATGTTTCAGCTTGTGGACACCTATGCTGCCTCCTATGCCCTCGTTATCATTGCAATTTTTGAGCTCGTGGGGATCTCCTACGTGTACGGTAAGGAAATCACTGTGCCTGCTGCTAAGGTAGAACGTTATCGCTGGTGAGATGTTCATGGCAATCAAGTTTTCCATGTACAATAAGACGATGAAAGGATTTAGTTGCAGCTATTTAGGAAACAGAAAGCTTTATTTCCAAGCTTGCCTCAGGACCACTGTGACCCAGCTTTAATGGAGGAAGCATAAGGGGGTTAGTGGTGAAACTCAGAAACCTTTGCATCAGGACCAGGACACGCCTTGTGATATGATCTGGCATGCAAACAGTTAATGGTTGTGGACAATGACCAGATGGGGGCTGCCTTGCAGGTGTGAAATTATTTCCTGGTCTTGGTAGCTGTAGTTTCCTTGTAGCTTGAGGTGAGTGGTAGCTTCATGGATCATCCAGGGATACTATAGTGAGAACAGAGACCACCTGGCTCACAGATGCTTAGAAAACTTTGTTAGCATCATGGGGGCTTGGATGCAATATCTCAATCCCAGCTTTTCCCAGGAATAAACTTCCAGTTCCCTAATAGTTTAGCCCTTCCTATAATCACCATAGCAACCTACAGCCCATTATCAAGAACAATAGGAGTGATGAGCTTGCAGATGCCATCTTCACCCTTCATTGGGAGGTATTTGTGCTTGGAGATTTCTCCAGGTGATCTCCTGGGCCCCTTGTATGCGCTGGCCAGTCAACACAAGGAAGTCCTATCTGATCAAGGCACTATTGGCTTCTTTATGCCTAGGAGTTTGCTCAAAGACTTCCCTCTCCCTGGGTGGTGCAAATGGTTAACACTCCTGGCTGCTAACTGAAAGTTTGGAGGTTTGAGTCTACCTAGAGGCACCTTGGAAGAAAGGCCTGGCAATCTACTTCCAGAAAATCAGCCATTGAAAACCCTATGGAGCACAGTTTTACTCTGACACACATCGGGACACCATGAGCCGAGGTTGATTCAATAGCAATGGGTTTTAATATAGATAAAGCCTCCATAACAGATATCACAAAGGTGAAAAATTCTAGTTCAGACTATCTAACTGTACTTCAAAACCGAAAAGAGACAGCAACATGCTGCAAGTTCAAAGTAAATACAGGGTATCACTAGGAATGCATGATATGAGTAAGGGACAAATATGCTATCTGGAGCCTGAAGGAAGAGAGGTCTGCAGAGCTCTGCCCTTTAAGCTGGGGGCCCAGCAGAGCTCACCCTAACCACCAGGTATCCTTGATACGAACATCTTGCTTTTAATACAATTGTTAGCCTCACACCTAACAGTTGCTCAATGGCATCTTGCTTTCCTGAAAAACTCATTAAAATTGGGTAGGGGAGGAATCAAGATGCAAAAAGGAAATCTCCCATGTCAAACTGGAGTACCCACAAACTTTTGGGTGTTGGTGGAAGAAGAATTTATCTCAGGCTAGAAATCACGTTTCTGTGGCAGGGAGGGTTTTGTTTCAGGCAAGAGAAGTGGGCAGGCATGCCAGCTGCCCTGATAGGATCAGAGACCAAACGGCCAGCACTTTGGGCTGATAAGACAGCCTGGTCCCTGCAGTGAGGGTGGGATTGAAGACCTGCTATTGGAGTTAGGACGAGGTTTCCAGGTGATTGCTACCTGAGCAGAGAGTGGCGGAAACTCGGTGAGGTCAGCCACGATGAATCTTAACTTTCTGCCCAGATACCAAAGCCCTGGCCATGGAGAGGGAGGAGAAGCCTCAGAGGTCCTCCACTGGAAACTCTACCCCTCATGGTTCCAAATGCAAGCCCGAGGTCTCCAGATGGTCTGTTGGCAAAGGCAGGAAAGCACTTCATTTGCAGCACTGGTCCAAGTGCAGGCAACAATCTCATTACCTCCACTGTGATCTGTATCCTCAGATAATTGCCACAAAAGACACATTTGCACAGTTCTCTCCTGCAAAATAGGGCTGCTCATTGTGGTTTAAAAGCATCATTACAATAGAAAGCTGTTAACATTTCTGTTTTTAGAGGTAAAATACTTCCTCCTTGCACCCATATAAAGCTCTTAGCTCATTTCTTGGTTTTGAAGAAAAAATAAATCCTAAGTGCCTCAGTCCTTGGGCTCTGCTAGTTTTTCTGGGCACCAGCCAGGAAAGCCCATGGTCTCTAAGGGTGCTGGTGTTGGGCCAGCCCCCAGAATCAAGGTGGCTCTGCACGGAGCTCAGGCTGAACTTCATTTTGGCAATTCCAGGTGTGGGTGTGAACACACGATTTGGTCCTGAGTGGAGGAATTTTAAAAAGTGAATCTCAGGAAGACTTATTTGAAATAAGCTAACGTAATTGTCAGAGATGAAAGGAAAAGCCTGCACAAGTATATAAATTACACCCCAGGGGACAATACATTCTTTATTGAGGCAATGAGGCTCAAAACTAGTGCAAGATTAGTTTAAGGCAGTCGGATATGAACCTGTGAAGAATAAAAAAAGAACTTCACTGGTTTGGTGCATTCCCTTCCTGGCTGCAGAATTTTAAACATAAGCAAGTGAATTGCAGACATTTCCATTTCCTTCCTGCTTTGAATAATGTCTAGACTCTAGATTCTAGAGGCTGTTGCTCAAAGGTTTGAAATATGATGAGTATAATTCTCAGATTTGATCATTAGGTTGAAATAGTTGATTGAAGCTCTCAATATTCCTCACAGGCTTGTAGCTAGGTTTGAGGTATCCAGGTTTAAAAATGGAACTCCCTGGGTGTGGTGGAAAAACTAGCTCTCTCTCTCACTCTCTTTTTCTATTGTTGTGAAAATATATCTAACACCACACTTGCCAATTCAGCATTTTTCAGGTGTACAAATTAGTGATACCAATTACATTAATCGTGTTGTGCAACCACCACCCGTAATCATTGCCAAATTTCCCATCACCGTAACAAACACTCACTGCTCCCTAAGCAGTGGCTCCCCTTTTCCCCTCCTTCCTGCCCCTGGTAACCACTTTGGTCTCAAACTACATTCGCCTATCCTTGTTAGGAGCCATCTCTTTAATAAACGTTTACCTAAGTAGAGCCACTTTCAAAAAGTGACTTGTGTTTTACCGGGAGCTGACAGAGGACCTTCTGGCTGGGGGACCACATGATTGAACAGCTGCCATGAAGACTTCCTGTGTGTGAATTGCTCTGCTCCACATTGTGCATTTTCCTCAACCTCAATGTGTTAAATTGTCACCCTCTGTTTTCCACCTCAATCAATTACGTGTTTCACACCCCTCCCCCAGACCACCTCCATCGGTATCCTTATGAAGGATGTTAGATTCACACCTCGCAATGGCTTTTGTGCAACCAGAATGCTCCTTAGAAGCAAGGATGGTGACATGTCGCACATACTCTCGATGTCTTGTCAGGAGGCATCAGTTGCTGGAGAAGGACCTCATGCTTGGTAAAGTAGAGGGTCAGTGAAAAAGAGCAAGACCCTCAATGAGGTGGATTGACACAGTGGCTGCAACAATGGGCTCAAGCATAACAACGATTGTGAGGATGACGCAGGACTGGGCAGTGTTTTGTTCTGTTGTACATAGGGTCACTATGAGTCGGAACTGGCTTGACAGCACCTAACAACAATAACAACAATGGCTTTTGTATGGCGGAATGTGTCTGTTTTCAGTTCTCATTGCCCATCCCGCTGGCTGAACCTATCAAGATTTTTAAGTATAAAAGAAACAAACCAATTAAAAAAAAAAACAAAAATTCCCCCTGCAAAAAACACTACAAATTCAAGCTTAATTTTTCCCTCTATGATCCCCTTCCCTGTGCCCCCTTTTCATTTATGTTCTTGGCTGAAATCATTTTGTACCTTCTTTTTAGGGTACAGGGCCCTCCAGTTCCATTTGCTGGGGCTCAGTAAACATAAGGAATAAGACTTCAGTCCATTAGTAACTCATACAGTGAACAACTATTTATTAAGTGCTTACTGTATGCCCTATACACTCCTAGGAGAAGGTGGGGGGGGGCGGATATGGGTAATTTCCTACATTCATGGAACTTGTCAGCTAACTACCAGCTTGCCAACTAGCTATGGAGAAACAGCAAGCACACTTAAAACACTGAGAAAAAGGTAAGTGTTAAACCATGCAGTTCTGGCTGGAGGCACTTTCACTGCTCAGAGATAAGGAAGGGCGAGAGTAGTTAGGGAAGCCTTGAGAAGGTGGCATCTGAGAGAGAAAAGAAAAGAAAGACTGAGACTTAGTGAGTGCTGAGTTTATTGCCACTAAGGCAGGGGGTTCCTAAGCCAATACAGAAGGATATGGCTCTGAGGGACAACCTTCAGATGAATGGTGAAGGAATAATTTGGAGACCTTACGTGTAGTGTACAGCCCACCACCACCTGTCTGCCAGTTGTCTAACTGCGGTGACTTACATGTTGCTGTGAAGCTGGAAGCTATGCCACTGGTATTTCAAATACCAGCAAGGTCACTCATGATGGACAGGTTTCAGTGGAGCTTCCAGACTTAGACCAGGAGGAAAGTCTCAGTGATCTACTTCTGAAAATCAGCCAATGAAAACCCTATGGATCACAACCAAATGTTGTTTAATATCGTGCTGAAAGATGATCCCCCTAGGTTGGAAGGCACTCACAATACACAGTGGCCATGACACTGGACTCAAGAACACCAGTGGTCATGAAGATAGCACAGGACTGGGCAACAGTTTGCTTTGTTGTCCATCGGGCCAACAGGAGACAGAAGCGATGTGATGGCAACTCACAGCAGCCCGTATAAAGCAGTGGGGAATACTCGCAGATGCACAGGACCAACTATTCATTTGCAGGACCCAGTGCAAAGTGAAAATGAGGGGTCTTCGTTAAAAAATTATTCAAAATTTCAAGACAGGAGAGCAGAGCATTAGAGCAAGTGTGATGCCCTTTTTGAGCATGAGTCCTATGCTATGTCCTGTATAATTTGTATGCCCAGGAAGGAAGCCTTGGATACACAGTGGGGAGAGCAGTTCCTATGAAGATTCTGTCCAGACCAAGAGCAAGGTGTGGTTTATAAAGGCAAAAGCCACAAAGCTGCACAGGCTAAAGAAAGTGATTGGTTGATTGAAGCAAGTCCTTGGCTTCTCAATGCAGATTGTTTGGTTGTATGGAGTTCATTGCAGGTGGATTTCTGAGCCCTAAATCCTAGACTTGTTTGTCTGCTAATTCTGACTCATTTTTGAGCAGCTGTTACCCTGATCCCTTCTGGGGCCTGACTACTTGCTCTCTAACCCTTCCTGGCTCAAGGTCTTGCAATAGGCAAATCTCTATGCACATGGTCAAGCCTCCATAAACTATTACTTTACCATGAGTTGGGCCTTGAAGGCAAGAAGGATTTGGGTTAGTGGGAAGAACAGAGCAGGCAGGGGAAGCTATATAAACAAAGACCTAAAGTGAAAATCCCTGGAGAAGGATATCATGCTCTGTAAGGTAGAGGGTCAGAGAAAAGAGGAAGACCCTCAACAAGATGGATTGACACAGTGGCTGCAACAATAGGCTCAAACACAGCAACGATTGTGAGGATGACGTAGAACCAGGCAGTGTTTCGTTCTGTTTTACAAAGGGTCCCTATGAGTCGGAACCAACTTGACGGCACCTCACAACAACAACAAACAAAGTAAAAATTACCATTGACTCAGTTAGGGACTCAAGGGAGAATTTTGGGTATGAGCCAGGGTATAGTGAGTGCCGAGGCTGACGATGGAAGGACTGGAGAGTCTGACTCCGGAATGTGCACGGGGAAGAAGGGAGATGGTTGCCTGGCAACTCCCAGCTGGTGCACCACCTGGCTGATCTGTAGGGCTAGCCTACAAGTTGGCACAACAGGCAGAACAATCACAGGACCCAGAGCCTGACTGAGCCAGAGACCTCATGTTGGGAGGCCCAGGGAGGGAGATGACCTGCCAGGGTCAGAGCTGGCCCTGGAGCCCAAGCTTTCTCATTCTCAGTCCCAGGACCAGTCCTCTGCATCAAGCTATCTCTTGCTGAAAACTGAGCATGCATCATCTGTCTCTTCCTACAGCTCTGGGTCTACCTCTCTGTACCCCTGGGGAAACGTGAGCACTTTACTGTGACCCCTCCTCTCCATAGGAGGTTATCTGTGTCTTCCTCAGGTCTTACCTTAAGCCCTGTTGCTTCGATTTCCCCAGTCAAGCCATCTGGAGCTACCATCTCTCGGGGATGGTTTGGTGGAGAAGAATACCTGGACAACAGAATTGATTCTGATAACAGAAATTTCTAGAATCTTTTTTTCTCCCTCAGATTGGAAGTCTACTTTCAGTATCTTGGGTATGTTTTTGAGGGTCTTGGCTCTGTGTTTTATTTCTTTGGTTCTCTCCACTCACTTACGCCCAGAGAGCCCAGTGTCCAGAGACTGTTCATCTGAAAGTCTTGGATAACACTAAAGGAAACAAAAATATCCAAAGATGGTCAGGTCAACTGCTGGAAGCATGCAGTTCTTGTTTATGGACACCAGGAAGCAACCTGGAGCCCCCTTGTGTTCATGGACTGACCTCTCCAGAAGGGCCCTAAGAACTTATCTGGCCCAGACCCCCTAAAAGCCTTGGTGGCGTGGTGGTTAAGAGCTCGGCTGCTAACCAAAAGGCCTGCAGTTCAAATCAACCAGCTGCTGTTTGGAATCCCTATGGGGCAGTTCTACTCTGTCCTATAGGGTTACTGTGAGTCAGAACTGACTCGATAACACCTAACAACAACAGTTCCCCCAATGAACCAACGAAGTCTCAGGAGGGGGATTGCCTTTACCTAAGATCACACAGCAAGTTAGAGGTAGAGCTGGGTTCAACTCTTGGATACTAACTCCTGGTCCAGTGCTCTTTTCACTTGTGGTTGGCCATTTGTAGTTGGCCACAATCAAATTTAGCTTAAAGCAGAACAGGAAGCTCAACTGCAACCTGAGAAGTTTTAGAATGAGTTGAGAAAAGTTGCCTTTGGTGAGTTCCTGACACTGTTCCCAGCCATAACAAGTGCAAGACTTATCTGTCTTCTGTGGTGGCTGTTGTCAGGGGGCCTGGCCATCAGTAATGGTCATGAGGGCTGACTGAAGTTCTGGGTCTGTCTGGGCTTGGCATGGAGCAGAAGCAAATGTTAGGAGCTGAGGCCCACGGAAGTGTTTCGGGGTCCGTTATTTTGGAGGTAGTGACTAGAGTGGATTTTTTTTGGGGGGTAGGAGTAAACTTCAAAAATGAAGTATCGCATACATACAAGGAAAAGCACACATCGTGAGTGTACCACTCAATGAATTTTCACTCCCGTGTAGCCAGCACCCAGATCAAGATATAGAACATTATTGGGACCACTTTTTCTGGAGCTGGGATTAACTATTCTGTTCCCTGGAAGAAATACCACAGCCTCTGCTTTCTGTCTCAGCAAGAGATTGTCTTCACTTATCACATCCGACTTTTCTCTGTGTAGCAGAGAGCAGGCCCTTGAGGAAAAAGGGCAGGAGAAGTCTGGACTGTGGCAGCCGTTGGCGGGGGCACTGGTCTCGTGAAGGCAGCTAGTATAGGTGGTGCACAGGGAGGAGATGGCAGAAGGATAAGAGATGACAAGGTGAAGTCTGGAAGAGGAGTGCTCCAAGACTGAATTCACCTGCTCCTCACAGGGTTGAGGGCAAAGGACCCAGAAACCCAGTGAGGCTGAAAGCCAGATTTCAGAGGACCAAGTGGCCAAGGTCTAGAAGACCTGAGGAGGATGCACAGGGGATTATTCTCGTTGGGAGGAGGTGTCTGGGAAGTGAGAACTTTTCATGAAGAACGTCTCAGCCCTTCTTGACCTGCAGGGTGCCCACTTCTCAATAAATGACCCAGAGGATGAAGAAATTCTGAGTGTTCAAGCCAAGACTGCCGAGCCCCTGGTCAGAACTGCTGACTACAAAGGAGTTGACCTCGGAGGCCTTTCAGGCTCTGTGACCCCACAGTTCTGAGAAAACCATGCTCTGGCAAGCCCTCAAAAGAATGCAAGAAACCTCTCAATTCTAAACATTCCTCTGTAGCATTTCTTTCCAAGGAGTGGTTTAAAAGCCTCCTTAAACAAGAGTGTATGGGGATGATGGTTAGGTAGGGCCATTAGAAAAAGTATCTCTTGTGCATTTTACTTAAGTTGATCGGTGACCAAAAAGACAGCAATACTTTGAGTTCCAGTGAAGTGGGCGAGGGCCACTTGGAGTTTACGTGGGTTTTTGCTGGCCATTATCATCCTACATACGGCAGAAATAGATTGACTCATTGGAAGAGTATCCTTGGGAGGGTGGAGAACAAAAACGAATGTATGGTGACTTTTTCTCTAAATTCCAAGGCTTCCATCATACACTCTGCTTATTGACCACAATCTTAATTGGTTTTGCCAGAGCTGTAACTAAGCACATAAAGCCACCTCAGAAAACAGCCACATGTGAGTATGTCAGGCTGCGGCAGTGCTATGACGTCCAGCCTGGGCTGGAACTGAGCTTTTTTGATGTCACCATGGAATGACATTTTTGAACCTCACTGCAGAGAGCATTTAATATCTACTTAAATGTTCAGTTTGCCCTGATCTTCCCGGCAATGAGTCATTTATCTGGTGGTTCCCTGCATACCAGGCTGGGACCATCCCTAGCCAGTGGTGTTTGAGCGAGGGCCTCTAGCCCCTGCCGCCCACCCCACCTCACCCCCTGCCATTGCACCTCAAGCTCAATTTCTGCTTGTCTGTTTGTAGGCTTGCAAAGATTCTGTGAAGATATAGAGATGATGATTGGATTCCAGCCAAACATTTTCTGGAAAGTCTGCTGGGCATTTGTTACTCCAACCATTTTAACCGTAAGGATTGCATGCTTTATTGTGTGAACAGAATCTTGCGCGTGCATATGGTGTTTTGTGTTTGAACAAGATGTGTGCCTGTGTATGAGCCTGGGAAGTTGAATTATTCTTCTCTTTCACATGAGGAAACTGAGGTTCAGAGAGGTGAAGTGACTCACCTCAGGTGCTTAGCTGGTCAAGGGCAGAGCTGGGCCTCACGCACAGGTCTTTGGGATACCCCTATGGAACATTTCCCACTATATCAGCTGCCTCATATACTCATAGCAGATGCCAATCACAGCTGACATTTACCACATATTAGCCATGTTTCTGACCCTGTTCAAAGTGCACACTTTATATGTATTACCTCGTTTCTCCCTCACAGCATCTCTGTGAGGTTGGCCTTATAATTATGTCTATTTTAAAGACGAGGAAAGTGAAGTCTAGTCGTGTAGCTTGCCCTGAATTATACACTCAGTAATTAGCACAGCCCGGCTTTGAACCTAGGTAGACCGGCTCCAGAACTCATGCTCTGAACTACTACTAAATGTAACCACTCTACAGCTCACATAGCACTAATTAGACTTTTAGTGTTAATTCTTATTGCTTTTGGGGACCATCTTGTCATCCTCAAAGTGTGATGGTGACATTTGAGATCATCTGACCTTCCACTTCTTAAAGATCAGACCCCTTCATATGTCAGTAAATCAGCACGGAGACTTACATTCACAGCCTGTTGCCTCCTTTAACGTGCCATAAACTGTCAGCTTTGTCCCACTCTGCCCCCAACCACAGTCATTGAGAGACCTTGCCTTTCCCCCTCCTCCTTTCCTGGCTGGTTGTGGGTGTTGCCTCTTTAAGACTGCAGAGAGTTGACTGTATTACCTCCTGTTGCCAGTAGGTGGCACTAGAAACCAGATTAAGACCCTTGCTTTACCGTAAGGAAAGAGCCAGCCTCTCTAAAGGAAAAAGGGACAGGATGAGAGTAAAATTATAAAGAAAATATGTACCCTTGTTTCTTTTACGGCCACAGAAGTGAGTTTTAATCAAAGCACCTCAATTTCTTTCTGAAAAGTAAGAAGCTTCTACAGAAAAACCACTCAGTGTTTATCTCCCTCTACCCTGACATGGACAACGTCTTACTGAAGCCAACATCAGTACCACATTTTAGAGGCTATGATTTGTTTGAAAAGTCCCACCAATTTTGGTGCATGAGAATTGACAAGGATTAAGATAGGTTTTCAGTCTCCTGAATTCTAGACTGAATGTGTGTGTGAAGAACTCAGATTTACCTAATTGGTGAGAAGAAAACATTTGTGAGCACCTTCTGTTGATGGAGATGCTCCCACCTCTGATGCTTCTCATCTTAGCTGAGCGTTGCTATTTTCCTGAGTTGCTACCAGGGGAAAAAAAAATCGACCACCAACTTGTGGTAGAGTGGGTTCCGACTCATGGTGACTCCATCTGTGTCAGAGTAGAACTGTGCTTCATAGGATTTTCAATGGCTGATTTTGTGGGAGTAGACCACCAGGCCTTTCTTCTGAGGCACCTCGGGGTGGACTTGAACTTCCAACCTTTTGGTTAGCAGTGGAGCACGTTAACCATTCATACCACCCAGGGACCACCACATGTGATTTATTCTTGGCTAACATCAAAGTCAGAATCTGTTCTAGATTCTGCCTTCCTTTTCCTCCTATCCTAGAAGACATTAAGCTACAGAGAATTTTATTACATTCTGCAGAAACATACCACATAATAATCAACACTACTGTTTCCTGAGGCCGATTAGGAGCCAGACACTTAATGAACGTTGTCTCTAAAGCTCGACCACCCTGCCTGGTAGGTGGTAACGCTCCCCACTTTATAGACGGAGAAGTTGAGGAACTTGCCCAAGGCCACGAAGCTTACAGGTGGCAAGTCCAAGAATTGAATCCAGGGCTGTCTAGGCTATAAGCCCATGCTCTGATACATTTCTAAAAACTCCAGTGATTTCATCTCCAAGTGGAATTTGGTCCATCCGGGATTAAAATACTCCTAATTTCTGGTGGCTCAGTGGTTAAGCACTCAGCTGCTAACCAAAAGGTCAACAGTTCATACCCACCAGTGCTCCATGGGAGAAAGATGTGGCAGTCTGCTTCCATAAAGATTACAGCCTTGGAAACCCTATGGGGTTTTGAGTTGGAAAGGACTCCATGGCAGTGGGTTTTTATGGGAAACTTCTTAGGCAGAACGTCAGAGAAGAGAATTCTAGGAACTTTCTGTGTTTTTTGAGATAGTTACTTCACCATGCTGTGCTTTACTTAATTCCCACTACAAAACTCATGTCAGAAACCTGTGGAGAAGTGACAGGAAATATCCTGAACCAGATTCCCCTTCTCTCTCATTTGGGAAACAGGGACAATTAAAAGCAGTCAATTCCATCATCATTGTCAGCTGTTGAGTCTCTGTCCAGGGCCATCAACAAAAGGCCAGAGTGAACCTGACTCAGGGCCTAAATGATCGTTCTTCACGGCCAGGCCCATCCAAGGGTAGAAGTTTTATCAAAGCTGATTTGTCAGTAGGAAGTTTATGGCAAAGAACAAGTTTGCACAGGTTAGTTTGAAGTGGTATTTGTGCCACTGGAAATGGGAGTGAAAGGAGCAAATCCAACACTTACCTTTTGCCATTTGCACTTCTGTAAAATGGGTATTTGTGGTGTGCTAGAACGGGCTAAGGTTATCATTTAAATTACTTTAAAAAAGCCCCTGAAATAAAAGTGATCATGTTTATATGTGCTTTTGTGGATTTATAGAACTAAAAATATTCTCCATGCAATTACTGTATATATAGTCAGATCACGTTACTGAATTATGCCAAACATAAGCAGATGCTATTTATATAGTAAATGAAATGGAGCAACTTACCATAATTACATTAAGCCATACTGCCATTAGGCTAGTTAATAAAGCTTATAACTCTAGGGGTAAATGTTTAAAAAGAGGCCTAGAGTAGACATCTCTTTCTAGACGAACATTCCTTTTCAACGGTTGTCTTCAGGCTCATGTTGCTTAGAATCAATATATTGAATTATTGTTGCATTGAAATAACCACTCGCCCCAGCAGCCTGGGCTTTGCAGTAATAATATAGATGCCTTCCTTTTGCATGTGCTTCACGCGGTTCCAAAACACTTCCATGTGCTGTCTTTCCTGACATAATTCCCTCCAATCATTTTTGGGCTGTTATTTTACTGCTAAAGGTAGGAAGAAAGTGGGGGAAAGGACTTATGAGGTTAAATTGTTCTAAGCTGCTGCTCCTGTGGGCAGGATGAATACAAGGAACCACATAATTTTCTCAGGGAAATACCCCCCAAAGGCTTGGCGAGAGCAGTTAGAGTCCCCATTCAGCTTCTTTAGGTACCTCTGGTTTCAGTTCGGAGTCCCTGGGTGGTGCAAATGGTTAACGCGCCTGACTGCTAACTGGAAGGTTGGAGGTTGGTGTCCACCCAGAGGTGCCTCAGAAGAAAGGCCTGACAATTTACTTGGAAAAAAAATTAGCCATGAAAACCCTGTGGAGCATAGTTCTATTGTGACACACATGGCATCACCATGAGTCAGAGCTGACTTGAAGGCAATGGGCTTTTCGACTGGTTTCAGTGCACGTGTTCCCTTGTTCTCTGCAGGAAGCAAGTTTTCAGAGGGATTCTCACTGCTGCTGCCAGCCGGCGTGCACAGCGATTGGAGACAATGGGCAGAAAATAAATCACGACCTCCCTTATAATTGAGGGATGACTCTCCAGTAAATACTGGGCTTTTGTTCCCAGAAAACCCCTGTGCTGTATACGCAGTGTGAAATATATCCATTTTACAGCAGAGAAGTCAGAGACATAAAGGGCCCTCAGCTCATTAGTGGCAGAGTCCAGATTAGCCTGCTGGTCTCTGGGCTCTCGGCCCAACCATTTGGCGATAACGCCTGTTCACCTTGAGTCCGTGGAGAGGGGGCAGCGCATCACTGTGTCAGTCCCCAGGCTTATTATAGGACCGAGCTTCAGGCTGTGGCACTGCTTGGGGACCTCTGGGTCTTACTCAGCCAGCTTTAGAGGCAGCTCCTGGATATGAGCCATTTTCCATTCAAAGGGAAAGGAAAGTAGCTTCAATTCATTTTTTAAAATTTAAACACATAAACTTAATGGGTTTCTTTCTTGTAAGAAAAGCTAATCAATCCATTATAGAAAGTACACGTAAGCCCTTGTCCTCAAAAAAATCACCCACCATCTCCCCTCCCGCCTCCACCCATCAGTCACCTTGGTGAATATACTTTAAACTTGGCTTCTCAGCCTGTCTACTCTCTATATACCCATACTCATTGTTCAGTTCCCCTGGGATGGCAAATGCAGGGCCGGTAATTGACTAAGTGTGTGATCTTCAGGTGTCTCTGGGTGGTGCAAATGCTTAAGCTCTCGGCTACTGTCTGAAAGGTTGGCAGTTTGAACCCGCCCAGAAGTGCCTCAGAAGAAAGTCCTGGAAATCTGCTTCTGAAAGGTTACAGCCGTGAAAACCCTATGGAGCACAGTTCTACCCTGACACAAGTGGGGTTCCCAAGAGTCATGATCAACTCGATGGCAACTGGTTGGGTTTTTGTGTGTGTGTGAGCCTCACCCCTTTGACTTTCAGTTTCTTCATCTGGAAAATGGGACTAATGATACCTTCTTTTCAGGACAGTTACGGGTATAAAGTGCAATAATAGATACGAAAGCATCAAACTCATAGCAGGGACTCCATATGCACCTGCTGGACAAATGAATCGTTCACATCACTGTTCTATCTCATGTGTTTCTCTTTTCTTCCCAGTTCATCCTCTGCTTCAGCTTTTACCAGTGGGAGCCAATGACCTATGGCTCTTACCGCTACCCAAATTGGTCCATGGTGCTTGGATGGCTGATGCTCGCCTGTTCTGTTATCTGGATCCCAGTTATGTTTGTGATAAAAATGTACCTGGCCCCTGGCAGATTTATTGAGGTAATTATCAGCTTCTTTCCCTTGCCATCCCCTCCCAAGGGAGAGCCCCTGAAAGCTCTGTGCATTAAAAAACGAAAGGTTCAGGAAACTTATTCAAGAGGGAGACTCAGTGATTAAGTGATCACAGTCACCACCATTTCTGTTAAGCCCATTTTTATTATGTATTATTCCTCTAACGGAGGGGCTCAGCTGATCCGCGGGCGAGCTGTTATTCTGCCATCACTCAGTGCGGTGAAAGCTGGGGAATAAACGATCGGGGTGTCTCCTTATTCCCTGGAGTTTCCCCTTCTCTCCCTCATCCACAGTTTAAACCCCAGTGTGTGTTTTTGACACATCAGATTCCCCCTTTCCTGATGATCCTGTCCATCAGAGCCTTCTCCCTCACAAATTCCTTTCTGGAGTTGCAGTCACATTTAAAATCACTTCCCCTTCCCTGTTGTGTCTTGAGTTAGTGATGGCTAAGGGGTCCAAGCCGATTAGAACGTTGCCCTCCCCGTAGAACGTAATGAGAGAGCCAGGGCAAGGTGAGACTTGTCTTTCTCTGTCAATCAATCCCTTGCTGGACTCATTTCCCATTTCTAATGTGGAAAGTCCGCACCCTCACTCCAGAGCAGATGGGAAGGGTACTGCTACTTGTTGAGCCACCAATGAAGTGTGGTCAGGATTTTGTTATTGATGAGCAGTAATTTGCTCAGATGTGCTAGGAATAGTCAGCCTAGCCTCATCTTGGAGATCTGGGAGTCTGGCATTTTGGACTAGACCAATGTTACTCAGAGTTTGGTCCAGGGCCCAGCAGCATCAGCATCACCTGGGAGTTGTTAGAAATGCAAATCTGAGGCCCTGGCCTGGATCCACTGAACCAAAATTGTGGGGAATTGGGACCCAACTTCCCCTGGTGTCTGCAGTTTAACAAGCCAACTCCCCACCGCAGGTGATTCTGATGCTTGCTGGAGTTTGACAAGCATTGGTTAGACCAAGATAAAGAAAGAACTGCCTATAGAGGGCAGAGAACAGCTCTAGGGCCCTCCTCCTGGTCAGCTATAGGAGAAAAGGAAGAGGACCTTGGAGCAGCCTGCTGAGGCTCATGAAAATAAGGCACGTGAGTAAATGTCCAACACAAAGGCCCACGTAAAGGGGAGGTAGCTTGTGTTTCCATTGGGCTAAAGATGGGGACAGAGTTGGTGAAAAAGAGGTCAAGGAGTCCCCTTACAAAGTCTGTATTCCAGTTTTCAGCCTCAGAAATTCTGCTCGTACACCTATTGAGGTGAATTGCCACGGCCCCACTGACCCCCCGAGACAGCTCACTTGTACCCCAGATGAACCTCCCCCACCCCCTGACCCAGAAATCTGGTTCGCTCCTTCTGAACAGAAGCTGGTTTAGCCTCTGCTACTTTTGTCTTAGCTAGAATTCTCTGAACGGATGAGTGTGCTCTATAAATTTATTATGGTTGATTTGGGACGCAAAGGTTGCAAACTGATGATTAAGGGGAGATTAAACTAACAGCTTTAAGAACCAGCTTCACTTTAATAGGTAATAAACATAATTGTTCCCTCTTACATAGTCAGAAATATATTTTCTTTCCTTTTTCTATAAAATATTCCAGTCAAGTTCTATTTTTCTTTAAAAGTTCAGTTGAAGGATTAGAGGCATTCCCGTTATTTTTAGCTCGCCTGTAAGAACCCACACTGCTGAACCAAGTCACAGCATATATTTTTGTCAACAGATAATTAAAATCTTTGCTCACTCTTGGCAATGTATCTTTGGGGTTGGGCTTTTTTTCTTCCCCCCGGTCATTTATATACTTTCGGGAAATATGCTAAACAAAACCCAATTATTTTGATGTAGCAACCCACTGTTGAGACTACAGAACAAAAGTAATTGAGCACATGCCCTATGCAGACTGTTTGGCAATGGAGGGAGAAGCTTGCAGATTCTCTTCATTTGGAGGGAAGAAAAATGTATAATTAAAATGTGGGCACTTTATCCTCGATTAATTTTGTGCAAGGCAAACACTGAGCAGCAGTACATTGTAATATTGCTTGCAGGGTGATGTAAATAATTTCAAATGAAGCAAACTAAGTATTCTATTTAATGTCTCTGGCCTAGTTAATTAATGGGGCTGATCTTCTTAAGTGCTTCTCTTGGTGGGAGACCTCTTGGTTCAAGCAGGGACTCTCGCAAATGCGGTTATAAGCCGTTTGGGGATGGGTGGGTCCCAGAGGGCGGCGGGAAGGTACATTACTTCTGTGACCCTGTGTCTCTTTGGCTTCTTTGCAGAGGCTGAAGTTGGTGTGCTCACCGCAGCCTGATTGGGGCCCATTCTTAGCTCAACACCGTGGGGAGCGTTACAAGAACATGATCGACCCCTTGGGGACCTCTTCCCTGGGACTCAAACTGCCAGTGAAGGATTTGGAACTGGGCACCCAATGCTAGTCTGATGGCGTGGGATGGTCCGGACTTGATCCCTGTTTTCCTTTCTGCTTCCTTCTAAAATTTTTCCTAGCTTTCCTCCCGTTTTTCTTCTTCTTTATCCCCATATTTTGGTTTACATCTGTGCATGAGTGAGGTTACATAGAAACTTGGGACATAGTGTCACATGCTGTAGTGAAGAGCTAGACAGACCATTTGAAGCGCTGTGTGCCTGTGTCCACGGTGTCAGTTTCTGGTCAGGTTGGTCGCCTGAGCACATGCTTTATACAGCAAGAGTGCATCAACTAGGTGAAGCCTCTGCAGTGAAGTCACACATAGGTATGCGTGGTTTGTGGTTTGGTCAGTAGAGAAGTATCCACTGTGTGTGGTCATTGGGTGGTAGTAAGGCATATATCAACCAACCAATTGCCATCGAGCGACTCTAACTCACGATGACCCCATGTGTGCCCCATAAGGTTTTTAGTGGCCGATTTTTCAGAAATAGATCACCAGGCCTTTCTTCCAAGGCACCTCTGGGTGAACTTGAACTTCAACCTTTCAGTCAGCTGTTGAGCATTGTTAACCTTTTGCACCACCCAGAGACTCCAAAGCTTATATAGAATAGCAGACTTATAAAACAGTTAGTTCGGATTTGTCAGCATTGTAGAGCTGGAGTGAGCAATATAATGGCCTCACTGAGACTCAAAGGGTTCAAGACGGAATATTTAGAGCGTCAGCCATGGTTAGAAAATATTTTGGATGGAAGACAAGGCCAATGGATTTGGACACCAGGGGGGTGGTTATGTTCACCCGTCTATTCACAATTGGAGCTCTGTTTTCTTCATTGGGACCAACTGTCTCAAGTGTGCCAAGGACTCAGCTGCATCCTTCTCTGTACTCTGCAAGTCTGAGTGCAGAGTCACTTCTCTCCTTCAGTCGTCATCTTTATTTCTTTTGAATAATCATGTATGTGAGTTCTTTTGGTCATTTCCCCCACCTCTGCACAAGAAGCCATCGTATAATTTGTGCCTCATTTTGTACGTTCATAGTAGAGCTCCATTCTCGTTTCTCCATGGCGTTTGGCACTGTGGTTCAATGTCATGATCCCATCTTTCCTCTCTTATAAATGTCTTTCTGTAAGCTGTAGATTCCTTGTCTTTCAGCCTTTGGGAAAACAAGATTTACCCTTGTTCTGTCTATATAGTATATATATAGGACTCAAGCTCTTAAAAGAGATAACTTCTCAATTTTTACACTTAAATTTTTCATTCACAGTAAATGCCAACTGTGGTCATAGAGAAATCAAAGAAATGGAGAGTTTAATAAAAAGCAATCATGATATTCACTGCACTGGTAGTACATTTTAGGTCATTGTATTTACAGAAATTTCTGATAAATACAGCTTAGGTAAGTAGCGAGTGAGCCAATTAAGACTATAGCTTTGAAGACTACGTTTAGCCAATTCAACTTAAAAAGAGTTCCCTATTCATAGCACTTATTGTAACTGCACTCTAATAAGAGTGAATTGTACTTCTGCAGAGATTGGCGAAGCTGTAACCTTTATTATCTTCTTGTATCCTGAACATGCATATGTGAAATTTTTATAATGTGCTACGTGTTCCCGTACTGTGTGCTTGTGGTGTTTTCTGTCCTTACAAATATCTTGAGAACCGCTGTAGAGACGGTGAGTTTAGAACAGTGTAGTCTGAGGTTTTGTTTTTTCTTTTTTTCCCTTACATTACTAATATCTAAACCTAAAACTGTTTCCTTTAGGGGAGACCATTTCAATCATTTTCTTATTTGTCTTCATATTACAGGGTCTCAGGCAACATTTTCAGTTCAGATCTTATCAATTGACGTGACATTTTCATCCCGTTCAGCAACAATGACACCCAACAACAGACTTTAATGTAAACATTAAAAAAAAGAAATGACTTCATTTGTTTTAAAAGAAAAAGTCTCAACTCATTTTACTGAGCTCTCCCTTTTCTAGGGCAAATTTGGCTGTCATTTGCCAACGCTGACGTGAACTTCCAGTTTTCAAGAGTAGTCTGTGGAAAGCTTTAGAAAAGGAAACAAAGACTGGTTTTAAACTTTAGGTTTTCGTGTCTTTTGTCTGCAGTGTATGTCTTTTCTTCCTCCTCCTTGTTCCTGTTGTCTGTCTCCTGAAGCTAGAATTTGCTGTCTGTCACAGAGACTGAACCCTGAGCTTCCCTGAGAGACTTAGCTTTGGGAAGCTGAGCTTCGGCCTCTCCTGTCCCAGTGTCTCCTGTAGTGACCTGTCTGCCGTTAACATTGGTTTCCCTGAGAAAGCCATATTGACAAGAAGCCCCCATGCCTGTAGCAGATGTCGCATAGCAGCACCAAAACTTAGCCTCTCCGATTGATATCTGGCGGGGTGAGAGAGGCAGTGAGGAATGACGTAGGCCTGGAAATTATCTACAGCCTTTCCAGTTTGAAGGTTGAAGAAAAGAGCTTAAATCAATTAGGATTCTCTCACGGGACTGGTATGTTTGTGTCAGGACAAATGGTTTTTGGCTTTCCTCTCTTGTCTCTTGGCTAAGACTTGAGTCTGATGCTGGATGCTAACTCAATTTCTGCTAATTATTGCAGTTGTGATTAAAAGAAGAAAAAAACAAAAACAAAAACCCACGGATGGCGCCAGGTTTGTTTTGTAGAAACTGAAAGTTTATTTAATGGTGAGGGTGGAGCCCTCTTCACTAGCTAGTGTGTTTTGCAGATGGGGGCGGCAACGTTTGTGCTAATTAGGATTTGTCCAGTTAAGACCAAGTAACTGCTCACTGAGTGGCTGGTTTTCTTGTTGTTGTTTTCTCCTTTTCCCTACAGTTTCCAAGTTTTATGTAAAAGTTGCTTAAAGGGGCACGCTCAGGTGAAAGGTTCTGAACTTACCGGAAACTGTTACCTTAGTTTCTTCATGTCTAGAGCCACGTCCAACTCGGAGGCGTCCCTGGCAGGGCTGTGCTCAGCCATTGCCCATCCACTTGTGCTGCACCTCCCATAGACCTGGCTGGGACGCTAAGAGCTTAGATGCACACAACCGGATGGATGTTTCCATGCTATTAAAATGCATGGAGTCAATTGGAAGAAGAAAAATGAATGAATAAAAATAAAGCGAGCAGTACTGTCATAAATGGCCACCTGAGAGTTTCCGTTCAAACTAAGGAAAACAAACAAACAAACAAAAAAAAAAAAAGACTTTCATTGGTTTGTCGTGCAGAAGACTGGGGCATATTCCACTTGTGAGATTATTTCAGTAACACCAACGAATGCCAGAAACCCACTCAGAGAAAAAAAAAAGCCATATGTGAAAAACAGTAACCCTATAATATCCTTATAAGGAGAAAAAAATGTATATTTATTAACTATTGTTGTTGTGGCTTCTTATGCAAATGTTTGTCTTGCAAATTAGTGATTTTTAATCTCTTTAGGGCTGTGTTTGTCCCATACAAGTGTGTCAAATTGTGCTGTTTTTCTTTTTTCTTATTTATTGCATGAAATCTGTGGTCAATGCACAATCTCGGATGACCTCAACTTCTTTGAAATTTCTGTGTTTTTAATATGCAAGAAATGTCATCAGCTTGTATTTCCAGGAGGAATAGCAGCACTTTAAAAGAGTTTAACACAGTGACGTTTAGATAGATAAGACTTGGGTGGTCTTTATGCAAATGTTTCATTGGAGTTGAGTTTTCCTTTAATAACGTTCTCATTCTGTTACTTGTGCCTCAGTGCTTTCTGCCTGTCTTCACCTGTCAGCATGGCTTTGCCATGCCTGAAATTAACAGTTTTCTTTCCTCTTTGTTCCTCTGTCCATTGATCATTGTCCTCTTCCCAGAGACTTGCACAACACTGTTGTTCATTGAATGCATGATGGCAAGATCATACTGCTGCTGTTGTGTCTGGATCTGAGTTTGCAACATGTATCTTTGAGGTAGATGATTCAAGTGAGGGTACACTGCCTGGCATGCTGTCTTGTAGGGAAAGACAAAGGACCAAGGCCAGCCAGTGAGCATTTTCCCTGTTTAACACTGGGATATCGTGCAAGAAACTTCCAGGCTGAGGGTAAATGTTTGGGAGATTCAGTTTTGATACTAATTTCTCTATAAAACGGCTGCCCTAGGATTTGTGAAAGCAAAATTCTTCCTATCTTTCCCAGATTTTGCTTCAACTGTCCAGAAAGGCCAAGTATTTTTGAAATGTGGCCTCTGCTCCGGTCACCTTGGAGCAATGTGCAGCCAAAGAGAAGGTATTTTGCAGATTTCATATTCATCCCCTCTGAAAAGCAAGCAGTGGTTTGATTTGCCTGCCGTGGATTAAATACATCTTCAGGTAACCATTTGCCTTACAGGTGTATTCTTTTGTTAGGATGTTGCTTCGTAATAGACTAGGAAATGTTGCTTTTTGTTTTGTCACTTTTGTTTTTTGTCTTTTTTTGCACTTTACTATGGACCTATCGCAGAATAGGTTAATTCTTAAATTGCATACTTGGCTAATGTCATAAATGCAGGCATCTTATGTGGGTACTGTTGCCTCTGAATAAAGATATGCTCCCTAATCAGGTCCTTATATTTTTTCATTAACGATACATGAAGAAAATATAGTATGTCACAAATGATGTGTCATATATATATCTTATAGAGCGCATATTATATATTGTGCATTATTCATTTAAGAAATCATTATTCTTGAGGCCCTACCTCAAATTTTGTATTTATGTGTACAAATGCAATTTATTGTATTATATATTTGCCTATTATATACTGATATAAATTAGAATTTATCGTAATAATGTATGAGTTCACAAAACCCTAAATAAATGTCAGTGTTTAAAACATGATGATTACAGTATTGTGTCTGTTACATTCCCACTACCGGTCATCTTTCTTTCTTAACAAATGGCTGCAGGTATCCACAGGGTTGATCCCTTTTATTGTTAGGGACCTGGAACAGCAATGGCAAACGGCCCTCCTGGGAAAATGAGATATTGTGCTGCTGCAGAAACAAATACCAATTAAGTTGTTATAGTTTTAACCATCAGAATACATGATTGTTTGCTGAATTATTGATTACTCCTCATAGTGTGATGAGAGAGAGAGAGAGACGGAAAGGAAACCAGAATATGAACCGAGCAAGTTAGATCCTTGGGTGTGTATTCGTGTTCGCTTTGCCAGTCTTCAATTCAACTTACTATCAATTCACCAAACATTAATGTAGCTCTTGCATTGTGCTAGAGCCTTTGTTGTTGTTATTTGGTGTTGAGTCAGCTCTGACTCATGGTGACGCCATGTACGACAGAATGAAACGTTGCTCAGTCCTGTGCCATCTTCATGATCATTGGTATGCCTGAGTCCAATGTTGCGGCTACTGGGTATTTTAAGTTCCCTCCTACCTGGGGGGCTCATCTTTCAGCACTATCTCAGACAACATTCTGTTGTGTTGTGATCCTTAGAGTTTTCATTGGCTAATTTCCTGAAGCAGCTCTCCAGGCTTTTCTTCCTAGTCTGTCTTAGTCTGGAAGCTCTGCTGAACCTATCCACCGTGGGTGACCCTGCTGGTATTTGAAATCCTGGTAGCATAGCTGTCAGCATCATAGCAACCTGCAAGCTACAACAAACTGACAGGTGGTGACGCTAGGCAAAACTGAATAAAACAGTCTCAGATCTCAAAAAAAAAAAAACCACCAAAAAACTCTCAGAGCCTAGTAGAAAACCTACCTATATAAAATAAACAAATAAACAAACAAAGCGCCATTCCTCCCCTTTTAAGTGAGTGGAGCTGCCAAGTTCCCTGACCAGAAATGGAACTCTGAGCATAACTGTTATGTGTGGAGACTGTCTTTGGTCTCTCCTGTCTGGTCATTTCCACCTAGAAGCTTCATTCTATCCTATTCAAACTGATATAACATACTCACACTCTGTCTCCATCTTCAGCTTCAGTGTTGGAAGGCTCTAGGATGATCAGGGTCATTCCTAGTGGGAAAAGAAATGTCCTCAAAGTTGATGATGAAACCCACACGCCAAAAGCACACATGTCCATGCTGGGTCAAGCTTCAGCCTGGAAAAGGTCTATGGTAATGAGATTTATGCACGCACTTGGGATTGGCCACAACACTGCACATCAGCAGGTACCAGAGCAGCAAATACCAAAGTCAGTGTAATATCTTCTCAGCAATGGTGCTCTTGAAAGGGGAAGAAGAATGCTCTGTGGTATCAAACCTTGGAGCTCGCGCATCACCTTTGATTACCTTCCTGAGATTCCTTTGCTCAGTTTCATTTTTGTAAACTTTATTTTGAAAATCAGTTGTCTTTTTTTTTTTTACCTTTGATTTTGAAAATCCTCAAACAAACATAAAAGTAGAATAGAATAATGAACTCCATCTACATATCATTCACCTTCAAGAATTGTCAACTCATGTCCCAGCCTATGTCATTTACCCCTATTCAAAACTCCAAACTTTGTTTCTTTGCAGTATTTTAACACAAATCTCAGATACCATGGAATTTCACTTGGAAATACTCTATTGTATTGTGTTTGTGTAACCCTTTTAAATAATCTTTCCCTAATGGGGACAAGGACAAAATGTGGGAAAGCAGGACCAATCTACTCTGGTTTGTTGGAAAGAAGTGGTACAAGGATGTAGCTGGAAGGAACTAATCTGGTGTCTGCTCTGGTAACTGTCCTGGCTTCCTCCATCCCATCTTTCATCTTCTCACCTTTACTTGCTAGGCAACTGTTCCTCCTCCTGGACTTCCCTGCTATTTTCTTACCCAGGTTACTCCCTTTGATTTTTTTCTGTCTTTGTTCATGCTTCCTTTCCCTTCTCCCTAGATGTCTCTCCTGAAACCAGAGATTCGGCATCTCACGGTTGCACGGGACCTCCAAGTTCATTTATTCCGGTGTATCTGATACACAACTCCCCTCTATAGGAGTCTGTGTCGTGGGAACTGGATTTTCAAAGCACACACATGGGATGAGTAGTCGCTGTCTAAAAGATTCACCGTACAAGCACTTTACAACAGAAAACTAGTGCCTTTAAAATGGTTCAACTTTACCAAAATTGGGTTTGCTTCTCTGCACCATCCTACTGTGTAAAACAGAGTCCTTGCATAATTTAAGCCCCTCCTTTCTTGCCTTTTAGTTCGATCTGTAATTTTAGGAGAATTTTGATACTTTAAGTCATTTGACTTATCACTATTCCCCTTTTCAGGGAACTTCTCCAGACACTTGTAGGATCAGGAGAAAATAATGACCAGAATACAGTGCAGAGTAACACTGAAACAGTGATCACATTTTCTTCATTTGTTGATTACTTATTTCCACACTAAACTCAAAGTCTTCATTATTTACATGTTCCCAGAGCATAACAGTTTGTAGCACATGGTAGATAATAAATACATTTTTTAAAAATTAAATAAACAAACAGTATTGGCTCTGTCCAAAGAACAGAGCTGACTATTATAATGGGCAAAAACAAAACAAAACAAAACAAAAAAAACATGCGGAAAAATGGGTCTCTCCCTCCAGTTTACTCAGAGTGAGCAGGGATTTAAGACATGTACAGACATCACCATAATACACAGTGGAAAGGACTAAACACCACAAAAAGATTTAGGAGAAGAACATATCGAAAAGGTGCAGAGTAAAAAAAAAAAAAAAAAAATTCTGGCTGAAATGATTAGGCAGGACTTCATGAGACAGAGCGTTGGTACATGGGGAGGATTTTGACCGGAGGAGTGTGTTGGGATGGGCTTTCCCAGTAGATGAAAGCAAGTAAGTGACGACACAGGGCTAAGACAGACCATTTCACGAACAAGTGAATAGATGAAATGGGAAATATAGTACATGCTGGTGGGAAGTGAGGACTCAGGCTGAAAATATAGTTTAGGACTTGACAATCAAGGGCCTTTAATGCCAACAGAGAGTTCAGATGCTGTTTGACAGGCCACAGGGAACCATTAAAGGTTGTTCACTAGTGGAGACGTATTTCCTGGCAGGAACAGCTGTGATACAAGGGAAAAGCACTGCCCGGGGTTCACATGTCAGCTCTGTTCCTTATCAGCACAGCCTCAGCTTTCTCATTTGTAAACTTGGAATAATTATATCCATCTCACATAGTTGCTATTATTTGTTGTTAGTGGCCTTTGAGTTGATTCTGACTCGTGGAGACCCATTACGTGCAGAGTAGAACTCTTCACAGGGTTTTCAAGGCTGTGACCTTTCAGAAGCAGATCTCCAGGCTTTTCTCCTGAGGTGCCTCTGGGTGGGTCTAACCACCAACCTTTCAGCCAGTAGTCAAGCACTTAACCGTTTGTGCCACCCAGGGACTCTCCCTTAGTTACTATGAGGATTTTGTTAAAAGTTACAGGTGAAATTGTTTTCTGAACAGTTATAGCCCACATAAATGTTGAGTGTTTATTGTTAGAGTCAGATTTGTGGCATGAGTTTGGAAAATCAATCTGGTCAGTGTGTCAAGAATGGATTGGAGAGGAGAGAGAGCTGAGTGAACAACACTGGTTTGACTGTACAAGAAACCAGCACCATTTAGAGTGAACTCCACACCATTAGAGTGAACTCCAAGACACCAGGTCACAAATTTAGAAACACAGGGGGCCTTTGTCAGGGAGTCTTTCTGACTCAAGTGATGGGGACCAACAGGGGTATATTAAAATTTTTCGCAAGAGGCAAGGAGGCGACATTAACCAATAGGCACAGACATGGCAGTGAGGCCATAGCAGGGTCCTGGAGCCTCTGGCCCTGCCAGGTGTTATCATATTCGTTGCTGCATCGTGAAGTCTGGGAGTTGAGGAGAGCTGCTGGGGCATCTGGGGGCATTGGGAGAGGGGCTTCGGGTCTCTGGGAGCCGAATGTTTTTATCCCATAACTTGGTTCCTCTTGCCTTCTCCTCTCACTCAGGAAATGGAGGCTGAGGAATTCTGGGGACATTTGTGAGAGATACTCGTTTGCACAATCTGCCGGCCATTTCTACCACGTGGCACTTCCTGCTCGTGTTCAGGAGAGATGCAGCGAGATAGGCTCGGACCCCACTTTCTAAGGCTGCATGAATTTGAACATTCTTGCTTGGGGCTTTGAGACAGCCCATAGTAATAAAAAATCGCTCTGCCCCACCTGCTCAGCAGGAGAAAGCATTGCTAAGCACAGGCCTATGACAATGTCCATGCACCCTCCCTCTCTTTTCTTGCCTTTGCGTAAGTGCTTCGTAAGTCTACATGCACAGTATCTTGAGTTGAGGGTAGGAAGTGCAGTATTTTGAGTTGAGGGTAAGAATTTGCACTAAGACAATATTGGTATTTTGCAAAGCTGGTATAATGTTAGGGAGTGTGGCAGAGATTAATAATTGCGTCCAAATTGCTGTTCTCCTTTTCTTGAATAACATCTCTGATTTTAGCCAGGCACATCATCATGAAGCCAAAATGTAGCATTTCCCAGTTTTCTTGCAGCCAGGTATGGTAGACTGATCACTGATCCTACTTTTTAACCCCACACTGAATCCACACCCTTGCTGTGTCCTCATTGTGGGCAGACTGTACTTCCTGCCCCTTCACTTTGAGCTTGGCCTTGCATCTGTGCTCTGGCCAATGGCACATGAGCAGAAGTGACAGTGGGCCAGTTCTGAGTCTAGGCCTTAAGAGACTTTGCTTATTTTTACTCACCCTTTTGTGCTTCTGTGGCTCCTATAGGAAGAGCATGTCTTGGGTAGCCCCCTGGCTCAAGGGAGATGAAAGACAGGGCCATTTGACTGACACAAATGGCTGTCTGTGCAGTGCAAAGTAGAATCAGCACTGCCACTGTAGCCTGAAATGAGCTGAACCCCAGGCAACCTGCAGATACGTGAGAATAAATGCTTAGTGCTATATGCCACTGAAACTTTGTGGTTGTTTGTTATACAGCAATAGCTAACAGAGACATAAGGAATGGCTGTGTGAATAGGTTTTGCCCGAAAGTAAGTGGAAATGATGCGTGGAACTCCTAAGCATGCTCTTCTCCTTATCTTTATTCCATTCCATATTTTCCTGCCTGGAATGTGGATGTAATGGCTGGAGTACCAGCAGCCATATTGAACTGTGAGGATAAGTACTACATTCTAGGGATGGTGGAGCAAAGATCTGCAAGGAACCTGGGTTCTTGATCATGAAGCCACCAGGCTTACACTGGACTATCTGATTTTCTAGAATTCTTTTACATAACCCAACCAAAAACCCATTGCTGTCAGGTCAATTTTGAATCATAGTGACCTTATAGGACACAGTAGAACTGCCCCATAGGGTTTCCAAGACTGTAACCTTTACAGAAGCAGACTGCCACATCCTTCTCCTGCAGAGCGGCTGGGGGGTTCAAACTGTGACCTTTTGGTTAGCAGCCAAGTGCTTAACTACTGCACCACCAGGGCTCATTTCTTTCTTTCTTTTTTTTTTTTTTTTACATAAGAGAGTATTAAACACTTATCTTATTTAAGTTACTTTCACTTGCTTGTTATATGAAACCAGATAGAATCCTTATTGATGCAGATAGTAAATGAACTGTCCCAGAAGGAAACCCAGGGAACCACTGGGAAATGCAGATGAGTTTAATATTCATTTTTTTGGCCAGGAGAATTTATGTGGCCTGTGACACTGGAAAGCAGTCTAAAAGCGTTGAAAATGACTATTTCCGTTTTATGCGGATGGAGCCAGTCTCCCATCATCACGTGATAGGGTGTTACCCAAAGTAATTAGAGTAGGTTTTCTCTGCTCAAAAACCTCCCTCCCACTGCATCATCCTGTGGCCTGAAATTTGACCAGCAGATATTCATTGTTTTGGGTCAAGCTGCCTGCTCTTGAAAGCCATACTCTAAAAAGGAATGCTTTATCTTTCCCAGCTTGGTATGAGTAAATTTAAAAGGATTCCTTCCTCTAGATTTTCCCGTAGAGCAATGGTAACAGCACTGAACACATGGGACTTCTAATAGGAGTAGAGGATCATTTTCAGGCCTGGAAAAGAAGACTTGGGTGAGCTCTTTGTGGGCAACCCAGAACCACTGGAGGATAGAAGGAGGAGATCCAGGTTTAAAAGCTGATCAAGAGCATTGTCTCTTCCCTATACTTTTGGTTTCCATGGTGAGGGATTTTCCTTAAACACTCCTGGCCTTTTACCGCCCCCCCCATAGAGGAGGGTGACAATCATTGGTCCTCTTTTCTCAAGGAGGTCTCTTTCTCTCTTCATCCAGATCAGTGGGAGCAGATGGCTGTGCCAAGGTTCAGCTTGGAGGGAGGACGGATGGCCAGGCCATTTTGGCTTGTACATCAGGCTATGCTCTTCCAACATTGTCTCTATATTAGTAAAGGGGATATTTTGGCCTCCTGCTGACCCTTTTGGCTTATTTCTCAACTGGTTCGGAACTCAGGCAGAGAAAAGTACTACTCTATTGGTCTCTGACAAGAACTCAACAAGGAGATTGAATTCACAGGCTTCACTCCCAGGAGAAGCCATGGAGCTTGATGATCACATGCACAGATTCCGCAGTCATATTGCCTGGGTTTGAATCTTGGATCAGCCACTGTCATGGATTGAATGATGTCCCCCCAAAAATGTGTGTGTCAGTTTGGCTGGGCCATGATTCCTAGTACTGTGTGATTTTCCTATATGTTGTAAATTCTGCCTCTATGATGTTAATGAGGGAGGATGGTTGGCACTTGTGTTAGTAAGGCAGGACTCAATCTACAAGACTGGATTGTGTCCTGAGGCAATCTCTTGAGATATAAAAGACAGAAGTGAGCAGAGAGACAAGGGGACCTCATACCACCAAGAAAGCAGTGCCAGGAGCAAAGCGCGTCCTTTGGACCCAGGGTCCCTGGCAGAGAAGCTCCTAGTCCTGGGGAACATTGATGACAGGGAAACCTTCCCCTGGAGCTGATGCCCTGAATTTGGACTGCTTTTCCGTGAAGAAATACATTTCTCTTTGTTAAAGCCATCCACTTGTGGTATTTCTGTTACAGCAGCACTAGATGACTAAGACACTCACTCACTTGGCAAACAACTTAGTTTCCCTGTCTGTAAAATAGAGATACTAATCCTACCTACCTAACTGGGTTGCTTTGAGCTATAATGAGTTGATTTATGCAAAAACACTTCACCATTATCATTCTGGTCAGGTTTGGGGCTAAGCCTGTTTCCAGGGCCTGTTAGAAGGTAGCTTGCCTTCTTTTACCTGGTCTGTTGGAATGGACAACGTGCTTACTTAACATGTAACAAAACCTAGATATGTGCACATTTTGGTTCTTGTCATCAGAAAAAACTTGAAACTCATCCGAGACTGTTGACATTATGGATTAGAGAGGTTCTTTTCAAACAATTATGAGATGCCTTTATTTATATGTCTGTCTATAGATTTTTCTACCTATCTTCCTACAGATTTATACCTAGCTTTGTTCTAAAAAACTATTTGAAGTTGCAAGGCAGAAGGACAATAGTTAACTAACAAAATATGAATCCCTCTAATTTGGATGCCATTGAAGCTGATCGTAGTAATTAGAGTAGAGAACACATTTTTATTCATATAGAAACAGAGGTATGTGCAAAAATGCATTCCTTCAACTCCTCTTTATGATTACGCGTACATTTCAGGAAATGAAAATATGTACCCAAATCAGGCTTGCACAGTTCTCAAAAGCACTGGGGCTGCTAGATTTGTGAAGGCAACTTGGGTGTTTTTGTACTTTTTAAGTCTCAGCCAACAAATTGGCACTCTGCTCTCATTTTCTCCGGTTTTATAAGGAAATTTGTTATGTGCCCATGAACTCCATAAACGTGAAGTAGTTGAATGGCTGTTTGGACAAAGAAGGGTGGCTTAAGGAGGGGAATTAGGAGTCCCAGGGTGGTGCAAACTGTTAATGTGCTCAACTGTTAGTTGAAAGGTTGAAGGTTTGAGTCCACCCAGAGACACCTCAGAAGAAAGGCCTGGCAGTCTACTTCAGAAAAATCAACTATTGGAAACCCTATGGAGCACAGTTCTACTCTGATACACATGGGTAACCATGAGTCAAAGTCGACTCAATGGCAACTGGTTTAAATGGGACAGGTTGGACTTGCTCATGGATTTAGTTTGGGTGAAAAGAAGAGTCCTATTGCATCTTCCTTGGTGATTTGCTGCCTCAAGTAGAGCTGCTCTGTGGGCCAATGGGATAAGACAGTCCTGATTGTTTCCTTGATGATGACCAATGAATCCTGTCAAGCTCTCCATGCTGCTTCTTGAAGGAGCATTTACTGGTTTGTTCATTCAACAAATACTTATTGAGCTACTAATATGTGCCAGGCACTGTTCTAGATAGAGAGATACAGTGGTGAACAAGAAGGCCAAAATTCCTATCCTTGTTGAAATTGCATTGTAGTAGGGGAGACAGACAATAACTAAGAAACAAATCACATAATTTCATACAATAATAAGCACTATAAAAAATAAAGCAGGGGAGAGGGACAGAGATGAGGGTAAGGCAAGAAACTTCTTTAGGCAGGGCTTCCCTGAAGAGCCAGTATTTGAGCAGAGACTTGAGTCATATGAAGAGTAAACCATACAAAGATACATGGAAAGAGTGCTCCAGACAGAGGGGGCATCAAGTACAAAGAACATAAGAGGGTTATAAACTTGGAATGTTTGAGAAACAGCAAGAAAGCCGGTCTGGAGTGAGCAAGGGGGAGAGTGGGGAGCGAGTTGGGAAGATGGGCAGGGGTCTTGTAAGATGTTTGGATTTTTCCAAAATGTGATGGGGAGCTCTGGGAGGATTTTTGAGTAAAGAATATGATCTGACACATGTTTTAAAAAGCAGATTATGGCTGCTGGGAGGATACTGATTGTAAGGGGCAAGAATGGAGGCAGAGAGAACACTTAGGAGTCTATGTCAATAGCCCAGGGAAGAAATTATGGTGGATCGGAGGAGGGTGGGAACAGACCTAAAACTCAAAACCAAACCCATTCTCTTGAATTAATTCCAGTTTATAGTGACCCTATAGGACAGAGTAGAACTGCCCAGTAGGGTGTTCAAGGCTGTAAATCTTTACGAAAACAGACTGCCACACCTTTCTCTTGTGGTGCAGCTGGTGGCTTTGAACCACTGACCTTTCAGTTAGCAGCTGAACACTTTAACCACTGCACCACCAAGGCTTCTTGAGAACAGATCTAGGCAGCCGCTAATCTACTTTCTGTCTCTGTAGATTTACCTATTCTGGACATTTCATGTATATGTTGTTGTTAGGCGCTGTTGAGTTGGTTCCGAATCATAGAGACCCTGCATACAACAGAACGAAACAGTACCCAGTCCTGCGCCATCCTCACAATCGTTGTTATGCAAGCATATGCAAGCATGCAAGCCCATTGTTGCAGCCACTGTGTCAGTCCATCTTGTTGAGGGTCTTCCTCTTTTTCCCTGACCCTCTACTTTACCAAGCATGATGTCCTTCTCCAGGGACTAGTCCCTCCTGATAACGTGTCCAAAGTACATGAGACAAAGTCTCGCCATCCTCACTTCTAAAGAGCATTCTGGTGTACTTCTCCCAAGACAGATTTGTTTGGTTTTCTGGCAGTCCACAGTATAGTCAGTATTCTTTGCCAACACCTTACTTCAAAGACATCAATTCTTCAGTCTTTCTTATTCATTGTCCAGCTTTCGCAGTGTATGAGGCAATTGAAAATACCGTGGCTTGGGTCAGGCGCACTTTTGTCTTCAAAGTAACGTCTTTGCTTTCTAACACTTTAAAGAGGTCCTTTGCAGCAGATTTGCCCAATGCAATGCATCGTATATATGGGATCATACAACATGTGGTCCTTCGTGACTAGCTTTTTCTCTAGCATAATGTTTCCAAAGTTCATTCCTGTTGTGGTATGTACTTCATTTTTTTATTGGTGAATAATATTCCATTGTATGGATATACTGTGTTTCATTCATCCATTAATTAGTTGATGAACATTTGTCTTATTTCTACTTCTTTGCTATTATAAATAATGCTGCTATGAACATTCATATATAAGTTTTTGTGTGGGCATATGTTTTCATTTCTCTTGGGTATATACCAAGGAGTGGAATTGCTGGATTTTGTGATAACTCTGTTTAATCATTTGAGGAATTGGTATTTTCCTGAGCAACTGCACCGTTTTGCATTCCCACCCACAATGTATGAAGTTTCCAGTTTCTCTACATACTGGTCAACACTTGCTATTAGCTGTCTTTCTGATTCTAGCCATCCAAGTGAGTGTGAAGTGGTATCTCATTATGGTTTTGCTTTGCTTTTCCCTGATGGCAAATGTTGTTGAGCATCTTTTCGTATGGTATCTTTGGAGAAATGTCTATTCAGATACTTTGCCCATTTTTAAATTCAGTTATTTGTCTTATACTGTTGATTTGTAATAGTCCTGTATATATTCTAGGTACAATTATCTATTAGATGTGTAATTTGCAAACATTTTTTTCTGTTGGTGTGTGTTGTCTTTTTACTTTATTGATGCTGTCTTTTGAAGCATAAAATTTTTAAATTTTGATGATGTGGCCCTATTACTTTTAAGATGCCAATTAGGTAGTTGGGGATGTAACCCTGGGACTCAGAGGAGAGGTTGGGGCTGGAGATACACAGCTGAGAGTTATTCGTGTATAGCTAGTATTGAAAGTCATGAGGCTGGATGAACACACATAGGGAGTGGGTGTGGCTGGAAAGAGATGAGGACTGAGGACTGACGACTGAGCCATGGGGCTCTTTAGTATTTAAGGGTTAAGAAGACGAGGCAGAGGGATGATCAAAGGAAGCTAATGGCTCCTGGAGAAACCATGGAGGTAGTCCATTCTCCTGGGCTGAGTGGACTTGGGATATGGCAATGGGTGAGCCAAGTCTTGTTGCTGCCTCCACTGAGCACAGGTCGCATTGCAATATCTCACCATCAAGCACATACACAACCTCGTGGTCCCGCCACTGCCACTACAGAAATTTGCTGGGCCTATTCTATGAAGGAGTCACTGGGTGGTGCAGTTAATGCACTTTGCTGCTAACTGAAAGGTTGACAGTTTGAGTCCACTCAGAGTTGCCTTAGAAGAAAGGCCTGGCGCTCTACTTCCAAAAAATTAGCCATTGAAAATCTTATTGAGTACAGTTCTACTCTGACACTCATGGGGTCACCATGAGTCAGAATTGACTTGATGGCAACTGGTTTTTTCTATGAAGGTTACATTAGCGTAACATACCTCACTTATAAAAAAACACAAGAAAAGGTAAATGTATAGAGAACAAAGTTTATTAGTGGTTACCGGGGCGGGAGAGAAAGGGAAAGGGGGGGTTAACAGTGATGGAAACATTGCATTGATTGAAGGTAGGGTTAAAAGCTGATTATTATAATTGCTGTCAATAAATTGTACACCTGTAAAAAGTTGAATTGGCAAAAAAAAAGAAAAAAAGCACTTATAGGAGATTGAAATCCTTAGATATGTAGAAAGATTTATGACCTTGTTGAGATTAACTCTTGTTACTGTTAATGGAAGTGATGCTACAAAGCAACGGCAGTACATGTCTTGCTTTATTTTTTAATGGAACACGCTAAAAGCCCCATTCCACAGGACCAACTAATTACACAGTGACTTCAAAATAGAGAGCACTAAAGGTCTCACCCAGACCTTTTCCCTTTGTTGGGGTCACTGACTTATGGGATTCTTGGAATTCTGAGAACAATAAAATGGCCTTCAAAACAACAGTTCAAAGCCATTATGCTGAAGTATATTTCAAACTGCAGAAGAGAGGAGGCATGTTCTTACAACTTAACACGGTTTATGTGTCCTTGTGCACAACTAGACTTGGGAAATCCGATTTTCTTCAAGGCGTGTGGTTTTATTGTTAGTTTTACATGTAACATGCTCCAGGCAGATGGGAGAAGTCCAGGCTCTGTAATGAAAGCACAGAGTCAAGGCAGGCAGATCCCCTTGGGGATTGGGTTGAATCTCTGTAGAGTTGAAGAATCATTTGAGCCTTAACATCACTTTACCTCTTCACCTTTCAGCTCAAGTTCGGGAATGCACAGTCCAGTTCTTTGTTGACTTCCCTGCTCCCACCTCAGCTGTCAGAAGCTTGGTTCACTCTTTTTCACCTGCCAAGGGACCACAATATGAAGGGCAAACGCTTGCATGTAGAAATATCCAGAAAACAGGGCACACAGGCAAAACTTTCTTTCTCAGAAAGCTATGCTGCTAATTTAGTGACCCCCAGCGGGGGTCCTGGGATCAAAGTCATGTAGGGGTTTGGGATATGTGAACTGGGGGTGCCAGATGTGAGAAGGACAGATCTTGTTAGTGAAGAGGATTCTGGAATGTTGAAATTGGTTCCCAGGAAATGAGGGAAGGCTGTTAGATGAAGTTTCCCTTTCCTTCTCTAGGATCCCTATTGCAGTACAAAAGTGGTGTGGGGGCCAGTGGAGAGAGAGAGCAAGAGCCAGCAAACCAGCAAGCTGGAAAGCATTAAATCATGTGGGGCTCAATTGATATAAATCAGAGGTTTTGTCATCTCTGATTTCATGAGTCTGCATCCCAGTTATAAATAATATTTCTAGATGAAAGTGCCACAATTAGGAAGTAGGACGGAGGTTTCAAACCTGGGATCTTTTATAGGGAAGGTCCGGGTCCAGACGGGGTCTCATAGGGAATAGGACCCCTTCTCTCTTCTTGCACACACCTACAAACAAAAGCCAGCTTTTCTCTCCAGGGAATGGTGTTGAGGTGGGGAGGGGCTGTATCCCAGAGGAATGGCAGTAGAATCCAAAATGTGATTATAAAAGAAGAGGGGGCACTTTTGACAAAACTATCCAGAAAGATATACAAGGAGAAAAAGTGATTAAGAATTTCCCCTATGTGGCAGCATTTGCCCTGCAAAACAGGAAGGTTTGCATATACACCCCAAACCCCATCTGAAGCTCGCTTCCGCTCGGGGACCCATTTTCTGCACCCGCCGCCCGCCTCGGCACCCTCTCCCTACACCCCAAAAGCGTGGACCCAATCACAGGGGCCCACCCAGAGAGAGGAGGCAGTTAGAAGGTATTGGTGGTGAACTCGGACTCAACCACCATCCCCACTCACATCCTCACCCGCCCCACCCCACCCAATTGCCAGGGCGAATCCCAAGTAACTGTTTTTCCGGCAAAGAGCCAGTGCACTCGGTGGCGCCGCCTCTGTCTGGGTTCCCGGGGAAAAAAAACCCACCCACTAGGGTTCGGCGACTCCTCAACTTGGCCAGGATGAACTGTGCCAACTTCGGCAGCCCTCACAGCGATGCCAAGGCAGAGACCGCGATAGTAGGGGTGGCAGGTCCGCTGGGCTGGAGCGCGTGAAGCCGCGGGGACGCCGCACGCCTCCAGCTCCTCTGTTTGGGTCGCAGGTCCCGGGACTCCCGCTCCGGTGCTCCCGGTGGTAGCGGCTGCCGCGCTTGCCGCTCCGGTCCTCGCCGCTCAGTGGGCGAAGGAGGTGAATCCAATCGGCTCCTAGCGCCGAGCACAACCTGCCGGAGTGGTCGAGCCCGGCGCTCCCGCCCCAGCCCAACGCAAGCGCAGCCGCAGCGGGGGCCGGGGCCAGAGCCCGGCGCCGCCGCCGCCCGTGGTGGGAGGCGGGCTGGGGGCGGGGCGGCCAGGGCAGCTTTTCCCGGCGCGATCCCCGAGCGTAGCACCCAGCGTTGCCAAGCCACGTCCCCCGCCGCCCGCTAGCAAGTTTGTCAGCTCCAAGCCCGGTGCGCCTCAGGATCCAGGCGCATTTGTTTCCTTCAGGCTTCGGCGCGCCCAGCTTAGCGGGGACCCTCGGGAATGATGCCGTCGGATGTGATCTTAGTTGTGTGGTTCTGTGTATGCACCGCCCGGACAGGTAAGCACGGCTGGGTCGGGATTCAGGGAAAGGGGGAGCCCCGCAGGCGTGCCAAGCGCCCACACGGGAGTCGGGATCTGGAGCCGAGCTCCGCGCTGCTCCGTGGGAGGGCGGTGCACCGTCGTCTGGTCCCTTGGGTCTCTGCCTGGCTAGGGATAAAAGGGTGAGAAGCGGGGCTCACGGGCTGGAAGATGTTCCCGACGAGTGCCCCTTCCCGGGGGACGCGGACCCGCGGACGCACGACCAAGGGGCGCGGCCGAGCGGGCGCACCCTCGTGCTGCTTGTAAGCGGCTTCCGGGTCCCGGGTAGTCGAAACCAGCAGTTGGGCGGGCCCCGCGAGCCCGGCACCTCTGAACTTGAGAGGTGTGTTGGAACCGCTTTGCCCGCTCCCCGCCAGGCCGGGAAGGGGCAGCCCCCGGGGGCGCACCCGCAGAGCGAGCGCTTCTAGCCAGCGGGCGCGACCGGTGCCAGGGCGAGCGCGGCATGGGCTGAGGGCTGCGGACGAACCCCGGAATTCAGCGGTTTCTTCTCATCTCCTCCTGCCTCTCTCTGGGGGAACAACGGAAATTTTCTTCCCTGTCGGCCCCCAAGCGTTGGCCGAACAAATTATCCGGGGAATTGGAGCAGTGGAGACAATCCGGATGGATTTTTCTCAAGCTCCAAGCCAGCTCTTCCTTGCTATAATCGCAGGTTGGGGGCTGGGGAGGGGGAGCAAGGGTAACTGGTGTAATTGTCTTAAGTCCCTACTTCGTTCTGCCGCCGGAGACGCAGTTGTGGGGACTCAAAGCTCACCTCCTTCATCTCCCTTCCACCTCCACCCCTGGTGTCCCCTGGAGCTAGGAGACCGGCTTGCTGCAGCCTTCTCCACTAGACTGATAGATGCGGGGAGGATGGGAGGAAATTGCAAAAATAGGGACCGCCGATGGAGGAGGGGTCTCCTGTGACACCCACCCTCAGCGCAGGCTGCCCACTTTGCACCCCAGAAGCAATGAGTCGTCAACCTTTTCCTCTTTTACCCCATTTCCCTTCTCTAGAAGCTTTCATTTCTTCCCAGGCGGAGGAGCAAGTTTATTCCGAGACCGCTGGGGAGCGGCTTCGGAGCTTCGTTGGCTCAAAAGTTCCCTCCGCTTGTAACCCAGCCTCCCCTCTTTGGTAGTTAGTCGGCTTGAGAATACGAGAGTTGGGCGTCTAGGAGTTTCTTGCCGGCCTTTCCCGTTTCCCCAGGACTGAGTGGGTAGCGGCTTTCCCTTTGCTTAATCGAAGAGCGTAGGGGTGTGGACTTCTCCGAGGGACAAAAGAAACCTCTTCCCTTCCTTGTATCTCCATCCGAGCTTCCCAGGCTGCGGAGACGCCACGGCTTAGTTCAGTCTAGAATAGTTGTTTCATTAGTTCATGACCATAGGGATGGGTTAATCTTTTACAACCAAGAACACGCTGGAAGGAAAGCGCCCCAGGAAGGCCAGGACAGGCGAGGCTAGTGCAGAGGGTGGGCTACCGGCCCTGCGCCGGGCGTATCTGGTTATGGAGCTGCCTTACAGAGGAACAGAAAATCGACGGGGGAGAGGCAGCCCATCGACCATTTCACACCTCCAAGTGCAGATCATGACCTAATATGCCCAAATCCTTTGTTCTCATTACTCCTGAAAAGTCGCCCAAAAGTGCTTCCAGCCGGGAATGAACTGTATTCAGGTGCGTTGCTGTTGGTGGAACTTTTTAAGAACACAGGCTGCTTCCCATTCCCTGCTCCCAAAACCATAAAAGCAAATCCATTGTCATCTAGTCCTTTCCATCTCTTAGCGACCCTGTAAGGACACAGTACAACTGCCCCATAGGGTTTTCAAGGCTGTAAATCCTTAGGAAGCAGACTGCCATATCTTTCTCCTATGGAGAAGATTCATTCATGTATTTATTCATTCATTCAACAAACAGTTGAGTGTCTTGCTGGGTGCCAGGACTGCTTTTGCAAAGAGGAAATGACTTGGTCCTTGACTTCCAGAACTTGCAGCTAACCTGAGACAGTAGCTAGAAAGTGGAAAGCATTTTTACTATACAGCTTGGGTGAGGGGTGCAGGGGTCAGACTAGAAGTTTGTATTAAGGAAATACAGAGGAGTGGGTGGTGGTGGTCAGGGAAGACTTTATGTAGGAGGTGCCATTTGAGAGTTGTGTCTTTCCAGGTGAAACAAAGTTTTCACTGGTGTTTTCCAGGTAGGCAAATTGGGGAGGGCATTCTAGGCAGAGGAAACAGCTTTTGCAAAGGCAGAGAGGCATGAAAGGGTCTGACTCATTTGTTGTGACGATTGCTTAGGGAGCTTGGGTTTTCTGTGCCACTTGTCACAATTTGAGCACCAGAAGCCACTTATTTCTTCTACAGAAATGATCAGAAGAATCAGACAAGGGGGATTATAACACTTCTTTCATTTATAATTTCTTGTAGCTGGAGGGAGTATGATCAGCAGCTTTCTGGGGGGCAGTCCCTTTGATTTTGTATAGGAACCAATGTCCCAGCATCACATATCCATCCTCTCCTTAGGTTGCAAAGGCTGGCTGGCGATTAGTTTATCAGGATGCAAACACCGGCTTGGGAAGTTTATTTGTCAAGTGTGACATTTGTTGTCTGGGCTGTTAACAGTCCAAGATGAAATAAACATGTGGTTCACTTAGCTGCTCAGATATCACCACTGCCTTTTAATGGAAATCAATAGATGATATCAGGCACATTTTAATTAAAGTGGGACTGCAGTGCAGTGGTAGTTACATATGAAAAGATCTAATGATAGGTGTCACAAGGAAACGCTGCGGCTTAAATTGCTCATTGTTCAGGGAACTTGCTTGAGAGTGTGAAGTGGCGTCAAGGTAGGAGGCGCTGTTCTCCAGTTTTTGTCGTTTTTGGGTGAAAAATAATTTTTCGATTCTCAGGTATATCACTAAATAATGAAATTTTAGAAAGCTACAAAAATAGCAAAGTATGTCATGAGTTTTCCTCAAGGGCTTGGAACTATGAGTAATACAAAACTCAATGATCATTCATTCCCCATAGCTTTCCAGTTTGCTTTGGTCTTCAGGACAGGCGGAAGGGGAGTCACTGTGGCATCAAAGCCCCTAGGTGACAAGTGAATGCCTTTTGCTGCCACCTGCTGGAAAGGAAAGATTTTATTTTTAAAGCACCTCCCAGTCCATTAATTGTGAATTAAAGAATGGAGCTGCCAGCATGAGCCCCCAGCCTCCAGTGATCATGTAAAATATTGGCCAACTTGGAATAGGTATAGAGCATGTTTTTCAAGGCAATTGCTTTTGGGATATTAAGAAATTTTGTAGGAGCCCAAGGGCCCAAATCCGATCAAACCTACTGCTGTCGAATAGATTCCATCTCATCGCGACCCTATAGGACAGGGTAGAAATGCTCCATGGGGTTTCCAGGGAGCACCTGGTGGATTCGAACTGCTGACCTTTTGGTTGGCGGATGAACGCTTAACCACTGTGCCACCAGGGATCCAAATCCGATTAAATGGTTGTGAAATTCTGCTGTTAAGTGAAGTCTTGGAGCATCTCTCCAACATCATTTTTACTCTGCATGGACCAGGGGAAAACAGCTGCCCCCACGGACAGTGAGATAGGTTAGATTTAAAGTGAGCCAGACTCAGGAGGATTTGTCTTGGATTCTAGGCTCTGAACCCTGAAGGTGGACCAAGTGGGCTTTGGACCTGAGCACTTCCTGGGCAGGGCTGGGGAGCAGCCAGCAGCAACAGCAACAGCAGGTGTCCTGGGAGATTAGGGAGGAGGTTCTGAACCCCAGAACCGGGCCTCAGGTGTCTCTGTGACGCTGTCATTGCTGCCTTCCAGGTTTTTTTGTTTTCCCTCTCCAGAATCTTTTTATCTTCCTTAATTCCAGTTGCCAGCTTCAGCCATTTGTAGAGCAGTTATGTCCAAAGTAGAAAACTTTAATAGAGTTTCTCTAGAAAAGGAAGGTGCGTCATGCTTGGACAAGAAACAGAAACGTTAAAAGACAAAAATTAATGGAACCAACACTCTCACACTACATGAGGTTCAGGAGAGGCCGTGTAAATCTGCTTTATTAATAGGTTTTCTGATTCCCCAGGCAGTGCACAAAGTGCTATCCTTTACAACATCCTGTTCTTGGCACAGGGCATTTTCATCCTGAAGGGGGCCAATTAAAGCGAGAGAAGAAAACTATCTCCGGAAGCCTGATTGATTTCTTTACTCCTGCTCTGTTTTTATGAAATGGTTTTGTGATAGGGCAATACAGTTATCTTTAAGATAGGGAGGCCCCTTCGTTTGCAGGTCATGAGGAAGGAAGGGGCAGAGAATATACATTATATATGTAGATTTCACAAAGCGAATTCAGGTTGAGAGGCTTTTCTGGGTCAGTTGGATTTGAGGAGGAGTTGGGAAGAGGGGGGCCTTTTGAGCCTTTTGTGTAATTCCAGTGGAGTTGAGGACCGTGGATCTGAAAGTGTCTTATGAAAGAACAGATGTAGCAAACCCTGGCTGGGTACCAACTCTGTGCCAGATTGGACTGCCAGAAGTGCTCATGTAGTTATTACTGAAACCTCATGAGCCTGGGGAAGGCAGGTATTATCAGCCTCATTTTACAGATGGGGGAACTGAGGCTCTGAGAAGTGAAATGTTTTTTTCCAAGGGTACAGAGTTGGTAGAGGGAAGAGCTAGGACTGCAGCTGGCTAGTTTAGTGCTCTTCTATGACAGTTTCTGGATTGAGGGTGCTTTGTGCTCACTTGGGGGTGGGAATCCAAGTTCACCACTGGGGTGTTCTGCAGTGTCTGTTTGGGTGCCTTTTAGGATTGTCCAATTGCAGAGTCCCTAGTCTGAGAGATTTGGACATCTTGAGGATGACCATCCCAGTGGGTCTTTAGACCTGCATCACTCAGTTATTGCCACAACAACACTGCTTAACAACTGCTCCAAAAGTCAGTGGCTTAAAGCCATAGTCATTTATTCTGGATTAGGTGCCTGTAGGTTGGTTTGGGCCTGGCTGATCCAGACCAAGTTTGGCTGGGCTTGGTCCCAAACTCAGGCAAAGTGTCTGTTCCGTGTGTCGCATCCTTCTTGGTCCAGTAGGGTAGCAGGGCCATGTTCTTCCTATTGTGATGGCAGAAGTGCAAGAAGACAAAACCCACTGCACAAGCACATTTCAATTCTCTGCTTGTTTTATGTTACTAACATCCCAGTGGCCAAAACAAGTCACATGGCTGAGCTCAAAGCCAAGCAATGGCGAGGTTTACTCCAACGCTAGTGGAAGGAATTGCAAAGCCACACAACAAAAGTTGAGGATAAGGAAGGGAGGAGTAAAGAATTGAGGTCAATAATTCAGTCACCGACAGTCCCTTCAAAAAGTTTCCTTGGCCTGCATGCCATCCCATCCTCTCATGCTATGCCCAGATGTGCAGATTGCTCTGAAGTCATTGCACCCACAGCGTGATTGTGCATCCACTAATCAGTTAATAGTTCAGGTCCTGTGCAAGGCACTGGGGCTACAGGAATGCTTCCTTCCACTGTGTCAGGGAAACTTCTTTGGAGCTGAAAGACCCATTCCCCAGATTACTTTCCAAATTCCTGGCCAGAGAAAGATCAGCTTGGAGGTTCTCAAACATCACCCTTGATTTATTTCTGCCATATAGGTGTAAAACACTATAGATTAAATTGAAATATTAGTTCCTTTCCTGTCTTTTCAAGGTGAATTACAGAACTGCTGGTGTCTAAGCTCACTTGGAGCAAAATATGAGTCTCAACAAGGGCTCCTAGTGCTGTGACTTGGGCTGATAGAAGCCTATCTACCTCAGTGCGTCTTTGCACAGAGTAGGCATTTATTTGACAAGTGTTTGTGAATTGAGTCTGTGTATGGGATCAGCACTTTCAGGCAGGTAGGATGGAAATTTAAGTTGGATCATATTTAAAATGTAAGTTAGAGCATATCCCACTTCTCTTCCCCCCAAACACATACCTTAAAACCCTCCATTGATGGCCCATTGTGATGGTAATAATATCCAAGCTCCTTGTTGTGCATCGTAAAGTCTTAAGTGATCTGGCTCTTGCTTACCTTTTGGACCCCTATTTTGCCATTCTTTCCCTTGCCTATGCTGCTCCAGCCACACTAACCTTGTCTCTCTTCCTTGCATATTCCAAGTATGTTCCTTGTTTGCAGCCGCTACTCTCTGTGCCCATAAAGCTTCCCCCATGCCCACAGACCTGCCCATTGCTGGACTCTTCTAGTCATTGAGGTTTCGCTCCAAAGAACTTTCCCTGACTATCCTTTCTAAAGTAGGGCCCCTGTCTAAATCACTCTGTTCCAGTACTCGGTTTTATTTTCTTTATGCCATTTATTGCCATCTGAAATTATCTTATTTGTGTGTTTATTTATTTGTTTGTTTGTTTGCTTTTTGCCCCTTCCTCACCCCCTGCCCCCAGGAATGCAAGCTCCATGAGGGCATCTTCCGTGCCCAGCGATGTGTATGTTACATAGCAAGCATCCAAAGATATCTGTTGAAAAAATGCCAAAGGAGTTGATGCAGAATAAATGGAAGGTCTTTGGGTAAACTGGTCCCATCACTGGTTGTATTTGGAAAGGGAAAACTCATACCTTTAGTTCAGAAGAGGAAGGTGGAAGGAAGCCTGACAAAAACTGAGAAGGCACTTGTAAAACTCCACTGTGCCTTTAACCTTTTGTCTGCCTTGGCCAGGGCGACGTCTCTTGAGAGAAGCCTAGATTGCTGCAGTGGTTCCTGTTTCCTGGTAGGAAGAGAGTAAGAAGTGGGCGCATTTCCTGCCCAAGTCTGTGGGGTCAGGGGGTGAAGATGGGAGGACAGCTGAGGTTGTGACAGCTTATTAAAGTCCTGATGATCATTCACGTGGTCTCTCTGGGACAAACTGGGTGCGAGATCTCCAAATCTTGCCTCAGGGACTGCATTACCATCAGGCAGGAGTTGACAGCTGTTGCTGATTAAAACATTTCCAACTGCGCAATCAGAATTGCACTATTGAGATGCTAACTCTTGAGAGACACAGCCTTTATGAATGGCTTAACATAGTTCCTTAGAGCGATCTCTAGCCGTATTAACATACATACATAGTTGAAACCACTCTGCAATCATGAGTGAATCATTCCCCGGAACACCCCATGGGTGAGAGACATCCTCAGGGATTTGCCTTTCTTAGACAAGGAAATAGGAGGCTCAGGGACATGCTTTGTGCCAAGATTCTGCCACCACAGTTGTCAGGGTATCCACCTTTCCATCCAGGAATCCCTTTGGCTGGAAGCATAAACAGCCATTATTCCAGGGAGTCTTCTTCCCAGCTAGTCCCTATGCTTCTCCTCTCCATTTCCTGCCTCTGTATCACAGGTGGTTGAGGTCTAAATAGGAACTGCTTGGGGGAAGTAGATACTGGAGGTGCTGGTGTCAGATTTCCTTACTCATCCGTCTGTGAAGCAAGCAAAACAAGGCCACAATCGTGTACCCACAGACCTCAAATCCAAAAAAGCTCAGAAACCTGGAGTTTTTTCATTACTCACCTGACAGGAAAATCTACGCTGAGCTGAACTCATTTGGTGGCAAAAACTTGACCTAAACTGTTATGAGGCTATTTATAGTCTTTATCCCAATTAGAGGCAAACATTATACTTTTCCCTCCAGAAATACGAATGTGTTTGATTATGGAGTGTTGATCCAGACTTTGCTGAGGGTGTTACACAAGTATAGTATATAGGCCATATTACCTTTTTAAAATATGATGACTTCTGAATTCTAAAATATATTGTAAAATATAGTTCAAGGATTTTAGAAAAGTCATTTATGGATCTGTAATTGAGAGTAGCGGTGGGGAAAGGTACAAAGAAACCACAGTATCAGTGGGGTGATGAAGTGAAGATCTGCTTTCCTTTTCCCTCCTGGGAAAGAGGGTCTCCAAGCTCTCATCATAGGCTTCCCCGTATGCCTTGCTTGCCATGCCCTTCCTCTGTGACCTCTGCTCCATATTGCTGCTGCTTGTTTGTTGTTGTTAGCTGCTGTCGGTTTGCATTTTAAGCTGAAACAGCTGTTTGTCCCTTTGCAGTGGTGGGCTTTGGGATGGACCCTGACCTTCAGATGGATATTATCACCGAGCTGGACCTTGTGAACACAACCCTTGGAGTCACTCAGGTGTCTGGACTGCATAATGCCAGCAAAGCATTTTTGTTTCAAGGTAAAGTCACCTGTTCCTTTGAATGGGGGCAATGGTTGGGGAAGCATGGCCTTCTGGGGAGTGTACATGTGGTGTGTGTTTGTTGGGATCATCTTTGTTACTTCTCTTGCATTATTGCCACGAGAAGTGCTCAGAAATGCAGAGCATGTTCAGATATGAAGGGGATGGTCAGAAGGGTGCAGGGGGCACTGGAAGGCAAGGTGGTAAAATATTTGGTTTGGCTGTGAAACCTTGGGGATTTTGGTGGGGGTATGAGTGAAATGACATTGCTAAGCCCTTGAAAATCATTGACTGCCATATTAATTTTATAGAATATCTATGTTTATATCAACGTATACATCTCATCTAATGGGTAGACCATAAAGATAGGGGATATATTATGGTTGCATTCTCTGAGGGATGTAGCTTACTTGATTTTGCTCACCAGAAACTTGACTACAGTTCTTTAAATCACTCAACAAGCAGTTATAAAGGCAGTATATCCTTTAAATGGTTCTTAAAACATGGGGTCCAGAGCCTGATTGCCTGGGATTGAATTATAGTCCTGTCCCTTATTGGCTTTGAGGCTTTGGGTAATTGTTAGCCTGACTGTGCCTTATGTCCTCATCTATAATAATAGTACCTACCTTACAGGACTGTTACAAGGATTAGAGGATCATTACACAAATAATTATTGAATTACAATTCCTGTACTTAACGAAGGTATATATAGGCTGCCAAATAAGAGTAATACTATGACATCTGGTTTAATTAGGGTGGGAAGATGGTAATGGTCAAGGAAAGGCTACCTGAAAAAAGTGATATGTTAGCAGAGGCTTGAAAAATGAATAGAAAGGCTGATGTAGGAAGGGGTGGGGGGCTCAGAGTGTTCCAGGCAAAGGAAATAGTAAGTGTAAAGGTCTTAAGGCAGAAACCAATGGAGAGTTGTCCAGCATGGCTGAAGGGTGGTGAGTGGCTGGAGAGGTAGGCAAGGGCTAGGTTATGTAGGACTCTGTAGGCAGAAGTGATATTCGACTGACATGCACAGGTTTGGGTATACTGATGATTTATGACCAGTGTCTGTTCTGATAGGTGGGTGACCATGTACTTATTGTTAAGTATTGTAAGTAAGACCCCTGCCTGTTGGCCACATGGGGCCCTGGTGGTGCAGTGGTTAAGAATTTGGCTGCTAACCGAAAGGTCGGCAGTTGGAATCCACCAGCTGCTCCTTGGAAACCCTATGGGGCAGTTCTACTCTGTTGTATAGGGTTGCTATGAGTCGGGATCGACTTGATGGCAGTGGGTTTGATTTGATTTTTGTCTGCCACATGAATGGTTTTGCACTTTACTCTCAGAGCAGAGGGGGCCCTTGTGAGGGTTTAAGCAGGGGGTTGACCTCATCAGATATAGTAGTAAAACAGCCTGGATATTCTCCGTGAAAATGCTTGGCCTTTTATGAAGATAACAGAAGGATTACTTTAAAATAACTGAACCAACATCATGGGATGAGATTTACATATTTACTGCATAGATAACTTAAGCCTCTTGCTGTTTGTTATAAGTTGCCATATAGTTGATCCTGACTCATGGCAACCCCGCGTGTACAGAGTAGAACTGCTCCATAGAGTTTTCAAGTCTGGGACGTTTTGAAAGCAGATCGCCATGCCTGTCTTTGAGATGCCTCTGGGTGGGTTCGAACTGCCAACCTTTCGGCCAGTCAAGTGCTTAATTGTTTGCACCACCCAGGGACTCCTAGCTTAAGCCTAGTTAAGAATACACAGTGTTGCAAATCTGCAGATACTATATAATGATATATAGCAAGACTATTGATGTGTTAATTTCTACTTTACTCCTTATTAAGGAATTGGTGAAGTATGTAAACTGGGTGTAGTTAAGATAATACAGTCTGGGTTACCTTTCTCTTTGTATCTGCTCAGTCATCGTTGAGTGTCCATGCAATTCTTGATCTGAGCAAGACTGTTGACACTTTGTCAGCAGTGTTGCTGTGGAAGCTTGGCTGGTCTGTAAGCTTCACAAAGGCAGGAGTGGTGCCTGTCTAGGTCCCCTGGATACCCAGGGCCAAGCATTATGCATGGCACACAGTAGGTGATTGATAAACATTTTTGAATTGAATTAAATTTTCCTCTGTAAAAGACTTGCTGTCTGCTTTACTCACTATTCATTCACTCATTCATTTATTCCACAGGTGTGGGCTCCCTGGGCTGTAACTCTGTTCTCTAATCTGTGTGTTTTCTGTTCTGGCAGCTGCCTCTGGGATGTCTGCCAGGCTCCAGCAATGGGGAGGGATATTAAACTTCTTTGGTGGAAAGGGTATCTTCATTATGGGAGTTGGACCTGAGGATGTCTTTCTCTTATTCGAACCGTTGTGATTACATCAGGCCCACCTAGGTAATCCAAAATAATCTCTCCATCTCAAAATTTGTAATTTAATCACATCTGCAAAGTCCCTTTTACAATCTGCAGTGACATATTCACAGACTCTGGAGATTAGGGTGTGGACATCTTTTTAAAAAAAAAAAACCCCAGTTGCTGTCGAGTTTATTGCAACTCATGGCAACCCCACGTGTTGCAGAGTAGAACTGTGCTCTGTAGAGTTTTCAAGGTAGTGACCATTCAGAAGCAGTAGCCAGGCCTTCTCTTCCAAGGCGCTTCTGGGTGGGTTTCAACTGCCAGCCTTTTGTTACTAGTTGAGTGCTTAACTGTGCCACCCACAGACTCTGTGGGCATCTTTAAAAAAAAAAAAGATGACCAAACTCATTGCCGTCAAGTAGATTCTGACTCGTAGTGACCCTATAGGACAGATTAGAACTGTCCCATAAGGTTTCCTAGGCTGTAATCTTTATGGAAGCAGACTGCCACATCTTTCTTCCAGGGAGCCGCATGTGGGTTTGAACCACTGACCTTTCGGTTAGCAGCCAAGTGCTTAACTGCTGCCCCACCAGGGCTCCTGTGGATGTCTTTCAGAAGCAGATCGCTTCCAAAAATTACAAATTTATCCTGGCTACCACAGTCTGCCCTCTGGCCCCCAAAGTTTCACATCCATTTCACATGCAGAATGCATTCACTCCATTTCAACATATCCAAAAATCTCAACCCATTATAGCATCAGCTAGTAAAGTCTAAAATCTTATCAGTTCAGAAATTCCAAATCTCATCATCTAAATCAGGTATGGACAAGACTTTGGGTATTACCCATTTTGGGGAAAAATTCATCTTTGTGGACTTGTGAAATTAGAAAAGAAGTTATCTGCTCCCAAAATACAGTGGTGGTATAGGTATAGGGTACTAGTTACTGACATTTCTGTTCAGAAAGGGAGAAAGTGAAAGGAAAAAAACAGTCACCAGTACCAAGCAATTTTGAAATCTAGCAGGGCCAACTCTGTTGGGATTCAGGGCCTTGGAATTATCCTTTAGGTCAGTTTTTATTGATTTTTCTCCTCATTATGGGTGGTATTTTACTGCTTCCTTACATGTCTGATAATTTAAAAGAAATTATTGTGGGAAAATATATGTAACAAAAATTTTGCCATTTTAACCATTTTTAAGCGTACAATTCAGTGACATTAATTACAGTCATCATGTCGTGCAACCGTCATGTCTGCATCACTAAAGTTTTTAATCAGCCCAAACAGAAACTCAATACCTCTTAAGCAGTAACTCCCTCACCCACCATCCCTGCTAACCACTAGTAAACTTTCGTCTCAATGCATTTGCCTATTTTAGATATTTCATGTAAGTGGGGTCATATGATGTTTGTATTTTTGTGTCTGACTTATTTTACTTAGAATAATATTTTTGAGGTTCATTCATGTCATAGCATATATCAGGCTTGATTTCTCTTTATGACTGAATAATATTCCATTGTATGTATATACCACATTTAGTTTATCGATTTATACGTTGATAGACACTTGGGTTATTTCCAAATTTTGGCTATTGTAAATAATGCTGCAGTGAACATTGGCACACAAGTATACATCTTGTAATTTTTGATTAAATGCTAGACATTGTAAATTTTCTCTTGCTGGGTGCTGGATATTTTTGTATAGTTATAAATATTCTTGAGTTTTGTTCTAGGACATAGTTAAGTTACTGGGGAACAATTTGATCTTTTAGATCTTGCTTTAAGATTTGTTAGATGGGACTAGAGCAGTGCTAGTGGTAATAGCTAGAGTAGAGCTAATTATTTCCTACTGCTGAGATAAGACCCTTCTGCATACTCTACCCAATATCCCATGAATCATGTTGTTTCCTAGTCTCACTGGTAGGAATAGGTACTCTTCCTGGCCCTTTATGCATGCTGGACACCGTTGCCTTTTGGGTGGTTCTTCTCTGGCCATGGATAGCTCCCTCACATGCATGCATTGATCAGTACTCAGCCAAACACTTGAGGGAGATCCGTATTTCTCTCTCTCTGCTGATATCTCCACTCATGTCTTCTGTCCTGTGAAATCTAGCTGCCTTGGTCTCCCCAGGCTCTTAATTCCCTCTCTTCAACTCAAGGAGACTGCTGGTCTTTACCTGATCCCCCTAGAAACTTTCTCAGGGCAGATGGGGTACTTGTGGGGCTCATCTCTTTTGTTTCCCATCTCTTAGGGATCACTGCTTTTCATTCACTGATAGTCATTGTCTTGAAAACTGTTTTATTGAATATTCATTTTAAATTTAAATTCAAATTAGTTAAAATTTAAAAAAATTAAAAATTCAGTTCCTCAGTCAAACACACTATGTTTTAAGAGCTCAATTGCCATATGTGGTTGGTGGCTACCATACTGAACACAGGCCTAGAGAGACTCAGATATTTTACTGTTTTTACTCCAGCTCGGTTAATATGGGCAGACTACAAAATCCTGTCTTTCAAGGTTAATGCATAATAGTAACTAGCAAGCTACTTATGCTTTCTGCCTGAAAGTGCCTCCATTTACTCATTGATAAAATGGTAATAGTAATAGTGCCAATGTTATGCAGTTGTAGTGAGGATGAAATAAATCAATATATGTAAAGTGTTAGGACTGTGCTTGGTACATGGTGAGCTCTATTTAAAATGGGGTATGTTCTTATTGTTAGCTGCTGTCAAGTCAGCCCCTGATCTGTGGTGGCCTTGTGCAGAATGGAACTAAATGGTGCCCTGTCCTGTGCCTGTCCCACGATCAGTTGTGCATCAGGCCATTGTGATCCATAGGGTTTTCATTGGCTGGTTTTTGGAAGTAGATCACCGGACCTTTCTTCCATGGGGTATAGCCATGGCTTTTCCTCCTTATATGCGTCATATGCCTGTGTGTTATTAATAGCGTATTTTAACCTCCAGAGGTAGAGTAGGACAGTGGAACAAGTGGAGGATTGGGAGAGGAGCAGGAAATTAGGGCTCCGGGAAGGTTGTATCACTTAGGAGTGTCATTAGGCATGTGTTTCAATGTCTTTAAGCCTCAGTTTCCTTGTCTGGAAATGGGAAGAATACTCAGACTGGTTGTAGGAATTAAATGGCATAATGTATGGGAAAGCATTTTGAAAAGTGTAAAACGTAAAAAACAAGTTTGTTATTCTTTCCTTCATTTATTTTCATTTCTTCTCATGTTTCACCATTCTGAGTCCCGCTGTGAGGTGATGTGTGCTCAGGGAGTGAAAACCTTCATCTCAGTGTTAGCCTATTAGTAATATTGATGAATAGAAAGCTCACTTAATTGGAAATACTCCTACAGTACTAACTCTAAAGCCTAGTAGGATTTATTTTGAGGCTAGGCAGCTTTTTAGCGTTACCTTTGTCACTGCTGCCCTTGTTTAGTGCAGATGACAATAATTGAGTCAGTAAGATTTTATTCTCTCTTTGTCTGAAAGACATTATATTTTTATTAGGGATGAGTGGCTATGTATAAGACGGGCATAGATCCTCTGTAAGCTAAAAACCAGTATTGGATTTTCAAACATCATTTTGGAGTATCTCTGCCTTGCTCTGAATGGGACTCAGAGAAGATCTGAGAGTTTGAAACTGTACTTACCCTGACTGACAGTGTCTTAGTGTTTAGTTGGGAGGATGTGTCCATTGGTGTTTCATTTTTAAGAGTGAATTAGAATATGCATGAGCACAAATTCTTTAATGTGTCACTTTTTTTCCTGCTGGGAAAGTGCTCCCTTTCAGGAGTTCTGTTTCAGAAGAGTTTCTAAAGAAAGAATAGATAGTATCTTTTAAGTAGCTTGCTTTGTGTGACAAGATCCAACAAGGGCGAATATAGGCTACTTGAAGAAGAAGAGCCAGGCATTTAGTACCTGTGTGCATTCTGGGCTTTGAGCTGGATGTTGTGGAAGACACAGATGAATAAGGCAAACATCCTGGCCTCAACAAGGTTACAGTCTAGAGGGGTAAACACATATCCCCAGAAACTCTAATGCAGAGAAGGAGAGAAAAAGCTTTGCAGAGGGGTGTGGATAAAGTCCTGAGAATATTCAGGAGAGAAATTCCTTCTCACGGTGGTGGGGGTGGGGTGGGGAGGGAGACCTGGGAAGGTGGCACCTGAACCAGTCCTTGAAAGATGGACAGGAATTAGATATGTGGTTTCTCTTCCATAGGAGTACTGCCCATGTGTAATAGTTTTCATAAAACAGTGCTTGAGGCATGAGCTATATAGCTTTTAATGCTTAGAAACTTTGAGTAAGATGGAGTTACCCAAAGGATTTGCTTAATGCCAATCCTCCAGATTTCTTGCCACTCACTATTGGCCAAGTCTGAATTGTTTTTTCTGTTGATTGGATGCGCCTAGTTGCTAATTACCTCTGGGAGCATTTACAAGTCAATCTCACTTTGAGTGGAGTGATTTTGTATAACTTTGCATTTAATCAATTAGTGGATTCAATTCACATATCAGCATCTCCCAAATATAGGTATTTTTGCTCTTGCCAAAATAAAATCTCAAGCAAGCCGCGGGAGTGGAGTGGGTTTTTAAATTCCTCTCCGGGGCAAATTAACACCTGCACTGGTTTATTGTAGAATTGTTAAATGGTTATGTGACTAAATGTATATCATAGAGGAAATAACTCTGTATTTATCCCCCAAATATGCATACCTCCCATGTCTATACTGAAATCTATTCTTTTAGTCATGCTTGTTCTCCTACCAAATAGTACACTAAGGATAGCAGAGACGGGGAGAGACAGGAGAGAATGAAAAAGATAAGAATTCTTTTTGAAACTAGTAAGATGTGGGCCAATTCCATACTAACAAATTGACCTTGGGCAAATTACTTTAGCTCTTGGAATTTGTTTCCTCTTCTGACACTGGGTTATAATACAAGATGTTTATAAGGAATTGATTCCAACTCATGGCAATCTCATATTATAGAGTAGAACTGCTCCATGAGGTTTTCTTGGCTGTAATCTTTATGGAAGCAGATCACCAGGCCTTTCTTCTGTGGCACCATGAGGTGGGTTCAAACCACCAACCTTTTGGTTAGTAATTGAACGCAAACTGTTTGTACCACCCAAGCCCCCAAGGATTCATTTAGATAATACACATTCATTGTAAGTGATAAGAATTGAAATGTTAATTAATGTAATTATTGAGAGTATTTATTTGGAAAATTACAGTTTTTTCATTAAATTAATATTTAGACATTGCCTACTATGTAGTGGAAGTTCCTGAGGTGATGCAAACGGTTATTGCTTGACTGCTAACCTAAAGTTCGGTGGTTCAAACCCACCCAGTGGTACTGTGGAAGAAGAGGCCTGGCAATCTGCTTCCATTAAGATTACAACCAAGAAAACTCGATGGAACAGTTCTACTCTGTAACGCATGAGGTCACCATGAGTAGGAACTGACCGAATGGCAACTAACAACAACTACGTACTAGGCACTCTTTCAAGGCACGAGGGATATAGCAGTGAGCAAATCAGAAAAGTCCTGTTTCTATAGCGAGACAGGCAATAAACAAATAAATAACTGTAAAGTATATAAATAACTAAGTGTAAAGTATGCTGAAACAAACAAACAAACAAACAAACAGAAAACCCAAATCTGTTGTTGTCAAGTCGATTCCAACTCATGGCGACACTATGGGACAGAACAGATCTGCCCCATAGGGTTTCTAAGGAGCGGCTGGTGGATTCGAACTGCTGACCTTTTGGTTAGCAGCTGTGGCTTGCCGTAGCTCTTAACCACTGTGCCACCAGGGCTCCAAAGTATGTTTAGATAACTTTAAAAAATTCATGTATTTAAATTTGGGAAAAAATTTCTATTTTGTTTTTCCATTAAGGAGCATATATTTGTAATTACCTACTGTATTTATTTCCTAAAGACAATGGATGACTATTGTCTGAACAGGATTTAAAAAGATAAATTATATCAAGTACCTAAAATTCACTTGCCATTTCATTACTCTGCCAGCCCTCTCTCTATATATATTATTTTCTTATTCATTTTACTGATGAGGAAACTGAGATCCAGAGAGGTCCCATAACTCACCTGTGATCATACATTAGGTATAGGGGCAGATACAGGATTTGAACCCAGGAGTCTATCCCTGCAGAGTCCGTGTCTTAGCCCGACTCCAGCTCCTGGTTGTGTTTCCCTGCTTCATGAGAGTGGGGATGAACAAGTAAGTGCAACATGGTAGAGATATAGCTTCTCTAAAGAGGCAGCGAAGAACATCTGCTAAAATACCTTTCGTTAGGTACTGAAATCAGCTAGGACAGATGCTTGTCTTGTCAGTTGGTGAATTCCGTTTAATAGAATTTTCATGATTCTCCCACTTGGCAGGGCCTGCTGCATACCTGGACTTGAATACCTGGTACTCTGTCTTAAAGAAAACATACAGGGAAAACAGAATTAATCCTGGGCCTACACTTTAATATGTACCCATTTGAAATGTAGAATCTGGCTGTTTGATCAGAGTTTTCTGGATAGTGTGTTGTGGGAGAATTAAATCTGCCTAGAATGCAGTGCTCCTTGATGAATGCTGTGATTCTTAATTGGGATTTATTTTAACATATTGGGACTGAATTCTTTTCTGTGGGAACACATCTCTAAAATTAGAATGTAGATCAGTAGAAAAATATGATTTGATATGCAAATATTTTATTTAAATACAACTTTTCATGGATGCAGCCAATGCATGAAGTAGAGCCAAGATACACTGATAAGCTAGGCTGGCTCAGCCCTCATGCTTACAGTCTGTTAAAAAATAAGGCACACAGACCGCCTTGCAGCTTGGGATGGTAGAGCAGGCATGGAGCCATGTGCCTGGGGACCTGGGTTCTAGCCTTGGCTCTTTCACTGTTGGTCCCTGGCTATGTTGCTTAGCTTCTCTGGGTCTTTAAAATCATAGACTCTTTAGCTTGACAAGGAACAGTACATACAGACAAGCACAAAGGATGATAAAAGCAACAACCCTGTAGCTGTCCCCCAGAATTAACAAACGTTAACATTTTGTTACTTAGAACCCTCCCCCCTTTTAAAAATAAATAAAGTATTAGTTCCTTTCCTCTTTCGACCTCCCTAGAGGCCATTACTAACTTGGTTGATGAGTATTCAGTCCATGTACTTATATTTTTACCATATTTATATGTACCCATATACAATAGAGGAGTGTATAGTAGAGAGGGTGTACATGTAGTGGCTAAGTGGACAGCCTCTGGGGCCAAACTACCTGGGTTCAGATCCCATCTCTGACCGTTACTAGATGTCTAACCTGGGACAAGTTGCCTAACCTCCCTGTGCCTCATTTTCCCCATTTGTAATATGGGGATAATAAAGCATCTATTTCATAGGATTGTTGTGTGGGCTATGTGAGTTGATTCACATAATACATTAAAACTGTGTTGGGCATATAATAAGCATTAAGTGAATGTTAGATGTTGCTTTGTATGGTTTAAAAAAACTTACATAAATGATATCATACAGTGTGGACCATTCTGAAATTTATCATTTTACTCAACATTATTCTTTGAGGGCGTATAGATCTAGTTCACTAGTTCGAACTGCTGCATGACACCATTATGTGTTCATCTGTTCCCTGTTTGTTGATGGAAACTTGACTTGGTTCATATTTTTGACAAACAGTGCTACAGTGAACATCATTTGCATGCCTTCTTGCCCATGTGCATAAAAGTTTCTCAAGGCAAGATACTTCGGAGTAGAATTCTTGGGCTCAAGGGTTCTTAAATTCTTAAAATACATGTCTTAGCATAAAGAAGATTCTCTAAGGGCATTCTTAATTGTCCAACAATCCATTAGTCCAATCCTATGCTTCATCACTGCCAGTGATGGAGATACTACTACATCATGAGGCAGCTTGTATTATATTTTTTGGACTACTCTGCTAGGAAGAATTTAAAGAAAGAAATTTTGATTTAGTGCAGCGTCCTCCCATTGGTCTCACCTAAATCACTCCAGCCACACTGGCTGCCTTTTGGTTCCTTGAAACCTCAAGATTTTCCCTGACCCAGGTACTCATTCCTATTTGCCTTTTGCCTGGAAGATTTCCCTGTTCTTGCACTTTCCATCTAGCTTTTATTCATCCTCTGGCTTTTGCTTAAATCTCACTTCTCTAAGGAGGCCTTACCTGTCCATCTCACTTTTTGAGGGTCCCCATTTTGTTATCAATCACTTTTCCTGTTACTAAATTCTAGGCACAATACTAGGTGCTGGGGATACTGCTTTGGAGAAGGCAGTCATGGTCCCTGTTCTTAACGGGCTTCCTGTTTTGTCCCTGGTTGATTATTACACAATTACTTGGGAAACTTTAAAAAATACTGATGCTAAGGACCCACTGTGATGGTTAAGGTTGTGTGTCAACTTGGCTGGGCCATGATTCTCAGTGGTTTGGCAGTTATGATGTAATTTGGCTGCTATACAATGATGCAATCACATCCATGATGAGTCAGCTGTGAGCAGCCAGTCAATTGAAAGGGAGTTTCCTTGGGTGTGTGGCCTGCGTGCAATATATGTGGACTTTTCGGCAAAGCTCACTAGCTTTTGCTCACTCTAGATCCTCATCCGACCTCCGGTTCTTGAGACTTGAGGTAGCAGTTTACCTGCCGATCTTGGGATTCGTTGGCCTCTGCAGCCTGTGAGCCAGAGGCCTGCCGTCTGACCTGTTGATCTTGGGTTCATCAGCCCGGCAGCTTTGTGAGTCAGGAGAATCCTCCAACCTGACTCATGGACTTGGGACTTTCCAGCCTCTACAACCGCGTGTATCTCTCTCTATATATATGCTTCGCTGGTTTTGCTTCTCTAGAGAACCCAGCTGAAGACACTCACCTTAGAAATTATGATTTATTTGATCTAATATAGGGTCCAAGGCTTTGATAGTCTTGTAAAAGCTCCACTGGTGACTCAAATTGACAGTCAGGTTTAAGAACCTTTGGTCCAGGGGAAATTAGGTGCTCTTGTTAATATAGCTGAAGAGTCATGTTTAAAATTCCACTTTGGTAGGGAGATTTCCTTTCCTTCTCCCTGCATATTCTAAAGTACACCACTCTATACCCTGACATGAAGCAATGCTTCTTCCCCAAAGAAGGAAAGAACTTCAACTGCCTGAAACATGATGGTCCATGAAGTCAATTGCATGGTTTTATTTGTTGTGTAATGGTGTCAATTCTGCACCACAATGCAAACATTTCATCAAAATAATCTAGGAGTTTTGTCTCCTGGAAAATGTATTAGTAGTCTTGAAATTGGGTTTCTGTGCTGGGAGATTTTTTTCATCTAGAGTGTTGGCTGCTTCTCTAGACTCTAGAAGTTGAGTGTGATGCTCCAGTGGGATGAGATGAATGAAGAGCCAAGTGGTTTTGAGGAGGAAGGAATATTGGCTTTATTTAGCATTAGCTATGTGCTAGTCTTGGATCATTCAAGGAGGAGAAGGTTTATGGTTGTCTTGCTCAAGATAAGCAAGGTTTTACTGTAGCTAATAACAACAAGGGCTGATTTCTCTCTACATGTTCATCATGGGATGTGTGAGACTTCTGGTATAGGCTGCCAGAGCATCCTTTATCTGGGACATTTCTGATTGTTGTGACAGAGGGGAAAGAGAGAATAGCAAAGCATAAACTGGCTTTTACAGCTTTTGCCTGAACTATATCATGTTTGCTCAAAGCAAGTTCCATGGCCAAACTGGACTGGGGAAATAGCTTCCCCCAGGGAAAGGCAGCAAATATTTGTGAACAGTAACACAGTCTATTATAGCCTGCCCATTGCATCACAAATATTTGGTTCAATCTCCTTTAGACTCTGAAAATAATCATTCCCCCTAGGGAGACCATACTAAAGTCCCATCCAATTATGGCAATAGACTCAGTGCCCAGGATCCTGTAAAGGTCTTTACATCACCTAGATAGGTGTCTCCTGCTTTAGATACCTATGAACTAAAAAGACAAATTATCTACTTCCCCTGCAACCAATAGATAATGCTAGAACAGGGCCAAAATAACTTAAGTAAACACTGTTTCTTTGGAAAGGGTTTGGAAGAATGTAATATACACAATAGTTACTTCTATAGCAATTTTTGGATTTAATGGGACAGATATTACAAGGGCCTTTTTCCTTAGGGATTGAGCATGTTATTTTGCTCCCTGGGAGTAGATCTTCAGTCCATTGTTCTCCATGGTTCTTGGTTTCACTTTCCTGGGGTCCTTTCTTTTTCTTTGTCTTCTTTGGCTACTGACAAACTGCTTTAATCTGCTTTCTCCCCGTGGAAGTTTGGGGACCCAAGGGTTATTTTATTTCCTGAACAGTCTCTTTTAGTCTGAGACAGTGTGGCTCTTTTGGCTATAAAAACAAGAGTAGAGCTTAGTCATTTGACTCATCTGTTTAATTCCAGTCAGCTTTATGTACCAAGAGCCACACTCACAGTTAATTTTTATTACTCTGAGCCTGTCAGGCTTTCATAGAAGAGCTGGACCCCTAGTTTCTTTTTCCTGAGATATTTTGTCCAACTGGAAGAATTCACTGGCTATACCTTAATTTGTTCAGATGTTTTAACAATGGGTGGGGATGTCTGAACCCTTGATTTGATCCTTGCCCTAAGGCTGAATTTTAATTGGCCTGTCATAGTATTTCTCAATTTTATCTCTTGTTGTTTAGAAATAAGAAAAAGTTTGCTTCTTTCAACCCTTTAAGTCCTGGAATTTCTGAATTCTCTCTATACGCTTTCATTCCTGTTTGCAAAGTGGCCAATTCTTTTCTGCTCTCATTTCTTTTCTCTAGTTCTAGGCAAATGAAGCCAGTCATAATGAAGACACACTACTTATTTTCTATTTTCCAGCTTCTTTCTCTTTTCCAAACTCATCAGGTACATTTTTTCCTTCCAACTTATTTCAGATGACGTTTTAACCAAATGTTTCATCACTGTGTAATATGAATCAGCATCCTTCTAGTCTTCAATAAGATAGTGTCCTTTTTGCCCACTACCTGGCCCCAGAATCCAGTACCACATATTTTTAGTTTATTTGTTGTTGTTGTTATGGCAGTACTCCATTTCCTGTGCCAATTTCTCTATCAACAGGAAGGCTAGGAGTTTTTGCAATAAAAATGCTCTACCCTCAGTGACTTATAGCAATAAGGGTTTATTTCTTGCTTTTGCCATATGTCCACCATGAATTGGCTACCTCTCTTCTCCACATTTTCCTCCCTCTGGGACCCAGTGCAACCCCTATAAGGAAACTTGCCATTGCTGTGTGTTTTAGGCTCGATCCTCTAGAGAAACAAAACTGGTACAGCATGTAAATATATATATAGAGAGAGATTTGTGTTAAAGAAATGACTCATGCAGTTTTAGAGGCTTGAACGTCCCAAGACTGTAGGTCAGGCTGGAGGCTTCTCCTAATTCACGTAGCTGCAGGGGCTGGTGAAGCCAAGATCAGCAAGTCAGACAGCAGGGCTCTGGCTCACAGGCTATGAAGACCAACAAATCACAGGATTGGCAGGCAAGACGGCAGGTAAGTTGCTAGTTCAAGTCCCAAGAATTGGAGATCAGATGAATAGGAGCCAATTGCAGGATCCAGAGCAGCAAGCAAAAGCCCACAAGCCTTGCCAGAAAGTCCACCTATATTGGATGCAGGCCACACACCCAAGGAAACTCCCTTTCAACTGATTGGATACTTACAGCAGATCTCATCATGGAGGTGATCTCATTATATCAAATCTCATGGAGGTGATCATATCATTGTATGACTGCCAAACTACATCATAACTGCCAAGCCGTTGAAAATCATGGCCCAGCCAAGTTGACCCACAACCATTACGATCATCCTGTGGTAGAGGGAAAACAAGAAACGTGAAGCATGCACTGGCCATTAAAGCTATTGTCACTTCTGCTCAGATTTCATTGGCCAAAGCAAGTCACATGGCTAAGCTTACCTTAAACGAGAAGGAAAGTGCAACGCCCCTCCCCCCCAGGGAGGGGCAGCAAATATTTGTAAGCACTGTTACAGTCTCCTGCAGTAAACTGCCCTAATATGATTAGAAAAGTTTACAGAGGTGGACAGAATTTGATGGGTTGAGACTAGGTGGGTAGGAAGAGTAGAGCAGGGGCTGAAGGGAAGGAATTTGGCTTGGAAACTGAGCTCTAGCTGGAGATAGCACCAGAAGAATCTATCCTAATAGGTTAACATGTCAGGGCTGACAAGACCTTAGAGGGGGCGTAGCTGGTACGGGCTTTGTATTCCAGAACTTTAAGTTGCAGCTCTGCCACTTAGTAGCTTTGTGATATTTGTCAAGTTACTTGACCTTTGAGTCTCTGTTTTCCCATCTGTCATAGGGGATAATAGTATCATCCACCTCACAGGGGTGTTTTGAGTATTTCGTCTCCCCCGCTTAGTGAATGTCTAACCTTTGGCAAGCAGGAGTCCTCGGGCAAGTTAATGTATATGTATATCTCAGTGTTATCATCTATTAAATGGAGATAATAATAATAATAATAGTATTTACTTCATAGGGTTGTTATAAGGATTTAGTGACTGAAAACCCATGCCTGGCTTATAGTAAATGCTCAATAAATGCTAATTGTTGTTGTTATTGTTGTTGTAGTTAGCTGAAGTGACTGATGTAAAGCTTTCAGCACAGTGCCAGATACTCAGTGAGTACACAGAAAAAAATTACTTTTTTTTTTTTTTTTTTGCACTCACACTTTACTGGGGAGTGTAATCTAAAAAGCTGGAGTCAGGGAATTGGGGACTGAGGTAGAGGAGGAGGGAGAAGGAATATAAGAGAGTTCATTACCAAGCAGGCCACAGTTCCCTGACAAGCTGATTGCTCAATCTCTTAGGATGTTCATGTTGTCATTTTTGTTTTTGCTGTGAAGTCGATTCCAACTCATAGCAACCTTACAGGACCAAGCAGAACTGCTCCGTAGGGTTTTCTAAGCTGTAATCCTTATGGGAGCAGATTGCCAGGTCTTTTCTCCTGCAGTGTCTCTGGGTAGGTTCAAACCACTGACCTTTTCGTTAGGAGCCGAGTGCTTAACTGTTGCACCACCAGGACTCCTTAGGATGTTCACAGAGGCTGTATAGAGTGTCTGCATCTCCAAACAGTCCATGACAGGGAGGGAGGAAGGGAGAAGAATTTATCTGTTGCCTCCCAACTCTGATTGGTTCAAATTCCTTCCATGAAGAATCTTCTTCCCCAAATTTCTGGGTTCCATGTGCATGGATGCCAAGTGAGCTCTGGGATATATCTCAGTGCCAGCAGGAAAGCCCTGGAACGCGAGATGAAGGTAGGTGGCATGATGGGAGATGAGGAACTGTTACGCATGAGTGCAACAGGAGTGACTGGGAGCTGTCTCCACTGCAGGCTGTGGGTCTGTAATGGTGTTGGCAGTGGTAGTGGCAGGAATCCAGCTACATGGGAATGGTGTAATCTGCTGCTCGGGTCCAAAGTGGCCAAACAAAGCAAGTGCATGAGTTGGGGGTGTCATATAAATATCATCACCTTTTTAGCCCAATTTTCTCACTTTACAGGTGAGGAAACAGATACCCAGAGAGAGAAAGGTTTTATTTAGGGTTATACAGCTTGTTAGTTACAGAATAAAAATTAGAATCCAGGTCTTATGAAGTTAGTTCTGAGATTTCTTGATCTGTAGTTCAGTTCTAGCCCATCATCATCCATCTGTCCACCCACCCACCCGTCCATCCATCCATCCTTCCATCCGTCCACCCATCCACCCACCTGTCCATCCACCCGTCTGTCCATCCGTCCAGTCAATCAATCAATCTCTGGGCTTGGTATTTACCAATATTCTCTTATATCAGGTGTTATGCTGGCGTGGGCACTTTACCCAAGAGAATGGGGCACAGGAGAGGACTTGAGGGTCACATCTTTTGCTTGACTTTGCCCACTTCTGCCATGGCTGGTGGGAAGGCAAGCTGTCTGTGGAGTCAAACCAACAAGGAGGAAGCTGGATGCACTTAGGATACGCGAAAGATGGAATTACTGAGGTTGTCTGGGCCAAGGGGAAGGGAAAGCAGCTGTTCCATCTCTGGCTCAAGCTCCAGTGTATTGGCAGCAGCTCTGGAATGTAGGGAGAAGGTGATGTCCAAGGAGGAAACCTGACTTCTCTGGATCCCATAGGACCTTAGGCATAGCCTCTCTGTTGAACCAAATCATCAGAGGCCTGATGGTTCACTAAATGCAAGGACAAAGCACTGTGTAGAAACTGCTGATTACAGGGCAGTCCAAGTTCTGATTCCTGTCCTTTAGGAAATGAACGTGTAGTTGGAAGATAAGTGAATACATACAAGATTATTAGTATGTTGTTAGGTGCCGTCAAGTCAATTCCAACTCATAGCAATCCTATAGGACAGAGTAGAACTGCCCTATAGCATTTCCTACATTGTAATCTTTATAGGAGCAGATTGCCAGGTCTTTTCTTCTGCGGAGCCACTGGGTGGGTTTGAACTGCCAACCTTTTGGTTAGCAGGTGGGCGCTTAACCATTGCGCCATGAGGACTCCTTAATAGCAATACCATACTATTAATTAAAAAATGCAAACCAGTTGCCCATTGAGTTGACTCCAGCTCATGGCGACCCTACCTGTGTTAGAGTAGAACTGTGTTCATAGGGTTTTCAGTGGCTGATTTTTTGGAAGTAGTTCGCCGGGCCTTTCTTTCAAGGCACTTCTGGATGGATTGAAACTGCCAACATTTCAGTTAGTAGCTGAGTGCTTAAGTGTTTGCGCCATCCAGGGACTCCTATAAATATTAGTAGCTGACAGTCATTGAGTACTTACTTTGTGCTTGCCTATGAGGGTTGTATGTGTTTTTATCATACACACCTTCAAAAGAGGAAACTGAGACCAGAGTGGTGAATTATCACAGCTACAAGTGATGGGGCTGAGGTTTGAACTCAGAGGTCTGACCTGATTTGCACGCCTAATTATTGAACTATATTAAATAAAGTTTTAAATAGTAATTCAAGTATTGTCTGTAAGCATCGCCCATTGGATGGGACAGATGTACTTTGGTTTTAGGTTAGGAATCGGAAGCAGGTGCTTTGGGCTGGAGTGCAGAGGGCTTTTGTCTGACCGTTGAAACATGGTATGAGGAGACTGAGAAAGACCATTTACTGAGTATTCACTGGGTTCTAGGCACCAGGCTGGTCTATCGTGTGTCTTGGAGATCTCAACTTGGGGCCCATGGACAGGCTTTAGTGAGTCTGTGGACCCCTGAAATTATGTGCAAATTTTCTGTATATATGCGTTTCTCTGAGGAGAGTGTTGTTTGTATCTTATTCCCCACGATGTGCAGTCCCTCACAAATTTATGAACCACTGCTCTGTTGTGTTTTGTCCTCACAGCAGCTCTGTTTTTCAAATGAGAAAACCAAGGCCCAGAGAGGTTACATGGTAGAATCAGTACTTGAACCCAGACCTCTTTGACCCCAGACCCTGTGCATGGTGATGCCAAACCCTACCACATTAGTAAGGGGAAACTGAGGCAAGCAGTGGTTGGTCCATTCACCCAGCTTTGTGTGCAGGAGTGACGGGTGCTTTGAACAGAAAGTCCACACTTCAGGAAGCCTGGAGGGCAGCATCCTGGGGTGACACACCTTCTGTTGAGTACCTGAAGGTACACAAAGAGGATGGTGGTGGGCCGATGTCCCCGTCTCCACAGAGGCAAGGACCATTGCATTGCTGCAGGAGGAGTGAAGTTTATACCTGTGGAAGAACTTCCTGACTTCAAAGTGGATTACTGAAGGAAGGGCTAAATCTCCTGAGCAGACAGATTTTGGCTCTTTGTTGAATGACTTAATTGGCGTGTCCAGACCTGAGTTCTCTGGTGTCCCCAGCAGCAGCTCTAGCAGGGGCATTTGGTACCCACACCACTTCACTGTGCTGTTCACCCTGAGAAGCGCAGTTCTGCAGATGCCCGAGAAGGTCTGCAGCTCCACGAGGCACCTGGGGCTTCAGATGCTCTATGAGCATCTTCACACCTTGGTAAGCTGCAACACTTTAATGGGCTTAAAGCACTTTGGAGATGTCCCGCTGAGGTTCTGTTGCACTAACTGAGACCACACGGAGAAGTCATGACCTTGGGTTTACTTGACTGATGGCTGTGGCTGAATGAAAGACAGGGCGAGAACTGGAGCCTCTCTGTCCTCGTGGCCAAAATAAGCTGCTAGCAACAGGTTAGGTTAGAGGGAGGATTGGCGTGTGTGTGTGCTGATAATAGGTGTGGAGTGGTGTGTGTGAAGTGCGTGTGTGGGTGCACATGCAGTGGCTGCGTGGGTGTGGGTGTAGGTGTGTGAGCGTGACTGTGGGTATGCGCCTGAGTACGGGGCTCCATGTGAATAGTAGTGAAGACCTGGGTTTGAATTCCAGATTCACCGTTTACAAGCTGAGCTGGCTAGTTATTTACCTCTCCATACCTCTGTTTTCTCATCTGTCAAATAAGAATAATAATCACCACTTGACAGGGTTATTGTAAGGATGAAAGTAAAAACCATGTATGAAAAATGCTAAGCATTGTGCCTGGCATTAGTAAATGTTGAGTAAATGGCCACTGGTATTGTTACTGTTTGTAATGGGGATTAAAAAAAAATTTTGTTTTAAATTTTATTGTGTTTTAAGTGAAAGTTTATAGAGCAAATTAATTTCCCATTCAACAAATTGTATGCAGAGTGTTCCATAACATTGTTGCCATCTCTACGCTGTGTCAACACTCTCCCCATTTTCACCCTGGGGTTCCCATTTCCTTTCATCTGGTTTTCCTTGTAATGGGAATTTTTTCAGTTGCTGTCAAGTCCATTCTGATTCATGGTGATCCTGTGTGAGTGAGAGTAGAATTGTGTTGCCTAGGTTTTTCAGTGGCTGATTTTTTTGAATTGGATCATCAGGACTTTCTTCTGACGTCCTTCTGGGTGGACTCAGACTTTCAACCTTTTGGCTAGCAGCGGAATGCGTTAACTGCTTGCACCACCCAGGGACTCCGTAATGGGAGTAGGTGCTCGCACACAAGTTTATTTGTCTCTCGGCTGTCATGGCAGATTCTCTGTGACTAAAGGGCTTCCCCTTGTGCACTATCACTGGTGTGCTCTGTACCGGGGAGGTATTCCAGAGTGAGGCCTCTCCTGGAGCTCATCCTTCATAGGACTTGCCTGGCTTCCAGCTGGGCTTGTTCAGGGTTTTCACACTGCCTTTCTTTTTTAGTGTGTTTCTCACCAGCTGTCATTTTCCAGGTTCCTTCCCTATGTCTTTGTGGAGGGAGGAGGTGTCCCAGAGGGATGGCTAATTTGATTTACAGTGGACTCACCTGCTACCACCTGACACCCAGACACAACACCTAGGTAGAAATGTGACCTTTCCCCAGCTTGTTCGCTCTTCGTTCCTGTACATAGTGGATCTGATGAGGGGGAGAGGATATTTGAGTTCTTCCTGTGTTCTCACTTTTAACCCTCATATCAGCCTCGCATGATAGGTGTTACCATATTTTCTCAATTTTGAGACTCATATTTAACTTAAAACGTTTTTTTTTTTTTAAATTTTGGCTAAAGTATACACAGCCAAAGATACACCATTTCAACAATGTCTGCATGAACAGCTCCATGACATTGTTACATTCTTGAGGTTGTGCTGCCACTCTTAAAATCCTTTTCCACATTATTCCACCACCATTATCTTAAACTCACTGCCCCCTTAGCTTCCCATCCCACCTTTGAAGTTGCAGTTGTCAATATGATCTCACATAGATAATTGTTTAAAAGACCACGATACTCGGAACAAATGTATTTTACTAATTAAAATAAAAATATTTGGTTCAAAGAGGACTTAAAGGGTTAGTTTTGGTTTCAGGTTTAAAATTTAAAGATTATCTCTGGACTTTTTTTTAACATGATGTGTCTTACAATTGATATATACATATATCACTAAAGGTAGCATTTCTTATTTCACAAGCTCTTATTAAAATAACGGTCCATCTTAGAATGGAAGGTTTCTTAGACCTGAATCTCAGTGTTTATATCCCCATATTCCAGTTATCTATTTCTAGGACCATTTCCCCAACTGAATAGCATTGTGCTGCTTCTGAGTGAGCTGGGGAAGCCTAGGGGAGGAGCTGCTAACCATTGATCACGTTAGATTTGGGGGGCCTATTAGATATCCATGAGAAGATATCAGGAAGGCATTGGGTCATACAAGTCCAAAGTTAAGGAAGGAGATAAGGCTGGAGGTATATTTCCCGGTGTGATCAGCGCAAACCTGATATTTAAGGTTGGAGCCCTGTTGGGGCAGTGGTTAAGTGTTTAGCTCCTAACTAAAAGATTAGCAGTTCGAATCCACCAGCTGCTCCTTGGAAACCTTGTGGAAACCCTGGTGGCGCAGTGGTTAAGAGTTCGGTTGCTAACCAAAAGGTTACAGTTCGAATCCACCAGCTGCTCTTTGGAAACCCTATGGGGCAGTTCTACTCTGTCCTGTAGGGTCACTATGAGTTGGAATTGCCTCAGTGGCAGTGAGTTTGGTTTTGGTTTTTCAGCTCTCAAAGTGTGGCCCCTGGACCAACAGCAGCAGCAGCGTGACCTGGGACTTGTTAGAAATGCAAATTCTCAGTCCTAACCTACTGAATCAAAAAACTCTAGGGGCAGGATCCAGTAATTTCTTTTAACAAGACTTCCTGCTGCTTCTGGTGCAAATTGAAATGTGAGTGTTGGAGGTGACTGTAGACCAAGAGGCTCAAGGGTTGATCCCTGGGGCATTTCAGCAATTAAAATCAGGAAGAGAAGGAGGAGCCAGCAAAGGAGACAGAAGAACCAACCTGGAATGACTGAGGAACACTCAGAGTGTTATGCTATGGAAGCCACGTGTTTAAGAAGAAGGAGGCAGTCAGTTGGGCCAAATGCTGCTTAGAGTTGAGGAAGATGGGTCTGAAAATTATCCATTGATTTGGCAAGATGAGGGTCTCTTCTAAGGCTTGACTAGAACAGTTTCAATGGAGTGGCAAGGATGAAAGTATGTTTTCAATAAGTTAAGAGAGAAAAGAAGGTAAAGAGGCAGACGCAGCAAGTATAGCAACTATTTTGCAGAGTTTTGTTATAAAGAACAATGAAATGGGGCAGCTGTTGGAACGTGACTTGGGAGGGTTTTTTTTTTTTTTTTAGAGTAGGAGATTTTATAGTATATTTGAAGGCTTGTAGAAGTAATATAGTAGAGACGGTAGAGAATAATGCAGGAGAGAGAGGGGCCAGTAGCAGTAGCCCTTGCATAGGTGAGAGAGACTGAAATCCTGTATAGTGGAAAGATGGATCTTAGGAACAGGGAAAGCTGATCCTTGGCACCAGGAGAGAAGGCAGGGGATAATGAATTCAGGATCAGGAGGTTGGCACATTTGAAGGTGCAAAGATGAGGTAGTTCTCTATTTTCTCCGTGAAATAAGAACTGAGGTCATCAGCTGAGGGCAAGGGAGAGGGTGAGGTTTGAATTGAAAGAAGAAGGTGAGAAATAGAAAAAGATAAATAGAGTGATGTGATATGGTAGAGCATACCTCCTCATATGCTGTCTGCACTCACAGTCGGCAGGGGAGAGGGCAGTGAAGGGGCCGAAGCTTCTCCCATAGGGCACACTGATTCAGCCCCAGGAGTCCCAGGAACCCCAATGGCTGAGGAAAACTGCCTCTCAGTATACCATGTAGCACTAATGTAAATGTCCAAGCTATTCTCCGTGAGGAAAAAAGTGGGGCGCTCATTCCGGTATCAAAGCTGTGTTCCGTCACTGTGGTTTTGAATGGCCTTTTGGTTCTAGAACTGTCCTGGCTTTTCTTACACAGAGAGGACTGCGGTCTACTCTGTCTGTGGGGTTTCTCAGCCCTGCTGTCTACTGACCATTGATTCAAAATGCAGCATTTGCTTTTTTTACTTTATAGAACATTCTTTATTTTTTAAATTAAAGGGTACTTTATTTTCACTGTCATAGGGGAAAGAATTCTAAAATATGTAAAGCAGAAGTTAATCATTTCTAGACCCCTTTCCTCTCACCATGCCTCCACTCCTTACTTGTGTATAGCTTTCCCTGCTACTCTTATTTTCATGTTTCTCCCTGCCACAGAAGGAGTCCTGGTGGCACAGCAGTTAAGCACTTGTCTGCTAACCGAAAGGTTAGTGGTTCAAACCCACCAACGTCTCCATGGGAGAAAGATCTGGTGATCTGCTCCTGTAAAGATTACAGCCTAGGAAACCCTATGGAATAGTTCTACTCTTCACATGGGGTCACTGTGAGTCTGAATCGACTTGATGGCACCTAACAACAACAACAACAACAACAACAACAACAACAACAACAACAACCACCTTCCTACAGAACTCATGCAGACTGGAGTCTCACAGCCTGGTTTGAGTCTTGGCTTTTCTCTTAATTATCTAGTACTGCTATAACAGAAATACCACAAGTGGATGACTTTAACAGACAGAAATTGGTTCTCTCACAGTCTAGGAGGCTCGAAGTCTGAATCAGGGTGCCAGCTCCAGGGGAAGGGGTTCTTTCTCTGTCGGCTTTGGGAGAAGGCCTTGTCATCAGTCTTCCCCAGTGGAGGAGCTTCTTAGCGCAGGGACTCCGGGTTCAAAGGACACGCTATTCCCCTGGCTCTTGTTTCTTGGTGGTATGGGGCCCCCATGTCTCTCTGCTTGCTTCTCTCTTTTATATCTCAAAAGAGATTGGCTTAAGACACAATCTAATCTTGTAGATTGAGTCCTGCCACATTAAAGTAACTGTCTCTAACCCTGCCTCATTAACATCATAGAGGCAGGATTTACAACACATAGGAAAATCACATCAGATGACAAAATGGTGGAGAATCATACAATACTGGGAATCATGGCCTAGCCAAATTGACACAGATATTTTTGGGAGACACAATTCAATCCATGACAGCTATCACGGATTGAATTGTGTCTCCTAAAAATGTGTATTTGTCTTAAGACACTATCTAATCTTGTAGCAGTGCCAGGAGCAGAGCTCATCCTTTGGACCTGGGGTTCCTGCATGGGAAAGCTCCTAGACCGGGGAAGATTGATGACAAGGACCTTCTTCCAGAGCTGACAGAGAGAGAGGGCCTTCCCCTGGAGGTGACACCCTGAATTTGGACTTGTAGCCTACTAGACTGTGAGAGAATAAAATTCTCTCTGTTAAAACCATCCACTTATGGTATTTCTATCATAGCAGCCCTAGATGACTAAGACAACAGCCTTCCAATTTGCTGTTTGGGTTCTAATATTGTTCTTCATTAAAAGGAACCAGAGCTCGCTTTGGTGTTAGTTGTTGTCTAGTTAGCTTTGATTCACAATGACCTTATGTATAACAGAACAAAACGTTGCCCAGTCCTGCACCATCTTCATGATCATTGGTATATTTGAGTTCATTTTTGTGGCTATTGTGTCAGTCCACCTCATTGAAGGTTTTCACTGACCCTCTACATTACCAAATATGATGTCCTTTTCTAGTGATTGGTCTTTCCTGATGTTGTGTCCAAAGTAAGCGAGTCAGAATCTTACCATCCTTGTTCCCTGGACATAGCTACTTACAAATTTGGGGGCCGGGGAACATCAAGATGCCCTGTGATGTCTGCTTTCAGAGGTATCTGGGGTAGCACTAAAAATGGCCAAGGAGAAAACTAAATGGGCTCTTACTGGCCAAGGTGGGGCAATTTAATTATATAAAAAAAACTCCAAAACAGTAATTGCGATCAATTGAAATACATTGTTGCTAGAAATCCATGAATGTGTGGTAATGCTGAAAAGGAATGTGATTCTGAATAAGTTAATTTCTCTGTGCCTCAGTTTCCCCATGTATAAAACAGGGAGACAGTAGTATCCGCTTTACAGGACTGTTGCAAAGAATAAGAAATATAATTCCTGCAGAGAGATTAGCAAGTGATTGGCACATAGTGTTCAATAAGTGTTAGTCATAATTACTGTTATTATTATTATTATTATTATTAATAATGTTTCCCTGGAGATGCTTTATAAGATTCCATGCTAAATATTTCAAGTGCAAAATTTCAGAGTGGGAAAAGTCAAGTATTTAGTGACAGCTCCTATAACCTAGGCACCATCAGGAATTACAGTTCTGTTTATATGTGAATTTGTTTAATGTTGTTCTTCTATACTAGATATCCTTGTAATTGGAATTACCATTGTTAGTTGACGTCATCATGTCAGCTCCGACTCATGGCGACCCCATGTATAACGAACAAAATACCTGGTCCTGCGCCATCTTTGTAATCATTTGTACGCTCAGGTTCATTGTTGTGGCAACTGTGTATTTTGAGTGCCTTCCAATCTTTGGGGCTCATCTTCCAGCGGTATATCAGACAATATTCTGATGTGATCCGTAGGGTTTTCATTGGCCAATTTTCAGAAGTAGATTTCCAGGCCTTTCCTCCTAGCCTGTCTTAGTCTGGAAACTCTGTTAAAACCTGTCCACCATGGGTGACTGTCATGGATTGAATTATGTCCCCCCAAAAATATGTGTATCAAGTTGGCTAGGCAGTGATTCCCTGTACTGTGTGATTTTCCTATATGTTGTAAATACTGCCTCTATTATGTTAATGAAAGAGGACAAGTGGCAGTTGTGATAGTAAGGCAAGACTCAATCTACAAGATTGGATTGTGTCCTGAGGCAATCTGTTGAGATATAAAAGAGAGAAGTGAGCAGAGAGACACTCATACCACTAAGAAAGCAGTGCTGGGAGCAGAGCGCATCCTTTGGACTGGGGTCCCTGCGTGGAGAAGCTCCTAGTCCGGGGGAAGATTGATGAGGAGGACTACAGAGAGAGAAAGCCTTCCCCTGGAGCTGATGTTGCCGGGGTCTTCTGCCCACCTGGGCAGCCATTATGAGGTTCTTGCCTTCTACTGACCAGGAATGACCAGGAGAGAGGCTCAAGTTTTCTGCACAAACAAAACTTTATTGAGAAAAGTAGCTCGCGAGCTTAGACAAAGAGGGACAATGCAATGCTAGACTTTGTCTCCCCGAATAAAGGATTGGCTAGGGCTTATAAAGGTTTTTAGGCTGGAAAAGGCATCATCTTTATTCATGAAAGAGGCGGGGTTATGAAGATTAGGTGTGCGCACAGAAGGCAGCCCATGATGGAACCCATAACAAAGGCTCCTGGGATTGGATTGCAGGACTTATTATGGGGTGCTGTACCTGCGCAGTTCCCTCATGGTGCTGGCTCGATTCCTTTTGCGGGTCTGTCGGTCACCTTGCAGATAGATGTCTGCACATGCTCCAGGGACAAGATCGGACCGGTTCTTCTGAAAAATATCAAGGAAGTACATTGAGAGCTGGGTAGGTTGTTCTTTGATTATTGCATGTTCCGAGATAATGGGTTTTATGTCATTAGTTAAGCACATGTTTTTAGCTCAGGGTCCTTTGCCTAGGGGCTCAGTCCCTTTTTTCCCTTCCCTATCTCACTGACACCCTGAATTTGGATTTTTAACCTACTTTACTCTGAAGAAATAAATTTCTCTTTGTTAAAGCCATCCACTTGTGGTATTTCTGTTATAGCAGCACTAGATGACTAAGACAGTGACCCTTTTGGTATTTGAAATACTGGTGGTATAGCTTCCAGCATCATAGCAACACACAAACCACCGCAGTACGACAAACTGACAGATGGGTGGTGGTGTAATTGGAATATTATTTGTTAAATAAATGAAGTAATGAAAAACACCCGGCTGAGTAGCAAGAGAAGCCTTTATACAATTACATATAATACAGTGTGAGAAAATGTAACAGACAGAGTTTTAAGACCACAGCAGACTTTTTTGCTGAGGGTTGGAGAGGGGTTGTGTGTGTGTGTGTGTTTCCCAGGGAGGCATCCCAGTAGAGGATGCTTCCAGCCTTGGCAGGTGGGTGACTTTTCTTCAGGTAGAGAAGCATGCAGGAGGCATTCTGAGTAGAGATGCTAGTGCCTCGCAGAGGGTGGGGCACATAGGAGTGCTTAGGGCTGATGGTCTGAATGCCAGAATGGGAAAGGCACCATGGTGTTGACAAGTCGTAGCTGACGGCTTTGCTGGAGCACACGGAGTGCAGATGATGGGGAATCATTGATGGTTTTAAGCAGGAGAGCTTCGGCTTAGGCACGGGTTCCTGGGAGAGAAAGAGCTGAGCTGCTGTACAGACAGAATTTGGGTCACTCTGCTCTTTGTTTTCATCCGAGAAAATCTGATGTTTTCAAAGAGGCTGTTTTCTTTCCTTTTCCCTTCATTCTTCTCTGGTAAAATTGAGAAACAGCCCGGCCTCTGGATTCGAACCTGGCTTCAAGTATCTTCTTGGCTATGACTGGCTTCATAACCTTCGACCTTTACAAGCGGGGGAAATAATGCAGATTTTCCAGGTTATTGTGAATCACCAGTGAGGTAATGTCTAGGGATGAGCTTTGTATACTAGGTAAGAACTGGAGAAATGAGGACTGGTGCTTATTTATTTATTCCTTCAAGATGCAACGCACTTGGACTTTAACCCCAGAAAGTGGAGCTAGACTTTGCTTAAATTAGTGTAGTCCCTGAATGTTTGGTTTCTATTGGAAGAGCAACCCACTGGGGTGTCAGAACTGGTGACAGAGATGAAAGTAGGGATATTTTAGCACCTTGAAGCTACGCTGTCCAGTACAATAGCCACAAGCTACATGTGACTGTCAAAATTTAAGGTAATTAAAATTAAAGAAAATTAAAAGTTCAGTGCCACAGTTGCATTGCCACATATCAGGTGCTCAGTAGTCACATGTGGCTAGTGGCTACTTTATTGGACAGTGCAGCTGGCGTCGTAGAATGTTTATTGGATGGCACCACTTAAGAGGGAGCAGGCAGTGAGGCCACGTCTACCAGCACAGGGTGGTGATAAGATCGTGGAGGCTTGGCAAGGCCTCCAGAAGAGAGAGCACTTGGGTAAAAATGAACTCATGGAGCGTCAATATCACCCTGTCCTCCATGCTGTCTTTGGGGATGGGCAGGATACACAGCATGTTGTCAAGTTGCTTTTTGGGAGCAAAGTGCTCAACATAAATGAATGCTGTCTCTTTGCTTCCCGCTGTGCTCTGTAGCTCTTTAAATGTTCCCAGCAGACAATAACCCGGCTGCTTGTCTGCATATATTTACATTTTGTGTCGAGATAGAGAGGGTGGGAGCTGTAGCATGTTAAAAGCACTTTACCATTTCTGACATTCTCTTGACGATGCCTTCCCAGAAACCTTGGAAAGTGAAAGAGATGGGGGCCTGTTGCTCAACTGATGTGTGGTGGGAATTGGGTGGGATTCAGCTGAATAATTGCCAGCCAGGTTAATGGTCCCCCCTCCACTCCCCAGCCATTCACTGGGCACAGAGAGAGGAAGTGACCTCACCTCACTCTCTGAAGTGCTCCCAAGAGGAAGCACTTGATGTACAGTAGGGGATGGGATGAGAAAGGAAGTTGTGAAATGGTCCAGAAAGCTTAAATGGTCTGGAGGGGTGGCATTTAAAGAACTCAGTCAGAGGTAGACCACAAAACAAAGAGACAATAACCTGAATGCGCTTCACCCTCACGCACTGCCATCGCATTATGAGGGAGATTCAGAGAGTGAACTATTAATTCACTCAGCTAATATTTACTGAGCTACTACTGTGTGCCATGTACTGTTCTAGGTGCTGAAATGACAGCATTAACAGACAATAGTGCCTGTCCTTATGAAATTTATATTCCAGTCAGGGAAGAATAGCCAACACTTACCAAGTGCTTACCACATGCCAAACACTTTTATAGTCCGTTTAATCCTCACAGCAACCCTAAGAGATATGCTCTATTATTATCTCCATTTTTCAGAAGTTAGGTAACTTGTCCAAGGTCACTCAGCTTGGAGGTGGCAGAGCTGGCCCTTGCTTCTCAGTTCACATTCTGAATCTTACTGTGTACTTCCCTGCCTCTGGACAAACTGGGAGACGAGAAGGTGTCCGTGGGCTGAAGAAAGACTGGGCATCCCCCGCCATCCTTGGAGCTGGAACCCAAGGTTTACAACAGGAGACTCTGTAAGTCGTCTTGTATTTCCAAACCTACAGAATCCTAAAGTCTTCACAGTGATACCAGTAGGGTACAACAGCTTTCATGGCTGCACTGGCTCTGGGATTCCTTAGGCCTAGGACCTCTTCCTCCTGGGTCCCCATTGGAAAATCCCCTTAAGCGATCCCTGCATAAACTAACTTCGCGTTCCTCAGTATTTGATTTCTGTAGGCTTAAGTATCTTTTCTGTTTCAGTGATGTCATACATACATATATATATATGTATGTACCCATGCCTCACTTACCGACATGGTTAAGTTCCAAAGACTAGGTTATTGTGTGAAAATCAGCGTTATGTGAAAATGGAGGATTTTTTTTTTTTTTTCTGTTTTCAGACCATCCATTTGTCTGATTTTTTTAAAGAAAGTATGATCATAGAAATAATAACAGCTAAGATTTACTGATTTGCTCATTACTGTAATGAGCCCAGTTGTGGATTATTTCTCTGCTGAGAAGGAGGCTTGGGGGAGACAAAGATGGATAAAGCTGGGCTGTGTGACTGAAGGGTCCATGGCTTAACCACTTTACCTTCTTCCTGTGCTGGGTCAGAGCTTCTCTAGCAGAGCCATCTCCCGGGCTCCACTCCCACCTCTGCAGGCTCTGAGTTCATGATCATGATCCCAGAGGCTCTGCCCTCTGGGCCTGGTGAGTCATTAGGGCTCAGGGCTTCCGCTAGGACCCTGGCTGCACACCCCACCCCACTGAGGCAGAGGCTTCAGGCTCAGTTCAGCTCACTTTGGTATGTCATGAAACTCGCATGCATTTCTTCCAGACGCCCTCTTAGATGCCTCTTTCTTTCCACCCTTCCCACCCCACAGCAATTTTTGAGCTGCAGGGCCTCAGGCCGCATAGGAGCTAGGAACCCAGAACAGGCATCCACGGGCTTGGTGGTGCCTGCATGTCCACTTGGAGGCCACGGCCACAGAGGAGGCTGGCCTGCGGCAGCTGGACAGGGTACCCTGCCGGCAGGAACAAGTAGAGGGTGCGGGGCAGCCTAACCAAGCTTCCCAGAGGCTTCCCTGAGATCCTTCTCAAGGGAGAGGATGCTCTGCAGCCTTGTTGCCAAGCCCGCCACCTCGTTAATGCTCAAAATAATTGGATAGTAGATCTTTTGCTGTTGTTGTAAATGCAAAATGTCAGATAATCAGATAGTCAATAAGTGAGGAGTAGGTGTATACACACACACACGTTTATGTTGTTGTTGTTAGGTGCCCTTGAGTTGAATCTGCTTCATAGCTACCCTATGTACAACAGAAACAAACACTGCTCGGTTGTGCGCCATCCTCACCATCCTTGTTACGCTTGAGCCCGTTGTTGCATCCACTGTATCAGTCCATCTCATTGAGGGTCTTCCTCTTTTTCGATGACCCTTTACTAGGCATGATGTCCTTCTCCAGGGACTGATCCCTCCAGATAACATGTCCAAAGTATGTGAGACGTAGTCTCACCATCCTTGCCTATAAGGAGCGTTTTTGGCAGTCCCTGGTATATACAATATTTTTCGCCAGCATCACAATTCAAAGATGTTGGTTCTTCTTCAGTCTTCCCTGTTCATCATCCAGCTTTCACAAGCATATGAGGCAGCTGAAAACACCATGGCTTGGGTCAGGTGCACCTTAGTCTTCAAGGTGACATCTTTGCTTTTCAACACTTTAAACAGGTCTTTTGCAGCAAGTTTGCCCAATGCAATGCGTTTTTTGATTTCTTGACTGCTGCTTTTGATTGTGGGTCCAAGTAAAATGAAATCCTTGACAACTTTTGTCTTTTCTCCATTTATCGTGATACTGCTTGTTGGTCCAGTTGTGAGGATTTTTGTTTTCTTTATATTGAGGTGTAATCCATACTGAAGGCTGTGGTCTTTGATCTTCATCAGTACGTGCTTCAAGTCCTCTTCACTTTCAGCAAGCAAGACTGTGTCATCTGCATATTGCAGGTTGTTAATGAGTCTTCCTCCAATCCTGCTGCTGCGTTTTCGTTCATATAGTCCAGCTTCTCAGATTATTTGCTCAGCATACAGATTGAATAGGTATGGTGAAAGGATATAACCATGATGCACACCTTTCCTGACTTTAAACCATGAAGTATCCCCTTGTTCTGTTTGAACAACTGCCTCTTGATCTATGTACAGGTTCCTCATGAGCACAATTAACTGTACTGGAATGCCCATTCTTCGCAATTTGTTATGATCCACACAGTCGAATGCCTTTGCATAGTCAATAAAACACAGGTAAACATCTTTCTGGTATTCTCTGCTTTCAGCCAGGATCTTTCTGACATCAGCAATGATATCCCTGGTTCCACGTCCTCTTCTGAATCCAGCTTGAATTTCTGGCAGTTCCCTGTCGATCTGTTGTTGCAGCCGCTTTTGAATGATCTTCAGCAAAATTTTACTTGTGTGTGATATTAATGATATTGTTCGATAATTTCCGCATTAAGTTTTATCACCTTTCTTGGGAATAGGCATAAATATGGATCTCCTCCAGTCAGTTAGCCAGGTAGCTATCTTCCAAATTTCTTGGCATAGATGAGTGAGCACTTCAGTGGTGCATCTGTTTGTTGAAACATCTCAATTGGTATTCCGTCAGTTTCTGGAGCCTCGTTTTTCACCAATGCCTTCATTGCAGCTTGGACTTCTTCTGTTCAGCACCATCGGTTCCTGATCATATGCTGCCTCCCAAAATGGTTGAACGTAGACCAATTCTTTTTGGTATAGTGACTCTGTGTATTCTTTCCATCTTCTTTTGATGCTTCCTGTGTCGTTTAATATTTTCTCCATAGAATTGTTCAGTATTGCAACTTGAATTTTGTCTTCAGTTCTTTCAGCGTGAGAAATGCTGAGCGTGTTCTTCCCTTTTGGTTTTCTATCTCCAGGTCTTTTGCACATGTCATTATAATACTTTCCTTTGTCTTCTTGAGCTATCCTTTGATAGCTCGAGATATCCTGTTCAGCTCTTTTACATGATCATTTCTTCTTTTTGCTTTAGCTACTTGAAGTTCAGGAGCAAGTTTCAGTCTGTTCTGACATCCATTTTGGTCTTTTTTTTCTTTTCTTTTTAATTATCTCTTACTTTCTTCACATATGATATCCTTGATGTCTTTCCACAACTCATCTGGTCTTTGGTTGTTAGTGTTCAGCAGGTCAAATCTATTCTTGAGATGGTCTCTAAATTCATGTGGGATATACTTAAGGTTGTGCTTTGGCTCTCATGGACTTGTTCTAGTTTTCTTCAGTTTCAGCTTGAACTTACATATGAGCAATTGATCGTCTGTTCTGCATTCAGCCTCTGGCCTTGTTCTGACTGATCATATTGAGCTTTTCCATCGTCTCTTTCCATAGATGTACTCAATTTGATTTGTGTATATTCCATTTGTTGTTGAAAAAATGTATTTGCAATGAAGAAGTTGTTGGTCTTGCAAAATTCTATCATGCAATCATCTAGTATCGTTTCTGTCAGCAAGGCTATGTTTTCCAACTATCGATCCTTCTTCTTGGTTTCCAACTTTCGCATTCCAATCACCAGTAATTATCAATGCATCCTGATTGCGTGTTCGATCAATTTCAGACTGAAGAAGTTGGTAAAAATCTTCAGTTTCTTCATCTTTGGCCTTAGTGGTTTGTGCGTAAATTTGAACAATAGTTGTATGAACAGGTCTTCCTTATAGGCATGTGGATATTACCCTATCACTGACAGTGTTATACTTCAGGATAGGTCTTGAAATGTTCTTTTTGACAATAAATGCAACACCATTCCTGTTCAGGTTGTCATTCCTGGCATAGTAGACCATATAATTGTCTGATTCAAAATGGCCAGTACCCCATCCATTTCAGCTTACTAACAACTAGGATATCGATGTCTATGTGTTCATTTCATTTTTTGGCGATTTCCAATTTTCCTGGGTTCATACTTCGTACATTCCATGTTCTCATTATTAGTGGATGTTTGCAGCTGTTTCTTCTCATTTTGAGTCAAGCCACATCAGCAAATGAAGGTCCCAAAAGCTCGACTCCATCCACATCATTAAGGTCAACTCTATTTGGAGGAGGCAGCTCTTCTCCAGTTGTCCTTAAAGTGCCTTCCAGCCTGAGGGGCTCATCTTCCAGCACTGTATTAGACAGTGTTCCGCTGCTATTCATAAGGTTTTCACTGGCTAATTCTTTTCAGAAGTAGACTTCTGGGTCTTTTTTCCTAGTCTGTCTTAGTGTGGAAGCTCTGCTGAAACCTGTCTACCGTAGGTGACCCTGCTGGTGTTTGAATACCGGTGGCATAGCATCCAGCATCACAGCAACACACAAGCCCCCACAGTATGACAAACTGACAGACGTGGGGGATATATGTGTATATCTGTATATATATATATATATATATATATATATTTAGTACTTTGTTTTCTGAAGAAGAGGAACCATCTTTGAACACTCTTATCCTTACGTTCAAGGAGCCCTGGTGGTGCAGTGCTTAAGTGCTCAGCTACTAACCAAAAGGTCATCTTTTGAACCCACCAGTTGCTCTGTGGGAGGAAGATGTGGCAGTCTGCCTCCGTAAAGATTACAGCCTTGAAAACCCTATAGGGCAGTTCTGTTCTCTCATAGGGTCCCTATGAGTTGAAATCAACTCAGTAGCAACAGGGATCTTTACATTTCTGATTCAGTCCATCATTCAGTACGATCTCCTTTACCTCCAAAATATACCTTGAATTTCATGACTTCTCATAGTTTCTATGGCCACAGCTCTACTCCACTCCAGGGTACTATCATTGCTTGCTTCTTGTTGTTGTTAGGTGACATCGAGTCGCTTTGGACTCATAATAATCCTATGTACAACAGAATGAAACACTGCTTGGTCCTGCGCCACCCTCACGCTGGTTGTTGTGTTGGAGCCCATGGTTGCAGCCACCGTGTCAATCCATATTGTTGAGGATCTTCCTCTTTTTCACTGACCTTTTACTTTACCAAGCATGATGTCCTTCTGCAGGGACTGGTTCCTCCTGGTAATATGTGCAAAGTACATGAGACAAAAGTCTCACCGTGCTTGCTTCCAAGGAGAAATCTGGCTATACTTCTTCAAAGACAGACTTGTTTATTCTTCTGGCAGTCCATTGTGTATTCAGTATCCTTCGCCAGCACCATAATTCAAAGGCATCAGTTCTTCGATCTTTCTTATTCACTGTCCAGCTTTTGCATGCGTATCAGATGATTGAAAATACCATGGCTTGGGTCTGCAAAGCGACAACTTTGCTTTTTAACACTTTAAAGAGGTCTTTCGCAGTAGATTTTCCCAGTGTAATATGTCGTTTGATTTCTTGACTGCTGCTTCCATGGGCGTTGATTGTGAATCCAAGTAAAATGAAATCCTTGACAACTTCAATCTTTTCTCCATTTATCATGATGTTGTTATTTGGTCCAGTTGTGAGGATTTTTGTTTTCTTTATGTTGAGGTGTAATCCATACTGAAGGCTGTTTTCTTTAATCTTCATCAGTAAGTACTTCAAGTCCTCTTCACTTTCAGCAAGCAAGGTTGTGTCATCTGCATAATGCAGGTTGTTAATGAGTCTTCCTCCAATCGTGATGCCGTGTTCTTCTTGTATTCTAGTTTCTTGGATTATTTGCTAAGCATACAGATTGAATAAGTATGGTGAAAGGATACAACCCTGATGCACACCTTTCCTGTTTTTAAACCAAGCAAGTATCCCCTTGTTGTGGTCAAATGACTGCCTCTTGGTTGATGTACAGGTTCTGCATGAGCACAGTTAAGTGTTCTGGAATTGCCAGTCTTCACGATGTTCCATAATTTGTTATGATCCGCACATCAAATGCCTTTGCATAGTCAATAAAACATAGGTAAATATCTTTCGGGCAGCCAAGATCCATCTGACATCAGCAATGATACCCCTTGTTCTGTGTCCTTTTCTGAATCTGGCTTGAATTTCTGGTAGTTCCCTGTCGATGTACTGCTACAACCATTTTTGAATGATCTTCAGCAAAATTTTATTTGCATGTGATAATGATTTCTTGCTTAGAATATCATGATAGCCTCCTAATTGGTCTCCTGGCTTCCACTTCGTCATCTTTGTACTCTGTCCCCCGCACAGAGGCCAGTATAATTCAGCTCATGTTATTCTTAGGCTTAAAGCTCTCCAGTAGCTTCTCAATACTTCAAATAAAATCCAAACTAAAGGCCTTTCCTATAAAACTCTACTTTATCTGGCTCCTGCCTTCCTCAGCCATATCACCACTCATCCGTCTTGCTCACTGCAGTCAGACCAATCTTCTCTCTCTGAACCTGCTGTATCAGTCAGGAACAAAGTTCCCTCCAACTCAGCAGCATACAGTGATAAGCATTTATTGTCACTTTATTGGAATGCAGGTTGACTGTGAATCAGCAGATCTAGGCTGGGCTCAACTGAGAGGCTCTATTTCAAACTGAAAATACAGCTGGGCAAGGCTTCTCACAGTAGTTTGAACTCAGTTCTGTTCCATGTGTGTTTATTCTGGATTCCAGGCTGAAGGTGCATCAGCTACCAAGGCATGCTCTTCTCATGGCAAAGCAGAAGCCCAAGAGGGCAAGCCTATTGCACAGGCATATTTTAAGCATTTGCTCATATCACATACTCCATTGGCCGAAGCAAAGTCAGTGGCAAAACCCAGTATCAATGGGGCAGGATAGTACATTCTGCCCACGCTGGGAGAAGGACGGGAATAAATTTTTGCTGAATGACAATCCAAACCGTTGATCCTTTGTACACTCCAGGCTTGTTCCTGCTTCAGAAACTTTTTACTTTCTGTTCCCTCTGCCTGGAATGCTCTTCCCAGATTATCTTCACAAACCTGCCTCCTTCTCATTAAGTTCTTGACTTGCATGTTACTTCTTCAGAGAGGCCTTAAGGCCCTTGGTCTTCACAAAGTCAATCTTCCCTTTCCGTCACACTTTATTGATACCTGACATCACCTCTTGTGTTTATTGTCTGTAATCCTCCCCTGTCAGATTTTGAGGGATAGGACCTTATCTTGTTCATTGCAGTCTTCTATTGCTTAGACAGACGTAGCACTTAATAGGGGCTCAGTAAATATTTGTAGTTTCATCAGTCATCTGATTCTTATGTCTTAAAGTCTAACTATTGAAAATTATAGGCATCAAACTCTGTGGTTCCAAATGTGCATTACCACGCATGGTAGGGTTAACCAAACGACCGACCCATCACAATCTAAATTGATAATTATGGAGCTTAATTAACGTTAATTTATAAGTAGTAATAATAGCAATTGAAAGCCACGATCAACTGAAGATGGCACTAATGATGTTGATAACAATGTATTCTTTCTGAAAATTGTGGGCCTTCCATCTGTTTGCACATGTTCATGCACAGTAGGGGCCTCGAATGTTGGCAAGCACTTGCATCCTTGGTAAAGTAGAAATGCTCTAATTTTAGGTGACTGATAACAAATTATCGGACCTACGTAGGAGGTCACTATTAAGTAACTTTTAGTTGTATATAAAAATAACTTTGAAATGGGGTGTCACTCATTTGTGAGAATTAATAAAAAGACCATTATTTTTTAGTCAAGTTTGAGACCCATCAAGAGAACCCTTATGGTTTACTACTGGGCAGTGTGTCTTACTTGGAGAATTACTGATCTAGTGCAGTGCCATCAACTTCTAGATGAGGACATTGAGGCTCAAAGCAGGGAAATGACTTGTCCAAGGACACATGGGTAGTAATGGTTGAACTGTGAAGTTTTATCCTGGCCATCTGACTCTGAGCTTAGGTTCTTTTTGCTCTTCCATTCTGGACCTCAACGCAAAGAGAAAATGTCTTTGCAAGGAAGAATTTCTTACCTGTTTAAAGCCTGTTCACTCCAATTATTTAACTCACAGTGAGCCTGTGAAGCAGGCAAGGGCAGGCATTATCCTATATAATAGCAGAGAAGGCTGAGAATTGAGGGACTAGCTGTCATGGAGGCAGTTGTTGGCAGAGCCACACTGGAACTCAGATCTCTTGGATTAAGGAAGATGGCTGTGGTCGTTTTGACTGTGACTGCAGAGGATGGGGTATATCCATTGGCAGTGCCAATTGGCAGAGGGTGAAGTATACAATTTGTTGGACCTTTAGCTTCACTTTTTTCAGTGGTCCATGGACTGAAGTTCTTTGAGAATCATTAGGTAAATGTCTTCAAATGTTTCAAGAACTTTAAGGCTTTAAGGAAAAGGTGGCATGGACTAGTGGAAAGATGTACTTTGTAATCAGGCAGATTTGGGTTCAAGTCCCAGATGTCCACTTACTGGCTCAGTGGTTTTGGGCAAGTAACTTAGCTGCTCTAACCTTAGAGCCTTCATCTATAAAATGGGGATGTTAATATCATCCCTTCTTTAGAGATGAAGTAAGGAATATAAGTGTATGGTACATAATAAAAAGGAAAAAAAACAACAACCAGTTGCCATTGAGTTGATTCCGACTCATGGCAATCCCATGTGTGTCAAAGTATGACTGTGCTCCATAGGGTCTTCCATGGCTGATTTTTTGGAAGTAGACCACTAGGTCTTTCTTTCAAGGCATCTCTGGGTAGACTCAAACCTTCAAACTTTTGGTTAGCTGCCAAGTGTGTTAACTCTTTGTACCACCCAGGACTCCAATGGCACATAATAGGTACTTAATAATTAGTGGTATGCATGAAAGTATGTATGCATTTATTTATTATTACATAAAGTGGTATTGAACACTACCTTTTTAAAATTCTATCGTGTTTGCCAAGTGAAACCTTCAGATAAAGGATATTGAAGGTAGAATTTTATTTACATGATGCATTCGGGATCATTTTTGGACCTGTCTTCTTGAGCTGCTTATCAATATTTACATTAGTTTATCTGTGGTGGTTTTGGTAAGTGGAAATACAGGATATATAAGACATACAGCTCCCAGGAGGGGTTTATTCCTGGTTCTACCCTATATACACTAAAGGCTGGAAACAACCTTGAAAAGGCATTGATTCCATCCTCATGACTGAATTCAACACCTGGTTCACACCATTCCAAGCTGATAAAAATCTGTCATGGTGACTCTTCAGTTAGCTGATTCTTACTCCATTCCCCTTAGTCTCAGAGACTGCCTTGTTCACAATTATATGCTTGACTTCCTTCTTATAAAACACATGGCACATATAATAATAATTTTGTGGAACAATTGAATATTGTCTCAGAGTAATGGCTGTGCTGACCCAGGAGGGCAATTGAATGTATTAAAATAGTGAGAAATTGTTAAATAATTTGTGTTGGAAATGTATCTACTTTGAGGTCCTGTGTATAAAATGCTGTAATTATATGGTATTGCATGTTTGGCAATATTTCATATAGTATATTTTACTACTAGAAATAGAATGTGTTGAATCCTTTGAAATAAGTGAACATGACTTCTTCGACAAGAAGCATGTGTCTTGGTCAGCAAGATGATAGGGAGTCTGGAAATGATGAAAAGGAAGAGCTGTTCAGTTTGGCATCCTTTCATTCAAAAGAGAAAGAAGGAACTGAGATGGAATTTGGAAGGCATGTATGTAAAGGGCAATGCCTGAAGAGCACGTGGAGATAAGAGTGATCTGGATATCAAAGGAAAACCCAAGTCTGTGAACTCTAGAACTTCTGGACTGTGGTAGCTCTATGTGGTTTCTCTTGCTTGTGTAGTTGAGATCAGTGTGTTGGTAACCCATGTGGCCTCACCTATCCTGTGATTTGGCATGGCTGCATGAATGTAAGGCTGACCTGGGAGGTGGTGTTTAGGCTTTCAGCGGCCTTCTTGATTGGTTACATTGCTAAGCCTGAATTGCTCTTATTGCCCTTGCCATAGCCATAGAGGGTTGAGCTTGTCTAAAAGTTAAGGCGCCAATATGTCAGTCCAGATGCAAAGCCTTCTTTACATGGCCAGAGTCTTTCCTCCTGACCTATGCACAATGGAGTTAGCAAATGCAGTATTCCTTCAATGATTTCCTGTTGCTCTTGGGATTTAAGCATAACTTTTCTCATGGTCTGTGTGGTCTAGCCCCTGCCAACAAGTCCAACAGTGTCTTATATGCACCCCGACCCCCCGACCCCCGGCTTTGTTCCTGGTACTCCAGCCACACTGATGTTCTTTCATTTTCTGGAGTGCCTCATATTTCTTCATGCCTCTTGTGTAAGATTTGAATATTTTGCCTACAAATAACTGACAGCTCACAGTCAACTAGCTTAAATAATAAAGGTTTACTTATTATCTCATGTAACAAGGAGTCCTAAAATAGGGAACCTCCCAGTTGGTTAATTCAGAAGCTCAGTGACATTCAACAAAAACCTAGTTCCCCCCCGCCGCCCCATCTTTTTGTTCTACCGTTCTCAGTATGTTAGTTTTGCTGTCCTTATGCATGCAAGATAGCTGCCACATTTCCTGGCATCACATGCAAACACCACAATACCCAGTAGCATAAGAGAACACATCTCCTCTGGTATATCTCTTATCAGCAAGAAGATACTGTGAACAAGTCAATTCTTAGCTTTCTCATTTTCTGGCTAAAACTATGCTATAGTTGCATGAGATGAAACGAGCATTGGATGAAGTACTGGAAGGTCTAAGTTTTAATACTAGCTTTGACCTTGTGTGATCTGGATTAAGTTATTTCACTGGGTGTGTTCCTTTGTGTATTCATTGAAGGAATTGGACCAGATCATTCTTGAACGTATTATAATTCTAATATCCTTCCTTCCCCTCCTTCATTCTTCTTCCTTCCTTTATATAATATGTTATTTATTATGCCTAGGAATTGTTCTAGGGATAGAATGGAGAACCAAACAAAGAAGGTCCCTACTTCCATGGAGTTTATAATCTGGTTGGAGAGAGACACACTAAATAAATACAAATAATCTAAGATAGCTCTGTGAGTCAGGGTTATCTGACCTTCGTTGGGAGACGATTCTTGGTTTAGTTAGCTTTGGGAGCACGAACAGGAGAAAAGGGATGTCACATAGAACAGTAAAGAGCAGGAGCTATGGTGGGCAAGAATTATTAGCATCTTTTGGGAAAAAAAAAAGAAAATCCAGTTTCCTATGTTAATTTTTTCTCTTTTAAATTGAGGTGCAATTAACATAATATAAAGTGAATAGGTCTTAAATGATTAGTTTTGGTGAGTTTTTACAGTTGTATATGTTCATAAAATCATCACCCAAAAACAAGATATAGAACGTTTTTATCATCTTTCTCCCTCCTCCGCCATCCCCCGGCAGCTTAACTTCGCCTGTCCTTGGACTTCAGATAAATAGAATCATCACACAGTATATGTTCTCCCTCTCTCTCTCTCTCTTTTTTTTGCTGCAGTGGTACAAGTGAAAGAACTTAAGTGACTATTGGTACGACCTATAGGAGAGTTAAAGGTAAACCCAATATGCACATACTGTGTAGGTGACTACGAAAGTCACCTCTGTGGTTATGAGGAAGTCAGGCTAAAGCTTAGTTCTCTCCATCACTGCTTTCTAGAATGTGCTTGTCAAAGAGATACTCTGCCGGGCCAGATTCCAAGGTCCCCATCTTGCACAAGTTGGTTATGTAGCAACTCTTTGATGGATTCCACCTGTTCATTCAGGTAGTGAGTCTCAATGAAGTCACATTAAGTGGAGGTTGTTTTTGTCAGTGGCAAGTTTGTGCAGTTCCAGTAGTGACTGATGCTTCTTTTCAGTATAACGCACACTCCATTGCATTCAGCCTGCTCTCCAGGTCATCAAGGTCTGGTTTCTTGGTATCCTGAAGGAAGATTTGGCCCTCTTTGGTTCTACAGCTTCATCAGTGTCTCAGCATGTTTCCTATCCTCATAAGATTAGTGAAGAAAATTTTTTGCAAAATTCTTCAAAGCCACATCATTGAGGTCAAAGTAGTAAGACATTGACAGGAAGATGCAGGAGGCATAGAGCTCCAGGTTGATCTGATGGTTGATGGCGGCCTTCAAGTCCTGGTTGTATTTCTAGTGCACCTGTGAGGAAGATTGGGTCTCATAGCAGGATGCTGAGGAGAGGAGGAGCCGGCTGTGCAGGGCTGGAGCAGAGGTGGGGGTCTTGGGGTGTTCTGAGGGCGCTGTAAGGAGGTGGGGTGTGGAGCACGGGGTTGCATCCAAGCACCATTTAAGCAGGAAACCATTGCAACTGTCTGTGAAGAACATCTGGCCAGTATTACTCTTCTATATTTGACTTCTTTTTGCAAGAATAATGTCTTTGAGATTTAGCCGTGTTGTTGCGTGTGTCAGTAGTTCATTCCTGTTTATTGACGATTAGTCTCCCATTGTATGAATATACAGTGAAATCTGTGAGAGCTAAAACTTGATGGGATTGTCTTGTTTTTCCATGTCCTGCAAATTTTCCGCCTTTGACAGAGTGCAGTTTTACCGCTTTTCTATCACTTGCATTTGTGGAAAATACAATCATGAGCAGCATAATTTTGGTTCAGGCAACGTCTGACCACCTTTGTGTCCACAGTCCCATAAGGTTATAGTAGACTTCAGAAATCCTGATTGGACAATGGGACGTAATGGATGTAACTGAACATAGCAAATGCAACAGCTTCCTGCATGCAACACGGGTATCTCACGTCTCCTGTATACAAAGTGATTGCGCTGCCAGGCATATGATGATACAGTACATATATAACTTACAATACATCTGTCTTGATAGTCATAATAAACGCCTGTGTTACTGGCTTATGTATGTACTGTGCTGTACTTTCTGTCATTATTTTAATGTGAAGTTTCCCTATTTACAAATAAAAAGTTTACCGTATAACAGTGTATGCTTTGACTTGTAGGCAGCACTATCCAGTCTCATGTATTACGTGTCTCTTGAGCTTTGTAGCATTACCTCTCTGTTTAATTTTCTTTCGAAAATATTACTGTCAAGTGTTTCATGGCTCCCAAACACAGAAAAACCAGTGCTAGTGATAGCAGCAGCGAGAGGCAAAGGAAAAGTATCAATTTGGAAGTGAAACAAAAGGTTATTAAAAAACATGAAGGTGGAAAATCAGTGCATGCTATTGCTGGCGATTTAGGCATGTTTGCACAATGTCCAAATCATGTAACCTCCTATTTCACAGTATCATGAATGTTAAGTGACACATGACTGCATTTGAGTTTTCCTTCTCTGACAGGTTTTCACCTTACACAGGGTCTGGCTTTCACAGGTTATATTGTATTTTAATTTCTTATGGGTAAATACTTAGGTATGTAATTGCTGGGTCAGAAGGTATGTGTATGTATAACTTTATAAGAAACCACAAAGAGTTCTCCAAACAAGTTGTTCATTTCACAACCTGTTCTCAGAGTATGAGAGTTCCAGTTGCTCTACATCCCTGTCAACGTTTAGTATTTTCAATCTCTTTTATTTTAGCCGTGAGTCAGAATTGACTTGATGACAACTGTTTTTATTATTTAGCCATTCTAGTGTAGTGTATCTTATAGTGGTATCTCATTGTGGTTTTAATTTGCATTTCCCTGATGATTAATGATGTTGAGTGTCTTAATTTTATTTTTTGGCCATTTCTGTATCTTTGTGGAAGCTCTGTTGAAGTCTTTGCCCATTTAAAAACATTTTAAAAGTTGATTTGTAGGATTTTTTTGAAGTATATTCTGGATACAAATGCTTTGTCAAATGTATGTATTGCAAATATTTTCTCCCCGTTTGTGGCTTGTCTGTTCATCTTTTTGCTGGTGTTTTTCATGAGCACAAGTTTAAAATATTGATGCAGTCTAATTTTTTTCTTATGTGATTAGTTTTTTGTGTCTCGTTTAAGAAATCTTTGTCAACCCTAAAGTCATGAAAAAAGTTTATGTTCTCTTCTAGAAACTTCATTGTTCCAACATTTATGTTTGGGTCTATGATGCATCTTGAATTAATTTTTGTATGTGATGTGAGAAAAAGATTGAGGTTTTTATTATCAGTAGTATTTTTAATACAAATATCCAGATATTTCAGCACCGTTTGTTAAAAAGACTTTCCTTTCTGTATTTTACTGACCTGGTGCCTTTGTCAAAAATTATTTGACTGTAGATATGTGGGTTTATTTCTGTACTGTCCATTCCATCCTACTGATCTATATGATTATGTTAATACCACTCTTTTGATTACTGTAGCTTTATTGTAAGTCTTAAAATTGAATAGTGTATAGGCTTCAACTTAGTTCTTTTTTTTTTCCCCCAAGATTGTTCAGCTATTCTAGATCCTTTTCATTTTAATTTGCATTTTAGGATTGGCTTGTCAATTTCTTCAAAAAATCTTGCTGGGATTTTGCTTGTTGGTGGTGGTGGTGATTGTTGCTGTTGTTAGTTGATTCTAACTCATGATGACCCCACGTTTGCTGAGTAGAACTGCTTCATAGGGTTTTTAATGCAAATCACCAGGCTTGTTTTCTGAAGAACCTCTGAGTGGGTTCAAACCGCCAACCTTTCTGTTAGTAGTCAAGTGCTTAACCGTTTCCATCATGCAGGGGCTCCGTTGGGATTTTGATTAGAATTGCATTACATCTATATATCAATTTGGCGATAATGCACATCTTAAAAATACTGAATTCTCCAGTCTGTTAATGTTATATATCTATCAGTTTAAGTCTTCTTTAATATCTTTTAGCATTGATTTGTAGTTTTTAGTGTAGAGATGTTGTATATCTTTTGTGAAGTTATTCTTGGATATTATATTTTTATGCTACTTTAAATGGTATTACATTTAACTTTCATTTTTAAAATGTTTGCTGCTATTTTATAAAAATGCTGTTAACTTTTATGTAGTTACCATTTATTTTGAGGCCTTGCTAAATCCACTTACTTGTTCTGGTTTGTTTTTTTTTTTTGGCAGATTCTATAGGGTTTTCTTTATTTACAATCATGTCATCTGCAAATAATGCAAATAAGGGCAGTTTGACTTCTTTCTTTCTAAACTTTTTTTTTCCTTGCCTTATTGCATTGATTAGGACTTCCAGTACAATGTTGAGTAGATGTGATGAGAGTGGAACATTTTTGCTTTATTCCCAATCTTAGAGTGAAAGTATTCAATGTTTCACCATTAAGTGTGATGTTGTTGTTGATGTTCGTTGCCAGTGAGTTGATTCTGACTTACGGTGACGATTGCTTCAGAGTTTTCAGGGCTGTGACCTTCTGGAAGCAGATCACCAGGTCTGTCTTCTGAGGTGCTTTGGGTGGGTTCATACCTGTAGGTTTTTTTGTTGATGCCCTCCCTCAGAATGAGGAACTTATCATGCTAGTTGGCTGAGAGTTTTTTTTTTTTTTTTTTTTAATTTTAATCATGAATGGTTGTTGCATTTTGCCAAGTTATTTTTCTGCATCTATTGAGACAATTTGGTGCCAACTTTTGCTTTCGTCAGCTTTGGGAGGGGTCATTTCAACAGCAGGAACTGTGGGAGGGCAAAAATTTATAAATATCTCGTGGACAAATGGCAAGGAAAAACTAGCTCTTCTGTGAGAATTTTTTCTATTAAATAGAGTTATAACTGGTGAGACCATAAAGTTATTTTTCACTCAAATTATCGTCCTTAACCAGAAGATTCTAGAAGAACATCTCATGTTCCAGGACCATGGTTTTAAGATCATATTAATGACTAGGTTTAGCGGAAGTAGAAGAAAAAGGAAGGAATGCACACCATGCTTGGAGTAGAAGGTATAATGTTAAGAGATGGTATGGACACTTTCTCTCATTGGTTCAATCTTTCCTTCTAGAAGAATGATCTTAATACAGGACAGTATGGAGCAAATAGGAATCATATGAAACCAAAGCCCAAGTTGTTTATAACATGGAAAAAAACAAAAACAAACCAAACCCATTGTCATTGAGTTGATTCCGACTTATAGTGACCCTATAGAACATGATCGAACTGCTGCATAGGGTTTCCAGGGAGCAGCTGATGGATTCAGACTGCAGCCTGAGCTGTTAACCACTGTGCTGCCAGAACTCCCCTAAAAGTGCTTTAAACAGGTTCTAGTCCTGGAGCCCTGATGAATCTCATCCAGAGAGATGGAAAGAACTTAGTTTTGATCATCAAGCTTTTGTAATCTAAGGGAAGTCAGGAAGAATGAGGGAGGGAGATGATGAAAGCCTGGATAATTGTCCTTATTATCATTTTTTTTTTATGGAGAAAATGTGGATTCCAGAAAACATAGTTTAGTGATCCTCATATCTCTACTTGGCAAAATTCTGGATTTAAAAAAATTTTTATTAAACAGATAGGAACATTAGAAGAGAAATTGTTTACTCCTCTGGAGCTGGTTTAAGAATCCATCAAATGTCACCTTTCTCTGGTAATTTCTCTGACTCTGGAAGGCAGAATTAGTTCAGTTTGGTCTTTGTGCTTCTACATTAATCATATTTGGCTCTAGCCCTGACCACCCATTTTCTTTTAATTTATGTCCTTACATGTGTGTTTTCTTCTATAGACTACTTGTTCAAAGACCAGAGCCAAGTCTATTCTCTATTGTATTCTTGAGCTTAGCACAGTGCCTGTTGTTGTTGTTAGGTGCCATCGAGTCAGTTCCAATTCATAGCGACCCTATGCACAACAGAATGAAATACGGCCTGGTCTTGCGCCATGCCCACGATCATTGTTATGCTTGAGCCCATTGTTGCAGCCAGTGTGTTAATCCATCTAGTTGAGGATCTTCCTCTTTTTTGCTAACCCTGTACTTTACCAAGCTTAATGTCCTACTCCAGGGACTGATCCCTCCTGGTAACATGTCCAAAGTATGTAAGACGTAGTCTCGCCATTCTTGGCTTCTAAGGACTATTCTGGTTGTACTTCTTCCAAGACAGATTTGGTCGTTCTTTTGGCAGTCCATTGTATATTCAATATTCTTCACCAACACCACAATTCAAAGGCGTCAATTCTTCTTCAGTCTTCCTTATTCACTGTCCAGCTTTTGCATGCATGTGATGCGATTGAAAACACCACGGCTTGGGTCGGGGCACCTTAGTCTTCAAGGTGACATCTTTGCTTTTCAGCACTTTAAAGAGGTCTTTCACAGTGCCTAGAACTGTGAAAATGCACCATAAATGTATGTAAATTACATGACAGGAATGCCAGACTCACATTTTTTAAAGAATCTCATGCACCAGCCAAACTGTTTTACTTGTGATGGATCAATAGCCTACTCAAAATGGCTTGAGTAGAGAGAAATTGAATTGGCTCATGCGACCGATGTTAAGAGTGGAAGTGGCCTGAATACCGAGATCCGGCTGCTTCAATGATATCATCAAGACTTAGTCTCCCTTTCTCTCCGTTGTTCTGCTTTGCTCTGTTGTAGGCTGGGTACATGTAAGCAGATGTTCCTTCTGGGGAGTAAGGTGGTCCCTAGGACCCTAGGCTTACATTATATTCTCTCAAGAACCCTAGTGTAAAAAATGTTCTTTTTCCCAGTAAGTCAGACAGAAATCCTAGAATTGTGTTTCATTGGCCTGGCATGGATCATAGATGCATTGCTGAGCCAAATGCTGTGGCATTTGGATGAATTATGCTGACTGGCCAGGCCTGAGTCATGTCTTTACCTGTGGAGAAGGGGGGTGGTATCCACACCTGAACCATATGGACTAAAAGTAGGTGAGTGGTGGTTCTCCAAAGGAAAACCATGATGTAGTTACCAAAAGAAAGGTGGGTGTTGAATGCTGAGCAGGAAAAAAAATCTAAGAACTTCAGGGTTCTGGACTAGTCTATCCATTGTCATCTTGCAGACAAGTATACCTTGATTTCAGTAAAGCCTTTAACACAGTCTCCCAGGATGTTCTTTGGACAAGATGCTTAAATATGAGCTTGCTGATTATATACTTAGGTGGATTTATAGTTAGCTGAACAAACATACTCTAAGAGTGTTGATTTATGAATTGATGTTAACCGGAAGGTTGGTCCCCAGGGCCATGCTGTATACTTTTGTACGTAATTCTTTCTGGGCTGGCATTTTTTTTTTTTTTTTGGGCTGGCATTTTTTATCAGCGACTTGGAGGAAGACATCACAGGTATACTGATCAAACCTTTTAGGTCAACGGTTCATGGAGTTTTGGATTTCAAAGTCTAGTAAAATTGCAGAAAAAAAAATAAGGAAATGATGCAGGATCTCCAGCTTTTTATTTTTGCCAAGTAATGGCACAAATATATTAACTGTCGTCTATTCATTTTACCATTATTTATTTCATTAAAAAGGATATTTTAATATCAAAAAAGGAAGACAGACATGCTTTCATAATTAAAGACAGACCTTCCCAAGAAAGGATGGTTGGCTGCCTTATACTGACATTGAAAGGAAATAATGTACAGGCATAATCTGTTTTATTGCGCTTTGCTTTATTGTGCTTCACAGATACTGTGTTTTTTACAAATTGAAGGTTTGTGGCAACCCTGCGTCGAGAAGTCTTTATCGGCACCATTATTCCAATAGCGTTTCCTCACTTGCTGTCTCTGTGTTACATTTTGGTAATTCTCCCAATATTTTGAACTTTTTCATTATTATTATATCTGTTATGGTGATCTGTGATCAGTGATCTTTGATATTACTATTGTAATTATTTGGAACACCATGAACTGTGCTCATATAGGACTATGAACCGCGCTCATATAAGGACTATGAACTTAATCAATAAATGTTTTGTGTGTTCTGACTGATCCACCGACCCTGTCTCTCTCCCTCTTCTCAGGCCTTCCTATTCCCTGATATGTGACGATTTTGAAATTAGGCCAGTTAATAACCCTACAATGGCCTGTAAGTGTTCAAGTGAAAGGAAGAGCCGCACGTCTCTCACTTTAAATCAAAAGCTAGAAATTGTTAAGCTTAGTGAGGAAGGCATGTTGAAAGCCGAGACAGACTGAAAGCTAGGCCTCTTGTGCCAAACAGTTAGCCAAGTTGTGAATGCAAAGGAAAAATTCTTGAAGGAAATTAAAAGTGCTATTCCAGTGAACACACGAATGATAAGAAAGTGAAACAGCCTTATTGCTGATATGGAGAAAGTTTTAGTGGTCTGGATAGAAGATCAAATCAGCCACAGCATTCCTTTAAGACAAAGTCTAATCCAGAGCAAGGCCATAACTCTTCAATTCTGTGAAGGCTGGGAGAGGTGAGGAAGCTGCAGAAGAAAATTTGAAGTTCGCAGAGGTTGGTTCATGAGGTGTAAGGAAAGAAGCTGTCTCCATAACATAAAAGTGCAAGGTGAAGCAGCAGGTGCTGATGTAGAAGCTGCGTCAAGTTATCCAGAAGATGATGATGAAGCTAATGAAGATGGCTACACTAAACAACAGATTTTTGATGTAGACCAAACAGCCTTATATTGGAAGAAGATGCCATCTAGGACTTCCATAGCTAGAGAGGAGAAATCAGTGCCTGGCTTCAAAGCTTCAAAGTACAGGCTGACTCTCTTTTTAGGGGCTAATGCAGCTGGTGACTTTAAGTTGAAGCCAGTGCTCATTTACCATTCTGAAAATCCTAGGGCCCTTAAGAATTATGCTAAATCTACTCTCCCTGTGCTTTATAAATGGAACAGCAAAGCCTGGATGACAGCACATCTGTTCACAACATGGTTTACTAGATATTTTAAGCCCACTGTTGAGACCTACTGCTCAGAAAAAAAGATTCATAATATTCTTGCTCATTGACAGTGCACCTGGTCGTCCAGGAGCTCTGATGGGGATGCACAAGGATATTAATGTTGTTTTCATGCGTACTAACACAGAATCCATTCTGCAGTCCGTGGATCAAAGAGTAATTTTGACTTATAAGTCTTATTATTTAAGAAATGCATTTCATAAGGCTATAGCTGTATAGATAGTGATTCCTCTGATGGATCTGGGCAAACTAAACTGGAAACCTTCTGGAAAGGATTCACCGTTCTAGATGCCATTAAGAACTTTTGTGATTCATGGGAGAAGATCAAAATATCAATATTAATAGGAGTTTGGAAGAAGTTGATTTCAACTCTCATGGATGACTTGGAGGTGTTCAAAACTTCAGTGGAGGAAGTAACTGCAGATGTGGTGGGAATAGCAAGAGAACTAGAATTAGAAGTGGAGCCTGAAGATGTGACTGAATTGCAATCTTATGATAAAACTTATAACAGATGAGGAGTTGCTTTTTAGGGATGAGTAAAGAAAGTGGTTTCTTAAGATGGAATCTATTCCTGGAGAAGATGCTGTGAACATTGTTGAATTGACAACAAAAGATTTAGAATATTACATAGATGATAAAGCAGTGGCAGAGTTGAGAGGATTGACTCCAGTTTTGAAAGAAGTTCTTCTGTGGGTAAAATGCTATCAAACAGTATCGTATGTTATATAGAAATCTTTTGTGAAAGAAAGAGTCAATCAATATGGCAAACCTCATTGTTGTCTTATTTTAAGAAATTGCCACAGCCACCCCACACTTCAGGAACCACCACCCCGATCAGTCAGCAGCCATCAACATCATGGCAAGACCCTCCACCAGCAAAAAGAGTATGACTTGCTGAAAGCTCAGATGATGGTTAGCATTTTTTAGCAATAAGGTCTTTTTTAATTAAGGTGTGTACATTTTTTTTAGACAGAATGTTATTGCACACTTAATAGACTGAAGAATAGTATAAGCATAATTTTTATATGCATTGGAAACCAAAAAAATTTGTGTGATTCGCTTTATTGCTATATTTGTTTTATTGTGGTGGTCTAGAACAAAACCTGCAATGTTTCTGAGGTATGCCTTAAATGGATTTAACATAAACAACTGCACCTAAAAATTCAATTTTCAAAATTGTAATGAGTATAATTTATGTAATTTTCTTTATATAGATGTGATGGTTAAGGTTGTTGTCAGCTTGGCTAGGCCATGATTCTCAGTGTTTGACAGTTATGTAATAATGTAGTTTGGCAGTCATGCAATGATGTAGTTTGGTATTGTGTAATGATGTAGTCATCCTCCATGATGTGATCTGATATGATCAGCCAATCAGTTGTAAGAGGTGTTTCCTTGGGGGTATGACCTGCATATATATGTATGTATATATATATATATATATATATATATATATAGGTGTTCTATATATATATATATATATATATATATATATATATATATAGGTGTTCTGGCAAAGCTTGCCCATTTGGTCTGGGTCCTACATCTGACTCATCATCCTCTGAGCTCCAGTTCTTGGAATGTGAGCCAGCAGCCTACTGCCTGACCAGCTGATCTTGGAAATCACCAGCCCCCACAACCCTGTGAGCTAACAGCCTTCCACCTGACCTACAGATCTTGAGATTTGTCAGCTTCTGCATTTCTGTGAGCCAGCAACCTATTGTCTGACTGCCAATTCTGGGATTTGTCAACTTCTGCAGCCCCATGGGCCAATAGCCTTTTGTCTGACCTGCCAATCTTGAGTTCATCAGCCCCTGCAACCACATGAATCAGGAGAAGCTTCTAGTCTGATCCATAACCCATGGATTTGGGACTTCCCAGCCTCCACAGCTGCATGAGCCATTTCCTTGAGATAAATTTCTCTCTGTATACTTATAAATATGCTTAACTGGTTTTGTTTCTCTAGAGAACCCAGCCTAAGACAATAGATTTGTCATTTTATGGATTTATATTTGACAATGCATCATAACTTGGAGATTTCACATCATCTTGATTGTGGACTTGATATTTTTGTTTTTTTAGACTTTTTGGAAAGTTCAGATTCACATAGCTCTGCTGACAAAAATAGAAGAAGAACTCTATGCTATTTCACTCAATTCAGATATTTTGCCTTATACCAAGAGGATTGGAAACTTGTCCATTCCAAGCCACACACACGCACATCTCTGTCCTGACACACCTCAGCCATCTCTCCTGCCTTCTTTTCCCCAGGGCAGGGAAGAAGCTGTGGTATTTGGCCCATGAGGTATGCAGGAAGGATGATGGAGGGTGCTTCTGTCCAGAAGGCTGTTTTTACCTCAGGCACTTGCCAAAGACCCTGGTTATCTCAGTGAAGCAGGAAGGAAATCAGCAGAGAGGGATACTGTAAAGTGGCCAAGCCCCACCCCCACATCCCAGCTTAGTACCCGTTTGTAGCGCCCCATTGCTGCTGCTGGAGGTGAAGTAGGGCTTGGAGGAAGAGCTCCTTCACTGCATGTTAGAATCAAGGTTCTCAGAATCCCCACAGGCTGGAGCCATGAACCGACACAGACAGGATGGAATTTTGTAGAGATTAATATTAAGTTTTTCCCAGTGATTCAGAGCCTCAGCTGCACAAGAACAAACCTATCTTGAGAGCAGTTCGTGTGAAAAAGACCTGTGGTTTTTAATTGACTTAAGTTCAGTAAGGCCCAGCTGTGTGATTTTTCTGCCACAAGAGCCTATGCTATCAATCTTAGGCCCCCTTAATAGGGACATAATGTCCATATCATGGGAGATAATAGTTCCACTAGAGCAGGGTTATTAATATTTTGGACTCAGCATTTCTTTGTTGTGGGCTTCTGCTTTGTGCAGTGTGGGATGTTTAGCAGCATGCCTTGCCTCTACCCAGTAGATGCCAGTAGCATCTCCCCCACCACCTGTGACAACTAAAAATATCTCTAGACATTGACAGATGTTGCCTTGGGTTGCAGAATTGCTTCCCGTTGAAAACTACTGCGCTGGGGGTTGGGTGGCACAAATGGTTAAATTCTCAGCTACTAACTGAAAGGTTGGCAGTTTGAATTCACCTAGAGGCACCTCAGAAAAATGGCCTGGCCATCTACTTCTGAAAGATCATAGCCATTAAAAACCCTATGGACTGCAGTTCTACTCTGAAACACATAGGGTTGCCATGAGTCAGAATTCACTTGAGGGCAACTGGTATGGTGTTTTGGTTTTGGACTCTACTGTGCCCGTGTCATGTGTGGAGCTTGTATTTGTTTTTTTGGTTCCACATTTTATGAAGAATAATCACAACTGGATTAAGTCCAGAAGAGGGTGGTGGACAAGGATAAGGCATTTGAAATCCATGTCATTTGAATGTTAGAGAACTAAGAATGTTTTAGACTGGAAGAGAAAAACTTGGGTGGTGCTACTGGGAGAAGTGTGGGTTGGAGAGGGATAGTCCAGCTTTAAATCCATCTTTCTTTTTTTTTTTCCTCCATCACTGTTATGGATTGAATCGTGTGCCCCCCAAATATGGGTCAACTTGGCTAGGCCATGATTCCTAGTACTGTGTAATTGTCCACCATTTTGTGATCTGATGTGATTTTCCTATGTGTTGTAAATCCTAACCTCTGTGATGTTGATCAGGCAGGATTAGAGGCAGTTATGTTAATGAGACAGTACACAATCTATAGGATTAGGTTGTGTCTTGAGTCAATCTCTTTTGAGATAAAAAAGAGAATCAAGCAGAGAGGAGAGGAACCTCCTACCACCAAGAAAGATGCACCGGGAGCAGCGTGTGTCCTTTGGACTTGGAATCCCTGCTCTGAGAAGCTCCTAGACCAGGGGAGGATTGATGACAAAGACCTTCCTCTAGAACTGACAGAGAGAGAAAGGCTTCCCTGGGGGCTGACGCCCTGAATTCGGATTTCTAGCCTCCTAAGCTGTGAGAGAATAAATTTCTGTTTGTTAACGCCATCTACTTGTGGTATTTGTTACAGCAGCACTAGAAAACTAAGGCAATCACTCCTTCCTTTTTTCCTCTTTTCCCTTTCTTACTTCCCTGGCTTTATTCTCCTTTCTGCTCGGTATTATCCTCCCATCACTAGGCACAGAGGGACCTCTCTTGCGATAATTCCTGACTGTCATGGATTGATTTGTTTCCCCCAGAAATATCTCTCAGCTTGGCTGGGTCATGATTCCCAGTATTATATAATTGTATACCATTTTGTAATCTGATGTGATTTCCTTATGTATTGTAAATTCTGTCACTATGATCTAATAAGATGGATCAGCAGCAGTTATACTGATGAGGTATACAAGATTGGATACTGTCTTAAGCCAATCTGTTCTGAGATATAAAAGAGAGAAGCAAGCAGAGACACATAGGAACCTCATACCACTGAGAAAGCAGTGCCGGGAACAGAGCACGTCCTTTGGACCTGAGGTTCCTGCGCAGAGAAGCTCTGAGACCAAGGGAAGATTGATGACATGGACCTTCCTCCAGAGTCGACAGAGAAAGTATTCCCCTGGAGTTAATGCCCTAAATTTGGACTTGTAGCCTACTGGACTGTGAGAGAATAAACTTCTCTTTGTTAAAGCCATCCACTTGTGGTATTTCTATTATAGCAGCACTAGATGACTAAGACACTGACCTTGGGTAAATTCCATCACCCATGCTCAGCTGGCGTGATGAAACTGAGCTGCTTATGACCCTTCAAATTCCTATTGGTCATTCTCAGCTGGGCTCTTATTGTTTCGTCTCAGTCTTGTATATCCCAAATGCCTCCTGTCTTGGTTATCTAGTGCTGCTGTAACAGAAATACCACAAGTGGATGGCCTTAACAAAGAGAAATTGATTTCTTCACGGTAAAGTAGGCTAAAAGTCCAAATTCAGGGTGTCAGCTCCAGGGAAAGGCTTTCTCTCTCTATTGGCCTTCTCATCAGTGTTCCCCCAGACTAGGAGCTTCTCTTTGCAGGGGCCCTGGGTCCAAAGGACATGCTCTGCTCCCGGCACTGCTTTCTTGATGGTATGAGGTCCCCTACTCTACGCTTGCTTCCCTTTCCTTTTATCTCTTATAAGATAAAAGGTGGTGCAGGCCACACCCTAGGGAAACTCCCTTTACATTGGATCAGGGATGTGACCTTTGTAAGGGTGCTATACAATCCCACCTGATCCTCTTTAACATAAAACGACAATCACAAAATGAAGTACAACCACACAATACTAGGAATCATGGCCCAGCCAAATTTATACACACATTTTTTTGGGGGGGGCATAATTCAATCTGTGATACCTCTCTATCCCAGGATACTCCCTAGTAGCTATTTCAAACCATTTCACTCTTCTTATCCGGTCTACCCCCTTATTCTCCTATTACGTTACTTATACCTTGTCTTTATTTTACTAAAAACCGATGGAGGCTACCTGAAATGAATTTACTAAGCTCTTTTCCCTCCCGAATTTCATCTTATCATCACCTGTCATCTTCTCCTTTAGGCTTGGCCTCTGAGGGCCATGTTATCTTCTCGCTTTCTGAAGATAACTATTCCACTGGTTCCAGAGGTCACATTTCCTGCCTGCAGAACCTTGAGAGTCATACCTTCCCTTTCTTGCAGTTTTGATCTCTTCCTTCTGTTTCCTGTTAACATGTCCCTCTCTCTCCTTCCTCAAACAAAAACAAGCCCTCATCCTGATTTCCTCTTATACCGGCACTACTCTCTTTCTTCCCTAGTCTGTACTCACTCTGGCCAGCGTTGTCCTCCCACTGGACTCATCATAGAGTTACCCTCCTCAGAATGTGGCCTGAAGAATCCAAACCCCTTAGCACGACAATTGAGACCTTCCATGAATCTAGCTCCAACCCATCTTTCTGTTCTTATCTCTCACTACACCAATTTCCTGATTCTAAGCTCTGCCCATCCTACCTGCTGATCCTTGAGTGTTGGTTGCATTTTAATGATGCTAGTCTTTCCTTCTGGTAGTTTGTGAGCCAGAGATGCCCTTGTCTCCATTTCAGCCTCCAACTTACTTTATATGTATGGCATCTTTGTTTCACCCATCTCTGGTCACCTCGGTTGGAATTAAATGGGTTCTTCCTTCTGGAGGATGTAGCATATTCCTTGAAATTTTATTCAATTCACATTTTGTTCTGCCTTATTTTGCGGTTTATCTTTCTACTGCCTCTGTTAGGATGTAAGATTCTGTAGGGCAGGACTCCATCTTTTCATGTTTGGTTCTCTCCTAGGGCTTTGCACACTTGAGTATCTACTATTCAGTAGCTACTTGGCAGCTCAAGAGGTTTTAGATTTATTTTGTGGAGAAGGGGAGGGCAAAAGTAGGATCAACAGCTGGAAGTTTTTGATTTTGACTTAAACTAAGGAGAGACATTTTTAATTAGAGATGTTCAACAGTGGAGTGGGTTTCTTCAGGAAGTAGTGAGTTTTCAAACAAAAGCCAGGAAGACCATCTCTCAGAGACATTATGGAGAGAATTGTTAATTGGTGGGACACTGGGAGTAAGACAGACTAGGAAGAAAGGTCCGACCATATATTTCTAAGAAATCATCCAGTGAAAACCCTATGGATCAAAATGGTCTGTCATGGATTGAATTGTGCCCTCCCAAAAATGTGTATAGCGATTTGGCTAGGCCTTGATTCCCAGAATTGTGTGGTTGGCCTCCATTTTGTGATTTAGTTTTATGTTAAAGAGGATTAGGGTGGGATTGTAACACCACCCTGACCCAGGTCACATCCCTGATCCAATGTAAAGGGAGTTTCCCTGGGGTGTCCTGCACCACCTTTTATCTCCCAAGAGATAAAAGGAAAGAGAAGCAAGCAGAGAGTTGGGGACCTCATACCATCAAGAAAGCAGTGCCAGGAGCAGAGCGCGTCCTTTGGACCGGGTTCCCAGCGCCGAGAAGCTCCTAGTCCAGGGGAACACTGATGAGAAGGCCAAGACACAGAGAAAGCCTTCCCCTGGAACTGACACCCTGAATTTGGACTTTCAGCCTACTTAGACTGTGAGGAAATGAACTTCTCTTTGTTAAAACCATCCACTTGTGGTATTTCTGTTGGAGCAGCACTAGGTGACTAAGACATGGTCTGATCCCATTGTACATTGTGTCACTGTGAGTTGGGGGCTGATTGAGTGGCAGCTAAAAGCATCAGCAAAGGCAGGGTTTCTCAGTCTTGGCACTGTTGACGTTTTAGGCTGGATCACTCTCTGTTTGGGATGGTGGTGCTGTCCTGTGCAGTATTGGTTGCTTATCAGCATCCTTGGCCTCTAGATGCCAGTAGCACTCTCTTAGTCATGACAATCAAACATGTCTCTAGGCATTGCTAAATGTTCCCTAGGGGGGCACATTTGCCCTCCACCTCCGGTTGAGAACAACTACTTTAGAGTCCCTTCTATCGGTGAGAATCTGTGAAGGTAATTTTTTTTTTTTTAATATTTCTTTCTTTTTCTTAAATTGTACTTTAGACGAAGGTTTACAGAACAAACTAGTTTCTCATTAAACAGTTAGTATACATATTGTTTTAGGACATTGGTTAACAACCCCATGACCTGTCAGTGCTCTCCCTTCTTGACCTGGGGTTCCCTATTACCAGCTTTCCTGTCACCTCCTGCCTTCTAGTCGTTGTCCTGGGCTGTTGTGCCCCTTGTAGTTCAGTTTTGTTTTATGGGCCTGTCTAATCTTTGGCTGAAGGACGAACCTCAGGAGTGACTTCATTACTGAGCTAAAAGGGTGTCTGGGAACCCTACTCTCGGGGTTTCTCCAGTCTCTGTCAGGCCAGTAAGTCTGATCTTTTTTTTTTTTTTTTATTGTACTTCAGGTGAAGGCTTACAGAACAAGTAGTTTCTCATGAAACAGTAGTATACATATTGTTTTATGACATTGGTAACAACCCTACAACATGTCAACCCTCTAACTTCTCAACCTTTTTTTTTTTTGGTGAAAATACACATAGCCAAAGATACACCATTTCAAAAATTTCTACATGCACAGCTCAGTGACATTTACTACGCTCTTCCAATTGTGCTGCTGTTCTCATTTAAGATGAAGGCTTACAGAAGAAAATAGTTTCTCATTTAACAGTTACTACACATGTTGCCCTCTGACAATGGTTAACAATCTCACAACACATCAATATCCTTACTCAACCTTGGGTTCCCCATCACCAGCTTCCTTGTCCCCTTCTACATTCTGGCCCTTGTCACTGGACTGCTGTAACTCATTAGTCGTGTTTGGTTTTACGGGGCTGTCCACTCCCATGCTGAACGGTGAACTTCGGAGATAACTTCACCACTGAGCTAAAAGGGTGTCTGGGGGCCATACTCTCAGGGTTTCTCCAGTCTCCTTTAGGCCAGTAAATCTGGTCTTTTTTTTGTGAGTTAGAATTATGTTCTACATCCTTCTCTAGCTCTGTCCAGAACCCTCTGTTGTGATCCTGGTCAGAGCAGTGCGTGGTGGTAGCCGGGCACCATCTAGCTGTACTGGACTCAGTCCGGTGGAGGCCTTGGTAGCTGTGGACAATTAGTCCTTTGGACTAATCTTTTCCTTGTATCCTGTTCTCTTCATTCTCCCTTGCTCCCGAAGGGATGAGACCAGTGGAGTATCTTAGATGGCTGCTCACAGGCTTTTAAGACCCCAGACACTACTCACCAAGGTAGAACGTAGAACATTATCTTTATAAACTGTGTTATGCCAATTGAGCTGGATGTTCCCCGAGACCATGGTCCCCAGAGCCCTCCGCCCAGCAGTTCAGTCCCTCAGGGAGTTTGGATGTGTCTATGGGCTTCCATGACTTTTCCTTGTACAACTTGTGCTAGTTTCCCCTGTATTGTGTACTGTCTCACGCTTCACCAAAGATACCACTTATCTACTGCCTATTTAGTATTTCCCTCCCACACCCCTCCCATCCCTGGTAACCAAGAAAGATTGTTACATTTTGTGTGTGAACTTTTTCGTGGGTTTTTACAATAGAGGTCTCATACAATATTTGTCCTTTTGTGATTGACTTATTTCACTCAGCATAATGCCCTCCAGTTTCATCCATGTTATGAGATGCTTCACAGATTGATTCACTGTTGTTCTTTCTCGTTGCATAGTACTCAGTTGTGTGCATGTACCGTAGTTTGTTTATCCATTCATCTGTTGTTGGGCATCTAGGTTGTTTCCATTGTTTTGCTGTTGTGAACAATGCTGCCATGATCATAGGTGTGTATATGTCTATTCGAGTGATGACTCTTATTTCTCTAGGATATATTCCTAGGAGTGGGATTGCGGGACCGAACGGTATGTCTATTTCTAGCTTTCTGAGGAAGTGCCATATCATTTTCCAAAATGGTTGTATCATTTTGCATTCCCACCAGCAGTGTATAAGAGTTCCCATCTCCCTGCAGCCCCTCCAACATTTGTTATTTCCAGTATTTTTGATTCGTGCCAGTAGTGCCAGGGTGAGATGGTATCTCATTTTGGTTTCAATTTGCATTTCTCTAACGGCTAGTGATCACTAGCATTTCCTCATATGTCTGTTGGCCATTTGAATGTCTTCTTTGGTGAAGTGTCTGTTCATTTCCTTTGCCCATTTTTTAATAGGATTATTGTCTTTTTGTTGTAGAGGTGTTGGATTTTCTTGTAGATTATGGAGAGTAGACCTTTGTCTGACTTGTACTGTCCAAAAATTTTTTCCCAGTCTGCAGGTTCTCTTTTTACTCTTTTGGTGAAGTCTTTTGAAGAACATAGGTGTTTGATTTTTAGAAGATCCCAGTTGTCTAGCTTATCTATTGGGGTTTGTACATTGATGGTTATGGTTTGTATCCTGTTAATGCTGTGTAGTAAGGCCTGTAGTGTTACTCCTATTTTTTCTTCTATGAACTTTATAGTTTTAGGCTTTATATTCAGGTCTTCGATCCATTTTGAAGTAGTTTTTGTATACAGCGTGAGGTGTGGGTCCTGTTTCATTTTTTTGCAGATGGATATCCAGTTTTGCCAGCACCATTTGTTAAAAGACAGTCTTTTCCCCATTTGATGGACTTTGGGCCCTTGTCGAAGATCAGGTGACCGTAGGTGGATGGATTTACATCTGGGTTCTCAATTCTGTTCCATTGGTCAATGTATCTGTCGTTGTGCAGTACCAGGCTGTTTTGACTACGGTGGCTGTATAGTAGGTTCTGAAGTCAGGTAGTGTGAGTCCTCCAACTTTATTCTTCTTCTTTAGTAGTGCTTTACTTATTCGGGGCTTCTTCCCTTTCCATATAAAGTTAATGATTAGTTTTTCCATCTCTTTGAAGAATGTTGTTGGTATTTGGATCGGGATTGTGTTTTATTTTGTAAATTTCTTTGGGTAGAATTGTCATTTTCACAATGTTGAGTCTGCCTATCCATGAGCATGGTATGTTTTTCCATTTATGTAGATCCATTTGGGTTTCTTGCAGTAGTGTTTTGTAGTTTTCTTTGTATAGGTCTTTTACATACCTGGTTAGATTTATTCCTAAGTATTTCATCTTTTTAGGGGCTATTGAAAATGGTATTGTTTTCCTGATTTCCTTTTCATCGTTCTCCATATTGGTGTATAGGAATCCAACTGATTTTTGAATGTTTATCTTGTATCCTGCTGCTCTGCTGAATCTTTCTATTAGTTCCATTAGATTTCTCGTGGAGTCTTTAGGGTTTTCTACGTATAGTATCATATCATCTGCAAACAAGGACAGTTTAACTTCTTCATTACCAATTTGGATGCCCTTTATTTCTTTTTCTTGCCTTATTGCTCTAGCTAGAACTTCCAGCACAGTGTTAAATAGGAGTGGTGATAAAGGGCATCCTTATCTTGTTCCTGTTTTCAAGGGGAATGTTTTCAGCCTCTCTCCATTAAGAATGATGTTGGCCATTGGTTTTGCATAGATGCCTTTATTATGTTGAGAAATTTCCCTTCTATGCCTGTTTGATTGAGAGTGTTTATCAGGAATGGGTGTTGGACTTTGTCAGATGCCTTTTCTGCGTCAATTGAGATGATCATGTGATTCTTTTCTTTCCTTTTATTTATGTGGTGGATTACGTTGATTGATTTTCTAATGTTGAACCATCCTTGCATACCTTGTATGAATCCTACTTGGTTGTGGTGTATTATTTTTTTGATATGATGCTGAATTCTGTTGGCTAGAATTTTGTTCAGAATTTTTGCGTCTATATTCATGAGAGATATTGGTCTGTAATTTTCTTTTTTTGTGACATCTTTGCCTGGTTTTGGTATCAGCATTATGGTGGCTTCATAGAATGAATTTGGAAGTGTTCCTTCTTCTTCTGTGCTCTGAAATAGCTTGAGTAGTACTGGTACAAGTTCTTCTGTAAATGTTTTGTAGAATTCTCCAGTGAACTCCATCTGGGCCAGGGATTTTTTTGGTTGGGAGTTTTTTGATTACCTTTTCAGTCCCTTCTCTTGCTATGGTTCTGTTCAGATTTTCAACATCACTTTGTTGTAGTTTGGGTAGGCCGTGTGTTTCTAGAAATTTATCCATTTCCCTACGTTTTCAAATTTGTTGGAGTATAGTTTTTCATAATATTCTGTTATAATCCTTTTTATTTCAGTTGGGTCTGTTGTAATGGCTCCCATTTCATTTCTTATTTGGGTTATTTGTGTCCTCTCCTGTTTTTCTTTTGTCAGTCTGGCCAGTGGTTTGTCGATTTTGTTGATTCTTTCAAAGAACTAACTTTTGGTTTTGTTGATTCTTTCTATTGTTTTTCCGTTCTCTATTTCATTTATTTCTGCTCTGATCTTTACTATTTCCTTTCTTCCAGTGGCTGTGGGCTTTTATTGCTGTTCTTTTTCTGTTTATTTGAGTTCTGTAGTTAATGTTTTGATTTTGTCCCTTTCTTCTTTTTTGATATGTGCATCTATTGCTATAAATTGTTCTCTGAGGACTGCCTTTGCTGTGTCCCAAAGGTTTTGGTATGATGTGTTTTCATTCTCATTTGATTCTAGGAATTTTTGGATTCCATCTCTGATTTCTTCTATTACCCAGTGATGTGTAAGAAGGGTATTATTCAGTTTCCATGTAATTGGTTTTTTTCCCTTACTCTTTCTATTGTTAATTTCTACCTTGGTGGCATTCTGGTCAGAGAAGATACTTTGAATTATCTCAACATTTTGGATCTTGTTGAGAATTGCTCTGTGGCCTAAGATGTGGTCTGTTCTGGAGAACATTCCATGTGCATTGGAAAAGAATGTGTACTTTGCAGCGGTTGGATGGAGTGTTCTATATATGTCTATGAGGTCAGGTTGGCTGATTGTGCCCTTTAGGTCTTCTGTATCTTTTCTGAGTTTCTTCTTAGTTGCTCTGTCCTTTGATGAGAGTGGTGTGTTGAAGTCTCCTACGGTTATTGTAGAACTGTCAATTTCTCTTTTCAGTGTTGTTTGAGTTTGTTTTATGTATTTTGGAGCCCTGTCACTAGGTGCATAGATGTTTATTATAGTTATGTCTTCATGATGGATGGTCCCCTTAATCATTATATAGTGTCCTTCTTTGTCTTTTATGGTAGATTTTGTTTTAAAGTCTGTTTTATCTGAGATTAGAATTGCCACTTCTGCTCTTTTTTGGTAGTTGTTAGCTTGATATATTTTTTTCCAACCTTTGACTTTTAATAAATTCACATCTTTGTTTCTAAGGTGTGTCTCTTGTAGACAGCATATTGATGGATCCTGTTTTCTTATCCATTCTGTCGCTCTCCGTCTCTTTATGGGTGCATTGAGTCCATATACATTCAGTGTAATTATTGACAAATGTGAGTTTGTTGCTGTCATTTTGTAGTGCTTTTTTTTGTGGTGCTGACGTTGTTTTTGTTCTTCATACTCTCTTGTGCTGAGTTACTTTTGTTTGTGGATTTTTTTTTTCATTTCTTTTGTTTTTGTAGGTTTTGTTTTTGCTGAGACTTTATGTTTTTCGTCTTTATTTCTATGAGTTGGTTTGTTAACTTTCTTTGTGGTTACCATGAATTTTACCCTTATCTTTCTAAGTTTGAAGCAGTCTACCATTACTTGGTATCGCCTTGCCTTCCTCTCCATTAGAAGGTTCTATACCTATGCTGTTTATTCCCTCTTTTATTGTTTTGATGTTGTTGTCATTTACTGATTAAGTGCTCTGATATCCTGTTGTATTTCTTTTGGTTTTGGATAGTCCTCGAGAGGTCATTTCCTAGATTGGTATCTGGCTGGTACAATCCTGCGTCTTAGATTCTGCCTGTGAGCTGAAGTTGTTTGTCCTCAGATTGAAGAACTCCCTTTAATAATTCTTGTAAGTTTGGTTTGACTTTTACATATTCCCTTAATTTTTGTTTACCTGGAAATGACCTAATTTCACCATCACATTTGAACGAGAGTTTTGCAGGATATATTATTCTTGGCTGGCAATTTTGTTCTTTCAGGATTTTATATATGTCATCCCATTGCCTTCTTTCCTGCATGGTTTCTGCCGAATAATTTGAGTTTAGTCTTATTGTTTCTCCTCTGTATGTGACTTCTTGTTTTTCACGATGTGCTCTCCGGTTTCCTTGTTTGTCTTTGGCTTCAGCGAGTGTGATTGTGATATGCCTTGGTGATTTTCTTTTGGGGTCTCTCCTATATGGGGTTCGTTGAGCTTCTTGGATGGCCAGCTTTTCATCTTTCATGATATTGGGGAGGTTTTCTGTGAGCAGTTCTTCAGTGATCCTCTCTGTGTTTTCTGTTTTCTCCCCCTCTTCTGGAATGACAATCACTCGAAAATTTTTGCTTTTGATTGTGTCCCACGTAACTCTCAGGGTCTCTTCATTTTTCTTGTTCTTTTTTCTGAGTTTTCCTGAAACAGAGTTGTATCCAAGTGTTTGTCTTAAATTCCACTGATCCTGTCTTCCACCATTTCAAATCTGCTTCTCAACCCTTATTTGACACTGTCCATTTCTGAAATCTTGTTGTTTATCTTTTGGATTTCTAATTGTTGTTTTTGTATAATTTCTAGTTGTGAATTTATTTTGGCATTTTGTTCCTGCATTATTTTCCTGAATTCTTCCAATTTTTTGTCTGTATTTTCCATGAATTTGTCTGTTTTTTCCTCATGTTTGTCAGCTTTTTGCCTCAGCTCTTGGAGATTTCTGAGTATTAGAGATTTGAATTCCCTATCAGGTAGTTCTAGTGCATTTTCTTCCACTGGAAGGTCATCTGGTGTTGTATTTTGGATGCCTACTGGAACCATTCTGTCCTGTTTTTGTAAATGTTTTGATATTGTCTGCTGTCTTCGGGACATTCAGTAGTTATTTTTCTCGTTTATTGATTGTAGATTTGTTTGTTTTGCCCCCCCCCCTTTTTTTAATTTAAATTTGACTATGTCTGAGCAGGTGGACTGTGTGTTCTTTGTTGTTTGCTCATCTGTGGGCACAATACTTTTTGCCTCCTTCTCCAATTGGCAGGGTCAGTCACTCAGATATGGTACAGCAGGGCAGGTCTAGCTGAAGAGGAGTTACTGGGATGGGTTGTTTGTGGCACTTACTACAGCCACCAGTGCGCGTCTGTAATCAGTTCAGGGCAGGTTCCAGTAGGCCGTGCCTGTGCTGCTTGGTGGTGTGATGTTAAGCCCACGGTGCAGGTAGGCAGGATGTAGCAGGGAGATTATTATGTGTGGAGCTAAGATGGATATGGAAGAGAGGAGAGAGGAACAGGAGGCAATAACATGCAAAGAAACAAAAAAGAATGCTCTTGGAGCTTGCCGTTGGAGTGGAGAGATGAGAGACTATGAAATGGAGAGAAACAGAAAGGGGAAGAGGAAGAAAAGAAAAGAATGAATAAATAAAAATTGGAAAGGTTAAAGAACCACAAAGTTCCCAGGGGTCCCACCGGTGCAGCTATGAGGTCTGGGGAAGTCACCCTCAGGTGTTGCAGTACAGCTGGCTAGAAGGCATAGAGGTGTATAACGCCAGGTATTCAGGGAACACAAAGAGAAGGAAGATATAGAGAGACGAGAAACTGAGTAATGAAGAAAGACAAAAAGGGAAAAAGAGGGAAAAGAAAACAAAACAAATTAAAAAAAAAAAAGAATAAAAGCCCTGAAAAAACAGAAAAAAAAACCCCCAATGGATAAAGAAATGCTTTCAGGGATCCCTCTGCACTTCTGTGCAAGCCAAGGGAGTAGTCTCCTTGCCACGCCACACCGCCTGGCCAGAAAGGGCTCCCAACTCAAGAAAAGGAAAAGAAAACAAGCAAACAGTTCAAAACAAACAAACGAACAAAAGCCCTGGGATCCCACCAGCGCAGCAGCCCAGATTGGGAAGCAGGTCCACGCTTGAATGGAGCTCCACAGCCCCTCAGGAAGAAGCAAAGATGACACATGGAGCCAGGTATTTGAACGAAAGGAGGGGAAGGTGGTGAGAGGTAAGGAAGAAATCAAAAGAAGCAGAAAAAAAAGCAATACCAGCGGCCAACAAATGGCACTCAGAGAGCCAGCTAGTGCGGGCTCTTGGAATTCAAGCAGCCGGTGTTTCTCAGACAAGAGACTGTGTCCACGGGAAGCAGAGGAGGCCGAGTGTGAGTGAAGAAGGGTAGGGAGTGGGAAAGCGTATATCACAAATTACCAGAGCTCTGCAGCCGCTCAGGAAGAAGCAAAGATGGCGCACGGAGCCAGGTATTTGCGCGAAAGGAGGGGGAGGTGGTGAGAGGTAAGGAAGAAATCAAAAGAAGCAGAAAAAAGCAACACCAGCAGCCAACAAATGGCACTCACAGAGCTGGCCCGTTCGGGTGTGTGGAATCCAAGCAGCCGGTGTTTGCCAGACAAGAGGTTGTGGCTGCAGGAAACAGAGGAGGCCGAGTGGGGGTGAAGAAGGGTTGGGGGTGGGAAAGCGTATGTCGCAAATTACCGGTTGTTTTGTCTCCCACTGGAAGGTCCGTGAAGCTGCTTTCTCGTACCCCCTGTTTGCTGGTCTCCGATAGGAGTCCCAGATGGCGGATCCCCCCTGCGTTAGCTGGTAGGGGACCTCTGCATGAATCTCTCCTCGCTCTCTGTTCTCTGTCAGTTTTCTCACTCCATTTGGTGCTTGGCTGAGTTCTTTATCTCTTCATTTGATGTTTCAGGGTTTCAGGATTGTTGTATTCTCTGTTCAGCTTAGTTTTTTGGATCTTTGCTATGGAGGGACCGCATGGTGCTTCTGCCTAGAATGCCATTTTGCTGGAAGTCCTCAAGTCTGATCTTTTTTTGTGAGTTAGAATTTTGTTCCACATTTTTTTTGCAGCTCTGTTTGGGACCCTCTATTGTGATCTGTGTCAGAGCAGTCGGTGGTGGTAGCTGGGCACCATCCAGATGTACTGGACTCAGTCCGGTGGAGGCTGTGGTAGATGTGGTCCATTAGTCTTTTGGACTAATCTTTCCCTTGTATGTTTAATTTTCTTCATTCTCCCTTGTTCCCAAAGGGGTGAGACCAGTGGAGTATCTTAGATGGCCACTCACAGGCTTTTAAGACCCCAGACACTACTCACGAAAGTAGTATGTAGAACATTTTCTTTATAAACTGTGTTTTGCTAATTGAGCTAGATGTTCCCTGAGACCATGGCCCCCACAGCCCTCAGCCCAGCAATTTGATCTCTCAGGGAGTTTGGATGTGTCTATGGAGCTTCTATAACCTTGCCTTGTACAAGTTGTGCTGGCTTCCCTACGTGAAAGTAATATTTTATTCTTCTGTTTTCTATGTTACAAAACCAGACAAACCAAACCCACTGCTGTCGAGTTGATTCTGACTCATAGTGACCCTATAGGACAGAGTAGAACTGTCCCATAGGGTTTCCAAGGCCATAAATCTTAAAAGTAGCAGACTACCATATCTTTCTCCTACGGAACAGCTGGTGGGTTCGAACTGCTGACCTTTTGGTTAGCAGCTGAGCGCTTACCAACTGTGCCACCAGAGCTCCTACGTCTGTGTAACAAGGACCTCAAAATTAGTAAAATTTCTGTATGTTGGGAGGGTGAAAGGGAAGATGGAGAAGGATCTGATGTTTATTGAGGCTGCCATGTGCCACAACAATCTGTGAGATGGGGAGTTTTACCCTCATTTTACGTGTAAGAAACTTGCAGCTCAGAGAAGTCCTGCAGTTGGTAAGTAGCTCAGCTGGGTCTCAAATGTGCACCTGCCTGACAAACCCTGTCTTCTTCCACCCCTACCCCTCCGCATTACCTTTAAACTCAATTCCTGCATTGACCTGCCTCCCTTTGTGAGCCTCACATTCATAATTTGAGGTTGTTTCAGTATTTGCTTCTTATAGTTTTCCGTAGAGCTTTGGTTCAACTCTCCCCACTAGGGCTGAGCTAGAGCCTCAGATATCCAGAGCATTCATGATCCTCACGGAAGAAAATCACGTTGAAATACCTTGACACCTGGACGCTCCTACTTAATGATGCTAATGGCCTCAATGAGACCGAGATGTCATCAGGATTCATGAGTCTGAGAATACTAATGGGACCGCGTTATTGCCGGTCATCACAAAACATCTGTTCTTGTGCCATTCTGCCAAGCAGAACTTCTAGCATTTTGTGCAAAGCCTCAGGAGCTCCAAGTCTTTCTGATGTCTCTTACAGCGTACTTCACTGGTCAGTCTGACAATTTCATCTACTTTTGAGCAGGTTATTCTTTTTTCTCTGCTCTGGCCAGTTGAAGAAGCTGCTTGGAGGAAGTTCATCATTCCACTGTTAATGGAACGCTTTGTGAATCATCACCTATGTGCGAGAGTGTTGTGCTTGATGGGTCCTAGAGATGCTGATCTTCAGGTGATACAGAAGAAACTTGTTCCTGTTGGGGACAGAGCTGTCCTCCATACTTTGGCCTAGGACCCAGCCTCTTCGGGGAGCAGAGTGCTCCCAGGTCCAAGTAGGAAAATGACTCTTATATCCACTACTCCACGGTTTGTTTCCTGCCTTTTGAGTTTCCTTAATTTGTCCAGAACCCACAAAATTCCTCCAGGAAGTACTGTATCCTATGAGCTCTTATTCCTCTACACGTAGGAGCTCAAAGTCTGTCCAAGGGCCCGAAGAGGAGGGAGCAACATCATTCTCTACCTACAGGCTACCACCATAACAACAAATAAAAAGACTCCCTCTACTGTCCCTCCCCAGTTGCAAAACAAAAGCCCCAGAAGATATGTTGTTGTGTGCTGTCAAGTTGATTTTGACTCCTAGTGACCCTATAGGGCAGAGTAAAACTTCCCCATAGGGTTTCCCAGGCTGAAATTTTCACGGGAGGAGATTGCCAGGCGTTTTTCCTAGTGAGCGGCTGGTGGGTTCAAACCATAGACCTTTTGGTTAGCAGCTGACACTTAACCACTATGCCACCAGGGCTCCTTTCTAGAACATACAGTGGCTATAAATAGTCCCTGATGAGAAGTGGGAAACCCTGGTGGCTTAGTGGTTAAGTGCTATGGCTGCTAACCAAAAGGTCTGCAGTTCAAATCCACCAGGTGCTCCTTTGAAACTCTGTGGGGCAGTTCTACTCTGTCCTATATGGTCGCTATGAGTTGGAATCAACTTGATGGCAATGAGTTTTTTTTGTTTTGTTTCTTGGTGAGAAGTGTAGGGGTGGGGAGACATGTTGCCCATACCTGTAACATCTGGGCCTCGGCTCAGCCAGCCCCCATGCCATCTTACACAAATGAAAGAGGAGATTCTATACTTGAATTGAGAAATCCAGCATATTCTGTACCATCAGTGAAAGGTTTAGGCTGGACTGCATGGAGCTTTAATGTTGTTCTCAAATGTGTTTGGTTGACTAGACTAGTGTGGCTGGTTGCATTCTCTGCTATGCAGGCTGTATCTAGGATGCCCCTGATCAGAGTTGTGGTGGGAGACCCTAGAGCATTTGGATATACACTGGTGTTGGCTATCTCAGTTATCTCAGGTCCCAGACCGTGAGTTCCCAGATTTTTGCTGGAGAAGAAGGCAAATGTAGTGTGGGAAGGAATGCCCAGCGAATGGAGGAGAGAGAGGAAGTGACCAATTAGGCCCCACAGTGGTAGAAGGCAGCTCCCAGATCTGCCAGGCAAGACCCTGCGATTTGCCACTGGGGACCCTTTGACTTAAAAACAAGTGTTCTCAGGATTTCAAGCACTGTTGATATATAGGCATAGATGTGACTGGTTTGGGAATCTTTTTTTTCTCCTTTGTTTCTTTGTACCATTAAATCTGAAATTTGGTGTCTGTTTCTATTTGACAGAGTGTTTTAAAGATTTCAGTGCCTCTGCAGAATCCCCCAGCCTCATTTGGCCCCTTTGGAAAATTGGTTCTGATGGAAGGAAGACTCAGCCCAGCACCCCCAAATGGGCAGCTCTTCGGAGTGCCAAAAGCTCCTGCTGTGCCCTGTCCTGCGGGAATAAAAATTAGCTCCTTTTCATGGGCGTTCAGGCTGCTACTTTTTTTACCTGTGAAAGACGTAGGCTCGTCTTGCTGTCCAAACTGCAAGCATGTCTGGCGTGTGAGTGTGGGGAGGTGTGAAACGGTGGTGGAGGACAAATTTTATTTTTCATTGGCACCTACCCAGTGTTGGGTTGCCTGGTGTCATATGTGTCAGTCTGTGGCAAGGTGCCGTTTAATGTAACACGACATTAGGTAAAGACAGTGTGACTAAACTCACACCTCAGAAACCACAGCAGCAATGTAGTAGCCGCTCACCTGGGCTTCGGACCTGTGCTAGTGGAGATGAGGTAACACTTCAAGGCTATTTATAGCTTTGAGTGCCAGGGTGAAAATGAAAGAAAAAAAAAGCAGACCTGCAATTTCCAAAAATAGTTATCATTGTGCTTCTGACCAGTAAGCAAAAGAAAACAACAATATATACTTAAGCTTTTGCATTCTGCTTTTGCTGACACTACCAGGGTTCATTTTCTTGAAGAGTGTTAGAAATGTTTTGTAGTCTCAGGTTATTCTTAGATTTGTTTGTCAGGCTCTACAAACAAACCCACAACGTTGGAACTTTGGCAAATGTCTCAGTCCAGGAGATCTAAATCCTGACTCTAAGTGCTTCAAGTTCTGTGTTTTGGGCAAAGAGTGGCATTAAAATGTCTTTTTGCTCTCAAATGTTTTGAAACAAACTTTGGGGGAAAAAAAAATCTGTGTTTGGAAGGAAAACTTGGAAGTCAGCTGGTTTTGTATGTGTGATAGAACAAAATGCTTATAGATTCGCTTTAAAAAATGAAGCCTCGGAACTTGAAGCTTGACAACCCTGGGACCATTTGATAAATGCTGATGGTTTTGCAGAGCCACACATTCCTTTCCTTTACTTTTCACATTTATTTCTTTGAAAGACATAACAGAGCCTGAACTTTGAATGGGCCTGGCTGCTTTTGCTGAAGAGAGGAAACTTCTCTAAAGAGAACCTTGTGAGTGCTTTAACTCTCTTGTCAGGTGGGTGCAATCCCATTAAGGATTTTAAGCTGTAAAGTCGCGTGCTTTGTGCGCTGGTTTGCAGTCCTGTTTGTGCGTCTGTCTGTGAGTTGATTGTTTGATGTGTTGTTTCAAGCCAGTGCATACTGGGTAGAGTACCCTTTGGTTTTTTGATTTGTTCCCTAATTGTTTAGAAATGTCCTCATTAAAGGACAAAGTAAACACGGTTTCAGGTGTTGTGCTGAAGGCAGGAATTGTGGGATGGTAGGAGGGGAACTGGAGATGGGAGAACCCACGTGGCCCTTCTTTTAGATGAAAGCCCATCCCAGAAACAAAGGCTGTTGGAATACAAAAGCTCTTTGTACACCGAGCACGTCTGCTGTTATGGATGAACCCTCTCCAATGGCTGCTATCAAACTTGTCATGTTTTATTCATGAGTTGTGGTGTGCCTGGATGAAATAAGAAAAGCAAAGCTCCAAATCATAATTACGGCATAAGAAAGATAAAATAGTTATTATTGTGACATTTTTGAAGAATTTTTAATTCTCTCCAATAATTCATTTGGAAAAGTTGCATGGAACGAGTGAGTGTGTGGCCTGTATTTATGCTGGTTGGGGCTCCTGGGCTCGGTTACACCAGAACCCACACTGACAGACTGATGCATATAGTGAATAAGAGCATGATTAAGGAGAGGCCTACAGCAGTAGTTACACATAAATAGAAATGCTGACAGGCGTCTTTGCATTTATCATGCTCATATTATTACTCTGTGGTTGATCAAAGTATTGCATTCTCATTTTTTAAAAAAATTTTTTGTCTTTTTTTAAAAAATAAACATGGGGTCTGGATTGTTTGATACACCTGCTCTGGGGGCAGGGGAGATTTTGGGGAATAGTGGCAGGAAAAGCCCACTCAAAAGTTTACCGACATCCCACAGATGTTGTGGGACAGCAATGAAAGATTTAAGAAAGATGCTCACCCTTTTGGTTTATGTCGTGAATTGGAAAAGTGAGTGGAGGCACTTTTTAAAAAGGATATATCAACGTCATTGCAAAAAAGAAGGCCAAGTGTTGTTTTAATAGGCTTCCTCTGATGACACAGGGCTTAAAAAACAGTTGTTATTGAGTTCATTGTGACTCATGACGACCTCATATGTTTCAGAGTAAAACTGTGCTCCATAGAGTTTTCAATAGCTGGTTTTTCAGAAGTAAATCGCCAGGTCTTTCTTCCGAGGCCTTTAGGTGGACTAGAATCGTGAGCGTGTTAACCACTTGCACTACCCAGGGACTCTGACAGAGGGCTAAGTTGATACTTATTTACTGACTAATTCATTCAGAGACACCTGTCTACCCACATCATCCTATGGCCTCTCCCACATTTGGTCCAAATTATTTATGGATTCACTCAGTATTTGTTTTCGTCATATTGGCATTCATCCACCACTTCACGGCGCTAGATTATATTTGAGAAAGGTGGGGAAGGAGAGCCTTCCCATCACAGTCACTGCCTGTGCCCATGGTGTTGACAGTGACCTGGAACTCAAGCAAGGAGAAGGTGAGAATGACAAACATTTTTAAATCTGTTCGTATAGATGATCATATGCAGATCCTGGGATGTAAGTATCATTATGATTATTAACCATTTATGGAGGAGAAATGAGCTTCCTGGGTGGTGCAAATGGTTTGTGCTCAACTACTAACCTAAAGGTTGGCAGGTCAAATCCACCCAGTGGTGCCATGGAAGAAGGGCCTGGTGATCTTCTGTAAAGATTACACCCAAGAAAACCCTATGGAGCAGTTTTACTCTGTAACACATAGGGTCACCATGAGTAGGAATTGACTTGATGGCAATGAGTTTGGTTTTTTGTTTTTTTATGAAGGAGAAATTGAGGCTCCAAGGGATTAAATGACTTGTCAATGTCACTCAGACCCTAGGATTGACAGCGAATTCCAGACTATGGAGTCCCTGGGTGGTGCAGATGGTTAACACAATCAGCTACTAACTGAGAGGTTGGAGGTTCAAGTTCACACAGAGGTGGCTTGGAAGAAGGGCCTGGTGATAGACTTTTGAAAAATCATCCATTAAAACCCTATGGAGCGCATTTCTACTGTGACACACGTGGGGTCACCGTGCATCAGAATCGACTTGATGGCAACTGGTTTTATGGCACCATAGGCTTGAGAAAATATGGTTTGTTGATTGGGTGGGTGGTGGATAACATTGGGGGCTAACCAACATGCTGGAGGCTGTGTCTTACCTGGAGCCAGCACCTGAACAAGACCAGGTCCTTGGCGTGACTGCGAGTCAAATCCTTTGGGACACATAAATATGTAAATACTTATGCCTGGGCGCCACCCCAGACCAGTTTTTTCTGAGTCTCTGGGGATGAGGCCGGGCACTGCATTTTTAAAATTTTATGCAGGTGATTCTGATGCATAGTGATTGCTGAGAACCCTAAGCTGGAGGGAGCTGGAAGGAAGAAAAGGTGAGGTCTTAAATCTGGTTCCACAGAAGACAAGGTCCAAAATTGCTGAAGAATCTAGAAATGAAATGTGGGTACTTGTTGATCAAAATCCCCAATCCAAGTGTGCAGGAATTGGGAGCTACTGTTTAAATTGAAGTGAGGCAGGTACAGGACAAATCATAATGCTGTTGTATACCATAGGTAGTATACTTGCTTGGTGGGTTCAGGCAGAACCTACAGGAGTCTCAAAAAGGCTGAGATTTGTGGGTTCATACAGGTTCAGAGTGGGTGACTAAGGGGAACTCATAATTATTCATTTGTCCACCATTCCTCCCATATTATTCAGTACCTGCCCTTCATGCTGTGTGGCATGGGGCACTGGAGCACAATGAGGAGCTCCACATAGCCTCACACCAGGATAAGCTCAAAGGAAGAAAAGACCTGGGAATGTGGGCAGAGTCTCCAGGAGCTACGTTTCAGCTGAAGCCTGAATGATGAACAGGAGGTAGCATGAGCCCAGTGGGGAAAGTGTGTTCCACATAGAGGAACAGCCTAACCTGAGGCCATGAGATGAGCCTGGAGAGGTAACAAGATCCCCTTGTGCAGGGTTTTGTAGCTCTCATTGTTGTTGTGTGCCACTGAGTTGATAGTGACCTTGTCGGACAGAGTAGAACTGCCCCATAGAGTTTCCAAGGTTGTAATCTTTATGGAAGCAGAGTGCCACATCTTCCTCCTGCACTCTGCAGGTGAGTTCCAACTGCCAACCTTTTGGTTAGCAGCCGAGAACTTTTAACCACTGTACCACCAGGGAGGGCTCCTTGTGGGTCCCATTAAGAGGTTGGATTTTATCTTATAGGCAATAGGAGCCATTGAAGGGTTTTGAGCACGGGAGTGACTTGTGTGGTGGTGGTGTGATAGAAGATTGTTCCAGGTGCCGTGAGTTCATGGAGTGCTGCACCCAGCCCACTCAAGGGAGCGAGGAAGACACAGGAAACATCTCTGTATTCCAAAACTGATGTGAAGGAAGATCTTACCCTGGGTCTTCTGCCAAAGTCCCAGCACTGGGCTGGATGGCAGCCCTAATGCAGCAGATAGTCCCACATGAAGTCAGCGATGTGTCTGCTCTGGATGGCAGCCCACGTGAAAGTAGAGAGCAACTGGAAGGGCAAGGCCCTTCCCTCCTAGACATTTATGAGCTACAGGTTTCATTGGAAAGGAGGGACACAGGGTGGGTGGTATTTGGGGCTTGGTGGGGTTTTCCCAGCAGTCAACTTTTAGCTGCATGTTTTATACATAAGCTAGTCATAGCATCTTTTAGTTGTTATTTTATTTAGACAAAAGATCTCACCATAATTAAAGAACTGTTTAAACCTATGAGTGTGTGCTTCTACATGTGTGTTGGGGAACAGGGCAAGGTTGGAAAAGCAACTTTCTCGATTCCTACTTTGGATATCTCTTTTTCCAACATGTGATTCTGGAATTTCTACTCTCTCAATCTTTGAGTAAGTGGCATGAGAAAAGTTTTTTTTTTGAGCCTTTATCTATAAAAGAGCATCTAAAGTTTATTTACATATTTAACAGTCAGCAAGCCTTAACAGAGCCCCAGCCATGCTGCTGTGTGCCAACCACTGTACGGGGTCCTGGCTGTCCACCCATTCAATCTGTGAATATACTACCTTACATGATAAAAAGGACTTTGCAGATGTGATTAAGTTAAGGATCTTGAGATGGGGAGAGTATCCTGGATCATCCAGATGTGGCCAGTATAATCTGAAGGGTCCTTATAAGAAGGAGACAAGAGGTTCAGACAGACAGAGAAGGCTTTCAGAGAAGAGGGAAGCAGAGAGAATTGAAGATGCTACAGTGCTGGCTTTGAAGTTAGGAGAAGGGACCATGAGCCAAGGAATGCAAACCTAGAAGCTAGAAAAGGCAAGGAAATGGATTATCCTCTGGAGCCTCCAGAGGGAGCGTGGCCCTGCTAACACCTTGGTTTCACCCTAGTGAAACCAATTTCAGACTTCTGAGCTCCAGAACTGTAAAATAGTAAGTTTGGGTTGTTTTAAGCCACTAAATTTGTGATAATTTGTTACAGCAGCAATAGGAAACTAATACAGGCAACTATTTGAGGATTTAAAGTAAGGGATTGAGGTGAGTGATGTGGTTTAAGTTTGCAAATGATTTCCCAGTTGTCTGATTGCTACATAGGGAGAAGCAGAGGAGAGAAGGGAAAAGAGAAGGAAATACCATAAGTGGAAATGAGATAACAGTTGGTGACTGTTGCAGTAGTTTAGTTGAAAGGGTTGGGGGTCTCAGTAGCAGTGGGCTCAGTACTTGCTGATGGACAGATGTGCTCTGAAACACCCTAGCATTTATAGAGCAGGCAGAGAAAAATGATACAGTGAAGGAGTCTAAGATGTCTTGAGAGGTAGGAGGAAAACCAGAATAATATACAATGCCAAAAAAACCAAACCAAACCCAAATTAACTGTCGAGTTATTTCCAGCTCATAGTGACCCTATAGGACAGAGTAGAACTCTCCCATAGCGTTTCCAAGGTGCACCTGGTGGATTCGAACTGCTGACCTTTTGGTTAGCAGCTGAGCTCTTAACCACAGTGCCACTAGGGCTCTATCTTAGGCTGGGTTCTCTAGAGAAGCAAAACCAGTAAAGCATATATATATGTATATATGTATATATACACACACATATATATATATCAAGGAAACAGCCCACGTAATTGTAGAGGCTAGAACGTCCCAAGTCTGTGGATCAGGGTAGCAGCCTCTCCCAAGTCATGCAGCTGCAGAAGCTGCTGAGGCCAAGATTGGCAGGTCGGAGAGCAGGGCTCCTGCTCACAGGCTCCGAAGGTTGATGAATTCCAGGATTGGCAGGCAAGACCACAAGGTTTCTCCTGATTCACATAGCTGCAGGGGCTGGCGAACCCAAGATTAGAAGGTCACAGGGCTCCGCTCACAGGCTGTGCAGATCGATGAATCCCAAGTTTGGCAAATAAGCTGACAGCTCAAGCCCCAAGAACCGGAGATGAGACGACAGGAGGCAGCCTCAGGATCCAGAGTGAGCAAAAAGCCAGAACGTCTGCTTATATTCAGATGCAGGCCATACACCCTCAAGGGGACTCCCTTTCATCTGATTGGCTACTCACAGTATATTCAGTCATGGAAGTGATCACATTAAAACACTGAGAATCATGGCCCAGCCAAGTTGACACACGATCTTAACCATCACAGGGTCCATACAATGCCAAGAGGACTGTAAAAGGGAAAAGGAGGGTGACTCTTTGGGGGCTTGTGGAGAGGTCAGTTAAAATGAGAATAGAGAGCTGCCACAGGAGTTGACAGATGTAGGATGTGAGAAGTGTGGGGATGAGTGGTACTGGCTAGTGCATGTAAAAGTCCTCGCTAGATGTCTCTCTCCATACTGAGCCTGTGTTTTTTACCACAATATAAGAGGTGTCACAGACCACGCTCTATAACATGTGTTTGAGTGGATGAGTGAATGAATCTTGGAGTTGAGAGGAAAAATCACCCTCAGCTGGGGTGCCAGAGCTCCGTGGAGTTAGAGGGGTTAGGCTGGGCCCGGAGAGGTGGGCGGGATTTGGATAGGCATGGAGAAGGAGGCTGGGACTCCAGTTGGGAAGAGCTGAGGTTACAGCCGCAGGGAGCCCTGTGCATGGCTCCAGGTGCCTCCTGGTCCTACACTGAGAAGGCTTATGCTGTAGTCTGGGAGGGAGGGTGCACACATGAACTAACAACCACTTTTGGGGTGGGTAATTCAGGGAGCTGGAAAGAATATCTATTGTCTAAATCAGATCATCCCCAAATAGAAAAGACTCTTTGGGAACCTGCCAGGCTCCCTTTGAAGTGAATTATCATGAAGGCACTGTTTAATACACTGAAGAAGTAATTTACTGAAAACTGCCAGTGTTGTTACCCTAGGACATGCAAGGACCAAATTACTTGCAACAATGATCAAAGACCAATTTTCCCCCAAATCAACATTTTTCATTTCTTTTTAAAAGTTTCAGTAAATGGAGATTATGGTTTTAGCCCTTGGTTATGGCTCCTTTTTTGGTGAGGGTGGGGATGGGAAATCGGTGGAGAAAAAAAGATCTGCCAGCCAGATAGCAGTTGACTTTGAGCTCTAGAGGCCAGGAGCATTTCCAGTGATTTATTTTAAGGGTGATATTAATGTTTAATATGGTCAGAATGAAATCCCTAAAGAGGAGATCAGTTTTCAGAGAGAAGCAGCAAGTCCACAAGAAACCACTCCTGTATCCTTTCTGGACAGATGTATACATTTCTCAGTGCTTCTGTTCAAAGCCCAGAGCTCTAGGTGAATCCTTCCGAGTCTAGAAAGCTTCATTGTCCCTCTTCAGCACAATTGAAAGGCCAGCAATTGCACCGTTTCCCCAAGAACCTGAAAGCCCAGGCACCATGCGGTCAACACAGACAGATAAAAAGTGAGGGAGACCTCCCCAGCAGTGACTCTGGAACTAATTAATTAACAAGGCATGTAATTAGATTAATGCACACGATCAAAGAGCTGATGGTGTGCCTTTTAGGACAGTGGAAATAAAGGAGCTAAGAAGAAAGCATTGCGCTGAAGAGTTCCAAATTACTATTCCCGTCCCAAATAATTCCAGACACTTGCAGTAACAGAGGAAGGCGCCTTCTCCATCCAGCAGGCCATGGGAAAACAGGTATGGGTCCTGACGTGTGGTCATTGTCAGGCTTGGGGTGGTGGTGGCAATGAGGGAGTACCTGATTCATTAATTAGCTCCTGCTAGTTTACCTGGGACAAGTGTTACTTCGTGAGGCATTGGTGGTTCAATGGTAGAATTTTCACCCTCTGTGATGGAGTCCTGACTAAAGCACCTCGTGTGCAGCTACCACCCATCTGTCGATGGAGGCTTGTGTGATTCACTTCTGAAAATCAGCCAGTGAAAACCCTATGGATCTCAATGGTCCAGTCCATAACTGATCATGGAGATGGTGCAGGAATGGGCAACATTTTGTTCCGTTGTGCGTGGGCTCACCATGAGTCAGGGACCGACCTGATGTCAGCTAACAGCAGTGCTACTTTGTGATTTCTCTCTGTTGTGGGAAGGATTCCTTTTGTTTCCCTTCTTCCCATAGCATGTGAGACCCTACTGAACTATTTATATGGTGTAGGTAGTGACCAGGAGCCCTAGTAGTGCAGTGGTTAAGCACTTACCTGGTAACCAAAAGGTAGGCGGTTCAAACCTCCCAGCTGCTGCCTGGGAGAAAGATATGGCAGTTTGCTTTCCATAAAGATTACAGCTTTGGAAACCCTTTGGTTTCTACTCTGTCCTATAGGGTTGCTATGAGTCAGAATCAGCTGAATGGCAATAGGTTTTTTGGACATAGTAACCAGTCCTGCCCTAATATAATACGCCAGTTATTTCTGGAAGGATCTCCTCTAGCTTTCTCCTCTTCCTCCTCTAGTTCATTTGGAGACAAAGAAGTTTACATATGTTTGAAATTTGCCAAGCCCCCTCACCTTCTGTGATACATGCTTCCACATTGAACAGCTTCCACCCCCTCCTCGAATTGAGTCATGTACCTCTCCTCTGACCACTGGGACCCCAATCCGGCAGACTTTACCTCTCACCCTCCCCCATTTCCTACTTCTCATGCATTTCTTAACCTTCTTCTGAGATAATTCTGCCCTGTTGGTCCCCAAGTGCCAACTGTGTGCAGTTTCTAGGGTGAAATATGGCTGAGGCTACCAAAGTCATTTCTCATTGAGCCTCTGACAGCTTGCTAGTTAACGTTATTTTGGTCATTGCAGCCAGCATTGAAGTTGAATCAATTTCCCAGGGGTGGGAAGTCAGACATTAATCCACTAAACCAACTAAATTACTTGTGTGTGAGAGAAGACAATTTCATTAGGAATATTTTCCTGTGGTTTGACATCTAGCTTTGAGGGCCATGGACTTTTAAGAGAACTTTCCAATTTGATGATAGGGTAGCCTGGATTCCTGATAGAGAAGTTATATGATTAAGATACTCCAAGTTAAAAACACGCTTACAGCTGTTTGCAAATCATAGCGAGAGGATGCTCCTCTGTTTTTGAATCTGGGAAAAGTAATAGCCAGCACTGTTTCCCATCAGGCTGAAGACAAGTTTATCCAGAAAAGTGTCGCTTTCTATTTCTCTATGCCACAAGTGTCTTTTTGCCCACAGAGCTACAGGAGCTTACCTTTGAAACATTAGTCGTTCACCCTAGTAATTGCTCCATCCTCTATTTTAATGAAGACCCATTAAACCGAAACAATAATTAAAATGAGACATCATCTCTGTAGGAGGTTTGCATATTAAAATCGCTGTGTATTTCAGTGCAGGCAGATTTTTATTCTTGAAAAATAGCATTTGAAGCAACATGTAAAAAATGATTGATAATGAATAATCAGAAATTAGAGACCTTAGCAATTGAACGTGAGTTGCACTGTTTACTGTTGAATCTGAGTAGATGTGGCAAGGTCAAGGCCAGCACAGCATTTAAAATGTCTCTTTCATGCTTGAGAATTAGGACTGCACAAAAGGTGACTAATTATAATGAGACCAGCCCACTGCTCCAAACTTTTAAAGCAGGATGGAGATTTTACCTTGCACAGAACTGGAGCAGTTTAGCATTTCGGAGAAGTGCCCCTCAGGTAGGGGAAGCCTGGCATTGGAGGGGAGCAGAAAAGTCTGTCGGTTGTCTCTTATCTGGGAACTGGGGAAGCTGTGCAGAAATATGCAGAAAGAGCTTCAAAGCTGGAGTCACAGGACCTGGTTTCTGCTGCTTGCTTGGGCAAGTCATCTACAATCCAGAGTTTCCTTATCTTTGTTGTTGTTAGCTGCCGTTGAGTGGGCCCCTGACTCATGGCAACCCCATGCACAATGGAACAAAACACTGCCCAGTCCTGTGCTATCCCTGTGATCTGTTGTAGATCAGACCGTTGTGATTCATAGGGTTTTCACTGGCTGATTTTTGCAAGTAGGTAGCCAGGCCTTTCTTTCTAGTTCGTCTTAGTTTAGAAGCTCCATTGAAACCTTTTCAGCAGTATAGCAGCGTACAAGCTTCCACTGACAGATGGAGGTGGCTGCACATGAGGTGCGTTGGCTGGGAATAGAACCCGGGTCTCCTGCATGGAAGGTGAGAATTCTACCACTGAACCACACTTTTAATTGCCAACTCAGTGGGCGGTTGTGAGTATGAAATGCAATCCTGTGTGTGAACACACTTAGCAGATGTTAAAGTTCAGACTTTAGTGTGTAGATTTTCCTTTTTTGTAAAGCTCTTCAGAAATATCCTAAGGAGAGGCAGGATTACTTATTGAGCTCTAGCTGTGTACTAGGCACTTTCCATGTATTCCTTCATTAACTCCTTACAGAAAACCTGAAACTTAGGTGTCAGCATGTTATAGAGGAGGCATCTCAAGGATGAAGATGGGAAACTGAGTAATCCAAGGTCTCACAGCTGGGACATGGCAGAGCTGGGATTCAAACACTGGTTTATCTGAGACGGATGGTGCTGAGAGACTGGGCTTACACAGATCTGAGTTTGAATTCCAGCCACACTGCTTAGTAGAAAACTTTGTAAGTCTTTGTACTTCATGTATAAAATGGAAGTAGCAATACTGACATCCTTAGGCTACTGTGAGGATTAAATTAGGTAGTATATTTAAAGCCCTTAGTTTGACATCTGGCAGGCAGTAAAAAAACTCAAATGTTTGGGTGTTGGCTGGATGAACCTAGATTGGAGTGACTGGGAGGCCTATAAACTGCTAATGTTTTTTGTTTTAAACAAAAGAGAGTTGGAATTGGCTACTAACCATGGCTGGCAACCCCTACCCTGCTGCTTGTTGTCCTCCCACAGCCATACAACCATAAGCTTGGCCTTCACTTCAGCACCAACTACTGTGCCGAGTCTCACATGGCATGGTGGTCACTGGCATAGCCTAGTACTTCAGCCATCTTCTAGGACTTGGGCTGCTCCAGCTTTGTTCCAAATGAACTAACAATTGCCATGTGCTTTATATGCGGCAGACACTTTTTTAAGAGCTTGTTGTTGTTGTTAGGTGCCATCAAGTCGGTTCCGACTCATAGCGACCCTGTGTACAACAGAATGAAACACTGCCTGGTCCTGCGCCATCCTCACAAACTTAGCTATGCTTGAGCCCATCGTTGCAGCCACTGTGTCAATCATGTAGCAATTGCTTTAGTCTTCATACTATCCCCATGAGGTAGATGCAGTTTTATTCCCATTTTACAGGTGAGGAAACTGATGCACAGAGGGGTTAACTTGCTCAAGGCCACGCCTCTAAGAGGCATAGCTGGAATTTGAAATGCAGTCTGGCTCCAAGACCCTGAGCTCTTAACCACTACCCTACACTGCCTCCTATCCTAGAAATCAAGTCCCTGATGAGGCATTCTCTAATTCTCCTCCAGGTTATTCCAGAGCTTCGATGTCTCCTGAGCATACCCACTTTCATATGTCTCTGAAATGAGCAAGTGAACAGTTCCCATTCATTTATATCTTTGTCTTCATTACTACACACTGTTAGATCCTGGAAGACAGGAAACACATCTTAGTTTTATGTTCATGGTATTTGGTCATAGGATTGCTTAATAAAGGTTTTTAAAGTAAACAGTGTATGAGCAAACGGGTAAATGGCTATATGGGTAGTTCCTCGAGGGCAGGGCCAAGGGCTACCCTCTTGCTTTTAGGAAGAACCTGGAGGGAATCCCTTGCTGAGAACAATATTCTTGCTTGCACCTACCAACCTTTTATGTGTGCAGTTTCAAACACAGTGTGGTAGGTGGACTCTCGGGGTTCTCAGGCTCTTGACAGTGCAGATTAAAACGACACCTTAAGAAGCTTGACTGTCCGAGATTGCCAGAATATACCTTAGCTCCATCATCTGGAGCTATCGTGTGCATGGGCATGGAGCTGACCAAAGAGAGCTAAAAGCTGTTTTTGTTGAAATCCCCCAGCTGCCCATTCTGGGAGCCAACTGGTCCTCTCCCTGTCAAGTCCATTCTGACTCATGGCAACCCCACGTATGCACAGTAGGACTGTGCTGCATAAGGTTTTCAATGGCTCATTTCTTTTGGAAGTAGATCACCAGGGCTTTCATCTGAGGCATCTCTGTGTGGACTTGAACCACTAATCTTCTTGTTAGCATCTGAGTGCTTAACAGTTTGTGCTGCCTGGGGGTGTCTCCATTAAGGAGGGGAGTAATATTCCATGGAAAGCCAGGCTGGTTGAAGTTGGCTAGAAGGAGAATCTGTTCTCATTGATTTAAGGATTCAAGGATACACAATTACGTGATTGAAAGCAAGGTGATTGGTACTCATTTTCTCCTTTTATGGGATGCCCTTCTTGTTTCTCCCTGTCTCTATAATGCACTTTTTTATTTTAGCATAAAATGTGTTATTTTTTCCCTTACAATAATACTCCGAGAAAATTTGGAAAATCCAGGAATATGGAAAGAAGAAACATTTCACTCATGTTAGCTCCCAGTTGCTAACATTTTGATTGAGGACCATACCCATCTTTCTGCAATGCATCATTAAACCAGAAAAACCAAACCCACTGCTGTTGAGTTGATTCTGACTCATAGTGTCCCTATCAGACAGAGTAGAACTGCCCCATAGGGTTTCCAAAGCTGTAAATTTATATGGAAGCAGACTGCCACGCCTTTCTCCTGCAGAGAGCCTTGAACCACCCACCTTTTGGTTAGCAGCTGAGCACTTTAACCACTGTGCAACTAGGGCTCCGATGCATCACTAAGTACATTTTATATATAGTTGATAGGATGCTATACATGCAGTTTTGTACCTGTTTGACATTATTTCCTAGGCATTTTCTATGTCATTTCAGTACCTTTGGCATCATTGTGTTATCACACATCGTTTTCCATTGGGTGTGTTTACCATAATCGACTTTACCATTCTCTGCTGTTAGGTAGCTTTTTTTTTGCTCGACAGTGCAGTCTTAATCATATTAAAAAAAAAAATCTTTTCACCAGCCCTTTCTTTTTTGTTCTCCTGTCTTGTGATTCAGGTAGAGTTGGCATCCATCTCTTTTTATTCTCAAGCTTTCAACTCAGATGGGGTGGAGGGGTGAGGACGGAGGGGGAGATTTTATCACTGGCAGGTTACAGAGGCAGTGAGGAGGCACCCTAAAGAGAAGGAGTGGTTACGGTTTGTTAGTTTCTTAGTGACAGAGGGGGTGAGTTGATTTCCTTACTGGTAGTTTCAAATGTTTATAAAAAGAGCTTAGCTGCCTTACAGCGCCTACCTAATTAATAAAATTATAGGGGCATGGGAATCTCTTTTGATTGAGTCACATAGTAATTACAAAAAATTAATACCATGTGTCACAGGATTCCTTAGGCTTAGTCCCCTAGTGGAGGAGTTGGGTATGCTCCGTTGGCTTTATTATTCCTTAGGTGGTTCATTATTTTAATGTGCTTTTTCTTCTCAGCAGGTTGGGGTTATATTTGAGTGTCTCCAGTAAACCTCCTTCTTATATTGTGTTCCAGACTTTGGAGTCAAGATATAGTTTATTAATGTAACAAACATTTGTTGAGGGCCTACCATGTGCCAGGCACTGGGCTAGGTGCTGAGTTTGTATCAGTAAACAATTCCTCATGGAATTTACAGTCTATTGGGCAAGATAGCCGTTAATAAAATAATTACACACACAAAGCCCCAACTGCAATTAAGTGCAATGAGGAAGAAATACAGCGAATCTGAGCTGGTCTGGTGTGGTCAGAGAAAGCTGGCCTGAAGGAGTAGCAATTCAGTTGATACTCAAAGGATGGGACAAGAAGGAAAGAGGAGAGAGGTCACTGCAGATGGAAATGCGCTGAAGTGGGAAGGAACATGATCCTGAGAAGAAGGGAACGGAGGCTTGTGTGGCTGGAGTGCAGGAGGGAAGGGAAGTGGGAGAAGGGAATGGGAAGAGGATGAAGACGCAAGCAGGGCACGAGGTGAATGCCACGGAGTGTCGTGAATGATTCTGTGGGCAAGAGTCAGTTCTGCCTTCATTCACTTGCCTATGGCTCTTAGCAAGCTATGCAACTTCTCTCTGCCTTAGTTTTCTTACCTGTAAAATGGGGATGTTGACATCTACCTCATAGGGGATGTACAAATAGATCCTTCTTTCATTTATTCAATAAATATTTCCAGTTTTAGTCTGGGTTCTCTAGAGAAGCAAAACCAGCAAAGCGTATAAATATATTTAGAGAGAAATTTATATCAAGGAAACAGCTCATGCGATTGTAGTGGCTGGGATGTCCCAAGTCCGTGGATCAGAATAGAGGCTTCTCTTTATTCATATAGCTGTAGGGGCTCGTGAACCCAGGGTCAGCAGGTTGGAGAGCAGGGCTCATGCTCACAGGCTGTGAAGATCGAGGAATCCCAAGATTGGCAGATAAGCTGACAGCTCAAGTCCCAAGAACTGGAGGTCAGACAAACAGGAGGCAGCCGCAAGATCCACAGCGAGCAAAAAAGCCAGAACATCTGCTTATATTCGGATGAAGGCCACACCCTCAAGGAAATTCCCTTTGAACTGATTGGCTACTCACAGCAGATTCTATCATGGGAGTGATCACATATAAACACTGAGAATTGTGGCCCAGCCAAGCTGATATACAGTCTTAACCATCACATTTACTAAGTGAATACAAAGTGCCAGGCACTGGATGTTTGACGATGATCTTTCCATTTTCCACATATGCCGAGCACTGAGATCGCACAAATTGGCAGATAGCAGATACAGCACAGTTAAGAGCGTAGCTTTTGGAACCAGCCTGACTGGGTTAGGAACTCAGCTCTATGGCTTCCTAGCCAAGTGGCCTTTAGAAGATTATTTACAGTTTGTAAGACTTAGTTTTCTCGTCTGTAGAGTAGCAATCTAATGCCTACATCCTAGAGCTTTTGTAAGTAAAATGGTATGTACAAAGCAGTTAGCCCTGTGCTGGGTACTGTAATAAGCTATAACACATGTTTACTTTTCATCATTTTGGCTTCTGGAGTTAATGGAAGTTTAATGGAATGTTATTGTGAACTTGTTAGTGGAGATAGAAATCCCTTACACGTTATCTGGGGGTCTCCTGGTGTCCCCACTACTTCCTGCTTGTGATTTCTGCTTCTTTGAAAGCTGCTTGGATCAATAACATCTGATGTTCTCAAAGAAGGGCCACAGGACTTAACTGCAGGACACGTGCCTCCCTGCCTCCCCACAGCATGAATTGCCCTGTGGACGTTTGGCAGTTCTGGATTGGCAAATTTCCTCTCCTCTCAGACATGAAAAGTCAACTGCTATTTCACATTAACAAATGTTGCTTTACCTTTGGGGGTCAGTCTTACTACAAGCTTAAGTGGGACTTGGGCAGGAAGCACGTGCCATGTCTGTATCAGGAGTTGGCCACGTTTTAAGGGTTTCTGGGTAAACGTTGTAATTATGAAGATGTTACCTACTTTCACCATCGCTCAGGGCTGAGCTGGGCTGCCCTGCTGTGTTTGTTTTTTCAAGTTTCTGGCTGCTGCTCCTTCTGCTACCTCAGTTCACCTGGTGGGCCAGTGGGGATCTTGCCTGTTGCTCTGTTTTCTGCTACTCTGGTGCCCCTTGGCCAGTCAGGGGCCTGAGAATTCCCTCCAATATTAAGTAGAGTAGATGCTTTCTCTGTTGGACTTTTAGTGAGAGAGATGCTTGCAGAGAAAGAAAAATGTTAGGATAATGTAAAACACATGGGTGTTCACATACATGCAGCAATCCTGCAATGAGTGTCCTCTTTTCCCTCTTTCTCCTGTCTGGTCAATGCTCATTCATCTCTTTAGGCTCAAGTTCAATGATGCTTCCTCTGTGGAGTCATTGCCAACCCCCTCCCTCCTTTGTGCACTCTCCTACACTGTACAGGTTGTCACCAGGAAACTGTCTTGCTTATGTGTCTGCCCTTGAGGGCAGAAACTACTTTTATATTTGTTTCTCCCATGCCCGGCGCAGTACTTCGCACAGAGGAAGCACCGATAAGCGTTTGACAAGAAAATTCACCACCCTCCTGATTGTGTAAGTCAGGAAAAGGGAAATGAAATTTTGTCTGTATTAGGCAGAGAACAGTGTGTGAATGCCGTCATGTAATTTCTTTCCATCCCTGCTCTCCACTCGCCTCCCTTCACCTAACATTTTTTTTTTTATTGATGCTTAATCATCATATTAGCTTTTTCTGTCTTTCTTTAAAAATGACTGGGTAGAACCTTTTCATCCTAGGAAAGAATAAGTACTTGACACTTGCTGCTGAGTTAGCACTTAACTAGATCATGTAAAATCTCTGAGTATTTAAAACAACATTCTTTTTCTTTCTTTTTTAATGGAAAATGTTCACAGTGGTTGTTGTGAAGGAAATTATCTTGATGCAATGGAAGCCCCTAAGAACACTTCCAGAGGTCACAAAACAGAAAGCCTCACAGACCAAATTCAGATGTTTGAATCATGTGGCTTATGGACTCAATTTGAAATATCCAGGAAGAAGCAGGGGAAAGAGATGGAGCAGGTTAACACACTTAGGATAGGGTACAGACCAGGTGGAAGAACAGTACCACCTGATTCCTGGGTTATGCATTATGTTTAAATCTAGTCTCTTTCAGCTGCATCAGCCCTCCGCGTTGAAGATGTGGTTACTGCGACTGGAGCTGAGATTGAACAAAAGGGGGTTCAGCAGATAGGAAGTGCCTGGAGCCAACATGCTTGCTTTATTGGAGACTACTCCTGGCCATAACTGTAGTTTACCAGTTAATTTGTTGAGCAGCGATGGGTTTTATTAGCATTTCTCAGGGATACTGCATGTGGGGCCAAAATGGGATGGTAATGGGTGTCAGCGATGAGTGTTGGATTTAGGGATGACATAAACTGTCATTCTGAAGGTAGTACAATCTGTACATTATGACTTGGTCCTCCCACCCCATTCTATTTTTAAGTTACACTCTTATTCAATCCTTTTTTTCTGTATTTAACACACTTAATGTTCCATTTATTTGATTGTGTTTAACATGTTTCACAGGTTCCTAACTTGCTATCTATATTTAACACTTATTTATGAGTTTTATTCATCCCACTTGTTTTTCTTCTTCTCTCTAGCAGAATTGAATATTCTCAAATAATACAGCAAACATACATTATCATGATTGAATATGGGAGTACAATATTTACTGTAGGTTCTCATTAATTGGTTTTTTGTTGGTTGCTTTTTTAACTCTGGAGAAGAAGCAGGTTGCTACAAAGTAGGTGACATATCACTATTTTCAGTAATTGACAATTTTGTGTTTGATGTTGATTTGGAAAGTCAGCAGAGGAGACAAATTATAGAGTCTGGGTGTTGGAGAGCTTGAAAACACCTTCAGCGCTCTCTTATGCTGTGTGGCTAGCAGCGCAGTAAAAAGATTAACAGAAACAAAGTATAGGACCCAGCGAGGCATGTGGAGATCGTATAGTTCAATCCCCTCAATTTTCAGATGTAGAATGTGAGACTGAGAGAGGTAAAGTGTCTCGGCCAAGGTCACAGAGCTAGTTATTGGTGAAACCCAGAGAGTCCTCAGTCTCTTGGAACCTGGTCCAGTGTTCTTGCCTCTGTGTTGTGAGAAGTGGAATTACTTTCTTGTGTTCCTTTAGCTGCTAAATTACGGTAAACATTTACTTGAAATGGCTTTTCTGAAAATGCCAATGCACATAGTGTCCGTGTATCAATAGACGTTTCTTACATTTCACTCTGGTGGGTGCTAATGGGGTCTCTTTATTTCAATGTGCCAATCACTTATAAAGAGAAATGAGAAAAGCTGACATAAAATATGTTCAGTTTTCTAGGAGAGTGGATGACTATAAGGGTGGTAGGAGTGGATCGGACGGTGAGGTGAGGTTTCCTATAAAGAGGAGGTGTTGATTGGCAACGAACATCATTTTCTTTAGTTTGATAGCCTCTGGCATTTGAGGAATATGCCATTTATCTCCTAGTTTCCCAAGGCATCATACTATTTTCTAACTGTAACATTTATGGTTACTTGAGCTAACAATATAAGTGAGAAAAATAAATGACACATCTGTAATAAATATTTTTTGGACACCTGTTTTATGCCAGGCAGTAAGAACTGGGGATGCAACTATGAATAACCAAGTATGCCTGTCCCCATGGAGCTTACATTCCAGAGAGAAAGACAGGAAGTAAGAAACATGAAACCAGATTGTGATAAGTGGTATAAGGAAATAATAACTGATCATGATGTGTCTACTGTGATAATTGATATGGAGAAAGTAACCAGGGTGCTATGCTGGAGAGAGATTAATGGAGAGACTGCTTTGGGGAAAGTGGCCAGGAGGTTGCATTAATGAGAGTGAAGGAGGAGAAGGCAGCAGGTATGTGAAGACATGGGAGAAGAGCACTCTGGGCAGTGGGAGGAGCACAGAGGCCCTGACATGGGAGTGGGCTTCGTGCGTTCCTTTGGTAGCCTAGGAGGAGAGTATGGAATCGGGTGGAAGGGGTAGGCAGGAGTAAGTTTGTGTGTGACCTTGCAGGCCATGCTAAAGAGTCTGGACTTTATCCTAGGAGCAGTGGAAGCCATTGGAGGGTTTTAAGTAGGAGACCGAAATGATTCTGGTTTATGCTTTTAAAAGATTACTTGGTCTGCTGTTTGGAGAATGGAGAAGAGAAGGCAGTATGGGAGCAGGGAGACCAGTTAGAAACCTATTGGAGTTGCCTAGGGAGAGAAGATGGTGGCTTAGACAAGAGTTATAAGAGTGGAGTTGGGAAGAAGTAGATGCATTCCATACATGGGAGCCCACATGACTTGTTCTTGGATTGAATATGGAGAGTGGAGAAAAAGAAGGAATCAAGGACAGTTTGTTTCTATGTTTTTGGCTTGAAGAACTGGGTGGTGCCATTTACCAAGACTGGGAACTCCAGGAGAAAACAGGGGGCTGGGGCTGGGGAGAGATCAAGAGCTTTGTTGTGGGCATATACACTTTGAAATGCTTATTAGATATTCATATGGAGATATTACATAGGCAATTGAATACATGAATCTGTTACTTAAGGGAGAGGTTGGGGTTGGAGATACAAATTTGGGGGTCATCAGCCGTGGGGCTGAATAATAGCACCCAGGGAGAATTATGTGAGAACTGAGGTTACCCCATCCTGATATTCATATCCCTTTCCTCCATTTGAATTCACAGCAGGCGTTGCTGATTAATCATTGCCTTCTCTTCATTGAGCCCAAACCTCAGAGTCTTTCTCAAATGAGTGCTCCAGGCAGCCACTACCAATCAGTTGTTTCCTAATTGATGAGTATAAAAGAAAAATACCTTCTTTTTGACTAAAGTAAACATATAAGTTAATTTCAAGGGAAGAAGGTTTTTCTGGTGCTGAACTGTAGGTGGAATTTATAATGAGAATCTCTGCCTCATAGTAACGATAATAAAAATAATGCTAAGAAACATTTGCTAGTTTTTACAAAGTGTTTTTTTCATACATTTAATAGATTTTGAAAATCATCCTGAAAATTTTTGGCCTGGGTTTTGTAGAAGGTAAAGAAGCATTCTTTAAGTGGCTATCTCTTATCTCAGCCCGTGACAAAAGCTGACAGCATGCCACACTTAACAGTAAAGTAGTGAAAGCCTTTCTTTGGGCAGAAAAGTGAATGTTGTCCAGGTGGGTTTTATGGTGGTGGAGTGCACTGCCTGGGTTGGGCACCTCCATGGTAGAGGACCATCCTTGCTTCATGCCATCCATAGCCTACACTTTTACAGCTGAGAAAGACTTTCATGCCCCCCCCCCCTTTTTTTTCCTTGTGCTGCAAACTTGAAAGAGTAATCCATAGAATTATAGGACGTTAAACTGGAAAGGCCCTTAAAGATCACCAAATCCTCCCTCTCATTTTGAAGATGAGAAGACTGAGGTCCAAGGTCAAGAATTCAAGGATTTTGTTTTGTTAGAAAACACTCTTTGGGATGTTATGCTTCAAGGTCCATCTCCAAGTCTGTGATGTTGCTTGGGCAGTGCAGCCTTTGAAGTTCTGTCTTTTCAAAGGCTCTTCTTCATGCAGCCCTGGAGAAATAACCAAGTAGTTACCCTACAGGCAGAGGAGGTGTCCTGGGTGTGAGAGGAGGCCACTGAACATGCCTTTAGTGTTCATTTATCATTCTCTGAAGAGTTTTCTCTAACTCTGCTCCCTCGATGCCGCCTTTCTGGTGCCAGGAAGTATAAACCAAAACCAAGTCCATTGCTGTCGAGTTGATCTGAGGCCAAGAAGTATAGTGTAACATAATGAAATAATACCCAGTTTATCATAACAAGAGTGAGTCTGAGTTTGAAGTGATGGATGTCTTTCATTATGGGAATGTTGGAGAAAGAAAGATTCCTTTCCAGGAGGGGGATTACTGGACTCACTCCCCCTAGTCCTGCTCTATTGACCTCAGCTTTAATGAATATTTCATGAGGAAGGTCCTCCATTGCATGTTTCCAGAGAAATTCCAGATACACTTTATGGATCACGAGCACGCCTTGTATTTATTCTTTAAGCAAAGGCAGACTTGTCTGGCATTATTAGCACTAGTAAATCTCTACTGGGTACAAGGCAAGGACAGAATTCCTTAGATGCATTGTGGGGAGAAGGAAACTTAATCCATAGGAAAAGTGAAATTCAGCCTGCTGAGTGGCATTGGGGTCTTGCTAAACCCAAGATTCTTTGAATTTAGGACCCCATTTATCTGACTGCCTCTCACCTTATTTACAGCAACTTAATCTGTTTGCAGCAGCCTGAATTGCTCAGTGTCCTGCCAAAATTCCTGTCAGAAAATCACTGGCTGGTCCATTGTAAACTTGTCAAAGTGACAAGTGGGCATGGTGACAGAGATGGCATTTCTGGGTTTTGCTTTGAATGAATGCAGCCATGTGGCATGGTGGATGACTCCTGAAAGTGAAAACTATTGACAGGAGGGGAGAATGAAAGATGTAATCTGAATCCTTTGGACATGGAAGTTTTAACTGTGGATCTTTTCTCTTCTTCTTTTTTATGTTCCTTCTCCTCCTTCTGTATTTCTTCTCTTTTCTTCTCCTTCTTCTTGCTCGTTGCTTCTCCTCTTTCTCCCATCCTGTTTCTCCTGCTCTTCCTTCTTTCTAGATATAGAAAGAGAGATTCATGCAACCCCTCATGTGAGCGAGAAATTAATTCAGCTGTTCCGGAATAAGAGTGAATTCACCTTTCTGGCCACAATACAGCAGAAGCCATCGACTTCAGGAGTGATACTGTCCATTCAAGAACTGGAACGCAGGTAAGAAAGCTCTTTCTGCTTTTGAAAATCCAGATCTACTTAGAGTTAATGACCCCTCTCCCTCCTCCCAGATTCCTTGAAGGTTAGAGATCATAGCTCCATGGAAGCATTTAGCTAGCTAAGGCCTTCTAACAAGGTAAATAGTAAAGACATTAAACCCATTCTGTGGTGTCCTTTCACTTTCTTCATGGTGTCCTGTGAAGCATAAAAGTGGTAATTTTGGTGAAGTCCAATGTATTTTTTTTTTTTTTTGTGGCTTGTGCTTTTGGTGTCCTATCTAAGAAACCATCACCTAATCTCAGGTCACAAAGATTTACTCCTAAGTTTCCTTCTAAGAGCTTTATAGTATTAGCTATTACATTTAGGGCCTTGATCCATTTTCAGTTAATTTTTGTGTATGGTGTGTGGTAGGGATCCAACTTTATTATTTTGCATGTAGATATCCAGTTATCCCAGTACCATTTAATGAAAAGATTATTCTTTCCCCACTTAATTGTCTTGGCACTCTCTTTGAAGATCAGTTGACTGTAAATGTGAGGGTTTATTTCTGGACTTGAGTTCTATTCCATTGATCTGTATGTCTGTCCTTATGCCAGTACTGTCTGTTACTGTAGCTTTGTAGTGAGTTATGAAGTTAGGAAGTGTAAGTCCTTCAACTTTGTTCCTTTTCAATATTGTTTTGTCTATTCTGGTCCTGTTGAATATTAGTGTGAATTATAGAATCAGTTTGCCAATTTCTGCAAAGATAGCAGCTGGGATTTTGATAGGGATTGTATGGAATCTGTAGATCAAATTAGGGAGTATTGCCATCTTAACAGTATCAAGTCTTCTAATTCATGAACACGGAGTATCTTTCCCTTTGCTTAGGTGTCCTTTAATTTCTTTCAACAATGTTGTGCAGTTTTTACAATATAAGTTTTGTACTTCTTTTGTTAAACTTATTTCTAAGTATTATTTTTGATGGTATTTTAAATTGAATTGTTTTGTTAATTTCATTTTCTGTTTGCTCATTAGTACTATATGGAAATGCACTTGATTTTTGTATATTGATCTTTTATCTTGAAACCTTGCTGAACTCAGTTTTAAAAGTTTTTTAGTGGATTCCATAGGATTTTCTACATACAAGGTTGTGTCATCTGCTAATAGAGACAATTTTCTAAATCTTTTGTTATCTGGATGCTTTTTATTTCTTTTTCTTGTCTTAACTGTTGTGGCTAGAAGTTCTAGTAAAATTTTGAATAGAAGTGGAGAAAGTAAGCATCTTGTCTGGTTCCCGATCTTAGGGGGAAACCTTTCAGCCTTTCACCATCAGGTATGATGTTAGCTGTGGTTTTTGTAGATACCCTTTATAAAGTTAAGTAAGTTTCTTGCTAGTCCTGGTTTGATAATTGTTTTACCCATGAAGGGGTGTTGAATTTTGTCAGTTGTTTTTCTGCATCTCTTGAGATGATCATGTGGTTTTCATCCTTTATTCTGTTAATGTGGTCTGTTACATTAATTAAGGAGCCTTGGTGTCACAGTGGTTAACTTGCTTGGCTGCTAACTGAAAGTTGGCAATTCAAACCCCCCAGCTACTCGGTGGGAGAAAGATGTGGCAGTCTGCTTCCATAAAGATTTACAGCCTTGGACACCCTATGGGGCAGTTCTACTCTGTCCTATAGGGTCGCTGTGAGCTGAAATCAACTGGATTGCAGTGGGTGTGGTTTTCTTTTGGATTATATTAATTGATTTTCATAGTTAATCCAACCTTACATTCCTGAGACAAATCCCACTTCCTCATGGTGTACAATCCTTATGTATTTTTGTGTTTGATTTGCTAGTAATTTGTGGATAATTTTTGTGTTTATGTTCGTAAGAGATATAAAACTATTTTCATAGTTTTCTTGTGATGTCTTTGTCTGGTTTGATGTAACAGTCTAGCTGATTTTTAGCAGTCTAGCTGTTCTGTGTAGTAGCTTTTTTGTTTTCTTCTTATGCCAGACATTCAATTTCATTTTTATTTAAATGAGCCCCTCTGATTTGTTAGGTATAAAATTTTAACATTTGAAAATATTGATAAATGTTATCTCTCAATTTCCAGTATTTATACATTTCTTTTCCTTGTTTTATGGTATTAGCTAGAATCTCCATAACGGTTGTTGTTGTTAGGTGCCATTGAGTCGATATGACTTATAGTGACCCCATGTAACAGAGTAGTACTGCCGCTAGGGTTTTCATGACTGTAATCTTTATGGAAGCAGATTGCCAGGTCTTTCTCCTGCAGAGCCACTGGGTGGGTTCGAACTGCCAGCTTTTATGTTAGCAGCTGAATTCTTGACCATTGCACCAGTAGGGCTCCCTTCCGTAACAGTGCTAGATAATAATTAAGCAGGTTAAAGGCCGTACCTAAGGTAAGAAAGAAGACAAGAGGTAACCCTGTCTTCTTATTGACTTTAAAATGAGGGCCTTTAGTCACTTCAGTATAATGTCTGATGGTAGTTTCTGATGTATATACACATTATATTAAGTAAATTTAATTTTATTCCTGGTTTACTGAAAGTTTTAAAAAAATCACAAAAGCTGTTAAATTCTATTAAATATTTTTCAGGATGCCTTTTGAGATAATTATATTTTTTCCCTTCTATCATCTGCCAGGAGCCCTGTGGCGTAGTGGTTAAGAGCTCGGCTGCTAACCAAAAGGTTGGCAGTTCAAATTCACCAGTCGTTCCTTGGAAACCCTATGGGGCAGTTCTACTTTGTCCTGTGGGGTTGCTGTGAGTTGGAACTGACTCGACAGCACCTAACAACAACAACATCATCTATTAACATAATTAATTACATTAACAGAGTCTGTTGTTGTTAGGTGCTGTTGAGTCGGTTCCGACTCATAGCAACCGTATGTCCCACAGAACAAAACACTGCCTGGTCCTGCGCCATCCTCACAATTGTTGTTATGCTTGAGCCTATTATTGCAGCTGCTGTGTCAGTCTGACTCCTTGAGGGTCTTCCTGTTTTTCGCTGACCCTCTACCAAGCTTTATGTCCTTCTCCAGGGACTGGTTCCTCCTGATAACATGTCCAAAGTACGTGAGACGAGTCTGTAATGTTGAACTATTCTTAAAATCATTGAATAAACTTACATCTACTAATACTTTAGTATTTTTGCATCAAAATAATAATGACAATAGCAATGGTAATAAAAATAGTAGAAGTAACATATGTTACTTTTGAGCACTGATAAGTGACAGGTACTGTTCTAAACGCTTTGCACTAAACTCATTAAACACTTAAATGTTTTAACTTATAATATGTGAGACATAATAGCTTTCTCTCTCTCTGTGTGTTAATTTTAATTTGTTTTATGCTCTAGAATGGTTTAAATGTATAGGCAGTACCTGTAATGTTTTTGATAGAATTAGCCTGAAATAATGAGGGCTGATAATTTTTTTGGTAAATAGTTGGGCATTGTTTTCCCCTTCACTGAAGAAATTTTGTATCTGTGGTTATATCATCTTATTTCTAATGTGAGATGTATGTGTTCCTTCTTTTGTTGGCTAGGTTCATCATGGGATTGTATAATTTATTGGTCTTTTTAATGAAACAGTTCTTCGTTTTATTGATCAAGACTGTTTTTCATTTCAAAGTCATTGATTTCTGCTGCTTCCTATCTTCTTTTAGATTATTTTGTTGATATTTTTACTAGCTTCTCGAATGCTTAGTTCATTTGTTTTCAGTATTTTCTGTTTACTAGGAAACTCGTTGAAGGCTTTATATTTTCTTCTGAGTATTATTTTGAATACTGCCCATTGGTATTGCTATTTAGCATTTTCATTTTCTGTACTTTTCTTTAACCTTAATTTTAGTTTCGATTTAGTCTTTGACCCTAGTGAGAGGAGTATTTAAAAATTTTACAGTGATTAAATCAAAATAAGCACTTAATGGGTAATTTGTGATTTTATTGTTAATTGAGGACATAAAATATGGGCCATAAGATTTCTAGATTTTTCAGTTTCCTGAGTTTTTTTCTAATGACTTTCTATGTGTTCAATATTTGTAATTTTGGGGGGAATATTTAAAAAGTGTGTGTGTTTAGAAGAGAATATATGTATAAAAATATATGTATAAAAGAACACATATTCATATATATTTAAAAGAACACACACACACAGAACTTTACATGTATCACATTTTAGTTTTGTGATTCAACTTCTGTGTGTTCTTATTTATTATTTTGTTGCTTGAACTATGAAATTCTGAGAGAGAGAGACTAATGGCTTCCACTGTGATTAGGGTGTTGCCACATTCTCCTTGGGTAGGTTTAAGGGCCAGCCCTGGAAATGTCATGCACTACCTGCACCACACTTTATTGACAGTACTAGAAAATTCTGTCTAGCAGTGAGCCAAGGATGAGATAACATGGATACTGGATTAACTAGCCTGTCCCTGCCTTGATTGTTTGGGATGTTTTCTATGTAATCCGTGCCCAGATACATGAGTGTAGTATAGGTAAGGGCCTCCATTTCATAGAGTTTCTCCAAGTAGGGCACTGTTAGACATAGTATGCACATAATAAATGAATATTGAATGAATAAATGATTCATTTTCTCCATCTCTGGTTAAGGCTGCCCAGAAATATCACGGCTAGCTTCAAATATTCACATGGACCATATTGCCCCCCAGATACAGGTATTGCCCTGGATGGGCTACATGTGGATGGCTGCACAGGACTGTGAAAAGGGCGAAGGCTTTGGAATCTGGAGACTGAAATGAATACCACCTTGGGATTTTTGTGAGAGTTAGAAGTATTTGTAAAGCACCTAGCACAGTCTTGACACATAATAGGAACCCTATTAAGAAGCCATGATGATCATGGTGATCATGATAATGATGACCTTGTTGAGGTGGAAATTAGCGGCTGGAGGGGAGACAGGCTCCTGAGGATTGGCCAGATGAGAAAAGCACTCACTTTTCCCTGGTTCGGTGGTTAAAGAATAGTGATGTCTATAGCCAAACCTTCTGGTAATGTTCAGTTTCCAGTCCAAGGTCACCTTTGATGATGAAGCACAATGGGGGAACAGCATTCTGGGTCTGGGCCCCCTTCCTAGCCATTACGTGCACCACTGGAGGTAATCATCTTACCACCTTTTCCAAAGCCATCAGCCAGAGAAACTTCATTTACTGTTTTGGAAATGACTGTTTCCAATTTCTGCTGGGCTTCAGGCTCCTCTCAGTCAAGGCCATTATTGAATTAATGGGAGAAGAGTTCGTTCAGTGGCACAGTTACCTTCTAGCCAAAGGCAGGCATCTCTCTCGCCTGGTGGGAACCTAGCAGCCAGAGGTGAGTTGTTTTGGAGGTTGTAATTCTTCAAACCAGGAGTGTACTTCTTGGCACAGCAATATCTGGAAACTCCCTAGGTAACGGAGCCTGTTGAGTTCCCATGAATATCTTAAGTGGGTAGATAAAATGAAACGGAAAACTTCAAATGTAAAGACTATTGAGAATGTACCTGGAGGTAGTAATTGATTGAAATAGGCTCTTTTATGTGATGGAATGGGTACTCTTATTAATTCTAATCTATATTTCTAATTTGATGAATTTTTTTTTTTTACAGTACTGATAGAGCACATCAGAAGACAAACAAAAATGAATCTGTCTTGCTGAACTATCTGAATGGCATTGCAGATTTAATGTTTATTTTTCCTGATTCAAATGTGTTAATACAGAGCTTTGTTAAAATTGAAAGCTTAATTAACGTAGATTAAATCTAAATGAATGTTCTGCCAGTATGTGCAACTCTGTAAGATATAATGGTAAATCTTCTGTTTTTCAATTTTATTCCTAAATTATAGATAAAATTAAATCTAAGCATAATTAGATAGGAAGCTGAAAGCTAGGGATCTAAGAGAAAACTTCCTGCAGAACACTTATACAAGGAGCTAAAGAGGAGGACGTTTTTGGCTTCCTATGAAGGCCTTGCCTTTTTGTTAATGATAACTTTATATTTCAAGAGATGCTCTTCAGTTTTCTGAGTTCTCATGGTAGGAAGAACTTTCTACTATGATGCCAAATAGACCTGGGTTCAATTCTGGGCTCTTTCAGTTATCAGAAGTGGGAGCTTTTGCTTTAATTTACCTGAGCCTCAGTGTCCTTCCATGTAAAGTGAAGGTATTGATTGTGACATCATGAAGCTATTGGGAGGATTCAACAAGAAGACGTAGATAAAACATTCCTCACATGTCTCATATATCAAAGAATTTAATAGTAAATGTCGTTTCTCTTCCTCTACTCATGGCTGCTTTAGATATTCCCTAATTTCTCCCCAGATTCTTCAGAAGGGAAAAATGTAGATATTGGGGCCTTCCCACAATTTGAAATAGCAATTAGGCTTTCATATCAAGAAATGGTTATAGATAATCCAAAGCAAGGGATGATCCAAATGGGCCGCCTTTTGTAATTTGTAAGCAGCAGCTTTACCTTCCTAATTATAGATGACATAAACTAATATGTAAATTAGCTTTCACTTTTGTCAGGTAATTTATTGAAAACTATCAGAGTAGAGGGTAGGAGTAAGGAAAAGAAGTATCCAGAAGAGCGCTACATGGTTTGATGAAGCCAGATCAAGAAAAACTTTTTCTTTGGGCAATTAACAGTGCAATTCCAAGAACTGAACCTCTTGTATAAACTTAAAAGTTTAAGTCTGTCCTCAATAAAATACAACATAAGGCCTGTATTAAAAAAAAGCAGTTATTTTCAATTGTTAAATTGCTCCCACTTAGAAAGGCAGAGAGCAAAGTTCGAATTGGAATCTTGTCCTAATATAGATTTATCCACGTTCCTTTCAAGGTGTGCAAGCAGGTGTCCATATTTCAAGCAAATAACTGGTGCCTATAATTTTAGAGACTTTAGATTTAGAATTATGCTCCAAGTAGACTGTAAAATCCTTCATAAATAACATTCAAGACATATTAATGAAAACCTACCAACGTGTAGTACTAGATGCTGGGCTACAATTGCAGAGCACGTGGGAGTGGAGACAGTCAGTTAAAGAAACACCACGAAGTATAGTTAGTGCTCTAATAGGAGGAATAGAGGGAGCACAGAGCAGGGCACCTTACCTTGCCCAAAAGGAGTTGAAAAGCCTTTCTAATGAGAGTGATGGTTAACAGGCTAAATTAGACGGATAAATAGAAATCAGCTGGGAGAAGATGACTGGACTAGGGTTCTGGATGCAGTGAGTGAAGGCGTGAGAGATGAGAGAGACTATGGTGCATTGAAAGAACTGAAGAAAACTGTAGTGTGGTTGGAGAGTAGGGTGGGAAGTACATAGGTGGGGAAGGAGGGGCAAGGTGTGGTAAGAAGTGAACCTGGAGAGGCATACAAGACGGCCAGACTGTGAATGGCTTTATAAGTGATGGAGTCCTCATAGCATAGTGGTTAAGACTTCGGTTGCTAACTAAAAGGTTGGTGGTTCAAACCCACCAGCCGGTCTGAGGGACAAAGATATGGCAGTCTGCTTCTGTAAAGATTACAGACTTGGAAACACTGTGGGGCAGTTCTACTCTGTCCTGCAGGGTCACTCTGAGTCAGAACTGACTGAGTGGAAACGAGTTTGGTTATAAGTGATGCACAGGGGTTTAGCCTTTATTCCAAGGGCAGTGAGGAACCATGGAAGGGATTTAAGTGGGAGTGTGGCATGATTAAATTTGTGTTTTAGAAGGATCCTCCTGGCTTCTGAACGGAGAGTGGCATGGAGAAGACAGAGGCTGGTTAGGAGGCTGCTGCAGTTGTCTAGAATCTAGATAAGGGGGTGTAGTCCTAGACTAGGTTGGAGAGTGGTAGTGCAGATGGAGAGAAGTTGATTAAGTTAAGAGATAAGTAGGAGGCAGAGTGGACTGGATGTAGTTTTATATAAGGTGTAGGGGTGATGAGAGAGAGAGAGAGAAAAGTCAAGGGTGATTGATACCTAAGGCTCTGACTTCGGATACTGAAGGTTCTAGGTACTGAACAGGTAAGGTAGGGTGGTAGGGTAAGGTAGGGGTGTCTTTTTTTTAATCACTGTTCTGTGCATATCACATAGCATAGTTCCTTGCATTTACTTTGTTTAATAATTTTCAGTTGAATAAATTAATAAACATATAGAAAAACTGAAAATGATAGTAAATACCCGACCCATTGCCATCGTGTCGATTCTGACTCATACCAACCCTATAGAAAAGAGTAGCGCTGCCCCGTAGGGTTTCCAAGGAGCGGCTGGTGGATTCAAACTGCTGACTTTTTGGTTAGCAGCTGAGCTCTTAACCACTGCACCACCAGGACTCTGAAAATATAATAATGGATGGTAAACGGTATCACCTACCTTGATGGAGGGTGTGGTGCCATAGATCACTTTTGTTTGTGCTTTCTAGCCATAGTCTTGTAACTCCCACCCAAGTGATTGGGTGGGAGTGTGCAGATATGGTAGTTGTGGCGCACCACGGGGATTGGTTAGTTTTGCCATCCTGCTAGGCTTGAAATAAGCCACCCTAGAGATGGGAAAGAGGAGATACCACTACCACCAAGGAAGAACAGACAGGAGCCAGCATAACCTCTGGACCCCTGATCCCTGCACTGAGAAGCTCCTGGAACCAGGAGCAGGGGTGGGGGGGGGCAGGGTGGAGAAGAAGCGTTCCTGAGCCTGAACTGTAACCTGTTACTTCCGTAAGTGAGTATCTGTGAGTTCTGTGTAGCCATTGCAATGAATTATCGAACATAGCTACAGAGTACAGAGGGAAGGATGGTTGGTGTCGAAACAGTAGAGATGGTCGAAAGAGGAGGCATGTTTCATCCCCACCTTGCAGGAATCAGCCTTGGGTTGTTGATCTTGATTCTGTTTCCCCCTTGTGAAGTTAGAGGAGGTCAGACACTGCCCTCATGCCGTTTTTACAGTGGAAATCTCTGGGTGGCACAAATGATTAAGTGTTCAACTACTAGCCGAAAGCCTGGCGGTTTGCACCCACCTGGAGGCGCCTTGGAAGATGAGCCTAGTGATCTGCTTCTGAAAGGTTACGGCCTTGAAAATTCTGTGGAGCAGTTCTACTCTGCACACATAAAGTCACCATGAGTAAGAATCAGCTTGACGGCAACTAATAACAACAACACCCTTGATGGAGGCTTCTTCTTGAAGATGTTAAACACCTAAAAGGTGAAAACGTGCATCATAAAGAGATGCTTCTAAATGCTAGCAGACAAGATACCTGGATTCTGGATTTTCTTTGTTTTTATCTATACATCTAGCAGAGTGTAAAAACAGCTTCAAGGGAAGGTTAAAGGATATTTGAAGAGCAAGAGGATGAATGGTTAGGCTGCAGTATGCATTGAGAAGTAATAATTTTCAGACAGAAATGAAAATGGAAAGATCTCATGTCAAGAAAATGAAGAGGATTTTTCAGGAACATACTAATAAAATAAAATTTAAATCTCGGTCGGTAGAAATGAAGCTATTCAGATGACTTCTGTCCTTAATTGAAGACAAGACATACCATAGCAGTAGAGTATAATGTTTTGGGAAAATTGCTCATGCTTGTATATAATATGCATATTAGATTTTGGATTGCCTTGTATTTGAGAAATGGAAAAACAGCAAATGTAGCCATTAACCTTTACTTTTTTAGTGCAAAAGTCATAACTTCATTAATATTTATGCATAAAATCATTTAAGTTCAATGGAATGCTCCTAGAGAATTAAAAACAACTGTCTTCTTTGACTTCTTTGGAATTAGTAATTATGAAACACTTGCATGGCTTGAGTAATAGATACTCATTTGGTTCTGTGGGAAGAAATATGGACAGGTAAGCCTTGTTGCTGATGAAAGATAGATTTAAACTACTGACCCTCTGAGTTCTGGGTGGAAGGCAGCCAAAACTGTCAGATCGTTGATGAGGACAGTGCAATGGCAGAGATGCTGGGCTGGGAGGCAAGAGGTGGATTGAAGGCTCTACTCTATGAGTAACTATGAGACTTTGGGTAGGCCCCTACCTCTCCCTCAGTTTCCTTATCTGTCATTTGGAATTCATTCATTGTGCATCAGATACTAATCTGTTTTGGATACTCATCTATGTGCTAGGGACTGAGTGGTGAAGAGGACATGCAAGGGGCCTGTCCTCTGGGAGCCTGCATTCTAGGTAGAGAGTCAGACAGCAAGTAAGGACAAAATACAATGGAAGAAAGTACAACAGGAGGATGAGCAGCAGGCCAAGGGAGGCTCTGGGAGGAAGGGACATTTGAGCTGAGTCAAAGAAGGAACCAGAAATGAGAAATCTGAAGGATGAGTGTCTCAGATAGATGAGACAGTAGCTACAAGCGCCCTGAGGCAGGGTCCAATGTGATGTGTCCAAGGACAAACCAGGGGCTGGTTTATCTGGAGCTTTGTTAATTGTGGGGGAAGACAAGGAGTGGTTCTACATGAGGAGATGCTAACATTGATACTGCCTTGATGATTTTAGTGTGAGAGACAGTGCTTCATAATGACTAAGTGTGACATTTAAACAACGCCATACCATTTCTGGAAACATTGGTGGTTCAGTGGTAGAATTCTCACCTTCCCTGTGGGAGATCCAGGTTGATTCCCTGCCAGTGCACCTCATACACAGCCACCACCCATCTGTCAGTGGAGGCTTGCATGTTTGTATGATGCTGAGCAGGATTCAGCGGAGCTTCTAAACTAAGATAGGCTAGGAAGAAAGGCCTGGTGATCTGATTCCAAAAAAATTCAGCCAGCGAATACCCTATGGATCACAATGGTCTGATTCATAACTAATCATGGGAATAGTGCAGGAACTGGCGGCATTTTGTTCCATTGTCCACAAGGTCACCACGAGTTGGGGGATGACTCATTGGCCACTAACATCAGCAACAACATAACATTTCAGGTCAAAAATCACTTATCGAGCACCTGCTATGTGTAAAGGAAGTCTACCAATCCAAGAGAAGTGTTCCTTGGAAATCAAAATACCTTTATAATTTATGAAGCTACAATAATTTTATATATATACATGTATATATGTTTGTAGAGCAAATGAACTCAGTTGTGTTTTTGTCCTCAGAATTTAGTTTTAGTTTTTCTTTTTAATTAAGCTGGTTTCCAGTAGTCACGGATAGATAGAAGTGAATCAGCTGTTCATCTGAACCGTTATTCATTTATCTGAGAAAGCCAGGCCTAGGTTCTTCTAACCAATACTAGCATTTCCTGAGAGGTGGAAGGTCTCATCTCCAGGAAGATGAACATGTCCTGCAGGTGGGGAAGTATGTGGTATGTGGGAGGAGGTGCTGTGAGGAGTTCCTTCTGGCTGCAGTGCAGACTGCAGGGCAGGAACTGCAAAGAGACGAGGCTGGTGATGTTGAAAGATACAGGATGAAAGGTGATCTAGCAGGATTTGTTCATGAGCAGAGACTTCAGCTTATTGATTGAATCTGCAGGCTTATAGCTGGTTTGCAGAGGTGCTTTGTTTGGCTCACATTATAATGGTCCTCACAGTATTTTTCCATTAAAAATTTAAAACACAAATGGTTTCCAACCTTTAAAACTTGGACAATTTGGCCTGTAAATCCAGCTTTCTAGATTCTCATGTGAAAGAGCTGGTCCCTAGCTCTCCCAATTGTCTCCCTGTCACTGAGGCCATATGTCGTTAATGGAGAATTAGGAGAAAAGTGAAATTCTTATACCCATGTCTTTATTAAAAAAAAAAAAAGAAGAAAGAAACAAAAGGGACCAAAAGAGCTGCCTGTTTCAAGAAAAAAATATTTCAGACCCCCATCCCAAACAGTCATATAAGACACTTGCCTGGCCCCTGGAGCCTTTGGAGTTTGTGAGTCTCTATAGGGGTTGGGGTACTCGTAAAATGTTTTGAAGGTAGGACAGTGACATGCTAAGATGAACTGTTTTAGAGAAAGTTCTTTGGTGGCTTTACACAAGATGCATTTACCATGCTGGCATTTTTGTTACTAACGTTTAAAAGAGTAGGCTAGTTCAGGAATCATCGTTTGGAATAGGTGCTCTTCCAAGTGAGAAAGGATGTGAGAAATACAGGGACAAAGAGACGGAACTAGCTAAAAGCTCCATGGAATCTATACATCATTCCTTCTAAACAGATTTATTTCTGAAGCTGCATTAGATTGTTTTCCACAAATCACCCCATGACATTTCTTTTTTCCTATGGCCATGGGGAACACATTTTCTAAAGTCAGTTGGGGGAACATATCGTCTAACAAGGAATATTTAGGCTCATTTCAGGTGACAGTCTGGAAGGTAGGGTTTAGTCCCTGAAATCTGATGATAAATTATCCTAGAATAACTGTCCTGGAAAGTCTGGGATGTATAGTCATCCTTGGTTTAGCAGAATTGGCTCTGTAGGAAAAATTAGTAGTTATGCATGGTGAGTCGGAAGGGGACACTGAAAATAACCATCGCTGGCCCACTTGTTTCCTTTGGTTCTACCCTGGTTTGATTCTGGGTACTCAGTTCTCAGCTTTGGGGATGTGGAATAATTTATGTTTTTTTCTGTATTATATATTCAGTGTCTTGAGTTTATCTTGACTCAAACCAACAAGGGGCGGGAATGCTCCATGGCTCTCTCTAGCATTCAAAACATAATTGTGCACTTTTTCAAAAGAGCAGATGAATTTATTTGGTGCTTTTCTACTTTATCATTCTTTATGGATGAACCTTGGGCTAGTAATTGGGGACTGTTGGTCTGGCTATCCTTAAATGGGGCAATTTTCAGGCAGTTTGTATTTCTTTCTCTTGGAGACATGGTAAAAGGGGAGGCAAAATTGATGGGATACCTTCAGTGTAACAGATATTTTACCTGCATTTCTTGTTTTATCCTCTTCACAATCAAGATAAGAAAGGCATTATTTTTCCATCTTTGAGACCAGAAACTGTTGCTCAGAGAGGTTGAGTATTTTGTAAAAGGTTATACAGATAGAAAGTGGCAGAGCCAGGCTACAAAGCCAAGTCTAAAAAATTTGAAATAAGACTGGAAGAGTGCTTAGGGATTTTGACCAATGAGTCATCTTTAAGTATTCTTTTCATCTTACCTCTGGTATTCATTCATGAGAGGAAGTACCATTCTGATGATTTGGACAGGTTGATATTGAGGTTACCCAAGCCCAGCTCAGAAAACACGTCACTAACTTGCATGGGAGTTTCACCAAGTAGGTCCCAAGAATCACAAAACGTGCAAGATACTCTTGGAAAACAAGAGTGTCAACATTAAATAAACTTGGGGAACATGACACTCTTTCTTTATTGGAAAATCACAATAAATATTAATGTATTAAATGTTCTTTAAAATCATACATTAAAGCCTAGGTGCTGTGCTAAGTTCTTCAAGTGCCTCATAACACTTAATTCATATACAATTACGAGGTAGGTTCTATTATTATCCTCACTCCATGGATGAGGCAGCTGAAGCACAGAGAGTTGATTGCTTCACTGAGGCTCACCCAGGTAGTAAATAGTGGAACTGGGATTCAAACCCGGGCGCCTGGCTCCTCAGCACCATTTCTTAACCAGCATATTGCATTGGCTCCTTAAACTTGTTAATCTCAGCATTTCCAAAGTTTATTTTTATCATGCAGTGCTCTGAGGAATGTTATTTATTATTATTTGGTTGAACTAATGTTGTAACAAACACTGGGAAATGGCTGCAGTTACAGTGTTGATTCAAGGCCAGAAAGAAGTAGTTCAGCAACCCTGGGGAGTCTTGGAGCCCTGGATGTGGTAGAATAGGTGAGGTTGCCAAAGAACTGACAATAAGAGGCTGCACAGGGCTTGGTGGGGTTGAACTCAGTCAAAGTGTCTTGTTAGTCCTTGGTGCCTGCACTTGCCTTCTTGAGGTCAGGGATGGGGTACCTACTAAAAAAGGCTGTTGTTTAAATGTTAAGAAGATACCCACTGCCCAGCCAGGCCTCGGTAGCACTCAGGGCAAATGCCTGGGGGTGTCTCCACCAGCCAAGGTTCAGAGCAGGAAGAGGGGCCAGAGAACTGCATGTCTGAGTATACACGTTAGATAAGACTTTTTTAAATTGTTGAAAATTTTCAGATGAAGTACGATAGATCACTCCTGAGCTGTCCAGTCAATGAAAAATACAACTCGCAAGGCTTTATTGGTGTCCAGTCTCCCTCTTTAAGCCACTGTGAGATTCCAGAAATGGTTGTGTTGGCTGGTTAAAATCCAGACACCTTAAATTGAAGAAAACCATGAAAATTTATAAGACTCTTTTCCCATTTCTTTCTGTAAAGTCTGAAATATGGTTTAAGTACAGCAAAATCCAGGGGTTCAAAATAACTTCATTTTTCATCTTTTGGAGTGCCTTGGGAACACTAAGAGGTATTTGCTATGGCTGTATGGTGCCTCAGGGACAAAGAGATAATCTACCTGGTCCCTTGAGCTCTTTCTAGGCAAATTGTTTAGGAATATCTCTAGTGGGTAGTATTGGAGGGTGAGATGAGGTTATCAATCCAGACTGTAGTAGCATTGGAACTCAAACCCTACAATGGTATTGAAGACTGCTTTTGTTTTTTTAATAATTTATTTTTTGTTGTTGTTAAAAATATACATACATCAGTTCAACAATTTCAACATATACAGTTCAGCGACATTGTTACATTCAACTTGTGCAAACATTTTCACCCTCCTTTCTCTGAATTGTTCCCCCCCATTAAAATAATCCTACTGCCCCCTAAGCTTTCTATCTAATCTTTCAAGTTGCTGTTGTCAATTTGATGCCATATAGATAGTTCTTTAAAAGAGCACAATGTTCAAGGTAGACATCCTTTACTATTTGGGTTAAACTGTTGTTGGTTTAAAGAAGACTTCAGGGGATATTTTTGGTGTAAGGTTTAAAGTTTAAAGATTATCCCAGGGCAATAGTTTTAAGGATTCATCTAGTCTCAGTGGCTCCAGAAAGTCTGGATTCCATGAGACTTTAACATTCTATTCCACTTTCCTCCTCTTGATCAGGATTCTTCTATAGAATCTTTGATCAAAACGTTGAAAGCTGTTTTGATGGCCCAGAAATGATGGCTATGTGAATTTTGAGCAAACTTTTTCAGTGGTGGCTCTAGGTGCTCTGCTGTCTTTGGAAGACTGGAATAACTCTTGATTCTTGTGCTTGAAGGACAGTGATGTTTCCAAATAAAGCCTGATAGAAGGTTAACAAAACAAATGAAAAAAACCAAAACCAAAGCCAGTGCTGTTGAGTCAATTCTGACTCATAGTGACCCTATAGGACAGAGTAGAACTGCCCCATAGGATTTCCAAGGAGCAGCTTGTGGATTTGAATTGCTGACCTTTTGGTTAACAGCCAGGCTGTTAACCGTTGTGCCACCAGGACTCCTGATATAAGGTAGCTGCAGGTATATACAGAAGTTATGAGGCTTATCCTTCCTTGAGAAAGATTAAGGGAAGACAGAGACATCCTGTAGCCCATGTACGCTCATGGCCAGTTCAGGTTCTTCTATCTGTTCTGCTGTGTTCTTCATTTCTCTGAAAAGTTATTAAACACTTTTTATAAACCCAGTGCTCTGCTAGGAGCTGGCGATATTGAGACATGTCCTTGGGGAGACAGATCCATCAATGGACAGATCCAACACTTACCACGCCATGATAAGTGTTCTGAAAAGGTTGAGTCACATCGTGTTTCTCCTCTGCCCAGCGCCTTTCGAATGCTTCCCCACTAATTCGGGATAAAATCTGAAGACCTTACCATGGCATAAGTCTCTGTGTGGTCTGCCCCATGTGCAGTTCTGATCTCATCTCCTCCTGCCCCTCCTGCATTGTCACTCAGCTCAGCCACTCTGGCCTCCCTGCTGTGCTGCAAACACATCCAGTTCCCTCTTACCCTTTTGCCTCAAGGCCTTTGCACTTATTTCCCTCATCCTGGGATACCTTTCTCCTGCAGCGCTCATTTCCCTCTTCTTTCACATCTACTTTCACACATTCACTTCTTATCAGAGAGGCCATCCATGACAGCCCTATCTAAAATAGTACCCTTCCTGCCCTGCCCCATTCTATCCGCCTTACCCTGCTTTATGTTTTATAAACTTTATCCTCATCTAACACAGTATATATTGTTGTTATGGTCATCCTGCAAAAACTAGTGGGATACTTGCTCAGAGTTTAGTTTGGATGTCAAGACTGATGATACCACACACCCACACCCACCAAGAGGGTATGAAGAGGTTTAGTACTTCCATGTTGATGTTTCTGGGGAGAGCAGGGCAGTCCTCTGAAGTGGGTCCAAAATGGCCCTGGGAGAGCTAGGGAAGGAGACTGGCCTGAGTTTTTTTGTTGTGGTGAGGGGGTGTGGCTGGGTCAAGAGTTCCTTCCTGTGGGCAGGAGCTTATATGGTTTGGCTATTGGCACCAAGGGAAGGGGTACCCAGACTTTCTTAGCAGCTTGTCCAGATGTGGGGTACAAGTGGAAGAGGGAGGAATAAGGCTTAAAAGCTTTCATCAGCCAAACATCAAAAAAAAGGTGTCAGACTCCTCATTACACTTATTTTTTTTCCTGCCTGTCTCATTAGATAAGACCCTCAAAAGCAGAAACTTCATGCTTTGTTCACTGTGGTATTGCAAGCACCTTGTACATTGCCTGACACCTAGTAGGTACCCAGTCAATATGTACTGATTGAATAAATGAAAAATGCCTTTTGAAACACAGAGAAGGAAGCCTCTTCCCATGGAGGAGGAACTCTTCCAGGGAAAGTCTAGGGAGGCTTTGTAGAGAAGGGAGCATTTAAACTGGGACTTGAAGCATGAGTAAGAGTTTGCCAGGTGGAGAATGTGTGGATGGGAAAGGTAGAGGAAGGGAGAGAAGGAGGAAGGGCAGTTTTGAGCATGATGGCAAAAACAAAGGCACGATGCGTTGCTCCTTCTCTCCCTCATCGTCCTCCGGCTGCCTCTAGAATACAAATGACTAGCTAGCATCATTTCTGGGAGAGTTTCCCGCTGCACGTCTTGTTCCCGGGCTCTCACACTACAGTAAGATGTGTCAAGTGCCTGATTGAGCTTAAGTATGATTATGATGAGGTTGGGGAAGGGGTGGATGTATTCATCCTTCTGCAGTGAGTATTATCAGCTCATAACCAGCTCGTTAGATAAAGTACACAGGGGTTTCTCATGCTGGCAGAAGGATTGTAAAACATCTTGAATTGATTGTAGGGTAATAATGTCCATCTCCAAAAGGACTTGTTATGATTGTAAAATGTCCAACTGTTTTCATACGCTTAAAACCCAGGATGAAGTTAGATCTCCACTTGGGGCTTTTTCTCACTCTGACACTTTGGAATTTAAATTGAGCCTCAGCAGCTAGATCTTTAAAATGAGATAATGTTTAAACACTGTAATTAAAATTTTACAAAGGGCAGTCATAACTTACATACCAACAGGCTCCGCCTGGGTTCTGTAGTGATTCATGTATTGCTTCATCTGAATATTAGGGCTGGTCTCTTGTTCATTTGTATGTTTCTGGGGAACACTTGTTTGCAAATGGTGAGCCATCAGAAGACTCTAAAATTCCCTAAACGAAATGAGCTGAGGGCCTCTCTCTAGCTCCCACTGAGTGGGCAGTAGTAGTAGGTCCAGTTCTTTTTCTATTTTCCTTTTCTCTTCTAAGAGGCTTATACCAGGGGCCTTAAAGTGCTTGACCAGACCACTGTGTTCAGCCAGGGTCATACTGGGTCCATGGGTGGCCGCAAGTCAGAACTGAGAGGACCAAGTCAAGCTAGGGATAGATGGGAGAAGATGATGAGCGGGCAGTTGTGGCTAGACTGGGGATCAGTGAGCAGACACATCACTTTCACTCACATCCTATTGGCCAGAACTTGATTCCATGGCCACACCTAGCTGCGAGGAAGTTTGAGAATGGGGCCTTTATTCTGGGTGCCATGAACCCCATGAAAATTTGGAGGTTCTATTACTAAAGGAGGAGCCCTTGTGGCCCAGTGGTTGAGCATTCACCTGCTAACCAAAAGGTTTGGCAGTTTGAATCCACCAGCTGTTCCTTGGAAACCCTACGGGGCAGTTCTGCTCTATCCAATAGGGTCGCTATGAGTCGGAATCGACTTGACGGCGAGTTTGGTTTTGGTATATTCCTAAAGGAAGGAGGAGAGAGTGCACACTGGGGAACAGCTGGCATTCTCTGCCAACTCTGCTCTCTCAGATCTTTGCTGAGAGGGTTCTGCACTCCTTTTGGGGCCTGTGAATGTAACTCCTTGGAAAATGAATTTTTACTGCACAATTCTGGATTTGAAGCTGGTAGGGCAATTGATACCCATCGAGAAGAATCATCCAAAGGCTGGCTGTGGAGGCTGACTTCTGCAGAAGTTCTTGACATAAACCCCTCCAAGTAAGAAAGAGCTTTGGCTAGATCCCATATAGGTGTTTGAAACAGTTTAAATTTGCTTGTGCTTTGTGGACATGACCTTTGCATAGAGGAGAGGGACAGGATGGGGAGAGAGAGGGGTAGAGAGATTATTTGTAGCTGAGTAGAGGTGGAGGGGACAAACATTAGCTGAGGGTATGCTTTTGTATGTTAAATGCTTTCCATATGGGAAATGGGTTATACTATGGATTGAATTGTGTCCCCCAAAAATGTGTTGGAATCTTAACCCCTGTACCTGTGGATGTGATCCGACTTGAGAATAGGGTTTTCTCTATTATGTTAATGAGGCCACATCAGTACAGGGTGTGTCTTAAACTTAATCACTTCTGAGTTATAAAAAGAGCAGATGAGACAGAGATGCAAGCATACAAGAGGAAATAAAGATGCCATGTGAGGATCTCCAAGGGGATACAAACAAAGAAGGAATCCACAAGGCCAAGACCCTGATTTGGACTTTCAGCTTCCAGAACTGTGAGAAGGTAAATTCTTGTCCTTAAAGCCTCCCATCTGTGGTATTTGTGTTATAACAGCACTAAGAAACTAAGACAGCATGTTATCCATTCTGAAGATCTCAATTCGCCACCTGGCTGTATTGTTTACTGGCAGTTGGTTTAACTGCTTTAACTCTGAGGGAGTTCTGCTGGAATTTTCAAGAAGAAGCCCTGGTTTTGGGGTGAGGGCACAAAGAAAATAAGGAACCATGACATGGGGTATCTGACTCTTAAAGCCCTTATCTGTAAGATGGAGATTCTAATGGTTCCTGCCAAGATGTGAGCATTAATGTATAATTTCTGCTTCTGTTGACCCCCTTGTGTTGTCCATAATCTGAAGAGCCTGGGTAACTGTGATGGTTAAGGTTGTGTATCAGCTTGGCTGGGCCATGATTTTCATTGTTTTGGAAGTTATGTAATGATGTAATTTGGCAGTTAAGTAATGATGTAATCAACTCCAGGATTAAATCTGCTGTGAGCGGCCAATCAGTTGAAAGGGAGTTTCATTGGGGTGTGGCCTGCCTCCAGTATATAAATGGATGTTCCAGCAAGGCTGTTGCTCTGGATTCTGCATCTGGCTTGTCATCTCTGACTTCCGGTTCTTGAGACTTGAGCTAGCAGCTTATTTGCCAATCTTGGGATTCGTCAGCCTCTACAGCCTGTGAGCCAGTGGCCTGCTGTCTGACCTGCCAATCTTGGGTTCATCAGCCCCTGCAGCCACGTGAGTCAGGAGAAGCCTCCAACCTGACGACTGATCCGCAGACTCGGGACTTGCCAACCTCTACAATCGCGTGAGCCATTTCCTTGAGATAAATCTCTCTCTCTCTCTTTCTGTGTGTGTATATGTATATATGTATATATACACACACTCACACATATTTCTATATACATGTATATATCTATATGTGTATATATCTATATCTATATGTGTGTGTGTGTGTGTATATATATATGTATGTATGCTTCACTGGTTTTGCTTCTCCAGAGAACCCAGCCTAAGACAGTGACTAATGTCAGAATAATATTGTTTTCAATCTTGTGATGACTACTGTATTTTTATACAAATAATGTGCATCCACATTTGCTTGCCATCCAGTTCCTCCCCCAATGAGGTATTTTTGTAAGTGTGCTATGTTAATTTTTTTTTACAGCAACATATATTTTGTATTTCATTCTCAGTTATTCTGTTATAGAATATTTTTAGCATGACATAGCTTTTCTAGGCCTCCTGGTATGATGGAAAGAGAGGCAGTCGTAAGAATTACATTTCCGAGGTAGGCAGAGTTTCTGAAATTCCCGGTTTGGAAAGCAATTGCTCTATCTTTTTAGGACTCTTGGCTTTTGAAAGCAAGCTTATGCTTGGTCACAGAGAAAGTTTAAGCCATGCTTTCAAAATCCAAGAGCATTTGAGTAAGTTTGTGATATCCCTCTTCTTGCCTTTTATATCTAAGACCAGAAAAGAATACCTTCTGATATCTAGTATATTTCACCTCCAGTCCAACCTGCACATATTAATGGCTATACTCATCTTTTAAGACCTTGGTTACTGATAGTGTGGCCTGCATAACCTGGAGCTTACTAGAATGCAGTATCTTAGATCCCAGCCCAGACATACTGAATGGGGGCCTACATTTTAACGAAATCCCCAGATGACTCGTGTACCCTAAAGTTTGACTTTTAAAAACAGTGTGTTTGGAGTTGATCTACCTCCCAGATGCCTGGATGGTCTTTGCTTATCAGGGATTAAGACAAAGGCAGCTCCATGATGATGGTGGGCAGGAATTTTCTTCAACCATTAGTAGGCATGATGGATATGGAGAACATAACGGGAATTCTGGCAGCACAAGATAAATTGATTAATTTTGAAGCCCACTTGTTCTCTTGGAAGGTGGGAGGGCTCTGGTTAAACAGATTGCTAAAGTTTCCTTAATTGGATCCACCTTATCTACCTTCTGAATTGCTGGAGTTTGGGCTTAGGTGATTCCAGTTTGTCCAAAATGAATTATTTTAAAGTCAATTTACCTAGAGGCCAGTTTACTTAATGATTATATAGTAATATCACTAATAGCACTATTCACATAAAATTCATGTTTGTGAAATTCGTAATAATTCACGTGTTAGGAGGGTAAATTGGTTTTAGTCAAATTTGGTTTTAGATAAAACTGCTTTAGGCAGATTTTCCTTTATGTGTATTAGCGCTAGGCAAATTGATTTTAGATGAACTCACCTGATCCAGGTGTCCTCTCCTGGCGAGAAGATGCAGAATTCAGGATGGATGGTGGCAAAATCTTTCCTTATAGGAATGTGTAACCATTATTTCCACTGGCAGTGTTACTGGCTGTGGGAGAGGCTTTGTGATGGCAGGTGGGCTGGGTGGGAACTTGCTACGCTTGTCACATTAATAGCTCTCTGAGAGATTTACCCAATAGCCCATCGCCTGCTTGGGTGTCTGTATTAGTCTTCTAGGGCTGCTGTAACAAATTACTAGAAACTGGGTGGCTTAAAACAATAGAATTTTATTGCTACACAGCTCTGGAGCCTTCAAGTCTGAAATCAAGGTGTCAGCAGGGCTGTGCTCCTTCCCAGGGGCAGATTAACCAGGGAACAAGGTACACACGGGTTTACAGTAAGCAAGGTATGCACAGGTTTACAATAAGCGAAATATGCACGGGCTTAGTTGTGTTGAGTTACTAATCTGTAGTGCAGATCTTTGATGTGGTGAAACCCATGTGAAATTGTGCACTACAGGTTAGTAAATAAGCACAAATAAACCCCTATGTACCTTGCTTATTGGGAACTCTGTCCCTGCACCCTCCCATTAAGCCTCTGAGGGCTCTAGGGAAGAATCTTTCCTTGCCTCTTCCTAGTTTCTGGTGGTTCCTGGCAGTTCTTGGCTTGCAGCTGTGTCTCTGCTTGCATCTAAATGTGGTTTTCTTCCTTGTGTGTCTGTGTCTCTGTGTCTCTCGTGACCTTCTTATAAGGACATCAGTCATAGGATTTAGGGCCCACCTTAATCCAATATGAGCTTATCTTAAGTTGATTATATCTGCAAAGACCCTATTTCCAAATAAGGTCACATTCATAGATACTGGGATTAGGACTTGAGCATATCTTTTTGGAGGACACAATTCGACCCACAACAGTGTCTTCCTGTGAACAAATGTTACCCCTTAGGCCTAGCTGGGCCCCATCTTCTAGGCTCATTTCTTAGTACAGTTCTTAGTGACCCTAAATGTTCCTGAGAGATTCCTAATGATGGCCATGTTTAACCTGTGCTTATCAGCCCAGGTGGCCTTATTCCAGTGTGATTTAAACTCATTCAGACTTTGTCTTAGAACCATGTTCCTTTCCTTCACAATACTTATCTCTGTTGCTAATTTTACACTGGTTTTTGTGATTATTTGGTTAATATCTGTCTCTCTCACTGGATTGTAATCTCTATAAACAAACGGACCACAACTGTGTTTGCTCATCATTGTGTCTGCAGAGCCTATCATAGGGCCTAGCATGTAGCAGAGCCTTAATAAATATTCTTGGAATAAGCAAATGAATACATTAATGACTCTCTGGTGTTTTATTAACAGTAATCAATTACATTTGGTACACCTCACAGCTGATTGTGATATTGAATTTGAGAATCACAGTTCCTTATCAAGGAGGTAATTCAGTAAAATCATCATTTAAATAGTGAAGATGATAAAAATGGTAATAACATGACAACTATGATAAGTAACACAGCCGTCTCTTGATATCCACAGGGGATTGGTTCTAGGACCCCCGCAGACATCAAAACCTGCAGATGCCCAAGTCCCTTATGTAAAATGGCATAGTATTTGCATATGCCCTGTGCACATCCTCCCATATGCTTTAAATCATCGCTAGATTACTTATAATACCCAATGCAATGTAAATGGTATGTAAATAGTTGTCAGTGCTTACACTTAACACTTTGCTTTCTCAGCTTTGGCAAGTGCTTTATCAGGAACCAGAGAGACCATTTTTGCTGTTGTAGGAGCAGCACTAGCCCTTCCACGAATTTAGCTTCTTTCTGCTTTATTGTGCGAATGTTCCATTCCTTCCTACCAACCTGATGGCCCGCTTCCGCAAGCAACATGCCAGTTTTCGGAGGATCTCAGATTTTTATTTTCTTGTTGAGAGATAGCACTTCACTCTCTGTCTTAGCCTTTAAGGGATTTCTTTGACTACTTAGTTGCTTTTTAGGAGCATTTTTTTCCCCCAGAAACAAAGGGTGCACACAAGTAGTGAAAAAATAAGGCATGAGGCAAATGATGCTCAAACAAGTACTGGACGGAGACTGAGAATCTGAAATGATGGGAGGCTACAGCAAGGTATGCCAACACATCACTTCATTTGCATGCATTCAGTATAGGGCTCGCTGTGTGGCAAATTCAAGTTTTACTTTTTGGAACTTTTTTTTCCAAATATTTTCTACTGCAGTTGGTTGAATCCGCGGATGTGGCACCCTCAGATATGGAAGGCCGACTATTATAGTTCAGTGAATTCTTAGAGCAAGCCTATGAAGGTGGTGCTGTCATTATTCTCATTTAACTAATGAGGAAACTAAGTCACAGACAATTTTAATGACTTGACCAAAGATACACATCTAGGACAATAATGCCTAAGCCAGTCTCTCTTGGAGGAAAGAATTATGAGAATCAATACAGATGCACCTGTCCCATAACTGAAATTACCACCCACCCATAAGAGACACTGGGAAGCCTGATGTCATGGACAGGTGTCCCACTGTGGGAGGCCAGAGACTGGTGAGCTGGAGCCAGACTGCTGCCTTGACCAGATCCTGGAACCTTGGTGGCGCACTGGTTAAGTGTTCGGCTGCTAACCAAAAGGTCTGCAGTTTGAATTCACCAGCTGCTCCTTGGAAACCCTATGGGGCAGTTCTACCCTGTCCTGTAGGTTTGCTATGAGTTGGAATCAACTTGATGGCAACAGTAGACAATGGGGTAGGGTAGAACACTCCTCTGTCCATGGTGCTGATGACTACACAGCCTTCCATGGGACTGGAGGCGGAGAGAGCACCTTAGAAAATGCTCCAGTGATTCCCTGAGTGCTTCTGTTAGGAAAATGTGGGCTCTCAGGCAAATATAGTGGGATATCTTGTATATAAATTATAATAGCTGGAATGTGGTAAGAACTCAGTAGGTTTTTAGCCGCTGTCATTGTCATCATCATCATTTAAATGATGATTTAAATGAATTGCCTCATTGTCCGCTATCTTCAATTCACACTAACATGGCTCCCATCTTTAACATTCTATTGAAATGTTATTGTTGTTAGGTGCCATCTAGTTCATTCCGACTCATAGTGACCCTATGTACAACAGAACAAAACACTGTCTGGTTCTGCACCATCCTCACAATCATTGCTATGTATGAGCCCATTGTTGCAGCCACTGTGTCGATCCTTCTTATTGAGGGTCAGGGATCATAATAGAGGGTCCCGGACAGAGCTGGAGATAAACGTAGAAGGGTCAGGCACACCTTAGTTCTCAAAATAATATCCTTGCTTTTCAACACTTTAAAGAGGTCTTTTGCAGCAGATTTGCCCAACGCAATACGTCGTCTGATTTCTTGGCTGCTGCTTCTGTGGACGCTGATTGTGAATCTAAGTAAAATTGAAATCTTTGACAATTTCAGTATTTTCTACATTTATCATGATGTTGCTTGTTGGTCCATTTGTGAGGATTTTTGTTTTCTTTATGTTGAAGTGCAATTCATACTTAAGGCTGTAGTCTTCAGTCTTCATCAGTAAGTGCTTCAAGTCCTCTTGACTTTCAGCAAGCAAGATTGTGTCATCTGCATATCGCAGATTGTTAATGCATCTTTCTCCAATCCTGATGCCACCTTCTTCTTCATATAGTCCAGCTTCAAAGATTATTTGCTCAGCATATAGACTGAATAAGTGTGGTAAAAGGATACAACCCTGGTGCACACCTTTCTTGACTTTAAAGCGCGCAGTTTCCCCTGAACAGACTGCCTTTTGGTCTAAGTACAGGTTCCTCATGAGCACAGTTAAGTGTTCTGGAATTCCCATTCTTTGCAACGTTATCCATAATTTGTTATGACCCACATAGTCCAATGCCTTTGAATAGTCAATAAAACTGAGATAAACATTTTTCTGGTATTCTCTGCATCTTTCTGGTATTCTTTTCATCTTTCTGGTGTTCTCTTCTTTCAGCCAAGATCCATCTGACATCGGCATTGATATCCCTCATTCCACATCCTCTTCTGAATCCAGCTTGAACTTCTGGAAGTTCCCTGTCAGTGTGCTGCTGCAGCTGCTTTTGAATGGTCTTCAGCAAAGTTTTAGTTGTGTGTGATATTAATGATGTTGTTCGATAATTTCTGCATTCTGTTGGATCACCTTTCTTTGGAATGGGTGCAAGTATGGATCTCTTTCAGTCGGTTGGCCAAGAAATCACCCAGATTTCTTGACACAGACGAGTGAGTGCCTCCAGTGCTGCATCTGTTTGTTGAAACATCTCAGTTGGTATTCCATCAATTCCTGGAGCCTTGTTTTTCACCAGTGTCTTCAGTGTGGTTTGGACATCTTCCTTCAGTAACATAGGTTCTTGCTCATATGCTGCTTCATGAAGTGGTTGACTGTTGACCAATTCTTAGTTGGTACAATGACTGTGTTTCTTCCATCTTCTTTTGATGCTTCCTGCATCGTTTAATATTTTCCCTGTAGAATCCTTCAATATTGCAATTCAAGGCATGAATTTTTTCTTTAGTTCTTTCAGGTTGAGAAATGCTGAGTGTGCTCTTCCCTTTTGGTTTTCTAACTCCAGGTCTTGGCACATTTCATTATAATACTTTGTCTTCTTGGGTCACTCTTTGAAATCTTCTGTTCAGCTCTTTTACTTTATCATTTCTTGCATTTGCTTCAGCTACTCTACATTCAAGAGCAAGTTTGAGTCTCTTCTGATGCTCATTTTGGTTTTTTCTTTCTTTCTTGTCTTTTTAATGACCTTCTTCTTTCTTCATGTATGATATCCTTGATGTCATTCTACAACTCGTCTGGTCTTTGGTTATTAGTGTTCAATGTGTCAAATCTGTTCTTGAGATGGTCTCTAAATTCAGGTGGAATATATTCAAGGTTGTACTTTGGCTCTCATGGACTTGCTCTAATTTTCTTCAACTTGAACTTGAACTTGCATATGAGCAGTTGATGGGTTGTTCCACAATTGACCCCTAGCTTTGTGTTGACCTAGCAACTTTGGAAATGAGTGGAGTCTGTAATAACAAAGGAAGAAGGAATTGTTCATAGACACTGTACTCTAGTTGATAAAGTTGTTTCACATGGGAGTATGGATCAACAGTTTTGAAACAAATGGTATACTGGGATTGAAAAATTAAGTAAATGGATGGCAGATGATGGGATCCAGGTTTCTCACTGTTGGAATGGGAGATTACAGATAAACTACGGGAAGAGGCTGGAATGATCCATGTGGTATCAGACTGGAGTTGAAGACTTTAATCCATCTGTATCTATGTTAAGGTAAACATGAATCAGACTCTCATGGGAAATAACTTTAAACATGAATCATGTGTAGATTAATATAGATACAGATGGATACATACAGAAGTATTTAAAGAAATTATAGTGATCTTTATAGAAATATGCACCTGTTAGTATACACACATATATTTCCTTGCTCTCTGACCTGAGAGGGCTTGGAAGCAATGACACTGCAGTAGCAACTAGCACACCTACTGCCCATATCTTCATTTTAAATACCATTCTCCAGTAAAAGGAACTAAGGCTCTTGGAGAAATGGCTGATTTTAGGACTGGGGCAGAAAATATGCAACATGAGCCCAGAGCATCTGATAATGCCAGAAAGTAAGGAAGTGCTCCAATCATGGGAGTATGTCATAGGGACATAGGAGTCAACCAAAAGAATTCCCAGTGACCACAGTTGAAATAATTGATCAACAAAGCAAATAAAGTAGTATTGGATTATAACCCGAAGTGTGAAATATTCATAAGTCCATACCAGTAAAAATAAACAATTGAATAAATAAATAAGTGAAGGAGAAAAGCCAAGTTTCTTGTACAGAAGAACTCCAAATAATTTATGTAGATACTTCACCCTCAAGGAGGTGGAGCATATCTCCCCACTCCTTAAGTGTGGGCTACACATAATGACCTCCTTCCACAGAGTACAGTATGGAAGGGGGGGTGGGCAGCAGAAGAGTAACTATCTAATGGAGAAACCTGACAGGCGCTGCCCAGCGAGGTAATCATCTTAACATCAGTAGTGACAAATCATGTTGACAGGATGTGCCCTTGATGAGAATGTATGTCACCCCTGTGGTCTTCCTTCCAAATGTCATAACCCCAGTCTAATCATGAGAGAAACATTAGGCAAATCCTAGTTGGGGGAAGTTCTGTAAAATACCTGACCAGTCCTCATCAAAACTTTCAAGATCATCAGAAATAAGGAAAGTCTGAGAAACCATCACAGCCAAGAGGAGCCCAAAGAAACATGACGACTGAATGTGATGCAGTATCCTGACTGGGATCCTGGAAAAGACAAAAGACATTAGGCAAGAACTAAGGAAATATAAATAAAGTATGGACTTTACTTAATAATGCATCAATATTTTCTTGTTAGTTGTGACAAATGTACCATACTAATATTAAAAAAACCCAAACAAACCCATTGCTGTTGAGTCAATTCCGACTCATAGCGACCCTGTAGGACAGAGTAGAACTGCCCCATAGGGTTTCCCAGGAGTGCCTGGTGGATTTGAACTGCTGACCTTGTGGTTAGCAGCTATAGCTCTTAACCACTATGCCACCAGGGTTTCCTATAGTAATGTACAGTGTTAATGAAAGGAGAAACTGGGTTTGTAGTATCTGGGAACTCTGTGTACTATCGCTACATTTTTTTCTTTAAGTCTAAAACTATTGCAAAATAAAAATCTTATTTAAGGAAAACTTCTAAAAGGATACACCAAAACCCAAAACCGAACCCTTTGCCATCCAGTCAATTTTGACACATAGAGTAGAACCATCCTATAGGGTTTCCAAGGCTGTAATCTTTATGAAAGCAGACTGCCACATCTTTCTCCCGTGAAGTGGCTAATGGATTCCCACTGCTGACCTTTTCAGTTAGCAGTCAAGCTCTTAACCACTGCACCACCAGGATCCTTGAAGGACATACAGGACACCAGTAACAGGCGTCACTTATGGGGTATGGTAGGTGCTGGTCAGATGGGGTAGAGGATGGGAGAGAAACTTTTCACTGAGTACCTTTATACATATATTAAATAATTAATTTTGAATCATGGAAATAAAAAGTAAAAAAAAAAAAAAACAAAAAAACAACCCTTAAGACTTCATACTTCTGGTTTGGCAATGGTAGTATTCCTTCTCTTTATGACTTTAGTAAAACTTCGGAAGGCATATAGAAAGCGCTGTATATATGTTAACCATTACTACTACTACTACTATTATTTTAGTTTCTATTTTGTAAACATTGATGTTCATATACATCTTATCATGAGTTCCTGGTGGCCTAGGAATCTTAGGCTTAAAATAAAATGCAGTCGTATGATTCTAAGGCCTATGCCTTGGGCTTGATTGCTTATCAATATTTTAGTTTTATTTGATTTGGAGGCCTTTGCAGTCAAAAACTAATGATCCCTTCACTCCTTTGCCCCAGTGAACTCACTTAGTTGATGCTTTTATTGAAACTTTTTTCCCTATTAAAAAAATTTTTTTTTTTTAGTATCTTTTCCAAGGTTCCATGTCCTTTCTTCTAGTTATCAATATCTGGGAAGTTAGAAGTGAGCTTTTACTTCAATAAGCACAGCATATGATTACTACATGGATTTTTAAAACTATAATGAAACTGTTTTGAATCAGTATAAAGGGCCTTAATTTTACATTTCATTTAATACTGAACGTTTTATTTTCAAAACAGAGGCACTTGGTAATTGCTATTACTATTAATCTCTTGCTAGATGTTTGTTAAGAGGATTGAGTACAGAACTAATATGTAACTTTATGACTACACATAAAATCACCAGGTCAGGTCTAAACAAGAGAAAGTGGAAGGCTGAGAAACGCTTCTTTCAGAGAAGAAGGATGTACTGGTATATGCTTTCAGCAGCATCTTACCTCTGTGGGGCTGTTTATTTCCATGTATGCAGAAAGATAAGGAAGGGAAATAATACTCAATAGTGGACACTAGGCACTTTGTAAGATGATTTACAAATGTTATGTCATTTTATCCTGAAAAGAAACTTGTGAAGTATTTATTGTTATTTTGCAACAGATGAAGAAAATGAGGCTTAGAGAAATTATGTGTCTTGCCCACATTCATGCAGGTATTAAATAATAGAGGCAAGACACAAGTTGACTGGACTCTGGACTTGGTATACTTGGTGTAATGGATTGAATTGTGTGCCCCCCAAAATATCTGCCAACGTGGGTAGGCCATGATTCACAGTAGTGTGTGATTGTCCACCATTTTGTCATCTGATGTGGTTTTCCTATGTGTTGTAAATCCTATCTTTATGAGGTTAATGAGGTAGGATTAGCGGCAGTTATGTTATTGAGGCGCAGGACTCAATCTATAAGATTAGGTTGTGTTTTAAGTCATTATCTTTTGAGATATAAAACAGAGAAGTGAGCAGAGAGACAGGAGGACCTCATACCACCAAGAAACTAAGAGCCAGGAGAATAGTGTGTCCTTTGAACCCAGGGTCTCTGCGCCGAGAAACTCCTTGACTGGGTAAGATTGATGACGAGTACTTTCCCCCAAAGCTGACAGAGAGAAAGTCTTCCTCTGGAGCTGTCACCCTGAATTTGGACTTCTAGCCTCCTAGACTGTGAGAGAATCAATTTCTCTTTGTTAAAGCTATCTACTTGTGGTAGTTCAGTTATAGCAGTACTAAATAACGAAGACAATGGGTTTCTTTTTTTGCAGTTTATTCTCTTTCCGTTTCACCATATTACCCCGAATAAAGGAAAGAAGAGTTGGGAGAACCGGAAGTTTGGCCAGATAACCTAGGACTTTCCTTTAATTTACTCAAAGAGCTTTGTAGGATGAGAGAGCATTTGGGCCTAGACCACCGAGAAGATTCCTGATTCTTACATATGTAAGGACCACCCAGGTGTCCACTTTCATTTGAGTAAACATGAAGCTTGAGACCAAAATATTGGGGCTTGATATAAGAAAAATAATGAATTAGTGAGAAAGGTGCCAAGGCATTCCTTATATATTTATTTCTTTAAATAGTTGCAGAAAACCTTGTATTTAGAAAAATGTGATAGTAATATAAATAGATATATAATGGATATAAGAGATATAAAGTATAATATTGATGTTAACTTACATTTTTGGCAGAATTCCATTATTTATAAGCTGGAAGAAAATGCACAGTTATAAACAGGTGGGGCTGAGAGAAAGTTTGCACTTTGATATTTGATCATCTGGCCAATGATTTCAGGCATTTAGTAGAGATGCACCTAAATTATAATTTCAATTTTAAAGGTAAAACCTTTTTCCCTGAAGTTAGAATATTCCAGTTTCCACTGATGTGTGAACAAACCACCCTAAACCGAGCCCTAAACTTATTCTGTGGGTCAGGAATTTGGACAGAGCCCAGAAGGAATGACTCGTTTCTTTTCCACAATGTTTATGTCTTCATCTGGGAAGAGTAGACATTTGGAGGTACCATCTGGAGGTGTTTTCACTCACATGTTTGATGGTTTATGGTGGATGTTGGCTGGGATCCCAATTGGGACTGTTGACCAGAGCACCTACATGTGGCCTGTCCATGTGGTATGGACTTCCTCACAGCTTGGTGGCCTCAGGATAGTCAGACTTCTAACATGGTGACTCAGGGATTCAAGCATGAATGTTTCAGCAAACAAGATGGAAACCGTATCCAGCCTTAGAAGCCACAAAGTGCTACTTTTGCTGTCAAAGCCTTCACAAACCCGCCCAGATTTTAGGGAATGGGACTTAGATCTCACCTTTTGATGGGAGGGGTGTCAAGGTCACATTGTAGAAGAGCATGTGAAATGGGAGATATTGTTGTGGCTATCTTTAGAAACTACAATCTTCCAGAAAGAGTCTTAGGCTATACAGTGCGGGTTATCTGTCATACACAGGATGGGAGATGGCTGTATTTATGCCTCCTGTCATTTCTTTCTATGTGTAGACTAGCAATTGCTTTGTGTCCATGGCTACTTTTGATTCTTTTTCCTTTGCTCAGTTTCATGTTCCTGTTTCTCTTTTTAATGAGTCAAGGTAGTCAAATAACTCCCAAATCTCAGTGGATTATTACCAGCACAGGTTTATTCTTGTTTATGTTCCAGTTTAATGTTAGTCTGCATGAGGAATGTTATCTCTGCTCCATGTAGTCATTTAAGGACCCAAACTTCTTCCATCTAGTGGCTCCACCATCCACTAAGGCCTCAGAGTCCTCCATTGGATCTTCTGTAACTGGTATGGATAAAGGACACCCTCTCTTAATTGCCTGGGCCTGGAGGTCACACATACCATCTCTACTCATTTTTTGTTGGTGACAGCTAGTCACATGGCCCCACCTAGATCCAAGGGGGCTGGGAAATGTAGTCTAGTGTGTGCCCACAGAGAAGACTGGGGCATGGATAGTAGTTGTGTCTGCTGTATCTGCCGTCTCCTATCCTCTCTCTCTCCAGGCTGCTGAGGATCCTGGATGGAGGATGAACTTTGAAAGAAAAGCAAGGGTAGAATGCAAGTAACAGACCAAGCCAATCGCTCAGCTTCTTTGCAAGTTTTCCAGTTTGCAAAGTAATATATGAATTACAGGAATTTAACTTGAGCTGGATCTTAGTGATTACTTAGTTCAGAGGTTTAAAAGTATTTTTTCAAGTGGATCACTTTTATCCAACTGAAATCTTGTGGGAAACTCCACTTTAGATAACAGATGAGAGTGAGACCACTCTGGTTAAAAGGGCCCCAGTGTCACTTTTTCCCTCTACAGCAAACCCTATGGCTCTTCCAGGTAATCCTGGAGCTCTAAGGATCAGATCCAATCCCAGGATTTTACAGTCGGGAAACTGAGGCACAGAGACACGATTTGCCAAAAATTACCTGGGTCATCTGCAGCAGGTTTAAGGTTGGAACTCCAGTCTCAGTATTCCCAGGCTGATGCTCTTTGCCCTACTACTTACTTGAAAGTTGTGTCACTGCCTCCTTTTCAGTACATGTAGGCCTAGAGACTCCTGGTCTGAGGCAGGACAGAATAGATCTGCCTGGTGCTTTTGGCTGCTTCTCTTCATTAGCCCAGCAGTGGGTGAAGGCCCAGGAGAGGGAAGAGAGCTTCTACGTGTCCGGTTGTGGCATTTCCTTTCATGGTGATGATTTTCCCATGGCATGAGGAATGGGGAGTGACAGCTGAGTCTGCAGGGGTGTGTCTTGGCAGCAGGGGGAGCTGGCATGGGGACGCTTGAGTTCACATGAACTCTCTTGCCCTCTGACTCTGATGTGTTCATGTTACTGTACTCAGAGAGGAGCACAGTGTGGTAAAAAAGAGCATGGGTTCTGGAATTAAACAGACCTGGACTTGAATCTTAGGAGCTATGTGATTAGGGGTAGGGCACTTAGACATCCTGAGTCTCTCAGTTTCACACTTACAATACGAATATAAAGCAAAACAGACACACAAAAACTTGCTGCTGAGTTGATTCCAACTTATAGAAACTCTATAGAGAGTAAAACTGCCCCATAGGGTTTCCAAGGCCGTAATCTTTATGGAAGCAGACTCACATCTTTCTCCTGAGGAGCGGCTGGTGGGTTCAAACCGCCAAACTTGCAGTTACCAGCTGAGCACTTAGCCACTGTGCCACCAGGGCTCCTTAACTATAATAATAACTACCATTTAAAATTGTTAGGAGGATTAAAGATAATATATTTACAGTACCTGACACAGTAGGAAATAACGTGATGTTGAGAGCTCCCTTTTTGGTGTCCACTAGACTCACGTTTAAGTCATAGCTCTGTCACCAATAGCTGTATGAGTTTGGGAAGACTCCAAACCTCTCCACACCTCAGATTTGTTCTCTGTAAAATAAGTTGTTTGTTTTTTTTTTTTTTTTTTGGCTATATCCTGACTGGAGAATCCTGCCAAGCATGCACACTGGGCAGGAGTGTAGCCTTGATTTCCATGTCCGTTTTGCCTTGACCTCGCCATTCAGACTGTCCGTTGAGCAGTTGTTTGTTCAGAACCTCAGAGAGACCACTGTTGGAATGAAAACAGGCACTGCACTAACTCTGGAAATTTTTGGACTTGGAGCTTTTTTTCTGAAAGTAGCCAGTATATATCCTTGTGGGATACCTGGAAAAGAGACTCTTTCTAAGAAACTTTTTCCACCTTTACTGATTAATTAGTACTAGATACTATTTAAAATTCATTCTGACTGTTTTCCCCCTTGTTTATAGAAGCAACACGTTCATCCAGCAATAACCAGGTTAACATTTTGAGTATATATAACCTTCCAGTCTATTTTATATGTATGTGTATATATATATGTATATATATACGTATATGTATATACACATATATATATTTATATATAGATATGTCTATATCAAAATGATATCTCTTGGTTGGTATCGGTTTTGGGGAAGTGATAAACATTTTAATAAACATAGTGTGGTTGATCTTGATCTACCTATGCTATTTGGAGTTGTCCATCCTGACTTTTATTTCCTGATACACCATGGAAGTCAGATAGCCCTGTGAAATTTGATTTCAGTTCATAGTAACTCTGATTGTACCTAGTAATTAAGGGTAGGCTTTGGAGAATTTTATTCATACTGATTCTGGGTAGGGTCTGCCACACTTAACTGAGGGCTTAGGTTAAAAAAGTCAGCTATGTAAATAGGGGGTGGGAAAAATTTGCCTTAATAGCATTTTGTGTGAAAGGACTTGTGGTATTAGTTGATGGGAAGGTTAATATGAGTGTTAGGATGCCCAGGACAAGGGAAATGACAGTGTCAGTATACTTTGCATATCTATATTTAAGTGGAAAATAGATTGGTTTGACCCTGCCTAGAGAATGGTGAGGAGCCCTGGTGGTGTAGCAGTTAAGCGCTTGGCTGCTAACCGAAAGGTCTTAGGTTCAAACCTACCAGCGGCTCCTCGAGGGAAAGATGTGGCAATCTGCTTCTGTAAAGATGACAACCTCGGGAACCCTATGGGACACTTCTATGCTGTCGTATAGGGTTGCTGTGAGTTGGAATTGACTCAATGGCCATGAGTTTTTTTTTTTTTTTTTTGGTTTTAGAGAATGGTGAGGAGCCCTGATGATGTAACAGTTAAGTGCTCTGCTGCTAACTGATAGGTTGGCAGTTTGAACCCCGCCAGCAGCTCCATGGGAGAAAGACCTGGTGATCTGCTTCTGTGAAAATTGCAGCCAAGAAAACCCTACGAAGCAGTTCTACTGTCATGTTGGGTCGCTCTGAGTCAGAATCGACTTGATAGCACCCAGCAATGATAAGAGAATGGTGACCAACATGGGGAAGTGTCTAGAAAGAGGAGTAAAGCAGAATTTTGTCTAAGAAAGTCTTACCGTCTAGTTGGGTGCCGAAGTATAAAGAGCCAAGGATACTTAGTCTGAAAAAGAGAAAACTTAGTAGTTACGTCATTGTTGTTTTCAGATATTTGCAGGATGAATAAGCTTCTCTTAGAGCCAAGACAGTTCATGCAACAGTACACTAGACTGAGGTCCGTGGCTGAGGGAAGAAATTTGCTGCTCACAAAACCTGTCTAGTGGTTTTATCACCCATACAGCTGCCCCCCTCTCCAAACTTCTCTAGAAGACCCCAAAGCACTTGAGGCCTGCAAAGCTAGCACCAGTCAGGGGCAGAGAGCTCACTAGACACTTGCATAACATCACTTCCTGTGCCCCTTACTCTTCCCGCTAGCACCACGTGGCTCCTACTCACTTGCTTGTAACATCAGACCTCTGCTACCTTCAGCATGACCAGATGACCAGGAAGTAGAGAAACCCTGGAGCGCTCTACTACAGTGTCCTTTAAACTGTAGTGTGCACACGAATCATCTGAGGTCTTGTTAAGAAGCATATTCTGGTTTAGTGTGTCTTGGGTTGGGACCCAATAATCTAAATATCCGTAAGTGATACTGATGTTGCTGGTCTGTGGACCACACTTTGAGTGACAAGGCTCTGGTACAAATCATGAGTCTTTCCCTTCATTTCAGCCAAGTCCTGTCGGGCCAAAGCGACCATTTCCTCTGAGTTACTATCATACTACTCCTCACATTTTTATTAGCAGAGGGTTACTGCATGGAAATATTGCCCGGTGCCGCTCCCAGTATTCATGGAACAATTTTGTCCAGATATCACTTATGCATCAAGGTCTTTGTCATCCCTGGGGCCACATTAGCAGTTATCTAATATTTTTTCAAAAACACATCACCTTAATTTCCATCTCAGTTAATTGAGACACAGCACTTTTAAATACGTGTGTGATGCTGTCAGTAAATTTACCCTAAAACACAAGTATCCTTTTGCCTAACATTACGCCAGAGTTTTCTTCTTTAATTCCATAACTGTATGTTTGGGGTTACCCCAAGGTAACCACTTACTCTACTGCTTTTTAATATGACCTTTAAAATAGATCGCACACTTGTAACTGTGAGGTCATAACTCCAAGAATAATGATGAAATCTGGTTATGTGTATTTGCTTCCCCTTTTTTATGATTCCATTAGGTGATCTCTGTGAGCATTTATAATTGTCATTGATTGAGGCACTTTCAAAGTATAGTCCCTTCCCCCAACAGTAGCTTCTTGGTCAAAATAAGATAATTGAGAGATGCCTGGTAATGTGTGTAGCTTGGTAAGATCTTAAATATAAGATCATGCTGCTGTTTTCTATAGGACCCCTGTGGTCTTGGGCAAGGTACTTAATCTCTCTGATTGTATGTAAACTCATCTGTAGAACAGGGATAATGTCTACCTTGAAGGCATTAAATGAGATGATGTTTGTGAAAGCATTTGGCACATTCTTGGCACGTGGCAGTCACTCATTGAACAACAGCACCCTTTGCCTCCCATTTGTTTCTCTTAGGCCACTTTCTACCTTTTTTTGGGGAGTGCCACATACTTTATTTCCTTCTCCATTCCTCTCAAAGCTTCTTGAGAGCAGGATCCATATTTTAAATCCCTTTTTAACCTTTCACTGTATGTTCAATGAAGATATGTTGAATGAATCAATGAATGACCAAATAACCTCTGAGGTCTTCTTGACCCTTTAAGTTCTCTGATTGTTTGACTCTTCCAGTGTTCTAGATGCTTAGAAGAAATTTGGAGAATTCTTTGAAGTGAATGTCTTCTATGTTAAGGGATTTATAAAATATCGTTTATATTAATTATTACTAATATGTACCTGGCCCCAGGAACCTGCTGCTGTGGTGTAAGTAACCTTTTCAGTTTATGACCTTGGGCCTGATTCTTTGTACTGGCTCAAATGAACTGGATCAGAGGCTGGTCTTGACTCTGCTTCCCCTCACCCTGCACCCTTGGGAATATCCTCTGTGAATGATGAGCAAGAATTATGCATTGTTCTCTGACATGAGATTTGGGAGTCATGCATAATAGAGGTTGAGTTTCATGATATATTCATTTCAGTCCTCATAGAAGATGCATTTTGTGTTTTAGATTAAATACAGTTTGGCTAGTGGGGTCAGACTAACCCAACAGATTTAAAGGAGAAGTAGCCGGTCTTTCCGAATCAAACTTGGCTGCCCGTGTAGGTGAACAGCTCTTGCGTTGTCTGTATGAATGAGTTGCTGGGAGTTCATGCCAGTGAAGGTCATCCTCCGTACTTTGTCATTATGGCATCATCTAGCCGAGACAACAAACTGGTAGAAAGTGTATGGGTTTTCAACTTTAGACCTGAATTTAAATCCTAGCTTGGGTATATTATTTAATCTCTGAATCTCAGTTTTTTAATCTTCAAAATGGAATAATGTTAGGCTTGCAGGTTTTTGTGGGTGACAACTTGTACATATCAAATGCCTGGTGCAATGCCTGGCAGTAAGGTTAGGACCATCGTTGATGACGATGATGGATGTCAGAAGAGAGGGCTAGCAGACCAAATAGGTCTCCTACCGTTGGACGTAGCAGCACAGTGCGTGTCTACGGAGTGGCCCTGCTGCGTTTTATGACTAAAGGGCAGATTGCAGTGGTGATGCTGAGAATTTCTCAGGGGTCTGGAAAGCGTGGTAAAGAATTGGGGAAAGAAGAAACTCAATTGCGTGTTTTATTCCATGATAATTTGAAAAACCGATCCAAATGTGAGTAGCTTCAACCTTTCCTCCCCTACTCATTACCTAGGAATTGTTGTCTAGTTACTGCTTTTAGTTCAAGGTAAAGGAAAAAAAAGCCTTACTAATCTTTTCACTCTGACAATTTCTCTTAATCTTCGATGTCCAACATGACTATTTCCCTGTAATTCTTGGAAAATAAAAATGGTAGTTCTAAAAATAAACATCAACAAATCCATTCCTCAAGAACGGCCTTTTTTAGACACTAGAAGGAGGGTTCTGAACTGCACTTTTCTAAAAAGAATTTTTAAATAATTTTTATTGTGCTCTAGGTGAAAGTTTACAGCACAAATTAGTTTCTCATTCACAAATTTATACACAAATTGTTTTGTGACATTGGTTGCAGTCCCTGCATTGTGTCAGCACTTTTCCGCTTTCCCTTTCCACCCCAGGTTCCCATGTCCATTCATCCACTTTTCCTGTCCCTTCCTGCTTTCTGAACTGCACTTTTAAATATTTATGAGTCACTGTACCGAGCTTTGCTAGTTACTAGCTTGCGTCCTTTTACCTCACCGTGGATTAACTGATCTCAATTTCAGAGGCTCAGGGATTTGCCATGAGGGCGCTTAGTCCATAGGTGAGCTGTACAGCACAGTTGATTTCAGGTTGTGACTCTTTTTGTCATGTTTAGCTCATCCCAGATTCTGAGAAATGTGGTAGTAAGCAGGTAGGGAGTGATGATGGCTGTGATATCCAGGAATAAGATAAAACATTTTTCTTGCTCTACCTACAGCTATTTTGAACTGGAGAGCAGTGGCCTGAGGGATGAGATTCGATATCACTACATACATAATGGGAAGCCGAGGACAGAGGCACTCCCGTACCGGATGGCAGACGGACAGTGGCACAAGGTTGCCCTGTCAGTTAGTGCCTCTCATCTCCTGCTCCACATCGACTGCAACAGGTACGTCTTTGCCTTTGATCTTTGGTGATTCTGTCCTTGAAACTCAGCAGAGGGAAGGGGGAGAAAATGAACTCCTCCAAGCCTGGCAGAGAAACAAAAACCAAGGGGCCCTAATTGTAATTTAACCTGCCGAATGGGCCATTAGGCGTGCTGAAATGACCAACTGAAATACGCTACGAAAACAGTCCATTAAGATGAGACAGTATCCCATGATTAGGAACAAATGTACAAAAGGTTGATTACAGATTGGGGAATAGTAAGTGTACCTCAGTGTACTCCAGGCACTGGTTGAAGTTCCATGGAGCTGTGATCACAGTTAACTGTGATATATTGTTATTGAGTTCGTTCCACTTGGAAGCGAATAAGCCAATCTACCTTAGAATGAGTCTGAGAAGCCTGTGCTACTGATGCGGCTAATTCTGTTTCACTTCATCAAGTGCAGCTTTGCTTAAATATCTTCCCTGCTCTTTGAGTCTTTTGGAATTGATGCCATCCATTCTCTACATAGGAATGAGCCTTCCAGCTTGTTAGAGGTAGGCCTGTTTGTGAGGTCTGGGGACGTTTCACAGGAGGTCGTGGGTTGGAATAGGAAGATATTATCCCCCCATTTCTGTCATTGGAAGTAGGTTTACTGACAACTGAAGAAAGGAGAGCATTGGTCTCTATTAGGTCATTTGTGGATGGACAGCTGTGTGATAGTGACCAAGAGGAGCCTTTTGATTTCTCCAGAACCCACTGAAAATCCTTATGAATAGTGATCCGAGTCCAATGACAAAGAATTTATTGCATTCCAACTAGTGCCGATACGTTGTTGGTTCTTACTAATGACGCCATCAAACTTAAAATTACTGTTCAGCCACAGGACTTGCTTCCGTGGGCCCTGGCTAATGAACAGGCATGTTGCGCACAGCCTCCCCTCCAGAATTCATCAAAATGAGGGACGTTTCAAGGTCAGTCAGCTCTAGACTACATTTCTGATGAGGAGATTCTTGAATGTTTTTGACATTTCAGTTCTCTAGTTTCTTTTAGAAGAAGGCTTAGAAGGGCAGAGAACAGAAACCAGTGTCAGGCTTAAGGGAAGAGCAACCACTTTGAAGTGAATCTTGGTCCTTTTGGTGTGATCTATTTAAAATGTTTTTTGGGGCTCTGAAGAATCGTGGCTCCAACCAGATACAATCTATGTACCCAGACAGAGTTTCTGTATAAAGCTGGTTCTTTTTTGCCCTGGAGACCTGGGCTGGGCTTCTTGGATAAATTTAGCCCTCAGCTACTATGTCCATTTCCACTCTCAAGAGCTCATTGGCTCCTTCTAGGGATAAAGTGGCCTATCAAGTAGTACTTCTGCTCTACCCTTGCCACCACCACCCATATGCTGCCCAAAAGGGAGAGCAGAGGAAGGGTCCTAGATGTCCTCATATACCGCAGGCCAGAAAGAGGCCTCAAAGCCCTAGCTTAGTAATTCCCAGCTGAAAAGTCCTGGAGATAAGACTCCTTCCAAAAGCTTTACCCTGTATTTCCTGATATTTTTCTCTTTGGAGAAGAAAAAAAAGAGAAGAGAGGATATGTCTTTGCCTGGGTTTCATGCAGTTATAAATTCTCTGGTCCCTATGAAATATTCTCTATGCCATCCTCAGTCACTTGCTGGCTGTGTGATATTAGGTAAGTTAATCTCCATGCATCTCAGTTTCTTCATTTTTTAAAATGGGAATTGTTGTTAGGTGTCATCGACTTGATTTCAATTCATAGTGACACTGTGTGACAGAGTTTAACTACCCCATAAGGTTGTTTGTCAATAAGGGTTAACTACCCCATAAGGTTGTAATCTTTATGGGAGCAGATCGCCAGATCTTTCTCCTGTGGAGCTGCTGGGTGGGTTTCAGCCACCAACCTTTCAGTTAGCAGCCGAGTGTTGTGTCACCAGGGCTACTTAAAATGGAAATAGTAATAGTAATACTAATACAGACTCATAGATTGTGAATGTTAAATGAGATAATCCATGTAAAGTGCTTGGTGTGTGCCTGGCCTTTGGCGCTCAGTGTGTGTTTGCTTTTGTTGCTGTGGTTGTCATTATTATTTATTCTTCATCTCCCTAGTGTATTTTTGACCCTGTCTCCAAAATTTCATCCACTGTACATTCTTTATGGCCACCACAGCCTCTCTTTCAGGGAGATGGGAAGAGATTGGGAGATCTGGAGCCCAGAGTAATCTTTAGCGTCAGCCCCATTTAGAAGGAATGGATACTAAATATTCCTTTCCTTCTCTTGAAATTTTTAATACTTTGGCTTATGGTATAATGTGCTGTCCTTTACATGAGATCTTGGAGGGAATACACTGGAACTTGTTACCACTTGATCATTTATGGGTCTGAACCACAAATGAGATTTTTTTTTAGGTAGGCCAGGAGAAAGAAAAGTCCTGAAAAACTGGGCCTCAGAAGAGATAAATTTTGATTTTGTTGCAGGAAAAGTCTAGAAATATGGTTCCCTAACCTGACTACAAGAAGCACTGGTGGCGCAGTGGTTAAGTACTCAGCTGTTAACCAAAAGGTTGGTGGTTTGAACTCACCAGCTGCTCTGCAGGAGAAAAATGTGGCAATCTGCTTCTGTAAAGATTACAGCCTTGGAGATCCTATGGGGCAGTTCTACTCTGTCCTGTAGGGTTGCTATGAGTTGGAATTGGCTTGATAGCAATGCTTTTTGTTTTTTTTTTTTTTTAAACCTGACTGCACATAAGAATGACCTGAGGAACTTATCTTTGTCATAAGTTTCCTTCCAGTTAGCTCTAGCCGACTTTAGAGTGGCAAAGGCTCCAGCTCATATATCAAGATGCTGGTCTACCACTTCTATCTAGGTCACTCTTGCAGAAAGTAAATTTCACAAAGGCTGACTTTAACTCTAAGCTATGCACTTCACACCACCTCTAGATTCTTTGTTTTCTATCCCTCTTTTTCTTAGTTATGCTACCCTATTATTCTCAACCTCTTACCCCGTAGAGTTCTGCTGAGTAGATGGTGATGAGGATGATGGGAGTTAGCATTTATTGAGCATTGGCTGTGCTAGGCATAGTGCTAATCACTTCACTACATTCATTCCATACTCATGCTGTTATTTTTCCCTTTTTAAGATGAGAGAGTTGAGGTTGCATTATTGGTTTGCATTCTTGCTGCTAATAAGTGGCAGTGTCAGGATTTGAACTCCAGTCTGACTCGTACGTGCCTGCTTCTCACTACTGGGCTTTTATGCCCACAGTGGGAACTATTGGCATTGGGTTTGGAACTTGGGGGAAGGCCAACAGCCTGATTCAGTGTCAGCAGCTTGCTCTTCTGTAGCACTTTCCTTGTGCATGTCTTATGTTTCTCACCCTTAGCGTTGTTTGCTAAGATGTGCAGTCTCGTTGTGGAACCCATTGTATTAGCATGGAAAAAGGGACCTACTTTGATTGAGCGTCTGCTACAGACCGGATAATGTGCTAGGGATTATATTTTTTATTAATTACCGAAATCCATAGGATAGCCATGTGAGGAGAGTTTATTAGACCCGTTTTTCAGATTTGGAAACAGAAAGGCTCCTAGAAGAGAACTAACTCAGTCACATCATAAAATAAGCATAGGGCCCAAACTTTGAGCTGGGATCTAACTCCCAAACCTTAGTTTTCCCACCTACCACCTCCCTAGTATGCTAATGAAGTGTATTGCCCAGCACAAAGTCAAAACCACACCAGGGGGGTCTTCCCAGGGGAGAGATGGTCCCTACATCTCTCTTACAGAAGGTTCAGGGACCAAAAAGAATCTGAAATCTGGCAGAGTAGATTTCCTAGGCAGTTCCATTGCTCCGAGGTATTCTGGTATGGCAGGATTTTCCACTTTTTTTTTTAGGTTAGAATTGAGAAACAGCTTTTTCAGACTTAATTGCACAAATTGTCACAAGAAAAGTGGCTGCTATTTTAGTCAGTAGTTTAACACTTTCTGCTTGCTGCAGAGACTTACGCTTCTTATTCTTCCTACTCAGCAGTTTTGCTGGGCCTAATCTTCCAACGTGTGGGTAGCAGATTACCTCAAGCTAGAAACTTAAAAGGAACCATTTACTTGGGTGGGCAGCCAGATCATCTCGATTGCCTTGGGTTTTTCTCCATCTGCATTTATATTAATAGTTGCCAAGAAAGCCTAGAATGAGGCTTGAACCAACCTTCCTCAGATTCTCCCACCCCATTCTCAGCTCACCTGGTGGGCAGCCTCTCCAAAGCAAAGGTTCAGTGCATAAGCAGTCTTTCCCATTCACCACAAAAGAGATTTTCTTTTCCTTTGCTTCATCTGCTAACTTTTAATTTTCAATCAGCCCATCAAATTGATGTATTGGACACACTATCTCTGCCAGGCTGTGGAAGATGCAAACACAAAAAAAAAAAAACAAAACTGGGAGAGTCCTTGAATCCAAAAATTCATGGCTTATTTATTCAGTCATTTTTAATTCATTTTGGAACCACCAGGGCCCCCCACAGTGACTGGTCCTGGTAGCTGGAGATCAGAGAAACCATGAACTCAGACTGAAGCCTTGGGATCTAACTGATTTGACAACTCATAATAGCAGCTGAGCAGTAGACAGGACTGAAAATAGTCACTCTCAGCATCCTGCTCTTGAGGTGAAAGTGGAGCTAAGTTTCTCAGCAACTAAGGGATGGGCTCAACTCTGTTTCCCATTCAAATAGTACATCCATCCCGCCTTCAGCCAGCACTTTCTGCAATACGCAGATATCCCCACCTTAAGCCAAGTTCCTCTTGCCTCACTGCTGGAAAAATTCATCTCTTAAGCATAGTCTATCCCGTTGCAGCAAAGCTCTGAACTCTCATCTCAGTTGTTTAGACTTTTACAAGTGTGCCTGTGAACATAACACACATGTCTGCAGCCTAATTGTCATCCTAACTGGGAGTTAATTCAGTGATTGTGATTATGTTGTTGTTATTAGGTGCCGTTGAGTTAGTTCTGACTCATAGCTACCCCATGTCCAGTAGAATGAAACACTGCCCAGTCCTGCACCATCCTCATAATCCTTATGCTTGAGCCCATTGTTGCAGCCACTGTGTCAGTCCATCGCGTTGAGGGTCTTCCTCTTTTTCACTGACCCTCACTTTACCAAGCAAGATATCCTTCTCCAGGGATTGGTTCCTCCTGATAACATGTCCAAAGTGTGTGAGACAAAGTCTCTCCATCCTTGTTTCTAAGGAGCATTCTGGCTGTACTTCTTCCAAGATGGATTTGTTCATTTTTCTGGCAGTCCATGGTATATTCGATTTTCAGTGATTATAGCCTGGACAATTAACATATTTAGATTTTTCTTTTAAGACATGCTATTTATTAACTGCAGAACACATCCCATTTTTACATACAACTCTTGATCTTGGAGAGCATGCAGAATCAGAAATTAAACTTCCTATAAAATATGGAACAAGCCAGTAATTCAGTGTTTGTGTTTGATATTTCAGAGTAACTTCAGGATATGAACATCTGTTTATATCTATAGGTTTTTCATAATGAAATATGTTGATATGGCATCTTCCTTTCAGAGAGCTCCTAAAGTATTTACAAACATCATCTTATTAAGCCTCACATTCCTTAAGATAGTTAAGCCACATGTATAATATATTACGTTGATTTTATACAAACATTTCCACTCCAGCATGGAGGAGGAAATTAAGAGATGACTATCAAAGGCCATAGCTGCTAAGAGAGCCAGACCTAGACTCCTAATCTCCTGGTTCTCAGATTGATATATTCCTCACAAACACATTCACACAGTCATAATCAGAATTAACTAAAATAAAATTGGAAAGTCAGCATATGCCTCATGTACAACTAACCTAGCAGCTCCAGATCCTCTGGCTAGGAAGTGATGACAAGTGAGCTAGAAAAGCAAGATATACACATGTGAAGAATTAAGAGTGAGCACAAGGCAACTGTACAAGAGATGGTGTGAGACAGTGCATGATGGATTGCTGGATTCCTGCTAGAGGCAATCAGGTCTGGGAGACCACAGGAAGGAGACATCCTGGGAATGTGGAGTAACGTCTCAAATTCTTACCATCTCAGGTGAAAATGCATGATGATTTCTGCAGCTTTACGGTTTTTCCACTGTGTGGTTTGATTCCATATCAGTTACATAAGAGTTGGGCTTGGAATGAGGTTCATCTTGTAGGCATTACAAAGGCAATCATAGTGTTGGTGAGAGAAGAATGTGTATGGGTGGGCTGGTATCAAGTTGGCAGTTTGGAGGAGGTCTGGAGGGAGGACAGAGAAGGTAGAATGGAAGGAAGGAGGGAGAGGGAGGAAGAGCTGTTCTTCGTATCACCAGGCATATGAGCTCTGTGGTTTAACCTAGGCTGAAAAGAATTCTGGGCCCTTGTTTTGGTTTTGCCATTTACTAAATGTCATTTACATGCAATGATGCAGGAGTGTGAAACCAGGCAGGTCATGCTGTGTCGTTGTTCATTCGTTCATTCACCAGGAACTGTGCTTGTATCTGTAAAATGGGGGTAATAGTAATTCTACCACCAGAGGGTTGTTGTAGGAGTCTAGCAAGGGAATGTATTCAAACTGCTGTATGAACATACAGCATCATTAAGTCCTATAGACAGGAACCATCGTATAGAAAAGATTTTGAAGTATTGTATATGAGTACAACTTAGTTAAATTTTCACCTGTATAAAACAGTGGCTTATTTCCCATGGATTTAGGAGTTGATATGTAATGTGGATGGATCCGTGGTGCAGCATAGGGTTTGAGATCAAACAGGACCCTAAAGTTATTCTGTCTGCCAGGTCCTAAGTTAGGTTCTCCAGTAGTTTACCTTTTAGTTTTATGGTCTGTAGTGTGGTACCAAATGGTGGATGGTTTTTACATCAGTGGAGTCCCTTAAAAACATATAATTGCAGAGTTCCTTTAAAAATATGTAACTGAGGTAGAGTAGGGAAGGAAATGCCCCCCTCCAATGTGATAAGGCCCTTTAATGAACCCTGGAGGGACTTGAGCCTGTGGCATGGCCTCTTTTTATTCCCATGGGTAGGTGGTCAAAAATTCGCTCCCTTCAACTTATGAGTCAGAATTTTTATGGCTTTAATGAGGGGATGTAAAGCCAGGTGAAGTTTTACTGGGTAATGGAACTAATTTGTTCCAGTTTTCTGGAGCCCCTAAATGCCTACATGGATGAACAAAATACATACTGTTTCTTTTGCTTTGAAAAACCTGGTCTTTCAATCCAAAAAAGTTCTAGACTGAAAACTTGAACTCATATGATTCTGGGCAAGTCATTTATTGTCTCTGGGCCTTAGCTAGAGATAGATAGACTCCAATTCATGGTGACCTATGTACAACAGAATGAAGTGTTGTCCAGTGCTTTATCATCCTCACAATTGCCAGCATGTTCAAGTCCATCGTTAATGGCTGTTGTGCCAGTCTGTTTCACCAAGGGCCTCCCTCACCCTCGCTGACCCTCTGCTTCACCAGGCATGATACGCTCCTTCAGCAGTTGATCCCTCCTGATGATATATCGAAAGCAAGTGAGTTGGACAATGTTCTGTTATGATCCATAAGGTTTTTATTGACTAATTTTGAGAAGTAGGTCACCAGGTCTTTCTTCCTAGTCTGCCATAGCTTGCTAAAACCTGTCCACCATGTGTGACCCTGCTGGTATTTGCAATACTGGTGGCATAGCTTCCAGCATCACAGCAGCCTGCAAGCCACCACAGTCCCACAAACGAACATGTGGTGACTCTGAGCCTTAGCTCCCTAAGTATACAATGAGAAGCTAAGACTAGATGGTTTCTAAGTCTCCTTTCAGCTATGTTCATCTAGGCATTGCTTTCTGATTCTGTCTCCTCCCGATACTTCGTCTGTCTCATCAAAATATTTAGTTCAGGGTGTGCATTTTTTGGCTCCAGGACCCTGGAGAGCAACTTAGCCTGCTTTCTTCACATGGCCACTTCTGTAGTGGAGGAGCAGGGGGTTTGGCAATCATCTGAACTGATCCGTGGGTTGACAGAGCAGCGTGCTGCTGGTGAGCAAAGACCAAGGATTAGCTTTCCCTAGATGTCCACTCTCTTTACTCTCACTCCCGCCCTGCTGGAATAGATGCTGAATATGCAGTTTTTTGAATGTTAAGGGATATTGGCCTCTCATTCACTGTACCTCGTGCCCTTTGTTTCTTCTAGAGTGTTATGTCCCAGGCATGTGACTGTGGACAGCCGGGGGGGGGGGGCAGGGTAGGGGGTGCAAGTTGCCCTGGCCATGGAGGCCTTGGTTCGTTGGTGACCTACAAGACAGGGCAGTGTACTATTAGCAAGCAGATGACAGATAGTAGTGCTGTTGAAAACCATAACACGTCCTCTGAATACTGAAGGAAAAATAAGTCTTTGATGCTGCCAAGCTGTAGAGATTTAAATAATGGGAGAGAGACAGAGTAAATCGAAAGGTCTAGCTAGCCAATGCAATGCATTCAGAGTTGAAAATTCTTTGGTAATATAGAGAGTGGCTGCTTAATTGTTAAGGCAGATTTAGACATGGCAGTGTTGGAGGTCTCTTTCTGACTCAGCCCTCACACTTCCATCCATGCTGTGTACCCTGTGGCTTACTCATTCCAACCTCATTAGGTGGATTCCAAGTTTAACTTTGCCCTATCTTCTAATGACATCAGTAGCAGACCTATTTCTAATTTTGTCTTTTCAAGGACCTTCATCTTTTGCTCTTGTTCCCTGGTGGGTTTAAATATGCCTTTGGTTAACTATGGCCTCAATGGCAGAGAGGTAGGAGGTGAAAGGATTAATTGAAGTGGATGATGAGAGAGTGGCCTGCATTTTTTCCCCATCTACCTGCATTCCAGGGCTTTCAAAGTTGCAAATGGAAAGGACTAAAAAGAAACACAACAGTCTTCCCTTTATTGGGTGGTTTGTTGGCTACTTGAGGCCATCAGTAAATTAACAAGAGAGCATTTTATAGCATACGCTGGAAATGAACGTAAGACCTTATTTCCAAACCATAGTGATTTTATCTACTTGCCTTCAGACACATCTTGAGTTGTCATTGTATTACGTAGACATGGGTCTATATAGGATGAATGGAAGGGGAAATCGGCGGCAAGAGAAATAAATGTTTTTTTTGTAGGAAAAAATATTGATGCTTGTATCTTTTATTGTTATAATTGTGTTTTTGATGGATGTGCATGGTTATTTTTTTTAGAAAGGAAAGCAAGGAGAGCAAATAAAAAGTCAAACGAGAACAATACACACACTGGAACTGTATTTGGAAAAAAAAAGTACATTTATATATTAGTTGTCTCTTCATTTTCTGCTTCCCTTGTTGGAAGAGAGCATTAGCGAATAAAAAATGCATGAGCCATGAGGACTTTTTAATTGAAAAAAAAAAAAGAAAAGAATTCCAAATACTGCATTAGTTTTGTAGTTAGACCAGGGGTACTGAGGTTGTCATTGAAAAGAGCCGATTTTCTACACTACAGCAAAGAAATTCATCTATCTTCCTGGAAACTTTAATTAAACTAATGTTATAAATAATAGCAGCCAGAGCAGTTGGATGCAAGAAAACGGATTTATAGCTGTACCTGTCTTGCTGTTCTTCTTTTAGGAGCTGTGTTGGGGATAGGGGGGTGAACACAAGGAGACTAGGAGGGAAAAGGTGTCTGTGCACTTTCTTTTCCATGCCCCAACCCCACATTCAGTTATTGTTGTCCCCCAGCTCATCCTTCGTAACTTCTTGTGCCTGTTTCTCCCAGCAGGGGTTCTGGAGCCACCAAGCCAGCTCCTTAAGGTACCTGGGCCCTCACCTGTGTATTGCCTTGGCAATTCGAGTGGAAATGATTTCTCCTTCAAGGGCCTGTGTAATGCTGTCTCCAACTCCTCAGGAATGTCATGCCACCTCCCTACTCGTTACAGTCTGTTAGTCTGAGGATATCACTTTGCTGACAGCAGATTTCACACATGTGAACTTACAGGCTAGGAGCTGGGGCCATCAATGGTTTCTTTGGGACACTGAAGGCCTGTATTACCCGGAACGGAATTTTATTTCCATTGGAGGTAAACGGCCCCAGGCTGTGGTTAATCCTAGTATATCCTCAGCAAAGCCCTTGGCTAACCTAGTCATTCAGTGCACTTTTGCTAATACCTGCTTTCCAGGTCTGATGTTGTCCTTGGCTGAAGCACGAGCAAGGAAGGGGCCGGGAAAATGTATGATTTCAGTTTCTTGACTGTTTTGGCATTTAGCCTCAGAGACCCAGTGTCACGTGGAAGGAAACAGACATTTTGTGCAATCGTTAATGATTTGGGGTTAGTATTTTGTATTTCTTCAGAGATGATTGATATATTCACTAGATCCTTACTATAGCCCTGTGAGATGGATATTCTTGCATTTGGTTAACCAGTTGCTATTGAATCGATTCTGACTTGGGGACTTTTGAGGTGTTGAAAAGAGAAGTGACTTGTCCAGGGGTGCACAGTAAGTCAGTTGTAGAGCTGGAGCCAGAACCCAGGGGGCCTTCCCTATTCCTGCTTATTCCTCACCACTCCCGCCATCCCCGCCCCACCTATGGCCACTCAAGAAGAGTCAAATAGCTTTCTCTGTCTGAACACTAAAGACTTGGATCTCCTCTTCTTCCTCCTCCCTCCCATCTCCTCTCTTCCTCTTCTTTTACCTTCTTCCTCCCTCTCTGTCTATGTAGCCGTGTGGCAAGATAACACTTCTTACTTTCTTTCAGTGAAAGAAGTACAAGGTATCTCATTTATTAACTGAAAAAAAAGGTCCAAGTGTCATTTACAACTTTCTGAGATGGAGGGTGCTAGCTACTGCACAAGGCCACTTCCCTGTAGGGCCAAACACTACCCTGTTATAAATGCCAACCATTGTTGCTCATTTGGTCTTTAGACTCTAGAAGGCTTATGTGGTATTGTTTTTAGATTTAAAGACTCCTTCATTCCTGGAATCTGGAATGTTGATAGACAGATTCTGACTTCAATACCACAAAGATAGTATCATGTCAGGCCTTCGAATGGCCTTTTGTCCCGCTATGATTTGTATGCCTTGCATGTGCCTTGGTTCTATGTGTAATGACCAAGGACCTTGTCTTAAATCACAACTGACTTCAAATAAGCCATTTGGCCATTCCTTCCAATGTGGAATAGGTGCGTTACATTAGTCTCCAGTGTTATATATGTGGTTTTACACTGTTCCAGTATAAATTTTGATATTCCTTGTTTCAAGGTGATAAACCCGCTGTGTCCTTTGAGGTGACTTTGCAATCACAAGGTCTCATTAAAAACTATTGGTGGTGAAATAAGGGTTGGGCGGTGAGGAACCCCCATTTTGGAGGGCATTTGTAGTTATTACTTCTTTTATTGGCACCTAATTAGATATGTCTTAGAGCCTGCAGGAGCTAATGAAAGAGCAAGGCACAGGAGTAGGTGAGCACATTGAATTCTGAGTAATTTTCATGGATGGCAGTATTTCATGGACATTAGGGTGGTGTGTAAGGACTCTGCACTGCAAACCTGGTTGCCGTAGTCCCACCCATCCCAAAACATGCGTAAGCACATTTAATGGCCTTATAGGAGTTTTAGGATAAAGGTCACAATTCTTAGTATAGTTTACCAAAATATTGGCATAGTCTGTCCCGTGCTTCCTTCTCCAGTTTCGTCTTGTGCTGATTTCCCTCTTAACTCTGACTTCAAGTTCTTTTAGTTCTTTAAATGTACCATATTCCCTTAAGGCACGGGACCTGTGTGCATGCTGTTTCTAGAATGCCAAATTCATTCCTATCTAATCTTAAGCTCCAGGCCAAGAAGAAGCCTCTTGTGTTTTATACTTTTATCGTAAAATAGTGTTCATTTTTCTTCGAAGTAGTTTTTGATCATTTCACTCATTCCTGCCTCTCCCATGGGCTGTAAGCACCTCGAGAGCTCACCATTATATCACCGATGCATGTCATAGAGCTGTCGCATAATAGGCAGTCAATAAATATTTGTGAATACCTGAATGAATGAATAAGGAGTCTGTAGGCCTCACTTCCGGCCTCTGATCGTAGCCTTCTAGGTCGTGCCATTAGATGATAATTCTTGTTCCTTTGCCTCGGTCTCCTCATCTGTACAGAATTAGCGTCATCTCTACCCAGTCCACTTTTACAGGGTTCTCGTGAGGATCAAATGAGAACCTGTGTGTGCATGTGGCTTGTGTATTATCAACGTGTTTTGTAAATATCAGGTATAAGGAAAGGCGAAGGTGAAGTGATTCTTGTATTCCTGCTTTGAATTGTTGAAGATTATTCTCTTCTTGAGGAAGGCAGTTAATCTATATAAGGCTTGTGATTTCCTGGTCTAATTCACAGCACAAGGTGAACTGTGCCTCACTCTCAAGTTGAATTTAACATGGCCCGTGTCGGTGGGAGCTCTGGCATGCGTGAAGGAGTGGAGGAGAAGGTAATTTACTGACAGAACGTGAACATAAACTGATCACAGGTGGGATTAAGAGGCCCATGTCCCCCCTACTGGAGAGCAAACATGGTTGGGTACATGTGTTTGTCTGTGCAGTGGGCATATCACTATCATAAAACTCTGTGGGTCTGTTTCTTGAAACTGCATTTCAGGCCCACAGTAGGGGCCTCCCATCAAGCCCATTACATTAAGCCCTTTGGGCAAGGTTTCATGAGTGTTCTGTGCTATTTTGGTGAGGCTCAATAGATGTGTTTTTAATTTATTTTTTTAGATTACTGAAGGTGCAGACTATTTAAACCCATACGGTACTCATTGCTCTACCCTTAATCCCATTGCACAGAGGTGATCATTATAAACTGTTTTATTTCTATTCTTCAAAATTTTTTTCTTTGCATATACAAACATTTTTTTCCAGTAATGAGACAGCAGTCTATATATTGCCCTTCAATTTGCTTTTTCATTTCCTAAAATAGAAGCTTGGTGCACCATTGATCTGCAGCGAGAACACATTTAGGGGAAATGAGTGCGTCTTAGTTTCTTGTTGAGTAGTCTGGGCAGCTTTGTCCCTTGGCACAGTGTGGAGCAGGATTCCCTTGCAGGCTTCTAGCCGCCTGCTTTGGGCTGTAATCCATTCCTCTGATCTGTCACACAGCAGTGGTTACAGAAACAGGCAGGAAGCCAAGAGCCCCTGCCCTCGGATCGGCATGTCCTGTCTTAGCTGTGTAGCTGGGTGAGACCATGACAATTAGCCTGCAGTGAGATGGGAGTAACAAGATTGAAATGGGTCAGATGATGAGGGTCAGATGCTCTGAGCATGGAGATAATGCTAAATCTTATTTTGTGTGGCGGAAGTGAAGCTGGTGCTGGTGGAGGTCAGACATCCGGTGGACACAGTGACAGAAGGTGTAGCTTAGAGGTTGAGAGCACAAGGTTTTGGAGTTGGGCAGACCCGGGTTTCAGCTTTGGCTCTGCCACTTACTATTTGTGTGATTCTTGGCAAGTTACTCAACTTTTCTAAGCTTCTGTTTTCTCAATGATAAGATAGGGATAATAGTAATGCCTCCCTCATGGGATTGTGAGAATTAAATGTGATAATGCACATGCATCAGATAGGATACTCCTGCATGCAAATAACAGAAACCTCTACCAAGAGTAGCTTAAACTGTACAGATATATATAATGTTGATTTAACTAAGAAGTTTAGACAGTGGCATTGCCTGGGTAACTCCTTTCCATCCTTCCACTCTGCCATCCACGGTCTCTAGATCAATTCTTAGCAAAGAGGAAAGGGACTGCCATGATTAACATCCTTCCTCCCATAGTGCTGGCATTGTTCCCTCAGCAAAACTGAGGTTCTTTGAGCAAAGAATCAAGGAAAGTGACTATTGGGTACTCTCAATAGTATCCAACACAGCATGTCAATAGTTTAGCTCCATGCCTGTTAAGTGTTCAACAGTCGTCACCACGATGATGCTAATGTGGAATCTGGCAATGATGATTCATCCTCCACATCTGAGCAGAGCAGAAGCTAACAGGAGGACACATTCCAGGAGATAATATTAGCTTCTGGTTAATCAAGACTTATTTTTATTCATGCTTGTTCCTTCCATCAGGGCATCTTCAAAAGGCCCAAGGCCATGATCAAACAGGGGAGAGAATATGAGTGTGTCTGAGGCCTGCCTGGCTCCTGCCTCCAGAGTCCATCAACCCTGTTGGCAGGGACAACTCTTGCCATGCTTTGACCTTATGAAACCTGGCTCCTACCTGTCTGCCTGTTGCTGCTGCCCTCTCACTGGTCCTTTAAACACAGCTGCCCATTCCACATAAAGTGCCATGGCTGGCCCAGCTAAGCCAGTGGCTGATTGCAGCTTTTATCTACCCAGACCTGCTCTCCCTCTTACTCTCATGCCCTGATACCCTGGTTCTTGCCTTCTTGGTTCACCCATCTTTGGCTTTGGAGGCCTGCTTCATTACCTGCTCAGTTTGGCAACTTGTTTGGATTCTTTCTCTGTTTACTGATCTCAGAGTCACAGTTCCGTCTGTTAGCCCCACTCCACTGCATCCTCACTGGCAGGCCAGCCTCCTTCTGTTTTTTAGGGGAAGATTCAGACTTTTGCTTTGCTGACCTCCCTGATCTTGACTCCTCGGCGTACCTTCATCTTTTTATTTTCCTGCCGTATTTTAACTACTGGTTGTATCGTAGACAGCTTGGTGATAAATCCATGCAACCATGGAGTCAACATCTGCAGAATGGGTTTAAGACTTGACTTGGAACATTAATTTGGAGAAGAAAATGAATACAGTCTTTACAGTATCCATGAAGCTATTAAAGATACAAATCATGTGACTGAGCCATGCTGTAAAGTAATTCTTACTAAGTGTCACATGAAAAAGTGACTGATATTTCTAAGAAGATTAACACTGGAATTAACCAAAATGTCACCTGCCTTTGGGGGAGACTCAGACCTTCAAAAGGGAGCATTCCTTAGATATCAACTCCAATCATCCTTAAAGGGGTAGCAGCGTGGGATGGTGGAAAATGCCTTGGATTCTGTGCTGGATACCTTCCATTTATTTATCCATAAACAGTTTTTCCCATTCTCCACCTGCTCTGTGTCCCAGGAGCCTGATCTGCATGGACTGCATCTGTGGGCTTCTTTGCCATCTGGCTTCCTTTTGAGTTTGATCAGCAGAAAGAACAGGCAGGCAGGAGGAAGGAGAGAGTGGAGGCATCTAGTCCTCTAGATTTTTTTCTGTGGGATCACACTGGGCTGGCTGTGTCCGCTTGACTGAAGGTCACAGCCCCTATCAGGTGGTTGTTTCTGGGATCCCTGCCCCTTTATGCCAAGGAAGATAAGCGCTCTCCCACCCCCCTTACCCTGTTACAAGCTCTGGGGTACTACACTGTCCCTTGCAGTTTATCTGCCCATTCTTCTATAACTGTTGTTATTATTAGCTGATGTCAGGTCAGCCCCTGACTCATGGCAACCCCATGTGTACAGAGTAGAACTGCCGCGTAGGATTTTCTCGGCTATAATCTTTACAGAAGCAGATAGCTCGGTCTTTTCTTTTGCAGAGCTGATGGGTGGATTTGAGCCACCAACCTTTAGCTTAGCAGCCTGTTGCAAACTGATTGTGCCATGCAATCTCCTCTTCTGTAAATAATTCCTTTAATGTATTATTCTCTCCTCAAATGACCAAATTGCAGTATGCCATCGATTTCTCACCAGGACCATGTTACAGATTCAAAGTCAGAAATCTGGGGTCATGTTTGACTTCACCACTTCCTAGCTCTGTGCCCTTGGGCAAAGCTACTCAACCTGTTTCAGCCTCGAGTTTCTCATCAGTAAAGTGGGGTGACAAGAATGCTTCCATCTTCATCATCAGGAAGAATCAAAGAGTGAAAATGTCGTGTAAACTGTCATGAACAGTGCACATGGGAGAGGTTATTTTCACTGTGACATACTAGGAGCTTAAAATGAGATTTGGGGAGAGTTTAAGGCTTTGAGGATGGAGTGCGTAGATCTCTAGAGGGGGTCCTGCCTCCTTTCCCACTCCTTCAGTACAGTTAATGAGAAGCATATCTGACAGGAGGATGGGACCTGGCAGATTATCCTTCAAAGCTGAGCCCACAGGATCTCCTCTTCCATTTACCTCAGCCCTCAGGTCCTCTGGAAGAGAGATGAGATCCCCTCCAATTACAGACGATTTATTTAGTGATGACATTAGCTTCTGCTAAGATGGATTCTATGATAAGGCTTTTGGAAAAATGCAGTTATGTTGTCAGAAAAGAGGAAATTGTCAGAATGGTGCCAAGAAACATAGATGTAAAGGCCGATCCCTGGGCTTTTGTTTTCCAGTATTCAGAGACTACAGTGTTGCAAGAGTAAATCCTGTTTTTTTTGTGTCTGTGATAATCTGACACTAGTTGCTAAAAAGAAATGGCGGTGGTGTTTTTGTTGGAAATTGCTTTGGCAGGGCTGTGCCTGAGCTTTGGATGGGATATAGCGGCAAGACTAGCTGATCCTTCATCATCATGTCAGTCACCTCATCCTCTTTTATTATCTTTGTAGGATTTATCACTACATGAAATTATTTTAATAGTTTACCTGTTTACAGTTTTGTGGTATGTCTCCATTCTCTCTGACACATACTCCTCACTTTTAGTAAAGAATGTCAGCTTCTTGAAGTTGTCTGGTTTAATGCTTGGACCCTAGCAGCTGGCAAAGTACCTGGCACAAAGTGGATATTCAGCAATATTTGTTGAACGAATGAATGAGCGATAGAGGAAGGAATACTGTGTGTAGGTGGCTGTGTTAGGTATGAGAGGTGATTCCAGGTCCTTAGGAGCTCACATCTAGTGTTTTGTCAACAAATATTGAAAAAGCATGCATAAATCTGCAGTTCTCAGACATGTGATGTTCAGAGCCTTAATGGAAGCAGAGGCCCAAATCTACTTTTAGAGGAGTTGAATATGGGAGAATTTATTTTCAGCAGGAATGAGGGGAAGGTAGACTCAACATAGTGGTTTAAAGGTTACATTTTAGATTAAAACCAGACTGCTGTGTTTATATCCAGATCTTCTATTTTCCAGTGGTTACCCTTTGTCTAAGTTTCTTGGGCTTCAGTTTTCTCAGTGGTTTAAAAAAAAAAAAAATTATAATACTTGGGCTTACATCATGGGATTAACTGAAGTAATGCATGGAAAGCATATAGATTTATTTCTATGACATAATAAGTACGCAATAAATGTTAGTTGTTTATTATCACTGGTGGTGGTGGTGGCATGGTGAGTGGTGGTAGTAGTACCAGTAGCGGCAATAATGGAAGGAGGAGGAGGAAGAGAAAAAGTTCAGTGAAATAAAATTCAGTGAGTCCTGGTCACTGGATAGGAAGACTGGTTCCAGCTGTACTACTCAACTTTGTGTGACCGTAGACAAGAACTTACCTTCTCTGGGCATCATTTGCAAAATGAGGAGTTAGAACTTGATAGTATCTAGGTTCCTTTTTTAGCCCTCAAAGTATTATTATGTGCTTAGAGCTGGGCTGAAGGATGCACGGTATTCGAGTATATCAGAGTATGTGTACATGGTTAGCTTTTCTTTTATTTTTCATTATTTCTCCTCATGCCATAAGGTTATTTAGTTAAGAGAAAAAAATCATATCTCTTGCACTCCTTTTACCCCAGCATCTACATAGCTTTGGGAACAGAAATCCATTGCTGTAGAGTTGATTCTGACTCATAGCTACCCTACAGGATAGAGTAGAACTGCCCCATAGGATTTCCAAGGAGCAGCTGGTGGATTCAAACTGCCAACCTTTTGGTTAGCAGCTGTAGCTCATCGTAGCTCTTAACCACTGGGGCACCAGGGCTCGATTGAGAAGAGAGAAGGTCCTCAAATACCCATTGGTTGCTTGGTTGACTGATTTGGTTGGAAGTTAGCGTTGGAAAGAGTAGCAGCGGGTCTAGGAGAAAGGAAGAGAAAAGGATGAAGGATCATTCCGTTCTTTAATTTGTAAATTGTCACTGAGACATTTATTTCATCCTCACCCATCAAACATTTTAGGTAAAAAGACAGAAATAGATGGAGTGTGGAAAATAAGATAGAGGAATTGGAAAGGGGCAAGTGATATTTATCAGATGTCTACTATGGGTCAGTGGATTTACATATAGCATTTCATTTAACCTTCAGAACAACCTTGTGAGATGTGGGAGTAGGTTTTGTTAAGGTGTCTTCATTTCCATTTTGACAAATGATGAGGTAGGATAGAGAAGGTTATTCTGCCCAAGGTCCCACAGATAGGAAGAGGTTAGAGCTGGAATTGGTATCCCGTCCTGCATGACTCCAAAACCATTACATTCTGCTCTTCTGCAAGGTGATTATTCCACACCTTCTCCTTCTTCATACCATCAACATCTCCTCCTCTGTTCTCACACTTACTTGACAAACTTGCTCCCTGGTTTACCCAGAAAGGGAAACAGAACAGTGCCTTAACAGCTCTCATTACCACCTCCACTAATCTACCTGCATCTGTACTGTGAACTCTGCCTTTCTTGTTACTATGGATACTGTCCATGCTCCTATTTAGGACAACACCTCCCTCTGTGCAAAGAATCCCGTCACCTCTTGAGTACACAAGGACATCACCTCAGTAATTTTTTTCTTTCTCTTGCATCATCAGCTTTCCCCCCCCCCCCATAGGATCATCCCAAGTGGCACTCATACATGCTGCAATAGCACCCACTGTATGTAAATAAAAATCTTCCCTCAATCCCAAATCCCTCTCCAGTTAATGCTGCCATTTCTCTGCTCCTTCCTACAATAACAATCCCCAGAAGAGCTGGTAAACACTCTGTCTTTACTTCTTTTCGTCCTTATCACCATACCAAAATAACTCTTCTTAAGGTTGCCAGTGATCTCCATACTGCCAATTCCAAGAGTTAATTCTGTATCCTCATTATATTTGATTTATCAGCTGTATTTGACATAGCTGGAAACTCCTTCCTTGAAAACTATTTGTCACTGAATTACTGGGCCTCCAAAAACTTCAAATAGTTCTGCACAGCATTGTAGTACAGTGCAGCATTGCTCTACTGAAATCTCATTGGTAGGGAGGAAAAGGTGAGGCATAAGAAAGTAGCTCTAGGTTTTTCTTCATATCTGTGTTCTAACACACAGAGACATGTTGAGGATATTTAAATGAGGATCTAAATATTTACTATGTCTTTTAAAAATTTATTTGTTGAGCCAGGAGAGTACTACAGGGATTATAAAGTAAAGTATATGATATCCTCTAAGAAGCTTGTGATCTTATATGGGAAATAAAACCAACATGTAGCCCAGTAACTATAATACACACTAGTATCTGATATAGTGCTGAACTGTATATTAACTGCATTTTAAGTGCTGTTACAATTCAGAAGATAGAGAAATCTGTACTATTCACTAGTTCAGCAGTTTGTTGAGTGGGTTTTGTATGTCAGATCCTGTACTAGTTTCAGGGGATAAATAGATGATGATGATGATGATAAAGACAGTAATACTAAATATTTACTACGTGCTGAGCACTGTTCTAAGTGCTTAGAATTTTTTTCTCTTTTAACTCTCACAAGAACCATATATGTGTAGCACTGTTATCCCCATTTTCCGGATGAGAAAACTAGAAAACAGAGGTGAAACTCTTATTTTCACAAGGTTATTACTGCTAGTAAGTGACAGAGCTGTAAATAAACTTAGTTAATTTGGCTCAGAATAAGTCCTAACCAACTATATTAATGAAAATACCCACGTTCTTAAGGAACCCAGGGTGTATTTAAGATACAGGCAGGTAAATGATTCCTTTACTAGTGTGGTAAGTGCTGCCGTAGTGTGGTAAAAAGATGCTTATGGGGTGCTATTCACCTAACCTGGGGGCTCATTAGGGAGGCTAGAGAAAAATTTCCCTCATGTCTGGGTTGCTCTAGGAAAATCTGAATCTCCCCTTATTATTTCAGAAACGCTTATAGATCCAGTAAGGCAAATAAAACTATACATAAACCACATATTCATCAGTATTGGAGGCAGAGAGTACTGTAAACTTCAACATGAAAATAAAACTTTACAAAATCAACATAAAAGAGTAGAAACATCTATACAAACTACTATATATATGAAATAAAAAATGAGGACCAAAATATTTAAACACAAATTCTCCTAAAAAGTCAACCAAAAGGTAGGAAAAAAACTAATCCAGTGCTCATAGCCTGAATTAAATATCCTTCAACAAAACCTTTATAGATAAGAAAACCCATCCTTAATCAGAAATTCAGAAACTCAGAGCAGAAGTGTACAAAAAACAGGAATATGTGAAACATGAGTTGACTGAAGGCAGGAAAGAAATTAAAGAGAAGACAAAATCATCTTAGAAATGAAGAATAAATTACAAAAACTCCCAAGGGGAATAATTTCAACTGAAAGGATTATGGAAAGCTTCGAGGAAATGCATTAAAATAACCAAGAGAAAGAATAATAAATTAATAAAAATTATCAGAAAGAAACTGATCAATCAAGCATATGGGTAAGGATGATCCACCATATAAGTAATTGACATCCTTATAGAAGAAACATGATTACATGACATGTTATCAGGAGGAACAGTACATCATGCTTGGTAAAGCAGAGGGTCATTGAAAAAGAGGAAGACTCTCAACGAGACAGATTGACATGGTGGCTGCAACAGTGGGCTCAAACATAACAATGTGAGGATAGCACAGGACCAGGCAGTGTTTCATTCTGTTGTACATACAGTTGCTATGAGTCAGAACCAACTAGACGGCATGTAACAACAACATAGGAGAAAAATGAAATAATAGAATTGAACTAATATTTAAAATCACAATGCAAAAAAAAAATCTGAATATATATATTGAGAAGGGCCCATTATCTTTCTGGGAAAACTGACCTATGAAGTTAACTTTGAGATATATTCTTGTAAAACTATTAAATTTTAAATTAAAAAAATCTTCATGACTTGCAGACAGAAAGGCCATATCACCTACAAAGTAAAGAAATTCAGGTTGTCATCAGACACTTTGACAGTGACATACAAACCAAGACAAAAGCCATATTTTCAATAAAATTCAAGGAAGGATGGTGCAAGAAAAGCTTCCCAATTTGACAGCAAAGTTGAATCTTGGTGCACTGTCAGTGAAGTGGTAGGAAGGTGTCTTGAACCAAGGGACCAGAATGTACAAAGGATGGAAGCCAGAGAGTGCATGAAACTTCCAGGAACTGCAGATAGTTCAGCATGGCTGAAGTTTCTGTAAAGTGAAGTGGAGAGGCTCCTAAAGTCTTAGATTCCAGCTGATATTTCTTGACTATTAGTGTTAAGTACCCAATAGTGTTACTGGGAAGGAATTGTTTATGAGATCTATATGCAGAGTTGAGGGGGTGGTTAAGGAGAGTAGGAGTATGTGCATACAAGTTTTCATTTATGCATGAAACTGTAGCATGACATTCACTTGAGTAATATTCCAATTATTTTTAAAATTCTCTTCTAATTGAAAATTTGTATTCCAGGCTTTCCATCAACCTAGTATTGGAAGTTCTGGTGGGCAGTTAATCTACTTGAGAGGCAGAGAGAGCCAAGCCAGTTCATTCATTGTTTAATAATTATGCGATCACAAAAAGATGACTGAGTACAGGAATGAATAGATTGACACAGTTTGTGTGCACAAGTGCAAAAATAAATAAAATGAAAACCACTGTCCTTAAGCATGTAATCTGTGCCAGGCACTGGTCTGGGCACTGGGGATACGAAGACAAATAAGAGCTGGTTTCTGCTTATAAGTTGCCCACAGATTCATAAATTGGTGTAAATGAGATAGGTAGGTACCAGATGTGATGAGGAAATCAAAATTTTACTCTTTATATTATGCAAGTAGGGTAAGCATTATTTTATTTATATAACACGTGAGGAAATAATCTGAGGAAGATCAAGTGATTTGTTCAAGGCTACATACCTAGTGGTTAAGCCCAGAATTAAGAATAGAGGCTGTTGTAGTCATCTAGTGCTGCTATAACAGAAATACCCCAAGCGGATGGCTTTAACAAAGAGAAGTTTATTTTCTCGCAGTCTGGTAGGCTACAAGTCCAAATTCAGGGCATCAGCTCCAGGGGAAGGCTTTCTCTGTGGGCTCTGGAGGAAGGTCCTTGTCGTCAGTCTTCCCCTGGACTAGGAACTTCCCTGCGCAGGAACCAGCGCTGCTTTCTTAGGGTTACGAGGTCCCCCGATCTCTGCTCACTTCCCTTTCCTTTCATCTGTTGTAAGATAAAAGGTGGTGCAGGCCACACCTGTGGGAAAACTTCCTTTACGTTGGATCAAGGCTGTGACCTTAGTAAGAGTGTTACAGTCCCACCCTAATCCTCTTCAGCGTAATCCAATCTTGCCTCATTAACCCACAGGCGAAGATTAGGATTTATAACATATAGGAAAATTATGTCGATCACAAAATGGAGGACAACCACACAATGCTGGGAATCATAGCCTAACCAAGTTTGACACATATTTTTGGGGAATACAATTCAATCCATGACGGAGGCCTTCAGATTCTTGGTTCTGTTCTTTTCCCATTAGCCTCCTTCAAAACCTTCCTATCTGACTGGTACGCAAAGCTTTTTTTTTTAAATAATAGCCCCACCTTCTTAATTTTTCTTTTATCATCCCGTTTCATTGTGGAATTAAAGGAGTCACTTGTGTGTCCTTAATAATAGGCTTATTTGAGACATTCCTGAAAACTGTCTTTAATTTATACCCCGTAACCTGAACATGAAGGGACCACCAAGAAGGAAGATAATTAAAGAGATGAGTAGGAGATGTCTGTGATTTTCATATTATCATCCATGAAATACCTTATCAAAAATGGGCCATTATAGTTTAAATGATGAAACGGAGTTTGAAAAGGACTTGAAACTTCGTCAGATACTTCCTGAGCTTGGAGTTGTAGCCCCATTGTTTTCCAGACTCCAATTTTTCCTTCCACAATGAACAATAACTTTTTGATTTAAACAGCTGGCAGTTACTATTGAATGCCTCACATTTAATAACAGAAGTCTTCCTTTAGAACAGGAAATTTTATCTAAATTGCTTTGCTCTTCTTCAGTGATTGTGAACTTCTAAAGTCTGACAGGGCTGATAGCATGAAAAAATAACAGTTTCTCTCAAGAAGGCGATGATTACTTTTTAAAAGAAAGAGCCCCAAACAAATGAACAAATCAGTATACTTCTACAAAGCAGAAGTCAAGGCACTCAAGCTGTCCTCTCTGTAAACATTATTAAAAAACAACCGAGTTTGTATTGACACATTTATGTTAGGAAGGCTATAGACAGCAGCTCAGAGAGAGGAAAAAACATTTTAAAAAACCAAGAAAGCACCACTTAGTAGTCAAGGACCTTCTTCACTCTTTATTTTTGTTCCTAATAGGAGCAGCTACCATTATCGAGCTAGTACTGTGTGCCAGGCATTGTGCTAAATCCTTTACATGTTAATTAATGTCTTCACCTCAGTCTCTTCCTGCCCTGTTGCTAGTACTTCCGTTGGCTGAAGCCAACTGGAACTCAAAGGGAGAGGGAACCTGTTGATATAGACCTACAGGTCAGTCTCATGTGGTACAGGCAAAGAGGGGTGAAGAATGTATCTGGATGGGGAAAATGGAGAATGTCCAACTCTTTCGAATTCATATTTCTTTATAAAATTCACCACTACTTGAAATTAAATTATAAAATTATTCATTGCTTTATTTATTTATTATTTTTTTGCCTCCATTATAATTGAGGCTCCAGGAGGACAGGGATATAAGATTATTTTTGTCAAAACAAATTTACATGTACCTGCTTATATATTATCCATCTCTATCGATCTACCTTTCTATTTGTCTGTCCGGCCATCTGTATAACCTGTTGTTAATGGTTATCTCTAGTGAATGGGGCATGGCCAAGAGAACCCTTTCACTTCTTTATATACATTACAAAAAGGTAGCATTCAAAAAAAATTTTTTTCTGTTGTAGTGCTTTTCTATTTATTTTTATAGAAAAAAAAAAAAAAAAGCCTTTAGAAACAGCCCAACAGTGGAGAATGCCTACAATGCTTTCCCTGTGCCTCTCATTCTGCCTTGATGATGCCTTATGCAGAGTCTCAGCTTTTCCCATTGTAAGCCACCTTGGCTTTACTGGGGTGGCTCAGGCAAGAGCTCCCAGTGAAGCCTGACTTTGCTGCTCTAGGGCAGACAATGCCAAATCTGGCCACCCTCAGAGATTCTGGTCTGTTGTGGGGCCAGGCTGGCACCCAGAGAGCCACCTAACCCTTGAGTGGATTCCCTTTTCATAGATTTTGATTCTGTAAATCTGATTTTATGAGGGGTGTAGGAGTTTTTATTTTCAAAAAGCTCATTGGCCTATTCTACTGTCTAGCCAGGTTTGGGAATGGCTGAGGGACCTTCTGGTGCTTTCCATGGTCCTGAAAACATCAAGAGGTCAAAGAATACAGATCCCTGCCTGAAACGTGGGAATGTCAATGTTCAGGGGAAGGGGGGCAGGGGAGGAGCTCTGTATTAGGAATTAGGACTTCACAGAGAGAAAGCAAAATCTTTCCCTTGTTCCTTACCATAGCCACTAGATCATGATATATCTCACATGGGTTGCTTGGAAATGGTCACATCATCAGGACTTTGGGGAGACATCCATTTGCTGGGGGAAGCTTTTAAGTGTTACATGAGGATGTCACAGACGCTCATTGCATGACAGATGGCTTTTGGATATTTCTTAATATAACAAGTAGCAGATGGATCAGAAGACCTTCAGTGTTCCTTCTGACCCTGAGAGTCCTGGTTACCAATGTTTGTTTTATATGAGCAGCAGACTTTTGATTTCTCATCACTAGGGCCTAACTGGAGCCCAGGTGGCTCAGTGGTTAAGAGGTCGGCAGTTTGAATCCACCAGATGCTCCTTGGAAGCCCTATGGGGCAGCTCTACTCTGTCCTATAGGGTCACTACGAGTTGGAATTGATTCAGTGGCAATGGGTTTGGTTATTGGTAGGGCTTAACTATTAAATCTTCATCTAGGTGAATAATAAAATTGGTTTGTACTAAATTATCACTACTCATGTGAAGATTAGCAAATATTCTGGAGGCAGCTAGCCTGGAGTATAGTTCAACACTATAGGTAGAGCATTTTGTCTGAAGCTCTGGAATAAATGTAAACAGCTATGGCCTCAATGTGCCGTTGAATTGGAATTGACTCATGGTGATCCTGTGTGTGTCAGAATAGAGCTGTGCTCCATAGGGTTTTTGATGACTGATTTTTTTTTTTCAAAAGTAGATAATCAGGCCTTTATTCTGAGGTGCCTCTGGGTGGACTTGAACTGTCAACCTTTCAGACAGCAGCCAAGCACGTTAATTGTTTGTACCACTTAGAAGGCTCTTAATCTCCATTTCCTATCAGATTGCTGCCCCTCAGTTTTTCTCTTTGGAAACCCTGGTGGTGTAGTGGTTAAGAGCTACAGCTGCTAACCAAAAGGTCAACAGTTAGAATCCACCAGGCGCTCCTTGGACTCTCTATGGGGCAGTTCTACTTTGTCCTATAGGGTTGCTATGAGTTGACGGCAACGGGTTTTTTAAGTTTCTCTTTTACAGAAATTGTGATGGTGTCACTGGATATCATGTTGTAACCAGTTAAGCCAGGTGGCTCAGATGAAGTTTCTGGTTTTTTTTTTTTTCTTGAAAATATTTCAAATTAAAGCATCTCTTAGACTGTTCTGTGAGGATAAGAGCATTGATCTTATCTAATAACATTAATAATGTCTTGCTTTTGTAAAGCATTTTAGAGTTTACAGAGTACTTTTGTGTAGCTTATCTGTTTGTTTTATGTTTATGGAATACCTGTGCTAATGGTATCGCTATCAAAGATTTATGGGTGTAGACAGGGAGGGCCAGAGAGGTTCAGTAACCTGCTCCAAGTCACAGAGCTGTAAATGTTAAAGGTAGTGCTATAGTTTCCTAGCGTTGCTGTAACAGAAATACCGTAAGTGGGTGGCTTTAAAGAACCAAAATTTATTTTTCCACATTTCTGGAGGTTAAAAGTTCAAATTAGGGTCTTGGCCATGTCGATTCCTTCCTTGTCAGTAGTCACGGGCATTCCTTTGTTCCTTGGCTTGGAGATGATCCTCAGGTGTCTGTCTTCCTCTGTATGTGTGTACGTGTCTCTGTGTCTCATCTGCTCTTTTTATAATGCAGAAGAGATTGGATTCAGAACCCACCCTACACGGGCATAATCTAATTAGCATAGCCAAGAAAACACCTATTTTTGAACAGGATCGCATCTATAGGCATAGGGGTTAGGATTCCAACACACCTTTTTGAGGGATGTAATTCAATCCATAATAGATAGGAACCAAACAGGTTTTATGACTCTAGACCAGTGATCATTCTCCATCTCACACTGCCTCCCAAGGCTTCTCCTTCCCTCTGTGCACAGCTCTGACTGTTAGAAAATTCTTTCTTATTTTGAGCTGAGAATGCCTCTTGGTAGCTTCTACCCACTGGTGTATGTTTTGCCTCTTTTAGCTACATAGAGCAAGTTCAGTCCCTCTTCTACATGACAGTTCTCCAAATATTTGAAGATGTTATTATGCCCTCTCTTAAACTTAACTTCTCCAGTCTGAACATCCTCTGTTCCTTCAACCAGTCATCATTTGATTTGGCTCACAAGGTCCTCGCGATCTTGCGTGATCCCTTCTGTACTGTGTTTATCATCTGAGAAGTTCTTAGAACTACATGTGGTTTATCTTTGGACAGTTTCACTCAGATTGGAATGAGATAATTACCTCTGTCTCCTGCTACAGTTGAAGATCACAGTATCTTTGTTGACAGCTGTATCTTAGTATACTGTTGACCAAAACGGCCAAGTATTTTTTTCAGTATATGTTTCTGTTAAGTCTCAGTTCACGTTCTGTGTCTGTGAGGCATATTTACTGCAAGCATGGGACCTGTCATTTGTCCATATGAAATTTCATCTTATTTTATTTGGCCCTAATTCCTGCCTGTTAATGCCTCTTTCAATCCTGATGGCATTATCCTAAATCTGTTACGATTGAAACAATCACACACCAGCTTCATATTTTCTGCTTCATATTCAGTAAGCACCTCTTCTATTATACTGCCAAGTCACAGATAAAAATGTGAATAGGGCAGACTTACTGTGATCTAGTTGTTTGAAGCTGATCCACAAATAGCATCATCTTGAGATGATAACATGGATCATGAACTTTAGGCAGAGAGTAAGGGTTGGCGATAATTGTTGTGAGAAAGCTATTAAACCAAAAACCAGATGCCATCAGGTTGATTCTGACTCATAGTGACCCCTTGTGTGTCAGAGTAGGGCAGTGCTCCACAGGGTTTTTAATGGCTGATTTTTCAGAAGTAGATTGCCAGGCCTTTCTTCTGAGGTGCCTCTGGATGGACTTGAACTGAACCTTTCAGTTAGCAACTGAGTACATTAACTAATTGCACCACCTGGGACTCCGAGAGTCAGAAAATGTGGTTAAGACTCTTCGTGTAGTCAGATTCAGATGAGGAGAGTAAAAAGAAATAGTAAAATTTAGTTGCTAGACAAAAAGAACTATGGGTTTTGCAAGTGTTTTCTAAATGGATGAGGTGTTAGTGTGTGAGCTTGATCATCTCTGAAAAGGTATCTTCTCTCTTTGAAGGGGATTCACACCCTGCTATGGTAAAGTCTTTCCAGCAGTGTTGCTAATCTCATTTGAACACCGCTGCCATCTCATTGACCACAACAAAGGCATCTCCTTCCAGATTTCAACTTTGCCTCCTCTTTTTTGTTTGCATTTGTATTTACTGTGCAGCCAGCTGCTAAGGGACAGTTTGGAACCTACTGAGCCTTACTGCTGTCCTCCTTCCCACACTGTGTGGATTTAGATTGGGATTCTATTCTTACATGTTGCAGCATATTATATTTATTCCCACAAACCGTCTCCTCATTACAGTATGTTTTTTCTTGTACAATGCCAGAGGTGCATTTTTTAAATCTCATTTAAATGTTGAATGTTGTCTGGGTTTATTAAACAGATTAGTAGGAGGAGACTGCAGAGTTCCTCTTTGGGGCATTTCCTTTCATGTACTTTGGTACAAGCCCTGTGTGCTGCATATTCTATATTAAGAAAGAACAACAGCTAGGCAACCTGACATGGAAATTCAACAAGTAGTGTACACAGTTGGCAAAACCTGCCTGTCATAGTGAGTAAGCTTTGAGGAACCATTTTGTAGAGTACAGTGACCTATAGAATGAATGCAACATTTGTTAGCACCAGGAATGATGCTGATGACTTTTGCTTTTCTTGTGGAGGTCAAGAACTTTTAAGTTATTCTCACAGTTGCCCCATGAGGGGAAAGATTGTGGGTTTAGCTGTGTGTGCAAGGTCACCAACTACCATGCTAGTGAGGGGGTATTGGATGGGAATTATATTGTGTTCTGAAGAGGAGACCTTTCTCCAAGGAGCACCGTAATATTTAATAGTGCCAGCTAAAAGGCAGTGAGGACAAGGCTCTGTCTAGCAAAGGAGGATCATTACAACTCTCCTCTCAGGGAGAGAGTGGGAGCTTTTCTTCAATTCTAGGCAAAGCCCAAGCTAAACCTCTTCATTTAGAGTCTCATTTGGGCTTCATATTGTCTTATTGAACAGCGGCATAATACACGTTGATCCACATGGTTTACATTGGAAATTCGTTTTTCTATATAATTGGGAAAGGTACTGTGGAGTCCCTTCAGAGGCCATTCTTCGTCCAGGTGAATAAAAATCCAGTATTCCTTCATAAGTAGTGTTGTCGAACCATTGTGTTGCTTTGTGCTGAGCTCTGAGGGCTTTACCTGTTAAAAGAAAATCAAGTTCTTCATAGAATATTGACTCGTCTTTTAAGCAGACAGGACATTTGCTAGAAATGGCATTCTTAACCAAAGTCATGAATAAAGAGAGGTTGTACCTTGTGAAGAAAATTACTAATGTGAGCCCTTGATTCAGTGACTGACTTTCACAAGGTGCATGCCAGTTACTCTTTGTGTTGTTTGTTCCTCCCAAGCAGTTCTCATGTTTGACCAAATGTTTAATTTTACATGGTGTCGTATCAGAAATGAGATAGTTGCACTTTAAAATATTCGTAGATACTAGTGACATGCAAAATTCCCATAATTCTCCCACACAGCTTAACACCCAGCACCTTGTTTAATGACTCAAACAAACATGGGGCTTCAGAGACATGACTTAGTGGGAAATGGGCATTCATCGGCCAAAAGAAAGGGTAGGTTTTAGATAGCTTTAGAGTCAATGCATTATGTGTATCAGAAAAGCCTATGGTAATGTAATAAGTGTAGGCTAATTATAGCACAGTCAACTTAAGCAGTAAATCATGTGCTTATCAAAGGACTGTGCTTGATCTAATTAAATTTCAAGTTGCTGACTGTTTTTCTTGTTTTTTCTGAAATAAAGGGATCTGGCTTTCATTTAGTGAGTTGTCTGCCTGACAGATTCTAACTGGCTATCCCCATCTCTTCTCTGGGTGAACAAAAGTGAGAGGGTTCATCTTGCTCTTTCTTTTGGGCTTCTTATGCCAATCTCATGAACTGGGGGTGGTGGAGGAGGATACTTGAAGAGGTTTATTATATTTCACTCCTTTTCATTGAGCTTAATTTCTTTAGGATTGTCTGCATAATTGAAAGTGTTAAGTTTGACTACCTGATTTCTCAGTCTGGACTATTCGAAGTGGTGCTAATTGCTTACCATGAAGTTTTTGCCATACTACTCTAGGGCTTGTATATTGGAAACCCTGGTAGTGTAGTGGTTAAGAGTTATGGCTGCTAACCAAAAGGTCAGCAATTTGAAGCTACCAGGTGCTCTTTGGAAACACTGGGGGGCAGTTTGACACTGTCCTGTAGGGTTGCTGTGAGTCAGAATCGACTCGATGGTAACAGGTTTCTTCTTCTTTTTTTTTTTTTTGAAATATATATCTGATATAGCTCTCCTATTCTGAAGGCAGTATCAAGGAGCATTTGTTCATTCATTTACTCAGTAACCGTATGGAGTAGGCACCTACTTGACTAAGCACTCTTCCAGACACTGGAGATGCCAACGTGAAAAAGAAGGACAAGTTCCCTGCTCTCAGGGTGATTATAGACTGGTGGGAGGAGACAGTCAATCAGTATGAGCTAAGATAATTTCAGAGAATTATTTGCTTTGATAAAGATAAAACAAGAGATCTGATGGAGAGTGACCAGGTGACCAGGTGATTTGGGGCTACTCTATATGGGACAGTAACGGAAGGATTCTCAGTGCAGGCAACAACTGAGCAGTTGCAGGGATGTTGTTCTGAAGGCTCCATTTCCTCCAGACTCAGCAGATAATCAGTACCTAGCAGCAGCAGTCAGGAGGGGAAGGGGAGGCACAGCTTGAGGGTGAAAGTACTGGGCCCAGGGGTTCCAAGAAAACATATTTCTTCCTTTCTTGACTGGGAAGTCTGGGAAGGCAGACCCATCCAGGACCAGAGTTTTAGAGACTCCAGGGGGTCGTATGGAAGGGTACAGTGCTATATGCTGAAGCACTGAAGAGTGTATCCATAGAGGTCATCTAAGTGGGGAGGAGGATCTCAAATCTCAGTAAAGAACCAACATATTAGGCAGTCTGGATACATAAGCATTAATATATGAAAGGAGCCCCTGGGTGGTGTACACAGTTAATGTTCTCAGCTGCTATCTGAAAGGTTAGAGATTCAAGTTGACCCAGAGGTGCCTTGGAGGAAAGGCCTGGCAATCTACTTCTGAACAATCAGCCATTGAAAACTTTATGGAGCACAGTTCTACTGTGACATACATGGGGTTGCCATGAGTCAGAATTGACTTGACGACAAACTAGTTTTAACGTATGAAAAAGGATGTGTACGGACAGTGTGAGGAAAGAGTTTGGAGTGGGGGACTCAGCTAACTCTAGAAATGTTCATTTTTCCAGAAACCTTTCTCTGGATTGGCCAAATCCAATTAAAGGTCCTAAATGGACTAAGACAGTGCCTAATACTTGGCTGAGCAGAAGTGTTAGGACTAGTGTCCTGTCATATTTTACTCATAGAAAAGGTAACTGATGTTGAACAATGCATTCTCTGTGTGTGTGTGTGTGTGTGTAAAATTGTATGTCCAAACAGTCTAATAAAGTATAGACTATTTCTTCTACCTTTTCTTTTTGTCCTGAACCATTCTTCCATTTTGTGTGAGTTTATGATGAGCTTTCCACAAAAGTAAAACTTTTATAAATGTCAAAGAATTACATTTTGGAAGGATATAAAAAAAAATGAAATGTTTGCTTAAAATTTGGGGTAATTTACATAGAGAAGTTTGTAATGTGTAGTTTAAAGGAATTATGAGAAACTAAGGAATGAAACTGTAAAACTAAAATAATAAAAATACTGTGTTTTAGGGTATCAGAAAATATACATTATTCAAAAAATTGCTTTTTAATCTAAAATTTCATATCTAAATAATCAGTTTGCTCTGTAACATCAAATTAAACAGCAACAGAAATTAATGCTGTTAATTCTTTTTTTTCCTGTTGCATATTCACTTGTTCTAGCTTTAAATTTGTAGAAGATTAAAAGAACGTTAGGGCTTTAAAATTTTCAAAGTTGTGGAAACTTATGACAAAATAGACACTAAGTTCTTGCATTTCAGGATGGAAATCTCATGCCCTTAAGTATTTTCTATGTGATAGTAATGTAACTTCTTTAAACTATATCCCAAAGCACAAGCAGGCATCTAAAGAAATTGATAATCCCATCTCAATAAATTCATTTGATTGAAGTCACAGTCTCTTTGCAGATAAGTATATATACCAGTGTCTGGACTGGATTGGGCCAGGCACCTGTGGATTTTACAGAATGTCAACACCTACTATGTGCCAAGTGCATTAAACATGCATCATTGAATTCTCTTCACAGCCCATACAGTCAGCGGTAAATCCCCATTTTTTAAGTGAGGAGGTACAGAGAAATTAAATAACTTGATTAAAGTCATACGGCCTGTAGGGTACAGAGCTGGAAGTTGAACCCAAATCGATCTAACCCCAAATTCATGTTTTGTCTCCTACATCACACTATCTCTATTACCTTTTGGCTCTGTGAGCGTGAAAAAGGGACAGTTACCTTTCCATTTTTCAGAGGAGTAACTGTTGTTGAAAATATACACAGAAAAACGTACACCAATTCAACAGTTTCTACATGTACAGTTCAGTGACACTGATTACATTCTTTAAGCTGTGCGACCATTCTCACCCTCCTTTTCCAAATGGTTCTCCCCACGCCGCCCCCTCCCCCGCAGCTTCTTATTTAACCTTTTGAGTTGCTGTTGTCAATTTGATCCCATACAGATAGTTTTTAAAAAGAGCACAATGCTCAAGGCAGACAGTCTTTACTAATTTAACTAAATTACTCATTGCTTTAAAGAAGACTTCAGGGGATATTTTTGGTTTAACGTTTAAAGAGTATCTCAGGGCAATAGTTTTGGGGGTTCATCACCCTCAGTGGCTCTAGAAAGTCTAGATTCCATGAGAATTTGAAGTTCTGTTCCCCATTTTCCCCTAGTGGGGTGTATCTGTTAACAAGGATAAATAATATTCTCCACTGTTACAAAAATTTCTCTGTATCTCAGTGGAGTCATGTAACAGATTTTTAGTTTTGGCTCATGTATAGTTCACTTGGATGTGTCTTGTTGACAAGTGGCCTTCTATATTATCATTTAGAGATCCAGGATCTTCCGTCTTGTGACTCTGCCTGTCTCTTGGCCCTTGGGGTCTTCTCCAGTTAGCTGATTATGGGAAAAGAGAGAATGTGGAAGATACTTGAGGGGATTTTTCTTTCGGTGGTGGACAGGCCTAGAAATGGTGCACATGCCTTTCATTCACATTCCATGGCCACACCGAATTGCAAGGGAGGCTGGGAAGTGTAGTGTAGCTGTGTGCCCAGGAGGAAGAAGAAGTGGGTTTGGGAGGGCTAATGAATCTTGGCCACATGCTTTGGCAATGAATGTGTTTCCCCTTTCCTTCCTGATGAGTTAGGAATTTTAATTTATTTAATTCATTTGAGTGAGTTAGGTGTTCACATTGCTCTGTTTTAAAAAAAAGGTGCTTTGTGTAACACAAGGTTGTATGAGGACATATAAATCATATGCTCAGAACTGACTTAAGAATTCTGCCGAATCTTGAAGTACTTTCTGAGTCATCCAAGAAAGATTAAAACGTCTGTTTCATTATTTGCTCTGCAAGCAGTTACTGTTTCAGTTTTCTTATATTGTAAGTATTTGAAAAACAGTAGCTTGGATGGGTTTTCATGGCTGGGACTGCCCTTCCTTGCTTGTCTAGAGAAGCAGTATAGGAAGGTGGCCAATGGCACAGATCCTAGGGCCTAGGTTTAAATCCCAGCTTTGCCATTTACAAGCTGCTTAACCTCCGACAAGTTGTTTAACCTTGCTGAACCAAGAGCACCTACCTGATGGTGTTGTTGTGAGGATTAAGTGAATTAATATATAGGGAAACCATCAGTACAGTGTTTGGCACATACACAGTGTTGTGTAAGTGCAGACTGTTGTCATCATCGTCTGCCATGTGAGCTCCACTTTATTCTTCATTTAGAACTCAGCTCTAGTGTCTCCTTTGCAGTCTTCTCTGACTATTGCAGGCAGCATTCTGTTATCTTTCCTCTCTATTTCCACAGAATGTTGCATTTATTGCATTAGATTATAAGGTGTGCGCATGCGTGTTGTCTGTCTCAGGCATTTGACCTGAGGGGCCAGGACTTGACCATGTTAATTTTGCCTGTGTGTGTCCTCAAAGCCAGCACAGTGTCACACACATTGTAGGCAGTCAGATATTTGCTGATGTGAAATACACCTGTTTGACAAGAATACTGGATGTATTAGAAAGTTCCATTTCCTGATCACACTGCAAAGCAAGGCGTTCATTGTATTTGCTTTGACTTTTCATTTCACTTGACTTGGGCGATACTAGATTTAAGTGACAGTTCACTGTGCCTTACTTGCCTGTTTACATGAGTTAGTCAACTCAAACTTTACCCCAGGGATCACCAGTCTTTTTGCCCATGTTTAGCATATGGGCAGGCTAAAGGAGGTGAACTGGTGACCAGCCTCTGACTGGGGAGTGGGGTAGGATGGGGAATTGACTCTTTAGAATGTGAGTTTTTGGAAATACTTAGATATTATCATCATTATGAAATCAATACATGTTCATAACAATATTATTAGAAAGTACAGAGGATAAAAAAGGGAAGGCTAATTCCAATACCCAGATACACCTAGCTATGTGTGTATAATATGAATTATGTAGAGTATGATTCCATATCTGTAAAAATATATATATTGCTCTGTCTCTTCCATACTGTTTTATAAGTTGATTTTCAAATTAATTGGGGCCATCTTCTCATTTTATTACACATTCTTCAGCAATATTTTTTTAAATGGCTGTGTATTATTATAATGTGTGTAGACCCCATAGTTGATTTAACTGAGGATTTATTTAACACATCCAGGTACTGAGGGATGTGATAATCCTATTTCTTAGTTTATGATACGCTGTCAGCATTACTCTGTGCAATACCCCTTTCTTGTTTGTTTAATTAATTAATTAATTCACTTTTTCTCCCTTTTCACCATTCCCATTCCCTTAGGAAAATACTATTTAATATGCTTGATGTGAATCTTTAAATTTGTATGTATCCTTGGATATAGATAACATTGTTTTGTGTGTGTATATTTTTAATTTAAATACATTATAGGCCTATTTCTGTTTTTAATTACTCTATTAACTTTTTATTTTAAAATAATTTTAAATTTACAAAAAAGTTATAAGAATGGTACAAAGAACATCCATATACTCTTCACCCAGTTTCTACTTTATCATTTTCTCTCTAAATAATGTGTATTTATACACACTCATAGTAACCCTATAAGACAGAGTAGAACTGCCCCATAAGGTTATCTAGGCTGTAATCTTTATGGAAGCAGATTGCCAGGTCTTTTCTCATGAATGCTGCTGATGGGTTTGAACTGCCAACCTTTTGGTTAGCAGCCAGGCCCTCCTTAACCATTGTTCCATCAGTTGGAATCTACTTGATAGCACACAACAACAACAAGAACAACAATTTACACATGCATTATTATTATTATTATTGAATGCTTTTCGAGTAATTGTAAATGTTGTGAACTTCTACCACTAAACACTTCAGTGCATATTTCCTAAGAACAAGAAAAATTACACACTGCCAAATTATCAAAATCAGGAAAGTTGACGTTTACATAATACTGTTACATAATCTACAGACTATATAAATTTCACCAATTCTTTCACTAATGTCCTGTATGGGATTTTTTTTTTCCCCGTTCCAGGATCCAGTCCAGCATCCCCTCTTGAATTTAATTTTTATGTCTCTTATTCTCGAACTATTCCTCAGTCTTTCTTTATCTTTCATGAAATTGACATTTTAAAGAGTACAACAGGTTATTCTGTGGAATGTCCTTCAAGTTGAGGTTGTCTGATGTTTCCTCATGATTTGATTTCCTCCTTTGTGTGTGTGTTTAAATACTCTTTTAAAGCTCTATTCATGTTGCTATGTATGCACCAGTTTGTTAATTTTGCCTGCTGCATGCAATTCCCCAGTGAAGACTGCCTCTTGGAAGGAATTGGCAGGGTTCCCAGGCAGGCAGCAGTAGGCAGACTTTCCTTGGTGGGGACTGAATGACACTGGAAAGCAGTCTGCACGCCCCTTTGACAAGAGTATGGTGGATCGGCCTGTTTTACCTGACAATGGGCTTTAGATGTTTGCTGTCTTGGTTGTTTCTAAGGCACAAGGAGGAGCTATTATACTTGTGGAAAATGAGGCAGGATAGGGAGTTCATCTTCTTGATTGTTCATTCACTCATTTATTTATGCATTTAATAAACATTGATTCAGGGTCTACTTGTTGGAGCTCACTTTCTAGGATATTGAAAACCAAAAAGAAAGCTTTTGAACTGAAAGCCTCCCTTAGTCTGACAGAGGCAAATGTTTTAAAATGAAGGTTAAGGTAAATGGTTTGACAACATTTTCAATTTATTAGCAAAATAACCTTATAGAAAATTAATGCTTTGGCCTCTTCTCCTAAATACAGTGATTTCCATTTCTCTATAGCCTCCTCTGTATTTACCCACAGTGAACATAATTTTTGTACTGTTATCTCCATAGTGCATAAATAATTTTGCATTCCACTTTTCCACAGTGAAAATTATTTTGCATATACTTCCCCATGTTTCATAACCTGCATATTTATCACTTTTAATGACTGTAGTAAATTCTATAAAGCTGATCTTCTATAATCTATGCATTTCTCTTTTGTTGTAAATTTGGCTTGTTTCTAGTTTTTCACTACTATTAGAAAAAAAACTTTTTTGTGCAAGTCTACAGCAGTTTCCCATGTTATAACAGTTTTGACAAACTGTTTCGTGTAAAATGGTTCATTCTGACATAGGAAAATAGTTGGATTCCTGTGCAGGAAACACAGCCTTGTCTCTTTTAGGGAAATGTTTTTTGCCCTTTGCTTATGTTTTGAGCCTCCATTTATAATAGCAAGATAATTAGTAGAGAAAGACCTGATATATTTAGAACTTTGTCAGCTGAATACCTTGCATGTATTGTAAGGAAACAGCATGTTTCCAATGGGGAATAACAGAGTAATGGACGCTGTGGATAGGAGACAAGCCTGCAGCCTGACGGCTCCCAACGGCAACCATCTCAGAGTTCTTCACTTTGCTTGACATGACTGGACAATCTTTCAGTTCTTCCTCAGTTTTCTTCTAAGAGCTACGGGAGGAATACATCACCGTCTGTCAGGCAGCAATCAGCTCCATCACAGCAGGGAGGACGGATGAGTTGTTCAGACCTCTGGACACACCTGAGGAGAGATTCCTCCAGCAGCTGCTCTGAGAAGGACTGAGGAATGCGAGGAATGGGCAGGGCTCTCATGGGGCATTGAAATCCATAAATGATTGCCCTGTCTCACCCCACCCAGAATCTTTGAGCATCTAAGAAGGACAGTTCTCAGGCAGGTTCTTCCTTCCCCTTCTCAGCACTCACGTGCTGAGAAGTATTTGCCAGGGCTGAGGTGATTGATTAGCTGGTAGTTGATCAGCTGGTAGGCAATGATTTGTGACTGACTAATTGGAGAGTAGGGGAGTCCCTGGGTGGTGCAAACCATTAACAGGCTTGGCTGCTAACCAAAAGGTTGGTTGTTCAAATGCATCCAGAGGCACTTTGGAAGAAAGGCCTGGTGATACATACTTTTGAAAAATCAGCCATTGAAAACCCTGTGGAATAGTTGTACCCTGACGTATATGAGTTTGCCATGAGTTGGAATTGACTGACAAAAACTGGTTTTTAATTGGAGACTTGGTTGTTGTTAGGTGCTGTCGAGTTGGCTCCAATTCTAAGTGACCCTATGCACAACAGAATGAAACACTGCCTGGTCCTGTGCCATCCTCACAATCGTTGCTGTGTCTGAGCCCATCATTGCAGCCACTGTGTCAGTCCATCTCATTGAGGGTCTTTCTCTTTTTTACTGACCATCTACTTTACCAAACATGATGTGTTTCTCCATGGGCTGTTCCACCTGATAACATGTCCAAAGTTTGAGAGACAAAGTCTCGCCATCCTTGCTTCTAAGGAGCGTTCTGCATGTGCTTCTTCCAAGACAGATTTGTTCATTCTTCTGGCAGCCTATGGTATATTCAGTATTCTTCGCCAGCACCATAATTCAAAGGCATCAATAATTCTTCAGTCTTCCTTATTCAGTGTCCAGCTTTTGCATGCATATGAGGTGATTGAAAATACCATGGCTTAGTTAGGCCCCCTTAGTCCTCAAAGTGATATCTTTGCTTTTTAACACTTTAAAGAGGTCTTTTGCAGCAGATTTGCCCACTGCAGTATATTGTTTGATTTCTTGACTGCTGCTTCCATGGGCATTGATTGCGGATCCAAGTAAAATTAAATCTTTGACCAACTTCAATATTTTCTCCATTTATTATGGTGTTGCTTATTGGTCCAGTTGTGAGGATTTTTATTTTCTTTATGTTGAGGGGTAATAGATACTGAAGGCTGTGGTCTTTAATCATCAGTAAGTGCTTCAAATCCTCTTCACTTTCAGCAAGGAAGATTGTGTCATCTGCATATCACAGGTTGTTAATGTTAAGTATGGGGAAAAGATAAAACCCTGACACACATCTTTCCAGATTTTAAACCATGCAGTATCCCCTTGTTCTGTTTGAACAACTGCCTCTTGGTCTACGTACAGGTTCTGCATGAACACAAATAAGTGTTCTGGAATTCCTCTTCTTCACAATGTTATCCATAATTTGTTATTATCCACACAATCGAATGCCTTTGCATAGTCAATAAAACATAGGTAAACATCTTTCTGGTATTCTCTGCTTTCAGCCAAGATCCATCTGACATCAGCAGTGATATCTCTCATTCCATGTCCTTTTCTGAATCCGGCTTGAATTCCTGGCAGTTTTGTGTTGATGTACTGCTGCAACTATTTTTTAATTATCTTCGGCAAAATTTTACTTGTGTGTAATATTAATGATACTGTTCGACAATTTCCACATTCTATTGGATCACCTTTCTTTGGAATGGGTACAAATATGGATCTCTTCCAGTCTGTTGGCCAGGTAACTGTCTTCCAGATTTCTTGGCATAGACAAGTGAGTGCTTCCAGTGTTTCCTCCATTTGCTGAAACGTCTCGATTGGTATTCTGTCAATTCCTGGAGCCTTGTTTATTACCCGTGCCTTCAGTGTAGCTTGGACTTCTTCCTTCAATACCATCAGTTCCTGCTCATATGCTATCTCCTGAAATGGTTGAACATTAACCAAATCTTTTGATACACTGATCTGTGTATTCCTTCCATCTTCTTTTGATGCTTCCTGTGTGAGTCGATATTTTGCCCATAGAATTCTTCAGTATTGCAACTTGAGGCCTGAATTTTTTTTTCCGTTCTTTCAGCTTGAGAAATGCCGAGTGTGTTCCTCCCTTTTGGTTTTCTAACTTGAGGTCTTTACAGATTTTATTGTAACACTTTACTTTGTCTTCTTTACCCACCCTTTGAAATCTTCTGTTCAGCTCTTTTACTTCATTATTTCTTCCGTTCACTTTAGCCACTCTATGTTGAAGGGCAAGTTTCAGAGTCTTTTCTGACATCCATTTTGGTCTTTTCTTTCTTTTTAATGACCTTTTGTTTTCTTCATGTATCATGTCCTAGATGTCATCCCACAACTCGTCTTGTCTTCAGTATTTAGTGTTCAGTGCTTCAGGTCTATTCTTGAGATGGTCTCTATAAATTCAGGAGGGATATACTCAAGGTTTTGCTTTGGCTGTCATGGACTTGTTTTAATTTTCTTCAGCTTCAACTTGAACTTGCATATGAGCAATTTATGGTCTATTCTGCAGTCGGCCCCTGTAGTTTATTAGATTCCTGTGTATTCCATCTTGCAAGGTCCACGTGTATAGTTGTCATTCATATTTTTGAAAAAAGGTATTTGCAATAACTAAGTCATTGATCTTGCAGAATTCTGTCATGTGGTCTCCAGCATTGTTTCTATTACCAAGGCCGTATTTTCCAATTACTGATACTTCTTTGCTTCCAACTTTTGCATTCCAATTACCAGTAATTATCATTGCATCTTGATTGCATGTTTGATCAATTTTAGACTGCAGAAGTTGGTAAAAATCTTCAATTTCTTCACCTTTGGCATTAGTGATTGTCTAAATTTGAATAATAGTCATATTAACTCGTCTTCTTTGTAGATGTATGGATATTATTTTATCACTGACAGCATTGTATTTCAGGATAGATCTTGAAATGTTCTTTTTGATGATATGTGACACTGTTCCTCTTCCATTTGTCATTCTGACATAGTAAACCATGTGATTGTCCACTTTAAAATGGCCAATACCAGTCCATTTCAGCTCACTAATGCCTAGGATATCTGTCTTCAAGCATTCCATTTAATTTTTGACAACTTTCAGTTTTCCTGGATTCATACTTTGTACATTCCATTCCTGATTATTAATGAATATTTGCAGCTGTTTCTTCTCATTTGGAGTTGTGCCTCATCAGTAAATGAAAGCTTTTACTCCATCCATGTCATTAAGGTCAGCTCTACTTTGAGGAGGCAGCTCTTCCCCCGTCATATTTTGAGTGCCTTCCAACCTGAGGGGCTCATCTTCCTGCACTATATCAGACAACATTCTGCTGGTATTCATAAGGTTTTCACTCACCACTTATTTTAGAAGTAGATCACCAGACCCTTCTTCCTAGTTTGTCTTAGTCCAGAAGCTCTGCTGAAACCTGTCCACCATGGGTGATCCTGCTGGTATTTGAAATATTGGTGGCATAGCTTCCAGCATCACAACAACACACAAGCCACCACAGTATGACAAACTCACAGATGACTAGAGCAGAAGAATTAAGACATTCATTTGTTCTGTGGGTTTTGTGAGAACTTTCAGAGATCCAGGGGCTGTTGCCTTCTCTGTATTAGTCATATGCCCGTGTACACAATTTTGTCATTTTTTTACTCCAGGAGGGCAGGACTTTATATGTCTGGTTTATTGCTCCATCTCCTTTTGCCTAATGTGAAGCATGGAGCATAGAATATGTTCAATAAATATTTGTTGATTAGGTGGTGACTTCAGTTATTTGGTTTTGTAGACCAAGCACATTAGCATCTGGGTAGCTGCTGCCCACTTGTTCTAAGGGTCCTATCAGGTTCTATATGGAGCCCTAGTAGCACAGTGATTAAAGCGCTTAGCTGCTAACTGAAAGGTTGGCTGTTTGAACCCCCAGCTACTCCATGGTAGAGAGATGTGGCAGTCTTCTTCCTTAAAGATTACAGCCTTGGAAACTTGGATTACAGTTCTGCTCTGTCCTCTGGGTTTGTTATGATTCGGAGTCGACGGCAAGGGGTTATCAGGTTACTGTAGATATGAGTACCAGCTAAATAAACCAAAGCTAGGGAGGACTGGCATGCAAAGCAAAGTGTGTGGGTTTTGGAGTCAAGTAGATGAGGGCTGTCATCCCAACTCCACTGCCCACTGGCTATTTTGATTTGGTTGACCCATTCGTCCTCTCTCAGCCTTAACTTTCTCACATGTAATATGTAGATAAAACCATTTTCCTCACTAAGTTTGTATAAAGTCCCTCGATCAGAGTAGACACCCAAAAGTATTACCCTCTTTTTCCCTCCCCTGCCAAAAGAAAGAATATGGAAAGCCAGGAGGAGGCTCAGATAATGTGTCAATGAGTTGTCAATGAACATATATCAGTTACCTAGGGCTGCCATAACACATTACCACAAACTGGGTGGCTTAAATCGATAGAAATCTATTCTCTCAAGTTTCTAGGGAAGAATTCTTTCTTGCTTCCTCCTAGCTTCGGTGGTTCCTTACGATCCTTGGTGTTCATTGGCTTGTAGCTGCATCACACCAGTTTCTGCCTCCATTATCACATAACCTTTTTCCCTGTGTGTGTGTCTCTCCCTGTGTCCTCGCCTCTTCTTATAAGGATACTTGTCATTAGATTTAAATCCCACTCTTATCCATTATGACCTCATCATAACTGATTACATCTCTAAAGACCCTATTTACAAATAAGATTACATTCTCAGGTTCCAGGTGGACATGAATTTTGGGGGGACACTGTTCAACGCATTGCAAAACAGATCTCTGTATTCATGTTGCCTGTTGTTTTAAAGAGTGCCACAGATCGGCTTCATCTCTCCATACTAGCAGGTAATGCCATGAGTGTTTCAAACAGCTTGTGCACCATTTGGTTCTGCTTTGAGCCCCTTATTAGTAACTGTGTTCTTTACCCTCACAGGATTTACGAACGCGTGATAGACCCTCCTGACACCAGCCTACCCCCTGGAAGCAATTTATGGCTTGGTCAGCGCAACCAAAAACATGGCTTATTCAAAGTAAGCACTAAGTTTCTTGGTTTATATATTTAGGCGGTGCTTGAATTTTCATGCTGTTGGAGGTGTGTATATAATTATATTAGTGGGAAATGTATGGCATGATAATAACAACTAATGCTTATTGAACACTTACTGTATGCCATGTGTTTTCTATGTGCCTTATATGAATTAGGATCCCTGGTGGAGCAGTGGTTAAAGCGCTCAGCTGCTAACCAAAAGGTCAGCGGTTCAAACCTACCAGCTACTCCACAGGAGAAAGATGTGGCAACCTGCTTCTGTAAAAGATTTACAGTGTTGGAGACTTTATGCGGCAGTTCTGCTTTGTCCTGTAGGGTTGCTATAAGTCAGAATCGACTTGATGGCAGTGGGTTTATATGAATTAAATCATTTAATTTGCACAACGGTTTTATGAAGGAGGTGTATGAAAACTAGGCAGAGAGTTAAGTGACTTGCCCGAGGTCACACAGGTCACTCTGCTGCCAGACGTGGATAATACAGAATGTATATGATCATTAAAATGCTTCTCACTGACCTCATTATAGGAGATTCAAGATGATCTTCAAATTAGTTTCTATTCCCAGAATATATGTTAATCCAGTTTAGGGTGGTTGCCTAGATATAAAATAGGAATGAATCTTAACTTCTGTGAGCTTTGGTTTTCTGATTGATGAAGAGGTTAATACGATACCTGCATTACTGTACTTCATAGAAACGTGGATACAGCGATAAGTGAATTGAAAAAGTTAAAAACATCATGGGAGTTCAAGATAGTCTTTTTCTTTAAAAGAATGACAGACTTTTGCTTCTGGAATTATGGCAGACTGAATATTCTAAAAAAACACTTCTTCAGAATGTCTATAAATGCTGAGTGAAATACAACAAAAATCTTTTAAAAAGGTATCATTGCACTTACAGAGGAGGGAAATCCTTTGAGTCCAAATATATTGAGGGAAGTAAAAGCCAGAGGGGTATCTGCCAATTCCTGGAACTTAGAGCCCTAAGTTTATTTTCCCCCTATTTTTAAATTAAGGTATAATTGAAATTACATTAACATTTACCCCACCTTTCATATTTACCCGTTTTAATGTATAGTTCTGAGAATTTTGACGGCGTATACAGTCATGTAGCCACCATCACAATCAAGATAAAAACCATCCAAAGGGACAAAATCAAAACATAAGCTACACAACTTGAACAAATAGAAAGAGAACAGCAAAGAAAGCCCACAGCTACCAGAAGAAAGGAAATAATAAAGATCGGAGCAGAAATAAGTGAAATAGAGACTAGAAAAACAATAGAAAGAATCAACAAAACCAAAAGTTGGTTCTTTGAAAGGATCAACAAAATCGACAAACCACTGGCGAAACTCACAAAAGAAAAACAGGAGAGGATACAAATAACCCAAATAAGAAATGAAATGGGGGACATTACAACAGACTCAACTGAAATGAAAAGTATCATAACAGAGTATTATGAAAAACTACACTCCAGCAAAGTTGAAAACCTAGAGGAAATGGACAAATTTCTAGAAACACGCTACCTACCCCAGCTAACACAAAACGATGTTGAAAATCTGAACAGACCCATGCAAGAGAAGAGATTGAGAAGATAATAAAAAAAACTTCCAACAAAAAAAGCCCTGGCCCAGATGGCTTCCCTGGAAAATTCTACCAGACATTCAGAGAAGAGCTTATACCAGTACTACTCTAACTACTTCAGAACGTGGAAAAGGAAGGGATACTTCTGAATTCATTCTATGAAGCCATCATAACCCTGATACTAAAACCAGGCAAAGACAGCACAAAAAAGAAAATTACAGACTAATATCTGTCATGAATATAGATGCAAAAATTCTCAACAAAATTCTAGCCAATAGAATTCAGCATCATATCAAAAAACTAGTATACCATGACCAGGTATGCAAGGATGGTACAACATTAGAAAATTAATCAATGTAATCCACCACATAAATAAAAGGAAAGAAAAGAATCACGTGATCATCTCAGTAGATGCAGAAAAGGCATTCAACAAACTCTAACACGCATTCCTGATAAAAACTCTCAATAAAATAGGTATAGAAGGGAAATTTCTCAACATAATAAGGGGCATCTATGAAAAACCAATGGCCAAGATCATTCTTAATGGGGAGAGAGAGAGGCTGAAAACATTCCCCTTGAGAACAGGAATAAGACAAGGATGCCCTTTATTGCCACTCCTATTTCACATTGTGCTGGAAGTCCTAGCTAGAGCAGTAAGGCCAGAAAAAGAAATAAAGGGCATCCAAATTAGTAATGAAGAAGTGAAACTGTCCCTATTTGTGGATAATGTGATACTATACATACAAAACCCAAAAGACTCCAGGAGAAAACTACTGGAACTAATAGAAAGATTCAGCAGAGTAGCAGGATATAAGATAAACATGCAAAAATCAGTTGGATTCCTATACACCAATCAAAAGAATGATGAAAAGGAAATCAGGAAAACAATACCATTTATAATAGCCCTTAAAAAATAAAATACTTAGGAATAAATGTAATCAGGGATATAAAAGACCTATACAAAGAAAACTACAAAACAGTACTGCAGGAAACCAAAAGAGATCTACATAAGTGGAAAAACATACCATTCTCATGGATAGGTAGACTCAACATTGTGAAAATGACAATTCTACCCAAAGCGATTTACAAAGACAGTGCAATCTCGATCCAAATACCAACAACATTCTTTAAAGAGATGGAAAAACTAATCATTAACTTTATATAGAAAGGGAATAAGCCCTGGATAAGTAAAGCACTACTGAGGAAAAAGAATAAAGTAGGAAGAGTAGCACTACCTGATCTCAGAACCTACTATACAACTGTGGTAGTCAAAACAGCGTGGTGCTGGTACAACAACAGATACATTGACCAATGGAACAGAATTGAGAACCCAGATGTAGATTCATCCACCTATGGTCACCTGATCTTCAGCAAGGGCCCAAAGTCCATCAAATGGGGAAAAGACAGTCTTTTCAACAAATGGTGCTGGCAAAAATGAATGCCTATCTGGAAAAAAATGAAGCAGGACCCATACCTCACAGCATACACAAAAACTAATTCAAAATGGATCAAAGACCTAAATATAAAGCCGAAAACTATGAAGATCAAAGAAGAAAAAATAGGATCAACACTAGAGGCCCTAATACACAGCGTTAACAGGATACAAACTATAATAACACACAAACTCCAGAAGATAAGCAAGTTAACTGGGATCTTCTAAAAATTAAACACTTATGATCATCAAAAGACTTCACCAAAAGAGTGAAAAGAGAAACTACAGACTGGGAAAAACTTTTTGGCTATTACACATCAAAGGTCTAATCTCTAAAATTTATAGGAAACTCCAGCACCTCTACAACAAAAAGACAAATAATCCAGTTAAAAAATGGGCAAACAAAATGAACAGACACTTCACCAAAGAAGACATTCAGGCGGCTAACAGATACATGAGGAAATGCTCTCGATCACTAGCCATTGGAGAAATGCAAGTCAAAACCACAGTGAGATACCATCTCACCCCAGCATTACTGGCATGAATCAAAAAACAGAAAATAACAAATGTTAGAGAGGGTGCGGGAGATCAGAACTCTCATGCACTGCTGGTGGGAATGCAAAATGATACAACTGTTTTGGAAAATGATATGGCGCTTCCTTAGAAAGCTAGAAATAGAAATACCATATGATCCAGCAATCCCACTTCTAGAAATACATCCTAGAGAAATAAGAGCCGTCACACGAATAGACATATGCACACCCAAGTTGATTGCAGCATTGTTCATAATAGCAAAAAGATGGAAACAACCTAGATGTCCATCAACAGATGACTGGATAAACAATGGTACATACACACAATGGAGTATTATGCAACGATAAAGAACAATGATAAATCTGCAAAGCAGCTCATAACATGGATGGATCTGGAGGGTATTATGCAGAGTGAAATGAGTCAATCACAAAAGGACAAATATTGTATGAGACCACTACTGTAAAAACTCATGACAGGGTTTGCACACAAAAGGAAACGATCTTTGCTGGTTACGAGAGAGGAGAGGCGTGAGGATGGAAAAACACTAAATAGACAATAGATTTGGTGAAGGGTAATACAGTATACAGTACTGGGGAAGCCAGCACAACTTGTACAAGGCAAGGTCATGGAAGCTTCATAGACACATCCAGACTCCCTGAGGGACTGAATTGCTGGGCTGATCGCTGTGGGGACATTGGTTTTGGAGAACATCTAGCTCAACTGGCATAACAGTTTATAAAGAAAATGTTCTACATTCTACTTCAGTGAGTAGCGTCTGGGGTCTTAAAAGCCTGTGAGCAACCATCTAAGATATTCCAATGGTCTCACCCCTTTGGGAACGAGGGAGAATGAAGGAAATGAAAGATAAAAGGGAAAGATTAGTCCAAACAACTAATGGATCACATCTACCACGGCCTCCACCAGACTGAGTCCAGTACAAGTAGATGGTGCCTGGCTACTACCACTGAGTACTTTGACAGGGATCACAACAGAGGGTATCAAGCAGAGCTGGAGAAAAATATAGAACAAAATTCTAACTTACAAAAAAAAAGACCAGACTTACTGGCTGGACAGAGACTGGAGAAACCCCAAGAGTATGTTCCTCAGATACCCTTTTAGCTCAGTAATGAGGTCACTCCTGAGGTTCACCCTTCAGCCAAAGATTAGACAGGCCCATAAAATGAAAGGAGACTAAAGTGGTGCACCGGCCCAAGGACAGGGACTAGAAAGCAGGAGGGAACAGGAAAGCTGGTAATAGGGAAACCAAGATCGAGAAGGGAGAGTATTGACATGTCATGGGTTTGTTAACCAATGTCATAAAACAACATGTATACTAACTGTTTAATGAGAAACTAGTTTGTTCTGTAAACCTTCATCTAAAGTACAATAAAAAATTAAAAAAAGGAAAAAGCCATCCATCACCCTCAACAATTCTCCTGTCTTCTTTGTATTCAACCTCTCTCTTCATTCTCATCCCTTAGCAGCTGCTGATCTGTTTTCTGATCCTATGGCTTTGCCTTTTCCAGAATGTCGTATAAATGGAATCATATAGTATGTAGCCTTTTGAGTTTAGCTTCTTTCACTTAGCATAATACATTTGACATTCATCCGTGTTGTTGCATGTATCAGTAGTTCTTTTCTAATGCTTTAGTATTCCAGTTCCATTTTGTGAATGTACTACAGTTTATCCTTTCCTTGGTGGACATATGGGTTATTTCCAGGTTTTGGCAATTGTGAGTAAAGGTACTATAAATATTTGCATAGAGGTTTTTGTTTGAACAGAGGTTTTTATTTCACTTGGGTAAATATGTGGTTGTGGTATTTCTGGATCATATATTAAGTGTAGTTTTAACTTCTTAAGAAATTGCCAAACTGTTTTCCAAAGTGGCTGTAACACTTTGGATTTCCACCAGCAATGAATGTATTTCTCCCATCTGACATAAACCATTGAAATGTCCATTTCAGTAGTCTGTGTCAGATGGGAGAAATTGCTGAGATCTCACGCAGATTGGTGAGTGGAATAGAAATTTCTGAAATAAAGCCAGGCCCCTCAATGACTATACCTCCAGTGAAAGGGTAGCTGAAAATCTATGATCTAGCAAAGCGAGGGTTGGGGGGGCAACCTGGTAATTAGCCTTTTTCCTCTCATTTTCAGGTAGGAAAAAATACTTTCTGAGAATTATAAACTACATCCTTGACATCATATGGCTTGGAATTTGGATTTACTTTACCTGTGAAACTCAAGAAGCTATCTTAAAGTGGTCCTGGGTTGAGTTGGTAGCACTTTGGGATTCCTGATGAAGAAAATGCAAATTATCTTTTGAGTAAATCACTTTCAATGCAGACCTTACAGGATTCTGACAGATTGAGCTTATACAAATATGAGTGTCTTAGTCATCTAGTGCTGCCTTAACAGAAATGCCAGAAGTGGATGTCTTTAACAAAGAGAAATTTATTTTTTCACAGTCTAGTATGCCAGAAGTCCAAATTTAGGGTATCAGCTCCAGGGGAAGGCTTTTTCTCTCTGTCAGCTCTGGAGGAACGTCCTTGTCTTCAATCTTCCCCTGGTTAAGAACCTTCTCAGACGCAGGGATCTCAGGTCCAAAGGATGCCCTTTGCTCCTGGTGCTACTTTCTTAATGGTATGAGGTCCCCATGTATCTCTGCTTGCTTCTCTCTTTTATATCTCAAAAGAGATTGGCTTAAGACACTACCTAATCTTGTAGACCTCATCACTTTAACTCCCGCTAATCCATCTTATTACATCATAGTGATAGGTTTACAACACATAAGGAAATTACATCAGATTACAAAATGGTACACAGTCATACAATACTGGGAATCATGACCCAGCCAAGTTGACAGATATTTTGGGGGGACACAATTCAATCCATGACAATGAGTTTTTAAGCCATCATGAGTGATAAGAAACTACAGATAGCCAAATTAGTCATCAAAGGGCTGCAAAAATTGGAATGACCAAATAAAGATGAAAACAAAAACCTGTATTTAAAATGTTTAAAGAAACAAAAGAATACATTCAAAAATAAATTACAAATAGAGACAATAAATATGACCAGGGAAGTTTGAAACAGACCTAAAATACACTTTTTAGAAATGAATAATATAGTCATTGAAAGGAAGAACAAAAACAACTAAGTGAACTTGCTAAATGTAGATTAGACACAGGTAGGGAGAGAATTTGTGAATTGGAAAATATTGTTGAAGAAATTACAGCAATTGTAGTGAAGAGTAAAGACAGGAAATTAGGAAAGAGAGGTTAAAATATAGAGAAGAGTGAGTGGCCGTCTAAGATACTCTACTGGTCTCGCCTTTGGGAGCAAGGGAGAATGAAGAAAACTAAAGATACAAGGGAAAGATGAGTCCAAAGGACTAATGGACCACAACTGCCACAGCCTCCACCAGACTGAGTCCAGTACAAGTAGATGGTGCCCAGCTACCACCACTGACTGCTGTGACAGGGATCACAATAGAGGGTCCCACACAGAGCTGGAGAAAAATGTAGAACAAAATTCTAACTCACAAAAAAAGACCAGACTTACTGGCCTGACAGAGACTGGAGAAGCCCCAAGAATATGGCCCCTAGATACCCTTTTAGCTCAGTAATGAAGTCACTCCTGAAGTTCACCCTTTATCCAATGATTAGACAGGCCCATAAAACAAGACTAAAGGGGCACACCAGTCCAAGGGCAAGGACTAGAAGGCAGGAGGGAACAGGAAAGGTGGTAATAGGGAACCCAAGGTCAAGAAGAGAGAGTGTTGACATTTCATGAGGTTGTTAACCAATGTCATAAAACAGTATATGTACTATTTAATGAGAAGGTAGTTTGTTCTATAAACTTCATGTAAAGTTCAATTTATAAAAAGTATTATACATAATTGTATGTACATATATAATTATGTACAGTGTTATACATAATTGTTAAACATGGACATTATTAAATTGTTATGCATTTTGACAAATTGCATATATTCAACGGTATTCTATAAGTAGGTAACAATAAGATTATTTCCTGGCTAGGAGGTAATGATCCACTCTTTCCCAGTAGTTTCAATCTTTATTTAAATTAAACACTATTTGTTGTGTTTAAAGTATATATATATGTATATATATATATATAGAGAGAGAGAGAGAGAGAGAGAAGGTAATATGAAGATATTGATATTGGTAATATTGCATATTGGAGAGTCTAGAAGATAATAGAAAGAGGTTATGGGCAATATTAGAAGTATAATGGTTAATTATTTAGGTCACAATTCTTTGGGTTGACTGGGTGGTTTCTCTGGACTAACCTGGCTCAGCTGATAGCTGCTGGGTTCTCTCATGTATTTGTGGTCAACTGGAAGATCAGCAGGTGGCAGGATGATCAACAGATCTCCTCATTCACGTCTCTGCTAGTTGGTTGGCTGGTGACTGGTTGTATCTCAATTCTCCTCTACATGGTCTCATGTTTTCAGTAGCCTAATTCAGGCTTATTCACACGGCAGTCTTAGGATTCAGAGTGCAGCAAGAGAGCAACCCTGTTGTACAAGTGCTTTTCAAGGCTTTCTTTGCTTAATCACATTTGCCAATATTGTATTGCCCAAAAAAGTCATATGGTCAAATCAAGTTGTAAAGAAAGAGACTCCGTCTCTTGAAGGACTGATCTGCAATGTCGTATTGCAAGAATGTGAATGCAAACAGGGGAATAATTGTTGACCTTTTTGATAATCTATTATGCAAATGAAGATAAATAGAAATTCTGTATGTACGCATAGACCATCATTTCAAACCACTTAAAAATAAATTCTAGATGGACTCTAGATCTAAATCTGAAAGTAAACCAACAAAGGTTATAAAAGATAACATAGAAAAGTGTATTTTTGACCTTGAGGTAGGAAAAATATTTCTTATATAAGACATAAAAGTAATAAGGAAAAAATTCATATACTGGAATATATTAAATGCCAATAAAATGGAAAATTTGAGAAGATGGAGAATTTCCTAAAAATATGTAAATTACTGAGATAGACTTGAGAAGAAAGGGAAAAACTTAGTAGTCTTACAGCTATTAAAGTAATTGAATTCATGATTCAGAGTCTGTTGTATCAGTTAACTTGATGCATAGAATATCACCCCAAACCTCAGTGGCTTGACACAACAACAGTTTAGCTCACAGTTTTGTGGGTTGGCAGTTTGGGTTAGGCTTAGCTGGATAGTTCTTTCATTTTCAGCAGGGTTTACTCGTGCATCCTTGGTTACTACTAGGTTGTCTAGGGGCTAGCAGGACCAAGATGGCTTTAGGTGGGATGGCTCATCTCTGCTTCTCATAGTCTCATTTTCCAGCAGTTTAGCCCAAGCTTGTTTACATGGTGGCTGCGCAGGGTTCCAAGCTGGAGCAGAAGCATGCAAGGCTTCTTGAGGTTAGGCTTAAAATTTGCACATTGTTGCTTTTGCTGCAGTATATTGGCCAAAGGTGCAAAAAGAGATTCAAAGGTATAGAAAATACACTCCATCTGTTGATGAGATGTACCACAAATTCACACTGCAGAGGACAGGGATATAGGGAGTAGCAAAGAATTGTGACCATTTTTGCAATCTACCGTATCTCTCCACCAAATAACCACTAGGCTCAGACAGTTGTACAAGGGATTTCTCTCACATATCCAAGGAAATAAATCCAATTTTATATAAACTCTTCCAGAGAGGATAATGGAGCCCTGTTGGCTCAGTGATTTTAAGAGCTACGGCTGCTGACTAAAAGGTCAGCAGTTCGAATCCACTAGCTGCTCCTTGGAAACCCTATGGGGCAGTTCTACTCTGTCCTATAGGGTCACTATGAGTCAAAATCGACTCAACAGCACCAGTTTTTTTTTTAGACAGGAGAATAAGTGAGAAGATTACCTACCTCATTTTATGAGCATAGTGTGACCTTGATTCCCAAACTAGGCAGGGATTTGTACAGACCAATTTAGTTCTGAATGCAGATTAGATTAAAAAATTCTAAAGAAAATATCACTAAGCTGAGTCTAGCTGTGTGTGTGTACACCGAGAGAGAGACCAACCAAGTTGGTTATTCTAACAATGCAATGTTGGTTGTATTTTCAAAAAAATTATTAATATTATTAACCACATTAAACAGACGAAAGAAAACATCCTATGATCATGTCAGGTGGCAGAAAAAGCACTTGATAAAATTCAACACTGACTTGTGATAAAGATTCTTAGCAAACTAGCAATAAAAGAAAACACCATTAAACTGATAGTGTGTAAAATAAGCATACATGAAAGCACTTTACTTATTGTTGAAACATTAAGAGAATTCTTGTTAAAATCTGGAATCATACAAGAATGACTATTATTACTGTTTCCATTTAAGATATTACTGGTGGTCCTTACCAGAAAAATAATTAAAATCCTAAGGATTATACAAAAATAAAAATGTAATTATTAACAAATTATATAATTTGCTGCACAGGAAATAAAAAAAACTCAAAAAACCTGTTGCCATCGCGTTGATTCCAACTTATAGCAACCCTATAGGACAGAGTAAAACTGCCCCATAGGGTTTACAAGACTGTAAATCTTTATGGAAGCAGACCACCTCATCCTTCTCCTGTGGAACGGCTGGTGGGTTCAAACTGTCGACCTTTCCGTTAGCTGCTGAGCGCTTTAATCACTGTGCCACATAGGAAATAGAAGCCACAAATCATTAGAATTACCAAGAGTTCAGAAAGAGTGCTAGATATAAACCAATAGACAAAATCAGTTGCAAAGCTAAACAAAAGCAACAGAAGCAGCAGCAGCAACAACAAATTCAGTTAAATAGATTCTGTTTACAATATATAAAAAACAAAAAGGTACTTCTAGAACAAATCAAACAAAATATATACTTTACATTTTTGAAGAAAATTATAAAATTTTATTGTAAGTCATTAGAGAAGAACTACATGAGGGAGAGTTGTACCATGTTTTTGGAGAAGGAGGCTTAAAATAATGAAAATGCCATTTTTTGACCCAAATTGATCTCTAAATTCGGTGAACTTTGAATGAATTCCCGACAGGATTTTTTGTTTTTCTGGTGGAATCGGCAGTCTGATTCTAAAATCCATATGGAACATTAAAGGCCAAGAATAGCTAAGACATTCTTGAAGAAGAAGGGAGTGGTATGCCCAGAGACAGATTACCAAATAAGCAAGGTACACAAGCTTACTTGGGCTTACTTACTAATCTGTAGTGCACAACTTCACGTCGCTGATGTGGAGAAATTCATGTGAAATTGTGCACTACAGATGAGTAAATAAACACAGCTAAGCCCTTGCGTACCTTTCTTACTGATCAGTCTGCCCCTGGCCTATGCGCTATCAGATGTGAAGTCTTATTATAAAGTTCTAGCAATCAAGAGTGTGGTATCATTGCAAGCAAGGATCAGCCTATAGACCAAGAGAACAGAGAACCGTTCCCCGTCTTCATATGTGGAAACTTGATACATAAATGAAGTGTTATTCCTGATCAAAGAGGAAAGGATGGATTTGTCAATAAATGGTTAGGAAAATCAGTTTTTAAGTATTTCTCATACACAGGCAGTCCCCGGGTTACAAACGAGGTCTGTTCCTGAGTCTGCCTTTAAGTCGAAATTGTAGGTAAGTCAGACCAGGTGCATATGGTTCTTATTTAGCCTTACTTTAGTGCAAAAAAAAAAAAAAAAAGGCTCGAAGCCTTTTCATGATTTAAAAGTTGGACATGCAGCAAGTGAAGGTGATTGTGATGAAGAATTTGTTGTAAGGGCAACTTTACATAACATTAAAGGGCAAGGTGAAACTGGAAGTCAGACATTTGTAAGCCGGGGACTTACTGTATAAATAAGAATATATATTTGGACCTTTTCCTGCCAATATACACAAAAATCAGTTACAGCTGAATTAAATACCTAAATGTGAAAGCAAAACTTTGAAAGTTTTGGAAGACAACATAGGGGCATATCTTCCTGATCTCAGGGTAGAGAAGAATTTAAGCAAGATACAAAATCATTAAAGAATATATTGATAGGTTTATTATGTAAAATTACAAAATCCTGCTTGTCAAATAAGATCTTGGTAATAAGATTAAGTAGCAAAGAAATAGTGTCCATTAAATGCTATAAGTCAGTAAGAAAAATATTCATTACTTAATAGGCAAATGGACAAAAGATATGAAAAGACAGTTTTTCAAAGTGGAAACAAATAGGCAATGGACATACTGAGAGAAACTCAATTTCACTAGTTATCTGGGAAATGCAAATTAAAACCACTGTGAGATACCATTTCTTACCCATCAGATTGGCAAAAATGGGAAAGAAAAAAAAAAGGAATCTGACAGTGTTAAGTGTAGGGAAGGCAGCTGAATGATGGACACTTATCCATGATGCTGGAAACTTCAACTGGAGGGTAAATTGGGAATTTTTGTAAAAGTTGCATACTCGATGACATAAGAGCCTAATACTTCAGTATAAACATTGTAGAAACTGTTGGTCATGTACCCAAGGAGATATATATAAGCATGATCATAGAACATTTGTTTTCATTTTTTGTTAATTTAAAAAACTTGGAAGCAACTTAATTGGCTATTAATAGGAGAATCTTTAAATAAGTTGTGGTAGAGTCATACAAAGAAAACATTATGAAGCCGGGGGAAATTGGATAAACATGAATGAATTGCAAACTTAACGCTGAGTGAAAACGCAGGAAGCAGAAGACAATTAGAACATTATACCATTTATATGTTTACAAAATGTAAAACAATGGTGTATAACGCTTATTGATGTATACACATAAGTAAAAAGATAAATGCATGAGAATGATAAACACTAAATTTAGAATAATGGTTACTTCTGAGAGGAAGGAGCACTGATGGCACAGTGGTTAAGTGCTCGGCTGCTAACCAAAAGGTTGGCAGTTGGAACCCACCAGCCACTCCTTGAAAACCCTATAGGGTAGTTCTACTCTGTCCTGGGTTGCTATGAGTTGGAATTGACTTGACAGCAAAGGGTTTCTGAGACGAACGAATGAGAATTAAGGATGGGCACCCAGAAGACTTCAGTTGTATTAATAATGTTTGATTTCTTAAGCTGGGTGGTGAATTCATAGGTGCTTGCTGCATTTTGCTTTACATTCTTTTGCACATCATAAATATTTCAAAATAAAGAAGCATGACTTCATTTATCAGGGTGATAATATATATACTTGTGAAATATAAAATATGTGAAGCGCAATGAGTTACAGATGCTTTACTGGTTTGGGTGTTCTAAATCGTTGAGATCTCAGGGAGAGTTCCCATCCCAATTTATGTATATGATTTCCATGTTTCCAAGAATCAACAGAAATTTGCCTAGGTGTCTCAGTTCCAAACTGACTCACATTTAAAGCAATGCTATTTCCTGTTTTGTAGCTAGTCACTACCTGGTGAAGGTGGGCTTTGTCTGAGGGCCTTGGATCTATAGTGAAGGACAGCAGGTGGTTCCCAATGCTGGGTAGAGATCACAGTCACCTGGGGAGGCTTTCAAAGTCCATGTTCCTCTGTCTACTTAGACCCACTCAACTGAGCATATGAACTGTAGGGTTTAGGAATTTATTTCTAAAAGGCCTTTTCATTGATTTTGATTTAGCAGGTTCGAAGGCTCAAATTTGAGTACAGTGACATAGGAGACATGTGTGCTGATGGTCTAGATTAGGTTTTTCCCTTGGTTACTGGAAAAATCCCGTAAACTATAAAATCTGGTCAATGATTAGCTTTGGATTTAGTGACTCTTTAGATTAGTGGTTCTCCAAGTTTAGCTTACATCAGAATCTCCTGGAGGGCTTGGTAAAACACAGGCAGCTGGGTCCTACTCCTAGAGTTTCTGATTCAGAAGGTCTAGGGTTAAACACAGAATTTGTATTTCTAACAAGTTCCCAGGTGATGCTGCTGCTGCCGGCCTCAGGAGATACTTTGAGAACCACTGCATTAGATAGAAAATTAACAAGAACTCCTGGGGCCAGCAAAAAGAGCGTGGGCTCTAAGCTGTATACACCTGGGTTTGAATCCTGTACTTAACCTCTTCATTGCTCAGTGAACTTGGGTTATGTAGGTGATCCTGAGTATAGTTTATGTGTGAGTGTTTACTTATAAACTATTGGTCTCTCTCTAGATTATGAACTTTGCCAGAATAAGAACTGTGTCTATTTTATTTTGCAAATGCTTAGAATAGTACTAGGTACGTAGTAAGCAGACAATATACTTGTAAAATGAGTGATTGTGGGAGCTACAAATCTGTTTTCATATATGTAAAGTGGCCAAAATGTCTCTCATGAAGTTAATGCAGATTATTAGGACTATGTATTAAAAGAACCTGGCAGGTGGTAGGTACATAGCACGTGTCTCCTTGCTTCCTTTCTTATGTATTAAGTCCTCTCACCTTCTGTTCCCTTCTCATGTATCTAATGCTCCCTATGGGCTTGATGTCCCTGGGTAGTGTAAATGGAGTTAACATACTCAACTGTTAACTGAAAAGTTGGAGGTTCAAGTCTACCCAGAGCTGCCTCAGAAGAAAGGCCTGGTAATCTACTTTCAAAAAATCAGCCATTGAAAACCCTTTGGAGCACAGTTCTACTCTGACACACATGGGGTCATCATGAGTTGGAATCGACTCAGTGGCAACTATTTTCTTTTTACTGGTTTATGTGCTTGACATTATACATTATATATATATATACATTATATATAAATGATAGGTGCTTTACCTGCCTTTAAAGAGCCCGGATGGCACACTATGGAGCTCTGGTGGCGCAGTGGTTAAGAGCTCAGCTGCTAACCAAGAGACTGACAGTTCAAGTCCACCAGCTGCTCCTTGGGAACCCTATGGGGCAGTTCTACCCTGTCCTGTAGGGTCGCTATGACTCGGAATCGACTCAATGGCAACCGGGTTTTTTTTTTTTTTTTAGTGGCAGAGTAGTTAAGCGCTTGGCTGCTAATTGTTGAGGGCGAGGTGGGGGAGAGAGATGTGACAGTCTCCTTCTGTAAAGGTTACAGCCTTGGAAACTCTGTGGAGCAGTTCTACTCTGTCCTGTAGGATTGCTGTAAGTTGGAATTGACTCAATGGCAGTGGATTTGGTTCTTGGTTTACCTGCCTTTTAGGGACCTCCATTTCAGTCAGGAGGATGTAATTAAAGAGAACAGTTAGTCATAGTATCCTTTCCAGCTCGATGAGTGTATGTTTCCCTGTAAATATAAGGAAACTTGCGCTGAAGATCCCAAATACCTGATATAGACAGAAAGCATGAGGGGTGTTTAGAACCTGGAACAAACAGTTTGCTGCAGAAGTGGGATGGGGAGATACGGAAGAGAGAACCAACACTTGCCAAGTGCTTCCTATGTACTAGACCTTGTCTGGCCCTACGTATATTATCTCAATTAATTGCAATTCACCTTCAGAGAATCCAGTTGAAGTAGGTATTATTATCCACATTATGTAGATCAGGCAACAAGACTGAGAGCTATTAAGGGAGCTTGCCAGATCACATAGCTAGCGAGTGATTTAAGCCTAGATGTGTTTGATTTCAGAGCCTTTACTCATTCATTCGACAAATATTTATCAGGGTCCTACCATGCACTAGCCACTGTGTCAGGTGGTGGAGACATTTCACTTAACTACATTATGTCTCATGGAGACCAGACATACTGTCTTTTGCCAGGTCCTCAGCCCAAATGAACAGGTGGTATCAGTGAGAGGCAGCAGGTCTCCCCAGGGAGCAATGGCCCTACTGAATGGATCTTTAGAAGGGTGATCTCCATGGGGAGGCTTTCAAAACTCATTTTCCCGTTGGAATCTTGGATACCAGCCAGTGCTTCTGGGCATCCTTTGGTGAGTGAGATGTCTGGAGTGGAGGAAAAATGCCAGTGTCGTCTTACGGAAATTATGTTTTGATCAGTTCATTACTACGAAACTCTCCCTGTAAGAGGAGGCAGCCACTTCACAGGTGAGAGTCAGCACATCTTCTTAATATTTATCCTGTAGAAGCTGCCTCCTGGGTCCCAGAACCATGCCTGGTTTGTTGCTCTAGAACTAAAAATGCTTGTGATGTGTTTTCAGGTTAAAATAACATTATTCTCCATTTTAAATATTAACGCGTCACTTCATAGGTAAAGTAAAAGCAAAAGCTCCTCACTTGTCAAACCTAATTTCTGGGCCCCGGTGGATCCTTATGGATAGTGCAATAAAAGTGGATGCTGATTAAAGAGCAGAGGATGGAATCACTTGCTTGGTGCCAGGCACAGAAACCTTGAACATGAGGTAATTCCTGTCTGAGACACAGAACACAAGCTGGGGGATTTCTTCACATCAAAACAGCATCCATCTGAGAAAATAGGGGCCAGTAGTGATAGGCTTATTGGAATCTTCTGATTGTCGTGGATTTTCATTATAAAGATGGTTGACTATCTACCCAATTTCCTTTTGATACATTCTAAGCTGGTTATGCTGTTACTATTTCAGAGGGTAAAGAAAGAACAAGACTAGGTGAACTGCACTGAGTTATTGGATGTTTCAGTGGTTTGGGTGTTCTATATAGTTGAGATCTCAGGGAATCTTCCCATCCCAAAGTCTTTCACAGAGGCCAAGGCTCTGTCTCTGTCTGTCTGGTGAGTTGGGGCTGAAACCTTTCTCTTACCTGAACGTCACTGTCGCCTTTAACAGCTGAGCTGTCATTGGGAAGATAAATTGATTACATTTTTTTTTTAATGCCACAGCTGTTGTTTTTTTTTTAACCTCAGCTGCTTCCCATAATTCCACAGATGGTAAACATATGTTTATAGGCACATAGAAAAAGAAGCTAGATTGGATTCCTCCCATGTTTAATTCTTATTTTCCCTTTCATGCAGAAAGTCAAAGTCACAGAACTGGGGAATCTTATACATTTGTGAATTAATATTTCTATGCATTAAGTCTTTGGAAACAGCAGGGCAGCTAATGATATGCTAATGAGCTGGCAGTTTTTATTGATCATAATGAAAGTCGACAAGTGTCTTGGCTTTTATGCAAGCTGGAATATTTTATTAACTGTCTTCAGGGCAGGAATATATAATTCGTTGCATTTTGAAAATCCTTGCTGTGAGTTCCTCAAGTCTTACTTTTTGTTAGCCTGTTGCCAAAGCTTCGGTCCTTGCCAGTTTATAAACAGAACACATCTTCATCCATATATTTACATGCCCGGCAGGAACGCTTCCCACCCCTTTTTCTTTTCCATTTCAAAGCAGTTTGTTTCAGTGTTTTAGCATACAAAAAAATAGAACAATTTTCTTCAATGTAAACAGAGATCTGCAGGGAAATAAGAGCGTTAAAAAAGAATTAGCATTTGTTTGGCGATAAAGCTGCTTTCATTTGTATCAGAAAGCTCTGAGTGTTAGGAGGGCTTGTCTAATCTTCCTTCGTCCATACAGAAGAGGGTCTAATGGCATAATTTTCTAATTTCTTTTAATTGCATCTTTCTATATTTCATACTGTGAAGTGAGAAATGTTCTTAGAACAATGGAAATAATGGTGATTAGTTTCCCAAACATTAAAACCCATAATGTACAATCTGCCTGGTGCAGATTTATTTTTCAGTGCACGGTGAGCTGACTGCAGGAGGTGGAGGAGGCAACAGGTGGATTAGACAAAAGGAAGAAAATCCTCATTCGTCTCCCTTCCATCAGTATTAATAGTAAAAGCTTATTAATTGGACTTTGCACATCAGGAATTTACTTTGATCCTCAGATGGCTGAGGTTTCACATTGCACTAACAATGAGAAAACTGATTGTTTAGCAAATTAATGGTGTAAACATGATCGCTGGGGGAAGTCGTAGACTACCTAAAATGACCTCTGTCTTCCAGTGCTGAAAACCTGTTTAAGCAAGCTATTTGCATCAAATGCAAATAATTTGTTACATAAGATTGATTAGTATCCATCCATTAAAGGCAGTTAAGATGGAACCTCATTTTGATAACAGTCCTTTGTAGCCACATCTTGGTAGCTCATGTACCTATGGGGCTTCCTCAAATAATACATTTTTACTTATGTGTGGTGCAGTGGCATAGCATGGGTTTTGGAGTTAGTAGATTTGTAGTGCATGTCCAAGGACTAAAGTGTCCGTTAGGAAAGCTACTTAAAATATATGAGCCTTAGGTTTGTCACAGGTAAAATGATCAGGTGATCTGGCCCTAGATCAGTAGTTCTCATTGAGGGGTATCAGAATCGCCTCAGAAGCTTTTTCAAAATACGTATGACTGTTCTCTCCCAACCACTCTAAAATTCTGATATATACACCTAGGTTAAAAGTGAATGTGTTGTATGACCTTCATGGACTCTGTGGTTAGGTATTGTTGAGTTAGCCTCCGACTTATGGGGACCCCATGTGCAAGGGAATGAAACGCTGCCTGATCCTGTGCTATCCTCATGATTGGATGTATGATCTGACCATTGTGATCCATTGGCAGATTTTTGGACGTAGATTGCCAGGCCTTTCTTCCTAGTCTGTCTTAATCTGGACGCTCCACTGAAGCCTTTTCAGCATCATAGCCACACACATGGAAGGCAAGAATTCTACCACTGAACCACCACCGCCCTCTCACAGATTCTAACAGCTCTCAAAATTATGTGGTTTAATATTGTATAATTCAGTTTTCAGGAATTCTGACGTTTAAAAAATATTTATTGTGCCTATTGTTTGAAATATACTATGATAGGAACTGCAAGGGATGCTGAGATGATAATCCACGTTTCTTGCCCTCATGGTGTTTATAATATATTCTGTTCTTCCCCATTTAGTTCCATATCAGTGAGATTTTACTCTATTCATATGTGGATTTTGGATGTTATTTTAACCACTGTGAACTTTTAATGAGTAAACTCTCTTGCTTCGAAAGAAGCGATGATTAACAATAAAACACCATTTTTCAAAGTGAGTTCGTTTGAAAGTGGAGGATCTTTCATCAGAATCATCTGGGATGCCTTTTATAAAAGCACCACCCCTACCCTACTGAAACAGACTCTCTGGGGGTTGACCCAGGAATCTGAATTTTAAACACATGCCTAAGGTGGTTCTTAAGAAACTCACAGCTTGAGTACCACTGCCACAATGAATGATACGGAATAAAGCGTAATTCTGAAAAAATGGGATCAAATGAGGTCAGCTAATACAGGCCCAGCTGGAGTTGCATTTTTCAGTTAAGTGTAGGTACATTTAAAGTTAAATAAGGAGAAATAATAGGAACTCTTATCTTTTTATCCCTTATGTCCTTTGGGAGAAGTTGCTTGAAGGCACATTTTCATCTATGGAAATCCTCATTAATAATTGTTTTTTTTTTGGAAGAGGGCTGATGGAGCTACTTTGTAGTTTTATACTTCATAGAACTTGTTTTTGTAGTTTTATAAAGAAAACTACATGCTTACCAAAAGTTTCTTTTATTGACAAATGCGCAGGCACTAAATAGTGCATATGTCAATTCAGTGCAAGACCTTCTGGTTCTTGTTCTGGGGAAGATGGTGGAACATATACATATGTAGACATTCACATTCACTCACATATACACTCAGCCTTATTTGGATAACAGCTGGTAATTTGTACAGTGTATTGCCTCCATTTTTTTAAACCAGCATTGAATTATATCCATTCAAATAAATTAACGTTCCAATCTTGATTCATCTGGCAAGAACAAGTTTTCATGCCAGTATGCAGGCTGACCCCTATGAGTGCAGGAAAAAAAAAAAACACCAGGTGCTTTGGGTTTTTGTGTTAATGAGCACTGACAAGTTGTCAGCTCTTATTTCTGGTTTTGTTCCAGTCAACATCATTGACCTTCACCTAATGATCTGTGTAACACACGTGTGCCAAAGATTAAAAGTGGCAAAGCAGAAAAGTGAGAAGATGCAGCTAGAGGAAGGGTGTAGAGGAGGCCATTTATAATTTATCATGTAACCAAACTCTTTTGTAGCGGCATTTAAAAAAAAAAAGGTGGGGGGAGGGGAACTACTCTGTACTCTATTATGTTGCTATAGCAGGAGTGGGAAGGAGTATCCTTTCAAAATGGATTTTCCATTTGTTTTTGGAAAGATGATTAATACCATGACAGATGTTCTCCAGGTTTCTGAATGTCCTTTCCATGAATGATTAAAAATAAGGATGATTTAGGGTCTTCTGATGAACAGGTCATAGATGGACCCATCCTTTTATGGTACATGTGCCTTTGCCACTTCTGCAGCACCTAGAGTGACCAGCTGTCCCAGGTTGCCAGGGACTTGTTTCTGTTCTTTACACTGAAGTCCTGTGTCCCAGAAAATCCCAAAGTCCTGGGCAAATCTGAACGGCTGCTTACTCTAAATTTACCCCATATTCAATCTGGTTAGACAAATGTTTTTTAATGTGATATTCAGTTTTTTGAAATGATCTGTTAATGGAAATCTATAGTTTTGTTTGCCCTGATTTTTAAGTCCAAAAGAAAAAAAAAAAAAAAAAAAGGTAGAAAAGCAAAGAGATGTAAATTGTGACAATTTTAGTTTGGTTGCCTGTTTCCTTGAATCCCAGAACTTGAATGCTGAAAGAATCTTTAGCTTTTGCATCCAAAAACTCTTTTTCCAGAACAAGACACCAAGGCTCAGAGAAGGTGGTTGACTTACTGCCTAAGTTCACCCTGTTAGCTAGAGAAGGATCCAGAACCTGAATCCAGGCCCCCTGACTTCCAATCCCATGCTTTTCTCATATTGCCACATGTACTTGAAATACGCCTTGGCCCCTTGAAGGAGTTAATTTGCTTTGAAAAACTGAGCAGCTTTGTCCCAGGGAAAAGCTGATTCTCTTGGATTACACTCCATTAATTGCTCCCAGGTATTCCCCTGCAAGAGATTATGAATTAATATTGAGAAGCCCTGGCAGGGCCTTCTTCCCCATGGTGAATTTGTCTCCACTCATAATCACAAACACTGTATCATCCTCTAAGAGGAAGAGGTTAATGAATGTATATAATTTGGAGGAAGAGGTGCTAAGATCTTCTTATTTCTATTACTATTCCCAATTAATATTTAATCTTGAAATAATAAGCAGAAAACAGCATTTGCTGATTACCTTCTGCATTTAGAAGATGAGCACATGGATGTTAAATGTTGCTCCCTCTGAGAGACTTGCAGCACTATCTTAAGCCTATGTTTTATTTATAGATTAAGCTCAATATTCTTAAACATATTCCATCTGTTCAGTAATGTCTCTTCCATCAAATTAAGGGAAAAAAAATCCTAAAAACAGCATCTTGAAATTCAACTTGAAAAAATCCAAAAGCCAAGTCAATATTTTCATTGAGAGATGGCAGCCCTGATGACTTTCTTACATTAGGGTTGTTCTTCCAGATTGAGTTATAGAATTAGAAGACCCCTTTTTACTTACACTGAGATGATGAGCACATTTTAAGACTCACCAGCAAAAACTCATGTTACTCAATTAGCCAAGGAGCAAAGACCGTTATGGAATCTTCCCCACGTTGAATTTTATTTCCATGACTAAATGGATCAATAGAAACGTTTTTAGCCCAATATGTTTCTATCATCTCCTTCTTCCCACTTAAAAAGAAAATGTCCTGTATGTAGATCAGCAGTATTTAATGTTCAGCGACGACTAGGGGAATTTTTATGGCAGCAGTGTATTTTTAGTCCAGTAGTTTAAGGATATAACAAAGTTTATTAAGAAAATGTTCTGCATCCTACTTTGATGAGTGGCATCTGGGGTCTTAAAAGCTTGCCAGCAGCCATCTAAAATGCATCAATTGGTCCCAACTACCTGGAGTAAAGAGAATGAAGAACACCAAAGACACAAGAAAAAGTGTTAGCCCAGGAGACAGAAAGGGCCACATAAACCGGAGAGTTCATCAGCCTGAGACCAGAAGAACTAGATGGGTGCCCAGCTACCACCAATAACTGCCCTGACAGAGAACACAACAGAGAGTCCCTGATGGAGCAGGAAAAGGGTGGGGTGCAGAACTCAAATTCTGGTAAAAAGACCAGACTTAATGGTCTGAATGAGACTGGAGGAACCCCGGAAAGCATGGCCCCCGGATTCTCTATCAGCCCAGAACTAAAACAATTTCCAAGGCTAACTCTTCAGACAAAGATTGGACTGGACTGTTGGACATAAGATGATACTCGTGAAGAGTATGCTTCTTAGCTCAAGTAGATACATGAGTCTAAATGAGCAGCTTCTATCCGGAGGTGAGTTGAGAAGGCAGAGAGGGTTAGGAACTGGTTGAATGGACATGGGAAATCGGGTGGAAAGGAGGAGTATGCTGTCACAGTATAGGGAGAGCAATTAGGGTCACATAACAATGTATGTATAAGTTTTTGTATGAGAGACTAACTTGAAATGTAAACTTTCACTTAAACTGCAACAATAAACAATAGTTTAAGGACATTTACTAATGGATCATTGGTGCCATGATCTCATTAACCAGTGATAACTAATTGTTGCTTTCTCAGTGTACATTTCAAGATTTCTAGAAGAGGAGGATTTGGAGTGGATCAGTGTGAGTTAAGGCCAACTCACCCTTAGAATGAGAATATCAGTTTTGTTAAAAAATAATCAGACCCTCAGAGAGTGAGTGACTGCACATGGGCCATTTGAACTGGCAGCTGTAACCTTAATTGTCACCTCTCTCTTCCGTTATCAAGGGGACCATCCAAGATGGGAAAATCATCTTTATGCCGAATGGCTACATCACACAGTGTCCGAACCTGAATCGCAGTAAGTAGTAATTTAAAAACAGCACTTGTGAATGTTAAATTAAAACCTATTGATAATATCAGAGAAATAAGTCTGGAAGGATTCACATGCAACTCCTTACACTGCTGACTTCTGAAGTGGTGAGAGATGTAAAGGAGAACTCACTTTTTCTATCATATTCTTCTGTGTTTTTGGATTTTTAAGAGAGATTATGTATTATTTATAGAATTAAAAAATTAAAGTTAAGGATAACATTAGCAGCTTTGGTTCTATAGGTTGTAACAGAAAGGTGTGTTTAATGTAATGAAACATATTTTAAGTATTGTTTAAATTTCTTGACCTGGATCTGAGTTTACTTTCTCCACTTTTATCATGCTTCATGTTTTCCAGCTTTCAATAAAAAAGGGGGTTTAATTTTAATTTAAAAATGTTATATTGTCCTTCTTTTGCATTAACAGCCCCTTATTCCTTTCTTTTTGCTTATAAAAAAAAACTCCAGATCTGAAATCCTCTGTGATTTCACTCCAATTTCAAAGTAATACTTAGCCAAAAAAAAAAAAAAAAAAAAAAGCAAAAACCCTTCTACATAGCAAAACAAGTACTGGTTTAAAATTTTCTTACTTATATAAACACTGTATCAGTATGTATTTTGTATTTCCTTTATTGAGCTTGTCCAACCTGCAGTGATTTCCTAAGCCTGGTGCAAGGAATAATGGATTTACAAGAGCTTTTGGCCAAGATGACTGCAAAAGTAGGTATCTGAATTTCACTTGTGATATTTCATTTCTTTCTCTGTCCTATCTGGAATTTAGAGTGATATGCTGTAATGGAAACATTTTTAGCCTTGGCATCTGCAATATGTTACTCCGAAAATGATTTATTCTTACTTGAAATAGGACTATCTACAGTAAACATAACCATTCACGTCTTTTATACCATTAGGCTGTATCAAAATGTTTTCTTGAAAAATGTTTGGAAACAAGAGGCAATATGTATCACTGTAGATTCCCTGGGAATGGAAAAGGAATTTGTCCATGGCTATGTAAGTGGTAACACTGTAAGAAGATGTACAGTCAGAGCCACTGCTGCTTATAAGCTAATCCATTTTGGATGTAAGAATAATTGCCAGTAATCAGAAGGGGCAAAATAGCGATTGTTAGGAACAGATTACTGTCAAAGGAAGGCATTATATCATGTGTATAATGTATGATTCATTTTAAGGCTGGTCCTGCGTTAAATAGCGAAGGAGGCAAAGTTGGCCTTCCAGCTCCTTCGGTTTTATGATTCTGCATCTTTTGCTCCTCATTATCTACTCAGCAAGCATCTTTTGAAGACCTGCTATTTGCTAGGCACTGTAATAGGCACTGGGCCCTGGTGGCACAGTGGTTAAGAACTCGGCTCCTAAGCAAAAGGTTGGCAGTTCAAATCCACCAACCACTCCTTGGAAACCCTATGGGGCAGTTCTACTGTGTCTTATAGGGTTGCTATGAGTCGGAATCGACTCGATGGCAACAATTTTGTTTTTTTTTGGTTTTGGTAACAGGTGCAAAGGAGGCAGTGATGAACAAGACATGATATCTACCCCCCCCCCCAAAAAAAAAAAACCCATTGCTGTCGAATCAATTCCGACTCATAACCACCCTATAGGACAAAGTAGAACTGCCCCATAGGGTTTCCAAGGAGCGCCTGGTGGATTTGAACTGCCGACCTTCTGGTTAGCAGCTGTAGCTCTTAACCACTACTCCACCAGAGTTTCCATATCTATCCCAGAGACATTTATATTGAGTGCATTTTGGGAGAGCCAAAAATGTATACAGTTAAGCTCCTTAGTATATATTCTTAATGTTTGGAGTCATAGTCAAAAGCTCTGAACCTTGTGGAGAAAGGCACGGAATAAAGAGAAAACATGGCTAATGCGGATTTTATGATACCAGTCAGTTGTGGACGTGAGTTCTGGCCTAGGGCAAAGAAAGAATTAGGTTGGGCCTAAGAGACATTATACTCTGCGGAAGGAAGACGTTTAATAACAGTGAAAATGATACCTTAGTCCTGTTCTACCTGTGGCTATGACTGTCGCCTGTCTCCGGTCATTTGCTACGGCACGTGACAAAAACTGGTGGGCAGGTAAGTGTTTGGGAGGTAGGGCTGTATTTTTGAATGCATAGATTTTACCACTGAAGATACTTCTCTGTTTCAAATGAGGTTTTTGGCCAAGCCAAGTCCCCGTTTGTCTGGGAAAGAGAGACGGAGCACCTCTTTAAGAGGGGACTGATACATGAGACATTAGTTTTTCACTTTAGAGTGCAGTGGAAATGGAACATGCAGGTAATTATTTGCCTTCCCAGCTTGTGGTGTAGAGAGGCTTTTATTTCATATTGTCTGGAGCGGCTTGATCTCAATACTGTTAATTATATTTTAGCTTGCTACCAAATTTTTGAAACAAGAAACATGCCAGTCAGTCTCAGGTGATCGCAGTTCTTCATTCCCCAGCTTCAAGGATGCTCCTTTCTTTCTCATTCTTTCCTGTTGCAGGGAATGTCATTCTTCTCTGTTTAGCCATGCATTATCCAGAAGCCTCATTGAGCATTTGTGAGGTAGAATATATTTAATTGTGGACGACTGCAAGCAGAAGATGGTTTAATCCGCCGTCTAAACTCCACCTCTGGCGCTATGGCAGATTTATAAGTCTGTTTGTTCCAAGCTGTGAATAGAATTATAATTTGAAAACTGAGTACTTCCATTTTCACTACATAATTTGGAGTCTACAATAATCTAAAACAGGAATTGGCAGACTTTTCACGTAAAGGGACACCTAGTAAATTTTAGGCTTTTCAGGTCAAGAGGCAAAATCAAAGATATTATGTAGATACTTATGTCATTTAAATATAATCATTTATAAACATTTAAAATATAACTGTTAAAAAATGCAAAAATAATTCTTAGGTCACAGGCCATACAAAAATAGGTGGTGGACTGGATTTGGCTCATAGGCCCGTTTTTCAACCCCTGATCTAGAAGAAGCTGGAAAGTCACACTTTAATACTAGATAATATTTATTGAGCAATGACTATGTGTTAGTTACAGTGTTTCAATTTTTTATATTCACTATCACTTTAAACCTCACAAAGAATCCTGTGAACTAGGTTTGATCTATTAGCCCACTTTACAGACGTGAAGACTGAGGTACAAAAAGGTTATATAACTTTTCCCAAGGTAGTAGATGGCAGTGCTGGGACTTGAACTCAGGTCCTTAGATGTTGACAGTTGAATAATGACTGAGAAAGTTTATGGTCAGAGAAGAGAAGGTTGGAAAGAAAGAGAAAATTCAAAGAGGGAAGGACTGATGGATAGAGGGAGGTAGATGCTACGAGCAGGAGGACAGAGATATCCGCAAGAAGAATGAGCGAGTAAAAAGAGAGGAAAAGAAGAGTGCCTGTTTGATCATTTCACTGAGGTGAGATGAATTTTCAGATGGTTCCTATAAGGAGTGAAATGGTGAGCACATCTTGTGGTAGCTTTTCAAGGGAGAAAGTTAGAGCAGGAACAAGGCTTCGTAACTCACTGTTTTGACTATGAGTTGCTCGTTTTCCTTGGGAATATGTGGAAATCCTTTGAGTCTTGGGTTGACATTTTGTATACTTCTGCTGTGACCTTCAAGACCACATTAGATTAAATTATCTGCTTAAGGATTTTCAGACCACACAGACTGATCATAAGCAGACTGCAAACCTACGTTAGGCCAGGTGAATTCTCGAGAAAGATTCTGCGAGAATGCTTTTTTAAATTTTTTTTATTGTACTTTAGATAGTTTATAGAACAAATAGTTTCTCATTAAACAGTTAGTGCACATATTGTTTTATGACGTTGGTTAACAACCCCATGACATGTCAGCACTCTCCCTTTTCAAACTTGAGTTCCCTATTACCAGCTTTTTTGTCCCCTCCTGCCTTCTAGTCCTTGTCCCTGGGCTGTTGTACCCCATTAGTCTCGTTTTGTTTTATGGGGCTGTCTAATCTTTGGCTGAATGGTGAACCTCAGGAGTGACTTCATTACTGAGCTAAAGGGGTGTCCGGGGGCCATATTCTCAGGGTTTCTCCAGTCTCTGTCAGGCCGGTAAGTCTGATCTTTTTTGTGAGTAGGAATTTTGCTCGACATTTTTCTCTAGCTCTGTCTGGGACACTCTGTTGTGATCCCTGTCAGAGCAGTCAGTGGTGGTAGCTGGGCACCATCTCGTTGTACTGGACTCTGTGAGAATTCTTAAGGAAGATTTTCTCGCTCCAGCTAGTGCCAAGGTAGAACAGGAAAGTTTTCTCTCTATAAGTTGCATAAATCTTATTTCTTTTTTTGTTCACTCTTAAACTGCTTGTACAGGCTTTTAGGGTTTCCACCTATATGCAGGAGTTTCCTTTAAGACCCCCTCCCCCTCTCTTGGGCAGACTCTGTTCTCCCTTCTCTCCCTGCAGCCTGTGCAGCCATCAAGAAATAAACTCAAGGGCTCCATGTTTTTGGCCTCCCAGGATCCCTGCTGTCACTTTGGCTAGGCCTCTGTAGATTTATTCCTTTTCTGTGAGATCAGAGATGGTTTTAAGAAGTGTTTATTTGCATATTTTATCCAGCGTTTTAGTTTGTTCAAATTGGTGAAGTCTTTCAGAGTATTTAGTCAGCCGTATCGGTGGAAGCAGAAGTGTAATTCAGCCTTTTAGCAGAGAAGGAGTCTGGAGATTAGCAGTTTTTTCCTTGGAAGGTGTTTCTGGGCTGGTGATTGTGGGGCAAACTGGAAAGTAAATATGGTGTTGAGATTTGAAGGGAATTCTATAGGGCCATATCCATCTGGACCAGGCTTTTTTGTTGTTAGCTGCTGCTGAGTCGCCTTCCAACTCATGGTGACCCCATGCGATATGGAACAAAATGCTGCCTGGTCCTGCACCTCCCCATGATGGGCTGGAGATCGGACTGTTGTGAGCCATAAGGTTTTCATTGAAAGATTTTCAGAAGTAGATCCCTAGGCCTTTCTTCCTAGTCCATCGTAGTCTGGAAGCTTCTCTGAAACTTGTTCATCATCATAGCAACACTCAAACCTCCACTGACAGATGAGTGGTGGCTGTGCATGAAGTGTACTGGCTGGGAATTGAACCTGGGTCTCCCACATGGATGGTGAGAATTCTACTGCTGAACCATCACTGCCCTCAGACCAGGCATTGCCTTTAGATGAAGTAAGCCTTTTGTGGTAAGTTTAGCTGATGGGCTTTCTAAGTTTGAGAAGTTTGGCTTGAGTTGCCCAGCAGCTATGAGTAAAATAGGTCTACTGTCATGTAGATCATAATGGAGATAGGGCATTAGAATTAGACTGGTCTGATTTTTATCATTTCCTTGAATGTTTGTAGCCTTGAACAAGCTGAATGACTTTTTTCAGCCGCAGTTTCCTTATACATAAAACGGTGGTAATTATTCCTGGTTTTGTAAAGATTCCATGAGAGTAGGTTTGGTGCATGGCTCATGTTGGGCATTTAATATGTGGTGGTAGTTATTTTTAGTGTTCAACCTAGAAAAAAAATGGGAGCTATGTGCAGAAAAAGCTCCCTAAGAAAATGTGCACCTTACCCCAGAGACTTGACATCACAGAGACTGACAAAGGCTGCAAATTGCTGTAGGGCCTTTCTTTAGAGCTAGGCTCCAGGAGGTCTTAGAAAGTAGCAGGCAGGAAGTCCTCACACTTGGGTCATAGTGAAAGCCATGAAATCCTACCAACACTTGGGTCAGAGTGAAAGCCATGAAATCCTACCAGAGAGCAAGCCCAGTGTACAAGGCAGACAAGAGTTGGTAACCAAAGTCAGATTAAACCAAACACATGCACGTACCAGACAGCCCAGGGGTCTGCCTAAGAGGACCCACGCTCCTTTTCTCTTTTCAGGGTAGGAGATGTTGGTGAATGGCTGTTCCCTTGCTTGATACAGGTCATATCAAGGGAGATGCTTGCATTCATCGTCAGGTGATGAGGTCAGAGGAGATAAAGAGCCCTCTTTAGGAACCCTGGTGTTTGGTAAAACCACACTTTTTCAAGGCAGAGAAGGTACAGGGCAGCTACCTAAAGTAGTAGCCCTTTTTTGTCATCTGCCACCTCCCTTAATGCCCCTCAAGACTCCACCAGTCCCCTGGCTTACTTTGGAAGTTATGCCTTGACAGTATTGGGCCAGGTACATTCTGATAGGGCCAGGCTCTGTCCTGCTTTTGCATCCTACTCATGCTGTAGTCTCCTTCTGCCTCCAAGCACAGGAAGAAGAGATGCTAGAGACTGAGAATTTCTTGTTTACCTCTGTTTAAATCTTTGACATATCTACTTATGCAAATCAGGCAGCACTTAGAGTGGCCTTTCAGCTTGTAACATTTAATTTTGAGACTTTCATTGTTTCGAGGAGTTCAATAGCGATTTTTCAATTAAGCTTAAAGGTTTAACCAATAGAAGATTTTTTTTCCCACTTCCATATAGCGAATGCCAAATAAATAGTATTTCAAATGAAAAAAAGCAATCTACTACCCGACTGATGTACTCAGATCCATTCAATGACCTCTTACTGTGGAAAAGGCCTCAGCTGTCTGTCTTTGAATGCGTAGAGTTAAGAATAAACGATTCGGTCCATGGTTGCTGAGATAAAATGCATGAGCAAAGGTAAGACAGAATAGAGATTTAGATTTGATACTGTATCTAGTTTGGATCTGCAGGTATTCTTGGAGAAAATGGTAGGTAGTGTACAAATACCTTTTGAAAATGAATTTGTGTAAATTCAGCATGCTAATACCAGTGACAGAAAATGTGATTCATTTTTTGATTCAGAGTTGTCTTTCTCCTTTATCATTGTTATGGATTGATGGGGGGAAGGAAGGTGAGATTATGTATTAAGTACCTTTGAAAAATTAGCTTTTTGCCTGAGTATCCCTTTGCTTTTGTGTCTGTCTGACGTACTCTTATTATTACAGAGATAGGGTTTTTCACTGTGGCAGAAAAAGCCAAGTAAATTAAACACGTAAACAGAGTTCAGAAGGGAAACAAAATCCACCCTAAAAATAACTTTGATAATATTAAAACTGAGGCTTTCTTGGGCATGAAGTTTTTTAGGGGCGGATAACTCAACTTTGTTGAACATTGCTGGAAATTGGCAATATTACCGTTAGGCAAGTCCCTGGATTTTCAGGAAACTTGGATAGATACAGAATTGTCTTTTGAATCACTTTGTCTTAAAGAAGTTACCTTCTCAGAGTGACAGACACTAGAGCTGTTCCAGATTTTCAGAGTAACGCTGGCACATTTCTACTCATGAACAGATGCCCCATTCCATGCCACTTGTAGGAGGGAAGCAGAGTTAGTTCAACTCTTCCCTTGTTCAATCCAAGTCAAACATCAATCACTATCTTATATAGGAATTGGGGGTGGGGGGCGCTATGGGAGCAGTGGTGGTTCACTGGTAGAATTCTTGCCTTCTGTGTAGGAGACCTGGGTTCGATTCCTGACCAGTGCACATCAAGCACAGCCACCATCTGTCGGTGGAGGATTGCATGCTTTTACGATTTTGAACAGGTTTCAACAGAGCTTCCAGACTAAGATGGACTAGGAAGAAAGGCTTGGTGATCTACTTCTGAAAATCAGCCAGTGAAAGGCCTATAGATCACAATAGTCCAGTCTGCAACCGATCATGGGGATGGCGCAGGACTGGGTAGCTTTTTGTTCCTTTGTGCATGGGGTTGCCATGAGCCAGAGGCCGACTCAGTGGCAGCTAACGACAGTAAGAACATAGGAATCAAGTAAAGATAATATAAGTTGTCTTTTTTTTTTTTTTTTTTTAAAACCTCTTACCTTTGTAAGCTTTTGGTTGTTTGGTCTTAGTAAGCTCTTGGCAGTGTTCCTTACCAATACTTCCTAAAGAATTTCTAAAGAAATTAATTATATAGATTCTGGAAACTCTGATTAGTTTAGAGTTTAAGTGAAACCTTGAATTTTTGGAAGATCATTTATTATTAGAAGGAGTCATAGGAAGCTAATACTTTAGCCGTAGTCAGCTGTTAATTTTTTGGAGGCCAATTACAGTATAATATAGCTTGTCTAGGATCCTATTTGCTATTTTCCCTGCCCATTGGCATCACCTGCAAAAGGGAGACAAGGTACATGTTTTCCTGAGAAATTCTAAAAGCTTAGAGGAAAAGGATAAAATAAGTGACAAAAGCCAAGGCTGGAATTACGTAGATTCCACTTCTAGAGGAATAGCACTGCTGTATTGAGAGGAGCACGTATGGAATGGAACTATAGTTAATGTAGAAAAGTGGTGGGAATGATCATTCCTCAGATTCAGTCATTATACCTACATCATTAGCTTGAAATAGTCTTAGTTGGATCAAAGATTGGATTGATCTCCTGGGTGGAGAAACTACTCAAGAAGTGGAGGCATAAGTATGATTGAGGGGAAAAGAGAAACTGATGAATTTTTAGAAAATGGTATTTGCTTTTCAATCAGGCAGTCTCTATGTAGGGAAAAGAACAGAAGGGTAATATGTGTACTGGGCTGAACTGTTCCTTATTATGAATGTAACAGTAGAAAGATCATACCAGGAGTGCTGTGTTAAGGTTATGGTATTTTTAAAGACAAACTGAAGTAGGCTGCATAGAAAGTGATCTGGAGAGAGAATTGGAACCATATTATGAGGAGCATTAAATGAACCTGGCAGTCCTGAACCTGGTCAAGAGTAGACCAAGGCAGGGATGGTGGAGTGAGGGCATGATAACCTCAGAGATTTGAAGAGAGATCAGACTTGTTCAAGATGGGTTACTGAGCAGTACTCGATCTAGTAGGAAAAAAGGAGAGTGATTTCATAGCCCAAAGCAAGAAAGACATCTCAAACATTTGGAGCTAACCAGGAAAGCATCTTTCCTTGGAAGGTAATGAATAGCCCAGCACTGGAGGTGAGTAAACAGAGGCTGGATCATCACTTGAAGAGGTTACTTGTCAGAACATTCAAGCTTTGTAATCCCTTTCAAATAGGGCATTCTAATATTCTGTGACTAATGGTAGCAGTTGAGTGGCTTAGAGAAATGAAAAAGGTGCTTTGAAAAATCCTAACCTGCCACAGGGTTTGGTCACCTCTCCTGCCCTTCATCTGACCGCCAAAGAGGGTTCCTGGGGCATTCTGTTTGGGGATCCTGACTTGGGGAGAAACTATATCCTCTCATGACTTCTCCTTTTTCTAGCTCCAGCTTCCCAGAATTTTTTATGAGAGGAAACAATTACTTCCTGCCTCGTGAACCATAACACTCTGGTTAGGATGTCAAGAACAGGGAGATGGTGGTGGGAGATAAATGGAAATGCTTCCCTGTTCCTGATTAGATCTCCTGTAAACATTCTAATGAGTCCTTGAGAACACATTCATTACGAGTGTTTCATCATGGGCTTGGGCTGAAAGTACACACGTTTATAAACACCCGTGAGGTCCCAGCAATGCAGTTTAAGGTCTCATTTGGTGTTCATTAGACAATGGGAGCCAATATGTCTTCAGTTTAGAGTGATTTCACCTCGTGTTTAAAAAAAAAAAAGAACCTGCTAAGAATCAGCAAATTGCAAGTTGTTCTGAGCATTTTTCCACCTCCTGCTTGGATTTTTTTTTCTTGTTGCTATTAGCTTTGTTAAGACGCTGCAATTGAATTACAGAAATTAGACTCAGTAACTCTTGTTTACAGCTGAATTATGCAGAGACAAGACTGAGTCAGTTAGAAAACTGTCATTGTGAGAAGACCTGCCAAGTGAGTGGACTGCTCTATCGAGACCAAGACTCCTGGGTAGATGGTGACCACTGCAGGAACTGCACATGCAGAGTAAGCCTCTTTGTGAATAAATGATATAAAAACCATTTTTAGAATGTAATCCTAGTTCTTGATTATATAATGTTAACTCTGAAAACTGTTTCCTTTTTACTAAGCACTAGAGGCAATCTGAACATTCCTTATTTAAGAAATAAACCAAAACCAAACCCATTGCCATCGAGTCTGTTCCAACTCAGTGACCCTATAGGACAGAGTAGAACTGCCCTATAGAGTTTCCAAGGCTGTAAGTCTTTAATGGAAGCAGACTGCCATGTCTTTCTCCCATGAAGCGGCTGATGGGTTCTAATGGCCAACCTTCGGTTAGCAGCCAGGCACTTAACCACTACCCCACCAGGGCTCCTCTTAAGAAATAATGTCATTTCTTATATAAATGCTTGGAAATGAAAATTTGCTTTCCTTTGAGGACACACTCTAATTTGTTCTAATATATTATTGAGAAACTTATTGTTTGGAATTTGGAGATTAAGGTATAGAGGGAGGAAGGGCCTTTTTTTTTTTTTTTAATGTTTTTCACGTATATGGTTTAATGACGTCGATTACATTAATCATGATGTGCAACCTTCAAGACTCCTTTGATTTTTCAAACAACCTAGTGGTTAGCTTCATTCAGAACTTTTCTCCCTTGGAATATTTTAAAAAGGGGATTTTTTAAGAGTTCTCACTGTATTTTTTACAGTTTTCACCTGTTAGAGAATTGCAAGACTCCGTTTTCAGAGTAGCCATCATTTGTAGACTGCTTCCTCTGTCAGAGAATTCAGGAGCCCCCAAAATTTGTATGGAAACCCTGTCCACTTGAAATTATTTGATAACTATTTGAAGAATGCCATTGTTTGCCCACAAAAATACAGAACAGCTTGTTAGAGCCTCACAATGATTGACAGGGTTTGCAAAAAGGGTTATTTATGTTCTTGTAAAAATGGGCTTTTTGTTTTCTGCCTAATCTACTTAGCCTGCATGGGCAGGTGGGATGAAGCCAGTGATGTATATCAGAAAAGTAATTGAGGTGGCACAGGTTCATTCGGGCTGGAGAAAATACTTTATTTGTGGTCCTGGTGTGGACTGGAAATTCCTTACATTGTGTCTGTTTCCCTGATGAAGTTTCTGGGATGGGATGTGTGCTTTCTACACAGAGGTAGCTTTCAAAGGGCACTCCTGAGATTCCTTTTTCTGTCCTTCCTTTCTCAGAGTGGCACTGTGGAATGCCGAAGGATGTCCTGTCCTCCTGTTAACTGCTCCCCAGACTCTCTCCCTGTGCACATCGCTGGCGAGTGCTGTAAGGTCTGCCGACGTAAGTACTGACCGAGGGTCAGAGTGGCCCTCTGTGCTTCAAGATTTATTTTTTTAAATTTTTTATTGTACTTTAGATGTAGATTTACAGAAAAGTTTCTTATTAAACAGTTAGTACACATATTGTTTTATGACAGTGGTTAACAACCCCATAACATGTCAACACGCTCCTTTCTCGACCTTGGGTTCCCTATTACCAGTTTTCCTGTCCCCTCCTGCCTTCTAGTTCTTGTCCCTGGGCTGATGTGCCCATTAGTCTTTTTTTGTATTATGGGACTGTCTAATCTTTGGCTGAAGGGTGAACCATGGGAGTGACTTCATTACTGAGCTAAAAAGGTGTTGGGGGCCATAACTCTTGGGGTTTTTCCAGTCTCTGTCAGGCCAGTAAGTCTGGTCTTTTTTGTGAGTTAGAATTTTGTGCTACATCTTTCTCCAGCTCTGTCTGGGACCCTCTATTGTGATCCCTATCAGAGCAGTCAGTGTTGGTAGCCAGACACCATCTAGTTGTACTGGACTCAGTCTGGTGGGGGCCATGGTAGTTGGGGTCCATTAGTCCTTTGGGCTAATTTTTCCTTTGTATCTTGTTTTCTTCATTCTCCATTGCTCTCGAAGGGAGTATCTTAGATGGCGCTCACAGGCTTTTAAGACCCCAGATGCTACACACCAAGGTAGAATGTAGAACATTTTCTTTATAAACTGTGTTATGCCAGTTATCTGGATGTCCCCTGAGATCATGGTCTCACAGCCCTTCCGCCCAGCAATTTGGTCCCTCAGGGAGTTTGTATGTGTCTGTGGAATTTCCATGATCAAGGTTTATTTTTCCTCTTTTTTTTCCAGCCCCAACTAATTAATATTGATGAAGTGAAGCACCAGTGATTGATGTACTATTTAATGTATGATAAGAGTTGCCATGCTTTAGTCACCTGTGAGGTGGCGGACACATTGCATGGATGATTGTCTTTTAATTCTCACATCAACTCTAAGTGCTATTCTTTCTGTTCTGTATGAAAGAGAATGATATTCACAGGAATTAAGTCACTTGGGCAGGGTCAAGCAACTGGTAAATGGTAGTGTTGATATGTAAAGTCACAACTCCAAAGCTCCAGGTGCTTTAAAAAAACAGTTGCTGTCAAGTCAACTCTGATTCATGGCAACCCTACATGTGTCAGAGTCGAACTGTGCTTCAGTAGGGTTCAATGACAGATTTTTTGGAAGCAGATTGCGAGGTCTTCTGAGGCACCTCTGTAGGGACTCGAACCTCCAACCTTTCAGTTAGTGGCCGAATGCATTAACCATTTGCACCACCCAGAGACTGCCCATGTGCTTTGCTCCCCTTCATTCTGAATGATCAAGTTAGGGCCAAATTCTGTATTTTGGCTATTTGATGTCCTGTCCAGATTCTTCTGTTATTAAAGGGCCTTTGTGAGGAATTTTGGGATGTGCATCAGTTAAAATACTGTATTTCATTTGCATTAAACAGTTGACCTGCCCATTACATAATGATTTTAAAAATCCTCTTTTTCTTTGTATTTTAAAGGGTATCATTTTAAATGAAATAATGAAATAAAGTTAAGACAAGCGGTTAGAGTAATGCTTGATACGTCTCAGTTATGCTAAGTGCTTGAAATCTATTAGTTTAAATCTATTGTGAGGATTACTGAATCTCACAATAACTCTTAATTGAGTGTTATTAAGCCCTGTTTTACAGGAAAGTTAGGCTTAGGGAAGTTAACTTACCAAAGTCACAAGACTGGTGAGTGGCAGAGACAAGTTATGAAACTAGTTCTGTCTGACCACAGAGCCAAGAGTCTTTTCATTAAACATTATGATCTTCTATAGAAAAAGGAGGGTTTGGGGTAGAAATGTGACATCCTATGGATAATTTTCAGTATCATCTTTCTGTTGAAAGCGGTACACCAATGTCGTTAGACCTTTAAAACGCAGTGATCTAGCTTTTGCCAAGAGCAGCATGTCACCTTAATATGACTGTGGAAGTAGAGAGAGCTGATATGGTCATACCAGCCTAAATCTTTGTTGAACTCTTTCAAAAGGAAGTTTGGAATATTCTTCCTTTTCACGATTGCCACAGTACACCGATTGCTCTGGAAGGTGTAGTTGGGGTTGATCTGCAGAGAGGAACTTTTTGTTCCTTTTCCAAGGACTTTTGGAACAGATGGCTCAAGTGCCCCAATATTGAGACTAGAGTTAGAACCCACAATGAAAAGACAGTGATCAGTAGGTAATGATCTTTTTCCAGTCTTGATATTCTGTATGACAGTCAACAGAGGAAGAAGTTGAAAAGTGATGATGCATTTGTTTACAGTATGAGATTTTTTTTTATTCCATCGTATTCAGCTTGCAGGAGACTGTTATCTGGATATGGAGTAAGTGGGTCCTTCAGTTGTGTTGTGTTTTAACCTTTTGGGTACCCCTACCATTTATAAAAGCAATGTGTTTATTGCATAAAACTTGAAAAGCACAGAGATAAATAAAGATAACAGTGGAAAAATCACCCATAATGCTACCACTTTGGAAACAATGACTCTTTAAATTTTAGCATGTTTCATTTTTTTACATTTATATTTTGTGTATAGTTGAGGTTATACTGTGCAGACCATTATAAAAATCATAGTAGCACGCTTAAGTGACATGGTAGCACACTCAAGTGATAATGGTAAGTGAAATCCTATTTGTTCACTTACCATTATCACTTAAGTGTGTTACTGTGATTTTTAAAACTCTGTATAAGCCTCATGTCATGGATTGAATTGTGTTCCCCAGAAATATCTGTCAACTTGGCTAGGTCATGATTCCCAGTATTGTATGATTGTCAACTATTTTGTCATCTCATGTAATTTCCCTATGTGTTGTAAATCCTATCACCCTGATGTTAATAAGATGGATTAGTGGCAGTTATATTGATGAGATCTACAAGATTAGATAGTGTCTTAAGCCAATCTCTTTTGAGATATAACAGATAGAAGCAAGCAGAGAGACAGGGGGACCTCATACCACCAAGAAAGCAGCGCTGGGAGCAGAGCATGCCCTTTGGACCTGAGGTTCCTGTGCAGAAAAGCTCCTAGACCAAGGGAAGACTGAGGACAAGAAGCCTTCTCCCAGAGCTGGCACCCTGAATTTGGACTTCAAGCCTACTAGACCGAGAAAATAAATTTCTCTTTGTTAAAGCCGTCCACCTGTGGCATTTCTGTTATAGTGGCACTAGTTGACCAAGACAGCTCATTTTAATGGATTTCATAGCATTCTGCCTTTTAACTGATGCATAATTTATTTAACCATTCCCCACTTGTTGGGTATTTAGATTGTTTCCCACTTTTCACTATTATAGATTACTCTTCAATGACCTGTTTTGTATCGAAAAAAATATGTATTTTGTATCTCCTTAAGATAGAATTCTCTAGAGTAGAATTATTGGACCAAAGCACTGACATCTTAGGCCCTTGATACATAATGTCAAATCGTCCTTTTAGTAGATGTACTGATGTTGGCTTCAAATCAATTCCAAGTCATAGTGACCCTACAGGACAGAGTAGAACTGCCCCACAGGGTTTCCAAGGAGCAGCTGGTAGATTCAAACTGCTGACCTTTTGGTTAACAGCTAAGCTCTTAACCACTGTGCCACCAGGGCTCCCCAGTTTACTAGGTGGCACTAATTTTTTCAGCAGCTTTGATTGGTAGTTTATGATTTAATAAAATGGGAATATGAATAAATTATTAAGAACACTACACAAAAAACTTAAAAGAAGACATCATTCAACAGTGTCTTTTTTTTTTTTTTTTTTTTTTAGTTAAAAGGTTAAGACCCTCTAGCCTAGAGGGTTTTCATTTCTTACTAGTTTTTAATAGAAATACGCATTCGGCGGTTACCGAGTGCAGGTGCATGGAATAGTGATGAAAGAGCCTCCCTTGCTTCAGAGGAGCTCACTTTCAAGCTAGAGGGATGGTTTTCAGTGTCCAGAGTCGCAGGTACAATAACATTAGGTGCATGGATGGGGGTACTGTGAGTGCTCTGAGGAGTGGCTTGTGGGAGGAGGATATTCATGGCAGGCCTAGAAGGCTTCCTGGAGGAAGTGGTACCAAGCTAAAGATTTCTGGCTTTCTAGAAGATGGAGGAGAGGAAAATGAGGATTGACAGAGCAGAGTTCTCACACCAGTTGGTGGAATTTCTAGAAGTTTTCAAATATCTTCACATCAGAAAAAGGATGCAGAATATTTACTTTGGTTGTTCGTTTCAGATTAAATTTTCTAAGCTATGCACTGGGTTTGGGTGAGGCAGTATTCTAGGGACTCTGAAAAAGGCACTGATCTGATTCAGGCAAAAGGGGCCAGTATGTAAAAGGAAATTGTGTTGTTTGTTGACTAAGGTTTCATACATGGAGCTGTAGAACTTACAGATGAAGGCATATGTTTGAAAATAGGATAGAACTTTCTCTAAGTGTCCATGTCTTAGTTCGTTGCCTGAAAAAAGTACTTTGGCCTGTTTTGATCAAAAAGCTCAAACATTCAAGCTGTCTGCAACAGCAGGGGAATTTTCCTAGAGTGGAGGAGGGATCAGGCCCTGCTATTGGGGATGTTCCTTTTTCTGTCTGTTTGAGAGGCGTCAGGAAGCACTCAGGAGAGTCTTACAGATTCCTTAGTTGTAGTTATAACAGTCCAGGAAGTCGTCCAGAAAGTGTTTCATTCATCAAACATGTTGGATGACTGCTTTAGCCATACCTAGCTGCATGTTAGAATCATTTGGTGAGCTTTTTAAACTAGAGATTCCGGGGGCCCCACCCAGACCTAGCAAATCACAATCTCTGTAGTGCTCCACTGTTTAGCTGATGTCCTGGAATCTGTATTCTTTTGATAGACAGATGTAAGAACTACCCGGAGATGTGAGGGAGGGGGGAGGATGCCGTGGGAGCTTTCAGCCATGAAAAATGGCATTTGCAAACAATAGAGGTGGCAGAGGGAAAGACAGAAATCTGTTTGATGATAACACAGGGTTTGTAGAGGTATAAAGTAGACCTAAAGCTGCAAAGGTAGATTGAGATAATGATGGAGATTGTTTTCTGTTGAATCCATCAGTAATTGTTACTGAGGACTCTCTGTGCCAAGTACTGTCCTCAACTCTTTTTGTTATTTTTTTATTTTTTGTTGTACTTTAGATGAAGGTTTACAGAACAAACTAGCTTTTCATTAAACAGTTAGTACACGTATTGTTTTATGACATTGGTTAACCACCCCAAGACATGTCAAAACTCTCCCTTCTTGACCTTGGGTTCCCTATTACCCTCTTTCCTGTCCCCTCCTGCCTTCTAGTCCTTGCCCCTGGGCTGTTGTGCCCCATTAGTCTCATTTTGTTTTATGGGCCTGTCTAACCTTTGGCTGAAGGGTGAACCTCAGGAGTGACTTCATTACTGAGCTAAAAGGGTGTCCAGGGGCCATACTCTTGGGGTTTCTCCAGTCTCTGTCAGGCCAGTAAGTCTGGTCTTTTTTTGTGAGTTAGAATTTTGTTCTGTATTTTTCTCCAGCTCTGTCCAGGACCCTCTATTGTGATCCCTGTCAGAGTTGTACTGAACTCAGTCTGATGGAGGCCATGGTAGTTGTTGTCCATTAGTCCTTTGGGCTAGTCTTATCCTTGTATCTTTAGTTTTCTTCATTCTTCCTTGCTCCTGAAGGGATGAGACCAGTAGAGTATCTTAGATGGCTGCTCACAGGCTTTTAAGACCCCAGACGCTACTCACCAAAGTAGAACGTTTTCTTTTTAAACTATGTTATACCAGTTGAGCTAGATGTTCCCTGAGACCATGGTCCCCACAGCCCTCAGCCCAGCAATTCGGTCCCTCATGGAGTTTGGATGTATGTGTCTGTGGAGCTTCCATGACCTTTCCTTGTACAAGTTGTGCTGATTTCCCCAGTACTGTGTACTGTCTTATCCTTCACCAAAGTTACTACTTGTCTATTTATAGTGTTTTTCCATCCCCACCCCTCCTCTCCCTTGTAACCATCGAAGGTTGTTCTTTTTGTATGTAAACCTTTTCATGAGTTTTTACAGTAGTGGTTTCATACAGTATTTGACCTATTGTGATTGACTTACTTCAGTCAGCATAATGCCCTCCAGATTCATCCGTGTTATGAGCTGCTTTGCAGATTCATCATTGTTCTTTATCGTTGCATAATGCTCCATTGTGTGTATGTACCAGTTTGTTTATCAGTTCATCTGTTGATGGGCATCTAGGTTGTTCTATGTTTTTGCTATTGTAAACAATGCTGCAGTGAACATGGGTGTACATATGTCTAGTCATGTAATGATTCTTATTTCTTTAGGATATATTCCTAGAAGTAGGATTGCTTGATCATATGGTATATCTATTTCTAGCTTTCTAAGGAAGCACCATATCATTTTCCAAAATGGTTGTATCATTTTGCATTCCCACCAGCAGTGCATAAGAGTTCTGATTTCCCCGCAGCCTCTCCAACATTTGTTATTTTCTGTTTTTGTTGATTTGTGCCAGTAATGCTGGGGTGAGATGGTATCTCACTGTGGTTTTTATTTGCATTTCTCTAATGACTAGTGATTGTGAGCATTTCCTTATAGGTCTGTTAGCTGCTTTAATGTCATCTTTGGTGAAGTGTCTGTTCGTTTCCTTTGCCCATTTTTTAATTGGATTATTTGTCTTTTTGTTGTAGAGGTTTTGGATTTTCCTGTAGATTTTAGAGATTAGGCCTTTGTTGGATTTGTAATAGCCAGAAATTTTTCCCAGTCAGTAAATTCTCTTTTCACTCTTTTGGTGAAGCCTTTTGGTGAGCATAAGTGTTTAATTTTTAGAAGATCCCAGTTATCTAGCTTATGTTCTGGAAGTTGTATGTTGTTAGTTAATAGTTTGTATCCTGTTAATGCCGTGTATTAGGGCCTCTAGCGTTGATTGTATTTTTTCTTCTATGACCTTTATGGGTTTTGGCTTTATATTTAGATCTTTGCTCCATTTTGAATTAGTTTTTGTATACGTCATGAGGTATGTGTCCTGTTTCATTTTTTTCCAGATAGGCATCCAGTTTTGCCAACACCATTTGTTAAAAAGACTGTTTGTGATGGTTAAGATTGTGTGTCAACTTGGCTGGGCCATGATTCTCAGTGTTTTAATGTAATCACTCCCATGATTGAATATACTGTGAGTAGCCAGTCAGATGAAAGGGAAGCTCCTGGGGGGTGTGGTCCGCATCTGTATATACGCAGACCTTCTGGCTTTTTGCTGTCTCTGGATCCTGCGGCTGCTTCCTGTCGTCTCATCTCCCGTTCTTGGGACTTCAGCTGTCACCTTATCTGCTCAACCTGGGATTTGTCCATCTGCACAGCCTGTGAGAGCAGGAGCCCTGCTCTCCAACCTGCCAGTCTTGGGCTTGCCAGCTTCTACAGCTGTGTGACTTGGGAGAGGCCTCTACCCTGATCTACGGACTTGGGACATTCTAGCCTCTACAATCGCGTGAGCTGTTTTCTTGATATAATCTCCCTCTGTATATATATATATATATTTGTATACTTTGCTGGTTTTGTTTCTCTAGAGAACCCAGCCTAAGACACTGTCTTTTTCCCATTTGATGGACTTTGGGCCCTTGTCAAAGATCAGGTGACCATAGGTGGATGAATATACATCTAGGTTCTCAATTCTGTTCCATTGGTCAGTGTATCTGTTGTTGTACCAGTACCATGCTGTTTTGACTATCATAGCTGTATAGTAGGTTCTGAGGTCAGGTAGTGGGAGTCCTACTTTACTCTTCTTTTTCAATAGTGCTTTACTTATCCGGGGCTTCTTCCCTTTCCATATGAAGTTAATGATTGGTTTTTCCATCTCTTTAAAGAATGTTGTTGGTATTTGGATCAAGATTGCATTACATTTGTAAATTGCTTTGGGTAGAATTGTCATTTTCACGATGTTGATTCTGCCTATCCATGAGCATGGTATGTTTTTCCAATTATATAGATCTCTTTTAGTTTCTTGCAGTAGTGTTTTGTAGTTTTCTTTGTATAGGTCTTTTACATCCTTGGTTAGATTTATTCCTAAGTATTTTATCTTTTTAGGGGCTATTGTAAATGGTATTGTTTTCTTAATTTCCTTTTCATCATTCTCTTGATTGGTATATAGGAATCCAACTGATTTTTGTATGTTTATCTTGTATCCTGCCACTCTGCTGAATCTTTCTATTATTTCCAGTAGTGTTCTCATGGAGTCTTTAGGGTTTTCTATATGTAGTATCATATCATCAACAAACAGGGGCAGTTTAACTTCTTCATTACCAATTTGGATGCCCTTTATTTCTTTTTCTTGCCTTATTGTTCTAGCTAGGACTTCCAGCACAATGTTAAATAGGAGCAGTGATAAAAGACATCGTTGTGTTTTTCCTGTTCTTAAGGGGAATGTTTTCAGCCTCTGTCCATTAAGAATGATGTTCGCCATTGGTTTTGCATAGATGCCCTGTTGAGAAATTTCCCTTCTATACCTATTTTATTAAGAGTTTTTATCAGGAATGGGTGTTGGACTTTGTCGAATGCCTTTTCTTTGTCAATTGAGATGATCATGTGATTCTTTCCTTTTGTTTTATTTGTGTGGTGGATTATGTGGATTGATTTTCTAATGTGGAGCCATCCTTGCATACTTGGTATGAATTCTACTTGGTTGCAGTGTATTTTCTTTTGATATGATGCTGAATTCTATTGGCTAGAATTTTGTTGAGAATTTTTGCATCGGTATTCATGAGAGAGATTGGTCTGTAATTTTCTTTTTTTGTGGCGTCTTTGCTTGGTTTTGGTATCAGGGTTATTCTGGCTTCACAGAATGAATTCAGGAATGTTGCTTCCTTTTCTGTGTTCTTAAATAGTTTGAGTAGTACTGGTGTAAGTGGTTCCTTGAATGTTTGGCAGAATTCTCCAGTGAAGCCATCTGGGCCAGAGCCTTTTTTTCTTGGGATTTTTTAATTATCTTTTCAATCTCTTCTCTTGTTATGTGTCTGTTCAGATTTTCAACATCATTTTGTGTTAGTTTGGGCAGGTAGTGTGTTTTTAAAAATTTATCCATTTCCTCTAGGTTTTCAAATTTGCTAAAGTATAGTTTTTCATAATACTCTGTTATGATCCTTTGTATTTCAGTTGAGTCTATTGTAGTGTCACCTGTTTCATTTCTTTTTTGGGTTATTTGCATCCTCTTCTGTTTTTCTTTTGTCAGTATGGCCAGTGGTTTGTCGAGTTTTTTGATCCTTTCAGAGAACTAACTTTTGGTTTTGTTGATTCATTTTGTTCTTCTATTCTCTATTTCATTGATTTTTGCTCTGATCTTTATTATTTCCTTACTTCTGTTGGCTATGGGCTTCTTTTGCTGTCCTGTGTTTGTTCAAGTTGTGTAGCTAATGTTTTGATTTTGTCCCTTTCTTCTTTTTTGATGTGTGTATCTGCTGTTATAAATTGATCTCTGAGCACTGCCTTTACTGTGTCCCAAAGGTTTTGGTATGATGTGTTTTCATTCTCATTTGAATCTAGGAATTTTTTGATTGCTTCTCTAATTTCTTCTATTACTAGTGCTTTTTAAGCAGAGTGTTATTCAGTTTCCACGTAATTTTTTTTCCTTGCTCTTCTTGTTGTTAATTTCTACTTTGATGGCATTGTGATCATGGAAGATATTTTCTGTTGTCTCAGTGTTTTTGATTTTGTTGAGGTTACTCTGTGGCCTAAGATGTGGTCTATTTTGGAGAATGTTCCATGTGAATTGGAAAAGAATGTGTACTTTGCAGCTGTTGATTGGAGTGTTCTATATATGTCTGTGAGATCAAGGTGGCTGATTGTGCCCTTTAGGTCTCCCGTATCTTTGTTGAGTTTCTTTGTAAATGTTCTGTCCTTTACCGAGCGTGGAGTCCTGAAGTCTCCTTCTATTATTGTGGAACTGCCAATTTCTCTTTTCATTGCTGTTAGAATTTGTTTTATGTATTTTGGAGCCCTGTCATTGAGTGCATAGATGTTTATTATGGTTATGTCTTCATGCTGGCTCATTCTTTAATCTCTATATAGTTTCTTTCTTTGTCTTTTATGGTAGATTCTGTTTCAAAGTCTACTTTATCTGAGATTAGTATTGCCACTCCTGTTTTTTGGTAGCTGTTTGATTGATATATATTTTCCATCCTTTGGTTTTTAATAAACTTAGATCTGTGTTTGAGGTGTGTCTCTTGTAGACAGCATATTGGTGGATCCTTTTTAAAATCTGTTCTGTCACTCTCTCTTTATGGGTGCATTGAGTCCATTTACATTTAGTGTAATTATTGATAGGTGTGAGTTTATTGCTGTCATTTTGTAGTATTTTTTTGTGTGGTGCAGATGTTTTCTTTGTTCCTCGTGCTCTCCTGTGCTGAATTCCTTTTGTTTGTGGATTTTAAAAAATTTCTTCTGTTTTTGTAGATTTTGTTTTTACTGAGACTTTATGTTTTTCGTCTTTATTTTATTGAGTGGGTTCATTAACTTTCTTTATGTTTACTGTGAAATTTATCCTTATCTTTCTAGGTTTGATCCAGTTTGTTATTAATTCGTGTCGCCTTGCCTTCCTGTCCATTAGAAAGTTCTATACCTAAATCGTTTATTCCCTGTTTTATTGTTCTTATGTTGTTGTCATTTACAGATTAACCTGTCTGGTTCCCTGTTGTAAATTTTTTGGTTTTGGATAGTCCTTGAGAGTTCATTTCCTAGGTGCGATCTTGTGTCCTAGATTTAGGCTGTGGTCTGATGTTGTTTTTTTCTCAAACCAAAGAACCCCCTTTAATAATTTTTGTAAGTTTGGTTTGGTTTTTACATATTCCCTTAATTTCTTTTTATCTGGAAATGCCCTGATTTCACCATCATATTTAAACAAGAATTTTGCAAGATATATTATTCTTGGTTGGCAATTTTTTTCTTTCAAGGTTTTATATATGTCATCCCATTGTCTTCTTGCCTGAATGGTTTTTGCTGAGTAATCAGAGCTTAGTCTTATTGTTTCTCCTCTGGATGTGACTTCGTTTTTCTCTTGCTGCTCTCAGGATTCTTTCTTGTCTTTGGTTTTAGCTAGTGTGATTATGATATGCCTTCATGATTTTCTTTTGTGGTCTATCCTATAGGGGGCTCGTTGAGCTTCTTGGATGGTCAGCTTTTCATCTTTCATGATATTGGGGAGTTTTCTGTCAGCAATTCTTCAGTGATCCTCTCTGTGTTTTCCGTTTTCTCCCCCTGTTCTGGAACTCCGATCACCAGCAGATATTTGCTTTTGATTGTATCCCACATAATCCTCATGGTTTCTTCATTTTCTTCGCCCTTTTTTTCTGATTTTTTCCTCAAACAGAGTTGTATCCAAGTGTTTGTCTTCAGTTGCACTGGTCCTGTCTTACATTGTTTCAGATCTGCTCCTCAGCCCTTCTATGACACTGTCTGTTTTTGAAATTTTGTTGTTTATCTTTTGGATTTCTAATTGTTGTTTTTGAATGATTTCTAATTGTGAATTTATTTTAGCGTTTTGTTCCTGTATTATTTTCCTGAATTCTTCCATTTTTTTTTTTGTCTGTATTTTCCATGAAGTTGTCTGCCTTTTCCATGAAATTTGTCTATTTTTCCCTCATTTTTGCCTGCTTTTTGCTTCAACTCTTGGATAGCTCTTAATATTAGAGATTTGAATTATTTCCTACCTGGTAGTTCTAGTGCCTTTTCTTCTAGTGGAAAGTCATCTGGTATTTTATTTTGGATGCCTACTGGAACCATTCTAACCTGTTTTTGTTATGTTTTGATATTGTCTGCTGTCTTTGGGACATTCAGTAGTGATTTTCTTTGTTTATTCATTATAGATTTATTTGTATCATCCTGTGTTTTTGTTTTATTTGGTTGTGTCTGAGCAGATGGGTTGTGCATTCTTTGTTGTTTTCTTATCTGTGAGCGTGATACTTTTCACCTCCTTGTCTAGGCAGGCCCAGTTCCCCAGCTATGGTGAAGCAGGGCCAGTGTTAGCAGGTCGAATCCTAGCATCACAGGGTTGAAGCCAGTGCGTCTTAGCTGAGAGGCTGTGGCTGCAGGAAGCAGAGGAGGCTGAGCAGGGGTGAAGAACACTGTGGGGTGGGAAAGCTTATATCACTGGTTACTGGTTGTTCTGTCTCCTGCTGGGAGCTCTGTGAAGCTGATTTCCTGTACTCCCTGTCTGTCGATCTCCGACAGGAGTCCAAGATGGTGAATCTGTGCTGTGTTAGCTAATAGGAGATCTCCACTTGTATCTCTCCTCACTCTCTGTTCTCCGTCAGTTTCTTATTCCGTTTGGTGCTTGGCTGAGTTCTTTATCTTTTCATTTCATGCTTAGTGTTCCAGGATTGACATTTGTCTCGGTTTTACTTAATTTTTTTTGGTCTTTGCTGTGGAGGGATGGTGTGGTGCTTCTGTCTATAGTGCCATGTTGGCTCTGCCCCATCTTCAACTCTTGACACAACAGCCGACCCCTACCAACCATTCACTCTCCGTCAGGTGCTGTGTTAGCCACATTAATGTGCATTAATTCATTTAATTGTTCCCCAACAACCCAAAGAAGTAGGCTCTACTGTTATCCCCATTTTGCAGGTGAAGAACTGAGGCACAGTAAGGTGAAATGACTTGTCCAAGGTTGCACAGCCTTGGCAGAGTCAGAATTACAACTCAGGTGGTCCTGCTCCAGGGCCAATGCTCTTAACCTCTGTGCACTATCCCTGCTCTCCAGGAGGCAAGTGTACCATCTTGGTTACAATAGAGTCTATTGTGTTACATGAACACTATGTGAGATACAGAGGTAGCCCTATCAAGTGTGTGTGTTCGTGTGTGTTCGTGTGTGTAAGAAAAACTTTACAGGGTAGGTAGCAGCTGTCAGGGTATTGACAGATGAATCAGATTTTGCCTGGTGGACAAGGTGAGTAAGAATACACCCACTCAAGGGTATGGCACATGCAGAATCATGGAGGTAAACACAGCATAAGTTTTGCTGCTCAAAAAGAAGGTTATAAAGCACAGTCATGGCATAATCTAAGAAATACATTTAGAAAGGCCACTGTGGCAGGAGAGCTGGAGGCAGAGGGGTAGAGGGGTTTGGTCATATATCGGGTGGAGGTGATGAGGCCTGCAGGGAGGATGCAGATGCGGAGATGCAGAGGAAGGGATGGATGTGAGTGATATTGAAAGGACCTGGCGCATGGTAGGCACCCCATAAATGTTTGTTGCATGAAACAAATGCATTGGGGACAGAGTGTCTGCGAGGGAAGATTTGCCATGTTTTGAACAGGAGCTTGTGGGAGACTTACAGGGTGATTAACAGGAATAGACAGGTGGAAGAAGTAGTCTGGGGAGAGATCTATTCTGTCGGCATGTTTGAGTTGGAGATGCCCGAGGGACATCCAGTTTGATGTAGGTATCTTGCTCAGAGAGGAGATGTTTGAAGCCAGAGCTGTGAACTAGCTCATTGAGGGAGGAAAGATCCTTGGGTGTTCAGCCTCTCTGATCTGCCACTCTCCTTTAAAATGTAATAAGAAGTGTTGATTTTGACATTCTAAGCTGCTGAGCACCAAGGGATGGCTGGAGTGTGTTCGGGATACAAATACCTAAATAAAGACAGAGGAGCCTCATGCCTGCATCTGACAGGGGCATCAAGCCATACCTGTCGATTGTTTATTCAATGTGCACCCAGATGGCAAAAGTGACCAATCATTGCATTATAGAAGTCAAGTTCAAATTTGAAGGGCCAGATGTCTCTGGGTGCAAAAAGATACAACTTTTCTCTAAATCCGCAGTACTTTTGTTTCTGACATCATGGAGGAGTCTGTATTGGTGCCAGGTTTCAATTTCATGGTCGGACACTGTGAAATATTCTGGTTTGCATGTCCCCAGTGTGATATGAAAGGTTTTAGGTATCCATTTATATTTCTACTCACACTGAAAGCTGCTGGCATGGAGTCCCAAATGCCCCAGCCAAAGGCACCAGAGCCTGACTCACCTACGCTTTTGAATTTCCTCAGACATCAAAAGTAAGCTTTTTGGCTGTAGATCAAGAGGTTGGATAATGAGGACTGATGTCAAGCCTATGGAGGGCAGAGCCAGGGAGGTGGGGGCACTATCAGAGAAGTGGGTGTGAGTATGAGAAAGCAGGGGAGATTCTTGTGACCTCCAGTGGAGACCCTGAAAACGCTCCTAAGATAATTTCATAGATACTTGATATTGTTATTGTCTTTATATTCCACACCAGTGCCAAACTGCAAATGGCCAAGGCATGTTGTAATGTGTTGCTATCATCCACCAGCCCCCAAAGCACCCTCCATGTGAGGGCATAAAGTTCAGTGGACATTTAGTTTTTATTCTGGACTGGTGGGATGGAGGAATGGGTGTGTATGAGTGTGGTGTGCATACAAACAATACGAGCATTATCTCCAGTTAGGAGTGCTGGGATGAGTCCCGCGAAGACAAGACAGGAGTCAGGCAAATGTCTTAAGTAGGGTAGTAAGTGTGTCTGATACCACTGTGTGGGTGGCAAGGGGCAAAGAAAAAAAAAGTGTCTATTTCTTTGCTCTCAGCCTGGTCCAAAGAGCAGATGGCATATTTGACAGCAGTGCATTTAGCAGAACTGTCACTCTGGAGTGAGCTACCTTGCCAACTTAGTGGCAGCTGCGTTTGGGAATGTGGGAGTTTATTAGACAGGAATTCCAGACCTTTGGAGGTGTGGTCTCCCCATGCAAGTAAATTGGGGAATCCACATCATCATTAGGACCAGTGAGTCACTGTCAACTGATTTATTTAGAAAATTGATGAATAAAGGATGATCCAGGTATAGGTGAGCTTTTTTTTTTTTTTTTTTTAATGAACAGGGGGAGGGGCCTATCTAGAAAATTATACTGATTCTCTATTTTTGTTGTAGTTGTTATGAAACCCTTGGTATCTGCTTTTAATGGCTGAAACTGTATGGAATACCAGAAGAAACTCTAAACTGGCAATCAGGAAATCTAACTGGATTTTTGTACTGCTACAGGTTCATTAATTCAAAAGCTGTTTATTTTACTAACAGCCCAGTGAGACACTGGGCTTGGGGCTGGAAATAAAATTATGAATATATACGGTTCCTACCTTCATGGAGGTTATAGTTAGCAAGGAAAATATATAATTAAATACAATGTGATATGTGCTGTGTTTAGGACTAGGTCCGGAGTAAAATGGAAGCACAAAGTGGAGGAAGTTAGAGGTCAAGAACAACTTCCTGGAGAAAGTCAGGTCTAAGCTGAAACCAGTGGGTGTATAGGTTGGGAGGTTGCCAGTGGCAGGTGGATGGGGCTATGTGTTCCTTTGAAGAGAATAGAATTTTCAGTGCCTGGAAGTGAGAGAGAAAGTGTGGCCGGAGCATATGTGGAGGTGGGAATGTTTTTGGGTGGGAAGGAGAGCTCAGGGATTGGTGAGATAACAAAGCTTAAGAGAAAAGGAGGAGCCAGATGAATGGTCTCGTGTGCCAAATTAAGGAATTTGAGCTTTATTCTGTGGGCAGTAGGGACCCATATAATTTTAAGCAGGACCTCAGATTTGCACTTATGAAAAATATGTTCTGACTTCTGTCGAGGGAAAGACTGGAGAAGATTGAGACTAGAATATGGGAGGCTGGAACATAGGCGGTTCTGGTAGTAATAAAGAGGGATGATGATGGCTTGAGCTGAGATAGGGTCTAGGGGTGGAGGGTGGGGAATGGAGAAAGTGGGATGACGTGAGAGACTAAAGGAGGGAGCATTTATTGAATTTGGGCACTGATTGGACATGGATTTGATTAAGAGGGAGGAGCTAAAAGGACTCAAAGGTACTTGGCTGTGTGCCTGGGTGGTGCTGGTGCCATTTACTGAGAGAAGAATACTAGAGAGGAACAGGTTTGGGTGGTGTGTAGGGCATGGGGTTGTTGCAGGTCGGGTTCTGAGAGGACCCAGATGATCAGTTGGTCTCAAATCTGACTCATGGCAAACCATGTGTGTCAGAGTAGAGCTGAGCTCCATAGGGTTTCAATGACTGGTTTTCAGAAGTAGATTGCCAGGTATTTATTCTAGGGAACCTCTGGGGTGGGCTGAAACTGCCAGCTTTTTGGTTAGCAGCCTAGCATGTTAACCCTTTGCACCACCCAGGGACTCCTCTGAGACAAAATAGACTCTGAAATGGAGATTTGTACACACTTCATTAGGGAGTGGTCTTAACATTAATTTCCGTGGTGGTTGATGGTGAAGGAAGCAGAAATGGGCAGAGGAAGAAGTTGAACTGCAATGCATTTGCAACAAATGCCTCAGCCGTTCTTATAGGGAGTTCTGGAGCTGGAGTGGCCTTTCAGAGTTTCGCTGAGTTGGGGCAAGAGGGCCAGGCCTTTTTATTAACTACTCATTGGATGTGGACTGCCCCAGGAAGGGGAACTGACCTTGGGTAAGGCAGCTCTCTTCAGCTGAGTGCAAGTCCTAGAGAAGTACTCACCCAAAAGCTGTTAGTCACCGTCTCTCCCAGTAGCTTCAAGAAGGTGTCCTTTGGTCATGAGGGGGATGTACGTAGTACAACATAGGATCCACTATAGGAGTGTGAGGTTGCACAAACCAGTGTCTCTGGCCTTTCCTCTTCCTGTGGCTAAAAAGGGGGTTTAGACCAGCTGATTGCTAAGGTCTCTGTGTACTTGAACATTCCATGACTCTAAAACTTGGAAGCTGCCAAATTTAATCTACCCATTTTTTTTTTTTTTAATATGTATACAGAAATAGAGGCTCTGAGAGAGAGGCTAATTTTTGTAAGATCAACAGCGAGTTAGTGGTAGAGATCTCTTAGGTTGTATGTCTTCACTTCTGCCTCTTCCAAGAGCGAGGGCTAGAAGGATCTTTATCTGGGGCAGGAGAGGGAGTGATAAGACTTTTGATTGTTGTTCATGCTGATGCGGCTGGAGAATTTGGTGGAGTCACATTACGGTTATATCAAAGTGACATAGACTGCACTTACTTAACAGTGAGTCAGCAAGATGAGTCAAGGACCGAGTCTCAGTGGAACCTAAATTGAGTAGTGGGAGCTCCGTTTCTGCTTCTCTTTGAACTTCTGTACAAGACCTCCTTTCACCTCCTTCCACCCCTTGCCCTCTCTGTTAGCCTCTTAAGCTGGCCTTTCTAAAAGCTGTCTCCCTAGCACATTGATCTGGCACTTTACTGGCTTGACTTGTATTTCTCAGTTGTCTTTGAGCTTCTTAGAAACAGATAGGCTAAGGCTACCCACCTTCCATTGGGTGGGTGGGTGGGGGGCATTCTTCTCCATTGTGGTTGTGATTCTGATGAATGGAACGTACATAATTCTCCTTCTGCTCAGTCATTGCTTTTATGGCTGGAACATCCACATCAAAACTACTGCTGTTGCTCTTTGTTTTAACTTGTCTTTCTTACCACATCAGTTCATTCTCTAGTTTCTTTGGGGATGGCAACATTGAAATAATTGCGTGTCCTTGGTGTGAAGGAGCAATGGCAAACACAATCAAGATGACAGCCTGAATGGAGGATTCAGAGGTTATCTTCCACACTATTCCCTTGTCTTAAACTCTAGACAAAAAGATTTATGTTGCTTAGAATCAGAGAATCTGTGCTTATGTGGAATCTTTTGGAGTTAGATGGCACCTCTGAGGTCATTTAATTGCATAGCATGACTGTCTGACACATTTTTCTGTTTTATTACAGCAAAATGTATCTATGGAGGAAAAGTCCTTGCAGAGGGCCAGAGGATTTTAACCAAGAGCTGTCGAGAATGCAGAGTAAGTTTTAATCTTATGATCCCCATCACTTTTGGGGAATGAACAGATAGATGTGCGGGCATTAGATAGTGGGGCATGTTGGCCTTGTTGAGGGGGCAGAACTGTTGGTGATCAGCAGGAGTCCAGGATGGGGAGGACCTAGCCACTGCCATTGTGTAGTCACCTAGTCACCTGTAGATCAGGGAGCCTTGGGAAAAGCTATTAAAGGAAGGATGTGAGAGGGGGAAGGGAGCTAGCAGCTAATACGAGTCAGGGAGGTTGACGGATGGTTCGGGGAAAGAGTTTTGCATCAGTATTGAGGGAATCAGTTTGTGATGCCAGCTGTGGACAGTGCCAGCTCTATTCTGAAATGGCTGATGTAATGCTGGAAAATGCCTTCTGTCTCCTGCCCACCCCCTCGTAGATTATTACATGAAATAAGATATATAGAATCATAAATCTTCTTCAATAATCATTTAACAAATAGCATTGAGATTGAGCTTCTGCTGTCTACTAGCATTGTACTATGTTCTGGATACACAACAGCAGACAAAAAACAAAGGCCTTGTCTTGTGTGGAACTTGTAGTGGGGGAGATAAACAGTAATAAAGAAATAAATATACCATATAATGCCAAATGCTGTAAAAAATATAAAGCAGGACAAAGGGATAGAGAGCTTTGGGGTGGGGGTGGGTGGTCTGGGAAAGTCTCTCTGAGGAGGTGATGTTCAAACCCCTGCAAGGGGATTATGACTTGGTTTTCTGTTATCATTAGAGAGGTTCAAGGAAGACACCTAATGAGACTTCTAGAAAACCTGGGCATAGATTTAAATGCCAGCTTTATGAATAGTACTTAACCACTGTTAGTGGCACATCTTGGTTCATCTTTTACTGTTTATATTTTGTTTTGTTTTTAAAATTTAGAAAGAAGTTGGGGGCTCTATGGGTTATGCTCTTTGCACAGGTGGGGTGTGTGTGTATGTGTATGAGAGAATAATTTCATTCTCTTTAAAAAACCCATTAATTTCTTCATTTGCTCCGGTTTTCAATAGTTATTTACTAAACAGTTATTTTATGTACAAAGAGAATGGTCATTGATAATGATATCGAACATTTCTGGAGCATTTGCTATTTTTAGGTACTTTTTAAAGCATTTTAATGTTTATTTAATCCTTATAATAACCCTATAACTTAGGTACTGTTATTATCCTGATTTTACGGATGAGGAAAGGATACATAGCTAGTAAGTGAGCAAGCTGGGATCTGAACCTGTGTACTGCAGTCTGGTTCCACTGTCCTCTCCCTTAGCTTCTCTGTTGCCAGTCTTGATGGTGTTAATCTTATTTGGAAATAATTCTCATTTCTGAGTTTTGGAAAGGTAGATTTAGAAGGATCGAGTGATCACTTTTCAGTCTGTCTGAGAATACCAAATTGATCAGGCTATGGCCCATTGATTCCTTGGATAAAGAGTAGTGTTTATAGAAGGCCGTGGAAGATCTTTGGGACCCAAGTGATGGATGTTGTCCAGAAGTTGCAAACAATGATGGGTGTAGGATGAGAGAGCCTCAGGTTTCTCCTGGGTGGTCTTCTTAAAGATTTAAGCCCTAATTCCCACTTGCAGCTATTGTATATAATGAATTAATGTTTTTCCTAGGCATCTAGAATGGCATTCTGTATGTACCATCCTTGGGAGAATTGAGAGTAATTCCCCAAATAATTTTCTATGTTTGGTGGTTCAGAAGAGGATCCGTCATTGACAAAAGGCTCCTGGGGATCCTATCCATTTTCATTTTTCTGGGATAGTTTTAAAATTTTCAGCAACATCAATTAGATAAGAAACAAACTCTCGTTTCACATATTTTCACCAAGTGTTTCCAGAAGTTAACATATGTTTTATTTATTTATTTAAAATCAAGATGAATAAACTCTCCTGGCAGTTTTGCTTAATTTTGCCCAATTATTACTGCCTGGTGACATTTCTTTAGGCCAGCAAGAGTTTTTTGACTTGAAGATGTGAGTATTATATCTTATTAGAAATTCAGGTGGAAGGTCAGTGATTAGGAAAGAACTTGAATGTTTGGCCAGTGACATGGAGACAGTTACCCTAAGTGAGAAAGAATAGGAGAATTGTATTTTTCCACCAACGCAGAGCTCCAGGGGTCGTAAAATAACAAATCATAACCAGGAATATTTAAAAATGTTAATCGTCAGGTGCATCTTATTAAAGATAGTTTTGAAAATCAAGTTAAAAAAGTTTTTTGTGCCTAGTTATGTGACTGGACTAAATGGACTTGGTGGCACCTTATGCCACTATAATCACAGTTTATATTATTTGAAAATTCATGAAAAAGTGTGTTTATCTCTATTTAAACATTTGTAATTATGATCTTACTTGTTAAATATGTCAAACGTTGATTAGAATTGTTGACTGATTTAATCAGCAGTCAAAGTGAGCCCTCTTTATGAAAAGCAAAACTTTCATGAGCAATTCTTTTAAAAAAAAGTCTTCTGTAACATTTTAGATATTGTTTTTTTATAAAAAAAAAAAATGTGCTTATTTTAGAAAATTTGGGATTTGGACAAAAAAGTGTAAGAAAGAAAGTGAAATCACTCCTGAATCTCACAACCTAAAGATAATCTCTTTTAGCAGTTTGATTTTTGACAGCAATAGTTAAATTTATCCTGTCGCCTTAGTTTGGTTCTTCCAGAAGCAGATCCTGAGCTAAGGATTTCAGTAAAAATGATTTATTATGGTAGGGCTCCTAGAAGAAACCACTAAGAGTGTGGGAGAAGCACAATGGGTAAGGGGAAGAAGCTGAGCAAGGGTGCAGTTTTCAGTGAAAGGACCAGACTTAGCCTGATGCCACCAGGTGGATCTGGAGCATAAACTATACTCTAGAGATTGTCACAATCTAGGCAAAAGACCTCCACACCAGTCAGTCATTGGCTTTGGGCCATGGTGGTTGGGGATATAGAACTTGCAGGTAACTTCTAGTGCTTTGCACAGGTAAGGTGGCTCCAACACCCCTGGGTAACCCCCCCCCCCCCAAAGGTGGCAGGTACATGTCATTAGCAATGTAGCATGCAGAAGTTGGGGGGGTGGGTAGACAAACAGAACTGGTAAAAGGGCTCCAACAGTATCCAGCACTCTCATTTACTCTATGAAGTAATAGATCATGAATAAATATAACAATATTGAAGTATAGCAGTAGAGCAGTAATGATAAGTATTCAACATTTTGCTTTCCTTTGTATTTAGCTTATGCTGCTTATGCTAGTCAAAGTTCACCTAACTTATGTTGATTTATGATGATTGGTTTGATTTCCCTGTCACATGAAAGGAACGTCTGGTTAGGACACTGACTTTAGGATTGGTGCTAACTTTCGAGGCTAGGTGTCACCCATCGTGGCCTGGATTGAGATGGTAACAGTGGAATGTAGATGAAAAGGGGGGGCCAAGTATGAGTAGTAGCATCAATTCTCAGGTCTTCAGGCCACTTCTAAGACAGGGGCAAAGTCAGAGTTCTAGATGCCGTAGGAGAGGAAAGACTGGGAAATGAAGAGCAAAGACGAAGAAGAAAAGGCAAGAATGCCAGAGCTTGGACTGAGCTGGAGAAGAGGAAGCTGGGGGGAAAGACCCAAAAGATGAGTAGTTGGAAATTAATTTATACTTGACCCTTAAAGTGATGTTTATGCTCATATTTGGCAATGAATGTGCCTGATAAAATGGGAGTTCCTGCCAAAGCAGAAAACTATGAGGCTCCTGGAGTGATGGAGTCTCTTGGAGATGGAAAACTCAGTATTTCCCTTTATCCTCTGGGCTGTCAGTTCCATCCTGTTCTGTGTTGAGAATTGCCTTTTGTCCTTGAGTGAGACTCCCCCTCTTGAGCTTTCTTCTTGGTTGACTTAAAGGAGAAAAACTAAATGTTTTAGATAAAATAAGGGACTCTCAACTTTTTTTTCCTAGTAATTAATGAACTAATTTCTGAAACAGAGTAAAACTAAATACAGATGCTAGTAATGTCAACAAATAAGCCGTTAGGTGAAGTGAGGTCATAAAGATTCAGCTGCTGAATATTTAAAATTTTATTGTAATTGATTTTATTTGTATCTAGGGAAAATAAGTGTTCATCTAAACTGACCCTCTTTCAACTCATTCAGATTGCATACCTTGGCCCTTTAGTGTTTCCTCTGCCAGGAAATCTCTTTTCCTTATTCCATTATTCAAGTTGCCTCGAATATGCCGTTTTCCGTAATTTATTCCCACCTGGCAGAATTGTTCTTCTGTAATACTTTATAATACCTGTATTTGAGTAAATATTTTAGAACTTACTGTACTTTACTCCCTGGGTGGTGCAAACAGTTAACACTCTTGCTGCTCTCTGAACGGCTAAAGGTTCAAGTCCACCCAGAGGAGCCTTGGAAGAAAGGCTTAGTGATCTAGTTCCAGAACCTCAGCCATTGAAAACCTCATGGAGCACAGTTCTATTCTGACATGCATGGGCCCGTCATGAGTCGGAACTGACTTGATAGCAATTTGTACTGATATTATGGTTTCTAGTTTAAGTGGTTTTTTTCCCTCCTTCCTTTCAAACTGTGAGCTCATCAAGGACAGGGATTTGTCTTTGGCTTCACAATGCCTGTTATCCAGTGGTGTACTAGAGCTGGCTCACATAGACTTATGAGAGCTGATGGTACACATCTCCTCCCACCCTGTGTCCAGTGAAATCATGATGGTTGGTTGAAATTGTCTATCATAGAAGTGTTTACACCATGAAAATTGGCAGACACTTCAGATTAAGACTCCTGTGCCCAAGAGAAGGAGCCCTGGTGGTGCAGTGGTTAAAGCATGTGGCTTCTAACTGAAAGGTTGGCAGTTCGAACCCACCAGCCGCTCTGCAGGAGAAAGATGTGGCAGTCTGCTTCTGTAAAGATTTACAGCCTTGGAAACCCTATGGGGCAGTTCTGCTCTGTCCTGTTGGGTCACTATGAGTTGGAATCGACTCATTGACAGTGGGTTTGGTTTTGGTTTTTTGGCCCAAGAATTAGTCGTTAAACATTTGCCAGCACACCCCTGCTAGCATTCAGCTGTGTAGAAGATGCTCAAAAACTGTTGGCTGAAATGGAAAATCTTCTGATGTATTATTTTACTGGGATCGCATCCATTTTATTTGGGATTTTGTCATCGTTAGTGTAATTCTTGGGAGTATTGTTAGTTATTGTAGCTTGTTATCACTGCAGGCCATTAACAATGAGCGTTTTGTTTATATCGTTCACTGAAAATATGGACATCTTTTTCTCTCTCTGATATTTGGCTTCCAGGGTGGAGTTTTAGTAAAAATTACAGACTTGTGCCCTCCTTTGAACTGTTCAGAAAAGGATCACATTCTTCCCGAGAACCAGTGCTGCAGTGTCTGTAGAGGTAAGTGGCTTAGGGGTGGGTTGTGGGGGTGGGACTGAGGGTGGCCTTGGAGTGGGTGAAGATTTAATGAATAGTGTAATGATAAGAACATGGTTTCAAAACTCTCCTCCACTCCTTAGAAAGTCATATATCGTATTAACCCTTCTCTACAATAGTAGCTACTTCATAGGACTGCTGTGAGGATTAAATGAGATGATGTAAAAGTACCCAGCATTGTGCTTAGCACGTGATAAATGTTCAGTGATCGTTCCTATAATAACGATAATCATTCCTGTAATAATGGTTATTACAATAACCATTGTCATTGTTACATTTTTCTCACGAGTGGAATTGGGAAGCCTTCTTTTCATCCCTTTCTGTGGGCCACTTCCCATATCTGATAGAGAATGACTTAGGGTAAATTGTACCTATTTATTAGATTTATATGCAATTTTTAAACTTCCTACAAGAAAAAAAGCTGCTTATAAGTACTAATTACTAATTAATACCGAGGCAGAAAGTGTTTTGCTTCCTATTCTCGGAATTTCATTCTTCCCCAAATTTATTTTAATTTCTTCATGCCCCAGCTCAAATATCACTTCCTGTCTGAAATTTCTACCCCTGGCAGAATTAGATGGATTAGTCGAATCTAGAATTTACTTAAAAATCTAAAAAAGCAAATCCCAATTAAGCTCATAGCTATTTTTATGATATTTTATTATTTTAAAACATCATGAATACTTCTCCACATTCTCAGATACCCAGTGAATTAGATCCTTTTTGGCTCACCTTTGAAGCTTCCAGAATTAAAGCAAACCCAGCAGCATAGCAGTTTAGCTCAGGGAACGTTGTATTTTAGCGTCTCCCATCTTGTCTCTAGTATAGGGGTTGGCAAACCTGTTTTGTAAAGGGTGATACAGTAAATGTTTTAGGCTTTGCAGGCCTGTATGTGTCTGTTTGCAACTGTTCAAGTCTGCACTGGTAGTGTGAAAGCAACATAGACAGTAGGTAAATAAATGGGTATGGCTGTGTTTCAGTAAAATTTTGTTTACAGAAACAGCAGCTCATGATTTCCTGACCTCTACTCTAGCGCAAACGGACAAATAAACACCAGTTACTGTCGAGTCGATTCTGATTCATGGCGACCTCCTGTGTGTCAGAGTCAAACTGTGCTCCACAGGGTTTTCACTGACTGAGTTTTTGGAAGTGGATCACCAAGGCTTTCTTCTAAAGTGCCTCTGGGTGGACTCAAACCACCAACCTTTTGATTAACAGTGAGAGTGTTAACTGTTTGCACCACCCAGGGACTCCTCTGATAGATAAAAATGTTACATATTTATCTTGGTATATTTTTAGCTTAGGCAGAGATTTCTTTCTGTGGTTGGTCACGAGAGAACTATTTTTGGTAAAATTTCCAGGAAAACCTGGTACTTTGATAGCCAAGAATGGCTCTTAGGATCAGTGACATGCTAACCACACCGTCAGAGTATCTGCCGTGATTTATCTCCTTTCAGGACTACAAGTATATTTGCAGCTGGAATGCTTTAGAAATGTCTAAAGATTGAGTGGAATTTTCAGAGGGAGACATTTATTGGTAACCGATAGGGTTGTTAGGTAGGTCTTATAATTTAATGCAAAATCCATCAATTGTTATTTGTTGAGGTGCCAAGTAGAACCCAGTTTATGTAAATCCTTTCTGATTTACAATTTTATAAGAGTGGAATCATTGACTGGTCCACAGAAATTCAAGAGGAATTTCATTGCCCTGACCCAGTTTATAATAGTCCAGGTACCACTGCTTCTGCTAGCACTTCCCCAGAGTCTATGCCCTTCTTTACCAGTGAAGATGCCGGGGGACATAGCATCTCGTAGAGCACTCCTGTTACTAGTAATCTGGGAGCTTTTACCCAACCTGACTCAACTTTGCAGGGAAAAGTGGGAGGCAGGAATAAGGCACTTCGTAGGGATTAGGTCTTAGCCAGAGCTGATCTGTGAAATTGGGGGCTTTTTTTCATCCTTATCCTTGCCTATATACTTGCCTATTCTAGATATTCCGTATCAAGTGGAATCATAATGATATTTGTCCGTGACTGAATTATTTCACTCAGCATGAGGTTTTAAAGGTCCATCTGTGCTATAGCTACCTTCTCAGCCAGGATTTGGCAGCTGATGGCTGTATTGTGTGTGTGTGTGTGTGTGTGTGTGTGTGTGTGTTATTTATGCTTTTAAAAAAAATTGTGGTAAATACACATGTAGCAAAACATATGCCATTTAAGCATTCTTGTACAGTTCAGTGACATTGTGTTCATCATGTTATGCAACCATCACCATTATTCATTTCCAGATTTTTCCATCACCCTTCATAGAAGCTCAGTGTCCTCTAAGCAGTAAGTCTTCCTTTCTCCCTCCCTTCTTCCCACACTTAGTAACCACTAATAAACTTAGGTCTGTGTGCATGTGCTTATTATAGATATTTCATTTAAGTGGAATCATGTAATATTTGTCCTCTTGTGACTGAATTATTTCACTCAGCATGAGGTTTTAAAGGTCCATCTGTGTTATAGCGTATATCAAGACTTCATTTATCTTTATGGCTGAGTAATATTCCATTGTATATATACCACATTTTATTTATGCATTCATTTGTTGGTAGGCATTTGGGTTGTTTGACGACTCCACATTTTGGCTAGAATTGGAGCATGTCTTCAGAAAAGATATGGGTTGGGGAGGGACTTCTCAGGAGTTGGGGTATATGAAATAATTTGGGTATATGGATTCTCTTGGGTCTCTCCTACTGTACTTCCATCTCAGAATTCAGACACTAGACATGCAGGAAGCACTATTTTTGGCTAAGGCTCTTTTCGGCACCATCTACCATCATTACCTCCTTCTCTGTTGACTCCATGGGGAATTTCTGCCTGATACTCATAACGGAGGAGCTCAGAACATCCAGCTGACCTGTGCACATACTGAGACTTGCCCTGTAAACCAGACAATCAGAAAACACAAGATGTGTTTGTTTGTCTGGGCAGCGGGGTATTCTCTTTCATGAAAGCCTACGATTTATATGACAGTTAACAAAAAATCAGTCCAGGTGAGCTCAGAGATCTGTTGTCTTGAACTGTGCTTTATGTGAATTTTACTCCTTACCTCTAATTCCAATCTATCTCCCAAGAGAATCTCTAGAAGTAACACAATAGTCTCTCCCAATATTGTGAGAAATTTTTTTCGCCTTTGACTTCCATTTGTCTTTTACCTTTTTATCCACGTTCATGTTTTCTGAGCGGAATCTTGCAAGAGGAATGGGGGTTGGACAATTACTATTCTGACGAGAGATGGTAAGCCCACTGGACCTGTTTTAAGGGATATTGTTCAGTTCTTCTTGCCCCCTCCTTCTTTCCTGTTCCTAAAACAGAAAGTAATGAAAAGATGAGAAGCACTCAAATTCTATGTAAAGTAATTTTTATCCTGCATATGGAAAGGCTGCACTATTTGCTTTATGGATTGATATTGTCTGCTGACTGGTAGCAGCAAAACAGCCAGAGAGATTGGAGTCGGAGGAGCTGAAATGCATATTTCAGGGATGAGCTGTGGTATGATACAGCTGTGTGGCTTCTGCCACCCTGATGTTATTGATTACAAGAAACTGGAGTGGCTACGGCCTCTTTCAGTGCCTGCAGTGAAGGCCTTCAATTAGCATATTTATCAACTGTCTCTGTTTTACTATGAGTGTCAGGTCTTTAATCTGAGTGAAATCACCACATGAGAATAGTCTTCCTCAGAAAGTCAAAGTCAAACCTTTCTCACGCATGCTTGGAGACTTTGAAGTTTTCCTAGGTCTGCTTTCATAGGACTCTGATGAGCCGCCCTACCTGAGGAGGCTTCAATGGGGAATTTGAGAAAGCTGCCAGAGAGGACTTTTTGCTTTCTAACCCCAGTTGGCTGGTTGCATACTATCTATAAAGTTCTCCCCAAATTTGTTTGTAATGTTTGATTTATTGATCACATTTTATGAACTGATTCTTTAAACTTAAGAGTCAAGGTGGGGAAAAAGCAACCATTGCCCTCGAGTTGAATCTGACTCATGGTGACCCCATGTGTTACACTGCAGAATTGAGCTCCATAGAATTTTCTTTGCTGTAATCTTTATGGAAGGGAATCGCCAGGCCCTCCTTTCGAGGTGCTGCTGGGTGAGTTTGAACCGCCAATCTTTTGGTTATTAGTTGTTTGCACCACCCAGGGACCTGCTGAGAGTCAAGGAATGAATGGAGATATGTGCCTATCATATAGAATGTTTTTGTCATTTTCATGTCAGTGATTATGAGTGGAATTATCTTTAGTACCAGTTGATAGGTTCTGTATATTTGTATACGAACATACCGTTAAAACCCCTTTTGGTAAATTTTGACTTGTTTCTCAGTAGAACTCACAGTTGATTAGGAAGCTAATTTTTTTCACCAAGTCATGCCCATTTTCTTATATTGTTACATGCCTTTCCCTCTGCCCTCCCCCCCCGACCCCCTGACTGACCAACGTGACAGTACAGACTGTAGCTGTAACTGCGTTTTTGTCTTGGTGAGAACTAAACCTAAGACCTTAGCATTAAGAATAACAGGATGTGACTGACATATGGTATTCATTTTATCAACAAAACTGGTATCCAAACAAACTAAGGGCTCCGACACCTTGCCTCATTAAATCTGGGTCATGCTAAACACTGTAATTAATTCCCTTTCCCTTTAGAGAAAAATGAAGATAACCAACTGAACAGGTGGTTCAAACCACAGGGTTATTGGTGCAGTTGGGATGCTCCTCAGAAAAGAAGTATGGAACAGCGAGGGAAGACGCATGCAAAAGGAATTGAAGTGATGGATGTTGGCAGGGAGAGACTACTTTGCAATTGATGGGACAGTTCTACTCTGTCCTGTAGGGTTGTTATGAGTGGGAATCAACTCGACAGCAACGGTTTTTTTTTTTTTTTTTGGTGTGGGTTTTAAGGTCTCAGTCACCAGTAACACCACCCGAAAGAGCCCCAATCACTGTTCCAGCTTCTCTCTGACACCTTAGGCCAACTTGTGCCAGCAGCATGAAATTTGTTTACCCTTATCGTTACCTTGAGGTAATGTCTATAGCAGGAGCCTGTCCTGCTTGAAGTGTGAGGCTGTGAGGTAGAGAAGGGGGAGTAGGCACAGGAGTGACATCCACACTCCTGCCTGGAAGGAAGTGATAAAAGCATAAATGTTGCCCCAGCAGAAAAAGATTGCTCATGAATTGCTGGTGCTCTCAGTTAAAAAAAAAAAAAAAAAAAAAAGAAAGGAAAAGGCAACAACCTTGTCCATGCATCCTCAGGACTGCTCCAGGAAAACACACCAATCATCTGGCCCATCCCAAAATTCTTGACATACTCTTCAGGGTTTTATTTCCCTTGTAATTGGCTCTAATTGTATCTTCTGTGTTGCCAATGACTTTGGAGGAAATTTGCTGCATGTTTATGACTCTTGGTGTTGGGGAAAAAGTTCTTTCTGACATCTGTTCCAAATGTGTTTATCTGTAATTTTAATTCATGCTAACTTGCCTTGTCATCTGGCCTGGACTGAAATTAGTTGAGATTATCTGTACTATTTAAGATTTTATGCCCTTCAGTTAAAAATCCTCCAAGAGTCTTGGCACCACACAGTCTTCTTTTTAGTTTTCCTCATCATTTTAGGTGGCTTTTTAATTGATATGGTTTAAGAGAGACTATTTCAGGGCATTTGAGGTAAAAAGCAGCCTGAAAAAGAGGCATTTAATGGGAATGTAAGCTAGCACCTAAATAGAAGACCTGGTGGTTTTTAGGTAGGCCAGAACCTCTGCATATTGATAGATGGAATCTGGTCAAATATAGAGATAAAAAGAAACCCTTGCAGGTGTGGGTTAAAGTAGCCTGGAACAACAGGGGTATAAGGTCACCTGTCAAGGCTGAGAAGAGAGCACTGAAGGAGAGTACAGGGAATATATCCTGTCTGAGGCCCTGAAAGTACCACAGGAATCAGGAGCCAGGAGACCTGCAGAAGGAAAACCTGACATTAAGGGTAGTCTACCTCAGACAGGAAGACCCTTATATGTTGACTATTGCCAAAAAAATCAGTTGTTTCCTCTGAGAGTCTGGACCACAGGCTCTAACAGGCTCTTCTGATGGCTCAACCCATCGTCCATGTCCATGACATGCCAAAGGGATGTTCTCACCCCTCAAGGGCCCAAGCTTTTTTGATAGTATGCATGCTGGTGTAGAGTACTTATGGGCATCCAGTTTTCATAAAGGATCTTTGGGTCATATTTGTCCTCGCCAGTCCATGAGTGGAACTGACGCCATATTTACAAGGCACACAGAAAATGCTTACTGAGCATTCCTTTGCTCCTTATGTATGACTTTCAAGGTTGGATAAGCAGCAGTGGATGTGAGAGGTACTGGCTTTCTCAGATTTGAGTTAGGGTAGTAGAATCTGGAATGCATTTTCAGATTGTCCAGATACCTGCCTGACCTGCTGGGGAATACATTAGGGGCAAGAGATTGGGGGAAAGCAATGTTGTTCTACGTGGAGTCAAACTTTCATCCTCTTAGAGAAGCTAAGATGTTACTGGTCTTTCACTGGCAACAAAACTCTAAATACAGGGCCACTAGAGGGAGTCCAAATTTCAGACTGCTCCTAACGGGAGGAGACTGAGCATCACCCCAACATATGTGTTTTTTCATTAATTTCCTCAAACATGTCATGAACATATTCTGTTCCATGTGTCTGGAACACCTACCTTTTGTCTTGCAAACCTCCAGGCTTGCTCTTTAATACCTTGTGTTAGGACTCTTCTCTGTGATACATTCCTCTTGTAACTCTGTAACCCTCTTATAGTTTTCTCTTGCAACCCTATACTCAAAGTCATTCATTCCTGTGAGTGTGAAAGCTGAATGAGGGCAGCATTTATGTTTATGTGGTTCATGGTAGTCTCTGTCACATTCCCATTGCCTTGTACAATGTTTGGACACATGACAGGTGCTTGATAAATATTTGCTGATTAAATGAATAGTATCTATGCTAAGAGCTACAGTTCAGGAGATGGCCAGCATAAAATCTGGGGCCTCATTTCAGCAGCTTATGTGCCTTTTTCTGAGCATCTGCTTTTTTTCCTCCCTTGAGTATGAGCTCCAAGGGATCTTACTCATCTTGGTATTTCATCCAGGGGTGGTTTTCTGTTGTGTGACAAGTTATTTTTCTTCCAACTTTTGAGTCCCCAAGGAATGAGTAATCGCAGAGTGTTTCTTGACAAAAAAAAACAAGGTTGTTTCTTTGGCAAGGTTCAAGATATTTCACGGACTAGAAAATGTGAATGGCTGTTGGAATACAGGTCTCCTCAGGCCAGAGTCGGCATTCCCTGAGTGCTCCCTGATGATGAAAATCATGGCTGGGCAGTTGTGTGGGGTGATGAAGAGAGACTGGGTTTTAGAATCAGACTTGAGTTTATATCTCTATTTCACCCATTACCTATTATTCATGTAACCATCCAAACCAAATCCACTGCCATTGAGTTGATTCCGACTCATAGTGACCCTATAGGACAGAGTAGAACTGTTCCATAGGGTTTCTAAGACTGTAAATCTTTATGGAAGCAGTCTGCCACATCTTTCTCCCTCAGAGCGGCTGGTAGGTTCAAACCACAGACCTTTTGGCTAGAAGCCGGGTGCTTTAACCACTGCACCACCAGGGATCCTTTTGTGTAACTGTAGGGAAGTTTATTCACCTCTTACTCTTTTAGCTTTTACTTTTAAGAACTGTGAGGACTTAGTCATTACATCAGTAGATATATGTTGAGTTCCTATTATGTGCTGGATATTGTCTTAGGTACAGGGTGAACAAACTTGCATGATCCTTTCCCTTGTAGAGTTGAGCTTCTAGTGGGGAGATAGACATTCAACACATAAACACAGAAGTAAACTAATTGTGGTAATTTCAGTGAAGAAGAATAGGGTGGTAAATGAGAGAATAACAGGGGGCTTAATTTAGACTGAGGGGTTAAGGAAACCTTCTTTGAAGATACCTACTCCTCTCTTATTGACATGGTTTAGTTCCAAAGACTAGATTGTTATGCAGAAATCGGTGTTATGCAAAAGTGGAGGATGACCACATCAGATAGCAAAAATGAAGGGTGACTACATCATTACATAACTGCCAAATTATATCATTACATAACTGCCAAATTACATCATTACATAACTGCCAAATTAACACCATTATATAACTGCCAAACCACTGACAATCATGGCCCAGCCAAGTTAACACATAACCGTCACAACCAACGTTACTCTCACCTTGTACCTTGGCATTCATTACTGCCAAATGTAAGTCATTAACTTGCGAAATAGTCAGAAGAATTTTTACTATTGTCTTAAATGCAAAATGTTGGATAATGAGATAGTTGATAATTGAGGGATAGGTGTATATGATATTTATATTGAGATTTGAAGACTGGGTAGGAATTAGCCTCATAGGGATGGGTAATAGTATTCTGAGTCAGTGGAACAGATTTGCAAAGACCCTGAATCAGGAAAGGGATTACTAATATGCTGGAGGAATTTAAAAAAAAAAAAAAAAAAAAAAGGCCAGTGTGGTTGGATGGCAGAGATGGAGCTAGGGAAGGGGCTTTGTTTGTTGTTAAGTCGAAGTTAAGGATTTTGTATTTTTCTTATGTAAAATGGGAAGCCCAGGGAAGGTTTTTCAGTGGAGAGTGACATGATCCAATCTATGTCTTAAAAGGATTCTTTTGTGTGGAAATGGATTGCAGGCAGATGAGGGGAAGCAGGAAGGCAAATAAGGTGATATCCATTTGAAAGATGGTAATAGTTTGCAATAGAATGGGTGTCTTCTTGTTGTGTGGATGGAAGAGAAATAGAGTCAAAAGATATTTATGAAATAACATTGGCAAACATGGGAGGGCCTGTATTTGAGCAGTGAGGTCAAAGAAGACTTCTAGTTTTCTGGTTTGGGTAGATAACAGTGCTATGGATGGATGTGGAGAACCTGGGGAGTGTGGACTTGGGAGTTAAGATCAAGAGTTCAGTTTTGGCCAGGTGAGCTGTGAGAAGTCAAGTGGTCCATTGGCTTTATGACATAATGTGTGAAATGGAACATGCTAGTACTCTGTCAGTGTTACTTTCTGTTCCCTTGGAGGAGACTGTGAGTCTTCATGATTACTTCTGGAGGAAGATGAATGTTCTCAACCCGTGGCCAGAAACAGTTGGGTACAAGTGTTGGCCCAGACTCAGTTTCTGCTAAGAACAGGATGGCGCAACCTGCATTTGGCTCCTAAATGGACCTATTTTTTAAAGTTTTAGAGGACATGGAAGGGTTGGGATCCACGGACACCATCAGGGAGTAATCATTGGTGATGAATGCCTCCAGGTATTTAACTATCAGAAGTATTTTCTTAGTGGCTCTAATAAGAACCGTAAAGTAAAATTATGATTCTACCACTTTACTGGCTGTGTTACCTTGGATAAGTTAGTTAAAGCCTCAGCCGCATTTAACTCATCTGTAAAATGACGATAATACTACTAATCTTTAGGGTCATTGTGAGGATTTAATGAGGTAATGTGTGTAACTTGCTTAGCATTATGCCTGGTGTTTAGAAGAACTCAATAAATAGAAGCTTTTATAATTAAGATATTCTCTGTATTTAGGCCAATGCCAAGTTAAAAGATGCCACTGTGTGCTTCTAATTATAAGAGAACAATTCTGGAGACTCTAGAGTCACCAATTAAAAATAGTCAAATAAAAGAATTTGAACATTGGGCAGTTTATTTGTGTGTGTGTGCATTTTATAGTCTGGTTACAGCTTCTGATTCTGAAAAAAAAAATAATTTAAGAAAGAGGGTGACTTTGAGGAGATTCATGCATCAGACTGTGTTGATAACCAGCAGAACCAAAAAAAAAAAAAAAAAAAGAGAGAGAAACGGCAGTACCAAGGTTTAGCTGGAAGACTTGAGGGAAGAGACAGTGGGTAGCAAAAGAAGACAAATATCCAGGAAGGGAAGCGTCTGTGTCTTAAATGTCATGCTATTCAGACACATCAGACAAGAAAGACAGAGTCCTTAGAAGGATTCTGAAGTGTGGGGAATTAATTGAGGATTTGTGACTTGGCAGCCAACTCAGATGTTGAGGTGAGTTTTTTAAAATGATGATAACCAGCTGGGGTGATGGAAATGTTCTAAAATTGGATTATAGTGATGATTGCACAACTGTTGGGTTGTTAATAAAAGTCATTGAACTGTATACTTACCAATAGGTGAATTTTTGGTATGTAAATTATATCTCAGTAAAACTGTTTAAAGAGAGAAAAGTGGTGACTAGCAAATTCATCCTGATTAATATGCCTTCTGGTTGGTTAAGAAGGGACATTGGATGCAACTGTACGTTCATTCCTTTATTCATTCATGCATTCACTTACCCGCCCATATTTCTTCCTGTCCATATGTCTGTCTGTCTATAAGCCTTTCATCCATCTAACTATCCCTGTGAGAGAAGCCCTTGGTAGAGAGAAATGAATCAGACTCTGACTTCAAGAAGTTGGAATGACTCAAATTATGATTTTTTGTTAAGATTTGGAACACCTAGCAGAAAACTACACACACACACACACACACACACACACACACAGGGAATGAGAAGAAATCTTAATTATAGTCTGTTTGGTTTAGATCTATATATGCAAAAAGGATATCTTGTTAATCCTTTTGAACATAGAATACTCAGAAATTTGTCGCTCTCGGGAGGACCGTGGGATAGCACAGTGATAAGAACTCTGGCTTCAGTCAGACCTGGGTTTGAGTTCTGGCTCTGTGTACTTTACACAAGTACACTAACTTCTCCAGGCTTCAATTGCCTTATCTGTAAAATGAGGGTGGTAATACGAGTCTCATAGAGTTGTTAATAGAATTAAATGAGATAATGCATGTAAAACACTTAGCTGAGTACGTAGCATATAGTATACTTGGTAAATGTTAATGTTGTTTATTACACCTGTGTTACATAATTTGAGGTTCCCCAAGTTTCTCACGCTTTCCCCAAGTTTCTGCTCACTGTGAACTCAAGTTCAAGTTCTGCATCATCTGGATGTTATCTCTCCTTCCCTAAATCACTATGACAGTTTGTCCCACTCACATCTCACTTAACACAGATTGCCTTGTATTTGAGGCTATTTGTGCATATGGCTTATATCTTCTCATAGCTTATAATTTCCCTGTGGGCAAAAGAATATGTCTTAAACATCTTTACCTTGTCCTCAGAAACTTGCGTGGTGCTGCCTTGCCCACAGTGGCCCACGGAGCAGGTGCCCCATAAATACTGAGTGAATGATTATTCATTCACATGTGCAGAGAGACAAGCAGGCACTGAAGAAATATTGTCTGAATGAAGTCCTGCATTAATGAAAAGAACACATGTTTTTGGCACAACGGCTGGACCCAACCAAAGTGGATTTGACATTGAGGCCAGTTTATCCCACCAGCCCTTTACTGTCCTTGAAATACAGTTTACCTAACTCCCTGCATTGTGAGTTGCCATGGCACATGCCTGATAGAGAGATATGCATTGAGAAGTCAACAGTGTTTTTGGTGCTTTGTTCAGGCTGTCAGATGCATGTGGAAGGACAGGTACAGTTGCAGTCTCCTGGAAAGAAAGAGAGGAAAATAGACAAGGAACACATTTAATAAGAACACACATATGACATTGAGTCAAGCTTCATAATGAAAGTAAATGTGATGACTTACTTATTGAGCAGTTCTGACATGGAGAGTGAAATCCAGGCGTGTTCTCTGGCAGAGAGCTGTGATGTCGAAAAATTGTATCTTTGGTAGCAAAAACATCAAGTACTTTTAGTTGTAATGGGTACTGAAAGCCTTTCAGACCCTCGTGGAAGTGTTCTCAATGGGCAGAGGTTTTATATCTCCAGTAAGTTAAACTCTTGCTTTGATTTTGATTGGGGAAATCACCAGTTAACAGGTATAGGGAGTAAGACTGGATGTAATACGTATGCTCACCCAGGATTATGGATCTGCTTCTTAATGGCGTGAGGAGTGGCTACGTCTTTTATGTTTTATGGCTAGGTTTTGCTGAGAGGATATATGATGTAATGAAGAGTATATGGGCATTGTAGTGAGCCAGACCTAATTTAGAAACCATTTATTAGTTAGATGTTAGTGAGTTTGAACTTCTTGTTTCTTACCTTGAAATTAAGGATAACAATGGCCTATTGACTCGTTTTGAATTTAGTCATCACTGTTGTTGCCATTGTCATCGTTATCAGCATTGTCATATTCATCATAGTGGCTAACGTTTACTGACCTCTTAGTATGTATCAGGAATTGTCCCAAGTGCTTTACATGGATTATCCCATTTAGTTTTCTCAATAACATGCTTTAAAATAAGGTATGTACTGTTATCCTCATTTAAGACATCTAATGTAATGCCAGGCATATTTTAGGTGCTTTCATTTTATTATTATTATTATTGTGTAATGATAATTATTATCATTATTTTCTAGCCTAAATACCTTTGATTTCAATTATATTTCAAAGGAAAGTGTTCTAGAATGTCATCATTGAAAAGAATTGAACTTGAGTTTTTTGAGTTCAGCAGTTTCTATATTTTTCAAGCTAGAAACTGTTGTTCACATGATCAATATGTCAAAAAGATAAGGTAGAGCTATTCTGTTTGAAGCAGGATTGGGAGACTCGAGCCCTACCTAATAATCAACTGTGCCCAGTGCTCTGAGGAACATAGTTTAAAATTCACTGATGTTGTCCATTCCCAATACGTATACATAGATAGGCAAAGTGATTTATACTGTTTGTTAGCTGCAAACCCTTACTTAGAAATTAGATCTCCTGACTCCCAGATCCAGTGTTTTCTGTGACACTACCATATGTGATACAGAGCATAATTATTATTAAATGAATGCTCTGATTTAAGGATGAGAAAGCACCTTCATATATACCGTATTTGAACTTCAGAATTTTCATGGGAAGTATAACCTACTCCTAGTTCACATAAAAAATGGCTGCATAATATATGAAAGACATTTTTGGAAGTTTGGTAGAACTGGCAGTATAGTAAGGGGAAGAAATCGAGATCAGAAATATCAAAAAGAGGTGATTCCATTGACATAAGCTAGTACTGGAGCTGGCATTTGCTTTCAGGGCAGTTTCTAATCCCTGGTGGTTTAGAATCTGGCTTTTAATGAATAATATGTAAGTGGACAGGAGACAAAGCCTAGGGCTGGTAGGAGATGCGTAAATCTGGAACTCTGGATGGTGAATCCTTCAGCGAGTGAACTAGGAAAAATCTATTCTCTAAAAGGAGATTTACCTGTCAGTCTTGACTCTAGGTGGAAGTCTGGAGGAGAAAATCCTTCCATGGAATTTCTTGACTGCAAGTTTGCAATCTTGAATGCTTAGGGACAGATTTTTTTTTTCTACTGTGTGGCTTAATACTCATGCCCCAAAGCAAACAATGTAGTTCAAAGTTTGCTTGGGTTGATAGTTCCCTCAGGCGCCTGACAGAAGGAAATACGCATCCTCCCTTAAGAAATGTACTTTTTAAAACACAAGTCTCAAATAATTTCCACAGGTTAAATTTCAAAAAATATGAGCTCATAAATAAAAGAACTATTTAAAACACAAGAAAATAAGCCATCTTGCATGATGCTCAACATAAAAAGCTAACTACAAAATCCAAAATACAAAGAACAAACATATGGAATTATCAGTATAAAATATGCATGTGTAATATGTTTAAAGAAATAAAAAAAATTAAGGAATGAAGAATAAGAGGCTATCAAACTTGACCAAGCATATTAAAAAAGAATCAAATAGAATTCTACAAAATAAAATTATAAGTAAAATTTTTAAAAAGTGTGGATGACTGAAACAGCATTTAAGATACAGCTCGAGAGAATTAGTAAACCGAAAGATACATCTGAAAGTTACTCAGAATTTAGTACAAAGAAATGGGTGATATGAAAGTGAATCTAAGAGATATGGAAGAGATCTTGAGAAGAAACCAAACCAAACCCCCTACCGTCAAATTGATTTTGACTCATAGTGACCCTTGTAGGACAGACTAGAACTGCCCCATAGGGTTTCTAAAGCTGTAAATCTTTACGGAAGCAGATTGCCACATCTTTCTCTTGCGAAGCGACTGGTGGGTTTGAACCACTGGCCTTTTAGTTGGCAGCTGAATGCTTAACCACTGTGCCACCAGGGCTCTTTTGAAAAGAAACAGCATGTATATAAATAGAATACCTGAGGAGAAAAATAAAGAGAATGTTGAAGAGAGAATGTTAAAAAAGATAATACAGAGAATTTACCAAAGTGATGAAAGACACCAATATTTAGATTTAGGAATCCCAAGGAACCTTAGAAACAATAGATAAAAAGAGATCCACACCTAGACACCTTGAAGTGAAACTGAGGAACACCAAGCAGAACAGAACACACAAAGAACAGCAACAACAAACAAAAAAGATCTTATAATCAGCCGCAGGGAAAGGGCAGGTCACATACAAAGGAATGATTATTAGATAAACAGCTGACTTCTAAACAGCATTAATGTAAGTTAGAAAACAATGGAAAAACATCTCCGAAGTGTTGAAAGAAAATAATTCTATACCCAGTGAAAGTATTTTTCTAATATGAGGGGAGTATAAAGACGTATTTGGATAAATTAAAATCGAGCACAGTCACTATCAACAGATCCTCACTAAAGGAACTTATAAAGGATGATTTACAAAGAAAATAATTATCCTGGAAGGAATGTTTGAGATGGAAGAAGTAATGGGGAATGAATAAAATGTTAAATATGTTTAAATAGGAAAAAAAAATATATATATGCCCCAGGAAACATGCTCAAGAATGTTTCTAGCAGCATTGTTTATAATCTGAAACCTACAAATAACTCGTGTCCATCAGTAATGTAAGGGATAAAATAAATTTTGGTATATTAATATGATAACTCATTACATGGCACTGACGAATGAGCTACAGCTACAGGCATTAACACGGATGAATAGCAAAAAAAGCACACCACAGAAGAAACATATACTATGATTTCGTTTATGTCATCAGGCATATGTACTCAAGAGATAATGCTAGTATCCTGGTTGTATTAACTTTATTATTATTATGTAAATCATATTTGTCCATTTTACACTCTTTTCTGTGTATGATAAATTGTACAATAAAATAACTAGAAGGAGGCTGGCTATGTAAGAAGCCTGTAGGAAGAGAATTCAGGGTCAGCATAGACAAAAGTCTTCAGGCATGACCAATCTGAGCAATTTTGAGTATCAAGGGGAAAAAAAAAGCCATTTAAGCCTGAAATGATTCAAAGTTTCCTATTGCTACTTCCCTCACTCCCAACCAGCTTATCTTTGCATATTGTTAAGGTATGTTTACATACATAGTAATATATAGTAACAATGTTTCATGTTTTATTATTTGGGCATCTTCCTTTTCTAATGTAAAAGTATATTTACTTTTTTTTAGGTCATAACTTTTGTGCAGAAGGACCTAAATGTGGTGAAAACTCAGAGTGCAAAAACTGGAATACAAAAGCTACTTGTGAGTGCAAGAGTGGTTATATATCTGTCCAGGGAGACTCTGCCTACTGTGAAGGTTAGTAAGTGATTTAATGAAGTCCATTGTGAGTGACTGAATGAGAAATGTGTTACTGGTAGATGTGGTTGAAGTGTAAAAGCCATCCTTTGGCTCTGGGAACTCTATGGGAAATTTGTGATCCTACAAGAAATTGTCTCAACTCACCAGGAGTTCTGCATTCTCCTGGTTTATCCAGGCCTTTTTGTAACATATGAGAAAGCAAGACTTTTGACATTAGTCATGAAATACAGCAAGGCAACCAAAGCAAAAGGGCCATAGCAAATCCCATGTTCTGCTGTCATTTTATATAATATTCACCAACGAAACCATAAATACATCATTTGATGTATTATTGAAGGGAGAGGGTCATCTCCCAGCTCAATTAAATGTTATGTGGTAATGCCTCTTTTGGAATGTCACTTTGATACCAGCTTATACCAGGTGGCTTCTCCTTCACCTGCCAAGGCCAGAATTTTTGTTATGTCAGTTGGGTTTCTTAATGAGTGATTCATGTGGTGCCAATCTCTAATCTCTCCTTGAAGTCACAAAGTTTACACATGGATCCATAACTCTGATAATGGGCTTATGCCATTACAGTGGGTTGGTGCCCTCAAACCTCAATAACCCCCATTTCCACTCTACAGAGCCGAACAGATCCCCTGTCATATGTGAACACCTTGTTCCCAGCTCAGAACTCCACCCTGTTGAGTGGTGAGCACTGCACACCCTGTCTCTTTAGTGTGCCAGGACATAGTGGGTTAGCTCCTTGCCCCTCCCCTTATTTTTTTATATAAGACTTCTGGTCCTGGTCTATATGAATATGTCATGATATATGAGCCCATTCTTTACTCAGCTGCTCACTGGCTCCCTCCTGTCAGCTTAGAGAAGTTCTAATAGGCAAAGTGGTGGCTGGGCCGTGTGTCTCTGTTCGACCTGGTTGTACCCAATCATTTCTCTCATCTTCACTAACCACAAGTGTCTGTGTTAATCAGGAACGTGGCTGTCTTGAACAGAATGAATGATGCCTAGTCTTGGTCAAGTCCAGGTAGTTTGTTCTCAAGGTCAAGGCAATATTAATTGATGACTGTATCGGTAAATATATTTCCATTCTTTCATCATTACCCGTATCTGCTGTTTTGTACTGTTTTCCCTGGTTAATTTTTTTGACTTGACTAAAAGACCTCTTCAGTTGTTCAGGTAATGTGCCTAATCACCTCTAGTCATCAGTAGATGTTTTCCATTGCTAACGTGGTTCTCATTAGCAATGTAATATAACTAATGAGTTTTTTCTTTTTCTACCCTTTATTTTTTTATTTTTTCTCTTCCTGATCTTTATAGATTTGAATTTGATTATGGACACGTGCCACTTGGGAGAATGATGCTTCTATTTTGGTTATGAACCGTTTTCATCTTTCCTTTAGTATCATCTTAGTTATTTATCTGTTTTTGGAAAAGGGACTATACATTAATAGTTATTATTTAAGTCTTACCTTGTTTTCTGTTTTTATCAGAAAATTAATGTAATTAAAAAAATTAAAACTGTCAACATTCTCATCTCCATTCACCATATGGTAAAATCTTACCTACTAAGCCAGGTGATAGTTTAAAATTTTACTTTCTTACCTTTCTTCTATATGTTGGAATAGACTCTGAAAAGCTAACAAAATAATAGAAGGAGCCCTAAAACAATTTGAATCCTGATTTCACCACTGGAAAGCCTTTTAGTTTACCATTGGAACCAGTAACCCCTCTATACCTGGCCCCCCTTAAAACGATTTGTGTGTGTGTGTGTGTGTGTGTGTGCATTAGGTGAAAGTTTACAGAGCAAATTAGATTCTTGTTCAGTAGTTTGTACATAAAGTGTTTCATGGCCTTGGCTTCATTCCCCACACTGTTAGCACTCCCATTTCCGCCCTGGGTTCCTATTTCTTTTTGTACTGATTTTCTACCCCTTCCTGCCTTCTTGTCTTTGCTCTTGGGCAGATATTGCCCTTTTGATCTCACATAATTGATTGTTCTAAGGAGCATGTTCCTCTTGGGTGTTATTGTTTATTTTATGGGCTTGTCTATTGTTTGGCTAGAAGGTGGTCTCTGGGAACGGCTTCAGTTCCAGGTCAGAAGGGTGTCTTAGGGCCATAGTCTCACGGTTCCTGTAGTCTCTGTCAGACTAGTAAGTCTGATCTTTTTTGTGAATTTGATTTTTTGTTGTATATTTTTCTCCCACTCTGTCTGGAACCCTCTGTTGTGATTCCAGTCAGAGCGGTCGGTAGTGGTATCCAGGAACCATCTAGTTCTTCTGGTCTTGGGGTTGCGTAGGCTGTGGCTCATGTTGTCTGTTAATCTTTTGAACTAATTGCTCCCTTGAGTCTTTCCTTTTCTTTACTCTCCTTTGCTCCGGAAGGGAAGAGACCAGTAGTTGTATCTTAGATGGCTGCTCTCAAGCTTTTAAGACCCCACAGGCTACTCACTAAGGTAGGATGCAGAACATTTTCTTTATGAACTATGTTGTGCCAATTGACATAAATTACCCTCAAATCTATGGTCCTTTGCCTGCGAGCCTAGAAACTTCATCCCGCGAGGTGTTTGGTTATATCTAAGAGGTTTCCCTGACTGTGCCCCTTATGTGCTCTATTGTGTATATTCATATATGAGGAGCACCTACAGTTATGTATGTAGAAATATACACCACCAAACCTGTATCTGCTGGTGGGTATGCTCCCTTACGCCCTCCCACACCTCTTGGCATATCTATTATCTACCTATGTATCCATTCATAAATTACTGTTTGTTAATACTATTGTTGCAGGATTGTCTATGCTATAGTAGTTACCATACTGAAAACAAAAACAAAAACCAAACCTGTTGCAATCAAGTCTGTTCCAACTTATAGCGACCCTATAGGACAGAGTAGAACTACCCCATAGAGTTTCCAAGGAGCACCTGGTGGATTCAAACTGCCGACTTTTTGGTTAGCAGCTGTGGCTCTTAACCACTAGGTTTCCATAATTACTGTAGTTATCTTTTATTCTTGAGTTCCTCTGAGTTTCCTCTCTTGCCTTGATCATGTTGTGTATCGCCTTTTCCTTCACTAGTACTCACATGTGTCTCCTATCTATTTGGTAATTTTCCCTTCCTCATTCCTCCCATCCCTGATAACCATCAGAGTGTTTTTTTCCTTTTTCTTTTTTTCTCCTGTGTATAAACCTTTTGTTACTTTGTAATAGTGGTCTCATACAATATCTGTCTGTCCTTTTGCGATTGGCTTATTTCACTCAGCATGATGGGCTCCAAACTCATCCATGTTATGAGATGTTTCATGGTCCCCTTAACTATTGAGATCTGGCAAAATCTAGGAGAAAATTGTTGATGCTAATGCTGTTTGGGACTCTTTGATTCTGTCTGTATTGATACATTTTTTATTATATAGAGTCAGTTCCATGGGGAGCCATCTATGATAGTAAACCTGCCCTTTCTCTGTGAGACCTTGTTATTATGATGAGTGATTTTCTTGGACACACCCCTGCTCAACTCACTATGTGCACCTGGCCTTGGTCTAGCATGCATTGTGGTGCCGTCTTGGGCAATGGTGATATTACTCGGGCTTTAGTCTTTTCTTGTCTATCTTGGAGACTTTCCATAAAAGCATGGAGGGAAGAATAGCATTTAAGGAGAAATGGCTAAACGTTGGAGTCAATGTAAGGTATGAGAACACAGCTCAGAGAGTCAAGTAAGAGTCAAATACTGAACATCAGGTTGAGGGACAACAAGAACCATGCAGAGTGAATAATAACATTTAGAGAGATGCCTCTTTCCTCTTCTGCTCTGCTATCTTCTGTATGTTGGACTTTGGTCCTTGAATTTATGTCTCTGTGGTTACACAAATGGCTGCCATAGCTCCAGCCAGGGTGTCCTCACACCAGTATCCCAAGCAGGAAAGTAAAAAGGCAGGGGTAAAAAAATTTTGCTATGTGAAGTTGTGTCATTTTATGCTCAAGGAAAATCCTTCCTAGAAGCTCCTCACTTTCCACCTCATGTGGAAGACTTTTCTTGTCTTATTATTTCGACTGGGGTTACCTCCCCTAGACCAATGCCTGAGAAAGAGGAAAGGGATGGTTGTCACTGGTTTGAGCTAACTGTATTTATCTGCTAGACCTGGAGAGAGGGAGTTTACCTTCCTTCAGACCAAATGATTTTTGCCCTTTTCCTGAACCAAATGGGGTGGGGGTGGGTAGCAGAAAGAGGGTGGAGGTGGTTTTGGAGTGGGCAAAAAACTATGTTTAGCCCAATTCCTTTGTAGTTAAATTTAGCTGGTAGCCATTTCTCTAGCTCAGTCCTACGTATTTGTTTCTCAGGTAGTCTAATAGACAAGCTTAGAGGTGCCAAGCGCCCACCTGAGTTCCAGAGATTCTCAGAGGCTGGCATATTGTCACACTGTAGCCCAGGGAGAACTATGAACTGCTGCAGGCAAGTTATTTTTTTACCCTGAGTAAATGGAGTGAAAATGACCCATATTGTAACAACCACAATGAACAAGACTGGCTTGCAAATTAAAACAAAATATTACACACATTGTCCAAGCTATCTTGAAAAGCCTATTCAGGCTGTCAGTGGAAAAAGAAGTACAAAAGTCTTTCAATTTTCTTAACTACCTACGGAGTAGCAGAGATATGGTGTATTAAGGACTCCTTCTGCTGTGCAGGGATTGCCATAGAAACTGCCATAGAGAAGATACTGGGACTCCTAGCCAATCAATAGAAGGTAATAAGACCCTTCGTCAACTATGATACAATTCACAGGAGGTCATTTCATTTTGCCTCGTCTGACTCAGGCAGGAACATTCCCCATTTTGAAAACTGCTTTAGTTGGATTTTAGTGTTTTGTGAATCTAGTAGCACTTGGCTGAGGCTCTTCTGTGACGATATTTCCAACAGGTTAGTCTTAAAGTAATTTCTGATGTATTAGTTTAAATTAGAAGTACGTCTGAGGTAAGTATAGCAGTTGAGGTCATACTCATGATCTCACTGTTTGAATTTGGAGCCCACATAGTCAAGAGTCTCAGAAAGTTTTTTTTTTTCCCTGTAGTAAAAAATTATTTAAAAAAATAAAGGACAATATGATGTCATATGCATTATATAGTCTTCCTGCTGTTGAAAGTACTGCAATTAGTATTAAATAGTAATACCTCCTACTTTCTGAGTATTCTGAATTTTTTAACTTCTTTTTATACGTTTTGCTTTCTGAGCTTTACAATAAATCTATGATGAAAGTGGCACTACTGGCCACAGTATCTCTTTTACAAGTGCGGACATGAAGACTCAGAGAGGTGAAGTAAGGATAATACAACTGACTTCTACTTCAGGGCTTTATGCCCTGCCTCATACTGTCCCCCATCCCCCTGTTCCAGTGTTTAAGGGCAGGACTCTGCTTTTGTACATGTTACCTTACTTAACCTTACTGTACCTGTGTGGTAGGTTGTATTATTGTTCAAAATATTTGCTATGTCCTCATCCCACTGATGCTGGGTTTGGACATCAAACTTGCTTTGGCCAACAAAATATGAGTGGAAATGATGCACAATCTCAGAATAGAAGCTCTAAGAGAAATTATGGGGTTCTACTACATCCTCTTTTCTCTCTGATACGGAGACACAAAACTGGCAATGTCCCAGATAGGGGCTGCTCCTTCAGCTGAGGTCCTGGAATGAAGATGACATGGAGCAGTGTAAAAGCTAACAGGCAGTGAACATACGGCCTGTGGCAGCTTGTGAACCACTGAACTTTGGGAACTATCTGTTATATAAGCATAATTTAGCCTAAGCCTACTGATGTACCTCCTTGAATTAGTTGACCCAAATTCTTTGGGATTCAGAAGGATACCTCTAGCTCAGTCCTTACAGACAGAAAATAATTTTAGTAGAGCAAGCACTGAGAGTTACAAGAAAATGTTTGGACCTTCAGTAGTCTGTTCTGGCTCTGCTGCCAGGATATAGATTTCTTGCCGATCACAGGTTGCAAATTAGGGTTTTGTAATAGCCAAATCCAACATGATAAATTGGATTTCTCAATTAGGATGATGAGATAATGCACACCAAAACCTAGTAAATTGTCCGGCATTCGCGAAACGTTTAATGACTCACAACCACTATTATGGTTATTATCATTATTATTATTAATTTATACCATTAATATAAATAATAATATAATTATGGGGATAATTCTTGGAATTGGAGGAGTATGTGCTCATTGAGGCCAATACTTTGAGAGCATGTGCGCTCCCAAATCTACATCTTTTGGGAGAACTGGCAAATAGCAAGGGAGAATGTTCTTATATGGAAGGGCCAGGTTTCGTCAGTTTTTCCAGGGGCAGATTATTGGCAGAGAGGCAACAGGTGTGATAATGCATAACCATCAACTCATTCCTTCCTCTGAAAAACATGAGTGGAGCCGTATTCAAGGAAATGTTTGTTTTCTTTTCTTTTCTTTTTTTTTTTTTAAATATTTATGAACTCTGTTGGTATGAATTGAATTATTTCATGTAAAAAAACTACTGAAATGTCTGAAACACACCACCTGGTTTGCATTTATAACTTTATAACTTCTTTTGCATGACTACAGGTGATGAATGGTTTGGCCCTCTGAGTGTTAAGAGGCTGGGGAAGAGGCAGAGAGATCAGAGTTCAGAGGAAAGCGCTCTCAGAATAGCTAAGGGGCTAGATACTCACTGGATGCAGAGGCTAGCGAGCCTAATTACATTTCTAATTATCCAAGGATTAATCAGGTAACTCTTGTTGTTTTAGATTTTTACGAGATGTGTGCACATCATGATCCAGGTATCCCAATCTATCTTCAGATCTGGGCTTCTGCTTTGGACGGCACAGGAATCAAAAGCTTCTTCTGATTGTTCATTGTTAGCAAAACCTAAGCAAGCCTGGGTGGAGCAAGCGGTTTGCAGTTGGCTTCTAACCGAAAGGTTGGTAGTTGAAGCATACCTACTGGCTCCATGGAAGGAAGCCCCGGCAATTGGCTTCTGTAAAGATTTCAGCCATGAAAACTTTATGGAGCAGCTCTACTCTGTAATACATGGGGTTACTCTGTGTCGGGGGCCTACTTGACAGCAGTTAACAACAACAACAGCAAAACCTTAGCTCTTAGCTCTGCTCCCATTGTATTTTCAAGGATTTAGAATGCTTGAGAGAAGAATACCTTGGAGTATTATTATTTCTTCTTCTTTTTTTTTTTTCCATTTATCCCAGTAACTAAGGGAGAGGTCTGGTACCCAGGTATCCATCAGCCCTCGTTTCAAAGACAGACATCTCTAGGCTTTGCTTTGTTCGTAAGAGCCCATCTGTCACCTTCCTCCTTGCAGCAGATAACAGCTTTCCTCCTGGACCTAGCTTTTCTCTGTCTCTTTGTCTTTATTTCCAAGGCTATTTTGCAGAAGCATCTGCTCCTTCTCTCCCGTCCACTTATCCTCTTGCCTCTCCTTAACACTCATAACTTTCTTCTTGAAATTATTTTGTATAAAGCTCAGACTCCACGTTCTGGTTATTTCAGTTGGATCAGACTCTCAGTAATGCTGGCTGGTAAGCACAAGTCTGGGTCTCCAAGGTTAATTGTTTAGCTCTGTGCTTAGGAAGGAGGCACTATGAAAGCAACTGGGACCATGGCCAGAACTGGAGGTTAAAGTAGCACTGGCTTATTAATTTGGAAGTGGATAGTGGTGATGGTTACGCAACATGTCACTGCATTAATGTCACTGAATTGTACATGTAAAAATGATTGCCATGCCAAATGCTTTGACATATATATATGATCACAATAAAAAAGTTCATTTGTAAGATATTTTTTGGAATTTTTAGCTATTTTTTCTTGAATAAGATGTTATTAGCTTGGTTTCCAGGCTACCCTACTAAAGCCGATTTAACTTATCCCATAACTGAATGATCATACTAGAAGGTTCTCTTGAGTTCCAGAGTTTTAGGAATGGAGGATCATGTGCTTTTCCCCCAATCTCAGTCAGTGGTCCTTCCATCCACATAGTTGCTCAAAATATTTACAAGTCATCCTTGATTCCTGCCTTTTTCTCCCCTCCAAAATCTTTTGCACCTGGAATTCTTGTTGGCTTTATCTTCAAAATGTATCACAAATTTGTCACTCATGTCTTGCTATCTTTACTGCCACCACCCTATTCCAAGCCTCCTTTCTCTTTTAGCTAGTGATTGCAGTGGCTTCCACTCTTGCCCCCTATGGTCCATCTTCCAATCGTCTACCATTCTGAGCTTTTTAAAGTATAAGTCAGATAATGCCACTCTTCTGTTTAAAATTGTCTAATGGCTCCACATGCCTGTTAGAATAATATCTAAATTCGGTCCCTACCTGTCATGGATTGAACTGTGTCTCTCAAAAATATGTGTCATCTTGGCTAGGCCATGATTCCCAGTATTGTGTATTGTCCTCCATTTTGTGATTTGATGTAATTTTCCTGTGTGTTGTAAATCCTAATCTCTGCCTGTGGTTAATGAGGCAAGATTAGGTTGTGTTAAAGAGGGTTAAGGTGGGATGCGACACTCTTACTCAGGTCACATCCTTGATCCGATGTAAAAAGAGTTTCCCTGGGGTGTGGCCTGCATCATCTTTTACCTTACAAGAGATAGAAAGAGAGAGAAGTAAGCAGAGAGAGACGGACCTCATACCACCGAGAAAGAAGCACCAAGAGCCAAACTCATCCTTTGGATTGGGAGCTCCTGTGCTGAGAAACTTCTACACCAGGGAGATTGATGACAAGGACCTTTCCCCAGAGGTGACAGAGAAAGCCTCCCCCTGGAGCTGATACCCTGAATTTGGACTTCTAGCCTCCTAAACTGTGAGAGAATAAATTTGCCTTTGTTGAAGTCCACTTGCGGTATTTCTGTTATAGCAGCACTAGATAACCAAGACACTGCCTTACCTCTCTATTGGTATTGTACCACTCTCTCCTATGTTCACTCTTCTCTGACCACACTGGCATTTTTTGTGTTCATTGAACAGACCTGTGCAATTGTTCTTTCCTCAGCTTTAATGCTCTTCACCTAGATCTTTGCAAATCTGGTTTCTAATCATCATTCAAATTGTAACTCAAATGTTGCTTGCTCAGAAAGGTCTCACCTGATCACCCTCACAAAATTAGCTCTGCTGCTACCCTCAGTTACTCTCTATCTCATTTTATTTTCTTCATAGCACTTGTTGTCCAAAATTGTGTTGTTTTCCTGTTTAAAAGTCTATTTTCTGGTTTTGCTTCTTTAGAATATAAGCTGCATGAAGGCAGGAGTTGATTTTATTCACCATAGTACCTCCAGCACCTAGAATACTGCATGGTATATTGTGAACACACAAAAATAATTGTTTATTTAAAGAATATTTAAAGAAAGGAAAGGGGGGGGGGGTGTCGAGGAAGGAAGGAGAGAAGTCCCAAGCTGATTTATGCCTCCTGTATTTGAGATGACTTATTTTGCGTCAGATTTGTCTCATTGCAATTGCTCAAAGGCTACTTTTTAGAGTGTGGAGTCCATATCTCAGGGGCTGCTTCTGTTCCTTTTCGTTAATACTCAGGTCCATGCAATTTTGAAATGCTGCCTGCTCACTTTATTCCATGTAAACTTTATTGCCAGTTTTGCTAAGAACGTTTTTTCTTCACCACATGGAAAGGGAAATTGTAGTTCTCCCTTAATTTTTGCAAGTAAAGAATATATATATGTAGAGAGAGAGAGAGAGAAGAATCTGTCTATCTATCCATCTAACCTAAGTAAGGCAGAAACATATCAGAAAAGGAAAATTCAAATATTTTTCCCTTAAACGAGTGATAGAAAAGTGGTAAGACCGTCAAAGGTGAAAAATTTGTGAGACCTGGAAAAACAAGGCAGTCTTATTGAGTTCTGGCTGTTGCAGGTTTCACTGTATATAGTTTTGGCCAGCTGCTAATAGAAAAAAAAATTCTCTGGGGCTTAACACAACAACATACCTTAGGTATTCACTCACACAGACCTTTAAATGCATGTTCCTGGTTTGCAGGCGGCTCTCCTCGAAGCAGTAATTCAAGGACCCAGGCTTCTTCCATCTTGTGGCTCCACGATGTGCAATATGTGGTTTCCAAGGTCACCATGGAATGGGAAAGGGAATGGAAGATTAGGAGGTAGAGGTTTTTTGGAGTCAGGGCTGGCTACATTTCCCTGGCCAGAACTCCTACACCTGGCTACACCTGATGAGGGAGACTGGTTAGTGTAGTCTAGCTATGGACCAAGGAGGAAAAAGAATCTGTTTTGGTGAATAGCTTTCCAGTCAGCCACCAGGGGTGGATTAACCAGTAAGCAAGGTACACACAGGCTTATTTGTGTTTACTTAATAATCTGTAGCGCTTGGATGAGAACTCAGGTCTTTAGATCTCCAAAGTAGAGCACTTTCATATATGTGTTTGTATGTGTCTTCTGATATAAATATGTATCTAACACCGTATATATTGAGCCACACTTTTGTGCTGAGCCCTCTGCTAATCATTGTGGGATTTATAGATGAGGGCCTTCTGTATTGTACAACTCCAGGGAGCACTGATCATGTAGTAGTCTAAGTGAATGGCGCCCACTGGCACTGTTCAGTATGAAGTTTCAAGGTTGTATATGGTGACCCTACCAAGGGCACACAGGAAATAGAGTCTTGTCTCATTGTTTCAGCAAACATCAGTTGGGCACCTACTGTTGCTAGGGAGCCCTGGTGGCAGAGTGGTTAAGAGCTTGGCTGCTAACCAAAAGGTTGGCAGTTCAGATCCACCAGCTGCTCCTTGGAAGCTCTGTGGGGCAGTTCTGTTTTGTCCTATGGGGTTACTGTGAGTCGGAATCGACTTGACAGCAACTTTTTTTTAATTGTTGCTGGATCTTATGTTAGGTTCTGGGAATCTAAAGATGATTAAACCATGAATCCTATCCTCAAGGAGTTCATAGTCTAAAGGGGAAGAGACCTTATAATCAGATATGAGAAGACAGTAAGATTTGTTGCATCCTAGGATTTGGACAGTGTTGTAGGGAGTACACTGGTGGGAACAATGCATTCTGCCAATGGTAATCTGCACAGACTGCCCAGAGGATGTGACATGTGAGCTGAGTGAGTCTTCAAGAGTGAACTGAGCAGTCTTCAGGAGGAGGAGGGAGAGACAGCCATTCTCAGCAGACAAATCAGCATACACAAAAGTACAAAGTGAAAAGTTTAGCGTAAGAACATAAGGAATTATATAGATGAGAATGGAGATATGGCTGGTGGTCAGGTGGTGAAGAGCATTGTGAGCTGTGCTAAGAAGTTCCCCAGTGTGTAACCAAATCACATGCACACATTACACACACACACACACACACAAAACAAACCTGATACCATTGAAGCAATTCAAACTCATGGTGACCCCATCATAATGAGTGCAAAACTGGATATGTTGGGGTATGGGAAAAATATTAGAACTTCCGTTTATGTTTGTTTCCTTCTCAGCCTTTTCATTTTGGTATAAGTTTTATAATGTACATAATATATTGGTATAGCAGTACATGTATATATATTTTTAAATAAGCAAATGTTTCCATATAGAAGGTGCATGTTCATAAACTTTTATCAGTAAGGAGCGCATGAGCAAAACAGATCACTGCTGTAGGCCGCAGGGTAGCTAGTAGGGGGTTTTGGGTGGGGAGGACATAAGTAAATCGATATGTTAAGAAAATCATGTTCATGGCCACATGGAGGCAACATTGTCTGGAGAGATCTGGGGGCAGCGAGCCAGGTTAGGGAATACTGCTTAAATAATTGACGGCCTCATGGGTTTTCAGCTTGGCCAAGGTGGGTGAAGGAGATAAGCATTAGTGAGAACATCAAGATGAGCCTGTCTGGTTTTGTTTGAGGACTCTCTCCAAACCCTTGCAGTCATGTTACATCTAACTCCTCACCATGACTTCCCTCTGAGAGCTCCAATGCCTGGTGTTTTTCCAGGCAAATCTATCTTCCTCTGCTATTTGGAGATTCTGTCAGAGGAGCCTGATGTTACCCAGAGACGAACCCTGGGAGAATGTCCTTAATCCTTACATTATTTTTCGATGATGCACTTTCATCTTAAGAAATCACACTGAGACATCACTCAGCTCACTGTTGAGTATTTTAGAACTTAAGAGTGTCTCCTTAAAAGACATTGTTTTGGGCTGGATTCTCTGGAGAAGCTAAACCAGTGAAGCATTTATATGTATATGTACATATATGTGTGTGTGTGTGTGTGTGTGTGTGTGTGTGTGTGTGTGTGTGTGTGTGTGTGTGTGTGTGTGTGTGTGTGTGTGTGTGTGTGTGTGTGTGTGTGTGTGTGTGTAGAGAGAGTGAGAGAGATTTATCTCAAGCAAATGGCTCACGTGATTGTAGAGGCTGGCAAAGCCCAAGTCTATGGGTCAGATGTTGGGCTGGAAGCTTCTCCTGACTCACGTAGCTGCAGGGGTTGATAAACCCAAGATTGGAAGGTCAGGCAGCAGGCTACTGGTTTACGGGCTGCAGAAGCTGACGAATCCTAGATTGGCAGGTAAGATCGTAGGCTACCGGCTCACAGGCTGTGGAGGCTGGTGAATCCCAAGATTGGCAGGCAATGTGGCAAGCCACTGGCTCAAGTCCCAGGAACTGGAGGTTAGATGATGATGAGCTGGATGCAGGATTCAGAGCGAGAAGAAGTCAGTGAGCTTTGCCAGAATATCCGTATATATTGGATGCAGGCCACACTTCTGAGGAAACACCCCTTACAACTGATTGGCTGATCACATCAGATCACATCATATAGGTGATTACATTATATCACAAAAATGGAGGATAACTACATCACTACATAATTGCTAAATTACATAACTGCCAAACCACTGAGAATCATGGCCCAGCCAAGCTGACACACAACCTTAACCATCACAGACATTATGCATCTTTTATGTACAGTGTTTAGTGTTTTTTATGTAGCAAAAGGAAGGAAGAAAAACAAGGGGAAAATTTCTGCTTACCTTTCGGGGACAAGTGCAAATTTTAGAGCTCTAAATGGAAATAAAGTAGATTTAAACTCTTTTTGTTCTCTGACACCAAGATGCCTAATTTCTAGACAGGTTTATGAGGAATTCAGTAAGTGTTTATTGTGTCCTTGCTGTTGTGCCTGGAACATTAGTATCTACTGTGGCTTCTGCTTCTTGGTGAAGTTTTCCTGGGAAAACAAGAATTGTATGCCCAAAATAATTAAGGAAGAATAACAGGGGCCTTAGTGGGAAGATTGGACTTAGATTTGGGGAATAGGTTAGAAATCTTTTACCACTATTTTACCACTATTTTGTGAATTTAAGCAAGGATCTTCACCTCTCTGAGTTTCCCGTTTTTAAAATTGGTGTAGTAATACAGTCATCCCTTGGTTTGGGGGGAATTGGTTCCAGGACCCCTGTGGATACCAAAATTCCAAAGATGCTCAAGTGTTTTGTATAATATGGTATAGTATTTGCATATAACCTACACACATTCTCCTGTATACTTTAAATCATCTCTAGATTACTTATAATACCTAATACAATGCAAATGCTATGTAAATAGTTGTGAAGTGCTACATAAATAGCACTTTATGCTCCCTTTTAACCTTTGAGGGATTGCTCTGACCACTTAATTGCTTTTTCGGAGCCATTTTTTTTCACAGAAACAAAGGGTGCACACAACAAAAGTAGTGAATGAACCAGATGCGAGGCAAGCAATGCTGAAACTAGAGTGCTGGAGAGAGACTGAGGATCTGTGAAATGGCGGGAGGCTACCTCAGGGGATGCCTACACAGCACTTCATTCGTGTGGATTCATTGTAGTGCTCGGCACACAGCTAATTCAAATTTTGCTTTTTGGACCTTTCTTTTTCTTTTTCCGAGTATTTTCTATCCATGGTTGGTTGAATTTGCCCGTGTGGAACCCATGGATCCAGAAGGCTACTGTACTTACCTCAGTAATTTCTTTTAAGAATTTCTGTAAGAAGCAAGGTGAGCAAAAGATCTAAGGCAGTAGCCGGCACGATTAAGTTCTCAATAAATGTTGGTTAAATTTGAATATAATAAATGCTCAATTAGACATCATTAATTCCTAAATAATATGGTTCAGGGTGTGTGTCAGTGAGTAGGCAAGAAAGGCAAGGCTCATTCCTGGAATTAGCAAGAAGATGCCTTAAGAAGGGGATCTTGAAAGATTGAGACAACAATGGCAGTGTGGGATGTTGAATGTTTGATGGGGAAATATGGGGTGCTATATGGAAGATGGAGCCCTGGTGGTGCAGTGATTAAGAGCTCAGCTGCTAACCACAAGGTCAGCAGTTCGAATCCACCAGGTGCTCCTTGGAAATCCTATGGGGCAGTTCTACTCTGTCCTATAGGATCACCATGAGTCGGAATGGACTGGATGGCAACTTTTTTTTTTTTTTTTTGGTAGGCTTTATGTGGGCCGTGGTGGTGCAGTGGTTAAGCAATTAGCTGCTTACCAAAAGGTCGGCCGTCTGAATCCACCAGCTGCTCCTTGGAAACCCTTTTTGGGGCAGTTCTACTCTGTTCTGTATGGTTGCTATGAGTTGGAATTAACTTGATGGCAATGGGTTTGGGCTGGTTGGTGTTGGTAGGCTTTATGAAGTTTGAATTCTTTTATAAGGGCAATGGGATGTTGTTGAAGGGATTTAAAAAGCGATAATATGATCTGATTTGTATTTTTGCAAAATCACTTTGGCTGCAGCAGAGGACAGAATGTGGCAGTGAGGCAGAGACCACCAGTTGTCAGTCTGTTGCAATAATCTAGGTAAGATGTAGCAGTGGCGGGGGTAGAAAAGTGGACAGGAGGTGGAGTCAGCAGGATTGGTTGATTGATTAGATGTGAGGGGGAGATTGGATTTTTTTTTTAAATTTTTTTATTGTACTTAAATGAAGGTTTACAGAACAAATAGTTTCTCATTAAACAGTCAGTACACATATTGTTTTATAACATGGGTTAACAACCTCACAACATGTCAACACTCTCCCTTCTCGACCTTGAGGACCTTTTTTTTTTTGGTGAAAACATACATAGCCAAAGTTACACCATTTTGAAAGTTTCTACATGTATAATTCATTGACATCGATTATATTCTTCCAGCTGTGCTGCTATTCTCACTATCCTTTTCCAAATTATTCCATCACCATTATCTTCGACTCACTGTCCCCTAGGCTTCCCATCAAACCTTTTGAGTTGCTGTTGTCAATTTGATCTCACATAGATAATTTTTTTTTTTTTTTTTTGGTACCTCAGATGAAGGTTTGCAGAACAAATAGTTTCTCATTAAACGGTTAGTACACATATTGCCCTATGACAATGGTTAACAACCCCATGACATGTCAACACTGTCCCTTCTCAACCTTGGGTTCCCTATCACCAGCTTTCCTGTCCCCTCCTGCCTTCTAGTCCTTGTTCCTGGACTGCTGTTCCTCATTAGTCCTGTTTTCTTTTATGAGGCCGTCCAGTCCCTGGCTGAACAGTGAACTTTGGGAGGGGCTTCACCACTGAGCTAAAAGGGTGTCCAGAGGCCATACTCTCAGGGTTTCTCCAGTCTGTTAGGCCAGTAAATATGGTCTTTTTTTGTGAGTTAGAATTCTGTTCTACATCCTTTTCCAGCTCTGTCCAGGACCCTCTATTGTGATCCCGGTCAGAGCAGTCAGTGGTGGTAGCCGGGCACCATCTAGCTGTACTGGACTCAGTCTGGTGGAGGCCTTTGCAGCTGTGGTCCCTTAGTCCTTTGGACTAATCTTTTCCTTGTATCTTGTTCTCTTCATTCTCCCTTGCTCCTGAAGGGGTGAGACCAGTGGAGTATCTTAGATGGCTGCTCATAGGCTTTTAAGACCCCAGACGCTACTCACCAAGGTAGAATGTAGAACGTTGTCTTTATAAACTGTGTTATGCCAACTGAGCTAGGTGTTCCCTGAGACCATGGTTCCCACAGCCCTCCATCCAGCAATTCAGTCCATCAGGGAGTTTGGAAGTGTCTATGGGGCTTCCATGACCTTTCCTTGTCCAAGTTGTGCTGGCTTCCCCAGTAATGTATACTGTCTTACCCTTCACCAAACTTACCACTTATCTATTTAGCTCCCCCCCACTCCTCCCATCCCTCATAACCAGGAAAGATTGTTTCTTTTTGTGTGTAAACTTTTACATGAATTATACAGTAGAGGTCTCATACAATATTTGTCTTTTGTGGTAGACTTATTTCACTCAGCATAATGTCCTCCAGTTTTGTTTCTCTTACTCTCCTGTACTGAGCTCCTTTTGTTTGTGGATTTTTTTTCATTTCTTTTGTTTTGTAGGTTTTGTTTTTAGTGAGACTTTATGTTTTTCTTCTTTATTTTGATGAGTAGGTTTGTTAACTTTCTTTCTGGTTACTGTGAAATTTATCCTTCTTCCTAGATTTGAACCAGTCTACTATTACTTGGTGTTGCTTGATTTCCTCTCCATTAGAAGGTTCTATATCTACAGCGTTTATTCCCTCTTTTATTGTTCTGATGCTGTTGTCATTTACAGATTAACCTCTCTGGTTCCCTTTTGTAATTCTTTTGGTTTTGCATAGTCCTTTAGTGTTCATTTCCTAGGTTGGTATCTGGCTAGTACAATCCCCGTCCTGTTTTCAGCCTTGGTCTGATATCGTTTGTTCTCAGATTGAAGGACTTCCTTTAATAAGTCTCGTAAGTTTGGTTTGGTTTTTACATAGTCCCTTAATTTCTGTTTATTTGGAAATGACCTAATCTCACCATCATATTTAAACGAGAGTTTTGCAGGATATATTATTCTTGGCTGGCAATTTTTCTCTTTCAAGGATTTATATATATCCCATTGCCTTCTTGCCTGCATGGTTTCTGCCGAATAATCTGAGCTTAGTGTTATTGTTTCTCCTCTGTATGTGATTTTTTGTTTTTCTTGAGCTGCTCTCAGGATTCTTTGTCTTTGGTTTTAGCGAGTGTGGTTATGATATGCCTTGGTGATTTTCTTTTGGGGTCTATCCTATATGGGGTTTGTGGAGCTTCTTGGATGGTCAGCTTCATCTTTCATGCTATTGGGGGAAGTTTTCTGTCAGCAGTTCTTCAGTGATCCTCTCTGTGTCTTCTGTTTTCTCCCCCTGTTCTGGAACTCCGATCACTTGGAGATTTTTGCTTTTGATTGTATCACACATAATTCTCAGGATCTCTTCATTTTTATTCATTCTTTTTTCTGAGTTTTCCTCAAACAGAGTTGTATATAAGGTTTGTCTTCAGTTCTGCTGATCCTGCTTCCACCGATTCAGATCTGCTCCTCAGCCGTTCTATGACACTGTCCATTTCTGAAATCTTGTTGTTTATCTTCTGGATTTATAACTGTTGTTTTTTTATAATTTCTAGTTATGAATTTATTTTGGCATTTTGTTACTGCATTATTTTCCTGAATTCTTCCATTTTTTTGTCTGTATTTTCCATGAATTTATCTGCCTTTTCCGTGAATTTGTCTATTTTTTCCTCATTTTTGTCTGCTTTTTGCTTCAACTCTTGGATAGTTCTGAGTATTAGAGATTTGAATTCCCTATCAGATATTTCTAGTGCCTTTTCTTCTACTGGAAAGTCATCTGGTGTTTTAGTTTGGATGCCTACTGGAACCATCCTGTCCTGTTTTTGTAAGTGTTTTGATACTGTCTTCTGTCTTCAGGGCATTGAGTAGTTACTTTTCTCATTTATTGATTGTAGATTTGTTTGTTTCATCCTTTTTTTTTTTTTTTTTTTCAATTTGGCTATGTCTGAGCAGGTGGGCTGTGTGTTCTTTGTTTGCTCGTCTGTGGGCACGATACTTTTCGCCTCCTTCTCCAGTTGGCAGGGTAAGTTGTTCAGATGTGGTACAGTAGGGCAGTTCTAGATGACGTGGAGTTACTGGGATGGGTTGTTTGTGGCACTTACTACAGCCACCAAGGCGGGTCGGTAATCAGTGCAGGGCAGGTTCTGGTAGGCCATGCCTGTGCTACTTGGTGGTGTGATGTTAAGCGCACGGTGCAGGTAGGCAGGATGGAGGGCAGAGATTGTGATGTGTGAAGCTGAGATGGGTGTGGGAGAGAGGAGAGAGGAACATGAGCCAAAAACATACAAACTAACAAAAAAGAGTGCTAAGGGAGCTTGCTGTTGGAGTGGAGAGATGAGAGACTATGAAATGGAGGAAAACAAAAAGGGGAAGACAAAAAAAAAAAAAAGAAAAGAATGAATAAATAAAAATTAGGGAGAAAAAAGAACATCAGAGCTCCCAGGAATCCCACTGGTGTGGCTACAAGGTCTGGGGAAGTTGTTCCTAGGTGTTGAAGCACAGCCTGGCTAGGAGGTGTAGAGGTATTCAGCACCAGGTATCCAGGAGACAGGAAGAGAAGGAAGGTATAGAGAGACGAGAAACTGAGTAATGAAGAAAGACAAAAAGGGAAAAAGAGGGAAAAGAAAACAAAAGAAATTAAAAAAAAAAAAGAAGAAAAACCCCCCAAAAAACAGAAAAAAAAAAAAAAAACCCACGAGAAAAGAAATGCTGTCACGGATCCCTCTGTGCATCTGTGCAAGCTGAGTTGCTAGGTCCCAAGCTGCACAGAACTACCTGGCCAGAACGGGCTCCCAGCTCGAGAAAAGAAAAAGAAAACAAACAGAAAAAAAAGCCCCGGGATCTCATCAGCGTGGCAGCATGGACGGGAAGCAGTTCCACACTCGAATGGAGTTCCACAGCCCCTCAGGACGAAGCAAAGATGGCGCACGGAGCCAGGTATTTGAGCAAAAGGAGAGGGAGGTGGTGAGAGGTAAGGAAGAAATCAAAAGAAGCCGAAAAAAGCAACACCAGCAGCCAACAAATGGCACTCAGGGAGTCGGCTGGTGCGGGTGAGTGGAATTCAAGCAGCTGGTGCTTCCTGGCCAAGAGACTCTGGCTGTGGGAAGCAGAGGAGGCTGAGTGGGGGTGAATAAAGGTGGGGAGTGGGAAAGCGTATATCGCTGTTTACTGGTTGTTCTTTCTCCTGCTGGACGCTCTGTGAAGCTGCTTTCTCGTACCCCCTATTTGCTGGTCTCTGATAGGAGTCCAAGATGGCAGATCTGTGCTGCATTAGCTGATAGGGGACCTCTCCATGTATGTCTCCTCGCTCACTGTTCTCTGTCAGTTTCTTACTCTGTTTGGTGCTTGGCTGAGTTCTTTATCTCTTCATTTGGTGTTTAGGATTTCAGGATTGCTGTGTTCTCTATTTGGCTTAGTTTTTCAGATCTTTGCTGTGGAGGGATGGCGTGGTGCTTCTGCCTAGAGTGCCATGTTACTGGAAGGCTTCCTGGATATTTTATGAAAAGTGAATTTTGAATCAATTCTCTGTGACTGTTTTATCTATTCCACATCAAGCTTTCATGGCAGACTTTGTGACTACCTTCTCCGGGCTCTGATAGCACTTTGTTCAAAACTTTAGAGTGCTTTTACATAGGCTCCTGATTATTATTATTTTACGTATTTTCTATGTTAAGAGCTATTCAAAGGCCACAGTTGTGTCTGGTTCATTTTTAAATCCCAAGACCCATCCTAGGGCCTGGCACATAGTAGATGCACAGGGAAGACTTTCTCAATGAACTGATGAATAAATGAAGGTGTGATTCTGTGAATAAACATTAGTCCTCTGTGGATTCTTTACATGAAAACATTTAGCTTTTTATTTTTATTTGTTAATTTATTTTTCAGTTTTAAGGTGGAAAAAGCCACCTCGAAATGAGTTCCAGTTATGACTTGTACATCATTACAAAAACCCTCTCTTCTTCCATTTAGTAATGAAAGGAGTTGTAGGAAGGTCAGGACTTTTTTGAGCCTGGCTAAACAAACTTCGTTTTTTAGATAGATTATAGTTCATTCACATTTTGATGCTTTCAGCATTATGGACACTTACATTTTGTGTTTGACTGACAAAGTAATGCGTTTATTTGTTTAGGGTTGGGAGGAAGGTATGGAGATGGCCATTCTCTTTACCATCACCAGAGTGTAAGCTTCATGAGGGCTGGGGTTGTTGTCTGTTTTGTTCACTTCTGTATCCCAAGTGCCTTGTACAATGCCTGGAACAGAGTGGGTGCTTAGTATTTGTTGAATAAATGATGTAGGACAGATCCAAGTATTTGGTATTTTTTTCTGGATATACCAAAAAGGAAACTAACATTTGTGCCACGCAGTGTACTAAGCAGATCTTTATACTAGTTATTTTCTTTAATCCTAGTGGTGTAGGGGTTAAAGTGCTCCACTGCTAACCAAAAGGTTGGCACTTTGAACCCACCAGCTGCTCTGTGGGAGAAAGATGTCGCAGTCGACTTCTGTAAAGATTTACAGCCTTGCAAACCCTATGGGGCAGTTCTGCTCTGTCCTATGGGGTCACTATGAGTCAGAATCGACTCAGTGGTAATGGGCTTGGTTTGCTTTCTAGTTGGTCAGCAAAGAAACTAAACCGCTCACCCTCAAACCTGCAGTAAATGATAGAGCTAGGATTTAATCTCAGGTCCTCTTGACACAGAAAATAATCCATAGTCCTATGGAATGATCCGGAGGAAAATAACTCCACTTGATTCCTGTTACACTTTCCTTATTTGCCAAGATATATTTGGTTAGGTGCCCATTTTCTACGGTTCTAGTCTATGGCAAATTTATTGCACAGGAGTAATATTTCTCTGAATGTGTATTTGTCTTTCTGACACACCAGCTCAGCATTTTATGGTGGCCACAATAAACAGAACATCGTTTCTCAATTGCAGACAAGCACTGATGAATAGCAATTCTCACGATCCTTAAGGACCTTTTCGTTAGCTATCCCTTCTGGGGCTGCTCTTTCTGGGAGTCCACAGCAGACTGGGAGATTGTGCTCACATCTGTTAGGGTCTCAATACTGTATACTGGTCTTGAATAAAGGCAGGCAAAGGAAGTCTGTTTAATGTAAAGTTTCAAATGTTCAAATTTAGAGAAAGGTAAGTGGTTTTAGTACTTTCTACATGCCCAGTCTTTCAGTCTGCTTCCAAAAAGTTTTTCTAGATCCACTTTGATGAATTGGAACTCTTTTCTAGTTAATAATTATATTACTGTTTGCTGCTTCTGTGTTTGATAAAAACTGGGGGCTTCTTTTCAGTGTTCTTGAAAACATCTAAGTGCATGACCACCCTTCTTCCCTAACCCAAAGGTAAGAGCTTGGCCTGCCCTGAGGATGCCATTGAAAGCCAGTGCTTATTGAATGATTAGTTCTTGTATAGTTCCAAAAATAGACTTTTTTTGTTGTTAATGGTCTTCCCTATATGCACGCACACACACACGTACACGTGTGTGTGTGTGTGGGTGTGTGTATATGTATGCGTGTGTGTTGTGTTCAGGTTGGATTTTTCACTTTAGACATGATTTATTATAAATTTTAGTATAGACAATGAATATCCATGACAGGTAGGAACTGGTCAAAGCATGGGAATTTAACTGGCTACTGAGTGAAAAGCAGACCATTTGGTATCTACATCCCAACCTAGCTTTGTGGTTCTCCATTTGTCATTGAGTATTGCGTGCAACTCATTGATGATCTATAGGGGTCACTTAAATGTTTCTGTTGTATTTACTGTAGCATTCTTAACGTTTATATCACTTGGCCTAAGAAGGGAGGGAAAATGATTCCTTGTTCAAATATGTTTGGAAGTATGTTGTGCACCACATATAAAAAATGGATAAAATGGTTTGAAAACCCATTAAGAAACTGCGTTTAACCTAGCATCTGTTAAACTTATTTGTACATAGAGTCAACCTATCATTGTTCCATGAAAATAGTATTCTGTGGACACATTTTGGAAGTGGTCCTTACTGTGTTTTACTACGTAATTATAGACTCTAGTCATATTTATAAATCTGGAGATTCCTAGAAATCTTGGGATATTTATATCACACATGTCCAGATTTTCTGTAACAACCATAGTGAGTTGCAAAAGTTGATGAAATTTTCTTTAATGTGAACTCCTGCAAAACCCATTATTTCTCTCTCCTTCATAATTTGCTTGACTTATGCATTGCAGATTTATTTTTTAGAAATAGTAATTAAGATAATGACTCGTGATTTTGTTCTCCAATTTGGTAAAGTTTGGGTATGTTGTTGCTGAATATGTGACCGTTAAGCATGTATATGCATAGAATAAAGTACAATGATAATGATAAATATTTGTGTAGTGCATTGTTGTATATAAAGTTTTTTAATGTATGCTATCTTCTTAATGTCCTATAAACTTCCATAAGGTATGGATTGTCATTCTAGAATATTTTATAGATGAGGAAAGTAAGGCCCAGAGACATGAAGTGATATGCCCAAGATTCAGAGCCAGGTCTTGAACCTAGGTAAATGAAATCTTAATCCAGGTTTAGGACTCTTTTCATGTTGTCCAGTCCTGAAAAATACTCATTTATTGACTATCTGTAGTGCACAAGGCACCCTCATTAGCATGGAGATAGGTTCCTTGACGTCAGGGATTTTTGTCTGTTCTGTTTACTGCTGAGTTTTTAGCATCGAGCCTTGCTTGGCACATAGCAGCTGCTAAATAAATATGTATTTAGTACATAAACAAATAAATGAATTAATGAATCATAGTCATTGTTGCTGCTAATGTTTATTGATTTCCCTTTATACATCTGTATCCTAAATGCTTTACATGCCTTTTCATATTATGTCCTAATAAAAAATATTCTTATTCTGATTTTACCGATGAGAAAACTGAGGTTGGGAGAAGTCAAGCGGCTTGTCTAAGATGGTCCAGCTAATTAAATGATGGAACTCTGTCTGATTCTACACTCCTTGTTCGCATCTCTATAAGAGGGAATTGAGGCTCAGATGTTATACTTAAACCTGTATCTTTTTATACTGAGTCCAGCTATTTCCGTATCAAACACATCATTTCTCTGGATTGAATTCAGCCCTATTGCGGACACGTGATGCTGCTGCTGGCAGTATTTCATTTGCAGCATCTACTCCATGGCAGTTACTGTGCTAAGAAATTTATAAGCGATATTTAATTCTCACAAATATAGAAGGTAGGTGCTACTATTATCCCCCTAAAACCAGTGCTCAGAGAGGGTAAATGATGCACCCAAGGTTAGTCAATGGTGCGCTCACAGTCTTAATCCCAGACTGTATTTGTCTTTGTGAAAAATAAAAATGAAGACCAGGTATCAGAGACAAAACGAGATGTTCACTTAACCCTTCTTGTTGTGGCTCCCAGTGTTCTAATTTGGACACCTTAGATAGGGAGCAGGCGCCCTGATAGCACAGTGGTTGAAGTGCTTGGCTGCTAATGGAAAGGTCAGCGATTTGAACCCACCAACCTCTCTCTCGGGAGAAAGATATGGCAGTCTATTTCCATAAAGATTTATAGCTTCGGAAACCCTATGGGGCAGTTCTACTCTGTCCTATAGAGTCGCTGTGAATCGGAATTAACTTGACGGCAATGGGTTTGAGTTTGAGATAGGGAACGGTTTAGCCAACTCTAAGAATCTTAGGTCAGCATAGGTAAGGAATAAGTCTCCTCACAGATTCGGACCTGTTTTCTTGATCCCCTCTCTGCCCCTCCCCTGTGGAGAACTTCTGGCAGAAGCTAGCAGAATACTCTACCTGTCCCTATCTGCCTGCTGACTCTCATCCCCTTTCTTCTTCCTTCAAGGCCCAGGAGTCCTCTGTCTGTCTAGACTTCTTTTCTTTCTTCCCAGGTTACCCTGGAAAATTATCTACTCCCACTTCGCTGTCTGTTCTATTTCTCTTTTCTTTCTAATCCCCCAATTTCCTCATTTTCTAATTACCGTCAACTTTATTCATGCGTAATGTTTATTGTGATGGGACAGGCTGTTTGTAATGACCACAGGTAGTTACACTTCAAAAGGAATGAATGGGATTTGGCAGACCCCCCAGCATATTTACTGGAGAAAGACAAAGGATTTAAATTAAAGGATTAATTGGAAATCTCTTAGGCACACTTAGTTTCTGGTTGACTGAACCAAGTGCTTCTCTTGAAAGGTCAATGAGTTTTTCCATAATTTTTAGCTGTTCTGAGAAAGAAACCATAAATCTTTCTGTTTATTTGCTTTATAAATCTCCCTTCAGCTCATTTAGTAAGGGGCCGACCATAAATCCATGACTGGCTTTTAGAAAAAGAAAAACAAGCCGTGTTACCACAATAGGAAACGTGGACTGAAAAACTGTAAGTTTTAGCCCTTCCTGACTGGAAGATGGTTTGTATATATTCATTTGTTCATCTTAGAATAAATCATACTGCTTGGCCTGCTTGTGTTATCTCATATGTAAATAGCATGTTTTACCATATTTCCCAGATAACTGAAATAATTTTTGCTTTGAAATAATATCTGCTTTAAACCAGACACCTTAAAGTTGGAAAAAATGGGAAACATGGTCAAACTGATTAATGATATGTGTGGAGACTGGCTTATTCTGGTATGTTGAAATCTTTTATTATTCTTAGGTGAGAGTCTTAGAACCCTTGTGTGCCCATTTGTTGTTGAAAAATCATCTTTAAATTTCTGAATCTCCTTTTTGGCCTCAGTGTGCAATATGGCCATGTTCACTGTTGAATTCCTCTTGGTGACTGAGGATTGTCATGGGTCCACCAGGCCAACTGTAGTTGTATATGGCCAGGTTGAGGCTTATTGCCTGAAGGTATATGTACTTGAGGACACAGTTTTGGAGGTTATTTTTGTGCCTTGTCATTTGGATGTTTCTCCCCAAAGTGGCACATAACAATGTGTCTTAGTTATCTATTGCTGCTATAGCAGAAATACCACAAGTGGGTAACTTTAACAAAGAGAAATTTATTTTCTCACAGTTTAGGAGGCTAGACGTCATCTAGTGCTGCTATAACAGAAATACCACAAGTGGGTAGCTTTAACAAAGAGAAATTTATTCTTTCACAGTCTGGTAGGCCACAAGTCCAAGTTCAGGGCATCAGCTCCATGGGAAGGCTTTCTGTCTCTGTCGGCCCCGGAGGAAGGTCTTTTTCATCAATCCTCTCCTGGTCAAGGAGCTTCTCAGCACAGGGATGCCAGGTCCAAAGGACCCGCTGTTCTCCCGGTGCTACCTTTTTGGTGGTGTGAGATCCCCATCTCTCTGCTCACTTTCCTTTCCTTTTGTCTCTTGAGAGTTGAAAGGTGGTACAGACCATACCCCAGGGAGACTCCCTTTACATTGGATCAGGGCTATGACCAGGGTAAAGGTGTTACATCCCACCCGAATCCTCTTTAACATAATCTAATCTTTCCTCATTAACACCAGGCAGAGATTAGGATTTATAACACAGGAAAATTATAACAATCACAAAATGGAGGACAGCCACACAATACTGGGAATCATGGCTAATCAAGTTGACATATATGTTTAGGGGATACAGTTCCATCCATGACAAAGTCCAAAATCAGAGCACTGGCTCTAGGAGAATGCTCTCTGTCTGTCAGCACTGGCGGAGGGTCCTTACCTATTCAGTTTCTGCTTCCTGGTTCCTTGGAGATCTCCATGTGTCTTGGCATCTGTTGTACCCCATTTCTCCTCTGCTTGCTTGTTTAATCTCTTTTATATCTCACCCTACACTAATTCTGCCTCATTTACCTAACATGGATAACCCATTCCCAAATGGAATTTTTAACCACAGACATAGAAGTTAGGAATACAGTACATATTTTATGGGGACACAATTCATAACACAAGGGAAGAATGGTATGTATCTTTTAGAAGGTCAGAGACGACATCATAGTCATTGTTGCATCTCCAACTCCCAGCACTGTACATGGCACATCGAATTAGAATGTGTTTCTCAAAATATTCAGTGATTCAAAGTAAAAACCAAACCCTTCATCACTGAGACAATTCTGACTCACAGTGACCCTACAGGACAGAGTAGAACTGCCCAATAGGGTTTTCAAGGCTGTAATCTTTATGGTAGCAGACTGCCACATCTTTGTTCCATGGAGTGGCTGGTGGGTTCAAACCACTGAAGTTTTGGTTAACATCCCTTTCAGTTAGCATGTAAGTGCTTAACCACTGTGCCACCAGAGCCCCTGTATTTAAATCACGGAGGTTTTAAATTTATTGAATGGGTGATTCATCTTTCTCCCTTCCTTTCTTTATCTGGTATTTATTAAGCACTCCTTATTCTCAGGTACTCCTCTAGGTGCTAAAGCTACAGAGAAGGAAACAGATTAGTGTTTCCTGAATCCTTTTCAAATGTCAGACTCTGTGTTGGTTGCTTTCACAGATGTTATTTTATCTAATGGTCATAGTACACTATACAGTGTATTTTACAATTCTCATTTTTAAAGGTGAAAATACAAATCTCAGAAGTGTTAGGGCTAGGATTGTTATTCAGGTCATCCTATATATGCATATGCACATATATATGTATATAAATCTGTCGTTCCTGCACCTGACTGAGCAGCAGAATCTCCTGGGAAACTCTTTGAAGATGCAGGGTCTTTAGACCCTTCCCAGACTCAAGATCATAGTAAAATTTTTAGAGACTCAAACCACTGAGAGGTTTGTGATATATCCTGCCCTTAGGTAATTCAATATTTTTTAAAATAAGAGCTATAAAATGAGCATACTCTATAAAATTCTTAATTTTTCTTGGGGTGTTCTTTAGAACTTTGAAAAACAGCACTGTCTCTTAGATTTCTAGGGCTGTCATAACAAGTACCACAAAGTGGGTGACTTTAAAGAACAGACATTTATTTTCTCACAGTTCTGGAGGTTAGAAGTCTGAATTCAGGGCATCAGCAGGGCTATGCTTTCTATGTAGGCTCTAGGGAAAGATCCTTGTCTCTTTCAACTTTTGTAGCCATGGGCATTTTTTGGCATTCTTTGGCGTGTAGTCTGATCCTCACATGCTGTATTCCCCCTGTGTGTGACTGTCTCTGGGTCTCTTCTGCTCTTTTTTAAAGACACTGCTCAGGAGGGATTAGGAACCACCCTGCTCCGGTATGATTTAAATGATAGTGTCTTCAAAGAAAGACCTTGTTTTCCCAAGCAAGGTCACATTCACAACTGCAGGGGTTAAGATTTCAACGTATCTTTTTTGGGGACACAAGTCAATCTATAACAATTTTATATCAATTTATCTCCAATTTTTTTCCCTGTCTTTCCCTCTGTTGTGATGCCCTACCCCACATAGCCTGCCTGTTGGATAACCCAGCACCTCCCAGACGTTGGGATTCAGATGCACAGCTGTTATTCTGTTGACCAAATATTTCTGGTTCTGCTCCCTTCTAGGCACTCCTAGTTTGCCATGGGACTTGTAGATCTGGCCAAGGAGCTGTGGGCAGAAGTAATGTGTTTTGCTTCCAAACTAAGAGTGTTTAATTGCTAGGTAAGACTTTCCAAAACTCCTTCCCTTTGTATGGCAACCAGCAAGCTGAAATAAGGGCTTTTTTTTTGTCAGCCTAGGTTCCTAAAGATTGCTGTGATCAGTGCCCACCTGCTGACCTGTAGTGGACATGTAGCATAAGTTAAAATTAATTTTTTTTGTTTTAAGCTACGGAGATACTGGGATTGTTTGTTGTCACAACAAAACCTAGCCTATCCTGGCTGATTCAATAGCCATATGTAGAAACCACTGTTCTATATTATATGAGGCCTTTTGACACTTAAAACTGAGTTTTGAAGACTGAGTAGTATTTTGCCGGAGAGATAGGGCAAGAATCTAAGATGCTAGTCAGAAAGAAAGTATGAATTTTGGTTCCTTTATCAGAAAGTTAATTTTTTCATTTCATAGAAGTGACTTTAGAGGAGTGTGTATAGAAGTTGGGAAAGAATTTTATTAGGGATCATGAATTGCTCATCTGTGGGTATCTTAGGGCCCATCAAAGGCATGTGGGTATGACGGAAAATGACTGGAGAGCAGGGCATGGTGTGATGGTGAAGTACAGTTGAGTAGTTCATTATGCCTACAATGTAAATTATATGCGGGGGGAGTGGTAGGAGATGAAGCGATACAAAGTTCTTATTTTAGTTATGGTTATTAACAGTGCCCTGGTAGGCACTCCTCATCTTCTGAGCAGAACAGAACCACATTAGGGCTATTGCCTTAATTTGTGAATAGTTTGCAAAAATCATTAGACCCTTGACAAACTCAGTTAAGCCTAAAACATTTGCCTTGTCCCCATTCCTATTTCTCATCTTCTGGTTTCCTTTATGGAGCCCTGGTGGCACAGTGGTTAAGAGCTACAGCTGCTAACCAAAAGGTCAGCAGTTCGAATCTACCAGCTGCTCCTTGAAAACTATGGGGTGCTTCTACTCTGTCCTGTAGGGTCACTGTGAGTAGAAATCAGCTCAAGGGCAATGGGTTTGGTTTGATTTTGGTTTCCCTTATTGATGTAGAGGATGTAGATGTGTGTTTGGAGCCCCCACATTTAGAAGTGCCGGACAGAAAACCTCTCCCTGGAAAACCAAAGAAATAAGGAACCTAATGGTGATGCTTAAGTTTGCTGATTGTGCTAAACTTATTTCTTTCAGATGCAGGTGTCAGAAATTCAAATTCAAACTTGCTAAAGGAGATAAAATTTATGGACTCAACTAAAAACATTCATGGGTAGCCTCCAGGCAAGGCAAGAGCTCCAACAGTGTTGCCAGGGCTCTCTCCATCTCTCTCTGAATCTCTGAATTTTGTTGGTTTCTTTCATAGGCAGTTCTGCTCCACTGCTACTACTAGCTTCAAGCTTGTCTACCTAAGTAATCTCAGTGGTTCTATGAGTCCAATGCTTGTCCCTGAACCAGGTACTCACAGTATCCAGTAACCAGGAAACATACTGCTTAGCCAGTCCTGGGGCACTACCCTATGCCTGGAAAGTGAGGGTGGGAATCACATCCACCCAAATGATAATGGATTCAGAGCAGGGAAGAGATACTTCCTCAAAGGAAACTCAGGGTGTTGTATCAGAAGACTGGGTTGGTGGGGAGGTGGTGGTAGTTTTTGGGTAGGAAAAGACAACATATTTCTCTACAATAATGTCTTTTAATTTTGCAGATGAGGGATCTGTAAAATAATGATATAATTGATACGGTTCTGTAGAAAAAAAGCATAGAACTGAAATTTAGGGGACCTGAATTTCAATCTCCATTTGGCACTATCTGGCTAGGTGATCTAACTCCTAGGAGTCTTAATTGCTTTACCTGTTTAATGGGTGAAGTGCCAGTCATTCTCCCTGAGAGGTCACTATGCAGGCAGTGAGATAACAGGATATTAGCTTTGTGGGTGTCTTTAGAGTTTATCTAACCACTTCATTTTGCAGATGAGAAGGGTTAAGGGACTTGACCAAGGTCATATAGTCAGTAAAGCAGAACCAGATGTAGAGTTTGTCTTCTGACGCTAAAGCTGAAATTTTAATAGCAGTTGTGAAGATGCTCTAGAAGATTTTAAGAGTTATTCTGATATCATTTACTGTTTCTAAAAAGTTGTTTGTAAGTGGAATTTTTATAATCAAATCTTTAAAAGTGGAGAACTTGCTGCTTAAAGGATTTCTGTGGTTAATCATTTAGAATTTCTTTGTTAAGTGAATGATTCCCACTAATTTATCTTTGTTTTGGTAAACATTTTTCAGTTATCTCCTTTATTTAAAGTAGGGCGATGTCTGCCTATTAGGTTATTTTTAAGACAAAATCTGTATTTTCATTATTTTCAGCATAGTGTATTGGAAAGGGAACAAACTTTGGCATCAGAAAGATTTGGACTCCAATCCTGATTTGGACCCAGTTAAGCTTTGTGACTGTGGGCAAATTATTGAGCCTCTGGGAGCCTACATGTCTTCAACCTTTGTAATTTTATATTACTGCCCTTAGCTTCATCCACTTGGTGTTGCATGCTGCACACAGAATAATCTTTAAAAAATGCAAAACTGATCACGCCCTTCACTCCTAGCTTGAGGGCATGCCTTCCAATTGCTCTAAGGAAAAAGGTGAATCCTGATCATGGGCCACAGGGCCTTTCAGGATCCTCTCTGCTTTCTGGTCTCACTTGGTTGCATGTTCCGTCTTTCTCTCCGTTCACCCTAGCTGTGTCTCTCAATAACTTACCTGCTAGTCCCTCTGCCTGCTGCATCTTTCCCTCATTCCCTATAACTTTGAATTAGTTATCTTCCACCCTTCCTCAGATCTCAGATTAATGACCACATTCTCAGGTGACTTCACCTCCTGGATCAGATTTCCAATATACACTCTCCTAGGATCATATATCTCTCCTTCATGGTACCCTCACAATGCTAATTTACATTTGTTTGTATGATTTTGTGATTAGTCCCGTCATTTTTTTTCCCTGAACATTGTATCCTTTGAAAAGTGTTTGACACGTATATTAGGTGAGTAATCAGTATTTGAATCTCTTAATGAAACTATATGAGATCTGAAGCCAGACAGATCTGGGTTCATATCCAGGTTTTGCTTCTTATTTGCTACCTGACTTTGAGTGAATTACTTGAAATCTCTGGGTTCTCAGTTTCCTCATCTGCAAAATGGGCTAGTAAATGGGCATAGGTTGGAATCAAATAAATTAATTGTTAAACCACCTATTATGGGTCCTGATGCACTATAGAAACTCAAGCAATGCTGATTCTTTTCTCCACTCCTAATTCAATTCTCCACTCCTACTCCGCTTCATTTAGAGTAGGATTGACCATGTTTCACAAATGTTGAGAAGCTCTTCTCTTCACCTTTTTCTGGCCTATACAGCCATCTCCTTCTTTAGCCTGGGCCGGGCATCTGAGTGACTTCTACTGGATGCTACTCAGTCCATTAGTCATGAGTCATCACCATCCCATGTCCTCTCAGTAGTCCGTGCAGAATCACATGGAACCTTAATGGCCAACATTTATGATTATGGGCCATTTGCAGGGAGAAGGGAGTAATTTGCTTAGTTTTAAAGGTCCATTAACTTGCTTTGGTCACTAAGACTTGATGATTAAATTTCTTCTCAGTGTCCCCAAATAGCAACTACTCAGACCCTCTTTGATTTCCAGCGAGGTTTCAATGAATTGAAAAAATATACGTTGGACTGGCCAAGTTAGTGGTTTCCTTTCAGTAATACTGATTCCTTCAAAGTTCCGTTGAGTCAGCTTTGTTTGGTGAAAAGATCAGTCAAACTAATTTTTGGGGTTTAATTTACTTGGTCATCTTACCAGAATGATCAACCTAGTAGCCTGGAGTACCTGTGAAGGAGAAGAATGGATGTATCATTTGGAGGATGATGAGGTCAAGTACAGTGATCTTTCATTATATATATAGTCTGTCTTGTTCCATAAGAGTTTGACATGGCTTATGAGTATAGAAAACTACAGTAAGCAGAAGAAATGAATTTTAAACTAAAATCCCATTAGTCAGTGAAATCATATATAGACTAGGATAATATGACAGGAAGAAATTTCATACCTGAGCTTTCTGGCCATAGGCCTAATAAGATTAGTAGAATTGTACAAATTTTGTGCTGATCAAATGAAAAACCCTGATTAGGTGCAAAATTTACATTGTCCATGAACAAAAATTATGACGTAGCCTCAGAAGAAGAAGCCTTGGATCAGGACCAGGCCACTGCCACGTCAGGCTTCACTAAGGGACTTTACCTTATTGACCCTTGCTTCTCTTTTGTAATGAGGAAATTGGCTTTACAATCAAAAGTCACAAGTTGGCATCCTATGGGCCAAATTTGGTCAGAAGAGGTTTCTGCCTGGCTTACAGGGCATTTTGGAAAGACTTCAGTTTGAATAGGAGCTCTGGTGGCACAGTGTTTAAGCGCTCAGCTGCTAACCGAAAGGTTGGTGGTTTTAACCCACCAGGTGCTCTTCAGGAGAAAGATGTGTCAGTCTGCTTCCATAAAGGTTACGGCCTTGGAAACCCTATGTGACATTTCTGTCTGTCCTATAGGGTTGCTATGAGTAAGAATTGTCTCAAGGGCCGTGGGTTTGGTGTTTTTTGTTTTTTGTTTAATTTGAATACCTTGAGGCAGAGTCTGCAGCCTTCCCATTGGCCATGTTCCCCTCCATACCTTCTTGTGGTATACCCAGCCCTCTTTTTCTGGAAGCCAAGGAGTCCTGGGGAAAGCAGACCGTGTAACATCTCAAGCTAGTCTCAAGGGAGCCTGTTTGATCAGGTCTTTAAAGGGCTCTAGGACCCTCCTTTCACATAATATCATTTCATAATCCTGCCCTCTGCCTGGACATGGACATATCTGCCCACATTTCAGGATGAGGAATGAAGGAAAAGTGGCACTTGCCAGCTGGCCACTGTCCACTTCACAAGGAGATACTTTTCCTGATGGTCTTCTGTCTTCTCACTGTGCACCCTTGGCACCTGTTCAGGGGCCCCGAAGGGTCAGGTTCTACCAGGCCAGTGGTGTATAGACTTCAACCTGCATCAGAATCACCTGGAGCTAGATGTCCGGGCCCCACCTCTAGAGTTTTCTGATCACTAGATCTGGAGTGGGGCCTCATTATTTGCATTTCTCACACATTCCCAGGTGATGATTATGGCTCAGGACCATGATTTTTTTAAGAACCACATTTCTAGACATTTTTGGTGCCTTTCTACCTTTCTCAAGCCCACATCAGTAAAACAAGTAACTGAAGACACCATGTAGGGCTTACACTTCAATGGTGGGGAAGTATAGCACTCTCTAAAAGAATCAGAGAAGGCAGGTATTGCCTTTCTTCTTTTTTTTTTAATTTTATAAACTTCTTCACTTACATACCATTATGTAAAAAGCATTTTTCGATACAGATGAACTGAAAAAATTACAAAAATATTTATTATTATTTAGCTGGATTGAAGAATTAAATATTTTAAAGAATTCGTAAGACAACTATGGAACATATAAAGCAGTATTTGCCTAGCACATGGTAAGCGATCAAAATGGCTTTTTCAATAGATAAGAAAGAAACCCCCAGGGCTGAACCATTGCCTAATTCTAATGAGAACAGGCAGAAGCCAGTTAACCAGGGTAGATTTTGCACTAGGCCAACCCTGCTTACTTTATTATTCTCCCTTTGTAACCTTCCTCAATTGATTTGACTAGGTTGTACTATTCTTGGAGGCCTGGTGGTGCAGTGGTTAAGAGCTTGGCTGCTAGCCAAAAGGTCGGCAGTTTGAATCCACCAGCTGCTTCTTGGAAACCCTATGGAGCAGTTCTACTCTGTCCTGTAGGATTGCTGTGGGTTGGAATCAACTCAATGGCAATGGGTTTGGTTTAGTTTTTTAAATACTTACTCTTAGCCAATAAAAATCTGCTGTGCAACATGGATTGACACAGTGGCAGCAACAGTGGGCTCAAACATTGCAACAGTTGTGAGGATGGCGCAGGACTGGGCAGTGTCTTGTTTTGTTTCACATAGGGTCACTATGAGTTAGAATTGACTCAACAACAACTAACAACATGCAAGATGGCCTCTGGAGACAGAGTACTAAGGTTTAAATCTTTCCTTTAACAGTTACTAACTGTGGATATTGGGCAAGTTGCTTAACCTCTCAGAGCCTTATTTTTCCTCATCTGTGTAATAGGGATAATAATAGTACTTATGTCATTCTTCTGCTCTGAGGATAAAATTAGTTAGCAACGTTGCTTGGAACATTGCTTAGCACATATTTTCATATTGTTGCAGTGGAATTCTTGCCCTCTCCTGGATCCAGAATATTTTGTGGAAATGATTTGGTTGATTCTTAAAACCGTGATACAATGATTCCTAGTTAATAGAAAAGGAAATTAAGGCACAAAAAAGATGGAAATTTGCCTGTGTTTATAAAAAATTAGTAACTGTCCCGAGCTCAGCCTCCTGGGCCAGGCAGGCTGCACTTAAAACTTCATTGTAAAACATAAATATTATGTGGTATCTTTACTCTGCTATTTGGTGGTTGGAATTCCCTGTTGTTTAATAATGTTTCCTTAATTTAATAAACTCCTCTTGCTCTTCCTGCTATTTTATCACATGATGTTTTAGTTATCTAGTGCTGCTGTAACAGAAATACCACAAGTGGATGGCTTTAACAAAGTGAAATTTATCCTCTCACAGTTTAGGAGGCTAGAAGTCTGAATGCAGGGCACCAGTTGTAGGGGAAGGCTTTCTCTCTCTGTCTGCTCTGGGGGAGGTCCTTGTCGTCAATCTTCCACTGGTCTAGGAGCTTCTCAGCGAAGGAGCCTCAGGCCCAAAGGACATGCTGTGCCCCTGGCTCTTCTTTCTTGGCAGTAATGAGGTCCCTCTCCTCTCTGCTCGCTTCTCTCTTTTATATCTCAAAAGATTGACCCAAGATACAACCAATCCTATAGATTGTGTCCTGCCTCATTAACATAGCTCACTCTAATCCTGCCTCATTAACATCCTAGAGGTTAGGATTTATACACATAGGAAAATTATATCAGATCACAAAATGGAGGACAACCACACAATACTGGGAATCATGGCCTAGCCAAGTTGACACACATTTTTGGGGGTCACAATTCAATCCTTAACACATAGGGATGCCTTGCTCTTCAGACATTAAGATCCCTTCTTCCAAACAGATGTCAGTCATCTGAGTCAGAACTGAATGAACCATCATGATAAATAATAGCTGTGAATTTAGTCTCACAAGCCCTATTATCATATGCTTGTAGATAATAATGGCAGTGTCTTGGTTATCTAATGTTGTTGTAACAGAAATACTACAAGTGGATGGCTTTAACAAAGAGAAATTTATTTTCTCACAGTCTAGTAGGCTAGAAGTCCAAGTTCAGGGTGTCAGCTCCAGGGGAAGCCTTTCTCTGTCTGTTGGCTCTGGAGGAAGGTCCTTGTCATCGATCTTCACCTGGACTAGGAGCCTCTCCACACAGGAACTCCTGGGTCCAAAGGACATGCTCTGCTCCTGGCACTGCTTTCTTGGTGGTATGAGGTCCCCCTGTCTCTCTGCTTGCTTCTCTCTTTTATATCCCAAAATAAGTTGGCTCAAGACACAATCCAGTCTTGTAGATTGAGTCCTGCTTCATTAACATAACTGCCACCTATCCCCCCTCATTAACATCATAGAGGCAGGATTTGCAAAACATAGGAAAATCCCGTAAGATGACAAAATGGTGGACAGTCATGCAATACTGGGAATCATGGCCTAGCCAAATTGATACATGTATTATTATTTATTTTTTTTATTGTGCTTTAGGTGAAAGTTTACAGCTTAAGTTAGTTTCTAATACAAAAATTTATACACACATTGTTATGTGACCCTAGTTGCCATCCCTATAATGTGACAGCACACTCCCGCTTTCCACCCCGGATTTCCCATGACCATTCAACCAGCTCCTTCCCTTTCTGCCTTCTCATCTTGCCTCCTGACAGGAGCTGCCCATTTAGTCTCATTGATACACATATTTTTGGGGAACACAATTCAGTCCATGACAGGCAGTATCTTATGTTCAAGGATCCCTGGTGGCGCAGTGGTTAAAGTGCTTGGCTGCAAACCAAAAGGTTCATAGTTTGAACCTACCAGCTGCTCCTTGGGAGAAAGATGTGGCAGTCTGCTTCCATAAAGATTACAGCCTTAGAAACCCTATGGGGTAGTTCTACTCTGTCCTTTAGCATCACTGAGTCAGAATCGACTCACCGGCGATGGGTTTGGTTTTGGTTTATCTTATTATGCTCGTAATGCTTACGTGTATTTTTTCTAAAGCATTTTCTTATTGGATTGTCAGAACACCTCAGGGAGGATTGTGATTTTCTAAGCAAGGCTTTGGAGTTACAGAGAACTGAATTCTCCACTTGACTCTCCTGCTAGCTGTCTAACCTTAGGCAGGGTGCTCAACCTCCCTGAGCCTCAGTTTCCCCATCTGTAACAGTGGTGCCCCTTCATGATGTTGATGAAGTGCGGTGAAGCTGAGCCACTTGTCCACCCTCATACAGCCAACAAGTGCCACAGCTGGCGGGTAAATCCAGGTCTTTGTCATACAAAATCGTTTCTGTCATTTATTATTTTCTTCAGTTTCTGAAGAGGAAAATGGTGTGTGGTGCCTGGTCCAGGATGTCTGTGATGACTGAGGTTTAGGGCTCACTGAGTGGGAGCTTCCATTCCAGCAGTTTGGTTGTACCAGAGAAGTCAGGTGGGCCCCACCCTTGGGCGAGGACATCTTCCCAACTCTGTTCTTGAAAATCAAGCCTACTCACTCACTCATCAGAAAATGGGTGATCAATGAAAACAAGACCTGGGTAGAATGAAACTGTGTCTTGATTAGCTTTGTTCTTCCACATTGCTGTTGTCCTCTCTGTTCCACTGCCTCATATTCTTGACTTTGACTCTTTTTATAGGCCATGAACTCACCGTAGGTCTTCATAGCAGAATTTCATGTGACCAGTCAGTTGAACAGTCTGAAATCAATTGGAGTTACAAAGTAAGAAGCAGTTTTACTTTTCTCCAGTTACTGCCTTCAGCTATTTTAGGTTGAATCTCTCTTCCCATCCCTTAACAACATCCTGGGAAGGTTCTGTAACTTTCTAGTGATCTCTGTATATAAAAGTTTTAGTCTAGTTTGAGACTTCAATCTCATACCCAATTTAATGTGCTGCTTTTCCCTTCCCTCTAGCACTGTCCAGGCTTTGGCCTAAGGGTTTGCATTGTGGAAAGAGTTTAGTCTGGTTTCAGTTCTGCCTCCCCTTAGGCATCCAAATATGAGCCTGTTCATAGTCAGTGTATGAAGTCTGTGGCGAGTCCTGTAGGACCTTCCCATTGCACATTCCCTTAACGTGCAGCTTCACTCTGGCCTGGCCTTTTATATCTAACCACTCCTCCCTCTTAGCTCCTCCCCTTGGCAGTATGCCCATATAGCCTCTGCTGCGGGGGTCTCCTTACCCAACTGGAATCTCTTTTGGATGTGGTCCTGGCAAAATGGATCAAGTCTAGTTACCTTTCACAATGTCCACTTGATCCATGAAAAGCATGTATTCTTGATATTCCAATACCAGGAGTGCAGGCTGCCCCCTCTGCTAGCTTCTCTCTCTGACCTGCCATTTCTTTCCAGTTCTCTTCTTCCCCTAATCAGACAGACACAGAGCAGATCAGTGGGTTCATTGCATATGCAGATATCCAGGGGAGGAATAGCATCCCAGTCTTTCCTTCTTGCTGGCATCCACAAAGTCTTGTAACCACCCTTCTGTGGTCAAGGCACTCCTTCCAAGTTAATGACTCACAACACATTATCCTGTCTCCTCCCTCTCCAGTCTTTTGCTTCTGTAGACGGGGGGACATGGAGTCACAGTGATTTGGAGAGCAGAACCTGGAGAGGGTGTCTGGCATCTAATTGTTTTTAACTTTCTACCTATGAGGAGAAGTCCTTCCTGATCAACATCCTATTACACCAGCCTCTCTGGGTCTGACCTCAGGTGCTTCCTTGGCCATGCCCTGTGGCTGTCTTCCGGTGTTTTCCACTTTTGGATTCCTCAGCTCCCTGGTCTCCTGATCTCTGAAAACCAAGTCCTTTGTTTTCTCAGAACAAAATTTTTCAGCTTTTCAGATGTATTCCAACTCCTAGGAGTGGGGATTCTCCTAAGGAACTATCTAGAGAGGGTCAGGCTTGCCACGGTGGCCTAGTGAGAAAGCCTGGAGCCATATGCCATCACAGGGGATAGAAGTCTTGCCTACTAGGGAACACATGTCTCAGGATGTCTTTCTCTGTTTCATTGTCTCTGTCTCTGATAGAAACATTACTGGCAACTGAGGTTTTTATTGTAATACTGGGTCTTTGCTCCTGCAGGTCAGTGGGCTAGAATGCCATGTACATACAAATTCACTGTTTAACTGCTATTGAGATAGCTAAGGTGGAGTTTTCAACAGAGGAAAGGCAAAGTAAATTAACCTTTATTGAGTCCCTTCTCCACTTCATACATACAATTTTCCCAACCACTTTGTGAGGTAGGTGACCTTATTCCCATTTTGAGGATGAATAAAGTGAGGCCGTTAGAAACATCAGCCATAGGCCCAGTCTGGCTAGAGTCTGAGCTTGAATTAAAATCCAGATGGGTCTGATTCCAAAGTCTTTAGCTGTTTCCCCTAAATAACAGTGAATGGCAGTGGAGGCATTCCTGACCAGGCCAGCACATTGGCCCCTACCTGGAGTGGTTGTTTGCATAAACTGGCATGAGCTTTGGCCAACAACCCCTGCACCTGTACTGCCCTCCTGTGAGGACATGGATGTCCAGTTCTGGGCCCAAGTAGCAACTGCTCTTGAGCTAGAAGCTGCTCTGGGAACTATGCTCGTTAGTCCACACCAATTTCCCTTTCTCCAGGCTTATCATTATGCACATTACTCGCAGGGCAGAGGAAGTTAATTTGGCAGAAGGAAATTAAACTCATCTCTTATTCTCCATTTCCCCTAGAAGTGTTGCTCTTGAGGAGAATCACATTCCCAAGGTGACAGGTATTGTGCAGAAAGGGCACAGCAACCCCTCTTCTTCCTTTGTTCTGTCAAAGTCTGTTTACGGTGCAGGAAAAAAAATGCTGGAAATATTTTTATTTAACTCAATAACATTTTTATGAAGACAAAGATATTTACATGCAAGGACATTAATTCAGAGTTACAGGCTGCTAAATGTGTAAGTAAGAACAATTCCTGAGGCAGCTCTGTAAACAGGGCTTTGGAGATGGGGAGGCCAGGGCAGGAGACTGGTTCTTTTTAAATGTGATCTCAATTACTGCACTCATTCCTAACAAATAAGACCAGGTTTCTGGATTTCTTGCTTAATCCATGATTTTAATTTCTAGCCTTTTCTTTTGAATGGATTCTTTACATATTTCATTGCTGTCCAGGATGCTGGGTGCTAGGATTTGCAGTCTGCTAGAAGGATTGTAACGCTTACGAGTATTTCTGTTGTTGTTGTTTGTGTTATTAATTTTAACCTTCGGGAATTTAGACTGCAAGTACTTTTGGAGATTATTGGGTTCAACCTGCTCATTTTATAGATTAGCAAAGAAGATATAAAGAGGTTAAGAACTGGGTTCTAGTTCTAGAACTAGTTCTCGTTTCTGTCATTCACAAGCTGTTGACCTTGGAAGAGTTTCTTCCCCTCTCTGATGTTGGGTGGATCAAGGTCATGTGACTAGTAATTGGTGCAACCAAAGAGCAGAACCTCTATCTTCTGACCCATGGCTGGGCTCTTCTGTTGTTGTTATTCTTGTAAAAATATATATAATGCAGCATTTTCCAATTCAGCAGTTTTCAGGTGTACAGTTTAGGGATATCAGTTACATTCATCACGTTTTGCAACCATCACCCATAACTCGTGTGAAATTGCCGGGCTCTTGCCACTGTATCCGAATGAACGCCACTCCTCTAGCCAAAAATGATATTTCGACCACTTCCTAGTGCTTGTGTTAGAAGCATTTTGCTCATCACTGCCTTGTCCTCCTTTTAGCTTTTAGTGAAGCTTGTTTTATCTGCCTGGAATGCCTTCTACTTGCTTGTGTGTCTGGAAAACTCCTATACAACCTTCCTTCTACCTTTCGAGTCCTTCCCTGACTCCAGTGGCATCATTAGGGTTGGTGTCACCTAGTGCAGTAACTCATGGTGTCACCTCCCGCATGCTAATTACCACAATATTGTAGCTAAAACACCAGAACATTTGACAAAACCAGTGACTATAAAAACACCAGCAGCAACGAAAACAACATTGTGTGCTTGTAGCACGTGCAGACAAAACCATGTGACTCAGAGTATCATTGTAATTGGATAATAATGACCGCTCTGACCGGCGTGCATTAGAAGGTTCAAAAAGTAAATTAGCATAGAGTTTTAGTCTTGTAGGTATATTGACACATACAAGCTAGGCTTATGAAAAATGTTTTTGTTGTTATGACTAACTAAACCAAAAACCAAACCCACTGCCATCGAGCGGGTTCTGACTCACAGTGATCCTATAGTACAGAGTAGAATTGCCTGATAGGGTTTCCAAGGCTGTAAATCTTTACAGAAGCAGATTGCCATGTCTTTCTCCCGAGGAGTGACTGGTGGGTTCTAACTGCTGACCTTTTGGTCAGCAGCTGAGTGGTTTAACCACCGCACCACCATGGTTTCTCTATAACTAACTGCCGGGATATTTAAAAAAAAAAATAATAAATTTCTGCTGAAACATTGCACAAAAGTTTTACAGACATTTTGGTGTCACTCCCCCCAACAGTGTCACCCAGTGTGATCCGCACCCTCTACATCCCCCTAGTGATGCCGCTGCCTGAGTCTCTCAGTCAGACTTAGATATTGTCTCTACTGAGTTTCCATTTTATGTGTTCTACTCATTATAATCCCACTTACAGTAATCCTGATGTGGGGTTTGTTCATTTACATATCGTTTGCTGCAGCTGACTGTGGGTTCCTTGAAGATAGGGACTGTTGTACCTAGCCTAGAACTGGTGCTTTGTAGCTGTTTGTTGACTGGCTAAATAAATACACGGAAACCTTATACAAAGCACGGCTGCACTGTGGCAAGTATGTTGGTGAGAGTTTTGTTGCAGCAAGCAAGGGAGATTCCCATCACTTCTTACTTAGACATAGCGACTGTGGACTACTTTTGGCTAGTGTGCATTCTCTTGGCCAACAAAGTCTTCATGATTATAATTATTATGTCTTTAAGATAAGAAATCAGTATGGGTCAGACATCACCATTTTCTGCATTCTTAATAAAATTTGATAACAAAGTAAATCTGATTCCTGCATTCTTCCATTTCTTCAAATACAAAAATGCAAAGATAAATGAACTGCGATAATCGTGTACCTCCCTATTTAGTTTACAAATAACATCCTGGCTAATTCAAACCACTTGTAAGGAGTCTGCTTACTTTTGATTATTTCTGAAGCATATGCAGGTAGTCCCTGGCTTATGATGTATTTGAGTTATGATGAACTGCACTTAGGACCGTCTGTTTTTTTTGGTACATTTTATCGTTAATAATACGTACTACATACAATGTTGCAGTGTATAATTTGCTGACAATATCATTCTCAGATGTTCACTGGCAGATGTTTAGATGTGATGTTTCCAACCCCAAAGACAAATAAAGATCAAATTTATAAAGATACTGATAATAAAAGGCAATAATAACAAAACCTAAAAAAAAAAAAGAAGAAGTATGTGACTTATGGCAGAACCAACTTACTATGGAGGTGTCTGAATGGAACCCCGTTGTAAGTCAGGGACTACCTGAACAGATTTAGGGGCTCATATTTTATAGCTGTTAAGTCATTGTTTAGTCTTTGAACTGAGTTTGGTTGCACATATACCCATTTCCCCCACATAGCACACTGTTGGAAACAATCATGATACAGACTCAGCAGGCCAATTTGGAAAATAAGCACTGAGCATTGTCATGAAAAAACACGAAGATTCCCTGAGCAAGGAGATGCTGCAATGAAGGAAATTTGCTGAAACCTGAGAGATCTAACAGAAATATCTATAGTGCATCGATGTGTGCGCCGTCGCACAGTCGATCATATTTTTAAGATCTGATGTATTGTTCACTGGTTAAAAGAGTGGAAAGCCAGTCAGCAAAAACCTATGCCTTCTAAACAGCCCCAATTAAAAGTAAGAAAGGCCAACAAATGTATTGCTAATGAACAGGACGTTTTTAAAGTTGAAAGATATAAAGGCAAGCATTGGAAATTTGTAAGGGGAAAAATGTAAATTATACGTCTGCAAAGTAGTAAAGAAATACTATTTATGCCCATGCTTGTACTAGATAGATTGTTCACATTTTCCAAATCTGCCATTGTATTTACAAGTGAATTAGTTTAAATGTTATAGTACAAGTGGCAGGCCTTCAGAGAGCTAAACAGAATTATTCATTGTCCCCTGGAGTTACTCTAGTTATTTTGGTGTAATATCCTGCTGAGATTTATATGAAAATGAATTTTAATTTCTAATAAGTTAACCATATGTTTTAGAGGATGTTGGGGTAAAGTGTCGTAAATAATTGTTTCAAACAACTTCCGCCTTACAACAATCAGATCTTATTTTAACAACATATGTTAGACATGGATTTTAGCTACTTATTTATTTCTACCACTCTTACTGTGGAATTTTGAAGTAACAACAGGAAAGGTATTGCAGTGGAAACATTTTTCTTCTCTTCTTACTCCTTACTTATAGAATGTTATATTATAATTGCAAATTCCACAAATGAGGCAGCTATCCAACAGACTTAATGTTATCTTTTTCACTCCTAATAGCTGCAAAGAAAATTGATCACTTTAGATAGTATGTGTGAATTGTCCAGAGGAATTAACTTGGCTCATCCTTTTCCTGTGATCAATAGTTATTAATTTCAGCAGCTGTGAATAACTAAGAGTCAGAGGGAGAGAAAAAAAATCCGCTTCCATAAATAGTTTCACATTTCCACATGCCAGAAGAATGGAGTGGCTCCATTCTTATCTTAGTTCTTCCCCTTTGTTATCCCTTTACCCAGCTTTCTTTGCCTTATGGTGTGTCAGTCAGTAAGTCAATTAGCACATATTTATGTGCTGTTTCATGCTAGGCAATGTGAGATGTCAAGGGACGAGCAACCATGGTCTGTATCTCCTGTAAATCAGCTCCTTACAGCTACTCAGGCACAGTGGGATGCTCCAGACTTTAAGTGAAGAGGAATTCAGAGAACTGTTAGGTCACTGGAGGTTGAATTACGTGGCGGTTTCATGAAGAGGGTGAGGCTTGAAGACTCAACAGGATTCAGATTGAAGGACAGAAGAAGAGAAACACTTTTTGCTCATCCTACAAGTGTTTATTTTTTCTTAATGTATTAATTTTCAAGTATCAGGACTGAAATGAATACCCCACAACTCAGTGTATAAGAATTTAATTTCTTCAATCTCATCTTATTCCCACGTCCTTATTTTTGATTTAAAAAAAATGATGGTGGGGGGGTAGTTTACATCCAGAGGGCCTTGGGTCTCTTTTAGTTTAGTTCTATTATTTGGATTAACTCAGTTTCATTTAAACCAGTTGCTGTTGTGTTGGTTCTAACTCATGGTGACCACGTGTGTCAGAATAGAACTGTGCTCCATAGGATTTTCAATGGCTGATTTTCCTGTTCAGAGTTTAAAGTTCCCTTGGAGCTCTCAGACACCTCATCTTTCCCTTCTTCTTCTCAAGATGATGCTTTTACATTGCTTCTGGCAGAGAGGCCATGGTGTCTGGTCTGAGCATTATTCTTTCCTACTGCTTTTCTGTGACCTACCTTTGGTGAGATGTACTTCATCTTACCTGGTCTTGGGGTGGTGGTCTTTGTCCTTGCTGTATCCTGGTGGAGGTTTCCATACATGAAAGGCTCCCAGGGAGCCTTTCCATCTTCTAGAGGACTGTGCTCCCACCTCAACTGTAACTGGGGCAGCTGATTCTCTGAGACCTGATTGCAGCTGCCATTTGCTTATGTGCTTGGACAGTCCACCACGGGACCCTTTGCTACAGGTTCACTCTGCATATCACCTCTTTGGTGCCTCCCTGGGGGCCCAGAAAGTCTGGATCCCTTCCTTTGCATACCCAGGCTTTGGGCAACCATTGATCCTCTCTGTGCATTAATGTGCCACACCATCACTTCTGTTCAACTCCCACTTCTTGGCATAGGAACACCCTGTAAAAAAATCTCCTTCTGGATTTCCAAATAGCAAATTTCAGCAGCAAATCCTTTGTTCTTTCATCTTCCTCAGCAATCTCTCTAGGGATTAAAAAAAACCTTATTGATGTCTCCCCCTCCTACAAAACTGAAGAGTTGGGGGTATTACGTCCTTGGCACCTTCATTCTTCTTGTATCTTCTCTGAACTCCCCCTCCACTGGAAAGGCTTCGACTTCTCTTTCTCTTTAGTAGGAATTTTTCCTACATCATATTTTCCTTTTCCCTACCCTGTGGGCATAACTTCCACTTGCTTGGAGCAAACCCCCTTAGTCTTAATAATGAGAGAATCTATAGGGGAATAAAAAACACCACCACACAAATAGATTAGCAAGAGAAGAAATACACCAAGAAGTATTTCACAAATTGTATCTACTAATAATTGTAGTGTATAACCAAATGAGTCCAACAGTATTTTTCTGGTTTACAATTTAATGAAATAGTGAAAGGTGGTGACTGCTGTGGATTTCAGATTTCAAATTCCCTTTCACCAGGTTAGAAGTATGGGTAAGACATGACAAGACTAGCTATTGGGCATCATTGAAAACCCAAGGGATGAGACATGGGAACTCCTAGTTTCTTCTGGACATCATGCTTGGTAAAGTAGAGGGTCAGCAAAAGAGAGCAAGACCCTCAACGAGATGGACTGACATGGTGGCTGCAACAACGAGCTCAAGCATAACAGCAGTTGTGAGGCTGGTGCAGGACCGGGCAGTGTTTCGTTCTGTCGTACACAGGGTCTCTATGAGTCGGAACTGACTCGATGGCACCTGACAACAACAGGTTCCTCTGTACCTTGCAACCCAGAGCGCTGGGATCAGATCCTGAGTCCATGCAAACTATCTTGAAAAAGAGAATGATGCTAAATAAAATTTGATGCCCTGGATGGAATTCTGGAACAGAAAAAAGACATTGGTGCAAAAACTAGTGAAATACAAATAAAATATGAATTTTAGTTGATAGTAACATACCAGTGTTGATTTCTTAGTTTTGACAAATGCACCCTGGTAATAAAGGATGTTAACATTAGGGGAAATTGGATGAGAGGTATAGCTCTACAACTTTCTAGTGAATCTAAAATTATTCTAAAATAAAAAGTTTATTTAAAATAAATTACTTGCATTTATGGACAAAGCCAGAAAGCACCACAAAATGCAAACTGTTGTATTCATTGTTAGAATTGGGTGTTTTTTGTTTTCTCTTTATGTTATTTAATTTTTTTAAATAATTAAAAATTTTACAAGAATGAAAAGCAGTTAAAACACCCATATCTTTCTTCGGACATATATGTATATTGTCATTGTTTAATTTACATGTACTATTTTCAAAACATAGCCATTTATATATAAAAAAGAGGAAGACACCCCTCTTCCAATGCTTGGTGATAGACTGTGCCTTCATGAGAAGGCAGCCCACCTGCATTTAAGTGACTTAGTCTAGATGACACAGGATTTTTTTCCCATTTTCTTTTAGCAATGGCTGAATTTTGTTTTGTTATTGTTGCTGACTTTTTTTGGATAAAAATGTATTTCTGTAGTCTCGGTTTACAATCATTTTTTCACAATGAAGAAGACAATTTTTATTAAGCATCTCACACGTATCTTCCACCATCTTTCTGTATACCTTCTTCCCTGTTACTTCCTAAATTAGCCTTCTTTCCTAGGTGTGTAAGCACCTTCACACAAAATGCATCTTGTGAGCTACTGAGCCGAAGCAGCCGCTAATTTAACAGCTTTAGCTTGATCAATAATGTTGACCAGTAGGAAAACTTGGGCTGTCTTCCATCCTCCCGCTGGTCAGCATTATTAACTCGGCAGTCTAATGAGTGCGCTTGAAAATTGCCATCCATGTATTCCTCTGTATAAGAGGAGATTGGATTAAGTTCAATCTATATAATGCCAAAGATGGTGAAAATTACCTGTCTTCTCACCTTCCTGTAAAAGCTTTTTTACTTTTATGGAACTCTTCCCTCTTTCTGTGAACTCAGCTTTTCTTAAAATAAAATATACATTTTTCAATAGCAGCTAGACAGAGAGTGACTTCTACCATCACTTGACAAGCAACAAATGCAACTTGGCAGATAAAATTAAATGAGAGTCTCATTATATAATTAGGCTAGACTCAGGCTTCCAAAGACTCATGGTATCTAAGTTTGGTATATGTAGTGGTTTTTAATATTTCACATTAGATGCCATCTCCCCACTCCAAGTCAGTTTGTTGTTATCCGCCATCGAGTCATTCCGTTACTCATGGTCACCCCACGCACAGTGGAATGAAACACTGCCCAGTTCTTCACCATTCTCATGATCAGTTGCAGATCAGACTGTTGTGATCCATAGGATTTTCATTGGCTGGTTGTTTTGTAGATCTCTAGGCCTTCCTAGTCCATCTTAGTGTGAAAACTCCACTGAAAACTGTTCAGCATCAGAACAACATGCAAGCCTGCACTGACAGATGGGTAGCGGCTGTGCATGAGGTGCATTGGCTGGAAATCCAACTTGGATCTACCACTTGCTAGGTGAGAATTCTATCACTGAACACCACTGCTGTCACATGCCAGGGTTAGGGTGTGGTGCCTGCAAAACTGGCTGAAACCATGTCATGGCGGAACACTGTACATAACACATGCACTGCAATCTGCTGCTTAGTGCTTTGGCTTCTATGCTTTGCTTCCTTGCCCATCATTCTTAGTTGTTTTCTAAAATTTGGGACTCTTTCACACTTTGACTCAATACTGCTGTCTCCTCCTGACTTCAGTCCATCCACAGCTTTGTTTTTGTTCTACATGCTAGTTCTTGGGGTCCAGTTAGAACTCTGTCTCATGTCTGATACTGGCATGTTCCCCTTTTTTTTAGTGCTGATAACACATGTGACTCAAGATAGTCAACTGGTTCTTCAGCCTTTCTATAGTAAAAATTCATGTCCCAGTTTAAATTTCCTTTGGCTAGATGCCATTTTTAAGACAAAAGTGTGAAGTCTTTAAGGGAAGCTACAGAGCATCAGTTTGAATTCACCTCTGCAATTAGTACCCCCCTCCCCACCCTGGTGACTAAATCGGTACTAATACAAGTCTGACAATATTGGTGGCATTAAAAATAGGTGACTTTTTCAATTGGCATAACAAAGCTTAAGAAAATGTTCTGCATCCTACTTTGGTGAGTGGCGTCTGGGGTCTTAAAAGCTAGCAAGCAGCCATCTAAGATGCATCAATTGGTCCCAACCCACCTGGAGCAAAAGAGAATGAAGAACATTAAAGACACGAGGAAAGTATTAGCCCAAGAGACAGAAAGGGCCGCATAAACCAGGGACTGCATCAGCCTGAGACCAGAAGAACTACATAGTGCCCGACTACCACCAGTGACCACCCTAACAGGGAACACAACAGAGGGTCCCTGATGGAGCAGGAGAAAAGTGGGGTGCAGAACTCAAATTCTGGTGAAAAACCAGACTTCATGGTTTGACTGAGACTGGAGGGACCTCGGAAGACATGGCCCCCGGACTCTCTGTTAGCCCAAAACTAAAACCATTCCTGAGGCCAACTCTTCAGACAAAGATTAGACTGAACTACGAGACATAAAATGTTACTCGTGAAGAGTGTGCTTTTTAGCTCATGTAGATACATGAGACTAAATGGGCAGCTTCTGTCCTGAGGTGAAATGAGAAGGCAGAGAGGGTCAGGAGCTGGTTGAATGGACGCGGGCAATCCAGGGTGGAAGGGAGGAGTATGCTGTCACAGTATAGGGAGAGCAACTAGGGTCACATAACAATGTATGTATAAATTTTTGTATGAGAGACTAACTGGAATTGTAAAATTTCACTTAAAACACAACAATAAGAAACAAACAAAAATACCTGTGACTTTTTAAAGTATATATTCCTTACAAGTATGTCTCCTCTGGGCCTTGTTCTCTAAAAAACTTACTGAGTAAAGTGTTTGAAACCCTCATCAAAAGTCCCAACTTCATCTTCTTGAATTTTTCCAGAGTCCCAACATTAGAGAGCATGAGATCTTCTTAATTTGACTTCCAAGCTGTTTAATTGGAAATGTGTTTCAGCTTTTCAAATGAGGTGGCTTCTGTTGTTATTTTGGTTCATTATGGTATCAAAGTTTTAGTTTTTAATCTGCCACCTGCTCTGTAAAGGACATCGATACTCCAGAATGTGTTTGCTAATTATATTTGATTACTTGAAGGCTTTGTGTGTGTCTGTAAGGGGAGGGAGTGTTTAAATTAGAGTGTTGATGTCCCTCAGTTCCCCAAAGGGCAAATAAAGGAGTTGGACAAAAGGTGTTGGCAGTGATTGACTAAGTCACAGGGAAAGATGAGGATCTGGCCTTGGGAAACTTTTCTATTTAGCTGACACTCGTAGTTGTTTGTCCTTGAATAAGAACCTTAATCCAATTTTCTACATCACTGAGACGCGGTAAAACTCAGAATGATTATAAAATGTTTGAGTATAACCTACCTAAGAGTACTTCTTTTATAGCCCAGTCACCAAATCATTTCTTGATATTAGAAAGGGACCCAGAGAATCTTATAGAACCTCAGAGTTGTTGTTGGCTTTTGATCTTTAGCCAGAATTCTCTGAAGTATTAGATTCCTAACACCCTTTCTCTTAGCAATTATTATGGCCATATATGCTTTAAAAAAAAAAAAAAAAAAGCAAAACAAAATAAAACAAGCAAAAACCCTAGAAAGTCAAAGCCATTAGTGACTTTGGAATTCTTGCTATCTTCTTGAAGTCAAGAGAGTCTATAGGACTCTATAGGAGAGAGCAAAGTAATGCCTCAAACTCACCCCCACAGAGTACATTTGACTAGGGTTTATGTAGATCAGAGAAATTGCTTTACTGCAAGCTAGAGCAGACAGTGAAATTTTTTGGTAGCTATTACTTATACAGTTAAATATTCTTTATGCTATAGAATAAAATAGAACCTTTCCGGTGCCACTGGTAGAGGCTCACAGGTGTAGAACACAATAATAGGTGTCAACAGCTCCCTCATTCCAAATGGAGGTACTGGACCACTTCAGCAGGGCTTTGAAAGGAAGTGCCTGAGAGCTGTTGACCCCCCACTTTCATTCTATAAAAGAAGTTGGAGAGGTAAGAGAGGAATTGAAGATTGGAGAACGAATTTCTTTGGACAGAGTTGTTGAATTCTTCCCACCATTGGAAAGGGAAGAGGAGGATTCCCCTCTTCGCTTAAGCCTACTAAGAAGAGCATCAGGGTATTCCCTGGAGAACATGTATTTCCTCAGGTCAGGAGAAGACAGTGGACTGGTGTCTGGCTCACACCTTGCAAATTCTAAGAATGAGAGCTGGCTGAAACAGCCCTGTAGCAGCAAGTTAAGGGGCTCGAGTTGAAAGGACCTGCATTCCCACTGGAATTATACCCCTAGTGTGTGATTTGGGGTCCTTTGGGAAGCAGATGCTGATACAGAGGTAGAAGGGCAATGCTTTATTGAGCGAAGTGAGGAGGTACCTGTAAAAAATAAAGGTGGGGATTGGACAGGAAGAACCTCAGACTGCTTGCAGATCTGACAAAGTCTTGGCCAATCCATGGGGAGCTCCCAAATACAGATTGCCTATTAGGGGAGTCTCATGTTGGCCAGGCCTTAGTACCCCTGCTGTCTCGGTCGCGGACTGGGGGCTGGCCGGGGAGAGTGTGGTCTCAGCAATAACACTGCTGTGGTGGATCCTGAGGATGCCTTTGATGGAGACAGCCAACTGCACTTTTCATGACTGAACAGCAAGGTGTGTCTTGAAGGGAGATCTGAGCTGAGCTCCTCCATGGCAGCAGACATGGCAAACTACTTCTCCATGTACTTTCCAGACACCTCAGCATCTCTGGAGCTAATGTTTCAGAGGTACCTATCAGGACAGTAAGAGGCTTAACACTAGAAGATACAAAGACTGAGCAAGAACACTCTGTAACAATTACCGACACTAATTAAGGAACGAAAGGAAAGTCTTTTTAAATATTTTGGCATTCTGACCATTCTGCTTTTGATAAGCATTCTACCCCTAGCAGTGACTGGGGAATGGTGAGGGTAGGATGGGTCTGTACCAAAACCAAAACAAAACCCATTGCCATCGAGTCGATTCTGACTCAGTGACCCTATACATTTTAATCCATTCTGTTTTATTAGAAAGCTTCTAATCTTAGTAAGTATAAAGTATAGGATGCTGCAGAAGAAGAGTTAGCTACGCTTTGTCTGGGACTTTCTCAGCTGGAATATCTATGAGGACCTGCCCTAAGCCTACCTCCTACATTCTCCCCAACCATCCCTTCCCCTGCTTCCTCTGAAAAGTAAGGCATACAGTATGGCTGAGAGAGCTGCCTAGTCTTGTGGTTCTCAGCCAATGGAAAACTTTCCTCTGATAAATCACCTTGGTGAGGCACCATCCCCTTAAACTTGCTCTCCTACCAATCCTGTTTCTACCTGCAACTGTCACGTGCCATCTCCTGCTAACTCCACTTGCAGTGGATTCTCTTTCTGCAGCTTTTGGCTGTACTGGGAGTAACCTTGAATGCTGAGAATTTCTCCTAATCCTTCCAAATTCCTCTGCCTCTAAGGTTTACATGGATCTTTAACAGCATGATTATAATTTTCAACCACCAATAGAATTAATATTAAATATACCATCTACTGTCATTAACCAGTTGATAATTAATTGAATATGCATTTGGTAAACATCTTTTAAGCTCTAGGCTCTGTGCTAGGCTTTGTGAATAAGGTGATTTAGATGTGGTCTCTGACTTCAAGAGGCTCACAGTCTTTAACATTTTCCTCTAAATCATACCTGTAAATATATAGCTGCCTTGATGGCACAGTGATTAAGAGCTCGGTTGCCCACCAAAAGGTCAGCAGTTTGAATCCACCAGCTGCTCCTTAGAAACCCCATGAGGCAGTTCTTCTCTGTCCTGTAGGGTTGCTATGATTCAGAATCGAGTCTACGGCAATGGGTTTTGATCTCAGAAAAGAGTGTATTTTTCTTTCTTTTGGCTTTACTGACAGATCCCTAGTTCTTTGACAGAGTGGGAAAGTAATTTAGTGGGCCCAGCTACCCCTACATCAGGATACACTATACAAGAAATAAGCTCAAAGAACATAAACAACGCAATGGTTACTAAATGCCATTCCTCTTATATTGGTTTCCAGGTATGCCATAACAAATTACTACAAACTGGGTGGCTTAAAATAACAGAAGTTTATTCTCTCACAGTTCTGGAGGCCAGAAGTCTGAAATTAAGTAGGGCCATGATCCCCCTGAAGGCTATAGGGGAGAATGCTTCCTTGCCTCTTCTAGCTTTTGGTGGTTCCAGATATTCCTTGGCTTGTGGCTGCATAATTCCAATCTCTGCCCTCGTCCTCATATGACGCTCTCTGTTTCTCTGTCTCTCTCTTCTGTGTGTCTTTTATATGGAAATTGTCATTGGATTTAGGCCCTCCAGATAATCCAGGGTGATCTCATCTCAAGATCCTTAACTTCATCTGCAAAGACTCTTTTTCTAAATAAGATCACATTCACAGGTTCCAGGAAACAGGACATAGATATATCTTTTGGGGAGTGTCTTAAGCTGAGTTCTCTAGAGTAGTGAAACCAGTAAGGCATATAAATATATATAAAGAGAGATTTATATTAAGGAAATGGCTCATTGTAGGGGCTGGCATGTGTGTTGGGCTGGAGGCTTCTCCTGATTGACATAGCTGCAGGGGCTGATGAACCCAAAATCAGCAAGTCAGGCAGCAGGGCTCTGGCTCAAAGCCTGCAAAGACTGATGAATCCCAAGATCGGCAGGGAAGACAGCAGGTGAGCTGCTAGCTCAGGTCCCAAGAACTGGAGATCAGATGAGCAGGAGTCAGCTGCAGGATCCAGTGTGAGCAAAACCCCAAGAAACTTGCTAAAAGTCCACTTGTATTGGATTCAGGCCACACCCACAAGGAAACTGCGTTTCAGCTGATTGGCTGCTCAACAGCAGATCCCATCATGGAGACGATCACATCATTATATGACTGCCAAACTACATCATAGCTTCCAAACCACTGAGAATCATGGCTCAGCCAAGTGGACACACAACCTTAATAATCACAGGGGGCCACCATTCAACTCACTACACTGTTATAGATCACATTAATCTTGTGCATTGGATGGCTTGGAAAGTTGAGGTTAGCAGGAACACTAGAGATCATCTAGCCCAAACTTTATTTTACAGCTTGGAGACTGAAGTTTATAGAAGAAAGTGATTTGTGCAAGGTCATGGAGCCTATAAATGAAAGAGCTAGGACTTGAGGTTGTGCTCCGTACTCTTTCCTCTGTTTTGTCCTATGTTGGTGCAGAGACCAGTGGACCTTGTACCAGGATGCTGATCTAGATTGTGTCCCCAGGTAAGCTACAGATTGGGTTGGATCCAGGATTCTCAGCTCTAAGGGCCTCTAACTCCAAGAAACAAACTCCAAGGACTAATGCCACATTACTTTTTGCATTTTAAGTAAATTATTAAATGTAGGTTACACTAAACTTTGTTGGCTCAAGTTCTTTAGGTGAGAAAAATGAAAAAAAACCAAACTCATTACCTTCAAGTTGATTCCAACTCATAGCGATCCTATAGGACAGATTAGAACTGCCCCATATGGTTTCCTAGGAGCACCTGGTGGATTTGACCTATCGACCTTTTGTTTAGCAGCCATAGCTCTTAACCACTATGCCACCAGGGTTTGGGGAGAGTAGTGTTTAAATACAAAATACAGGTGAATTTTTCTTCTGGATGTTTTTGAAGTGGTAAATGAGATAAACGTAGAGGATCTATGGATATGGTTTTCCCCCATTACCTGGAATCCCTTCCTCAACGTCTTGCTTAGAAAACTTGTATTTATCCATCTTCCGCTAGCACTCTGTAATCCTGCCTGCAGGTTGTCTCCCCATCTGTGTTCCAGCTATATTTTATGGTACCCATTACAGCACTTGTGACACAGAAGTTTAGTTACTCATCTCTCTCTTTCTTCCTGGCTGTCCTATGAATGACAGGGAGTAACTGTCTTCATCTGTATATCCCTAAGGCTTATTGCAGATACTGGTGTGTAATAGATGTTCAATAAATATTAATTAAAATAATAGATAAAACAATCTAATTAGAATTACTTAAGCTAAGTTTATGTAATATCATATTTAGCAATGAAAATTATTGCACACCTTTTTTAATTACAAAGTATTTTTGTTTATTTCCTAACTTGATTCTAATATCAACCCTTTGAAGGAGGTATTGTTATCCATTTTTTTATAGAAAGACATAGAATCAGAGGAACCATTGTTATTTAATGTTATTTAATGGTAACATTAAGATTCTAACCCAGGAATGCTGGCTCCAAGCCACATGACCTGACCTCTACATAGAGGTTTCCAAATACTCGGATGGACTGGTACCAGTTTGATAGTTTTCATAGGTCCATAATGAGATGAGAAGAAAAGAGTGATAAGTGAGTTTTTTATAATGCTGAATTTAGGATAAAGGACCATCCTTTACTTTTTTTGTATTGTTACGTCCTTTTTATAATAAATCAATAGTGGTAACATATAGTATATTAAAAAAAAAAAAAAAAGAAATCTTTACTGCCCAAAAAAAATCATTGGCTACTATTTGTAAGACCCACCCCCCCCATTAAAAAAAAGGAAAAAAAAAAAAAAAAGTTGTACTAGTGTGTTAAATCCCAAAACCTGGGAACCAAGGCTGTCTTACTGGAACCTCTCAACTAGTTAATTTTTTTTTCTGCATCTGCCTTTTGGAAGCAAATGTTGAGAAAACAAGCTCCTATTAGAAATTTAATTAGCACAGCATCCACCCAAAAACCATCTAGGACGTGTCCTGGAATTAGAATATACCAAATCTAATTTCTCATATTTGCTATAGCCCTGGAAAATTGAGGGTGCATATTCAGAATAATAACTCTGTAGTCATGTTATTCTTTTGAATTTGTATTTCATTATTATAGTATTTACTGATGCTTAAAGGTGATTGAAAACATCTTTATGAAGATTTCACACAATAAGATTTAAACCAAAGTTTACCCCCTACTTCTCATTTAGCCCTCATCTTAAATTAATGTTCATTATTTTGCAGAGCATTCTGGACAATTACTTTTTTTTCCCTGTGTTTACAAACTAGTTAACACCATAGATTTCCTCTTTTTCAACCTAGAGGCTGATGTTGGAGCTGAAGGTCTTCCCATAGAGCATGGTTTTGTCCTAGGCTGCATTCCCCACAGTGTGGCTGTTGAATTAAACTCTAGCAGGGGTTTTGCTGGTGAAGGAAGGTTGATGGGTGATCAGGCTGGCATTTGGAGCCCACGTCAGAGCACAGAAGTGTTGCTGCCTGATCACTGGCATTTTGCTGCCTCTTGGACCTTGTCTTTATGAATGAGTAGCATGTATTTCCAATCTCTCCTTTTCTCGATAAAGGCTGTGTTTATGAGCATCAGCATTAACAGCACAGTTTTTTAGCCCCGAGGTTAAAAGCTTTCTGATTTCTCATTAACTCACAATGGCATCATTTTTAATATTGTCTATGCACCCTTGCTTGAATCATTACAGCTCAAATGACTTTAATTTGCAGAGGCAAACTTAACAGTGATGAATGCTTTAAAGACAGAAACCAAAGTGGCGGGTGCCACCAGGATGGGCTTATTTTTGGCTACCAGTTTTTCACAATGTTAGGAACATCTCATCTAACATTAATGCAATAGAGTGGCCAAAAGGTAGACTTTGGACTTGGACAGATCTGGGTGCGAATCCCATCTATGTCAGTTACTAGTGGTGTTTGGCAGCTCACTTCACCTCCTTGAGTCACACTTTCTTTATCTGTATAATACAGTTGATTCTTGTTATTTGCAGTAGTTAAGTTCTATAAAGTCACTGCAAACATTTGCTCCTAGGGGAAATACAGGGTTAGAGTCCTGTGAGCTGCTGCTTACAACATCTTTGTCAACTGACCAGTACAGAACCTTATTTTGTGTATGTCTGTTTAAAGACACCTTATATGATATGTATTGTTGATTTATTAGTATTTAATTCATCAGCAACAGCCCTGTAACTCTTGCCTGAACAAAGCTTATGTAACACATATATTTTTCCTGTAAGGCACATTATAGCCTTTTTGCACTTAGGAACACTAGTCAGCCCTTAAGCAATATGCTTGGGGGGTGTTTTAAACGGGAATTCACCAGCAAAAAGCACAAAAATGTGAAAAATGTGGCACTAAATAGACCACAAAAAGGACACTTGTTTACAGTATGAGAGCTGAAACAAGAAGGCAGAGCGTATTGCCTGGTGGTTCAACCTCATCTGGGAATGTGTGCCTTGGGTGACAGTTTTTCATTGTTCTGCACGTGATCAGGAATGACTGTGAAAAGTGCCACAAGTATTGATTTTGGAGTTACAAATAAATTTTAGTAAGTAGGTGAGTTTGTGAGTACAGAATCCATGAATAGTGAGGACTGACTGTAGATATGATTGTACTCATTTTGATAGATCTCGGGGGGAAAGATTAAATGAGACAAAAATACGTATCTGGCAATGAGCGATGTACCAGGATAGGGTCTGTTCTGTGTGTTATCTTCCTGGTGGCATTAAAATGAACTCCTTTTCACCAAATGCTTTGCTTGGGATTTGTAAGACACAGAATGGCAGGATGTGTGGACAATCAGCAGTGCCACTACCCCCTGATCAGAGCTACTCCAAGCAGAATCACCCTTCTCCATGGGAGATGCAGGATGTGGAGAAGCTCTTCATCCCTCTCTCCAGGTCCATTCTTGCTCCTTCTCAAGAAGTGAGAACATTGATGCAACTGGGTCATATTCTGCTTTGGAGATTGAGCCCCATTTTCTAGTGGGTAGATGTTGAGCTGACTTCAGGGATCAAGGTGGTGAATTAGAACAATGAACCAAACTGAAAATAACAATTAAGCTTTTATTCACTTACTTTGATAGTATAAACAAGAGACAAAAATAGACACTGGCTCCCAGTGTTCCATTTTTCTCCACAGAACAGATCAGTTGAAGGTCAGATGACATGCAGTGTGGACAGGAGGAATCTTCTTAACTGCTGAGGAGCCTCAAACAAAAGACTTCCGCTTTTTTATGGACAGGATGGGGAGAAGGGCAAGAGGAAGAAGGGGAAGGGCTAGGAGTAGAAAAGTACTGAGTGGGGAAGAGTGCCATAGTTAAACCCTCCTCCCCATAAGGAGGTCTTGGAGGCAGCATCTTGGATAGGAATGCAGATTTGCCAATGAGCATGGCTGGCCCAGGATGGGGGTTGGAGTGGTGGTGGGAGGGCTAAGTCTTTGCAGCTCTTTTCAGAACACTGCTGGCTGTGTACCAGGTCTGGTATGGAGAGGGCACCTTCCCCCATGAGGTCTGCAAGGCAAATACTTGTACTGCCTATGGTTGGACCTGAAAGAGCACACATAGGATTTTGTAGTAGAGTAACTTCTCAGTAGAGTTACTGTGTGTAACCTTCACTCTTCTTCCTCTTCCTTCGATGTGATGAGTGATCCAGGTCTTGCTCTCTGAACAGGCCCAGCCATCTCTGGTGCACAGCCCTCTCTCGCCTTTCCTCTAATCAGTGTTTACAAGTTCTAATTGACACAGACTCCCCTGCAACCAGCCAGACCAGGACGAGATCCCAGGATTCCTCTCTCATGATTGAAGGTACCAACTAAACTACATCCCAGTCATCTGAGAACTTTACACTGGAGTTTTCACCACTGTGGTACACTATTTCCTGTTTGTCATTGCTCCTTGCACAATTTTTTCTCCCTGACAGCCTTAAAGGGAGGTGGACAGACTGGGCCAAACTAAAATTCCTTGGTCTTGAGTGAAATAAACATCATCTGTAGCACCCTCTAACGCTGTGAATCACTGGGAAATTAGAACAAACAAAAATTAAAATTTTAATAGCCTTAAAAATTAAAAGTTTTATAGATATCTGCCTGGTGATAGGGTAGCAAGGGATATATTTACAGACAACAGTGCTAGGCAAGCCTTTACACACTTACTGTGGTAGTATAAACCAGAAGCAAAAATAGACTGACTCTGCTTTATTCTTGGGTATAGAGCAGAAAGAGTTTACATGTGTCTTCTCTTGAATAAGACAGTATTCTATTCCAGATCTAATCCTCCATCCTACTCCATAACTAGAGAAAGAAGAGAAAGCATTAACTGCACCTAACATCTTTCCTTTACCCTCTTGTTATCTGGTTATATTTTTGCAGAAGTTGGAGTAAGGACGGGAAATTCTTGAAATTATTAGAGCCTTTAAACTTGTTACAAATGTCAGTTCTTACAGATGTATTTTCCCCAGAAGACATAATAATATGTGACATATTGATAGGATTGGGACATTCACAACCAGTGTGTATATGTCAGGTATGGGGTGAGAAACTGCAGAAATGATTGGGGTGAAAGTTATTGCTAGCCTGAGGCTGCTCTCTGTGGGTAACTGCTGCAACCCTTGTTGGGAGCTTTTTGCATGCATATTTTACACCCCTGTCAGCCTTCCTCACTGACATGCTCTTTCCCCTCTTGGATATTTCTGTGTTTTGTTGGAAACAAGGCAGCTTGATTCCATCCTCTTGGTGTGTCAGTGCTGGCTTTGTATGGGACGGACACATACACGTTCACATTCATTGGCAGTTGTAGGTGCTGTGCAATAGAGATTTAACAGTGAGGAATTTTATTACATCCTCCGATTCCCAAATGAAAGAAATATGATAATGGATCTGGATGCTCACTTGAAAACAAGCAATTTTTTTTTTATAAAAACGTGGTGTACTATCTAAGATGATTTCTATGATACTATATGTGTGTGTGTGTGTGTGTGTATATATACATATATATATACATACATGTATATATTTAAAGATGTAAATATGAAAATATTCACATTTTGTTTATTTGTAAAGAATCAGCTAAAGTTTGTCCCCCAACATGAAGCCTTCTGCGACTACTCCTGGAAACATATCAGGGACTTTCAGAGCGGGAGGTGACTTTCTAAACATTTAAGCCAACCCTCTCATTTTATGGTAGGGGAAATAGATGCTCAGCGAAGTGAAGCAACTTGCCTAAAGCTCCTTAGTGGAAGAGGTAGAACTCACCAGCTTCTACTGAGCTGTTCCCACCTGCCTTATCTCAACTCCTACAGTAGTTATAGACCTGAATCCTCAAATATTTTGAGATTGGACCGCATTGCCTGCGTATTGTTTCATATGTGTAGTTGTCTAATCTACTTCACTGAAAATAGGCTGAGGGTAAGAGCTGCATCTTAAAGCTTTTCTATCATGAAGCCTGGCTTGATGCTAATCGTTTGGTAGAAGATTCAGTACATATTCATTGCTTGGTTGAAATATCCAGATAATTTGTCTATATGATTCTAAATACAAAGATAATATGAGATATTTTTGGAATGTTTGAACATTTTAGATTTCTTTCCGATATATGGCATCTAGACTGGGGATGTCCTCAGGGCAGGGGCTGCATTATAGTGATTTTTGCATTCATAGAACCTGGTACATAGTTGTGCTGAAAAAAATGTTAGATGAATGAATGAGTAAATGAATGAAAAATGTGGATAAAGAATAATGAGAAAAGCTGTGGACAGAAGTGAGAAGAGAAATATCTAGAAGGAAAGTGTAGCTTGGAGAGAATACCCATACTCTTCCTCACACGTACCCTAAAACAGAGTGTGGGACAGATCGACCTCCCTCTGTGAGTCTAGGACAGTGATAAGTTTCTGTTGTATTATGCCAGCTTGTCTACCAACTCATTAACCTTGGACATGCGAAACAGAAAGTATAATTTAACATGGAGGGGAGGATGAGATTCCTAAAATATTGTTGCTGTCAGTGTACAAACAACTGAGGTAATTCAACATACCAAGGAAGATAGTCTCAAACAGGCTTCAGACAGATTCATCAGGCAGAGTGTAAATGCGGCAGTTTGGTTGGTGGACCGTGAATGTTTATAAATACTTTGATATTCTTAGACCTGTGTTTATTTGGCATGTTCCCAAATCATTGTACTTCGGTTTACTCATTACACTTTGGTTTACTCATTATAGCTACTTAAGATGGGTCCCAACAGTGAGCATCTCTAACTCACAGCTGCCACCTGTAAAATTCTTGGAACATCATTTCTCCCTATTCTACCTTCCCCTTGGCATTGATCCCTCAGGTGTCTCTTATCAGCTTCCAAGAAGCCTCATGGCCTTAGGGGTTATTTGTTCATTCATTTATTCATTCATTCATCCAAGTAACATTCATTGAGGGTCTTCTATTTATTCGATGGTACATAGTGCTAAGGATACTAAGATGAAAAGACCCATTGCCTGTGTTCAGGGCGCTCACGGTGTAGTGAGAAAGATAGAAGAAAACCTCGAGCCTTAATTCAACCCCATAATTTTTCATATTACCAGCATGTGGCTCACAGTGAAGCAGAGGGTGCATGATTGATTGCCCAGAGATGGCATGTAGGGAGCCATTTCCTCTGGTGAAATCACTGGAGTCCAGGATCTGCGTCGTGCTGCTTCAGAAACCTGATTTTGCCATTTTGTGGAGAAGAGCTCCATCTCTTAAGGGCAGGCTTATATTTGACATGCTCGCAGAACTTGATTATATATGATATCTCAGAATGTCAGTTCAATAATTTATAGCAACTGTCAGGCAGGTCAGACATTTATCTCAGACAAAGCAGGATATTCTTACCTTGAAGGGAAGGAAAAACTATCAGAAGGTTCTTTAACGAGGATGTGCTCGGTGGAAGGTTTTCACAGTAGTGGGCTCTGGTATAGGCCAGTCTGTCCTTCTCTTTGGTACAGATATCCTTGTTGGGAGAAGGCTGCCCTTCCAGGGCCATCAGAAGTCCCTCTCCCCATGGATGGGCCTGACCAACTTTCCAGTCCTCTCCTTGTGCCCTGGGGATGTGCCCTTTGATGTTCTGACTTAATCGAGGAATGGAGATTTAATGTGTTAGAGGATTGAATTGGCTGCATGCCTTTTAGACTATGCTACACAATTTTTTTTTCTCGTAGTAGAGCATTTCAAATTAATTTTTATTCTTATCAAAATATAGCATTTGTGTGTTTTAAAGTCATGTAGTGATGAAAACTAATAGTCTACTGCCCCCCCCCCTTTTCCTGTGATAACTATTTTTAACTCTTTGAGATGTTTCTTCCTCTGTTTACTTTCATGTTTTTCCTGGTATTGTGCTTGTATTGCTGTCTTTTATACAATTGTATTCATCGTCTATTGCCTTTCTTTTACAGTGAGGATTCAGGTTGCTAACTCCCTCCTCCCCAGTAAAGCTACGATTAACTAGAAACCTTTGGTGAAGTTTGAAGTGGAGGGAACTACTATATAATCTTTGATGCCTGGAACACATTAGACCAGGGTTCAAATCCCTGTGCTAGAACCTAACAGCTGAGACACTAATACGTCATTTAACATTAGAACCCTGGGTTTTGTCAACCTCAAAACAGAAGTGATAATACTTGCCTTCTGTGTAGAGTGAGGGTGAGAATATAATGTATATAAAGTCCCTGGAACTGTATGCCTTAAAAATAGGCTAAACTGGAGGTAGACCTAACATGCTGTTTTGGAAACTGAAGCATCATAAAGCATTTTTGACTGGAGAATTTTTAAAGCAGGTAAAAATACCCTTTCCCTCAGCCCCCTAACTGATCATTTAAAAAAAAAAAAAAAAAAAAAATCTCCGCAAAGTACTATTAGCATGCCCAGCTTTGAGCCATGCCATTTTATGGCGTACTTTCCTTACATCTGAGGTTGCCCAAACCCCTTTCTGTTCGCAGGCTCTCTCTAAACAGGGTACAATGCCATTGATTAGACTCCCTTCTACTAAGTAAATTACGGTCACATTGCAGTTCTCATTCCTTGAAATGACTCCCAAATCACCTTGATTGGGGTGTTCAGTGTCTCTGAATTCCTCAGTCACACATATGCAGACATTCTCTAGGTTTATTTTCCTAGACGTCTAATCACACCCATTGTTATGTGGATTGTAGGAGTTTAATTCTCAGGTGGCAACCTTATTTCCCTTATCTTTGCCTCCTTAAGATCTACTCATCCTTCAGAAATCAACTTAAAAATTTCCTCTGCAGTGAAGCCTTTTGGGATCTCCCAGTCTAGTCAAGGTTTGGTTGCTATACATTTTCCTGGACCATGCCCCTTTCTTCCTGCAATAAATTGGGTTCTCTGGAAGCAACCACTGAGATGAAGTTTGGAGTGCAAGATATTTATTAGGGATCCACACGTATGAAAGGACAGAGGGAAGAGCAGGATTGGGCAGAGGGAGAAGAGGAAGCAGTTGTGATGCAGACACGACAAAACTCGGGAGGACACAGTGCATGTCAGAGTTGTCTCACGTTGGGCTAAAATGGCCAGACTTTTATGCCCCACCTGGTTCCATCACTAGATGCAGGCTGCCTTGCAAAAGGCTGACCTCAGGCCAGGCATCTCTGCAGCTGAGGCTGAGCCTGAAGGATGCTGTGGGCTGACCACATTCCCTGCAGCTGGGCAGCAAGTCCTTCCTTGAAGGGGGTCTTGGGAGTACAGCTCTGTGTCTGACTTACTAACTGTGACCAGGTTACCTAACTGCTGTGTCTCAGTTTTCTCCTCTAAAATGGGTGTAATTTTGGCAGCTCCTTCATTAGATTGCTGTGAGGATTAAATGGATCCTACATTATCTGCCAAGGATTTCTCTCTCTCCTTTTTTTATGGAAAAATTAGATTTACAGAAAAGTAGTGAATATAGTACACAGGGTTTGCATACACCCTGCACCCAGCTTTCCTTATTATTAACATCTTACGTTAGTATGGTGCATTTGTTACAATTAATGGACCAATATTGATACGTTATGATTAACACCCATACTTTATTGAATTGACTCTACGGCAACGGGTATACTTTATTCAAGGAGTCCTGGTGGTGCAATGTTAAGTGCTCAGTTGCTAATCAAAAAGTCAGCAGTTTGAACCCGCCAGCAGCTCTGTGGGAGAAAAGACCTGATAATCTGCTCACATAAAGATTTACAGCCTAGGAAACCATATGGTGCAGTTCTACTTGATCCTGTAGGGTCGGTATGAGTCAGAATCAACTCAACTCCGCAAAAGAACAGCAATACTTTATTCAGATTTCCTTAGTTTTTACAGAATGTACTTTTTCTGTGCCAGGATACCACATTACATTTAGTCATCACGTTTCCTTGAGCTCCTCTTGGCTTTGCTGGTGTAGTGTGATTAATTACTTATGTGTGTGGCCTTTCTAGCTATGGTCTTGTAACTCCCACCCCGGTGGTTGGGCAGGACTGTGTGATACAGTAATTGTGGCCCACCAAGGGAATTCGTGTTTTGCCTTAAAAGAGAGCCAGTTCCAAAGCAGAGAGGAAGAGCCCACCACCACGAAGGAAAGAGAGGAGATGGAGCATTGGGCTTCCCAGCCCATGGAGAGAGAAAGCTGAGCGCGTTTGAGCAGGGACTGAGTGAGGGCCAGGAAGAGGCGTGCCTGCAAGCAAGGTTGGGAAGAGGCTGTCCTGATGGAAGAACTGTATCCTGAGTGTTGCTGAGCATGAATTGTAACTGTTAACTTCTCTAATAAACCCATAATCATGAGTATGGTCTACAAGTTCTGTGTGGCCATTGCAATGTATTATTGAACCCAGCAGAGAAGTAGAGATTGCTACGGGAGGAATGGTTGGTGTCAGAATTAGTAAAGATGACTGAGAGGGGAGGCTTGTCTGGCCTTCACCTCATGGGAGTCAGCCTTGGACTGCTGATCTTGGTTCTCCTTCCCTCTTGTGGGGTTGGAGGAGGTCAGACACTGCCCCCAAGCCATTTTTACAGATGGTTTCTCAGACTTTCTTTGTTTTTGATGACCTTTACAGTTTTGAAGAGTAGTGGTCAATTATTTTGTAGAATGTCCCTCCATTGGGATTTGTCTGATGTTTTTCTCATGATCAGAGTGTGGCTTTGAGAGGAAGACTATAGAAGTAAAGTACCATTTTCATCACATCGTATCAAGGGTATATTCTATCAACATAATTTATCACTGTTACTGTTGACCTTGATCACCTGACTGAATTGGTGTTTGTCAGTTTTCTCCACTGTAAATGTACTCTTTCTCCGCTGTTTCCATACTGCAGTCTTTGGAAGGAAGTCACTACATGCAGTCCACACGTAAGGAGTGGGGAGTTATGCTCTCTCTCCTTGAGGGTGAAGTATCTACATAAATCATTTGGAATTCTACTGCACAGGAGATTTATCTCTTCTCTCTATTCAGTCATTTATATAAATTAACATGAACTCACGGATATATATTTTATACTGTAGGTTTTAACCCAATACTCCTTTATTGCGCTGCTCAAATTGTTCGAGCTTTGGCCATTGGGAGGTCTTGCAATTGACTCCTTTGCCAGAGATTTAAAATTTGACTTAGTATTCACTAGTTGGATTTGATACAACAGGTGACTGGGGTTCGAGCAGGGGGTGGCCTATGTACTCACTGCCTTGGACGGTGGTTAGATTCTTCTGGTTGGAGGAATATGTCAAGCCTTGTCCCCTGCAGGCCTTGCTTGCTTCTAAAATAGAAATTCTTCTTGGGTGGTATCAAGCTTGCTCTCTTTGTTTCCTTATCTTTTCTTCCTATTCACACTGTAAATCCTGTTTGAACAGTGGAAAAGTTCCTCATTGAGATGGACACATGCAGAAATGTAGTTTAATATACAGTTCCTTCAGTTCCCTTAATGCTGGCATTCCTTTTTCCTTTTTCTGACCAACCACTGGATAGGCTTATTCCCCTGGTATGTTTTCCATGGGGCTTATGTACTCATAATTCAGTGCACACTTAACTCCCAGCTTGGGCACTTATATTTCTGTAATTATTATTATATTACTATATTTATGTAATTATTTACTTCCAGATTGGCCTAATATTAGGAGATTGTGAACTCTTGGAGGATAGAGACTATATTTTGTACATATTATAGCCCTGGTGTCTACCACAGTGTTATGTTAGAGGCTCAATAATGTTGGTTAAATAAGTGAAGAATACAGGCCAGGAAAAGTTACTAATTTGTTTATTCAACTGGATTAACTTGATATTTTACAATCAATTTATATAATAAAATTAATATTCAATAAAAGTCACACTTTTTGTTTTTATTTTCCTTTTGTTGTTGTTTTACATCTTGAAGCACTTTTGAAAAAGTAGTTTTTATTTTGGTTCTCGTTTTTCTTAGCTGAATTTTCCTGTTGCATTTATCAGAAATTTTTTTTCTCCTGACTTTCACTGAACATGTATATGCGCTGACTTGAACTTTGTCCAAATTTTCAGATCTCTCTACCTTTTCTTGTTATGTCACCTCTTTAACTGTCTTTTGACAAATTTTCTTTCTGTTCCCTAGTTTCATTTTTTTTACTTTTTTTTTATTCTTGGAGTAGGCTGCTCAATTTCCTTCCAGCTTTACCATCAAGGAGTTGGATTAATATATTTATTGCTTAGATGCCTATATAAAGAATGTACAATAAACTTTCACTTGAACTACAACAATAAACAAAAAATAAAAATAAAAATAAAAGAATGTACAGGTCTCTTGAGACCCCAGTGTGAATGAGACAAGGTTGTCAATGAAGTGCTTAGAGGAGGGAGAAGAGTCTTACTCTTGCTGTTGAAATTACTGTGCTGGTCCTTCGGTATGAGCAAAGCCTGGGGCTCTGGACTTCCTCTACAAACAACGCCCCCTTCTTTGCAGTGACAGTGGTTCCTACTTGGGAGTAACTGGTGACAAATGCCTTTCCAGGTGGTGTTGGCTTGTCAGTATATTAGCCTTTGAAGGTCAAGCTTCTTTCTTCCTTTCACAGTTTGTTTTAACCTGTTACCCCGAGGTGACTTTATTTGCTTCATGGCTCTTTTGTCCTGTGGCTTAATCAATGTAGTTGTGAAAAGGTCAGCAGCTTCTGAAATGCCTTTGGTTTGTAATGGAATGTAAAGCCCATTTTCAAGATTTTTTTTTTTTTTTTTTCCCTTTCTGGCCCCTTCTCCTTCCCCTCCTACCAAGAATTGATTCCAGAGCCCATCTGTGCTTTTCCTCTAAATGCTTCTTCTTTACAGGTGTTAACATTGCACTTAAGTGAAACGTAACATTGGCCCCTTTTAAGTCAGACACATCCTGTTGGCATCTCAATATGTTCTTGATTCTCACAGACCTTCTCGTAATTATCCTTGTGCCATTTCCATGACTATTTTGCTACATAAATGGCCATTTAACCCTGGTGGACATGAATGCAATGTATAGAGCTTTTGTGTCTGAATACTGAGCTCTAGGCTCCTGGAACATTTTCCTTTTGTGCTTCTGGTATTGGCAGAAAGTAACTGTGCCCTCCAGGTCCTGGGGCAAAAAGAGACGGTTCCGTTGTGGTGCTATTGGCATTATTGGACACTAATGAATGGATACCAGATAATGAATATATCAGAAGCCTAACCTTTCTACTTCTATTATGCGTTAGGACAGAGAGGACCATTCAGAGCAAGGTGAGTGTAATTACATGCTCTCTTTTAACGACAAATCACTTTTGGCTTAATTCATCCACTTTCTGTCTTTCGAGTGCTGGAAATAAACAAATTAACTAGAGAAACCTGGGGACAAATCAGGTAAATAAATAGACACATACTCTCTTTTAGGCTTTCTAAGCATTTGGTTGGGTGATCTTTGTAAAATTCAAACCAGATCAGGCTTTTAACACTCAGTAGCTCCCCAGACTCCAAGAAAGACCCCTGGCGTCTGCCATGATTTGATTCCACCATCTATCCAGTGTCCTTTGTCCTTTCGTTCCCACATGCATCCTTAGTTCTGTCCATAGTGCAAAAGTCACAGTTCCTTTAACAAATCAGGCCCTTACTTCTTGGTGCCTTTGCACCAGCTGTGCCCCTAATTACCTTTCCTTATATAGTCTCCCCATCTGTCATTTTGTCATACTGTGGTGACTGGCATGTTACTGTGATGCTGGAAGCTATGCCACCGGTATTTCACGTCCCAACAGGGTCACCCACAGTAGAGATTTCAGCAGAGCTTCCAGACTAAGACAGATTAGGAAGAAGGGCCTGGTGATCTGTGTCTGAAAATTAGCGAATGAAAACTTTATGGGTTACAACAGAACATTGTCTGACTTGCTTGCTTTGGACACATCATCAGGAGGGATTGATCACTGGAGAAGTATATCATGTTTGGTGAAGCAGAGGGCCAGCAAGGGTGACAGAGACCCTCAGTGATAAGGATTGGCACACTAGCTGCAGCGATGAACTCGAACATGCTGGAAATGGTGAGAATGATGCAGGACCTGGCAGTGTTTTGTTGTGTTGTACATAAGATCACCATGTCATTGGAGCTGACTCAACAGCAGCTGTCTGTCTTAGTAGTTTCCCACTCTGCACTACCAGCAGATAAACTCCTTTGCTGCACCCAGGATTCTGCCTTGTGTCCCATTCTGGTTAAGCCTTCAGTGACTTCCTTCCCACCTGGAGAATTGACCACACCCACCCTCATGTCTCACCTGTGTTTGATATACTAATGAATTTATCATGATACCTGGCGTTTTTTGGTCTATGTGTCTGCCTAGAGCAGTACTGTCCAATAAAATTTTCTACAGTGAAGGAAATACCCTGTATCTGTGCCGTCCATTATGGCATCCATCAGTCAAATGTGGCTAGTGCAAGTAAGGAACTGGATCTTTAATCTTATGTAATCTAAATTAAACTGCTGTATTTTATGCAAATAACACACGCCTTCTATGTTTTTTTGCCAGTGGCACTCCCCTGCCCTGTGAGGATTTTTGTACGTGCGCTATGCTAATTTTTTTACAGCAATATATAAAAAAAAATTGACATAACAGTGCGTATGAAAATACCTCGAGGGGGGAGGGCACAGTTGGCAATCAGACGTAGAAGGTGTGTGCTATTTGTGTAAAAATATGGTATATAGCTAGTTGCTACCATATTGGACAGTGCAGGGCAAGACCAGAGGTTCTTGTTCAGGGCTGATTAAAATACAGACTGCTGAGTTCCAACTCAAGAGTTTCTGATTCTGTGGGCCTTGGATAGGGCCTGAGAATATGCATTTCTAACAAGTTTCTAGTGATATACTAATGTTTCTCTCTAAGGGTCCACACTTGGAAAATTAGTGATTTAGACCAAGGTGTCAAATTGTAGCCTGCAGGCCTAATCCAGCTCATCACCTGGGTTTTTCTTGTTGTTGTTTGTTTTATTGTGATAAATGTATATGTAACAAATAGTTTGCCTTTTCAACATTCTAAACAGGTACAATTCCATGTCATAAGTTATGTTTATTATGTTGTTCAATCATTACCATTATCTGCTTTCAAATTTTCCCATCACCCTTAAGAGAAGCTCAGTGTCCCCTAAGCAGTAAGGCCCCCTCATCCCTTCTCTCCCACCCACCCCTGGTAAACTCTGATAAACTTTGGGCTCTGAAAATGAAGTTTTATTGGAGGCAGTCATGCCCATTTGTTTGCCTATTGTCTGTGACTGCTTTCACACCACAACGGCAGAGTTGAGTTGTTGTGGCAGCGATTGTATGGCCTGTAGAGCCGGAAATATTTACTATCTTGCTCTTCATAGAAAAACGTTACTGACCCTTAGTCTCTAGATGATGAATATGACATAATCGTCTTTGTAGCTTTGGTTCCCAACACCATGTCTTGTGCAGAGTAGCCAGTGAATGAATGAAGCATTATGTAGGATCCCTGTTGAGGATAAATATTGGCTTTATTTATGATGGACTGTTGTATGCTTTTTAGTAATTTTGAAATGATCTCATTTTTTTAAATATTTTTTCCCATACAAAAATTTATACATACATTGTCATGTGACTCTAATTGCTCTCCCCATACTGTGACAGTACACTCCTCCTTTCCACCCCTGATTCCCGATGTCCATTCAACCAGCTCCTAACCCTCTCTGCCTTCCCATTTGACCTCCAGACAGAAGCTGCCCATTTAGTCTCTTGTATCTACTTGAGCTAAGAGGCACAGTCCTCACGAGAATCACTCCATGTCCCACAGTCCAGTCCATCCCTGTCTGAAGACTTGGCCTCAGAAATTGTTTTAGTTCTGGGCTTATGGAGAATCCAGGGGCCGTGCTTTCCGGGGTTCCTCCAGTCTCAGTCAGACCGTTAAGTCTGGTCTTTTTACTAGAATTTGAGTTCTGCACCCCACCATTCTCCTGCTTCATCAGGGACTCTCTGTTGTGTTCCCTGTCAGGGTGGTCATTGGTGGTAGCCCGGCACCATCTAGTTCTTCTGGTCTCGGCTGATGAAGTCTCTGGTTTTTGTGGCCCTTTCTGTCTCTTGGGCTACTACTTTCCTTGTGTCTTTGATGTTTTTCATACTCCTTTACTCCATGTGGGTTGGGACCAGTTGATGCATCTTAGATGGCCACTTGCAAGCTTTTGAGACCCTAGACACCGCTCACCAAAGTAGGATGCAGAACATTTTCTTAATAAGCTTTGTTATGCTAATTGACCTATATGTCCCCTGAAAGCATGGTCCCCAGACCCCTACCCCTGCTACTCTGTCCCTCAAAGTGTTTGATTGTATTCAGGAAACTTCTTAGCTTTGGTTTAGTCCAGTTGTGCTGACTTTCCCTGTAGAGTGTGCTGTCTTTCCCTTCACCTAAGATAATTCTTCTCTGCTGTCTATTTAGTAAATAACCCTCACCCTTTGTCCCCATCCTTGTAACCATCAAAGAATGTTTTCTTCTATGTTTAAACCTTTTCTTGAGTTCTTCTAATAGTGGTCTTATATAATGTTTGTCCTTCTGTGACTGACTAAATTCACTCAGCATAATGAGTTCCAGCATCCTCCCTGTTATAGGATGTTTCACAGCTTCATCGTTTTTCTTTATCATTACATAGTATTCCATTTTGTGGATATACCATAATTTGTTTATCCATTCGTCCATTGATGGGCACCTAAGTTGTTTCCATCTTTTTGCTATTGTGAACAGTGCTGCAGTGAACATGGGTGTACGTATATCTATTTGTGTGACAGCTCGGCTCTTATTTCTCTAGGATCTATACCGAGGAGCGGGAAAGCTGGATCATATGGTACTTCTATTCCTAGCTTTTTAAGGAAGCACCAAATGGATTTCCAAAGTGGTTGTACCATTTTACATTCCCACCAACAGTGTATAAGTGTTCCAGTCTCTCCATCACCTCTCCAGCATTTATTATTTTGTGTGTTTTTGATTAATGCTAGCCTTGTTGGGGTGAGATGATATCTCATTGTAGTTTTGATCTGCATTTCTCTAATGGCTAATGATTGTGAGCATTTCTTCATCTGTCTGTTAGCCACCTGAATATCCTCTTTGGCGAAGTGCCTGTTCATAGCCTTTGCCCATTTTTTAATCGTGTTATTTGTCTTTTTGTTGTTGAGGTTTTGCAGTATCTTGTAGATTTTAGAGATTAGACGCTGATCCGATTTGTTTAAGCCAAAAATTTTTTCCCAGTCCGTAGGTTGTCTTCTAACTCTTTTGGGGAAATCTTTGATGAGCATAAGTGTTTGATTTTTAGGAGCTCCCGTTTATCTTGTCTCTCTTCTAGTGCTTGTGCATTGTTACTTATGGTTCGTATTGTGTTTATGCCATGTATTAGGGCTCCTAGCGTTGTCCCTATTTTTTCTTCCATGATCTTTATCATTTCCGATTTTATGTTTAGGTCTTTGATCCATTTTAAGTTGTTTTTTTGTGCATGGTGTGAGGTATGGGTCTTGTTTCAGTTTTTTGCAGATGAATATCCAGTTATGCCACCACCATTTGTTAAACAGACAGACTGTCTTTTCCCCAATTAACAGACTTTGGGCCTTTGTCAATTATCAACTGCTCATAGGTGGATGAATTTATGTATGGATTCTCAATTCTGTTCCATTGGTCTATGTATCTGTTGTGGTGCCAGTACCAGGCTGCTTTGACTACTGTGGCAGTATAATAGGTTCTAAAATCAGGTAGTGTGAGGCCTCCCACGTTGTTCTTCTTCTTGAGTAATGCTTTACTTATTTGGGGCCCCTTCCCTTTCCATATGAAGTTGGTGATTTGTTTCTCCATCTCATTAAAAAATGCTGGTGGAATTTGGATTGGGATTGCATTGTATCTGTAGACTGCTTTGGGTAGAATTGACATTTTCACAATGTTAAGTCTACCTATCCATGAACAAGGTATGGTTTTCCACGTATGCAGGTCTCTTTTGGTTTCTTGCAGTAGTGTCTTGTAGTTTTCGTTGTATAGATCTTTTACATCTCTGGTTAGATTTATTCCTAAGGATTTTATCTTCTTGGAGGCTATTATAAATGGTATTGATTTGGTGATTTCCTCTTCGAGGTTCTCTTTGTTGGTGTAAAGGAATCCAACTAATTTTTGTATGTTTATCTTATATCCTGAAACTTTGCTGAAGTCTTCTATTAGTTCTAGTAGTTTTCTTGTGGATTCTTTGGGGTTTTCTGTGTATAAGATCATATCATCTGCAAATAGAGATACTTCGACTTCTTCCCTACCAATTTGGATGCCCTTTATTTCTTTTTCTAGCCTAATTTCTCTGGCTATGGCCTCCAACACAATGTTGAATAAGAGTGGGGATAAAGCGCATCCTTGTCTAGTTCTCAAGGGGAATGCTTTCAGACTCTCTCCATTTAGGATGATGTTGGCTGTTGGCTTTGTATAAATGCCCTTATTTATACTGAGGAATTTTCCTTCTATTCCTATTTTGTTGAGAGTTTATATCATGAGTGGATGTTGGACTTTTAGCAATTTATGCAGAAAAGGCATTTGACAGACTGTGTGGTTTTTGTCTTTTGTTTTATTTATGTGTTGGATTACATTGATTGTTTTTCTAATGTTGAACCATCCCTGCATACCTGGTATAAATCCCACTTGATCATAGTGAATTATTTTTTTGATATGTTGCTGAATTCTATTGGCTAGAATTTTGTTGAGGATTTTTGTGTCAATGTACATGAGGGATATTGGTCTGTAATTTTCTTTTTTTGTGGTGCCTTTACCTGGTTTTGGTATCAGGGTTATGCTGGCTTCATAGAATGAGTTTGGGAGTATTCTATCCTTTTCTATGCTCTGAAATACCTTTAGTGGTAGTGGTGTTAATTCTTCTCTCAAAGTTTGTTAGAATTCTCCAGTGTAGCCATCCAGGCCAGGGCTCTTTTTTGTTAGGAGTTTTTAAATTACCTTTTCAATCTCTTCTTTTGTTATGGGTTTATTTAGTTGTTCTACCTCTGTTTGTGTTAGTTTAGGTAGGTAGTGAGTTTCTAGAAATTTGTCCATTTCCTCTAGGTTTTCAAATTTGTTAGAATACAATTTTTCACAGTATTCTGTTACGATTCTTTTAATTTCAGTTGGGTCTGTTGTGATATCACCCATCTCATTTCTTATACGGGTTATCTGCTTCCTATTCTGTTTTTCTTTTGTCAGTTTGGCCAATGGTTTATCAATTTTGTTGATCTTTTCAAAGAACCAGCTTTTGGTCTTCTTAACTCTTTCAGTTGTTTTTCTATTCTCTCTTTCATCTAATTCTGCTCTAATTCTTATTATTTCCTTTCTTCTGGCACCTGAGGGCTTCTTTTGCTGCTCTCTTTCTACTTGTTCCAGTTGTAGGGTTAATGTTTTGATTATGGCCCTTTCTTGTTTTTGGATGTGTGCATTTATTACTGTAAACTGACCTCTGAGCCCTGTTTTGCTGTGTCCCAAAGGTTCTGGTAGGATGTGTTTTCATTCTCGTTTCATTCTATGAATTTCTTTATTCCATCCTTAATTTCTTCTATAACCTAGTAGTTTTTGAACAAGATGTTCAGTTTCCATGTCTTTGATTTTCTTCCTTGCTTTTTCTGTTGTTGATTTCTACGTTTATGTGGCTTTAGGGTCAGAAAAGATGCTTTATAATATTTCAGTGCTTTGGATTTTGTTAAGGCTTGCTTTATGGCCTAATATGTGGTCTTTTCTGGAGAATGTTCCATGTGCATTGGAAAAGAAAGTATACTTGGCTGCTGTTCGGTTAACTTTTCGTATATGTCTGTGAGGTTAAATTGGTTGATTGTAGCCTTTAGCTCTTCCCTGTCTTTGTTGAGCTTCTATCTGGATGTTCTGTCCTTCATCGAACGTGGTGTGTTGAAATCTCCTACAGCTATTGTGGAGCTGTCTATCTCTCTTTTCAGTGCTGTTATTGTTTGTTTTATGTATTTTGGAGCCCTGTCATTGATGCGTAAATATTTACTATAGTTATGTCCTCCTGGTGTATTTACCCTTTATCATTATATAGTGTCCTTCTTTGTCCTTTGTGGTGGATTTTACTTTAAAGTCTATTTTGTCAGAGATTAGTATTGCCACTTCTGCTCTTTTTTGAGTGTTGTTTGCTTGATATATTTTTTTCCATCATTCAAGTTTTAGTTTGTGTCTTTAAGTCTAAGGTGTGTCTGTTGTAGGCAGCATATAGACGGATCGTGTTTTTTTATCCAGTCTGCCACTCTCTGTCTCTTTATTGGTGCATTTAGTCCATTTACATTCAGTGTTATTATTGATAGGTATGAGTTTGGTGCTGTCATTTTGATGTATTTTTTTGTGTGTTGTTCACAGTTTCTTTTTTCAACTTAATTTTCTATTCTGAGTCGTTTTTCTTTATGTATTTTCTTTTCATGTTTTTCATTGTTGTTGATTTTGTGTTTTCTGAGTCTTTATATTCTTCTAGTTTTTTATTTTGACTTGTAGGATTGTTGGTTTCCTTTGTGATTATCTTAATATTTACCCCTATTTTTCTAAGTTTATACAATCTTTTATTTCTTTATATCGCCTTGACTTCCTCTCCATATGAAAAATCTATGTCTACTTTTTTAAGTCCCTGGTTTTGGTTTTAACGTTGTCGTCTTTTGCATACTGACATCTGTTTCCCTATTTTCAGTGTTTTAGCTTTGATTTCCTTTTGTGACTTCCCTATCTGGGTTGATATCTGGTTGCTCTGTCCCGTGTTCTAGTCTTGGGTTGTTATCTGGTGTTACTGATTTTCTAATTGGAGGACTCCCTTTAGTATTTCTTGTAATTTTGATTTGGTTTTTGCAAATTCCCTAAACTACTGTTTATCTGGAAATGCTGTAATTTCGCCATCGTATTTGAGAGACAAATTTTGGTGGATATATAATTCTTGGTTGGCAGTTTTTTTCCTTCAAGGCTTTATATATGCCATCCCATTGCCTTCTTGCCTGCATGGTTTCCGCTGAGTAGTCCGAGCTTATTCTTATTGAGTCTTCTTTGTAGCTGACTTTTTGTTTATCCCTAGACACTCTTAAAATTCTCTCTTTATCTTTGGTTTTGGCAAGTTTGATTATAATATGTCTTGGTGACTTTCTTTTGAGGTCTACTTTATGTGGGTTCGATGAGCATCTTGGATAGATATCTTGTCATCTTTCACGATATCAGGGAAGTTTTCTGCCCACAAATCTTCAACAATTCTCTCTGTATTTTCTGTTATCCCCCCCGTTTTGGTACTCGAATCACTTGTAGGTTATTCCTCTTGATAGAGTCCCACATAATTCTTAGAGTTTCTTCGTTTTTTAAATTCTTTATCTGATTTTTTCCTCAAATAAATTGGTATCAAGTGCTTTATCTTCAGTCTCACTAATTCTGACTTCCATTGCCTCAATTCTGCTGCTATGACTTTCTATTGAGTTGTCTAATTCTGAAATTTTATTGTTAATCTTCTGGATTTCTGATTGCTGTCTTTCTGTGTATTCTGCAGCCTGTTAAATTTGTCATTATGCTCTTCTCTAATCTTTTTAATTTCCTCTTACATGTTCTGTGTTTTGCTTAATTTCCTTCCTAATTTCTTGAAGAGTTCTGTATATTAATCTTTTGTATTCTGCCTCTGGTAATTCCAGGGAATTTTCCTCCTCTGGAAAATTTCTAGATTCTTTAGTTTGGGAGCTTCCTGAAGCCATCATGGATTGCTTCTTTATGTGATTTGGTATTGACTGTTGTCTCTGATCCATCAGTAAGTTATTATATTTATTTTATGTTTGCTTACTGTGTCCTAGCTTCTTGTTTTGTTTTGATATGCCCAAATAGGCTGCTCGTATGAGCTAGATTCGTTATTGGCAACTTTGAAGCTCTAATGTCCTGTCAACAGGTGTTTAGATCTGTTACTAGGTATGTGAGCTCAGGTGTCCACCCACTCCTGTATGGATTCAGCTCAGGTGGCCAGATAGATAGCCACCAACTGTGTGGTGTAGGCTGTCACTTACAGTCCTAGACAGGCATGGGTGATTGGTGTAGGCACAGGCATCTGGCTGCAGCAGGGGGACATACTCCGAGCAAGGCAGGAGGCTGACGGCTGCTTGTGAGCGTCCAGGAGGAAGGCGTGTCCCTGTTCCCTAGAGCACATAGGTGGTTGTGTTTTGCAGCTGGACTATCAGCAGCTAATGATGTTGGGTGTAAGGACTAGGGGGCACCCCTTATTCATGGGCCCCTATCACAGGTGGCTAGGTGGCGTGGGTGGAGCCACCAGTCCTCAGGCCCCTGATGTGGGTAGATGAAGACCCTGCTTAATGGGCAGAGCAGTGTCAAATGTCAAGAACCTGCCACTTCACAGCTGAAACAGTTGAAGTTAGAGCTCTGGTACATACCCTGTTGTACTGTGGTAATGAGGGCCTACACTGGTGAAATGGGCCCACAGAAGTCTATGGAGGCTGAAAGGCACTCAGAATCCGTGGATCCGTTATGTCTGTGCCTAGGCAAAGGAGCTGTGCCTACCCTGGTTTCCTGGCTTAGGGGAGAGCTGGCAGTTTATTTTTTCCGCTGGTTGTTAATTTGTTCACTCTCCAAGGCAGGGAGAATGGCTCCAGTTGTGTGATGGATTTTGCTTCCCATCCAGGGGACTTGGCAATTGCTGAAGCTGGTCCAGGACCCAGTGAAGAGCAGGGAGTGGGGAGGTAAATTGGAGAGAGGTTTTTCCCTGAGGGGGATGTTTTTCATCCGTGCATTAAACCGTATGCAATTAATTATCTTTTGCTGATGAGAGCTGCTGCTTACTGATTCTGGGTGGACGTGTAGACACTCAGTGGCTGGGTCTCTCCTTGTGCAGAAAACACACCTCCCAGGGAACACCACTTGCCTGCCTCACCACTCACCCATGAGTTGCTAAGGCCTGAAGGGCTCAAGCTCTCGCTGGGTCAGTTGTGGCAATTCTTTGCTACTTCCGAACCATCTCTCCCTCCTCCTGCCACTCAGTCCAGTTCAACTCTGCCTTTGTTGTTCAGGGCTCCCAGACTGCCATATTTAATCAAATCACTTGTTTTTTTGGGTCTTTGTTGTAAGAGGGTCCACCGGAAGTGTCTGACTACTCTGCCATCTTGGCCCTGCCTTCCGAAACAATCTCTTTTTACCAGTTTTACCTGAGCCTTGAGGCCTTTAAAATTCATGTCCCTTAGCAACTTAATCAAGGTGAAAGATTTGAGTAAAGGACTATGATTTGAGAAGAAGCACATTATTCTGAAAGGTAGGAATATCATTGCTTCTATTTATGATTATTATTGTTATTAGTAATAGTTCACGAGATCTTATTGGAAAGCCATCTTAGCCCAGAGCTAGTAGTGTGACCTTCTTGTGAGGTTGGGAAGGGAAGCTTAAAAGACCTGATGTCCATTCTTCTTCTGTGCTCTCCCAGGGCAGGGATCAGAGGAGCTTTGAGATTGGTTTGTCTTGGCATTCCCTCCAGGCCACGAAGTCACAGTTGTGCTGAACAATTTCAAGGTCCACAGACTACTAACTAAGAGGTTTCTGGAGCCCCATTGAAGTAAAAATTGTAGCTTTTAAGCTTTTCATTTTTCTCCTCCTTTCCTGTTTTACATGGCTTATTTGGGCAAAAGAATAGGTTGGAATAGTTTTAGTTTAACAGCACTTAAGTTCTGTGACTTTAATACTTTGCTTAAACATCATTCCTTCTAGGATCCTAGACACAGCTGGTCATTTATTTCTGCTTGCCGCTGTCACATTTTAAACTAGTATTTATCAGGCTATACTCCAAGTGTTCAAAGTATATATTTATATGTTTGTCTTCTCCTTATTTCTGTACGCTATTTGGGCCAGGACCTTTTCATATTTCTCTTGGTATCTCTAACCCAGTGACTGGAATAGAATGGGCTTCAGTAACACATGTTCAATGAATGAGTGGTCAAACACTTTAATACTAACATAGACCTAATAAAAGGAGTACGCTTGGCCATGGGGACTAGAGGCCATGGTGTTACAGATTCTGGCATCCTATAAAAATGATGCTTAAGTATATGGAGCAACAGGAAATATTTTGACCATGAACACAGAGACTGATGTGCTAAACTGACTGTGACCAGGAGCAAACTGGACTGTTGTTATGGCCATGATAGTATCAGATATTTGGGTTTGATCTTCCTGATTAAGAGAAGAGCTAATTCTTCAGAGGATGCTATTTTACTCTGCCAGCCTGGCTGTCATCACTGGCTGTTTCACTGTGGCAGGCACATGACCTCCAGGGAGGAGAAGAGGTCCTTTGTTGCTGCTGTAAAGATGAGGCCAATATGCAGTGTGCTGTTGTTCCCCCATAAGCCTGTGCAAGAGAAGATGTATATTTTTAGTGACTCTTCAGCTGCACTAAGAAATTTTTAGCAAGTGGGTTTACTGCAGGGATGCTTAGATCTATTATTTACCAAATGATACATGTTAGAGATGGATGAGATGTGGCAGGGTCTGGATTCTTTTCTCATATGCACAGGCTGCTTCCTATTCGGCTCTTGTGTTCTGCTTCATTCTAAATATTCTTAATGTTTGGAAATCTCCCGTTCTCTACTCAAGCTAATTTAATCATCAGAATGCAGTTGAGAAGTTTTCTTTTTTCTTTCTGCTTTAATTGGTCTTTTGAAAGCTGTATTCCCTTTGGAGTGGAAGGGAGCTCTAATGAAGTCTGAGATAAAAGAAGGTTTGGGCTTGAGTCCTAGCTCTAACATGAACTAGCTTTGTAACTTTGGACAAATCACTTAACCTTTCTGAGCCTCATGCTCATGCTTTAAAAAATGGGAATGATTATAATTACTCTTTTTTGCCTCTTAGGGTGTATTAGTTTGATTAAGGTTTTTCTAGTTCTAGGGAAAAACTAGAAGCAGTATTTCTTTTCCTCTAAATGAGTAGTCCTTTACACAGAGGACATAGACTCTCAAGGAGTAAAGACACTGCTGAGCTTTAATGCTACCTTCTGTCCTGCCAAGATCCAGTGGGGAAGAAAAGGCAGTAGATTTGGCTCAAAGAGGGCTTGAGGGTTATGGTTTTCCACCATTCTAGGCAGAGTGTGGTGTACCCTGATGGCAGAAAAGAGCGTAGAGTCATCCTACAGTCTGAAGGGCCTTCCTGTCTGGCTAAGGGTGACATGTATCTCAGTCGTTATCAACTAGGGGTGATTTTGCCTCTCAGGGAACATTTGGCAATGTTTGGAAACTGCTTTGATTGTTACAGTCCAGGAGGATGGTGCTATTGGCATCTAGTGGGTAGATGCCAAGGGTGCTGCTAAACATCCTACAGTGCTCAGGACAGCCTCCCACAACAAAGAATTATCTGGCCCAAAAGGGAAGTAGTGCTGAGATTGAGAAACACTAGTGTATCCAGTTAGCTCCATCACAGAGCTCCTGGACTAGCCGGGATGAGCTGCATCTGGAGACAGAGAACCCAGAGGAGGTGGCACTGTGAATGGCCTGTCTGAGGGCCATTTCATGGATTAGCTCTGGACCTACCTCCTGAATTCTACTCTAGATTTCAGGCCTAATGAACCCAGTACTTGCTTATGGCATGAACTTGTATACGCCCTTCACTGTCTATTGTCTTCCCTGGAATAGTCTCTTACATCAATACAATCAAATTGTTAAGCACTTGGACTTTGCCGCTAAAGGATGCTTTGAATCCTGGCCTGCCACTCACTAGCTATGTGACCGTAGACAACTCTCCACGTATAATATGGAGATAATAGTTCCCATCTTGGAAAGTGATAGGTCAATTATTATGTGCAAATTATAATATCACATGCCAATTAATAAGCACCTAGAATGGTGTTTGGCATATACTAAGGGCTGAGTAGATGTTAACCATTATGCACCTGACTATACTGCAGAACCAGAGCACACCAGTATACCATCACTCAGTGGTTCTCACATCATTTCAACTCATTTGGTCAAAACTTTATTTCATGCTTTACTTTGTACCAGGTGCAGTGATGGGCAGTAGGAAATTAAAAAAAAAAAAATGCCTTAAAGGAACTCATAGACATGTGAATACATTTATTACTATATAATCCAATGAGTATACCATGTATGTATGTTCTGCTATGGTAGCTCCAAACTGGGAGTAGTTCATTCTATCTGAGGAGTTAAGTACTTGCTTATGGCATGAACTTGCACCCTGCATGGTGCAAATAGTTAACATGCTCAGCTGCTAACTGAAAGGTTGGTGGTTCAAGCCCACTCACAGGCACCTTGGAAGAAAGGTCTGGTTATCTCCTTTGGAGAAATCAGCCATTGAAAGCCCTGTGGAGCACAGTTCTACTTGGATACACATGGGGTCGTCATGAGTTAGAATCTACTCCGTGACAACTGGTAATTCTGTCTAAGGCCATCTGGGAAGAAGTTTAGTTTATTGGGGAAGATTTATTTTTAACAGAGGACAAAGTGGATAGGGAGAAGGGCTTTCCAAGTTGAAAGCATAAACTTCTTATTGTCCAAGCCCAAGATGGTTGGTTTGTTGAGCCTTCTCCACATCTAAATTTCTATCTCCCTGACTGATACTACTTTCAATTTGTCTCCCTGATCTGTAGTAGCAAGAAGACATCACTCCCTCTCATCTCTCTCTACTTTTTGAGTCTTGATAAATAGACTTGTGTCAGAAAAGACATCTTTGTGTGGTAGGGCCTCTGAACAGGCCCCTTTTATCCCCTTTCCTGCTTGGAAGAGAGAGCACTGTAGGAAGCCCACAAACGATCACTGATTTTGGAAGCTCATGCAGTAGGTCAGCTGGACATTGTACCAAACAGCAGTGATCTGTGGAGCTGTTTGAACTGGTTTGCCCTTGTGATGCTCAGACAGAAATCCTTCTTGGTAAGGATTGGCCATCCGATAGAGCAGAAGGAAACTTAGGACTTAAAAAAATAAATAAAATCTTTTTCCTGGAGTTTTTAGACCTTCAGAAGAGTACCCAAACCACAAAGTACCCTCTCTACAGGGAAACAGGGATTATATTTTGCTTGTAACTGTATTTTAATGAGCTACATTTGGTTTAAGAGTTGAGATAAATGTGAGTTTACATATCCAATCTTACAGCCAGTCCCGTGAGCCAAGGCACTTTCTGAATGCAACATTTGAATATTGAAGCTTGACTTGATGGGGCTGGGGGAGGCGGGATGGGGGTGGTGGTAGGGGGGTGTGAATCTGAAGAAAGAGAGCTTTTTAAAACTTTAATATCTCTTTTATGCATATCAGGGAGTGTGAAAATGTGAGTGAATGATCAATAAATTATGGCCCATACAGTTGTGGATAATTGCTCATTCCCTTTCAAAGAACTTTGCCTTCCCCAAGTAGTTGCTTCATTTTAGGCACAGGGCTTAAAAATTAAACTTGTTTTCATCATCAGAGCATGTCCTAGGGAAGGCAAGTCAGATGAAGGCTTTATTGTTGCTGGTTATGATTTCATACCTTTAGAGAAGCACCTGTGTTGATTGCGGGCAAACTGTTCTTCTTCTTTGAATGTATGCAGATTGCATTATGTACATGGTACTTCGCCTCTTGTTTGCTTGCAGAGCAGGTTGCCTCTGAGATGGTACTTTCAGGGTGGTGATAGGCCCATTTTCAAATGTATTTATAGTAATCAAACTATCCAAAGAATGTACCATTTCACTTGAATTCCAAGGGAACTGATTTCATTAACTGCATGTTTGGGCCAACCCTTGACAAAACCGTGGAAGCAAAGGGAATTTCTGCCCTGAGCACAGGGCCTTCTACCGTTTTTGTGTCTACTGCCTTGTTGAAAAGTTCAAATTCAGGGTTTCTTAACCTCGGCACCAGTGCCATTTTGGGTTGAGTACTTCTTTCTTGTGGGGGCTGTCCCATGCATGTAGGATGTTTAGCAGCATCCCTGGCCTCTACCTGCTAAATGCCAGTAGTTAACTCCTTTTCCCGCCATCCAGTCGTGATGACAAATAGTCTCTCTAGACTTTGCTATATATCCCCCGGAAGGCAAAATTGCCACTGCTTGAGAGCTGCTTTGCTTGTTAGGATTTTACTTGTATAGAAAATAAAAGAATCTAGTATGTTGTGACTCATTATATGCCGTTCAGTGGACTAGGTTCTTTAGTGTAGATTATCTTTACAGATTGGAGGAAAGTCCTCGAGATCTACTTCCAAAAAATTAGCAGCTGAAAATCCTATGGAGCACAGTTCTACTCTGACACACATGGGGTCACCATGAATCGGAGTTGACTCAGTGGCAACTGGTTACTGGTTATCTCCACAGAACCATATGTCCTGATTTACCCAGTACAGTCCTGGTTTGCACCTGTTGTCCCAGTCAAATTATTAATAGTACTCCCTTTCACTCTCAAAAGTGTCCTGGTTTGAATAATAAATTATATGGACACCCTAGTTTTGGGGAAGATATTAAGTTCCCATAATTACAGAAAAGGAAACTGAAGCTGAGACACTCAAGTGATTTGCCAAAGGTCAAGTTACACGGCTACTAAATCAAATTGCTAAGCTTTGAAATGAGGACTAAGTCCAAAGTCTTATTGATTGTTTTGATTGCCTCTGTGTGATTTCTGCATAGTGATTAACAGTAAAACTCTTAACGTTAAAAGGTCTTCATGAACGGCCAGGTTGGCAAGACCCTGGGAGAGTTCACTCTTCTCAGTATTGACAGGGAGAAGGGACAGTTTAGAGTCCTGAGTTGAACTGTGAATTTCAGCAATTAATTTTCTGTGACCTTGGGAGTGTGCCTCCTTCTGTTTCTGTAAATAGAGATAATAAACTGAACACAAGGCTATCATGAGGGTTAAATTAGATAATGTATACATAGTATAAGAGCCCTGGTGGCACAATGGTTAAGAGCTCAGATAGTACCTGGCATACATCAGGCACTCAATAAATTGTTGATATGATCATTACTAGCCCCAAGAGATGAGTGGATGGTGGTAGAGTTCAAGATGCAAGGAAAGCAGGCAGACTTTTAGGGGCTATGATAAGAAAGAAGAGCAGTATGTATGGAGAGTAGTATCGAACTGAGGGATGCCGTGAAGGTTTGCCCAATAGGTCTCTGTGGCTCCCTGCTTTGGAAAAGAATATTTGTTGAAATTTCATAACCCAGACTTAAGCTCTTTCTCTTTTCCGGAGGTACTTCAAATTTATAAGGAACTGTTGAAAATTAAAACACTGTAAGGACTGAAAGGCATGGATATACATGATGGTGCAATTTCGCCTTAGACAGCTTAGTGCAGAGAGTGTTAAAACCAGAGCTACAAAGCCAGCATTCTAGACCTGACATGAATCAACTGGCTAGTCATTCTCTTCGTTTCACCCTTAGTTTTCTTATTATAATTGAAGCACTGGGATTAAGCCCTAGTATTTTCCTTCTCATTAAAAAAAAACAAAACAAAGCTTTATAATAATATTAGAAAAACATTAAACAATACAGTCAGCCACAACCTTGTCATGCCTCCAAGTCACTTGTACTATTTTCACTTGTATTTTGATTTTAAAATTCTGTGAATCTACGGAGTTACCTCTGGGTGGTGCCAATATGGGTGACTTTTATTTTATTCTTTCTTTATATTTTCCAAATGTTTTATTATGACTGTGCATTACTTTTGAGATCAGAAAATATGTAATGCAGCTAATTTATTTTTTACATCTATGAGTCTGAAAATGTAACAGACTGCTGAGAAATACTCTCTTCCTAGAAAAAACTTTCTGAGCCTTAATACATAGGGTCTAGGCAATGTGTTACCTGGCTGGGCCTGTGGACCATTACCAGAGATAATGTACCATGGAACATGCTAATAAACAAAATGTGTGACACCTGCCTACCCCAGCCCCCAGTTCCCACCTGCACATGCACAGATGGCTGGTGTAGTATCTTTGTTCTAGTCTGTCACTCTGGGGAAAATAATTTTGTATGGGTTTTTTCTTAGTTGCTTTGATAGGTTTTAGTACACCACATTTTATTTTGTGCATTGCTCAGAAGTTGTTCTTTCCAAACAGATGCAAATGTTTTTTAGAAATCCTTCTTCCAAATAAGCACAGCTATCTAGTTCTCAAACGTAATAAATCTCATCCTTCACAAACAAGAAAAAAGAGAGATATTTTGATGTCCCAGCGTGTAAGAACAGGCACATGTAACTTCATTTAGAGATTTAGAAACTTTATGCTTGTTTAATTAATTAATTCAGTTATTCACAAATGCGTAAGCTACAAAACCACCTTAGAAAGGACCTTCTAAATGGGTTTATTTAGTACACAGCTGACTGATACCTGTTATGGATTGAATTGTGTCCCCCCAAAATATGTGTTGTAAACTCTAACCTCTTTGCCTATGGTTATAATCCCATTTGGGAATAGGCTGTCTTTGTTATGTTAATGAGGCAAGATTAGTGTAGGGTGTGTCTTGAGTCAGTCTCTTTTGAGATATAAAAGCAAGCCAGCAAGCAGAGATGGGGGAAGATAGATACTGCACCACGTGAAGATCATCAAGGAACAAGGACCCTTCCCCAGAGCCAACGGTGAAAGACTTCCCCTGCAGCCAGCACTCTGAATTTGGACTTACAGCTTCCTAAGCTGTGAGAAAATAAATTTCTGTCTGTTAAAGCCATCCACTTGCGGTATTTCTGTTCTAGCAGCACTAGATTATTAAAACAATACAGGTCATCAATTTAGTCATTAATCCGACTAAATTCCTCTATTGTCTTGTGGCCCTCTTTACCCAGCAGGTTCTTTGCAAATCTGTCAGATGTTGGCCCCTGGATTCATACGGTCCCTACAAGAGGCAGTGTAATACTTGAGGGCTCAGTTCTGGAGTCAGAGGTACCAGTCCCAGCTCTACCACTTAGTAACATTAGTTAAAATTTTATTGTCTCAACTTCCTCATCTGTCAAGTGGGAGTAATAATGGTATCTACCTTGTAGGGTTGTTTTGAGGAGTAACTGCATATAAATTGCTTACAAGAAAGCATGGCACAAATAAGATCTCAAAGATGGTTAGCTTTTATTTTTATTGTCCCTCATAAGGGGCTTACATTCCATCAATGACAAACTTGAAATAAACTTCCCCACAACAAGACTTATCAAGAAAACTAGATCCTCTCTCTATCTGCTTAGGTTCCAAGGCTTATCCAGTAATTGAAATGCCAATTAAAAAAATCCAGGACATTCTTCCCTTTTGTCTTGCTTGTTTATGTTAATTGTGGCTCATTAAGTGGGAAAATTTCACCTCAAACTTTTCTTCCCATCTATTAGTGAAGTGTTCTCTGTCTTTCAGGCTCAGAGTGTGTCTTCATCTTAGTGTCTTATTCGTTCATTTGTGCATTCATTCATTCATGACATGCTTCAGTGCCAGCTCTGTGCCATACTTGTCCAACTTTGCAAGGATACCATATAAACCAGACAGAAAAGGCCAGTGCCCTCATGGAGCTTGTCTTGGTGACTTAGGTCAGTGTCATGTTTGTGAAGTTTCCATGTATCATCTTTTATTCTCTGCTGGGTTGCCGTCCTCTTGAGGTAGATGCCTCCTCTTCCCACTACCTCAGGTGGTGCTTTGTGTATCCGTGGAGGTGTTCAACAAGTATGTGATGAATAATTAAGGAAACCGTAGCCGCACTGTATTGAGCACTCAGTATACCAAGCTCTATATTTTATATACAAAGTCTTATTTTATTCTCACACTCTATGAGGTCAATGTTATTCTCCTCATTTTATAGTCAAGAAGCAAAGGCTCAGCAAGGTTAAATAACTTCTCAGGGTCACAGAGTTAGCAAGTGGAAGGATCTGGATGTGAGTCCAGGTTTATATTATTCTGAAGCCATATTCTTAATTATTTTGCTATACTAGATGGGTAGATGTATGTATGCATGCATAATTAGGGAAATGAATTTTATCTCAAGAAGTCTAATTTATGTGTGTATCCCTGGTTTTCCTCACCATCTAATTCTTCTGTTTCCTTTGCTGTTTCCTCATAACTTTCCTGAGCAATAAACATTGAAGAACCCCAAGGCTGTCTACATGGACTTTTCTTTTTTGTTTTCACTCACTCCCTTGGTTATCTCATCAAGTCTTATGGCTTTAAATAACATCTATGTGCCAATGAGGCCAACATTTACATCTGACCCCTGCAGTCTAGATTCAAATATTTCACACTGCACTTGATGTCAAAAAGACATGTAAAACTTAAGATGTCCAAAAGTGAGCTCCTGATTGATACTCACCACAACCTGTCCTCCCCCAACCTGCTTCTGCTTCAGCCATTCCCATCAATTAAAGGAAATTATTCCATTTGTTCAGGCTAAAACCTCTGAAGTTGTCTTTGACTCAGCTCTTTCTCTCACTGCTCATTTAATTCATCAGCAAATACTATCTACTGCTCAACCTTTAAAATACATCCTGAATCGATCTGACAACATCTCACCTTTTTCCTGGCCATTACTTCGTTCACAGGCTAGCCTGGGTGGTGCAAATGGTTAAGCACTGGCGTACTACCAAAAGGTTGGCGATTCAGACCTACCCAGAGGCACCTCAGAAGACGGATCTGGTGATCTGCTTCTAGAAGGTCACAGCCTTGAAAACACTATGGAGCAGCTCTGCTATGCACTCATGGAGTTGCCATGAGTCAAAATCTCTACTGGACAGCAACTGACAACAACCTGGTTCAAACCACCATCAACTCTCACCTCTGTTATTGCTGTTGTCTCCTAACTCCTCTCTCTCTTTCTGCTCTTGCTCTTCCCCTCATCAGTCTCTTCTGCACACAGCTGCTAATGTGATCCTGTTAAGGTGTAAATCAGATCATGTCATTTATTCTCTCAGAACACTTCAGCAGCTTCCCAATTCACTCAATGTAAGAGCAGATCTCTGAGGTCTACAAGGCCCTACCTGGTCGGCTTATCCTCTCACCTCCCTGACCTCCTCTCCTCCTAATTTTCCTAATTCTTAGCCTCTTCCCACCACATTGGCCTCCTTGCTGATCTGCAAATGCTGCACACCAGCATTTCTCCCTGGGCCTTTGCAATTATTCTTTCCTCTGCATGGCTTTTCCATTACCTTTCAGTTCTTTACTTTTTGTTAGGTGCTGTTGAGTCAGTTCCCACTCATAGCAACCCCAGGTACAACAGAACAAAACACTGCCCAGTCCTGGCAGCATCCTCAAAATCCTTGCTATGCTTGAGCCCATTGTTGCAGCCACTGTGTCAGTCCATCTCATTGAGGGTCTTCCTCTCTTTTACTGACCCTCTACTTACCAAGCATGATGTCCTTCTCCAGGGATTGGTCCCTCATGATAACATGTCCAAAGTATGTGAGACGAAGTTTCGACATCCCTGCTTCGAAGGAGCATTCTGACTGTACTTCTTCCAAGACAGATTTGTTCGTTCTTTTGGCGGTCCATGGTATATTCAATATTCTTCACCAGTGCCATATTTCAAAGACATCAGTTCTTCTTTGGTCTTCCTTATTCATTGTCCAGCTTTCTCATGCATAAGGTGCACTTGGATCAGGCTCATGTTATTCCTCAATGTGACATCTTTGCTTTTTAACACCTTAATAAGGCTTTTTGCAACAGATTTGCGCAATGCAATATGTTCTTTACATGTTACCAAATCAGTAAGTCTTTGGCTGGCTCCTTTATTTAAAATTGCATATCATCTTTACTCTCTCCTCCTCCCTTTTTCTGCTTCAATATGCTACATAACAATCATCACTATCTTATTTATGTCTGTCTACCCCACTAAATGGTGGGCAAAATGAAGATAGGGATTTTTGACTATTGTTACAGCCCCCAAAACACTACCTGGCACATTATATACACTCATTAAATATATGCTGACTGAATGAGTGCTTTGTGCAAGGCCCTGTGCTGAGCATTTTGCATGCATTATTAAATTGTAAAGTATTCACCATGATCCTTTGAGTTAAGTAACCTTATTGTTTCTACTTTACAGATGAGAGACTTGAGCTTGGAAAGATTAAGTATTTTGCTCAAGGTCTCACACAGCTAAGTGTGGACATGGGACTTGAACCCAGGTCTGCACAATCTCAAAACTCCTGCTCCTAACAATTATATTCTGCTGGCTTTTGTATGCAAGCCCAGATGTCTGCCCCTCCCTTGCTTAGACACCCATGAAATTTTAGCCCTTTTGGGGCACTTCCTTCTCGTAGTACATAACATGGCATTTCCTAATCAGTGCCCTGTGAAGGGATAATATGTTTTCTTTGTGGAGAGGGGAGAGAGTTAATGCTACTGATTATATTTCTTTCACTGAGCATTAAGGGGGTAAATGAGAAGAAGGTTTAGGACCAAAATATATTTTAAACAACATTTGTAGGAGAAATGCTAAACACATTGTATTAGTTTTCACAAGGCAATAATCCAGCATATCTGAGAATGCTAGCCAGTCTCACGGATACCTCCTGTTGGAACTTCAAAAGAGGCTCCTGTGGTTACTTTAAGGAATGGCTAACTTAGCTGCTTCAACTGTATTTGTGGTTTTTCTACCTAGTTTTCAAGCTCCTGCAAGGCAGGGACCATGTTTATTAGCAGTGAGCGGTGCACATAGTGACTATTAACAAAAGTAAACAAAACCAAATTCTGAACTAACAGACTAAAGGAATGCAGGACTGCATGAGTCCACTTCTAAGGATCCTCTCTTTGAGAATCTTCACATCAGGCCTGCAGTTGATACTGATCCTCATGCCTATTTATTCCTCTGCTGTACTGTTAACTCTCAGAATTGTCCTTGGGATTATTTCCAAATAATTCGTCAGTTCTCTCAGAGTTGGGTCATCACAACAATAACCACCCCTCAGGTTCTGGCATTCTTCAGATGGAACCAGAGGGCAGAAGGTCTATTTTAAAGAGAATGCTCTTACTGCTGGTAGTTCCTAAAAGGCTTTTTTTTTTTTTTTTCCTGTTTTGTTTTGTCTTTTAGCAAGATGAAGTTTAACTTCCCTGAAAGCTTAACACTCTCTCTGGAACAGTCCATTTGTTAGACAGAAATGAGCACTTAAAAGGCATTAGAGGGAGATGGACTGCTGGGGTGGGACTGGCAGTGGAGCAGAGAGTGGAGCCCAGCTCTGCTTTAGGTGTGGTTTAATGCAGAATGGCTGTGGCACCTCGTTTTCTGTGATCGAGGTCCACCTGCACTCATGTTGCAAATAGTCATGTGGACATTCAGGCCTACAGCAAGAGTATGTGCCCAAACTCTGTTCTGAGAAACCTATGTATTCCCTGCAGAAAGCTGCTGGAAATAGCGAAAGGAAAAAATATAATTATAGAAAGAGCTTGTGTACCCATACTCTTGAAGCCATTGTACATTTTTAAGTAGATGTAAGAGTTTTTCTTTTTTTCTTTTTCTAAGCTATGGACACTCAGTACATATGATTTCTTTATTTTGAGCTGTTCCTTGGAAATTCTGATTTAATTAATCCAAGAGATATAGGGCTTGGACATCAGTATTTTATTTTAAAGCTCTCCATGTGATTCTCATGTGTAGCCAGGTTTGAAAACCTCTGCTTTAAGCTATCTCTCTGGCCTTGGTGCATAGGAGCCCTGATGGTGCAGCGGTTAAAGCCCTTGGCTGCTAACCAGAAGGCCAGTGGTTCAAACCCACCAGCCACTCCGTAGGAGAAAGATGTGACAGTCTGTTTCCATAAAGATTTACAGCCCGGAAGCCCTATGGGGCAGTTCTACTCTGTCCTGTGGGCTCACTCTGAGTCAGAATCAACTCGACAACAACAGGTTTGGTTTGGGCCTTGGTGCTCAAAGAATCATTTCCTCCTGGGGGCTTAATAAAGTGCTTGGCCAGAGCAATCTGACCCACTTATAGCCAAGAAAGAATTTAGGAAACATCAAAAAAACAAAAATGCTTTCTGCTGTCAAGTCAATTCCGACTCATAGCGACCCTATAGGGCAGAGTAGAAATGCCAAGTAGGGTTTCCAAGGCTGTAGTCTTTATGGAAGCAGACTGCCACATCCTTCTCCTGTGGAGCAGCTAGTGGGTTCCAACCCTCCACCTTTTGGTTAATAGCTGAGCACTTTAACCACTGCACCATCAGGGATCCTTTAGGAAACACAAAACCAAAAATCTAAATCCATTGCTGTGGAGTTTGATTCCGACTCACAGTGTCCCTATAGGACAGAATAGAACTGCCCCATAGAGTCTCCGAAGAGAGGCTGGTGAATTTGAACTACCAGCCTTTTGGTTAGCAGTTTGGAATGCTTAATCACTGTACCACCAGGGCTCCTTCGAAAACACAGGAGTTTTAAATTAATGACTTTATGCTCAAGATTTAATCAGAGTTTCAAAGGGCAGTGATAAAAAGTAATACCCACTGATGAAAAGAAAAACTGGGATTGACATTGCCAGTTTAATTAATTAATATGTTTACCTGAGAACCTGCACACTCTCTTCCAAGCTGCTTTCCATCTTAATCATCTTTCTCCCTCACTGCACTACTCTCTTTTCTCTCATTTATACTCATACACACTCTCTAGCTTCTTTTTTTCTTTACCTTTCTTCTTTGATTTATATTTCTCCACTTTTGTCTCTCCCTTTCTTCTAATTTATTTATTTGGCCATAGTAAGAGATGAGGTATATTTTCTGTTGTGTGCCATGTTTACTGAGGAATGATATGTCTCCAGTGATTTATTTTAAAAGCAAATGAGGTGGACAGTTTATATTTCTCTTAGTATGTAAAGCTCTCACATTATTATTATTTTTTATTCCTGTGTTGCCCTGAAAAGTTTGCATCCCCAGCATTCATTCTCCCCCTTTTGTGGGTTGGTGCAAGCTAGTAGAAACAGATTCTCTCCCTCTGGCCTGGGTAATCACATCACAAGTTAAAACTGGAATCACTCGAGCCAATTAATACTTCTTTTCCATCCTCTGTATTGAGGATTTGTAAGTGTTGACATTAATGTTTCAGAAACCAAGCAGGGAAGTGTACAGGTTTTCCACCTGTATTTGGAAATAAAGGGGTTAACTGAATCACAGAACTGTTTGCTTCATTGTAAACATTGGTTATCTGCTTCAGTAGAGATTACAGCCAAGAAAACCTTATGGGACAGTTCTACCCTGTCCTATAGGGTCACTATGAGTCAAAAATCAACTTGGCGACACCCAGCAACAACAACATCAGACATTTCTGGCTGGTGAAGATGTGCTTGTCAGGCAATTCATTGGTGGAGGAAGAGACAAGGATTTTGTCTTTAATAAAGTTAAACTTCACATCATAATTAGCTCTGTACTGTCTTCCTTGGACTTAAATGTCAGTTTGGTGTTTGTACAACAAACTTGTTTTGTTTTATAGCTTTTATTTGCTGAGTTTTCTGGCTGTCACTTCCTTCTCATCATCTTACTTCTCCCCCTCATTATCGTGACTGTCATCATTGTCAACATCATCACCACCACCATCACTGTGCGCACCCTGCGGCACTTAGAAAACCTAGATGAGATTGGAATGCCTGTCCCAGAGCCTGACCTACCAGGATTATCTCTGAAAACTCCATTGTAATGACTTCAGTTAGTTTTTTTTTTAATTGTCGTAAAAATGTATAACACAGCATTTGCCAGTTCAGCTTTGTTCAGGTGTACAATTTAGCGATAATAATTGTATTAATCATGTTGTATAACCATCACCCATAATCAGACTTCAACTAGATTAATCTGATTTTCTGAGTGCCAGACTTATTCTTTCTTAACTGCTTGCTGCTGTGAGTCTTGAACTCAGGCTCAGAGACCCCAGAGGAAGCATGAGAAGAAGAGGGAAGCAGGAGAGATGTTGAATAAAGGGTGTGGAGGAACATTTGATTTAAATAAAGAAAAGAATCATCTACTGTGTTAGCTTCCAGCTTTCAATCCCCTCTCGATCCATCCATTTCTCCACCAGAAAAGAAATGAAACAACCGTTAGCCACTAATGGCAGGTACACATTATACCTGAAAATAAGATTGAAGATCTTAAAATGTCTCCCTCCTCAGCAAGACCTCTGTAGTGACCTGCTGAGCAGGGACTTGAGAGATTGCCAGTAGAGAACTAAATGAAGTGATTGGAGGCTCCTCATGATATATGGTAGATGATAGGTATGCACAAGTTTGGGAAAGTGACAGCCTGTACTATTGGATGTTAACTTGTGAATTGAACTTTAAAAGTGCATTAGATATTTCTTTACGGGTCAACAAAAGAGAATCTGTGGAACAGTCATCTTCTATAAGAAAATTGTTACTGCACGTGCAGGTCAGGTTTCAGGAACTGTGGATGACTGGGAAGGGCCTCTGATTTGTTGTGGTTCAGGTTAAACCCTTATCACGATTAGAAGGTGTGATGTACCTCTGTGGTTGGGTGGTTTGTACTCTTAGAGACACCATTTGACCTTTCCTTTGTACAGACAACTGTTACAGATGAAATGTCTTGGCTGGAGTGCCTTCCTTGGGCTTCCTGTTTGATATTCAACTAATGCTGTTGTTCAGTCAGAAACGGGGAGTTGGGGTCCTTCTGTGCTTGGTTTTCAGTCATATATATATCTGAAGCCAGTTAACTTATTTGATTAGGACCCAGTGTTTATGAGAACCAGGCCATGGCCTCATATCATTCCATTTCAGTGATGTTTTATCTTGGTCTTGGATTTATTTTCAATAGTTACAAGCCTCCTTCTAGTATGTTAGCTTTTACTGTTTTAACCTGCAGTGGAGAGAGATATTTAAAGTCATTGGTACTTTTGTAAAGCAAAGAAGTTCTAAGAACTTATTTGTTAATTTCTTTTTTGTTCTGATTACAATGGCTGTATGTGTTCATTTTACAGAATTAAGACAAAAATCACCAATAATCTCAACCCCTTCACCCCAGATATAATTACTGCTAATGTTTTGGCATATTTTCTTCCAGGCTTTCAATATGCATGTATCTCTCATTATTATCAGTTTTTACATCCAGATCTATATTTGAATAAAATGGGGATCAAACTGTATGTACTTTTTAAATATTGTGTTTTCTTTTAATATTATATCATTAGCATTTTCTTAAGCTATTAAATATTTTCTTTAGAAAATTATAATGGCTGTATAACATTGTGTTGCACATATACCATGTTTACTACTTCCCTATTGTTAGATACTCTGGTCATTTTCAATTTTTTGGACTTACAACTAAAGCTTCAGTGTACCTGCTTGTTTGCAATACTTATTTAAATCCGTGATTATTTCCTTTGTATATATTCTTATATTAAATGGTCAGAAGTTTTTTGGGTAAAATGACATTTTTATGATGCTTGATAATTCCATAATTTATTCTTTAGGTTTGTTGACAGATACAATATTGTGTTCTGGGAAGGAAGTGAATTAAAGTTTAGAAGCCTTAGACTGAGGAATGTTCTGCTACCTCTTAGCTGTGCTATTTTAATGAAGGCAGTTCATGGGCCTGGCCTGGCCATTTCTCCTCCCTCTTTAGTAAAATGAGGAATACAAAGCTTATTTTATCTCAGTTTCCCATTGTTGCAAAGATCAAATGAGACTGGGTAAATAATAGCAGTTTATGTGCTTTAAAGCACTTTAGTCTTGTAAGGTTTTTGTTACTATTTCATTGCACTGCAGGTAGTTTTCAATTGGAGCATGCCACTTTTTTTGTTTTAATTTATTATAAAGTATTTTAGACGAAAGAAAAGATAGAGAAACTAACAGAAATCTCTGTGACTACCATCTATGGAAAACCCTGTGAAACACAGTTGTACTCTGACACAGATGTAGTAGAAATTGACTCGACTACAGCTGGTTTTTTACCATCTATTTTAAGAAATAAAATACTACTGCATGTACTAAATGCTAACGTAGTCGAGGCATTCTGTCTGTATACTTTGCTCCATTGTATTCCTTCTTCCACCCCCAAGGAAGTCACTGTCCACAATTAGGTGTTTGTCTTTCCCAGCATGCCTTTATAACTTCACTGTTTTGGAAATTATACACTCAGTTTCTCTAGTTTGCTTTGTTACCCTTAGCTTCTAATATCTAAACTTAGTTTAACAAAATTTAAAGCTGATATTTTTATCCTCCTCATAAACAGATCTTAGAATGCTTTAAGTCCAGACACTTCTTCCTGTCTTTCATGTTACTGTTTTTCAGAATTTTAGTTTAATTTAGTTTTGTTGCCATGCGTATGGCTAGTATGTATATTATTATATTAAACAGTCATTGTTGGTATGATTTATCTATAAGGTCTTTTCCCACTACTCTTTCCTACTTCCTCAGCTATTTTTTTCTGGCACCTACGGGGGTGGAGGTTTAGTGGTAGAATTCTCACCTTCCATGTAAGAGATCTGGCTTTGATTTTCAGCCAGTGCACCTCAAGCACAGCCACCACTTACCTGTTAGTGAAGATTTGTGTGTTGCTATGATGCTGAACAGGCTTCAGAAGGGCTTCCAGACCAAGACAGACTAGGAAGAAAGGCCTGATGATCTGTTTCCAAAAATCAGCCAGTGAAAACCCTATGGATCACAGTGGTCCCATCCACAGCTGATCGTGGGGATGGTGCAGGACCAGGCAGCATTTTGTTCTTTTGTGCGTGGGGTCGCCATGAGTCGAGGCTGCTTGATGGCAGCTCACAGCAACAACATAGCTGGAAGTGAAGTTTCCCAAGTTCTTTCTGACTGGTTCATATCCTTATAGTGGACGGGTATTAGAAACCTTTTTTTGCTGGACATGGAGACAGAGATTGCTGGTAGTTAAATAACAGAACAGGAATGTAATTCGAGCCTTTTTATGGGCCATTAAGTTCATGAATAAAATAAATCAAATATGATACTTTGTATTGGCAACTGAATACTATTTACTTGTTTATAGTTAGGGTTTAACATACTTGGTTTATGAGCAAGCTGCAAGCATTCCATTCTCCCAGCTCAGCTGCCTCCAGGCACTCAGGAATATTGATATGTGAGCCACGAGTCCATGTTGTGAAGGTCAAATTACCTTATTGCAACTGTACAAGAAACCTGGAAGATAATAATGACATTCAATCAGCGAGGCAATGGGTTGTAAATGCTTTTGTTGGTTTCTTTATTTTTTGTTTGTTTTTGGAAAGATAGTCTTGCTTTGATGAGTCTATTAGTAATAAGTAGTCAATATATTTTCCAGGTTTCTCCTTTTTAAAATGCATGTTTGCATAGATGCTAAAAATGAGTTTATAATACAAAAAGGAAAGACTAAGGGTAACTTATTGTACTGCGAAGATAAGTGTAGGCAGAAAGAAACAATCTTTGATGGTTATGAGGGAGGGGAGAAGTGTGGAGGAGAAAACACTGACTAGATAGTAGATAATTGGTAACTTTGGTGAAGGGTAGGACAATACACAATTCTGGGGAAGCCAGCACAACTAGACCAGGGCAAAGTCATAGAAGCTTCACAGACACATCCAAACTCCCTGAGGGACGAAGTTACCGGGCTGAGGGCTCAGGACCATGGTCTCAGGGGACATCTAGCTCAGTTGGCATAACATAATTTATAAAGAAGATGTTCTACATCAAACTGTGGTGAGTAGCATCTGGGGTCTTAAAAGTCTGTGAGCAGCCATCTAAGATAACATCTACTGGTCCCATCCTGGCTGGAGCAAGGGAGAATGAAGAAAACCAAAGACACAAAGGAAAGATTAGTCCAAAGTACTAATGGACCACAACTACCACGATCTCCATAAGACTGAGCCCAGCAGAACTAGATGTTGTCCAGCTACAACAACCTTCTGCTCTGACAGGGATCACAATAGAAGATCCTGGACAGAGCAGGAGAGAAAAGTAGAACAAAATTCAAATTCACACACACACACAAAGACCAGACTTGCTGATCTTACAGAAACTGGAGAAATCCCTAGAGTATGGCCCTTGGACACCCTTTTAAGTCAGTACTGAAGTCACTCCTGACATTCACTCTTCAGCCAAAGATTAGACAGGTCTGTAAGGCAAACAATAACATACGTGAGGAAAGTGATTTGTACTTCTGTCATGTATAGAAGACTAAATGGGCACACCAGCCAAAAAGCAAAGATGAGAAGGCTGGAAATGACAGGAAAACTAGATGAATGGAAACAGGGAGGGAACCCAGGGTGGAGAAGGGGAGAGTGTTGGCATGTTGCGGGGTTGACAACCAATGTCACAAAACAATTTGTGTATTAATTGTTTGATGAGAAACTGATTTGCTCTGTAAACTTTTACCTAAAGCACAATAAAAAAAAATATATGATATTAAAATTAAAAAGAAAAGAAAGATAAGTGTAGGACTACATGTTTGGCTAATAAAAACATGGAAGGGTTTGTAGTGATGGCTCATTTTCTGACTGTTAATTTTATTAGTACCATCATTATAATTGCTAGCACTCATTGAACACTTGCCATATTCTAGGTACCTTCTAAGAACTTACTAGTTTATTTTAACCCTTCAACTACCGTATAATATAGATACTATTGTAATTCTCATCTTCAGATAAGGAAATAAGCACAGAGAGATTAAGATACTTGCTCAAGTTTATACAACTAATAAGGTTGGGATTTGAACCTAGGCAGCCTGACCCTGGTTCCTGAATGTTAACTACCATGCATGAATTTAGAAATACGCTGTAATGTTGCACATACTGATTTCTGTAATTACAGAACTGACCATGTAAGTGAACACTGTATGTGTGCTTTCTGATACAATAAGGGCTTGTTTATTTGTTTTTTACTTCACAAGAGTCTGGAAGGTAGGTCAATAATGTCACCCAGGATCTTTTATTTTTCTTCCTACCATCCTTAGCATATTGGTTTTCATCCTCAGGTTTGTCGCATGGTTGCAAAATGGCTTCTGTAGCTCCAGGCATCACATTCTTATTCAAGGTAGGAAGAAGGGGAAAGAGGTGGCAGCTTGTTGTCTGTCCCTTTTATCAGGAAAAGAAAGGCTTTCCCTTAAGCCCCTGAGGAGACGAGCACTTCTGTCTCATTGGGTGGTATTGTGTCACATGACCTCCCCTGACTGCAGAAGATGCTGAAAAATTAGGTGTCTCATTTTTTTCAATATCTATTATAGAAGGCCCCACCTGATTGTCAGTTTGTCATACTGTGGTGGCTTGTATGTTGCTATGATGCTAGATGCTAGAAACTATGCCACTGGTATTTCAAATACTACCAGGGTCACCCATGATGGACAGGTTTCAGCAGAGCTTCCAGGCTAAGACAGAGTTGGAAGAAAGGCTTGGCTATTTACTCCCTAAAATTAGCCAATGAAAACCCTATGTATCACAACAGAATATTGTCCAATATAGTGCTGGAAGATGAGCCCATAGGTTGGAAGGCACTCAAAATACACAGTGGCCACAGTGATGGACTTGAACATGACAATGATCGTGAGAATTTCACAGGACTGGGCAACATTTTGTTCTGTTGTACGTGGACTCCATGAGTTCACGCAACAGCAACTGACAGCAAATAATAGAAGGTGGGTGTCATGGATTGAATTGTGTCCCCCCAAAAATGTGTGTATCAGTTTGGCTAGGCCATGATTCCCAGTATTATCTGGTTGTCCTCCGTTTTGTGATTGTCGTTTTACGTTAAAGAGGATTAGGGTGGGATTGTAACACCACCCTGACCCAGGTCACATCCCTGATCCAATGTAAAGAGAGTTTCCCTGGGGTGTGGCCTGCACCACCTTTTATCTCTCAAGAAATAAAAGCAAAGGGAAGGAAGCAGAGAGTTGGGGGACCTCATACCACCAAGAAAGCAGTTTTAGGAACAGAGCACATCCTTTGGACCTGAGGTTCCTGCCGTGAGATGCTCCAGACCAAGGGAAGACTGATGCATCACAAGGACCTTTCTCTAGAGCTGATAGAAAAAGCCTTCCTCCAGACCTGATGCCCTGAATTTGGACTTGTAACCTACTAGGCTGTGAGAGAGTAAATTTTTCTTTGTTGAAGCTATCCACTTGTGGTATTTCTGTTAAAGCAGCACTAAATTACTAAGACAGTAGGCAAGAAAGAAATGTTTTAGGGATGGGTATTGAGTTAGCTAAATAACAGTATGAGCTTGCAACTTAGATTGGATGGAATCTATTTGTGAGATGAGCTTTCTAGAGTTCACATGGGTGAGAAAGTCACATAGTGGGAACTGTGAAGGCCCACGTACGTCATCTCTGCCTTCCCTATGACCAGTTGGTTCAGTTCCTGAGAACTTTATCATCTGCAGACTCAGTCCTGTGTAACTCCAGAGCCAAGCTTGCGTGCCCCAGGTGATGCCCTAAGTCCAAGCTTCTGGAATCCCTGGCGTGAGATCCTGGCTCCCACTTATTTGCTGAGTGGCCTAGTTTCTCTGTAAGTGCAGCTGGTTTTCTTTGATTTCTACGACCGATCTTCAGCCAGATTTCTTGACTGCACTTCATATCCTTCTTGGCCATTGGAGCATGCTGAGCTGGGGTTAGGACACCTCAATTGTTTTATGCAGGCCCTTCTCCTTGATACTGTTTACTAAATCATGACACCATCACTGCTGAGAAACTCCTGTCGCCTGGATTTCTGTTGTGGCTCCTATATATGTACTAAGTCAAGGCACCAATAGGTCAGTCAACAGGTTCAACATGCCTTGGGAATGCTGCCTATTTGCCCTGTTCTCAGGCCTGTGCTTTTCTGACTTTCACATCTTATCTTTCCTTCTGTTACAAGCTTCACTGCCAAGGCAGCCTAATTTGTGACAATTTTTAGGACTGAAGCTGTCCTGTGTCCACACCTTCACCAGCCCAGGACAGACGGACCCAATGGACTGCTTGGGTCCTAGTCTCTTCCACCTGTAGCTGATTTCCACACGGCCTTAGAGGCCCATTTCCAATACTTTTCCATTCTATTTACTTATATCTGAACTCCCACAACTAGAAATTCATTCATCATTTTAGTCCATTTAACAAAGAGTTATTGACACCAGTAGGTTTTAGGCCTTGTGCTGGGAATATAGTTACAAAATACATTACAGTCTACGTTATAGTCTAGCAAAGAAGACATCAAAACAAAGGGAAATATACAATGGGAGTGTAAGGGGTTTAATCTAGCCCTGAGAGCCTGGAAATGCCTCCCTGATCAAGGGATGGACATGCTGGGACTTCAAGCCTGAGGAGAAGGGGTTGATGGGTCAGAGTGTAGATACCAGAGCAAGGGCAGGTATGGCAGGTTTGAGGCCAGCTTCGTGGGCGAGTGGCCTGTGCAGCCACGCAGGGCCCAGCCCTGCATTTAATGCTTTGCTGTCATTGTCTTAAAATTCTTTGTCATTTTTGCACCAGAGTTCCCATATTGTCATTTTCCCTTGGGCCCCACAAATTATGAATCCAATTTTGAGTGAGAGAATCCAGTATGCTGAAGGGTGGCTGTCTGAAGTAGATGGAGAAGTGGTAGGTAGGTATGAAAAGAGAAATACCTGTTGGTGGGTGACATTCAACAAATATTAATTTGTGTATCAGGCACCGTGTTAGGCACTGACAAACTACAGAGAATGAAACAATGAATGAAAACAACCCCTACCGATATGAAGTCTACTTTCTATTGGGGAGGGACAGACAATAACAAATATGTTAAGGGGTAATAAGTGCTATGACAAAAAATATACAGGTAGGAAGAGATAGTGGTGGCGAAGTATAGGATGTGTGCCATTTTACATAGATTGGCCATGGAATGTCTAGCCAATGTAGATGGAGCGCAGTGGAAGAGGAGGTGAGGGCAGAGAGGTGATCATGTAGGTTTTTGAAGGCCATGGTAAGGACTTTGGATTTCACTCTGAGTATGAAGGATAGCCATTGGATAAGTTACAGCAGAGAAGTGATATATCTGACTTATACCTTGTAAGTATCATTCTGACTGTGTTTGTTGAGAGTATAGTGAGGGAAGGCAAAGGGAGGAGCAGGAGAATTTGTTCTGATGCTACTGTGATAGCATAGCACAAGAGGATGGTGGCTTGTTACTAGAGTTCTAGTAGAAACCAAAAACCCCATTGCTGTTGAGATGATTCCAACTCATAGTGTCCCTATAGGACAGAATAGAACTGTCCCATAGGGTTTCTGAGGAGTGGCTGGTGAATTCGAACTGCCGACATTTTGGTTAGCAGTCGAGCTCTTAACCACTGTGCCACCAGGGCTCCTAGCAGAAAAGGTGGTGAGAAATGGTTGGCTTCTGGATATATTATAAAGTCTGGATATATCATGAAGCTGATAAAATTTGTTGATGAGATTGGATATGGGTGTGAGAAAGAGAGAAATTGAGATTGATCCCATATCAACCATTTACCTGTTGGTATGAATAAGCGTATCTACTCTCTTCCTGAGAGTAAATTAGATAAAAGAGGATAGAGGGAGAATTTAGGGAGATGAAAAGGTAACAGAAAAGAAAGATTGAAAGCATTTCAGAAGAGCATGATACACTTACAATCTTGCCTTATTCTTATGAGAAAACTAGTGAAATTTTATTTTGTTGTTTCAGTTCATATTATGCAGCATTACTACAAATATTGATAGAGATGAAATTGAAGAGGACCCCAAGGAAGGGGTATAGAGGAATAAGAAATACTGGACTTGCTGAAAGGCCTATTCTTTACAGTGATTTTATTATTTATGCTAATAGTTCACAAACCTTTATCTTCCAGCTGATCTTGGCCTAGTTGCATTGGAATTGCCAGTAGCACTTGTTAAAAATAGAGACTCCTGGGGCCCAACCCCCAAATTTTGATATATTACTAATTTTTGCGCTGTAGAGTTTTTGCCAAGACAACATCGTTATTACATACATCATCTAATGTTAAAAGAAAATACAACCAAACTCTAGCATTTGTGAAAACTAATTTCACGCAAATAAAAATATCAACCAACATTCGTGTTGGAACTCCACTTATTTGTTAATTGCAGCTGTAGGTTGGCTATAGATATGAGTTCAGCAAAAATCAACAAAAGCATATATTTTATTATTATTTGTAGTGCTATACATCCTTTATGTCAGTAAAATTTAAATTAACAGTAAGTACATATGTATGTGTATTAGTTATCTATTACTGTATAGTTAATGACTGCAAACTTAGTGGCTTAAAAAAACACACACTTATTATCTCAGTTACTGTGGGTCAAGATTCCAGGCACAGTTTAGCTGACATCTCATCTCAGGGTCTCACAAGGCTGCAATCAAGGTCAGCCAGGCTGTATTCTCATCTGGAGGCTCGACTGGGGACATGTCTGCTTCCAAAATCATCTGACGTTGTTAGTAGAATTCATTTCCTTGCATTTGTAAGACTGAGGGCCCTGGATTCTTTCTGGATGTTAGCTAAAAGCTGCCCTCATTTCCTAGAAGCAGCCCCCAGTTACTTCTTATGTGGTACCACCCCCACCCCCACCATGACCACTTACTTCTTCAAAGCCAGCCAGGGAGAGAGTCTCTAGTACAAGTCTACTAATAAGTGGAGTCTTATATAATGTAATGAAATCAAAGAATGTCCTCTCATCACTTGTGCCATATTCTGTTGGTTAGAAGCAAATCACAGGTCTTGTGACACTCAAGGGGAGAGTCTTATGCAAAGGTGTGAATACCAGGAGGTGGAGATTATGGGGATCACCTTAGAGTGTGCCTGCCACAGTAGGGGCAGTGGTGAGAGCTGGTTGTCAATAGGTAAATGTTTACCTGTACACCACTCAGTGTGGGGCAAGTCACCAAACTTCTTTGAACTATAGTCTCCTCATCTGTAAAATTAAAGTGTTGGACAGCATTTCTCAACTTGGACTCCAAGGAGCATTTGGAGGTGCACAATGCATATTAGCTCCTGCAATTTAAAAAAAAAAAAACAGTTTCAACTTAATTAATCCTACTTTTTCCAAACTTGCTTGACCAAGGGATATTTTAAAATGAAATATCACAACATCCTGTGGAGCTTCTGTAGCACTCTGTTTGGGAAACTTTATCCTAGGTGATTTCCACAATCATTTAGCACTTAATCATTCTATCTTATATTTACTTAACATTTATATCCACCTCAGTACCTTTGCGCTGGCCGTTTCCTTTGCGTGGTTGAAACCCTAGAATGGGAGACTCAAACGAGGCGTAGTGATCCCTTTCAGGAGCCTGGATTATTGGCGGGACTGTGGAGAGCGACACACATTCAATAGAGCATGATCGGCCACCATCTTTGAACAGGGCACCGCTGTTTCCGACTTTGCTCAAAATCCAAAGGGCAAGAGATTTGGTTGCTATGCAACGTGTACACTGCCCTTGCCCTTGTTTTCTAAGAAGGAGATTAAGTTTCCGACAGGGCTTAAGCTCATAATACTTCCGGTTCCAATTACCATTTCAGTTCACCCAAATTTGGAAAATTGGATCTGCTGCGGTTTTGCTTCCTCCGCCTTGACTGAACCGGGACGCACTCTTCCCCTTTCCCTTAAATATTCCATTCCCTTCTGACCCTTTGTCTATTCTCTCATCTACTTTTACTCAAACTCCTTATAACCTTGTGGATCCTTCAAATTGTCTCCATCCTCTAACACAGTGTTACTCAAAGTGGTTAGTCTATGTACTTTTTGTTGCAATCCACAAAACGAGGAGTGTGTATGAGAATGCAAATATTAATAGATGATATGTATCCTGGAAAAAATAGAATTGTCAAGGTCAGTAATTAGTGTCCTCGTGTTAAAACCAACCTACTCTGCCGTGATTTTCTAGCTTTTCTTTTTTCAGTTTCCTCTTATTTAAATAAACATCTCATGTACTATTTATAAAACAGCCAAGCCCTTTCTTTTATCTACCAATCAGCCACAATGTAAGATTGTGCTGGAAGAATTTAGAAAATGACTCCTCTGATCTTAGTTTGGATATAGTACAGTGAGGAGAACAGTGGCACTTGATTGAAAAGACTTGGAGGAGCTGAGTCCAAGCTATATACCATTTATCGTTTATCACTGCATGACTCTCAGCAAGTCTCAACTGCTCAAGACTCATTTTTCATATGAGTAAAATGGGGCTAATACCTGAGTTAGTTACCTTTCATAAGTCTTATGAGTTTAATGCTTAACTGTTAAGTGTTATAAAAATTTTAAATGTTAATCCTAATATAATATGGCATTAATGGATGAACACTCAGTGGATATTGAGTTCAATTTTTAAGCTGATCTTATGTATCAGGGAGTCAGGTGAAGGGAAACTGAGCTCTATTTCTCAATAGTTTCTCTAACAAACTGTGGTTCAAAGACAATGTGTAAATTGCTCCATTAGACCACAATGCTAGAGTTGGGATTTGAGCTCAGGTTGGTCCGATTCCAGATTCCATGTATTTTATACTAGATCTGTATATTCTCAAACTTTTAAAGGAAAACAGATATGGATCTTGACTTAATTATGTTTATTCTAATAGTTCTTAAATATGTACAAACAACATTAGATGCATATTTCTAATAATTGTAGTTCTTATATAACTACAAAGGAAAACCAATGTACTAGTCAAGTATAAACAAAACTATGAGCCAATCAAATTCAAATTAATTAGTAATTTAACAGAACCAAGGATGAGTTTTGCTGAACTGAAATTAGCACTGGCAACATGTATGCAGTAAGGACTCTAAGGGACAGGTTCTTTGAAGTTGGCATGTGTACCTCACCACATGCGGCTTGCTGGCTAATTTGTCACTTTCTGTATTTGAACCATCACAAAGTCTTCTTCTGAAAAGCATGGTGTAACTATCATTTGGCCTTCATTTGGTTTGAACACATTATTTAGGAATCAAGTCCACCTCTTCTCACTTGCTCACAATACTGAAAATAGAACCTCTTAGAACAATGCATTGCAAACAAAAAAAAAACTCAAAACAAAAAATGTGCACAAAAATTTCATGGCAGTACAGGGTGACAAGGAGTTCATGCAGACAATCCAGAATATGCTTACATAAAAATGTTGACTATTGCCAAAATGAAAATGAAAAGCTGTATTGTAGAAGAGTCTTAGATCCCTGAAAACATCCATGTAGTCCCAAGGTCCTGTGGACCTTCTTTCAGGACACTGGATCACACTGCTCTGTCCATGAGTCAAGAGCTCACAAGCCGCAGGAGGGTCTGGGAGGAAATGGGACAGGGGCTTAGGAAAATACATTTTCACACGTATTTTTGAGTATAGCTGGCTGTGGAACAATAATCATGTAGAGTCAACAAGAGTGCTAGTCCAAACAGTCCATTACATAGAGAAGCCAGACACTAGGGCCCCAGATACAGAGAAATGAGAAGAGATCTCAGTGCCAGGTGCCTGAAATGAAACCCACTCTTGAGACATTGGTTTCCTCACTGTTTACTGCCATTCTTTTCTGCTCTCCTTGGTGAGAGCCAGCCCCTGGCTTGGTTGGCCTGGAACTTGCAGGTGATGATGCTTAGAAACATCTAATGAGAGCTTAGTGGGAGGTCACGATGCTGTTCCTGACACATATTCCAAGCCATGTGTTCCAGCAACATTGGAAACTGAATTTTACAACATTTAGTTTATCACCATGGCAGTAGCTATATGATACAGACTAGACTTGGAGAGATTTCATTTCATTGAAATGACTGTCTCTTTCATTTCTAGTGAATCAGCATGCCCTTTGGCAAACTGAGGGCACAGACTGAGTAGTACATGTTGGCCGGTGCACTGAGAAGCTTTTGAATTGTTGTCAGTTCACTGAGAGTAGCTTATGGTACGATTAACTCACATGGTGGAAATGGGGCATGACCATGAAAAAAGTCATCTCTTCAAAACAACTGAAGATAAATGGAAGAAAATTTAAGAGCCCCATCTAGGGTGAAAGAGGTATATGGGCAAGGAGAATCACTTTTATTCATTCATTCATTTAAGCAGTATTTATGATGAACCTACTATAGCCAAGTATCTATGCTCTTTGCAGGGGATATAACAGTAAAACAGATTAACAAGACCCAGCCCTGAACTTCTGAAAGTTATATTATGGTGTGGGAGACGGCTATTAAAAGGCTACAGATTTGATTAAATTGTAGAAGTAAAGACCTTCAGGTTGGAAAGGGCATAGTATGTTCTCTGGAGTGTGGCTTTTGCTTAGAGAAAAACAGAAAAAGAGGCACACCAAGAAGCTGAGGAGGCTAGCAGAGTTCACAGTATGAGGGAGCTGAGGGCCATGGCAAGCCATTCTGAGTTTATTCTAAGTCCAAGGAGAAGGTACGAAAAGATTTTAAGCAGAAGAGTAGCATGTGATTTAGATTTTTGCATGACTCCAGTGACTGCCTTATGAAGAATGGGGTGGATGAGGCAAGAGTGGAAGCAGGGACTCCAGAAAGGCTTCTCCAGGGACAGAGGTTGGTTGTTCCCCGTAGCAGTGAAAATGGAGAAGAGGGGATGGATTTGAGATATAGTATTGAAGTTTAATGAATAAGACTTTTTAATGGATTGAATATGGTGGGGTACATGAGAGGAGTCAAGGATGACACCAAGGTTTCTGGCTTTAGTAACTGTGTTCATGATGGCTTCACTTTGAGGGGGTGGATTTCAAGAATCTGTTGAGGGCGTATCCTGTTTGAGATATCAATCCAGGGCTTCGGGCATATAGTCTAGAGTGGAGACATTGCCCAATGATAGAGGATGGATGTTTTCTTCTTAACAGGAAGGAAAAGATGGTGCAGGAGGGAATGTCGATTTGGTGGTAGAAAGGTGAGAGTGTTTCTGTATTAGGCAGTTTGGTGCCTGTATGAAGTGTGAAGTGAGGTCACGAGATGAGACTTGGTGAGTATGCATAGGTGGGAATCCAGAGGTAGGAGGAGAAGATTTGACCAGACTTCTCAGAGATGGGGCGAGGAGGTAAGAAGGAGTGTGTAGTAGAAGTACCAGACTGTTCTGACTGTTCATTTGACACTCCATAAAGCTGGCTGTGTGAATTTGCTTTTCTGAAACTTTTAATTGCCTGTGTGCAGGCACAGAAAAGTGGAGAGTTGAGTTCAGGGTTTTCTCTGGACAAGTATACAAAGGAACATGCGGGCAAGGTAGTTGAGGGTAAGGGAATGATTAAAAACAAAGACCGTGGAATCTAAGCTATATAGGGCCAATGAAGACAGGTGAAGGGGCTTGGGGAGCATGAGAATGTAAGAGTAGATTAATGGATGGTTGGCCTCCATGAGGTGGAAGAATTGTGACAGAGGCAAATCGGCGCAAGTGAACGGAAAGCATAAGGGATAGTGGTTTGAATATAAGAGGTTTGAAATTGAGATTATTGGAGATAGTGCAGTTTCTGATAATGATGATGAAGCCTAAAAATGAGTTAAACCAGTTGTTGAGTTGATTCTGACACATGGTGACCCCATGTACGTTGGAATAGAACTATTCTCCATGGGGTTTTCAATGGCTGTTTTACAGAAGCAGATCACCAGGCCTTTCTTCTGAGGTGCCTTTGGTTGGAATCCAAGCTCCAGTCTTTAGATTTGTACCCATACATGTTAACCATTTACAGCACCCAGGGACTCCACGATGAAGTCTAGGGTATGAGTAATAGAATGAATGGCTCAAGTGGAATGGGGAAAAAGAGTGCTCAAGGCAAAAAGATCCAGAAACTGAGAGCCCAGGGAGACTCTTTTGTACATAGTATTATCGAGCATGTTTCAGATTGTGTTCTGTGGTGCATAGGAGATGTGCATAGGAAACATTTTATAAAGAAGAGTTTCATGTTCAGATACACTTGAGAAATGCTGAATATTTATCACCCCACTTCCTCAGACACAGTTCATATTAGTATATGAACTTTAACCATATTAGTATATGAACTCCAAGAACTACCAGAAAATTACCTGCTTTATATGTCTAACCCACTGTTTCAGAATCTTCTCTCTTGGAATTTTGTTTCTGACCACTTCCTTATTTCCTTTTCTAAACTTTCTCGACTGTTTTCACCATTTTATTCATACAGATCAGTATGGTCACATTTCAATTATAATCCTATGTAGGTTTTATTTGAAATTGAACTAAGCATATACTTAAATTTCAGAATAATTGTACTTTTAACCTTTAGTTTTATCGCAAATGCTTTTCCATTTGTTCAGGTTCTCTTGAATATCTAGGTAAAGTTTTATAGTTTTTTTTTTTTTTTTTAAACCACATATGGCCTTCCTGAATCTATCTTGCTAATTTTATTTCTGGTTATTTTATGTTGTTCTGCTAATATGGTGATTATCTTTTTCCATTATATTTTTGCTTTTTTTATTACTGGTATTTAAGAATGCTATTGATTTTATATATTTACTTTGTATCTGACTTTATTACTGAACTCTCTTATTAGTGTTAATGGCATTTTAATTGATTCTCTAAGGCAGTGTTTCTTAAATTCCAGTGACAACCTGTGCTGACTTAAATGATTTTTAGAAGATAATTAGAATAATGTTCCTAAAATATGAAAGTTATAACTAAGAATATGCTTCTCATTCTGGTAGCTCTTAACTGTAAACCACAACACAAATAAATGTTGAATTAACAGTATTCATTATGTATAGTTAATACCATTGTTTTGCTGAATGCAAAACACTGTTCTCAACGTGACTGTGTACTGATTGCTTCAGCCCAGGGTCACTGGGTTCAGCACGCCTCAACTCTCAGATGCTGGTGTGTGCCATCGAGTCAATTCTGACTCATAGCGACCCTTTAGGACAGAGTAGAAAGAACTGCCCTATAGGGTTTTCTAGGCTGTAATCTTTACGGTAACAGATCACCAGGTCTTTTCTCCCATGAAGCTGCTGGTGGCTTCTAACTACTGACCTTTGGGTTAGCAGCTAAACACTTTAACCGTTGCGCTACCAGGGCTTCTTACCAGGTCCTCTGTGAAGGCTCAATTCTCTTCCTGTTTTTTTCCTTTTTCTATTACTGCAATGCCTTCATTCATGTTATCACTTGATGAAAAAAAAAAAAAAACCCTGTTGCCATTGAGTCGATTCTGCCTCATAGTGACCCCATAGGACAGAGTAGAACTGCCCTATAGGGCTTCCAAGGAGCAGCTGGTGGCTCTGAACTGTCAACCTTTTCATTAGCAGCCACAGCATTTAACCACTATGCAACCAAGGCTCCACTTGATGAAAAGGCACAATTTATATGTTATGTCCAAATTTGTTTTTTTTTTTTTTTTTCTCATAAGCACGCAAGGATTAGAACAGTGTTACTTGGGGCAATGTGACCAAATCACATGAGCAGTTCACAATTATAGTCATCCATGGCCCAGTGGTAAAATCTAGCTATGCCCATTCGTTTACTCTAGATTTTGTTGCATAGTGCCTGGGGTCCTAAAAGCTTGCAGGAGGCCATCCAAAGTACTACAGTTGGTCTCTATTCTCCTGGAGTAACAGAAGAAGAAAGAGAGTCAGGAATAGGAAGAGGAGATGGAATGTGTGGCTCATTCCCCCATGAACAACTGCCTCCTTTGCCTTGAGACCAGAAGAACTGGATGGGCCTGGCTACCATTACTGAACATTTTGATCAAAGATTCTGTAAAAGAATCCTTATCAAAAGGGGGAAAATACAGAAAAGAATTTCAGTTTCTCATGGAATAGAGATTTTCTGGAGCCATGGAAGCTAAAATGAACCCTTGAAACTATTGCTCTGAGATAATCTTTAAACCTTAAACCAAAAATATCCCTGAAGTCTTCTTAAAAACCAAGTAGCAGTTTAGCTTAACTAGTAAAGAATGTCTTCCATGAGCGTTGTGCTCTTTTAAGATCTATCTATATGGGATCAAATTGACAACAGCAACTGAAAGATTAGATAGGAGATTAAGGGCAAGTGAGTTTATATTAACTGGGGAGGAAAAACTCAGAAACAGAGCATGAGAATGGTTGTACAACTGGAAGAGTATAATCAACATCACTGAATTATACTTGTAGAAATTGTTGAATTGGTATATGTTTTGCTGTGTATATTCTCAACAACAACCAAAATAAAATAAAATATATGAAAAACAAAAGCAAGACAAAAAAAAAAAAACAAAAAGCTTTTTTTTTTCAGATGATCACAAAAATACAAATATAAAAATTACTACTGAGTACTGGAGAATCTCTGAGAATGTACCCATGAACCTTTAAACCAAACCAGTTGCTATTGAGTCGATTCTGACTCTTGGCGACCCCATGTGTATCAGAGTCAAATTGTGCTCCTTAGGGTTTTCTATAGCTGATTTTTCAGAAGTCGCTCTCCAGGCCTTTCTTCCAAGGCACCTCTGAGTAAACTCGAACCTCCAGCCTGTGTGTTAGCTCTTTGCACCACCCAGGGACTATCATGAACCTTCATGGTTCCATGAACCCAAGTATGAGTAATACTGCTCTTGGAACTTCCAGGTTTAAAAAAAAAAAAAAAAACTAGATATACTGTCTGCAAATAATTACTAATTATATTCTTTCCTTTTAAGGTGCTTTTTAGTATTAGTTTATTGGCCAGAACTTTCTGATGGTAACTAAGGTTTAAAAAAATAATAGTAAGCATTCATTTCTTGTTCGTTCGTTTGTTTCTGATTTTAATGGAAATTCCCCTACTGTTTCATTATAAAACAAAAAAACCTGTTGCTGTCCAGTAGATCCCAACTCATAGCAACCCTACAGGACAGAGTAGAATGCCCCATAGGGTTTCCAAGGAGTGGTTGGTGGGTTTAAACTACTGATCTTTTGGTTAGTAGATGAGCTCTTAACCATCTCTTAAATCACGTTTACTATAGGCATTTATTAGATGATCTGATTGGTTCTTCATAGATGACTTTTTGATGTCATGTAGTATATTAATAGATTTTCTAATACGAAGCCTTTCTTGCATTTCTGGACTAACACCTATTTAATAAACCAAAACCCATTGCTGTCAAGTTGATTCCGACCCTATAGGATTGAGTTAGAACTGTCCTGTAGGATTTCCAAGGAGCGCCTGGTGGATTCGAACTGCCGACCTTTTGGTTAGCAGCTGTAGCTCTTAACCACTATGCCACCAGGGTTAATGGTGTGTAATTTTTAAAATATTTACAGTTTAAAATTTCTAACGTATTTCCTAGTATTTTTACAGTTATATACTTTAATAAAATTTTCTTTTATCTTGGGCTATTTTTCTGATTGTTTTGTGTTGTTATGTTTTGTTATCAAGGTTATGTTAACATAATAAAATAGATTAGGAAGAGAGCTTGGCCAGACTGCGAAAGGTTGTTTCAGGTTCAAGAGCAACAACAACCCATGCTCATTTCAAGGATGCTTTTACCTGATTTGTTTACCAAACCAGTAATGTGCAGCAGTCTAAAAGATGTACAGCAGATGAGAATGCAGGTGAATGGATATAGCTCCCCAGTGCCTCCCTAGTTCTCCAGGGAAAGCATGCCAAAAATTGGATGATCAACACAACTTCTGCAGGGTGTGAATTCTCCAGGTCAGAGAATCTCAGAGCTGAGAGTCCCCTGGTTTTCACACCCTTAGGCTGAGGGAGGGGCTCTCATTAGCATGGAATGTGTTTATCTCTTACCACTTAAGGCGATTCTTGCTCTGCCATAGTTCGGTACTTGAGTGTTCTGTTTCTTACTATTTCATCAGCCCTGGAAGTGGGCCTGGCGATGGCTCAACAGGGAGCATCATGTTTTTCTTTAACTTGGATACTGCATAGTAGAGGGATTATTGGTATCTTTGAAGTTTGAAACAACTTGCTGGTGAAACTAGGTCTGGAGCCTTTTTTGAAAATAGTTATTTGATGTCTTTGCATTTCTTATGTGCCTTTTGATCTAGTCAAGCTTTATATACTTCTTCATGAATCAATTCGTGGTCGTATATTACCTAGAAAGTGATCTATTTCTGCAAACTTTTATGTTCATTTACAAGAAAGGCAAAATGCTTTTGTAGTTTTCACGTCCTCAGGTCTTTTGTTACGTCCTCTTTTGTATTTCTAATTGTGAGGCTCTGTCTTTGCCCCATTCTGTCTGTTGACTTCCTTTTGCGTCTTCTGGCTCTCTCTCCTCTTGGATAACCTGACCGTATTCTGCTTCTTTTTCTCTCTCTGATAGGAGAGGGGTTTTTAACCTATTTAGCTCCTTGTCTGGCACCCATGACATGGTGTTGTTAGGTGCCGTGGAGTCGATTTCTACTCATAGTGACCCCATGTGACAGAGTAGAACTGCCCCATAGAGTTTTCTAAGCTGTCACCTTTATGGGAGCAGATCACCAGGTCTTTCTCCCACGGAGCCACTGAGTTAGAACTGCCAGCCTTTCTGGTAGCAGCCAGGCACTTAACTGTTGCACCACCAGGGCTCCTTACCGATGACATAGAGTTGGCTTTTCCCATTGTGAACACATACAAAGCTTGCTTTCCCAGGACTACACAAACCCTGGGAAGATAGTCACAAGGGTGGTTAGCACGGTTTACCAGCTACTTTTTCCCTTGGGGTTGTTAGCTTCCTATTCCCCTCCCTTCCTTTTCATAGTATATGGAATAGTCATGCTTCTAATGACTTCTTCTCATTGTCCCCTGTTGGTATTACTCTGTTATGTGATGGCTTTCTTTCTGCCCTTTTTAATCCCCATCTGGCAGGATAGACTTTGATGCTTCAGGGAGTGTTTAGATCAGCTTTCTCAGGAGGCACACTCTGACTTGGAGATTAGCATGCAGAAATTTTATGGCAGAGTACTCTCAGGATCAATACCTGTGGAGAAATGAAGGAAGCAAGACTGAGCAAAGCGGGGAGAAGTTGTACTGCCATGCAGTTACATAAAGGCTTGGCCAATCTGGGGAGGCTCTGGAGCTGGAATGGCTTTGCAGAGTGTCCTGCATTGAGATAAAAGGATCGGCAGCAATCTGGCAGGGACAGTTCATTGGATGTGCCCCCAGGAAGGGAGCATGAGCTTCAGAAGATGATGCTCCTCAGCTGAGGGAAATGCCTGAAGAGAGACTCAGCTGAGAGCAATCGATCGTCAGCAGCCTCAGAAGCAGAAGGATTGTTCAGTTCTGAAAGGGGGCAGGTCAATGTAGCTCCTATATCCATTACAAGAAGTCTCACTGGTGTCTTTTTCAGCTTTGGTTTCCATTCCTGAAGCGTCTCCTGACCAGCCACACTTGCTGCAAGTGTTTTCAAATTCTTCTCTTTCCCAAAGAAATTATATTTCTTTCAGTCAACCTTAGTTGATTTTGCTTCTGGCTGATACTAGAAACTTTAGTGACTTGAAATGTCAATGATTAAGGAACATAGAGCAAATTCCCCACAAGGTCTGAGCTAGACAGCATTTGATTAAATGGCTAGGGCTGCATATAAACACATTCTTTACCAACCAGAGCTACTGTTATAAGATGTGTCTTTTGAGTTTCTCCTGCTTCAGAGTCAGGTAGTGATGTTACCGCAATAACGCGGATTGGAGCTGCCTGCCGCAATAGCCAATTCTGAGACAGGGGTGAGGTGAGCAGCAAGATGTTTATTATATATCGATATATAGGAGACGGAGGGGAATAGATTCCTCTAAAAAACCGGTCTCCCCCACTGGAGACTGGCTGAAGCCTTTTATAGGGACAGGATTATGGATCTTTTGTGGTAGTTTCTCCTTGAGGTGATGATGTCCTAGATGAGTTAACCTTCTACTGGTATTCTTAGAGGTTATCTGGTAACATCCTTGGGGATTATCTGGCGACATCCTGCTTTTTCTTTTCACAAGATGGGTGCTCTGTTTGGTTTTTCATTCTTAGATCATTATCACTTGTTTTCCACCCTCCAGGGAGGAGCACTGGTTAATCTTAAACCTTTTTGTAGAGACTGGAGAAACAAGATCATGAGACAATGTGGTGGTTAGTAATGGGGAGTAAATAATAGTGAGCCAGGCCTGTGCAGCCTCTTCTAGTGACTCCTTAGCTTTCGCTGTATAGCAAACCACCCCCAAACTTAGTGTCTTTTAATAAAAACATATGTCATTTCTTACTTTTCTGAGGGACAACTAGGGTCTGATGGTTTAGGAAGGACCCACTCATATGACTAGCAGTTGGTTCTATGTCAGGTGATGCAGTGGGGTAAACTGGCCACATATCTGTTACCCTCCAATAGGCTAGCTTGGGCTTGGCCACATGGTGGTGTTTTCAGGGTTCTCAAGGGCAGCAAGAAAGGGCAAGCCCCAGTGCCCAAGAACTTTGTCCTGTCTGTGCTTTTGTGATGGTTGTTATTGTCCTATTGGCCAAAGCAAATCACATGATCAAGCACAGAGTTAGTGTGGTAGGGGACTACCCAAGGACCTGGATACAGGGAAGGGAATTGTTATGCCCATTTTTGCCAACAGTACACCCCCACAGGTACCATCGTCAGAGGATGGGGCAAACTTCTTCCATTTTTTGTTCAGGAGTCTCAAATTACAGTGTCATGAAGCCAAATCGTAACTCCCTGTGTCCTCTTCACCATTTTTTTTTTTTTTTTTCTTTTGTGCCAACAGGAAACCTGCTGGTCCATCCCCATACTTCTTGATTCCTGAGGTGGTTTTGCAGGTTAGATATGGATTCTTTGTACTTATACAGAACTATGATTCAGCCTTATTCTCTGAATGTCCAATGCCTAGCAAAACACAAGCTGCCAGTGAATATTTGTGGAGTGGATCATGGAATGAATGAATGAAGGGCATTACTGAAGGAATGTTGTTCTTAGTTCTGTAGAGTCAACTTCGGCTCATGGCAATGCCGTGTGTTACAGAGTAGAACTGCTCCGTGGGGTTTTCTCGGCTGTAATCTTAACAGAAGCAGATTGCCAGGCCTATTTTCTGTGGTACCACTAGGTAGGTATGAACTACCAAGCAAGATCATAAACCTTCCTTTTTTGCACACAGCCCTTGGTCTCTTCCTTTACACATGACTCCTTTGGTTTAAAAAAGTCAGTGTCTTGATAATGGGAATCAGGTAGAAAAGGGGAAGGAGGGAGGTTTACTGGGAGAAGGTTCACTGCACTACTTCAGGGAGAGCCATTCATATAGATTATGGTGTAAATGGTGCCTCCTGGAGTTGTGTAGAAGGGCAGCCCAGGACCACATTTCAGGTCCATCTCTGAGTTCCTCTTCTTATCCTCGAATTCCTTCATTTGTCCTCCTCCCACACTCAAGTGAGCTATGTTTAATCTTTCTGAGCTGCCTTTTCAGGACATTATTTTGGTGTCTTAAGTATTTCCCTGTAGAGCCACAGAGGAAGAGGGAAAACCCTTTAAGGCTGGATACCCATTCACAGACATCCTTTTAAGGTCTTTCACATAGCTGGGTGGTTCTTAGAATACCTGGATCCATCTCCAGTAAAGATCCTAGCTTCACGCTGTTGAATGAAAGCTCTAATCTTTTGAGGATCCATCCAACTCAGTAATTCATGGCAGCTCTCCATCGAGGGCCTGAATTCAATGCTTTAAAAGTTAAATTGAAAAAATATGTATTAATCAAATATTGGTTTGACAGCTGATGCCACAAGCAAACACAGATGCAGATGTCAATCACTGGCTATTCCTAGGCTGTATTTGAAATGCTATCAGAGCCTGTTGAATAAAAATAAGATATAATTGTCTGCCTTTGTCAGCAGTATTATTAACTTGGTTACCCCATCCCTTACTCATCACATGAGATAATATGTGTGGTTTTATTTAGCATTGCAATATCAGGGGTAGGTGGGGAAACCAAAAGAAAAACCTGAAAAGCTTTCTTTTTCTTTTTTTTTTAAAGATGGCTTCAATCTTTGTTCTGTAAACTAATAATTTTAATCAGATTCTTGGAAGTGACAACCTGAATAGAGATTACTTAAAACTCATAAATTATATAAATGTAATTTTTGAGACAGTCTATTTTGAATTGGCTTTTTTTTTAGAAAGCTGATTTAATAAGATGTCACGTGCATGTTAGATAGCACAGGCTCTGAAACGACTGGCAGAATTAAGATATGCAGTGTTATCTGACTCAGACAAGAGAAATGATTTCTAAATCCGCTGGGACACATAAACATGCAGCCCTATGTCCTGGATCAGCCTACAAGGCTTGATCTGGGGGTCAGCAAGCAGCCTGTTTCTGAGAAAAATGATTTTTAAAAACGTTTCTTACAATGCACAGAGAAACTAATGGTTTCTTCTCTTCCCTGCCGAGGATTAAGAAATATCAGGGTGACCTCAGAGTCCGTTAACCTCCTAGGGACTTAGTCTTTCTCATCTGTAAAGTGAGAGGATTAGATTCTGGGACCACAAAGATTCCATCTGATTTTGACATTCTGTGGTTCTCAGATTTATCCTAGACAGCCAAGTGGTTGTGCCTTTGTAGGTTTGGGGTTAAGGGCGCTACTTCTAATAATTCTTCACCACCCCGATGCTTCACCAACCAAGGTTGTCCCAGCTGCTGAGGTCTAAGTCCTGCCTGTGGAAAGGGATCCCAGTGACTCTCAGTGACAGGAGCCTGATGGAGTAGCACCTCGCATGTCCTGGACTCTGCACCTAAGTCTTAAGGTTGGGTTTTATGAACTTCCTTTTATGGGACACGCTCCTTTCCCCAGTCCACTTTTTATTTGTAGAGTTGTGGCCAGGAGTTGTGGGGGGATGAGGAAGCTATCTTCACCATGTGTTTGGCGCAAATAGTGTCGAAATAAAAATAGGTTTGCTTGCCTTTTCTTGTGGTTCTTTTTTCATTCATTCAGCAGATATTTGAGAGCCTATAAGGCACCTGACATTGTTCTAGGGTCTGGGAGGATATAGCAATGAACAGAACTGACAAAAATACCTGTTTTTGTGGGGCTTGCATCTTAGTAAGAGGAGATAGAAAATAAACATAATAAAGAAGTACCTCTGTTGGCATATTAGGATGGAGACAGTGGTGGTTCCATGGTAGAATTCTAGCCTTCCATGTGGAAACACTTGGAAGTGTTTCTTTCCATTGTGTACGGTGTCGCCATGAGTCGAAGGCTGACTTGATGGTAGCTAACAACAACATAGTATAGTTGAAGATGGTAAGTGTTTCATAAAAAAATACAACACAGTAAGGGAGATGCGGAGCATTGGTTGTGGGAAGGATGTGTTTTTTAGTGGGGTAGTCAAAAACATTCCTCACTGAGACAATGGCAGTGGAACAAAGGCTTGGAGAGAGTGAGCAAGCCATGTGGGTATCTGGGGCAAGAGAGTTCAGGCCATGGAACACCCAGTGAAAATGCTGCAAGGCAGGAATGTTCTTGGCATGGGCATGGAGCCGCTAAGAAGCCGGTGTAGCTGGAGTGCAGTGAGAGGGAAAGAAGCAAGAGATGAGGTGGAGAGTCCAGGGTGGGCGAGATCTCCACAGCTTTGTACGTCATTGTAAAAACTTTTACTTTTGCTCTGGGGGAAATTGGGCACCATGGAGAGCTCTGAGCCAAAGAGGTATAAGCTCTGATTTAAACTGAAACAAGTTTACTGTCACAGATGTGTCGAGAATAGACTGTTGGGGGCAAGACTGGAAGCAGGAAGACTACTTTGGAGGCTGTTGGAGTAATCCGGGAAGAGATGATGTAGAGATGGTAGTGACGGAGGTGATGAAAGTGCTTGAATTCTGCATATATTTGGGGCATGCCAGCAATTAGGGATTTTATTCATAACCTCAGTCAGTCAATCAACAGCTGTTTATTCAGTGGTCTTCTATATGCCAGCCAAAGATCCAGGCATGGAGAGAATGAACAAGGAAGTCTCCACTGGTGCTATGAAGAAAACAAAAGTGAGTTATATCTTGGACTCTGGAGAATGACTGGGCTGGAGAACTGGTTCATTTAGTTTGGTCACTGAGGTGGTCGCATCTGAACTGAGACCTGAATGAAGAGGTGCCACCATGTAAAACTTTGCAGCGAGCATTCCACTGCAGGGGTAACAGCAGATATAATAGCCCTATAGTAGGCTCAAGCTTGGCATGTTTGAGGAAATGAAAGGAATCCAGTGTAGGTCTGTCAGTTTGTTGCACTGTGGTGGCTTGCATGTTGCTGTGATGCTAGAAGCTATGCCATTGGTATTTCAAATACCAGCAGGGTCACCCACGGTGGACAGGTCTCAGTGGAGCTTCCAGACTAGGACAGACTAGGAAGAAAGGCCTGGTGATCTATGTCTGAAAATTACCCAATGAAAACCTTATGGATCACAACAGAACGTTGTCTGACTTGCTTGCTTTGGACATATTATCAGAAGGGACCTCTCTCTAGAGGAGGGCATCATATTTGGTAAAGTAGAGGGCCAACGAGGGTGTGGGAGGCAGTGAAATGGATAGGATAATAGCAACAACGAGTGACCCGAACATGCCAGTGATCGTGAGGATGATGCAGGACTGGGCACAGTTTTGTTCTGTTGTCCAGAAGGTCACCATGAGTTGAAGTCGACTCGGTGGGAGCGAACAGCAACAATAATAGTGTGAGTGAGAAAGTTAAAGGAGTGAGAAATGGAGATAGAAGATGAAGTTGGAAAGGTAGGCAGGGCCAAATCAGGTAGGGAATTGTAGATCAGGGGAGGGAATTTGGCTGAGGCTTGTTAGGGCAGGGCAGCCAGGCAGCTCAAAGGTAGATAATAGGCTTTCTGTGGAGGGGGTGTTCATATTAGACTCACACCCCTGAGGCTGAACGTTAGCCATCTTGAGCCCATATTCACGAGGGCTCCCATCCCAGCCTGACCTGTGAGATGAAGCTGGAACTATTGATCAGTTACAGCTGGGCTTGGAGGACCCATCCTGAACTTAAGCGCATCAGATCTTGCTACTGAGAGATTTCCTAAAAAGTCTTCAAAAGTTGGGGGCAGGAGTCCCCTCGGGGAGGTCAGAGGGGTACACTCAACACTGCATACTCAGTGTCAGCAAATGGTGCTGGGAGAACTACCCCAGAGTCGCACGAATCTAAGGAAAAAAATCCATCAGCTTTTCTCCCAGTCGTTTCTGCCACTCTCAAGAGCCTCCTGCCACAGTCCCGATCAGTCAAAAGCAGTGGCAGCTGGAGAAATTGTCAGGCCTGGGAAGCGTTCCCTAAAACATAGTTGTTTGGCAAAATTGCTTTTCTTTGTATATGTGTCCATTTTTACAATAGGCCTCCTTCAGGCTGCAGGGTCTTACTGGAGGGAATGTGTCTCTCTGATAAACCAGATTCTTGGTCAGAATCAATTCCTGTTTATATAAAATCTAAACAATAAGAAAAACGACAACAACAAAGCCCTGATGTGTATGGTTTTTTTCCATTAACTGTTTTGTAGGTTCTTCCAGTATATCTTTTAAAATATGATTGGTTTTCCTGATTTCAGAAGTAATACATTTTCATTGCAGAAAAGGTAGAATGTAAAAAATCACAAAAAACAAGATAAAACCGTTCTTAATCCTATGACCTAGGGATAAAGCACCCCAAACCAAACACCAAACCCATTGCTGTCTAGTTGATTCCAGCTCATACTTTTTATATGGACCTTTCTATTTTGCCTCTCTTCTTGTATGTCTCTTTTTCTATCTCTGTCTTTCCCTCACTCTCTAATGTGAATACTTAAAAAAAAAAAAAAAAAGAGGATCTACCATACTTACTATTTTGTAACATGCTTTTCCATTTAATAATATATTCTATTCATCAACTTTAAATATTCAAGGCCTTGATTTTTAATGGCTTCTTGCATTACATCATCTGTGTACTCTAATTCTCTATTGTTGACTATTTTTTTAAGCAAAATATTGTGATGATCTTGTATATACATTTTTGTGCATATCTCTATTTGTTTTTCTTAGATACATGGAATTGTTAGACAAAATGGCTTGCATCATTTTAAGGTTCTTGTGAAATATTGCTAAACTGCCCTCAGAATAGTTTGTAACAATTCATACCCCAGGGTGTTTATAAGTGCTTTGACCTCCGCCTTGTTTCCTTTACTGATATTATGGTTTTTGAGTCTTTGCTAATTCGGCTGGTAAATTAGTGTCACCTTAGTGTTGTTTTTATTTGCATTATTCTGATGACTAAAGTGTTGACATTTTTAATATGCTTATTGTGCGTTTGCATTTCTTCTTTTGTAATTGCTGATTCATGCCCTTTGCCCATTTCTCTATTGGTGTATTTATCTTTGTCTCTTTTATTTTTATGGCTTAAGAACATGTTGAGTTATTTTCCAAGTGTATCATTTGCTTTTTAATTTTGTTTATGGTTTTCCTGGATTGGCAGAAGTTTTTGATTTGCATCAAGTCTGTAAAAATTTCATCATTAGTTCTTCTTTCTTTGATTTTATGGTTAGAAAGATGCCCCTCATTGGAGGATTATTTTAATCTCTCCTTTACAGTTTAAACAATTAATTACTTATATGTGGCTTACCTTGTCTTCTGGTATGAGGTAAGCATTTAGATTTATTATTTTTTTCCTGAAATAGTTTTTCAAATGTACCAGAACTATTTATTAAACAGTCTTCAATTTTATTGCTAATTTAAAATATCTTGTTATCGCATGAAAAATCTTACATAGACCTTAGCTAGTGTTTTAGTTATTAAGCTTTGTACTATGTTTTTAATATCTAGCTATGTAAGTCTTCAGTTCAAATTATCTCCCTCCTTCCTTCCTCCTTTTATTCATCCCTCCTTCCTTCCCTCCCTCTCTTCCCTCTCTTTCTTGATTTCTTGACTCTTCTTCCTTATTGATTTTTCCAGAAGGTGTTTCTAATTTCCAAAGACATTAAAATGGTTTAGAGAAACTGTTATTATTTTTCTTTAACCTTCTCTTATATGCAGAAAGTTTGTTGGTTATAACTGTCTAGGAGGACAGACCTGGTAATCTGCTTTGAAAAGTCGCAGCCTTGAAAACCCTATGGAACAGTTCTAATCTGCTCACATGGGGTTGTCATGAGTTGGAATCAGCTCAGTGACAACTAATGACAATAACAACAACATATCAGTTGTGGAGTCCCTGGGTGGTACAAACAGTTAAATCTGGCTACGGAAGGCCCCAGAGTATATGCAGTATTATTGTATACTAGGCTAACTCCTCTTAGGCGATTTTAACACTCACAGGTGGGCATGCCTACCATAATAGGTAACTCACGGACTGACGGACTTATGAGTAGAGTGGTAATTTTGTGGGTATGGGATACAAAAGTTATGTAAAGCAATTTTGTACAAAGTTGCTTCCTGATTTAGGCATACAGATTCATAAGTTCATTATAAAAATAAAAAAAAAGAACTCAAGTACATTTTTTAGTTAATCTAAAAATTGTTTTTATATGTTCCTAGCTTCTATTATAAAATAGTTTGGGTCTTATGAAATGAAACATGATTTAATGAAGTGCAATTTTCTAAGTCTTAAGTGAAGCGAATGCTTGGATTAGCTTATTTAAATTAAATTGCAGGGGTTTTTTTTGCTTTTATTAGTAAGCATGTTCCGTGCCATTTCTTGTCTCACTGCATTGTGTATTGAGGTTTGTTTTGGCTGAGGGGATGGGGAGAAACCTTTTGGCAGATTTCCTTGTTCCCATGGTGACACTTAGACCTCTGATTGCTAGAACTCTGATCGATAATATTTGTGTTTATCCTGCACTGGTAAAGGCAAGGTGATCTCATAGATTTAATATGAACTTTAATTTTCTTTATTCATACTGCCAAATGAATTGTGCATATTCAGTTGGTTTTAGGGGAATTAACTGGGATGTAGCTAAGGATTATTTGTATAAACAGGGCTAGAATGTCTTATGGAAATGTCACATCTCGTTTTGGTGGGGTACTTGGTCTTGCATTGAAACATCACAAGGACTAGCTATGGAGCTTCCAACAGACTTGCAGAACCTAATTTCTTTCACCGGTGTGTCATCTCTTTGTTTTTGTGTCAGAATGGGATTCATGATTTCTCTGTAAGGGAAAAATTGAATTCCACTGAATATGCATTCAGAGCCACCTTTGGTGGGAAATCGCCAGACAATGACCATTTTTTCTGGTCTCTGATTAAGTCCTATTGGCCTTTACATACCTGGCACCTCATGCTATGTCTGATATGTGATGAATTGTGAAATCCTGCATATTGTTCAAGGCTCAGCGCAAATGTTACCCCTCTCTGTAGTAAAATAAAGTTTTCCTCCATCTGTGTTCTAGTAATACTTCAAAAATATCTCTATTTATATAGTTTTCACCTTGTATGGCAGTTAATTTTTGTTAACTCACCACCTCTGCACTGTGAGCTTCCGAGCATCCTGAGGACACAGATCAAATTTTACTCTTTTTTTTTTTTTTAATCTGTGGTGCCAGGCCCTGCAGGTAAATGTTCATTGAGTTAATACTCAGTGAATAATTACTACCTTTATTGAATGGAATTTTGGGAATTTTCTCAGCCTGCTTTTCGTCCTGCATTCTGAACCTATCCAACAGAGTCTTTCTCAAACTCTACTCCTCCAGAGGAATCTTGCCTATTCTCCTGACAAATACCAAAGGGCACCCCCAATAAGAAATTCTTAATCACCTTGATATAATATTGTATTTTGCCAAGTAAAAGAAAAGTTAGTACTTTACCAACTCAGAGTAAGTAAGAGCTCTTGCCTGATGTTATATACCAAGGTCTGAAAGCGATTAACATAATATGGCTGGATTCCTATGCCCTAGAGGACAAATTGTCATCTGTCCTCTGCTCTGCTAGACCCAGGGGCTGACAGAGCGTGGGGATGAATAAACAGTTCTGCTTTTCTCTAGTCCTTCACTAATGCTGCCAGAGAAATTAAGTGGAGTAGGCTGTTGCTGGATCAGAGGTTGGATCTGTGTTCTTAAATTTAAAAAATCAGTTCATCTTAGGAAGTTTTCAAGAGCCCATCTGCATGGACCCAGCAATCCAGACATAGTGAAGAAGGCTTTATGCTAATAATTCACATGGGGTTAGGCACATTAACTAGGTAAATAGGATCTCAGCATCACCCTTTGCTTCTGCTTCTGCACCATTCATTTCCTTGCGCCACGTATGTAGCTCCACCCTCACTTAGCACAGCTTTAGCTCTGGACTTGCACAACTCTGGATTTGAATCTTGACTCTGCCACTTACTAGCTGTCATGGATTGAATTGTGTCCCCCAAGAATATGTGTATCAATTTGGCTAGGTCATGATTCCCAGTAGTGTGTGATTGTCCACCATTTTGTCACCTGATGTGATTTTCCTGTGTGTTGTAAATCCTGCCTCTATGATGCTAATGAGGCGGTACGGGAGGTAGTTATGTTAGTGAGGCAGGACTCAATCTACAAGATTGGATTGTGTCTTGAGACAATCTCTTTTGAGATATAAAAAAGAGATGTGAGCAGAGAGACAGGGAGACCTCACACCACCAAGAAAGCAGCTCTGGGAGAAGAGCATGTCCTTTGGAAACTGGGGTTCCTGCTCAGAGAAGCTCCTGGTCCAGGGAAAGATTGATGGAGAATAAACTTCTGTTCGTTAAAGCCATCCACTTGTGGTATTTCTGTTACAGCAGCACTAGATGACTAAGACACTAGCCTTGGGACCTTGAGCAGTCACTTAACCTCTCTCAATTTCCTCTTCTGTATAATGGAAATGATAATGTTATGTCATAGAATTGTGAATATTGAAATTAATTATATAATACATGCTAAGACCTTTAATAAGTTCTGTTCTTTGCCTTCCCGTGAATATGTGGTTAAATATGGTATAATTGTTATGGGTTGTGGTCTTTTGTATGCATGTGTGTTTTTACATATACCTTTTCTACTTATAACTGATTGGTCTGTTCTCCCCAAAGACAGTTTCCAATGTGTAAAGCTGCACTGTCCAAAATGGCAGGCACTAGCCACATGTGGCTATTGATAGCACTTGAAACACAGTTACCCGAATTGAGATGTGCTGCCAGTGTAAAATACACGCTGGATTTTAAAGATTTAGCATTAAAAAAAGGTAAAACATCTCATTAATAATTGTTTATGTTGACTACATTTTGGAATGATATTTTGGATACATTAGGTTAAATAAAATCAATAATTTAATTTTCCCTGTTTTTTTTTACTTCTTTTAAAAAAATGCAATTCTTAAAAAATTTAAAATCACATAGGAGGCCCACCTTTATGGCTCAAATTATATTTCTTTTGGATAGTGCTGCCCTAGAAGTATGAGAAGATTGTGAGGCCCCATCACCCTTAGGTCTAAGCCATATCCTTCAGTTTGTTCCTCTTTGGCTAGTACCCCTTTCCTGATTTCGAGAGTAGATGGAGTGAGCCTGCAGCTGCTTATCTCCAGTGTGTTTGAAGGACTGAAAAATCCAGTGCGTTAGGAGCAAAGAGACTGATTCATCATTGAACTAATGTTTGTTGAGCGGCCAGCCATTGTTCTAGGCACTTGAAATGTATCATTGAACATCAAGCACCCTTTCCTTAAAAGAAATTATTTTTTAGCAGGAGGAGATACGCAATTAACAAAAAATAAATAAATTTACATAATTAGAAATGAGTAAATTCTAGAGGATATTAGGAGGTGGTGCTATGGAAAAAAACCAAAAGTAAAACAGAGATTGCAATGCTGATGTGGTAGGAGTGGCAACGGTGGGCTGAAATTTATAATATGGCCATCGGAATAGCTCTTGTAAGAGAGTGACATTTAAGCAAAGACTTGAAGGAGGTGAGGGAGTTAGCCATGCAGAAATATTGGAAGAGAATGTTCCTGACCAAGGAAACAGCCTATGCAAAGTCTTGAAGGTAAGAATATTCCTGGCATGGCCAGGAAACAGTGAGGAGGCCAGTGTGACCGGAGCAGTGAGAGTAATGGAAGAAATAGTAGTAGAGGAGAGAAGTAGAGGTAGCAAGGCACCAGGTTTTATAAGGTCTTGTAGGCCATTGTGCGAATGTTGGATTTTATTCTGAGTGAAATGCTTCATTGGAGAATTTTGAGCAGAGGAGTGGCATGAACTGACTTCCTTTTAATTCACTCTGGCTGCTGTGGTAAAAATTGACTATTGTGGTCAAGGATAGAAGAAGAGAGACCTGCTTGGAGGCCATTGTCATTACTCAGGCACGTGATGATGGTAATTCAGAACAGGGTGATAACACAGGAGATGCTGAAAAGTGATTGAATTCTTTATATATTTGGAAGGTAGAGCCAATAGGATTTCCTCAGCAATTGGAGAGTGAGGAGTTGAGTGGCCCAAGGTGAGATTGAGCTTTAGATGCCTTGTAGGCCATGGTAAGGAGTTTGGTTTTGATCCTAAGTGCAGTGGAAATCCACTCAAGAGTATAAGCAGAGGAGAGGCCTGATGGCAATATTTTACAAACATCACTCTGGAAGCTCTGTGGAAGATGGATGTTATGGGGCGGGGGGGGGGGGGGGGCAAGAGTAGACATTTGGGGGCCATTTAAATTCCTTGTAAGTCCTAAGTACTCTTACTACTAGGGCACCCAACCTACTTCATATTAAACAAATTAGAATACATTCACATTCCTTATTAAATAGCGATTTTTGCTGTAAAAATTTAAAGGAGTTTAATAAGTTTGCTTTTGAAATTATTTAGCCTGAATTACCCATCTCATTCACAAATGACCTTGATGTTTCAGCAATCATTATGTATACTCAGGATAAGTGAGAAAATCTAACCTTCAGGTTGGTTTCTGATGTGAAGATATATTTGCAAATGTAGAATTTAACAGTTGGTGAAATTGATATAATGGTACATTTTGTAGATAAATCAACATACTGATATTGTGTCATTTTCTTTTTGTATTTTTGAGCAAATAACTTTGTACAGGTCTCAAGGGTTTTATAGGCTCTTAAAAAGCTTATCCACTCATAAGCCTAATGGATTAAATGACCCTGGATACCAGGAGAACTGTTAGAATGCTGTTTCATCTGAAAAGGGACCTTTAAAATAATCTGGTTCTCACTGGCTTCATATATTAGAGAAGTCCAGATATATACAGTGTCCTAGCCTTTGTAATATAATTTCATTTATTTTTCAGAAGTCACCTTGTGTCTCTTGCACACACTGGTCTTAGATTTGCTAGAATGAGTTGGTGATTTTGCTTCTTGACTCAATTTACTATAATATGCTCTGTTCATGTCCCTGTGGAAGTATTTTCCACCCTGATTCAGTGAGGATGTCTAGAGAATTATTAATAGGTTTCCAGACAAGGGGAAAAAAAGACACAAAACACTGAGTTTGATTTTACCACCGTTGATAATGGATTCCCTTTTTATTTTCCGGGTAACCGGGCATTTAATTACATGTATTGAATTCAAAGAGAGATCTAGTCCCGGCTATATTATGTGGGGCTAGATGTTAACTGTGGAGTAGATAATTCTAAGGGGACGCTGCTTGTTTTAACTCTGAATTCACTTTCAGTTATTATAAAACTGGGCAAAAGGTTTTGCAACGAAGCTGGGAAAAAATGTCTCTTCCTCATTCAACTGAGTAAGTGCTTTTGTGATTAAATGTTCTGATATTCTGTGTGCTAAAGAAGAAAGAGAAAATATCAGTTAAAAAAATCAGACTAGCAGTCTTTGAAGCTGAAATATTGTTCCCTTATTGTTTAGAATGCAAGAAGCCCTGGTAGCGCAGTGGTTAAGCACTCGGCTGCTAACTGAAAAGTTTTCAGTTCAAACCCACCAGCCGCTCCACAGGAGAAAGATGTGGCAATCTGCCTCCTTAAAGATTACAGCCTTGGAAACCCTATGGGACAGTTCTACTCTGTCTTATAGGGTTGCTCTGAGTTGGAACCCACTCGACAGCAATGGGTTTGGGTTTTTTTTTTTTTTTTTTTTATTCAGAACGCTCTCACTAGGACCATTTATAAACAGTTTTTCCCTTTGTGGGGGAACTGATCCACGTTTCAGTGTCCCTAATTCATTTATAATTTTCAGTATTACAGTTTGTCTGGTTTGTAGCCTTTTCCTGAGTGGGATTCCTAGTTCCACTTATCAGTGAATAAGAGTTCATCAAATTTGATTGTTCTCTTGTGCTCATTTGCTCTGGAGTCCTTGCTAGTAATGAAACAAAAGACTTTTCAGATTCAGATTCAGATCTGAATGACAAATGATGACATCTTTTTCCCCTTCACCTTACTTTGAGCTACCAGTCACTTCGTAAAGACATTTTGACTCCCAGCCCTCTCAGTAAGTATGCCACCTTTATTGCTATAATAGAAAGCCTTCAGCAGCCAGCTCTGAAAGTGCATCCACTATCTGATCATCTCTCGTTTTGCACTGCCAGTTGTCCAAAACAAGTGTTGTACTTCTTTTTCAGTATTAGTGGAGTTGGTAGCAGGATGTTTCCCTTTTTTCCTTTCTTTTTTAAAATATACATGACATAGTAGAATTTTCAAGCTGCAGTTTTTCTCTCCTAAAGAGCCCTGGTGGTGCAGTGGTTAAGCGCTCGACTGCTAACTGAAAGGTCAGCTGCTTGAACCCACCAGCTGCTCTGCAGGACAAACGTGGCAGTCTGCTTCTGTAAAGATCACAGGCTTGGAAACCCTATGGAGCAGTTCTGCTCTGTCCTATAGGGTCACAGTAAGTCGGAATCTACTCGATGGCAGTGGGTGTGGGTGTGTGGTTTTTTTTTTTTTTTTAATAAGTGCTGTGGGCAAGTTAATTTACTTCTCTTTGTGTTCACCAGCTTACTGGTGTGTAAAATGAAGGTTGCTATCATTCAGTCATTCAACAGGTGTATATTGAGAAGTACTGTGTGCCAGGCAGTGTTTTATGCACTGAGTATGCAATACTGAATAAAGTAGACAACGTTTCTATCCTCTTAGAGTTTATTATCATTTATTAAAGCTTGAATAAAATAGGGCACGTGACTGACTGACACATATTTTTGTTGTTCTTAGTTGCCGTGGAGTCAGCGCTGACACGCGGTGACCTTATGTATAATAGAACAAAACATTGCCTGGTCTTATACCATCCTCACAATTGTTGGTATGTTTGAGCCCATTGTTGCAGCCACTGTGTCAATCTATCTCGTGGAGTGTTTCTCTCATTTTCACTTTACTTCCGCTTTACCAAACATGATGTCCTTTTCCAGCGATTGATCTTTCCTGATGATATGTCCAAAGTAAGCAAACCAAAGTCTCATCCATTTGCCAAACACCATGCTACTTCCCTTGACCTTCCCTTTCTTCTTAGGAGAGTTCATCAACCTTAAGGGTTTATCTTAGTAAAGATGTGGTTTTCATTATTATTACTGTTTTATTTCTGTTGATTTGCTTTCAAATCTGAAAGGGGGAATTTGTGGCAAAGTCTTAGTTTTTTAAACATGGGAGTCGCTAACAAGCACAAGGAAAGCAAATGATCAAGGGAGATTTCTGGACAGCACATTAAGTCAGATGTCCTAGATTCTGACTGCCTGGGAGAGTTGAAACCTTCTACAGTTACAGCCATGAAATTTTCTGAAAGTTGCATTTTTAAGTATGTTCAATCTCCCTGGCCCAGTCTGGGCTGAAACACTCTGTGTCTAATTGGAGTAAGGCTTGCTCTGCTGAAATGTTCCATATCTTGGGAGGAAGATAGTTCACAACACTCAGAGGAACGTCTTCAGAGATGTCTTTGGCTAAGGGAAGAAGTGACAAATGAATTTGACAGAGAGGAAATTCACTCCACTGAGGAAACATGCATTCACAAAAGGGTCTGAAAACTAACCGGAGGCAAATGCAAAATGCTTGGGGGAGCATTGGATTGGTCTATGCTATGAATAAGATAGAGTTCTGCAACTGTATAATCTATGTTTTTTTCCCTCCCATTTGTCACTTTCATTGTTTTAAATAAGTCCTTTGTATAGAGGGAAATGTGTTCGTTTTGCAGCCTAGTGGACCTTGATGGTACTCTAGAAACTTCACCAGGATGAATGCAAGTCCCTGTTCAGGAAGGGCCCTTCCTATAGGAAGGAGAAATGATTCGAGCAGTGGCTAACATTTCCAGAGTGTTTACCGTCTGTTATATACTGTGTTATACCTTTTACATGCATTACCTCATTGAATCCTCACAACAAAGAGTCACTCCATTTTAGATACAGATGTAGAGAGTTTAACTAATGTGCCCAAGATCACAGAGTTAATAAGTAGGAGAGTTAGGATTTATAGCAGGACAATCTGATTCCAGAGTCTACTCTTTTTCTATTTTGTTAGATAAGCGGTGGATAATTCTATATGGGTTAGAGCCATTAGCTGGCATAGAATAAATATAGAAATTGAACAGTAACTACATGGGGCTGAATTCTCTTTCCTTTCTTCCTCTTCTTTGCTCTTCAAAACACATACACACACATACTCATCAGTTATTCAGAGTTTTGATTACTTATCAGTAGAAGATAGATGGGTATAATCAATGGGTAGGCGTGCTGAGAGCGTAATCAGCATCTCAACTTTGGAAAGTCAAAAGAAGAAAAAAAGAAAAGACCAGTCTTCTGGGTATTGCAAACTACCTGCTTTGACCCGTAGATTCAGGGAGTCCAAGGGCCCCCAGCAGTGCTTTTGGAGCCCTGTGGTTTGGTTGGAAGTGAAAGAAATAAGCAAAATCATGGAGCTGGATTAATTGTGCAGGACAGCCTTTTGAAAACCTTAGGTTTGCCTGAAGGCAAATCCCCAGGGTTTAGTGAAGTGTTTAATGTTTGCTAAATAACTGAGGCATTTGGGGCCTGGTGATCCCCTGAACTAAGGCAGTGGAGGAGAGAATGTATTAGCTGTAAACACCTGTGTGTAAGCATAAGCACACATCCTCTGCAGAGGCTTAGTGAGGGTAACAGCGCCCGGGGCAGTCTCTAAATCGCAACCTCCTCCCCAATTCCAGCACCCAAGGGCAGTCTCTAAATTGTGCCTCTCCCCCCACCCCCCACCCCCCAATTTCAAGATGAATAGACACTGATGGTGACATTGTCAGCAGAAACGCCTTCCCCTCTCTTGCCTGGCTGCCTCAGTCTGGCACCTTTCATATTTGTGGCACTTCTGAATGTCATTCCACGCCTCTGTTGGCACCCCCTTGGACTTGCATCTGGGAGCAAGTGCCCCCTCTCTGCACACCCCCCACGCCTTTGGTCCTCTGGAGTCCTAAGGGACTTTAATCCTACAGAACAGAGCCAGACACTGCCTTTCATCCAGAATTTTCTTTCTTGTGAACATACACTCCATTTGGCTCTTAGGAGCTGGAGTTGAAAGTAGTGAGTGTCTCTGTCCACTTGACAGTAACAGGAGGTCTCAGAGTCAGAAACAGATGTGTTTGTTCTTCAAGTTCTTTGAACGGTTCGTTGCATGGAAAATTCTCACATGCTGTACTACCATTTGTGGTGAGGGCTTCTAGAAGTTGTCAACATCACTTACAGATGTCAAGAAGTGAGGCCTTTAGAGTATTATTGCTGACACGTAGCTTAATGATGTTACTCTGGGAGGAGAAGTGGCAGAAGGGGAAGCAGCCTGGGGAGTAAAATATCTACATTTTAGTCCAGTAAGTCCCAACCTTTTATGAAGTTGTGTGACCTGAGGTTATTTAATTGGGCCCTTTCTCCCACGCTAAGTGTTGTATGCCATGCATTTATTATTACATGTTTAAAAAACTAAATTGATTTTTGGTTTGGAGTATTATTTGGAGAATTTAAAAATCTTTCTTGAGATTATTATGATACTGTAGGTTGGTAATCATTGATTAAGGACCAGAGGAGTGTACTGGGAAAAGTATGGACTTTGAAGGCAGAAGGTCAGGTTTCTGTCTCAACCTTACTGCTTATTGTCTGTGTAACCCTGTTTGAAAAAGTCATTTAACTTCTGAGCCTTTTAAATGTTATTGTAAGGTTTAAAAAACACGAAATATGTGGACACAGTGCCCAACACATAGTAGGTGCTCTGTAAATATTCTTTTTCTTCCCTTTTTTTCAGATATAAAGGCACTTGTAGACAATGATAATGCTGTCAGGGACCATGCCGTTAGGTTAAATGGAAGGGACAAAATAATTTCTCTGTGCAAAATGGCATATTTGTTCATCTCACATCTCTAGCAGCCTCCTTAGCTGGTCACTCTGAGGCTGTTTTATTGAAATAACCTGATTTCAAAGGTACACTGATAGTGATTCCAATATGGAGTGTTGTGCTAAAATACATGAGAAGGGAAACTCAGAGGAAGCTAACTCAAAAAAACCTGTTGCCATCGAGTCGATTCTGACTCATAGCAACTCTATAGGACAGAGTAGAACTGCCCCCATAGGGTTTCCAAGGCTCTAATCTTTACAGAAGCAGACTGCCACATCTTTCTCCCAAAGAACGGCTACTGCGTTCCAGCTATTAATCTTTTGGTTAGCAGCTGAGCACTTAAACCACTACGCCACCAATGCTCCATTCAAAGGAAGCTACTTATACACTAATATCTTAATATAGTCTTTCTTCTCCCAGGCTGTCTTGTTTAATGTAGATAGAAAATTTTAGGACTTAAAATGCACTTGTAAATGAAGGAAGATTTCCATATTGGTAGACCTGGTGTTTGAGAATCCTGGATGAACTTGAAACTAGAGCTTTTTGTTTTCTCCAAGGGGTATTGTCGGGTTGGGTTCTCAGAGGTGCGGTTAGAGCCATCCAAAACCAAACCCGTTGCCGTCGAGCCAATGACGACTCAAAGGAACCCTATAGGACAGAGTAGAACTGCCTCATAGGGTTTCCAAGGAGCGGCTTGTGGATTTGAAGTGCTGACCTTTTGGTTAGCAGTCTACCTCTTAACCACCGCACCACAAATAGACAACAGGGATAACCCAAGAGCAGTGAATCCATTACTGCTGCTCCAGGGGCTCTATGAAGGCTTTGCTACTAGGATTGAGCAATACCTATTACCTCCCAACTTGCATAAAAGAATATCAATGCATGGAGTTTCTAGGTGGAACAAATGGTTAACATGCTTGGCTGCTAACTAAAAGGTTGAAGGTTTGAGTCCACCCAGAGGTACCTCAGAAGAAAAGTTTGGTGATCCACTTCCAAAAAAATCAGCCATTGAAAACCCTATAGAGCTAAGTTCTACTATGACATACATAGGGTCACCATGAGTTGGAATCGACTTGACAGCAACTGTTTGTTTTTACATATCGATGTACACAATGTGCATATTTGGAAGGTTTGCTTCCATGCTTCTTAATTTTGGCACCTGCTCTTTCTTGTTTCATCTAGAACCTGGTATGGGCTAAATACTGATTCAGCACAGTATTATTTAAGGGTAAATCTCCATAGTTCACGATGAATCGGAAAAAGCCCTTGATATCAAGATGCCTTGCATCTGAAGAAATTTGAGAAAGATTGTTTGAGATCTGAGCCTGAATATGCCTTAAACAGCATATCTAAGAGGAGAAGCCAGAAAATCTGGAAAATATCATTCTTTTTCATTTGTCATTATGACAATTAGAAGCCCCACTTATCCTGTTTACTTTAAAACTGATAAACATATCTCCCATTCTAAAGACACCAAGTAACTCTAAAAGTACTTGTTTTCAACCCTCCCGCGTCATACAGCATAGGTTCGCCTTAGAATGTTAGAATACTAGCATAGCTAAAGAGGTTCAGAACGTGAGCTTTGGAATCAGGGTGACTTGGTTTTAAATCCTACACCCCCCTCCCCCGCCTTCCCTCACTTATTCACTGTGTAATCTTGGGCAAGTTTGGAGTCTCAGTTATCTTCATTTGCAAAATGTTTAAGTAACAGTACCTATCTAGTAAGTTTGTTGTAAAGATTAAGAAAATAAATTAAGTTAGTAAATCAGAATGTATGCTCTTTTTTTGGGCAGGGATCTTGTCTGCTTTGAACTTCACTTTAACCTCATTGCTCATGGCAGATACTCAATAAATATTCCTTAAAAGAATTAATGAATAGTATTATGTTAATCACTTAGCACCCTCATCATATGTATTGGTCTCTCAGTTAATGGTAGGGATGGCAGTAGTAGTAATAGTAATTGCTGTGTCATCTGCATTAAATTACTGGGCATGGCAAAATAAAGAACTACAAGCAACATTTGTATCTGGGAGGAGGACCGGACACCTGTAAAATCGTGTTTCCTAGAGCGGCCTTTTAGCATTCGAAGCCCTTTTCGTGTGGTCAGCGTGGCTTTGGACAGTGTCTCTGACCAACTGTTATTTTATCAGGTGAAACTTTGGGGATGACCTGACTTCCAGTCTCTCTCTCTCTTTACTGTTGTGTTTCTAGACTGTTAAGGGAGGCTCATGGAAGCAGCAGGTGGCTCATGGAAGCAGACATCTGGAATCAAAGCTTGGCTGTAAGAGGGGAGAAGATGGAAAGTTCTTTGAGTCCTTTTGCTCAATAAGTGACTTAATGAAATGATCATTCAGGAAGCATTTCCATTTCCTTCCCTGAAAGAGTGAATATGTTTGAATGAAAGCAGTTAGCCCACTTTCAGGCCTAGTGATTTTAATACAGGTCGTTGAACTGGTTTGTTCCAGTTCGAACCCTTGCTGAGAATTTGCATTTCTAACAAGTTCCCAGGCAGTGCTACTGCTGCTGTTACCGGATCAGTTCTTAGAACTACTAGTAGAGAGGTGGTTCTCAAAATTTATTCTACGTAAGAATCACCTGGGGATCTTGTTAAAATGTAGATTCTGATTCAGTATGTCTAGGGTAAAAATGCAAATTCTCAGCAGGGATTTGAACTAGAACAAACCAGTTCGAAGCCCTGCTTTGATATCGGTAGGGTTTCTTGTATTTCCGATGCCTTCATTTATTTAACCACAATGATCAGGTCTTCATCATGCTGCCCAATTTGATAGCAGAAACCCTTGAGAAGCAAAGAAAATTGGAAGCCATAATCTTAATGTTATTATGGGAATAGGATTGCTTTGTCACCAATAAATGTAGAAGAGAATGAATTTAAACTAGCAACTAAGGTGTGTTTGTCAAAGCTTGGTCTATTAACTTGTTTAGCTTTGTAGTGGAAACCATTAGAGTCTAATGGGGCAGGTAAATTTCTGGAGACCTGATGCTGCTAGTAGCCAAATGGCATACAATAATCTAATCAATAAACTTGAGGATTATTAAACATAAGTGCAATGGCCTGGAATAGAAGCTCTGAGTGCTTATAAATTACCCCATTGTTATTTGAAGCAAACCACAGTACATACATCACAGTTTCCTCACTATTACTCTCCTGTACAGGGTGCTCTTTGGATTTTATTTATAATTCTCAGGGAAGTTGTTTTATCCCCCCAGCAGCAGAACTCTGACTTGAATTCCATTTTCATTTTAAACATCAATAGTTCATTGTGCAAGAGCGTTCTTAGGCCTGAATGTTCTTGGCATTTTCGATAAAGAATATAGCGGAGTAGCAATTCTTTATTTCTATGGAAGGGAGATATAAAAAATGACAGAGTAAACATAGGTGGTTAACTTGTAACAAAACCCAACATATAAAGCTTGGCAAAGATTTATACAGAGGAACAGAACTACTGTTCGTGCCAGAGAAATCAGTAAAGAGGGACCAAAAAAGGAGTGAGGAACGTATGCTTCAAAGCTATAATGAGACATGGCTGCCTCAGGCAACATCAGTAAGGAATAACATGCCCTAATTTTGTTGTCTTAGAAGCAAAACATTTCTTGTTCTGTTGATTATTCAGAATATGTGCCATTAGCTATATGTGCACATCTTTAGTCAGCAGTACAGCTGTAGCCCACATTCCATTAACATGTGTTCTACTTCCTGCTCGAATGCACAACTTCCAGAAATGGCGTCCCTGACCTTTTAATCTAGCTTGTTCTTTCTTCTTGCATTTCCCCATCATTTAAAACGCGAATACTCTCTGAGCTCCCTCTTTCTAGTCTATCTCCCTCCCTTTTTCTGTCTGCTGCTGGCGTTGTAGGCTGCTCATTGCAAATTTACAGAGGAATCATCAAGGTAGAAGAAGGCTTGGAACAGAGCCTCTCAACACCTGGAAGTTAGTGTTGAATGTCTGGTTTCATCACCTTGAAGGGGAGATACAAACCTTAATCATCTCTAGGATTTTGTAAATAATCTTTGGTAATCGTCATGGGGAGCCCTTGTGGCTCAGTGGTTAAGAGCTACGGCTGCTAACAAAAAGGTTGGCAGTTCAAATCCATCAGCAGCTCCTTGGAAACCCTACTCTGTCCTGTAGGGTCACTATGAGTCGGAATTGACTCGACAGCCTTTGGTTTTTGGTTTGGTTTAATCATCATGGGTTGTCTTTGAATAGATTACTTGGTATGGATCTGAAGTCTTAGTACCTGGAGATATTAAAGAAAGAATTAGCAGGTACAATTTCCAGGATGGTTTAGGTCTGTTTCCTGAGTAGGAGAGGGAAGTACAGATTTAAACCAATTTTGGGTCCATTGCATTTTTGGGGATATGTGACTGACAATACATGGATGGGAGCAGGCACAACTTAGCTAATGAATGAATTTATGGTTTTCAAGTTGAGTTCCTGTGTACTTGGTAAGTACTGAGCCAAAGGAGATGCGGGCCCTTTGGATCTCCAAGTCTTTCTGGATATGGTAAAACCTGGATGCATAAAGCCTGTGCATGACATCAGTGGGCGGTATGTTACCAAGTTCTTTTTGGTGGAGTCTGAAGATAATACACTAGCTCACAGAAGCAAAGGCTGTTGTGAGCAAGAGCAGTCAGGGGAGGCTTCCTGGGGGAAGTAACATTTGAGCTGAGATTTGAAGGAACTAAAGTGAAAACAGTAAAAATAGTTCAGTTGTTTTATTGCTACATATTTTAGTATATATTTTTAAAATTTGTTTTTGTAGCTTTGTCCAACTAATTAATTCACATGCTGTAAATGGAGAATGAGTAAATCATTTTCATTATCTGTTCTGAAATATAAGAAGAGTAGAAGAAATTTTCAAGAGGTTTCTTGTAGGAGAAAAAACGTCTCAGCTGGAGAAATATGGGGAACTACTTCCCCCCAGTAGATGTTAAATACGAAGTACTCAGGGCTTAAAAAAATAGTCTTTGGAATCTAATGCTAGACAGGGGAAGGATGGGAAAGCCAGAGTCTTTAATTAAGCCTAATTAGCTGAGGATGCATTTTGGTGGGAAATGCATTTCTAGGAGATCAAGGACCCTGCTACCAGGACTTCCAACTGGTTCATCCTGGTTTGACCCTCTGCTGAGAATTTACTTTCCACCCCAGATATACTTAGTAAGAATTTACATTTTAACAAGATTCCCTAGGTGATTCTTATGTATATGTATACATATGAATCACCTGAGTATCTTGTTAAACTGTAGATTCCTATTAAGTGTATCTGGGGTGGACATGTAAATTCTCAGCAGGGGGTTGAACTGGAACAAACCAGTTTGAAGCCCTGCTTGCTACTCAATGTGAATCTAGGACCAGTAGCATCAGCATCATCTGGGAGCTTGTTAGAAATTCAGAATCTTAAGCTCCTCCCAGACCTACTGAATCAGATTCTGCATTTTAACGAAACCTGCCAGGTCTTTTGTAGGCAGTCTAACATTTGAGAAGTACTGCTGTAGGAAGCAGCAACATTCTTAGGTAGGCAGCTTATTGGAATGCAGCTGTTCCCAAATGGCAGTCATCAGAATCACCTGGGCAGTCCCTTCCCCCATCTTTCTTTTGGCAATACTTCAGACCTAATAAATCAGAAGTTGGGGGCTTGCCTGAGGGTGTAGAGATTGTGTACGTGTTTGTGCATTTCAAAAAGCTCCACAGATGATTCTTTTAATCCAGGTTTGGAAGCCACTAAGTGTAAGACAACAACAGTGATTCTCAGCCCTGACTTCTCACTAAAATCACTTAGGGTATTTTTAAAAATCGCACTGCTAGGACAGGGCTAGACCTCCAGAGATACTAATTTAATTGGTCTAGGGTGGCATTTATACATGAGTATTTTGTTAACAGCCTTATTGAGATGTAATTTTCATAACACAATTCTAATGTGCAGCCAAGCTTGAGAACCCCAAGAATAAGACCAAATAAATGACCAACCAGTTGTCATTGAGTCAATTCCAGCTCATGACAACCCCATGTGTTTCAGAGTGGAACTGTCCTCCATAGGGTTTTCATGGCTATGACCTTTTGGAAGCAGATTGCCAGGCCTTTCTTTCTAGATAGAAGAAGCTAGCAGGAGGTTATTATATACTCCAGATGGGAGACATCTAAATTTGGGCAGTGTCAATGAGTAAGGGTATGTGTGGATGTGTGAGACAGAGATATAGGGAGGACTTGAGGGAATTCTCTAAGGTTGAATTAACAGGATTTAGTGATTCATTTTGTTTAGGATAGAAAAGTAATTGATAGGGGTAGGTTTATGTCAGCTTCACTTGATGGATAGTGACAGTGGATTCACCTACCTCTTTTCTTTATACGGTTCCTTTTCATACAGAGATTGAGGGAGAGAAAATGAATGTATGAAACCTTTAGACACTTGGATTATTTACAGTATGGCCAAATTCAGCAGGAACAACAATGATTATACCATTCCCAAGAAATTCCTGAACGCATGAACCCTGTACCTTTTAAATCTGCTGTTAGAGATCATCCTTTGCGATTCATCCATCGTCTGTTGCACAAATCTTTTCCAAGTACCTCCCTGTACCTTCCCTCAAGTTGGGTTAAGATAGCTAGTCCATTTGTTCCTCCAGCCCTGAATACTCTTCATTTATACACGTCGGTTTTCATTATAATATCACGGGCAAGAGGCAGCTTCGTTTTTGAGGTAACCATGAGTGGTACATACTCAGATTAGTTCTTGCCAATCTCAGCTCTATAGTGTTTTTGACTCGCTTCACTCTCGAAGTCATGAGAATGCAGATTTCCTGCAGTGTTCTCCTTATCTTCCCATTTTTTCATGAAGTGGGTCAGGTGGCACGGAGTTCAGACATCGTGTTTATTGAGGGTGATGAGATAAACCTGGTCACAGAATATGTTGACATCTGTTAGAATCCCTGATTATGTCTCCCTTGGGTTCTTATTGATTCTAAACAAATTTTTTATGAACGTGTAAAAAGCTGAACTCTTAAACTGTTAACTAAAAATGACTAAAGAGTTTTCCAGAATCTGGGGAAATTTGTATTGATACCAGTGCATGTGAGTAGGATTGAGAAACACAGCTGTGGAAATGGTCTTTTACTCTCTGTATGTGATCAACACAGCTAACAGGAAAAGGATTGAAAGTGCCCTCAACCCATCCTCACTAGCCATGTCTAGCATGGCTGTAGAGTCTTTATCAGCCGGAAATGGGGCTGACCCTGTATGACATGGAGACCACTTTTGGGGGTGGGTAGAGTTATCTTTTTCCCTCAGCTGCCCTTTGTTGGCTCCATACTTTCTAATCCACTAGAGACTATAACTGTGTCATGGTTTGAATTATGTCCCCCCAAAAATGTGTGTATCAGTTTGGCTAGGCCATGATTCCTGGTACTGTGATTGTCCTGTATGTTGTAAACCTGCCTCTATGATGTTAATGAGGGAGGATGGGTGGCAGTTGTGTTAGTAAGGCAGGACCTGATCTACAAGACTGGACTGTGTCTTAAGGCAATCTCTTGAGATATAAAAGACAGAAGTGAGCAGTGAGACAGGGGGACCTCATACCATCAAGAAAGCAGTGCCAGGAGCAGAGCTTGTCCTTTGGGCCGGGGTCCCTGCGCAGAGAAGCTCCTAGTCCGGGGGAACACTGATGAGAAGGCCAAGAGAGAGAAAGCCTTCCCCTGGAGCTGATGCCCTGCATTTGGACTTTTAGCCTACTTTAACTGTGAGGAAATAAACTTCTCTTCATTAAAACCATCCACTTGTGGTATTTCTGTTACAGCAGCACTAGATGACTAAGACAAACTGTAAGCAAGGTATGGGACATTGCTGGATCTGTGGTTATTTCACATACAGCAGGGGCCAATGTACAGAAGGGCCTGGAAATAGTACGTGTGCTAGGAGCTGTGGTTTTTCATAGACTGGATTGGGTTAAAGAAGAACTGCAAACTACCTCAGTTTCCTAGCACCAGAATTCTTTTCAGAGTCACAGAGCCAGGCAGGGAAGGTGAGAAAAGATATCATCTCAGGCCCATGGAGCTGTACTCAGTGACTCTTAGCAGAAGCTGGACTAGGATTTGTCCATGTTAACCTACCTTCCAGTTTTAAATATGGGACAGAAAATGGCATGTGCTCAAGAGAATAAGTTAAATGGTGATGGAAAGGGGCATTCAGGCAATCACTGTTTCTGACTTGCTGTCTGTTCATTTACAGATGTATAAAAAGGAAAATAAATGGAACTTATTTGGAAGTTCATCAGAATAGTATAAGATGATACTATTCTAAAGACCTGAAAGAAATTCATACTCTGTAAATGATGCTCCTCAGGAAACAAAGGCAACTTTACACGCTATCTCATTAAGATAGGAAATAAAGATTGACTATCACAAGAGAAATCAGAATGCTATCAAAAGCCAGTAAGGTGAAGTGAAATCGAGATGACAGACACAATGACTGAGAGGACAAAAGATTGCATATTGAAAATTCAAAGGCAGAATTAAAATTCCCATGCTATGATATGAATAACTAACATGGTAGAAAATAGAATTAATGGTAGTTATTTCAAAATGGAGAAGTTCTCTTAGAAAGCAGAGGGAAAGAAAAACAACAACAACAACAAAAAAAATGGGTCAGAAGGTAGTAGATAGGGTGCAACTATAATAGTGCTTCTCAAATGAAAATTGGAAACATAGCACAGATTAGTAAATATTATAATAAAAATTTATAAAACTAAAATAGAACAAAAAACTCCAGGTAACAATAACAGAAACAGTTGCACACCTAAATACATCTTGATTTCCTTTTTTTAACGTCAACAGTAAGAATTTAAAAGTGCTACAGAATTCCAAGAGGAGACAGTAGAAACAAATATATCCTCAAAGAAACAAAAAGCAGACTTTTCCTGTGCAACACAAGATATCAAAAGATAAAAGAAAAATTCTACAGCATTTTGAAGGAGAAACGCATGTGAGCCAAGAAATACCATCTAGTCAAGTGTTTTTTCATATGTGACAACAAAAGGAAGATAGTATAATCTAAGGACTCAAAAAACATACATTGGAAGAGTCCTTGCAGGGCTCCAGATAACTAGTAGGTAATTTACAATAAAAGAGTTCAAGAATGGAGAAATCATTTTATAACAAAACAGAAATGAATACAAAGCCAGTTGCTCTTTGAGAATTAAACTTAAATCATAGTTTTATATAAATTAATTGCTAAGGCAAAACGTACTGAAAAGAAAATGTAAACCTAAAGAGAAAGGTGTTTCACAGAAAATAGGGAGGAGTAGTGAAGGAACATGGGAAAGTAAAAGAATTATAAATTCTACATTTTACATGTGATTCTAAAGAGATACATTGTTCTGTTTTATCCTATCCTATCCTATCTATTCATCCATCCACCCATCTATCTACACACACACACACACACACACACACACACACACAAATATGTATATGTCCCTGGGTGGTGCAAACGGATAATGTGCCTGCCTGCTAGCCAAAATGTTGGAGGTTTGAGTCTTGAGTCCACCCAAAGGTATCTCAGAAGAAAGGCCTGGCAATCAACTTCCAAAAAATCAACCTTTGAAAGCCCCATGGAGCACAGTTCTACTTTGATACACGTGAGGCCACCATGATTTAGAATCGACTCAACGGCAACTCATATAGTATTATGTATGCCTGCATATATGTATATATGTTTGTGTAGGTTTGTTGGTATATCAGAGAGAATGAGAGAAAGGTTGATTCTGGTTTTAAAAATCTTAAAGGTAAATACTAGTAGAATTAAATGTAGAAGGCTAGCCTTCCAAATCAACGCAGAAGGTACAAACAAACTTACCAGTCCTTTTAAACAAACAAATAAACTGACAAAAAATGGCAAAGTAGTCAAAAAGATAACAAAAGATTAAGTAGATGATATAAATTAAACATAAATGTTTTGGCTTCCCTTTTATAAGGCAAAGACTTCGCACTCCTATTTAAAAAATCAGCTACGTTCAGGTTATAACAGCTGTAACTAAAAAAAAAAAAAAAAAAAGAAATCCCAGAAATGGGAAAGTATATCAAGCAAATCTAAACAGAAAATACAGAAGCAATATTAATATCCATCAACATAGAATTCAAGGCAAAAAGCATTAAAAGGAATGAGAATGTTTACTTAATATTGATGAAAAGTAAAATCCGTAATAAAGACTTCATAGCTATGACTTTGTGTTCACTAATAAAATATCAAAACACATAAAGCAAAATCTGTTAGACAAGCAAGGAGGAATTGATGGAAACATAATTGCAGTGGCAGATTTAATGTGCCACTCAAGTCTGTGACAGATAAGACAAAAAAAGCAAGGCTATAAAGGAGTAAAAAATATGATTAATAAGGTTGAATTAATAGATTTTTCTCAAAATTTGTACCCTACAGAGAAGATACTTATTTTTTAAATGTTCATGGAGTGTTACCAACAGTGATAATAGAAAAACACCAAAGTCCCGAAAACAGAAATTACTCGTTGCCGTAGAGTCGATTCCGATTCACAGAGATGCCATAGGACCAAGTAGAACTGCCCCATAGGGTTTCTAAGGCTGTATAATCTTTTACAAAGGCAGACTGCCACATCTTCTTCCTATGGAGCAGCGGATGAGTTTGAACCCCCAATCTTTTAGTTAGCAGCCAAGCACTTAACTACTGTGCCACGAGGGCTCCTTGAAACAGAAATTACTCAGGCTTTTTAACAACTGGCACAGAACGTCTCTGAAAGAAGGATAAAGGTTTCAACAAACCTGAGAAAAACCTCAACTACTCAGAAATTTAATTTAAAAATATCTCCTAAATAACTATTTGTTCAAAGGAAAAAAAAAAAAAATAACCCACAAAATAACAAATTACCCAGAATATATAGGCATAAACGTGGTACTACATGCCAAAACTGTATTTTGAAATACATTTATACCTTTGCCTTCTTTCATTATTCTAGAAATGGTAGCCTCTAGGACTGACCAGAATGGAAGGACAGATGAGGAAAATTGAAGGGAGCAGTTATCTGTGGCTAAAGAGCTATGGAATTGACAGAATACCAACTGAGATGCTTCAACAAAAGGATGCAACACTGGAAGTACTCACTCATCTGTGCCAAGAAATTTGGAAGATAGTTACCTGGCCAGCTGACTGGAAGAGATTCATATTCCTGCCCATTCTAAAGAAAGGTGATCCAACAGAATGTGGAAATTATCAAACAGTATCATTTAATATCACAGGCAAGTAAAATTATGCTGAAGATAATTCAGAATCGGTTGTAGCAGTACGTTAACAGGGAACTGCCAGAAATTCAAGCCAGATTCAGAAGAGGAGGTGGAATGAGGGATGTCATTTCTGATGTCATATGGACCTTGGCTGAGAGCACAGAATACCAGAAAGATGTTTACCTGTGTTTTACTGACTATGTAGAGGTATTCGGCTGTGTGGAGCATAACAAATTACAGATAACATTGGGAAGAAGAGGAATTCCAGAACACTGAATTGTGCTCATGAGGAACCTGCACATAGACCAAGAGGCAGTCTTCGGAACAGAACAAGGGGATACTGTGTGTTTAAAATGAGGAAGGGTGTGCATCAGGGTTGTATCCTTTCACCATACTTAATCTGTATGCTAAGCAGCAAATTATTTTAGCAACTGGACAATATGAAGAAGAATGCGGCATCAGGATTGAAGACTCATTAATGACCTGTGTTATGCAGATGACACAGCCTTGCTTGCAGAAAGTGAAGAGGAATTGAAGCACTTACTGATAAAAATCAAAGACCACAGCCTTCAGTATGGATTACACCTCAACATAAAGAAAACAAAAATCCTCACAACTGGACCAATAAGCAACATCATGATAAATGGAGAAAACATTGAGATTGTCAAGGATTTCATTTAACTTAGATTCACAATCAATGCCCGTGGAAGCAGCAGTCAAAAACTAAAGTATTCCATTGGGCAAATCTTCTGCAAAAGTGGTAAAAAGCAAAGATGTCACCTTGAGGACTAAGGTGCACCTGACCCAAGCGATGGGGTTTTCAATTGCCACATATGCATGGGAATAAGGAAGACCACAGAAGAATTGATTCGTTTGAATTATGATGTTGACGAAGAATATTGAATATACCATGGACTGCCAGAAGAATGAACAAATCTGTCTTGAAAGAAGTACAGTCGGAATGCTTCTTTGAAGTGAGAGTGGCAAGACTTCGTCTCACGAACTTTGTACATGTTATCAGGAGGGACCAGTCCCTGGAGAAGGGCATCATATTTGGTAAACTAGAGGGTCAACAAAAAAGAGGTAGACCCTCAATGAGATGGATTGACACGGTGGCTGAAATGATGGGCTTAAAAATAGTAACGATTGTGAGGGTGGCGCAGGACTTGGCAGTGTTTCGTTCTATTGTACATAGGTTGCTATGAGTCAGCTCTGACTCAAGGGCACCTAACAACAACTAAGAGCTATGAATGCAGGTTAGAAGAGGGAGGCATTAGAGGTTCTTAACTGTGAGAAGGGGACACCTTTTGTAAGGGATTTTTGGATGAGGAGGGAAGATGATGATTAGTGGAGAAAATGATGACCTTCATGCCAATTCCTGTCATTATTTTTAATTATGTAAATATCTACTGGGATGAGTCTATCCAACATATTGATATCTCTGTTCTATGAACTCATCTCTACTTAACCATAGCTATCCACCCCTTCTTGTGGTTTAAATAATATTTTTTTTATGCTGATGAGTTCCATGGTCATGCCGAAGACCATGTCATCATGTTGTCATCATCAGAAATGGCAACACTTCTGAAATCTCAAATCAAACATGCCATTCTTTGGACAAACAAATTCTATCCCACCAGCTTCCTTGCTCAGCTGGTCCAATAGCAAAACGTTATTTTATCTCATTGAAACCTTTAATTCGTTCCTTCAGCTCTTTTTTCATGATTCTTTGGTTCCCTCCTGTCTTTTCTTTCTTTCTTTTTTTGCTGCTCTTGAAGGTTAGATTCCATGGTCCATCATTATAATCACTTCCTTGAAAATATTTACAGATCATCTTGAACCTCTGTCTTGCTATTGTACTTACTTTGGATACAAGTTTCCACCAGTATCTCCTGTTAAGTTTATCTGGAAATTGTGTCTTAAATCTGTCTACTTCTCCCCACTTTCAAGCTTCATGATCTCTTTTATGGATGATTGAAATAACCTTTCTGTTGTCTCCCTTCCGCATTTATGCTCCATCCAACTTAGCCTACACCCAGCAGTCAGAGTGATCTTCCCAAAAAATATAAATTAAATCATATGAGCACTAACTATGTGTTAAGTAATTTTCATGGATTATCTCATTTATTCTTCATTTTTCTATTATTTTATGGGGGTAGGTACTGCTGTTACCTTTAGAGAGGTTAAGTAATTTACTCAAGGTCATGCAAACAGCAGTTGGTAGAATTGAGATTTGATTCTAGAGCCCACACTCTGAGGCTTACCAGGGGTCCATTAACCAGTAAGCAAGGAATGCACAGCCTTACATTAAGCAAGGTACACAGGGGCTTACTTGTGTTTATTTACTAATCCGTGGGGCACAATTTCACATGGGTTGTGGTGAAAAACAGGTGAAATTGTGCCCCACAGATTATTAAGTAAGCACAAGCAAGCCTATGCGTACCTTGCTTATTGGGTCATCCATCTGTGCGTAAGCCACCAGGCAATATACTCTCGCAGAAGTGTACCATTTCTTTCTAACAGCAACCTGAACTCTTGTACCTTAATACTTCATCTGTATCGTCTTTGGGGACCTTGAAAATCACAGCTGAATTCTTTACAATGGTGATCATTTGTTTTCCTGGCACTCAACATCAAAGGGAGTCTTGTTTTAGGCAGCTGAATTAGGACAGGCTTATTGGGACTTCTGAACTCCTAGAGGGCTCTATTCAGGTGAATGGAGTTTTATACACACTATTTTATGATGCTGTTCATGTGGACTCAGTATGGCAAAAAAACGTTTTTTCTCTGAAGGTACAGGTTAATTTAGAAAAACGCCAAGGTGATTCTATGGAGATAACATACTTACATAATCTCTCTGCTGTTGCAGAGTACCCACTGGTCTCTTCTCAGTTAATCATAGTAATTAAAGATGGAGAGAGAGAGACTGCTGTCATTTTACGACAATTTCCCCCTGAAGGTCTGCATAGAAACAAGCACCTTTAGTTCTCTACCTCCAATCTATCCTCCCTATGCTGCCAGATTCATCTTTCTAAAATATAGCCCAGAGTTTATGGTTTAAACCTCAGTGGCTTCCCACTGACTTCTGAACAAAGGCCAGACTCTTTTATTTTGGCATTCAAGACCCTCTGGCATCTGGTTCCAGTGCTTTTTCCCTCCAGACTTGTCTCTGCCTATTTTCCTCATGTACATTATGCTCTCGACAATGAACTAATTGCCTTTTCATGTAAAAGCTTGTATTTTCCTACTCTCTGTCTTTGTTCTCTTATGTCTTCAGCCTAAAATACTTTACCCCCTTTCCACACGTCTGCATTTAAAACCCTTATTTAAGGTGTAGGAGCATCTAGCATAGTGCTAGGTAGATTTGGATTATTCGTTACTCTCCATTCTTTGTTTTTCTTATAACATGACTTTTTGTAGAATAGAAACCCAGAAAAGTAGAGAGCAAGGCGTGGCTGAAGAGTTTGGGGTCCTTAGAGCAGCCTGGGTTAAATGAGAGTGCACAGAGCAGAGGCTGGGCTGGGTTGAGCAGTTGGAGCCTCAGGCTTGGAGCATGGACATTCAGGTGGAGGTCACTGAGTCACTAGGCTGGCTAACAGGAGCGATCTTGTAGCCAGCTCCCTGGTGAAGTAGAGGGAGGGGAGCAAGTCCATAGAAGGGAATAAAGTCATCATATTTTTTATGGGGCCACTGATGGGATCAAAAATATCAGTGTTGAGGACCATGGGGATGTGAGAGGAGAATGATCTAGAGTGTGATGGAGAAACCATAGCAGAGTTTGGGGAAAGTGACTTAGTGAGGCAGTAGCTGGCCTAAGGTCAAAGGCTACAACAGGTGGTTTTGCCCAGGCAAGGATCACTGTCTCCAAATGCTGCTGCTAAGTTTCTCTGTGAGAACCTTCTGGAAGGAAAGTGGCTTGGAGAAAATAGTAACTTGCTCCGGGTCACATTGCTAATTTTATCCCTTATAGTGCTGTCGGCACTGGGGATACACATTACTCCTCAGAATACCTCTTGTTGGTAGTTATGCTGAGAATTGTGATAGCATTTAGGACCTATCACAGGCAGAGTGGAAGGCCCGTTCTTAAAGGACCTCCAATTTGGACTGTAGACATCTCCCTATGAGTTTATACCTGCAGTGACAGAGACATGTAGACAACATTGAAATTAAGCAGCTATCATACAGCTTTATATTTGGATCCTCTTACCGTACTCTACTCCTTATAGTATACTATAAAGTAACACACACACACACACACACACACACACACACACATGCATGCATGCACGCGTGCCTCCTATAATTATCTTGCAAATGGCACAATGAAGATGCACTGTTAATGTTAAATGATGCTAATCATTATTAAAATTTTATAATCCTAGTTTGGTATTTCATTTTTTTTTTAACATGTAAAGAACCTCAAAAAATAGAAATTGCCTCTGGGAAATTCTTACTTCATCATGGAAAATCCTAGATGTTTTCACTCACTTTGATAATAATTCTTTTTCAACCTCTATCCTAAAATAGGTTCTAACTCTAGATAAAACTCAAACGGACTCTCAGGTGAAAGATCCAGTTTTCTCTCGATTATGAGAGAAAGAAAGCATGGGTTATAAGTGGTCTATTGAGCTTTAATGGAATGGTTTTTAACTAAAGATGAAACTTGACTTTGACATTGGAGGCAGCAGAACCAAATTGCTAGTTTGATTTCATAGCCAAGAGCAAAGCAATTAGAATTAAATTTTTACTAAGCCTCCAGTGTGGAACAAGGTAGGAAGAGGAACTTTTATGTTCATATACTGGAACTTTTATTTTCTTTTAAATCTTTTCTTTTTGAGTCACCTTAGGTTATGCCTAAGGAATTTAATGCTCATGTGATTTGGAAAGAAAAAAAAAAGTAATTCACTAGTAACTAGTGTTATAAATTATAGCAGATCGCCCAAATTCATGGAAAGAGACATTTATTCTCTATTTTTTTCGTTACTATACTGACAAATGTTATCGTTATGTATGAGATTGAGAAATGATTCTTTTAAGACCAATGAAGTCTTCTCTGTCTTGCCCTGGTATTATTTATGATGTTCCAAACTTGATATCCTGTGAAATTGTTTGGACGTGAACGTGTTTTAAATACCAGGATCAGCAGGAACTGGGCAGGAAGGAAGGATCCCAAAAGAAGCTAATTCCAGATTACACTGCTTTCCTTTAGATCAGGGGTCAGAAAATTATAGGCCACATGCCAAAGCTGGCCCACTACTTGTTTTTTGTGAATAAAGTTTTATTGGAACACAGCCACACTCATTTGTTTATGTACTGTCTCTGGCTCTTTTCATAGTGGCAACAGAGACCACATGGCGGACAGAGGCGATTTACTATCTGGCCCCTGCATTTAGATGCAGGTTTCATTATTTGCCACCTTTAACTCCAAAACCAAATTGTCTATCAGTCTTCTATGCTGACAGCTTGTTTTCTGTGAGTCTGAGTAACTGTGTGTGTGTGCATGTGCATCTATTGCTGAAAATTTTTTGTAGCTCCGATAAAGTCTACTGTTCTGGATTTTACGTACCTGGCAATAGGAGTTTATACTTGACCACAGCGATATCCCAAGGGATATAACTCAGAGTATATGCTTCAGAAGATACATAGCAGCAATCTGGGTAAAATAAATAATCTTAACAAAAGTAAAGTAATGGTGACAGAGTGCCTCTGTGTGTCTGGATTTGTGTTGTGCATTTTGTTTACTTCATTAATTATCATAATCATCTTGCAAGGTACAGTTAGGGTCAGATAAGGGAACTGAGGCTCAGAGAAGTTAAGTAATTTGCTTAAAGTAACAAATTGAGCGAACCTAGACTCAAACCTGAATTTGCAGAATCCCAAATCCCATATATGTCCTGTTTCCCACCACATTGCCTCTTCCTGGGTAAGATGTATACATAAGTCACACCGATTCTACACATTTGTACTGATAGCGAGTCATTGTTCCTTAATGTCACACTATTCTTATGCTGCATGTCAAGTGAATACAACTTTTTTTTTTTACTAGCTGCAAAGTGAGAGAGTTAGTTTCTTACCACAGACTGCTATTCACAGTTCATGTCTAATTTTTAAAAAGTGTATCTTCAAAATGGTGGTAGAGGTCAATGTTCATATAACTTGGGAGATTTGCAACATTTTTTAGGTAGAGTGAGACTCTCTCCCCCATCAGAATTTTCATCAGCATTTAATTTTTCAAAGAGGTGCAGAGTCCTTCAAAATGCCACAGGTAAAGGTTGCTGGGGCACGGGGAATTTGAGATCAATTATATGGGTAGCCTGCTACGATTTATCATTTGAAGATAGCATCTCTGTTTAAAGAGTAGGCTAGTCAATATCACAGCACAGAGAGATAGGACATAGTGTAAGAGTACTAGAGATAAAAAGAGAAAAGTGAAGCCCTCCCCCTAAACCCCATGAATGGGGGATGGGAAATAGACAAAATTGCTGAGAGAGCTAGCTATTTTAACATAATTGTTCAGAGGAAAGCAGTGTTAAGGCAAGAATTATTCATTTTTGAGTACAATCATCCAGTTTTCATCACAGGCCAATAGTAGAATCAGCTCTAAAGGATTGCAAAAGTAAAATAGGTATTAGCCAAATGGAAACTGGTTTAATTAGGTTAATATGTCTCGCTTTCCATTCTCATGTCCAAGGTGAGTGAAAGGCATGTATAAAAATAACCAAAGAGGGAATCTCTGGAAACTCATCTAAAAATATGCTTAGTATTAAGTAAAATGATCAATTAGATTAGAATAAAAAAATAATTGGGGTTGAATTATTGGCCACCTCTGGGCCATGTCATCTCTTTTTTTTAACGGTTTCTTCTCATGGTCAGAGAGGTGGGTTATAAATAATGCATCAAATCCTTCATTTGGGATACGTACTGGTAGGGCTAACTGTATAAATTTTGTCAAAAGTAAGTCCAAGACAGCATTCACAAAGGCTGTTTACTTATAAATGTGTGGGAAGGGAACCCATCTGCTGTCACATTTATTTCAGCAGGGGCTCAAAGGGATTAGAAAGGAGAATTAACTTTTATCAAGCAAAAGGAGGAAAGGCTGAGATAGCCTATGATTGGCAAACATTCCATTAAGGTGGGATTTTTGGAAGCAGGGGAGACTTTCCAATTGGTCTTCAGAAACATAGGCGGTCTTTGGTTGGCTGCAAGGGGACAAGTGAGCAGTTTGGGGAAATTTGAAAAGAGTAAGATTTGTTCAGCATTGGGGCAGAGGGTTTTCTGTGGCCAACCATTTTCTGGAACAAGTGTGCTGCTATCAGACTGTCACAGTGTTCCTTATGGGGGGCTGGAGGAGGCGTGCCATGGCAGACAGTTTCATTTTTCTCTGGCTGCCGTGGAGGAGGGAGACAGGGCTTCTCTCAGACCACGGTATATTTGTGAACCAACTATCTCCATCTCTTACTGGAGTTAAACTTCTGTTTTGCCACTTCCTATATTTTAAGATGCACAATGATACAGACAATAAACAAACCCACAAAAAAGAGAAATGGCTAAACGATGGCTGTTAAATGGTCCAGAAACATTGGTCTCAGCTGGGTTTATAAACGTTAGTTCATCTTTCTAGTATTCAGTGGCATCGTTAGTTGTGATTGGTGGCATGGGTACTGGCCACGAAATTATGGTTAACGCCCCTCTAGGAAGTTAAGCAAGAGACAGCTGTGATGTGAATCATAAATAATGGAAAAAGGCATGGGGCTTCTCCCTATTTGCTTGTTTAGTTTCTCTCTCCAGGTCTAACAGAGGTATTTTGGCTCTATTGAAAAGAGTATTTACATTGATGGTGTGGTGACATCTTCCTGACTAGCGAGCAGTGAACTTGGGGTCAGGAAGTCTAAGATCCGGGCGTAGCTCTCTCACTCTTTAGCTATGTGACTTTGAGCTGACAGAGAGGACTGTATCTAGAGTAGGACAAATTACGAGGGAAGAGGTCAGCATCTTAAGTTCAGAGGGGTCTGCTTAAACTTTGACTTTCTTAGCCTGCAAAACAAATGCATTCATTTTCATATGGACCTTAATAAACAGTAAGTGTGTCTAACAGTGGATCCTTTCAGTCAGATGGGATTTGGGTGTGAGACAAATGTCTAGTTCCTTGGGAGGCAAATGGCAGAGTTTTGCCCAGATACAGGATATATTTGTTCTGGTGGGAAGAGCCCTAGTGTAATATGTTCTTTCCCAAGCAACTGTCATATTATTATGAGGTACAGTCTCTTTATTAGTGTCATATAATGGAAAGAGCCGGGGCTTCAAAATAAAAATAAACTCTGGTTTCAACCCTGCATTGCCACTTGCTAATTATGTAATTTTAGGAAGCTTATTTAAATTTTCCAAACCTTAGTTTCCTTTTCTGCAGAATGGAAAATTGACACACACCTTGCAGAATCATATGGAAGAAAGCTAACAAATGCATATTATTTCCTGGCACATAATAAGTGTTCAATAAATGGTAGTGATTTTTATATGACATACATTTTGCCTCAGCCAAAGTCAAATAGTCCATTTGTGGCTAAATATCCTCTTGCTGATAAATACTGCTTCCCTGAAGACTTCTTCCGGCGTTGGGAAGTATATCACATTACTCAGTAGATTTTACCCCCCCCTTTTTAAAAAGCTTGGATAAAAGCCTCAGAACATTTCCTTAGCGTTATAAAGTATACCTAGAGGAATTTCCAGCTATTTGAAAACTGGCCTTCATGTAACTCTGGTTTAAATAACCCAGTTACGTGAGAAAGGGGACTTAGTGAATAAATTAGGTTATTTCTAAAGCTGAGAGCAGCTGCACAGGAGCATGGATTGGAGCAGGTGATAATCCCAGGGGTTCATTTTCAATTTTAAGGGCAAATATTTAAAAAAAACATTTTTTTTTGAGTTTCTGACTAAGGGCTTAAGCAATAGAGAACGTGATCATTATAGAACTAACTCCTCTCTGACCATGATTCTAATTTTGATTTTGATTTTAATATATAAGATATTTATCATAGGTCCCGTCATTGTTGAGTTTGTCATTTATCCATCAACTGTCTATCCATCCAAATATTCACCCTCAGTCACTTGTTGTCAAATGTTTGTTTAGCGCATATTTGATCCTGAGTGGTGTGTGCTGGATGTTAAGGTTACAGAAATGCAAGACAGCCCCAGCATTTGAAAAAATCAGACCAGTGGGGAAGTAGAGACAAAAAATGATAATACAAGTTACTTTACAGAAGTTTATTGAGCACTCTGATGTGCCAGGAGTCCCTGGGTTGTGCAAAGGGTTAACATGCTCTGCTGCTAACTGAAAGGTTGGAAGTTTGAGTCCACCCGAGATGCCTTGGAAGAAAGAGCCAGTGATCTATTCTAAAACTTTAGCCACTGAAAACCCTATGGAGAGAATCAAGAACACCATAGTCACAAGGAAAGTATTAGCCCAAGAGACAGAAAGGACCACATAAACCAGAGACTTCATTAGCCTGAGACCAGAAGAACTAGATGGTGCCTGCCTACCACCAGTGACCGCCCTGACAGGGAACACAACAGAGAGTCTCTGACAGAGCAGGAGAAAAGTGGGGTGCAGAACTCAAATTCTAGTAAAAAGACCAGACTTAATGGTTTGATTGAGGCTGGAGGGACACCAGAAGACAGGGCCCCCAGACTCTCTGTTAGCCCAAAACTAAAACCATTCCCGAGGCCAACTCTTCAGACAAAGATTAGACTGGACTATGGGACATAAAATAATACTTGTGAAGAGTGTGCTTCTTAGCTCAAGTAGATACATGAGGCTAAATGGGCAGCTCCTGTCCAGAAGCTAAATGAGAAGGCAGAGAGGGTCAGGAGCTTGTTGAATGGATGTGGGAAATCTGGGGTGGAAAGGAGGAGTGTGCTGTCGCAGTATAGGGAGAGCAACTGGGGTCACATAACAATGTGTGTATACATTTTTATATGAGAGACTAACTTGAATTGTAAACTTTCACTTAAAGCACAACAATAAAAAGAAAAAGAAAACCCTATGGAGCATAGTTCTACTCTGACACATATAAGGATGCCGTGAGTTGGAGTCAACTTGACGGCAACTGGTTTTATGATGTGTCAGACCTGGCATTGGGAATTGGGAGGAAGATATGATGGTTTTTCTATCAGGGTAGGTCCTAAGTCAGGGTTGTGTATAGGATGCCGTGCGGTACCCAGTGGAGGGATGGATGATGGGAAGGCAGGACCTTTTTGTGGAGTGAAGCTTCAGATGGGTTCTGAAGGATGAGAATGTATTTGTTTAAAGGACAAGTAAATAGAACACCCGAGGCCAAGGAACAGCATGAGAAATGTTACTGAATATCCCAAGGTGATGTGATTTTTTTTTTTTTTTTAAGCACAATATTTACTGAATAACTTTCTTACTCTCTTGGTTCAAGCCTGTTACTAGGACTTGGTAGTTTAGGATTTAGGTAGTAATGAGTTAGGTCATACTCTCAAGTTAGAAAGACTAGAAATATCCATGGGGAGTAGGAAGGAAGAGAGTAGGGAATTGACTACTGGCAAGATAGCTCAACAGTTAAGAGTGAGCTCTCTGGAACCTACTGTCTGCGTTTTGAATCTAGTTCTACTTGGTATTAGTGGTATAATCTTAGGCAAGTTACTTAGCTACTCTGTGCCTCAGTTTTCCCCATCTGTAAAATGGGACAAATAATGGTACTGCTGCATAATAAGATTTAGTGAGAATTAAATGAGTTAATATATGTAAAGAGCTCAGAGCAGTGTTTGGCAATTGGAAGTACTACGTGTATCCCAACATAACAACAACAGCAGCAATGATAGCAATAATACCTAAACGTAAAGAAGGTAGTAGCAGACTCAATGCAGAGGTTTAGGCAGGCAGGCAGTTCACTTCTGGGTGATCTGGTGGGATCAGAGCAGAGAAGAGGCAGCTTAGGGTCTGGAACCTAACTCTTGTTTCTGTGAGGTACAGGGACAAGGGAAGGCAGGCCGTGGTGGGCTAGTAAATATTCAACAGCTGCCTCAGAGGTTGTAGGTGGGAGGCCTGATTTGTACTTCGTTGATTTCCATGGTGTAAATATTCCCTCCAAGCTATCAGTGTGGTCAAAGCTGTGGACTTGGGAAGATACATGCACAGTCTGCCCTCATGAGTCCCTGTAAGCCAGATGCAACACGCCCTTGAAGTCATGGCCCCAGTCTGAGACTTGAGATGACAAGCAGTAGTGGTTATTCTTATAACCCACAAATTGCATCTTTTCACCACTAAGGCAGAGTCCTCTTGGGGGCTTATTTAGTTATCATGATGCAGTCACCACTAATTGTGTCTCTTCCTTGGCACAAAAAGAATGCTCTAACATTCTCTTTGGATCCCCTGGCAAACACTATGCTTATTGACTCAGTTGTAGCCTGGCGGTGGCATCAGGCCTTTTTCGTTACCTTAGATCACCCATACGGCCTGTTGGAACCACACAGCTTCCAGCCTCCATCCTCTTTGCCTACGGGCTAAACTGCCAGCCCTTCTTATCACTTGTCCTCTTCTGGACCCTACTCCTAAGTCTCTTTTGTGCTTCCTTCCAGCTGATTCTTCTTTCTGCTTGTTCTTTTCCCTCCCACTGCATTGTGTTCTCTGGGACTTTTGCTGCCTGTTACGGACTGAATTGTGTCCCCTAAAAGTACGGGTTGTAATCCTAATTCTTATACCTGTGGCTAAAATCCCATTTGGGAGTGGGTTTTCTCTCTTTGTTATGTTAATGGGCAGTATTCCTGTGGGGTTTGTTTTAAGTCAATCTCTTTTGAGATACAAAAGAGCAGATTAAGGAAGCGAGCACAGAAAGGAAGATCCACAAGACATGATCACCAAGGAACCTAGGAATAGAAGCTGTAAAGAGACAAGGACCTTCCCCAGAGCAGAGAGAGAGAGAGACAGAGAGCAAGGGAGACTTCCACTAGAGCCAGTGCCCTGAATTCAGACTTCTAGCCTCCGAAAGTGTGAGAAAATAAATTTCTGTTTGTTAAAGCCACCCACTTGTATTTCTGTTATAGCAGTATTAGATTACTAAGATGCTGCCTTGTAAGCAAATGCCCCCTATATCCTCAAACTCTTCGAAGACTGTCCCTCTGTCTCTTAAGGTACTTAAATTCCTGTGGGACACAGCTGTCTGACAGCTGTCTTAGTGGAGTCTGCGTTTTCTTCAACACCTAATGTACCTTGGAGGCCAGAGGCAAGATCAGCTTCTCCAAAGCAGCTTTGCTGCATCTAGAGTAATTTTTCCATCCTCATACAAAACCCTGTCTCTTCTGAAGTCCCAGCCATCTGCTCCTAACACCTGCTATCCCTTCTAGTTGCTGTCAGTGACAGATCTCCTGGTCACTCCCCCTCATTCCAGCCTTGATGATTTTTATCATGGGGATTCCAATCATCTTCACTCCCACACCACTTCACTGTGCCCTCTACCTTGTCATCACTTAACTGCTCTACACCTAAAATCACAAACTCCAACATACTAACCTTTAAGTAGAGTCTTCCAGCCCCAAGCTCACACCTATTCTCACTCTGGTCATCAGCCCATCACTGCCAGGCTCTGCTTTCATTTTGCAGGGTTGTTATGAGCCAGAATCAACTTGAAAGCAATGGATTTGGTTTGGTTTTCGGTCCTTAACGTGGGTACCAGGGCTCTCTGACTGTCAGGTCCACCCTCTGTGCTGCTTCCAGAAAAATCTTTAAAAAATGCATCGCTAATCATGTCATTCTCTAGCTTAAAATACCTTAATCTATATTCATTTACTCATTCATTCTTTCACACAGATACAGCCATTAACTAAATGGTCAAAAATTGCTGCCCCCAGGGAGGTTGTGTTCTCATGGAGAGCATCTTTCCTCATTGGCCTCAGAATGAAGTCCAGACTTAGCCGGGTATTCAAGGCCCACCATGATCTTACCTGTGCTCCCCTTTCTTGCACTCTCCTGAGTTCTGGAGACATGGCTATTTGATGTCTTTCCTGTACTAATCCTCTTTCCAGAGATTTCCTTCCTCACCATTCTTCACCTTTTCCCTTATCATCCACCTTGTGAACTTTTATTATCTTGTGTCATGCTCTGCCCACCCCTCTCCTAGACAGAATTGCTCATTCCCTCATCTGTGACTGCTCTATGGGTGTTTCCTGCAAAGTACCTTAATGCCTTTGTATTCTTTGTTTATGCTTCTGTCCCTCCTTATTAACTGTGGAGGGCAAGGCCAAGCCAGCCTCAGCTCTGTAACTCCACCACCCAGGATAGTTGTGACCAGAGCTCCTGAGAGCAGAGTGAGAATCCAGGAGCCAGGCTTGGGCCCAGGCAAACTCTCTCACCCTCAGGAACTCAAAGTGAAAACATCTCCCTAGCCCTGTCCCACCCCACCTAGAATGGAGGTGTGTTGTTGGGTGCCATCGAGTGGATTTTTGACTCATGGTGACTCCATGTGACAGAGTGGAACTTCCCCGTAAGGTTTTATTGGCTATAATCTTTATGGAAGCAGATTTCCAGGTCTTTCTCTTGGGGAGCTTCTGGCTGGGTTCAAACCACCAACCTTTTGGTTGACAGCCGAGTGCTTAACTATTGCATCACCAGGGCTCCTTGAATGGATGCATATTACTTGGAAAAACTAGTGGTGATTTCTAAAGATATCTTTACAGAACTTTGGTGCTACCATTTGGTAAAAGAATTTTCACCTTGAAGGGGTATGTAAGACTGTGTGGAGAAGGCTGTCGTTGATTAGGCTTTGGCCTCATTTTCTTCCTTTAACTTTTTTTAGATAAGCGACGTGTTTGATAAGCGACGTTCCCCAATTCCATCTTCATCCCCTTGTATGTGTATGTGTGTTGTATATACAATGTCTAAAATGTGTTTAGGCATATGTTTCACATATGTCTCTGACCTCAACCTATATCTAAAACAGGGAATCTCAGCATTTTTTTAAACTTCCAGGAAATGGTATTATTATTATTAGTAGTAGTAGTATTTACATGGTGGAACCCTGGTTGCGCAGTGGTTAAAGCGCTTGGCTGCCAACCAGAAGGTTGGCGGTTTGAACCCACCAGCCACTCCGCAGGAGAAAGATGTGGCAGTCTGCTTCCATAAAGATTTACAGCCCTGGAAACCCTTTGGGGCAGTCATACTCTTTGCGATATAGGGTCGCTATGAGTTGGAATCAACTGACTGCAGTGGGTTTGTTTTGGGTTATTTACAATGTGTATTTTTAAATTTATTTTTCAAAAAATCTCTTCCGTTTGGTAGAAAGACTGATTTGTCCTTGACAGAAGCCTTTTATTTACTCAAAACTTCTTTATTTTGTCACTATTAAAAGTTTTACTTGTACGGCATAAATTCTGAGTTTTAATCTTATGAGTTTAACTTCTCTAACAATTTACTGGGCAAAGACATTAAAAAAAAAAAAAATCACATGTCATGCCATCATGCAGTCCAAGGAATAGCAGCTGGTCTCAGGCAGGGGAAATGAAAAGAAAAAGAAGGAGCTGCCTGGCCAGGAGGAAGAGAATGACTTTCTCTTCTCATCTGTGGACAAACAAGTCAAGGGTCATTGGCTGACTCAATGGATCAGCCAAGGTAAGGACTGAAAAGGCTGAGGACACTCATTTGAGAAGACAGTGGCTTTTACGTAGGTCCCCAAGACTGACTGGTGAGACAACAAGGCCTGGCAACTCAACAAGAATGGCTACTTTGAGGTAAAAAAATGAGAAACAGCAGCTGAAGACATCTACTGAGACTTGAGATGCTGTGTGAGGGGCTTTCATGTGGGTTGTACCTGCTGGTCACTGAATCTTTACAACAACCCTGGGTTTCTCAGTTGTGGAAACCTAGGTTCAGAAACAGTAGGTAACTTCCTCAGAGGAACATTAATAGGTAGCAAAGCTGAGATTTGAACTGAGTTGTCACTTTTTTTTTTTTTTTCCCTGTCTTACTGTATGACATTCTGCTACTCAGGTGCTTACTTGTTTTCTTTTTCCCTGAGAAGGTAGAAATATAGGCTTGGCATTGTTCTTTTTTTTTCTCTTTCTCCCAACCACTTTCTCCCTACCCAGGCCTCTTCATTCTCTTTTACATATTGGGCTTCCAGGTAAGATGTTATTTCAAAGGGAGGCAGTTCAGTACATCACCCCCCTAAGGAGCCTTCTGGAGTCCCTGTGTGGTACAAGTGGTTAATGTACTCAGCTGCTAACCAAAAGGTTGGAGGTTTGAGTCCACCCAGAAGTCCTTGAAAGAAAGGCCTGGCAATCTACTTCCAAAAAAAACCAGTCATGGAAAACCCTATAGAGCGTAGTTCTATTTTGATACACATCTGTTCTGACACACGTGGGGTCACCATGACTGGGAAATGACAACAACTGGATTTGGTAAGGAATCTTTTAGACTTTGTTTTTCTTTTGACTCCCCTATGAAATCTTAATACCATGGACACACTGTATATCTGTTTACGTACTATGGCCCTATGGAGAGCCGTAAACCCTTATAATACCTAAGAGTTCTTGTCCCCTTCTCCTCAACCACTTTTTCACCCTCTTGGGGGTGATTTCATTTGGATTGAGAGTGCATGATGTAGAGTTTAACAATACTGCTTTGGGAGTGAGGTCTGCCTGTATTTGAGTTCTACCTCTGCCCCTTAATACCTGTGTGACATTTGGCAAGTTGCTTCATCTCTCCTTCCCTCAATTTCCTCATCTGTAGACTAGGGATGATCTCCTCCTCTACCCCCCACCAAAAAAAAAAAAAACTTATCTACACCAAGGGTTTATTATGAGAATTCAATGAGTTGATCTATGTAGGACAGTACTTGTCACTTAGTAAGTGCTATGCAAATGTTAGCTGGTATCATTTTTAAAAGGGCTCTTCCATTCAAAAAATAGTTTAAAATTCATTGGACACTATGGACCTATTTTCTTCCATTTCCCACCTTTTGTATGGGTCTCACATGTATAGATTAAACTAATTCATTGTGTTTTCAGAGGAAAATGGATTCAGTCTTTTTTTCTGTTCTAACATTTTTTAATCAATTTTCTCCCTATCCATTTATGTATGTATTTTCTCAACAGTCATATTGTATAGGTTGTTGTTAGGTGCCGTTGAGTTGGTTCTGACTCATACAGTGACCCTAGGTACAGCAGAACGAAACACTGCCAGGTCCTGTGCCATCCTCACAATCATTGCTATGTTTGAGCCCATTGTTGCAGCTGCTGTGTCAGTCCATCCCACTGAGGGTCTTCCTTTTTTTTTTTTTTTTGGTCCCCCTACTTTACCAAGCACGATGTCCATGTTATCAGGAGGGACTGACCCCTCCTGATAACATGTCCAAAGTACATGAGGGCCATCTTGCTTCTAAGGAGCATTCTGGCCGTACTTCTTCCAAGGCAGATTTGTTTGCTCTTCTGGCTGTCCGTGGTATATTCAATGTACTTCACCGCGTAGGAGTCTGGACTTTATGATCTCTAGAGGCAAGCTTAAACATTTTATGCTTTTCATATTAGGATACAAGGAGTCAGTTAGATGTGGAAGAATTTGAATCCGAAATAATGTTCAGTTCAAGAAGCTTATTTCAGCTAAGGAACCTCTCCACACGGGGACACACACAGACAAGTAGCTCTCCTTTCTGAGTACATTCAGCTGATCTGCATTTATAATACAGGTGGTGGAAGACAGGGAATTGTTTTATCAAATCCAAGTGTATTCATTAACTAACTGCTGATAGGTCTAAAGGTCCCTATTTGTTTGTTTGTGTTATTCAGAGTCTGGTGTTTAATCACTGGCTAATTTGATGCTGTAGTAAATTGGATCTAAACCTCCGGCACCAAATCATTTATTTTTAAGAGACTGTATCCTGTGCGCTTTATTTTGACTGCTTGGGGAAAATGGTGAATGAATAATTTGACCAAGTTACACAGAAAATTGCTATTTAATTAACAGAAGAAGGAAATAGTCTTACTGAGAAGGGGGACATAAGGTGGCCTTGTAGAGAGGCAGAGTAGAGTAGATGTCAGGGATTCAAATTCCCTGACATTAACAGTACCTACCTATAGGGTACTTGTGAGGATGAAACGAATTAACATATTTAAAGTGCTTAGAACTATGCTTGATACAAGGTAGTGATCAATAAATGCTAGCTTTTATTATAAGGAATAACCAACCAACAACTCGTTGCTGTCGAGTTGATTCTGACTCATAGCGACCCTATAGGACAGAGTAGAACTGTCTCATAGGGTTTCCAAGGAGCAGCTGGTGGATTTGAACTGCCAGCCTTTTGGTTAGCAGCCGTAGTTCTTAACCACTGTGCTGCCAGGGCTCCATTGTAATGAATAGTTGCAACCAAAGATAAAGAAGATATTGATTGCTTCACTGATGGTCATGCACTCTCCCATCTCATTTACTTTCAGCTTTGTAACTCCAAAGTGTAGCTGCATAATGCAATTGAAGTGTTAAGGGAAGGCCATTCATATTTTATGAAGATGTCTTTCTTGCCTTCTCAAGACTCTAAACAAATATCATCTTCAGTGCGACTTCTTCCCCAAACCCCTTTGTTGGAATTAGCCACTTTCCCTAGTATGGGAGTCCCTGGGTGGTACAGATGTGCTCAGCAGCTAACCAAAAGGTTGGTGATTCGAGTCCACACAGAGGTGCCTTGGAAGAAAGGCCTGATGGTCTACTTCTGAAAAATAAGTCACTGAAAACCCTATGGAGCACAGCGCTACTCTGACACTCATGGGATCTCCATGAGTTGGAGTCAGATCGACGGCAATTGGTCCATAGTAGAACTTAGATTGTGCTTCCATGGCTCATGTTCACATGTCTGCCTGTGTGCTGGGTTAGTGTAGGTTCTGTAACTGCAGGGACATATCCAGCTGGCCTTTGGAAACTTTAATGCCTAGAGAATTCAGCAGTCAATCAGTCCTTCTTGAATTTCCTTTCCCATTTGTAAGGAAGACAAGAGATCATTGAATCCTCTACATTTCCAGGGTGTTCTTTTGATTAGCCCAGTTGACTCACACAACTCATGAGGAAACCTTGGACCTTTTTGGAAGCACTCATTGGTTTTGTTGGTATCATTGGCTGAAGTAGAGTTTAGACACTGACAGATTAAGATAGGTTGGGGTACAGCCTGAGGCCAAGATGGTATCACTCGGTATGGTTCTTTCTTGTAGACACTTAGCATCAATTTGTAGCCACATTCAAAGGTCAGAAATGCCAGGCTGGGAAGAAAGTCATGGAGTGGTGTCTTAGGATGCTTTTCCAGTGTTTGCTGGAAATTGGTATACTGTGATTCCCAGTGGTACAGAGAGACTTTATGACAGTATTTGATTCTGAAATTAAGCAGTAAAAAAAAAAAAAAAAATCAGCATAAACTTACAAATACCTGACATAGCTATATATGGAAAATACATTAAATATGTCAGACATCCAACAATCCAACTTGTTCCTTATTGTATAGTTAACCCTGTTTAAGAAGACTTCTTTATTATGCATGGGATGGCCAAAAGGTCATTTGAATTTTCAATTTGCAGAGACGTAATCTGGCAGGCAACAAATTTGTTGGACACATATCTTAGAAGACGGATGTAAAAATCTATTTCACTAGGCAGCTGAGAAACTGAAAGAAGATCTGGGCATCTCCTTGTCTTATTTAATATTTTTTCTTTTTCTTTTCCATTCTCCTTTCCCTTTCTCTCTCCTCTCACTCCCTCCTTCCTCAGTCCCTCTCCTTCCCCCTCCTCTCTCCCTCTATCCCTCCTTTTCTTCCTTTCTTCTTTCCTTTTTTCTCTTTAAATCTCCTGGCCTACTAAATCTCCTTGTGATAACATGCTTTAAGGCACAGGTATCCATGGATTGAATGTGGTAGGCAGATATGTGTTGCTTGGTTCAAATTTTTGACAAAAATAAATGGAGTCAGTATTTAAAAAGCCAATTTTAAATTAATGCTAAGATTTCTAAATTGTCTAGAAAGATAAGAGAAGATAAGAGATCTAGCCCACATAAGAGGCAGTATTGTAGGGGAAAGAGTACAGACTCTGAAGCCATGCTACCTGAGCTTATATCCTGGCAGTTCTATCCTCTAGCTGTGTGGCCTTGGTCAACTTACTGTACCTTTCTATACCTCTAATTCCTCATCTGTAAAGTGAAGGTAATATGTACCTCATAGAGATGTGAATATTAAATTAGTTAATACATGTAAAGCACTTAGAATGATCCCTAGCATAGAGCAAGAGCTATGTAAGTGACGTTTATTATTCTTTTATCATGGCAATATTTGGCTGGAGCATCACTTACCCATAGTTCATGCCCTTGCTATTGTCATTCTGCTACTGAGATTCAGTGTTTCCATTTATCATTGGTCTTATACTATGTTTGTTCCCTTACAAGAGAGAACCATTTCTTTGTTTTCTTAAGCAGGAAAATGACAGTGAGAGAAAGAAAGATCGAGAGCCTGTGTAGGCATTTGGCTTACATTCCTGACTTCTGTCGGCATTTGGCTTTTTCCCGTGCTTTAGGGGAGAAAGGAGCCCTGGTGGTGCAGTGGTTAAGAGCTCGGCTGTTAACCAAAAGGTCAGCAGTTTGAATCTACCAGCCACTCCATGGAAACCTTATGGGGCAGTTCTACTCTGTCCTATAGGGTCATTAAGAGTCGGAATCGACTTGATAGCAACAGGTTTTGGGTTTTTGGTTAGGAAAAAAAGTGAAATTACAGAGAAGCATGAAACATTGGATAAAACACTGATTCCAGACTTAGAAGACCTTGATTCTGTTCTTGACTCACTGATTATCAGTGTATCTTTGGACAAGTCAAAATCCCTTTCTGGGCCTCTATCTCCCGATCTGAGTAAAAACCGAAACCCATGGCTGTCGAGTCGATTCCAACTCATAGCGACACTATAGGACAGAGTAGAACTGCCCCATAGAGCTTCCAAGGAGCACAAGGTGGGTAGTAATTCACATTTCGTCTGCCTCTTTTAACAAGTTCATATCAGAGATCGTATAGGCTCTCACTTTAAAAAATATCCAGTATGACACAGATGGAACACGCACATAGACTCAGACACTGTGCTAGGTATTTTGCACGTACATCTGATGCGAGCCCAGGGGACAGTTGAGAGTAATGAGGTGAGATGCACACGGTGCTTGGCACAGAGCAGGGGATCAATGAATATTCATTTTCTTTCCCCTTTCTATTTGCTTTTTAAATCTGTATCTTCATTAGAGTGAAAATAACTTGTTTTCCGCTAGGGTTCTTTCCAGTCCTCCCTAGGTTACTATTTCTAGGAAATACTTGAAGATCTGAGTAAAGCATACCATTTTATTAAGAGAGTGCTTTGCATCTGCTTCCACCTTTGCTACCCATACCCTGTACAGGTAGTCCCTGACTTACGACATATTTGAGTTACAATGAAGTGCACTTAACCACCATTTGGTTTTTTCTTTTTGTATATCTTATCGGTAGTATGTACTAAATTCAGTGTTGCAGCGTGTAATTTGCTGATGTTATCATTCTCAGATGTTCACTTGCAGATGTTCAATGTTATGATTTACTGTTCAAAACACTGCCGTAAAGCAGACTAGCAAAACTAAAAAAAAAGAGGTATTTGACTTACATCAGAACCGACTTACCATGGAGTCCTTGGAACAGAACCCCATCGTACGTTGGGGACTACCTGTACTCTAATTTAACGATGATGTTGCCAGCTTCAGGTCTGTGGTTGCCCTGAACCCTCTTATGCAGATGGAATCTGGTGAGATGTGGAGAATCATTATGCCATGCCAAGTTTCATTTTAAAGTCCATACGTATTCCTTTTAAAAATGAAAACAAACCACTTCAGCATCCTGTGGAGGGACATAAATCATGTATTTTTATCACCTCAAAAGATCGCCAGGAGATGAGCTGTAATATTTCAAAGACAACAAGCAATCTGTATGAATGAATGGTAGTTTGAACCCCGTTTACCCGAGCTGATATCTACTACAGTAGGGTTTATAGATGTTTCTCTAACACTTTTAAATAAAAAATTAAGGCCTTTGTGTCACTACTGTCTGATCCTGTGGAGGGTTTTGACAGTCTTCAGCAACCTGAGTCAGAGACACTATTAAGCTATGGGTTCCAGCTGGGAGCAGAATGCTGCTACCAGTTTTGGGGCCCTTGGTTACTGGAGCCTAAAGTGAAAAAGTATCAGGATTTGATTTAAAGGAGCCAAGAAAGCAGTGATGCACGGGGCAGCATTGCAATTTTTAATAGAGAGTGTAATACCAGAACAAATGTCATGAACGACATTGTACATGGCACAGAGTTTGGAGATCTGTTTGTCTCAGTGCATAGCTAACATAGTCATAGGATCGAAGCATTATGGAGTGCTTGAACTGACACAGTGAAAACAGCACCAGCTTTGGAGTTAGATTGCTTAGATTCAAACCTGGGCTCTTATGCTTACTGGCTTTGTGCTTTGGTGACCTAATCTCTGAGCCTCAGTTTCCTCATTGTGACATGGGGATTCCTACCTCCTAGAATAGTCAAGAGGAATAAATTAGATGATGCTACATGTGGCATACCTAGCATAGTGTCTGATATGTAGAAATAACACATATTGAGTATGTACTAGGTACAGGGGCTGTTCCTAGTTTTACCCTAAGAGATATGTCCTATTAGCCTCTTCCTCATCATTGATATCCCCTGTGCCTAAGAGTGTGCTTCTTTAATCTACTCATCCTTCCAGTGGATGCCTGGTCACCTGTGATTTTTCCTAGAAAGGCTTTGTAGACTTATTCAGACCTTCAGCTTGAGTCTGGGCTAGAGTTTGTTCAAGCTGTACCTTGTAGGTTTGGTCTCAAGGTTGGCCTCCTCTTGCCTCCAGACAATTTAATGAGTTTCTCATTGTGAGAGACCATTGCTGTAGAGATCTGCTTTGGCCAGAGCATGGTTCCCACCTGGGCAAAGGCCAGACGTGCATCTCAAGCCTGTGGTTAGAATTCTAGCTGCCTTGGGCCCATTTGTTTTTTCTCTCTGTGTCTCAGTTCATTCATTGTGGAGTTTTATTTTTTTATTTTTTGGTTGTTATTTATTACCTTCCAGGCCTTTTGTCTGTGAACAAAAAGCAGCATTTGTCCTAGGCTCATTTTAAAAATCTCAGATATTTGCTATTTCTCAAGATTGTTTTCTCAGGATATCCTAGCTCTCTGAAGGTGTTAATTCTGTTTTCTCTTTATAACCAGATTTACTTTTGAAGCACTAGAGTCCTATTGAAACCATCTACAGGGTTGTGTGTTTCACTGAGAATGGAGAGGCAATTTTTCGTCTGGCAAACATGTTGCCATTCCATCCCTCATCCCCATCCTGAGAACCTGGAAGTTGCCAATTCCTTCCTTTTTCCATCATCTTGCTGCAAGGTCCCTAGCTGGATGACTCCAGACACTTCCCTTTCTTCTTCCCCACCATTTCTACCGCAAGATAGTTTTTATATCTCTTGGCTGCATGATAAAGGATAAGCCGCAAAGACAAGGTTGTGACAGTTTAATTTTCTGATACATTTGTCCACTTTCTGGCTTTCTTTTAATGCTGTCTTTTTCTTGGAGGGGTGCTAGGTAATTATTAAATATTCAAAAGCTAAAATTACCAATGTTATTAACTAAAAACAAAATCTACATAAAGACACATCAGTAGGGCAGCAGGGATGTATGGCCTTGGAGTCCCAGGTGACTCCAAGAGAGTAAGGGTTAGATAAATCTATGTGAGGAATCCTCTATGGGATTTTCTAACCATCCTTTGTCTGGTTTCTGAAAACAATTTTATTCAGGTTCTTAGAATCCTACAAACAAGGAGATGGGTTGGCTGGTTTGAATCAAAATTAGCTTGTTACAGCCAAGTAACTCCTTCACATCTAGATGAGGCAGAGGCCTCTCAGCAGTTACCCGGTGGCCTAAGGAAAATGAGCCAGGAGTTTCCCTCTGGGAGGAGTTGACAGTGTCCTGACAGGGAAACCTTCATCGTAGTCGGCATAGTGGTTGGCAGTTGTGGCCCATGAGCTGAAGACTGAATTGCCTCGAAGGCAAGTCTTGACTAGTTTCTCATCTTAAAGAATAGCTGGGCATCCTAGCAGAGTGACATGGAGTTCAGCGTGGCTATATCTCTGTGAATAAAATACCAACGCAATTTAGCCTTTAGCTTGCCCTGCACCAATCCATTCTCTTCACTACAGCCAGAGTGACATTTTTAAAACAGAAATTGGATCGTGTCACTACCCTGATTAAAGTGCAGACTCCTTCACATGGCCTACAAGGCTCAGCAGGATCTGACCCAAGTTTATCTTTCCAGTTTCATTTCACATAGGCAGAGCTCCTTCTTGTATCGAAGTCTTCTCAAGCATTCTTCTCTGGTGTGTTATTCCTCTGCCCTTTACCTGTTCCAGTTCTATTTCAAGTCTCAGAGGAAACATCACTTCCATAGAGAACTCTTCTCTGACCCTCTCAGATTAGGTCAAATCCCCTTGTTAAAGGTATCACTTCTTTGGTAGAACTTATTACAAGTTACATTCAATGTCTGTGGTCCTTCCCGGGCTGTAAGGACCATGATGGCATTTTGTTCATCACTCTGCCTCAGAGCTTAGTAGAGGGCTAATTACTGTCCTTTGAATGGACGTGACTGACTGATTCTCTCGCTTACTAACTCTACAGAGATGAAAAGTTTAGCCTCTGTAGTTTTCCTTCTCTGTTCTCTACCTGGTGAATTTCTATTCATCTTTCAAGTTCAAGCTTAATAGTCTCCTTCCTTGAGGTGCCTTTCATAGTCACCTCTGTACTAGTCAAGATAGGCTCGGTAGCCTAAAATAAAGATGGTGTATTTCTAACTCCTTCAACATGTTCATCATGGCTTGGCTAGTGGTGTCTCCCTCACCCAGAGACTCAGGCTGATAGAATCTCCACCTCCACTCTTCCATGTTTTCCAAGGCAGGAGAGAGAAGGGTGGAAGGAATTGGATACTGGCTCTTAATCTTTCTACCCAGAAATGATACACTTCATTTCAAGTTTCATGCTTAGGTCATATAGCCATGCTTAACTTCAAAGGAGACAGAGAAACACAATCCTACTATGTACCCAGAAGGAGGAAAACTGGTAAATTTAGATGAACACACTAATGTCAAGCAGCCACTCCAATATCTGTCGTCTCCTTGTGTTCCCAGCCCTCACTTACAATGGTCTATTCGTCTGCTCTCCAATAGTCATGCCAAAGACCTTGTAATAAAAAATAACTCCATCACCTCCCAAATCTCAATGGCAAGCATACCACTTTCTGACTCTGTCTCCTAGCTTTCCAATTCATGTACTCTAGGACTCCCGCTGCAGTAATTTCTTGCCTCCATCAAGATTCCTGCTGCAGCTTGGATTCCCCAGGAATCAAACTCTGAAAGAAAGTTTATTAAGGAGTTTATTAGGGAGCTCTATAGTGAATGCTAGTCCCTGAGTGGTGCAAATGGTTAATGTGCTCAGCTGCTAACCGAAAGGTTGTAAGTTTGAGACCATCCACAGGTGTCTGGGAAGAAAGGCCTGTGATCTACTTCTGAAAAATCAGCCATTGAAAACCCCGTGGAGCACAGTTGTGCTCTGACACACATGGGGTCGCCGTGAATCGGAATTGACTGGTTGTCAACTGCTTGGTTATAGGGATGAATACCTGCGGGGGAAGGAAAGGAAGCAGAATTAGACAGAGGGAGCGCTCTGAACCTGAGCTAGTCCCTCATAATTATCCAGAGTTGAGGTAAAGGAGAACTAGTCTCTATTGCAGGTTACCCTCAGGATGGGGGCTTGACTGTGGAAGAGGCAGCTTTCTTCAGCAGAGGGCATTTTCCCTGGAGGGCTGACAGCTGAAGGCTGAGAGCAGGCAATACTCCCAGCAGCTAGGAAACAAGTTCTTTAGTTCTGAAGGGAGTCAAACCAAAAAGCCAAACCTATTGCTATGGAGTTGATCCCGACTCATAGTGACCCTGTAGACTATTTAATACTATTTAATGTCTCCTTTCTCCTTAAGCCTTTGGCACCCCTTCCTCCTCCAACTTCTCAGCTGTTACCATCTTCTCTCATTTCACTGAGAAATAAAAAACAAGCGGAGGAGAACTACCTCATCTTCCCATCACCAAATATGCCAAGCTAATTCCATCTCTTCCCTGATACATTTGCTGTAGAGTTGACTTGCTCCACTTGCATACTGGAATTCAACTTCTTTGACTTCTTCGGAACTTTGATCCTGCAATTTTCTCCTTTCTCATGCGTCATCAAGTTTCTTCACTCTTATTGAATCATTCCCAAGATCATACAAGCATGCTGTGATATTCCTCATCCTTCAACAGGACTCTCTCTTGACAAGTCTTTCTACCTCTACTATCCCATTTCTTCTTCTTCTCTTTATGGCAAAATATCTCAGAAGAAATTTCTTAATTTTTATTTTTCTGTCTCTCCTTCCTCTACTTCCATTTTATCTTTAATCAATTCCAGTCAGGCTCTTGCCCCCACTAATCCACCAAATCTACTCTTGTCAGGTCAAAGTTAGCAGCGAACTCCTTCTTGCCAAATTTAATGAATCAGTGGTCAGTCTTCATCTTACTCAACTTCACAGTTGCAAGTAGCAAAATTAATCATTACTCCTTTCCTGAAACACTTTTCCACTTGACTTTCATGATATCACCCTTCTGTGAAGCAAAATGCTTAAATAATGTTGGAATACTTCTTGTTAAAGAATTTTAATGCCCTGACTTCCAGAGAGGTCTGAGCTACATCTAATGCTCACATGCAGCTACCATCTTATCTAAAATTCCTGAGAGAATTGCCTCCACATCTTAGCATGATGTGGTCTTATCAAATCGTTTTTAAATTCCCATTATCTGTTTGTTTTTGTTATACATTGTCTGGGATCATTTTTGGAAGCTCGTAGTATTGGTGGATAGAACGTTTTGTTGATTACCTGATTAACTTCACTAACTTCTGGTGTTTTGTTGTTATACCATAGTTATGGGAACCTTACTAACTGTGGACCTTCCTCTAGGATCTTAGTTATGCCATAATAATTTTTATTTATAGGCTGACAGATCTTTATCACTGAAAATAATGTGATGTATTCCAGGATGTTTTACTAGGAAATAAACGAACTGTTATATAAATGAGCCAAAGATGGCCTCTATGTATTGGCCCCAAGTTGTTTACTCCTTTATAGCAAGTGGAGGCCCAGTGCGTGCTGGCGCCAAACTAGAACGATTTTTAGCCACTTGGAGACTGCGTGCTTTACTATCCTTCATAACTGTGTCCAACATCTGTGAGCCATAGAGAACATAAAACCTTGTAATTATAAGAGCACCCAGCTGCGTCTGTCCTTTGGAGATCTTTGACTCAGAGACTCTCCACCTTTGCTGCTGCAGAAGGATATTGCACAGGGACACAGTCCTCACCTCCTTCTTCTCTTCCCCAGGATTTTCTAGGCCCTCTTCCCCTTTGGTGGCTTCCTACACTACCTGCCTCTGGAGGACCTCCTACTATGCATCAGCCCCAGTAAATAGCTTGTTGTGCAATGCTGCTATGTCTCAGTTACATCTTTTTCCTTGATCAGTCCTGAACTCTCTCGAACTCACTACACCAACTTACTATTACTTTTAAAATAAATGGATCCATGAGTTTTCCAGTGACTCACTGTAGTCTTTTTGTCCTTAGAAACCTTGGTTTCTGGAAAGTATTAGGACTTCAATAATTATCATAATGGTAACATTGTATTTGACTAATATCATTTTCAAGGTCCTTTCATGAAGTGGGTGAGAGATTGACTTCTGAGTTGAAATCCTGCATCTAGCACGTAGTAACTGAATAACTTTGTGCCAGATATTTAACTTCTCTAACCTCAATTTCCTAGATTTTAAATGGGAGTAGTGATTATACCTTGCTTATGGAATTGTATGAGGTTAAAATTAGATAATGCAGATGAAGATATAAAGCATTAGGTTCAGAACGGAACCTTACAAAAACTGGTAAGGATACTCGGACTCAGAGTGGTTATATATGCAAGTCACAGGCTAGTAACTAGCAGAACCAGAATTAGAAATCACATTTTCTACCTTGAATTCCCATGCAGTGCTTATCTCCCCACCCCCAACCGTCACACATAAGCAGTCTCAGTAAAATGAACATAAAGCCATTTCTGAAGACATAACCTCCAGAAAAGACCAAACTCTGTTGTACTTAAAGTTGTAGGTTAATTTAATCCTTATCATGAACTTGTGTGAGAAAGCAGGCGGTGCTGTGACCTCCATCTCAAATACAGTAATATGCTTTGCTGAAACAGCCTATTATTCTGTCACATGGGATGAATTCCTAGATCAAAGGATGAAAAACATTAATTTCCATCAGACAACAGTGCTGTATTCACAGTACAACATGGGAGAAACTGACTACACCATCATTTTGTAGCAGATGGATTAAAGCATGTCTTAGTAAGACACAAGCAGAGAGGGGCCAGATTCCCTTGATCTCTCTGATAAAAGTGGCACCGTGTACAGTGGACACCCAATAAATATTAATTGATACCAACTCAACTGACACAGAACTCCTTGATTTTGGACATTTAAATAGAGCATCCCTCTTGGAGAGAGAAATTATAATAGTAGATTTTAATCCTCATACTTCTTGGATTCTTAACTGTTGTGTCCTACCATGCGTTTTTTTGTAGAAATACTTTACGCTCAGGATGAGATCTAACGTACCAGTTAAATTTGCACTTAAGCTTTCGTGTTTAATGCATTTTTGCCTTTTCTCTTGGCTTCCATAGGCATTTGCCTTTTCTAATTTTATTGCCAAATGATTACACTCTAGTTGTTCAATCATTTGACTGACTGTGATGTTGCTTCTTTTCTCTCCTTCAGATATTGATGAGTGTGCAGCTAAGATGCATTACTGTCATGCCAATACTGTGTGTGTCAACTTGCCTGGGTTATATCGCTGTGACTGTGTCCCAGGATACATTCGTGTGGATGACTTCTCTTGTACAGGTGAGCATTAAGAACCAGTGTTGTCTTTCTAATTCACCCTTCTGTGCACCATGTCTGTGATGTTTACATTTAGTGCCTAGTGCACAATGTGTTATTTTTACCTAAATAATTCTTATCTTGCATCGTTTCACTTTCACCTTTTGAGAAAAAGGTAATAATAAAAGAAATTTTATCTGCATAATTTTCTCCCACTCCTAGTGTTTCTAATCTGTGTGTACATGCGTGCATGGGCGTTCGTTTTGAAATGGAAATCCCAGTTGCCTATAGTAACACTGAGAGACTTAGAGCATTGTTCCAAAAGCAGAAGAGTAACCATCTGTTTTCCATCTATCATGATGAAGTATTTTTGTGTATAAGAAAATGTACTTTTTTCTCATTGGGCAAGACAGGATTTAATTTGAAGGGGTGACAGGAGTACTTGGTGAGTAGATTTTGTGCATATAGGAGCCAGTTAAGAATATTTTGATTGCTATATGCTTATTGTCAGTCTTCTTTTTCTTTATATCATTGGACTAGTCACAGTAAACTGGGACTCCAGGGACTGTGGCCAGTGTCTCTGTGTGAACAGTTCTGGCTTTGTGGGGCATTAGGTTTGGGATCCCTATATACTTTCAGTCATACGCATGGAGATATGAGTAGTATATTGGTTAACTATGGTAGAAAATTCCAGGTCATTCTTCTCTTGGATCAAATGTGTTTAAAAAACTAATCTGAAACTTGCAAAAAAATAAATAAACAAATAAATAGATAAAAGGGGGTACATTGAATGCAAGATTTTAATCATGTCGCACCTTTCCCTGACTCTTTTCTGTCTGTCCTAAAGACATGGGCACATAAAAACGAAATTCTTTACACAGAATGTGATGCCACTCTTTTCTTAATATATTTCATTCTGAATGACCTTTTCAGAAGTGAAAGAAGTTGCAGAACTTAAGGAAACATGTTGTTATTCGTTGCTGTCAAGTTAATTCAGACTCATGGCGACCCCGTGTGTGCAGAATAGAACTACTTGCTCCATAGGATTTTCAAGACTGACCTTTTGGAAGCAGATCATCTTCCCAGGTGCTTCTGAGTGGGTTCGAACCATAAACTTTTGGCTAGTAGTCCAGTGCTTACCCATTGTTACCACCCAGGAACTCCTGGGGAAACATGTTAGCATGTCTAGATGCCTTTGGAATTCATTGTTGTGTATTTATAAGTTACTGTTCTTTAGCTGTGGTGCTGGAAATTTCAGATCAGTGCTGGTTTCTGAGGGCCACAGAAGGCCAGGTATCATTTATCCATCTTTTTCATATTATGGTTAAAATTCCTAGGGAAACAAGATAGACATTACATAAACATAGCATACCGAGACCTAAATATTTTAAGGGGGCAAAACTCTTTTGAACTTGTAAACAAAAGCAGTCCAAGAAAACTGTGAAGTTATAGGTGGCTATTACCCTGCTCTTAATCGTAAATCCTGGTCTTGACTTAATATAACCCTAAGATTAGAAGGAGCCAGTGAATATCCTCAAGAACACAGTGGCACCGCATCATGCGACACAGTAAGCCTTAATTAAGGCCCTGCTTTGTCAAAGACATTGTTGAAGTTATATCAGAATGCCTACCTCTGCTTGTATTTCCTCACTGAGGAAGGAAGGCCAAAGCTGGTGCTTGTTGAGTGCCTGTTATGGAAAGATGCTCTGCCAGGTGGTTTATACATGGAACACAGTGGAAAATATATTATCTTAAGAAGTGGCTCCAGAATTCCTTTTAGAAACGAATCTGTCTTGTTTGGATTAAAAGGCAAAGGTATGGCCACCCAAGCATGCCTCCCCCTCCAAAGAAAACCCAGCCAGTTGCCACTGAGTGTGTTCTGACTCATGGTGGCCTCATGTATGTCAAAGTAGAACTGTGCTCCTTGAGATTTTCAGTTGATATTTTTGGAACTAGATTGCCAGACTTTTCTTCTGAGGTACCTCTGTGTGGACTTGAACCTCCAACATTTTAGTTAGCAGCCGAGCACGTTCACCATTTGTAGCACCCAGGGAGCCCCTCTCCCCACGCCTTCAGAAACAAATTGCCTTGCAAAAAAATTTATATACACACAGTTTTTTGTTTCAATCTGTGTGTGTGTGTGTGTGTGTGTGTATGTACATGTGCATATGTGTAGTTTGCCTGAGAGGGAACAGAAATGTTACAAAGAATAAAAGAGAGAAAAACAGAGAGCAGAGAGAGGAACCAGAAGGCTGGGCACTGTAGAGGGTAAAGGGCAGGTGAAAACCACCCAGTGATCCAGTGGAAGGGTAGCTGAAAGAATTTTTAAGGATAGGAATATTTAATGTGAGTTTTTGTGTTGTTTTGCTGTGCACTAGAAATCCTCCTCATAACCCTCAAAGCTTCAATAAAGTCTACTCCACCAGAATGCTAGATGAGATCTTCTACTCCCCCAGGGCACTCCCTGCCCTCCCTCCATAGGACAGAAGTCAATGTGGTGGACAACACAAATGTACTTATGGATGTAGGGCTCTGGGACCTCAGAGGCAGAGGTGATCATTAGAAACTAACCATTCCTACCCCGCAACACACACTTATACACAAGCATATCCTTATCACCAGTGCCTCCTCCCAGTAATTTGCACGAATCTTGGTGAAGCCTTTGGACTTCCATAGGTCATAGAAATGAGGGTAAGATCTTTTTCTTTCAGAAAGTCTTCCCTTGATCCCAGATTTCTTTCTACCTACTTCCCCATTTCTCTGCTTCTCTTCACAACAAAACTTCCTGATTTAATTATCTGTGGTTGTTGCATTCATGTACCTTCCTTACATACCCTCGCCAACGACTCCAGTCAGGTTTCTATACTCACCATTCACCAAGACAGCATTTGTCAAAGTCAGTAATGATCTCCATTTTGCCAAATCCAATGTTCATGTCACATGACCTCTAAGCAGCATGTAACAGAGCTGTCTCACCTTCCTCTTTGAAACACTCTCTTTTCTTGGCTTTTGTGATGTTCCATTTTCTTCTATCTCACTAGTCACTCCCACCCACTGTCCCTAGCTATTCTTCCTCCTCTGCTGATATTTAAAGATTGGAGTGCCCTAAAGTTCTGCCCTGGACCCCCTTCTGTTTAACTGTATATTCTTTTTAGGTGTCTTCATTCAATCTTATGACTTTCCCAGTGTCTCTATGTCAGTGACACCTAAATTTGTGTATCTCCAGCTCTGATCTTTCTCCTGAGCTTTCCCATCTTATATTCAGCTTGACATCTGCACATCAGTGTTTCATAGGTATTTTATACTTAACATGTATAAGACAAAACTCTTGATTTCCTTTCATTTCTGTAAACCACCTCTTCTAATTTTCCCCATCTCAGAACCCACCCATAGGCACCTTGGAAGAAAGGCCTGGTGATTTGCTTCCAAAAGGTCACAGTCATTGAAAACCCTATGAAGCACAGTTCTACTCCGCAACACATGAGGTCACCCTGAGTTGAAATTAACTCGGTGGCAACTGGTTTTTTTTTGTTTTTTCCTTAATTAAGTGCCATGATGGGAGCATAAGCAAAATGCAAAAAAAAGAAAGATCCTTGATTGCCAGGATGGAGTATTTTTGGAATGTTTTTTTGCAAGCCAGGGAGAACTACTGGTGTTTACCAAGTCTTGTTGACAGTGATTGGACTGGGTTAGGATTTTATGGTGGGGAATATGGGTTGGACAGAGGAGAACCAGGCGGCAAGCATTCTCCCTGGAGGTCATTTCTTCTCTAGACCAGATTCAAGGACCTCCGTTAAACATCTTCATAACAGGCTTGAGTCTCTGGACTCTGGCATTTACCCTGGTGTCCTGAAAATAAGCCTGTTAGGCCAAATTTGATCTTTACTCTGTAAACTAGAGCAGTCCCCACCTCTGATCTCTGCTTCTTCTTTCTTGTCAAAGATGACCACTTCCCTCAAGGTGATTATGTAATAAATGACGTGTATATTAGATGTCTGCCATTGTAAGGTGTCTTTTCAGATGTTTCATTTCCAGAAGACAGCCTACTGGGAGAAATTGACAGAACTAAAGGCATCCTTTGTTTGCCCTGAGTCCCTGATACAGCATTTCTTATTTATTGACATTCCTTACTTACAAAGATCATTCCAGTCTCTCCCACAAATCAGTTTGTACCTACTGCCACTGTTAAAATGGTTTTCCTAGTATGTCAAGGTCATTTCTTTCTTTTTTCTTTTTTTTCTTTCTTTCGCTGTAGTGTATCATTTAGCCTGACATTAACTTTTTAGAAGTCAGTAGTCATCCCAAAAATGTCTTTTGACCAAAATTAATGAGCCTAGAGTTAAAGAAGATATATCAGCTTTGGTGATTCATTGATTTATTGAATGACTGATTCATTCATTCATTCATATATCAAATATACAGTTAGCGTCTCTCATGAGTTTTAGGAAATATGGCCACTGGGATGAGTGAACACTACACTTCTATGCCCCAGGGAGTTCATGGTTAATGCTGCAACATCTTCAAATAAGAAAACTCAAGTGTTCGTTCACTATCAAGCAAGCTCCAGCGTTTGCCAAATTCATCTGTCGTTAAAGTTGTAGTAGAGTTTAGATAAGCATTGTGCGTTTAACCCTGTGTAGTAGTTGCTCCTTGACAAGAAGGATCACTGAAACAGCCTTTCCTAATTTTCTGCCCCAAGAACGGTCCTTTCAGAAGACTGTGCCTGGGACGGTAGATGCTAAACTTGATACTGAAGGGAAGAGGCCGTGTATCCAAAACAGAAAACAAACTTTAGCCCCTTCCCAGTTGTTTTCCTTTGTTAAAAATGGGGGGAAAAATCATTTCTCAGGAGATAAGAAAGCTCAGAGGTTTCAACACTGAGAATGATTATCTAGAACTTAAAAGTGTGCTAAAACTTAATTATTTCCCCTTGGAGGGCATCTCTGTCATGACCATGGATTAAATGAGATTCCCTACTTTTTTCTAGAAAAATTCCCCTTGACCTTTGAAAAGGTGAAATCTAAAACATTTGACCTTTGACACTAGGGGAGTGTCTGGCCTTGGAATTTTGTGTGAGTCTCAGTCACTTTCTCATGTAAGAGATTCTTAAATTGCTCTTGCTCTTTTATGAATTTTGAAATTTTTTGAGAGGTGGTTTTTTTTCTCCCTAGTATTCTTGATTTTCGGGATGGTGAGCCTGCCTGATTTATTGATCTTTGAGTTTCATTTATCTCCAGTTAAACTCCCCACGTTTAGGCTGTTTGATAAGATGCTATCAATAGATATGCAGGCAGCTTTAAAGGAGGGTATTTGTGATTTACAACAAAAGCATGCAGCGATAAGACAGGTACTTGACAGTAATGGTTAAGCATTCCTTTTCATGCCAAAAGCTTCCCAGGACAGTAAGAAATGAAAGGAACAAGTGAGATAGCAAATATCCCAGGTGATTTCCATTACCTTGCCGAAAGGATTTTTATTTTCTTGGTACTGGCATGGAAGAAACCTTGAAGGAAGTATACATTGGAAATACACTGAGCAAGCTTAGCTAAAGAGTTAGCTATAATAGTCTATTCATTTAATTGCTTAAATTAAGTGCCCTATAATGAAAAGAGGTTAAGCAACAGTTTAAATGCCTTAGGAGTAAAAGTAAGCTGTTAGAAATCTTACCGTAGTTCCCTAGAAAATAACTTTCCTCCCAAGGTTGACGAAACAGAACATACACAAGTACAAGATACCTAATATATTCTCATTGAGCAGAGCCGTATAAAACAGAGTTAAAATAGAATGTTCTCCAACTTTATAGAACAAGGTAGTAAATTATCCATGCATTATTCTTATCTTTCGAACACCATGCATGAGGGAAACAAATGCACGTGCTTGCTTTTGAACATGCTCGTCCTTGTTTACTTTTGGCTGGCTGACGGCATCAAGGGGCATGTTACCAGTCCCTCGGCTCTCAGTCTCGGGGGAGGTGATACGGTGCTAAGAATGAAACTCAGGTAATAGACCTGTAGACTAATTTTGTTTTAGTGAAAAATGCTATACCAAATGCTTTAGAATGTAAAACTACTTTTTATTTATTAAAGATACCAGAAACTGTTTATTGATATTGTGTTTATTGATTTATTATTTTTATTGCTATTGATTTTTTGATACTGTTCAATCGAAAAAGAAAAATCAAAATAAGAACGTCCCTTTGGAAATTGCAGATCCACCTAAAAGTTCTGATGAGAGTTATGAGAGGTATATATATATTTTTGTTTTGATTTCTTTGGCTGGTATTTCTCTTTTTTTTTTTCTTCTCGTTTAAATAGTTGGTTGGCTGTGGGTTTTTTGTTTTTTTTAATTTTGCTTTGTTTTTCAGGGGAAGCATGTGACTGCACCAAAATCAGCATTCCAAAATCCTCATCCTTTAGGACAGTCTCTTAGCCCTGACCTCAGGTTAGAATCACTTGGGATGTTTTGTAAAAAAATAAAGGCTTAGGATCTACCCCCAGAGATTTTCATTTTCATTTAGCTTTCATTAGGATTGGGCCCTAATTTTGATATTTTTATTTAAATGTCCAAGTGATTCTAATGAGCAATCAAGGTTGAGCGCCACTGCTTTAGCAAAACAGAGACAGCTGGAGAGAATATTTGAGGGAGAAAAGGATTCCCTTGAACTGACAGTGGGTAGCATGGGGCTGGGGAGGTAATGAAAGCAGAGACTTGAATGGTCCATGGAGAAAGGGCCCTGCCTCCAAGGCAGAAATTCTGGAATATGTCACATTCTGGAGAGAGACTATCTGTGGGTCATGCCTCTGCAGAAGGGGCCTCACAGGGAGATCTGAATCTTCACCTGTGGCATGACTACTGCTATGCTTCAGAGGCCTAAGGATCCATGTGGCATCTCCATGGTGACCTGTGTGTTCTGTGGGCCCAGGACCAGACTATTCCCTTTGTACCAATGCCTTTGTCACTTGGAATCCTCTGGAGCCATGACACAGCCTGATGGAAGTGGGGAACACTCAAACCGTCTGAGATGACATTTCTACTACCTCACGACTCCCAGAAGAATAGGAGCTCAGAGTCATTCATTAAGTGGAATTGAAGAAATTATAGACAGTTACATATGAGTTTGTGCCTGGGCTTCTCTACCCATAACACGTGAGAAAAACAAAGGCAGCAAAAGGAGACAAGAGAAAAATAGTAAGAGACCCTTCTAAACAGTGATAGTGGGATGAAAACTCATGAAAAGTTTAATTTTCCAGGCTAATTTTAGTTTTCTATATGTAGTCATAGAAAAGGAGCCCTGGTGGCGCAGTGGTTAAAGTGTTTGGCTGCTAACCAAAAGGCCTGTGGTTTGAACCTACCAGCCGCTCTGTGGGGGAAAGATGTGGCAGTCTGCTTTCATAAAGATTTACAGACTGGGAAACCCTATGAGGCAGTTCTGCTCCTTCCTGTAGTGTTGCTATGAGTCAGAATTGACTCCATGGCAATGGGTTTGGTTTTTGGCTAGTCACGGCGAAGCCAAAGACCAAATATTTATTGCATTTAGTTACAGTAAAAAAAAAAAAAAAAAAAAAACCTGTTGCCGTTGAGTCGATTCTGACTCATAGTGACCCTATAGGACAGAGTAGACTGTCCCATAGGGTTTCTAAGGAGCACTTGGTGGATTCAAACTGCTGACCTTTTGGTTAGCAGGCGAGCTCTTAACCACTCTTAACCACTGGGCCTGTTAACGGTAGTGTTAAAATAACGCTAAGGCTTGTTAAAACCGGCAAATATGCCTTAAGGAGGATATCAAAAGGCATTTTCCTTGAGGATTCAGAATGAAAATAAGCCTGAAGGACTTGTCTAGTGTTTGGCTTGTTTGCTGAGCTTAAGTGGGAGTTCCTGTTTATTCCAGCACATATTGTAAAGGGCTGCTACAGAACAACCAGGGTAAATGATGAAGTTTGCTCCCGGGGTTTTTGTGCACAAACCTATTAAGTACTGTGTTGCCCTTGACCCAAATTCATCATAAAAGGCTTGTTAATATTTCTGTACACTCTGTTGTTGGAACTGTTTCATTCAGAGTCACAATTAAGCTTTAACATAAAGAAGGAGTTTGATTAAAGATGTTTCAGCAATTGCAACATCATTGAGGCTAGGCTTGCAGCCTACTTATATACACAGTGAAGTCACGATGAGTTAACATTATGCTTTAAAAACATAGAGTCCAATCTTAAATTTCCATCTTAAAGGCTTAGTAAATGCGTATGTATAATTATTTCCGTACCTTTCTAACGTACAATGTGGGGCCTTTGGCCTTTGTTTCCCTTCTCTAAGATAATTGAGTGTATATACTAACTAGTCTTGGGCCAGCGTGAAAGCGCTAAAGTCTCATGTTTAAAGTCTAGTGTATAATTTCTAGTGGCTGTAAGCTTTGGCTATGCTACTTGTTTATGAACTAGAAAATTCTCACCTTCTTAGTCAGTATCCCCTGTACATCTGCACAGAGTTGTTACAAGGATAAGTGAGACAGTTTATGTGTATCAGTTCACGTGCTTTCAGCTGCAAGAAGCAGAAAACTGATTCACCTGGGTTAAATGATAAATTTATTCTTACGTAACCAAAAGTCTAGTGGAACAGTGTTTACAGATTTAGTTAATTCAGCTGCTCCATGATATCATCAGTGACACAGTGTTTTTTTCCATCTTTTCACTTTGTTCTTTTCCGCAGGATGGTTTTGAAACTTGATCTAGCTCCTCTCGAGGCCTCTGAATGGCTGGAATAATTCCATGTATTACATCCTCAAGTAATCTTGTCTCAAGGTCAGAAGGGAAAAAAGGATTTCCTACCTGGAGTCCTTTTTTAAGACCAAACATAGCTTTATCAAAAGCCCCATCCCAACAGATTTGTTTTCACATCTCATTGGCCAACATTGTTTAACATACCTATTTATAAAATACGTTGTAGAAAGACAAATCGAATTACCTTGAATCAAGATTGGTCACTGGGGCCTAGGGCAGGTCCCAGCCTCCTTTATAGTACTTGGATAACTTGCAGCTCAATAAAATTTGGGTTCCATTGTCAAAGAATGAGGCAGTGTGTATGTGTGTGTGGGTGTGGGTGTGGGTGTGGGTGTGGGTGTGGGTGGGTGGGTGGGTGTGGTATAGTATATCAACAGCATCTATTAGACTAGATTTTAAAGCTTTAAGAACAGTTTTTCAAGTTTAGGAGTAATCAAGAGAAGTGCAAATTAAACATGACAATTAGATACCAATTATTCTAAATTTGTGTATGTACCTGTATAGGTATATAGATAGACACCATATATTTACATGAATAAATCACTCATTTCTGGAGATGGTTCAGAAAACAGGCACACCCATACAGTGCTGATGAGAATGTAAATTGTTACAGCCTTTCCTGAGAGTAATTTGGCAATGTGTAGCAAAATGCTGAGATACTTATTTATAGCAATTTATCCTAAGGAAACAACCAGTCACACACAGTTATTTATGTAAGAAGGTTTTCATTGTGGCCGTTTATTTCATTTGTTCTTAATCAGAAAAACAAAACAGAACAAAACTTGAAACAGCCTAAATATGAACAGATGGAGATTTGATCAAACAGATTATAATACATCCATATAGTAGGACGCAATGCAACTATTAAAATAACGCTTAGAAGACTATTCACCGTCAATAGAAAATTCTCACTATATAAATAAATAAAAATTATGTATGGACACACACACAGACACATACATGCATTTGCTGACACAGACACATAGAAACACAGGCAGGGACTATTCCCCCGAGTAAACAGGTAACGGAGGGTATTTTCTTTTTCTTTATACTTTTTATATATTTTCCAAACTTTTAATGGAATGCAGTACAATACAGTGAGCCTGCATTACATTCTATGAGAGCAGTGTTATTAAAATATCAGAAAGCATAAAAAGGTAGTTAAAAAGAACGTTGGGTTTTTTCCCTAAAGTCTCCTAAGTATCATCCCACTAAATTCAAATTTTTAAAAAACGTTTATGACTTGGTAATGCTAACTCCTTTCATCCTTAGCAACATAGAATATGGCTCTGAATTAAAGAGATTAAAAGCACTGGCTTTGCTTCATGTTCCTGGTGGATTTGAATGGCCAATATGACAACTGAAAAACACTGCAGATTATGACTCTGGTACCCTCCTTTGGGCATTCTGGAGGGTGAGGTGATATCCAGGTCCTACCCACCTGATCTTTCCTAAGCCCTCCTGGCAGTGTTCCCAGAATCAAGGAAGTTGGTCCAGATTTTTTCTGAACTGGGTCCAAGACAAAGAGAGAGATCTAGGGGCGACTGAAAAGACCCAGGCTTTACATAGGAAAGCAACCATACATGAGAATCAGGTAACATAGATTTCTAGTCCTGTCCCTGCTGCTAGCCCGCTGAATGCATGTCACCAAGTCAACATTTTTCTTTTGATTTTCCAAGATTAAGGATTAACTAGCTAAGTAGTTTTCAAACTGTGATCCATGGAGCCTGTGGAATCATGAGATATCAAGAAGGTACCTCTGGGACTGACCCCAAATGCAAAGAGAGCGCCTGGGGGACAAGAAAGACTGAGGGAGTGGGACTTGGCTACCCCACTTCAGCTTCAACAAGAAGGGCTTGGATTCCAAATAAGGTTTCTTTTGAAAAGAGTTGAGCTGCTTGGAAAAAAAAAAAAAAGAAAGAAAGATAACTTTGCAAACTACTACTTTTTTAATTCTGTGATTCTGTAAGATATGGTTTCTGACCTCCAGGAGATCATGGTCTCATTGGGGGCTATAAAATTTACATTTAAGGAGAATGATTTAATAGGGCATGCAACTGAGTGCTAGATTGTGAAGTATGGACAGTAAATGCTATGGGAAAGATTGTCGGTGCTGGGACAAAAAAGAGCATTAATCACCGTGTGGTAAAGAGAATGTTTTCTACGGCAGGATGTCTGAAGGGGTTTGACTTGGTGTTCCTTTGGAGGTGGCTAGTGCTTTAGAAGGAGATCCATCCTGGTGTTCATTGATCTAAAATATGACTTGCTGGTGACTTGTGTAGCCTGCAAGGTGCTAATGCAAGGTCTGCTATGCAATGGTACTCAGTAAACAGTAGTTATCACTAAAATGGCAGAAAGATCCTGGGTCTTGGGGCCCAGGGAATCCGTATTTAACCCATAGCTCGCCACTTACAAACTTGAACAGATTCCTAAAGTGCTCTAATCCTCAGTTTATAACACTAAGAGAGAAGTTTGGGTTTTAAGATTTAAACATATGAAAGAGCCCAACCCAGTGACTGCCTCTTAGAAGGTGCTCAATGTTTAAGTCCTAAGACCTGTTCAGAGTACCTGGGTGGTGCACTCTGCTGCTAACTAAAAGTTTGGAAGTGAGTCTACCCAGAGGCACCTCTGAAAAAAGGCCTGGCAGTCTACTTCTGAAAAATCAGCCACTGAAAACCCTATGGAGCGCATTTCTACCCTGATGCACTTGGAGTCACCGCCATGAGTTGGAATCAACACAGTGGCAACTTTTTTTTTTTTATTTAAGACTTGTTCATTCAATTTCCTTCTCCATGTTCCCCTCACCAGTGGCTCTTGAAGCATGTCACAGGACACCAAGGCATCTTGAAATATATTTGGAAAGCCACTTGTCTGGAGACTTGAGAAACCCAGTCTATGTAGACAGTGTCCAGATTCTGGGTACATGAGCCTGCAGGCATACGCTTTAGCCGGATGGGTTAGGAAGGAAGCCAGTGGGAAGTGGACTTCACAACAATGTTTGTAACTAGCAAGGAATCTATTCCTTAAAGAAAAAATACCACCTTCTGGAGTCTTTAGTCTTGAGTTTCTTTGGAATATGCTCAGTAAGCTACCTTTAAAAATTTCAGTTTATTCCCAGAGAAGGAAGCCTGTTAAACTGTGAACACCTCTGGCATTTATCAGCTCAGCTGGCTGGCATCTACTTAGCCATTAGAGGATGGCCATAGGACAAACTGTTTTTAAGAGGTGGGTGAAAGGTCAGAAGCCTGGTCTGGGTTGTACACCAGAAAAGGGTCTTTGGAAGCCAGGAAATGTCCTTAGAGGGAATTTGCAGCAGACAGAAAGATGTGTAAAGAAAACGGAGAGTTTAATAAAATGACAATAAGACTTTTTCTAATTATAAAAATAATGTATGTGTATTATAATAAAATGAAGAAATTCAGAAGAAGAATAATAAGAAAATAAATGCATCCATAATTTAACCCTGTGTAAAGACAACCTCTGTTAACATTTTGGAGTATTTCTTCCTAGTTTTCTATATCTGTATTTTACATCCTAGAGAGCACGCTGTAGTTATAGTTAATGTTACTTTTTAAAAATTACTTAACCTTATTTCATGAGCGTTACCCATATTATTAAAGGTTACCTCAAAAATATAACTCTTTATGGCTGCAAAATCTTCTTTCCTATGGATGCATCATCATAGCTTTTAGCAGACTAGAGAAGTATTAACACCTAATTGCCTCTTTGTTTTCATTTGGCTTTATCACATGCATACAGTTATTATTCCCCTGTTGTGATGGCGATCATTGTTTTGTCTCAGTTTGGAAGACTAGTGGGTCACAGAGCAAAACTCAGACTAGCCCAAGGCAGGAAATACACATGGTCAGGAGTTCCTGGAGGGGAGGAATTGTGGCTTGTCTGATGTTATTCACCTAGGGAAGTTTTAAAGAAAAGTAGGACGCTGAAGAACTGTATAATCTTAACAAATACCTTGTGTTTGTAAGGATCCCATATAATTATTTCACACGAGCACTTTCTAACTAGACGGAGTGCTCCCTTGTTTATGAGACATGTTTCCCATATTTATATTTTCTTGTTGCGTTCTTTGTCCTTAAAAATTCTGAGCATTCCCCAGATCTGCTAGCATTTTTTCCCCTCCTTTTTGGCATTAATTTTCCCATTTTGGCTGATAAGTTGAATATAGGAGCAGCATTAAACTACCAGGAGTTTCAAATAGCCAGGGTGTTAGAGACGTATAAAGCATCAGAAAACACTTGGAAATTATAGTCATTTGATTCTGAATTTCAGTGAACTGTTGGAGAAATATGCCTGGAGTAGTCTTGCTTGTGGATTATCCAAAACCTTCAGCTATTTTCTTGTTAAGGGAACTGTTCTTTTTATTCCAAATGCAGGTGGTCCATTTGACATGGTTATAATAAAAATATGGCATTGATCAGAGGGAGCAGACATCCATCCCCGTCCATCAGTGTGAGAAGGGGAGAAGGGCACAAATCCTGTCTCAGCCAGAGAGTGCCTGGCACTAAATGAACCCAGTCTAGGTGGCTTACAGTTTGGGGAGGGTATTAAGTAAAGATGTACCTGGTGATGCTATTCTTGACCTCAAGCAGACCATTTATTTTTCAGGACTGGTTGGAACAGCTCACAGCTTTGGAGCCAAACGCGGGAAGGAGGCCAGGGAACTGGTACCCTCAACCTGTTTTTAGGATTTAGAAAACCAACAAATCACAAAATGCCACACACATTATCACCCTTACCTCTCAAACCTGCTGTAGTTCTGAATTTACTCCACCACTATTTGGCCATGATTTATTTCATCTCTTTTCTTGACTCTTTACTCTTGGGTATGTTAGTAGAGCTGTCCCCCTTGAGCCTTGTTCTCTTTACCTTTCACATTTTCTTCATTAATATGTGCATGTTATTATTTATGGCTGAGGCTGACTAATGACGGTCTAAATGAGAGGCTGATGGGCAGAATGCCATCAGGGAAAGATTTCTTTCTGTTACTAACCTAACTCCAAAAATAACTTTTAAGATAGTTCTCCTTGCTTCTCTAACACATCAGGTTCCATTTTAGCTCAGATAGTGGTTCATTATTCATTAAACAAGTAAACCAAAACCAAACCAGTTGCAATTGAATTGATTCTGACTCATGGGGACCTTATGGGATTCAGAGTAGAACTGCACTCCGTAACCTTTTCAATGACTGTGATCTTTTGGAAGCAGATCTCCAGGTCTTTCTTCCTACATACCTCTGGGTCGATTCCAACCATGAACCTTTTGGTTAGTAGCTGAGCACTTAAGTATTTACACTACCCAGGGACTCCTCTTAAGCAAATATCTATTAAGAATCTATAAAGCACCAGGCATTTAGGTGTTGAGAATACATCAATAAATAAAACGGACAAAGCCTTTCTATCAATGGAGCTTACATTCTAGATGGGGGGAGTTAAATAATAAACATGTAAATACATAGTATGTCAGAAGATTATGAGAACTCTGGAGAAAAAGAAAGCAAAGGAAGTGAGATGGGGAGTGTTGGTGGGGAGAGTGGTGGTCTGGAAGGGTCTCACTGATAAGGAGGCATCTAATGAGAAAAGGGTGGGGACAGGCTGTGCAGATGTCTCAAATAAGAAAGTACTCAACTATAGAAACAGCAGATGGATGGAATTTAGAATCAGCAAGTCGCTGGTTTTTTCTGAGCCTTGATTTCTTCATTCATAAAATAAGGATATTGTCTTAGATATCTAGTGCTGCTATAACAGAAATGCCACAAGTAGATGGCTTCAACAAACACAAGTTTATTCTCTCACAGTCTAGTAGGCCAGAAGTCCGAATTCAGAGCGTCAGCTCCAGGGTAAAGCTCTCTCTCTCTGTTGGCTCTGGAGGAAGGCCCTTGTCATCAATCTTCCCCTGGACTAGGAGCTTCTCCTAACAGGTACCCCAGGTCCAAAGGGCACACTCTTCTGGCACTACTTTCCTGGTAGTAGGAGGTCCTGCTCTCTCTCTGCTCCCTTTGCTCTTTTATATATCAAAAGAGATTGGTTTAAGACACAGTCTAATCTTGTAGATCTCATCAACGTAGCTGCCACCAATCCATCTCATTAACATCATAGTGATAGGATTTACAACATGTAGAAAAAATGACATCAGATGACAAAATGGTGGGCAGTCACAATACTGGGAATCATGGCCTAACCAAATTGATACACATATTTTTGGGGGACACAATTCAATCCATGACAGATGCTGATTATTTCAGATGGCACTGGGAAATGTAGATGAGAAAATATATTTTGTGAGCTGGAAAGTAATACACAACTATGATTCTTAATAGTTGTATTAACATAGTAGGCCAGCACTGTAGGTATAGATGGATTCTACATAAGGGAAATTCCCGGATAATTTCAAGTATCCACCTATTTATTTCATTTTTTTAAATTTCTGGAACAAGATTTCAAATAGTAATCTACTCAGTGACTCAGGATGAGATAAAGAGGCTCGTTAAATCAGTAGACTTCAGTTGGCTCTTCTCTATCCTACGAATATCTCTAGTACTGTCTGGTGGAATAAAGTAGCTGGGGCTTCATGGCTGTTATATGCCTCAGAGACACCTTTCACACATTTTGGGTTCATGACTGGGTTCCTAAGGGTTGAGGATGGTAGAAGTTGGGCCACTGGATAAATGGGGCATGTACTATACTTTTCCCTAAATGGAAAGCCTGGGTTTACTGGCCCCGGGTATTACTAGGGCAATACTCTTTTAGGAAAGGAACAGAGTCCAGGAAGGGACACTTTGCACACAGAAGGTAGGGAACTGAGCGCCCGTGTCGCATTACTGATAACAAGGCCACCGCATTTAGTTCTGCAGATGAATGTGGCAAGTCTAGAGTCAGGGCCAGAAAATATCTCTAAGCAACCAGGGAACCTTTCTTTTTTCTTTATTTTTACATCTGTGGTTTTCCATTTTCCCTGCTGTGGATAAATAATTCAGAAAAGAATGTCACAGCCCCGACTTTTTAATGCAGAGGACAAATACATTAAGCCATCAGTCCCCAAACCACCTACAGGCTCTTGTAAGAAGGTCAGTACTTTGTACTTGTTGGTTAGCAGTATGTTGTTTGGGGCTTTGCAATCAGTTGCTTTATTCTTGTAAGCTGAAAGGAAGGTGAAGTCTGCATGTTTGAAATGCACAGAAGGAATGCACACGTGATGTGGCAGTCCCACATGGGCTGCTCAGCAACAGGTAATGGATAAATCAGTGGGCATTGGTGTGCTGTACAGTTTTGGCTCAGAAGGAAAAATTATCTGACAGCATCTGATGACATCAGCTAATTGTCTTTGGAACCCAAGTGGTCACGGGTTATAGTACTAACTGGGTATCTGGGAACCAGTGCGTGCTGTGAGGAGGGATATCAAGATGCCTTGTATCGGGATATTTTTCCTAGTACCTCCTGCAATTAGGATATGCTGGCTCACCTGACTATCATACCCATTTATTCACTTCTTGGAACTCATCTCTAAGGCAATAATAAACGATTATTAATAATATCATAGTATTGGAAGCTGGCCTCTATGGATATAATTGCTTGGATGATTCATGTTTATAAATAGTGCTACCCCTCATATGTTAAGCAAGTAATTTGGATCAGCATTCACAATGAGTGCTGATAATTAGCTGACAAAGGGAATGGGGTAAAGGGGGAAGAACAGTCTTGGTTACAAGAGAGGCTTATTTTAACATGTACTAACACACTTAGTGATTTTGGACAAGTCACTTCATCTCTTTAGGCCTCAGTTTCGTCATCTGTAGTAGGAGAATATTAGATTATGAATTGACTCTTAGAGGTGCCATGAGGATTTTATCTCTTTGCAGCTGAGTGCCATGGTTTTTCATTTGTTAATCCTCAGGGCCTGCCATAATGATAAGCACTTGTTGCTAGGTGCCACTGAGTCAGTTCCGACTCATAGCAACCCTGCGTACAACAGAATGAAACACTGCCCAGTCCTGTGCCATCCTCATGATTGTTGTTATGCTTGAGCCCATTGTTGCAGCCACTATGTCAGTCCGTATCCTTGAGGGTCTTCCTCATTTCGCTGACACTGTACTTTACCAAGCATGATGTCCTTCTCCAGGGAATGGTCCCTTCTGATAACACGTCTGAAGCACTTGAGACAAAGCCTCGCCATCCTTGTCTCTAAGGAGCATTCTGGCTGTACTTCTTCCAAGACAGATTTGTTCTTTCTTCTGGAAGTTCATGGTATATTCAGTATTCTTTACCAACACCATAATTGAGGAGGATTGATTCTTCTTCAGTCTTCCTTATTCATTGTGCAGCTTTCGCATGCATATGAGGTGATTGAAAATATCATGACTTGGGTCAGGCACATCTTAGTCCTCACAGTGACATCTTTGCTTTTCAATACTTTAAAGAGATCTTTTGCAGCAGATTTGCCCAATGTAACACGTCATTTGATTTCCTGACCACTGCTTCCATGGGCATTGATAGTGGATCCAAGCAAAATGAAATTCTTGCCAACTTCAATCTTTTCTCCATTTATCATGATGTTGCTTATTGGTCCAGTTGTGAGGATTTTTGTTTTCTTTATGTTGAGGTGTAATCCACACTGAAGGCTGTTGTCTTTGATCTTCATCAGTAAGTGCTTCAAGTCCTCTTCACTGTCAGCAACCGAGGTTGTGTTATGTGCATACAGGAGGTTGTTAATGAGTCTCTTCCAATCCTGATGCTGCGTTCTTCTGCATATAGTCTAGCTTCTCCGATTATTTGCTCAGCATGATAAGCACTTAGTTGTTCTATAATTTTTATTTTTTGCTTAAATACATATCTATGCTCTTTTGGAATGTTACAATTTTATTTGTAAAACTGCATTTCTAAAGTTGCCTTTTATTTTTTTCTTTAAAACTTTTAAAGTGTGTTTTAAAGGAATGTGTGAACCTCATTCTGACATAGTCTTGCTTTGGTGGTGTTTGTGTCACTGAATTATCTCATATATCTGTTGCATATTGAGTCAGGCCATAATGATGTTTTATTAACCGCTACTGACTTGTGACTTGGAATTGTCATACAAGTGATCAAAGGACCTTCCTTTGCACATTAGGAGACTTTTGTAAAGGAGAACTGGAGACACATGTTTGGAGTGGACAGCTGGTTTCTCCTGTGAAGTCATTTTCATGCTGAGTTTTGTAGATGTTTTTGAACACCTTTTGGCAAATGTCACTCCCCTGACATTCACCCTGCTCTTTGTTTGAACTGGTGCCCACAGAGCCAAAGCAGCAACACAAGTGCTTTATGGTATAAATGATAACGGACAACAGTTGTGTCTTTCCTGAAGGTTGGCTTGTGCAGGTACTGTGCATGAAAAGAGTAGGAGCTCTCTAGGCATGCAGAGAGAGACCCACATTTAAGTCTCAGCTTCTGACTAGTACTTGTTTTATGCCTTTGGACAAGGTCCTTTACATGACTCTTCCCTTTCTCCTTTGGAGAAACGAGGGTAGAGGCTTCCGTTTTAGGTTTTTCAAAGTCTGTCATTCTGAGTGCTATGAGTGACGCAGGAGGTCAGAGGAAAGATGGTACTTCAGGCTAGATGATCAAAGAAAGCTGCTTTAGAATTAGTAGTTTTGAAGCTGTAGGGTAGGATTTTTTTTGTTGTAGTTGTTGGAATTCAAAAGAGGGACAGAATCCAGGTATGGAGGGAGAAAGACTCAAAACTTGTACAGTTAATGGAGAGTATGTTAAGTTTGTTGGGGAAGAGATAAAGAGTCCTGGTGGCGCAGTGGTTGAAATGATTGACTGCTAACCGAAAGGTCGGTGCTTTGAAACCACCAGTGGCTCCATGGGAGAAAGATGTAGCAGTCTGCTTCTGTAGAGATTTACAGCCTCGGAAACCCCATGGGGTCACTATGAGTCAGAATCTACTTGACGGCAGTTTTTGTTTTTTAAGGGTTTTTGTGTTTTTAGGGGGAAGAGAACCCTTGAAAGGACAGGACACCCTTAATCAAAGGCATCTGTGCTCCTTTGGCTTCTTTGTTTTCAAGTCCTTGGTTTTGACATTTCTGATAATCACTCATTCAAGGGCAAGTATTTGTCGAGTGTCAGCCCTGTTCCAGATTCTCTCTTATGTGCTGAGGATAAAGTGGTGAGCAAGACAGGGTCCCTGTTGTCATACAAGAATTGTTTTTAGAGACTCTTATTCCCTCTGTGCTCAGTTAGGACACCAGTTTTACGGAGCTGACATGGACAGAGGAAGCATTTCAGCTTTAGTTTTAAATACCATTTGAGAGAGGTGTTTTTGCATGACACAATAACCTGCTTAAGCAAGCATACTTTAACATGCGAAGTCCAAATACATGAGCATTGGTGGTATTATTTTACAGTGCTTTGGAGCTAGCACAACTAGGTTTACTAGCTAACTGAACTTGTGCAAATGATTTAATTTCCCTGGACTTTGGTCTCTTATCTCTGCAATGTGTGTCATATTGGGGTTTACTTCATAGGGTGGCTTTGAGGATTAAATGAGATATCAGTGTAATATACTTTACCTAATGCTCAGCACTTGACTCAGTACATACTAGGGATTACTGTTATTATTATCATGATTTTAAAAATTATTTTTGTTTTCCACTTTATATTTAACATTAAATCATAGTATTTCTTAAAAAGGGTGGGGTTGGGGGGTGGGCAGCACTCCTACAAACACTGCAACAGTGCTGTCACCTTTACTGGTCTCTCTTCAACCCAGAGAGCTCCTTGGTTATTGGGAGACTGTGGATCAGTTGAGCAATGTTTTTTGTTTTTTTTTTTAAAGCATGTCTTTGTAGCTTCTAAGAGTGGTAAGAAGGAAATAAAAATTATTCATCTCCCCTTAGGTATGATGGCGATTGTGTTTCTTAGGAATGGATAGATACGTCGTTGGAGTGTTAACTCGTGAAGGACCAAAGTAGAGACACCTGCAATTGTCTGGTGAAGTCGAGCTATTCAGAGAACTGATGATGGCAGTCCGGGTGGTGGTGTGTGTATGCTGATCAGATTCACTGCCTGAATGGATGATGCAAGGTGTCGAGCTGAGCCTTTGGAGCCAGAAAGACCTGAATTTCCATCTTACCTCCACATCTTGTGTTACCTGCAGCAAGTCACTTGAACCCTTCTGAGCCTGTTCCCTCATTTGCAAAATAAGAATGATAACAAGAGTAGTACCCTTTTCATAGGCATAATATGAGGATTAAGTGAGCTAACAAATGTAAAACGTTTAGTGGAAGCAGGGCACATAGAAACAGCAAATAAAGCATATAACTAGGCATCTCACATTATCTGGAGCATAGTAGTTGCTCAATAAATATTAGTCTCTTCTTTCCCCTCAGTTACTTTATCTGCCATAATTTGGTTATGTAGATTTGAAGTAAATTGTCTGAGACACCGGCTTTTACATTTTCAGAAATAGTAGTTCTTAGTGCTTGGTCCTAACTTGGAATTTTATTTTGGTGCCTGAATCCTTGCAAACTGTTTTCAGATTCTAACAGCTTAGCCCCTCCCCACTGTCATGGCTAGAATGTAGGTCGCCTTTCATCCAGGTGATCGTTTCTGCTTTCTTTCAAATTTCAAGTGATGCACCTTATAAAACCCAAATCCAAACCTGTTGCTGTCAGGTGGATTCCACCTCATAGTGACCCTGCAAGACAGAGTAGAACTGCCCCATATGGTTTCCAAGGAGTGGCTGGTGGATTCGAACTGCTGACTTTTTGGTTAGCGGCAGTGGCTTTTAACCACTACGCCACTGTGGCTCCGTGCACCTTATAAGTAGAAATGCAGAACTGGATTGCTGGTGAGAGTTAGTTATTTGAGATAGAGATGTGAGTCATTCTAATACAGGCATGTGAATAGGAATGAGAAAACGTGTAGAGAAAGGTGTAGAGTGTCAGTGTGATGGAGGAGAACCCCAGTAGGGACCTGGAGGCAGAAGTAGCAAGAGCAGCAAAAGTGACAATCAAATGAAGAAACTATAATATAAAATCAAAGGAGGAAAGAGTTGGTGGTGAGTGGTATTGCTAGAGGATTATACAGAAGGTCAGGAGGTTGAAGACATAAAAAGTTCCGTTAGATTTGCCAAGGAGAGGATCACTGGCGGTATTTCAAGGAGCAAAATCATTGCTGTCGTAGATGACAGGATTTAAAAAGAGGTAGTTTGATAGAGACGTGGACAGTTGGTAGAATCTGGAGGATTTTGGCAGCAAAGAGTTAGAAACAATTGGAGAGAAACGTGAAGGGGACAGTGAAGTCAAATGAAAGATATTTTCTCCTGAAGCCGAATTTTAAGGTGAAGAATATTTGAAGGCTCTGAGGAAAAGTGGGTTGAAGGAACTTAAGAAGGAGATGTCACTGCGGGCAGGCAGAGTACCCATGGGCAAACTGGCTTTGTTGAAGAGGATGGCTCCTTTTATTCTAAGGCTGGAAGGAAGGGTTAGAGGATAGAAGCAGGGAGAGGGGTCTTTTGTGAAGGCCACGTGTACTTGGAGGGACTCACGCCTGGCAATGCACTGGCCCCGTATTCTCCTTCCATTTTTCAAAACCGATGAAAGCCAGTTCTACCCTGTGTAAATATAAATGTAAGGTTTCTCCCCTGGAGGAACCTTTGAAATAGAGTATATGTTTTATTGCTGTCACATTTTCAGCACTTTGTTTTGCCAAGGTGTTTTGCTTTCTGAGGATGTCTAGAACCTGATGGCATTGCTAAGCATCTAAATCTGGAGTTGGGAGCTCTGCACAGGTGGCATTTGATTCCTGTTCTGTCAGTGCTCTTGGAGAAATCTCTTAATTGCTCTCTCAGTCTCCCCATCTGCAAAACTGGTATAAAACTGCCCTCCTGCTCCCTAGGGCATGGGGGATTGCTAAGTTCATGTCTTATAAATCATTGGAAAGATTGTAAATGTGAAGTGCTGTCATTACCCACCTACCAGATGTGATGGCACTCATAATGATATATTTATTACCTCATGTTCATTTCCGTGGAAATAGCCTGTGCGTTTGTAAAGAGATTATGCTTTCTCTGCCAGGGCAAAAACAGAAGTAGGCCATCTATCACCCAAAGACACATCCACAAAAAAACTAAAAGGGACTATGTGGTTTGTGCTTGACCTACATATAGTTTCAGGTGCAAAGTCTGTTGTGAAAATTTTTCTCTTGAAAACAAAATCTGCCCCCTAACTTGCTGGAAAAATATTTAAAATAAAAAGAAGGCTTCTTGGGACATGCTGGGTTTTAGATGTCAACATATGAAATTTGAAATCCAGCCGTGAATAGGTGTGATTTATCAATGAGTGCTTAGCAACTTTTAAAACCACATACAAATAATGATAAAGTCAAGAATGTTCTAAATTGTAATTAGGAAGGTAAGATAGTTTCTGTTTGAAAGTATGACCATTGGAGAGGTCCTCCAGTTGGCAATGTGCCAATGCAAGGTGTGTTTTTCTTGTGTGGTCTTGTGTCAAGGCTCTCGGATTACTATTGATCCTAGTGTTCAGCTCATCATACTGTAGGAATTATTTGACTCTATTTCAATTAATTCAACTAATCAAGATACAGTTTGTCCTGCAATGTCTTCACTGAAGTACTTTTGTCAGAATAATAGAAGTGGAAAATATCGAAGACAAGTGCTTCTAATGGAACTTTGGTGCGTGAGATCCCCTAGGTAATCCAGAAATGGCATGGATAGAATCATGCCACCTCCATCCCACCTCCACTCCCTAAAATACTATCTTAAAGTAGGAGAGAGAACTTTTTTCCTAAAGTAACAGTGTGATCCCTTTTCATCTATCCTTGAAGTAGCCTTTGCTGTTTTCTAAATGTGTTGTCTTGACCAGTGAGACCTGAAATGATACAATCAATTCAGACCCACTGTTCTATCATCCATCCTGACTCAGGGCCATTGCACTTTGATGTCCCTTATACCTGGAATGTGCTTCTCTCTGATATCCGAATGGCTTGCCTCTCACTTCCTTCAGGTCTCTCACAAAGGGCTCCATTGCAGTGAGGTTTCCCTGGCCACTCTTCCATAATTTCAGTTCCTACTGACCCTTTCTTTCTCTCTTCTCCATTGTATTTATCTTCCTCAGCACTTATCACTATCTACCATACTACATATAGATTTTACTTATTTATGGTCTGGCTTTTCACTGGAATATAAGGTCCATGAGGGCAGGGATTTTTGTCTGTCTTCTTCAGTGTCATATCCCTAGTAACTAGAATAGTGCCTGGCACATTGTAGGTACTTAATAAATATTTGTTCACATTGTAGGTGATCAGTAAATATAACTGATGACTGTTCTATGTGTCAGACATTGTGGTAGATGCTAAAGAGATATTCTGTTGCAGATAACAGAAAATGTAACTCAAACCAGACTAAATGATAAAGAGGACTTGTTGACTCATGTACTTGTAAGTCTTGAAGATGAGCAATTTTGAGAGCAGGTTTGACTCGGAAAGTCAAGGACATCATCAAGGATCTGGATTCTTTTATTTACATCTCTCTGCTCTACCTTCTGTGGTTTCAGCTTCAAGCTAAGCTTCCTGGATCTCACTGTGGTTCCAAGATGAGTGCCAACAGCCACACAGTCTTTCACATCTGGGAAGACAGGGAGAGATTGTCTCTAGAAACTCTGTTAGACCCAGATACCTCCAGGTCATATACCAGCTGCTGAAACAAACACTGTGACAAGGGATTATGGCGATTTGTTTATGTTTAATCACATGCTGCACTCCAAGAGCCTGGGTTGGACTTGGCTTCCCCAAAGCCACCTGAGCTGTGAGTATGTGGGGTGTATGAATATCCTGATGGATTAGGATGTTTATAAAGAAAAAAGCAAATGGATAACATGATGGGAGCTACCAAAACTAAACCCAAACCCACTGCCATCGAGTCGATTTGACAGGAAGTACAGAACCCTCTAAAACAGACAAGTGATTGCTTTTATGAAGCATAAGTAAGGTGTGCTGAAGGAAGTTAAGTCTGCAGTTAGAATCACATGTGCTATGAAATGGGAACATGGATGTAAGGGTTGAATGAAATCACATATTTAAAACACTTGAAACTGCTGGACACATTGAAGTTCATTAACTGATGTTAATATTGTTTTTATTGTTATACAGAAGTATAACAATTGAAAGTATTCTGATGGTCACCGCTCTTGACCTTCTCCAGCTCTGGGCCAGACTGGGACCATAGTGCTGAAATTCTGCAGTTAAATAACCCTAAGGCATTTGCTTCTCCTCATAAGTCACTCACATGGTGAAATTTATTTCCGATGTAGCTCAGTATTATGTAAAAGAAACTAGAATTTAAATTGTTTACATTCAGGTTTATAATATAGTCACAGCTCTTTGGTAAAAAACAAAAACTCCTTCATAGTTACGTAAGTACTGGATTGGAGACATTTAAATTAGAAGCGAGATTACTGGTCCTCTAGCTATCGTCCTCATTGTATGAATGAAAAATTGAGGCCCAGAGAGGTGGTAACTTGCTTCAAGTTTATATAGGCAGCCAGTGGAAAAATTGAGACTTGGACCCATATCTAGAGACTCGGGTTGAGTTCCTTCCGGATTATTTGTCAGAGCTTTCTCTCTTACTGACATTGGAGAAAATGCACGAGTTACTATTTTTATAGACCTTACGAAGTAGTCCTATCTCCCAAGAGAGCGAGAAACTAAGTGCTTTGGAAGATTTAGTGTTCACAGATGAAAAATGGTTGATTTTATTATTTTGTGAGATTGGGGACTCAATTTTATTCCAGCTTGTTCCCACACACACATCCATTGCACACACACAAATGTATTTGCAGAAAAAAAAAAAATCTAGCTTGATTAAATGAAGTGATCTTGAAAATCAAATTTGAGGTCTCAAAGCTAAAAAGAAATAAAACATAAAAAAAGGAATCTCAGTGGAAAACTTTTAGTCCTTAATATTCAGTACGCCGTTAATTGTTCCTTTAGGACACAGTTCAGAGCCAACTGCCCTTTCTCAGCTCTGTAGGTTTTGTCTAAGCCCTTCTAGCTGGAAGATCTTTCTGGAGTTGGCATTCTCTGGTGGTGTTTTATCCTTCTGCCTCATTGTGTAACCTTGGGCAAGTCGGTTAACCTCTCTGTGCTTCAGATCATAAAAACCACTCCCTCCCTACCACATAGAGATGAGGTAAAGATAAATTATGCTTCAGTGAATTTTAAATAAGAAATCTGTGAAGATAAATGGATGGCACTGTTTGAGCCTTAAAAATCCAAGTAAGAATGATAAGTGAGGTGATTAAGGAAACAGACCAGTAGCTTAGAGTAGAGGGCAAGCTTTAAGCTCCTGTAGTTGTTGTTAGGTGCCATTGAGCCACTCCCGACTCACAGGGACCCTGTGTGCGACAGAACAAAACACTGCCTGGTCCTGCGCCATCCTCACAATTATTGCTGTGTTTGAGCCCATTGTTGCAGTCACTGTGTCAGTCCATCTTGCTGAGTGTCTTCCTCTTTTTTGCTGACCCTCTACTTTACCAAGCATGATGTCCTTCTCCAGGGTAACATGTCCAAAGTAAGATGCTTAGCAATGCAGAAAGCCCTGGTGAGAAGACCATTTCCTGCCCACTTACCTGTTTTTCTTGCTTCTCTCTCCTCTTGCCCTTGAAAGGAGCCATGATTCAAAAAACAAATGCTCTGAAACTAGATTCCAGTCCTGCCTCTCTCCATCCCCATCAAACACTGCCAGCTGAGGAGATCTGCTGGTTGTCAGATCTCCTATTAGGATAAGCCTTTCCATTCCTCTTAAGAAAAATGCATTGAATGGTAATGGAATACATAGGGTACCATCCTGGGATGGCACACAGTGGATTGGCTCGCTCAACACCTGTTCTGACCCCCTGCAGCATGCCTTCCTGTTCTGTAGAGGCTGGGATCTTGGGAACTACATTTCCCAGACTCCCTTGCTGTCAAGCTCTCACATATGATTAAGGCTTTGCCTTTCAGATGAATTCCTGAAGGCTTTGCTCAGGAACTGAGTTGTGTGAGAAGAAAGGAAATAATAGAATTTCCATTTTGCTAGCTTAAATCATGGTTGAGGCATGGTATCAGCTTCTTGCTTTTTCTGGAGATTTTCTGATTTGACAACTTCTTGATCATGGCAAAGGTGGGGTGATTTTGAAGTGGGGCAGCTTGGTGATTCTGCAGCCTGCTGATTGTGGCAGAGACAGCATCTGCCTTGGTGTCCCAGTACTGTGGTGTGGTTTGGGAAGTCATTCCTAAAAACTCAGCCTGGAGTCTATTTCTTCAGCTTTTTCTTCTTGCCTCCTTCTCATCTGTGATAGGACACAATAGTTGAAGCTCCAGCAGCAATCTTGGATCACAAGATAGCTTAGAGGGTGGGATCTACCTATAGAGATGGTGGGAAAGGCTAGAAGGAGCTTGGATCCCACTGACCATGGCACCAGCATATCATTCTTGGGTTGCCTGTCTGCTGCCTTATATGTGAGAAAGAAAGAAACTTCAGTTTTTGAGCCCTTTTTTTTAATCAACTCTGTTTCTTGGTGCAGAATCTAATCCTAACTGATACATTGCTCCTCTCGAAAAAAGCACAGCATGGCACAAGTAAGACTGTTCCCAGGAAGCTGGGAGCTGACTGTGGTTCCTTCTAGGTCCCAGGAATTATAAATAAGTAAATGAGGTTGAAATATGTACTAATGAACAATATGGTCAAAAGGGCAGCCTGACTCCAAAAGTTAAACAGAGTTAACATATGACTCAACAATTCACTCCTAGGTATATACCCAAAAGAATTGAAATTGAGGGACTCAAACAGGTACTTGTACACCAGTGTTCATTGCAGAATTATTTACAGTAACCAAAGGGTAGAAACAACCTATATAGCCATCAGTGTATGAATGGATAAACAAAATGGGATATATGGAATATGATTTAGTCATAAAGAGAAATGACGTTTTGAAACATGCTGTGACATAAATCAACCTTGAAAACCTTATACTAAGTTAGTTAAGTCAGACACAGAAGGACAAATATTTTATGATCCCCCTTATATGAAGTATCTAGAATAGCAAATGCAGAGAGACAGAAGTTAGTGATTACCAGGGGCTGAGGGTAGGGAGGAATGGCAAGTTATTGCTTAATGGGTTCAGAGTTTCTGTTTGGAGTGATAAAAAACTTTGGAAATGGATAATGGTGATGGTTGTACAACATGGTGAATTCAATTAATGCATATGGGATTGTACACTAATCACTTTGTCCCAATTCACTGGAACCCTGGGACAGTTGTGGCTGAGCTTTGTGTAGCAGGGTGAAATTTTTATTATCTTAATAGTTGGTGACAGAATTCCTCTTAGGGAGGAAATTTTGCTTAGGAAAATAATTTAATAAACTTTGTAGCTGTAATTGAGGGAACAGAAAGGATAGGTAGAGTACTGTGCCATAGAAATAAACAGGAATTTGGAAGTGATGAAGAAGGAGAAAAGAGGAGAGGGAAGAGAGTAGCCAGTGAGATGGTGTGAGGTTGGGACATTATGTAGGGTGAAACCACCGGTGAAAAACGTCAGTGACAGAGTAAGCAAAGGATTTACAAGGATAAGAATACCTAATGCTTAGTGTGGAGTTTGTGTAGCTAGGCTATAAGGCCCCCTCTTCTCCCCTACCAAAAAAATAAAATAAAAATCTACCCCTACAAATACACCTTATGAAGGTGCTCTTTCTTTTCCTTGCTTTTCTTCTTTCTGATATTTAAGGAAAGGGGTTGAGTTTCACATGTAAATCTATTTAGTGGAAAACAAAAACAGCACACCTCAAACAGTAAAACTATCCATAGGCTGAATGAATTCATCCGGATTATAAACCTCCATACCAGTCAGTTGAAATTTATATTAATCGTATATAGTGTTTTAGACATCTATGGTTGTAGATTGATGGTGTGGGCTAATTCAAAAGGTCAGGTAATCCCCAGATGACAGTTATGTTATTTTTCTTTCCAAAGAGCTCTCTGCTTACAGACAGGTTCCTCTTTGTAAGTCCCAGGGAGACTAAACTACTGGTCAATGCAGAGCAGAAAGTAATACTTGGAAGACAACCGGTTGCCATTGAATCGACTCTGAATCATGGAAACTTTATGTGTGCCAGAGAAGAACTGTGCTCTGTAGGGTTTTCAATAGCTGATTTTTCAGAAGTAGATTGCCGGGCCTTCTTTCTGAGGCTCCTTGGGTGGATTGGAACCTCCAGCATTTCAGTTAGCAGCCAAACATGTTAGCCATTTGTACCACCCAGGGACTCCTTGAAAGATAAAGGAGATGTTCTACGGACCAGAGGAAAGAAGTCTGTGGCAAGACTAGTACAAGAACAGGCAGCAAGGAGATGGACCATGGAGCCACCAGTAACAGATGGTGGGCGAAGAGAAGGAAAAGTAAGGAAGAGACCTAGAAAACCAGGAAATGGTGAGCTATAAAGTCTGATTTGGAAGGAAGTAGCCCTGGTTTGAAAGGAAGAATGCACACAGCATCTCAAAACAAGCGAGAAAAGAAAGGACAATGGAGCATCGAATGCGTACGTATCTCACAGCGACAATGTGTGAGGTTAAAGACTGGAGGCATCCGTGAAGGAAACAGCAAGGCCTGTGCACAGCGATATGATTGTTTTGCTGGTAAGAAGACCTCAGGTGAACAATGTGATAGGCTGATGAAATGATGGTATAGAAGATGAAGGAAACACCTTGAGAAAAATATCTGCCAAATGGAAATGAGAAGTAAAGCATTGGTTTTCTTGCATATTTATCTCTAAGGAGAATTGCATTGTGCTTAAGTCAGATAATTTGAGATCTGTAAAAATGCATTCATGCTTGCATCCCTGCATCTGTTTCTGTGTGGGAGACTACAGCTGAGTCAGTAATCTCTTACAAAGCCACATTTGAAGCTTTAGGTTTTCAAATTTTCGGCAATATAAAATACACACACGCACGCACCATTGGCCCTCTGTATTCATAGGTTCCACATCTGTGGATTCAACCAATCACAGATTGAAAATAATAGGAAAAAAATAAAATGACGTGTAGGCATACCCTTCAGTAGCCTCCTGCCATTTTACAGATCTTCAGTCTCTCTCCAGTGGTCCTTGAGCATTGTTTACCTTACGTATGTAGTTAGGTCTACAATGGTTGTGACTGTACTGAACATGTATAGACTTTTTTCTTGTCATTATTCCATAAATAATACAGTATAGCAACTATTTACATAGCATTTACATTGTATTAGGTATTATAAGTAATCTAGAGATGATTTAAAGTATATAGGAGGTATACAGGTTATATGCAAACACTACGCCATTTTACATAAAGGACTTGAGCCACCTCTGAATTTGGTATCTGTGGGGGTCCTGGAACCAATCACTGGTAAATACCAAGGAACGACTGTGATATATATATACACATATATATATGTATGTATTTGCACATACATATATATATAAGTATATATGTATCTATACATATATGTGAACATACAGAAACCCTGGTGGCGTAGTGGTAAAGAGCTACAGCTGCTAACCAAAAGGTCAGCGGTTTGAATCCACCAGGCGCTCCTTGGAAACCGTGTGGGGCAGTTCTGCTCTGTCCTGTAGGGTCACTATGAGTTGGAATCGACTCGATGGCAACAGGTTTGGTTTTGGTTTTATATGTATATATACATATATGTGTATGTATGTATGTGTATGTCTTAGTTATCTAGTGCTGCTATAACAGAAATACCACAAGTGGATGGCTTTAACAAACAGAAATTTGTTTTCTCACAGTTTAGGAGGCTAGAAGTCCAAATTCAGAGCTCCGGCTCTAGGGGAAGGCTTTCTCTCTCTGCTGGCCCTGGAGAAAGGTCATTGTCTCTTCAGCTTCTGCTTCATGATTCCTTGGAGATCTCCATGGGTATTAGCATCTGTCTCACTGGGGTCTCTCCTTTACTCTGTTGTTTACTCTCTTTTCCATCTCAAAAGAGATTGATTCAAAATTCACCCTACCCTAATCCTTTCTAATTAACATAACAAAGTCAACATATTCCCAAATGGGATTATAACTACAGGCATAAAGGTTAGGATTCACAACACATATTTTGGGGGGAAATAACTCAGTCCATAACTATATCTCTATATATCTATCTCTGTATATGTTTTGTTTGTTAGGGGGAGCACCTTATCATAATGCTGTAGTTCTCCTTCCTGTTCTGTCACAGGGGCCTTGTTCCCAGGGCAGGGCTACTGGGTACAAGGAGGAGCTGGTTTTTGAGCCCCAGAAATCTGATGCTTTTAGTGTGACTGACTCAGGAGCATGTTGGAAAATGAAGATGGCAGTCATAGCAGAAGGAAGGCCCTAATGGAATGTATCTTATTTCAAGAACTTAACGTTGTTCCAAGGCTGAGAGTCATTGAAGGATTGGCCTGAATAGAATGTTAAGCATGATGGCCGTTTCAATAGCAGAACACGCTATAGTTGAAGAGCAAGGGAGAGGGAGGCTGACAGAGGTGAGGTAGGGTTTCCCAAGATAAAAAAGTCCTTAAAGTGATGTGCCATAGCTCTTTGTCCAGGCTCTGGAATCAGGCTGACCTAGTAGGAGTGTGTGCGCCATCGCATATTGGTGTGTAATTCAATTCAAGAGCCAAATAAGCTTGGTTTTGGCCATGTTTTTAGATATCTTCGTGTAGGACAGATCCATACTGAGTAACTCAGGGAAACCATGGCTGTGGGGTCCCCTCCGTAACCTTGGTGATGGACCGTTCTTCTGTAACATATTCCTTGGAAGCAAGGCCAGGATCAGGTTGGTGGGCTGATGTACCAGGAGTCTGATGTGTGTCAATTCTTATTTTCCAACACTGAATTTCAAGGGTGAAGGAATTTCCTATTTTATAACATCAGGGGTCTGCTTCTCTTCCTCCAATACTCCTTTCTTTGTCCCTTCTTCACTCTGTCTGCAGGGTTTAGCCCAGGACCTACAACAAAACAGGTGCACAGAAAGTGTTTGTTAGTTGACTCAGTGGCCTTAGACTGACATCTGCTTCTGCCAATCTTGGGCTGTAGAAGCTTTGGAAAGCTGTTTCATGACTCTCAGTCTCATTTTACATACTTGTAAAATGGGCATAATAATATTTATCATCAAAGGATTAAATTACACACTATGTATAAAGTCTCCTCATGCAGTGTCTAGCACACAGAAGGCATTGATAAATCTCAGTTTCCTTCTCTTCTGTGCCAGTTAGGACCTGACACACACACAAAAACGTCCCCAAATGATTCAGATAGATTAATGATGAGCTGGAGTCCCTGAGTGGCACCAGTGGTTAAGCATTGGACTACTAACCAAAAGGTGGTTCAGTCAAACCCACCCAGAGGCACCTCAGAATTAAAGCCTGGCAATCTGTTTCTGAAAGGTCACAGCCTTGAAAACCCTGTCGAGTACAGTTCTGCTCTGCACACTTGGGGTCACCATGACTCAAAATTCACTGGACAACAAACAACAATGGCAGCATAACAATAATGATCAGCTATTTACAGAGGCATGGGCAGGGTTAAGGGAATAAGTAAAGAACAGTGAGATACTCATGCTAGTATCTGCAGGAAGCCTTTGCCATCCTTAGATCTGAAGGGATGAGGGGAAGAAGTAATGTTGCCAGAGGACAGTGAGGTACAGAATTGTGGCTGGGGCTGCCAGCAGGAGCTGTGGTTACGGAGGCATGAAGCTGCTACCAGAGGAACTGGCACCCAACCAGAAAGGAATTTGGGAAAAATACCCCTATCTCTCTCTCTTCTTGCTTTACAACTGGACCAGTTGCCATCTAGACGATTCAGACTCATGGATACTGCTTATGTGGTAGAGTAGAACTGTGCTCCAGAGTTTTCAGTGGTTGATTTTTTGGAAGTAGATCACCAGATCTTTCTTCCAAGCTGCTTCTGGGTGAACTTGAATCTCCAGACTTTTGGTTAACAGCCAAGTGTGCAAACTGTTTGTACCACCTTAGGACTCCCCCGCAACTGGAAGTCACGTGAGGTTGTACAACCTTTGAGAAGCCTTCGTCCATCGTATGTGCAACCACAACCTGTTATTGAATACCATTGCCTCCAACTGGAAACCTTTGGTGTTCAGTGATTGGTTGTGGTAGCATGTATAATTGAAGAAGGCTTCTCAGAGGTTGTACAACCTCACTTGGGCCTCACAGGTGATCGGATTTTATTAGCTGGTGAGACATAGAAAGAGGGAGGGATACAGACAGACAGATACCTCTAGGGAGCCATGGGGCAGCACAAGAAGGATGAGAATGGATGTGGGAGGGAAGTGGGTGGATGTATGGCAAATGGAGACTCACCAGTACCCATATCAGACAGTGAAGAAAGATAACAGGGGAATAAGAAAAAATACAACCTACTTCTACTAATCTAGAAGAGCATCATTTCCTGCTTCCTGACGCTGAGAGATCGACTGCATTGAGCTTTGGAAAGTAGTATTGAAAGAATTTACTTAGAACACTTTTTAGTTAGAGCAACAATAGTTCCATGGGATTTTAATAGCTGTTATTTGAAAAAATGGTTTTCATGCTTATATGAATGTAGGAAATGCTGAATTGAACAAAATTAAATAGATTCATTTACTGAAGGGTTTCTCAGAGCCTTTGCTAAGCTAAGGAGCATTTTGAATCTCTCTGTGGGAGATGTAATATGCACCATCCCCATATCTGTTTTCTCAGAGCGTCTCATAGAATATACTTTAGGAAATTTCAGGTGTAGGAGTTGTAGCCTAGGGGAAATTCATGATCATCTTACCTCTGCTTCTCAAGATGCAAGCTTGGGCTTAGATTTCCTGAGCCAGAACCTCAGTTAACATAAGTGGATGAGCAATTGGTGGTAAATATTCTTATGTAAGATATCCTTCCATCTCTCCAATCCCTTACAAAGGAAGTTCCTTTGGGATTAGTTTGGCATTAGCGGTGGTGTCCTAATGGAGTGCTAAGCCCTACAAATAGTGGTCTTTAAGCTAAGGCCTTCCTTACAAGTTTTCATCCTGATTGGGCCTCCTCAGAGCACGTCAGCTGTGTTAACATTTCGAGTATATTGGACAAGCATCTGAAATGTGTATGACACCGAGAAATACAGAAAACGCTTCATACCACCCCTGTCGTCAGGCAACTTGAAATCTTGTTGTAAAGGTATATAAACACAAACCACTCAGGAAAAAATTCCAGATTGCCCTTGATCAAATGCTGAAACCCATAGTAGAACCCAGAGTATTCAATGATTGGTTGTGGTCGTGCATATGAATGAAAAATGTTGCAAAGCCTCACGTGGATCTCCCAGTGGTAGGATTTTAATAGGTGGTGTGAGAGAGTGAAAGAGAGAAAGCGCACACAAGCACGCGTTTGGCATTTCCAGCAGAGAAAGCTGCGTGAATGGGAATAGTGGGGTTTTAGCAGATAAAGCATGTCTTCCATCATGTGACGGATTCATGGGAGGAGAGGATCAGGCTCTGGCTGTTTCATTTCTGAAGCCAAACTGACTCTGTTCTTGGTGGATTCCACTTAAGAGGGGTTTATGAGCCTTCAGTCAGTTCCTTAAGCTGCTGATGAACAGTGTGGGCTCAACTTCTCCCTGTGGGCTATTAGTGTATTTTTCATCCACTGAAAGTTAATTACAGGAAACAACCCCCTGCACACCTTTCACACTGATTCATCTGTAAGGAGCCACTAAATTGGATTGGGGACCAGGGTGAATTTCACTCCAGGTATTTTGTTTCAGCAGAGAAATTGCCAAAATAGAAGCCCTGTGAGTTTCTAGTTTGAGCAGAAAGTTTTCCTTTTTAAAAATTGTGTGTTTAATAGAACCCTAGGATAACATAAGGGGTCTCTGAATGGCACAAACAGTTAATCATATGGCTATAAACCGAAAGGCTGGTGGTTCGAATCCACCCAGATTTGCCTCGGAAAAAAGGCCTGGCAGTCTTCTTCCACAACATCAGAGCCATTTAAAACCCTATGGAGCACAGTTCTGCTCTGAAATACATGGGATCACCATGAGTCAGAATTGACTTGATGGCAACTGGTTTATGATAATAAAATTCATTATTACATTAGCTAATTGGCCACGTCAGAGTCCTGGAAAATAAATCCTGCATATGACAAAATAAAGGCTCATCGTTAATTGATTTATCTATTTGGTTTTGCTGGTTTTTTTCCACCACCTCCCCTCTTTGTACCACCAGCCACAGCTTAGAGAAAAGAGCACTAGAGAAAATCATGAGACTTTTGTTCTAGTTTTACTGTATGACTTGGTTCTGCTTATGAAGGGAGACCGCATAACATAGTGATTTAGAACTTTGTCGTCTCACCAACCTGAATTAGACTGTGCTCTGTTGGCGGTCTGGCAGCTAAGGAATTTTAAGTCTGCATCTTAGTGTTAGACCCATTCCGTTCCCATTGTAGCATGTGGGTTTATATTTTCTGTTTTGGAATTTCTGAAAGCTAAAGGAACACTCCCATGCTTCGTTTACGCATTCATTCAAATATTTATTGAGTACCTCCTAAGTGCCAGGTGCTGTCAGTAGGGAGATGGATGTGAATAGGATGCATGAAATTCCTGTTTGCATGGAACTTGCATTCTAGGTGGTGAGAGGAAACAGCTAAACAGGTTTGTTTACTGCATGTATGACAGTTTCAGGTAGGTATAATAATAGTGATATGTTTGAACATATCAGCTAGTGTTAAGTGTTATGAAGAAAATAAAAATTTTGAAGTTGTGAAGGATTTCATTTTACTTGGATCCACAGTCAACACCCATGGAAGCAGCAGCCAAGAAATCAAACGATGCTTTGCATTGGGCAAATCAGCTGCAAAAGATTTCTTTAAAGCAAAGATATCACTTTAGGGACTAAGGTGTGCCTGACCCAAGCTATGGTGTTTTCAGTCACCTCATAATGCATGTGAAAGCTGAACAATGAATAAGGAAGACCAAAGAAGAATTGATGCCTTTGAATTACGGTGTTGGCAAAGAATATTGAATATGCCATGGACTTTCAGAAGAACGAGCAAATCTGTCTTAGAAGAAGTGCAGCCAGAATGCTCCTTAGAAGCAAGGATGGCGAGACTTTGTCTCACATACTTTGGACATGTTACCAGGAGGGACCATTCCCTGGAGAAGGACATCATGCTTGGTAGGGTAGAGGGTCAGTGAAAAAGAGGAAGACCCTCGAGGATATGGATTGACACGGTGGCTGCAACAATGGGCTCAAGCATAACAAAGATTGTGAGGGTGGCACAGGACCAGGCAGTGTTTTGTTCTGTTGTACATAGGGTCACTATGAGTCAGACCAACTCGATGGCACCTAACAACAACAACAACAGTTAGAGAAGGCTTCCCTGAGGAGGTGTTTTAGAGCTGACACGTGAAGAATTAGAACCAGCCCTACAGCACCTGGGAGGAGAGAATTTCAGGCAGAAGGAACAGCAGTGCATAGGCCCTGTGATGGGAATGAGTTCCCTGTAGCATAGTGAGGGCCGGTGGTGGGTGCCCAGGTCAGAGAGATGCTGTAAGAGCCCCTTTGAACAGAAAGAGTACTTGCTAGCAGGAAAGCGTGTGGTCAGCAGAGATGGGTCCACACACTGCCAATGTCTAGCCTTGCCTTGCTCTTTTCTAGCCGTAGCTGCACAGTTGTCAGTACCGTCATCTGTTACCCAAAATGCAGCCAAGGAAGGGGCTTCCCAGGCTGGCAGAGGAGTAGAGGGACCTTAGTCTCTGGCCTGGTGACTGTGACAGCTTCCTGGTTTTGTTCAGTTTTATGGGTTTCGCAGAGCTGGAAGGCTACCACTCACAGTGTCCCCTGGCCACATTTTCAGTGATTTCCTCCAATTGCTGAAGAGCCAGGAGGTGAAACGAGGGGCAGGCTAATCCCTGGCTGTTGCCGTTGTCACACTGATTGCTTGGTTGACCTCACTCGTGGGCCTGAGTGATAGCCTGTGAGATCAAAATATAACTGGAAAAGAAGAAGGGGTGCTTCTCTGTCTTGGTTGCCCATTTACATTATCTGGAGTGGTTTTTTTTTTTTTTTTTTTTTTTCCAAATTACTGAAGCCCAGGACCACTCTCCCCACCCAGAGATTCTGATTTAATTGGTTTGGAATGAGGCCCAGACTTAGGTATATTTTCAAAAGGACCCAGGTTGAATACCATGTGGCTGCATCGTGCAACCAGATTCTGTACTGCTCGTCTAGACAGACATATGTTGCTGTTTCATTTGTTGTTTACTTCTTGGTTTACTCTTTCCCATGGCATTTCTTCATGGTATCTTTAGCTTGACAGCCAGAGCCCTTTGCCAAGTTATAAAGCCCTGCTCCTCAGGAGCAAGGTAGGGTGGCATCCCAGGGGCTTCTAATAGCAACCTGCAAACACGTGTGTGTGTGTGTGTGTGTGCGTGTGTGTGTGTGTGTGTGGTGTCTATGTGGTGAGTGTGTGGTATGTGAAGTGTATGTGTGTTCACAGTGTGTATATATGTGGGGTATGTGCAGGGGCAAGTTAACCAGTAAGCAAGGTATGCACAGGCTTACAGTAAGATGTGGTAAAACCCATGTGAAATTGTACACTACTGGTTAGTAAGTAAGCACAGGTAAGCCTGTGTGTACCTAGCTTATTGGGTAATCATCCCTGGGTGTATGATATGTGTGTGGTGTGAATGGGGGTGTGCATGTGTGACTAGTACAGTATATAGTGCATGGTGTGTGTATGTATGTGTGGGTGGGTGAGATGTGTACATATTGTGTGAGTAGTGTGTGTATGGGGCCCTGGTGGTGCAGTGGTTAAGAGCTTGGCTGCTAACCAAAAAGACTGGCAGTTTGAATCCACCAGCTGCCCCTTGAAAACCCTACAGGGCAGTTCTACTCTGTCCTATAGGGTCGCTATAAGTCTGAATCGACTCGACAGCAGTGGGTTTGGTTTTTGGTTTTTAGTGTGCAAATGTGTGTGGTGCATGTATATGGAGTGTATGTGTCAGGTGAGTGGAGGGTGTGTGTGTGCATGGTGAACGTGGTACATCTTTGTGGTGTGCATGTGGTGTGTGTGTATAGTGTGTGTGGCATGTGTGAGAGGTTTGTGTTTATGGTATGTGTGTGGCAATGTGATACGAGAATTTAATTTAATTTAATCTTGCAGATTACTTCAGCTATTCATCACATGGAATGACCTTGGTTAAATTGCTTAACTTTTCTGAGCCCCAGTTTCCACATCTAAAAATTGGAATATCAGTGGAAGCTCTGCCTCATGTGCTTGTTTTAAGGATTAAATGAATTAGTGCACATAATGCCTAGCACAGAGCAAGCTCTCAAATCTTGGTGGCACAGTGGTTAAGCACTTGGTGGCTAATCGAAGGGTCGCCAGTTTGAACCCACCAGCCGCTCCACAGAAGAAAGATGTGGCAGTCTTCTTCCATAAAGGTTTCAGCCTCGGAAACCCTATGGGGCAGTTCTACTAGGGTTGTTAATGGATCAGAATTGACTCAACGGCAATGGGTTTGGTTTGGTTTTTCTCTGAGTTTCTGCATCTAAAAATTAGAATATCAGTAGTAGCTCTGCTTACATGCTTGTTTTAAGGATTAAATGAATTAATGCACGTAAAAATACCTTAACACGGTGCCTAGCACAGAGCAAGCTCTCAGTAAAAGAATCTTGATCAATTTGCTTAACCTTTCTGAGATCTAGTTCCTGCACAGCATAAATGGGAGTAACTATTACTAACAAACACTGTTTTGGCAAAAATTGAATGAGTTTGTTTCTCCAAATTTTTACATTCTAGGTTAACGTGCTATGCAAAGTAAGGTGTGTCTGCTGGTCTCACTTTACTGAAACATCTTCATCCACTCCTTAGGCCTGTCTGATTTCTTTGTTCCTAACAAATAGAGGTCAGCTGCCTCATCATGATCGTGACTGTAACGCTGGCTGACACTGTACAAGTAGGTATGGACAGATGCTCCTTGAAGGTGAAGTGCTTGATTTAATGTGCTTAGAAAATGGGTATGTTTAGACCACTCCTGAAGGACACAGGCAAATCAATTTCTGATGTCCTGCTGTACCTTGTCACAGGCTTGTACTTTTCCCAGCAGTAGAAGCGAGGAAGGGTTGATGGTGTTTTGTTTGCACAGAGTGTTTGCTCTCTAGCAATGGTAACATCAGTGTGATTGAGGGAATTTATACTTTTAATCTATTTCCTTTTCCCAATTCTCCCCTCACCACCCCTCATCTCTGCCAACTTCTCCCAGCGTAGCCATTTGACAGGTGGTATGTTTTTGCTTGACATTGATTAAAGGTCCATCTCCATTGCTCCAAACCAAGTGTGTGCTAAATGTTGAACCAGCAGAGACAACTGCAGTTTTGGCTGAGAGACATCATTCAAATGTTTTTGAAAAATTCAGTGTGCATTTGTTTTCTTGCCAGAAAGTTTCTGGGGATATTGGGAGTTGGAGGAAGGAAGGGACAAAGCTGGGGCTTGTCATAATATTGACCTTGATGAGTCATGATAATACTACAGACGTTTGGATGTAAAGTTATTAGCATTTTCATCCTATGAAGTCGCAAACTCAGCTTTTGTCTGTGCAGTTGACAGTTGTGAATATGGTCCTTAAAATTAGAGTTTCCCCAAGTGAGTTTCTTTTTAATTAAACAAAAATATGCAAATAAGAAATTATAGGGGTTTTTTTCCTCCCAAGAATGAGCATGAGTATGAAATGTTTAAGGCACAAAGTACTTCATATGTTTGTATCATTTTTTAAAGATGTCTATTCCCAGAGGGTTTTCCCTAATTATATCCTGGGTGATTTCAGTGATTTGGCCTCAGCAGCTTCCCTTTCTTTCTGCGTATCTATAGACTTTCTTACAGAAAGGACTTTCTGATCCTAGTCCAGATTTATTTTCTGTAATGTTTATTTATGTCATTTCTTGTGCTGCTTGCTTGAGACTAGTACCTTAGAATGACCTTTCTAAATTACTTTCTAAAATTCATGAGATGCCTCCTTCCTGTCGATGCAGATGGTACATAGATGGTTAGGTCTTTTCATGTTCCCCTTAACCTTCTCAGAGTAGACGGATTTTAGTCCAGGTATTTAAAATGAAATTGTGTTTTTATCAGGTATTTTACAAATCATAAAATTGCTAGTGTGTTAAATAGATATTTTTGATTTAACCAGATGGACCATTCATTAAGCCCACCTGAAGCCAACAGACTTTCAAAAATGGGAAGCGCAGTTTGGGGCTTTGTATGTGAGTGTGTGTGTGTGTGTGTGTGTGTGTGTGTGTGTGATGGCATCAGTGTGGCTTGGAATGAGCTTTTTTGTGTGTGTGTGAAGAGGTGGGACTTTGTCTTCCAATACTTCTGTCAATTAAAGTTCTATCCAGAGTAACACATTTTTCATTTAATTAAAATATGTAGAACAGACTTTTAAGAAAATCCATTTATTCGTTTCATTAAATAAATAGTTATTGAGTACTTGCTGTGTTTCAGACACTATCTAGGCACTGGCAGTACAACAGTGAAAAGGTATGTCTGTCTACCCTCATGTAGCTTATAGTCAATAGGGGTTTTAGAGGATGGAAATAAAGGGTAAAAAAAGGGGGGGGGGAGTGGGAATAGCACTTATTTAGTGCCTAGAATGTACCTGATACTCTGTTAGACACTTTAATACACTATATCACTTTATTTATCATGGCTGTAAACAAGATTATAAGTCAATGAAATAGACATTATCCACATTTTACTAATGAGGGAAATTTATGCTCAAAGAATAATACCAATTGCCGAAGGTTATACCACTAGTCAAAGGAGGATCTAGGATTGGAACTCAGACCTTTCTGACTTCAAAGTCTATACTTTTTCTACCACACTGTGCTATTTCTCTTTAGATGCTGAAAAGGGGCTCTTACCCTTTAGAAGTCCCACTTTCAACCCATGTAGGCAGCCATTAATTTATTAAGTCTTTTTGCTAGGATTGAGAACCATGCTGTGGGTAGTATTAAGGAGCTCATGTGTGACAAAACTTATGGACCTTTCTCTCTTCCCACTTAGTGGACAAGATGAAAAAGGCTGTTAAAATGGGATTAGATTACCTAAGAAATAAGCCATGTGCTGAAAGGTTTGATTGACTGAGACCTGCTATAGGTAAAATGCTGGCTTTTGTGAAGGTCATGTAGTGAGTTGTTACTTCTCCTGAATGAGAAATGGATTCTTTTCTAGACCCGTTTCCAGATCTGCTGAAATCTTTGATGATCCAAACCAAATTCATGTATCTTAGAGAGTGATTTTCTTACCCTGGAGCATGGTGATGTTGAATTTGGGTTGAAAGATGATAGGTCCAGGACTTGCCCATGGCAGGGGAAATCTGTCTTGGCATCCGTTTTTGAAAATCAAGACTTACCTGTGAAATTCAATTCAATTCACTCCAACAGACATTGATTAGTGGTTATTATCTGCCAGACATTATACTAAGGGCTGAAGAAACAGAGATGAATAAGCCACAATCTCCTTCTCGAGCACAAGTCCGATGAGGGAGGCAAACATGTAAAATATAGATTCTCTTTCAAGGTGACCAGTCCAAAAATACAGAAATTTCTCAGGTAGCCAGAGGAGGGAGATAGCAATTTAGGGAGAGAAGAACTGAAGAAAGGCTCGCTGAAAGGAGATAATCTAAGGTGGGTTTTGTAGAACAACAGGAAATAAACCAGGTAATCATGGAACAGGTGAGAAGTGTTCCAAACAGTGGATATGGAATGTGCAATGGGCGCCCTAAAGAAACGTTTGGGAAATGTATGACATGTTCTACGTTGTTAATATATAAAATGTGAAAGAGGGAAGTGATGAGGGTAGATGATGAGAGTTAATGCGGGACATATTTTAAAGAGGCCTATATCATGAGGTTCAGAGCTTGGAGGACTGGATTAAAAGCAAGTTGGTCTAGGGGTGAGTTGTGGGTAAGGTTGGGGCAGAAAACTTACATGAAGTGATTGTATTATTGCAGGTAAGAGATAGTAGAATGAACTAAGATAATGAGAAAAGAGAGGGCAGGTTTGAGAGGCCTGTGGAGGGATTGTAGTTCCTGGAGATTATGTCGATTTGGGAGTGTGTAAGTGAAAAATGAGCAGAGAAAGACTTTCAGGCTCTGGGTGGATGATAGAGCCACTAACCAAGGAAGGTATACAGTGAGAAGAGGAAATTGGTGATGGGAGTGGTGGAGATCAGTTGTTCAGTTTGGACAGGTTGGGTGAAGGGAGATTTAGAAACCCTAATGGAGACGACGACAAGGGGTTCCGTAAATGGATGTGTCGGGAGTTCAGAAGCAATGGGCATGGAAATGTGTGTTGGCGAGTTATCAGGACAAGAGTGGTATTTAAATAAATGGGAATATATGAACTTCCTTTTGTAGAGAATACAAAGCAGATCTTTGGAAAAATCAACATTTAAGGAATTTGGGGAGGAGAAGGGGAATCTAACTAAGAAAACTGAGAAATAGTTAAGAGATAGGAGAAACACCCAGCAAGTGTTATCCTTAAAATGAAACAGGCAGGAGTTTCAGAGAGGTGAGAACAGGAAACAATGTTGTACACTTGAGAGTCAAGTGACCTTGTTGTAAAGTGTCCCTCGTTTAGCATTTACATGGGCATAGTGACCCTTGCTGGCAGAGTCCTAGGGAGATTCTGGGCATGGAAGTTTGGGAGGCTATATATTGAAGGATTAATGGGTGGTGGAGAAGTGAAGACAGCAAGTGTACACTAATTCTTCAAAGAACTTGAGTGGAAGGATATAAGAGAATGATGCTTGCAAGAAAGGGGTGGTAGAAAGGGAGATATCAATTGTTTAAATAGGGAGAGACTTGAACATACTTTTAGTTCAGGACAAGGTTTTAATAACAATCCAGAGGCTGAATACAGAAGACAGTTAATAGAATGTAGACAAACAAGTCCTTGTAGATTAGGACAGGATTTCTTTGCCCTGGGAGTCAGCAGAGAGGGAGGAAATGGATATCCCAAGGATGAGGAGGTTTGTAGTTGGGACGGGGGCAAAGTCCTGAGGGAGTTCGTTGCTACTGGACACTTATTAATGGGTCATACTGGAACTGCTGTGAATAAAAGAGGATGAAGATTTGAGGACAGTGAGAAAGCACCTGAAGATATGGGAAAGGGAGCTCCTCAGAGGAAGTAAAGCAAAAAGAAAAAAAATTAATTTGAAGTGTTAAAAGTCCAGATGGAATTGGAAATTATCCCTTTTCTACAAAGTCAGTATCCCTGAGGAAGTGATCCTTCTCCAGCACTGAGTGGTTGTCTGTGCAGGAGTAGAGAAGGCCTACTGCAGGACAGGGCCATGGCTGGGGCAGGGAGGTGTGTCAGTTGGAGAGACAGGAGTTTAAGTGGTGAACTTTGGAGCTCATCAAGGCTAATTGGTCAGAAAGCAAGTGAAATAGAGATGGAACCAGCGTCTGTGTTTGAAGAGCACATGCAGTGGGAATAGGGAGTGGGAGATAGGGAAGGAGAGAAGCTTGTGGTCAGGCACAGGGTACTGGAGTTTAATTCCAAGGTGATGGCAGTACCCAAAGAGTGATTACGAGACTCAGATGCTGCAGCCAGGTGAACGATATTAGATTTGAAGAGGTCAAGAAATTTGAGGATATGGTATTTAGTGGGTCATCCATAGGGACATTGAAATTATTTAGTATAGTGCTAAGAGTTGAGGTAAAATTATTGGGGCAACTATTATTATACACACACACATACACACAAAACCCTCTCTTTCAAGTATTTGCCTTTGACTGATATTTAGCTTGTCCTTGCTGACTCATTCAATCTATCTTTACAGCATTTCAATTTCTTCCTCACATAAATAGAACATGTAGTATTAGATATATTTATTTGTAATGGAAAATTATGCCAGCATACCAAAACAAGCACTGTGTATGAAAGCAGGTATTCAGTATTTGTTGAATGAATTAAAATGTTTACCATTGACTTCTATGCATTTTTGAGAATTGCTCGCTGAAGACTGACAAGTACACGCACTTGTCTCTATAGTTCTTGGTACAGCACATCTTGCAGAGACATGAGAAAGCAAATGTCTCTGCCTCAAATGAAAAGTTCAATCTTAAATTGATTATACATGTTGGTTGTTCAATTTTGAATGCATATTTCTGATGTCCTTGTTCTTCAGCAACACATTTTTCTTCTTCTAAAAGCAATGTGACATAAGGATTTAGAGAATAAACTCTGAAGCCAGGATGCCTGGATACAAATCCTACCTGCAAACCCTTCCCAGCTTTATGACCTTGGCCAATTAGTTTAACCTCTCTGTGCTTTAGGCTTCTGGTCTGTAAAATCAGTGTAACAGTAGTTCTGTTGTGTAGCACAGTCGTGAGGATTAAATGAACTGTGAGAATTAAATATAAGGATTAAATTAGTTCTTAAAACAGTATCTGGTCATACTATATGAGTGTTACCTATTATGATCTGATTATACTTTACGTAGATGTATGATCATTTGATGTGATTTTACCAACTTGACATTCCACATTTTTGCTCTTGCACTCTTAAGGTTGCCATGTGATGTCTTAGATTCTCCAGCTTGGGAACTAAACCTACCATGGCGTAGTTTTTGTCTATATTTAGAAATTTTTTTCAGCCTTCATATCATATCTACATTTCACTCAAATGTCCTGTAAGTATGATGAGATGGAGCAGGCAAGCAATTTTCTTTTTGTTGCCTCTATTAGATTCATATTTATTTATTACATAGTAATAAAATCTTGCCTTTATATAATGGGATTTTTTTTTTTTTCTTCATGGTAAGCTTAGTGCTTTTATGTATATGGTCTCTCTTGTTTACTGAATTCAAGGATATGGTAGTAACATTTTGACAGACCAAGAAATGAAAGAATTGAGTTTTCTTGTACAAGGTTACATAATGATTGGTCTGGTTTTTGTACTCAACGTAGCATGTAGAAAACTGCTGATCTAGCTCTAATCTCATGCCTTAGTTATAATGCCTATCTTATTCTTGGAACCAAGATTCTAGCTCTATCCCAGCGTTTTTGGAGCTGGGTCCTGATTTCTCTGCCTGAGTCTCTATCTTGATAACTTACCATTGGCCTCTGCCTTATTCTTATCAGTCACTCATTGGACTTCTTTTCTCTCCTTTAATTTTAGCCTAGGGCTTGGACCTCTTTGCCTCTTGACCAACATCCCTGATGCTGCCTACTTAGATCTCCAAATCATAAGTCCTCCACAGTTCTCTACTGGAGGTAACGTAATAGACCTGATTGTGATTAATATGAGCAGAAAAGAAGTGTATTGGAAGGATAGAGGGGTAGGTGTGACAGGAAGTGTGAACTGAGAGAATAAATGAACATCTAAAGTCTTGCCTTAAGAATGGTGTGCTGCCATTGTGCTTGAACGTTTGCCACTGTACATCTGGTTTTGCTGACTCTGTACACTCTGCATCATGCATGCAGTTGTAGTCTCAAATCCAAAATTCTGCTGCAGTGATTAATGCCTTTGCATCACTCTCTCAAGAGCCAAAGGCCTGGAAAGAGAGATCTATTTGTCTGTTTTGAAGTCATACGCTGTGTTCCACCTATCAGGAGCTAGCTGTTGGGAAATACAGTTATTCTCTTTGGCATCTATAGAACAAGATGAGACTTCCTCCAGCCAGTCTTGAGATAATTGTCAAGTAGTAAGGATGCTCAGTTGCTGGACAATTAAACACAAAAGTCAACCACACCACCCACTAGCCATTCTCTTGTAGCTTCTAATGGAGTTCATATCCCTACTTGACCCACCTACTATGCATATCCAGTTCAGGACTCAGACACTGTTTATCTGTTCTGTTCAGCTGTGGTCAACTCTCAGGACTGAATGGTATCCCAGGAGCTGATACCAGAACTCAATGGTTCCCAATGGTTTTAGTAGTTTCCCCAGGCGCTTCCTTTCCCTGGCTAGCTAATCTGCATGTAACCGAAATAACAACTACATTTATTTCTTTTTTCTGGAAAAAACTACATTTGGATTTTTATTTAAGGATAAGCATTTTTCTCTTGAAAGAAAACGTCTATAGAGCTGCCCCCTTTCCTTTTTTTTTTTTTTTTTAATTGAGGACAGGTGAAAGATACAGGGGGTGATTTTTTGTTTTATTGTTTAAATGAAGTTTACATTTTAAGTTAGTTTCCCATACAAAAATTTATACATACATTGTTATGTGACTCTAATTGCTCTCCCCATACTGTGACAGCACACTCCTCCTTTCCACACCTGATTCCCCACGTCCATTCAACCAGCTCCTAACACTCTTTGCCTTCCCATCTCACCTCCAGACAGAAGCTGCTCATTTAGTCTCTTGTATCTACTTGAGCTAAGAGGCACACTCCTCATGAGTATCACTTTATGTCCCACAGTCCAGTCCAATCCTTGTCTGAAGAGTTGACCTCAGAAATTGTTTTAGTTCTGGGCTGATAGAGAATACAGAGGCTGTGCTTTCCGAGGTTCCTCCAGTCTGAGTCAGACCATTAAGTCTGGTCTTCTTACTAGAATTTGAGTTCTGTACCCCACCTTTCTCCTGTTCCATCAGAGACTCTCTGTTGTGTTCCCTGTCAGGGTGGTCATTGGTGGTAGCTGGGCACCATCTAGTTCTTTTGGTCTCAGGCTGATGAAGTCTCTGGTTTATGTGGCCCTTTCTGTCTCTTGGGCTAATACTTTCCTTGTGTCTTTGGTGTTCTTCATTCTCCTTTACCCCAGATGGTTGAGAGCAATTGATGAATCTTAGATGGCCAGTTGCAAGCTTTTAAGACCCCCAATGCCACTCACCAAAACAGGATGCAGAACATTTTCTTAATAAGCTTTGTTATGCCAATTGACCTAGATGTCTTGGGGGGTGATTTAAAGCATCAAAAACTGTAGTGTGTAAACTGTAGTGTGTGTCATGCACGAAACACCAGTATGTCCTCAGCTGGGACTATTTTCAGTTCTTGGTTTGAGGATATTTTTCTCAGCTAACATTTCTTTAGACCTTGTCATGAATGCCTGAGTATTGTTTGAAATGCCTGCTGTTTGTCAAGATATCATCTGACATGGTGTTCTCTAGATTAATCAGTCAGAGTAGAAAGGAGTTTTTTCGTTAAGTCACTTTTCAATGTGTAGGGTGTTTTAATTTCACTGTGTGCCCTTTTTTACTGTGTAATACTTAAAGGCAGGCAGGATTTGTCTAGCTTCACTAGACTCTAGAATCCATTTAGCAAATTGTATTTTTCTGATATTTTGTGACTGGTGCTTATATCTGCATTCATGTAATCATAACATTTGAAATCTCCTTATTCTTTTGTTTAAGGGAAACAAATGGAGCTTTCAGGGAATGTAATTTATTTATGACTATTTTAGCACATTTGGAGGAATGGATATTGTATTTCAAGGCGAAAGAAATTAGACTGGTATTGTGTTTTCATGGAAGCAAAGGAAGCTTACACATTACTGTTTCCATAGTATTGTTACCCAATGCATGCTCTCTTTTAACTCTGCTGCAAATGGAAAGGTCATATGCTTTTCCCTGCATGTATTACTGCAATTTCTTCAGGATGTAAAGTCCTTTTAGTCCTGACATTCTGATTTTAAATGACTTCTTTAGTTTAAACATGTATAGTCTTCATGAATTTGTTATTTTAACTGTGATTTTCACCTCTTGCTGCCCTTCACACACACATTGATCTTTATAAGTAGATCACAGATTAGCAGGTATATTTTTAGATTTAAAAATGTATCTCAGACAACTCAGAAAAGGAGGATAATTGTGTTTGCACAACTCGAAGAATGTAACCAGTGTCACTGAATGGTGCATGTAGAAACTATTGAATTGGTGTATGCTTTGCTGTGTATATTCTCAACAGCAGCAACAACAACAAATGTATCTTGAAATATTTAAGACAGATCAAATGATGTAAGAAATAATAGTATGAACAGCTCACCTCAGAGTCCCTCTCACTCTGCTTCCCGTCCTCTGTGACAGCAGGGCTTCTTACATTCTGTCTAGGCTATTGTTTATTTCTTCTCATCCCCTCCCTCGTTCCCTTAGAACTACCACCTTCTCTCTCCTCTCCTCCAGGCTCCACAGGGCAGCACTGTTCAGTGGAAATGTCATGACAGCCACATATGTAATTTTAAATTTTTATTAGCCAAATTTAAAAAAAGTAAAAAGAAACAAGTGAGATTACTAATAAATTTTATTTAACCCACTGTATTGAAAAAGACTTCTTTAAATTTTAAAAAGTGAAGATGTCACTTTGATGACTAGGGTATGCCTGATCAAAACCATGGTATTTTCTATCACCTCGTATGCACGTGAAAGCTGGACAATGAAAAAGGAAGACAGAAGAATGGATACGTTCTAATTGTTGGCGAAGAATATTGAATATGATGTGGACTGCCGTAAGAACAAACAAATAAGTCTTAGAAGAAATACAACCAGAATACTCCTTAGAAGCAAAGATGACGAGACTTCTGCTCACTTACTTTGGACATGTCATCCGGAAAGATCAATCACTACACAAGGACATCACGGATGGTAAAGTAGAGGGTCCGTGAAAATGAGGGAAACCCTTGGTGAGATGGATTGACACAACAGCTACAACTATGGACTCAGATCATGAAGATGGCACAGGACTGGTCGCCATTTTGTTCTGTTATACATAAGGAGTCAGAGTGAACTCAGCAGCCCCTAAAACAGCAATAATCCAAAGGACAGTGAAACCTGTGAGAGCCGGAACTCAACAGAACAACTTGTTTCTACAGGTCTTGGAAGGTTTCCGCCTTTCACAAGGTGCAGTTTTACCACTTTTCTGTCACTCCTTTTAGTGGGAAATATTTGAGTTTTCCTTCTCTGACAGGTTTCCACCTTACACAGGTTCTGGCTTTCACAGGTTTTATTGTATTCTTTCAGCGTGTAGTCAATATAAAATTGCCAATGAGATATTTTATATTCTTTTTTTCTGGCACTTTTTTGAAATATGGTATGTGGTTTACACTTGTAGCACATTTCCATTCAGACTAGTCACATTGTACATGTTAGGTTACCATCTTGGACAGTGCAACTCTAAGAAGTAAAATCCCCTCTCCAAGCTTGCCTCTGGGAAGGGAGTCTTACACTTAGGTCAGCATTTTTGTTTGTTTATTTAGTTTTGTTTTATTTTTCTGCTTTTGGATGGGCTTAGTGGAGAAGGGATGGGGCTGGGTGGAGCAGGGATGGGGCTAAGATGCCTCTTAGGGTATACGTGAGAGAGAAGGAGGGCCAGGAAATCAACTGGGGATAACTAGATTAATATACTTGGAGATACAACCCTGTCAGATGGATCTTTCTGGTAGGTTGGTTTGTGTTAGAGTGGTATAATATGCTTGCACATTTATCCTTGTCTAGACATAACCAAGTTTTAAAATTCTGGGTAGTTCCTGTGTCATGGGGGAAAAGGATGAAGCTACGCCCCTAAGAATACACAGGGCTTGGGTTCACTAGAGTCTGACTTTCGAAATCTTCAGCCTATGAGACATAACAGAGTCATTAGCTGGGGAGGGGGGGCCTCATACTGAAACTGAACAGATCCAGGCTTTGTATATTTGTCACTTTCTGAGTTCTGTGGACAACAGCTATTAGTTTGTGCAATATGTACTTTTGTCTGTATAATTGTATGTTTTAAACAATTCACTTCAACAATTTAATTGAGACATGATGATTCAGAAAGATGTAAATCACAGCTGCTCTTTAACCAAGATGCTTATAGTCTAGGAAGGGAGACGTGTAATACTGTGAAAGTACAGTAATAGAAATTGGTGTACTTTACGGAGATTTCACCGAGAATAAAGGGATGAAATCTGTCTAGGGAAAAGTGAAACTTGGCAAAGTAAATGATGATGGTGCCTGAGTTTTGAAGAAAGACCAGGTGCTTGGAGATGGGGAAGAGTGGTCCAAACAGTGGAATGCCCAATGTGAGGGCAAGTTCAAGCGTGTTGGGATCAGAGGGGCATAAGGTGTCAAAGAGATGTGACAGGAAATGAAAATGGGAAAACGGGGACTCAGATCACAAAGGGCCTTACCTGCTGTGCTAGGAGCTTGAACTTCATCCTGTAGAACTGAGTTGAAAGAACAACGCTCTGGCAGTCTTGTTGAAGATGGATGGAGCATGGTGGGAAGGCTATTGAAAGAAAGATTATTTAAAAAGCTTTTGGGATAGTCTGGATGAAGAATGACATTGGCCAGAAGTAAATCAATGGTGTAAAGATGGGTTTTTGAGCTACTACTAAGAAAATGGAAACTTAGGAATTGGTGACTGATTTCAAATAGATGTAAATTAAAAATCGTTTTCATTTATGAGCTTTTAAATTTTTTTCCTCTATACTCTTATTCATAAGAGGCCTGAGAAACAGGATTGCTTAATTACCTTGCAAAATTTAAGAGGATAAAGTGGCTAAAATAGAAGAGGTGATTGAATACCAGGACAATTGTGTAAGTCTCGGAATTCTACACGTAACATTTCTACTCAGCCTCAATAAGCTAATCTCATACTTTGAATGCACACCCCTGGTAGCTAAATAACTGTGGGTGTGGGTGTGGGTGTGTTCCTTCATTGACCTGATTTAGCCAAAGTTACCTACACTGGCCAAGTCATGTTTTCTCCTATTTTTGCTACATAGACTGGATACCACACTTCATATCACTTATCCAAAGTGCTCCACTGGCCCCGCTTCTGAGAGAACTCATAGTACTATAAAAATGTCATTAGTTGTTTTGGCTTTTAAAAATAGAGTAAGGTTAAAGAAAGTGCAGTTCTTTAGAGCACTCAGAATCTTCTGCTGTGGTGCATTCTTGTCAAGAGGATGGAAGGAGAACTAAAAGCCTCTGATTTGTGTATTGTTTTGAAGAATTTTATTTTATTTCCTTTATAAAACCATGTCATGGGATGCCATATACATGGAATTGTACCTAGATCTTATCTCTTGGCTCTTCTCTAGATGTTTTAATTTTTTTATATAATTGTATTTATTTTGTAGTTGTTGAGAATATACACAGCAAGACATACACCAGTTCAGTGATTTCTGCATGTGCCATTTAGTGACATAGATTACATTCTTTGAGTTGTGTAGCCACTCTCGCCCTCCTTTTCTGAGTTGTTTCTCCCCCGTTGATATAAATTCACTGCCCCCTAAGGTTCCTATCTAATCTTTTGAGTTACTATTGTCAGTTTGATTCCATATAGATAGTTCTTAAAAGAGCAATACTCTAGGCAGATTTTTTTTTTACTAGTTAAGATAAACGTTTGTTTCGTTTTAAGAAGACTTCAGCGGATATTTTTGTTTTAAGGTTTAAAGATTGTCTCCAGGTAACATTTTCAGGGGTTCATCCAACCTTCATAGCTCCGGAAAGTCTGGAGTCAATGAGAAATTTGAAATTTGGTTCCGAATTTTTCCCCTTTTGATCGGGATTTTTCTGTGGAATCTTTAATCAAAATATTAAGTAGTGGTAGCCAGGCACAATCCAGCTCTTCTGGTCCCATGGTAAAGGAGACAGTTGTTCATGGAGACAATTAGCTACACATTCCATATCCTCCTCCTTTTCCTGACTCTCCTTCTTCCTCCATTGTTCTAGGCAAATAGAGACCAATTGTTTTGCCTTGGATGGCTGCTTGAAAGCTTTTAAGACCCCAGACACTATGCATCAAACTAGGAGGTAGAACAGAAGCGTTAAATATACCCTAAAGACTTGAAAGCAGAGACTCAAACAGAGACTTGTACAACAGTGTTCGTTGCAGCACTATTCACAGTAGCCAAAAGGTGGAAACAACCTAAATGCCCATCCCCAGAAGAATGGATAAACAAAATGTGGTACGTACATACAATGGAATACTACTCAAACAGGAGAAATGAAGTCTTGATACATGCTACAATATGGATGGAGCTGAAAGACATTATGCTGAGTGCCATAAGTCCACCACAAGAGGACAAATATTGTATGACCTCACTTATATAAAAAGACAAGAAAAGACAAATGTATAGAGAACAGAGTTTATTAGTGATTCCTAGGGGCAGGAGGGAGGAGAAAAGGGGGTGTAATGGTTAAGGTTGTGTGTCAACTTGGCTGGGCCACAATTCTATGTGTTTTGGCAGTTGTATAATGTTGTGATCACTTCCATGTTGAGATTTAATATGTGATCACCCCCGTGATGGGATCTACTGTGAGTGGCCACTCAGCTGAAAGGGAGTTTCTATGGACGCGTGGCCTGCATTGAATATAAGCGGACATTCTGGCAAGACTAGGGGGCTTTTTGCTCGCACTGGATCTTGCAGCTGGCTCCTGTTCGTCTGACCTCTGGTTCTTGGGACTTGAGCTAGCAGCTTGCCTGTGGTCTTGCCTGCTCATCTTGGGATTCATCGATCTTCCCAGCCTGTGAGCAAGAGCCCTGCTCCATGACCTGCCGATCTGGGGTTCGCCAGCCTAAGACGGGGTTAACAGTGATGGACATATCGCATTGATTAAGGGTAGGGTTGCACAACTGATTATTGTAATTGCTATCAATAAGTTGCACACTTGTAAAAAGTTGAATTGGCAAAAGTTGTGTGATAGATATATTTACAATGACCAAAAAAAAAGAGTAGCTACTGAGGCTGCTTGTGTACAACCAAAAATCTCATGGGCTTTACTTTCTTGGTTTGGAGGTTTAAGGAGCCCTGGTGGAACAGTGGTTAAGAGTTTGCTACTAACAAAAGGGTTGGCTATTTGAATCTACCATCTGCTCCTTGGAAACCCTATGGGGCAGTTCTACTCTGTCCTATAGGGTCGCTATTAGTCAGAATCGGCAAGAGAGTTTAGGGTCATGGTTTAATGGGACATCCAACTTAATTGGCCTAATAACATGTTTAGTGCCTCTATTCTATCTCCTAGTTCAATGAGTAGTGCCTGGGGTCTTAAAAGCTTGCAAGCAGCTATCCAGGATATAACAATTGGCCTCTATTTACCTGGAACGACAGAGGAAGAAGGAGAATCAGGAATAGGAGGAGGATATGAAATGTGTAGGTAATTGCCTCCATGAATAACTGTCTCCTCTGCCATGAGTCCAGAAGAACTGGATCTTGCCCAGCTACCATTACTGAACATTTTGATCAAAGATTCCATAGAAAATTCCTGATCAAAAGAGGGAAAATACAGAAATGAATTTCAAATTCTCATTGAGTCCAGGCTTCCTGGAGCCATGAAGGTTGGGTGAACCCCTGAAAATATTGTCTGGAGATAATTTTTAAATCTTAAACCAAAAATATCCCCTGAAGCCTTCTTAAAACCAAACAATAGTTTTCTTAACTAGTAAAAAAAAAATCTGCCTTGAGCATTATGCTCTTTTAAGAACTATCTATATGGGATCAGAATGACAACAGTAACCCAAAAGATTAGATAGGAACCTTAGTGGTCAGTGAATTTATATCAGTGAGGGAGGAACAACTCAGAAAAGGAGGGTGAGAATGATTACAGAACTCAAAGAATATAATCTGTGTCACTAAATGGTACACGTAGAAATTGTTGAATTGGTGTATGTTTTGCTGTGTATATTCTCAACAACAACAAAATAAATAAAATTATAAAAAAAAATAAAACCTCATGGGATTTGGTTTCTTGGTTTGGAGATTTAGGGTTATGGTTTCATGGGACATCGCAGTTAACTGGCCTAATAACATGTTTAGTGCTTATGTTCTAGATGATTTAATTTTTTACAACATTTTTGTTGGGAGCTTTTTATTTCTTCTTATTTCCATTCAACTCAGTTTCTCCCGACGTTCCTTTTCATAGAGCCCTGATTATTTCAAACGATTTAACTTCAAAGTTCTCTTGATTTGTACTATCCTATAAAGTAAAGGAGCCCTGGTGGCACAGTGGTTAAAGCAATCTACTGCTAACTGAAAAGTTGGCAATTCAAAACCACCAGCTGCTGTGTGGGAGAAAGATGTGGCAGTCTGCTTTTGTCGAGATTTACAGCCTTGGAAACCCTATGGGGTCGCTGTGAGTCAGAATCGAATCGATGGCAGTGAGTTTTTGATTTATAGATAAATCAAGGTCTGCTTGTGTTCAGTGGACTTTCTTCTGCATCGTCTGTGCTATTAGGTTTTGGATTCAGAGGACAAAGAGATTCAGGTTTAATAATCCAGACTGAGTCACTTGAGGAAACATGGTTATGCCAGCCATGCTGTCACTCATCTGCAAAGATTGACTTCAGAAAGCATTGTGATGTTTTCTGTCTAATGGCCTCATGGCACCATTATTCAAGGCAGACTCTTTCTCAAAGGTCATCTTGACTCTAACCCCCTATGCTGGGTCCTACAGTTTTCTGTTCATCATTCCAAACTGCTGAATTATATGTCATGGGATATGCCCATTTCTTAGATTAATAGCAGGAACTTCCTTGCCCTGGTGATCTCATGTAGTCCAACATCTTAAAATATTCTTTATATGCTGATGACTTGAAAATTTGTAGCTCCAGTCCTGACCTCTCCCTCAGGCTCCAGTCTTCTTAGTTCAAAAGCCAGTGTGATAGTTCCACTGAATATCTAATAAGCATTTCAGACTTTTCTTGTCTATAAGTGAACTGTTGACTTCCCCTAGACTTATTTCTTCTCCAGTCTTCCATGTTCCATAAATATCACCCTAATCCATCCAGACACTTAAGCCAAAAGTTTTGATCAAATGGAAAAAAAAAAGGGGAGGGGGGAGGAGCAGGAAAAATAGAGGATATAACAATCTAAAATAAATGATAAACATATTGATGGAGAAAAGAAGAGAACGTATCAGTTAATCTGTACGTCAAAAGACAGAATGCTCTTATTAAAAGACTAAATTTTAGAGTAGTTTAAAAAACAAAAATGTTGATCAGATCATTTCTGTCTCATGCTTAAAAACCTTTACTTTAATGGCTTCCTTTGTTCATAGGATAAAGTTAAAACAAGTTGTTGTTAGCTGCTGTCAAGTAGGCCTCTGACTGACAGTGTTAATGCTGCCTGGTCTTGTGCCATCCCCTGGATCAGTTGTGCTGTCATCCATAGGATTTTCACTGGCTGATTTTTGGAGGTAGATCACCAGGCCTTTCCTCCTAGTTCACCTTAGTCTGGATGCTACATTGAAACATGTTAAGCATCATGGGAACATGCAAGTTAGCATTCATCAAATATCTGTAATAGTCTAGCTCATTTATTTGCTAACTTAGTTATTGTCCATTTCCCCATAATATTTTAAGCTCTGAGGGTGGGGAAGAAGAGATCATTCCTATCTGTCTTATTCTGTGCTAGATTCCTAACATGTAGAAAAATTTCTAGAATACAATTGCTGTTTAATAACTGTTTGTGAAATAATAAATGAATGAGCTCCTAGAGCTGTAAAAATCTCTGTGTTGGAAGGAAATTAAAAGGTCATCTTTGAAAAATGGCCAACCAATCTCTGCCTTAACGACTTTGGTGACATGGAATTTACTATCTCCCCAGGCATTCCATTCCACCTTGGGTTATCTCTGGCCGTTAAAACATTCTCTCTCTCTTTTTGTTTTTTTTTTAACTGAGTTTTAAAAATCGTCTTGCTGTAACCCAGATATTCTGGAGCTAGTTCTATTCCTTAGATCTAATTTATGTATGACATTCTTTCAAGTTATTGAAGACGGCCATCATAGCCTCCTCTCTTCCTGAGTCTTCTTTGCTTTATTCCTAGATTTCTTTAGTTTCTTCCTCCATTTCTCATCCAACATTGTTTTGACCTTCTTCACCATTCTAGTGACTCATCCATTAACATGCTTCAGTTTTCAGTCATGCTCAGAGATGAACACAATATTATTCATTGTCCATTGAATGGGACTATTCCCTGTCTTGTTCTAGATAAAGGTTTCTTAAATCTTTCTAAAATCTCTGAGCTACATCACCCTGCTGACTCAGATTGAACCTACTGTAAAGCTCCTATGATTGTTCCTCAGATGCTGCTGCCAAATGTCATGGCTATTAGCTTGTAAAATTATGCGTATTTGTCAATGACTTATCTTTCTATTTGTTGAAACAGGCACAGAATTGTTTTCTGAGGAAGGTTTTTCGAGGAGGTCAGGTGGCCATTCAGGCATTTGCATTGGCTAGACTCTTTGAGTCTTGCCAGAGGATGTTATTTATTGCTGTCTTCTTTCCAGATGTCTGTCAGAGCATATGATTAAATTCCATATTGGCAATGCAATACGTATATCTGCTCTCTGAATTCTGATGAGAGATAAAACCATGACACTACTATTATATACTTCTTAGCAAAAACTCAGGATTTCCTGAAGGATATTCAGTGCATCCATTGTTCCAAATGCTCTAAATTATACTTTTTAATCTGTCCAGATCTTTGGGGCGATATCTATTGAGACCTTGGTGGTTATTTTTTTCGCTTCACAGGCCCATTTTTATCAAGTGGTGTTCTGGGCTTATACCAGTAACTGAATAGTGCTAAGGCATGTAGTAGGGAACAACCAAGTGAAATTTATTGTTTCAGTTGTAGAGATATTAAGGATGATTAGGGTAACATGCTGAGTACCTGATTTTTTATTATAAAGACCTAAGAGAAAAATTCTTCTCAAGTTTTAGTATCAGAATGAAGAAAACCTGAGGTTTTCTTGAAATAATGGCTTGTTCTTTTTTTTATGGTGGTGTGTTTCTGGTGATTGTGTTTCTCTCTTTCATTTGACTTTTAGGAAGCTTAGAGCTAAATTTTGGCTCACACATAATAAATAATAAAAATACATAGTCTGCATTTTTGTTGCTAATATTAGTGTTCGCTTGACCATTCTCCTACTCATATTTTTCTTTCAACATTAAAAGATAGAATTTGGTTTATACTTTTGTGTTATACGAGGAGCTATGCTAATTGAACTTTTATTCTGTGTGTGCTCCTGTCCATCTCTTTTCTCCTAGTATCTTTACTCCATGTGTGCCTCTGTCTGTTGGGCAGTCAACCATGATTCGTCGGTCACCTTTTGGCACAGCAGTAGTCATGTGACCAGTCTGACCCCTTGGACACATGGCGGGCATGTGATCCAAGCCAGGCCAGTTAGAATAATTCCAAGACTTCTCTGCTGAAGATGTTGGGAAGATGAACTGCAAGGCTGTGGGCTTGAGATTGTCGATGGCCATGTTTCCTTCTCTGTGGAGAGGCTCTTTTCTGTGATGTGAGAAGGAGACAAATATGCCAATAGAAGCAGAGACAAGCAGAAGGGAGAGAGAAACAGAGAAGAGTGAGAGTGAGAGAGAGAGAATGAACTTTGAAGATATAACCTGAGATCCAACGGGGGCTGAAGACAGATGGACCCTTATATGTCACGGTTCTATGATGGAATACATTTCCTATTTTATAAAAAGAAGTTGGAGCTGATTTTCTGTCACGCTTATCTAATATATAATATTGCTTTTTTATCATATGCATTTTTGTAAACTTCCTTAAATCCTTTGTTGAATGAGTGTCAGTATGTCTATATATAAATTAAGTATATATGCAATTGACTTTGTAAGACACAGTGAAGGAATTCGCATTTATCCATATATAACTGCAGTGTGTTGCACTGTTTGCCACCTTTTTGGTCTGCTGTGATCCTTTTGGATTTAAATTCTGTTATACGTTTTTCCTTTCCAGCGTATTATCTGTCATCCATATATCTGATCAGTATAATGTACATGTCCTCATGTACTTCACTGACCAGTATGATAAACACAGCAGGAATTGGGCACACACCTGCTCTTTAGAGCTCACCCTCCAGGTAGGTACAGCCATCAGTCAGGATTTGGACTAGGTTATTTTTAATCAATGAATCCAGCTATGTCCAGCCTTGATCATATGGCTGCTATGTAAAATGTTTTACTGATATTCTGGAACATCATGCTTTCCACATTTCCTTGTTCTACTAATACAACGATCTTACTAAACTTTGACCTCAGTTTCTGTAGAACTCCTAACAAAGGGTGTGCTTTTTAGCTCCATTGTTCAACATTTTTGGAGCCCTGGTGGCTCAGTGATTAAGATATATGGCAAGCTACGGCTGCTAACTAAATGGTCAGCAGTTCAAATCCACCAGCCGCTCCCTGGAAACTCTATGGAGCAGTTCTTCTCTGCCCTATAGGGTTGCTATGAGTCGGAATCAACTCAACGACAACAGGTTTGGTTTGGTTTTGGGGTTCAACATTTACTTTTTCTGATCATAAAAGAAATACATGTTTACTGTGGAACTTGTGTATGATATGAATATGCATAAATAAAAAACCAAAATTCATCTATCATCTCACTACCAGCGTTAACCATTGTTAACTTTTTGATGCATATACATTTTTCCTTTTCTATGCACAAAACAAGCACACTTTTGTATTTTTTGACAAAACCCTGATAGGCCCTTTATAATTTGCTTTTTTTTACTTAAGAAAATGCGAGTGTTTCTATATGTTATTAACATTCTTAACGCCATATGGATTTTCTCTATTTTTGCATATTTATTTAAACTGCTTACAACTCTTAGGCAAGCAGTATTCTTATTCTAACTTCTGCCTTACAGTCTAAAGCCTTTGAGGCTTGGGCTTCTTTGCAGTTCTGAATTAGGATATAGATGCTATATTTTCTATAAAAATCAAGCCAGAGTAGCATATGCTCCCTCTCTCTCCTTCCTCTCTGTCTCCCTCTGATACACACACACACACACACACACACGTGCCAATGAGTCAAGATGCTGCTAGAGTGTTGTCCTCCAGAAACCTACCTTGTTACTGTAAGGTATTACTTAGGTCCAAAATGGAAGTTCCTTATATTAAATTCAATAGTACACTGCTCTTCTGGGACAGTAGGGCATACATTTGGATTCCTGATGCGTTTCCCTTAGTCTTCTCTCACACTTTCTCTCTAAATTAGATCAGTCTCCCTTAATGCTTTGTTATTGCATTTGCACTGATCTTTTTTTTAGTAAGATATCTTTATTACAATGAAAATAAAGTATTTTCTTATGACTTTTGCAGTTGAAATTACATTTGCATGTTTCTGAACTTCCTCTGAACCTGGTGAAATGTACTTTATGATTATCTGGTTTTCAACGGCCCAAACAATTGTATTTCAGATTTGTTTTCAACTGTCAGCTAGTGTGAAAGTCCAAGAAGGGTATTTTAAAATGGTATCCCAAAGGCTGTTTTTCAGACCTACTTATTGAACGCCATAGGATCCTTAATGTCTAATCTAGCCTATATGTCTTCTCAACTCCTTCCAAATCTAAACTCCTGAACTCCTTGTTACTAGATTTTAACTAGTAGCAATCCCCCAGGAGAGCACCACATCAGTGAACCAAAGGATTAGTAAGTATCAGCCCAAGCTTGTTAGCTTCTGGCAGTTTTCTTTATGGTTTCTGGCATCCTGTATCAGTATGTGGGTTGATGGGGACAAAGCCACATTTCAACCAGCCAGGCCCAAGGTGCAGTGACAGAAGGCTGATTTTGCAGTGCTGCTTGTCCTTTTAAAAATGCCCCTTTTCATGATCATGTCGTTGATCCCAACACTAAATCTACTTCTCCTTTTCTCTCTTTGAGAAAATAGACATTATTTCAAGTATTATCCCCCAAACAGTTTTATTTATGTATCTGATCCTGGGTATGTACTATTACCTTTTCAGAAGGCTTAGTTTCAGGATCTATTTTATAATCCTTTTTTTCCCCTATTTTCTTTACTAGTAATGATATTGCAAAGCAAACCATTCCCGTATTTCCAGTATGACGTATACTATGCCAAGTTCAAGGCTGAGGCTATATCCATACATTTTCAGAAATGTAACTCTTACATAATTCCTTTTGAAAAGCAGCTTGCAGCTTAACTGGGACATTTCTAGGTAAAGAAGGTGAGGAAATTTGGATCTTTTAAAATTTTGACAAGTTACGAGGCTTCTAACACTTGACTCATTGGCACGTGTGTGTGTGTGTGTGTGTGTGTGTGTGTGTGTATCAGAGGGAGACAGAGAGGAAGGAGAGAGAGGGAGCATATGCTACTCTGGCTTGATTTTTATAGAACTTTCTCTCTGACAATCTAGGTTTAGAAACAAAATATATTAATGAATATAATTAGATCTATTAATATATTAAATTTACTTTACAATAGGACTCATTATGGGATATCCCTAAATAGCTAGCTCCTACCGTGCATTTCAGATTTGATTGGACTTGCAAGAATTTGATTCACCTGCAGCTTATCAGAAAGATATGTGCAGAATGAGTCCATGTCTTCAGACATGCTGCTCCAAGCATCCTCGTTTAGATGAGTTATTTGACAGTAGAGGCAAATGGGGGTAAATGTCAGGCTTGACTGTAGAGGCCAGTGAGGGAGAAGGCAAATTATAGACTCTTGGACAGATTTTCTGGAAATATCCATCTAACTCCCCGTTCTCTGCTTTGCTTATAATTAGGTATCTACAGTTGTCTCAGATTTACAAAGCACTTTCACATTCTTCTTCTAGTTTAACAGCTTACGTACTTTGTCACATGGAGAATGACACTTTCTCTCTCCCCTGCCTATCATAAACCCTCCCACACTTAAAGCCAAACATAAATTTGACTTTCATCATGAATTCTTTTATTCGTTTCAGAGGTAGTGATCACCGTCTTTCTTCCTTTCAGTTCAGTTCAGTAGATATTTGAAAGCAAACTATATACTAAACAACATGGGTAATATGATGTGTTAGGCTGGGTTCTCTAGAGAAGCAAAACCAGTGAATCATATAAACATATATATAGAGAGAAATTTATATCAAAGAAATGACTCATGTAATTGTAGAGGCTGGAAAGCCCCAAGTCCATGGGTCAGGCTGGAGGTTTCTCCTGATTCACATAACCACAGGGGCTGATGAACCCAAGATTGGCAAGTAGACTGCTAGAGCAGGTCCCAAGAACCAGACGTCACATGAACAGGAGCGAGCTGCAGGACCCAGAATGAGAAAAAGCCAATGAGCTTTGCCAGAAAGTCCACCTATATTGGATGCAGTCCACACCCCCAAGGAAAATCCCTTTCAGGTGATTGACTGCTCATAACAGATCTCATCATGGAGATGATTACATTATATCAGATCTCATTATGGAGGTAATTACATCATTACATGGCTACCGAACTACATCATAACTGCCAAACCACTGAGAATCATGGCCCAGCCAAGTTGACACACAACCTTAACCATCACGTACGATAAGTAAGTCACGTTTTCTCTTTTCAAGGAGAGGAAAGAACATAAACTGATGTGGACAGTCTTTGCCACTGTGCCTGACACATTGTGGGTGGCATTTAATAAGTATGTATTGACTTCATTATTGCCTGATACCTAGAGAGAGGAGTGTGTGTGTGTATGTGTGTTGCTATAGGAGTGCAGTGGATGGGAACCCAACCTAGTCTGAAGGTATGTGTTTGGATTGGAGTTAGATCCAGAGAGGTATCTTAGAGTAGGAGTTCCTGGGTGGTGCAAATGGTGAACATGCTCAGCTGCTAACTGGAAGGTTAGTGGTTCGACTTTACCCAGTGGTACATTGGAAGAAAGGTCTGCTGATCTACTTTTGATAAATCAGCCATTGAAAACCCTATGGAGCACAGTTCTACTCTGACACACATGGGATCACTATGAGTTGGAATCGACTCAATGACAACTGATTTTTAGAGTAGGCAGTACATGATCTGTGTCTTAAAATGATGATAATTATTATGGCTATCAAAGTGCTCTTCTAAGTACATTACATTAATTCAATTCAAGTACATTAATTTATTCAATCTTCACAACAATCCCAATGAAACAAGTAGTGTTGTTCTCCCTACTTGACAGACAAGAAAACCAAAGCTCTGAGAGGCCAAGGAACTTGTCCAGGGCTATCTGGCCAAAAGGAGTTGGAGCTGGTATTTGAATCCAGGCAGTCTGGCTCCAGAGACATCATCTTCACCACTGTGTAAGGTGGACATATATATATCATTTAAACTGAGCCACTCTGGGAGTGAAAAAGGATGTTCTTAAATAACTAAGCTAGGACAACAGTTGGAAAACAACCTTGCCCCAGGAAAACTGGGATGTATGGCCACCCTACCAAACCAAAAAAAAAAAAAAAAACAAAAACCCAAACCCATTGATGTCAAGTCGATTCCGACTCATAGTGACCTTCTAGGACAGAGTAAAACTACCCCATAGGGTTTCCAAGGAGTGGCTGATGGATTCGAATGCCAACCTTTCAATTAGCAGCTATAGCTCGTAACAACTTCCCCACCAGGCTCCCCCTACCAAACAGTCCCTGCTTATTAAATTCCACACATTTCCCACAAAATATTTATGATAACTTTCAAGAAACATGTTTTACAGTATTCAGAGTTATTCCGCCCTACTCTCCATGGCATCTAGTACCACAGCGAGGGGTGAGAGGAGTACACAGTCGATACCCAAAAGATTAGCAACTGACCGTGACAGCAGATTGAAGTAATCAGATAGTATTTGTCATCTCAGATTATGAGGCAGTTGTTTACGTTTATTTAACCTGTATTTTTTTTAGACAAATATTTGTCACCTCAAATTACAAGGTGGTTAGTTAAGTTTATTCTCTATCTCAAACAATAGAAATGAAGGACAGACAATGGGGATGGAAAGGAGGAGAGAAATTGCTACAGTTGTGGCAAAGGATGTGGGAGCAAGGGGAGGAGTTTGGAGGAGGAAATAAGGAGAAGGAAGCAAGGATAATTCATTCTGTCTGTTCTGGGACAGTGGTTGGGAGACTGCTTCAGACCTGTTGTTCTTAGTCTTTTTTTGTGTCACAGTTCCCATGATGAATAAATTCCTCTGGTGCGCTCAGATTAGCCATAATCCCCCATTGTTTATGATTTCTCAGTATGAACTGCAGAATAGATAAGAGAGCTAGCAGGCTGTATGTAATTAATCCCCGTAATCTGACTCCACTTCTTTCACTCCCGCTCCGGAAATAAAATGCAAGTAAATGAGAGGGACCTTATAAATGGGATAACATTGAATCCACTCCTGTTGACATTTAAGAAGTACATCATTCTAAATTTCTGTACCTCAATTATGCATAGTTGCAGATCACTTACTTTTCATCTCCCATACAAACGGGCCAGGCCAGGACAAACATGTCTTGGTGCTGTGTTTCAGAACCCTGCTCCAGGCTACAAATAAAATAGCTTGCAAGGGATTCAAGTTTACTAAATTGCTGTCTAAAATTGGAAATAGTGTAACCCTAGCCTTCTTCCATTTCCAAAAGAAGTCTCCTATTTACTTAGCTCTTTCCTATCAATTCTGCCCTCTGAGTGGGTTTGTGAGTCGGTAGCCATTAGCACCTGTAGATGACATCTCATTTGTTTGGCCTCTGAGTCATTCTGCATGGCTGGATTTTCATTGCTAGCCATTCTTCAGTTTCATGTTTGCTTTCTCTCTCTCTCTTTCTCTAACTCAAGAGTCAGTGTAAGAGCTTGATTTTATTGTGAATGCATATGTTATATCCTGATACAAAGTGATAAGAGAGGGATTTTTGGCCAAGCATATTTAATCATTGTAAATATTTCCTGTTGTCATTTGAATTCATGGTGAATTTTAGTCAGGTGGAAAATGTCCTTAACTGGTGTAATTTGGAATTCAGAAGTAGTCCATTGAAATAATGTGTGACAGTGCTGGGTTTAAATTTATGCATTTCTCATCTTTAAGATGAAGAATGGGTTACTAGCTAGATATCAATTGATGGACATTTAGCTTCTCCACAGACAGAATGATTAAATGACTCTTTGTAGCTCCAGTGCAACAAGGTAGAAGAAGCTTCAGATTATCAGGGTGATGGGATTATCATTTAGTTCTCCAAATAATGCACATTTAAACATTGGAACCTAGTTTTACAATATCTTCTGCTGTTTTAGTCAACATTGAAATTCAGGCCTTGTGTGATCTCATTCTGGTTTCCAAGGTTGGAGTTCAAGACCTTCAGTCAATTGATCCCCCTTGCTTATCTAACCGGAGCTCTCATGTTTTCCTTTGTAGGCATCTATACCAAACAATCTTTACCTTATCTGCCCTATTTATTCCAGTTTTGGAGTTTTTGCTGCTAAAATTCCCCCCTCCTCCATTAGAATACCCTTCTATTTTCTTTGTTCTAATTCTTGTTGTTTTGTTAGCAGCTGTCAAGTTGGCCCCGACTCATAGTGACCTCATGCATGACACAACGAAATGCTGCCCAGTCCAGAATCATCCTCATGATCAGTTTTGGATTGGTCTGTTGTGATCCGTAGGGTTTTCTTTTTTTTAATCTGTATTATATAATACCGTGATTTCCTTTTTTTAATAAAAAAATTAATTTTTTTGTTATTGAGACTATACATGGCAAAACATACACCAGTTCAACAGTTTCTACGTATACAATTTAGTGACACTGATTACACTCTTGAAGTTGTGCAACCATTCTTATCCTCCTTTTTTGAGTTGTTCCTCTCTCATTAACATAAATTCACTGCTCCCTAAGGTTCCTATCTAATCTTTTGAGTTGATGTTGTCAATCTGATCCCATATAGATAGTTCTTAAAGGAACATAATGTTGAAGGCAGGCCTTTTTTACTAGTTAAGCTAAACTATTATTCAGTTTTAAGAAGACTTTAGGGGATATTTTTGGTTTAAGGTTTAAAGATTATCTCAGGGCAATAGTTTTAGGGGTTCATCCAACCTCCATGGCTCCAGAAAGTCTAGAGTCCATGAGAATTTGAAATTCTGTTCTGCCTTCCCCCCCCCCCCTTTGATCAGGATTCTTCTGTGGAATTTTTGATCAAAATGTTCAATAACGGTAGCCGAGTACCATCCAGTTCTTCTGGTCTCATGGCAAAGGAGGCAGTTGTTGATAGAGGCAATTAGCCATACATTCCATATCCTCCTACTATTATTGATTCTCCTTCTTCCTCTGTTGCTTCAGGTGAATGGAGACCAATTGCTGTGTCTTGGATGGCCACTTTTAAGCTTTTAAGACCCCAGGCACTACACAATGAACTAGGAGGTAGAACAGAGGTGCTAAACACTTTATCAGGCCAATTAACTGGCATGTCCCATGAAACCATGACCCTAAGCCCCCAAACAAAGGAACCAAATCTCATGAGATTTTTGGTTGTGCATAAGTAGCCTCAGCAGCTACTCTTTTTTTTTTTTTGTCATTGTAAATATATCTATCATACAACCTTTGCTAATTTAACTTTTTACAAGTGTACAACTTATTGATAGCAATTACGATAATCAGCTGTGCAGTACCCTTAATCAGTATGATTTTTCCATCACCATTAACACTCCTAGGGCTTCCATAGGATTTTCATTGACTGATTTGACCCCTCATTTTCTGAGTTTTCTTCATCTTCTTCATGAGTAAACGTGAAGGTTAAATAAGGTAATGCATATCAAGTATACATATCAACACATGCAATACTTAAACAGTGCCTAGTGTGTAGTAAGTGCTACCTAAATGAAATTGTCACCATCCAGTCCAGTTGAAGCATTTCTGTCTCCATGAACTTTCTGAGCCAACCTGCTTAGAATCCCAGTATTCTTGCTTTGTTTTGAATTCTCCCTTAGTTGTTTAATTGAAACATAATTTGTTTCTCCAACTTGGAGAGATGAGATAATTCCCAAGACTGTGGACTTGTGGTGATTAAAGAGATACTTTTCTCAAGAGTCCACTTGTCTTCCTCACATGGGATGCTGGAAATATGACAGCAGGTACATCTGTAAATCAGATGGGGACTCTAAAAAGCTGCCTATGAGCCAAACATGGCCCACCTGAGGTTTTGAGCATATACTGTTGTTGTGTGACAGCTTCCTGTCAGGTGTCATACTAGTAGGCTTGAAAATTAGTAAGTACTATTGAATTAGGATATCAGTTACAACATTTTTAGGCCTGAGTCCACTGAAATTTCCTCATGAGGTTGAGGCACAAAAGATTCCTTACAAAAGAGAAAGAGGTGAGCCACCTGCCTTTATGCCCTTTGCCTACATTTGTGTCACATCCAATAGGTATAGAGCAAGCCTGGCTCTCTCCACTCCCTTTTGTCATCAATCAGAAGTTTTTGTGGTGGCACAAATGTAAATTTCTGATAATGTGGATCCGGAATGAAACTTCTTATACTCTGTACTGCTGTCTATGGTTAGAAACGCCAGCAGGGATTGGCGGTAACCCATTGCCATGTAGTTGATTCTGACTCATAGTGACCCTATAGGACAGGGTAGAACTGCCTCATAGGGTTTCCAGGCAGTGGCTGTTGGATTCAAAGGGCTAACCTTTTGGTTGGCAGCTTGAGCTCCTAACCACTGTACCACCAGAGCTCCAAGGATTGGTGGTAGGAATGAGGAATTCCCAGGATTGAGAAGTCTAACAGGAAATTCTATAATGAGCTCCTAGGTGAGAACAGAATATTATTTGCCTAAGGTTATTTAGTCAACTAGTAGTGACAGGAGCACCAAAGCTCAGTTTTCCTGGCCCTCATTATCTAAGTATCTTTTTTCCCCTAGAGGCAGGGTTATTGGCTTAAGATGCAATGATAAGAGATCCCTTGTAGGTGACAGTCTTGCTTGACATTGCCTTTTCCCCAAAGCCAAGAGGCACCACGTACAGTCAGTGTGCTTTGGAAAAGACTACGACCTCCTTCAGAGTTATATATGTCAGTGATGCTCAAACTTTAGTTGCACAATAATCCTACCTGGAAAAAAGTTGCAAATGCTGATTCTGGGACCTTCTCCCAGGAATCTGCATTTGAAGATATCCTGCTGTTTCTGATGTAAGTCTCCCACACTTTGAAAATAACTGCACCAAGAACTTTATAGCACTGTTGGTGTTTGAAGCATGGGAAGCAAAAGGACATATGCTTCTTTTATTTGATGCTCTTTATTCAAAATTCTTTACTGAACTTTACAAATTACATAATCTCCTCATTCTACACTGTGGTCTGAGGACTTCTGACTATGTGATCCCCAAGATATCTTCAGGCTTTGTCGGGGTGAGGGGTACTGTGGATATTTATTGAGCTCATACAGTGGGCCTAATTGTGTTCTATGATTTTACACATGCTGCTTATTAATCCATATAATGCTCACCACAGCTCTATGAAATAGGCACTGCCATCTCTGTTTTGCAGGCCAGGAAACAAATTCATAGAGATTATGGATTTGTCCAAATGATGAATCATTGGATGCCAGTTCAGACCCAGATCTTCCCCACTTCAAAGTCCTTGCCCTCTCCATTGGAGAGAGTGTACGAAATATCAAAGTATTTACTCTCCTCTTCTTTTGTCCTAACCCTTATTCACCCAAAGCCATGGGAGATGATCGCTAATGGAGTGATAGCATGTTATCTGGTCAAGATGAGTTCTTTCTTAGACATTACCTAAAATTGGTTAGTGGACTAGTAAGTACTTCTAGTTTTTACGGTACTACTTATCTAATAAGGATTCCTTTTCTTTCACCCTGTTTATTTTGCTGGCCTTCTCTGAGAACACAGATCACCAGGTATTTCATCAGACTCAATCCCCATCCTCAAGGGGTCTGCAATCTAGTCGAACAGATGAAATAAGCTATGGATCACTCCAAGCACTTTTTCCTAAAGAGTGCACGTGGCACATCAGATTATTTTAAGGACACTTTGCTAGGGCATTAGTTAATGGTATTACTATCAATACTAGTGAGAAACTCACTTCCTTTAATTCTAAAGTTTCCCTACTAGGTACATTTAGTTAAGGTTAAAAAAAAAAAAAAAAAAGAACAATTGAACAGAAAATATTAAGCAAATGATAATAGAGGTTTTTATGGTTGTAAGGTAAACATTGGAAGACAGCCTGTGATAGTTCTCAGTGATAGAGAATGGCAGTGATTTTATGAATGGCTGAGGTTTGTGGCGCCAGTGGTTAAGTGGCCCTGGTGGTGCCAGTGATTAAGAGCTCAGCTGCTAACCAAAAGGTCGGCAGTTTGAATCCACCAGCCACTCCTTGGAAACCCTATGGGGCAGTTCTCCCGCACCCTGTAGGGTTGCTATGAATCAAAATTGACTCGACAGCAGCAGGTTTGGTTTGGAGGTTTATGAAAGGCTGAGGGACTGTATTCTGCCTGGTCAAAGAATGGGAAAAGGTTATCATACCACAGGCACTTGAACTTTTTCAGACTAGTGAGGTTCTTCCAAACTGGGAATCACTGATTTATAGAACAGTTAATTTGTCCATGGGTTCTATCTTTTAAGTAGCATAGGAGTTCAGTGATATTCTTGCTCATTATTAGATGAACAGTTAAAAGAGTTGCTGTGGAAAAGTTGAGGCTGGAGCTAGGTCCCGAACACATAAAATTCTTTGAATATGTAAAGTGGTAGAGAGAGGCTATCTCATGTAGGGGACTAGCAGGAATATAGGTATAGAGGGAATAATATATTTGGGGGTATCTGAGGTACAATGGGAGAGTGGTTTGATTGTGTACCAGTTAGCTGTTGTCACAATAACGATGTAAAACAAATCATCCCCAAACTCAGTGGCTTTAAAAATAATCATTTGTTCTGAAGAACCTGAGGGTGGGCTGGGGCAGTTCTGTGTCAGGATGTGAGTCTGGTAGTGTGTGTCTTCTCTGCGTGTTTTCTCATCTTCCTTAGAACAGCAGGGGAGGTGGGGCATGCTATTTTTATTGCAAAGAAAAGTGCAAGAGAGCAAGCCCAAACATACACAGTTTTAATCCTCTGCTTATGTCATATCTTTTAACTTCCATCAACCAAAGCAAGTCATGTGCCTAAGAACAAAATCAAAGGGCAGGGAAATACACTCTTCCTACAGCAAAAGGGATAAAAAAGTTAAATGGAAAAGGGTGTGGTGACATTAAAAATTGTGACCAATAATGCAACTTATGATAGATAATTATTTGGAAGTAATGGTATATAAAAATAGAGTAATGAATAACTATTATGATTGGTGATTAATAAATAATAGCTAGTAACCAGTTATCGTCTCCATAAGTGTCAGAGTAGAACTGTGCTCCATAGGATTTTCAATGGCTGATTTCTTCTGGAAGTAGATTGCCAGGCCTTTCTTCTGAGGCACCTCTGGGTGGACTCAAACCTGCAACCTTTTGGTTAGTAGCCGAGTGAGTTAACTCTTTGCACCACCGAGGCACAATATGGTAATAACAGATGTTCAATAAATAATAGATGTTCAATAAGTAAGTGTTCAATGAATTAGTGTTTGGATGATACAGTTGGAAGTCAGTGAGCTTAGATTTAACAAGATTAACAGTGATTTCCATGGTAGTTTCTTGGCAATAACCCAGTTGCCCTTTTTTTAACCCATCAGTCTTCCAGCTCCCTCCTCCACAGCTAAATCTCCTCTGTGCATTCTAGCATGGATCCTTACGCTCCTTTAGTCCTTGCCCTTATATGTCAGTTGTTAGTGTGTTTCTGTGTTCACATGTTTGTGGATATGCTGTCACTAAGTGCAGAATGTAGTTTTGCATCAATGCATGTTTTTATAATATGCTGGAACTCTTTTCTGGGCACTCATGTTTTGTATTTTTTTCCCCCCGGCTTGCTATTTTCTTCTTCAGTTCAGTTGTAGAAGAAAACTTCATGAGTTCTCACTCTCCTTGCCTATATGTGGGCACCCATTGCTTATGTCTTGTCACTCCACCAACATACAGAAGTGAAGACAGAACCAGAATGGAACTCTGGGGCTTATGCCCCAAATCAAGCTGACTTTAAGACTTTCTTGAAATGGATAGCTTTGTAGTTTGACTTTTTGGTTAATTCAGAGTATACTCTTAGCACTATTGAAATACTTGTGTGTATTTTCATGAAAGTTTATTTTGGGACACATTTAATAGGTATTCATATTTCTCTGATTAAACACATATTATGTGAATATTATAGATTTGTTTCCTTACATTTCCTGTCCCTATTTTATCGAGTAAAGTATAATATTTTCTAAATAAATTTACAGTTTACATCAATGCATTATTTTTTGTTTTTTTGCAGGAGAGGGAAGAAGACAATTTGAGTTAATTTTTTAAACATCAGAGTTCAAGATAAACGTAACGATTGAAGGTTCTTTAGATCTAGGTAATGGAGCCATTAGACCAACATCCCCTAAAAAAAGGATCCTTAATTTAAAGACTAGAGCCCTAGTGGCACAGTGGTTAAGAGCTCCACTGCTAACCAAAAGGTCAGCTGCTAACCAAAAGGTCAGCAGTTCGAATCCACCAGCTGCTCCCTGGAAACCCTATGGGGCAGTTCTACTCTGTCCTGTAGGGTCACTATGAGTCTGAATCGACTCGATGACAGCATGTTTTTTGGTTTGAAATTTAAAGCTGAGCTTGTTTCTCATCATTTTCTAACTTTTCTATTCTTCCAGGAGTCTTGAAAAATAGACAATTAAAAACAAAAACTAAAAGAAGGAATCCCGTCATGCTCCCTTAAAATACTAAGTTTGTGTATATTTGAGTATTAGATATTTTGATTGTAGGACTCTTTCTAGGAGTTTCTGTAGGATAAATTACAGATTTCTGTGAGGAATTCTACAGTTTGTATTTAGAAATGAAATACACCAAAACCACACTTTGTGTGTACATTTAGTATCAGTTTTCAGTACATTGAATGATGACATCATACAGTACTTCTTGATCATTTTTTGCCATTTCTAGTTTTGGTTAAATGAAAAATAATCTTTATGTCATTAGGACCAAATTACTACTTGGTCTTTCAGTACTGTAAACTTTTCTAGTAGCCATAGTTACCACCCACCCAAATTCCTAGACACAATGTTGTTACCTTGGAACTTGACTTAAGAAGAAGACTCAATGAGTCATCTTTTATTTGCTTCCAGGAGTCATATTTTGCACGTGGTTTGCGTTAGCAGAGGTTTCACCCCATCTACCTTTGCAATCAAATTATAGAAAAGTATTTGTGCAACAATTTAAAACAGAGGTCAGAAAATATTTTCTATGAAAGGTAAGATAGTAAATATTCTAGATGTTACTGGCCATATTGTCTCTGTTGCAACTTCTTAATTTGCCTGTGTAGCAGAAAAGCGGCCATACACTACACGTAAACACACGGAGGTGGCTGGATGCCAATAAAACTCTATTTACCAAAAACGGCAACAGGCTGGATTTAGTCCAAAGGCTGGATTTGGCCCACGGGCCATAGTTTGCAGGCCAGTGATGAGGAGACTCATATTGGGCAACATTGCTTTGCTCTCCATATAGAATTAAATTATCCTGAATTGCTTAATCTCTAATTTATTATCTCTTATCTGGAGGAAAAATAAAATCTGTGGTTATTTCCAAAGCTTAGATTATAGTAGATGTTTCCTTTTTGTCGTGCAAATCAGTGAGCACTAATTGGAAAACAAATTTTTAGATGACTGCACTGGGTTTTGATCTGGAATTAGTAATTTGTGCCTGATTCTCTTTGGCACACTGCTGCTCATGATTCTTGTCAGAGCATTTATATATTCTCTTTTGGCCTCTGACATGACTTCTGAGCAGTCAGAAAATCCTTTAAGATCAAGAATAGACAATTTTCCTTTCTATAGAAGAGAAATAAGTTGGCAAATAATGTAGAAATAAATCATCCATTTCTATTTACATACAGCTGGGAGCTGTTAAGGGTTCAGTTTAGAAGGGAGATTTCTTCCCCCTGTACCTGAGCAGCACAAACACTGGTGTGGTCTTCTCTCTGAATCCTGTCTCTGAAGCTCTTTGGCTGTGAATTTGGCTCAGCCTTCTCTTTGTCCCTGGTGTGTTTCCAGTGCCTTCTCTGGGCCAGGACTTAGGGCATCCTTTCTTGGTCAGGTCATCTGGGAGTCCTATTTTACATCTTAAGTTTCCAGATCTTTGTAAGAAACCTTCCTCCATGGATTTCTCCAACAAATGAAACATCTTATTTTTTTAAAAAAAAATGTTCTCTGCTTAGAAAACTGCATGCCTGAATCCCAGCCCCATTCTTCACATCTCTCCATTCACGTAGTAGGTAAAGTAAGCACCATACCAGAAAAGCTTCTTGAAAGTGTCTACACTTCTTTACACATTTTTCTTCCTTCTTTGGTAAGCTAAATGTGCTCTCTATCCATGGTAACATAGCATGAGCTGGATCAATTTTACATCTTTTTAACCTAAATATTAGTTATCGTTGAAATTCTGCTGACTTTTGTTTGACGTATGAGGATGAGCAATAATTGCATATTGTATTTAGGAGGAAAGATGGAAGAAATGGTACAGGATGAAACAGCTAGTAGATTTATTTAGGGAGTATTTATTGAAAGGAGAAAAGTAGCTGTTGTTTATTGAATGCCTACTAAGTGCCAGGGCTCTGCCCTGTAAGAAAACTGAGGCTGAGAAGTTAGTAACTTGTCATCATTGCAGAGGTAGGAAATGGATGTGCTGGAGTTGGAACCCAATTCTGACTCTAAAGCTTGTTCTCTTTTCCCTGCATCACAGGGTCACAGTAGCATTAAATATCTGTTTAAGGAAACAGCTGAGAAATTACATCTCTCTTACTGTCTCTAAGTATGCTCAGTAAGAAGTTTGAATTTTTATAATATCAGACCAACCAAACCCATTGCCATCGAGTTGATTGCGACTCATAGTGACCCTATAGGACACAGTAGAATGGCCCATAGGGTTTCCAAGGAGCAGCTATTCAATTCGAACCGCTGACCTGTTGGTTAGCAGTCAAGCTCTTAACCACTGTGCCACCAGGGCTCCTTTATAGTATTAGAGATAGAAAATGTCTTCACTTAATTTTGTTGACATTTGCTCCTTTGTTTTCCTTCAGTTATCACAGCATGTATTTTCTCACTTTTTGGACTGTTATCACAGAAAAATCGCAGAAGCCCCAAACCTTCATTTGAATAATAGAAAATACAAGCCCTTAAATTATCATTGCTCTTTTTCCCTACTTGTGTACTGAGGGGGAGATTGTAGTTTCTGAGTGTATGTTGGTCGCCCTGTGAGATTAGTAGCTACATTTTCAATAGTGCTTCTATGGGCTGGGAATTGTTCTAAGACTTCACACATACCAACTGATTTAATTCTCACAACCACCTTATGAAGTAGATACTCTTATTATCCCATTGTAACAGATGAGAACACAGAGGCACAGAGGGGTGAACTAACTTCCCAAAGTCATACAGCTCCCAAGTGCTGGAGCTGGTATTCAAACCCTAGCAGTCAGACTACAGGGTCTGTGCTCTGAAGGAAATTCAAAACACGGTGGGCACCATGGAACTTTGTAGTTCATCAGCATCTATCCAGGATCCATACCAGTTATTTTAACAGAGATAATTTAACAAAATGAGTTATTAACTACAAATTAAAGAATTGAAAAGGCAAAAAGAGAACATTAAGGTATTGCAGAAGTAGCATCTTCAGGAAGCAGCTTCCACCCCTTGGGTTTAGGGAACAAAATGAAGAGGTTGGAATTATTAGCATTTAGAACCTTGGAGAAGGGTTTTTTTTTAAACAGAGCTAAAACTCAGTTCTGAGGAGGGGGCATTACTTAGCTGGTGCTAATGTCTTTCTGAAGGAGCTCCGATGGCACAATGGTTGAGCACTTGACTGCTAACTGAAAGGTTGATGGTTCAAACCCAGCCGGTGGCTCCACAGGAGAAAGACATGGCGATCTGCTTCGGTAAAGATTACAGCTTATGCCCCTATGGGGCAGTTCTGTTCTGTCACATGGGATCACTGTGGGTTGTAATCAACTCAATGGCACACAGCACAACAACAGTGTCTCTGAGTCTGGAAAAGTAATAACACAGGGCTGGACCTGAATATCTAAGGAAGGGGTGGCAGCCAACTAGTATTAGTATCTGGGGGTAAGGGTTTGCAGTAAGTCTGGTTCTGCGAATGTTGGAAAAATTGAAAACTGGAACTAAATGTTGATGCTGGAAAAATGGGGGCTTTGAAGGTGAAGAATCATTGTTAGAATGATGCTTCCAGGAAGGAAGCAAACAGGAAACAAACAGGAAGGATAAAGTGACTTCTTCGCCTGCAGCCTTCCAGTCCTCTAGCACCCCATGGAAAGAGCCTGACAGATCACCTGGAAAAGCAGAAATATGGTCTACAGAGTCTCAGCTCCAGCACTACAAAGCAGAGTTGGGTTTGACTCCAAGCAAAATTTACAAACAGAAACTTGCTCAGGATGTAGAAAAACAAAATGTATGCAGTTAGGGAATTTTATTTGGTTATACTTGTACGGTGAAATCTTATATGCTTTTTATGAATTTGATCTGTCTCTCTTATTAAATTTCACATTCTTTCAAACAGAGCTTGACTTGGACCTTTTCAAGTACCAGCCCATTGCAATGCACATTAAAAAAAAGAATTTTTTTTTTTTTTAAAAAACCCTGCTGCCATCTTGATTCTAATTCACAGCGACCCTATAGGACAGAGTAGAACTGACCCATAGGGTTTCCAAGGATTGGCTGGTGGATTCCAACTGCTGACCTTTTGTTTAGCAGCTGAGCTCTTAACCATTGCACCACTAGGGCTCTGCAGTGCACATGTTATTGTTGTTGTTAGGTGTCATTGAGTTGGTTATGACTCATAGCAGTCCTATGTACTGCAGAACAAAACACTGCCTGGTCCTGTGCCACGCTTATGATCATTGTTAGGCTTGAGCCCACTGTTGTAGCCACTGTTGCAACCTGTCTTGTTGAGGGTCTTCTTCTTTTTTGCTGACCCTCTGCTTTACCAAGCATGATGTCCTTCTCCAGGGACTGATCTCTCCTGACAACATGCTCAAAGTATATAAGATGTAGTCTCGCTGTCCTTGCTTCTAAGGAGCATTCTGGTTGTACTTCTTCCAAGACAGATTCGTGCATTCATTTGGCAGTACATGGTGTATTCAATATTCTTCTCCAGCACCACAATTCAGAGGCATCCATTTTTCTTCAGTCTTCCTTATTCATTGTTCAGCTTTCGCATTCATATGATGCAATTGAAAACACCATGACTTGGGTCAGGTGCACCTTAGTCTTCAAGGTGACATCTTTGCTTTTCATCCCTTTAAAGAGGTCTCTTGCAGCAGATTTGCCCAGTGCAATGCATGTTTTGATTTCTTGACTGCTGCTTCCATGAGTGTTGATTGTGGATCCAAGTAAAATGAAATCCTTCACAACTTCAGTCTTTTCTCCATTTATCATGAGTTGTGAGGTCCAGTTGTGAGGATTTTTGTTCTTTCTGTTGAGGTGTAATCCATACAGAAGGCTGTGGTCTTTCATCTTCATCAGTAAGTACTTCAAGTCCTCTTCACTTTCAGCAAGCAAGGTTGTGTCATCTGCATAACACAGGCTGTTAACCAGTCTTCCTCCAATCCTGAGGCCCCATTCTTCTTCATATAGGCCAGCTTCTTGGATTATTTGCTCAGCATACAGATTGAATAGGTATGGTGAAGGGATACAACCTTGACGCACACCTTTCCTGACTTTATACCATGCAGCATCCCCTTGTTCTGTCGGAACAACTGCCTCTTGATCCATGTACAGGTTCCTTATGAGCACAGTTAAGTGTTCTGGAATTCCCATTCTTCACAGTGTTATCCATAATTTGTTATGATTTGTTATGCAGTGCACATAGTAGGTGCGTAATAAATGATTGTTGCTGAAGTGGTGATAGAAAGATTTGAATAGAAATTCGTCTTTTAAAAATCATTTCAGAAGACCTGTTCATAGGGTCAGCTGAACAAATAAAGCTTGAGAATTAGTATCTCATTCAGGATAACGGTTTGTTATATAATGCTTAAGAGAGCTCCAGTGTATGCAGAAAAGTTTTACAAAGATTGAAACATTATCCACTCTCTCTCCCCTGGTGAGGTAATCATTAATTAAGGAAATGAAGGCATCGATCTGTTTGATGACATGTTCCATCAGCAGAGCCCTGGCCTGTGAAAACACGGGTTGAGATTTTCATTTGTATTTCAGGGATGTTTCCCAGTTGGGTAGCAACATACTGATCCCTCCCGTTACCTGTCAAAGGATAATGGATGCCACTAGTGGGATCAACACTGACCTATTCCCTCATTTTACTAGTGTGGTCAGAATCAGATTTGTGGTGATGAGTTGAATGGAATTAGGAAATCAGTCACATCTTTAAACAACAACAGTAACTAACGGAAGTGAGAGGGGGCAGAGGAAACAACTTCCTTAGTGTGAAACAAAGGAAGAAAAAAACACCTGCATTTCTGTTACTATTACTCTTCATCCAGAATCACAGGTGAGAAGGATAATTTTCTGTTTTCTTTCATGCTGACCCACAGTATATATTCTAGGTTTAAAAACCAAAAACCAAAACAAACAAACAAAAAACCTGTTGTTGCTGTTGAGACGATTCCAACTCATAGCAACCCTATAGGACAGAGTAGAACTGTCCTATAGGGTTTCCAAGGCTGTAATCTTTATGGGAACAGACTGCCACATTTTTCTCCTGTGGAGCGGCTGGTGGGTTCGAACTGCTGACCTTTCAGTTAACAGCTAAGCGCTTAACCACTGTGCCACCACGGCTCCTTTCCTAGGTTTAGTGAAGGACAATATGGTATCCACCACCCAACTGTCAGTTTGGTGTACTGTGGTGGCTCTTGTGTGTATATGCAATGCTGGAAGCTATGCCACTGGTATTTCAAATACCAGCAGGGTCAGCCATGGTAGACAGTTCAGCAGAGCTTCTAGACTAAGACAGACTAGGAAGAAAGGCCTGGCAATCTACTTCCAAAAATTTGGCAGCAAAAACCCCAAGGATCACAACAGAATATGGTTTGATATAGTGCTTGAAGTTGAACCCCCTTATTGGAAGCCACTAAAATACATACTGGCTACAAAAATGGACTCAAGCATACCCATGAGCATGAAGATGACGCGGGACGGGCAATGTTTCGTTGTATTGTACATGGGCTTGCCATGGGTCAGAGCCGACTCTACGGCAACTAACAACAACAACAGCAACAATAATAAAGTGGTGTAGAGGCAGGAGCGCCACTCCTAAACCAGGTCACCAAGGACGGAGTCCTAAGTCTGCCCGCAAGTACTAGGTGAGCTTGGATAAGTCACTTTACTTCACTGGCCTTCAGTTTTCTCTTTTGTAAAATCAAGTGGTTGTTCTTAATTAATGTCCCACATTCCCCTCATCATTCCTACAGCCCTTTCCTTTTTCTTACTTGCCTTGATATGTAAAATGCCTGTTGTTTCCAATGAGTCACTTGAAGAGAGACCTTCACTTTGTAAAGATGTATGTCAGTGTCTCTGAGAAAAAGCACAGGCCAACCCCCAAAAGAGCACTAGTTGTTTTTTGTTTTTTAAGAAAAAAGACAATTGGAGATATAATTTAATAAAATGAAGGTTGCCCAGCCTTATGAATGAGCCAGTTTCAATTGAAGTGAAATCATGTATTTTCTTAATAAGGGAGATTTTTAGATTTTATTTCCTAGAACTATCATAAGAAAATATCACAAGCTGGGTGGCTTAAAACAACAGAAATTTATTCTCTCACAGTTGTGGTGGCTAAAGTCCAAATTCAGGGTATAGGCAGACCATGCTCTCTCTGAACGCTCTAGGAGAAGATTCTTCCTTGTCTCTTTCGGCTTTGGTAGCACCAGGTGTTCTTTGGCTTGTGGCAGCTTAACTCCAGCCTCTGCCTCTGTCTTCACACGGCCTTCTTCCCTCTGTGTCTGTCTGTGTCTCTTCTCCTTTCCTATAAAGACACCAGTCATATTGGATTAGGGCCCACCCTACTCCAGGATGACCTCACGTTAACTGATTACATCTGCAGAGACCTTGTTTCCAAATAAGGTCACATTTGAAGGTAGTGGAGGCTAGGACTTGAACACATTTTTTTTTGAGGAGGCAGTTCAATCCATAACATTTGCCTTAGGTTATAATTGTCGAGATGGAAAGTTTGAAGCCACCTATTAATGAAATGAATTGTGGATTTCCTCACTTTTATAATTAAAAGTTTTAAAAATATGTACAGTAAAGTAAATGTGTATTACATCTTCAGATGGCAACTTCAGTATAGCATTTTGCTCTGTTTTGGTATTACCAGGAATTGTTGCTGATGCTTTAACAGCTAATCCAATTGGTCTTTCATCTTTTAGTTCACCATCTACCCATCCACCCATCCACATGTTCATCCATCCACCTACTCATCCACCTGGATGGGTTGTTTCTGACAGGGTCTCCCAAACATGTTGTAAGAGAAATGTTTCTATCTTGATGTGCACTCCCTAAGGTATAAACAAATGACTCAAGTATCCCTGGTTTTCATTTAGCACCTTTATAATTCAACCAGAGACATACTTATATGTCGTTCCAGTCTCCTTCATTTCTTACCAGTTCCCCTGGGCAAGCTACTTAAACTTCCTGAGCCTCAGTTTCAGTCTGTGAAATTGAAATTCTACTTTCCACCTTGCAGGTTTATTGTGAGACTTAAATGTAATAATAGGTAGACAGCTCTTAGTGCAGTGTCTGGCACGTGCCAGTTCCCTCTCCTCTATTTAGTTTTCAACCTGTCCCATATTGACTATTGTTCAAGTAAAAGAGGTTGCCTTTTAGCCCCATATCTGGGCTTTGATGAGTATATCTGTTAAGTTTCTTAGAAAAGAAGTATCTGAAACTGACTCTGACTAAATTAAATCAGAAGGAATTTATTGCAAAGCCACCAGGAGCTCATAGAGTTGATTGGCAGGTTGGAGAAACTAGTATAGAAAGAGGCAGGAGGCAAGGAGGCTCCCACTGGCCAGGATGCAGGAAGGAAGGAATAGTTTTATAGCAGGAATAGTCCAATAAATAAGCTTAACCGTCACTTCCTCTGCTTTCTACTTTCTCTATCTGACAAGACTCAAAATTCAAGGAAAGGGAGAGTTTGATTGAGCTTAGGTCACATGCCTGCTCTGTGGCTTTAATGGCCATCTTAGAAAGGAAGGTTCCATCCCTTCATATCCTGTAGTAGGAGGAAGGTTCCTGGAATTACCCTTCCAACAAAATACACTGCTAGTGGATAAGGAAATGCAGTTCCCTTTAAGGAACACCGGATGCCAGTAGGAAGAGGAAATAGATGGCCAAAAAGTAGCAAATGTCAATGACGGTCAGCCTGTACATGCTCACCCTATCTATCCCAACATGTTGTTACAGACTGAATCTACCAGTTCTCAGTCTTTATCTGGGTAGACTTAAGGGTCTTGACTGATTTTAGTTTGTTCTCCTAAGACAGCCCTTTCCATCTCCTGGAATGTTTTAATTGCTCGTTCCTGGACCTTTTCCAAGTCTTGTTAAGTCTTTATCGAGCTGTGGCAACTGGAGCCACACAGTATTTTGCATGCTGATGTAGTGTGGTTCATTTCAAGGAGAAGATAATGTGTTTGATCTTCTGTTCAATATCCTTGGTCAGCATTAATGGCATTTATTGGAGGATAATAGGTTTTATTTTTATATCACTTGAGCACCCAGCAATGCAAGCCTTGCTGGCATTGAGGGGTCTAGCATTTTAAAACTAGAGGAATAGCAATGAACAACAAAGTCTCTTGGTACCGTTTGGGAAAGGGGAAAAAGAAACCAAGATCCACATTTCTACATACCTCCAGGCTGTTCTCTGAGTGCAGTGAAAGGGTTTGCGGTTTAAATCCACCTTGATTTGGTTGTCAGTTCTGACTTGCTAAATGTGTAACCTTGGACAAGTCACTTTAATCTTGCTGAGTTTCAGTTTTGTCATCAGTGAAATAGAGACAGTAATGCCTAGCTTGACAGTTCATTGTAAGGCTGAAGTATGATTTCATGTGGTTACACATGTTAAGGCTTTGCAGAGTATCTGGCACATGTTAGAAACAGAACGTAAAAATCCCATTTCCTCTTCCTCCTGTACTGAGGGGCAGGAGACATCGGGAATCATTGAAGTCACTGAGTCCTATTGGGATTAGACAAGGAAAGGCTTCATGGAAGAGGGGAGTCTGGAGCTGGTCTTTGAGGGAGGGAAGAAGCACGACTTCATGGAATGAAGGAGTGAGAGCAGGAATAGAAGAGAGACAGCACATCTGAAAACTGGTCATCGAGAAGGTCAGCTAGTTTTCTTTCTGGTTATAAGCTGGATAGAAAAGGGTGGAAGATGGTAAATGAGATACCTGCTAAAGAGATGACCTTTTGTTTTAGAGGTTTACGAAAGAGTCCAGATGCCATAAAATCAAACACTTAATGTTAATATTTCAGATGATAAATTCATCCTTGATGACCTGGCCTATCTCAAAGAATAAATTAATTGGTCTGTTAAGCAATGAACACTTCTCCTTCAAATTTTTGCCTGTGTATTTTTAAATTCCATACAGTGCCTCTGGGACTTGTCACCAACTCTTTTATTTGGCTCAGGCTGTGTTCTGACCTCCTCTTTCCCATTATCTGTGTGACTTGTATCTCTGTATCTGCTCTTCCAGATCACTCTATTCAGAGAGTCATAGAATGTTTAAGATAGGCTATTCCAATCCACCCACTTTCAGATAAAAAAAACTGAGGCTCAGAGAGAGGAAATGAAGTGTCAAAGTTTATGGATTTTTGGAAGCATTGTATAATAGAAAAACCATAGGTTTTAAGTAGATTTCTTGCTATGTAATAGACACAGAAGCTTAGATATGTTTTTTAACCATGGGAACCTCCCTTTCTTTCTCGGAATAATAGGGTTGATAATAACCTGCCTCAAAGGGAAGTTATGAGACTTAAATAAGGAAATACCTGTAGAACATCTGGCAGAAGAGCTCAATAAATGTCAGTTCGCTTCCTCTTCCTTTTGGAACGGATCCATGTTCCGGAATTTTAAAAAAAAAGGATGTGTCATCCCTTAGGGGAGGACCAACTAGAGTAAAGCTAAAATTACAGAAGAAATCTAAGGGCAAATGAGTATTTTTTTTGCTCGTGTTCTTTTTCCACAGTCAGTATCATTCTGGAGAAGGAGGTGAGCAGCATTTCCTCCTTAGGCCCTGTGCCTTGAGCTGGGATGCTTCTTGTGACGCTGGTTGAAATTCAGGCTGACATTTAAGGGGTGAGACAGATGGCTGTCATCTCCATTAAGAATAACTGCACCCCAGCCCTTTATCTACAACTCTGCAAATGTGCTTGGCTTCTGTAGCAGGTTTATGTGTCGGCAATTTCAGTGAAATGATTCCTTCCAGCCTCAGACATGTAAAGACTTTCAGATGGCCCTGCAGCTTTTTTCTCTCACCTTTACTCATTCTGAGAGTCTTGAAATTTATGGCCCTTAAGGCTACAAAGATTGCTACCCAGAAATGAAGGAACAGAGCTGGGATTTTCTTCTCCAATTAAAATTAAGAATAAAATTTTTCTTTTAACTAAAACACACACACATACACACACACACACACACACACACACACACACACACAAAGCATTATCTGTTATAAGGCAGGGTGAATAGAGCACATATGTGCAAATTAGAGAAACTGGGTTTCAGTTTTCGAGTTGCCACTTATCTGTTCTGCAGTCTCTGGCTGTGTGATCTTGGCCGTATGATCTTAAATATTCCCGGAGTTGCTTTCAGAATAAACTTCTGGGACACTATAAGCTTATTCCCTTTAATGATATTTTCACAAACTATTACAAACATATAGAAAGATTTAGAGAATAATGTAATGAACAATTTTGTACCTATCTCTGAATCTGATTAAATCTTAATATGCTGCCATATGTACTTTCTTTAAGAAAAGTTATACTGTTGAAGTAGCTATATACCCCTCCTGCAGCTCATTCCTCTTCCTCCTTATACATAAATAACTACTTTGTTGGAATTGGTCCTTATCATTTCCATATATGTTTTCATGCTATTACTGTGTATTTATATATCCATAGGAATATGTAGCATTTTTTTTAACTTTATAAAAATGATCTCATGCTGTGTTTATTCAGCTGCCACTTGCTTTTGTCACTCAACATAAAGTCTTTTAGATTTATCCATGTTCATATATACCTCTAGTTCATTCATTTTAATTGCTATGTGGTAGGTATGTATTGTATGAATAGTATGAATTGTACAAATAGTATTGTATGAATAGTCCCCAGCTTACTTATCCTTTCTTCTGTTGACTAGTTTTTACCATTACAAATAATGCTGGAAGGGATATATTGGTATGAGTCTCCTTTTGCCATATTCATCTTTAACTTGCTTTATTCTGTAAACTGCTTCCAACACAGTTATGACAATTGATTTTTTTTTAGGTTTATTTATTGTATAATTACTTGGTAACTCCACCAACTTTTAAGAACGCTATATTTACTGTCTTCCTTCATTCAACACACACTGTATGTTCTCTTTGGCAATGCATTTTTCTAAATTTAAAAATCAGATATCAGAACATGATACCTGAAATCAGAAATCAGAGCATTATACCTGCTGTCCATAAACCCTGTACTATAGGCAAGTCCTGTAAACTTAAAGCATATGTAATATTAAGATTACCTACTCAGTTAGTTGGGCTATAGTAACTTACTCATTCTCAAGTTTAGTGCATGTAAATTATATTGAAATCTTTAGACCTTGTATTACTTCTTCTCTTTTGCTTAGAATATGAAGAGTGCTTCTGGAATTATAAGAACTAAGTATTACTTGGGATACAGAAATATTTTAATTTTTAATAAGTTTCCCTTGGTTATGGTCAGAGTCCTTAGGCCTTGTTGCTTAGCTGCACAGAATGTTGTAACTATTAAGAGCAACGAAAACGTTTTTGTTGTTGTTTGAGTTTAATACAAATGTTTACTTGTCGTTATCTACCATAAAAACCAAACCAAACCCCTTGCCGTTGAGTTGATTCCGACTCATAGTGACCCTGTAGTACAGAGTGGAACTGCCGCATAGGGTTTCCAAGGCTGTAAACCTATGGAAGCAGACTGCCACATCTTTCTCCCATGGAGCAGCTGGTGTTTTCGAATCGCTGACCTTTTGGTTAGCAGCCGACTGCTTAACTGTTGCTCCATCAAGACTTCTTTTGGCCTGTCTAGCAGGATTGAAATTGGACTGTGGAAAGATGCTCAGCCATAGCTTGTGCGGGACAGCAGGTCTGGGTTTCCTGTTTGTATTGTCTGTCGTTTCACCCAGAAGCAAATTTACTTAGCTTTGCAATAGGACAGAGGACAGAAAGTACTGCAGCATGCACAAGCAACAGCATCACAAAGGCCTCAGACACCTGAACACAGCTTTTGCTGTCCCATAACAGTATGGGATTTGTTTTGGACCCAAAATATGGGAACTGGCCCTAGTCTGCATCGTATTAGCACAGAGAAGCAGGGTCTATGGATTATCAGCTTAAAAAGCCTTGAGAATCCGCTAATACCGGGAGGGGGGCTGGCCCAGTTCCCATTTTAAGTGCAGCTGCGGGCAAAAATGATGCTAAACATTTCTGACATGTTGAAAGACACCCTTGGATCACTAATCAGTACCTGCAACCCTAGTAAGGCCTTCATTTATCTCGAATGATGATATTTCCTCACTTGATATTATAAGAAGTGCATCTAAGGGTCAGAGTTTTCATCAACCATCCTCAGAAGATGGAGGAATAGATTAGAGCCCAATTGGTAACTCTTACCTGTTTTGTTGCTTCAGTTTACTCAACTTCAGCAATTCTGGTAGAGAATGGGGGAGATAAAATACTACTGATATGAAGCTTTTCTGCCTCCCTGGAAGGGAAGACTTTTGGTTTCATATCGAGCATATTGTAAGGTAACAATATAATAGTTTGAGAGAATGACTAGGTTTTGGAGTCAAGCAAGTCCATGTTCAAGTCCCGACCGTACTACTTCCTAGCGATGTTGACCTTTACTTTTCCATGCCTCAGTTTCCTCATTTTGTAAAATCCAGTGTTACAACAGTACTTTCTTCCTACAGTGGTTTTGAGATGTAAGTGCTTGACAGGGCACTCTGCTTGCATTTGGTTAGACTCAATAAATATTAGCTGTTGTTATTATTAAGGAGCCCTGGTGGCCCAGTGGTTAAGCACTCCTCTGCTAACCAAAAAGTCGGGGTTCAAACCCACCAGCCGCTTCTTGGGAAAAAGATGTGGCAGTCTACTTCTGTAAAGATTACAGTCTTGGAAACCCTATGGGGCAGTTCTCCTCTGTCTGTAGGGTCATTATGAGTTGGAATTAACAACGAGTTTTTTTATTGTTATTATTGGAATCCCTGGGTGGAGAAAATGATTAACACTCTTGACTGCTAACAGAAAGTCCACCTACAGGAGCATTGGGAAGAAAAGGCCTGGTGATCTACTTGTGAAAAATCAGCCATTGAAAACTCTATGGAGCATAGTTTTACTCTGACACATATGGGTAGCTATAAGTTAAAGTTGACTCCATGACAGCTGGTTATTGGTTATTATTATCATGTGGATTAGAGTTAAAATTTTTGGCTTAGAAGTTAGAATACTTGGATTATGAGTCTCAGCTTAATGGTTACTTAGTCAGGGACCCTTCTGAAGCTTAGTTACATCATCAGGTAAAATAAAGACGATAGTATAACTTCCTGCCTTCCTTATAGGTTTGTGGGAGCAGCAAATGAAATTGTTTTAACTTTTTTTTTTTTTTTAACTAAAATACTACTCAAACGTAACCTATCATCATAACTTTACATATTTCAGGAGATTTTATTAAATGATAAAGCTGTATGGAAAAAGACACAATATAACACTTGAACCACCATTTGGTTGCAGGAAATAGTGTTTGACTAATGGGTAGTATTAATTCAATGATTAGTACTAGGTACTATGTTTTTCCTTTTAAGCTACTCTATTTTTATAGTGCTTTCGTTTCCTGTTTATGTGGTAATAATTATCTTTCTTTATCACAAATCCCAGAGATGTGTGTTTTAGTTACAACCTTTGCTTATAATGACTTAGTGTAAGCGCAATGATATTTATTTAATTTGAGGATGAGGTGGAAGAATCACTTATTTGGTCAAGATATAATTATCATATGTTTCCTAACAGACAATTCTGAATGTTTTAAAAGGTGACAATTTTAAAATGTTTTAATTTTAGTAACTGGGGTGACAGAGTTTTCATTGTACTGTATGCTAATGATTAAACATTCTACAAATATTTATCATGAATTTTGATTGAGTATACAATAGATAAATTCAGGCAGATAAAATGAAGACTTATTTGTCTTGCTTGATTTTTAAAGTATTCTTTTATCAAGATCATTAGCACATTAGGGGTGTGTGTGTGTGTGTGGTGTTTGTATATGTGCGTGTATGAGATGAAACAGGAACATTAAGCTATTATTATAATTGTCTATCACTGTTTCCATTTTCAAAAGCATATGGCAATGTACACTGTTGGTATAGATGTATTATTTTCATGTTCTTACTTTTCGCTTGACTCATAGGTGTAGTTAAAAGGGCACACTTTGTAGTGACATATTTTTCAAATAGATGTTTCCTATGGAGATTTTATGAAGTAGAGGTTTGTTTTGATTCTATAACAGAAGTGTAAACAGAATGCCAAGGAAGGGGTCACGGCCACACTTTTCTAGATAAACAAATGGTGTAGTCAATAGAGATTACATCAGGCTGAGGATTTGAAGTATTTTAAATCCCTGTTGGGGCAAACGTCTCACAAAAGGCACTAGTATATTTTCCAGCCGAAAGAGAAGCAGCAGAGTGGACATCTTGGAATTTTTAATGACTGAGTTTTTTGCAGGACTTTCAACTCATTGTTTAAACCATTTATCACTGAGGAGTAATAGTCATTTGTAACATTTGAAAGGTTGAAGTGAATGTGACTTTAATATATACCCTGACAGTGTATTTCCTGTCATTTCTCGTCTTCTTCTAAACATGAGGCACAGGAAAAAAAATCTGGTTATTTGACTACTAACATGTAAAAATCCAGAAGTATAGATCAGATAGGTAAACGGAGTAATTTTTTTGTATTGTAAATTGTTGATTTACCTTACAACGGATAGGGTTACTTTTCAAAGTGATTGAGGGGACAGAAAAATTTAAATTTGAAATATTTGGCAGTTTTGATAATTTTAGGTCAGTCAGAAATAAAGAGTAAAAGTGCCTCTGATATTATACTGTAAATGGATATGACTTGGGGAACTTTTCAAGAACTGGATATGGATTGGGCCTGGATGAAGACCATAGACAGGCAGTAGCATAAATAAATAGCATTTTGTTATAGAAGTTTTGAAAAATCAAATCAATAAATATTTTAAAAATTGTTTGCATTTTAGTGCCAGTGAGCATCTTTGGCATAGCTGCAGGCAGTAAAGAAGCATTTGAAAGGAGGGAAAACTGTCTGTATAGAGGAAAAATACCCTCAGCCAATAAATGTAAAATGGAAGTGTTTTGGGAACTTTGTGGCAATGAGATGCTGGGTAGTTCTGAGTTGTGCTTCTGCAAAGTTACCAAACGCCAGAAAATTTTACAGCTTAGAAGTCACTTCATTTGATGATTCTGAATTTGTTTTCTTTTTTTTGAGTGACAGGGATAAAGGGCAGGTGGTTTTAGAGACGGTCTGCTGTTTCCCCTTTTGGCACTGCAAAGGGAGAAGTCAGTATCAGATTTTTCGATTTCTAGAGATTGTCCTATTTTTATGAAAAAAAAAAAAATCTCATGATGTTTATACTTGAAATTCTTAGCTTTGTAGATTTTTCAGGATTAGATGCTAGCTGCACTGGGTTTCTTTCATGGGGAGCCTCACAGATGTGGATCATTTCCATTCCATCAAATTTCATTCCTGTTGAGCCAGATGATAGTTAAAATGTCAGTGTCCTTCACGTTGGAAGATTCTCCAGCTGTGAAACAAATGCAGGGGCTGAATACATACTAGTCTTTAGTTACTATTAAAATATTGCTATTGGCCAAACTAGTGAATTCTCATAGTGTCAGTTACTGATAGCATTTCTAGGGACTCAGTCTCCTGCTGCTGTGCCTGTCCTGTGGATTCCAGATTCCCCTGTCACCCCCCATCCCAAGTACTCACCCATTGACTCCCCGGCTTATTCTCAGTTATAAAGTTGTTTTATCCATATTGTCAATTAATGCCTGGCCCCTTGACAGGAATAGGCCTGGTTATCTTTTCCCTATTTTATCTTTTGGAAGCGCTGGAAAGGAGGGTTAAACAGAAGGACTAGGTAGCTCAGTGAGTCTCAGTCATTACTTCTATCCTGGGGCGATTTTCAAAAATGCGTATGCCTGGACCCCACCAGTTGATCTGGTCAAGGATTGGGCATTGATTCATTTTTAAAAATTCCACAGATGACATATTGTGCGACAAAGAAGATCTGGTAACTGGATCCAGACCAGTGATTCTCGAACTGTGGTGTTTGAACCAGTAGCATCAGCTTCACCTAGGAACTTACTGGAAATCCAGATCACAAGTCCCCACCCTAGACTGACTGAATCAGAAACTTTAAGGTTAGGACATAGCAGTCTGTTTTTTTAATAAACACTCCACATGATTATGATGCATACCAAAACTTTGGAACTGCTGATCTAGACTAACTTTCTAAGGTAGGGAAGGAGGTTCAAGATATACTTAGCTCATATCACTATATCATATCCAAAGCATGGATCAGGCACAGATCCAAATCTAGGAACAGATACCAAGCATGTGAGCAGGCAGAAAACAGACATCCATACTGGCAACCCACCATGCTAGGGAGGTCTGTCATCAGGAGGAAGGGACTGTTTGTGGCAGATCATGATTAGAGTGTGAGCTTTGGAGAAATGCTGCCCTGGGTACAAATCCTGGAATTTTTTATTAGCTTAGGAAACTAACCTCTCTGAACTTCCATTTTTGCATCTTTAAAAAGGGGATAGTATTTCCTACCTTTCAAGGTTGTGGTAAGAAATAAAATAAAATTGTGAATGGAAAATGCACAGCAAGTACAAATTTTCAGCACATATCCATTGTAAAATATATTCTCAAGAAATTATTGCTATTATCATTATCATCATCATCATTCTTATCCTCATCCAAGAATGATCAATACATGGGGTGTGGGCTGCCATGTTTTCCTCTTGTGTCTATGACAGATATTGTAAGTTAACTCCGGCAGTCTTTCCACTTCTCTAGGGTTTGACCTTGAATCCTTTCTAATACAGCACTCCAGGCAACTATAACCATACCATCAGACTTTGGTTTTAAGATAAACCCCATTTGCCACCCTATCTTCTTAGCAATATTCGTGTTTCTCCCTTTTTTTTCCTGTCCACATTTACTGAGCACCTGCTCAGTTTGTGTCTAATAATTCTATAATAATGCAAACTTCATATGTAATTAAAACTTTTCTAGTAGCCCCATTAAACCAAAAAAGAAAAAAACCCCATTGCGGTGAGTTGATTCTGACTCATAGTGACCCTATAGGACAGAGTAGAACTGCCCCATTGGGTTTCCAAGGAGCAGCTGATGGATTTGAACCACCGACCTTTTGGTTAGCAGCTGAGCTCTTAACCCTGTGCAACCAGAAATCACAGTAGCCCCATTAAGAAAAGTAAAAATAAACAAGTGAAATTAATTTTAATAATTTTTTATGTAACATAGTGTATCTAAAATACTGTGGTTTCAACATATCATAAGTATAAAAATCATTGAGATATTTTACAGTCTTCATTTTGGAAGAAAGTCTCTGATATCAGTATTTTTTTTTTGCACTTATAGTGTATCTCAATCCAGACTAGTCATATTTTAAGGGCTCAATAGCCACATGTGGCTAACCCATTGCTGTCGAGTCGATTCCAACTCATAGCTACCCTATAGGAAAGAGTAGAACTGCCCCATAGGGTTTCCAGGGAACGGCTGGTGGATTCAGACTGCCTACCTTTTTGTTAGCAGGCAAGCTCTTAACTACTGCGCCACCAGGGCTCCCACATGTGGCTGGTGGCTGCCATATTGGAGCATGCAACTCTAGGTCCTCAGCTCATGGACAGATAAAAGGCCTGGTTCCACCATACTCACAGTTTCATCAGTGACTTAGTCACAAGCAAATAAATTTTCTTGTAATAAGTGTTGTTACATCCCAATTGGATTTCCATGAAGAGCAGAGTAATATAGTCTGTAGGAGAATAGAACGTCCAACATCTCTGATGTCATATCTCTTTTCTTGTTTCTACATCTTGTGTATATGACCTGAAATATCAGCCCCATGTGGAGCCTGCAGTTCGTATACCCACAGGCCTCATCATTTGCTGTATGAATGTAGGTTCAACTCAGTATTGCTGGTGAGAATTTGTTTCTTCTGTCCTGCCTTGATATTAGTCCATAATAACATGGAAACTCAGCCATTTATTGAGCTTCTGATCTGCTAGGCATTGTGCTAAGCAATTCATGTAGAGGGTGATGGGAAACCGATCAATGGCTTCCAGCCATTCTTACAGTACAATCCATATTACTTAAAAAAGACCAACCTGATTTGAGCCATGGCTACCTGGTAGACCTGATTTTCTACCATAACTCCACTTCTTCACTCTACTCCTGCCACCCAGGGCTCCTGGATCTTCTTTTTCCCACTTCAAGCCTCTTTTTTGGCATTCTGTCTATCTAGAATGCTTTTCCCCGGAGAGTTGTATGATTTGCTCCTTCATTTAATCCAGATCTTTGTTTAAATGTTCTCAGAGAAGCCTTCTCAGACCTCTCTATCTAATTTAGTACCCTCATCACTCTCTATCCCCTTGCCCTACTTTGTTATTCTTCATCTTAATGATCTCTACTCCAAAATATATAACATATTTCTTTGCATATTTGCTTATTGTTTGTCTCCCCACTAGAGTGTAAGTTCCATCATGGCAGAAAATTTATCTCATTTGTACGCCATTTTGTTTTCTGTGTTTAGAAGATTGCAAGCACATTGTAGGTGTGTGATTGTTGTTGTTGTTAGTTGCCGTAAAGCTGATTCCGACTCATCATGACCCTATGTGTGCAAAGTAGAACTGCTCTACAGGCTTTTCAGGGCTGTGACCTTTCAGAAACAGATCACCTCTGGGTGGGTTCGAACCGACAACCTTTCAACTAATAGTTGAGTGCTTAACCATTTGAGCCACCCAGTAACGCCAGGTGCATGATAAATATGTGAGTAACTTCAGGTATACATTATCTCGTTTAATCTTTACAACAACTTTGTTTTATTGTTGTGCTTTAAGTGAAAGTTTACAATTCAAGTTAGTCTCTCATACAAAAATTGATGCATACATTGTTATGTGACCCTAGTTGCTGTCCCCATACTGTGACAGCACACTCCTCCTTTCCACCTCGGATTTCCCATGTCCATTCAACTAGCTCCTGACCCTTTCTGCCTTCCCATCTCACCTCTGGACAGGAGCTGCCCTTTTAGTCTCATGTATCTACTTGCGTTAAGAAGCACACTCTTCACAAGTTATCGTTTTATGTCCAATAGTCCAGTCTAATCCTTGTCTGAAGAGTTTACGACTTTTATATTAAACGAGAGACAAGTGCAAAAGATTATCTATAACTTGGGTAAGTTCACACAGCCATGTGGCAGAGCTGAGATTTTAACCAGAGCTCAGATTTCTCATCACTGCACTTTCCCATCTCTAGGGAGGAAGAAGCCTCGACTCTGACCTCTGCCTGTGCTCCTGGATTCCTGCAAATTCTTCAGAAATACAGTTAAAAACCTTTTGGCTTTCTTGGCGTAATTTTCTACTTCCTTCTCCATTTATACACTGATAGATAGCAACAGCCAGGGGAACTGGATGTAGAATTTGGTGACAGGTTTCAGCAGTGCTATCAACATACGCGTCGCAGTTCCCAGGGCAGTCATTCAGTTGATGTTCATGAAAATACATTTTGATTGCTGCAGAATTGCTCCCCTTTTGGGATCATTTTAGGGCCACTCTATGCTAGGTGATAACTGAAGGCTTTGCAGAATAAGACAGTGTAAGGCAAGTGACAGATAGTGAGCCATCCTTTAATGAGCCTCACTTTGAGGATGGGAGACTGCCTCAGGAACAAACACAGAGCTGTCTGGTGCTTTGATTTTCATTTCAACCCCATTAAACAAAATGTGTTGAGCTCCTGCTCCACACCATGCCTTGGGCTTAGAGCTAGGGAAACTGTCCTGGTTATCAATGGCTGTGTAATGACCACCTCAAACTTAGTGATGTGAAACAACCACCATTTTACTATGTTCATAAATTCTAAGGGTTAATAATCCAGGCAGGGCACAGCAGAAAGTACTTGATTTCTCCATGACTTCTGGGCTTCAGCTGAGAAGACTTCAACCACTGAGGGAACTCAAAAAGCTGGGACATGGAATCATCTAGAGACTTATTCACTCACATGTCTGTTGCCTGGGTTGGGATGACTCCAAGACAGGCTCAAATGGGACTACTGACTAGAGCATATATACACATATGGCCTCTCCATGTGTCTTAGGCCATTCAGTTCTAAGGGAATATTTTGAGATGGAGCATCCAGAGAACAAGCTTTCCAGATGATGCAAGACTTTTGACAGCTTTGGAAATCACCCAACATCATTTTTGCTGCATTCTACTGATCACAAGCACATTTCTAAGGTCAGCCCAGATTCAAGGGGAGGCTGATTGGACTCCACCTCTTACTGGAGTGGCAAGGTTACATTGAAGTAGAGCATGTGATGAAAGATGCCATTGCAGCCATCTTGGGAAAATATAATCTTCCACAGATACAGAGGAGAAAATGATATTTATTACCACATGTGAATACCAGGAGTTTGCCAACTGGTGAGAGGCGAGATAGATGTATCAGACTTAACACCAGGCAGCTTAGTTGTTTTTCTTTGTAAATTGTGGTAAATATATATGTAACAAAACATTTGACATTTCAGCAATCTTCACATGTACATTTCAGTGACATTAATTATTGTTCAACCATCACCCTTACCTGTTCTCAGATTATACCATCACGCTTAACAGAAGCTCAGTGTCCCTTGAGCACTGAGTCTTTCTTTCCTCCCTCCCTCCTGCCTGCCCCTATGGGGCCAGTGTTGCTTCCCCAAGCAAAACTAGGTAAGTGTATAGAGACCAAAGCTTATTAGTAACCATGGTGTGAAAAATTGTATATAAGATTTAGTATGGAGGAAGAATTCAATGGGAACGAGGGGATATGAAGGGGCCCTGGTGGCACAGTGGTTAAAGCACTCAGCTGCTAACCTACCAGCTGCTCCACAGGAGAAAGATGTGCTCCTGAAAAGATTTACAGCCTTGGAACTCCTATGGGCAGTTCTCTGTCCTATACGGTCGCTATGAGCTAGAATGGACTCGAAGGCAGTGGGCTTTTGGTTTTTTGAGGGGATACGTTGAAAAGCAGAATAAGAGGGGCAGAAAACTTCCAGGACTCTGTACTTTCCTATGATTTCATCTTCTTCTACTTTGGGAGCTCGTAAGGCATCTGAATCGCAAAGCACCTGGACAAGGAGTCACAGTCACTGATAAAGGGGAAAAGGAATTTTTCTCCTTTGCCAGTCCTTCTCCCAAGTTCCCTTTATTTTTCTGCATCAGCTCCTTGTTTCAGAAAGGCAAAGAACAACACATTCATACCAAGAGTCCCTGAAGGAGAAGGCAAACTTCTGTGATAAATGAAAACTTTAACACAGCATTATTTTTCTTGCCATGTTTCAATTTTAGATACCTTTCTTTAGAGTTCCTCTGGGTAGTTGTGGAACCAAAAGAATCATAAGCTAGTGTCTTCACAGGAGAGAGATAAAGGACCTCAGAAAAAGAGTCACTTTGGGGATGCTTATGTGACCATTGGTCAAACAACAGTTTTGTTTCTTTTATTCTAGTTTTGAGTATTCCTTTTGAACTGGGTATTTTAAAAGAAACCCAGAAACATTAGTGCACAGTTCACCTCTTCATTAATTTTGTAATTTAATGATGAATTTCTGCATTATCCCTGGGGAGAGAACCTAACATTTACTGAATCCATATTTCTTGGCCAGTACCCTGCTTGACACTTTGTCATACTCTCTCAGTTAATCTTCCCAAGAAGTCTGTGGGATGGATCTTATTGCTCCCATTTTAAGGTGGTGCCACTGAAGTTCAGAGACATTAAGTTTCACCCTAAGGTCACAGAGCAAGCAGTTGACAAAGCTGAATTTGGATACAGGAAAAATGTGTTGTAGGAGCCTAGGGGATCTAGACAAGAGTAACAGAGCTCCTAGTAAAATATTTCTGGAATTATTCAGAAGGCTTTATGGAAAATATAGGCCTGCACCACACTGTGATGATGTTGATGATGATAATGATAATAGCAGTGGTAGCCCTTTTCCATTTTTGGAGGACCTACTGTGTACAAAAAATGGTGCCAGATGCTTTACAAAGTTACTTCCATGATCATTGATTACATAAATGTATCTTGAGTATCACCCCTGTAGCAGAATATTTTAGGAGCTGAGGCGACAAAGAGTAAGCCAAGTTTTCTACTCTTTAGTCATGGCATCATTGTTTTGCATTTTATCACACAGATAATGGAGCGCATTTTGTCAAACTTCTCATAGGTGGCGGTGCTGAGATATGCACCCAGGGCTGTCAGCCTCTTTCCATACAAACTTGGATACATCTGGAAATAATTTTCTTTCTTCTCAAAAAAAAAAAACCAAAAAAACAAAAAAACTATTGTTATAAAAGATACATGTTGGTTGTAAAAAATTCAAAAGTACAAAATAAGTAGTATAAGTCCCTCCCATTTGTCCTCTAGCCAACCCCCCCAGTGGAAGTCACTATTAATAGTATAATATACATTCTCAGAGATTTTTATATGCGTATAAAATATATATAAATTATTAATATAATCTCCACATGTAATATATAATAATATATATTCAAGTAGAAGGGCACTTGATTGAGTTACTACTTAGTCTTTTGCTTCTTACTGCTGTGATGGAATTAGAAAGAATGGGAACTAATTCCCTTCCATCTCTCCTATGTACCTCCTTCTCTGAAACCCTACTGCCATATTCATTCTGCCCATAACCATACCCAGGGCCTTGAGCCAAGGACAGCTTCTAATCCAGCAGGGTCATTGTTACAATTTTATAAGATACATGAGCGGTTACTTTGAACAAGGTAAAGCCACAAGCCAGCCAGACCCCAAACATGGGGCATTCACAGCCACAGTTGAAGTGACTCTTTCAGTAGATTGTTTGGGTTCTTACTAGTTCACTAAAGAAAACAATGCGTTAATTGATAGTGGCTATTGATGCCCAATGCAAATGACATATTGTATTGGACAAATCGACTTCAGGAGACCTCTTTAAACTGTTCAAAGCAAAGATGTCACTTTGAGGACCCAAGCCATGGTATTTTAAGTTGCCTCATATGCATGGGAAAGCTGGACGATGAATAAGGAAGATCAAAGAGGAATTGATGCCTTTGAATTATGGTGTTGGTGAAGAATATTGAATATACCGCAAACTGCTAGAAGAATGAACAAATCTGCCTTGGAAGAAGTACAGCCAGAATGCTCCTTAGAAGCGAAGATGGCGAGACTTTGTCTCACATACTTCGGACATGTTATCAGGAGGGACCAGTCCCTGGAGAAGGGCTTCAGCTTAGTGTAATGTAGAAGGTCAGTGAAAAAATGGAAGACCTTCAGTGAGATAGATTGACAAAGTGGCTGCAACGATAGGCTCAAACATGGCAATGAATGTGAGCATGGCGCAGGACCAGGCAGTGTTTTGTTCTGGTGTACATAGGGTCACTATGAGTCAGGACCAACTCGACGGCACCTAACAACAACATTGATGCCACGTTACTATTACAGATGGATTAGTAGAGTTATTCTGAGCCATTCCACGGATGCGAAGGAAGAAGGAAGGAGTAAAGAACAAGATGGTAATGACAGTGCTTGATGAGCACTAAATAAATATTAACCAGTATAACAATTATCATCATTATTATTACTAGTGGAGAGACAGCTTTCTGTTGCCATCTTTATCCTTTGTTCTTTGACATTTGATATTCCATATATTCTATAATTAAACTCAGGTCATATATCAACAATCCTCAACATATATTTTTTATTTTCCCAGTCTATAGTCTTGTTTCCTGGGAACCGTAATTGATCCTAAGCAAGTATTTCACTGAGTCTTCAAAGACGTATTTTAATTTAATTATCTGCAAATGCCTGTCTACTGGTAACTTTCTGCCTGAACTATCAGCCAGTAGAGGAAAGAGAACATTTACTCAACCAATTTTAACTACCATCTCATGATTAAGTCTACCCACAAGTAGTAGTAGTAGTATTACTACTAGTAGTACCTACATCTTGGGAATTGTTGTAAGGATTAACTAAGTTAATATAGGAGGTAAGTATTGCTATTATCCTCATTTTACAGTATAGAAGATTGAGGCTGGGTATTATGCCCAGGTTCACTTAGCTAGAAAGTGGCAAACCCAGGATCATCTAACCTATGTGGTGTAGCTCTGGAGTATGTGCTTTTGACCTGTATGATGTGCTACAAGCACTGTCTTTTACTTTTTTTGAGCATCTCTACCAGTTGGAAGGGAATTTGGTATTGTTAGAAGGAGACCATTTCTTCTTTGGGCATCTCTGTCACTGAAGGTTCGGTCACTTTGAAAACTTGGGCATGACAGAAATAAAATATGGAAGTTTTGTAGCCTTTGTTCTTTGGTTAGGGGGGCAGGGATCCTGCTGCCAAGGTCAGATCTTTTCAGGAAATATATCCAAGATCTCAGTGGGAATTTGGGGCCAGTATAGAAAAAGACAGTCTTCCATTTTTGGCATTATGGAATCTCTTACATAATTCTTGATATAGTTTCAGTCACATCCAAATTATTTGCAACTTCTCTGTCATAATGTGGTTCAGCCTAGGTTTCTAGAGTCACAGATCTGAGCTACCCCACTTACTAGGCGTCTCACTTCCTCCATCTGTAAAATGAGGAAACTTTCACCATATGATTCTTGGGAGAATTAAATGATATCATATATGTATTTAGTTCTTGGTGCTCTCTAGGATCAATAATGTCATGTAAATATTGATAGGTAATGTGAGGATTGTAGAAAATCTGTTACAGTTTCTTCAAAGTTAATTAATAAAGCATTAATGATAAAACTTGTAAATAACATCATACTATATTTTGATATAATTATCTCCAAAGAAGGAGCCCTAATGATGCAATGGTTAAGCTCGTGGCTACTAACAAAAGATCATCGGTTCAAACCCACTCAGTGGCTCCATGGGAGAAAAGACCTGGATTTTTGCTCCCATAAATATTACAGCCTAGGAAACCCTATGGGACAGTTCTACTCTGTTCTGTACTGCTGCTATGAGTTAGAATTGACTTGACGGCACACAACAATAACATCTACAAAGACATAAAGCTGTTAAATTTTAAAGAGATTCCAAGGTGGGTGTAGTCCATGTGGTCTAGAGAGCAAGTGTATAAGACTTCATGGCAACATCCTGGGGTTGAAATGGTGTTTGAAGCCAGGCAGGGACATACCTATTGCAACTGCATTGGAAGAAGATATTTTAGGTCAAGAGAACAACATGAAAAAGCTGGAGAGGTAGGAATGAACTCATACATTTGCAGGGCAGTGATAGGGTGACCTCATCAGAGAAGGGGGTTTACTTCCAAGAACAATGGGTGATAAGACTGGGTAGGACCAGACTTTAGGGATGTTTCATAAAATCATACCTTTCTCCACACTGTTCATTTGCCTGGAGTGCCCCTTCATGGGCAACTGTGGCTGACAAAACAATGTCCATTCTTTAACGTCCAAATACTACCTCTTACAAGAAGGCTTCTCTCTTTTCCTCATTCAGAATAGAGTCCGATGAACTTCCGTTGCAGTTTGTCTTTGTTTCTCTTATCTCAAGTGACACACATGCCAGTTTGCTTAGGTCATCCTGAATTATGCTTGTTTTCCCAGCGTAATTATTAGCAGAGCCCTCTTTCCCTTAAAGTATGTCCTGTTTGTAGGATAAAATATAAGGTCACCTGCTTATAACAATTATCACTTCTCCCTTGTGTTTCAGTTCGTTACATATTGAGGTCTGGTGGCCCCTATTAAAATGTTCATGAGAGCGGAGACCATATCTACTCATATTCCCAGTAGAGACCTTAATAATTATTTACTAAACGGATTTAAATAGAGATTGAAAACAGAGTCTAAGTCTCTATTCCTAGACTCGCTTGTGTCCTTGGAATCATCTGGTATTGCACCTGCACGTACTAGGTGCTTGATAGGTCTGTAAATTTGATTAGACGTCCATGGGGTTATACTATTTCTGGAGTGTGCTGGTGATGACTTTAGCACAGACTGAAGCATGTCATCATAAATCTTTCCTTCTCACTGTTTACTAACCTGTGCACGTTTCTCACTGACAGTTTGGTTGGCCTTAAGGCCTAAAGAAAAATTTTCTTTGGAAAATCCAAGGTTTTAAATCATGAGTCAGATGCGTGTGTGTGCTTTACTTTGAACATAATTGCATGTTGAGTGACTAAAACAACTCTACTTTGCAGGATTTAACCTTTCTCATTTCTAGTTCCCTGTTAAGGAAATTTAAAATAAAAATTAATGAAGATGGATAATATTTCAATTGATTGGTGCATTGATTCAGCAGTTCGCTTAACAAACTATATTGAATTTTTAGTTTTATTGGCAATTAGCGTTATTTTTTGGGGGGATTCTAACTGGGATTTAAATTCTCCTTTTATAACCTTTTATGATACATGAACTTTTATAAACTATTTATGATATAAATAACCCTACTTAATTTTTCTTCTTAAAATTTCTAAGAAGTTATATTGGCAGATGTTAAAGGGAGTAAATGATACACACTATCCCATATTGTTTATTACAGAGTAGTCATTTGTATATCTGTTTAAACTTCTTGATTATGAGAAAAAACCATAGTAAGCTGTGAAACCTTGGTTTCTAACTTTAGTTTTTTTAGTATATTTGGTAGTGTTAGATCTGCTCCATCCTGTCATATGTTATGGATTAAGGATGCCATGGCTATTTGAACATGTGTGTGTGTGTGTGTGTGTGTGTGTGTGTGTGTGTGGATGTGTGTGTATCTATATTAAAACATATCATGCATTAACCCAGAGGTTGAATTCTAAACCCTATAAAAATGGGCTGCACGGAAAATTAAGAGTTTAACTGCTGAAGACCCTTAAATAGAGTCCTGAGGGTAAATCTCTTTCCTGCTCATAGCACAGTCCCATGCTCAACACCATTCCCTGTGGCCAGTGCTACTACTTTGAACGTACTCATTGGTAAATGCCCCTTTGCAAGCATATAGTCAGACCTTCCTTTTGTTTATCTTCTTTGGTCTCAAGAAGCAGTAGACTTTCTTCTATGGGTTTGGTTCTTTATTTCTTCTTAACCTTAGAGTAGGATTTCCCCACTTCAGCATCGTTGATATTTTGGGCTGATTACTTCTATGTTTTGGAGAGCTATCCCAAGCATTCTAGGGTGCTCAGCAGCATCCCTGGCCTCTACCCACTAAATGCCAGTAGCACTTCCCTCTCCAACTCATCACAACTGAAAATATCTTCAGGCATTGTCAAATGTCCTCCAAGAGGAGAGGGTGAAAATTGCATTGGGTTGCGAACCACTGTCTTGGAGCCCCTCCTCTGCAGGCCTTTCAGAAGTTGGAAGAAGAAATGACTTTAAAATAACCCTTACCTATAGGGTTGCTGTGAGTCAAAATCAACTTGAAGGCAGTGGGTTTGGATTTTTTTTTTTTTTTTGTACCAGTTATGTGACCTGCATAAGCCACTTTCTCTGCAAAGTGGGGATAATAACATCTTTTAGAGTTGTTGAGATTTCAACCATATCAGGTATAGAAAATGCCAGGCATACAGCAAGTATCCAATACATAGTATTTGCTGTCAGTCTTATTTGGTTGAGTTGCAGCTAACTTTTCCACCACCAGTGAATGCAAGTTAAGCAAAAGCATCTCCTTTTCTCTCACCCTGCACACAGAGCACGATGAATGTGGCAGCGGGCAGCACAACTGTGACAAGAATGCGATCTGCACCAACACTGTCCAGGGACACAGCTGCACCTGCAAACCGGGTTATGTGGGGAACGGGACCATCTGCAGAGGTAGGCTGGCTGTTGTGGGGGTGAGCTGTGACCTGCCACCCTGCCTGGATCTTTGTGCTCATGTGGCAGACCCTCTTCACCATCTTGGTGGCTGAGCGAGGCCAGGGCTTCTGCTCCTGGTCTTTCAGCTCTCAAGTGTACTGTTCATCACAGAGGGAGAAAAATGCTTTGAGTCTAGCTTTTGAGTTGGAAAAAAAAGGCAAGGAGGGTGGGAGGGGCATGTTTCCACAACTTGATGGCTCTGTTCAGTTTGGCCTCTTCGGCTGGGTTTGTGAAGGTAGCTCCAGTTGCAAATATGGGCTTGTGTTCCTCGTGATCAAACAATTTGTAGCATTATATGTACTAACTGAAAACCAGAGACAACCAAAATATGCATCAGTAATAGAAGGCTTAAGGATCCCTGGTGGTACAACGGTTTAAGCGCTTGGCGGCTAACTGAAAGTTCAGGGGTTCAGAATCACCCAGTAGCTCTGTGGGAGAAGGACCTGGCAATCTGCTTCTGTGAAGATTATAGCCTAGGAAATGCTGTGGGGCAGTTCTACTCTGTCACACAAGGTCACTATGAATTGGAATCGACTCCATGGTACCCAATAACAACAATACCAAAAAATCCAAACCTGTTGCCATTGAGTCGATTCCAACTCATAGCGACCCTAAAGGACAGAGTAGAACTGCCCCATAAAGTTTCCGAGGAGCTGCCAGCAGATTCAAACTGCCAGCCTTTTGGTTAGCAGCTGTAGGTCTTAGCCTCTGCACCACTAGAGTTCCTAACAACAATGATAGAAGGCTTAAGTTTATTTTTACATATTTATTTCATGGAATAGAATGCAGTGTTTTAAAATTCTTTCTCTTTACTCAGAGGGCAAGTGAGCACTGTTCTTGGCCACACTCAGGTATCTGCTTGGGTGGGGAGCTTAAGTTTTCACCCCAACCCTGTGTTTGGGAACAGTTCAACAATTTGGAAGTCGGTACTCTGGCTTCTCTCTACATTTAGAGTCAAATTCAAAGACCTCCCTCTGGCTCATGAGGACATTCAAATCTGGTTGCTGATTCCCCTCAGTTGGCATCTCTCCTAGCTCTCTCCCTCACTCTCTATGTGCCACCGCACTGGTTCCTTGCTGTGCCTCAAACATGCCAACTGCATCCCTGTCTCAGGGACTTTGTGCTTGCTAACCCCTCCGCCTCAGTGCTCATTTCCTTCAGGTCTCCACTCACATTTCCCCTCATACGGAAACTTTCCTTGACCACCCTATCTATAATAGCACCCCTGTCGCTTCTTAGTCTCTTATCCTGCTTGATTTTTCTTCATGCATACAACCTGACAGAACGTTATACATTTATATATTTATCTTTCTAGTGTCTGCCTCTTACTAGGATGCAAGCTCCATGAGAGCGGTCATTTCATCTTGTCCCCTGCCGTGTCCCTTGCAACTGGAATGGTGCATGACACATTGTAGACACCCATTAAATGTGTGTTAACTGACTGAATCAGCCAAAAAGAAAAGATACACAATCACGTTGAAAGAGGCAACATGTACAAAAAACCAGCAATTCCCAGAAGAAATGCTAATAGCAGTAATAGTAATATTTAACATTATATATAGTACATATTATGTGCTAAGCATTGTTCTAGCTCTTTATATCTCTCTTTCCATTTAATCACAACCATCTGAGTAGGAATTATTATCACCCCATTTTACAAGTGTCTAAACTGAGGCACCAAAACCAAACCAAACCTGTTGCCGTCGAGTCAATTCTGACTCAGAGTGACCCTATAGGACAGAGTAGAACTGCCCCATAGAGTTTCCAAGGGGCGCCTGGTGGATTTGAACTGCCTACCTTTTGGTTAGCAGCCATAGCTCTTAACCACTGTGCCACCAGGGTTTCCAGCTGAGGCACAGAGAGGTTAATTAACCTGCCCAAGAACACATAGCTAGTACTATTATCAGTACTTCTCTGCAGCAATGTTCTGACATGTTGGTGATGACAGAGAAATAATATCTGACACTACCGTCACCGTTTTCATGCATTAGATTGAGGAAGAATTTTAAAGGATTCATTTTATTCTATATTGGTGAGGGTGGGTAAATAGTTTCATATAAGACTAACATAAACAAACAAACAAACAAAAAAAAACCATTGCCATTGAGACTAACATAGTAAACTGGAAAAACTTGTTTGAATGGCAGTTTGACAGTGTCTGTCAACATTTATAGTGGATATTCTCTTGAATACATCAAATTTACCTCTTGAAACGTAGTCTCAAAAAGCGTATGTGCATGAACAGGAAAAAATACACATATAAACATGCTTGTTGCAACATTGTTTGTGCTAATGAAAACCAGAAACAACCAAAATATCTATCAGTGATGGAATGATTAAATTTATTTTGGCGTATTTATTTCATGGAATAAAATGAAGTGGTTTTAAACCCTTGTGTGTATGTATTGGTTTTACCAGTTTACACTGTCTTGTATGAGACTTAATCTGTTTACCCTACCATGTCCGACGTAGACTAAAATCAACATTTTAAAATTCTTTCACACTCTAATGCGTGTAAACGCACTGAAAGATTTACAAGACATATTTTTTAGAAACAAATTATAAAACCAAGTTGCATGACAATACATATAGCAGCATCAGATATCTAATTTATTATTTACAAAGATCTGTATGCACATTTATGTAAATGAATAGAGACTGGAAACATGCAAACCGACTGTTCACGCTATTACCCCTGAGGATGGTGTGTGAAGAAGAGCATTCAGTTATTGACATGAATTCTGCATTGATTACATGTCTTACAATGGGAATTTGCACATGTGATATTTGTGTGATTTTTAAGTTCCATTGGGCAAATAAACAAACTAGTGCTCAGCTTTTAAGAGAAGGCCAAGGATATTTCCAAAGCAAAGCAAAACAAAAACATTAATATATTTCCATGGATTGTCAAACCCACTGCTGGTACCTGCATGTTTATAATCTAAATCTGAGGGATTAGAGTTTAATGTATTTTTTCAGAATTGTGTTACCTCATAAAATAATATCAGTTGCCTTTGTTCAGTGAGACTGTGTTTGCCACATTCTCTCTGGCGGTTGTGGTAAGTGGCATCTTTACCTTAGTGGAATTCGAAAGTCCAGCTGTAAAAAATATGAGTTCAAGTAATGTTTCTCATGTCCACAGACTCTGAGGGAAAATACATTTTCCCTTGAAGGTTATGTGAATTAGGGAAAGTAATTTTCTTAAAGTGATCCCCATGGTCAATCATGTTGATGGAGAATCCTGTGTTATATAAATGTTGCATGGGGAGGAAAGATGGTGTTACCGAAGAATTGAACAAAGAGCAGGGAGAGCTAGGGTTTAGGCCTGATTTCATTACTGGTGAGTTGTAACTTTCATGTTTTTGCGTATTAAAATTTGATTAGTACCACCTTCCCTGTTTTATCTGACAGTGTTATTGGAAGGAGGTCCCTGGGTGGTGTGAGTGGTGTGCAGTTGGCTACTAACCAAAAGGTTGGCGGTTCAGACCCACTCAGCAGCTCTGTAAAAGAAAGGCCTAGTGATCTGCTTTCATAAAGATTACAACCAAGAAAACCCTATGGAGCAGTTCTCCTCTGTAACACATGGGGTTGCCATGAGTTGGAATTTACACGACTGCAACAGGGTTTTTTTTTTTTTTTTGTAATTGGAAAGAATTACTAAGGGGATATGTATTAGTATGTTTTAAACTATGAAATGCTATACAAAATGAAGACACTGTTATTAATGTTACAGTGTTGATAATGATGAAGAGGAGGGAGATGTAGGTTCAAGGGTTAGCCTGAACCTCAGCCTTCTGCCTGAAGTACTCAAATTTGTGTCTCAGTTTTAGGGTATATATTTTATAGTTAACTTTACCATCCATATCTGAAACATCTATAGAGGGAGTTGGGCAAGGGTAACTAGACAACTTGAACTAATTCTTTTTATTTCCTTTAATGTTATAAAACTACCACTTGTCTGTCAGTTTGTCATACAGTGGTGGCTTGTGTGTTGCTGTGATGCTGGAAGCTATGCCACCGATATTTCAAATAGCAGCAGGGTCACCCACGGTGGACAGGTTTCAGCGGAGCTTCCAGACTAAGACCAACTAGGAAGAAGGACCTGGCGATCTACTTCTAAAAAACTTGTCCAGTGAAAAACTTACGAGCAGTAGTGAAACATTGTCTGATATAGTGTTGGAGATGAATGCCTCAGCTTGGAAGGCACTCGAAGTATGACTGGGGAAGAGCTGCCTCCTCAAAATAAAGTTGACCTTAATAATGCAAATGGAGTAAAGCTTTTGGGACCTTCATTTGCTGACGTGACGTGATTCAAAATGAGACGAAACAGCTGTAAACATGCTTAATAATTGGAACGTGGAATGTATGGAGTATGAATCTAGGAGAATTGGAAGTCATCAAAAATGAAATGGAAAGTATGAAGATCGATATCCTAGGCATTAGTGAGCTGAAATGGACTGGTAACGGCCATTTTAAATTGGACAATCATATGGTCTACTATGCTGGGAATGACAAAATTAAGAGGAATGGTGTTGCATTCATTGTCAAAGGGAACATTTCAAGATCTATCCTGAAGTACAGTGCTGTCAGTGATAGGATAATATCCACAGGCCTTCAAGGAAGATCAGTTAATATGACTATTATTCAAATTTACAGAACAACCACTAATGTCAAAGAATGAAGAAACTGAAGATTTTTAGCAACTTCTGCAGCCACAGATTGATCAAACATACAATAAAGATGCGTTGGTAATTACTGGTGATCGGAATGCCAAAGCTGGAAACAAAGAAGAAGGGTCAGTAGTTGGAAAATATCTCCTTGGTGATAGGAACAACACCAGAGATTGCATGGTAGAATTTTGCAAAACCAGCAACTTACTCATTGCAAATACCTTTTTTCAACAACATAAACAGTGACTCTCCAGGTGGACCTTGCCAGACGGAATACACAGGAATCAAATCGACTACATCTGTGGAGACAGTAAAAAGAAAACCAAAAGATACAATGGAGAAGCTCAATAATATCAGCCAGAACAAGGCCAGACCATCAATTGCTCGTAGGCAACTTCAAGTTTAAGCTGAAGAAAATTAAATCCATGAGAGCCAAAGTACAACCTTGAGTCCATCCCACCTGAATTTAAAGACCATCTCAAGAACATATTTGACACATTGAACGCTAATGACTGAAGACCAGACGAGTTGTGGGATGACATCCTGGACATCATACATGAAGAAAGCAAGAGGTCATTAAAAAGACAGGAAAGAAAGAAAAGACCACATTGGATGTCAGAAGAGACTGAAACTTGGCTCTTGAGTGTAGAATAGCTAAAGTGAATGGAAGAAAAGATGAAGTAAAGGACCTGAACAGAATATTTCAAAGGGCAGCTTGAGAAGACAAAGTAAAGTATTATAATGACGTGTACGAAGAACACACTTGGCATTTCTCAAGCTGAAAGAACTGAAGAAACAATTCGGGCCTTGAGTTGCAATAGTAAAGGATTCTATGGGCACAATATTGAATGATACAGAAAGCATCAAAAGAAGATAGAAGGAATGCAGAGTCACTGTACCAAAAAGAATTGGTCGACAATCACTCATTTTAGGAGGTAGCATATGATCAAGAATCTATGATACTGAAGGAAGAAATCCAAGCTGCACTTAAGGCATTGGGGAAAAACAAGGCTCCAGGAATTGACAGACTACCCATTACAGTGATTCAAGAAATGGATAAAATGCTGGAAGCGCTCACTCATCTATGCTAAGAGATTTGGAAGACAGCTACCTGGCCAGCCAACTAGAAGAGATCCATATTTGTGCCCATTCCAAAGACAGGTGATCAGCAGATTGTGAAAATCATTGAACAATATCATTAGTATCACACGCAAGTAAAATTTTGCTGAAAATAATTAAAAAATGATTGCAGCAGTGCATCGACAGGGAACTGCCAGAAATTCAAACTGGATTCAGAAGAGGGCATGTAACTATGGATATCACTGGTGATGTAAGATGGATCTTGGCTAAAAGCAGAAAATACCAGAAAGATGTTCACCTGTGTTTTACTGACTATGCAAAGGCATTTGACTGTGTGAACCATAACAAATTGTGGATAACATTGTAGAAAATGGGAGTTCCAAAACAATTAGTTGTGCTCGTGAGGAACCTGTACATACATCCAAGAGGAAGTCGTTCGAATAGAAGAAGGGGATACTGCGTGGTTTAAAATCAGAAAAGGTGTGCGTTAGGGTTGTATCCTTTCACCGTACTTATTCAAGTATGAGCAAATAATACTGAGCAAATAATCTGAGAAGCTGGACTAAATGAAGAAGAACACAGTATCAGATTGGAGGAAGACTCATTAACAACCTGTGATATGCAGATGACACAGCCTTGCTTGCTGAAAGCTAAGAGTACTTGAAGCACTTACTGCTGAAGATCAAAGACTACAGCCTTCAGTATGGATTACACCTCAACATAAAAAAACAAAACAAAACAAAACAAAAATCCTCACAACTGGTCCAGTAAACAGCATGATAAACAGAGAAAAGATTGAAGTTGTCAAGGGTTTTATTTTACTTGAATCCGCAGTCAACGTCCATGGGATCAGCAGTCAGGAAATCAAACGACACATTGAATTGGGCAAGTCTGCTGAAAAGACCCCTTTAAAGTGTTGAAAAGCAAAGATGTCACTTTGAGGACTAAGGTACACCTGACCCAAGCCATGGTATTTTCAACCGCCTCATAAGCATGTGAAAGCTGGACAATGAATAAGGAAGACCGAAGAAGAATTGATGCCTCTGAATTAATGTGCTGGCAAAGAATATTGAATATACCATGGACTGCCGAAAAAATGAACAAATCTGTCTTGGACGAAGTACAACCAGTATGCTCCTTAGAAGCAAGGATGGCGAGACTTCATCTCACGTACTTTGGACATGTTATCAGGAGGGACCACTCCTTGGAGAAGGGCCTCATGCTTGGTGTAGTAGATGATCAGTGAAAAAGAGGAAGACACTCAATGAGATGGATTGACACAGTGGCTGCACCAGTGGGCTCCAAAGATAGCCACGATTGTGAGGATGGGAGAGGACCGGGCAGTGTTTTGTCATGTTGCCCATAGGGTCTCTACAAGTCAGAACTAACTCAAGGGTACCTAACAACAACTGTGTATAAAAGCTTTTCTAAATATGTTGTTGTTCATAGAAATGACTACATCTGGGTAGAAATAAACACTGTTAACACTTCTATTAACAAGTGTAACACAAGGCAGCAGTTTCTAAAACATTACTAATGGGTGTGAATTCTCTCAAATGGGTTTCCTGGTGTCTGATGCCTATGTAAGGAGTTCTATCTTCACATGAACGGAAAATACCTGTTCAGCTTCAACAACAGTCACCAAGTACATGCAAGACACCTTGCTAAGTGCTTTCACATATATTATCTCATTTATTTCCCACCATAACCCTCAGAAGTTGATAGTATTATTACATTACAGGCATATATTAAATAAGATGCAGTTGAATCTGATTTAATAACAGACAGAACCTAGTTCACGGAACTGCTTTCAGTCTCTCATCTCTTGTCTCTCTTGCCCTTCCCTTCCCTTTCCCATACCCCTTGCTTTTCTCCTTCCTCTTCCTCTTCCTCCTCTTCTCTTGTTGTTCATCATTTAACTACCTTTTTTTTTTTTTTTTGTATTTTAACTAAAAACTGAAAAGAGAACAGGAAGGAAAGAGAACGTACAATGACAATCTATATAGTTTTATTTTGCTCATACTTTTAATAGGCTAAAGTGGGTTTGAAATTATTCAACATTTGTTACTAAATATTTTGGCACTTGGGGTTAAATCAAGAAAATGCTTGAAAACTATTTCAAATCAGATTTGCATAACCTGACATAAGGGTTGGAGTTATGTGCAGAAGAGTGTTTATCTGCTTTCCCAGTCCCGCATTAACGCTGGAATCAAAGGTGGGCTTTAACCAGGCAGCTGTCGGTATGTAGCTGATGGAGGAAACCTTTTCTCTTGTCTGTCATTAGGGATGGATAGATGTGATAATCTTTGAAAGCATTCTTGTCTAACGACTGGTCATATTGACATTTATTTCATAAGCATATATTACATGCAAATTCTTTATTTGGAGCAAAGTTGTGGGCACCAGAAGAGCAAAGGCAAATAAGACAGGGTCTCTGGGGAATTTCACCATTGAGTATAGGAGAAAGAGTGGACAAATGCTTCCAGCCCAGTAGAACAATTTTCAAAATGCCATTATCCCATGTGAAAAAGGCTTATAAAGAATTTCTCAAAATATAGAGCCATGTGAAAGGCACATATATTAGTTAGAACTCCTTTGATTGCAAGTAATAGAAATCTCCTGGCAGGCCTGGCCATGTAATTTTCAGGACCCAGAGAAATTGAAAATGCAGGACTCCTTGTTCAAAGCAGGAAAAATTGCTGCTAATGGTACTAAAATATCAAATTTTTCCTTTCTTCTGAGTGTCTCTCTTGACCTCTCGTGGTGTTTTTCATTTGCAATTTAATATTGCTCTCTTGGGCATGGGCATACTTTTGGGTCAAGTGCAAACCCTTATAGGTGCTTAGGGGCTCTCATGGACTGGCACAGGCATACAGTCTGCTTGGGTCACAGGGTCATGCATGCCACCCAAGCCTTACCCCAGCCTGAGGAAACCACTTCTCCCAGAGATGGATATGCAAACTGACTTTAATGTGAAGCGTGGGTTGCTAATGGATGACTGGCTATCACAGAAAATGATTTCAATAAAATTCAGTTCACTCTAGAAGTTCCTGGAACATAGCTGAATCTTTATTCTAAGGCACTTCAGAATCCTGTAGGGCTCTGGAAGTCATTCATTATGAGCCTGTTTGCATTGGGTGCATGTGCAGAAGTGCTGCTTCCGAGAAATTTCAGTTTGATGGGATGCTGGATAAACTGTATACAAGAAAGACACAGAAAGCCAGGAACAGAAGGCCAGAGAGGGCTTGATACAGCCAGAAAGATCAATGTGACAGCTTGTGCTAAAGAAGTAAATGAAATCCTGAATTAAATAAATCAAATAGACATATATACAAGGATGTTTTCAGAGACTGCTATGCAATATGGGAAAAGGGGAGAGGGAGAATAAAGAGGTTAAGTTGTTATTATCAGGTGTCACTGAAGATAATAAAATTGATAAATTACTGGTCTGTGAATCACAGAAGTTGATATTTGAGGATTTTGGAGCAAATACCAAGGGAAATAGGAAAGCCTTTGGCAAAAGTACTTAGAGCATGCTGGGCATGGTTTTGAAACGTGGTTAATGTAATGAGGAAAGATTCAGGAAGGTACTGATCTAAAATTCTGTCTTTAGATGCATGGAAAACATGTTGGAGAGAATGATGAGGGACAAGACTGGCTGATGTTATAGGATGATTGACCCCTAGAACCAGGTCCATTTGTACAAACACATTCACTTGATAAATAGATAGGGATTGTGAGTGAGTGTGTTTCTAAGAGTGCACCTCTGTATTATGGAGCAATGTCTTAACATTTCAAGAAAGGATTTGAAACTGCACCCCATGCATGTTTGATTTATAAAGTGAGAAAATACGATAGGTTAGTGGGTGGCTCAGGTTCAGACTCAGCCAATACAATGCATCTTTGTAGCAAAAGTGACTCTGCTTCTTCTAGCAATTAGGGCGCCTTATGAGAATTATGCAGGAGGATTCTGAAGGTGAGTATCACGTTGGTAGTGTTTTCACAAGGTTTTCTTCAGGGTCATATTGAAATAATTAGACCAGGTTAGATTATAGTAAGAAATGTCACTTTTAATTTTTTTTGACTATTACATTATTAGATCATAAATCAGAAGCATAAAGAAAAGACTGATGTGAGTATGATGATAAAACCTCTTTCCATTATGTTCAGCCAGTTACCACAAAGTGCTCTTAACACAGGGGTTACGAATTTTAACATACAGTGCTCTATTAGGGCTCTCCAGAGAAATAGCCAGTAAGATACACACGCGCGCACACACACACACACACACACACACACACACACACACACACACACACACACACACACACACACACACACACACACACACACACACACACACACACACACACACACACACACACACACACACACACACAGATTTTAAGGGATTGGCTCATGCAGTTTTGGAGGCTGGCACGTCCAAAATCTGTAGGTCAGACAACAGGCTGGGAAGTCCAACCGTCTTGTGTCTTCAATTAGTAGGCCAGGGGCTGGAAATTCAGGCATGATATCTATGTTACAGTCTTGAAGCAGAATCCTTTTCCTGTGGGAAACCTCAGTTTTTACTCTGAAAGCCTTCAACTGATTTGATGAAGCCCGCCCACATGATGGAGGGTAATCTGCTTTACTTAAAGTCAGCTAATTTAAATGTTAAACTAAAAAACAAAAACCAAACCCACTGTCGTGGAGTCGATTCTGACTTCACAGCTACATCTAGACTAGTGTTTGACCAAACAACTGGGCACCACATCCTAGCCAGATTGACACATAAAATTAATTATCACAAGTGGCAAGAAACAGTTTGTCAGTATGCAGAACCATAATGCTATGCTTTATGGAGTGGGCTACAGAATGATGGAAAAACCATCATACAATTTGTCTTCTAAAAAAGCTATTTCTTACTGAATAAAGTCTAAACTTTTTAGCAAGGCATTCAAAGCCCTATGACATCTGACCCCATCCAACATTTCAAGCCTCATCTCCAACAATATTATCTCTCCTTGTTACTTCATCTGTCATGTTTGAGAGTTAACTAACCATTCTCCCAGTGAGCCAGGTCAGATGATCCCATGCCTCCTGTCTGTCCATGGGACTTATTATTGTACTGGCATCTCTTTTCTCCATTCTCCTGTTCCTGTGGTCAAGGTCCTATTCATCCTCAAGTCTAACTCAAATCCCATTTTTCCTTGCTCTTTTGAGTTAGAATAAATTGTACTCCTCTCAGTTCTGCTTATGGTATTCAATTTATTATCTTGTTAAACTTAAGTGTTTATGCATTGCCTTCCCTCACTGACATAACACATTGTGTATCATGGGTGCTCAATAAATATATTTGCTGCAGAATGAGAACTGGACAGTTCATTAGACATAATAAGCTCTGTTCTTGTAGCTTGATGCATTACTAAGGAATTTACACCATCACTTTGAAAATTCAAAGAAAATTAAAATCATAAAGTAAATGCTTATGTTCTATCTATTTTAATGTTTTGGAAAATCATCAGTGGACCCTGCTATTTAACTTCAAAAACATTATCTGTGCCACATGGAAAGTACCATTCACTGGGTTGCTCAGGCCAAAAATCTAGGTATTTTTCTTGATTTCTCTCTCTCTCTCTCTTTTTTTAAATTGTACTTTAGATGAAGGTTTACAGAACAAATAGTTTCTCGCCAAACAGTTAATACACGTGTTGTTTTATGACAACAGTTAACAACGCCACGACATGTCAACACTGTCCCTTCTCAGCCTTGGGTTCCCTATTACCAGCTTTCTTGTCCCCTCCTGCCGTCTAGTCCTGTCCCTGGACTGTTGTGCCCCATTAGTCCTGTTTTGTTTTATGGGGCTGTCCAGTCTTTGGCTGAACGGTGAACCTCAGGAGTGACTTCATTACTGAGATAAAAGGGTGTCTGGGGGCCATACTCTTGGAGTTTCTCCAGTCTCTGTCAGGCCAGTAAATCTGGTCTTTTTTGTGAGTTAGAATTTTGTTCTACATTTTTCTCTGTCTCTGTCTGGGACCCTCCATTGTGATCCTGGTCAGAGCAGTCAGTGGTGGTAGCTGGGCACCATCTAGTTTTACTGGACTCAGTCTGGTGGAGGCCATGGTAGTTGTGGTCCATTAGTTCTTTGGACTAATCTTTTCCTTGTATCTTGTTTTCTTCATTCTCTCTTGTTCCCGAATGGGTGAGACCAGTGGAGTATCTTAGATGGCTGCTCAAAGGCTTTTAAGACCCCAGCCGCTACTCACCAAGGTAGATCGTAGATTATCTTTATAAACTGTATTATGCCGGTTGAGCTAGATGTTCCCGGAGACCTGGTCCCCACAGCCTTCTGCCCAGCAATTCAGTCCCTCAGGGAGTTTGGATATGTCTTTGGAGCTTCAGTGACGATTTCTGCCTTTTATATTTTGTATCAGCCTATCACCAAGTCTGTCAACTCTTCCTTCACAGTATATTCCATATCCAGCTATTTCTTACCACTTCCACTACCCTACCTGAATTTTAATCACAGTCATCTCTCAACTGGAATATTATACTAGAAAAAAGTTAGAATATAGAATTTTGGGGACTGTAGATTTGATGGTGAGGAGATGAGATGATATATGATAATTTCTATTTTCTTAATAAAGTATAAAATGTGATCATTTATTAAGAGTGAGAGGAAGTGAAGAGGTTAGGTTTGGATGCTGAAATCGGAGGAGTACAGGAGAAATGGTGCTCCAGTAACTCTTCTCTGATAATTGAGGGGGTGCAGTGGAGAGGGACAGGTTGGGGGAAATGGTGGTATGAGCTTCGAAGGAGCAAAGGGCTTTGTAGGGGAAGGGGACATAGTCTTGAAAAGGAAATAGGAAGCTGAGAATATTCACTCCCCTTCTTCCCTGAGGTGCAGGGGGTGTAAAGGAAAATATAACCCCTGTCTGAGCAGGCTACAGAAGACACACAAGTCTCGGTTAAGATGGAGAATTGGAGGGAATGTTGTAAGAAGATGTTACTGTTAGAGGAGAGTTCTAGTGTAGCCATTACATGCATGGGCTTTGGAGTTAGATAGGTTGGGTACAAATCCTCGTGCTTCCATTTACTAGCAATGTAACCTTGGGCAAGTAACTGAATTCTCTAAATCTCAATATTCTTCACCTGTGAAAGGTAACTATAAGAGCATATACTTCAACAAATAACTTAATTTCTTTGAGCCTAAGTTTTCTAATCTCATCAAACAGACTAAATTTCCCTTATTTAGAACCTCTGTAGTATTTCATAAATATTATATATGTATATACATACTGTAAATAGTCATTTCTGTCCTTGTTTAATCTACTGATTGTGTTGGGAATGCCTTTAGAATATTCTTGCCATATATATAATTGTATCCCCCATAGTGCCTGTACAGGATGTGACAATTTGCATATTATATCTGTTGGAGCAAAATGATAATGAGAAGCTCTACCCTTCATGATCCAAGATAATGCCATAGGCACTCACTCCCCCTCCCCTCCAAGTGTGGCATGTGCTGTTGAGTTGGACACTGTCTTTCACACTGTGTCCTAGCCCTACTATGACCAGTGGGGAACCATTCAAGGGACTCAGATCAGTGTTCCACTAGATGGCCTGAAAGAGCATGAAATTAACTTCTCTTAGGTCATTTAACTCTCAACCATAGATAAACTCAGGATCACTTTGTTCCGTAAAAATGAAATGTCACTCTCAGAATTGTTGGAGAGGTTGCGGTGTCATTCACTTGCACACAGATGAACTTTGGACCACTGTGTTCCAGAAAATAGAGTTTAACTCTCCTACTGCTTTATGTAGTAAATGGAGCCCTGGTAGTGCAGTGGTTAAGAGCTCAGCTGCAAACCAAAAGGTCGGCAGTCTGAATCTAACAGCTGCTCCTTGGAAACCCTATGCGGCAGTTCTACTCTGTCCTACAGGGTCCCTGTGAGTCAGAATTGGCTCAATGGCAAAGGGTTTGGTTTTAATTTTACTGCTTGTTGGAGTTTTAGGGTGTCATCACATACCACTGCACCCCTTCAGGTTTGAATCTTTAGAGAAGAGTTGTGGGATAGTGTGAGGGTCCTAGCATTTTCTGTATCCTGGACTCTCTGGGGCAATCAGTGTAGCCAGTCTAGTGTAGCCATTAAGTGCATGGGCTTTGGGGTTAGATAGGTTGGGTCCAAATCCTCAGTGCTAGCATATCTTCCCCTCTCAGTTGTAGGAGGAGAAGTTAGAACAAGGGATGCAGAGACCTGTTTGGATTGTTACTCAGTAACTCAACTGATCATGGAGACGTAGATCTCAGGGATCTCACTATGCCTGAGTGCAGGGATCCAAGAGAAGTCCGGGCCTGTGTCATGCTGGTGCCATGGTCACCGACCTGTAGGAACCAGTCTTCATCAGACTCTTGAAATAGATACTCCTTCTTGAAAGGGGAAAGGCTAGTACCTGGGTAGAGAAAGAGGGAAACTCAAAATAAGCATTCCAGTACAATTCCCTCTTGAGAGCTGGAAAAGAGAACATGATAAGGACTGTCCCCCTCCACTACTCTAACCCCAGCAATGCTCACCTGTTTTAGAGGCACTGTTATTATCATTTGTAAAAGTAGATTGGTAGTAATGTTAACATGAGTATGAACTACAACGTTAAGCAGTGTTAAGAAGAACTTCAAACTGTTTTGCGGTTCAGTGTTCTACAAATGCTTACCAACAAGCACTGGCACTCAATTTAGACTGAGGTGTATTTGTTATAGTCCTAAAGGGCAATTTATAATACTGATTTAATTCTAAGAGAAGGAAGAGTCTCAGGCCCCGGGAAGGTTATTATGGTTAAAGTTTCAATAATCCTTCCATGGAAAACGTATCTAAACTAGAAAACAAAACTGATAGTCTGGTCTAAGTTATCAAAACACATTAATGTTCTTTGGCTTGAGAAAGAACCGCAGGCCAACACTGAAGCTTTATTGCCTCTTGTTACCATCTTGAAACCAGCAATAGTGCATTAACACGATTGGGGCAAGGGAAGTGAACAATATATTGGTGTGTTATTTTGCCTTAACAAGGCAGACCTTGATGTCGTTTTGTCCTGTCCTTTAATATTCCTTTCCTTCAGGTGCATTTCTACTAGGTAAAAGAGTCTCTTGGATGCACTTAAAGCACTTCCTATCACTTACCAAAGTCAATGCATACCTTTAAAAGTTTTGCAGCCCAGTAGACAGTAAATGACATCCCTAGGGGCTTAAGCAAAGCAGGTTAAACCAGCTTGTAGCTCAGAGGGAGTGGAAATCTACACTTTAGACAAGGAAGGGCTGATTCTTTTGAGTGCATTTAAAGGTTGCACTTTGGTGAGTTCCATGGATGTTTGTTACCCATAATTATCACATCTGAAATGACTCATGAGATTAGCAGAGCCATATAAATATATAGCTGTCAATTTTATTTTAAAACAGGCAACTGAACATTGATTTTCTGTTGAGCAATCAAAATAAGACTGTTTTTTGTTTCTAAGCAACAGTTCTCAACGGACCAGGGGACTTCCTTTAAACAACATTGTAGAAATGTCATAGTCTGTCTCTAGGCTATCTGCTGGATTGTGATCTGTTTGGGGGAGCAGTTATTTGCAAAGTATTCAAAATATTTAACAACTGGTGCTATTGTGTAGTGGTGGCCAGCTATAGATAATTGACATGCCCATATCAACTCAGTTTGTGTGCAAGGAGTGTTTACCCTAAGTAGAACCAAAAAACTATTGTACCTGGTTGAGTGCCATATTCTAAAGCAAGGTTAATTTAAACAGGACAGTTTCCTCTTATTGTTGTTATGTGATGGGTATGTCATGGATTGAATTGTGTCCCCCAAAAATGTGTGTGTCAATGTGGCTAGGCCATGATTCCCAGTATTCTGTGATTGTCCACCATTTTGTCATCTGATGTGATTTTGTAAATCCTACCTCTGTGATGTTAGTGAGGCAGGATTAGAGGCAGTTATAATAATGAGGGAGGACTCCATCTACACGATTAGGTTGTGTTTTAAATAAATCTCTTTGGAGATATAAAAGAGAGAAGCTAGCAGAGAGGCAGAGGTACTTCATACCACCAAGAAAGTAGTGCTGGGAGCAGAGCGCGTCCTTTGGACCTGAGGTCCCTGCACTGAGACGCTCCTAGATCGGGAAGATTGAGGACCTTCCTCCAGAGCCGACAGAGAGAGAAAACCTCCCCTGGAGCCGCCATCATGAATTTGGACTTCTAGCCTACTAGCCTGTGAGAGAACAAACTTCTGTTTGTTAACACCATCCACTTGTGGTATTTCTGTTATAGTAGCACTAGATAGCTAAGACAGGGTGCTAAGTGGTCAGGATCCTAGGCCAGGTGCTATTACTGAGTCTACCTGGCCCAGGTGCTTTTTAACATTATTTTAGGAGCTTCTCTTGACTCAGATCTTTATGAAGGCAATAAAGGATAAATTGAAAAAGTATTTACAAATAATGTGCAAGTGTAAATGTCAATTTGGGGTAGTGCTAATGGTAATCCTTCCTCAGTAGGGTAATGGTGGAACACTTTACTAGGACTGACTGTAGAATGTGTTGAGGTTCCCACTGCTTTCACATTTCTGTCTCAGTTCTCTTGACAATTGCTCAAAATTTAGTCCTTAAAATACCACCATCATCCAACTTAACAAAGTGGAAATCTGTGTCTGTTCCTAGTGCTTTTACCTAACCCTCTCATTTACAGTTAAATGTTCACTTGCCAGGTGTCTTAGCCTGGGTTCTCTAGAGCAGCACAACCAGTGAAGCACGTATAAATACACGTGTAGAGAGATTTACTTTAAGGAAATGGCTCCCGAAATTGTAGGGCTGGAGAATCCAAAATCTGTACGTCAGGCAGCAGGCCGAAGACTTCTGCAGAAAGAGAGAGAGAAAGAGAGCCTTGCTGGAACATCCGTTTATATACCGGAGGCAGGCCACACCCCTAAGGAAACTCCATTTTCAACTGATTAGCTGATCACATTAAATCACATCATGGAGACGATTACAATATTTTACATTATAGAAGAGCAGTCAGTCCAGTGTCTGCCAAATCATGGAGAATTATAGCCTAGCCAAGTTGACATGTAAAATTAACCATCACACTGGTGCATTTGGGTTATACCTTGTCCTGTGAGAATGGACCCGTCAAGTGACCTCACTGACGTTAATAGACGTAATGACATTTTCAAATTTCTTCTTACCCTCAGCTCCTAAAATAGAAAGTTGTTAGTGTAAAATTGCTAACATGTGAAACTGCTTGTATACAATAAGGAGATGTTGATAGAATTTCAGTGAGTCCATAGGATAAATTCTTATTTATCACTCACACCATTGTTCATTAAGAATTGGTATAAGTTAGGGGTTATTCTCCACACAGTAACTCAGAGACCCAGTCATCTTCCATCTTGTATCTTTGACCTTTTTCTGGTTTTAGAATTCATACAACTTGGCCAGTAGATAGGGAAGGAAAGTGGGGAATCACTCATGGAGAATTTTATGGGCCAGACATTGAAGTGGTACACAATCACATTGGCTCACATTACATTGGCCAGAACTCAGTCCAAGACCACACCTAACTGTAGGGCAGAAAGGAGCTGTGTGCCCAGGAAGAAGATGGGGGGGGGGGGGGTCACAGCTATTAGTGAGCACTAGCAGTCTCTGCTACACTGCTTTCATAAATGAAAGTCTAAGTGAATAAAAGTGGCTGTATTATTATTTTTGGAAAATAGACCTCTGTGTATATATATATGAGTCGGAATCGACTTGATGGCAACGAGTGTATATTTGTGAAATTGATTCTGGCTGATCCACTGTGAAGAGCAGTAGCAAACTCAAAAGTAAGAAAGACTGGGAGTGCCCAGAGTTTAAAGATTCTTCCAGTTGAGTGTACTCATTCCTTCCAGCCATGTCACCACCACTTCGTTCTGGCTTCAGTCAAATTAAGGGCAGTTCACCTTTTATCTAAGCTTCTGATCCTGTCTTAAGGAAAATTGAGAAACTGCTTTATGGGTCACTTGAAAGTGGTACAAAGAACTCAGAATCATTAAATATCTCTTGAGTAGAACTGCTAGTGACATAGTAGAGTAACACTCCATCTGAGCCCTAGACCTCTCTTTATTCTGTTATTAAATAACCAATTTCCACTTGTTAATCTGACAGTTTTTGTCTTGTAGTTAGTGATCATTTCTTCCAAAATTGGGAAATCTGTCATTTTTATACTTGGAACAGAAAACTCATGGATTGGTTCTCTTATATTCTGGTATCACCTTACCCATTTGGGGATGACAGCATTTTCTGATGTGACATATTCTGAAAGACATTGGGCTGGAATGAGGCAAACAATTCACGTATGTATTTAAGTCTAATTGGACTGTATTTTAGGTTTGCATAAAAATAATTTAAAATCATTTTATTGTAGGTAGAATATTAAAATTTTATACAATAAATATTTGCTTATATAAGTGGCCGTATACGTGAGGGAGAAATTCTTTATATTTCTATAAAATATAGCCTGTTTTTGGAGGTGTGGCTAGATGAGACTGGAAGATGGTATGGATTCAGCCTTTTAGACTGTGTAAAACTAGGGAAGAATCTTTGGGGTCTAGATGGCAAACTATTTGTTTTACAGATTAGGAAACAAAGCCTGGGATCATTATTAGAAGATCTTTTTGAAGAATATGTCTAGTAGAAGGAAAGCAAGGTGCAGTGGATTTTTGGGAAGAAGACTTACTTAATGCTGAACAAAACAAAGCAAAGCACACACAAGCATGCATACACGTGCATGCTCTGAAATTCATGAGAGAAGTAAAAGCTCTAGAAGAGCACTGTCCAGTTGAACTATGGTGTGAGCCACATAGGTGATTTTAATTTTTCTAGAAGCCACATTAACAAAGGTAAAAAGAAACAGACTTGACACATCTCAGTTTAGGCTAGCTACCTTTCAGGTGCTCAGCTTTGAGCACCTGTGGCTAGTGGCTATCACAGTAGCTCTCAAACCTTCAGCGCATGTGCGCATTATAAATAAAATAATATGACATACTCCTTAACCTGTACCACTAAATATTCAGAGGAGATCTCTGGAAAGGAGGCTTTTGTTGTTGTTAGCTGCCCAGTTGCCTCAACTCATGATGCTTGACAGTAGTGCTTTCCATGAGTTTCTTTGTTCGTTGAGCAGCCCAGGTTTGGCTTTTAGTTGCATGCAAAACTGTTGCATTTATTAAGCAGACAGATGGTTGGAATCCATATACCAGAGGTTGAGAATATCTCATTTCTTCTACAGTATAACATTTCCTGTCTCAGGATGGAATTTCACCATAAAGTCAGATATTGAGTAGAAATGAGTAGCATTCATCAAAGCCCAAATTAAGAGGGAACAGAAGGAAAAAGAAAACAAGTCTATAGCGTTTACTTTTGTTGCATTTCAAGATCAACTTCATATTAAAAACAATTCATAAAAGAGTAGACATAATGCTTTTCATAATGACCTGCTAACCATGATGATGTTTATGAGCTTTAAATAGTGACATGCTCTGCAGTCTCTCTTTATAGCTATTAACCAGAGGAGAGCCGATGCATTCTGAGGATAGGGAGACATGGCAGTTTGTGGATAATTTTCTGACACTTAAACACATCACTTAGTGGGATTATACTTGAATGCTGAATTTACAGAGAATGAAACCTTATTATTTTAGACCCAGATAATTTCGAATTTATAATTATTTTCTATTGAAACTGAATTAGCAAAAGGCAGCATTAAACATTGTGAACAAGCCAAGAGCGTTTGAATCCAATACTCTTCTTAACTCTGACATATACTCTGTGATCCAGGACGTTGCCTAACATCTCTGAGTTCGCTTTTTGCTTAGAAAATGGAAGAAATAACATTATTTCATAGTAGATATTACCACCTCTGCCCTTTCTAATCTGGCTGCTCTCCAATCCATCCAGCACACTGAAGCCAGAGGAATTCTCCATGGCTTACTTGGCTTACCTGTAGGTGGGACATGGCTTCTGGAGCTGGATTGCTTGGAGTCAGAGTCAATAAAGCTTACTCAGCTGGTTAGCTAGCTGTGCCATCTTGGGCTTGTCACTTAACCTCCCTGTGCCTCAGTTTTACAGTCATTGTTGTTGCTGTTGTTAGCTGCTATTGAGTTGGCTCCAACTCATGGTGACCTTATGTATAACAGAACTAAACATTGCCCAGGCTTGCATCGTCTTCATGATTGTTGGTATGTTTGAGTCCATTGTTGCAGCTATTGTGTCAATCCATCTTATTGAGGGCTCCGCTCTTTTTCATTGGCCCTTTATTTTACCAAACTTGATATCCGTTTTTAGTGTTTGGTCTTTCCTGTTGACATGTCCAAAGTAAGCAAGTCAAGGTCTGTCTATCCTTGCTTCCAAGGAACATGCTGGTTGTATTTTTTCTAAGGCTGATTTCTTCGTTCTTTTGGCAGTCCATGGTATATTAAATATTCTTTGCCAACACCATAATTAAAATACGTCAATTATTTGTCTATTCCGTTTTCATTATCCAACTTTCACATGCATATAAGGTGATGGAAAAGACTGTGACTTGGATTAGATGCACAGTAGTCATCAAAGTGACATCTTTGCTTTTTAAAAACTTTAAGAGGTCTTTTGCAGCAGATTTGCCCAGTGTGTTATGTTGTTTGATCTCTTGACTGCTGCTTCTGTGGACGTTGATTGTTGACCCAAGTAAAATGAAGTTGTTGACAAATTCAGCGAACACATTGTTGATGTTGTTGATAGTTGCCATTGATTTTGACTCATGGCAACCCATGATGTGTGCAGAGTAGCAATGTAGAGCTGCTTCATAGAGTTTTCAAGGCTGTGACCTTTTAGAAGCAGGCCAGTCTTCGAGGTACCTCCGGCTGGGTTTGAACCATTGACCTTTCAGCTGGTAGTCGAGTGCTTAACTGTTTGTATCTCCTGGGGACTCCTAGGAGTTACTTAATAAATGTTTACTGAGAAAATTGGGAATAGAATAGTTGTAAGGATTAAGTAAAATAACCTATGTAGAGTGCTTGACTATATTAGGAATGCGATAAATGCTAATTTCCTTTCCCTTAAAGTTTACCTTTAGGTTATCTGTGCCATGGAGAGAAAAGAGTTTTAAACTTTACTGAGAAAATTATGAGAGTCAAAAAGTAAAAATAACTACCAAAGCAAAAATACTCTACATTTGGCCACTATCTGGATGTGTTTTTGAGTACCAGAATAATGACTTACAATGGTTTGCTCCAGCAGACTCAAGTTATTCCACTTGATATAAACTTTTCTTTTTATACAAAAATATTGAAGCAGTATATATAATACTGAAAAGGAAAATATAACAATTTACCCACAAATACACCCATGTAATAATAATAACAGCTAGTGTTTATTGAGTGCATGTAAGCTAGGCACTATCCTTTATATCAGGTATCTCATTTAAGACATACCAGTTCTCTATGAAGGCAGAATTACTATTCCAGTCTTATACACAAGGCTTAGAAAGGATGATTAAAGAAATCAACTGTGTAGTCTAGGCTAGGGAGGAGGTTAGGTGAGGAGGGAAGGTATTATGTAACACTTGAGTTTATCATGTGTATGGAGGCCAACACTAACAGACTTGGAGAATACCAAAATTTCTGTCGAACATGGGGTATGTGGGAATAAATACACTCCTCCTGAGTGAGTTTTAAAAGAAAAAAAAACCCAGAATTTTTGGGCATAAGCAAAAACCTGATTATGGCTAGGTGGTGGAAGAAGCATTCCCTGAGGAGCAACTGGTGGATTCAAACTGCTGACCTTTTGGTTAACAGACAAATGCTTAACCACTCCACTATCAGAGCCCACTCTGAAGATCAAGGGAAATTTATTTCCCATTAGCTGAAGTTCTAGAAAACTTTTAAAATTTGGGGGCAAAAGGAAGCAGAAGAAAGGAGAAAGAAAGCACCAGAGCTGGCATTGAGTTTGAACAGAGATTATGTAGGGAAGGACTTGCATTTTGGGTAATGACCAGAGATTAGGGGTATGGAGCCTGGTTGAATTAGCTGGCCTCAACCTTCCAGTGATGGTTTTTGAGGTATAGTCAGGGGAATGGTAGCTGCAGAAACCAGATCATAGAGAGTTAAGGAGAGAATAGGTGGTCAGAAAATGGGGACGGCTAGAGTAGACAATAGGACATCTATTATTTTTGTCACCTAGTATCTTTTTACCCTTTTGGTAACCATTCCTTGATATCCTTCTTGGAACCACCTCTCCCCATTTTCAGTCCATATGGCTGTAGCATTAGGACCAATACCTTTCCCTAAAACAATTAGAGCAGTACATTTCTCTGGGAACAAGGATCGGTTCAGGATTTGGCATGTTACCCACCTCCACACACACACCAAAAAAAAAAAAAAAACAACAACAGAAAACAAACCCATTGTCGTCGAGTCGATTCCAACTCATAGTGACCCTAAAGGCAGAGTAGAACTGTTCCATAGAGTTTCCAGGGAGCGGCTGGTAGATGCAAGCCACCAGCCTTTTGGTTAGCAGCTGAACACTTAACCACTGTGCCACCAAGCAGATCCGATTAGGCCTTTTGTTTTGAGGGGTGGGGATGGATAGGTATCACTTTTCTATTGTAGAAGAGAATCTAGAAGGATATAACTAGGAGCTGCCACAGCCATCTTGTGACCACAGGGGAGAGGCTGTCTGAGAATAATGTCAACATACAGAAATTCATAGAAAGGTTGAACCAGATCCTGATAATGTTGTTGGTGCCACTGTATCTAGCCATGTGTGAAGTAAGGACTACCCATAGTTCTGCTTAATCCCACGTAATCAAGTTTTTCTGTCATTTGGTAACAAAGTGCTAACTACTGGTGTGGTAACTCAGCTTCTTTGAGAAGAAAAGCAGTAAGAACCTTTAGCATTCTAAGGAAAAGTCTTTGTATTTTTATAAGAATAAAACATATTTGGAGTAAAAATTATATGGAGATAAAAAGAAATGATCTGTCAAGCTATGAAAAGATACGGGGGAACCTTAAATGCATTTTGTTAAGTGAAAGAAGCCAGTCTGAAAAAACAACATACTGTATGATTCCACCTATATGACGTTCTGAAAAAGGCAAAATTATAGAGACAAGATTAGTGGCTTGGAGGGGTGAAGGGGGGCAGAATATGAATAGGTGAAGCACAGGCATTTTTAGGGCAGTGAAGTTATTTTGCATGATACTGTAATGGTGAATATATGACATTGTGCGTTTGTCAAAATCCACAGAACTGCACAACACAGAGTGAACCCTAATGTAAACTATTAACTTTAGTTAACAATACCTACCTGTTGCTGTCAAATCAATTCCGACTCATAGTGACCCTATAGGACAGAGTAGAACTGCCCCCTGGGGTTTCCAAGGAGAAGCTGGTGGATTCAAACTGCTGACCTTTTGGTTAGTAGCCAAGCTCTTAACCACTGATTGTAACAAATTTACCACATTAAGGCAAGATAGTATTAATAGGAGAAACAATTTGCAGATGGAGATGGGTATATGGGAACTCTCTGGGTAATTATTCTGTACACCTAAAACTATTTTAAAAAATAAAGTGTATTTAAAAAATAAATTCTATGGAGCAGGTGGTCAAGGGTCTTATTATTAAGCGAAAAAGAAGGCAATATTTAAATAGAAGAATAATTAGAAGATTTGACTACAAACTTGTAAATTTTCCCCAGGCATGACCAAATTGTTATTGATCTTAATAGATATGTCCTTGAATGAGGATTTTTTTTTCTTATTCACTAAAAATTACTTATTGTATAAATGCATAGGTGGGATTCTACAGGAGCTTTTCTCCTCTCCACTGTATTCTGGAGCCTTTCAGCTCAGGACCATGAAAGAGTAACATTCTGCATCATTCCTACACGCCTCAAAACCTGCAGGGCTCTTCTTTGCTCCTGACTGTTAGAATTAAAATATCATTTCTCCCTTCTTAGAATGATTTTGTGTGAATTCCTTATCAGCTCCTAGCTGGATTTGAAGGACCATCCTAATCACCCAGATAGGCAGGAAAAGTAGTCATATTTTTTCTCTGGCTGATAGGAATTAGAACACAAACAAGCTCAAAAGACTTACCTTTGGGTAAGATTAAACCAATCACTCTAATTCACGTCGTTCCATAACTTGTATTATCTTGAGCAAAACACTCTATCCCTTGACACTGTAGATCATAAATATTGGGAACAAGGAGTAAAAAGAACCAACTTCAGCCTTTTTTATATCATAATACTATGCATAGAAATGATAATATTTAATAGGCACCAGGGGTAAATAGATGCCTACTGCTAAAGGTGACCTGGCTGGGCCGCAGTGATCAATGGCTCAACACACCAAGAGTACCCAGTCCTGGCACTCTGGTTGGGAAGATCCTGGATTTCCGAACCGCATGGGCTGACTTTTGGCCCTAGCTCAGTCACTAAACTCTATTGTGTTCTTGGGACGTTCTCCTTTTCTTTTGGGTCCTCAGTTTTGCATCCTTAAATTAGGAAGCAGAGATTTCTTACCAGTGCAAATGCCTCTATATCTAGCACAGTGTCAGATCTAATTAATGGAGGTTTATGAGGTGCACTGAAGCATTAGGCAAGCAAGCATCCACAAGAAGTTCATTATTTAGATCTGTTTAATTAATCTCTTTTTAAAATAAGCATACCTACATTATCTAAGATGTCTGTATGATAGTGTATTATGGACAGTGTCACAATCTGAGTTAAGTACTCAAAGGTGTGTCACAGAATTTCTTAGCTAAAGGGGAAAATTGAGATAATCTGTTCCCCAAACAGAGGAGCCGTGGTGGCACAGTGGTTAAATGTTCAGCTGCTAACCGAAAAGTCTGTGGTTTGAACCTACCAGCTGCTGCGCAGGAGACAGATGTAGCAGTCTGCTTCCGTAAAGATTTACAGCCTTGGAAACCATATGGGGCAGTTCTACTCTGTCCTATAGGGTCGTTATGAGTCCGAATTGACTCCACAGCGATGGGTTTTTGACCTTTCAATTAGTAGCAAAGTGCTTAACCATTACGTCACCAGGGCTCTATTTACATAGACCACCATGAATACACACCATTGAGGATACTTAGAATCAACTTCAGGTTTTCCTTTCGTAGTATAAAAAGAATGTTTATAAATATATAATCCCTGAATTATCAAGCAACCTCACCCTCCCTAGCTATCTTAGTTATCTAGTGCTGCTGTAACAGAAATACCACAAGTGGATGGCTTTAACAAACAGAAGTTTATTCTCTAACAGTCTACTAGGCTAGAAGTATGAATTCAGGGTGCCATCTCCAGGGGAAGGCTTTCTCTCTCTGTCGGCTCTGGAGGAAGGTCCTTGTCATCAATCTTCCCCGGATCTAGGAGCTTCTCAGTGCAGGGACCCCGGGTCCAAAGGATGCACTCTGCTTCTGGCACTACTTTCTTGGTGATATGAGGTCCCCCTGTATCTCTGCTAGCTTCTCTCTTTTATATCTCAAAAAAGGTTGATTGAAGACACAGTCTAACCTTGTAGATTGAGTCCTGCCTCATTAACATAACTGCCTCTAATCCTGCCTAATTAACATCATAGAGGTAGGATTTACAACACATAGGAAAATCACATCAGATGACAAAATGTTGGACAGTCACACAATACTGGGAATCATGGCCTACCCAAGTTGACAAGATATTTTGGGGGGACATAGTTAAATCCATGACACTAGCCAAATCTAGCCAAATCATGACACTAGCACATAGAATTAGAGACATTTCAGTTCTATTAACCTGACACCCTCCAACTCCCCAGCAGGGGCAAATGCTGACCCACTTTGATGGGACAGAATGGCACTAGATCCACCAGGTAGGAATATTTGGAGGCAAGTGATTATGGAATAAGGCAGTGGAAGAGGGTACAGGCACCACCAGGGGATGTTTAATTTGGTGGGCAAACCAGCGTTCAAGGAAATCAGTATTCAATGAGGATAGTCCGGGCAAATATTGGCAGCAGTATGGGGGAAGTTCATGGTGATGAAATGGATCACAATGAGGTGAAACTTGAAGTGGGAAATACTGAGTGAGCTGAGCATATTTTGACAACAAGATGGTCTGTCTGTGGGTATTTGTGTTCCAGGAACTCGAATGAAGTTCAGGAAGACAGCTTCAGTCTATCTGCAATGCGAGAACTTAGTCTCATGTTCAGGAGAGATAGGGCTGTGTTTATTGTATGCCCACAGAAATTAAAGAAATGTATGGAGTGTTTAGTGTAAGGCTCGGTGCCAGATAATTTCATACCCTATTCCATTTAATCCTTGCCAAATCCCGAAAGACATGCATTCTTTTTACAGATGGAGCAACACAGACTTAATAACCATGTATAATCACAATCTGGAAATGGCAAATCCAAGGTTTGAGCCCAGATCTATCTGACTTCAAAGCCAATTCTCTTTTCACTGGGCTATAAGGGAGGTTAGGTAACTAGGACCTTGGGAACAGGGACCAAGGTAAAAACACTGATTAATATCTATGGAATTCCATCCGTTTTACTACCATAATTTCAGTCTGGGACATGGATGCCTTCTGCCTCAGGTCCAGGGTTGATCCATAGAATAAAGGATGAGGCTAGATCTGTGATCCAAAGGCCCTGCTGAAAATGAGCCCAGCTATATGTTGATACAGTCTATATTTAGTCTACAAAAGTTCCTTCTTCTGTAATAAATCGACAAGTGGGAATTAATCAAAAATGAAGCTGAAGGAGAAGCTTCTCATGCCTTAAGCAAACATGTACAGTTGGAGGCTTTACTTTTCTTTATGTGTTCAGTCTATCTTTTAGTAGAAGTATCAAAAGAAGGGAAACATTGAAATTAAGTCAGAGGGTAGGAATGTGGACACAAAGGCTTAATATTTGATTCTAATCTCTTGGAAGGCAGCTATTAGTCACTTAAACACATTGCCTCTTAGCAGCTACCAATTGATGAATAACTTTACCAACCGAGTAATTCTTGAACTTGGCATGTACAAGCGCACAATGGCTAAAGTAGCCTAGTCTGTACTTTACTTAAAAGTATTTACATTTGAGTAAATTTATAAAATTTACATCATTTCAAGTAAATCAAATGTCTCACTGGGTAAGAACTATTCTGAAAGTGGTAGGAGATGCCTTATTTATAGACAACCAAGGCATTTAAGAGCTAGAAAGACCCTTAGGGTTTGCCTCTCCCATTTATGGACAAGGATGCCATGGGGAAAGGATGTGTCTATAACCTTGAACAACAGCATGAGGATTAGAACCCAATTTTTAATAATCTTTTCATTATTCCATGATACCATCTTAGACTTTTAAAAATTTATTCCATAGCTATCTGTAGCTGTCTGTATATACCATGGAGCCCTGGTGGTGCAGTGGTTAAGAGCTCGGCTGCTAGACAAAAAGTCGGCAGTTTGAATCCACCAGCCGCTCTTTGGAAGCCCTATGGGACAGTTCTACTCTGACCTATAGGGTTTCTATGAGTTGGGATTGACTCGACAGCAATGGGTTATATATACTGCTAAGATGGTGATAGAGTGATAAGTATGATTAACATAACAGTTTGCTGTTTTTAAAGTAACTTTCACTCTGCTATTTTTCCAATTGTCCTCATAATAATCCTTGAGGGAGATATTATCTTCAACTATGTTTTATAGATAATGAAACTGAGGTTTAAAGAGAAGTAACTTGCAGAAAATCGTAAAACAAACACAAAGTAGAGCTGAGATAGTAATCCAGATTCTTTGGATATAGAATATATTCCTCTTCTGAGTGTCTATTATAAAGGCAACCATGTAATATATCATCCAGCTTGGGATACTTTTGAGCATGGAAGAGGGAGCTGTTAATGATTTCACTGGTAAAACACTCACGAAGCAGTACCATAGTGGACAGACCGGGACAGAGTATGTGGTCATCCTGTAATTCACCCTGTAATTCTTGGTCAACCAAGAATATATCAGATATTTAGAAACTAAAGGCATGATGGTAAAAAACAAAAGTAAACAAACAACAACAACAAAAACACAGCATTAAATAGATTGTAATTTTGTGAGGGATATAGTCAAGCAAACAGAGGCAACTGCAATGGAATTAGACAATAGTGTGGAAATGCTGTGATGGAGAATGCCAGAGTTCTATGGGAACGTGGAGAAGGAGCATCAACCTGGGTCTTATTTTGGGGAGAAAGGTCTGGGTTGGTTTGAAGAAGGTTGGAACAAGTTATTTTTAAGCTGAAATCTGAGGGTTAGTAGACATTAGCAAGATAAACAAGGCCTGAACTTTTCAGGCAGGAGTGTGGGGAAAAAGAGAAAGACTTCTGTGTTAGGGTTCTCCTGAGAACATAACATATATATATATACATTTAGAGAGAGAGCCAGAAAGAGAGATAGAGACATATTTTAAAGAATTTGCTTGTGTAACTTTGGGGGCTGGCAAGTCCCAAATCTGTATGCCAGGCAGGTTGGAAACTCCAACTCTTATTAAGTCCAAAATCTGTATGTCATATCACAGGCTGGAAACTGTTGCAGGCTGAGTCTGAAATCTGTAGGTCAGGTGCCAGGTGGTGGGCTGGAAACTGGAGCATGATATTTATGTTACAGTCATCAGGCAGAATTCTCACAAACCTTAATTTTTGCTTTTAAGGCCTTCAACTGATTGGATAAGGCCTACCCACGTTATCCAGGGTAATCTCCTCTACTCAGAGTCAACTGATTTTAAGTGTTAATCACATCAACAAAATACCTTCACAGCAACGTCTAGATCCTTGTTTCACCAAACAACTGGGCGTTGTAGCCTAGCCAAACTGACATGTAAAATTAACCATCACTACTTCCATGTAAAAGGAACAGTGTATACCACTTGCAAGAAAGAGCATAGCATATGTCTGGAACTACTTTCTCTCTATATGCCTGGTCATTCAACTAACAAAATTGCTTGATAAATATATGCCACTGATTTACCCCAAGAATTTATTTTCATTAGCATTAGGCAATGAAAATAATAAATGTGTCTCTGTGAAGTCAGCATACATTAAGTATAAGACTAATTGCAGGACCAAATGGAACACTTACAATGGTACCTGAAGAAAATACAGTGATGGAAAAAAAGCTATTTCTTTTCTACCCAAGAAATTACATTACAGAAATTGCACCATCAGAATGAATTAATACATAGCTTAAAAGAATTCAATGCCCGGGAAACAAATTCATAAATTAAATATCTTGCGCAAGGTTAATGTTAAAGTAATGTTTGCTTTATAGAAAAAGGACATGCAGGGAAGAAAGGGGATGGAGGGAAAGAGAGCTTTGAAAATGGACAGCAGGATAGCATGCATGTGCCCAGGGAACTGAGGCATATAACTAGCTGCCTGGAACTTCATCTTTGCCCACCAGTCATTTGTATCTAGGCTTGTCTTTGTGGCTAGCTCCTTGGCTGGAAAGGTGGCAGACACTCTGGTGAACATTGATGAAAAGACCAACAAGCTGAACTGCACTGTGTTGTTGGTTAGCTTCACTTTTGCCATTAAGGAGGGTTTCACAGTACATTTCACAGCTGTTTCTGAAAGTGCCCAGCTGTGCTGAGATGGCCACAGGGGGGACACAATATGGTTGCATGCAGCCCAGAGGCTTCTGAGAGAGGCTGAGCAAGCCCCACAGCCCTCAAGTGCTCATCAAATTGTTTTCCAGAAGCACATTCTTTCACCTTCCTCTGACATGGAAGGGAGCAAAGGGAATGATAATGATCTGAAATGACAGATACACTGGATGGCGGTGAGCTAATTTACAGGGGAAATGCAGTGTCCAAATTAAGAACAAAGAGTCAAAGTGGCCCTTGGACTGTCCTGAGGCCTTTAAATAACCAAGGGAGAGTATCCTTAATGTCTCTAAAGTTGGTAGGCTTGTCTGGAAGAACGGTTTGGGGCACCAGCATATTTGCCCACCATGCTTTAGCAGGTGTTTAAATTTATCTTGCCTGTCCACATAAACTGAATTTCTAAATCTGACACCTCAGCTTTCTCAAGTTTGTTGGTAACCTGTGTTCTTCATACTTTCTGTCTCCCAGGAAAGTAATTGCCGTATTCTTTTTGTGGTTGAAGAACATAGAGACTCTCCTTAGGAGACCCCCAGGATATAGTGTAAGGCAAATAGGCTTTTCTTCTTGGATCATCTACTGCAGAGCTAACAACTAAAGTTTTTTAGCAAAATACTATTTCTGAACTAGCTTTGGGGTGGAAATTAAAATGTAGTTTGTCAAGATTATATCCAGGCACACATCTGGGAGGTAAAAAAACCCTGAAGTATAGCTAGAAAACTGGTAATGCCAATGCGTTATTAAGGAAGTTGCTTGTCATGCATTCGGGTATTATTCAGTCTTGTGCTTCCTCTCCTCTCCCATTTCCTGGAACAATCTGATTACTGTGTTTCCTGATTGTAGATTATATTCCTTTTATTTATTTTTATTTGACAAAAATATGCTAATAAAAATAAAACATAACCAGTTCTTTCTAGGAAGGTCTTATTGTCAGGCTGTGCCTACCTGTCTAGATTTATTTTTTACCTTCACCTTACTTCTAATAGGGGAATATTCCATGCTCTCTCTACCTTCATGCATTTGTACTTGCTGGCATTTCTGCTTGGAATTTTCTTCAGATTTTAGCTGTTGAGTAAAATTTCTCTCCTCCTTAAAGAGTCAAGCTTTACCTTCTCACCAAAGACTTTCCCAATTCCCTTAGCATTCAAACACACTCCCTCCTCTCTGCTCCCATTGCAGGCAATCCTTACCTTCTACCAACATTTATCACAATTATTATATTTTCTGTTTACGTAGCTGTCTCCCCTTCCCAGGGTGTGATTCCCTTAAAGGCAAAGGTGATATCTTTCTCACCTTCATTGCTTAGCACAGTGTTTGGTACATAAAAAGCACCCAGTGAATGGATATCCAGTATTACCCATTCATGTTTATGATGTTTATTTTTCCAGGGTCCCTTCATTTTACATGCATATGTATGTAATTTTCACTTCTTTTGAACAATTATATATTAGCTCCTGCTGAGAACCAAAGATAGATTTACAGACTTGACTTGAGTATATAAATGCTTTATGGGTTGGATTCCTTTCTGCACTGTGTGAATTGAAGAGCTGCTGATCCTAGTCTGAAGCCAGGTAGAAAACAAATCCCACTGGGTTGCCCTTAGTGGCTACAGTTAAGATATGGAAGGAATATCTGTCCTTGGACCTACTAACGTTAACGTTTTTCTTTCAAAGACAAAGTAACTCTTCACATTGGCCTCAGGCCACAAGTAGCTTAAAGTCATCGCTGTGCTTCAGCTGCTTGGTTGGTGAGCCTGAAATATGTAGCTGGTCTCATCCTATCTCTCTGGACCGCCATGCCACTGACCTTAGTGTGGACACTTTGTCAGGCTGTGGAGCTTGTTACCATCCCAGCGGATATTTGGCTGCTCTCATCACTGATCACGTTTTATAAAGTCTCTGACATAAGGCTTAGGGTGCAAACTTGGAGGCAAAGACCTGTGTGTCAAAACCATGGTTATGTAGCAGAATGATTAAAAGTATATGAGTTTGGGTTCCTACAAATACAGACTCTGAGACAAGATTCAAACTCATAGTGCAGATTTGGGAGAAGAACAGGAAACACAGGAAAGGGAAGACCTCCAATGTTGGGTGCTTTACTTGTGTGGAGTTACCACCATGGGTACCTGTAGCTCAATCCTGATGGAAAACTCTGGGAAGCTGTGCCCCCGGGTTATCCTACCCCTGAAGTGAGTCACTGGTGAATGGCTTCTCCCACGGAAAGTTAACTTCCCAGTACTCTTCTTCTGCCAACTTCTCAGGCTCAGAGATTCAGATGCTAGTAGTGGGAAGTCAGGCTGGTGTATACTGAAGTGGTAAGGCCCAAGGAGACATGGGGCAGGGGCTAACAGGGTCCACTACAGAGTGGATGTTAGAATAGGACTGTTCTTTCTCCAGCATGGCCCCAAGAGCAAATCAATATGCAATTTTATATTCTTTTTTTTTTTAATTGTGCTTTAAGTGAAAGTTTATAGTTCAAGTTAATTTCTCATATAAAAATTTATACACACATTGTTATGTGACCCTAGTTGCTATCCCTGTAATGTGACAGTACACCCCTCCTTTCCACCCTGGATTTCCCCTGTCCATTCAACCAGCTCCTATCCCTTACTGCCTTCTCATCTCGCCTCCAGACAGGAGCTGCCCATTTAGTCTCATGTATCTACGTGAACTAAGCAGCACTCTCTTCACGAGTATCAATTTTATCTTACAGTCCAGTCTAATCTATGTCTGAAGAGTTGGCTTCGGGAATAATTTCAGTTCTGGGCTAACAGAGTGTCCGGGGCCCATGTCTTACAGGGTCCCTCCAGTCTTAGACCATTAAGTCTAGTCTTTTCACTGTAATTTGAGTTTTGCACCCCACTTTTCTCCTGCTGTGTCAGGGACTTTCTGTTGTATTCCTTGTCAGGGTGTTCATTGGTGGTAGCTGGGTACCGTCTAGTTCTTCTGGTGTCAGGCTGATGGAGTCTTTGGTTTACGTGGCTCTGTCTCTTGGGCTAATATTTTCCTTGCGTCTTTGGTGTTCTTCATTCTCCTTTGCTCCAGGTGGGTTGGGACCAATTGATGCATCTTAGATGGCCACTTGCTAGCTTTTAAGACCCCAGACGTCACTTACCAAAGTGGGATGCAGAACATTTTCTTAATAAACTTTGTTATGCCAATTGACCTAGATGTCCCCTGAAAGCATTGTCCCCAGACTCCCGTCCCTGCTACTCTGTCCTTTGAAGTTTAGTTGTATTCAGGAAACTTCTTAGCTTTTGGTTTAGTCCAGTTGCGCTGACTTCCCCTGTATTGTGTGTTGAACTTCCCTTCACCTAAGATAATTCTTTTTTACTATCTAGTCAGTGAATACCCCTCTCCTTCCCTCTCCACCCTTGTAACCATCAAAGAATGTTTTCTTCTGTATTTAAACCTTTTCTTGAGTTCTTATAAATAGTGGTCTCATGCAATATTTGACCTTTTTTTGACTGACTTATTTCACTAATTTCCAGATTCATCCATGTTATGAGATGTTTCCAGATTTATCGTTGTTCTTTATCGTTGAATAGTATTCCATTGTGTGAATATACCATAATTTGTTTATCCATTTGTCTGTTGATGGGCACCTAGGTTGTTTCTGTCTTTTTGCTATTGTGAACAATGCTGCAGTGAACATCGGTGTGCATGTATCTATTCGTGTGATGGCTCTTATTTTTCTAGGGTATATTCCAAGGAGTGGGATTGCTGAATCATATAGTACTTCTATTTCTAGCTTTTTAAGGAAGCACCAAATTGATTTCCAAAGTGACTATACCATTTTACATTTCCACCAGCAGTGTATAAGTGTTCTAGACTCTCCACAAACTTTCCAACGTTTATTATTTTGTTTTTTTTTTTAAGATTAATGCTAACCTAGTTGGGGTGAGATGGTATCTCATTGTAGTTTTGATTTGCATTTCTGTAATGGCTAATGATCATGAGCATTTCCTCAGGTGTCTGTTAGCCACTTGACTATCTTCTTAGGTGAAATGCCTGTTCGTATCCTTTGCCCATTTTTTAATTGGGTTATTTGTCTTTTTGTTTTTGTTAGGTTTTGCATATCTTGTAGATTTTAGAGATTAGATGCTGATCGTATTTGTCATAGCCAAATTTTTTTTCCCAGTCTGTGGGTTGTCTTTTGACTCTTCTAGTGAAGTTTTTTGATGCGCATAAGTGTCTGATTTTTCGGAGCTCCCAGTTATCTAGTTTCTCTTCTTGTGTTTGTGCATTGTTACTTATGGTTCGTATTGTGTTTATGCCATGTATTAGGGCTCCTAACATTGTCCCCATTTTTTCTTCCATGATCTTTATCATTTTAAATTTTATATTTAAGTCTCTGATCTGTTTTGAGTTAGTTTTTGTGCATGGTGTGAGGTATGGGTCTTGTTTCATTTATTTATTTATTTTTTAATTTTATATTTTATTGTACTTCAGGTGAAGACTTACAGAACAAATAGTTTCTCATGAAACAGTACTACACATGTTGTTTTATGACATTGGTTAACAACCCACAACATATCAACATATTAACCCTCTAAATTCTCAACCTTTTATTTTTTTGGTGAAAATACACATAGCCAAAGATATACCGTTTCAAAAATTTCTACATACACAATTCAGTGACATTGACTACGCTCTTCCAACTGTGCTATTATTCTCACTTAAGATGAAGGCTTACAGAACAAAATAGTTTCTCATTTAACAATTACTACAAATGTTGCCCTGTGACAATGGTTAACAATCTCACAACACGTCAACAATATCCTTACTCAACCTTGTGTTCCCTATCACCAGCTTCCTTGTCCCCTTCTGCCTTCTGGCCCTTGTCACTGGGCTCCTGTACCTCGTTAGTCTCATTTGGTTTTATGGGACGGTCCACTCCCAGGCTGAGCAGTGAACCTCGGAGGTAACTTCACCACTGAGCTAAAAGGGTGTCTGGGGGCCATACTCTCGAGGTTTCTCCAGTCTCCTTTAGGCCAGTAAAACTGGTCTTTTTTTTTTTTTCGTGAGTTAGAATTATGCTCTACATCCTTCTCCAGCTCTGTCCAGAACCCTCTGTTGTGATCCTGGTCAGAGCAGTCAGTGGTGGTAGCCGGGCACGATCTAGCTGTACTGGACTCAGTCCAGTGGAGGCCTTGGTAGCTGTGGACAATTAGTCCTTTGGACTAATCTTTTCCTTGTATCCTGTTCTCTTCATTCTCCCTTGCTCCCGAAGGGATGAGACCAGTGGAGTATCTTAGATGGCCGCTCACAGGCTTTTAAGACCCCAGACACTACTCACCAAGGTAGAATGTAGAGCATTGTCTTTCTAAGCTGTGTCATGCCAATTGAGCTGGATGTTCCCCAAGACCATGGTTCCCAGAGCCCTTGGCCCAGCAATTCAGTCCCTCAGGGAGTTTGGATGTGTCTATGGGGCTTCCGTGACCTTTCCTTGTACAGGTTGTGCTAGTTTCCCCTGTATCGTGTACTGTCTCACCTTTCACCTAAGATACCACTTATCTATTGCCTATTTAGTATTTCCCCCACACTCCTCCCATCCCTGGTAACCAACAAAGATCGTTGCATTTTGTGTGTGAACTTTTCCATGGGTTTTTACAATAGAGGTCTCATACAATATTTGTCCTTTTGTGATTGACTTATTTCACTCAGCATAATGTCCTCCAGTTTCATCCATGTTATGAGATGGTTCACAGATACATTGCTGTTCTTTGTCGTTGCGTAGTACTCCATTGTGTGTATGTAGCATAGTTTGTTTATCCATTCATCTGTTGATGGGCATCTACATTGTTTCCGTCGTTTTGCTATTGTGAACAATGCTACCGTGAACATAGGTGTGCATATGTCTATTCGAGTGACGACTCTTATTTCTCTAGGATATATTCCTAGGAGGGGGATTGCTGGATCGAATGGTATGTCTATTTCTAGCTTTCGGAGGAAGCGCCATATCATTTTCCAAAATGGTTGTATCATTTTGCATTCCCACCAGCAGTGCATAAGAGTTCCCATCTCCCCGCAGCCCCTCCAACATTTGTTATTTCCAGTGTTTTTGATTCGTGCCAGTAATGCTGGGGTGAGATGGTATCTCATTGTGGTTTTAGTTTGCATTTCTCTAATGGCTAGTGATCGCGAGCATTTCCTCATGTGTCTGTTGGCCCTTTGAATGTCTTCTTTGGTGAAGTGTCTCATTTCCTTTCCCCATTTTTTAATAGGATTATTTGTCTTTTGTTGTAGAGGTGTTGGATTTTCTTGTAGATTATGGAGATTAGACCTCTGTCTGACTTGTACTGTCCAAAAATTTTTTCCCAGCCTGTAGGTTCTCTTTTGACTCTTTTGGTGAAGTCTTTTGAAGAGCATAGCTGTTTGATTTTTAGAAGATCCCAGTTATCTAGCTTATCTGTTGGGTTTTGTGCGTTGATGGTTATGGTTTGTATCCTGTTAATGCCATGTATTAATGCCTGAGGTGTTGGTCCTATTTTTTCTTCTATGAAATTTATAGTTTTAGGCTTTATATTCAGGTCTTTGATCCATTTTGAAGTAGTTTTTGTATACGGTGTGAGGTATGGGTCCTGTTTCGTTTGTTTGCCGATGGATACCAAGTTATGCCAGCACCATTTGTAAAATAGACTGTCTTTTCCCCCATTAACGGACTTTGGGCCTTTGCCAAATGTCAGCTGCTCATAGGTGGATGAATTTATGTCTGGATTCTCAATTCTGTTCCATTGGTTGATGTATCTGTTGTTGTTCCAGTACCAGGCTGTTTTTACTACCGTGACGGGATAGTAGGTTCTAACATCAGGTAGTGGGAGGCCTCCCACTTTGTTCTTCTTCTTGAGTAATGCTTTACTTATCTGGGGCCCCTTCCCTTTCCATATGAAGTTAGTAATTTGTTTCTCTATCTCATTAAAAAATGCTGTTGGAATTTGGATTGGGATTGCATTGTATTTGTAGTCGCTTTGGGTAGAATAGACATTTTCACAATATTGAGTCTTCTATCCATGAGCAAAGTATGTTTTTCCACTTACGTAGGTCTCTTTTGGTTTCTTGCAGTAGTGTCTTGTAGTTTTCTTTCTACAGGTCTTTTACATCTCTGGTTAGATTTATTGGTAAACATTTTATCTTCTTGGGGGCTATTATGAATGGTAGTGATTTGGTGATTTCCTCTCCAAAGTTTTCTTTGTTGGTGTAGAGGAATCTAGCTGATTTTTGTGTGTTTATCTTGTGTCCTGATATTTTGTTGAAATCTTCTATTAGTCCCAGTAGTTTTCTTGTGGATTCTTTGGGGTTTTCTGTGTATAAGATCATATCATCTGCAAATAGAGATACATTTACTTCTTCCCTACCAATCTGGATGTCCTTTATTTCTTTTTCTAGCCTAATTTCTCTGGCTAGGACTTTCAGCACAATGTTGAATAAGAGTGGTGATAAAGGGCATCCTTGTCTGGTTCCCATTCTTAAGGGGAATGCTTTCAGATTCTCTCCATTTAGGATAATGTTGACTGTGGGCTTTGTATAAATGCCCTTTATTATGTTGAGGAATTTCTCCTCTATTCCTATTTTGCTAAGAGTTTTTATCATGAATTGATGTTGGACTTTGTCAAACACCTTTTCTGCATCAAGTGATAAGATCATGTGGTTCTTGTCTTTTGTTTTATTTATGTAATGGATTTCATTGATTTTCTAATGTTGATCCATCCCTGCCTACCTGGTATGAATACCACATGGTGATGGTAAATTGTTTTTTCGATATGTTATTGGCTAGAATTTTGTTGAGGATTTTTGCGTCAATGTTCATGAGGGATATTGGTTTGTAATTTTCTTTTTTTGTGGTGTCTTTACCTGGTTTAGTATCCGGGTTATATTGGCTTCATAGAATGAGTTTGGGAGTATTCCATCCTTTTCTATGCTTTGAAATACTTTTAGTGGTAGTGGTGTTAACTCTTCTCTGAATGTTTGGTAGAATTCGCCAGTGAAACCATCAGGGCTAGTGCTTTTTTTTTGTTGGGAGTTTTTTAATTACCTTTTCAGTCTCTTCTTTTCTTATGGGTTTATTTAGTTGTTCTGCCTCTGTTTGTGTTAGTTTAGGTAGGTAGTGAGTTTCTAGAAATTTATCCATTTCCTCTAGGCTTTCAAATTTGTTAGAGTACAATTTTTCATAGTACTCTGTTATGATTCTTTTAATTTCAGTTGGGTCTGTTTTGATATCACCCATCTCATTTCTTGTTCAGGTTATTTGCTCCCTCTGGTGTTTTTCTTTTGTCAGTTTGGCCAGTGGTTTATCGATTTCGTTGATCTTTTCAAAGAAGCAGTTTTGGTCTTGTTAACTCTTTCAATTGTTTTTCAATTTCAGTTAATCTGCTCTAATTTTTATTATTTGCTTTCTTCTGGTGCCTGATGGCTTCTTTTGCTGCTCTCTTTCTACTTGTTCCAGTTGTAGGGTTAATGTTTTGATTATGGCCCTTCCTTCTTTTCGGATGTTGCGTTTATTGGTATAAATTGACCTTTGAGTATTGCTTTTGCTGTATCCCAAAGGTTCTGGTAAGTTGTGTTTTCATTCTCATTTCATTCTGTGAATTTCTTTATTCCATCCTTAATTTCTTCTGTAACGCAGTAGTTTTTGAGCAAGGTGTTGTTCAGTTTCCAGGTATTTGACTTTTTTTCCTTGCTTTTTCTGTTATTGATTTCTACTTTTATGGCTTTATGGTCAGAAAAGATGCTTTGTAATATTTCAGTTGTTTGGAATCTGTTAAGGCTTGCTTTATGGCCTAGTATGTGGTCTATTCTGGAGAATGTTCCATGTGTGTTGGAAAAGAAAGTATACTTGACTGCTATTGGGTGGAGTGTTCTGTATATGTCTATGAGATCAAGTTGGTTGATTGTGATATTTGGATCTTCCTTGTCTTTACTGAGCTTCTTTCTGGATGTTCTGTCCTTCACCTAAAGTGGTGTGTTGAAGTCTCCTACTCCTACTGTTATTGTGGAGCTGTCTCTCTCTCTTTTCAGTGCTGTTAGAGTTTGTTTTATGTATTTTGGAGCCCTGTTGTTGGGTGCATGAATATTTATTATGGTTATCTCTTCCTGGTTTATTGACCCTTTAATCATTATATAGTGTCCTTCCTTATCCTTTGTGGTGGATTTTACGTTAAAGTCTATTTTGTCAGAGATTAATATTTCCACTCCTCCTCTTTTTTGAGTGTTGTTTACTTGATATGTTTGTTCCCATCTTTAAAGTTTTAGTTTGTTTGTGCGTTTAATTCTAAGGTGTGTCTCTTGTAGGCATTGTAGTTTTTAATCCATGTAGGCATCCGTGTAGGACGTATCGTGTTTTTTAATCCATTCTGCCACTCTCTGTCTCTTTATTGGTGCATTTAGTCCATTTACATTCAGCGTAATTATTGATAGGTATGAGTTTAGAGCTGTGATCTTGATGTCTTTTTTTGTGTGTTGTTGACAGTTTATTTGTTCCACTTAATTTTCTGTGCTAAGTCGTTTTTCTTTATGTATTTTCTTTTCATGTTTTTCATTGTTGTGATTTTGTATTTGCTGAGTCTTTATGTTTTTCTTGTTTTTTATTTTGCTGTGTAGGATTGTTAGTGTCCTTTGTGGTTACCTTAATATTTATCCCTATTTTTCTAAGTTTAAACCAGTCTTTTATTTCTTTATATCGCCTTGACTCCCTATCCATAGGAAAGGTCTATGACTACATATTTTTAGTCCCTCTTTTTTGTTTTACTGTTGTCATATTTTACATATCGATGTCTCTGTTTCCCTATTTACAGTGTTTTAGTTTTAATTTACTTTTGTGACTTCCCTATCTGGGTTGATATCTGGTTGCTCTGTCCTGTGTTCTAGTTTTGGGTTGTTATCTGGTATTATTTTTTTTCTAACTGGAGAACTCCCTTTAGTATTTCTTGTAATTTTGGTTTGGTTTTTGCAAATTCCCTAAACCTCTGTTTATCTGGAAATGCCCTAATTTCACCATCATATTTGAGAGACAGTTTTGCTGTATATATGATTCTTGGCTGGCAATTTTTTCCTTCAAGGCTTTACATATGTCATCCTATTGCCTTCTTGCCTAAATGGCTTCTGAGGAGTAGTCCTAGCTTACTCTTACTGACTCATCTTTGTAGATGACTTTTCATTTATCCTTAGCTACTCTTAAAATTCTCTCTTTATCTTTGGTTTTGGCAGGTTTGATTATAATATGTCTTGGTGACTTTATTTTGGGATCTACCTTGTGTGGGGTTTGATGATCATCTTGGTTAGATATCATCTTATAATGAAGTTTTCTGCCAAAAAATTTTCAACAATTCTCTCTGTATTTTCTGTTAATCCCCCCTGTTCTGGTACTCCTGTCACTCGTCGGTTATTCCTCTTGATAGAGTCCCACATAAGTCTTAGGTTTCTTCATTTTTAAAATTCTTTTTTCTGATTTTTCCTAAAATAAATCGGTGTCAAGTGCTTTATCTTCAGTCTCACTAATTCTGACTTCTATTGCCTCAGTTCTGCTCCTATGACTTTCTATTGAGTTGTCTAATTCTGAAATTTTATTGTTAATCTTCTGGATTTCTGATTTCTGTCTCTCTGTGGATTCTTACAGCCTGTTAAATTTGTCTTTGTGCCCTTCTATAATCTTCTTAAGGTCCTCTATTGCTTTGCCTGTGTGTTCATTGACTTGTTCTGCATTTTGAATGATCTCCTTCCTGATCTCTTGAAGAGTTCTGTATATTAATCTTTCGTATTCTACCTCTGGTGATTCCAGATAATTCTCTTCCTCTGGAAAATTTCTTGATTCTTTGTTTTGGGAGCTTGCTGAAGCCATCATGTTCTGCATCTTTATGTGATTTGATATTAACTGTTATCTGTGACCCATCAATAAGTTATTATATTTATTTATTTTATGTTTGCTTACTGTGTCCTAGCTTCTTGTTTTGTTTTGTTTTGGTATGCCCAAATAGGCGGCTCATGTGAGCTAGTTTGATTATTGGCACCTTTGAAGCTCTAGCTTCCTGTCACCAGGTGGTTAGATCTGTTGCTAGATATGTTAGCCCAGGAGTCCGTTTCCTTCTCTTATATGGATTTTGCTCAGGTGTCCAGGTAGTTAGTCACCAAGTGTGTGGTGCAGGCTCTCACGTACAGTCTTAGATGGGCAAGGTTGATTGGAGTAGTCACAGTGTCTGGCTGCAGTAGGAGATCGTGCACTGAGCAGAGCAGGAGGCTGATGGCTGCCCCTGAGTGCCTGGGAGGAAGGTGTGTCCCTGTTCCCTACAGTGTGTATATGGGTGGGTTCTGTGGCCAGACTGTGGGCACCCAATGCTGTTGGCTGTAAGGACTGGGAGGCACTACTTATTTTTTAGACCCCTGTCCCAGGTGGCTAGGTAGCATGAGTAGAGCCACCAGTCCACAGGTCCCTGATGTGGGTAGGTGAGGACCCTGCTTAATGGGCAGTACGGTGTCAAATGTCACAAACCTGCCCCTCCACCATATAGCTGATACAGTTAAAGTTAGGCTTCATGTATATACCCTGTTTGTATTGTGCTAATGAGGGCCTGTGCTGTTGAAAAGGGCCCACACAGGTCTATGCAGGGGTGAAAGGCATTCAAAATCTGTGGATCCCTTATGCCTGTGTCTAGGCAAAGGAGCTGTACCTGCCCTGAGTTCCCGGCTTAGGGGAGCTGGCAGATTATTTTTTCCCTGTTTGTTAATTTGTTCCCTAAGTCCAAGATAATGCCTCAGGGCACATGACGGGACCTACTTCTGGTCCCAGGGGACATGGCAGTTGCTGACGCTGGCTGGGGACCTGGTGCAGAGCAGGGAGGAGGCAGGTAAGTGGGAGAGACGTTCTTTCCAAATGGGGTGGTTTTTGATCTGCATGGTAGGTTAGATGCACGTACTTTTGCCAGTTGAGCTCCACTTTTCACTGGTTCTGGAGGCTTGAGTAGACTCTCCACCCCTTGGTCTCTCCCGAAGTGGTAAACGGGTCCCGAGCGCCACTGCTTCCCTTACCACGCACGCCAGCTTGTCTGGCCTGCAGGATGCTGATTCTTGCCGGGTCAGGTCCGGCAACTCCTCGCTGCTCCCAAACTGTCTCTCCCTCTGCCTGCCACTCAGTCTGATTCCTCAACTTTGCCTTTGATGTTCAGGGCTCCTAGATTGTCATATATAATCGATTCACTGGTTTTTTTGGGTCTTTTTTGTAAGAGGGACCACAGAAAGCATGTGACTACTCGGCCAACTTGGCCCCACCTCTCAATATGCAGTTTTAAAGTGAGATACCAGATCACTAAGGGGGGCACTTAGTTGTTTTAGAACCAGTGTCTGACTCTTGAAACACCTCTTTCACTTTAGGGATATGAAAAACTCAAAGAAGTGGGTTAGGGTTTTGTGAGGGGAAGTTATCTGGAAACATCTGTCTTGTGAGCCTCACTCCTTCACCTCGTAGTGTACCTTCACCCTCCTTCTAATTAAGCTTGAGAGCCCTTTAGTCGGATCACTTGGACACCTGACATGTGCCCTCTGTAGTTTGGTGACACAGTGAACTGGAATCTGAATTCCACCTGAGGAAACCTAGAGTGCTGAGTGCCAAAGAGACAGGCTAGTGAACTGCTTTGAAGGTTAAGTAAAGGGGAACTGCTGCCGGGATGGGAAGTAACTGCACGTTCTTGGAAAAGCTGTCAGAGGCAGCATGTTTCCCATGGCCCACATGCTGGAGTAGAGGCAATTTAAGTTTTACCAAGTGTGTTGCCTAGAACAGGCCGTGGGACAGTGCAAGTGTGAGTGGATTGAAGGAGAACCAGGAGTTGAGGCTACAGTGGGCACCTGAAGGAGAGTAATTGCCCATGTTATTGTAGTTATAATAGAGGAGCAGTCATGAGAGAACCCACATCTGCATCCTGCCACCAGAGAGCACCAACTAAGTGATAACTGCACCCACCTTGTAAATCTGACCCTTTCTCCTGTTTTCTTCTCAACCTGATCATGGAAGGAGAAAAGATAGTTAGCAGTCTAGGCAGGGGGGAGAAACACAGAAGAGGAAAGAGAAAGGACCATACTCCTTTCTCCCACAGTAAGTGTCCAGCTAGGGCAGACTCTAGCAGTGGGGAAGGAGAGATGATTAGATGTTGAAGCATGTTTGGAGTTTTGATTAATATCTACAGCTGGGCAGTTGTCCAAAGGACTTTTTGTTATCTAAGACAGAGGAATAAGTTATAGGACTTGCATAAAACCAAAATTTCATCCAGGGACAAAGGAAAACCTTTCTCCAGAGTCAGGACCAAAATTAAAGTTGTTCCTTGATTACATCCCATGGGCTGTGTTTGTTAAAGCATGGACTTTGGAAATTGACCTGGGTTGAAAGTATAGTTCTGTAACTTATTGGCTAGGTGGCCTGCCTTACTAAAGTTACTGATTCATGTTTTATGAATCTGTTTTTTTCACTTCATAGGTTGTGTCACGATTAAATGAGAAAGTTTGTGAAACACGGACAGAGTTAGAGGCTCAGGAAATGGTAGTCATTGTTAATACAAATTGGGGCATTCAGAAAAACAAAGTTTTGATCCAAACTTAAAAAAACAGAGAAGCAGAGAAGGAGAACCACTGTCAGCTCAGGCCAGCTTGGGCCAGCAGTTAAAAAAACAGAGAAGCAGAGAAGGAGAACCACTGTCAGCTCAGGCCAGCTTGGGCCAGCAGTCAGGGGAGCAAAAACAGAATGTTCCTGAGATGAGGAATTTGAAACTAAGGTAAGTCTGGTCTTGGACTAAGAGCTCCTTATATTAGGCCTGTTGAAGCAGAGGAAAAAAGAAAAATTAACACTCAAAACATTTATTGAGCCCCTATTATATGCTGAATACTGTACTAGATTTTGGACATTCAGGGATGAATAAGACCCCTCCCAAGCCTTTGAGGAATAATCTATATAATCTATGATGGGGAAACTTTTGATGACTATGCAATTATATCAGCTGTAAGGGAGGTTGCTGTAGTTGGAATCGACTCGACAGCAATGAGTTTGGTTTTTCTGGTTTGTAAGGGAAGTATCACTATAAAACGTAGCAGGAGTGACTTGCTGTGATAGGAGGGTCAAGGAAGGCTTTGCAGAAGTGGTGGCATTTTATCTGAATTTCAAGGGACAAATAGATGTTTACCAAGTGGATAAGTGGGGTAGACATTTTGGGCAGAGGACGGGCATGAGCAAAGTCATGGAAGTACAATTGTTCATTGTCTTTTTGGGGAACACAGCACAGTGTGATGGTGCTAGGCCACAAAATGGACAGCAGAAGATGAAAAGAATCCCAAGAAGAGTTTGATAAATAGACTGGGCCAGAGCCCAGCAAGTCTTGAATGCTGTGCTAAGGAGTTCAGACTTCATTCCCTGTAGAGCAGAGGTGTGACATGATCACATTGGTATTTCATAGACAAAAGAAGATACAAATGCCAGACAGGCATTTTTCTTTTTTCTCAGAAATAATTTCTATGATTTAGCTTGCCTAGGTTTTGGGAACCCCTCCTATATCAGTTAAGCAATTCACCCCACTTAGCCACCTAGCAGATTTGTATTTAAGTTGAATTTGAGTACAGCTATACTGATCATACGCTATAGAATGGGGTCATGTATGAGCAATAAATTCTGGGTTGCAATTTATGTGCAATCAAAATTACTATCAAATTCTTTAAATCTGTAGAGTTTAGCACAATTTCTAAATTCATTTAGTCAACAAATATTTTTTGATAACCAAGCACCGGTCTAGATATACTGAATAAAGCCCTCATGTAGCTTCTAATCCATTGCTGGGAAAGTAACCTGTTGCTATTGAGTTGTTTCCAACTCATAACGACCCTATAGGACAGAGCAGAACTGCCTTACAGGGTTTTCAAGGCTGTAATCTTCATGGAAGCAGACTTCCACATCTTTCTTCTGTGGGGCAGCTGGTGGGTTTGAACCACCGACCTTTAAGTTAGCAGTTGAATGCCTAACCACTGCATCACCAGGGCTCCTTGCTGCTGAGGAACTAACCAAAAAAGCCAAACCCGTTGTCGCTGACTCATTGCGACCCTATGTAAGCAAATAAATACATACTATGTTCTCAATTAGTGATACACACCTAGAAGAAAAATAAAGTAGAAGATGTTACAAAGTGAAGGATGGAGGGAGGCTACTTTCTGAGATAAAGTGGTGAGGGAAGGCCTTTCCGATGAGGTAATATCTGAGCACAGACTTGAACTAATGGGGAGGCAAGGCAAGTGGGAAGGCTGGTCCAGGCAGGGCGAGCTGCTAGTAAGAAATCCCTGAGGCAGGAGATGCCTGAATGTTGTTGGAGGAACTACAAGTACACTTGTGTGGCTGGAGCAAGTGATCAAGAAGAAGAGTCATAGCAGATACATTCAGAGGACCCAGGGCCAGATTATCAGGGCCTTGTAGGTCTTGGTAAGGTAAAGGCTTTGGATTTTATTCTAGCTGAAAAGAGAAGTCACGAGAGTCTTTTGAGAAGGGTAGTAACATGACTCCAACATCTGTCAGTTTGTCGTACTGTGATGGCTTGTGTGTCGCTGTGATACTGGAAACTATGCGATCAGTATTTTAAATACCAGCAGGGTCACCCATGGTGGACAGGTTTTAGTGAAGCTTCTGGACTAAGACAGACTAGGAGGAAAGCGCTGGCAATCTACTTTTGAAAATTAGCCAATAAAAAACTTACGAACCGCAACAGAGTAGCGTCTGACTCACTTGCCCTGTGCATGTCATCAGGAGAGATAAATTGCTGGAGGAGGACATCACGTTTGGTGTAGAGGGCCAGCAAGGGCAAGGGAGACCTTCAGTGAGGTGGATTGGCACCATGGCCATGATGATGTACTTGAACATGCTAGGGTTCGTGAGGATGGTGCAGGACTGGGTGACAGTTTATTCAGTTGTACTTAAGGTTGCCGTGAGTCAGAGCTGACTCGACAACAGCTATCTACCTACCTATCTAGTAACGTGACTGGGTTTGTCTTTTTAAAAGGATTATTCTGGTTGCTGTGAGGAAATTAGACCACAGGGAGGCAGGAGCGAACACAGGGAGGCCAGAGAGGAGGATATTGCAGTAGTGCATGTGAGAGATAATGATGGGCTGTAGTTATAGCACTTGCGGTATTGAAAGTGGTTGAATCTGGGCGGTATTTTGAAGTTAGAACCGACAGGACTTGTTGATGGACTGGACGTGAGTAGGACAGAGCCAAGAGTGATGATTCCAAGGCCTTTGGTGTGAGCCACTATGTGAGAGTTCATTTATTGATATGAGGAAGATGGCAGGAAGAGCAGCTGTTGAACCCAGTAAGTCCAACATAACCTGTTTTTCTTGCAGAATTGGAAGGGATTGAGGTTTCTTTAGTCACATACCAGGTGAAATTGTTGTCTTTTAGAGCCACATTGAAGAAAATAAAATATTATACTGTGTCTTTAAACAGTAAAATCACTCTCGGTAAAATGCCAATGCCATGAGATACGTGAAGGAATGGAAACCGATTTAGGCAGTAACAGATTTCCTTCTTCCTTCTCAAACTCCCTCATTTTATGGCAAACACTCGTTGAAGTGAAGTGGACTGGCAGAAGGAATCACTAACACTCTGCAATGAATATTTATCCCAGAGTTTGTTTCCTTCCTTATTTCCCCCTCTCCCTTCTTCTCTCCTTCCTTCCTTCCTCTTTTCTTTAATCCCATTTCCTTTCTTCCTCCTTTACTTCCTTTCTTGACTTCCTTACTCTTTCCTGCCTTTCTTACTTCCTTCCCTTTCTTGCTTCCTTCCTTTCTCCTTCCCTCCCCTCCCTTCCTCTCTCCCTCTTTTCCTCTCCTTCTTTTGCTGTACACAGAGCATTAAATGCACACATAATGTTACTCCACTGTGAGCTGAACTGTTTTTCTCAATAGACTCTGCTGCCATGGTTGAGTCAGATATTGCAAATGTGGGAATGGTATTTCTTCGGATGTAATGTATAGAAATAAAATGTTCCTCTTAATTTTTAGATACAGACTGTCACTTCACATTTTTCCATAGGTTTTATGTAGGTTCATTGCTGACATTTGACCTTCCAAAATCTTTTTAGCAAACGAGTACTCCATGTGTAATAGAAAACACCATTGCCTATGACTAAATTTTGTTTAAGCAAACCTGGCACATTATATATGCATCTGAACATAGTTATTTAGCCTTCTCACATGATATTCTTTCTGACACCCAGACCTTGATGAGCACTGTAAACCATGTCTCCCGGGTATTTTCCATTGGACTGTACTGCTATTGCATTCATTTCGTATTGGCTCACTGGAACATGTTAACAAGGTAATAGGCAAGTGATAGGTTTCTGTTGTTCTGCCGGTGATTCGATCTGACAGGCAGTTTTGGAGGTTGCCTCAGGAAACAGAAGTGTTACTGTCTCTGAGGCTGCTTCAGTATCATGAGAATGTCTCCATTAAGTGTCCCTTTATATAGCTGGAGGAACCCAGAATGATGTAGCTGGCAACATGGACCCTCAAGCATGGCTCATTAGTATCCCAGGGCATCCTGGTCTATTTGATTTCTTAGCACAGTCTCCCACAGTCTGAGAGGAGCCCTGGTGGTGCAGTAGTTAAGCTCTCGGCTGCTAACTGAAAGGTCAGTGGTTCGAACTCACCAGCCACTCCGTGGGAGAAAGATGTGGTAGTCTGCTTCCATAAAGATTACAGCCTTGGAAACCCTGTAGGGGAGTTCTACTCTGTCCTGTAGGGTCGCTATGGGTCAGAACCGACCTGACGGCAACGGGTTTGGTCTTTTTGGTTCTAGCAGTCTGGGGCAGCAACCACACAAAACATCCATCTTCCGTAGACTGGTTAGGTATGCACATTCCATCCCTTTGATGCCCCACACCAAACTGCAGCTCAGGGAGGGAAGAGTGTTTTAAGTTGCTGGAGAATTTCTCTGAGTTACCAGCAGGTAACTCAGCCGGCTAATAAATATGCAGCAGAGAGTCCTCATCTACATGAGGGAAAATGATATTCCGTCTTGAGGGTTATTGAGGAGCCTCTCCTTTTTCTCAGTGTGCTTTAAATGAATGAATTTTAACTCAGACTCATATTGGCTCTAAAATATTAAAAAATTAGTCAGAGCCAACAAAATATGAAGACAGATGTAAAAATAATTTCTTTGTGGTAAGGAGAGAATTGTAAATGGAAATTAATTTCCTTCTAGAAGGCATATTGATATTTTCCATCAATTTCTCAAATCGTTAAATGGAGGGAGGTTGAAGTATCAGTATCTTTAAGTGGAGGTAATATTAAATAATCCTTTATAATTTATTGAATAGACATTTAATAACTGATCATAGTAAACAACTATATTCAGTTATCAAAGGATCACTTAATAAATTGTTGCTATTTAGAATGTTAGTTTGTTGCCTGTCAGGAGTTTTCTTAACCACAATTTTGGGCTAATATATGGAAGTTAGGGTTGAAATAAAATAAAATAGCATATTGTTTTAGTTTTATTTCTTTTTACTATTTAGACTGATCTAAAAACCTATTGCCATTGAGTTGATTCCGACTCTTAATGACCCTATATGACAGAGTAGAACTGCCCCATAGACTTTCCAAGGAGTGGCTGGTAGATTCAGACTGCCAACCTTTTGGTTAGCAGCTGAGCTCTTAACCACTGTGCCTCAAATAATGCATTTTCTGAATGAATGGTAATAAACATACATTGAGCCAAGCACTGTCCACAGTGCATGTGTGTAATCCCCACAGAACTCTTTTAAGGAAAATATTGTCACCCCATTTGTGTGTGAGGAAACCAAGGCAGAGAGAGATTAAGCAATTTCCCCAAGGTTAAATAGCTGTAAATGAAAGAGTAAGATTAGAACCCAAGCAGTCTGTTGACTTTTAACCCCTCTGCTCTGCTGCCTCAAAGGAAAAATCTATTTATGAACTTCTAAATAAAATGCATTTCTTTCAAATTTATACATGCATGTAGTTTAAAGAGCTGAACTCTTCAAAAGGCTTTATGAAGAAGATTAATCCCCTGGAGACCTTTCCCTATTTCCGGTCCCTAGAGGCAACCATTTTCAGTGCTTTTTTTTGGTGTTTTCCTTCATATCCCTAGCATGCCTCTTTGCCAATTTTTCATATTTCCATTTTAGACGTTTTTAATTGACTTCTCACCATGTATATAAGATGGAAATTTTGCTATCTTTAACACACCTGTCTACACATCTTCTGTTGTTGTTAGGTGCCCTTGAGTCGGTTCTAACTCATAAGACCCTATGTACAACAGAAGGGAGCACTGCCCGCTCCTGCACCGTCCTCCCAATCGTTTTTGTACTTGAGCCCAGCTTCCAGTCAGATTAACACTATGTGTTTATGTTAGTATGATTATGTACATGCTATTGATAACTTGGGAGTCGCTGGTTGGTGCAAACGGTTAAGCGCTTGACTGCTAAGTGAAAGGCTGAAGCTTCGAGGACTCTCAGAGGTGCCTTGGAAAAAGAGCCTGACCATCTGCTTCCAGAAGGTCACAGCCGTGAAAATCCTACGGAGTACAGCTTTACTCCGACACATATGGGGTCGCTGTGAGTCGGAATCGACTCGTCAGCAGTTGGTATTGATAACTTAATCATGGAGTATAATTGATTCCCTTTCTTGCACAACTTTTTGTTACACCAGTCATTAAGAATAATCTAGTTTATTTATGTTATGGCTTAGTTTATAATGGAGTTATCCTAATTTATCCTCAAACTCTCATATACATTAACTCGCTTACGTTCCTGAATAAGTCTTTCCCAGAGGTTAGTTGATCCTTAGAAGTGCAGCAACACTTCATGTCCTGGGAAGCTCTCATTGCCATAATACTGGGGATCCCCTTTGTTTCTCCCTAGGATGGGAGCCCCTGTTCCTGTATACCAGGCCTACTCTTTCTTGGCTTACTGCTCTGGCTTGGTGGAGCATATTCTCCATTAGTTATGTAAGAAACGGTACGTGGGGGAAAATTTTGAGACCTTGCCTCTCTGAAAAAAATGTCTTTTAGTAAGTGAGTTAAGAATGATAAATTGCTTAGAAAACTGTCTGGCACATAGTAAGCAAAATATACATACTTGTTTGTTAAATAAATAAATTTTACCCTTACCATTAACAGAAAATTTGAAAAACTATTGTATTTCAGGTTGTGAACAATTTTTCCTCAGAATTTTGAAGGCATTGTTCTATTGTCTTCTGTCTTTCAGTATGGAATTTGAGAAGTCCAATGGCTTTCTAGTTTTTTAGCCTTTGTTTTAAAATCTGTTGTTTTAGTTTTCATGAGGATATGGGTATAGTTTTCATTCATTCTTTTGGGCACTCGGGACCTTTCAATCAAGGTATTAATATCTTTTAGGTCTGTAAATATTCCTGAGATATCTTTGGTAACTCGTTGTGCGCTCTCTCTCCCCGACTCCTTTTGTCTCCCTTTCGTCTTTCTGGCTCTCCTGTTATTTTGATGCTGAACTTTTCATTTCTCCAAATTTCTCATTTTTTTCCCCAGTCTTTATCATGTTCATCTGCTGTCCGGGGTTTTCTTCAGCTTTATCTTCCAACCTTTCACTGAGCTTTTCATTTCTACTGTCTTTTTTCATATTTCAAGAGTACTCCTTTTTCTCTTTCTCTGTCCTTTTTTCATACTATACTGGATTTTTTTTTTTTTCCTTTAATTCCGTGCGTTCTGCTCCCCGTCCCCCCGCCCCTGGCAATGAATGCAGTGCCCTTTTTCTCTTCGGACATTTCTGATAGTTTATTTGAAGTGTTCATCTTTATCAAAGTCCCTGTATTCTCATTGCTTTTGCCTGTTGATTTGCTCCGGCTTGTATCTTTCCTATTAGAGGCTTTTCTCAAATATTTGAAACTGACTCTTCACTCATACTTAAGAGTTGGGAAGTAAAATAGTAATCAAAAGTCCTGTGCACTCAAGGATGTGATTATTGTCAGTGGAATGTGATATGGGATGAACTGGCCCATTCCTTTCGGGAATACCTGATTGTCAGTATCTTTGAATCTTTTCTCTTTAGTTTGTTGGATTCCTTAGACAAGACTCTTACAAACTCCTGCCCAGGGAATATAAGCCTGTCTTTCAGCATTCTGGAGATACATAAACTTTCACTCATTCTCCCTGTATTCAATATGGAACCCCTGCACCCTATTGTGTATGGTGTTCACCATTCCAGAGGATAAACCTCCCTTCTTATCCTAGGCTGGCGAAGTATGGAGTGGGTGGCATTCAGTTGATTGGGCAACATTGGGAAGAGGATCTGGGCATCTACCTGCTTTTTAAAAAGACTTTCACCCCACCTTTACCTGTTTCTCTCAGAGGTATCTGGTATTGCTAGTCTCTGAGCCTTTTGAGTTCTGAAGTACAAACAAAAAAATTTTTTTCACTTTTGTCACCGAGAACTTGGAATTCAGCGTTTTCAACTCTGAAAGTCAGTCATTGTTCCTTCATCTGTTTTCCGGTTTTCAAAATTTTATTTTATTTTCATTCTCATTGCCATTATAGATCTGTAATCTTAAAAAAAAATTAAATGTAACTTTAAAGGTATTACAAGAAGCAAGAGTATGCATTTAACCAACCATCTTACAGGAAATTTTCTTGTGGATAATTTTAGTTTTGTATAATTGTCAATTTAACTGTTAGATGCCTGAAAGTATACCATGGTAATTTGTTTTTTGTGTGAGACTCTTTCTTCCCTTTTCTGGGGGCAGGGAGGTAGCACATGAAGACATAAAAAAGCACAGAAGAGGAAAAGCAGCATGATGTATGAAAAGAACATGGGCTTAGGGCGAACAGACCTGAATTCAAATCTCCTGCTGACTTAGCGTGAGTTATTAATCCTCTTGGTACCTCACTTTCCTTGTTTATAAAGTGATGAGAATAACACCTAAATCATAGTCACATTATGCCTAGTACAGGATGTAAAGTGCCATCCAACACAGCGCTTTGCCTTCAGTGGTGCCCAGTAGAAGCCATTTCCTTTTTGAATGAAGGGAGAGCATTTTCAGATGGAGGATGTGGAGTCCGGAGTCAATCTCTTTGAGAATGTTTTCAGGTTTGTATAATTACACTGACTTAGTAATATTGTCTAGGACTAAACCAATTAACTAAAATAGCTGGCTTTTGGAAGTTCCTTCCAACTTCCATATTCTGCATACAGTAAAACCTGTGAAGGCTGGAAACCAGTATAAGACTGGAACCAGTATAAGGCGAAACCAGAGAAGGAAAACTCAAATATTTTCTACTAATAAACAGCGATAGAAAAGTAGTGACTGCACCCTGTCAAAGGCAGAAAACTTGTGAGACTTGGAAAAATGAGGCAGTCATGTCGAGTTCCAGCTCTCACAGGTTTCACGGTATTATAATAACCCTACTATAATAATTGATGGAAACCCTGGTGGCGTAGTGGTTAAGAGCTACAGCTGCTAGCCAAAAGGTCAGCGGTTCAAATCCACCAGGCGCTTCTTGGAAACCCTCTGGGGCAGTTCTACTTTGTCCTTTAGGGTTGCTAGGAGTTGGAGTTGAATCAACGGTGATGGATTATAATAATTGGGTCATGTTGGTTTAACAAGCATGGAATGTACTTCATAGGGATTAGGGAATTTTGAGCTAATTGAATTTGGGACTTTTTCAGAAAACCCACGGTCTGTGGTTTCCTGAGCTGGTGTCAACAGTTATAGAATACGAGAGTGTGTGTGTGTTTCTGTGTGAGTGTGTGAGTATTGAACTGAAAACTAAGATAGGTTTAACAAAGAGGACTTCATTGACTCATACATTCACCCATTATTAGCACAAAAATGCTCTTGGATTATCTTGGTTAAAAGAAAATATCCAAAGTACAGAGCAGTTGAAGAAAAATATAATAATCACGTCTGAATAGTTTTTGGAAAGCCCCAATCCTGCTAGATAGGGAGAGAGAATTTAGAGTGGCATAGTCAAAGCCCCAAAAGTAGAAAAGTATTTAATAGAGTTATTCATGTGGCTATAAAGTTTAGTTAGAAAGAGAGATAAAAGATAAGCTATTTCCAGTTTACTTGTAATCTTGAATCTTCGCCTGTCTTCTTTTTAAGAAAGGCTAATGTTGCTGCTTAAGCATCACTTTTGTGACTGGACTATAAACTCCTGTTTCGGCCAAAAACCAAAAAATGCATGAATAATGTGAACTTCCCACCCTCACCCCAGTACTTTTTTTGGAGGGGATGGATTTTTTTTTTTTTCCTTTGCTAAATGAAAACTATATCCAGAAACAACTTCTTCGTGTAAAAATAAGTGTAGCTCTTCCTCAGACAAAGGCTTCTGCAGTGGATTTAGTATTGTGCACGGTATATTCTCTTCTGGAAAACAATAGGGACTCTCGATAACTTTAAGCCTGGTTCTCCAAAGCTCTCTGTCGTCTGGTAGCTCCTCTGTGGGTATTAAATAGTGATGGAATGGCGGGTGAGAATTTATATTAATTCTGAAATAGAGAAAATCTTTTTAGAAAAGTATTTATAAAACAATGTTGCTAATAATCAGTTGATTCTGTAGGACAAGTGGGCTTCAAGAGCTTTCTCAAAATTTGTGTGTGTTTTAAAATTGCTGTTTGCATTAAGGCAAAGACTAAGTATAAAGTGGTCTTGAACACTGAAATTTTACCCTTTTTTTATTTTTTCCCATACAAAAATTTATACATACATTGTTATGTGACCCTAGTTGCTGTCCCCATACTGACAGCACACTCCTTTCCACCTGATTCCCCATGTCCATTCAACCAGCTCCTAACCCTCTCTGCCTTCCCGTTCTTTTTTTTTTTTTAAGTCAGTGTTTTCCTTTTTAAAGTAATATCTTTCAAAGCCCTGGATTTTTATTTCCAAAACCTTAAATGTCTCTCTGCTGCCTTCAGGGTGTCATATAAATTCCTAAGTTTCCCATTCAAGGCTCCTTGCCTGCTGACCCCAATTTACCGTCCCCATTTGTCTGCCACTGTTTTTCTACATAAACCCTTCCTTTCAGCCAAACGGGGATGCTCAGTGTTACTTACAGGCTTTTCACTTCTTTGCCGCCATTTTAAACCACCCTCCCCTTCCCTCTGCATTCAGCTGTTCCCAGCCCTTCTTTAAGATTTGACTGAAGTCTCTTTCTTAACTTTCTTAGCCAAGGTACACCGTCAGCCCATTCTCTGTACTTCCACATTACTACCTGGGTCAGAAACCATTTAGTATCAACTCTGAGTTCACATTTTACCTAAATACATTGTGTTTTAACTCTGCTTAGATTGTAAGCCTCTTGAAGTCAACAGGCCTTGTATTTGTCTCATAGCATTTCTCCTTTCTGACTTTAAAATATCCGATTATTTGTTGCTTGTCTCTCTCTCTATCATCTATCTATCTGTCTCTCTGTCTCTATCACTCTACTGTCTAGTCCTACTACGATGCAAGTTCAAAAAGAGGTCATGTAACTTGCCAAAGGTTACAGACCACTCACTCATTTATTCATACGCATCCAGTTACAAAAGTTTGTGAATGATTTATTTATTTTTAATCAATTAGATCCACCTCAAAGCTACTGTCATAAGGATGTCACACTTATTCATTTGCATTTCAGTAGAGTATGCTCACTTGTGTGGGGAAAAGGTGGAATTAGAGCCAGCTGGAAGTGAATTGCTCATAATTCATAGCTTATTTTATATTTGCTGAAAACCTCCATGACCTATGGTTATCGATGTGTCATTAATAGTTATGGCAATTGTGAAATAGTATAATCTGTACATTGTGGATTTGTAGTTGAGTTTTTCCCCTGATTTTACCCATGGATACATTTTTAATAAGGAAGAGAGATGAAGAAAGCATGTGTATGCATCTACATTTGCCTTGCTTAGAAGTGAGAATGAGGCTATAGTTACAGCTTCCAAATCAAAGGCAAAGTGATAATTTAAATGACATGTGCAATAATACTGTTTATATTAGCATAATGGATGAACACAAACACTATATGTTATATTTTATAACCACAAAATAGACATTATTTTTGTTTGGCTTTATTGACCCATGCTTGATTTTCTCACATTACCTTTGGGGGTCTGGATTTGATCTTTAGAATATAGTTAAATGTTGTTTTTATATTAGATGAGCCATGTGTCTATATTTTTTCCTCATAAAATGACATGTTCTGAGATCGTTAAATGGATGATTTCACTAACCATTTCCTGGTGAAATGCTTTTTTGAGTATGACATATAAAAATGTTTGGGACCTCTTGGCATTATCTGGCCAACTCTTTGTGTGTGTCTGTGTGTGTGTATAGTTTCCATTACAATCTGGGTATGTTGCCGGGAGTGTGTCTCATATGAATGTCATACATCATCTTTCAGAGCAGAAGAAAAGTTGAGGACCTCTGCTCTAGGCTATTTCATATACTCCTGTGTGGTTAACTCTCCCACATGTTGATGACTCCTGAATCTATACTCTCACCCTTGATACCTTCTCTGGAGCTACAGACTCATTTATTAAGCCACCCACTGGGCATCTTCATGTGGATGTCCTACAGGCCCCCCAAACCCATTACGTCTGAAACTGAACTCATTTTCAGTCCAGTGTTGTTCATTTTCACTGGTTACATACATACATCATCATTCACCCAGTCTGTTGAAAACATTAAGAATAATATTCGCTGTTTCCCAGGTCAATAGCCTCGTCCTGCTTATTTTGCTCCTAAATATCTCTGAAAATGTTCTCTTCCTCATTGCCTTCACTTTAGTTCAGCTGCTTATCATTTCCTATGGGGACCAATTCATAGCCCAAACCAAACCCACTGCCCGCAAGTTGATTCCAACTCATAGTGACCATGTAGAACAGAGTAAAACTGACCCACAGGGTTTCCAAGGCTGTAAATCTCTGTGGAAGTAGACTGCCACATCTTTCTCCTGCAGAGTGAGCTGGTGGGTTCAGATCACTGATGTTTAGGTTAGCAGCTGAGCACTTAACCACTTCACCACCAGGGCTCCTAGTCGTAGCCCTGCTGAAAACCCGCTGCCGTTGTTGAGTCAATTCATAGCCCAGAGTTTCTCAAATTTCAGCATGCGTCATGATCGCCTGGAGGTCTTAGTAACACACAGATTGTTGGGTCTCAACTCCAGCCTTTCTGATCCAGTAGATCTAGAGATGGTTCCAGTTCCAAAAACTTGCATTTCTGACCAGTTCCAGGTGATGCTGATGCTGCTGGTCCAGGTACGACTTTCTGAGAACCGCAGTCATAGCCTATTAATTGCCCTCCCTGCCACCAAACCATCACCTTGTGGTTTATCCTCCAAGTGGCTTACCAAATGATCATTTTGCAAATGCAAGTCTCAGTATGTCTCTCCCTTGCTTGAACCCCTTTGCTATCCTGGGATCACTTTTACGGCAGATTTGATTGAACTGTGGCCACTGAAATATGTGGAAATGTGAAACTCTCATCATTCTTGTAGCTGCACAGCACATGTCTTATTTTTGTCCCATTGTGGTTAAAACCTTTTTGCATTGTCCAGGGATGTCTGTAGGTCAATCTGGTTACTGATATCTCAGTCATAATCCAATTTATACTCTTAATTTAATGCCTTCATTCTTCATCTACACCTTTAAAAGATTTATCTGCTTCTAGCATTAGGGAGAGGATGGGGGTGTATGCTTATGTAAGAGTGGCCCAGTGGTAGAAACAGAATTATGTGGCTGTGTCCAGGTCATTTTTTGCCAGATTTCTGTCCTGGTATTATCATCGGCTCTTGCCCCTGTTAGTACCAAACTATTAGCTGTGTTATGTGACATACTAAGTGACAAACAGGTATCCAGCTGGCTCCTAGTCTGTGTACAGCCTTTTGATATCAGTTTTTTTGGAGGAGGGGGCAGTGTTATTTCCTTTCTTTACTACTAGCAGGCTGCCTCTATGCCCAAGAAATGCTGCCCCGGCAGGACTGTGCTTTCTTCAGTGAGAAGGTCAGGGACAGGCCCTTGTTGCTCAAAGTGTCGTAGAGGGGCCAGTAGTTCTGCATCACTAGGAAGCTCCTTAGAAATGTAGAACCCCTACCCCCAACTGCTGCATTTCAGTAAGATCCCTGGATCATCAAATTTGACAAGTACTGTCCTATAGGGTTGCTATGAGTCGGAATCGACTCGACGGTAATGGGTTTGGTTTTTGGTTTTGGCCTAGGCCCCCAGGATGCCTAGAAATGCTTAGCTCACCTGGTGCCATTTCTCTGTTCATTCACAGTGATGTTAGTTTCCAGGAGGTCTGATAGTCTGGCTTTTCTCACCTGTAAAATGGAGATAATAGTAACTAACTTGCTGCATTATGCTGATGCATGTGAAATATCCACCATAGAACCTTGCATGTGGTGAGTGTTCTGTAAATGGTTGCTATTATTAGTTTTACATCTTTGTCCTTGGATTTTAATGTTAGCCCTTTGGAACTTTTCATAAATAAGTCAGCCACCTCCGCCACCAACCACTAACCTGCATCAGGGACCTCAGTGCCTGAAAGTTAAATAACAAGATTGTGGCCAATTTATAATTAAGGAAATGCTTAATTTTCAATTTAAAGGCACAGATGGGATAGCTTTAGACAACAGAGGTTGCCAGCTTTCAAGGTTTGACTAGTGGGTTTCTAGAAATACCAGATACCAAATGCTTGTAGCTTCCAAGCTAGAAGAATGCATTAAAAGATGATCAGATTGTAGTCAGGAGGAAAATACCCATCAAAAACACAATGGAATGGATGCCCATTGGAGTGGATAAAATTAAAAATACTGACATTACTAAATATTGGTAAGGATGTGGAGCAGCTGAAATTCTCTTACATTGCTGGTGGGGATGTAAAATGGTACAAACATTTTAGAAAATAATTTAGCAGTTTTTAAAGTTAACAACAATTAAAAGGAACAAACTACAGATAACCACAACAACATGAATGAATATCAAAAAGTCTTGAGCCGAAGATGCCAAACCCAAGAGTACATGCAAAATGATTCCATATATATGAAACTCCAGAAAAGACAAAACTTAATCTGTGGTGCCAGAAAGTAGCTCAGGCATTGCCTAGGGTTGAGGATGTAGGAGATATTGGCTAGAAGGGAGCACAAGGGACATTTAGGGGGTGAAGAGAAAGCTCTGTATCTTCATTATGGTAGTGGTTGCCTGGTGTATAAGTTTTTCAAAACTCACTGAAATATACAATTAAGATGGAGGCAGTGTATAAATGTAAAGTGTATCTCAGTAAAGTTCATTAAACTATAAAAAATGATTTCTAAAAAAAAAAAATCCTGAAATAAAATGCCCTACTAGTAGTGGTGTCTGCCCAGTGAAACTCCACCTTAAAAATTAAGTGAACTAAATTAGAGTTTAGTTCACTAAACGTGGGGGGCAGAAGAGCATACTGGTTAAAACATAGTTTTGAGGTCAGATGTCCAGAGGAGTCTTGAGTCCTCATTTATTAGCCAGTGTGACCTTTGGCAAATTACTTTATTCTCACTACAGTAGAATGTCTGGCCAAAATAGAACACAAGGTAGGAGAGAGAATTTCTAATTGTGACCTAGGCAAGAATTATGGACCAATAATTCCACCAAAGCAAGAGGAAGAGCACACAATTTTACTTAAAATAAATTTAGGGATCATGGTGCTGAAGTTGCTGACAGCTGCCACCAGCAGCACTGTGAAGGCAATTTTCCGACCTACTCTTCTCTGCCATCCCTGGGAGATTTTACTTGGCTATGAGACCTCTCTGAGGAGCATCTCTTATCGTCCTCGGTTACCCACGTATGTTGGATATCAGTTGGTTCCTCCATCAGCCAGGTATGGTGGGCGGCACACGGTGACTATGATTCCTGGGGATGGCATTGGGCCTGAACTTATGTCGCATGTGAAGTCTGTGTTCACACATGCACGTGTGCCTGTGGATTTTGAGGAGGTGCAGGTGGACTCCACTTGTTGTTTAGAGGACTTTCACAATGCCATTCTGTCCATCCGTCGAAACTGTGTGGCACTAAAGGGCAACATTGCAACTGACCGTAACCTGCCGTTGACTCATACGTCTCTCAACAGCATGCTTCGCACCTCCCTAGATCTCTTCGCCAATGTCATCCATTGTAAGAGTCTGCCAAGTGTGGTCACCCGGCACAACGATGTAGACATCATTGTTATTCGAGAAAGCACAGAGGGTGAGTACAACAACCTGGAGCATGAGAGTGTGAATGGCGTGGTAGAGACCCTAAAGATCACTACTGAGACCAAGTCTTTGCACATTGCTGAATATGCCTTCCAGCTGGCGCAGGAGATAGGTCGCAAGAAAGTGACAGCTGTGCACAAGGCCAACATCATGAAACTAACAGATGGTCTCTTCCTTCAGTGCTGTGCTCGGGTGGCATCACGCTATCCCCAGATCACCTTTGAAACCATGACTGTGGACTACACCACCATGCAACTGGTAACCCGGCCTCAGCAGTTTGATGTTATGTTGATGCCTAATCTTTATGGCAACGTTATCCACAATATTTGCACAGGGTTGATTGGGGGGGCAGGCCTTGTGCCAGGAGCCAACTATGGCCAACTGTATGCAGTGTTTGAGACAGGTACAAGGCAAACAAGCAAGTATATAGCCAAGAAGAATGTTGCCAACCCTACTGCTATGCTTCTGGCAAGTTGCATTATGCTGGATTACCTTGAGCTCAACTCCTATGCCACCTCCATTCGCAATGCGGTCTTGGCATCCATGGACAACAAAGATATCCATACACCAGACATTGGAGGATGTGGTACCACATCGGAAATCATTCAAGACATCATGAACCGCATCCAGACCTAAAATGCTTAGTGTCTTGGAGGCTAAGCTGTCCCCCAAACCTCCCTGTCCCACTCTTTAGTCCCCTTCCTCCTAGCAACCCCTCCTAATGACACCTCCTAGCTTGGCTAGTGCGGACTCCAGAATAAACCAGCTGCTGCCCCAATTTGAAAGGATGGAGAGTGAATAAAGACATGCCTTGTTTAAATTAGCCAAATCTGTTGTACTGTAAATGAATGGAGGACATTCTTCTTTTAATCCACAGTTCACTTTTCTCTATGATAGGGCTCACTGAATAAATCAGATCCATTTGTGGAGTGCTGAGGCTTTCCCAGAACCTGGCACACTCCTTTTCTCTTTATCTAGATTATTAAAATTCGGCAAACCAGCCTGCAGGTTAAGTCTGGCTTCTCTCTGGAGGTTGTTAATGAGTTAATTAGTGCAATAATCTTTGCCTACAATATATACATTGTAACTTTAATAATAAATAAGCTATCATAAAGCCAAGCTAGTACAGAATACTTCCACTCCCTCCTAGATAATATCTTTTCCTGTGGTCTTGTTTATGACCTCTATGTTAGGAATTTTCTTGGGTGTTCTTTTTTACACGTGGATATCCCTGGGCACTGAAGCCCTCCTGGAAAGGGGATTCTTTGATTCTTTCAGTTGGACTCAAGAGTCTAGAGATAAAATCCCCAGTTAACAGGTACTGGACTCACACTTTGCTGTACAAGTAAAATCCCGACTGCGAACTCCGTGCTCACTGCTTCGCAACCTTTTGTGGTTTACTTCCTTACACTCTCTTTCAACGTAAGAGTGCAAATAAGAAAACAAAAAGCACTGAGCTAATTGAAGTGTTTACTGTCATCATTATAACGAGCCTTGGTGGCACAGAAAGTTTAATGCTCAGCTGCTAACCAAAAGGTTGGTGGTTTGAACCCATCCCGCAGCTCTGCAGAAGAAAGCTCTGATGATCTGCTTCCTTAAAGATTGCAGCCTATAAAACCCCATGGGGCAGTTCTACTCTTGTCACATGGGGTTACTAGGAGTCAGAATCAAGTTGATGGTACTCAACAGCTACAACTGTCATTATAAGATTTTTTTTATAGACTTTTTTTAAAAGATTCGGTCGAGATCAACCCAGCGGCAGTGGGTCTAGTACGGTGTAGTTGGTAATACATTTTGTTTTTGTCCTCAAGAGTCACGTAAGCAAAAATAATTTTATTAGTTCTTGGAAGTTGTTATTACTTGAGTAGCACATGCAAAACGCAATGATTAATAATGATTTTTTAAAAATTTATTTATTGTACCTTAGATGAAGGTTTACGGAACAAATAGTTTCTCATGAAACAGTCAGTACACATATTGTTTTATGACATTGGTTAACAACCCCACGACATGTCAACATGTTCCCTTCTCGACCCTGAGGACTGCTTTTTTGGTGAAGATATACATAGCCAAAGTTACACCATTTGGAAAGTTTCTACATGTACAGTCCAGTGACATCAATTATATTCTTCCAGTTGTGCTGCTATTCTCACTATCCTTTTCCAAATTATTCCATCACCATTATCTTCAACTCACTGTCCCCTAGGCTTCCCATCAAACCTTTTGAGTTGCTGTTGTCAATTTGATCTCACATAGATACTTCTTTTTTTTTTTGTACCTTAGATGAAGGTTTGCAGAACAAATAGTTTCTCATTAAACAGTACACATATTACCCTATGACAATGGTTAACAACCCCATGACATGTCAACACTGTCCCTTCTCAGCCTTGGGTTCCCTATCACCAGCTTTCCTGTTCCGTCCTGTCTTCTAGTCTTTGTCCCTGGACTGCTGTGCTCATTAGTCCTGTCTTGTTTTATGAGGCTGTCTGATCCCTGGCTGAACAGTGAACTTCGGGAGGGGCTTCACTGAGCTAAAAGGGTGTCCGGGGGCCATACTCTTGGGGTTTTTCCAGTCTTTCGGGCCCGTAAGTCTGGTCTTTTTTTGTGAGTTAGAGTTCTGTTCTACATCCTTTTCCAGCTCTGTCCAGGACCCTCTATTGTGATCCCTGTCAGAGCAGTCAGTGGTGGTAGCCGGGCACCACTTAGCTGTACTGGACTCAGTCTGGTGGAGGCCGTGCTAGCTGTGGTCCCTTAGTCCTTTGGACTAATCTTTTCCTTGTGTCTTGTTCTCTTCATTCTCCCTTGCTCCCGAAGGGGTGAGACCAGTGGCGTATCTTAGATGGCTGCTCACAGGCTTTTAAGACCCCAGGCGCTACTCACCAAGGTAGAATATAGAACCGTGTCTTTTTAAACTGTGTTATGCCAATTGAGCTAGATGTTCCCCAAGCCCATGGTCCCCACAACCCTCTGCCTAGCAATTCAGTCCCTCAGGGAGTTTGGATGTGTCTATGGGGCTTCCATGACCTTTCCTTGTACAAGTTGTGCTGGCTTCCCCAGTAATGTGTACTGTCTTACCCTTTACCAAAGTTCTCACTTATCTGTTTAGTTCCCCCCCACTCCTCCCATTCCTTGAAACCAACAAAGATAGTTTCTTTTTGTGTGTAAACTTTTACATGAGTTATACAGTAGAGGTCTCATACAATATTTGTCCTTTTGTGATTGACTTATATCACTCAGCATAATGTCCTCCAGTTTTGTTCCTCTTACTCTCCTGTGCTGAGTTCCTTTTGTTTCTGGATTTTTTTTTCATTTCTTTTGTTTTGTAGGTTTTGTTTTCACTGAGACTTTGTCTTTCTTCTTTATTTTGATGAGTAGATTTATTAACTTTCTTTGTGGTTACCGTGAAATTTTGCCTCATCTTCCTAGATTTGAACCAGTCTATTATTACTTGGTGTTGCTTGACTTCCTCTCCATCGGAAGGTTCTCCATCTACACTGTTTATTCCCTCTTTCATTGTTCTGTTGCTGTTGTCATTTACAGATTAACCTGTCTGGTTCCCTTTTGTAATTCTTTTGGTTTTGCGTATTCTTTAAGAGTTCATTTCCTAGGTTGGTATCTGGCTAGTACAATCCTGTGTCCTGTATTCAGCCTGTGGTTTGATATTGTTTGTTCTCAGATCGAAGATCTTCCTTTAATAAGCCTTGTAAGTTTGGTTTGGTTTTTACATAGTCCCTCAATTTCTATTTATCTGGAAATGACCTAATTTCCCCATCATATTTGAACGAGAGTTTTGCAGGATATATTATTCTTGGCTGGCAATTTTTTTCTTTCAAGGTTTTATATATGTCATCCCATTGCCTTCTTGCCTGCATGGTTTCTGCTGAATAATCCGAGCTTAGTCTTATTGTTTTTCCTCTGTGCGTGACTTTTTGTTTTTCTTGAACTGCTCTCACGATTCTTTGTTTGTCTTTGGTTTTAGCGAGTGTGATTATGATATGCCTTGGTGATTTTCTGTTGGGGTCTCTCCTATGTGGGGTTCGTTGAGCTTCTTGGATGGTCAGCTTTTCATCTTTCATACTATTGGGGAAGTTTTCTGTCAGCAATTCTTCAATGATCCTCTCTGTGTCTTCTGTTTTCTCCCCCTGTTCTGGAACTCCGATTACTCGCAAATTTTTGCTTTCGATTGTATCCCACATAATTCTCAGGGTCTCTTCATTTTTCCTCATTATTTTTTCTGATTTTTCCTCACAGAGAGTTGTATCCAAGTGTTTGTCTTTAATTCAACTGATCCTGTCTTCCACTGTTTCAGATCTGGTCCTCAGCCCTTCTAGGACACTGTCCATTTCTGAAATCTTGTTGTTTATCTTTTGGATTTCTAATTGTTGTTTTTGTATAATTTCTAGTTGTGAATTTATTTTGGCATTTTGTTCCTGCATTATTTTCCTGAATTCTTCCATTTTTTTGTCTGTATTTTCCATGAATTTGTCTGCCTTTTCCATGAATTTGTCTATTTTTTCCTCATTTTTCTCTGCTTTTTGCTTCAACTCTTGGATAATTCTGAATATTAGAGACTTGAATTCCCTATCAGTTAGGTCTAGTGCTTTTCCTCCTACCGGAAGGTCATCTGGTGTTTTAGTTTGGATGCCTACTGGAACCATCCTGTCCTGTTTTTGTAAATGTTTTGATATTACCTGCTGTCTTCGGGGCATTCAGTAGTTATTTTCTCATTTATTGATTATAGATGTTTGTTTCGTCCTTTTTTTTTTTTTTTTATTGGCTATGTCTGAGCAGGCAGGCTGCGTGTTCTTTGTTGTTTGCTCTTCTGTGGGCACGATACTTTTCGCCTCCTTCTCCAATTGGCAGGGTGAGTCGCTCAGATATGGTACAGCAGGGCAGGTCTAGCTGAAGAGGAGTTACTGGGACAGGTTGTTTGTGACACTTACTACAGCCACCAGGGCGGGTTGGTAATTAGTGCAGGGCAGGTTCCAGTAGGCCGTGCCTGTGCTGCTTGGTGGTGTGATGTTAAGCGTACGGTGCAGGTAGGCAAGATGGAGGGGGGAGATTGTGATGTGTGGAGCTAAGATGGGTATGGGAGAGAGGAGAGAGGAACAGGAGCCAAAAACATACACACAAACAAAAAAGAGTGCTAAGGGAGCTTGCCATTGGAGTGGAGAGATAAGAGACTATGAAATGGAGAAAAACAAAAAGGGGAAGAAGAAGAAAAAAAGAAAAGAAAAGAATGAATAAATGAAAATAAGAAAGAAAAACAGCAAAGCTCCCCGGGATCCCACCGCTGTGGCTACGAGGTCTCGGGCAGTTTTTCCCAGGTGTTGAAGTATAGCCTGGCTAGGAGGCCTAGAGGTATTTAGCGCCAGGTATCCAGGGGACTTAATAATGATTTTAGCCAGTAAAACTGCAGTTAGAATTGAGATTGAGAAAAAGAGTAAATTCTTAGTAATATTTTGGAAAACTATGGTGTCTCAACTGTAATCACTGGATCCCACCATGGTTTATACATAACAGGTTACAGACACTTGTCTTAGACCATGAAGTTCCTCACAGTTTCCAAGCAGTTTTCATTTAATCAAACTTCCTTGCTCTCACCTGCCCTAATTCTGCATAAAGTCAGGGATAGGGTTCAGGAAATGGAAAACTAGACTTAGTTCAAGGGCATTTAGTCTGAGGAGGAAGTGACAACCTTCAACCCTTCAAGTCTTTCTTGAAAAGTAAGGCAAGCTGGTTGAGTCAGTTATAAAATAATCATGGTAGTCTCCTTATTGGACATTAGCCATATCATTGTCCAGAGCTGCCACTAGCCCCTAAAGTGCCATCACTGGGCAGATCTACATGTGCATCAGGGCTAAGGTATGATGGGTGGAGCTTGGGTTGAATTTTGGCCTGTACTCTCTTCCCTCCTCACGCCGCCTTACTCCACATGACCCACTCTGTTTCTGCTTCTCTCATGTCTAGAAGAATTTATTCATGGCACAACCAGCCCAACTACAAGCATTGCCTGGAGTTTATAATAGGAGTTTTTGCTGATAGGTGCATTCCAGTGGAAGTGTTCTCTCTATTGAAGATGGTCATCTCTAGGATCCTTCCACAGTTCTTGGACCAGACTGCTGTAATGACATCTAGTACACCATAGTGGCATTTTCTGTTTACAGTATCAGGTTTACCCACTTAGCCGTGAGTGACTCTAGGGCAAATACCTTGTATTTTTCTTCCTTGTCCCCTGTAGCTCCTAGCATAATGACTGATACAAGATAAAGAATATGCGTTTGTTGAATCAGTCAATCAATGATATGCCTAATACCGCCTCACTTTTCATATCTTTAGAGTAATAACTGCCCACGTAACAAGAGTTGTTGGGAAAATTGAATGAGAAAATGCACATAAAGCTTATAGCCCTGTGACTATCAGGTGGTAAGTTGCTTAATGCATCAGATACGTTAGAAATTATTATATTAATTTTTATCCCTTTTTAGATACCATTTTATATACCATTTTAAAGACTATTTCTGAAGAGAACTGGGTAATTATATTCATTATAATTATTTTAAAAACAATTTTAGTAATTGTATGAGTTAAAATTAATTATAGATTTGTAACCTACTTTCAACTAGGGGAACAAATCATATCTGCTTACTTATCAAGTCTTTTTCTCTCTTTTTACTTCCTGAATACGACTACTTCTCTACTTTCTTCCTGTCACCTCCTTCCTCTAACTTTCTCATCATTAGTATCTCCTAACAACTTCCTTAGTTCTGTTAATTCAAGTATAGCTTCCCAACTTGTATCCTGCCTAAGTTTTGCCCCTTTCAGTCCGTTTTCTAACAATGTACCCAGTATGATTTTTCTGAAACGTAGATAAGATTATGTTACTTCCCTACGTAAAACCTCTCATCCAATGGCTTTTTTTGTCCTTAAGAGAAAGTCAACTTCTCAGTGTAGCATAAAAAACCTCCCATGTTCTGGTCTCTGCTTCCTTTTCCAAAAAAACAAAACAAAACAAAACAAAAACCCAATCCTTTTGCCATCCAGTGGAATCCAACTCATAGCGACCCAGTAGGACAGTGTGGGCCTTCCCCATGTGGTTTCCAAGGCTGTAAATCTTTACTGAAGCAGACGGCTACATCCTTCTCCCACCAAATGACTAGTAGGTTCAAACCACCAACTGTTAGGTTAGCAGCTGAGTGCTTAATCACTGCACCATCAGGTCGCCTTACTTCCTTCTCCAGATCGATACAAACACAATGCAGCACTCCAAATAGAGTGCAAACAGAGTTAGCTGTTAAGGAGTTTATCAACTCTCTCTAGTTCCAGTCTTTGCATATGGTCTTTGTTCTTCTCCCCATCAGAAGATTAACTTTTTTTTCATTTTAGAGAACTCAACTTAATCATCACCTCCTTTGGGAAGCCTTTCCTGATTAATCCTCTGCCCACCCCTTGAGAGACTGAGGGAGTAACTCTCCCACTACTCAGGAGCACTCTGTATCTTCTGCCTCATGTTTATGACTGTGGTTCTAATTGCTTGGCTTGTTTCTCCCATTACAGTACCTTTAATGAAGGTACAGGGCCAGGCAATGTCTTGTTCTGTTACACTTAAAGTTGCCATGAGCTGGAGCTAACTCATCAACAGCTAACAACAACAAAAGCAACCTTTATTATACAGTGAATTCCTTGGCAACAGGAGTAACAGAATCATTCATCATTACAGCATCATAATCAAGGACAGGGACAGGCTCGCTCTTAGTTCATGCTCACTCTAAATGTTTATGGAAGGAAGGAAAGAAGGAACAGAGGGAGGGAGGGAGAGAAGGGGAGGGAAGGATGTCTGGCATTCACAGGTTGGAATGGATGATGGCAGAGCTAATCTGTTCCAAAAGACTCCTGTCTGGCTTCAGTCTATGAACCTTCCTTTACAAGATTTCTTCTCTCCAAAGAACACTAAAGCCCTCAAGGCAGTGAAACAGGTGGTTGGCAGGCTGTCACTGTTTCTTGAGAAGATAACGGGTCTGCATTTATTTGATAATTTCATTTTAGGCTTTATCACTTCGCCCAGCTTTGTTTACAATCCTGGTATTATAAAGAATAGCAACAACAGGTTGTCTGATTTTTCTCTAAATTAACTCCTTCTCGTAATGGCTGTATTTTGGTTAATGGCCTTACCAATCACTCAGTCACTTGGGTTCCATAGTTGACATATTCGCCCCAGCTCTGCCACATAGGAGCTATGTGACATTGGATAAGTTGCCTAACCTCTCTGATCTCCAGTTTGCTCATCTGTAAAATAAAGGTAAGTACCTACCTTCATAGGATGGTTGTGAAAATTAAATAAGATTGTTTTGGTTGTCTATCACTGCATTAAAAACCACCCTAAAACTTAGTGGCTTAAATCTGATTTAAGTGATTTTTTTGGTCATGATTCTGTAGATTGACAAGGTAGTTTTCTCATCAGCTGGAGTCCTGGGATGGCTAAAATATCCAAAATAGCCTCATTCACAGTTGGTGCTGGTGATTGTCAGCCAGGGGGCTCAAGTCCCCTCCACATGGGCTGTCCCATGTGGCTGTTTGAGCTTCATCACAACACGTTACCTGGGTTCCAAGTAGGAATATTCTAAGAAGCAAATGCCAAGGTTGTAGATCTCTTATGACGCAGCCTCAGAACTTACTCAGTACCATTTCTACTACATTCCATTGGTAGAAACGAAATAGGGCCAGATCAGATTCAAGGGGAGGGGAAACAGGCTCCATCTTTTTTTTATGGGAGAGTGTCAAGATTGATTACATTGTAAGGGGGTATTTGGGATGGGAAGTATTGCTGTGGCCATTTTTGGAAACATGATCTACCATAGAGATAAGTATTTAAAACTTACCACAGTGCTTCTCCTCGAACATTGCTCAATCAATGGCAACTATTATCATTCTTGACCCCTCCCCGCTAATATCTTATTTAGTTCGATATCAATCCATCCTGCCTTCGAAATGTACCCTGTGCTGATTCTCTTCATGCTTTCTCATTTATTCGGCTCTCATATCTTATCAAGGACTATTTAAAAAGTTGTTTAATTAGTCTCAGAGTGTGGTAGCAACAAAGTGCATATAATACATAGCAGAACCAAGGTAAAGATCCAAGACATCTGATTCCAGGCCAAGTTTTCTTTCCGTCATACCACAGCTACTTTCTGATGTAACCTATAGGGAATGTAATTGCTGACATTTTTTGAACACTGTTGTGTCAGACACTGTTCTAAATGATTTATATCTCTTAACTCATTTAATCCTCATATGAACCCATTTTATTGACAAAGAAACTGAAGCACAGAAAAGTTAACTGACTTGCTCAAGATCAGTTAGATAGTAAGTAGTGGAGCCAGGATTAAACCCTAACCCCTGACACCAGCGTTAGCCACTACTGCTAGAGCTGCCTCTCAAAATGTGGGTTACTGATATACTGTATATTTTCACAAATAATCCACCTGTGTACATAACACACCCACGCATACAATTTGCGTAGTGTGCCTAGGAAAATAATGCATGAGGGGGTTGTGTGGATGGCAAAAAAAATAATAATAACAATAACGTACACATTGTTTGCATAAAAATTTGGTAGTCCAGGATGAGAAAGGCAGAATTTTCATATAAATGGGACTATTTGGTGCCTGATGCAAACATAAAATATTTTAAGAGAGAGAACATTGGAAAAATGGCAAGTCATATTACTTCTTTGCAGTAATGGATAACAAAAAGAGAGCAATTAAAGGAGAAGTGATGAAGTGATATGCTGTTGAAACAGAAGTATATCTAAAAGAATGATAGGAGGTAGAAACAATGAAATGCTGAATTTTGCAAATAAGAGGATAATTTTGAAGAAATTTACTCAATTCCGGATCATTACAGAGGTTGCAGAAAGCTGACAGTGTTGCTGAAGGCTCAGTTGGGAATATGCGTAATTTCTGCAGGAAGTTGATTACAGAGCTAGTAATTTTTTGAAGGAAGGCATTTGGTCCTTGGAGTTTCCCTGACAATTTGCATAACAGCGGAACTTAATGTGGCAAAGTGTTCTTTACATCAAAACGAATTTGCTTACACTGATATGGGAAGCTACATATATTGCATTTATGTCAACTCCAAGAAAAGCAAGGAAAATAGAAAGGAGGCATATCTGAAATGGGAAAGATACTCATCTTCACAAAGGCAATTAAAAAAAAAAAAAAAAAAAGCATGTCTTGTTACCAATTTGCAAATGCTAAAGAACCTACACGGGCTGAGTGAGGAGAGTATCTACTGAAGAAGACTCCAGTATGGGCTCTGATCAACTTAAACATCTGGTTTGCTACAGTTAATGCCAAATTTAGTTCACGCATAATAGATGTAATGTAATGAATGTTACCACAAAAGAGAGAGAGAATACTGTGTATACCTGCATATAAGATGAGTATTTTTTTTATCTTCTCTGTCTGGCAGAAAAAAGGAATTGCCTTAAATTCAAGCCCTTATAAATGCTGTCATATTTCCATGTGTTCTCTTGGTTCTTTTTATGTTGAACAGTAAACTATTTGAGGGAGGAGAAAGGTAGTCATGCTTGTTTGATACTTTTATAGAGATGATCTAGAGAATTAGTTTAAAAAAAAAAAAAGTAAATACATAAATAAAAATCCTCAACACAGCATTAGTAAATATTCCTGGGAATGGGATCTCACAATTGTAAATATTGGGTACCACTATAAGTATGTTCTTTAAAAATCACTTAATGCTGTTCAATTTTTGGTTACACTCTAGAGATCATAAATATCTACTTAACTAGACAAATGAGGAAACAAGAAGTCCTAACATTACACAATTGAATTCTTGTGGCTTGGCTTGAAATTTCCAGTGAAAGCATCACACACCAACTCAAAAAGTGGTTTATCTTAAATAACTTAGATAGAAAGATGATGGGTTTTGAAAACTTTCAAGAACTTGAAGAGTAGCTGTCAGTTGGGGAAGACCTTGAGGTGAAGATTCATGGGAAAAGTTGTTGTTGTTGTTGTTAGGTGCCATTGAGTTGGTTCCGACTCATAGCGACCTTATGTACAACAGAACAAAACACTGCCCAGTCCTGCGCCATCCTCACAATCATTGTTATGCTTGAGCCCATTGTCGCAGCCACTGTGTCAATCCATCTCATTGAGGGTCTTCCCCTCAAGAGAGTGAATGAAATTATTTCATGAGCTTATATAGTGAAGAAAAAGTAAAGTTTCTAAATTAATCTTTTAATGAGCTATATTAAGTAATGCACTTAACATAATAAGTGAATCCATAAATAAAAAATTGTTTATTTATCAGTATAATACAGTCCTCAAAATTACTAAACTTTGTCCAGAATATTTTTTTCTTTTTTACTTTTTTTGGATCTTGTCATTGATTTAAAAAAAAAAGAATCGTTCTCCTTCTATTTGGAGTTGATTCCTGTTTAGTCATTTGCAGTATCTCCTAAACAGGACATTCTGTGAGAAAGTGGAAAAAAAAGATTTTGAAGTTATTGTGAAGAAATCTGCAATAGCAAAGGAAGAAGTTGGGATTTCCAGATATGTCTATATTATCATGGAAACAAATGCAAAGGAATTTCCAATAAAATTATATTTAATTAAGATTCTGGCTGGAGCACAACTAGGATACTTCATCTGCTTTTGCTCTTTCAACTTTATAAAAGATGTATTTCTGTGAAAAGGTGTACAGTGTCAACCAACTTTATGCCAAGCTTTAGAAATAGATGTTGGGAGGCCTGATTTATAAAGAAACCTTTTTTCTCCAGGGTAAGAAAATTCTTGGACAGTGACTATTTTCAAGGTACTCAAGTTGTATTGGAATTAGAGCATTTGATTCCAATTGTATTCTTGTCAGCAGCATGATACTTGTTGACACAGTAACTTCCTGCATTTGTCCATTTGGTCTTTCCTCATTCACTTGTTCATCAATATTATTTGTCCTTCACTGAGTACCTGCTGTGAGCCAGGCACTGTGCCAGACACTGAGTTTGCAGCTTGAAGAATCAATGTCCTTCCTCTCAAAGCTCCTACAGTCTGCCCAAGGCATCAACAATAATCAGGCAATTTTAACGAACCATGATAAGCGTTCTAAGAGAGGTACACACAGGGGGCTATGGGTGCTCAGAAGAGGGGAAAGGGAATCAGAGAAAACTCCTCAGAGTAAGTTATGCCTCAGGTAAGCTTGAACAATGACTAGGAGTCAGCCAGAGAGAGAGAGAGAGAGAGACGATGAGGACGTTCTGGATGAGTACCAAGGTGCTAATAATGCCTGGAAGAGCTGCCGTCATAAGACACTGTCTGCCCATTACCTGACATTCAAAACTTTGATTTTTTTTCTCCATCATTTCTTCTTTTTTTAAATTTATTTTCTGTTGTTGTTGTTGAGAATATACACAGTTGAACATAGACCATGGTTGCACAACTTCAAAAGTGTAATCAATGTCACTGAATTGTACATGTAGAAATTGTTGAATTAGTGTATGTTCTCCATCGTTTCTTATTTTGCATCATGTAATTATTGTTGAACTCATTTTAACTACATACAAAATTTTCCCTGATTATATATATTTTTTTCTATAAGGTGAGATGTTCAGGATTTAAGGTGAACATCTGATTTTCCAATAGTGTTTTTTTTTTTTTTTTTGAAATGATGAACTCTTCACAGCGATTAATTAACCTGATTAGACACCTCATTGTAGTTAACTCTGATTCCTGTGATTAGGATGATTTATTATTTTTCTTAAGCAACTTCTCAGCTCAGTCACTGCCTCTTCAAAGCCTTTCTGTTTACTTTTTTATGTTACTCCCTCAATGTCAGTTCTTCTGGGAGCACTTTTAATCATTTTGTTCTTTTCCAGAACATTTCATATTTCCTTCATCGCTTCGCATGTGCTTTCTCGAAAGTGAAATAAATCTCAGCTCCCTTCGTCAGTGCAGAGTTCCAGAATGAACTCCCTGTCCTGATGCCATCTTAATCCCTCACTCCCTCTGATAATGGCCTTGGAGTTTCATTTGAAATGTTATCCATTGCCCCCCTTCATTATCCCTCCTTCTGCTGTTGGTAGTGTAATCTACCCCCTCTGATTGCCCTGAGAAGCCAGGGATAGGCCAGTTTCTGCCCAGGGTCTGTAGTAGTTTCAGTTACTACGTCTGGGTGCTGGTAGCAGGACATGTGCTTTCGGACTTCCCAGTGGCCAAGGCATTCACCCCACTATTGGGTAAATAAACAAGTAGCAACAACAGCAACATCAACAACATTTTTAATGAGAACGATTAGCCTCTCCCACTGGTACTCTCATCTTTTTCCAAGAAGACATCTTTCTACAAAAGAGATTGTCAAACTCTCTTCCCCTGTTCAGAGCACTCCAGAAGCAGAGCTGAGGGTATTAGCATTACTTGACCATGGTTATAGTTTTTATCCAGATTGGCAGATGCTTTTACAGTCTCTGGCTGAATTTCATCGGAAAAGAGCTTAAAATGCACAGAAGGACGAAAGTACTTCTCTCGCAGGATCCACATTGAGCTGATAACAGTCTATGGGAAGTCATCTATCTCAACAGAAATAAACACGCCTTGGGATGCCAGGAGCCTATTTTCAGCTTTATTAAGCTATTTTCAGCTTTATTAAGAAGTCTGTGTTTAATTTTTCCAAACATCTCCAGTCCTGTTCATTTAGCTTTTCTCTGTGTGTGGATCAAGTAGAACACTTGATGAGAACACAGATGTTGCGTTCTGCTGCTTGCAGAAAAATGGTGCATTTGGAACAGAGTAAAGAACCTGGATGACTTCCAAGGGCTTAGTCAGAAGTTTGTGCCTTGCTGGCTTCTTAGGGGAAAACTATTCCTGTCAGAGATTGCCATGCCTGGGTCCTGGGAAATTTCATGGTTGGATATATGTTATTTTTTTTCATACCTTTTAAAAAATATATGGTTAAATATCTATGAAATAAAATTAGCCATTTTAACCATTTTTAAGTGTGCAATTCAGTGGCATTAATTACATTTACATTGTTGTACAACCATCACCACTATTTATTGCCAAAACTTTTTCATCGCATCGGTCAGAAACTCTGTACCCGTTAAGTACTTACTCTCCATTCCCCCTGGCCCCCCCAGCCCCTGCTAACTTCTAATCTACTTTCTGTGTTTCTGAATTTGACTATTCTAGATAGTTCATGAAGGAGCCCGGGTGGCGCAGTGGTTAAGCACTCGACAACTAACCAACAGGTTGGCATTTCGAATCCACCAGCTGCTCCTCAGGAGAAAGATGTGGCAGTCTGCTTCTGTAAAGATTTACAGCCTCAGAAACCCTGTAGGGCAGTTGTGTTCTGCTCTGTAGGGTCGCTATGAATCGGAGTCAACTCCACAGCAATGAGTTTGGTGGGTTTTTTTTTTTGTTTGTTTGTTTTTTAGTTCATGTAAGTTCACCATTGGATATTTTTTCTTTCTTAAGAATGCCTTGAACCCATGTAGGTTGGTCATGTGTAATAAGTCAGACATTGCTTTAAGCCAGGAGTCAGCAATTTTTTGGTATGTGTAAAGGGCCAGATAGTAAATATTTTAGTCTTTGCAGGCTATCCAGTCTCTGTCACAACTCTGTCATCGTAGTACAATACATACATGAATAAGTGTGGCTGTTCTAAGAAAACTTTATGGACACTGAGGAATAAGGTTCATGTAATTTTCACATACCAGGAAATATTATTGCTCTTTTGATTTTTTTGTAACCATTTGAAAATGTAAAAACCATTTTTGAGGGTAGGCCATACAAAAACAGGCCTGTGTGAGCCTTAATTAGTGAATCTCTGTTCTAGGCGAAGGGGTAAAAGTAATAAAACAGAAACTCTGCTTTTGTGTGGTTTTTATTTTCCTGGAGGGAAGATAGATGATGAGCTTATAAATACACAAATAGTATTATTTCAAGTTCTAAGTGATAGGAGGAAGGAGAAAAAAAACTGATATCGTGGCTGAGCTGCAACTCATGTTAGAAGGGCTGAGATGTGGGCTGCTTTAACTAATCAGGGAAAGCTTCCCTGAGTTTGAATCTGAATGATGCCAGAGAGACAATGTGAATGTCCGGGGAAGAGTGGTCCAAGTAGAGGGAACAGAAAATGCAAAAGCTCTGAGTCAGAGATGAGCTCGGAGTGTCTGAAGAAGCAAGAATACTAGAGAAGAGGAAACAGTGGGGAAAGAAGAGGGCCGTGTGATGAGAAAAGAAGCAAGGACAGGTCAGGGAGGAAGGACCCTGTGGGCCTGATTAATGGTTTGGAGTTTTATTCAGGTTTCAGTGCTAGGCCATGGGTAGGTTTTAAGCTGGAGAGTAAAGCGATCTTTTTTCTGCCTTTGAACAGATCCCTTTGGCTGCTGTGTAAATGAGGGACTGTGGGAGAGGACTGAGTGGAGGTCAAGAGCTTAGTCAGGAGACTCTAGCAGCCAGTAGTTCAAAGTAGAGGCTTTTCCACTTACTCATCTAACTTTTCTTGTGACTCTGGTAGAGGCTTAGGGGAAAGTGAGAAATTGTGGTCTAATGCAGCTCAGGTTAGACAATGGAATAAGATTTGCATCAATAACAAAGCCAGCAGATTAACTCCATACATTTGCATTACCTCAATAATATAATGATAGCTAACTATTTTCTTTTAGGGGCATTTACTGTAGGTGGTATTATTTCATTTAATTCTTATAGCAGTTCTGTGGTTTGGGGGCATTATTCATTTTATAGATGAGGAATCTGAGATACAAATAGGCTCCACAGTGGGCCTATTGGTAGGTGGTAGAGGGAGTATAAGACTCGTGCTTGTCTGGCTATTAAATCTATAATCTTTTGATTTTAACACTCTTCTCCTTTGTTTCAGTTATCGCTACATAACAAACCAACCAAGGCTCCGTGGCTTCAAGCCATGATTTATTATTTCTCATGATTTAGAGTTTAGCTGGGCTTAGCTGGGTGGTTCTTCCACTCCATGTGTAATTGGCTGTGGTCAGACATGAGACTATAGTGAGAAGGGAGCTCATCAGTGCTTTGAACATCCAAGATGACCTCACTCCCATGGCTGGCAGTTGGTGTTAGCTGACTGGGATACCTTTGTTCTCCATGTGACTTTTCAACCACTATTAGGTTTTCTTACTGCATAGTGGATGGGTTCTAAGAATGAGCATTCCAAGAAGACAGGCCCCAATGTGCAAGTGCTTATCAAGCTCTTTTTGCATCACGCTTGGTAATGTCATTACCTCAAAGCAAGTTGTATATCCAAGTTCAACATCAAAGTGTAAAAAGACCCTATGAGGAAGGTAGCTTATTTGGAACCACCAATATCTATGATACTTTTATCCTGGCTTCTGAGAAATTCCTGAGTCATTGTTTTTGTTGTTCTTGACAACTTTATTGGTCATTCTATTACTTTTTTATTATTGTTGTCTTTTATGCCTTTAGACAGAAATATATGGGAATGGTTTGCTCTTTTGTGGTATATCGGCAACCCAGTCTCAGTGATTTCGGATATGATAAGACACCAGATGTTCATTAATTCGTATGTTGACTGGAGTTTCTACTATGAGTGAAGCACTGTGCTAGGCACTGGGGTAAAAGAAACACTGGATAAGACATGGGCCTTTCCCTCAAGATATCTAGAGTCTAGAGGAAAACGTTACGCTATCAGATGGGTACCTAAAAAATATAGATGCATATTTGTGGATAGACTGTATACCTTAAGATATATTCCAAATTGCTCTTATTGGAAAGTTGGATAAATTTTAGAAAGGGGAATGTTCTTTATGGTCCTCTTGTTTTATATACGTATACATATATGTATATATATATATATTTTTTTTTTTCCCCCTTCTCCTGTTTGCTGTGCTTTTCCATATCATGGGAAGAGTTGAAGCATTTATTCTGCCAGCAAGTTTGGAGGGCCTTGTGAAAAGTAAATTTTTCTCAAAGGTGAACTAATGTCCTGGTCAGTTCAGTTTGTAGAAGACAATTTCATCGTCTACCATGACCTTCAGCTTTGTTTGATCCGTGACTGATTTAGGTCACTAAGCAGTATTGAGTTGTTTCATTGAAACCTTCCAGCAGTCAACTTCCTATTAAAAAATAAAAACAAATAAACAAACAACCCTAGAATAGAAAGTTTCAATCTACTAAGGTCACTCATGGCAGATTTATGAGCAATATAAAGTTTTGTGTATAATAGATGCTAACTTAATGGTAATTTCTAAGCTAGTACCTACTGTCCATTGTTTTAGTGTTGGTGTTTAACAGTCTTACGAGATTTGACCCCCCCACCCAAGCTACCATTTATTATTGTGCTTACAATATTCCAGACACTATCTAAATTACTTCTATATATCATTTCCTTTAATCTTTGTACATCTCTGTGACATAGGTACAGTAATTGTCTTCATTTTCTAGGTAAGGTAACTTTAGGTAAGAGAGTTAAGTACCTACCATGCCTAAGACACGGAGCCAGGACTTGAACCCTGGTTTTTTTGAGTCCGAGTCCCATTTCCTTTACCACCATGTGATACACAAGTAGTATAATGGGAAGAGCGTTAGAATGACCTTCGGAACTCTTGAGTTGGAGTCCTTAGGGCTGAACCACCCAGCTATGTGATGGACAAATCAGCTTCTCTTGGCTGTAATGTTTTTTAGCTCTGTCCTCTGAAAGAACAGAAGTCTGCAGCCCATATTTATATGCTAATTTAGAACTCACATTTTCTTCACAGCTTTGCTTGTACCTTCTGCATGCCTAATCTCTCTTACTCTGCTCTACTTTATCTTGTTTTCAATAGCATTTATTGCCTTCTAATATTCTTTAGAGAGCCCTGGTGGCACAGTGGTTAAGAGCTTGACTGCTAACCAAAAGGTTGGCAGTTCCAACCCACCAGCTGCTCTGAAGTAGAAAGATGTAGCAGTTTGATTCTATAAAGATTTACAGTCTTGGAAACCTTATGGGACAGTTCTACTCTGTCCTGTATTGTTATGAGTTGGAATCGACTCAATGGCAACAGATTTGTTTTTGTTTTTGGAATATTCTGTATCATGTATTTAGTTATTCTTTATTGTGTAAGTCTGTTTCTCCTGCTCTAGAATGCAAACCCCAGTGAAGGCAAGATCTTTGTCTGTTTTGTTTAAAGATGTATCCCAAGTGCTTCCAGAAATTCATGGCCTTCAATAAATATGGTATCTTTAAAACAAAATGGGGGTGGAATATAGGAAGAGGTATTCCAGGACTGAGAAAATGATGCAAGCAGTGTCAAGACCACATTGGGTGTGTTGCTCTTTTGAGGAGTTTGGTTTATGTGGGGAAGAGATGAGGGAAGGATACTGGGCTGAGGGTGGACGTACAATAGAGAGGGTCTTCAGTGGCAGGTGAATGAATCCAGATTCTATTTGTTAGGCAGCAGAAAGCAGGTTTTATCACCAAGACTTGACAAACCTGTTGACGTCAAGTTGATTCCGACTCATAGCAACCCTATAGGGCAGAGTCGAACTGCCCTATAGAGTTTTCAGGCAGTGGCTAGTGGATTCAAACTGCTGATCTTTTGGTTAGCAGCTGCGCACTTAACCACTATGCCACCAGAGCTCCAACCTTCCGGGGGTGCAACGGTTAGTTTTGAGAGACAGTTCTTGAGGCTTAATTGTATCTGGAAGTAACATCTTACTTTCTGCTCAGGTGTATGGTCAGTCTTCCCTGGATAATGAGAAGAGCCATCAAGGAAATAAGGAATGCTATTATACCCTGATCTCAGTGAAAGAAGAAGCCCTGGTGGTGCTGTGGTTAAAGCACTTGGCTGCTAACCTAAAGGTTGACGGTTTGAATCCACCAGCTGCTCCTTGGGTGAAAGATGTGACAGTCGGCTTCCATAATGATTAACAGACTTGGAAACCCTGTGGGGGGCTGGTCTATTCTGTCCTATAGGGTCACTATGAGTCAGGATCAACTCGACAGTGGGTTTGGTTTAGGTTTTCAGTGAACAAAAAGTACAGATGCAGATGTGTTATTCCCTATTTATGGTAATTGAATTTTAAATTTAATTTAGCAGTTAAAATCTGCTGTTTAGAGGATTGTTATACTGTAACAGACTTGAGAAGCACATAGATTCTAGGGATACTTAGGGCATCATTTGATGCCTGATGCGTGGCAAGCATAAATACATCCAAATTAATCATAATTGCCATTCTAGCAAGTAAAATGCAGCAGTGTGTTTATAAAAAAGATGCTTCCAAAAGATACAGAAAGAGTATGATGAACAGCAGGGCAAAAGGCTCATGCTACAAAGCTATATGATGAGCAGAAGCTATCAAATTGTATATACTGCATGGTTTATACAATATAGATTTTATGTGTGTTTTTTTTTTTTTAACGAAGAAGAGTTTATTTCGTCACAGTTGAAGTAGGCTAAAAGTCCAAATTCAGGGCATCAGCTCCAGGGGAAGGCTTTCTCTCTCTCGGCCTTCTCATCAATGTTCCCCCAGACTAGGAGCTTCTCGGTGCAGTGGCCCATCCAAAAGATGCGCTCTGCTCCCGGCACTGCTTTCTTGATGGTATGAGGTCCCCCTGTCTCGCTGCTCACTTCTGTCTTTTATATCTCAAGATATTGCCTCAGGATACAATCCAATCTTGTAGACTGAGTCCTGCCTTAACTAACACAACTGCCGCTCATCCTCTCTCAGTAACATCATAGAGGCAGGATTTACAACATATAGGAAAACCCCACAATACCAGGAATCATGGCCCGGCCAAATTGATACACACATTTTTGGGGGGACATAATCCAATCCATGACATTCCACCCTTTGGCCCCCAAAAAAATCACATCCTTGCAACATGTAAAACATATTCATTCCATCATATCACAGCCAAAGTCTTAACTCTAAGTCCAGAATCCAAAAATTCCTCTTCTTCTGTGAAATCCAGAATACAAGTTATCTGCTTCCAAAGGTACAATGGCAGAATGGTCACCAGCTAGACATTTCGATTACAAATGGGAGAAATTACAGGGAAAGAAGGTAAAACAGGTACCAAGCAAGTTAGCAGAACACATTACATTAGCCCTCAAGGCTTTGGAAATAATCTTCTGTTCTCTGAGACAATTTATGCAATGGCCCTGCCCTCCAGACTCTAGGTATTGGCCACACTCTCCAGATTTTGAGTGGAGGCCCCTCAGCCCTGGGCTTCAGCTCAGCCTTCCAGGCCCACTGGGACAGCAAAACTCTGCTCCCTTGGCTTTAGGCGCACCATTCTCCTAGTCCATTGAAGTGACAACTCCACCCTTAGAAACACCAGAGGCCATGGCTCCACCCTTTGAAACCCCTGAGGTCACGGCCATATCTTTTGAGGCTGAAGCAGCTCGTCTTCTTGTCTCCCTTGTCTCTTCAGCTTCTGCTTCCTATGGCCTCTCAGCCCTCGGGCCTCAAGCCCGCATCTGCCCTGCTGGGGCAAGTGTTCCAAAGCTCAGCAGCTCCACCGGTAAGTGCCCGGAGGCACCCCACTCCTCCCGGAAGCCGGCCGCGCACAGGCACTCAGCCCTCTCGCTCCGTGGGTCGGTTCCAGCGCCGTCTCACACTGGTCTCCTGGTTCTGCTGCTGTTGGTTCTCTGCCGCTGCCGCTTCTCTGCTGCTGCCCGTCCTCTGCCGCTGCTGCATCTCTATCCATTCACAGTTTTAAAACCGCTTCCACATTTGAGGTGTCTGTTAGAGCAGCACCCCACTCTCGGCGCTAAATTCTGTCTTAGTCATCTAGTGCTGCTATAACAGAAACACCACAAGTGGATGGTTTCAATGAAGAGAAGTTTATTTCCTCACAGTTAAAGTAGGCTAAAAGTCCAAATTCAGAGCATCAGCTCCAGGGGAAGGCTTTTTCTCTTGGCCTTCTTCTCTTCAGTGTTCCCCCGGATTAGGAGCTTCTCTGCGCAGGGACCCCGGTCCAAAGGACGTGCTCTGCTCCCAGCACTGCTTTCTTGATGGTATGAGGTCCCCAGATTTTATGTGTTTTTCATAACCATTATTTTAAAACAGATGTATATTGTTCTATTTTTAGCAGTTACCATAATCTGCCTAACCATTTCCACTCTTTTGAACATCGCAGTTTCCAAATTTTCATAATCGTAATTAGCACTGTAATGAATATCTTAGTGCGTTAATTTTTCCCCCATATTAAGGATTGTTCTTAAAGAGAGATTACTCAGGGTGGAATTACTAGATTAAAGGATATGAATTATTTTTACATCAATTCTGCCTGCTAATTTGACCAGTGAATATTGGTACTTATTAATGTTTCTTTCTTTAAATTACAAATGAGGTTGAGATTATATTTATCAGCCAGTTGTTTCCTCTCTGAAATACCTGCCAATGCCCTTGGACCTTTTTTTATCTGTCGAAGACTTGTGTTTTAATTTGGCTATCACACTCAGAATTCTGCATATACAAACGCCACATCTTTCAGCCACGCGGAATTGTCGATATACTGAAACAATTAATCATTTCATTGGAACAGGTGGTCAATGTACTGACACGATGGGTCATTTTATCTCAAAGAGTGGATCAATTTAGTGAAACAGCTGGTGGAATAAAGGTGCATCCCAAAAGACACATTAGGAAATAGAACTGAAAATAAACTGAGTAAACTAGTTATGACTTGTTCATGACTTCCCAAGTGCCTGCTTTCTGATTCTTTCCCAGTTATAATAATAATTTTGATGGAAAGTTCAGGAAACATCTGTTTCTCCACATACACTAGGGCCCTCTGCACTAATTACTGTCCATCAATGGCTTCAGCCTCTTTCTAGTTGGGTATTCTGAGAGCAGTCTTCCCCTTGAAATTAATGGTCTCCATTCTCTCCTTTCAGTGACACTTAGCCAGAGGAAACTCATCGACTTCGTTTAATAAATGAGGAAGCGTGTTCCCTCATTTATCATAGGTTGTACTCTGCAATTGGATTTATGCCAGATCCAGAGACAAGGAGATTATAGGAAACTCTGAAATTAGGAGTGCAAGGTTACTACACTTGAGGTGAACCAGGGGAGTTTTTTTCTCACCTGAGTCTGTGGAAATCTTTCACTATTGGGTGGTATCTCCCAACTTTGTTATCATGACCCTAGGATTTAATAACATTTAGGAACAATGGGTGCTAAATTCAGAAGGTATAAAAGGAATCTCAGTTCTTTTAATGTTATCCTGTGCCATGCATGAGTATCAGATTATTTGTAGGTTTGTTTTAGGAAGAATTGGACTGTTTATTTATCAGTTACCTTTTTCCATGATGTCTTATTCAGTTACATAATTTATTCATCTTAATGTTTTGATATATGCTCTAAAAATGGACACCATTAACTCTGGTTGAATTGTTGCTCTGCTGGAATGAGCCTTGGTGACCTGTATCAGGGGACACCATTTCCTCCTGGCGAGTGTCATGGCTGGCAGCATTGACAACTTTTTGGCTAATTAAAATTTAAAAGATGCTAGCTGGTATCCATGTAGCTATAATAGGATTATACCTGAATCTGTTATAATGAAATTCTCCAATCATTTAACCCATTTGTAGCTAGTCCTGATATATATAATAAGATAAAAGTAAATTCAGATTAACAGGGAGAAAAGAGACATTTCCTCTTTCCTTTCTTTTAAATTTGGAGCCCTGGTGGCACAGTGATTAAGAGCTGGGCTGCTAACCAAAAGGTCGGCAGTTTGAATCCACCGGTTGCTCCTTGGAAATGTTATGGGGCAGTTCTACTCTGTCCTATAGGGTCATTATGAGTTGGAATTGACTTGATGGCAACGGGTTCTTTAAATTATTCTATACCCGTCCCTAAACACACACACACAAACACTCGATCCTCCCTTCCCAAAAGAGCAATGTCTCACAATAAACATATTACAACTTTGAATTCAACCAAGCACAGTTTCCTTTTAGACTCACTTTCTGAATAGCCAGCAGAAACAATGTGGCAGAGATCTAACCACCTCCTTCAAAAACCAACCCAGAACATAAACAGTCGTTCTGTGATCTATACCGTGATATCACATCTCCCCGACTTTAACCCTTTAACTCTAATTTCAAATCCAAAGGCCATTTATATTCTTTCAAAACAGAGGCTCATCTGAACCTCTGCTTTTAGCAAGCAGACTGAACCATAGTTTAAAAGCTTGGAATATTCAAATGACCAAGTTGAATCCAGATCAAAATTTATTTAGTCAGTGATAGAAACAAGTAAGTGTTATATTGAGAGCTGTTATGGTTGTAATTGTTGTTATTATGTGAGTGTGGTTCCCTAGACTTTCTTGAACTTAGAAGGATTCAGGACTATTAGTTATAGATAGGGGCAGAACCAAACAAGCCACATAAAACCAAATGCTAAGTGTTATTAATTGTTGTTTTAGGTGCCATCAAGTCGATTCCAACTCACGGTAACCCCACTTGACAGAGTAGAACTACCCCATAGGGTTTTCTAGGCTATAATCTTTACAGGAGCAGATCACCAGCTTTTCCTCCCACAGAGCGACTGGGTGGGCTCAAACTGCCAGCCTTTGATTAGCAGCTGAGCACTTACCCATTGGCCACCAGGGCTCCTTACATTATTAACTACATAGAGAAAATAGTAAGGATCATGTGGGATCTGACAGATCTATGTTGAAACCCTGACTTTGCCACTTACTGCTGGATGACTTTTGGATGATTTTGGGAGAATTAACTGCTCTGAGTCACAATGTGTTCATCCATAAAAGAGCGATAATGATAGTAAATGTCTATGAGGTGGTTGTGAAGCTTAAATGAGGTAATGCATGTAAGGGAGGTTATAGTGTACCATGGGAAGAAGGTATTAAAGATAGCAGTGTTGATAAATAGAGTGGCTATGTGAAGGAAGATTTGAAAATATGGTTTCTGAGCTAAGACTGCAAGAAAGAAAGCTGTTGAGAATGAGGGCAGATTAAGCCTCCCTAAACTTACCGTTAGTTCCTGGGTGGTGCACATTACGCTGCTGAGAGGTTGGAGATTCTAGTCCACCTACAGGTACCACTGAAGAAGAGGCTGGCAGTCTGCTTCTGAAAAATCCCCCGTTGAAAACTATGGAGCACAGTTCTACTCTGACACACATTGGGTCACCATAAGTCAGAATTGACTCAAAGGCAACTTTTTTGTGAACTCTCCATTTGAGGGTGGAAAAATATGTCACTGGGGGGACTGTGGCTTGTAAGACCCTGCATTTCTTTCTCTGATTTTGAAGAAATATATCTGAAGAATATATAAGTAACTATGGTAATATGATGGGAGCAGCATAAACTGTCTCTATAAGAAGTAATTAATAATTGTTTTATTCTATTATCATAAAGATTATGGTTCCATTTCAATATTACTGTGCCTGTTTTTGAAGGGATTATCAGGATCTCATTTTTTTTCTTTCATCCCTTCAAAATTCTGCTTTGCTTCTTTTCTCCTGCTCCCCCAACTCACTACTAGGTTTTGGATTTTACCTTGAAGTTTATCTAGCGGTGGGAAGCCATTTTCTTATGCCTTTATCTTGTGATAGCATCATAAGCCATGACACGATTTCTAGTTATACACACAGTAAATGGTTTAATTTCCCCCTTGAACCTCTTATGCACAGTGTGCCAAACATATTCCTTTTGGTAATCCCATGGGGTTGATATCACGCTGTAAGAGTTCCATCAAAAGGAAAAGAGTTTCGGAAAAAGCAGCCTCTAAAATACCCTGAAAGTAACTGATGTTCCTGGTGGGAGTTAACTTTTAGGTAGGCCCAAGTCGCTATCATTTTTTGGAGCATTTGCTATGAGCCAGACGTTGTGCCAGGCTCTCAGCATATACTTTCATTAGCGTTTTACCTCAATTCTGTGTTATCCCTATTTTGCTGCAGAATCAGTTGAACCCAGAAACTTAGAAGTAATGGACTCAAGGTCATATAACAAACAATTTGTATGACCCTTCTTTGACCCCAATTCCAACTCCAAAGCTGTCTTCCATATGATCACCCTGTACTGCCTCTTAAAGCTTCAAAAAACATTTTACAGATGTTCTGAATGTGAATGAAGCTTTCTCTTTTTTCTTGCAATGACTTTTAAAATGTTTGACCTTCCTGCTCTTCATTATTCAAATTATACCACACTGACAAAACAAGAACTGATTTGAGAAGGAATACTTTTTCCAAGAAGACTTGACCTTTGATCCTTCTTAATTGGATGAGTAGGTGTGAACTTTCAGAAAATGTAAGTTATTTTTAATCTTTCATTATAAAGAACCAGCTCCTTCTTCTTTCCAGTCATTATTCTAATGTTTATTATCTTACTGATGTAGCTTGTATTAGAAAGGATGGGGATAGGAGATAAGACTTCTTACTCTCAATATAAATATGAAGGAATTTCTACTTACTACTCAATATATAGGGGACTGTGCTGAATGTATTAAATGTATTTCTTTTTAAACTTTACAAGAATCATGGAAGAAAACTGGTATTATATCTGATCTTAATAGATGAGAAAAATGAGGTTCAGAGGAATTATTTCCTTGTTCGATAGTAACTAGTAAATGGCAGGGCTGAAATTTGAATTTCAGCTAATTCTTGAATATGTGTACTTTCTATTACGCTCAATCTAATAAATAATATTAACTCTCACTGTGAATTAAAGTAATTACAGTATTTCCTTGACATTTAGTTTAGTGTCAGGAATAATATAAACTTTACTCAACAAGAGGGAGCCCTGGTGGCTCAGTGGTTAATCACTTGGCTACTAACAGAAATGTTGATGGTTCAAACCCACTATCTGGTCTGCAGAAAAAAGACGTGTCTGTCTACTTCTATAAAGATTACAGCCTTGGAAACTGTATCGGGCAGTTCTACTGTGTCCTAGAGAGTCACTATGAGTCAGAATGGACTAGACAGCAGTAGGTTACTCAACAAGTATTTACTGAGTACTATATGCTTTTTGGAACTGATTTTTTTGAATATTGGTGTAAAATCAAATGCATACTCTTTATCTCTTTTTAAACAAATATTAATAACATGTCACTGTATAGCCAGGATCTTGTTTTAAGAACATCTAAAATAATTCATTAACATAAATACCTGGATTGACTTTCACTGCAAAAGCTGGGTCTATTCCCAAAGCATTGTCAACATATCCTGTATAATGTATATTTCCTAATGTTTTCCATATAAAGAAGTTAAAAAATCTTTTCTGAATGCCCAAGAAAATAACACCTGGCATTTACTTAGCACCTGCTAGTTGCCAGACACTTAACATATTTTCTCATTTAATCCTCACCACCTGTCATGGATTGAATTGTGTCCCCCCAAAATATGTATATCAGTTTGGCTAGGCCATGATTCCCAATATTGTATGATTGTCCACCATTTTGTCATCTGATGTGATTTTCCTATGTGTTGTAAATCCTCATTATGATGTTAATGAGATAGATCAGTGGCAGTTATGCTGATGAGATCTACAAGATTAGATGGTCTCTTAAGGCAATCTCTTTTGAGATATAAAAGAGAGAAGCAAGCAGAAAGACATGGGGACCTCATACCACCAAGAAACAAGAGCCAGGAGAGTAGCACCACCTTTGAACCTGGGGTCTGAGTGCTGAGAAGCTTCTCAGCTAGGGGAAGACTGATGACCTTCTTTCAGAGGGGACAGAGAGAGAAAGCCTTCCCCTGGAGCTGATGCCCTGAATTTAGACTTGTTGCCTACCAGACTGTGAGAGAATGAATTTCTCTTTGTTAAAGCTATCCACTTTGGTATTTCTGTTATAGTGGCACTAGGTAACTAAGACACCACCCAAGCGACAGATACTATTACTATCCCATTTTATAGATGAGTAGACTTAGGCATAGACAGGTTAAGTTACTTGTTCAGTACACACAGCTAATGAGAGTTGGAGCTTGGATCTGAACCCAGGTGGTCTGTCTTGAGAGTTCCTACTCTTAGCTAGTACCTAACCAAAAAAAAAAAAAAAAAACCCATTGCTATTGACTCAATTCCAACTCATAGTGACCCTATAGGACAGAGTAGAACTGCCCCATAGTTTCCAAGGAGCACCTGGTGGATTTGAACTGCCAGCGTTTTGGTTAGCAGCCAAATGCTTAACCACTATGCCACCAGGGAAGTTTTCATTCATATGATGTCTTTCTTTCTTTCTTTTTGGAATGGCTATTTTGTCCAGCTTGCTGTTGACACGTCTCCTCAAATTAATTAACGATCCCAGAAAAAAAAAATTTATAACTGTATTGCTGCTGATGATAATAGGAGCAGCTATGTTTTGTTTTTTTACTGTTAACTAAACCCCACTTATATGGCAGACGCTAGGCTCTGTACTTTTTCTCATTTAATTCTTAATTCCATAAAGTAGCTGTAAGTACCTGCTTTTTACAGTTGAGGGTATAGGCTCAGAGGGTTAAAGTAAGCTGTCCTTGGAGTGTCAAAGGTAAGATTGTAGATTATGGCTGAGCAACATGCAAGCCTGTGCTCTTAACCAATACGTGAAATTCCCTCAACTGTAAACACTTTTGCGTGCATTGCAGATATGGAAAGGTGTAAAAGCTGGGGTGGATAAGAGAAACATTTTTATAATTTATTAAATATAAGGTCTGACACTGCAATTTGTTAAAACTAATATGTCACCACAAAATTAAGTCATCCCCTCTTACTCAGCTCTCAAGAAGAGGAGGATCAGAGGTACCGTTCTTCCTTTCAGCAGGCTTCTGTATTATTAGTCTTTCTCTACAACCTCCCCTTCTCTAATCTAAATGGACCTGAATCCATTCATCCTTCTGCACCCATTTGATTTGTTTTCTTAAGTTATTTGTGGGCCAATTCTTAATAAATTTCTAAATTTCTTAAGAAATTAAAACTCAGGTTCTTAAAATTTGTCCCAGTAATGGAACCTGACAAACTGGCTACTATATTCTGGGCACTTATGGTGGGACAAGCCCCAGGTCAGCTGTTACTCAGGATTCACAGATGTAAGTGAAGTGAAGCAAGGTCTCTTCTCTTAAGGGGCATCAAATGCAACAAGAAAGAAAAACCTAGAGGAAATGTGACCTGTTAAATCTTCTATCAGGGAGGTGACCTTAGATCCTCTCTATTAATAGAGTAGACTTTCTTTTCACAAATTTAACATGTTTGACTTTGACTATTTTCAAGCAACTCCAAAGGCCATTGATGTTGGATAATTCTTAGTTTTGCTGATAACGCTGATTTAGATCTCTTACATTTAAGAATCAAGTCATTAACACTCTTAAAACAGGCAGACAGTTATTCAATTAATCATTGAACAAACGTTTATGGAGCACCTGTCCTAGTGAACAGTCAGCTTTCCTAGATTGAAATCTCCACTGTCACCTACAATTCTGCAACCTTGTATACATTTTTTGGCTTTGTCAGACCTTGGTGCCCATTTGTGACGTATAGTTGGTAAGAGTACTGATGCCATGGAGTTCTGGTGAAGATGTAATGAGCTAGTGTAAATAAAACACTTTTGCACAGTATCTGAAACAGAGTAAACCAGTTGCCATCAAGTCGACTCCAACTTACGGCAACCCCACGTATATCAGAGTAGGACTGTGTTCCATACGGTTTTTAATGGCACATTTTTGAGAAGTAGATCACTAGGCATTTCTTCTGAGGTGCCTCTTGGTGGAGTCAAACTTTCTACCTTTTGGTTAACAGCTGAGTGCATAACTGTTTGCGCCAACCAGAGATGAGGTATAGTAATGGCTCAGTAAATTAGCTGTTATAATCTATCAGTAGTGAAGGAGCCCTGGTGGCACAATGGTTAAGTGTTCGGCTGCTAACCATGAAATGTCTGTAATTTGAACTTACCCAGTGGCTCTGCCGGAGAAAAGAACTGGCGATCTGCTCCCATAAAGATTACAGCCTAGGAATCCCTATGTAGTAGTTCTACTCTGTCAGATAGGGTTGCTATGAGTTGTAATCAACAATATTATCAACAGTAACATTTTTCCGGCATTCCACAGGGAGCTGGGCACACAATAACAAGCAAACCCTGATGTAGTCTGTGCTCTCATGCAGCCAATAGAGAACTGAAAAAAAGACTTAGCATGACTGGAGCAGATAAAGTAGAGGAAATGACGGGAAATGAAGCTGGACAAACAGCAGGAACCATATAGTTTGGTCTTTATTCAAAGATCAATGGAAAGCCATTAAAGAAGTTTAAGAAGGGGTGAGGGTGACACTTTTAAATTTACATTTGGAAAGATCTGCCCTATGAATGGAAAATAATCAGAAGAGCACAGTGGATGCAGCGAGAACCACTTGTTTGCTTAGTTCAGTAATCCAGGCAAAGCACAGTGGTGTCTTGGACTGGTATGGAGGTGATGACAACGGAGAGCGATGCACAGATGCACGAAATATTTGGATAATAGAATGGACAGAACTTGGGGAAATATTGGATATAGTGAACCAGCCAGGGTCTGCCTTTCTCTGTGGCTCTACTCAAGAAAACACTTAAGGATCTGGAGAAGGTTACTGAAAGCACTGTGTGAGCTCAATTATGTTGCCGTAAGGGTATATATAAATGCTGGAGATTTCGCAAAGGTCTTGGACATCTTTTCCCAATGGTTACCACATTTTTGGAGACTATTTAGAACCTTGTGACTGTTTCTTTAGCAGAGCTAGTCACTCCTAAATTTGGATATTAAAAACAGGAATCCCCCCATGTATTTGATTGTGGAATTTTTTTTCTTTCTAAGCATATTGCAGGATTTTTAAAAAGGACAAGTGAGTCAGTTAGAGGAATTACTGTATATTTAGGCTTTTTTTTTTCCTTACAGAGTATTTTAAAAGGCAGTGTTTGATTACAAATATAAGCAGCTTTTCACCTACTGTCTTCTCATATGGGTCTGTTGAGTTTGCCCTTCATTCTAGAGCGTTTAGTGTTTCTCAGGACATATTTGAGACTGTTTCTGAACATTGATTTGCTAAAAATATGTTGGTTTTTAGGAATACCCTCAATATGCCAGCTTTCTTCCCCTTTGTGTCATCCACAGCTCTAATCCTCTCTGCTCCCACAGCTAAATCCCTGATTTTTAAAATCTGCTGATACCTAGGGGATTTCTTATGGAAGATTTCTAACATGAAAAAAATGTCAAGTTATGGCTTTTATTTGACATCATACCATCTAAGCATCTTTCAAACATTTGAGGAAGGTCTGTTTTTTATACATTTTCAAAGTTTATTGTTTTCTACGGTTACTAAGAGTAATATGTGGTAGGTTAAACCATATTTGAAAACACTGAAGAATAAAAATCATGTATACGGTAGTCTTACTACTTAGGGATTATCACTGCTAACATGTTGGTATTTTCCTTCCAGTCTTTTTTCTGTGTCTAGTTTCATAGTTATGGTTGAGTTGCAGCCACAGGAGTGACATGCTCTATGACTATGGCATGCTCTGTTTCTGCCTTGTCTTGATAAGAAATCTCTTAACTGGTTTGGTCTAGTCTCATCATGGTAGAAGTCCCTACTCCCTACTGCCCCCTACTATCCCCTAGAGCTCCTCTCTCTAATCCTGGGGACTAAAGAGTATCCTAGATCACTGAATGGAGAGTCATCCCCATAAAAGATGCTCAGATTTGAGGTGGGAAAAGTCTCAGAACACTGATAATTGGCATTACTGCTGGATAATTCTCAGAAAAGTGCTGACAGCTAGTCCTCACTAGACATTAAAGAGAAAGATGCCCTGGTATCAGCTTCTCCAGATTCTGTGGTTATGGAGGCAGCTTCCTCCTGAAGGTAGAGGTGGGGGAAAGATAAAGGAAGGGGTGGCCCTCAGGCTATAACAGAAACATTTCATAAGCATAAAGGCTGGGTTAGGAGCACACAATTATTGTTTTGGTATTATAGTTCTTTAGTTTATGTAATTACGATTATGGTCATAATGTAAATATAATTATTTGCCTATATAATACTTTAAACCAGTTAATATTCCATCTAATATAAACATTTCATTTTCCTAGGTTGGCATACATACTGATATTGATGATGATAAAAATAATTAACACGTAGTTTTTTTTGAAACTTGCCCAATGTCATGCAGCTAGTAAGTGGTGAAGCTGAGACTGGAACCGGAATCTGTGCTCTTAGCTATTATACACTACTGCCAAAACTGTTCGTAAGCATAACTGTAATGGCTGCATAATATTTCATTGATAGCATAAATTAAAACTTACTTCACCATTCCCCTACTGAAGTACATAAATCTTCTCAGGGTTTATACGTATTTCCAAGTATAAATGGTGCTGTCATGATCATCTTGATACATAAAGCATCCTTGTAGTTGTTTTAGATTTTTTCTTAGGATATATTCATCAAAGTGGGATTATCAAATCAAAGTTTATAAACAACTGTATGGCTTTTGCAAGAATGCTTTTGTGACACTTCCGGCAAAATGGCCCTCTAGGCAGAAGCACCATGCCATCCCTCCACAGCAAAGATCCAAAAAAAGAAGCCGAACAGAGAAAACAACAATCCTGAAACCCTAAAACATCAAATGAAGACATAAAGAACTCAGCCAAGCACCAAATGGAGTAAGAAAACTGACAGAGAATGGAGAGCGAGGAGAGATTCATGCAGAGGTCCCCTACCAGCTAATGCAGTGCGGATCTGCCATCTTGGACTCCTTTAGGAGACCAACAAATGGGGTACAAGAGAGCAGCTTCACAGAGCTTCCAGCAGGAGACAAAACAACCGGTAATTTGCGATATACACTTTCCCACCCCCCACCCTTCTTCACCCCCACTCAGCCTCCTCTGCTTCCCACAGCTACAATCTCTTGTCCGGGAAATACTGGCTGCTTGGATTCCACACACCCGAATGGGCTGGCTCTCTGTGTGCCATTTGTTGGCTGCTGGTGGTGCTTTTTCCCGCTTCTTTTGATTTCTTCCTTACCTCTCACCACCTCCCCCTCCTTTCGCTCAAATACCTGGCTCCGTGCGCCATCTTTGCTTCTTCCTGAGGGGCTGTGGGGCTCCGTTCGAGTGTGGAGCTACTTCCCGGACTGGGCTGCCGCGTGGGATCCCGGGGCTTTTGTTCGTTGGTTTGTTTTGAATTGTTTGTTTGCTTTCTTTTCCTTTTCTTGAGTTAGGAGCCCTTTCTGGCCAGGTGGTGCTGAGTGGCAAGGAGACTGCCCCCTCGGCCTGCACGGATGTGCAGAGGGATCCCTGAGAGCATTTCTTTCTTCATTGTTTTTTCTTTTTCTTTTTTTCTGTCTTTTTGGGGGCTTTTCTTGTTCTTTTTTTTTTTTTTTTAATTTGTTTTGTTTTCTTTTCCCTCTTTTTCCTTTTTTGTCTTTCTTCATTACTCAGTTTCTTATCTATATCTTCCTTCTCTTTCTGTTCCCTGAATGCCTGGCACTGTATACCTCTACGCCTTCTAGCCAGGTTGTACTGCAACACCTGAGAGCGACTTCTCCAGACCTCACAGATGCACCACTGGGATCCCTGGGAACTTTGTGGTTCTTTAACCTTTCCGATTTTTATTTATTCATTCTTTTCTTTTCTTCCTCTTCCCCTTTCTGTTTTTCTCCATTTCATAGTATCTCATCTCTCCACTCCAACGGCAAGCTCCCCTGGCATTCTTTTTTGTTTGTTTGTATGTTTTTGGCTCCTGTTCCTCTCTCCTCTCTCCCCCATATCCATCTTAGCTCCACACATAACAATCTCCCCACTACATCCTGCCTACCTGCACCATGCCCTTAACATCACACCACCAAACAGCACAGGCACGGCCTACTGGAACCTGCCCTGCAATGGTTACCGACCCACTCTGGTGGCTGTAGTAAGTGCCACAAACAACCCATCCCAGTAACTCCTCTTCAGCTAGACCTGCCCGGCTGTACCATATCAGAGTGACTGCCCCTGCCAATTGGAGAAGGAGGCGAAAAGTATTGTGCCCACAGATGAGCAAACAACAAAGAACACGCAGTCCTCCTGCTCAGACATAGTCAAATTTTTTTTAAATAAAGGGACAAAACAAACAAATCTACAATCAGTAAATGAGAAAAATAACTACTGAATGCTCTGAAGACAGCAGATAATATCAAAACGTTTACAAAAACAGGACAGGATGGTTTCAGTTGGCGTACAAAATAAAACACCAGATGACTTTCCAGTGGAAGAAAATGCACTAGAACTACCTGATACGGAACTCAAATCTCTAATACTCAGAATTCTCTAAGAGCCGAGGCAAATAGCTGATAAATATGAGGAAAAAATAGACAAATTCATGGAAAATACAGACAAAACATTGGAAGAATTCAGGAAAGTAATGCAGGAACAAAATGCCAAAATAAATTCACAAATAGAAATTATACAAAGGCTACAATTAGAAATCCAAAAGATAAACAACAATATTTCAGAAATGGATGGTGTCATAGAAGGGCTGAGAAGCAGATTTGAAACAGTGGAAGACAGGATCAGTGGAGTTGAAGACAAAACACTTGGATAAAACTCTGTTGCAGGAAAACTCAGAAAAAAGAACAAAGAAAAAAAATGAAGATACCCTGAGAGTTATGTGGGATACAATCAAAAGCAAAATTTGCTACTGATTGGAATTCCAGAACAGGGGGAGAAAACAGAAAACACAGAAAGGATCATTGAGGAACTGCTGACAGAAAACTTCCCCACTATCATGAAAGATGAAAAGCTGGCCATCCAAGAAGCTCAATGAACCCCATATAGGAGAGACCCCAAAAGAAAATCACCAAGGCATATCATAATCACACTCGCCAAAACCAAGTACAAACAAAGAATCCTGAGAGGAGCTCGTGAAAAACAAGAAGTCACATACAGAGGAGAAACAATAAGATGAAGCTCAGATTATTCGGCAGAAGCCATGCAGGCAAGAAGGCAATGGGATGACATGTATAAAATCTTGAAAGAAAAAAATTACCAGACAAGAATAATATATACTGCAAAACTCTCGTTCAAATGTGATGGTGAAATTAGGTCATTTCCAGATAAATAGAAATTAAGTGAGTACATAAAAATCAAACCAAACTTATAAGAATTATTAAAGGGAGTTCTTCAATATGAGGACAAACAACTTCAGCTCACAGGCAGAATCTAGGACGCAGGATCATACGAGCCAGATACCAATCTAGGAAATGAACTCTTGAGGACTATCCAAAACCAAAAGAAATACAACAGGGAATCAGAGCAGTTAATCAGTAAATGACAACAACATCAAAACAATAAAAGAGGGAATAAACGGCATAGGTATAGAACCTTCTAATGGAGAGGAGGGCAAGGCGATACCAAGTAATGGTAGACTGCTTCAAACTTAGAAAGATAAGGGTAAAATTCCTGGTAACCACAAAGAAAGTTAACAAACGTACTCATAAAAAAAAAGAGGAAAAACATAAAGTTTCAGCAAAAACAGAACCTACAAAAACAAAAGAAATGAAAAAATCCACAAACAAAAGTAACTCAGAACAAGAGAGTAAGAAGAACAAAGAAAACTTAAGCACCACAAAAAAAAAAGCCCTACAAAATGACAGCAACAAACTCACATCTATCAATAATTACACTGAATATAAATGGACTCAATGCACCCATAAAGAGACGGAGAGTGACAGAATGGATAAGGAAACAGGATCCATCAGTACGCTGTCTACAAGAGACACACCTTAGAAACAAAGATGTGAATTTATTAAAAGTCAAAGGTTGGGAAAAAAAAAATATCAAGCTAACAACTACCAAAAAAGAGCACGAGTGGCAATTCTAATCTCAGATAAAATAGACTTTAAAATGAAATCTACCATAACAGACAAAGAAGGACACTATATAATGATTAAGGGGACAATCCATCATGAAGACATAACTATAATAAACATCTACGCACCCAATGACAGGGCTCCAAAACACATAAAACAAACTCTAACAACACTGAAAAGAGAAATTGACAGTTCCACAATAATAGTAGGAGACTTCAACACACCACTCTCAGTAAAGGACAGAACGACTAAGAAGAAACTCAGCAAAGATACAGAAGACCTAAAGGGCACAATCAGCCAACTCGACCTCATAGACATATATAGAACACTCCATCCAACAGCTGCAAAGTACACATTCTTTTCCAATGCACATGGAATGTTCTCCAGAATAGACCACATCTTAGGCCACAGAGCAATCCTCAACAAGATCCAAAATGTTGAGATAATTCAAAGTATCTTCTCTGACCACAATGCCATCAAGGTAGAAATTAACAATAGAAAGAACAAGGGAAAAAAATCAATTACATGGAAACTGAATAATACCCTACCTGCACATCACTGGGTAATAGAAGAATGTCAGAGAGGGAATCAAAAAATTCCTAGAATCAAATGAGAATGAAAACACATCATAACAAAACATTTGGGACACAGCAAAGGCAGTCGTCAGAGGACAATTTATAGCAATAGATGCACATATCAAAAAAGAAGAAAGGGACAAAATCAAAACATTAATTACAGAACTCAAACAAATAGAAAGAGAACAGCAAAAAAAGCCCACCACCACCAGAAGAAAGGAAATAGTAAAGATCAGAGCAGAAATAAATGAAATAGAGAATAGAAAGACAATAGAAAGATTCAACAAAACCAAAAGTTGGTTCTTTGAAAGAATCAACAAAATTGACATACCACTGGCCAGACTGACAAAAGAAAAACAGGAGAGGACACAGATAACCCAAATAAGAAATGAAATGGGGGACATTACAACAGACCCAACTGAAATTAAATGGATTATAACAGAATATTATGAAAAACTATACTCCAACAAATTTGAAAACGTAGAGGAAATGGATAAATTTCTAGAAACACACGGCCTACCCAAACTACAACAAAGTGATGTTGAAAATCTGAACAGACCCATAAAAAGAGAAGAGATTGAAAAGGTAATAAAAACACTACCAACCAAAAAAAGCCCTGGCCCAGATGGCTTCACTGGAGAATTCTACAAAAGATTTACAGAAGACCTTGTACCAGTACTACTCAAGCTATTTCAGAGCATAGAAGAGGAAGCAACACTTCCAAATTCATTCTATGAAGCCAGCATAATGCTGATACCAAAACCAGGCAAAGATGTCACAAAAAAAGAAATGTACAGACCAATATCTCTCATGAGTATAGATGCAAAAATTCTGAACAAAATTCTATCCAATAGAATTCAGCATCATATCAAAAAAATAATACACCATGACCAAGTAGGATTCATGCCAGGTATGCAAGGATGGTTCAACATTAGAAAATCAATCAACGTAATCCACCACATAAATAAAAGGAAAGAAAAGAATCACATGATCATCTCAATTGACGCAGAAAAGGCATTTGACAAAGTCCAACACCCATTCCTGATAAAAACCCTGAATAAAATAGGTATAGAAGGGAAATTTCTCAGCATAATTAAGAGCATCTATGCAAAACCAAAGGCCAACATCATTCTTAAAACATCGTTCTTGAAAACAGGAACAAGACAAGGATGCCCTTTATCACCACTCCTATTTAACATTGTGCTGGAAGTTCTAGCTAGAGCAATAAGGCAAGAAAAAGAAATAAAGGGCATCCAAATTGGTAATGAAGAAGTTAAACTCTCCCTGTTGGCAGATGATATGATACTGTACATAGAAAACCCTAAAGACTCCATGAGAAATCTACTGGAACTAATAGAAAGATTCAGTAGAGTAGCAGGATACAAGATAAACATTCAAAAATCACTTGGATTCCTGTACACCAATAAGGAGAATGATGAAAAGGAAATCAGGAAAACAATACCATTTTCAATAGCCCCTAAAAAGATAAAATACTTAGGAGTAAATCTGACCAGGGATGTAAAAGACCTATACAAAGAAAACTACAAAACACTGCTGCAAGAAACCCAAAGGGATCTACGTAAATGGAAAAACATACCATGCTCATGGATAGGCAGACTCAACATTGTGAAAATGACAATTCTACCCAAAGCAGTTTAGAAATACAATGCAATCCCCATCCAAATGCCAACAACATTCTTCAAAGAGATGGAAAAACTAATCATTAACTTTATATGGAAAGGGAAGAAGCCCCGAATAAGTAAAGCACTACTGAAGAAGAAGGATAAAGTTGGAGGACTCACACTACCTGACTTAAGAACCTACTATACAGCTAGAGTAGTCAAAACAGCCTGGTACTGGTACAACGACAGATACATTGACCAATGGAACAGACTTGAGAACCCAGATGTAAATCCATCCACCTACGGTCACCTGATCTTCAACAAAGGCCCAAAGTCCATCAAATGGGGAAAAGACAGTCTTTTTAACAAATGGTGCTGGCAAAACTGGATAGCCATCTGCAAAAAAATGAAACAGGACCCATACTTCACACCATATACAAAAACTACTTCAAAATGGATCAAAGACCTGAATATAAAGCCTAAAACTATAAAGTTCGTAGAAGAGAAAATAGGACCAACATTACAGGCCTTAATACACGGCATTAACAGGATACAAACCATAACCATCAATGCACAAACCCCAATAGATAAGCTAGATAACCGGGATCTTCTAAAAATCAAAAACCTATGTTCTTCAAAAGACTTCACCAAAAGAGTCAAAAGAGAACCTACAGACTGGCAAAAAATTTTTGGACAGTACAAGTCAGACAAATGTCTAATCTCCATAATTTACAAGAAAAGCCAACACCTCTACAACAAAAAGACAAATAATCCTATTTAAGAATGGGGAAAGGAAATGAGACACTTCACCAAAGAAGACATTCAAATGGCCAACAGACACATGAGGAAATGCTCGCGATCACTAGCCATTAGAGAAATGCAAATTAAAACCACGATGAGATACCATCTCACCCTGGCATTACTGGCACGAATCAAAAACACTGGAAATAACAAATGTTGGAGGGGCTGCAGGGAGATCGGAACTCTTATACACTGCTGGTGGGAATGCAAAATGATACAACCATTTTGGTAAATGATATGGTGCTTCCTCAGAAAGCTAGCAATAGACATACCATTCGATCCGGCAATCCCACTCCTAGGAATATATCCTAGAGAACTAAGAGTCGTCACTCGAATAGACATATGCACACCTAGGTTCATGACAGCATTGTTCACAATAGCAAAACGATGGAAACAACCTAGATGCCCATCAATAGATGAATGGATAAACAAACTATGGTACATACACACAATGGAGTACTATGCAACGAGAAAGAACAACAGTGAATCTGTGAAGCATCTCATAACATGGATGAAACTGGAGGACATTATGCTGAGTGAAATAAGTCAGTCACAAAAGGACAAATATTGTATGAGACCTCTATTGTAAAAACCCATGAAAAAGTTCACACACAAAATGTTACAATCTTTGTTGGTTACCAGGGATGGGAGGGGGTGTGGGCGGGAAATACTAAATAGGCAGTAGATAAGTGGTATCTTTTGTGAAGGGTGAGACAGTACACAATACAGGGGAAACTAGCACAACTTGTACAAGGAAAAGTCATGGAAGCCCATAGACATATCCAAACTCCCTGAGGGACCGAATTGCTGGGCGGAGGGCTCTGGGGACCATGGTCTTGGGGAACATCTAGCTCAATTGGCATAACATAGTTTATAAAGATAATGTTCTGCATTCTCCCTTGGTGAGTAGTGTCTGGGGTCTTAAAAGCCTGTGAGTGGCCATCTAAGATACTCCACTGGTCTCATCCCTTTGGGAGCAAGGGATACTGAAGAGAACAGGATACAAGGAAAAAATTAGTCTGAAGGACTAATTGTCCACAGCTACCAAGGCCTCCACTGGACTGAGTCCAGTACAGCTAGATGGTGGCTGGCTACCACCACTGACTGCTCTGACCAGGATCACAACATAGGGTTCTGGACAGAGCTAGAGAAGGATGTAGAAGGTAATTGTAACTCACAAAAAAAAATAGACCAGATTTACTGGCCTAAAGGAGACTGGAGAAACTCCGAGAGTATGGCCCCCAGACGCCCTTTGAGGTCAGTGGTGAAGTTATCTCCGAGGTTCACTGTTCAGCCTGGGAGTGGACAGCCCCATAAAACCCAATGGGACTAATGAGGTACAGTAGTCTAGTGACAAGGGCCAGAATGTAGAAGGGGACAAGGAAGCTGGTGATGGGGAACCCAAGGTGGAGTAAGGATATTGTTGATGTGTTGTGAGATTGTTAACCATTGTCATAGGGCAACATTTGCAGTAACTGTTAAATGAGAAACTGTTTTGTTCTGTAAGCCTTCATCTTAAGTGAGAATAGCAACACAATTGGAAGAGCTTAGTCAATGTAACTGAACTGTGCATGTAGAAATTTTTGAAATGGTCTATCTTTACCTATGTGTGTTTTCACCAAAAAAAAAAAAAAAGGTTGAGAAGTTAGAGGGTTGACATGTTGTGGGGTTGTTAACCAGTGTCATAAAACATATGTGTACTACTGTTTCATGAGAAACTATTTGTTCTGTAAGCCTTCACCTGAAGTACAATTTAAAAAAAAAATGCTTTTGAATTATTGGATTCTGTTTATTTCCACTGCCACCAAAAAATTTGTGGGATTTTCTGCCTTAGATATTTTTCCTGTCTCTTTAGAATCCACGGTAAGCCTATTAGGTCCAAAACAGTCAGATTTATGCCATGGAAGTTGTGGAGGATAGTTGCATATTTCTGCTAGGGAATTAGACATTTCCTTGGGGCATTTGACAACATATATGTACATTTGGCCATGGATAAGTGAGGAAGAGGAGCTATTTCAGGAGGAATATACATTGAGAAAAACCCAGATGCTGAAAAGTAAAAGGTATGGAAAAGCGTTTACTCTAACTAAAGACTTGCGGGTGGAACGGCTGCAACAAGGGGTTCTGACCTTGGGTAAATCTCTTAGGCATTCTGCACATATATTTTATAGCTTAAAAAACCAAGAGATTAGGTTGTTTGATTATAAACTTTCTTAGAATTCTTATATTATTCTCTAACCATGCAAGTCAAATAAAAGAAAACTTCTTCATACCTCATGTCTTAGTCATCTAGTGCTGGTATAACAGAACTGACACAAGTTGATGGCTTTAACAAAAGAAATTTATTCTCTCACAGTCTAGTAGGTTATAAGTCCAAATGCAGGGCATCAGATCCAGGGGAAGAGTTTCTCTGTTGGTTGGCTCTGGAGGAAGGTCCTTGTGATGCCTCAGTCTTCCCTTGGTCTGGGAGCATGTCAGCACAGGAACCTCAGGTCCAAAGGACATGCTGTGCTCCCAGCGCTGGTTTCTTGGTGGTTTAAGGTTCCCATGTGTCTCTGCTTGCTTCTCTCTTTTATATCTCAAAAGAAATTGGCTCAGGACACTGTCCAGTCTTGTATACCTCATCAGTATAACTGCTTCTAATCCATCTTATTAGATCAAGGGATTGAATTTACAACACATAAGGAAATCACATTAGATTACAAAATGGTACACAATTATACAATACTGGGAATCATGACCCAGCCAAGTTGACAAATATTTTGGGGGAACAGAATTCAATCCATGACTTCTTGAAAGAAAAATTCTATAGGTTGGTTGAATTCTAAAATGTGTGTTTCTTATAGGGTAAGAGGTGGGGGCTGTTTATGCTTCCAAATGAAGGCCATTATTTCTGGAAGATACAGGCATACTTCATTTTATTTCACTTCAATTTATTGTGCTTTACAGATACTGCATTTTTTACAAATTGAAGATTTGTGGCAACCCTGCATTAAGTAAGTCCATTGGTGCCATTTTCCCAACCGCATATGCTCCCTTGATGTGTGTGTCACATTTTGGCAATTCTCACAATATTTCAAACTTTTTCATTATTATTATATCTGTTATGGTGATCTCTGGTCAGTGGTCTTTGATATTACTGTTGTAATTGTTTTGGGACGCCACAAACTGCACTCATATGAGACAGCGAACTTAATGGATAAATGTATGTGTTTTAACTGCTCCACAGACAGGCTGTTGCCTCTCTCTCGCTCTGCTTGGGCCTCCCTATTCCTGAGACATGACAATATTGAAATTAGGCAAGTAAATAACCCTATAATGGCCTCTAAGTGTTCAAATGAAAGGAAGAGTCTCACACCTCTCACGTTAAATCAAAAGCTAGAAATGATTAAGCTTAGTGTGGTAGGCATGTCAAAAGTCAAGACAGGCTGAAAGTTATGCCTCTTGTGCCAAACAGTCGGCCAAGTTATAAATGCAGGAGAAAACTTCTTGATGGAAATGAAAGTGCTACTCCAGTGAACACATGGATGATAAGAAAGCGAAACAGCCTTGTTGCTGATATGGAGAAAATTTTAGTGGTCTGGATAGGTCAAGCCAGCCACAACATTTCCTTAAGCCAAAACCCAATCCAGAGCGAGACCCTAACTCTCTTCAATTCTGTGAAGGCTGAGAAAGGTGAGGAATCTGCAGCTAGCAGGGATTGGTTCATGAGGTTTAAGGAAAGAAGCTGTCTCCATAACAAAGAAGTGCAAAGTAAAGCAGCAAGTGCTGATGTAGAAGCTGCAGCAAGTTATCCAGAAGATCTAGCTAAGATAATTGATGAAGGTGGCTACACTACACAATGGGTTTTCAGTGTAGATGAAACAGCCTTATCTTGGAAGAAGATGCCATCTAGGACTTTCATAGCTAGTGAGGATAAGTCAGTGCCTGGCTTCAAAGCTTCAAAGGACAGGCTGGCTCTCTTGTTAGGGGCTAATGCAGCTGTGATTTTAAGTTGAAGCCAATGCCCATTTACCAGTCTAAAATTCTAGGGCCCTTACGAATTATGCTAAATCTACCCTGCCTATGCTGTATAAATGGAACAACGAAGCCTGGATGGCAGCACATGTGTTTACAACATGATTTACTGAATATTTTAAGCCCACTGTTGAGACCTACTGCTCAGAAGAAAGATCTTTTCATAATATTCTTGCTCATTGACAATGCACCTGGTCACCTAAAAGCTCTGATGGAGATGTACAAGGAGATTAATGTTATTTTCATGCCTGCTAACACAGCATCCATTCTGCAGTCCATCGATCGAGGAGTAATTACGATTTTCAAGGCTTATTATTTAAGAAATACATTTAATAAGGCTATAGCTGCCATAGGTAGTGATTCCGCTGATCCTTTTGGGCAAAGTAGATTGAAAACCTTCTGGAAAGGATTCACCATTCTGATCCCATTAAGAACATTGGTGATTCATGGGAAGAGGTCAAAATATCCATATTAACAGCAGTTTGGAAGAAGTTGATTCCAGCCCTCTTGGATGACTTTGAGGGGTTCAAGACTTCGGAGGAGGAAGTAACTGCAGACGTGGTAGAAATAGCAAGAGAATAGAAGTGTAGCCTGAAGATATGACTGAATTGCTGCAATCTCATGATAAAACTTCAGCAAATAGGGAGTTGCTTCTTATGGCTGTGCTAAGAGAGTGGTTTCTTGAGATGAAAGCTACTCCTGGTGAAGATGCTGTGAATGTTGTTGAAATGACAACAAAGGATTTAGAAGGTTGCATAAACTTAGTTAATAAAAAAGTGGCACAACTTGAGTGGATTGACTTCAATTTTGAAAGAAGTTATACTGTGGGTAAAATGCTATCCAACAGCATTGCAAGCTACAGAGAAATATTTCCTGAAAGGAAGAGTCAATTAATATGGCAAACTTCACTGTTGTCTCATTTTAAGAAATTGCCACAGCCACCCCAATCTTCAGCAACCACCACCCTAATCAGTCAGCAGCCATCAACACTGAGGCAAGACTCTCCACCACCAAAAAGATGACAACTCGCTGAAGGCTCAGATATTGGTTAGCATTTTCTACCAATAAAGTTTCTTTTTTTTAAATTAAGGTATGTACATTGTTTTGTAGACATAATGCTATTGCCTACTTAATAAACTACAGTGTAGTGTAATCATTAATATGCACTAGGAAACCAAAAAATTCATGTGACTTGCTTTATTTTGGTATTTGCTTTATTGTGGTGGCCTGGAACTGAACTTGCAATGTCTCCAAGGTATGCCTGTAACTAATAACTCTTGGAGATCCATGGGAACACATGTCATTGTGAGCAATTTAAAATTCCAAAGTTCTTGTTCCTCTTTGCAGCCTGTAAGGATATTCATTTGTTTCTCTGACCCTGACTAGATTCTATAGCACAGCATGCTCTTTCTGTAGGGAGAGTTTCTTACAGAATTAGAAGAAACATAAATCAAGTCAAGCCTGACATTGGTATACAGAGATAGGGAAGCCTGAAATCTGTGTTCTTAATCCAGGGGCACAGTCTGCTTTTTGGGATCAGGGAGGCAACTACTCTAGGATGGTAGCCACATCCAGCTGTCCCTATAAGTATATATTTGAAGGGTAGAGAATAGCTTTCCTTTCCCCAGAAAAACACTCTCATGGGCTTGCCCATCTTGTTGAAATTATACCTTTGTAACTTATTAGAAACAAGACCATGATGGCCCCATTAGAGTATAGATTCATCCTTCTAAGCCTTGCTCCAGTGTTCTGTCTTCCAGGTCATTCTCTCCCAGGACTCCTGTTTTTAGTGTCATTATTGTTTAACTATTTACTCATCTCCCTCACTAACGTGTAAACTCCAAAGCAGAATTATGTCTAATTCATTTCTGCATCCCCGACATCCAACACATAGTAGATATTTAATAAATGTTTGTTGAATGAGGAGCTTGGTTGCACGGTGGTTAAGCACTTGGGTGCTAACCAAAAGGTCAGTGGTTCGAACCCACCAGCCACTCTGCAGTAGAAAGATGAGGAACCCTGTTTCCGTAAAGATTTACAACCTTGGAAACCCTATAAAGCAGTTTTATTATGTCCTATAGGGTAGCTACAAGTCGGAATCAACTCGATGACCATGGGTTTTTTTTTTTTTTTTTGTTTTGTTGAATGAATGCAAGAATAAATGATGGATTGATTTTCCTGATGGAAATTAATCTTTTTTCCCTTCGTATTTCTATGTTACTCTATTTCTGCTAGAAGTTGAAACATAATTGCTAAGAGTACCTGCCCTGGAGTGAGACTGCATAGGTTCAAATCATGGCTCTAGCTCGTACCAGCTGTGTGACTGACCATGGTGAATGGCTAAACCTCTCTGTGTCTCAGTTTAGTAATCTTAAAGTGGAATTAACTTTATAAGAATGTACTGTGGCTTAAATGAGATAATGCTTGTAATGAGCTTAGAACCTTACATAGGTAAAATGCTGCTTGCTCTTTAGCTATAATTTGTGTGCATGTTTATATAGTCATTAAATTAGAAGCTTCTTTAAAGTAGGGCCTCATTTAATTTATAATCTTAGTTCTCTAGTAATAGTGAGGTCTCAGAAGTATTTACTGAGCATAATTGATACAGGTAATTTGGAAGTTTCAGCTCATCAAAGCACTAATAACTGTTAAATTCGTTAACCTTAGGAACTTCCTTAGAGTACAAACAGCATGAGGGCTGCAATTATGTCTTTTTAAAATTTTTTCTCTGTTGTTTGCCCAGTAGCTAACACAATGATTGGCATATACTGGAAATTTAATAAATATTTGTTGATTGACATATGCCAGGCACTGTGCTAAAGACATAAATATACCTAAGATCTACTCTCTTCCATTATGGCCTTCTGGATAGTCTTTGTTTGAGCTGGTTTATGAGATTCAGCAGGAATCAGAATAGAATCTGGGTGCCCGAAGTCTGATGGGGGATAGAGGGGTATGTACTTCAGAAGCTCCCTGGAAGGTGTTGTCCAATTGATCTCTGGACTTCACTGTCTCCTGCATTACTGGAGATACCTCTACACCTGCCAGCTTTCCTCAGGATGGTTCACCTCTTCTTTCTCCCCTTCAGCTAATAACATCGTGTTTTTACTCACAGCATTGGTTCAGGGCCCTGTTTAAAGCAAATGGGTTAGGAGCCTGTGTCACAGGCATTCTTTATAATAATTATCATAATTACTTTTCTTTGTCACTTGGAAATCTAATACTAAACTCTTCAGAAAACTGCTCCAGAGAACATGGGAAGAGTTGAAAGCCTTCATCCTTCATTAGAACTTAACAGTGCGTATTTCCATCACCCTGATAGTCCCAGAGGCACTAACAGCTTCACTGAGAGAGTGATGAAGTATCAGAATAAATATTGAAGTCACTTTTTCTGTGTTTATGGTGCTGCTGATACCAAGGAACTCAGTGTACTTTCTCATACATTATCTTGTCCCCACAATGTCCCTGAAAAGTAGATGATGGTGTGATTCCCACTTGATAGACGGAGAAGCTGAACCAAAGCAAGCGGCTCAAGCTGCACAGTTTATCCAGTACGGCTGAGTCTCTTCGTTGTTCTCTTGGAGTCACTGACTCTTCCAAGCAGAGTGAGCAGCCCCTGCCTTTGGTCCCGCTTGCCAGCTAGGATGTTGCATGAAAAGCCTTCCTTAACCTGACAGGGTCTTCTGACTTTCCATTCTACTTGCTTCTCTCCAGGACAAGCCCCCTGAAATATGCTTTCTGTGCACACTTAAATATTTTACGTTAATAGTGATTGAAGTGAGATTTCCAGTAATACTTCTGCAGTTTATTGGCCCAGTTAATTTAACATTAAGAAAGAAAGGCGAATGAATAAAAAGCATTGCACATTTCCATATGCAAATGTGTGCCTGGAGGAAGCTGTTAGATGTGAGACGATCAGTAAATTCCAGAAATTTAGTAGAATTGCACTTGAATCTGACATTTGTTTCTGCAGGTCCTAGGGTCTTGTTTCAGAGCTTTATTCATCCATTGTCTGCCTTCACAGGATGTGGTGTTTTCTGCAACTCTGAAATTCCCTGGCTCTGAAAATGCATTGTCGGTGTGGTGCATGAGCAGTGGGATGCTATCTCCCAGGAGATCTGTAATTACTTGGCTCTGACAGGTGCTCATTGCAGGCCTTCATTTCCTACTCCAGCATCAGCAATCCATCTCAGCCTCAGCAGTAATCCTGCCTGGGAGAGGGAGGGAGAGGAGAAGGTCATGGCCTAGGGGAGTGATTTTCATGCAGAATTCTGATCAACCCTGGGATTCCTCAAAGGTGATGCAGGGGCCATTGCTGGGGGCAAAGGGGAGGCCAACCAGCAGTGTGCTTGGCTTATCTCCAGGCAAGGTTTGCTTTTTATCTCTTGTATATATCTTATCCTAAAAAAAGAGTCCTACTGCTGAGTTAAAAGCCAAAAACCACTGATGTGGAAAAGAGGAAGCTAATAATAATGGCAGATACTAATACTTGCTCTGTGCTGGGATCTGTGTAAAGTACTTGACCTGTATTTTCTATTTGATCCTCTAAATAACCCTAATCTCCATTTTATAGATGAGAAAGCTGATGCTTGGCTAAGTAAAGTCACTGGCCCAGGTCACAAAGCTAGTAAGTGGCAGACCTAGGACTTCTTTTCTTTCCTTCCCCCCCCCCCCACCCCAGCAAATATGCATTGGGCACCTGCACAGTTTCACTCAAAGTTTAAAATATTGAGGATGCATCAGAAAATTATATGGAAATGGTCTTGCCCTCATGGCGCTTACAGTCCAGCAGGATTAGAACCTAGGTCTATGTGACTCTGGAGTTGGAGCACTTAACTCTTATACCACATTGTCTCCAAAGACCAAACCCTGAGGCCTCATTGTGATGGAGTCTGTGGTGAAGATGTGAGAGATTGAAAGAAACACGTGCATGCCAGATGAGTCAGACCGCACCCATTCTCTGGGGGATGTGCAGGCAAGGATGGGCCCATGGAATGATGGATTCTGTGCTCCTAAAGCCTAAGACAACTCCCCTCTCATTTTTTGGGGGGGATAGGAAGATGCATGGATGACTCTGATTTTCAGAACAATCGGATTGCAAATTTAAGCTGTGACTTTAATGATGGTATAGGGTAAAGAGTTCTAGACTGTAAGTTAAAAACCTCGCTTCATGTTACAAACCGCTTTGTCATTTTGGGATTGTCATTTCACTTCTTTAGCTTATTTCCCCATCTGTAAGCACTCGGCTGCTTACTGAAAAGTTGGTGGTTGAAACTCACCAGCTGCTCCACAGGAGAAAGATGTGGCAATCTGCTTCCACAAATCCTATGGGGCAGTTCTACTCTGTCTTATACAGTCACTGTGATTTGGAATCGACAACAATGGGTTTTGTTTTGTTGTTAATGACAGAATTAGATGGTATCTGTGATGGTTAAGGTTATGTGTCAGATTGGCTAGGCCATGATTCTCGGTGGTTTGGAAGTCATGTAATGATGTAATTTGGCAGTTGTCTTAGTCATCTAGTGCTGCTATAACAGAAATACCACACATGGATGGCTTTAACAAAGAGAAATTTGTTTCTTCATAGTGAAGTAGGCTAAAAGTGCAAATTCAAGGCATCAGCTCCAGGGGAAGGCTTTCTCTCTCTGTCAGCCCTCTCATCGATGTTCCCCCGGACTAGGAGCTTCTCCGCGCAGGGACCCCAGGTCCGAAAGATGTGGTCTGCTCCTGGCACTGCTTTCTTGGTAGTATGAGGGCCCCCTATTTCTCTGCTCACTTCTCTCTTTTATATCTCAAGAGATTGCCTCAGGACACAATCCAGTCTTGTAGAATGAGTCCTGCCTTACTAACACAACTGCCACCGTCCTCCCTCATTAACATCATAGACACAGGATTTACAACATATAGGAAAATCACACAATACCAGGAATCATGGCCTAGCCAAATTGATGCACACATTTTTTGGGGGACATAATTCAATCCGTGACAGCAGTTATATAATGGTGTAATTTGACAGTTAGGTAATGATATAGTTATCCTTCATTTTGTGATATAATGTAATCACCTCCATGATGTGATCTGATGTGATCAACTAGTCAGCTGTAAGGGGAGTTTGCTCGGGGGTGTAGCCTGCATCCAGTATATATGGCTGTTCTGAAAAAGCTCACTGGCTGTTGGCTTGCTTTGGATTCTGCATCCGGCTCATTATCATGTGACTTCTGGTTCTTGGGACTTGAGCCAGTGGTCGGCTGTATTGCCTGCCAGTCTTGAGATTCATCAGCCTCTGAAGCCTGTGAGCCAGCAGCCTGCCATCTGACCTGCCAAACTTGTGTTTGTCAGCCCTTGCAGCTTCGTGAGGCCAAAGAAGCATCTAGACTGATGCTTGACCCACGGACTTGGGACTTGCCAGGGTCTACGACCGCATGAGCCATTTCTTTGAGATAAATCTCTCTCTCTCTCTCTTTATAGATATACATTTCACTCATTTTGTTTCTCTAGAGAACCCAGCCTAAGACAGTATCCATGGCTTCTTCTAGCTCAGATGCTTTGTGATTGTGAGTTTGTGAGTGCCCTGGAATTGGAGGGGATATACCTATTTGTCCCCTTCAAGATGGATGTCCACTGTAATAGTGGCATTTAATTTTTTTTTTTTACTGTAACGCACAACAAGATATACATTTTACATGGTGACTCAGTACAGAAGAACACACACACATATCCACAAGAAAAGTTGTATGAAAATACTGTTACTTGTGTGATACACTCTGAAATATTCCATTCTGTCCCATTCCATTTCATTTGATTCTATTCTATTTCATCTTTTAAAAAAAAATGTTTACTGTGAGCCAATAAATTAATTTTGGAACATGCTAACTGGGACTGATTCCATCAAACCAAACGATGCAGAGAGTGTATCAAGGTCATGGTACATCCGCTCTTTCTTGCTTTGGAAGATTAACAAAAATATGTATTTTGTTCTTCAGACTGCTTAGCAAATGCCCCATTGCCGTCTGGGGTGGTTTTTCCTCCCTCTTTCACTAGATAGGCAATTTTCTCCCAATTTCCCACTCTGCCGTCTTGATGCCGTTGGTGAATTGGAAATGCCCCCTCAGGATAGAAGCACAGCTACTGTTGTATAAGGAAGTGGTCTGCCAATTCAGCTTGGAATAAAACTGCTTCATTAAGTCATCAAAGGGACTCTTGAAAATTCTCTAATGCTTGAAGCATATTTGGAGAAAATAATCAATCATATTTGGTTATTACACAACAATGTCACGAATACTTGAAGCTTGTGAAGTGAGTTCATTATATTCAGGTTGGTCTCCCTTTTGCTTGATGGAGAAATTATTGTGGTAGTTTAATAGATGTATTAACTGAGGCTAAAAGTCCTGAAGACTAGGGGATCTCCTGTAGTGACTACATCACATGCTGAGGCAGAACAATGTGTTTAAAGCTCATGGCTGTGTATTTCATGAAGTACTTTCTCACAAGATTTCTGTTTGATTGCATGTGAAGCTGATGACAAGGTTTCACAGGAGAAGGAAGCAGTCATTTAGCCAAACCTATTGAAATACCTAATTTATGGTCTTCTACTACTGTTTCCATTAATCGTAGGCATCATTTTATTTTTATCCCAATTCTTAGTAATCTAGGTAACACCTATAAATTTAGTGCTACATTTAGGTCTCTTGGGCTTTCTGCTCTAGCCAGGGTTATTTTCTTCTGATAGTACTTCTTTTAGTTCTGATGTGTCACCAAGATGGTCACCCTCTTCTCTTCATTTAGGTCTCAGCTAAAATGTCATCTCAAAAAAGCCTTTTCTGACCACCTCACTGAGGTAGGTTGCTTTCCAGTCTCTCTGCCATATTACTCTTATTTTATAGCACTTACCGTCATCCAAAATTTTTCTTTTCTTATTTATTTGTATACATGCTTATTATCTGACACCTCACAGTAGCAAATATAAGTTCCACTGAAGTTAAGGACTTTGACCCCCTATGCTATCCTTTTTGCTAGTATAAAGCCTGTCAGAGTTGGGACTCAGTAATAATATGTTGAATGATATTAGGTGTTTACTATCTACCTCCTACCGCCAAGCTAAAAATAATTTCTCCTTTTTCTAATTCTCAAAGAACTTGTTCTTGTAGTTCTTTCTGCCCTGGACGGTCATTTCTTATGTTCATGGCTTGTGCTAGATAGTAAGCTCCTAAAGGGAAGACTTGACATGTTATTTAGGAAATTAGTATTTACTTCCTACTTATATGGGAGTCATGGTTCTGGAAGCCTTGTTAGCATTATTTTCTTTAATGCTCACCACAAAACTCTGAGACAGTCATTATTACCCCATTTTACAGATTAGAATCCCAAAGCTTATCGGCTTAAGAGATTTGTCCAAGTCCTTTAGCTAATACATGACAGACTTGGGATTCAAACAAGAGTGTTTGGCTCTATTTTCTCTCATTTTTGTATCATTGGGGCCTGAATGTAGAGTCATCTTAGTAAATTTAGGAACGGATAAGGATGATGGTTGAACATCCTGATGAACATAATTAATGTCACTGATCTGCACATGTGAAGATTGTTGTAATGGCAGATGTTTTGTTACATAGATATTTATCACACTAATTTTTTTTGTAAATTAATAGCTTCAATCTTGATTCTCAAGAATAGTACTATTGATTTTCAGAAAGAGGTCTTACATTTTCTTCTGTTGTTTTTCTACATTTTCTTAAGATACTGTGGAGCTGCTAGAAGTATCTGCTTCCCAGGAGATTCCTAGTGGCACCTTCCTTGAAACAGAGTAAAGTTACTCAGTCAACACTAATGTTTATTAAGTGCAGAAGCTCCCAGACAGTGTGGTGGAAATCTTAAGTAAAAAGACTAAGCAAACACAGTGTCTGCTCTCAAGCAGCTTGCAGTTCAGTGGAGACATTGGGTTAATTAGATATTCTGAGAAATCTAGGTGAACAGAGATGGTTGTTCTGTAAATGGTATCTCCTTGCCAGGTTGCTGGAGAGCAGAGATCACTCAAAGCATAATGGTTATTGTATCTAAATTCTGCAAGGAACAAAAGGGGCAACATGGGCAGACAAGGGGGAAGGGAACAAAGAGGGGTGAAACTGAGGAGGAAGAGGGAGGAATACAGATGTTACAGAGTCGTTGTTAGCTGCCACGGAGTCAGCCCCCGACTCATGGCAAATCCACGCACAGGGAATAGAATGCAGCCCGGTCCTGCACCATCTTCATGATGGATTGCAGATCAGACCTGTTACAAGGTAGGGTTCTAGAAACATTTAATCTCCACTAAGAAATACATACTCTTTCTCCTTCCTGTTAAAAAGAATAATGTATCATGTTTTCTCTTTCTTTCTTATCTGCTAAGAAGCTCAGAATCATACTTGCTTTCCTTTTTTTTTTTTTTTTTAAAGAATGCTTGCGTTCTATTTTTGTACCTTGACTCTGACTTTCTCATTATAAATTTTTTGTGTGTCTTTTTAAAACATGGAATTCTCTTCCGTCTTGGAGAAAATAAATCTGAGACAATTTGAAAAATATAAAAAGTTTAAATACAGCTATAATTCCATCATTCAGAGAAAATACTGTTGTTGTTGTTAATTCCCTTCCTGTCTAATTTTGTTCCCACAGCGTGTATCATGTTTTGTCATAATGAACATATAATTCAGTTTTCTGATTTTTTGCCTTAGAATTTATTGAGCATTTCGGTTGTTTCCAGTTTTGCCTGATTGTAAATAATGCTGCAGAGGATATCTTCACACATTAATCTTTGTCTAGATCTCTGATTTATTTCTTCAGAATAGATACTTAGAAACAGAATAATTAGATTAAAGGTGTTCCACAAAAGCTAAAGCAATTTAGTTTCTCACCAGTATTGCATGAGAATGCTTTGTCTTGCTACCTTGCCATCACTGAACATTATCTCCTAAATTTGTTGCCTGTTTTTTGGTATAAAACAATATTCCATTGTTCTAAAAGGAACTTTTTGATTACTAATATGGTTGACTTGTTTTCCATTTTCGCATTGGTCTTTGCATGTTTTCTTGAGATAACTTGCTTTCTCCTTTAAAAAGAAATTTCATTGAGGTATAATTTGTATACTGTGAAATGCACGAATAGGTGTACAGTTCAATGAGTTTTAGAAAATACAGTTGCTTAACTCTACCACTTACAAGATGTAGAACATTCCCATCACTCCTGAAAGTTCTTTTGTGCCCTTCTCAGTCAGTCCCTGCCCACTTAACCTCAACCAGAGGCAACCATTTTACTGATTTCTTTCACAGTAGTTTTTTCTCTTCTAGAACTTTATATAAATGGAATCATGCAGTAGTTAACTCTTTTGTGACAGCTTCTTTAGCTCAGGATAATGTTTTTGATGTTGATTCACTTGGTTGGATGAATGAATAGTTTATTCCATTTTAGTGTTAAATAGTATTTTATTGTATAAATGCACCATGATTTGATTATCTAGTCTTCTATTGATGGACATTTGGGTTGTTTTCAGTTTTTTTGCTAATTATTAATAAAGTTGAGTGAACACTCTTATACCGAGTCTCTTTATGGGTTTAAACCTACCATTTTGCTATTTGTTTTCTGTTTGTTCCATCTGTTCTTTATTTCTTTTACTCATTTCCTGCCTTTTTTTTTTTTTAGATGAATGGAGTATGTGTTTAATATTTAATTTTTATCTCCATGATTGGCTTATTATATATATCCATTTGCTTTATTTTTTTTTCCTAGTAGTTGCTGTAGAGTTTACAGTATGCATTTTTAACTAATCACAGGCTACCTGCAAATAATTATTCCTGTTCACGTTTAAACCCCTTGAACTCTGTGTTCTTATTGTTATACATTCTAAATCTACACATATTATAAACTCCAAAATAGATTTTTTTTTGTTTTAAATTGTCAAGCTATTTTAGAAAAATTTTTAAAATGTGGAAAAAATATGTATGTTTACTCACAATGTACCATTCTAGCACTGTTTATTCCTTTGTGTAGATTCAAGTTTCCATTCAGTATATTTTCCTTCTACCTGAAGAACTTCTTTTACTAGAGTGCAGATTTGCTAGTGATAAAGTCTCTCAGCTTTTGTTTGTCTGAAAAAAACCTTTATTTTGCCTATGTTTTTTAAGGATTTTTTACTGGATATAGAATTATAGACTAATTTTTTTCTTAATGCTCTAAAGATGTCATTCCTTTGTCTTCTGGCTTGCAGTCTGACTACAAGTCTGAGATCACACTTATATTTGTTTCTTGGTAGATAATGTGTCTTGTTTCTCTGGCTACTTTTAAGGTCTTCCTTCTATTGCTTATTTTCAGCAATTTTATTGCAATGTGTTTTCGTGTTGATTTCTTTGTGTTTATCCTGCTTACGGTTTTGTTTTGATTCTTGGATCTATGTAGTCTTCATCAAATTTGGGAAACTTTTGACCACTGTTTATTTAAATATATTTTTTACCTCTTTGCCCTGTCTGCTTCCGGGATTCCAATTATACATATGTTAGGCTGCTTGGTATTGTCGTCTCATAGGTCACTAAGGATCTTTTAATTTTGTGTCTTTCAATCCTTTTTTCTGTTTGTGCTTCACTTTGTATAGTTTCTATTGTTATACTTAAAATTCGTTGATTGATTCTTCTGCCATGTAACCTAGTATTAATCCCATTCAGTTAATTATTCAATGCAGATATTGCCATTTTTATCTCTAGAATTTCCATTTGCTTTTTAAAAATATTTCATTTCTCTTTACGTTTATGTTTTCCTTTAAATTCTTGAATATATTTATTCTTGTTTCTAATTCCATCATCTCTGATATTTCTGGGTCTTTTTCCATGTCTGCTGATCATTACTTCTGGTTATGGGTCACAGTTCTCTGATTCTCTTCATATCCAGTAACTTTTGGTTTGGATGTTGGAAGCTGTGAAGTTCAGTTGTTGTGTATTGGATTTTTTTTATCTTCCTTTAAAGAGTATTGAACTTTGATATTTCAGATAAGTTTGATCCTTTTGATTGCTAAGTTTTGTTAGGAAAGGTTTGGATTTGTCTTTACTCTAGGGAAGTACTAATGTGTTTTCTTTCTGGAGTCTCTAACTGAATGTCCCAGGTGTTCATTGGAGAACTTCTCCAGTTGGCCAAAACTCAAATGTCTCCTAACCTTGTGTGAGTTTGGGAAATGTTCCCTCATTGTTCTTTGTTGGCCTTGTGGATTTTAACCTTGTGCTACATGACTCACTATTCAGCACGAAAAACATTAGGAGCTCTTGCAGGTTTCTCTTGCTCTTTCTCTTAGTAGGTTCCTCATCTCTGGTAAGCTGACCACATATTCTTGCCACCTCTGCCTGTGCCAGCCTCAGTACGTGTCTCCACAACTTAGTAAGATATCTATCCTCTCCTTGAGATGATCCTCCCTGCACCACAGTTAAAAAACTGCTGGGCAGGGAAGCAGAGTGATTATAAGGCTCACATTGTTAATTTCCTTCTCTCGGGGATCACAGTCTTGTGCTGCCTGTTATCCAGTGTTTGAAAATATATATATTTTTTAAATTTAGTTTGTTGGTTTCTAATTGTTGTTAGCAGGAAGGTAAGCCTGGTGCTTGTTAATCCATCATGGACAGAAACAAAAGTCCTTGAGGCATTTATTTATTTATTTATTTTTCATTATTGCCATTTTTAATATAATGGCTTTGTTGTTGTTAGGTGCCATCAAGTCTGTTCTGACTGATAGTGACCGTATGTACAACAGAACAAAACACTGCCCAGTCCTGTGCCATCCTCACAGTCATTGCTATGTTTGAGCCCATTGTTGCAGCCACTGTGTCAATCCATCTCATTGAGGGTCTTCCTCTTTCTCGCTGACCCTCTACTTTACCAAACACGATGTCCTTCTCCAGGGACTGCTTCCTCCTGATAACGCATCCAAGGTATGTGAGATGAAGTCTCACCATCCTCACTTCTAAGGGGCATCCTGATATTTTTTAATCCAACAGCTTTATTGATATATAATTCACATACCTCCACATTAATCCACTTAAAATATATAATTAAATGGTTTCTAGTGTACTTACAGAGCTGTGTAACCTTCACCACAATCAATTTCTGCATACTTTATCTCCTCCAAAATAAACTCTGTACCTATTAGCAATCATTCTCTATTTCCACCCATCCTCCCAACACTAACAAAAACAAAACAAACAAACCTGTTGCAGTCAAGTCGATTCCGACTCCTAGCGACCCTATAGACAACCACAAATATACTTTATGCCTCTATAGATTTGCCTATCCTGGATATTTTATATAAATGGACTCATACAATATGTGTTGTTTTATTACTGTCTTTTCTTACTTAGGCCAACGATGGATACATAGCAAAATCAGCTTAGGGCAGTGGTGGTTCAGTGGTAGAATTCTCACCTTTCATGTGGGAGACCCAGGTTTGATTCCAAGCCAGTGCGCCTCATGTGCAACCACCACCTATCTGTAAATGGAGGCTTGCATGTTGCTCTGTTGAGCAGGTTTCAGAGGAGCTTCCAGGCTAAGACAGACGAGGAAGAAGGGCCTGACGATCTACTTCTCAAAATCATCCATTGAAAACCCTATGTGGGACTGGGCAGCATTCCATTCTCTTACGCATGGGGTCACCATGAGATGCAGAGGCCGAGTAGATGGCAACTAACAGCAAGTCTGCTAGGTGTTACACCCATTTTCAGAGACTGTGAATGGTCAGTATTCTTCTAAATGACGTGTGAGAGCTCTTTTCCTGGTCTCTCTGTTGCCACCTATTTCTGTTTATCTCTTTCTATCTCTATATCATATCCTCATAGAGTACAATAATATGTATGAAATGCATGCACTCATGCCTACTAATAATGTTTTGACATTTTAATTAGGCTACCTATTTTTCTCCTCTGAGAGAGGATTTAACCATTTAATTAGTTTTCATACACTGTTCTGGTGGCTGTAGTGTTGATTAACTGCAGCTGTGTGGGTTAATCCAGCAATATGCTGTGCTGTATCTGCTGAAGCAGCTGGAGGGGGAGATTGAGAGTCGGCACCGAGGGAGCAGACAGAGTAAGAGAAAAAAACCGCTAAAATACCTATCTATCCCTAGAGGAAGATTAGCAAGCATGTTAGTTTTGACCATGTATTGTTTCACAGGTTAAAAAAAAAAATCTCTGTACTTATTAATAATTAGAGGTGTGGTATGGACACACTAAGCTATTTGGGAATGCCCCAAAAGAGGAATCAAACTCAATTAGAAAAAAAAAAAACAAAAAAAAACCAAAAACTACTTTTTAAAACTTACAATATGAGAGATATTGCAAAGTACAAAAGCCCAAATTTAAATAAAGCCAAAACAACAAAACCAAGCCCACTGCCGTCCAGTCGATAAAGGCATTTAAATTGCTTGACCAAAAAAAAAAAAAAATTGACCTTCATTTTGTTCATTCTGTTATAAGTCTATCCTAAGTTAACATTCCTATGGATAACTGTAATTTTTTTGTAGTTACACTAAGAACTAGCAAAGGGCACAAACTCCAAACAATTTTGTTTCAACAAATATTTCATCTTCTTTTGATCCTATTTTATTTATGCTGAAAATTAAAAAAAAAAAAAGCTATGTCTGAGTTAATGTCAAAGATATAATCAAGGGATTGTCAGTAACAACTATGTGACTTAAATCATAAATCACCTTGGATTAAGCATCACCCTTCATCCGGGTATGAAATTTCCAATGCCATTTATTTGTTATCTGCCAATGGAGATTAAAACAGCCCTTTCCTGGAGATCTCTCAGAAGTGGATGGATCCACACTGTCAGGCCAGCTGGGAAGCTGCCTGCCTGAAGACAGTCAAACAAAGCTGATGACCGTGCTGGGTCTTTTTCTTCTCTTGAAAACTTGAATTCATTTTTACACAACATTCAGTTAAAGAGTGAAAATTTGGTCAAGCCAGGGGCGGATTATCCAATAGGCAAGGTAAGCATGGTGCTTACCTTGCTTACCAGATCATCTGTAGTGGACAATTTCACATCAAAGATGTGGTAAAATCCATGTGAAATTGTCCACTACAGATTACTAAGCACAAGTAAGCCCATGCTTACCTTGCTTATTTGATAATCCGCCCCTCGGTCAAGCCATTATGTTTTGTATATGATGCCAAGTGCATCTTAACAGATGACCAATTTATTGAGATTTTAGTGTGATGTGTATATCTTTGTGTGTGTGTGTATGTTTATTTCCATCTGAATGTATTTATTTAACAGAGTAAATAAAGAGCTTTTCCATGGAACTCCTACTATTAAAATAATAACTAACATTCATTGCCTGTTGCCTTCAAGTTGATTCCAACTCTTAGTGATCCTATATATATGTATGTGTGTGTGTATGTATGTATGTATGTATGTGTGTGTGTGTATATATATATATGTATAAAATATATGCCAAACAAAAAACTCACTGCTTTTGAGTTGATTCCAACTCATAGCAGCCCATAGGTTTCCAAGGCTGTAAATCTTTACAGAAGCAGACTGTTACATCTTTCTCCCACAGAGCCACTGGTAGTTTTGAACTGCAGACCTTTCAGTTAGCAGTCAAGCGCTTTAACCACTGTGCTACCAGGGATCCTAATATATATATATATATGTATATGTAGTATATATATAAACCCACCCATTACCATTGAGTTGATTCCAACTCACAGCAACCCTGTAGGACAAAGCAGAACTGCCCTGTAGGGTTTCCAGGGAGTAGCTGGTGGATTCAAATGGCCGACCTTTCGGTTAGCAGCCTGAGCTGTTAACCACTGCACCACCAGGACTCGTATATATATACAGTATATATATATATATATATATATATATATATGTATGTACATGTATATGTATGTGTGTATGTATACACACACACGCACACACACATGCATTGAGCACTCAGTATGTTCTACAGGTTCTGTATGGTCCAAATGGTTAACACACTTGGCTGCTAACCAAATGGTTAGAGGTTCGGGTCCACCTACAGGTGTCTCAGAAGAAAGGCCTGGTGATCTACTTCTGAAAATCAGCCATTAAAAATCCTATGGAGCACAGTTCTACTCTGACTCACATGTAGAGGGGCGTGAGTCAGAGTCTACAGGAACTGGTTTAGATACAAATTACCTTATTTACATGCGTTATCTCTTTTGATTTTCTCAGTCATTATATGAAGCAAGTAATTTAATTATCCCCATTTTACAGAAGAGTTCCCAAAGTCACAACTTAGTAACTGGCAGCACCAAGATTTGAACCTAGTCTCCAGACTGCTGTGTAAACTCTGTCAGGCATTGAGATGATTAAGGGAAAAGGAGACAGGTAAGAAGGGAGAAGGAGAGAGAGAAGGGAAATATTTCACAAAGTGAAATAGATTGGGTTTGGATTCTTTCATTTTTCTAGTTCTTGGTGTAACTAAAAGAATATTTAGATGTTTAGAGGTATCTAAAGCAATGTTTAGTTGGAGCCCTGGTGGTGCAATGCTTAAGCCTAACTGAAAGCTTGACGGTTGGAATCCACTCAGCAGCTCTGTGGGAGAAAGACCCAGCGATCTGCCCCATAAAGACTGCAGCCTAGAAAACCCTATGAGGTGGTTCTGCTCTGTCATATGGGGTCACTGTGCGTTGAGATTGACTTGAAGGCACCAAACAACAGCAACAGGAGTGTCTGGAGTCCCTGTGTTGTGCAAATGGTTAAGAAAGAATTGGACTACTAAACAAAAAGTTGGAAGTTCAGACCCACCCAGAGGCACCTCAGAAGATAGGCCTGGTGATCTGTTTCCAAAAGGTCACCACCTTGAAAACCCTGTGGAACAGTTCTACAGGTTTCAGCACAGCTTCCAGACTAAGGCAGGCTAGGAAGAAGGGCCTGGCAATCTACTTCTGAAAAAAAATTGGCTAGTGAAAACCTTATGAATAGCCGATTGTGAGGATGGCACAGGACTGGGCAGTGTTTCGTTCTGTGGTACATAAGGTTGCTATGAGTCGGAACAGACTCAACGGCATCTAACAACCATAACAACATCTATGTAAGGAGCCCTGGTGGTGCAATGGTTAAGTGCTTGGCTGCTAACTGAAAGTTCGTTCACCAGCCGCTCCTCGGGAGAAAAGATCTGGCAATCTGCGTCTCTAAAGATTATAGCCTATGAAAGTCTACGGGGCATTTCTGCTCTGTCTTATAGGGTTGCACTGAGTCTGAATCAACATGACACCACCAGCACTGCCCACTACCACCACCACCACAACAGCAACATCTGTGTATCATTTACAGAAACACATTTTCTTAGCGCTTGCTATAAGCCATCAGAGCCCTGGTGGCTCAGTGGTTAAAGTACTGGCCTGCTAACCAAAAGGTCGACAGTTCAAACCCACCAGCCGTTCTGCAGGAGAAAGGTGTGGCAGTCTGCTTCCATAAAGATTTAGAAACCTAATGGGGCAGTTCTGTGGGTTCACTATGAGTCAGAATCAACTGAACAGCAATGGTTTTTGTGTTGGTTTTTACTATGAGCCAAGCACTGTGCTAGGTCTTTACATATATTATCTCATTTAATTCTCACAGTAATTGCATGCTGAAAGTTTAATTATCCTCATTTTTACTATTAAGTCACTTTAGTTTTGTAGAGGTCAGTGACGTGCCCAAGCCACAGAGTTAATAAATGGGCAAGCTAGTTTCTTACCCAGCATTGCTGTATACAGAATCTAGGTTCTTTCCACCTTCCTTTCCAATTTTGCTTGGTTCTCCCAAAATTCCTCAAAATAGAAAAAAGAATGAGTTAGGTTAAGTGATTTGCTCAGGTCCCAAAATTAATAGCAAGCAGAAGCATTAGTAGAATTCAGCTCTTTTTTCTTCTGTTGTGTTTGGCAGTGCACTCACTACTTCTCACACAAGTAAACATATTAGACCAAAACCACACTAACTTGCTGTCGCATTGATTCTGACTCATGGCTCCCCCATGTGTGCAGAGTAGAACTGCTCCATAGGGCTTTCAAGGCTGTAACGTTTTGGAAGCAGATCACCAGGCCTTTCTTCTGTGGAGCCTCAGGGTGTATTTGAACCACCAACCTTTTGGTTATTAGTGGAGCACTTAACTGCTTGCACCACCAAGGCACTCCTTACACACATGTTAAATAGAAATCAGAATAAAAGGCTTTGCATTTAAACTTTTTTTTAAGTTCTACTTTCTGCTTTTCATTGCTACACTCAGATGGCTCTTTTAAAATTCTAATTGCTGAAGTTATTACGTTCCAGGATTATTGCAAGAACAGCAAACTAAATTCCAAAAATCACAAGAAGTAAAAGGTATTCCCTTTGAAGGTCCTATTGAAACGCCAAGAGGGTAATGCTTAAATAAAGAGCTGAGTTGAAATTTGAGACCAATTTTGCATGTGAAGATTCAGCAAGTATTATGCTCAGTTAAACAATATATGATCATTGAAACAGGTCGTGTAGTTGTAAGAAGAAACGCTTCGTAAGATGTTGTAAGAGAAAGAATTCTTCATGAAAGCTGAGGCAGACAGTGGTTAGGGTCTTCTTAATGAAATGACCATTTTCAGGGTGCTTGGTCTGGAAGCACAGAGCACAATATTTCCTAAGGAGCACTGGGGTACTAGTAAGTCTATATAATTTACTATAATAATAAAGTAATATTTTTTTTCCTATGATCAAAAAAATAATTTCATGTAACTTCATCAAAGTTGATGTGTTATTGTATTAATCAAGATAGAAACACTGTACTGTTCTAATAGAAAACCACAAAATCTCAGTAGCTAATACTATCGAAGTTTATTTCTTGCTCACATTGATGTGAGTTGAGCCACCGTCTTGTAGGTGGGACACATGGCTTCCAAGGTCACTACAACAGCAGAAAGGAAGAAAATAGGACGCACCAACTCTTATCACCTGTAACTTCTGCTCCAGCCCATTGGCTAGAACTCATCACATGGTCCTGACCAGCTGCAAGAGGGGCTGAGAAGTGTTGAGAAGCAAATGGTTATTTGGTGAACAAAGTCTATGACTTTTTAAAAGTAATTTCTTCTTTCCCTCCTTCCTGCCACCCTGCTTTTTCCCTGCCTTCTCTTCATTCTTCAGCGCTGGTCATCTTTCATCTTGATTCAGCCCCTTCATTCAGCCAGTATTTCCAGATTATATCCTTACTATGGTGGGCACTTGTGTGACCTCGAGAGTGAGTGTCTCCTTAAAGCATGCCCGAGGGACAAGAGTGCCCTGTCTTTCCTCAACCTTGTCCTGTTCCTGACTACTCTGTGCCAGGAAGTTTCTAAGCTGAGGAATATACAAGAATCAAATATGATTCCTAGCCTCAAGGGACTTACAGTCTTGTGAGAGAGATGGGAAGTGCAGACATGGTGACAATGTAGTATAAAAAAAATGTATGTGTCATACAATTTCTACAGGAAGTGTACTGTGGGAATTAATTCAGTATTGTTCTTCACTCAGTAGGGTTTGCTCATTGTCAGTCAGAGCACTTTTCCTCACCAAGTGTTAAGGCAATGAAGCAAATGTATCTTGTGGCTTGTGATGTTAGAAAACCCAAAAAATCCAAACTCGGGCCATTGAGTTGATTCCGACTCGTAGCAACACTATAGAAAAGACAGTCACAAATGGAGGATATTGGATAAAACATAAAATATATGCGATCACTGACATGTTAAATAGGTATATACATCGTGTCAGAGGTTCTCAGATTTTGCTGGCTGGACACTGGGTCTTGTGAGGTAGCCTAAGTTTGTGACATTATTTGGTCCAGGGGAGGGCCCCAGGCTCAGACTGATAAAAGCACCTGGAAAGGTTATTTACCCCAGAGCTTCTGGAGTGGGTACAAATGCTGACTGAGGTTTAACCCCAGATATATAGGAACAAAGACCCTCTGGCTTTTCAGAAAATATCCAATATTATTCATCCCTTGAAACTCCTGGTATGGATAGTCTTGTGAAGAACAAGAAGCATTCTCTTTATTTTTTTCAATGGTTTAGAGAGCTGTATTCTGCCACAGGACTTGGGAAAGCTAATATAACTTGAGAAAAGGTTTCTAAAGCATGGTGGAAGGGAACGATGGAACTGTAAACTGGCAGAGTTTGAAGAGACCTTGATAAACTAGGACAAAGATTGGTCTTTGGGGTTTGGAGATGGGATTGAGGAGGCCTGTGAACCTCTTGAAACTTTTGTCTGTACTTGGCTACCTGCATTTTTATGGAGGAGGGTCCACCTAAAAAAGGTTAAGAGGAACTAATCCCACTGTAGAGAGGTGGAATCCCTAGTCTGAAATGATTTAATACTAATAACATGCCTAAGCTTTAGCAATTCATCAAGGTAAATCCAATTCTGGAACCCTACTGTAATTCTCACTTATAACTCACCCTCTTCATCGGTGCATTCCTTTTCATCATCGGTGCCAATGCTGACAATTATGTTTTGCCTTTTTAAAAATATGTGTGTGTCCCATACCTAGTTTATGTACTTTTCCAAATCTCTGGGGGCATCTTTTCTCCAGACCTTGACTGCATTCCTTGTATCCTGGTTGGAACAGCTGAGCGATAAATAGCCTCTGCCAGTCCCTCAGTGATAAATTCCAGCCACAAATCAGAAGTTACTGATTCTCTCAACTTTTTTGAGGTCAAGAACTAGATTTTGGTGCTACCTCCATTTGCTGGTTCTGATAGGAGTTGCAGACGCTCCAGTGTTCAGGTCCAACCTGACCATACCTACAGAGGCTCTAGCTTCCCCAGCAACTCCAGAGGGGCTGGTAAAACAATCTGGAGTTGCAGGGCAGTTAATGTCCCTTGGAGCAAACTTTGACTAATAGAAGACAGGAGGCATATGGAGTCAACCCATCAATTGCTTTTTCTTCTCTTCATTTTACAGACTGTTCTGAGATGCAGAGGTTCTATACGGCTTTTCCGAAATATTCCACATAACCAAGAAACTATTGGTATTTTCTTAGGAAGCTATGGCTAGCACATCATGCACTGTGTTGTATTTGCTTTACGTACTTCTCTGCCTCACTTCTCATGTTCCCATACTCATGCTTCCCTGGGATTGACACCCCCTCCAGTATTGTATGCAAATTTAAGCTTTGTCCCAGGTTCTTTCTTTCCAGAAACTTAAGGTAATATAACTTGTATTCTTATTTTGTTGTTAAGAAGTATGTGATTAGCCCTGGGTTGGGTGCTGAGTGAAAGAGAAGAAATATGAAACGTCATTTTCTTGGGAAAGATCACAATTTTTAGACAGTCCAGTCTAATTTATAAAATTAAGAATCAGCCAAGACAGAATGTTGTGTGTTATGCACATATCTTGTGAAGGCGTTCAAGAAGGGAAGAGCCATACCATAAGTTTCCAGAACTGTAAGATAGACTATTGACTATGGAGAGCCTGCATTACCTCTGTGGTTTCCTAACAGTACCAAAAAGCATGACTTCATAGTACATATTTTTGAATTCTCACAAATGGGTTTGTGGCAGGCAAAGGGGAGTCTTAATCCAAATGGGAAACTCAGCCGTTTGTAAACAAGGCGCCATGTTGGTAATTCAGACAAAGTAATTAGCGTTTATGACTGTAGGAGTCTGGAATATATGTGATGAATTATATTAATCGGGAGTGAAGTGAATTGATACTGGAGGGTAAGGAAGGATAATTTCTCCAGCTGAGTACACATGGCCAGTAGCTTAAACTATTCCCAAGACCAAGACATTATCCCCATCAAAAGGCATTTATTAAGTGCTTATTTGCACATTACACTATGCTAAATGCAGAACCAACTGGTACTTGGAACCCACTCTCTTGACGTGTATAAATCTATGCAGGTTTGGAGGAAGAGCAAGCAAACTTCATCTGAAATTTACATCTTCAAACAAAGAAACTTGCATAATGAATAATACCTTTTGGAGAAGAAACCAATTGAGATGTCACATTAGGGCTTTCTCCTTCACTAAATGTTTTTTAGGCAGTTGTTGCCATCAGGTGGCCTCATACTTATTGGCAACCTTATATTGCCTGATTCTGTGCCATCTTCATGATCATAGGCATGTTTGAGTCCATTGTTGTGGCTATTCCATCTCATTGTTAGTCCATCTCATTGAGAGTTTCCCTTGTGTTTACTGACCCTCTACTTCACCAGATATAATGTCCTTTTCTAGCAACTGATCTTTCCCGATGACGTGTTCAAAGTAAGCGAATTGAGGCCTCACCATTCTCACTTCTAGGGAGAATTCTGATTGTATTTCTTCTAAGACTTATTTGTTTGTTCTTCTGGAAGTCCACATATTCTTTGCCAAAACCACAGTTTAGTAGAAGGGGTTAAGTAGTAGTATGTATGTGAAGAAGTTAGCACAGTGCCTGGCACAGAGCACATATTCAGCAGTTATTAGTTGCCTTTCTATTCTTCCCTTTGTTATATTCAGTGGTGGTGTTGTTGTTAGGTGCCGACGAGTGGGTTCCGAGTCATAGAGACCCTACGTACAACAGAATGAAACACTGCCTGGTCCTGCACCATACCCACAATTATTGCTGTGTTTGAGCCGATTGTTGTAGCCACTCTGTCAGTCCGTCTTATCGAGCGTCTTTCTCTTTTTTGCTGACCCTCTACTTCAGCAACCATGATGTCCTTCTCCAGGGACTGGTCCCTCCTGAAAACACGTCCAAAGTATGTGAGACCAGGTTTTGCCATCCTTGCTTCTAAGCAGCATTATGGATCTACTTTTTCCAAGACAGATTTGTTAATTCTTCTCGCAATCTATGGTATAATGAATATTCTTCATCAACACCATAATTCAAAAGGGTCAGTTCTTCTTCAGCCCCCCTTCTTCATTGTCCAGCTTTCGCATACATATGAGATGATTGAAAATACCGTGGCTTGGGTCAGGCACACCTTAGTCTTCAAAGTGACATCTTTGCTTTTTTTAATACATTTAAAGAGGTCTTTTGCAGCAGATTTGCCCAGTGCAATACGTCTTTTGATTTCTTGACTGCTGCTTCCATGGGCATTGATTGTGGATCCAAGTAAAATGAAATCCTTGACACCTTCAATGTTTTGTCCGATGTTGCTTATTGGTCCAGTTGTGGGGATTTTTTATTGACTATGCAAAGGCATTTGACTGTGTGGATCATTATGGATAACATTGTGAAAGACTGGGAATTCCAGAACACTTAATTGTGCTCATGTGGAACCTGTACATAGACCAAGAGGCAGTCATTTGAACAGAACAAAGGGATACTGAATGGCTTAGAATCAGAAAAGGTGTGCGGCAGGGTTGTTTCTTTTCACCATACTTTAATCTGTGGGCTGAGCAAATAATACAAGAAGCTGGACTGTATGAAGAAGAACGTGGTATCAGAATTGGAGGAGGACTCACTAACAAACTCTATATATAGGTGACACAACCTTGCTTGTTGAAAGCAAAAAGGACTTGAAGCACTTACTGATGAAGATCAAAGACAACAGCCTTCAGTATGGATTACACCTCATTCTATTTAGTACCCACCAAATATTTCTTACAGTGATTTTCTATATCCCTATTTAGATCAGATGCATAAAAATCTTCTCAGAGGAGCTGACTATGTTTTAGCAGCATCATTTGTAAGAAAAATCCCCAGTGAGGTACATCTTCATATTCATTTGGTCCCCACTAATTATTATTGAATGAAGATTTCATCACAACCATAGCTAATATCTGCCACCTGGACTATTGAATTGCCTGCTATGTCTAACAGGTTTTAATTTTATCTCTTGCAGTTCATATTCCTTTTTTGTCAAAGGGAGATATATCCAAAATATCAATTTGACTGTTCATTTCCTTGCTTAATCCCTTCCATAGCTGGGGATTCCCTAAGGATAAAGCCCAGACTCTTCAGCATGACATAAAACACTCTGTGACTAGACCCCTATTGTCCTCTTGCAACTTGCATAATTCCGCTGGCCCATTGTAGGCTGCATTCCATACATACACAGAATCTTCTTGTTCTATAACTCGGTACTTTTGCTTTACAGGTCCTTTGTTGTGACCTCCTCTTATCTTATATCACCCAGCCACTTCTGCTCATCTTTTCAAAAATAGCTTGTGTATCACTTTCTTCTGGCACCCTGAGGAAAACTTAGGTATCTTTCTTTAATGGTTTCTTATCACCTTGTGTCCTGATTATCATGAATTTAGAATATTGCTTTAAAATCATCCCTTAGTGCCTGTTACTCCCACAACAGTTCAGGCCAGGAGTCAGCAAACGTTTCCTGTAAAGGGCCAGGTAGTAAATATTTTAGGCTTTGTAAGACATATGGTCTCTGTTGCAACTACTCAGCTTTGCCATTGTAGCACAAAAGCAGCCAAACGAATGAGCGTGGCTATGTTCCGATAAAACTTTATTTATAAAACAGGTGGTAGGCCTGTGGGCTGTAGTTTATCAACCCTTAGTCTGGGCCTCTTGATGATGGAAACCATGTGTTCCCTTTCTTTATATTTCTTATACCTAGCTTGGTGCCTGGGATAGAGGGGTTGCTCAATAAATGTTAAATGAACTGAGAAGATGTTAGCCCCTCCAAGCTGTCACATGCCAGGTGCTTATTCTTGTTTTTTATTCAATACAAAAATATGGCAACAATCAAGTTACTGTTAAACATTTTCAGTTTTGTCTCCAGCATGTGTCTCATTTGGGGACCAGAAGCAAGCCAAACCAAAAACCAAACTTGTTGCTCTCGAGTCCATTCCAACTCATAGAGACCCTATAGGACAGAGTAGAGCTGCCCCACAGGGTTTTTTTAGGAGCAGCTAGTGGATTTGAACTGCCTACCTTTTTGGTTAGCAGCTGAGCTCTTAACCATTGTGCCACCAGGGCTCCAGAAGCAAGCCAGTGCTTACTAAATTTCTAAGTCATGGTCCCAATACGAGACCCATGCATTCTGCCTGAGCATCGAAGGCTTCTTGCTAATTTTCTCAGGTATCGCATTGCCCTCAGGTCTTTCAGCTCTCCTTGAAACCAGCCATGGTGCTTGTCTGTGACCTGTTTATTGAAAGCTGTGTAAGTACAGTAATAGAATTTTTCAATCAATACCCAATTGTAGCAGAAACCAGTGGAGAGATTTCAGGGCAGCCATAACATGCTGAGATAACTTGGTGTCACTAAGAAATCAGGCAGCAGAGAGCAGTATTAATTGAGTTCCATCAATCACACATGTGACGATTGGGCCTGAAATTTGATGTAGAAGGCTATAGTATTATATGATGTGTATTTGGTTGTGCAAACCCAGACAGAAAACTCATCTGAACTCTGCTGAATGACTCTCAGCTGGGCTAGGTCTCACATATAGTTCCGCTGTTCAAAAACTCAGCAGTCTCTTCTATGTATATAACGTCAAAGGAAGCGCAGTGGCACCTGATGATAAACCATACGATTGTTGGTCCCAAGAAGGACCGTAGCCTAATAGAAAGAGATTTAAGTCAAAAGTCCCCAATTTCAAATCCCAATCCCAACTGTCACACTTTCTCATTATGTGTTTTGGGTATGAGAGATATAATATCCAAAGCATCAGTTTTCCTATCTTTACAAAGGGGATAATACCTGCCTGCCTCGTCATAGCGTTTCAGTGAACCTCAGAGCAATCTCTGGCTGTGAAAATGCTATTCAATGTGAGCTGTTTTATGAACACCTCGATTATTCTGCTTCTCCAGGGAATGAAGTGTCAACCCTAACTGAATTTTCTTTGTAATTTAATCCATTAAGTGCCAGAACTTTAATTTGAACAATTTTATGAAAGTCTTTTTCAAAACGAATACACCGTGAGCTAACTGCTTCATTAAACTAAATAGTCAATGCACATTTAACCCATTTTTTACACAGAGTCAACATTGACGATGCTGCTTCCTTTATCAGTACTATAGCTTTGGTTGATGCTAGCTTTGGGGCTGATGGATGATTGGGCTCTGGCCTCAAAAGTGGCTTGGTAGTTGCCTTTTGGTAAAAATTCTCTTTAGCCACTTTGTTAATTTGGGTCTTTTGCCTTTTTTCCACAAAGGGAAAGCACAGACTTGTAGGATGACTGGAATATTATAGTTGAAAGAGACACTCAACACCATTGATCAGTTACTTCTTAAAAAGAAATGAAATGAGACCTTGAGGATTTAATGACTTGCTCATGATCACATAGAAAATGAATGTCAAAGCTCACACACAAGCCCTGATCTCCTCATGACGTTAACAATAATGAGCATTTGCATAGCAGTTTACAGTTTCCAAACCATTTGCGTATCCATATCTCATTTGGAACTCTGTGAAACCCTGTGAAATTGGCGGGGCTTGGACCATTCCCTCCATTTTTACAAGTGTTAAGTGATGTGCCCAAGGCTACCCAGTTAGTATACGGTCAGGGAGAGATGTTGGGATATGAACACATGTCTTCCCACCGCAGATCTTAGTTTCATCCAACCCTTAATATTTCCTGCTACTGAACTGTCCTTTCTCTATAATAGCATGCTATATGAATGCTTCATGACCTCTGGGGCAGCATGGTTTGGCTAGATGTTCTAAAAGAAATTATCTTGTTAAAGATAGACGATGCCTTCTCTCAAATGATTTCTTCATATTCCAGAGGAGTTTTCTTCCGTATGGATGTTGGTGTGCTTTGAATTGTCCACAACATTTAAAACCTTATCTGTGATATATGTACCCGTACAAAAGAAGTCACCTTCCTACCAGCTTTTACCTACTTGTACTCACGGTCTGCGTCTGCCTCCAGCCTCCTCTCTTTCCACTCTTTTTCTTAGGACCTTAGGTTCTACCAATACCGAATTAAAGTTTCTACTACATGCCAATCTAGTTGTTTTTTTTTCTTTCTGTATTTAGTCAAAAGTGTTTCAGTTGGAAGTGATGGAAACCCAACTCAAACTGACTTATACACACCAGGAAACTTATTGGCTCCTAAAACTTAAAATCCAGGGATAAATCAGACATAACTGGATTCAAGTTTTCCAGATTAGTATTAGGAGATCATCTCACTCTCTTTTTGTATTTTTTCAATCTGAGTTTCTCTGTTCTAGTTTTCTTTCTCAGGCAGGTTCTCTCAAGTGGAAGGAAAAATGGCCACTGACAGTTCCAGGATTATATTATACTAGCTAAGCAGTTCCATTGGAAAGAGACTGCTTCCCACCACTCCCACCCACAGTAGCATTACGAAAACCTGCTTTTTGAATAGGCTTAGTTATATATGTCCATTCTTTTTACTGGGGCATGTGGTCAACTCCCCCCAAGACACATGGACTGAGAGTATGGATAAGATGGATTCCTAAAATAAAGTAGTAACAATATGTTCTGTTACCAGCATAATGGGGAATGGATGCTAAACAGGCAAAAACAAAAGATGTCCACTACGTATACCAAGATGCCTATGCCTATGTTCACTCTGCCGAAATGTCTTGCTCCATCTTATTCACCTGAAAAACTCCTATTCATCCTTCTAAATCCTACTCACAAGCCATTTACTATGTATATGACCTTGGGGGTAAGTTACTTAACCTCTCTGCTTCAAGTTCCTTGTCTCTGACATGGTTCATAAGAGGAATAATCAACCGTTAAGGTAGTTGGGAGGGTTATATACCCAATACGTATAAAGTGCTTAGCGCAGCCTTTGGTAAAAATTAAGTGCTCTATAAATGTTACGGAGCCCTGGCGGTGCAGTGGTTAAGAGCTGCAGCTACTAACCAAAAGGTCAGCAGTTGAATCCACCAACCACTCCTTGGAAACTGTATGGGGCAGTCCTGTTCTGTCCTGTAGGGTGGCTATGAATTGGAATCGTCTTGACAGCAACAGGTTTATAAATGTTAACCGTACCATTGCTGTTACTGCTGCTGCTGATGCTGTAATATCACAGAGAGGCAGTGCTGTGAAGAAACACAAAGCAGGGTAAAGGCATAGAGAGTGACGGGTGATATTTAACAGGTTATGGGTCATGGAAGACATTTCTGAGGAGACAACATTTGAGTAGAACCGGAATGAAGTGAGACTGTGAGCCATGAGAATATCTGGGGGACAGACTTATCAGTGGTACCATTTTCCTTAAGATCTTAAATTTTAACTTTTAACAGAATTATAGACCATATGTAACATTAAACATTTAGTCATTATCGTTACAAAGTAAGTTGTATTCATTAAATCCCAATCCTGAAAGTTTAGAACTGGGTCAAGCCAGAGAAGAAAGGTACTACCAAGTGCTTTGTATTGGCAATGATGTTATGGGGAACCAATGGACTAAGTTGTGTCCTGAAGAAGTTCCCAGGTGTGAGTTTAGGTAATTGGTTTAAAAGAAGGACACCAATCCAAATAGCTCGATAGACCTTTTCTTTGAGCAAATGGCCTTGTTCTTATGGTTAAAAATTCTTTTTTTTTCCATTGCCCAATGCATAAATGTATAGATTCATTTATAGTGTATTCCTTCCTTTTGAAGAAGAAAATGGAAGCCAAAACATCTGTAAAAGATCAATATTAGACACAAAAACCTGAGCGTCTTCTCTGATGATAATAGGAAGTTTAAACTGCCTGGTAAGATTCAAATAATTATTTTGCTGGTTTTACAAGGCTACCCTGTGATATCTAATTAATTTATTCAATAACGAGTGACTGATTATATATTATGTGCCAGGAACTGTGCTTAGAACTGGAGACAAAGAGATGAAGGACATAGTCTGTAAGCTTGAGAAGCTCAAATCTATTAAGTCAAACAGATCAGTAAGAAGACAAGTGTCCATCCAAGGCACAACAATTGGTCTCTATTCACCAGGAGCAATAGAAGAAGGAGAATCAGGAATAGGAGGAGGAAATTGAATGTATGACCAGTTGCCGCCATGAATAACTGCCTCCTTTGCCGTGAGACAAGAACTGGATGGTACTTGGCTACCATTACAGAACATTTTGATCAAAGATTGTATAGAATAATCCTGATCAAAAAGAGGAAAAATGCAGAACAGAATTTCAAATTCTCATGGACTCCAGACTTTATGGAGCCGCGGAGGCTGAATGAACCCCTGAAACTATTTCCTTGAGATAATCTTTAAACCTTAAACCAAAAATATCCCCTGAAGTCTCCTTAAAACCAACAATAGTTTAACTTAAGTGGTAAAAAATGTCTGCCTTGAGCACTATACACTTTTAAGATCTATCTGTATGGGATCAAACTGACAACAGCAATTCAAAGATTAAATAGGAACCTTAGCGGGCAGTGATTTTATGTTAATGAGGGAGGAACAACTCAGAAAAGGAGGATGAGAATAGTTGCACAACTCAAAGAGTGTAATCAGTGTCACTGAATTATACATGTAGAAACTGTTAAACTGGTGTATGTTTTGTTGTATATATTCTCAACAACAACAAAAAAATAAAATTAAAAAAAAAAGAAAACAACTATAGTCAGTGTGACAAGTGCTATGATGAAGTGTGCCAAAGGTTCAGTGGTTGAATAAAGGAAGGGCCTTTAACCCAGACCGGAGGATTGAGGTCAAGGAGGATTATCCATCATAAAATGTTTCCCCAACTTATCAACAGGGAAAAGAATACCAGGCAGCAAGAATACATGTAAATATAATCCATATTATTGCCAGAAAAAAGCTTCCCTGGGTCCTAATTTTGCAGGAGGAATGTAAGGGGCATGCTGCTTACCCAGTTTTTCCTACTCTGGCTAAGAATTTCACCTTTACTACACAGGGTCTGCCTGGTCCATTTATTTCTAGGTAGCATAGGCTGTTGGAGGAGCTGTTGACTTCTCTCATACCTCCACTTCTTTCATGCTGGTCGAGGGGACCATCAGTTTCTCACCTGAATTATTGTAATAGCTTTATAACTAGTGTAGCTGCTTTCTCCATTGCCTGCCCCAGCTCGTGGTCTTTTTACTTCAATACACCAGCCAGAGAGATCTTGTTAAAACCTAAGTGACAGCAATGTCACTCTTTAGCACAAAACCTTCCAATGATTATTTCATTCAGAGCCAAGAAAAAACTTCCTTATAATGGCTTACAAGACCCTGGAGAACTGGCCCTCCATGGACTTTCTGTTGTCATCTCTTATGACTCCTTCCGTCACTCACCTGGCCTTCTTACAATTCATAAACATACCAGGTATGATCCCACTTCAGGGCCTTTGCACTAGTTGTTCCCTCCCTTTTCTTGGAACACTCATCCATCTAATATATGCCCAGCCTGCTCCCTCTCTTTCTTTATGTTTTTGTTCAAAGCCAGTTTATCAGGTGAGGCTTTCCGTGAACACCCTAAATAAATAAAAACTTGTCATATAACACTTCTTATCTCACTTACCCTGCTTTAGTTTTCTCCATAGCACTTACTAGCATCTGAAGTTTTGTGTTTTTATTTGTTTGTTGTTTGTTTTCCCTCCACTGAAAGATAAGCTTCATAAGATCAGGGGCATTATCTGCTCTGATCACTGTTGCACGTTAAGTGCCTACAAGAGCACCTGGCGTATAGTAAGATTTGTAAATCGTTTTTGAATGGATGAACAAACAATACTTGGAGGGTTTTTTTTTTTTTAACTGACAACTTACAATGAGAATGGAAATGTTTGATGAGAATTGCTGAACCCATGCTTTATAGTAAAAACTAAATAAATTTTAAGTACAATATTATAGAAAACAGATTGCCAAGACCAACAGTGGGCTCTGGTATCAATCCCATGTTGTTTTTTGTTTGTTTTTTTCACTAATACACAATCAAATGAACAAACAAACAAACAAAAAAAGATGGGAATGGCTTTTAATCATTGTTGCTTTTATAATAGGTTTGATCCATTCTGAATCCTGTTCGGTGGTGGTCTCGTCCCATATAGGCTATTTTTTGTTGCAATGTACTTTTCACACCGAAGTGCCCTTCTCCCTAATTCTTAGTTCTTGCTCTTATACAAGGCAAGGATATAGCCCTTGAGGCTCAAGTATTATCAAGTGATAGCTGAGGGAGTCTTGGCTTCTTTCCTGTGTCCTCTACAAATGCTGGCTGGGACTGTGAGATGGTGTTTCTTTTTGTCATTCTAACCTGGGTGCCCTGTGCCTGTCATTTCTTCATTGGGATCATAGTACGCTGATGAGATTCAACATTTTCTTCACATTTTGGATACAAGAGAGGCATTTTGAGGGCCTCACCATGAGACGATGCCCTTCTAGCTGAAAGTCAGCTGGAAACAGCGCCCTAATTGGCAGAACGAACCGTGGACATCATGAAAACTCCTTCCAGCACCCTCAGGAAACAGCCAGAGCATCTTGCTTAATCCCTTCATGCCTGTTATCATGTGGGCTACAGATATAGATAAAAAAGAAAGCTTGGCATGTCTGAAGAGCTGTACCTGGAGGGGTAAGCTATAGCACAGAGTGCTGGTGGAGAAGTGGCAAGGGATTCATCTGGAGAGGGAGGCAACGTGTCAGACACTGTGCTCCCTGCTTTCGTATTTATCCTGACATTTAATCTTCACTCCATCCTGAAGAATAGGTATTGATATCTTCATTTCACAAGTGGGGAAACTAAGGCTCAAAGTGCTTGAATAACTTGCTGAAGGTCACTCAGCCTGTGATTAATTTCAGGTTCGTCTGATTCCATGGCCTGTTCTCTCTTACCTCCGTCATGCTGGCTGCCTATAAATCAGAAATACATTTTGAGGGATTTGAGCCTAAATCTTTCAGAAATAACATTAGCACAAAAATGAGGACAGCCATGTTGTAGATAAGATATAGCTAAACATCTAGAAAGACAGATAACCGGGCAGTGGTGAAGGCTCCAGGCCCAGCGGGTGTGTGCAGCGTGAAAGCAGCCATTAATCAGACACGCTCACCTGAGAGGACCCTGGGTTTTGACTTTGAAGGCAGCTGAAGAAAGGTCAAAAATTTGTTTTCTGAATCCTCCAGCAAGCAGAGCTCTCTCAAATTTTTTTTCTTCTTTTTTTTTTTTGTATTCTGCAAAATGATAATAGTTCTAACTCTGATTTCCTTGGTTGGAACCTTCAAGTATAGAATTGAAAAATAATATATTTTTAACTCTGTGAGTTAGGGTTTCATTTACCTATAGTCCCCCATGTGAATATATTCTTCCAGAAATAGGTTTCCCCACTGTGCATGTGTCTGACTACTGCTACTACTACTATTAATAATATCAACAATAATGTCATCGATAATAATGTATATCTTTTGAGCATGTGGGACTAAGCACGTGACCTGCAGTAATATTTAATCCTCACGACCATATAAAGATGTGCTGTTTTTATTTAATTCCCATTTTGTCCATTAGAAAAATAAGGCTTAGAGAGATTTCTAGGTTTGCCTCAGGTCACACAGCTAGAAAACAGCAGACAGGAGCTTTGCACCTGTCTTAGTCATCTAGTGGTGCTGTAACAGAAATACCATAAGTGGATGGCTTTAACAAGAGAAATTTATTTTTTCACAGTCGAGTAGGCTACAAGCCCAAATTCAGGGCATAAGCTCCAGGAGAAGGCTTTCTCTCTCTGTCGGCTCTGGAGGAAGGTCCTTGTGATACATCAGTCTTCCCTTGGTCTGGGAGCATCTCAGCGCAAGAACCCCAGATCCAAAGGATGGGCTGTACTCCCCGTACTGCTTTCTTGGTATGAGGTTCCCATGTGTCTCTGCTCTCTTCTCTCTTTTATATCTCAGAAGAGATTGGCTTAAGACACTGTCAAATCTTGTAGACCTCATCAGTATAACTGCGGCTAATCCATCTTATTACATCATGGTGATAGAGTTTACAACACATCAGGAAATTCCATCAGATTACAAAATGGTACACAATCATACAATACTGAGAATCATGACCCAGACAAATTGACAGAAATTTTAGGGGGATACAATTCAATCCATGACAACACCCAACTGCCCAAATCCAGAAACCTGTCATCTGAAAGTCTCTGGTCAGTATGTGTTTGGTGTTTGAAAGGGTGGAAGGTCAGAGGTGGTAGTAGTGTTTTTTGCAATATCTCATGTATCATTTTTTTTCTTTCTTCTATTCTTTTTCTCCTTTCCTCTATCCCTCCTCTCTTATTTTTATCCCTCCCTCCCCACTTTTTAAAACCCCAAACCAGTTTTCTCCCATTGGGTGAAGTTAGCATTGCTTCTCAGGTACCTGCTGCCGTGTGCTGAATGCTGGGCATGGCCAGAGTCCCAGAGTCATGACTTTTTACTCTCAACCTCACAGTTGACTTTCTCTTGGGCAAGTCATCTAACTGCTTCTCTCTCAGTTCCCTGTCTACAGAATGAAGACACCATTACAAACTACCTTTTAGAATTGTTAGAAAGAGCTTTTTAAACCAAAGCATACAAAGCTTTACGAATATGAGGAATTGTTAAGGTTTCGAGATGGAGGAGGAATGGAAACGCCCTCTTGAGAACTCTGGTCCACCCAAATTACCGAGCTACCACCAGTGCAGTTGGATTTGTATCTCATTCAAGATTTAACATCTAATTCCATATGTCACATAAAATTGCAGAATGCTTTTACACAGGAGAGTTTGCTGGAATTTATTTCTTTAAAATTCTCTAGACTGTGGCGTTTAGGGGGTAATATAAGTGTTGGCTCCAAAATGGCAGTGCAGCAGGAGACCTTCTGGCCTGCATACCCAGGGCATTCTCCTTAACTGCCTTTCACAGACAGCACTTTCAGGCTTCCATTTCTTAGTTCTCCTGTAAATACTGAACACAAAATGTTGAATTGCTTTCGGTTTTTTTTTTTTTTTGTGGTTGTTGTTGCAAAGATGTAATTTGATTGCTGCATTAGTTTTCGCATTACTAAGTCCTGAATTTACTTCCTGAATTTTGGTTTTTGAAATGTGAACACCATTTCTTATTCTCTTCCTCTTCTTAGATTTTTGTCTTAATCCTTCGTTATTTTCTGTGCTACAGCTACCAGTACTCAACAAGCTCTCAAACGCTGGCATCGATTTAATTGTCCATTAGTGGAAGGCAGGCTGCAAAGAGCTTTAATATCTGCGCAGAAAACGCTGCATTATAGTTATTAACTTAGAGAGTAAGAGACTGATGGACTTAAGAATTAAACTTATTGAGCACTTCCTATGTGTGGGCATTATCTCATTTATAATACCAGTCTGACATAGGTTGTCTTATTGTCCTAATTTTACAGATAAGGAATTTGATGCTTGAGGAGAGTAAGCACCTTGTCAAAATCAGTCAGTTAGTAAGGAGTGGAACTAGGATTGGAACCTACATCTCTTTGTCAAGTCCATACTCTTAACCATTCTGTAAGCCAGAGGCTATACAGAAGAATTACCCAGGCACCTGGATTGTTTGGGTAACACATCAGTAACTGACCCTCTCCTTTACCTTAGAAGCATAAGGATCTAGACTGAGTAATCCTCAATCCTAAATTCTTTACAGTTTCCTTATTTAATCGCTCTTATTTTTATAGGATTCTTCCACTTCTACATCTCAGAGGTTTTCAACTCATAAAAACTTATTCAAATTCAACATTTTGACTTTGCTTTCCTAGGAAAAAGCCACCACTCTTATTCTGAATAAAATTGGAATAGTGGGAAAATAGGCAGTATTGTTGTTAGTTGCCATGGAGCAGGCACTAACTGATGGCTACTTTATGTATAACAGAACAGAATGTTGCCTGGCCCAGTGCCATATTCAAGGTCATTGGTATATTTGAGTCCATTGTTGTGGCTGTTGTATCATTCCATCTCACTGAGGATTTTCCTTCTTTTAGTTGACCCTCTACCAGACATGATGTCCTTTTTCTAGTGGTTGTTCTAGTGAAGGCCAACTGCTAGACAATATTACCAAAAAAACAAAAACATTGCTGTTGAGTCGATTCCGACTCATACGACCCTATAGGACGGAGTAGAACTGCCCCATAGGTTTCCAAGCAGCAGCTGGTGGATTCAAACTACTACTACCCTTTTGGTTAGTAGCAGAATGCTTAACCACTGTGCCACCAGGGCTCCAATATAAGCTGTCTTAACTCTTCCATAAAACCAGTGAGTATCTGGTAAGAAAGAGAGGCCAGCAAAGACTATTTTGTGAAATAGCTCAAAGCCTGAGTTTATAAAATATCAGTTATAGTTTCTGCTCCTCCTGCCTCACTGTTTATCTTCCAGCACTTGTGGTCCAAAAGCCACCTCTAGTTCTACCTGACAGGGTTCCATGCCTCTGTACCTTTGCACATGCCATTCTTTCCCCCTGACTTGAACACCTGTGGTCCCAGTCTGCCTGGCTGTTTATTTTTCTGCCTTAGTTTAGGCATCAGGTCTTCAGTGAGGTCTTTCTTGATCTTCCAGGCAGAACAATCCCTATCTCCCCTTGATCTTGGGCAGGCAATATTGCTAGGATCTATCAGGCAGTACATGATCTGCATACACTCCTCCAGCTTCCTTACTAGTGTGAATGCCTGTTCTGTGTCAAGCATGGTTATGGACACTGAAGATACAACAGAGAAAGAACAGGCAAACATTTCTGCTCTCGTGGAGCTAATATATAATACCCATTGCCTTTGAGTCAATCCTGACTCATAGTGACCCTACAGCACAGAGTAGAACTGCCCCATAAGGTTTCCAAGGAGTGCCTGGTGGATTCAAACTGCCAACCTTTGGGTTAGCAGCCGAGCTCTTTAACCACTATGCCACCAGGGCTCCTAATATATAATAAATCATAGTAAATGAGATACATAAGCAAGATATATAGTGTGTTAGATACTGATAAGTGTTTAAGAAGAAAATAAGGCAGGAAAGGGTAATAAGGAAGGTTTTACCGAGTAGACATATTTATGTAGAATGTGAAATAGGTGAGGGAGAAAGCCGTGCAGCTCTCTGGAAAACACATTTGACACAGAGGAAACACAAGTGCAAAGGCCCTGGTGCAGGAGCGTGCCTAGAATGTTTGAAGTTTTAGAAGATTAGAGAGTATTAGAAGAGAGGTTGTGTATAGCCTTTAAGGCCGTTGTAGAGACTTGGCTTTCATGCTAAGTAAGATAAGGAGGAAAGGAGTAGCATGATCTGACTTACGTCATATCTAAATTACTCTGACTGCTGTGCTGAGAATAGACTGGAGAGAAATAGTGACAAGTACAGAAGCAGAAAGGCTAATTAGGAAGCTACGTCAGTACTCTTAAGTGAAAGATGGTGGTGGTTTAGACCAGGATAGTTGCAGTGGAAGTGGCCAGGAATAGCCAGGTTCCGGATATAGTATGAAGGTGAAGTCGTAGGATTTCCTGATGGATTAGATTTGAGGTTGGAGAGAAAGAGGAGTCAATTACGACTTCAAGGCTTTTTGCCCTGACCAATTGCTAGGATGAAGTTACCATCCATTGAAATCGGGAAGGCTGTGGGGTAGAGCAGTTCGTGGGAAAAGACCAGGAGTTCAGTTTTGGCCAAGTTGAATCTCAAATGTCTATCAGTGATGTCTGAAAAGGAAGTTGGATATGAGTCTGAAGTTCAGAGATGATAAACTTCACAAAGAGATGCTATTGAAAGTTATCAGATTAACTGAGGTCATCAAGAGAGTAAGAATAGAAATAGAAGAGGAGAGCTTCAAGGACTGAGCCCAGGGCATTCCAAGATTTAGAAGCTGGGGTGATGGGGAGGAAGCAGCAGCATAGATTAAGGAAGAGTAACCACAAACGGAAGAGAAAAATCAGGAGGGTGCAGTGGGTTTGAATCCAATTAAATAAAAATGTTTTAAAGAAGAAGGAGTGATAGACTGAGTTAGTTGCTGCTGATAGGTCATCTGAGATACAAACTGAAAATTGACCACTCACTTTAGCATATGATGGCTATTAGTGACCTTGGTACGACCTCAGGGCCTTTGCACTTGCACCTCTACCTGAAATATTCTTCCTCTCAATAACAGCACTGCTCATTCTTTCTCCTCTTTAGGTCTTTACTTAAATGCCACCTTCTCAGGGAGGTTTTCCTTGATCATCCCATTAACTGCAACCCTTCCCACTGACACACTCCCATCCCTCTGCTCTGCTTTATTCTTCTCCATATCAAGTGTCATAATTCAACACACTCTATCACCCACACATTTGTTTATTCTGTATCTTCCCACAGTAGTATGTATATAAATACCACAAATGGAAGATTTTTAGAAATCTGTTGACTGCTGGAACCATGATTCCCAGAAGCATCCTGGGAAGATGCTCAATAGGTACTTGCTGAAGGACTTAAATAAAGGACTGCCCGCCTCTTCTCAGCCTCAGTACTGTTGACATTTTGGGCCAGATAATTCTTTGTTGTTGGGGCTGTCCTGTGCATTGTAGGATACTTAGCAACATACCTGGCCTCTGCCCACAAAATTCCCATCACCTCCTGGTTGTGAGAAACAAAAATATTTCTTAACGTTGCCAAATGTCCTCTGGGGACAGAATTGCCCCAGTTGAGAAATACCGCATTAGACTCCCAGATCATGGAGAATAAGGATCATATCTTATTAGATTATCTAGTGTCTGACACATAGTAGGTGCTTGATAAATTTTTTAAGTTGGATTGATCTGACTTGGTCAAATGTTTATCTCAAATTTTATGATGCAATTTATGTACAAGAATATCTTCCCCCCAATTTTATTTTCTCTTATATAATGAATTTGTTCCATTAATAAATATAAGTTCAGTATCACCCGAGTTCAAGATAATGTAGAGGCAGCAGAGATACAAAAACCACAACCTCAGTCTGGAAGACTCTCACAGTGTCCAGTTGGAGATGTGCATACACTGGAGGAAGAAACAGCAATGCAAAGGGATGCATTATTTCTATGCCCATGCTAACTTATACCACTCTTACTTAGTTCATTCTTTGTAACTAGGATCACCAAACCTTTACTGTAAAGGCCCATGTAGTAACTATTGTCAACCTCGTGGACCATATGGTCTCTGTCACAACTACATCCATGGAAAACAGTGCTTCTAGACCTATTTGTATCATGCCAGTTTTTCTAGAGCTAAGACTCACACCTCAAGTTGAAGACCTCAAGATTATATTACAAGTAACTCTGCACCCTCACTCTATGCTTAGAGTGGTTAAGTAAGTTATACACTGCTACTAAGGGGCCTCCTGGGTTTTGAGCCCAGAGGATTAATCACAAAACCCTATAGGCTAGGTTATGTGCAATTGACAAAAATGTCTGAAATAAGTAATTTTCAAACTTAGTAGGTTGTGAAAACAAGTCATTGAGTTATAGCTTCAAATTGTAAATTTTATAAATTATATAGAATAGAAAGCATAGTATATCACATATACTAAGAGTAAATTTTATCTTTCTAGTTTCCTACGTATGTATGTGAGGATCTCTGATATAAAATTTATTTCTTACTGTTTATTGTAGTCAAAGAAGTTAGCAAAGCACAGTCTTAAAAGCCAATTATCTAGAATAATGGAGACAACAAAAGAAAAGTCTGTATGTAGGTCTGGGCAGTAACTACTGTGCCTAAGGTAACTATCATACCTGAGAGGGGATGGGAGATGAGAAGGTGAGAGGAGTAGGATTCATAGTCTAAATGCCCCTGCTTCCCTGCATGGTTTGCTGCATTTTCTTTTAATATTCAGCCTCTAACCTTGACGTGAGTTATAAACTCTTGTTCATTTACTTCTTCTATTCAGTATGTTTCCTCAGAACAAAACCTTGACCTGAAATGGCCCTATTCCTGCCGTTTCTGTTGGGCAAAAATCTTAGTCAGTCTTCCAGTCCCAACTCAGATGCCATCTCTGTTGCAAAGCCTTGCCCCAGTCCCTCAGGCACGATGAATGACATCCTCCACAGTGTTCCCTCAGCAGTTGGTTCATACTGCAGTGGTAGCCTTTATCACGTTCTGTTATGCTTGGCTTTATGTGCGCTGCTCTCTGTTACGTGATTGTGTGCATCTTGAGGATGGGGACAACTTTTATGACTAGTTTTACACTTAGCACCTGGCACATTATCTGCACACAGTATGTAGCAGAGCCATAAGTGGGGACAGCTTAGGGATGTGATTAATTCTCTGGGCTCAAAACCCAGGAGACCACTTAGTAGCAGTGTGACTTTTGATAACTTATTTAACCACTCTAAGCCAACTTCCTCATCTGGCAATGAGAATAATATGACTAATACACAGTATTGCTAAAAGAAGGGGATTACATTTATAAGGCACTTACTACAGTGCCTCGCACTTAATAGGTTTTCAATAAATGGAATATACCATTGCTATTACTGTTATTAGTGTTAGTATTATCATTATTATCATTGAAAAGGGAAGTGAAAAGACTATTGCAACTGGTGATACAAACATACATAGGCGACTGTGGGTCCATGATTAAATATTATATTATGCAATATACTGCGCGCTTGCAACCCTCCCCACTGACACACTCCCACCCCTCTGCTTTGCTTTATTCTTCTGCATATTACTTGTCATCATCTAACACATTCTGTCACCCACAGATTTACTTTGTTTGTTCTGCATCTTCCCACAGTAGAATATAAACGCCACAAATGGAAGATTAGGAGATCTTATAACAAAATGGAAAGTAACAATTGCAGACATCTGGATGTTTGGTATTATATACCAAACTAGCCGTTTGGATGATTTTAATTCTTACCTTTTCTCTGTATTTTAAACTTCTTTAGGGTGGTGGGTTGGGTAAAAGGGAGTGAAGTCACAGAATTTGCTCCTGGAAACAACTGTGTAAAGTTGGAGTAGAGTTTCTCAACCTCAGCATTACTGACATTTTGGGCAAGATAATTTCTTTGTTGTGAGTGGCTGTCCTGTGCACTGCAGGATGTTTAGCAGCATCCCTGGCCTCTACCCACCAAATTCCAGTAGTTCACCCGTCCTTGGTGTGACAACCACAAATGTTTGAGGGGGCCTTCTATAAATAGCATGTTCTGAACAGCGTAAGGAATAAAACTAAAGCAAACATGGAGGTGAAGACATCCCCTTTATTACTAGCAGAGCTGAGTAGGAGAGCATGACTTGAAATCTGTAAGCCAAGATGGCTTGCTGATAGTGAATGCAGAATAAGGCTGACTTACCCATGAGTCCCAGGGAGGAAGTTATCATCAAGGAAATGAGGAAAACTCATACTGTCCAAGGGCAGCTCACTCCCAAAAGAGAAGTGGACTGGCGTGCACTTGTGGTGAGTATGCCTAGATTTTAATTATTCTCCGCCCCCTCCCCCACCTTTGGATTTTAGATGTACAGAATCCTATGAATGATAATGATTGGTTCATAACACTCTGTCATCATTGGTCCAAGGTGGTCAGCTTTTATTTATTTCGGTATTTTGATAGTTACTTTTAATAATGTAAATCAAGCTTACTAACTCACTACACAAAGACCAGAAGTGCAACAATAACCTACATCTAATCAGACAGCACTTCCCACCCCACCCTTCCTCTTCTCCCACCTGAGGTAAGCAGCATCTTGATAAATTTTTTCCAAAACTTACCAGTAAAATACGTTTCTCTGTCTTCCCAGTGGTGAATGAGCAAAGAGGGCAGAGAGAAGTCAGAGAAGAGTTTAAGAGCAATCCTTCCTCAAGGAAACCAGGAGAGAGGAAAGGGCTTCCTTCTGACAGATGGTGCTAAAACTTATATATTTCCTCATTTTCTCAGAAATCCTGGGTATCCCCAGGAAGTAAATATATGCCAGTAAAACTTTAAGAGAATTATACAAACTGTTTGGAATATGAAGGCCATTACTTGTTATTAGTATAAAACTGTTCTTGTATATTGAGCACATGGTAATGAGACCTGGCATATGCAAACCCACCTTCTCATTTGATGTCCGTAAGGCCCAGGTTTCATTTCACATGCTGAGTGAGAATTTTGTATGTAAAAAACTAGTCTTCTTGTGGATTAATTCCCCCTTACTTTTGAGTGTTTTGATTTTACTTTCTTGCACAATGAAAAGAGTCCTTTCAAATATAGACTCCTGCCTTCTTAGAGTTGATCCAATCCAACATCTCCAGGACAGTAAGTTAATAACAATGGTACTATAATGACAGATGCAGGTTTATAATCTCATTCTATAGACACAATCTATTTATGCCAAATTTTTGAGTCTGGAAAGTGGGTGACAAAGAAACAACATATTAAGCCACTTACTCATGATGCCTGAGCTTCTCTGAGTTTGCAAAGGATCTATGATTCCAAGTTCCACTGCAAACCACAGAATTTTACTAAGGAATCAAGGAATCATTAACAATGAGTCAAGGAAGAATTAACAATGAACCCTCACTAAAGAAAAAAACTCCATAGCACAGGGATTTTTTCTGTCTTATTCTCTATTGCATCTACATCATCTAGGACTGAAACTGGTTCATAATTGATGCTCAATAAATATTTGGGGAATGAACGAATAAATGAACATCTGGGAGAATGCTTGTTATCTGGAAAATCAGAGTCCTGGTGATAAATAACAACAGTCACATGGAGTTCTTGAGCACATTCCATATGCCTAATTTAACTTAATCCTCAAAGCATGGGTGTTATCACTGGTACTTTGCTAATGAGACTGTTGAGGCCCAGGGAGGGGTAGTAATTTGCTGTAGGTCACAGCACTAATAAATACAGAGCAAGGATTTAGACCATGTAATTTCTACCATCCCATCTCATCATAAGCTAGAAGGAAAAGGTGTTGGTAGATTGGCTTCTTGTTTTGGTTCTACCATCAGCTAAGTAATGATGTGTAAATTATATGTCTGAGTAAACCAGAAAACCAAACTCATTGCTGTCGTGTTGATTCTGACTCATAGCAACCCTATAGGACAGAGTAGAACTGCCCCATAGGGTTTCTAAGGAGCAGCTGGTGGATTTGAACTGCTGACCTCTTGGTTAGCAGTCAAGCTCTTAACCACTGCACCACAGGTCGGAGTATTCAGAGTCTTTTTCTTTAAAATGTACTATTCATAGTTGACCACGAAGAGCTTATTATCTACATATAAAAAATCTGGTCCATAATCTTTACAATATAGCAGTGTATTTAGATGTGTTATGAGTTATTCAAAGAAAACTTGCATTGACCTTCTTCATTTCTGCCAAGCAGTTTAATTTTTGGATCACATGCTCTTCTTTGCTTTTAAGATCTTTGAAATTACTTATGTTATCTAAGATTCAGATAGGCAGTGAATTTCTTGTCTATCTGAGATACATTCTATTAAAAATAGCGTGTGCCTAGATTGGCTGAAATATGACTGGACTCAGACAGAAGTGAAGATAATAGATGACAAACTTGAACCGCTCCCTGCCCCCTTTATTTCATGCAGCATGTGCAAGTTGGACACATTTTTTTTTTATTTTTTAGTCAGTTCAGTTAGCACTTACGACACTATTTTTAAAAGAAACAAAACTACCCATGTGAATAAAAACCTGCACTGTAACATGTTCAGAAGTAGTAAGACTGAAGCGGAGCTTCAAACCAGTTCTGCCTGGTTCACTCATAGCCAGTGCAGTGAAACCCGGATGGATCCAAATTTTTAAAAATGTGGATTAAGTGGAGCGATAAGTGGAATGGGAAAAATTAGGGGTTGAAGCCCTGCTAGAAACTTAAATCTCCCTCTTAGAAAACAAGGGTAGTGTGAGCTTTGCATAGCAACCAAATCTCTTGCCTAGCAGAGTCAGAAACTCCAGTTCTCCTGCTCCAAGATGGCGGCCAATGACACCACTCTGAATGTATGTTGCTCTCCACAGTCCCGGCAATAATCCAGTCCCCCACATCAGGCTCCTGAAAGGGCTCACTATGTTTCTTCTAAGTCTCCCATTCCAGGGATTCAGCCCATAATTTTTCGCATTCCGCTTATCGTTTCTCTTCACCCAAATTTAAAAAATTTGGGTCTGTTCCAATTTTGCTTCACTGGCCGTGACTGAACTGGTTTGAAGCAGCTTTGAAGCCAAAGGGGTCTTTGCTTTAATCTTGGCTCTGCTGCTTACTGCCCTGGCAGTTTTAAACAGGGCACTTGATTTCTGAATATCAGCTTCTCCAGTTTAAATATGGAGACAAAGCTATTACAACTTCAGTGATGAAGAAAAATACTATTCTTATTAGTAACTAACTCAAAAATAAATAACAAAGGGCCGGGGAGCACACCGCACGTTGTGAGGACCGCGCCCGAGCGGCCTGAGCGGGGAGCAGCCCGCGCGAGCCGCACCGCAGCGTGGCCCCGGCCCTGAGTAGCGCCCCCAGCCCGCGGAGGCCGGGCGCGGAGTTGGGGTTGTGGGGGGACGGGGAGCGCAGCGGAGGCAGGGCCCGAGTCGGGCCCGCCCGCCGGGGGAGAGGCCGGCAGTGGCCGAGGAGGAGGCTCGGTGGACTGCGGCCTGAGAGTATCGCCCGGGCCATCCTGAGGAGCGCCTACCGCTGCCGCCGCGCGCCGACCGAGGAGATGTGGGACATGTAGATTTGGGATATGAATTCATTTGAAAAACCACTTTGGGGTTATGAACGTGATTTCTGATGAAACTGGATTGGAATAATTTTCATGATATTTGTAATTTATACATATATATTTGAAAATTTTGCATTTGACTTAAAGTGCCATGAGAAAATTTGCATATAGCATGGTGGTCCTAGCCACCTCCTTGATTTGGGTACTGTTGGACATGTTCCTGCTGCTTTACTTCAGTGAATGCAACAAATGTGATGAAAAAAAGGAGAGGACTTCCTGCTGGGAATGTACAGAGCCAGTACAAAAGCCTCATGAAGGTCCTGGAGAAATGGGGAAACCAGTCGTCGTTCCTAAAGAGGATTAAGAAAAGATGAAAGAGATGTTTAAAATCAATCAGTTCAATTTAATGGCAAGTGATATGATTGCACTCAACAGATCTTTACCAGATGTTAGGTTAGAAGGGTGTAAAACAAAGGTGTACCCAGATACTCTTCCTACAACAAGTGTGGTGATTGTTTTCCACAATGAGGCTTGGAGCACACTTCTGCGAACTGTCCATAATGTCATTAATCGCTCACCAGGACACATGCTAGAAGAAATTGTTTTGGTAGATGATGCCAGTGAAAGAGACTTTCTGAAAAGACCTTTAGAGAGTTATGTGAAAAAACTAAAAGTACCAGTCCATGTAATTCGAATGGAACAACGTTCTGGATTGATCAGAGCTAGATTAAAAGGAGCTGCTGTGTCTAAAGGTCAAGTGATCACCTTCTTAGATGCTCATTGTGAGTGCACAGTAGGGTGGCTGGAACCTCTCCTAGCCGGGATCAAACATGACAGGAGAACAGTAGTATGTCCTATCATTGATGTGAACAGCGGTGATCCCTTTGAGTACATGGCAGGCTCTGATACGACCTATGGTGGATTCAACTGGAAGCTCAATTTTCGCTGGTATCCTGTTCCCCAAAGAGAAATGGATGGAAGGAAAGGTGATCGAACGCTTCCTGTCAGGACACCAACAATGGCAGGAGGCCTTTTCTCAATAGACGGAGATTACTTTCAGGAAATTGGAACATATGATGCTGGAATGGATATTTGGGGAGGAGAAAACCTAGAAATTTCCTTTAGGATTTGGCAGTGTGGAGGTACTTTGGAAATTGTCACGTGCTCGCATGTTGGACACGTGTTTCGGAAAGCTACACCTTACACATTTCCAGGAGGCACGGGGCAGATTATCAATAAAAATAACAGACGACTTGCAGAAGTTTGGGTGGATGAATTCAAGAATTTCTTCTATATAATTTCCCCAGGTGTTACAAAGGTAGATTATGGAGATATATCATCAAGGCTTGGTCTAAGGCACAAACTGCAGTGCAAACCTTTCTGTTGGTACCTAGAGAATATTTATGCTGATTCTCAAATTCCCCATCATTATTTCTCTTTGGGAGAGATAAGAAATGTGGAAACAAATCAGTGTCTGGATAACATGGCTAGAAGGGAGAATGAAAAAGTTGGAATTTTTAACTGCCATGGTATGGGGGGTAATCAGGTTTTCTCTTATACTGCCAACAAAGAAATTAGAACAGATGACCTTTGTTTGGATGTTTCCAAACTCAACAGCCCAGTCACAATGCTGAAATGCCACCACCTAAAAGGCAACCAACTTTGGGAGTACGACCCAGTGAAATTAACCCTGCAGCATGTGAACAGTAACCAGTGCTTGGATAAAGCCACGGAAGAGGACAGCCAGGTGCCCAGCATTAGAGACTGCAGTGGAAGCTGGTCCCAGCAGTGGCTTCTGCGAAACGTCACCCTCCCAGAAATATTCTGAGGCCAAATTTACAAAAAAAAGGAAAAAAAAAATTACAGATCGACTGGGCTACCACAGCATACATTGCTGCCACATTCTTAAGTAGCAAAAAAGGAAAAGTGCTTTCCTGCTCTGCAGGATGTAAGGTTTATCAGCCATTAAAACTTAGACTTCTCTAGCTTTTCACTAGCTGTGAACCAGCCTTCCTGTCCAAGGACATGAAACTACGTACTGGCGAGACTGTGCACACTGATGTTTACAAGATTGAAAGAGTCTTTCATGAAGAATCGTTGTAAGGAATATTCAGACAGTAAACAAGATGTGCTTTCTGGAGAGCTTTACCATCGACGGTTTGCTTGCACATCAGTAATTTCTATGGAATGTGCTGTCATTGTGAACAGGTTTCCAAGATTTTTTTTTCCTGATTAGAACTGGTAGAGCCAGTATATGAATTCTTGATATAAAAATAAATGAAAAAGAACTGGAACCAGATTCAGTATCATGAAAACAACATTTTTACAACAATAATAATAAAAGAACTCTATTAAACAGGGTTTAAGGAAAATTAAATCAAAACTATAAGAAGTACAATTTGTTATAGTATAGTACCAAATTTCTATATAGATTTTATACCTCAGTGGGGAAAAATACTGATTCCAATGACATTCATTTTGTTTTCATCTGTGATAATCATGGATGCTTTTTCTTCCCTCGGGGTGCTGAAATTCAGCTGAAAAAAAAGAAAAGGCTCTTTGAACATAGATTTAATTTCTTTCTACGTTTTTTTAACTGTATTTGGTTGGTGGGCTGTTGGAATTGTAATTTTTAATTGCCTTCTAAAAATGTCTGGTCTCAGCTGAACAGGTTAGGTATCAGTTGCTCTTGGGTCAACTGGCTTGTCGACTTCTGCACACACACACACACACACATATTCATTACACTTTAAACTTCTTAACTAGCATATCAGATTATGCTAAATACCCAAGATTCATACTACTGTACTACAAATTTGTTTTCACAGCAATAAATCTTCAGTTCTTTGTTTATGATTCTACTCAAAAAATAAATAAATAAATAAATAACAAAGGATGTTTTAAACCCGTATGGTTGAAGCTGAATACCTTGTAGGATGAGTTTCTATTGTCTGGGTGTTAGGCAATTTACTCCTGGCCCATGATTCACAATCATAACTGTATTTTTTGTCAACTTATTTAACAAAGCACTTACATAGCACAAACTATGTGCCAAATACTATTTTAAGCCTCTTACCAACATCAAAGGAGCCCTGGTGGTGGTATTGTGGTTAAGCGCTTAGCTGCTAATCAAAGGGTCAACAGTTCTAACTCACCAGCGACACCACAGGAGAAAGGTAACTGTTTTTGTAAAGATTACAGCCTTGGAAACTCTATGGGACAGGTCTACTCTGTCCTGTAGGGTCACTATGAGTCAGAATTGACTTGAGGACAGTGGGTTTCATTTCTTTGGTTTTACACATGCCAACTCATTTCATCCTCATGGCACCCTATTTATTATGGATATCTGTACATCCTTTGAATCTCACAAACATCTCATACTTGCATCACAAAACTCCTATTATCATTTCTATTTAAGGTTTGAATAAAGTAAGGACACACGCCTACTACGAAATGGCACTGAGTCTCCTAACCAAGTCGTCAGGCACTAGATCTAGTGCTCTTTCAACTGTGCTACAAAAGAAACCCAAGTTGAGCCTCCTGTTTGCAATCCCCTGCCTTCTTCTGGTGCCACTTGAAATTTTTTTCTTACCAGCTTCCCATCTATGACATTTAGCTCGCAAAACACTTCAGTCTTCTATTATTAACTTTGATGCAGAGCTACAGTTTAAATATCTTACTTGAAATGTCGTTCACCAGAACTGACAAAATGTGATTTTGTGGACAAGAGATCTCGTAAACATTTGTATACATGTATTTATATACATGTGTTTCTTGTGTTGAACCTCCTAGGGCAGATATTATGTAAGCATTTCTTACATAGGCTAAAGGTAATACGATTCTGGAAACAGGAAATAGTATTCAAATTCCCAATTCTGGGATACATACTGTCCTCTGGCAGAGGCAGAGGAGTTTGCAATAAATTGTTGAAGGTGCAGAATGTTAAATCATCCAGGGGATATTAAATGATGTGGAAAACGACAATATAGTGAGAAGTTCTGTCTACTTGAACTAGTGTTCAGCTATTTAAAGACATCATGTGATTACAGCCATAGTATTTACCTGATGATGGCAAAATACAGCCATGACATTTTTCCAGGATGACATTTTCTAACTGTAATTAAAAATAAAAACATTTGCTGTCCTAGCTCTTAGGTGAAAAAATGAAATCATGGGTTAGCAATTTGCAGTCATCTTCATTAATGATAAACTTGATGGTTTAGTACGCTAAATTGTTACCCAGCAGGGTTTGAGAATAAATTATTCTGAATGAAAGTGTTGCAAAATTGTTAGAACAGAGTTTTCCTATCAGAAAAACCTGTAAAATATATATACATCACAGATGTTTTTTGAGCATTTACTATGTACTCCAATACTGGCACTAGAGTACAATGGTGAGCAAAAAGCAGTCATATTACTCATCATTATAGATCTTACTGTTCAGTGGAGGAGACAAGAGGTATTAATTATATACAAACATACAATTGTCTTTAATACTGCAAAGGAGAGATGCATGGAGCTGTACTATGCTATGTGAGTCTATAATAAAATGGAATTAAGCTGGTCTGGAAAGGCTAGCAGGACAGCTCTGGAATAGGGGTTGGGATAATAGTGCAATGCTTATCAAAAGGCTCCACAAAGTGCATACCCTTTGAGCCAGCATTTCCACATCAAGACATTTTCCCTAAAAGAATAATTTAGGATGTGCTCAGTATGCCTATTAGCAGTAAGGCAAGACATTGTTTTTACTAGCAAAATATTGGAAACATCTTAAATATTCAAAAATAAGAGACTAGTTAAACTTATTATGGTTTGACAAATTATATGGCTTACCACAAGCCTTTTAAAATAATCTAAACATGTTTTCATTGTCATGAAAGATGTTTAGCGATAAAAAGTAGGTTACAATATAGTGAATATTTTAAAAGCCTTTGCTTCAAACTGACCCTACACTTTCTAGTTATTCAATTTACCCTATTTGATTTCAAATGTATTAATAATAATAGTGACTGTAATAGCTGCTAATATTAGCTACCATTTAGCATATGCCAGGCCCTGGGCTAAACATTTTACATCCATTATTTCAATTAATCTCAGATAAAGCCGTGAAATAGGTATTACTAAACTAGTGTCTTCTTGTTTACCGGAATTTTTGAATATGTCAACACAGATACATATTCTTTATGCAGCAGACAAGAATGAACTGTTTCAATGCTCATGCTGCTTACCATGAGTTTTCTTATTGTCATTGTAGCTAAGAGAAATCCCTCTTTTTTTTTTTTTTTTTCTTTTGTGACAGCATTTTGTGAAGAGGGCTGCAGATTCGGTGGAACATGTGTGGCTCCTAACAAATGTGTTTGTCCTTCTGGATTCACAGGAAGCCACTGCGAGAAAGGTAATGACTGGAAGTATTGAAAATAACCTGGCCTGGTTTGGGGGGGTTTGGGGAAAGAGTGAGAGGCAGAGAGACAGAGAAGCAGAGAGATTCAGAGAGAATGGAAGCTCTTCCTCTGGGAGTAAAGTAATGAGAGTTGACTTGATACATTGTTTTTTGATGATGGATGTGGCTTTCCTAAAGTGGACAACTTTTTATTACTGCATAATAGGTGTCTTCCCTCTGAAAATAGAACTTCCTTCGCCCTCCCTCCAATGTGTCTAATTTAGCAAGGTTGAGTCGTTTTTCAGCTGCAGTTTTGCAGTGTGCATTTTTAGTGCTAATTAGAGATAAAGCCTGATGAACTGACCTCCCCCACTTATCATCTATTGGGTGGCGTCACACGCGATTATTGGAATTATAACAATCTGCTGCATCAACGGAATCTAAATTAGCAGCACATGCTCCTTGCGTAAATGCAAATTAAATAACTCCAGCAGCAGGTTTATTGGAGTGCTTGGGATTTTGTTTTAATATTGGTTTATTAGGAACATTATCATTCCTGGACCTGATAATATAAGCCAATTAGTATTGGAAAGATTTCTTTATGTGCACTTTTCTATTTGCAGTGAATGTCGTATTTATACTTGGTGTTGTTTGGTGAAATTCAGTTCTCTTATTTCTTGGAGAAGTTCTTGTACCTGTGTGCAAATGAAATTTGATGTTCAGTGTCAGTGTATGTATAAATACAAGCAAGAGGTTTATGTGATGTAAAAGTGAGTGTGTTTGCCTCAGTTTTTTTTTTTTTTTCCTCATGAATTTTATTAGGCAAAAACTACTGTCTTGTGTTTTGCTTAGTGTGGAATCTCACATTTGACATTTCTCATAGTATAGCATAGAATAATGGAAATAGGATGCTATAGTCATTATCCCTATTATTAGGTGAAGGGAAAGGTGTCTTCCTCTGATGCCAAAGACCTAAGCAAAGCTCTTGTTTCTTTCCTTCCTGTTTAAAGATTTCCTAACCTAGACAATAAATAAAACATGAGCCCATTTATTATACCCCGCCCTGACCAGCATATTATATTGCACTGAATTGTTTATTTATAAAGCAGCCAAACCCTTTAAAAACATGTCAACTTTTAACGACAAATTATTCAACAAGTAATCCAATAAATGTTGTTTGCTCCATTGTTTCCATGTTTTTATGTTACCAACAAATCACATCATGTTTACTAAATAATAATTAATTGGTTTGTGCTTAAAAATGATACATTAAAGTGCCAAGGACTGCCTCTGAGCAGCATGAGAATTACCACATGGAGCTGAAGAATTCTTGCCAAAAGCAAAGAAACTTGATGTTAGCTCACCACACATGCCCTTATTGCAGTCCATTTGATTTTAATTCGGTTTTCTAAAATGAAAAAATATCTAAAGGATTCTCATTACTTTTTCTACAACTGCTGTGATTTCCTACAATGCATTTATAGTAATTAATTTATAGTAATTAATGGGGATAGAATGGTGATGATGATAACGTTGATGATGATGGATACTACTCCTAATGATATACCATTTATTAGGTACTAATTATGTGTCAGGCTTTTAAAATGAGTAGTTCAATATTGAGAACACACAAAAGAGATAGATATTATTACTCCCATTTTATAGATGGCAAAACTATAAAGCTTAGCTAGTTTAAGTAATTTCTGCAATGCCACGGAGCCAGTATTATTAGGACTGAGAATAAAAGTTCAAGTTGCATTCCTCAACCCTCTCATGTGTTTGTTTGTCAATGGACAAATCATGGAATTTCTGTTAAAATACAGATTCCTGGGCCACCACCTAGAACTTGTGCATCAGAATATCTAGGGATGGGTCCACAAATCTGCACTTTTACCAAGCTTCTTGGGTTATGGTGATATTTAACCACAGTATCAAGTGGAAAGTTCTTAGTCTTCCTAAATTATAAGGAATTGGAGGGGGGGGGGTGGTTGCCATTGAACTTAGACCAAGGCCCGTGGTCATCGGCAGCCCAAGAAAAGTTGATTTTGGTTTCTGAAGGCCTGTCGACTTGTCCTTTGTCTTTTTCTCTGCTCAATAAGTGGTTGTTTGATTCAACAATTATGCGTGGCCCATAATGTGGACAAGGAAGAATATAAAGGAGAAAATGAGGACCAGAGGCAAAAGTAAAATAGATATGCAGGCCATGAGATCCTACATAAATGTTTTACTGAGATTAAGAATTTGCATATTCCTGACCTCTTGCCCAGTTATCAGAAGTTAACAAACAAATAAAAAGGTTTCTCTACATATGATGCTATCACTCCCTCTGTAGTAAGTCATTCCATTTAATATTAGTCATTATTCTAATTCTGTGAGATTTTTTTATGCAAAGGATAGAGTACATGTTTTCCAATAAATTGTGTACAACAGATCTAGATGAATTATATGGCAGTCACTTTGAAAATTTGTGCCATATTTGACAGAATGATTTCTTCATGTTGATCATCAGCAATAAACATTAAGTATGTCTATTTGCCAAGTTATGCTAGATGATTTGAGACTTAGGGTGCCAAAGGAAAAATGCAAATGCCTTGTGAATGGCTTGTGGCATGATTGCACAAAATCTCTTATTTGGTTTATTTTAATTTCAGGACTAACTAAATGATCCCATTTGAACTATATAGAATCTACTTAGATTTACTCTTAAACATGTTTCCTGGTCCCCCTAGTTATTGGTTTTATTCACTGCTGATGACGTTCAGCCTTGCAGAATTCAAGTATACTTAGTTAAATCGTTAGTTAAAAAAAAAAAAAAGGCCTATCTGAATATAATAAATTTTAAAATTCCACTTGTGTTTGGTATGTAACACAAAGATGAACAACTCTGAATTTTTTTTCTATTGATGAAATTTTATGAAACTTGAACTTTCCATAACCCCACTCAGTATAGGCAAACATTTGTTTTCCTTGGTTTCTGGAGGACACGTTATCTTGGTTCTTCTCTTACCCTTTGTTCTTTCTGTGTCCTTAGCTTTGATCATCCACTTATCTCTCTCCTTATGTGTCTCCATGACAATGACAGTGGATAATTGACAAGAACAGTAGTTTTGCTACTCTTAATAGGATGGAAAGGGACTGTTGGTGACGTTTCTCCTCTCAACCTCAGTAAGAGAGCTAGAAAGATATGAAGCCACGCCATCATAATATAGCCACCTGCAAAACAAACAAAACAACACAAAATCCTCCAAGACTTTTCAAATATAAACTCAAAGAGCTACACTAAATCCAAAAATACATCCCCCACCGTAAAACAAGAGAACACTGACCTCTTAAGAGTGAGCGAGACTAAGTTTTCTACTGGTGTTAAGTAAATTTGCAACTGAGAATAAGCAGAGATTAACAGAAAGTTCCAAGCTTATGTCCAGATAAGAGTTTCTCAGCCTCAGCACTGTTGGTACCTTGGACCAGATAATTCTTTGATGTAAGGACTTCTCTGTGTGGTGTAGGATATTTAGCAGCATCACTGGCTTCTGTCCACTAGATGTGAGTAGGACCTGTCCACTAAATATCAGTAGGACTCACCCTCTCATCCCCTCAATTGTGACAATAAGAAATGTCTCCAGACTTTGCCAAATATCCCCTTGGAAGGCAAAATTGCCCCCTGCTTAGAAATACTGGCTTAAGAGCTCAGCTGCTAACCAAAAGTTCAGCAGTTCGAATCCACCAGCTGCCCCTTGGAAACTCTATGAGGCAGTTCTACTCTGTCCTAGAGGGTCATTATGAGTTGGAATCAACTCGACGGCAGCGGGTTTGGTTTAGTTTTTTGAGAAATACTAGTCTACCGCATTTTTATGCAAATAACACGTGCCTTCTGGGTTTGTTTGCCAGCCGCCCTCTCCCCTCTGTGAGGCACCCTCAAAATCACTGCCATGCCAGTCCTTTTCCACATATTGCCGTAAAAAGAAATTAGTATAGTGCACTTACAAAAATACCTCACGGGGTGGGGGGGTGGGGGGGGCTATGCGTTATTTGTGTAAAAATACAGTAGACGTAGTATTTCCTTGTATCATTCATAATTTTGTATTTTTAGGTAAATAAAATATATCTCAGTCTTGTTTGATAATAATATTAAAATATAGGCATTTTTTCCTAGGATAAAGGGCATTTTTTAAGCATCATTTGAGCTTGTCCTTGGAGTATACTAAGAAAATTCTTGATTATTCAAAAGGCAGAGATTGGCTGATGTCGATCACATGCTGTGTGGGGCACACCTCCTTATCGTCTTAGGGACCAGTTTGGTCTTGAAGCTGACCCTGCTCTATGTCCAGGTACTCTCACTGGTGGAGTGAACATACAGGTGCTTCAACGCTACCCAAGGAACATGTCACAAAACCCTCCGTGTTCTCCTGAAGGAAGAAAGAATCCGTTTATTCTTTTAATAGAAGAATTTTTTTTAATATATATAATGAGAAGATAAAATTAAATATAAAACCGACATGCAAACACACACACATACACACATGTTAAATAGAATTTGCTATAAGTAAGACTACTCAGTCAATTTGTTGATTTTAGTAGTTTAGGCCAAAATATAAACCAAGATGGTTATTTGTGGTAGCAGAAACAAGCCAGCCACTCTTTATTATGGTACTGCATTTCTCCCTTTTATACAATTGTGTAGGCATCCATTTTCTATAACCAGTGTCTTGTGAGTCAGTGCGGTGTGACGGATCCCTTTTGTGTGGCCTAGCCATGGTCTTATAACTCCCACCCAGGTGATGGGGCGGAACTGGGCAGATATGGTAATTGTAGCCCACCAAGGGAATTGGTCAGTTTTGCAATCCCGCTGGGCTTGAAATGAGTCACCCCAGAGGTGGGAAAGAGAGGAACCCACCACTACCAAGAAAGAACAGCCAAAAGCCAGCATGTCCTTTGGACCCAGGATCCCTACACTGAGAAGCTCCTAGACCCAGGAGACAGAGAGAGAGAGACCTGTAACACTAAAGGCAGTGAGAAGCAGCACCAGAGACCCAGCAGCAGAGACCCGGCAGTAGGAGACAGCTTTCCAGCCCAAGAAGAGAGAAAGCTGAGTGCCTTTGGGCAAAGGCCTAGAGCCAGGAGAGGTGTGCCTGTGACCACAGCTGAAAAGAGGCTATCCTGATGGAAGAACTGTATTCTGAATGTTCCTGAGCCTGAACTGTAACCTGTTACTTCCCTAATAAACCCAATAATCATGAGTATGGTCTTTGAGTTCTGTGTGGCCATTGCAATGAATTATGAAACCCAGCAGAGAAGTAGAGAGTGCCATGGAAGGGACGGTTAGTGTCAGACTGGTAAAGATGGCAGGGAGAGGAGGTGTGTCTGGCTTCCGCCTCATGGGGGTCGTCCTTGGGCTGTTGATCTTGGTTCTCCTTCCCCCTTGTGAGGTTAGAAGAGGTCAGACTCCACCCCCACGCTGTTTTTTTTTTTTTTTTTTTTTTACAATCAGACTATAAGAGCTCAACAGGATTAGTCAAGCTAGGATTAGTCAAGATATAGGCTAGACCACAGTCCAGTGTAAAAGAATTGGAAAAGTATGCTGATATGGTAAGAGTGGCAGACCTTGAATTTTTCTCACAGTTGTTTAGAATAGTTCATATAACTGTTGAAACTCTCACAGTAGCCAAGCCTTTCCAAAACATATTAAGTGTCTACTCAAGAATATTCAGGGAAATGAATAAATAGTAAAAAAAAAAAAAAAATTTGTAATAGGGTTATCTGCTTGCAATGTAATCGTCGGTCATTTTGATTTTTCTATTTTGTTATCTGAATTCTATGGTTTTTTACAGTAAATATAAATCATGTTTGTAAAAAGAAAAATATTTTTTAAAACCTTAAAGAAAACATAAAATCATAAAAAAAGACTTCATTTTTTTAAATCTGTTACTGGGGACCCTTTAACCTTTCCTAAAGGGAAATGATTTTTTGCAGGGTAATTTTTCCTATTCTCTTCCCCATGCCTCAGAGAGTTGCAAATATGTAGACAGAGAATAATAGTTTTCCCTGTGTATATTACCCATCCACAAGATAACAGGAATGGTCAGAAAGAGAAACTTCTGGTTTCTTCCGGATTTGAATGCTGTGTGTAGTTTGAGTGAGCCCTTTCAGCGTTTAGCTCTGTGATTGCTCTGCCTCCCCGTGCTTTTTGGGGAGATTCTGAGACTCTTTAAGAAGGTAGATAATAGCCCTGTTCTGATATCAGAGGATATAAATGTTTTATTTCTCCTGTTTCCTCTCTGGGTATCGCAGGACTGTGGGGAGGACATCTAGGAAGAGGATGAAGGAAAAAAACTTCTCTTCCAATTCATAGCAGTCAGGAGAGTTATTTAACTTTTCTTAGGTTGCTTGGCACACGGTACATGCTCAGTAAATAGTAGTTTCTATTATTAATGTTGTAACAGTTGCTGTCCAGCTACTACGTGCCCAGAGATGAACAAGTAAGGCTTCTTGGCATCATTAAAAAAAGGGAAATGCGAGGATCTTGAGGTTTTGCTGCGTTGCCCATCCAGTTGAACCCACCAGTAGAGGGAGGGAAGCAAATGTTATTTTTAAATTCCATTGAAGTCTGATGAATGTGAATTTGGCCGGGGATCTCCCTGTACTAGATATTTCTAGAAATTGAGGATGGAAGAAGAAAGGCATTTATTGGAGGGCGGGAGGAGTCCAAACCCACCCACTCTGAGATCATTCATCTTTAGAGCATCTGAGAAACCTTGCTTCATTCAGTACCCTCTTCCTCTCCTTGATTCCACCACCTCAGCTTTTTTCCCCTCTAGGCTGCAAGGGAGAAAGGCAGCTAAAGATTCAATTCATTTCCTCTGTGGCTCAAAAATGTGGTTATCACTTAATTATCGGAGCCATTAGGAGCTATTTCAAAATCCTTTCCTTGTCATGGCAGGATCACCACTTTTGTCAGGTTTCAGACACATGGAAAATAACTCAAGCCATTTTCATTCTCATCTCCTTGACAAAGAGCAAGTTATAGAGTCTTTTCCATATAACTGTAGGGGAAAATGCCTTTTGTTCACAAATAGGAATTTGGACTAGAAATTAAAGATGCAGCCTAGGTTAGTGAAAAGAGCACTCAACTGAAGGACAGAGACCTGAGTTCTGGTACTACATAAGCCATCATGAGTTAGAGCACAATACATACCTAGTATGAGTCCCAAGCTTTTGCAATTGTTATTTGTTTTGAAGCAAATAGTTTCATACCTATGGGACATACATGAAGACATGTGTAATTGTCATCCAGCCGGTCATTAGTTGAGTTGACATTCTAACCCAGATATGACTAAATCTAAATCTCACAGTCTTTACGTTGTAACCTACTGCCTTCTAGTCACCTTATCTCTGCCCAAGGGCAATTAAACTGAACAGGTTATATGAGAGGCCAAATAAATTCTGTTTTCCTGCGAGCAATTTCCTACTTGATTATGTGCATCATTTGATATAGTCCTTTAAAATTTTCTGTTGTGCCTAAGGTAGGAATAGAGTGAACAAAACAGTGATTAAGAACACAATCTCTGACATCATACTAGCTGGGTTTAAATTGAGGTTCTACCATCTCTATAACAGTGGATTAAATATACTTAATCTTCCTAGGTTTCAGTTTCCCACTAAAAAAGAGGTATCAGTATTACCTAACTGGTAAGATTAATGTAGGATCAAATGCGGTAGTCCATTTAAATCACTTGATAGAGTACCTTGCACATAGTAGTTATCTGGAAATTATAGCTACTGTTTATTTTATGCGCATTTTACCCAGAGATAAAATTGAGGCTCAGAAAAATAGGCTGCTTCTCTAGGGGCACTCAGCAGGTAAATGGCAGAGACATGCTTTATATCCAAGGGTTCTGCTGCTGAAGCCTCTCTATTCCTTTCACCAGCCCTATGGCCTCTCACTGTATATTTATAATTATAAAGTGATTTTAATCATGGCATCTTCTCCAACTTATATTCTCTCTGTGCCATAAACATTTTATATAATTTCTTATCAAACTAATGCATGTTAATTTATGCAACAGAATTCTGTTCCAAGAAAGAGTGAATTATTTTGCCACCTGAAATAGTGACACATTTCACGTAGGTACAGTCCCTTGGAAAGATTTTCTGCTATTGCTTTTTTTCCACTTCTTAGAGTTGAAATTGAATATTTAAGATCAAGTCCTCATTGTATTATTGATTGCATAGCTGGTTTTGTACACAGAAGACCAGAAAACTCATTGAGGAGGCTACCCCACTTGTCCTTCTACAAATATTTCCTTAGCTCTTTGTTTATTTCCCACATTCACTTAAGAAAGACACACACTCTAATTCTACAATTTGTCATTACTAAATCTGGATTCTCTTTTCAGATCATGCTACCTACTGATTATGTGACTTGAGGCAACCTCTACTTCTCTATGTAAAATGAGAGAAATCACATCCAAGTACTTATCTAAAATCTTAATGTTATTCGTACACGTTCATCAAGCAATCCTAGGAATTCACAGTAAGAGAATAATCAGAGATGGGCACATAAATGATGTGTGAGGATATTCTTAACACCAGACAAGGATAGCATTTTAAATAATAACACTATATTGTTTTATATGTAGATATGTAACAATATACCTACATACATAAAAAATTAATGAAATGCATTATGGCTGCCATTTATGGAACCTTTAAAACCATGTCATGGAAAACTATCTAGTGACATGGGAGATATAGTGTAGGGTTAAAAACATGGGTTCTGGGAACAGGTTGTACATTTTTAAGGCCCAGCTCTGTGACTTTGGGATGTCTCATAAACCTTTTATGCTTCCATTTCTTGATATATAAAATGAGAACAAAAATAGTACGGCCCAACTGGAGAATATTTTAAAAATTGCCTGGTTTATGATGAGCACTCAGTAAGCACTGGATATTATGAAATAAAATGGCATATTAAAAATAATTTCAATGTTTATGCATAGACACACATATACATAGAAAAGAATACTAGAAGGGTGTGGCTCTCACCATTTCCTATTATGCCCCTGTGTGATTTTGGCCCTTTCAGAACAACAACATCAAAAAGTGTAGTTTAAGCAATTAATTTAATATTATATTAAAGCTAAACAAAAGTTTCTTACTTTCCCCCTCACCAGCCTGCCAAAGTCTGAGAACTCTGTAGTGAGAAGGGTGCATGGACAGCTTCTTTTCTCTTTCTTTATATACCTCATTTTTACCCTCAAAGGTGTGTTACTGATGATCATTCTAGAATCAGATCCAAGGCGAGAAAGTTTTATGGGAAAGAGAGTAAAGTTTTAGATGTTGCTGGTCTAGTGATCTTTTAGCGCTAGGGCCCTCAGGATGGGAGACAGGCTCTTCCATTTGTGAGTTCTTTGGTGAGGGTCCTCAATCACTGGGGACTTCGAATGAAGCTCCCTTGATGTTAGCAATCCTTTCATCCTACTGCAGCTGTGACTCCCTCCTATTTAGTCACTGGGTTTAAAAAAAACCAAACCAAACCCACTGCGGTCTAGTTGATTCCAATTCACAGCAACCCCATAGGGTTTCCAAGGCTGTAAATCTTTATGGAAGCAGACTGCCACATCTCTCTCCCTTGGAGCTTGAATTGCTGAATCTTCCGTTTTGCAGCTGAGCGCTTTAACCACTGTGCAACCAGGGCTCCTTAGTCATTGGGTTTATGAAGGTTTATTTCTTTGTTGTAGCTCCTTTGTCCTGCCATATTTGTGTATGATTAGGATGACTCTCTTTTGTAGGATACACGTGTTTCCCCCAGAAAACAGATACTTTTCTCCTACCATCGGTCTAAGTGGGGCCCTCTCCAAATGTGGTAATCTTTTTTTTTTTTTTGGCTCTGCTCTGTGGCCAACGCAGCCCCCAGTGCAAATGTTCACTTTTAGACTTTTAGGCATGAGTGAAATGACAGTTGCTATGCCCCTTATTACTAGGTGTCCTTGAAGTCTCTCTCTCTCTTGGATAAGTTTAGCGGGGAATTCTTTCCTCTCTTTCCTGAAAAGATGTGAGCTGGAACTGTAGCACATCAGTCAGCCTTCTCTAAAACTGTCCTCACTTTTGGCCTCATCTACCTTCCCTGCTGAATTTCTAGGCCTTTATTTGCGGAGATTAGGGAGCCCTGGTGGTGCAGTGGTTGAGAGCCAAAAGATCTGCAGTTCAAACCCACCAGTGGCTCTGCAGGAGGAAAGATGCAACAGTCTGTTTCTGTAAGGTTACAGCCTTGGAAACCCTATAGGGTGGTTCTACTCTGTCCTGTAGGGTAGGTGTAAGTCGGAATCGACTCCATGGCAAAGGGGTTTTACAGAGATTAAAGGTGTTTGGTGGTCAGTGCAAGCACAACTGATTTTTACAAGTCTTGCAAATGTAGTCTAGCACCGAGCTTTAGGATGTGGGCATCCCTTGGTACCTGTTACATTATTCTTTTACTTGGGGTTCTCTACTGAAACTGTGTTGTAGGAAAAGTCCCATTTTAATATCCTGTTACATTCTCATTCAATAAATATTTGATAAATATATAAATGAGTGACTACAAACAAGGATCCTAAGTTCCCCATGGCACAGTCTTTTCATTATATAGAGCATAAGTTATAATAACTCCGACTCCAACCCCATTTAAAAGATACCTAAATGAAAGTATATCATACTGAAGATCGAGGAGAGAAAATGGCATTAACAATAGTAGCGTACAAATTTTTGTGTACGTCTGGTAGCTTTGTCTGCGTGCTTTCTCACAAAGTCAAGTTTGCCCTCTACCATTCGTGAAGGGAGCCAATTTTTTCAATAGATTGACATTCCCCATCAAATAAATAAGGGCCGTTAGAAATTACTTTCTGTAGTCATTAATGTAGAAAATAATTCCTGACTATTTAGATTACAAGCAGCTCTTGTTCCCTACCTGGCAATCTCACACTACTGAACTGTGGAAGTCAGGAGTTTGGTTCATAGGCTCATTTTTAATCCTGTGCCCTGGGAAATGCAGACACCGCTCAGACTTGAAGCACAATGGCTGAACAGAAAAGAAATCCAGCTTTCTGTGAAAATATGACCAACTGAAGCTCAGAAATTACAAACTTTCCCTAGTAACTGGCCATAAGTCTTTGTATCTAAGACTATGCACTGCGCTATAGATCATGAGGAAAAAAGGCTAATTGAAGCCAATAGCCTGACCAAAGAGGAATATAACTCTCCCGATTTGCATCAGTCTCTCCTAATAGGATTCACTGATTAGGAAAGGTAGTTGCCTGAAAATGCTCACTTGGCTCCAAACTACGATGAATCAAACAGCAAGATCTATGCATTCATTTTGGTAGCAGTTGGAAAAGATAAGCCGTTTCTGGCTTGGTGGGCTAATGTGGTTTTAAAACAGTCTCCAGTTTAACAGAGACCTTGAAGTTATCTGTGGGTGGCAGCAGTTTTAACCAAGTAGATTGAGTCCAGGAGGAGAGAGCCTATGAGATTATTTCATTGAAGTATATCTGGCTAAGATAAATCTTTCAGTACCTCTTCAGTGCTTATAAGATAAAGTCTAAATTCCATGGCATGATGTATAAAGACCTCCATGATTGGATCTCTACCTACGTCTCCAGTTGTATTTCCTTCTTCTCTTTCACATAAATCCTAAACTCAAGCACATTCTAAACTACTTTTGGTCACTGAAATATACCATATTGTTTCACATTTTTGAGCTTTTGTGCAGAGTGTTTTCTCTGCCTGTAACACATATAAAGATTTATATATAGATAAAATACATGATATTCACTTAAATAATATAAAATATTGGTTATCGAAAGCCTTTGATAATCTAAAATACTTCTCATCTCCTCTCCCTCCATATATGCACCTCCTGCAGTCTTTCCCTTTCCAGTAGATCACAATATCTAGCCTTTCTTATCTTCAGGGCTCATGTCTTGAAATCAGTCTTGAAATCTCCTTTCTTTTCTGCTGTACATCCAAATCCTTTGACTCTGCCTTCAAAATATATCTAAAATACAATTTATATGACCTTCACCACTGCTACTTATGCACATGACATCATCACCTCTAATCTAGATTATGGTAGAAGCCTCTTAACTGCTCTCCCTTCTACTCTTGTTCACCTGCTGTCTCTTTTGAAAGTAATAGCCAAGGCGTTATCGTTAAAATGTAAGTTAGTTCTTGTCACTCCTCTGCTCCAAATCCTCCATGGCTCCCTAATCCTACATGGAGTGAAAGCCAAAGTCATTACAATGGTCTACAAGACCCTCCATGCTCTGGGACCTCTTGCCCAGTACTTCTTTGTCCTCATCATTTAATGTGCCTCCCATCACTTGCACACCCCATCACATTAACACCTCTGAAGAATATTTTGATATACCTAAGCTAGACAGTTTATTTTCCATTCATAATTGTCTCCTTGCTTTTCCTGGAACATGCTGATCACAGTTGCCTTGCTGTTTGCTTTGCTTGGAATAATCCTCCTCTAGATATTTGCACAGTTAGCTCCTTCACTTCATTTAGGTTTCTGCTCCAGTGTCACTTCCTCAGAGAGGCCCTGACCTCCTAAGATAACACTTCTCCCCTTCCCTGTCACTGTTTTATTGTTTATCAGGGTCTTTGTCATGCTCTAATACAATGCTTTTTTGTGTGTTGTTTGACTTCTCAAACAGAATATAAACTCCATGAGGGCAGGAATTTTATCTGACTTATATCCACTGTATTTTTTGGGGCCAGGGCAGTAACTGACACATAACAGTTACTCAAGATATTTGTTGAATAAATAGATAATTTAATAATAAGAAGCACTAAGAACTTTTAACTTTTATATTAGTATTCAAAACCATAATACTGTCATCATGATATATCTTGGGAAGACTGAGAAAATTATCATTGTGAATCACATTTCTTCATCTCTGATTTTTTTGGATCATATATAATCAGATTTGTCCTTGATTTATACTTCTCCCTCACTTTCTCATCCAGTCACCATAATTCACCCATTTTCCTCTATCCTACTGCCTAGTCTAAATCACTATCATCTAATGATATCAGAAGACAGGGCTTGAGACCCCTAGTCTTTTTCCACCTCCAGAAAAATATGTTCTCTCTGCATTGCAGCCATAGTAATCCCTATGAAATATAAATATAAACAAACTATTACTCTACTTAAAAGGCTTAAATGATTTCCAGTGCCGTTGGTATAAACTCCAACTCCTTCTGGTAGTATCTATGACTCTCTATGACCACCTTTCCTATTCCAACTTGTAATCAAAATTCCTCTTAAACACTGAACTTTTTCAGATTTTCTCAAAGCAGTTATCTTGCTACTTCATGCCTCTGCCCCTGGTCTTTTCCCTATCTGGAGCTCTTTGCTTCTCTTTCTCCATATTCCTTTTTTTCTCCACTACATCCTGTCTTCATCTTCTTTTGTTCTCTCCACATATCTTCACTTGAGCTTTTCTTTAGAGAATTTTTTCACGCTCCCTGGTCAAGGTTAGGTCCCTTCCAATGTGCTTCATATTGAGCTGATTTTTTCTTTCATAAAACTTAACCACATTTAATTACCTGTTTACTTGTTTTCTCTCCTCTTTCTTCCTACCACCCATCCCTGTGGCATAGCCAATATATATGGTTAACTTTCTGCTCCCCCCCAAAAAAAAAAAAAAAAAAAAACCCTACAAGATATTGCTAACTTGGTACAGCAATTATTAACACATAGTGTCTCCAAACTAAAACAGCATATGCCTTAACCATCGTTCCTCTGTTCCTTTTTTTGCTGGTTCTGATTCTTTCCACTCCAAGGTGATTATTATAGGAAATATAAATGGTGTCAGATGGGATTTGCATGACATGTTCATGAATGATAGAGGCATTAACACCTCTGAAGAATATTTAGATATACCTAAGCTAGATAGTTTATTTCAGGAGGACAAACAAATCCTCCCTTCTTTCCCATAGAGAATCCCTGGCTTATCATAGCATATCCCTGACCTTGTTGAGCCTGGCCAAATATAGTACCTTCCCCATTCCTAAATTACTTGGCAGTTCCTTTTGGAGAGGACCCCTTGATTGGAACTGTGAAAGAACTGTGAACTGCCCTTTTAAGCACTTTCTGATTTACTGTCTGCAAGTTATTATAGCACTCTCTTTCAGTTAAATGATGTCAGGTCAGGCATCCAATGGCAAGTTTTAAATTTCTCCAGTTCCTTGGTCCCCAGATAGGTAGAAATACCACAGTCACGTGTGCATTCCCCACACACCATGTGCCGTAGCATTTTGGACAGGTTTACATTTTCCTTTCCTACATATATTTTTCCCAGTGGCTCTTAGAGCAGCAGTACTTCTCCAGTGTCTTAAAATTTGAGTCAGGATGGTGAAAGAACTATTTAAACTACATAGTTATTATTTAACATTTGCCAGACCATGGTGCTACATGCTTGACATATATTATGTTATTTAAACTTCACAACTCAGAAGCAAGACAGTGATACGCAGCCCTCACCCGGCATTGCCTGTCTAATTTTATCATATATGTCCCCTTGCCATTTTTCAAGCATATAAGGCATGCCTCAGGGCCTATGCACTTGGTGTTCTCTCTTTCTGAAATGGTTTTCCTCCAGTTATCGTTGTGACTCATTCCTTTACCCTCTTCGAGTCTCTTCTCAAATGCTACTTCTCAGTGAAGCTTTTCTAACCATTCTATTAAAATTGCAACTATTAATCTTGCACCAGGCAATAGTACCTCAATTCCCTGATTTATTATTTTATTCATTGCACTTACCACCATCAAGAGTACTGAATATATCACTTATCTATCTTGTTTATTCTCTCTTCTCCCCAGTGAAAAGTCAACCACCCTGATGACAGATTTTTATTAGTTTGCTGTTATATCCCCAACCCTCAGAACAGCGCCTGGCAAATAATATGCTGTCTTAGTTATCTAGTGCTGCTATAACAAAAATACCACAAGTGAATGGCTTTAACAAACAAAAATTTATTGTCTCACAGTCTAGTAAGCTAGAAGTCCAAATTCAGGGCACTAGCTCCAGGGGAAGGCTTTCTCTCTCTGTCAGCTCTGAAGGAGGTCCTTGTCATCAATCTCCTCCAGTCGAGGAGCTTCTCAGTACAGAGACCCTGGGTCCAAAGCACATGTTATTCTCCTGGATCTTGTTTCTTGGTGGTATGAGGTCCTCCTGTCTCTCTGCTGACTTCTCTCTTTTATATCTCAAAAGAGATCGGCTTAAAACACAATCTAATCTTGTAGATTGAGTCCTGCCTCATTAACACAACTGCCACTAATCCCATCTCATTACCATCATGGAGATAGGGTTTACAACACACAGGAAAATCACATCAGATGACAAAATGGTGGACAGTCACACACTACTGGAAATCACGGCCTAGCCAAACTGATACACATATTTTTGGGGGACACACTTCAATCCATGACATTCCAACAATCCACAACATACCAATAGCTAATTTGAGAGAGACTCTGTGCCAGCCATTATTGTAAGTACTTAAATGGATTATAGATTAGATACTATTGTTATTTTCATTTTATAAGTGACAACACTGAGGCTGAAGGGGTTAGGTAGCATGTTCAGTATCACACAGCTGTTAGGTTTGAGACTGAGAATTGAACTAAACCATGGGACCCTAAAATCTGGGTTCTTAAACTTTTAGAACACAATCGGCATTTTCTGTTGTTCTAATAATGTTCCTAGCTATCTGTATTGTTGAAGATGTTCCTGAAAAGTAATTTGTTTAATTATTTACTCAATTAATCATTTCATGTTTCACTTCCTACAACATTTAGCAGAGTTATTGTCTAGTAAAAAATTTGATTGGTAAATGGCACGATCTGTCCCCTTTCTTAGAGGGCACTCTCAGGGTTTGAACTAATCTTGAGAGCAGAGGAATAAGAAACAGCAGGAGACCTGGATAATTTACAAAGCAAATAATAAACCCTAGATGAAGCAAAGGAGCCTTGGTGGTGCAGTGGTTAAGAGCTATGGCTGCTAACTGAAAGATTGACGGTTCAAATCCACTAGCCGCTCCTCGGAAATCCTGTGGGGCAGTTCTGCTCTGTCCTGTAGGGTCACTGTGAGTTGGAACCGACTCAATGGCACCCAGCAACAACAACAGATGAAATAAGAGTTATCCCATTTAAAAAATTAATTTAGTTTTTATTTTTATAAAAAAAATTTCAGTTCAAATTATTTTAGTAATTTATTACTCAGATATAATATGTATATTGAGAAACACACAAAACACAAATGAACAACTCAATGTATTTTCACAAACTCAAAACACCTTTGAAACCAGAACAATAAACATTCTTGCACATGTCCTTGAGTGACCATATCTATGCATTTCTGTTGGCTGTGCATTTAGGAATTGAACTTCTGGGCATGCTTAGGTTCAATTTTAACAGATACTGCCACAGAGTTTTCCAAAGTGGTTGTACTTATTGACATTCCTGATTGTAATAAATGAGAATTCCATTTGTGCCATAGCTTTATCAATAAAATTATTGTCTGTCTTTTTCAATTTAGCCATACTGGTCTAGTAGTAGTATATTATGGTTTTAATTTACACTTCTCTGATGACTAATAAGAGTCCCTGAGTGGTTCGAACGGTTAAGTACTCAACTACTAACTGGAAAGCTGGTGGTTCTAATCCACCCAGAGGCACCTCAGGAGAAAGACCTGGTGATCTACTTCCTAAAGATCACAGCCATTGAAAACCTTATGGAGTGCTGTTCTACTCTGACACTCACGAGATCACCATGAGCCGGAATCAACTCCAGAGCATCTGGTTTTTTGGTTGTATGACTAACATAATTGAACATATATTTATATGCTTATTGGTCATATGGATATCCTGTTCTGTGAAGTATTGTTTTAAGTCTTTTGCTCTTTTATGTTGGGCTGTCTGTCTTTTCCTAATGCACATAATTTAAGGAGCCAAATAGTTCTGTAAGCAAGTTATGAAAAAAACAGCAATTCCATGCCCCGTTCTGTCCCATTCCTCTCCTCTGCAGAGGCAATAGTTTTCAGCTGCATATCACGAAATAATAATACACTCCATTGCTGTCTCTAGTTTTTTTTGTTTTTAGTTTTAGACGTTCTCTGTTGACTTTCTGCCACGGGAGATGAGGCTTTAGCTCTTTTTCAACCACTCACCCACAGCATGCAGACACACACACACACACACATATACACATACTTAACACACACAAACACTTCCCATTTTCTTCTTCTCCATTTGTGGTTAGATCAGTATTCACTGTTTACCTTAATATGCCTGTGTAAACAATATTTACAGGTAAGCCATAAAGTTAACTATTACTACTTCTCCTTTTTTACGCACAAAATGCCTGCTTTCCCTGAATTTAATGATTATATAATTTTTTTGTTGTTTGTTTACTCAGTTTTCCATTCACTCATCAATGAGTCAACCCCAAATTCTCCTCAGATAATAATATACTCCCAATCCATTCAAATGCATTGTCTGCTTTATAAATTTCACTCCCCTAAAGAAAAATTTTCTAGAAGCTTTTATCTGCTCCATTCTGTATTCGTTGGGCCTGCAGCTCAGCTGTTTTCTTTGGATCTCCTTAAGTTTTCCAGTCCATGAAGACAGAATGTCTTTACATTTACTTAGGTTTTAATTTCTTTCAACAGTTTCTTAGAGTTTTGGTGTACAAGTTTTTCATCTCCCTGGTTAAATTTATTCCTAGCTGTATTGTTCTTTTAGCTACTATTTTAAATAGAGTTGTTTTCTTAAGTTTGTTTTTAGATTGTTCATTGCTGGTCTCTCTCCTTTATATTTTATTCTTTGCTCATTTCTTAGGTGGTGTTTGGGGACATTTTATCAATTTTATCTTCAAAATCTATTGAGTTGTTTATTTTTCCTATCCAGTTTTATTATTTTCTGAATGTTCTTTTTTTTGTGTTTTTTTTTTCAGTTTCTTATTCTTGTATGTAGTATCTTCTTTGATGTTTCTGAGGATAATAGCAAGAGTTTTATTTTTTTGAAGTTTTTTTTGTTACTTCATAAAAACCAGTTTTCTCTAACTTGCTCTTTTCTGCCAGTTTGTTCTTATGTTTGCTTCTTCTCAAACGTCCAGTAGTTCTTGGCTATCTCCTCGCTTTAAGAGTAAGACATTAAAAGCTGACTGAATACTCAGTTTACCTATGTGGAACTTTAATGTCAGTTATTTTACTTTCTTTCATTTGAATTATTCAGATTCTGCAGAGAATATTCTTCCAATCTCCTACCTGCAGGAATTAAACTGAGATGCTACTATTCTGGGCACCAGGTAGAAGAGGATCACGCAACCCAAAAACCCAAAACCACTGCCTCGAGTCCATTCTGACTCATAGCAACCTCATAGGGTTTCAGAGGCATAAATCTCTATAGAAGCAGACTGCCACATTTTCCTCCCACGGAGCCACTGGTGGTTTCGAACCACCGACCTTTCAGTTAGCAGTCACTGTGCCACCAGGGCCCTTTAGGGTAATGCAAAGGGCTCCAAAATTCAGTATGCAAATTTTCACTTGATCCGCCTTGCTTTTTGTAATATTATTTCTGCTTTCAGCTGTGTTCCAGCCTTTATTGTACCCTCTGCTGAGAACAAGCCTCCTTTAAGTATCATCTCTTTTTTTTTTGTTATTGTTGGATCTCCTGTTTCCTGTATCCTACATATTCCTCTTTTTTGGATTCTACCATCATTTTAATCCAGTCTTTGCTGGGGCAGGAGAAAGGCAGGATGCTAGCTGGGGTGATGGAGCAGCTTTGAGATGTCTAACTACTTCATAGTTTAATTTTCATTACATTTTCTTCTTTTAGTTTCACTTTGTCCAACACCTCCAGAGATGGCTGATGCCACCAGTTCCTGGGTTCTTTAGTATAAATCAAGTTGCTTCTTGGCTGTCTCCACTGCAGTTATTTTTCTCATGTGTTCTGAGTTAATTAACACTCATCCATCTCATTTCTAGTTTCCAAAGTTACGTTGCTATTGTCTCCTCTCCCATGTACTTTGCCCTTGAGGGTTTATGACCTTTATAAATTTATCTTTAATATTATTTTACTAGGGTTTTGGGGAGAAAGCAGAGGTTAATGTGAGTGTTCAATCCACATGTTTAGTCAGAACCTGTCTCCTCAGTTCTAACGTTGTCCCTGACCCACCAGTGAAAAGCTACAAGCAAGCCTGGCCAACATGAAAATTGCTACATAGTAACAGTAGTATAACTAACTGTAAAAATAATAAGATGTTATAAAATGTCTTCCCCTTTCACAAAAAGTTTGGCAAAGGGGATGAAATTTTATTTTATTAAGTATCTCATCTCATGACAGTATTTAAAAAAACAGCTTTATTAAAAGTGATTCTCTGAAAAGACAGACATATTCCCCTTTGGAAATAGCGTATCTATCTAATTTCAAAGACCAATAGAGAATTATTTAAGATGTTAAATGTTTAAATTATTCATTTAAATTTGCAGGATGATATGAGAAATTACAACCATAAATTGCTGTTCCACTAAGGATAGTTAAGTCAGGTTTTAAAAAAAAAAAAGCAAGAATTATTTCACATGAAATTTCAAATGATTTGGAAGTGAATCTTTCAATAGTTCGGGAAATGACTGAGGGAATGTAAATAAGGAGAAACGAACGGTGAAGGGAAATGTAGTGCATAATTGGGGTTGAAGGACCATCAAGATACCACAGAGATGAGCACTGGGTTCAGACTTACTTAACAACTTCATTAATGATCTGGAAGAAGGAGGATTCAACAAGTTAATTAAATCTACAGATGGTCCTTAGTGAAAGTTACAAATACTAGGGAGAACTGAGAAATAGTATAAAAAGACCGGGAGGTCAAAAGCTTTGATAGCTATGGGTACAGAATAGCAAAATTAAATTTGGGAAGGATAATTACAATTGAATACACTTTGTTCAATGAAAAAAGGAGTTAAACTGTGAACAATTAATGCTGAATAGAAAACAGTAAAGCCAAAAGAAACTCTGTGGCGGATGAGTGAGTTTATTTAGACAAGAGTAGAGTTTTGTGACTCCAGAAATAAATTCATTTTAAAAAGAAAATGTGCTCTTATATATACTTGTTGTCTGACTAATCTTCACAAAACAAAGATTTAGTCCCTGGCAGATGGCTAAGTTACAAAGGCAAGTAGAAACTGGTCTAACCCTCAGATGTCTTAGCATCCGACCACGGTAGATGGATTAGAAATTCATAAAAATACTATAATGGATTCATGAGTTTAAGGTGAAGGAATTATGGGAAGAATAGTACAAGATGGGAGAGGAGGGTTTAGGGACAGGGAAGTATTGAGAAGGAAGTAACTACGAAGCAGTTTACTTCAACTTTTAAATATGGGATGCTTGTGTTAACGTGGTAGGAGTTTGGGAAGACCTTGTCCTAGTAGAACCATAGACAGTAGGGAGTGCTTTAGAATAGAATCCTACCAGAGTCTGGGGGCATAGAACAGACTGAAGTTATAGTGATAACCATTAAAATGGAAATAATTTACATGGAAGGACACCTGTTGGCAAGATATCTACCATTTATTGAGTAACTCATGTGTGTCAGGATTGTTCTAAGCATAAATTAACTCCTTTAATTTCCACACTCATCCTACAGAGTTAAACATTATTCTCATCCCCAATTTGCAAACAAGAAAACTGAAGCCTAGAAAATGTAAGAAAAGTACCTAAACTTAGGTGCTATAAGCACAGGGGACACTGTAATTCAAATCCGGGGCTGCCTAATTATAAAATCACTATACATTTTTTCAAACTGTGTTACACAGTGTCTTAGAGAATATTAGCATAAATAATTATGCAGAACTCCTATGTGTATATATTTTGTCCATTCTTTAGAGTTTTAGCTTCTTGCCCTGGGCAGTGAAACATTTTTCCTCTGGGGCTGTTACTAACAGAGCTGACCTTGTATATATAGGGTGAGAACAGGCTTCACTGTGTACAATTTTCACCAAAAAGTCATCTTAAAGGAAATATGTGTTGTACTTGGGTTAATTATGTGTTTTGGGAGGGAAGCAAATTAGCTAGTTAACATGTAGCAAAAATTACAAAATCTGATAAAGCCAGTCCCACTATTGTCACTGAGAGTAGAACCCTAAAAGTGACACATTTTAAAATTTGAATACTAATTAATATTTTAAGGGATCATATTTGTTGCAGTGTTCAGGAGGCATTGAAGAACATAGAGTAAAAGTCTCCTTCCCATCTGTCCTCTAGCCACAAGTTCCCCTACCTAGAAAGAACTGGAATTACCAGTTTCTTGTTTAGGCTACTAGGCCACTAATTTTAAAAGGACCCAACTGGTGTGAGTTTGTTTAGAGCTGAGGAAGATACCTTGAGAAGGTATGAATTACAGTAGATCATCATTATTCTTGAATTCCATATCTGTGAATTCTACTTGCAAAAATTTATTTATAACCCCAAAATCAATATGGCATTTTTGTGGTCATTTGCAGACATGTGCAGAGTGGCAAAAAATTTGAGTTACCTGCCACACATGTTCCCAGATGATGTCAAACAAGATGACACTCTATCTTCTTCTTTTTGCTTTTATACTGTAAACAAGTGTCTTTTTCGTGTTCTATTTAGTGCCACCTTTTTCACATTTTTGTTGTCGGCGGTGGTGATTTTGCTCTTTAAAACGCACACAAGCATAGTGCTGAAATGCTGTCTGATATTCCTAAGTAAAAGAAGACTATGAAGTGCCATACAGAAAAAAAAAATGTGTATTAAATTAGCTTTGTTCAGGCATGAGTTATAATGCAGTTGATCGTGAGTTCAATGTGAATGAATCAACAACATACAGTAAATATTCTTTAAATAGAAACGCACGTAAAAGAAGATTATGTAGTGATAAGCTGATGAAAAGGTGGGGTGACCAGAGGCTCACAGGAACCTAGCCCTGTATTTCCCCTAGGAGCAATGGTTCAGTATTTGCTAATTCAGAGTTTATGATGCCTTCATAGAACATAACTATTGCAAATGATGAGAATTGCTAAATGGGTTGGATAGAGTTAAGATAAACCCACAGTTTTATTTGAAAGCAGGTCTGATGGGAAAATTTCCCATGAAAAGTGTGCTGAAAACCATTAAGGAATGAAAAAATGGAGGGATAAAAGATGGGTTGACTTTACTGGATGTGAGCAATGTATGACGGGGTGATCCAGAAGATAAATACTGAGAAGAAATGCCTCGGAGACTGATTACTTTAGCCTCCTCCGTATCTGTCCTTTCTTTGAAATTAGTCAGGATTCCTTGAGCTTCTGAAGAATGAGATCCTGAGGTGAGAAGAATTCTGTATTTGTAATAAAAGTGAGGTGGTTTGAATTGAAACTTAATCACATTTAGGAAAGTCAAGTATCCCTTCTGGGGAAGATCAAGCAGATTATGAAATGATTTTAGTGAACTGGTAACAAGCCCATTCCTTATAACTTTTGAATCTGCATTTGGCCAAATAAAACACGTGGAAAGAAAATCCTATTTTGACCCCTGGGCAAGAGACCTAAGAAATGTTTCTGATTTCTATTTAAATGACTCATTCAGTTTCTCGAGCTCACTTCACCCACTAAATTGACATTCATGATTGTGGAGGAATTTCTTCATGGTAGAGTAGAATTCCTTCTATTATTCTGGTAATAGTGATTCCTCCATTATTTAACACTACGTGGAAAATATCACAGGTCATGTCACAGAGGATAGAATGTTGGAAAGCATGAAATATTAAGAGCATAATTCTGCTTTCAGACATCAGTGGAAATGGCATTGACCTCTTGGAAAATAACACTTGAATGGAAGCTTCAAAAATGAAGGCGCTTAAACAAATAATAAAAAGAAACACCAATCCTCAAAATCGACCAAGTAAGAGAATTATTGATTGGGGGGAAAAAAATCAACCAAACCCCTAGCTGAAATGATATCTAACCTAGAGAGACCAGGCCAATTCATGCAGACTTTAAATGTCTTTTCAGTACCTTCGTCAATCTGAGTAGCATGTAAGTTGTGAGTTTTGGCAGAAGTAGTTTTCACTTGCACATACCTGATGATGAAACTTCCTTCTTCTCAAAAGTGAATTTTTGCCCCTATGACTTGTCATCAAACAATCAGTAATTGAGTAAGTCCATCTCTGTGAACTTACTCATCACCTGCCCTGTTGCCTTTTTCCTAAGGAGAAAAACCTAATAGGGAACTAAACTTGTAGGAGGGGACAGTTGACATAAATGGTTACTGAGTACTTGCTGCGTACAAAAGTGATTTAAAACAAATCCCTGCTCATTCTCTAGCAGGGGAGATAAAGAGAGATACATAAATAATTATTAATATATGGTTTAAAAGTGATAAATTCTATATATAGGAGGCATAAAGAGCTTTGGTAGGATTTTAGAGGAATACGCTGTTTCTGAAGAATGGAAGCAAGATCAAGAAAATTTTCATGAATGACGGGGCATTTGGTTAGAACTTTAAGGAATGATTAAAATTCACATCCAACCCCAGATGGAAAACTGGCATTCCAGACAGAGAATGGCATGCACAAATTTTTGCAGTGTGAAATTGCAGGAAATGTCTTGGGAAAGCCGAGGTCTAGTTTGAAAAAGAGGTTAGGATTGTAATTTTTTGTATGTATGTGTGAAAAAATTGTAATGTTTTCAGATGCAGAGGGGTGAGTTCATCATGTCCCTTAGCTGCTGTATACCATAACGCTATCATCGTAAGTTCGTACAAGTTGCTTCTCGTGTTTATTTCTTTAATCTCTGTATCTCTCACCAGTTCCTACTGTCCTTCTTCTCCCCACCTGCCAGCTACTGTTCTGATGTGTCTGATGTGTTTCTTTATATTTATATGTATTTCTTTATATGTGAATTCCACCTTTGTGTATGCTGATTTTCAGTTTATTTAAATGGCATAATGCTATGTATTTTATCTTGATTCTTTTTAAAAATTCAGCACTTTTTTTTTTTCAATGTAAGATTTATCTTTAGTGCCCTATTTACTTAAAGATCATTTACTCTGCTGCATGATGCAGGATTTAATAGTGTGCTTACATCATCTTTTCCTTATTCATTTCTCCCAGAGAGAAAACCTAGACAGCTACAACTCCTCTGCCACAACTGTCCAGTTATGTACCTGTGTCAGAATTATCTTATACAAGATGGGATTCACGGGTTAAAATGTACACATAAGCCTTATTTGCCTAAGTACTGCCAGATCGTTTACAGAATGGGTACATCAGACCACACTTCTACCAAAAGTTTATGAGGGTTTATATGTGTGCAAAATCTTGCTTATATATAGCATTGTCCAATCTTCTAACTTTTCTAATCTGATATATGTAAGGGAAAGATCATTGTTTAATTTTAGTCTCTAAGTACTAAATGCGTTTGAGTATCTTTTCCTATGCTGGTGTGCCTTCTAGATTTCCTCTTCTATAAATTGCCTGTTCATTTTTTCCCCTATTTTTTTCTGTTGGGGCTCCTATCTTGCCCTTGTTAATTTTAATAACAAAAAAAAAAAAAAAAAAACGTTGCAGCTGAGTCAATTCCAACTCATCGTGACGCTCTAGGACAGAGTAGAACTGCCCCATAGGGTTTCCAAGGAGTGGCTGGTGGATTCAAACTGCCGACCTTTTAGTTAGCAGCCAATCTCTTAACCACTGTGCCACCAGGGAGTTTATATATTAGAAGGATCCCTGGTGGCACAGTGGTTAAGTGTTCGGCTCTAACCAAAAGGTCGGCAGTTCAAGTCCCACCAGCTCCTTGGAAACCCTACAGGGCAGTTCTACTCTGTCCTATAGAGTCATTACAAGTTGGAATCTACTCGATGGCAACGGGTTTGATTTGTGTGTGTGTGTGTTTGTGTATTAGAAAGATGTTAAATAGTGGCAGAGATGAGGACATTCTTAGCTTCTTTCCTGTCATAAAATAATGTGTCTAACATTTTATATGTTTATACTGAAATTTGGGTATATCACTTACAAGTAAAAGAAGTTCTATTCCGGGCTATAGCATTGTGTAAGACACACTAGGAATCATGCAGAAAAATAGGTGGAAGGGAAATACACATGAGGGAGCTGTAAAGACCACAACTAAATTTGGGGTTCATGTGGTGTGCAGTACATAAGTGATTTAAGGTTGTTTTTGTAATTAATATGTCAATGGTAAAACAGGTGAAGTCTGGAACTTGACATCAGGTATGAATGGATTCACCATTTTTCTTATATCTTAAAGGTTTCATTGATTCTTGTAATTAAAAAAATAATCGAGTTTAAAAATGAAACATTTTCATTGGGAAAACATAGAGAAGCAAAAAGAAAAAAATTTAATTATTCATAATATGTATAGAAAGAGAGTAACTACTCATATTATTCTATTTCCTTCCATCCAGTATACCTATGTATCTACACCTTTAAAAAATGGCAATTAAAAATATATGTATATTGTATAATTATGAGTCACGTAAAACACATAAATAAATTTTATAATTAAATATACACATGCACTAAATAAATAATTATAGAAATAGATTACATGGCTGTGTGTATTCTAGAGCCACATTTTAAATTATCTATAAATTTTATTAAAAATCAGTATTTGTGTAATAAATATAGAATTCTATGTAAACTTACAAAAATTGTAATTAAGAGTCAGCCTATCCTGTAGGTATTAAACAGTATTTTGTTTTTATCTTAATAATAAATCATAAACCACTGCATCTTTTTTCCTCAAATTTTAAGTAGGAAACTTATTTTCATGTGGTGGTTAAGGGCTACAGCTGCTAACCAAAAGGCTGGCAGTTCGAATCTACCAGCCACTCCTTGGAAACCCTGTGGGGCGGTTCTACTCTGTTCCATAGGGTCAGTATGAGTCAGAATCAATGACAACAGGTTTGGGTTGTTTTGTTTGTTTGTTTAGTTGGAAGTAAGGAGCCCTGATTGTGCAATGGTTAAAGAGCTCTGCTGCTAACCGAAAGGTCAGCAGTTCGAACCCACCAGCTGCTCCGCAGGAGAAAGATGTGGCAGTCTGCTTCTGTAAAGATTTACAGCCTTGGAAACCCTATGGGGCAGTTCTGTTCTGTCCTATAGGGTCACTCTGAATCGACCTGGCAGCAGTGGGGTTTTTTTTTTTTTTTGGACTTGGAAGTAACAATACTGAGTAGTTAACAATACTACTCAGAGTGGTCATTATAGTCTCCTGATCTGTCTGTTGCTGAGAATAATACCATTTTTCTCTGAGGAGAAACAACAACAAACATAGATGACCTCAGCAGTTGTAACTATCTGTGTCTGCAAAGGCTTTTCTGGAAATTAGCTGTGAAGGTCTAAGGAAAATAACAAATTAGAAATACAGTAATGGAATATGAAACCTATCAATTTGTATGTCTGCAAGTGACATCAACTCATGATTGCTGGGTGGCTAAAAAGCAATGAATTCAGGGTTTTAGTTCCATTATGGGTAAATAGTCATTTCGTCAAGTGTGTTTGTGGTTGACAGTCTCCCTTGGATAGCATTTGGGCATTGACGTTTTGGGGACTGAAGTGGGCTATACTAAGTAAAGCATGGAGCCAAACGTAGACATACATTTGAATTCTGGTTTCAACACTTACCATTGCGCATCATTGGGCAAATCTCATAATGTCTTTGGGTTTTATTTCCTCACCTGTCAAGTTAGGATGATAATAGCTATGTGAAGTTTTAAAATATAATAATAATTAATATTTATTGAGCACTAACTGTGCCCCAGGTGCAGATTTAAGTTCTATATATATGTATTGGAAACCCTGGTCGTGTAGTGGTTAAGAGCTATGCCTGCTAACCAAAAGGTCAGTAGTTTGAATCCACCAGGTGCTCCTTGGAAACCACATGGGGCGGTTTTGCTCTGTCCTATAGCGTCACTGTGAATCGAAATCGACTCGATGGCAACGGGTTTGGTTTTATATATATATATATATATATATATGTTTGTTTATTGAAGTGTCACAGTGCATCCATTATCCTCATTTTACAGATTAAGGAACTGAGACAGAGAGGGAGTAAGTGATTTAACCCCAGGTTATGTAGGTGGAATATGGCAGATTCAGGATTTGAATTTAAGTAATCTGGCCAAAGAACCAGTATTCTAAAAAAACACTGTACTCTGCTCTTTGTTACCGTGCAACACCATCTCTCATCAGTGGAAGCTATGATGCCGATAATGAAAGGTGATAGAAAAGATGATGTTAATTCAAGTAAAGAATGTTACTGGCAGCCTTACACCGGGCAAGTCAATTTCTTTCTCATAGCTGCTTCAATGTAGCATTGCCAACTGGTTTAGGATTTCACAGATGGAATATCTATGCAAATACAAAGATTATTTCTGTACATTATTGGGGCATTACTCCGTGGTTGGGTACTAATTTAAAACAGCTACTAGCCTTGTGTTTCTTTTTTCCCTTAATTTTCACACCTCTTCAAGAAAGCTAACTTTCATAAAACTCTAGTATGAGTCACAGAGTCCTTGCTAGAATCTCAGGATTGGAGATTAGCATCAGAACTGTTCTTATTCAATACTTACCCCTTACATACACACTCTTCACCCGAACTTTGCTTTCTTATGGACTCATTAGACAGCTTTTATTGGTGTTTATGTTTTGTTATTTGTTCATTGATTAAAAGGAACTCACTCCTGCAAAGTAGTTGATTTCTTCGAAGTTTCAAAGTCCTCCCTACATTCAGGTGACATCTGTCTCCGTGTAATTCAGCTATCAGTTCTAGTTCTCCATCTTGGAACCAGTTAGGGAAACTCTAGCCCCTTCTATTGATAGCTTCCCAGTAGCTGTGTGAATAATCTTAAATTCATTCCTGTTTAACTTCCTCTTTTGGATTTGGCCTATAACTTCAGGCTGCCCAGTTCATTTTGGGCCATGATTCTGCCATCCTGTATACTCACAATCCTCCTAGCAATTTCATGCTACCTCTAAAATTGATGCATATGCCTTGCCCTCTGGGTCTATCTATTTCATGAATCGAAGGAAACTTTTATTTCTGTTCTGATAAAATCAGGCCACATTAGAACAATAAATCAGCGTGTACTGATGATTTGTCCACAAATAAATGAAAAAAAAATGAAACTTTCAGTTATGTTAATATGTCACCTTTGGCATCTTCCATCCTATATGATTATACTGTTTCCAGCTCCTGTCTGTCTGAATGTCCACCTGTTTTATAGGTAACGTTCCTTGTCCCCATCCCACTGCATGGGTAAAGCACTAGGCTTAAAAGGCATAGGAAAGCAGGGACTGTAAGAGAGACAAAGAAGCAGAGAGAGCTAGAGATGGGGATACTGTTGCCGCCGGGTCGATTCTGACTGATAGCGACCCTACAGGACAGAGTAGAACTGCCCATAGGGTTTCCAAGCCTATAATCTTTACGGAAGCAGATTGCCACATCTTTCATCCACAGAGTGGCTGGCGGGTTTGAACGACCGACCTTTTGGTTAGCAGTTGAGAGCTTAACCGCTGTGCCACCAGTAGGAGATAGGGATAGAGACAGACAGAGATATTGATATGGACAGGAGTATGGATAGAGGGAGGGAGGGAGAGAGTCTTTGAAAGGGTCTTTGTCAGTCAAACAGAAATAACACATTTAAGACCACAGTGATGGCAGCAATGACAAACTTCGCAGTGTGTCTTTGAATGTCACAGAGCTATAAAAAGAATATGGCAAAGAAAAGCACACATTTAGTCCCTCTTTCTTTCTTTCTACTTTAAATTATACAACCCTTTCTATAACTTTGGCTGTTAATGCGGAAATACCACTTGCTGTAAAGCAATCTTAATAGAACATACAAAGTGTCTTTTCAGTGAAAACATAAAAGATTTTTATCAGATTGGCAATATAAGATCTCCAGCCAGAGCTCCTTAGGAAAAAGAAATACATATTTTAGGCAGTATAAGTCACCTGAAAACTGTAAAACTGTCCAGAGAACAGTGTAAGAAACAGATAATTAAAAGAGGCACTTGGAAGGACTTTGTTACTTGGACAAATAGAAAATGGGATCTTTTTTTCCAAATTCTTAAATGCAAAGTGCTTACCTGGCAAACTAGAGCCCAGGTGAGGACTGTGAAGGGCTGTCACGCTCAGGTATCAGGTGTCTGTCCTGCATCCTATTAATATCAACAGTTTAGGATAAGTTGTACTGTGTTGCCTGTGGTGACGTTAGCCATAAAGTGAAAGCTGAACCCCCAAATTATTCTTAGTTTCTGCTGCAGGCAGGCTTGGTTCATAACCACAGAACTGCACTGAGGACCTGTTAGACTGTATCTGGTGGGTAAAAAAGTGCATCACTGAAACATAAGGAAAGGGATTGTAGCGTGGTTTAATGGTCAGAGAAAGCAAGGCATTCTCTTTGGCATTTCTGACATGAGGCCTTCATAGGACCTGAAAGTATATTTGACCTTGTGTAGGCAGTACCCTAGGTTTGGAGAGGTATGAGTTTCACGTCAGACATTCTGGGCATGCATGCTGTCCTACCTGTCAACAACTGATATGCTCACTTATTTGATCTCTCTGAGCCGAAATTCTGTAATATGATAATAACCTCTACTTCATAATTTTGTAGTAAGGAATTAATGCAACAATGTAGGTGTAGAACTATGACTTCAACATAGCATATTTTACAAGACCATTTCCATCACTCCTCTTCTGGTTTAATTTTTTAAAGCAGGGAAAGAGGTCACCACTTAAATCTCAGTAAGGATCTTCAAATCTGATATCAGCTTTAAATATTTATACTTTGAATCTCAAAGAACAGATGCAGGCTTAGATGTTTCAACTTGCCTTCTAGTCAGTCCTTCTGCTTGTCAAGAAGTGGCCATGATAAAGCTTGGTTTCTCGTCTAACTCTCTTGGTGTCAACCCATGCTAAAATTTTCATCTGGATGAAGTTTGACGACTACATTCTAGAATAATTCTTTTTTTGGTCTCTTTCCACACTTTGAATGCCTTCCTTTTCTCACCCTCGCTCCACAAGGGGAAGAAAGTAACCTTATGTTATCATCCACAGGAAAATATTGAAGACTTAAGGCAAAAGCCCAAATGATACTATTTGCATTTTACCAGAGGAAATTTAGAGATGACAATTTTGGCATGAAATACTGGTTTTCTAAAGATGAAATTTCAGACAGTGTCTCACATTTCTGCTGTGGTGGCCATGGCCTGAGCATCCAGATATTCGTATAATGTGGCCAATCGTTTTCACTCCGTCACAAAGTTGCCCCAAGTGGCTCCACATGAAGTGTTGTGATCAGCTGAGAAAGGCAGAATTAGGAAGGAAAATTCCCCCTAACTAACATGGATTATTATAATTACTATTTGGTAGAAATTGCCACCCTTTTTTACTACTTCACCTTTCAATCTACAAGATATCCTTGACACCTAAGTTTTAACCATTCTCCTGAGAGTAAATGAGCTTTGTCTCCCATGATGTGAGGGTAGTTTGAACTACAGTTCTTAATCTAAGAGGCCATTTGAGAGAAAAGCCTTCCTTAGTCTTCCATTAGCAGCACGTGAAGCCTACAGAAATTTCGAAAGCCCGCCCATCCACTTCTGAAATCACTCTGAGGGAGAGCGGAGCATGGCAAGTATTTCTCTTTATCAGATACTGATGCAAAGGTGAGAACAGCTGAGGGTTAGCTGGCCCTATTGATACTGGCTGATGCTTGAAGAAATGAGCAGTGACTCAGTTGTCAATAACTGGGGGGAAGCCAACAGGATCAAGTAAGGAGAAGCTGACCTACTGTGGAGGGTACTCTTTGCTGCTGAAGTGGGTGTTAAATTGTACTACATAGATTCAGGTGTACCGGAAAAGCCACATACTCTATTTCTATTAACTCAAATTATAACCCTATTCTCGGCCCTCATCTCATAGACTATTGGGAGTTCTATCTTTGCCACATTGGAGGAGGGGCTTCTTTACCAGGGTCCTGTGATGATCTTGGGATCTCACAGGGCACAAAGCATTTGAGCATGTCATGTGGTCTCCACTGGTCAATGCTGAGATGCTCAGAGACCAAAGCTGCCTGGTCTTCTCTGAAAGGATGGAAGCCTTGCAACTGACAGAATTTCAACTTCACATCCTTCGGCAAAAACAGGAAATTACTGAAAAAAAAATTGAAAAGTACAGGGAAGTATCCAGGTCTCAGGTATAGCTAGATAAAGATACTCAAAGAATGTTATGAATCTCTTTTTCTCTTAGATCTACTTTAATCTGAGTTAGTTTCATTATAAGCAGATTCTTTCCCATGGTGAAATGTTGGCTGCCTACCTCCCCAGGTACCCATCCTCACACCCTGGTTGTCCTAGTGAATATAAAAGAGCATTCTGTAACTCTCCCAACAAATGTGTCCCTAATTGGCTCTCATTGCACTGATTAGATTAAATGGTGGTGGTAGATAATTCTGTGTGAACCGCGGGGGTTCATACAGAAGGGAGGTAGAAGTCCCCAATGGAAAGTCAAGAATGTTGCAAGAAGAATGAGAATGGATATTGGGCATGTAAAAATAAGTACTTGGGCACAGTAAGTAGGAATGTTTCCAAAGCTGAGAGCTCAGGTATTTAGAGTCCTGCCTTCCTAGGCATGCCATTTAGCTATCACCTTCAATTCTATTTCTGTCTGTTCTGTGGGCTGTTGGGAATGAGTGGCCCTAAGTACTCATTGCCTGTGGAGTACATCCTCCTCCATCCCTTTCTCAGTGTTGCAGAAACAGTTTCCTGCTCTCACCTCTCTGCAATCGAAATATCTAGGCTTCTCCCATTAGCTCAGTCTCTTTATTGAACTTTGCTTTGCACAAAAGACATGTGACCTTCAGTCAACTTTACATTTCAGCAATATGGAAAGAGCCTGGCTATATCTACAAGGCATGAAGAGAAATTATAAGGAAGAGGATACAAACAATATCTCAATACATTTTCCTACCACATTTGCTTTATACCCGTATTTTCTTTTACTTGACCCACAGTAGATCACACACACAGAATGGACTGGCTGGCTGATTTAATTTTTGCTATTCTTCAATACATTGTTTTTCTGTAGAATTTAGGGGGTAGAATAGCACTGTTTAATGGCTTTATCAGGAACTTAAGTATATGGCCCAAAAGTAGAATCTGATTTTCTGATCTAACTTCTCCAGTTCCTCCTTCATAAAGCCCTAGGAATTTTTATATGGGTTCATCTAGTCCTAATCTTTCATTTTACAAGCAAAGTGAAGCCCTAAGAGGTTGTAAATTATTAGAAAAGTAAGAAAACGTGTAGCTACCCTTTCCTGAAGTTTTGCTGTGATGTCAGGCACTGTAGAATGATATTATAGAATGATATTTTTTACAATCTAATCCTCACAATAACCCTATGTAAAAAGAAATAATAATAATGAGGATTAGAATGTTCAACATTTAACATGTAGCTGGTATGGACCAGAGTTGCCATTAAACCTTGCATGTTTTTACTCCAAAGCTCGTAATCTGAACCTCAGCACTACTGCTGGAATCTGTACTGGAGTCTCCTGGATTCCAGTCCAAGGGTCTTTCTTCAGTGATCTAGAGAGGATGAGACTCTGTCAAAATTTCTTTCTTTCTTTTTTTTTAATTCTCCTTCTAGGAGGACCTTTACGGTCTCAGTAAATTCCCTAAACCAAAACCAAACCCATTGCCGTTGAGTTGATTCTGTCGAGTCGACTCATAGCGACCCTATAGGACAGAATAGAATTGGCCCATAGGGTTTCCAAGGAGCAGCTGGTGGATTCAGACTGCCCACCTTTTTGGTTAGCAGCCAGACTGTTAACCACTGTACTACCAGGGCTCCAAGGAGGTCCCTAGGTGGTGCAAATGGTTTGCACTCGACTGCTAACCTAAAGGTTGGCGATTCAAACCCACCCAATGGTACTGCAGAAGAAAAGTCCTGGTGATTTGCTTCTATAAAGATCACAGCCAAGAAAGCCCTATGAAGCAGTTCTACTGTTTTACACATGGGATCACCATGAGTCAGAATTGACTCGAAGGCAGCTAAGAACAACTGAGTCCTCTTACGATGGAGTTGGGGTGAGCTAAGGGCTGAAAAGTCAACTTTAGGTCCCCCACTCCCATTTCAGCTGGAGTAGCTCTGCCTTTTCATCTCAAAATCAAGGAAATGCCAAATGTTATGGATTGAATTGTGTCCCCCAAAAATGTGTGGGAATTCTAACCTCTGTGCCTGTGGATGTAATCCCATTTGGGAATAGCGTTCTCTTTGTTATACTAATGAGGCCATATCAGTGTAGGGTATGTCTTAAGCCTGATGAGTTTTAGGATATAAAAAGAGCAGATTAGACACAGAGAAGAGCATTAGTGGAGGAAAGTTAGATGCCACGTGGAGATCTCCAGAGAACTGAAGAATGCTGGAGAAGCTGAGACAAGGATTTTCCCACAGAGTGGATGGAGAGAAAGCCTTGCTCTAGAGCTAGTACCTTGAATTTGGACTTCTACCCTCCTAAACTGTGAAAACATAACTTCCACTCTTTAAAACCACCACTCTTGATATTTCCATTACAGCAGCACTTAGAAACTGAGACACAAAGTGAGCTTTAGTTTGAAGAAAAGTTTTGCAGTAAAAAGTTACAAAGACCCTGAGCTTCATGGTCTTTAATGGCAGTTTTCAATTATGGCTTCCAATGACTGTGAGATTCTACTCATAGACTCCTGGGCCTACCAAACTCTTCTCTAATCACACAAACTCCTTTGATGTCCTAGGCCTTGCTGCTGCTTGGTTGCATCCCTTCCTCTTGGCATTGCCACTGCACATCTAATGGTAGCTTGTTCAGCATCCCAACAGTGAGCAAAATTCATGGCCCCACTCGATGTTGTAAAAAACGAAGGACTATCTTGGCTGTAGTTAGTTTATTTTTCTGTTTTGTTTTGCTGTTGTAAAAAGAAACAGCTTTCTAATTTTCCGTGTAGTATTTATTACTTGAGAGTTGTTGCTGTATTCTGTGTAACAGAACACAGAGGTCTGTCCTGAGGTAATTGAGGTCAGTAGAAATGGGAAGTGATGATAATACAAAAAATCTGATTCTGGGCCATTAGAAGGTTGGCCAAAACAAACAATTTTCTTCATGTACTACTTCCTTCCTTAGGATTTTTATTAGCTCCTCCACAGCATCAATTATCACCTCCTAAGCAGATGACTCACAAATCTATGTTCCTGGACCTAATCCTTTGCAATATCTAGATCCACGTGCTGCTTTGATATTGATTTCTAGAGACGTTGAAAGATCCTTAACCTAGTGAAAAATGGATATGTCATCTTTCTTCCTCCTGAATTAATTCTCTGTGCTAGAAATTCTTGGTATTTTTCATCCTGTCAACCCCTCTCTTTTTTTGCAAGCCTGTCCCTTGCCATATCCAGGAACGGTGGATCTGTAACCAGATTAGTCCTGATGCCTAGGCTGATGCTTATTGGGCCAGGATGGGCATTGGATACACGCTGGGCCAACTAGTTTCTCTCTTTCAGGTCTTTAAAATCAGGATGCAGAGACTGAGTCAGTAATGTTGTACTAGGTACTTAAATTGTAAGGTTATGCATGCCAAGTTAGCAGCAGAGTTGATAGCAGGGTAAGCAAAAGTCATGGAGAAGCAGGCTAAGACTTTTATAAAGGAAACCAATCTTCCATAGGAGAAGGGAGAAGATAATGAGAGAAAGAGAGATGGAAAGAGTAAATTTCCTGCTGGCTAACATATGAGGAATTCTTGCTGCCATCGGGGTCATCAAAATCCATCTGTATATTTTTAATTAATCTTACTTTCACATGATTATCTTTAAATGGGATTTTGTCCCTTGTAGTCAAATGATCCACAACTGAGGTATTCCATTTCCAGGATTTCTAAATGATAATAATTATCACAAGAAGTAGATTATTAAGTGATCGGTCTCTCCTAGTTATGGAACTAAACTTAGTGCTTTATCTTAATTAACTTCTCAATCTCAAAACATCCTTATGAGATAAAGATTATAGCCATTATACAGATGCCGGGGAATGAGGCTTAGAAAAATCAAGCTACTTGTCTGAGGTCATTTAAAACTGTGTGTCTCCAGAATCAAGCCTATAGCCACCTCACTAAAGTATCTTCTTCTTTCTAGGAATGCTCATTTTTGACACTCAGGCTCAAAATTTGAATCTTCATTTTAAATTACTTATTTCTCATCTTTGACATCCAATAAATCATTTGAACTTTTCCTAAAAGTATTCTTTTTCTATTGTGTGAGAGTTCCAAAACTGAGGCTCCTGACTTGTATCAGAATGACTGGCCCAGGCCTGAGCCCCAATTCCATCTTAGCTTTTGCTTTTTTCCCCTGTAACCATGAAACCCATAGTTAGACTTAAGTACATAACAAAAGATTTCCCTGACAACCCTTAACTATTAGTTAGACTTAAGTACATAACAAAGGAAACATTTCTTTCTGTGGTTAAACTGAAAATATGGAAAGAAAGTTCCTAAGGGAGGGTCTTAACACAAGACCCTTATCCGGAGCCCTCTCAGCAGCCCTCAGGAAATGTTTTAAGATAATTACTTTATGACCACCCTGTAAAACCCCCCTTAGTCAGGTATTTGAACTAACCAGTTCAAATAGCCCACATTCTTGTTTCCAGCCAATCGCTGTAAAGCCACCCCCCTGCCTTGAGTTGTCCCACTTCCTGCTTACTTAATCTTACAAATTCCAATCAGAATATTGTATTTTATTTCATAAAAATGTCTCTGTAACCCCACCATTCGGAAATATTTGTTTTCACTTTGTGAGATCACACATGTGCCCACTTCAAACTGTCTTGAACCTTCAATAAATCTCTTTGCTTTTATTTTTAACAGAGCACGCATTCTTACACATTGACACTACCTTTAGTTCAGGCTCTAAATAGCTGTAGCTTACAGTGTTGCGAGTGGCAGGCCTCCTTATTGTTGTAAACATCTCCATAAAATTTATTCTGTGCATTGCTTGTCAGATTCTGATTCTTTGCTCCAGTGCTCAACTCTGGTTATATGACTCTACTCCGCAGAATTCTTCACTGGATCCCCATTACCTACCATGACCAATAATATGCTTTTACAGTGGAAGTCTATACCTTATTCAGTATCTCCCCAAATTAACTTCCCTACCTCATCTCTCATACCTCTTATGCATGTATGTTATCCTCCTACCAAACAAATCTACTCATTATTTCTCCAAATAGTCCTTGAACATTCCTGCTTCCATGTTTTTATTTTTGCTGTTCCCTCTACACGAAAAGAAAGTTCATCTTTTTTACCAATCTTATTAATTTCCTATGGTCTATTTCAAATGATACCTCCCCATGAAGCATTTCCTGATTCTTTTAGTTGAATGTGATCTCTCTCTTTGGAACCCATAGAATATGCTTCTTATGGAACTTCCCTTCCTTTTCTTGTGTTACCTGTAGCTGCATTTACAGGGGTGGCAAGTACATGGTATGTATATGGCTACTGTGCCTGTGGCAGGCAGCATGAGTTGATCATAGCCCTCTTTCCTGGGATCCCAGATACTACCTCAGGATCTCGCCTAACATAGCAGTCAAGGCAGCCTCTACTAACTGATGGATGTTATCACTCAAAATGAAACTTGACTGGAATCTGCATTATAATAGCTCCTACCATTCTTTAGACCTGCTGCCTAGTCTAGCCCTTCCATTCCAGCTGCAGAGAGAATTCTAGAGCCTTTACTCAGGCTTGTCTAGCTGCTGCTTCTCCATTAGGCCAGAGCACTGTTTTAGGTTGAGAAGAAAAGGAAACCAAATATTCCAGGGCTTTGAGTCTTTTTCCTATAGCTACCCCAGTAGCTCTACTTAAACCCATATGGATGCTGAATCATTAAAAAAAAAAAAAAAGGCAGTTAGCCTGTTAAAGAACCCCAAAATCAGAATATTACACACATTTTAATGTGAGCATTGATTTCCAATCTGCGGATTATAAGGTTGTTACTTTGACATGACATTTATTCCCAGTACAACTGGTTGGATTTTATCTTATCAGGTGAGCAGACTGGCCTAGATGCAATCTGTCACTTTCTTACAGGTCATAACTTGACATTTGAAGGATCACATTCTCTCTTTCTCTCTCTCTGTCTCTCACACACACACACACACGTACACACACATACATACTCATAACAATGAACTCAGAGAATCAGAGGATGCAAGAAAGACTGAATGAAAGGCAGGAAAAAAAGAGAAAAATACAAATGAGTTTTGAATTTTTAAATTTAGGGCCTAAAATCATTCCATTAAGATTTCATCTCTGTTAAAAGCAATCTTTTCAATGATTATATATTTCAGATGGATATTTAAAAAATAAAACAACCTTGTTTTATCCCTATTTTTAACTACTATCTGCATTGCAATGTTTCCCCCCTTCTGTTTTAAGTGGGACATTTTTTTTTTTCCCTGATACAATGGAAATGTTAATTGCTTTTCCTTTTTCAGTGCTTCTTCATGTAGACACAGGTAAACAAATCCGTTTGGGAGAACAAGATGATTAATACCTATGGTGCATCCCATATTCATTACTTGTGTCATTCATTTCGTTTCAATTCTATAGTAAACGGAGAAACCTTTAGTTATTCTGCAAAGTGCAGTACCAGCTGAGGGACCGCATTCTGAGTAAATTTCAGGTTCCATCAGGTTTTGCTTTAAAACTTTGTGGCGGTGGGGAGCAGAGGAAAGAAGAGATTTCTTTCCCCTATCATTTTTATTTTTTTATATTTCCTGGTCTGGGCTCCATTCCAGCACCATATTCACATGATTCAATAATTTATAACCTAACATAAATCACAGACCAGCCACAGTTAAGTGTGATTTGTTATATGTATGGATTTCTGTTTATGGTATCTTTATTGACATTTTCAGCAGTAAGATGTAATATGTAACCTATGCCTGTTTAAAAGCTTCATGCTGCTTGGTCACGGAAATGATTTGCATCTTCCTTATCTCAGCGGAGAGAATATTTGATACAAAGTTGTCTACCATGATGTCCCTCTGGTGTAGTGTGCCTGGCAAGCTCCCCACGCTGTACTGGAGCATACGGTGTGTGCTATTTCTGTGGGAGTAGAGAGGCCATGGTTGGTGGCTGAGAAACAGCAATTTAGTTGTGGAGGGAATTAATATAATCCCACAGCTTCTTTGTCTCATCTTCCTCCTTCCCCCTCTCCCAACAGATGGCTCATATGGTGATATCTTTTAAAGAGAGTATAGTCTGGCCAGTTTCTTTCTCTTAATATACCAGTTGTGGTGGAAATAGTACCAATCTGGGAGTTAGATTGTCCAAGTTCAAATCCTGCTTCCCTCACAAATTAGCATTGTAAACTCAGGGAAGTTATAGAACTTTCTGCTCCTCATTTTCCTAATCAGGAAGTGAAAAAAATAATATTCCGTTTACAAGTTGAGAGAATTAAGTGGGATACTTGTAAGTTACCCTAGCGTAATGACTGTCGTATAATAGGCATTCAAGAAAAAGAAAGTCTTGGAGTCCTGCCATATATGAAGGGGTGGGAGGACTGGGAAATGACACATCTTAGTTTCATTGGGGTTCTTTGAACTCTGTTGTGGGATTTGCATTGTTGTGCAATTCTCAGGATTCCTTGTTGAAACCACAACGTTTGCAAGTGTTTGTTTCTATGCGATGGGTAGGATGTATGTGCCTATCTTATTAAATACAATAAACTGTAGTTGGTGGCGGAAGGGGTTAAAATACTAGCGAAGGTTTGTGTTAAAAAATTATTTGGGATCCTTAAATAAGTTGCTGTCAAGTCAGTCCTGACTCATGGTAACTCCATGTGTGTCAGAGTAGAACTGTGCTCCATAGGATTTTCATGGCTGTCACCTTTTGGAAGCAGATTACCAGACCTTTCGTCCAAGAACCGCTAGGTGGGTTTGAACTGTTAACCTATCACTTAATAGTTTGTGACACTCAGGAACCAAAACTAGGATTATGTGAGCAAGGCAACAGTTTCAGGTATAAAATTTAAGGGGTGCCACAAAACCCAGTTATCAAGATAAATAATATTCTAACACAATATTTTTTTTAAAAACCCAAACTAATGCAAAAATAGTAATGACTAAAGACCAAAAGAGTTGTGGAGTGACATCAAGGACAGCATACTTGAAAAGCAAAAGGTCATTAAAAACACAGGAAAGAAAGAAAAGACCAAAATGGATGTCAGAAGAGACTCTGAAACTTGCTTTTGAATGTCGAGTAGCTAAAGCAAACAGAAGAAATGATGAAGTAAAAGAGCTGAACAGAAGATTTCAAAGAGCATCTCAAGAAGACAATGTAAAGTATTTTAATGAAATGTGCAAAGACCTGGAGTTAGAAAACCAAAAGAGAAGAACACACTCAGCATTTCTCCGGCTGAAAACACTGAAGAAAAATTCAACCCTCGAGTTGCAATATTAGAGGATTCTATGGGCAAAATATTGAATGATTTAGGAAGCATCAAAAAAAGATGGCAGGAGTACAAAAAGAATTGGTCGACATTCATCCATTTTAGGAGGTAGCATATGATCAAGAACCGATGGTACTGAAGGAAGATCTCCAAGCTGCACTGAAGACACTGGCGAAAAACAAGTCTCCAGGAATTGACAGAATACCAATTGAGATACCAATTGAGATTCAACAAACTGATACAAGGCTGGAAGAACTCAGCCAAAAAATTTAGAAGACAGCTCCCTGGCCAACTGACTGGAAGAGATCCATATTTACGCCTATTCCAAAGAAAGGTGATCCAACCTAATGTGGAAATTATCAAACAATATCATTAATATCACACGCTAGCAAAAATTTTGCTGAAGATACTTCAAAAACACTTGCAGCAGTACATTGACGGGGAACTTCCACAAATTCAAGCTGAGCTCAGAAAGGACATGGAACAAGGGATATAATTGCTGATGTCAGATGGATCTTAGCTGAAAGCACAGAATGCCAAAAAGATGTTTACTTGAGTTTTATCAACTATGCAAAGGCATTCAATGGTGTGGATCATCAAAAATTATGGATAACATTGCGAAGAGTTGGAATTCCAGACCACTTCATGGTGCTCATGAGGAACCTGTATCTAGACCAAGAGGCAGTTATTTGAACAGAACAAGGAGAGACTGCGTGGTTTAAAATCAGAAAAGCTGTACCTCGGGGTTGTATCATTTCATCATACTTATTCAGTCTGTGTGCTGAGCAGATAATCTGAGAAGCTGGACTGTGTGAAGAAGAACACAGTATCCGGATTGGAGGAAGACTCATTAACAACTTGCTATATGCACATGATACAACCTTGTTTGCTGAAAGTGAAGAGGACTCATACCTACTGATGAAGGTCAAGGAGTACCATTTTCAGCATGGATTACAACTCAACATAGAGAAAACAAAAGTCCTCACAGCTGGACCAATAAGCAACATCATGATAAACGGAGGAAAGATCGAAGTTGTCAAGGATTTCATTTTACTTGGATCTGCAATCAACGCCCATGGAAGCAGCCGTCCAGAAATTAAATGACCTATTTCGTTGGGCTGCAGAAGACTTTTTTAAAGAGTTAAATAGCAAAGATGTCACTTAAAGGACTGAGGTACGTCTGACCCAGGCCATGGTCTTTTCAGTCACCGCATATGTATGCAAAAGCTTGACTGTGAATAAGAAAGACTAAAGAATAATTGATGCCTTTGAATTATGGTGTTGGAGAAAAATATAGAGTATACCATGGACTGCCAGAAAAATGAACAAATCTGTCTTGGAGGAAGTACAACCAGAATGCTCCTTAGAAGCGAGGATGGTGAGACTTTGTCTCATGTACTTTGGACATGCTTTCAGTAGGGACTGGTCCCTGGAGAAGAATATCATGCTTGATGAAGCGGAGGGTCTGCAAAAAAGTGGAAGACCCTCAACAAGATTGATTTACACAGTAGCTGCAACAATAGGCTCAAACATAGTAATGATTGTGAGGATAGTATAGGAGTGGGCAACAATTCATTCTGTTATAGTAAGTTCATTGAGTTGGAATTGACTCAATGCCACTTAACAATAACAACAATACAGAAAAATTTATGATGAACAAAATATCAAATTTTGGTAAATACAGAGTTTTAATAGGGCAGAGATTATGGTGAGGTGACTGAGATGGGTTAGATTGTGGCACAGGTATGAATGAAGCCCAACATTCATTAACACCAGTGCTTTTGAATGGGATCACTTCCTCTCTTAGTTATCCTCCTTGGGATTTTAAGCATTGGTTGGAAGACTTTTACTGAGAAGCAGTTTGACAGACCTTGCTTTATGACTCTGCTTATAAGTTTAGTGTGAGCTTTATATTGATGAGATGTTTCATCCTATTGTTTTTTCAGTAATGGGCTTATGTGGCACCCTAGATTTTCTTGTCTGAGATCCCTTAGCTAGAGCCCATAGTTCATGAGGGATATTTATAATGACTGATTTTTAAGTTTTAGTAATTTTTCAATAAAGTTTCAATGTTTAGATGCTCTCACATTCAAGAAAAAATAGTACTCTGTATTATCAAAGCATTTCAATTGATGGAACTATAATAACATTGTACTTTCTCTACCTAGTTATTTTCTCTGAACTTATTGTTACAAAAAAATTCTGAGGAAATTATTTTTCCTCTTCTTAACCCAGCCTAGGAATTAGAAACCTGAAGGAGTTTTTCTTTGGTTTTCTTCAGTTCATTTGTAGTCAAGTAGAAATTAATAATCATTATTATTAAATAACAGCAACTGTGCACTGAATCAGCTGCTTCCCATCCTTATCTGATTTAATGCTCAGATGAGCTCTGTGAAATGGATTACTTCACAGGTAAAGAAACAGAAGTCCAGAGAAGTTGAGTAAGTAAATGACAGGGTCAGGGTTTGAATCCAGGTCTTTCTGATTCTGTTGTCATGCTCAGTGCATTGAGGCTTAGGTACCTGTATTAGTTTTTGTTTGGAGGGAAAAGAGTCCATAGAAAATGAAGTATCAGGAAGAAATCTTGTATCAACCTCAGAAACTTTTACCTCCTTCAAAGTTCTAATCTACTGAAGCTTCCAAAGCACAGACAGCCCCAGTAACCTTCTAGGAACACAGTAGATGGAATCTAACCACCCCCAGTATGTCTCCTGCTGTGAGGAGAGCACTGCGCTGAGCATCCCTGACCTGGTGAGGATAAGACCAGGTAAGACCAACCCAGAGCCCTGATAGAAAGATGTCCACTTCAACACACCTGATGAGCTAACCAAGTCACTCTGGATCTTTATCTGGGATTTCTGCTGTCAGTTTTCAGTTTATTCAGGACGTATGTCCTCACTGGCCAGATCCACTGTAGGCCTTCACCCGAGTCTTACCTGCCCTACCTGAAGGCACCTGGCTATTGCTCTGCAGCATCACTTTGTAAACCTTAGACTACCAGAAGGTATCACAGGAGATTGGAAGTAAGCCCCAGAGCATCCCAGAGAGTGATTCTGGCCCCTGATCATGGTACTCTGTCTGTCCTCTACCATATGTACAAAATGGAATGTTCTGGATAATCCAATACTTTGACTATAGAAAAAAAAGTCCAGTAACACAACACATGAAAAACTTTATTAAATGAAGTAAAGCCCTTGATTGCCAATTCAAAAGGCACCTCAGACTCTTGCAGAAGCTCACTGTCACTGTTATGAGTGTCAGTGTAACTATATGACAGGTGTTCAGGACCGTTGAGTCAACTAGAATTCTGAGAGATGGAATGAGAGGTAAACCATAACTCAGAATGTCAAATCTGGAAGGGCCATCTATTATGGTGGCTTTGAAAGTATATTATGGAAAAAATTGCACTTGGCTGCTGGGGGTGAGAGACTGGGAAATGGGCTTTCAAAGGCTATCCTATTATCAGTCTTAGACTTTTCACATTTATGGTACTACATATTACGTTCCTAAATAAGGTCAAGAACCTTTCGGTGGTACAGTTAACCTCCTCAGCTGCTAATAGAAAGGTTGGAGGGTTGAGTCCACCCAGAGACACCTTGGAAGAAAGGCCAGGTGATCTACTTCTGAAAATTCAGCCATTGAAAACTCTATGGAGCACAGTCTACTCTGATACACATGGGGTTGCCATGAGTTGGAGTTGACTCGATGGCAGCTTATTTGGTTTGATTTATATGCAGTTAGAACTGAAGAGAAAGTTTGACTGCTTAGAAAGATGAATTAAAAAAAAAAAAATCTTTAATTGAATGCCTTTCCCTCATCTTACTTTTATGAAACCTGAGTCTTGTCTGAGGCTTCACACTGGGTTAGTAACGAGACTAAAAGAGGAACCAGACCTTCTGATATCTGGCTCCACATTCTTTCTCTATGGTGACCTGTGTTTGTCTGCACAGCTGTGCCAGAGCATCTCCCCTGCCTTGTCACCCATCCTCCTCAAATCTTAGCTGTTTGTCATCTCTGTGGAATGGCAGAGCAGTTCCTCTGATGGAAAAAAATATTTTTTGAGGCTATGGCAAGATATCAACATTTATTTCCCCCCATGACCTGTCACTATTTGAATCAATCCCACCAGAGGTAAAACGCAGGGCACGATTTCATCAGCTGTCTGATGGCAGGGGGCCTCAGTCGGGGCATGTAAATAGCATCTAGGTTTATATTCCCCCTATAGAGGCAGTAATAGTATCATCAAGGCTTTTGTTGCTCATGATGGTAGTAAAATCTTTACAGCCCTCCATTTAATGACAGGCTGGTGTTTCAGAAGCCTTACAATACAAACCTACCCAGAATTAGAGATTAGGGAGAAAGAAATTTGTGAACTTGACCAACTGTTATTATAGTCCAGAGAGGCTAATTATGTGTTTAATGAGCTTGAAGCAGGCAGAAGATGCATGAGAGTTTTGTGCCACAGGGCCTGGTAAAGGGTCTCTGGAAACCAAGATAATTTGAATATTTTTATGAAGGGGCTGAGGAGCCCTGGTGTTGCAATAGTTAAGCGCTTGGCTGCTGCTAACAGAAGGGTCGGCAGTTCAAACCCGCCAGCCACTCAGAGGAAGAAAGATGTGGCAGTCTGCTTCTGTAAAGATTTCAGTCTTGAAAACCCTATGGGACAGTTCTACTCTATCCTATAGGGTTGCTGTGAGTCGGAATCAACTTGATGGCAATGGGTTTGGTTTGTTGGGTTTATGAATGCCCTGGGGGTGTCAAGGAAGAAAGACCTAATGGGAAAATGAATATGTAGGAGACTTGCTTTTGTATCCTTTTTGATTCACACATGTGCACACACATACCCACACCTTTTTGGGAAGCTGATAGAAGTTATGAATCATCTCTTCCAGAAATACTTGCATGTATTCATATACACTTCCAAAATTTCTGTGAATGAGAAAATGATTTTACTGAGACTTCAAAGCCTGTTTATTAACCCAGAGGCATCCATGGGTAGCATCCTAAGAATCACTATAAACAAATGCCAGGTGTGATTTGGAGACTATATGTAAAGTGTACTGATCTGTACCCATATGTATTATGCCTAGTAAACTCTTCTCTTCCCTTAAACCCTTTTTGTTTTAATGACAAATCTCCAGACCCCTCATAAATATACTACTCATTTCTTCTTGTAAGTTATAATTCTCACTGCATTCTTTGGATTTTAAGGCACTTTAAGAAGTGGGAATGGGGCTCTTTGAAATGTTTCCTCTGGTCCTCTGGATATCAAATTCTGTAATATGAGATATTTTGGATAAAGGGAACCCACAGATAATTTTGGAAGAGTTTCAGTCTCTTCCAATGCAGGACTTTCTCCCCCTGAGCTTCTAACAGCCTGCCACATTTACTAGGGTGATTTCTACCTCCTCCTTCCCTTTGCTCAGCCTTAGAATGAGACTTTAAAGAGATGCCCAAAAGAAAGGCATCAGCAGGAAATGAAGAAAACTAGAGGGCCCAGATAATCCCCCAGAGTACCTCCCGAATTGCTCAGTTAACCATGCCAAGTAAGTGCTATTCACTCCTCCGGGGCTGCTATAACTGTCTGAAACTAGAGTAAGGTGGAGCTTTGACTGAGGAAGCTGAACTCGTCTGAGAAACTCTTATCCCTGAAAGTACAAATTGGGCATCGTTTTCTCCACCTTCCCTTGTCCTTTGCTGTCAGTAACTTTATGGAAAGGAAAGCCAGAGCCATTAGAGGAAGATGGGTAAATGCTCCTGTGCTCACCAGCCATGTTCAGAGGTGTACAGTCTGTGGCTGCCTTGAAGCCAGTTGCCCTGGAGAGAAACGAGTGATTTAGGCAGACTAGGGTAAGTGCCTTTCCCAGACTTAAAAAGAATTGAATTTCTCAGTATGAAGTTGATAACACCAGGCCATCTCATTTTTTAGCAGTTTGATTGACAGCACTCTCTTCTTTTTAAATCTGTGTGCCTCCAGATTAAAAATGTAATGGTGGTGCCTGGCTTATTGAGCTCTCTTTCTCCTGTGTGTGTGTTTGGTTTCTCATCCATTTTCTTTCATTTTCCTCCATCTTTTTCATTTTCACAGGTGTGGCCCAGGGTGGTAACTGTGTCACTGTGATATCCCTCCTTTTGACGACAGCTGACAACACAGGCTGGGGCTTTTAATCACTTACTTTGCAAAGGACGGTAGCCTCGCTTTTGCCTTCCATTTGCCTAACTGAAAGAAGGTTAAGCAAAAGGAGAGAGGTTGGAGTTTTTTGTTTTTTGTTTTTTTTTTCCTTATTCTTTAGCTCTGACGCTTGAAAGCAGGAGCAGGAGCCAAGTATTTGGGACTCAGAGAGCCATGTCAAGTGACATTTTAGTTGTCACTAATTAGGTTCCATTCACCGGGGACTGGAGTTTCCACAGCCCTTAAAGTTCAGTATGTTCTCCATCCTCAGGAGGGGGTGGGAGAGGAGGGAAGGAAGGCTCTTGGTAAACCAGCTGTGTGCCTGCAAAGAAATTCTGCCTCTTGCAGTGGTGGAGCTCTGCAATGTTTTGGTTTCCTGGAGTTCCTGCTGCTACAACACTCCAGGAAGCAAATATCTTTCTTTAGAGAGAAAATAAAACTCTACATAAGGTGTCTCCAAATACGTGCTGATTCTCCAATGAGAACAAAGATTATTGTCTGTTTTTCTGCCCACCCCTTGCCTGTAGTTGATCTACCTTGTTCAGGCTTGGGAGTAGGTTGAGAAGAGACAGAACTAAAAAAGATGGTACTCATAGCAGGGTGATGTGCTGAAATGAGTATTGTCTTCGATGGGAGGATTTAGTGCTTCTAACCTTAGACTGAAGCTGCCTCCCTAGTAATTAGAGATGTGGCTGGTTTCATAAATGGTGGCCTGTGTAGGTGCTTATTTCCCCTTCAGAAGTCCTTCAGTCCCTATGCCTGTGCTCCCTGCCTTAATTAGCCATTTGCAAAGGACAATGAGAAAGGGGTGAAGGTTACATTTAATTGCAAGTATCTGTTCTAGCTTTCACTTAACAGCAACAGAATTCTTTAAAGAAAGTTAAAATGACACAAAGATAAATGGATTCTCTTTCTTCCCTACTTCCCTTTTATTTTAAGAAGATGTTAATGTGTTAATATAGCCATGATTTTTACATATAGGACTTCCCACCACTAGTCAAACACAAAAAGCCATGTAATAAGAATTATATCTGAAGAGTCATGAATCTAAACGAGAGCTGGTAACAAGTGACCCTAACAGGGAATGGCACTGGAATCACCTTGGGGACAGCTTGACTCATCTTCATTTGGTATCAACTTTTCCTTTGCAGTCCTTCTTTTCCTTTGCAGTCCCTGGGTAGTGCAAACTGTTAATGTGTCTGGTTGCTAACCAAAGGTTGTAGGTTTGAGACCATCCAAAGGTTCTTTGGAAAAAAGGACTGACAATCTACTTCTGAAAAATTAGCCATTAAAAACCCTATAGAATGCAATTCTTCTCTGACACATATGGGGTTGCCATGCGTTGGGATCAGCTCAACAGCAACCGGTTTACTGATTTCATTGAGTTAGGACAATAGTTATGTAAAGAGCATTTTAATTTACGTTCTGTCTCATATTTCATGCTGATGATTTATTTAACCCATCTAATTTTATATATATACGTATATATATGAGTTTATCCTTTTATGGATGAGGAAACTGAGGCACTAAAAAATTAAATAATATTCTCAAGGTCCATAGCTGGTAAATGGCAGATTAGGGGTCCAATCCCAGCCTGCATGGCTCCAAGTTCATGCACCTAACCACTATGATATACTGCCGCTCACTCTTAAATTTAAGTTAACGTGGGTAAAAGACTTAGAACAGAGCCTAGAACATAGTATGTGTTACATGAATATTTGCCCCTGCTGTGTTTTCTTCTCCTACTTCTCCTCCTTATTCTTCTCGTTATTATCTTTTTTTTTTTTTTTTGCAATGTGTTATACCAGATACTGTAAGGGCAGTAGTAGTTCAGTGATAGAACTCTCACCTTCTATGCAGGAGACCCAGGTTTGATTTCTGGACAGTGCACCTCATGTGCATCTGCCATCTACCTGTCAGTGGAGATTTGCATGTTGCTATGATGCTGAACAGGTTTCAGCAAAGCTTCCAGACTAAAATGGACTAGGAAGAAAGGCCTGGCCATCTGCTTCTGAAAATTTGCCAATAAAAGCTCTATGGATCACAACAGTCTTATCCACAACTGATCAAAGGGATGGCGCAAGACCAAGCAGCATTTTGTTTCCTTGTTCGTGGTGTCGCCATGAGTCTGGGCCAACCTGAAGACAGCTAACAGCAACAGCATATCAGATACTACGGTCCATTAATGAACGGCTGTATTTAATGCCATTTTTGTGACATTTACTCACTAGTTACTAAAAGATGTTTCCATTTATTATTCAAAGTTCCACATTTGGTGATTTTTGCATCAGATATGTTTCCTGATTTTTAGAAAATTCAGAACCTTTGCTAAAGTTGCTTCCAAACCCAACGGATGATAACTTGCTTGTCTCCCAAACATGACTCTGCCAGTTATTTTTCTTTTCACTAGTGAGTCATCTATGATGTACTTAAATGAAATTTTATCGGTCAGACTCGGTTTTACCACAAGAAGTTGATACATTCAGCTTTTAAAATGCCATATTCTGGAGCAAAGGAGTTGATAGATTGGAAAAGCTTGATGGATTCTCTCCAGGATTAGGTGATTGTCAAGGCCTGCTCCTTCTCCTAGCCCCTATAATCTGACCCTATTCTACCTTTCCTGTTTGATTTTTCACTGGAGTCAGGCCTGAATCCCCACTGCTCCCTATGCTTCCTATTAGTCCCACGTCACATTTTACACTCATGTTGTTTTCTCTGAAAAAGCAAAACAAAACAAAGCGTGAGTACCCCCTCCCAAACCTGTCTGCTAAACTCCACCTGATTTTTAGTAGCTTACCATGTCCCATGCACTATGTTGATTCCTCGCGTATATAAATCATTTAATCCTCACAATAGTCCTATGAGCTAGATATTATTATTTTCATACAAATGAGGAACTGGTACTTCTCTCAGTTCTAGTCAGTCAGTCAGTCTTTCACTTACTCAACAGGCATTTATTGAGCACCTTCTTATGATTGACTCTGGGCAAGGAGTGCTAGAAATAGAACAGTGAGCAAAATAGTCATGGTTCCTTCTCCTGGGGAGGGTGGTGAAGGTCATGAATCTCTCAGTCAGATGAATATGTTTCTATCATTTGGTAAATAATATGGATGAAAGCTACAGGGAGCTATGGGAGGGTGGCCTTCAAAACCAGATAACCAGAGGTTCAGATCCTAGTGGTTTACTGTGTGACCATCACCTAGTTATCTACTACTTTGAACTAGTGTTACCCTATACTTTCTAGAGACAACTGAGGAACTAATAGCAATGAATGAATCAGAATAGAATGTGTAGGTTGAACGTACTTTGGGTGGCAGACTTTCATTCAACTAGGCACATGTGTTGAGCATGTATTAACACCGTGCTAATCACTGTTGACAGAGTTAAAGAAAGCCCAGTCCTTACCCTTAGGCAACTTACAGTCTAGTAGGAGAAGACAGATGTATAAACAATGAGCTCTCTTTTACTGATTTATGGAGAAGTGAAGTTTTGATGTGTGTTTGTGCTTAATTCACACTTAGTGGTAGAAGTGTACCCACAAGCCCTCATCTTCAGGCCCCTCTTCCATGATAAGTGTGAGCACTGCATCTACTCAAGAAAACCATAACATCCTTTTTAAGGCTTAGCATTTTAGAGGAAATAAAATAAATTTGATTTTCCTAGACTGTGTGCTCCATAAAGGCAGATGACTGTATCTCTTATTTACGCAGAATAGGTGATCAGTGACTTTTAAATAACTGAGGTTTGAATAAATGAGTGAATGAATGCGCACAAGAATTCATGTCTTCTCTGGTAGTGTTATCTGATTCAATTCAATTCAATTCAATCTAATCCAGTCCGATCCAATAAATATTTGTCTGCAGCAGGCACTGAAGTACATACCATAGATACAAGGTTGAGTAAGGTACCGTTAGTTTTTTTGGAGGTTAAGTTTGGGACAGGGACACCAATTGTAAGCGGGCAGCTTTGAGAATCTACGTTAAGTCTTGAGGAGGAGACTGAGGTTTCTTTGTCTTCTTTAAAACAGGCAGAGTCTTTGCTTCAGGATTAGGACTCTCCTAACCTCACAGAGCACAAGTGACATTTGAGATGAGTTAACAACTCACGCAGGAAAAACTGTGAGAACCCAGAGCTGCCATGTAAAAAAAAAAAAAGACTATTTCTTTTCTGTAGTAGACAGGCAAGAATTGGCCAGATGTCTTAGTTGGGTTTTCTAGAAGATCAAAACAAGTGATATATGTATATATAAACCCATTGCCACTGAGTCGATTCCAACTCATAGCAACCCTATGGGACAGAGTAGAATTGCCCCATAGGGATTCCAAGGAGTGGCTGGTGGATTCAAACTGCCAACCTTTTGGTTAGCAGCTGTACCTCTCAACCACTGCACCACCAGCGCTCTGTGTGTGTGTGTATATATATATATACACACACATAGAGAGAGAGATTTACTTCAAGGAAATGGCTCACACAATTGTAGGGGCTGGCAAGTCCCAAATCTGTAGGTCAGGCAGGAGGCTGGAGACCTCTACTGGCTCACAGGATTGTAGGAGCTGGTGAATCCAAAATCTGCAGATCATGTGGCAGGCTGGAGACTTCTGCAGGCCTATGTCCCAAGATCTGGAGGTCAGGCAACAAGAAGAGTGCAGGGCCTAGAGATCGAGCTTTGCCTGAACATCTACTTATATTTTGGAGGCAGGCCACACCCCAAGGAAACTCAACTCTCAACTGATTGATTGACCACATCAGATAACATCAGGGAAGTTGATTACATTTACATTACATTACTTTATGGAATAACAACCCAATCTAGTATCTGCCTTCTCTTTTTCCTGGGCCCTTTCCTACCAGGTCTCTATATCATTCCTTATTAGGTTTGTCCCCATGAAAGGATGATACTTCCCTCTCTGTTGACACCAGGCTTGGCCATATGACTTGCTTTGGCCAATGAAATATAAGGGGAAATAACCTGTGCCACTTCTGATCAGAAGCTTTAAGCCATTGCATGGTTTAGCTGTCTCATTTTTTCCTCTGCCATGAGGATGGCATGTCCGAAGTGGAAGCTGTTCATTCTGTCTGGATTGCTGAGTGAAGAGGGTTAGAGCAAAGGATTGTAGCCAACCTTCCCAGACATATAAAGTAGATGAGAATTAAACCTTGATTGTTGGAACAGAGACATTGGGATTGTTTATTACTGCAGCATACATAGTGTCTTAGTCATCTAGTGCCGCTCCAACAGAAGTACCACAAGTGGATGGCTTTTAACAAGAGAAATTTATTCTCTCATAGTCCAGTAGGCTACAAGTCCAAATTCAGGGCATCAGCTCCAGAAGGCTTGCTCTCTCTCTCTCTGTCGGCTCTGGAGGAAGGTCCTTGTCATCAGTCTTTCCTTGGTTTGGGAGCATCTGAGCGCAGGAACCTCAGGTCCAAAGGACACACTCTGCTCCCTGCACTGCTTTCTTGGTGGTGTGAGGTTCCCATGTGTCTCTGCTCACTTCTCTCTTTTATATCTCAAATGAGATTGCATTAAGACACTGTCTAATCTTGTCAACCTCATCAGTATGACCTCATCACAGTGATAGAATTTACAACACGTAAGGAGGTCACATATAATCTCATCATAGTGATAAGAGTTTACAACACATAAGGAAATCCCATCAGATTACACAAGCATACAATACTGGGAATCATGACCTAGCCAAGTTGCTACACACATTTTTTTGGGGACACAATTCAATCCATGACACATAGCCAAAGCTAAGTTATACGTTTCTCAAGAACAGAGTATAAGCATCCCCACCTACCCTGCTCTTTAATGACTCTTGCTCACATTGCCTGTTCCAGGAAGTCTAGATAACTGAAGAAGAGGAGAGGGGTACAGGTGGACACTGTGCCCTCTTGGTTACACTGTACCCATAATATATTACCTTTGAGTAGGTCTCTTGTACATAAGAGCTATCAGACCACCCAAAAATATAAAATAGAGGCAGTAACTCCTGGTAAAGGGAAAAATAAGTGAGAAAAGGGGTTTCAATTATGATAAAGCACAAAGTGATCTTTATTATTCTTCTAAGGGAATTTTGGGAGTTCTAAAATTGCCATATTAAATGGAAAACAAATATCCTATAAGCTGAGTCTCCACATCAGTTGTCATGGAAACCTTCACATTTTTGTGTAATACTGAGACAGTTGAATGTTAAGCTGGGCAGTAGGAGAGAGAAACTGCTAAGTTGTAGACAGAAGAACCTTTGATGGGTCACAGAAATAGAATCACAATCAGTTATGAATTCAACTTTTCCATAAATCTTTGCAGCCACTGCTGTCATCAAAGGCATGTACTGAAATGCTCTGAGGAAGCTGACACTAAATATTCCTATTGCTGATCCCAAGGAGAAGCAGTTTTCATTGCAGCTGATAGTTCATGCACATATTTATAACTCCAAAATATAATATTTCCCAATCCTTGGGAAAAAAACAACTAGATTGTCATTTTGATGGAGAGAAAAGTGAAATATGTAAGTAAGACTACACATATGAGATATTGAATGTATAGTTTTGGAAGATGATAAAGAGATTAACTCATTCAATCATTGAGAACTTGGACTTTCATCAAGCACAGCTCACATCACAATAAAAAATTCTCTGTGCTGTTCCTGATGCTTATGTGAAGCTCTTTCTCTCTGCCATGCCTCTTTCTCACATGCTATTCCTATTAGTAGTAATATCTGGCCACTTCTTGACAGGTTGTTATAGTTCTGCTTTTCCATCAATTGTCAGGCTAAGCTTATCTGCCTCTGTGTGTTCATGTTAGATTGGTTACATTATTACAACATTTGGGGCAGAGCTTTAATTGTGTGTGTGTGTGTCTCTTGCCTACAAGAACACTGCAAACCTGGCAGATTGGAGTACATGTTGAATGAACAACTGAATGAATGAATGAAATGCATGTAACTGAAAGTGTAGGTGTTAGGCTTATCTTAACTTTGTAATATGGACAAAGTCTCTGAGCCTTATTCTCTTCTGTAAAATAAAGGTAATATTGTCTGCAATATTGACCTGCCTTGTTAAAAATAAAAGAGAGAGAATGAAGTTAGACATGTTGATTTAACCACACGCATTTTTTTCTCCTTCCTCCCCAAATCCTCAGTAAAGGAACAAAATATATAAATTACAGTGAAGGAATAAATAAGATATAAATTACAGTAAAGGAGTAAAAAAGATATAAATAGATAAGTATGAAAATAGGAAGAAAGGAGAGAATGGCTGAGGAACATTGGAAGATGCAGAGTGTATGGATATGTAGAAACTGACAGAAGATCAAAGAAAAGTGAAACTCAAGTATCTGCAGGGTTACTTGGAAAGAAACTTGGAAAGACTTAGGAATTGATACCACAAGGTAGCTCTGACGATGAAGATCAAGTATGGGGATGAAAAGAGGAGAACTGGATGAAAATTTATCTATGGAGCAATTAGATTCCTAGGTCCCCTCCCCAACCTTTTGTAGACAGAAGACTAACCTTTATCTCCCAGAAGAACACTGGATGTTTGCTCTTACAGGAAATTATACCAGAAAAACTCTGGACACGAGAGCACCTCGCAGCAAAGAGCAATGTGAGGGTACATAAGAAAAGTCAAGGGAAGTAAGTTTAAGGCAAATTCCACAATGGCAAAATCCTCAGTTCCCTTCCCCTGCTTGGCAGTTTGGCATTTACTTTTACGAAAGGTGATTGGAAGATTTCCCTCTGAGAAAACTGACCACCCCAGAGAGAAAGACCCTTAGGGACTACCATTTCTATATCCTCTAACAAAGTGGCCAGGAAAGTCTAAAACATGAACAGCACAGACAAAACCAAGTGGATAAAAGGAATCCACAGAGAGAGACATTGTGGACAGAAGAAAATCCCAGGGAAAAATCCATAATATAAGCAGAAACGTAAAAAAGTTATTGAATCTATGAAACAATAATATGATACTATAAAAAAGAAACAAAGAGTAAGAAGTGTTAGAAATGAGGCAAATATGATAATAGAAATAAAAATATTTATTATACTAGTTATAAGGTTGAGCATGTCTCCAAGAAAATAAAATAACCCCCCCGACCAAACCAAAAGAAAGGAAACAAAATAGGGAAGAAAAAAATAAGAAAATTTGAAAACAAGTTCAGAAGAGTAACTTCTGAATAATAAACTTACAGAAAGACAAAGCAGAAAACATGACGAGAAGCAAATTATCAAAGATTTAATGAATAAAATTTCCCAGAACTGAAGGACATGAGTTGCCAGACATGAAGAGCTAACTAGGCACAATTAAAAAAATCACACTGTGAAATTTCTAAACACCAGAAGAAAAGGAAAGATCCTAAATGCTTCCAGACAGTGAAGAGAAAGCAGGTCTTATATCCAGGTGTCTTGGTCATCTAGTGCTGCCATAACAAATACCACAAGTGGATGACTTTTACGAACAGAAATTTATTTTCTCACAGTTTAGGAGGCTAGAAATCGGAATTCAGTGTTCGGGCTCTAAAGGAAGGCTTTGTCTCTCTGTCAACCCTGGAAGAAGGTCCTTGTCTCAACAGCTTGTTGCCTAGTTCCTTGGAGATCTCCATGTGGCTTGGAATCAATCTTACCCCATCTCTGCCACTACTTCCTTCACTTGCTTGTTTAATTGCTTTTATGTCTCAGAAGAGATTGACTTAAGACACACCCTACATTAATCCTGCCTCATTAACATAACAAAGACAACCCATTCCCAAATGAGTTAGGATTAGGATATAGGAGTTAGGACTTACAACACAGGTTTTTGGGGTACACAATTCAATCCGTAACACCAGGATATAAAATCTGAACGGCATTGACTTCCTACTAGTGGTGGTGGAAGCTGGAAGACAGTGGAAGAGGATGTTCAAAAATTTCTGGGAAGTGAGAGCCTACAATTCTATACCCAGCCAAATATCAATTATGAAAATTGTGGTAGACACACTAATGCCCCCAGAAGAATATCCATGTCCTGATCTCCAAAACCCATTAATATGTTACCTTTCATGGCAGATGGACCTGAATTTGCATATGTGATTAAGTTAAGGGTCTTGAAATGGAGAGATTATTTTGGATCTTCCAGGTGGGTACAGTGTAGTCCGATGGGTCGTTATAAGAGTGAGGCAGGAGAGTAAGAGAAGGAGATGTGAACACAGGAAAGTTCTGAGTGATGTCAGAAAAGGACAACAAGCCAAGGACTGAAGGTGGACTCTAGAAGCTGGAAAAGCAAGGAAATGCGTTGAAATGGGTCCTTCCCTAAAGACCTCAGAAGGAATGCAGCCCTGCTGACCTCTTTAAACTTCTGACCTCCAGAATTGTAAGATAATAAATTTGTGTTGTTTTGAACTACTAAATTTGTGGTGATTTGTTATAGAAGCAATAGGAAACTAAGTCAAAAAGTTATTTAGTGTGTATAGTTTTACAGCTAGCCAAGTATTAATCAATTATGAAGATAAAGCCAAAACCAGGTATCAAAGCCAACTCCCAAAAATACTTCCACGCGTTCTTTCTTAGGAAGCTGCTGGAGGATGTGCTTCTCCAAAATGAAGAAGTAAACCATGGAAAGTAGGGAATACAGCAAAGAGGGCAGCCCCGCAGGAGAGAAGTTGTAAAGGATGGGGAAATATAGCATGTAACTTCGGTCACCCACAAACAATGTTTGCATAGTCATAATAATGTAAGTACTAAACAATGACAAACAAAAACTGTGATAAACTATATTGGGAGTCTTAATAGCGGAGAACAAAAAGGTATCCTCATCTTCCTAACAAGGAAGCTATTAGAAAATGCTAAAAATTAATAAAGTCAAGAGATTAGCAGTATAACCAAGTTATTTATAAACGTAGAGATAAATACCAGAATAATTGGCTAAAAGGTACCTGCTTTTGGGGAGTGGAGGTCAGAAATAGGAGGATTTGATACTTTTAAACTCCATAAGGTGGCTGTGAGTTGGAATCAACTCAATGGCACATAGCAACATGTTTTTTAGGATTGTTGTTCTTAGCTGCCCCACAGTTTGCCCGGATTCATGGTGATTCCATGCACAACGGAACGAAACACTGCCCAGTTCTGTGCCATTTGCATGAGCAGTTTCGGATCAGAAAGTTGTGGTCCATAGGGTTTTCATTGGCTGATTTTTGGAAGTAGAGTGCCAGGCCTTTCCTCCTAGTCCATCTTTTTCTGGAAACTTCCCTAAAACCTGCTCAGCATTATAGCAACATGCAAGCCTTCACTGAGGGATGGGTGGTGGTTGCACATGTGGGTGAGAATTCTACCACTGAACCACTACTTCCTCTTACTGAGGAGTAGAAATACATAAAAAGGAATGCAATGGGGTTAGAGAGGAGAAAGCCTTTTGTTCACTGGTAGAATCTATTTCTCCCTTTTCAGTGAGTCTTCTCTTCCTTGAAAATAATTTTCTTTTGCACTTCTCACATCAGAATGTAAATACCTGTTTATGGGACCGATTCTTACAACAGTCCTTGAGCTCTGCATTCACAGTACCAGTACAGTGGAATGGAACGTAGTTGGCATATGATCTACGTGGGCTGAGTCTGTTTCTCATTCATCATTTTATTCCAGAATCTAGTATAATCCCTGGCACACAATATATAGTGGTTGAATAAATGAAATTCTGGCTGAAGAATGAATGCATAATCTTTATTATCATTTTTATAAGAATCATAAATCACAGGTTAATATGAGAAAAGATTAAAGATTTTCATGCAAAATGGCCATTTGAATGTTCTTGAGATACTGCTAATACAAAAATCCATATTTCTATATAGGCACATCCATTGTTTCACCATCAAAACTTCGAAGTTCATCATATAATTACACACATACTTACCTACTTAATTACTTACTTACCTATGTAATCACTTAAATACCTTCCTGCTGCCCTGGGTAGGTTGATTCTACAGCTGAATCACTCAGTTGGCAATCTCAGCCACTAAACACAATATGCACTACAATGCTGGCTGTTTGGAGTTGACTTCCGTGTGTCCAGCTGTGATACATTCCTAACAACGATTACCAAGTGGTTGGTAGTGGTATGGACTGTCTATGACAGTTGCAATTATTGTAGTATATTAGAGCAATTATATAATAATTTTTGTTAATTTATTTTTCTCCCATTCCCCAGTGATTAGGCTTACCAAATTACTGGATGCAAAGGCAGAGTAAAAGACATCTTGGGCTTGAAGATCTGGATGCAAATCCCAGCTTTATGAAAATCAGTTAACCTCTATGAATGTATTAGTCAACTATTTTTGCAATAATGCTCTGTAACAAACCACCCCAAAACTCAATGGCTTATAACAGCAGACGTTTATTTTTCTCATTCACAGCTCAGGTTGACTAGAGCTCGGATGTGTTGAGCAAATATTGACTGGACTTAATTGAGGCAGTGGTTGGGTTCAGATACATGCCAGATATCTACTCATTCTCCTTGGACCAGCTATTGGACATGTTCTTCTCATAGTGATAGCAGAAGCACAAGAGTCCAGCCTAGTCATGTACAAACATTTAAATCCTTTGCTTTTGTTTCAGTCTCCAGCCTTCCATTGGTTAAAGCATATTGTCAAATCAGCACTGAGGTATATATCTGTCAGGGTTCAGTTAGGAAAACAGAGCATAAGGGTTTTATTATAGAAATTTGATGTTATACCAATGTGTGAGGAGCTGGGTCAGTGAAGGTCAGGAACAAGTGAGCTAGAAGAGAGAATCACTAACCAGTCCTCCGGAAGCACTGACTTGGGGTGGACAAGGTGGTGCTTGCAGGAAAATCCGAGATACCAAGCTAGTGAGCCTGCAGGAATGGGGTTGTAAGGGGAGGCTTTAATGAGTTCCATGGGAAGCTGTTGCCTCCATGTAGTTAACCACCTCAGTGGGTCCACAGCGAAGAGCCTGATGAAGGAGCCTGGGGCTGCTGCTGGTCAGTACGACCAGTGGTCAGAAAACAAAGTGAACTTGGAACAGAAGAGTGGGACAGCCAGGACCTGCTAGGCACCTCTGCGTTTTTTTTCCCTTCAGCATGTCTGATTACAACAACAAAGAATAAGGGTTCTGCATTTCTTCTGCCTCCCAAATCTTGCAAAACATCCTCTTTAAGTCACTTGTAACATAGAACAGTAAACTCAAACATACCAAAGATCATGAAGATGGTGCCAGTAAACCAAAAACCTGTTGTTATCAAGTTCATTCTGATTCATACTGACCCTATAGAACAGAGTAGAACTGCCCCATAGTGTTTCCAAGGTGGGTGTTCCAATCGCTGACATTTTGATCAGCAGCTGAGTGCTTAACCACTAAGCTATCAGGGCTCCTTCAAAGATGACGGAGGACCTGGCAATGTTTCATTTTGTTATAAAGTCTCCATTAGTCAGAGCCACTAATAACAACAACAACATATAATCATGCAGAGAAGGGGATTCTGGAAAATGTAGTTGCCAGATTTAGTCAAGTGGGTGTAACACAGTCTGGCAAAGGTGAGGAAATATATTCCCCTATAAAAAGGAAAATGGGAAAATATTTGCTGAAGGATAATACAAATTTTCACAGTAATCTTCAATTATGAAAACTTCAGATATTGATGTTTCAGTATCAGCAAATGTGAGAATTAAACATATGTAAAGATTCCCAGCCTTACCCGGTATATGTAAGTGCTCAAGAAATGTTAGTTTTCTTCCATATTGAATGGCTTATCCTATTGGTAAGAGAGGCCCAGGGAGTAATCTAGGCCAAACTCTAACCACTGATCTCAGCCACTCTCTGACTCCAGTCGACTCTGTCATGCCCAAAAGCTCTGTGCTCAGTGCCTTAAAGTGGTGAGGCAGTCATCATAACTTCCCAATTATTTTCTGAACGTGTAATTTATGCAGATCCTCTGTGAGAGGTGCTCTGTGTGCGTGTCTTGGGAAATGGTGGTGTTAAGCTGATGCATCTGACCTGGTTCGTGCTCTTAAGGAGCTTGTACTGAAGCTAGGGAGAAAAGACATAAGCACACATACCTGTAAGAAAAAGGAGAAACTTTCCTGAGGATAAAATGCTATGGCTTGTCAGAGAACAATTGGTATTGTGAGCAGTTGGCTTCAGAAAAACTTTCTAACTTACGCTTACTTGAAAGGGAAGGAAGCAAGACTTAATAAGGACTATTAATTACGTTCTGAGGGGGCGGACTAACATCTGATGGCCTCCATTTTCTTACTCATACCAAAAAACCCATTGCTGTTGAGTTGATTCCGACTCATCTCACCCTAATAGGACAGAATAGAACTGCCCCACTGGGTTTCAAGCCTGTAATCTTTACAAAAGCAGACTGTCACATCTTTCTCCCATGGAGAAGCTAGTGGGTTTGGACTGCTGACCTTTTGGTTAGCAGCTGAGCACTTAACTACTACACAACCAGGGCTCCTTATTCAGCACATACCCATTGTTAACTATATTCTCAAGAAATTATTACTATTATTATGATCATCATCATCATTATTTCCATCCAAGAATGATAATACGTGGTATGTGGGCTACCGTGTTTTCCTCCAGTGTCCATGACAGATATAAGTTAACTCCAGCAGTCTTCCTACTTTGCTAGGGTTTGACATTGAATCCTTTCTAATATGGCAGTCCAGTCCTTACAGTCCTTAGTAAAGCCATAGTCATGGTCATCTGTGAGGAATAAAATTAATCCACATTTAGGGCAAATAATTTTCTGGAAAGATGGATGAAAGAAATGGTTTTTCTGATAGCATACTTAGCCAGTATAAGCACTTAGTCATAAATTAACTTGGGGGCAGTTCTGATGAAGTTGTTATTATCATAATTATTATTAATTTGGGCAGAGGATTTGGATTTAGTTGCTGATATACATTCTGGGGACACTCATTCCTTCCACTTCCTTTCAATTTCCCATTTTCTTGATAGGATGTTCCAGGTTGAAAGGTAATGCTTATCCTGCTTTACTTAAAAGAAAAACCTCAACAAGGTGTTCATTTTTATAGGGTTCATGACTTAGAAGCCTTTCACTTTCTTGAAGAAACCATAATGACGACCCTTCATAGGTGACCTGCCACCATTCAAGAGGGCCTTAGTGATATCTGTGGGAAAAGTGCAGAGAAAGGGAGGAAGGAAGAGGAGAGAAATGTGTCTAATTCACTAATGATAAAATATGGCCCAAACTCTATTAGAGCACATGCATTGTCAGCTGTCCTAAGAGTTCTGAGAAGTGTGAAAGACAGCAGCCTGAAGTGACTTTCCTGACTATGAAAACCCATGATTATCACATCCTGGTATGTAGGACCTACTTAGCGTTGATAACCAGCATTTCGTATGTAGGTAGTAATAGCTTCACGGTCACTTCCCTCGTACGTCTCCATACCCCAGTGTCTGATTTACAGCCAACAGTTGATGCTTTAGATCCCACACTAGTGCATTTTGATTATCTAGTCCTGTATTTGCTAACAATATAGCATTTTTTAAAGCACTAATGTGAGTTACGGAGCCCTGATGGCCAAAAGGTCGGCAGTTGAATCCACCAGCTGCTCCTTGGAAACGCTGTGGGGCAGTTCTGCTCTATCCTGTAGGGTCGCTATGAGTTGGAATTTGCTCAGCGGCAACTGGTTTGGTTTTAACATGAGTTACAGGGAGCTTTGGTGGTGCAGTGATTAAGCACTCAGTGTTCCAACCCACCAGCCACTCTGCAGGAGAAAGATGTGATAGTGTGTTCCTATGAAGATTTATAGCCTTGGAGTCCCTATGGGACAGTTCTACCTGTCCTATAGGGTCGCTGTGAGTCAGAATTGACTCTATGGCAATGTTTTTTTCGGGGGTGGTGGGAGGGGGATGGGTGGATGGGGTTTTAATGTGAGTTCCATAGTTACATTTACAGGACGTGTTTTTTAATTTATTCATGCAGAAAGAAAAATTGGTTTAATAAGTTGATTGCTTTGTTCATTGAAATAGTGATTTTAAAACACTTAAAATTAAACTGAAAAGTCAAAGATGTTTTAAAGCCTCTTTAAGACAATTATATCAATCTCATGGGCTTACATATTAAAGCAACATCATCAAGTTGGGAGGAAAGAAAGATGAATCAAGTGTCTTAACTCATTTTCAGTCAAGGGCTTGAATCTGAGTTTCCTAGTTTAGCTTTCAAACAGAAAAGAAGATAATGTTTGACTTTACTGAAGCCAGTAAATGAATTTGGAAGCTAGTGTAGTAAAGGCAAGGAAGCCATGTGGGGCAAAGGAGCTTCAATTCTGTCTTGGCTGTAAACACCTGACTTCAGTGCAGTGCACAGCGAATATATGACTTGCTATTCCAAGCAAGTTTGCTATTCCAAACCTACACATTCTGAGCTGCATAAGCTTTGAAATTCAAATGCTGGATAATTTGGAAATCACTTTTGTGGAGGAAGATATATTATGATGCATTTTCCCTTGCCTGACTGGATTGATGACAAGCTTTTGCATATTTACGGGTCAGAAGAGGCAGGGAGCAGGAAAGTTCCTGGTCTGTAATATAAATTGGACCAGCTTGGTCTGCTAGTGATGTGGGTTCATAGAAGTCTAGAAACCCTAAGACCTTAGAGGGGTACTGTCCCTTTAAAGGCAGTAGAGACCCCAAGTATTTATCTTATCTACCTTAATCCCTTGATACATTGATCTGTAAAATGATAAGAGGTCTCTGGGTGGTACAAACAGTTTGTGCTCAACTACTAATCTAAAGATTTGTCGTTCAAACCCACCCAGCAGTGCCATGGAAGAAAAGACTTGGCAATTTGCTTCTTTAAAAGATTACAGCCAGGAAAACCCTATGGAGCTTAGTTCTGCCTGTAACAACATGGGGTGGTGATGAGTTAGAATCAACTCGACGCCAACGGGTTTGTTCTTTTTTTGTTTGTTCGTTTTTGTTTTTGTTTTTTTTTTTTTTTTTTGGTTTTAATGGTAAGAATAAAATCTCTCTGTGTTCAAGGGTTGTGGTGAGGACTAAATAAAATAAGAGGCAAAGTTTCTGTGCAAGGCTTGAAATATCTTAGTTGCTTGTTACTGCTCAATTCTTCCATCCAATTCCGGAAGTATTAGGTTTCCTTTGTCCTTGCTGGCAGATAACATGAATATATGAAGCAAGTACACAGAAGACAAAAGACTAAGCTATTGGTATTGCAACTAGTAACACCTCCCTAGTTATACTGCCTGTTAAAATAATCTATTCACTACACTTGACCTACCTTTCTAATTAATTGCTTATTTGAAAACTAACCTTTTTTTTTTTTTCTTTTATCTTTCTTGCATCCCTTTGTTTATTCCACTGTATTTTGACATTTGGGGCATATAAAAAACCAAATCAAGGACATTAAGTCTATTCCAACTCATCGCAAACCTATAGGACAGAGTAGTTCTCCCCTTTTGGGTTTCCAAGGCCATAATCTTTACGGAATCAGACTACTGTATCTTTTTCCCGCAGAGCTAGAAACCTTTGGGTTAGCAGCTGAGTGCTTAACCACTGCGCAACCAGGCCTCCTTACTTGGAGCATATATGAAAGTTTTATTTATTTTCACTAAAGACACTCTGCATGATTTCATAACAGATGTAATGCTTGTAGCTTTTTTTATATATATATATATATATATTTTATTGTACTTCAGGTGAAGGCTTACAGAACAAATAGTTTCTCATGAAACAGTAGTACACATGTTGTTTTATGACATTGGTTAACAAACCCACAACATATTAACCCTCTAACTTCTCAACCTTTTTTTTTTGGTGAAAATACACATAGTCAAAGATACACCGTTTCAAAAATTTCTACGTACACAGTTCAGTGACATTGACGATGCTCTTCCAATTGTGCTGTTATTCTCACTTAAGATGAAGGCTTAAACAACAAAATAGTTTCTCATTTAACAGTTACTGCAAATGTTGCCCTATGACAATGGTTAACAATCTCACAACACATCAACAATATCCTTACTCAACCTTGGGTTCCCCATCACCAGCTTCCTTGTCCCCTTTTACATTCTGGCCCTTGTCACTGGACTACTGTACCTCGTTAGTCCCACTTGGTTTTATGGGGCTGTCCACTCCCAGGCTGAACAGTGAACCTTGGAGATAACTTCACCACTGACCTCAAAGGGTGTCTGGGGGCCAAACTCTCAGTGTTTCTCCAGTCTCCTTTAGGCCAGTAAATCTGGTCTTTTTTTTTTTGTGAGTTACAATTACCTTCTACATCCTTCTCTAGCTCTGTCCAGAACCCTATGTTGTGATCCTGGTCAGAGCAGTCAGTGGTGGTAGCCAGCCACCATCCAGCTGTACTGGACTCAGTCCAGTGGAGGCCTTGGTAGTTGTGGACAATTAGTCCTTCAGACTAATCTTTTCCTTGTATCCTGTTCTCTTCAGTCTCCCTTGCTCCCGAAGGGATGAGACCAGTGGAGTGTCTTAGATGGCCGCTCACAGGCTTTTAAGACCCCAGACACTACTCACCAAGGCAGAACGTAGAACATTGTCTTTATAAACTGTGTCATGCCAATTGAGCTAGATGTTCCCCAAGACCATGGTCCCCAGAGCCCTCCGCCCAGCAATTCAGTCCCTCAGGGAGTTTGGATGTGTCTATGGGGCTTCCACAACCTTTCCTTGTACAGGTTGTGCTAGTTTCCCCTGTATTGTGTACTGTCTCACCCTTCACCCAAGATACCACTTATCTATTGCCTCTTTAGTATTTCCCCCCCACCCCTCCCATCCCTGGTAACCAACAAAGATTGTTACATTTTGTGTGTGAACTTTTCATGGGGTTTTACAATAGAGGTCTCATACAATATTTGTCCTTTTGTGATTGACTTATTTCACTCAGCATAATGTCCTCCAGTTTCATCCATGTCATGAGATGGTTCACAGATTCATTGTTGTTCTTTCTCATTGCATAGTACTCCATTGTGTGTATGTACCATAGTTTGTTTATCCATTCATCTGTTGATGGGCATCTAGGTTGTTTCCATCGTTTTGCTATTGTGAACAATGCTGCCATGAACCTAGGTGTGCATATGTCTATTCGAGTGATGACTCTTATTTCTCTAGGATATATTCCTAGGAGTGGGATTGCCGGATCGAATGGTATTGTCTATTTCTAGCTTTCTGAGGAAGTGCCATATCATTTTCCAAAATGGTTGTATCATTTTGCCTTCCCACCAGCAATGCATAAGTGTTCTGATCTCCCCGAAGCCCCTCCAACATTTGTTGTTTCCAGTGTTTTTGATTTGTGCCAGCAATGCCGGGGTGAGATGGTATCTCATTGTGGTTTTAATTTGCATTTCTCTAATGGCTAGTGATCGGGAGCATTTCCCCATGTGTCTGTTGGCCATTTGAATGTCTTTTGGTGAAGTGTCTGTTCATTTCCTTTGCCCATTTTTAATAAGATTATTTGTCTTTTTGTTGTAGAGGTGTTGGATTTTCTTGTAGATTATGGAGATCAGACCTTTGTCTGACTTGTACTGTCCACAAATTTTTTCCCAGTCTGTAGGTTCTCTTTTCACTCTTTTGGTGAAGTCTTTTGAGGAGCATAGGTGTTTGATTTTTAAGAAGATCCCAGTTATCTAGCTTATCTGTTGGGGTTTGTGCATTGATGGTTATGGTTTGTATCCTGTCAATGCCATGTGTTAAGGCCTGTAGTGTTGGTCCTATTTTTTCATCTATGAACTTTATAGTTTTAGGCTTTATATTCAGGTCTTTGATCCATTTTGAAGTAGTTTTTGTATACGGTGTGAGGTATGGGTCCTGTTTCATTTTTTTGCAAATGGATATCCAGTTTTACCAGCACCATTTGTTAAAAAGACTGTCTTTTCCCCATGTGATGCACTTTGGGCCCTTGTCGAAGATCAAGTGACCGTAGGTGGATGGATTTACATCTGGGTTCTCAATTCTGTTCCATTGGTCAATGTATCTGTCGTTGTACCAGTACCAGGCTGTTTTGACTACTGTAGCTGTATAGTAGGTTCTGAAGTCAGGTAGTGTGAGTCCTCCAACTTATTCTTCTTCTTCAGTAGCGCTTTACTTATTCGGGGCTTCTTACCTTTCCATATAAAGTTAATGATTAGTTTTTCCATCTCTTTGAAGAATGTTGTTGGTATTTGCATCAGGATTGTGTTGTATTTGTAACTTGCTTTGGGTAGAATTGTAATTTTCACAATGTTGAGCCTGCCTATCCATGAGCATGGTATGTTTTTCCATTTATATAGATCCCTTTGGGTTTCATGCAGTAGTGTTTTGTAGTTTTCTTTGTATAGGTCTTTTACATCCCTGGTCAGATTTATTCCTAAGTATTTTATCTTTTTAGGGGCTATTGAAAGTGGTATCGTTTTCCTGATTTCCTTTTCATCATTCTCCTTACTGGTGTATAGGAATCCAACTGATTTTTGAATGTTTATCTTGTATCCTGCTACTCTGCTGAATCTTTCTATTAGTTCCATTAGATTTCTCGTGGAGTCTTTAGGGTTTTCTGTGTACAGTATCATTATCATCTGCCAACAGGGACAGTTTAACTTCTTCGTTACCAATTTGGATGCCCTTTATTTCTTTTTCTTGTCTTATTGCTCTAGCTAGAACTTCCAGCACAATGTTAAAGTGGTGATAAAGGGCATCCTTGTCTTGTTCCTGTTTTCAAGGGGAATGTTTTCAGCCTCTCTCCATTAAGAATGATGTTGGCCATTGGTTTTGCATAGACGCCCTCTATTATGTTGAGAAATTTCCCTTCTATACCTATTTTATTGAGAGTTTTTATCAGGAATGGGTGTTGGACTTTGTCAAATGCCTTTTCTGCATCAACTGAGATGATCATGTGATTCTTTTCTTTCCTTTTATTTATGTGGTGGATTACGTTGATTGATTTTCTAATGTTGAACCATCCTTGCATACCTGGTATGAATCCTACTTGGTTGACGTGTATTTTTTTTTTTTTTTTTTGATATGATGCTGAATTCTATTGGCTAGAATTTTGTTGAGAATTTTTGTATCTATATTCATGAGAGATATTGGTCTGTAATTTTCTTTTTTTGTGACATCTTTGCCTGGTTTTGGTATCAGCATTATGCTGGCTACATAGAATGAACTTGGAAGTGTTGCTTCCTCTTCTATGCTCTGAAATAGCTTGAGTAGTACTGGTACAAGCTCTTCTGTAAATGTTTTGTAGAATTCTCCAGTGAAGCCATCTGGGCCAGGGCTTTTCTTGGTTGGGAGTTTTTTTTTTATTACCTTTTCAATCTCTTCTCTTGTTATGGTTCTGTTAAGATTTTCAACATCACTTTGTTGTAGTTTGGGTAGGCTGTGTGTTTCTAGAAATTTATCCATTTCCTCTACGTTTTCAAATTTGTTGGAGTATAGTTTTTCATAATATTCTGTTATAATCCTTTTTATTTCAGTTGGGTCTGTTTTAATGTCCCCCATTTCATTTCTTATTTGGGTGATTTGTGTCCTCTCCTGTTTTTCTTTTGTCAGTCTGGCCAGTAGTTTGTCGATTTTGTTGATTCTTTCAAAGAACCAACTTTTGGTTTTGTTGATTCTTTCTATTGTTTTTCTGTTCTCTATTTCATTTATTTCTGCTCTGATCTTTACTATCTCCTTTCTTCTGGTGGTTGTAGGCTTTTTTTGCTGTTCTCTTTCTATTTGTTTGAGTTCTGTAGTTAATGTTTTGATTTTGTCCCTTTCTTCTTTTTTGATATGTGCATCTATTGCTATAAATTGTCCTCTGAGGACTGCCTTTGCTGTGTCCCAAAGGTTTTGGTATGATGTGTTTTCATTCTCATTTGAATCTAGGAATTTTTTGATTCCATCTCTGATTTCTTCTATTACCCACTGATGTGTAAGCAGGCTATTATTCAGTTTCCATGTAGTTGATTTTTTTTCCTTGCTCTTTCTAGTGTTAATTTCTACCTTGATGGCATTGTGGTCAGAGACGTTACTTTGAATTATCTTAGCATTTTGGATCTTGTTGAGGATTGCTCTATGGCCTAAGATGTGGTGTATTCTGGAGAATGTTCCATGTGCATTGGAAAAGAATGTGTACTTTGCAGTGGTAGGATGGAGTGTTCTGTATATGTCTGTGAGCTCTAGTTGGCTGATTGTGCCCTTTTGGTCTTCTGTATCTTTGCTGAGTTTCTTCTTAGTTGTTCTATCCTTTACTGACAGCGGCGTGTTGAAGTCTCCTACTATTATTGTGGAACTGTCAATTTATCTTTTTAGTGTTGTTAGGGTTTGTTTTATGTATTTAGGAGCCCTGTCATTGGGTGCGTAGATGTTTATTACGGTTATGTCTTCATGATGGACCATCCCCTTAATCATTATATAGTGTCCTTCTTTGTCTTTTATGGTAGATTTCATTTTAAAGTCTATTTTATCTGAGATTAGAATTGCCACTTCTGCTTTTTGTTGGTAGTTGTTAGCTTGATATATTTTTTTCCAACCTTTGACTTTTAATAAATTCACATCTTTGTTTCTAAGGTGTGTCTCCTATAGACAGCATATTGATGGATCCTGTTTTCTTATCCATTCTGTCACTTTCTGTCTCTTTATGGTGCATTGAGTCCATTTACATTCAGTGTAATTATTGATAGATGAGGGTTTGTTGCTGTCATTTTGTAGTGCTTTTTTTTGTGGTGCTGACGTTTTCTTTGTTCTTACTCTCTTGTGCTGAGTTACTTTTGTTTGTGGATTTTTTTTTCATTTCTTTTGTTTTTGTAGGTTTTGTTTTTGCCAACACTGTGTTTTTTGTCTTTATTTTTATGAGTATGTTTGTTAACTTTCTTTGTGGTTACCATGAATTTTACCCTTATCTTTCTAAGTTTGAAGCAGTCAACCATTACTTGGTATCGCCTTGCCTTCCTCTCCATTAGAAGCTTCTATACCTATGCCGTTTGTTCCCTCTTTCATTGTTTTGATGTTGTTGTCATCCTTTGATTGATTGCTCTGATTCCCTGTTGTATTTCTTTTGGTTTTGGATAGTCCTCAATAGTTCGTTTCCTAGATTGGTATCTGGCTCGTACGATCCTGCATCCTAGGTTCCGCCTGTGAGCTGAAGCTCTTTGTCCTCAGGTCAAAGAACTCCCTTTAATAATTCTTGTTAGTTTGGTTTGACTTTTACATATTCCCTTCATTTCTGTTTATCTGGAAATGACCTAATTTCACCATCAAATCTGAATGAGAGTAGTGCAGGATGTATTATTCTTGGCTGAAAATTTTTTTCTTTCAAGGTTTTATATATGTCATCCCATTGCCTTCTTGCCTGCATGGTTTCTGCCGAATAATCTGAGCTTCGTCTTATTGTTTCTCCTCTCTATGTGACTTCTTGTTTATCACGAGCTTCTCTCAGGATTCTTTGTTTGTCTTTGGTTATGGTGAGTGTAAATATGATATGCCTTGGTGATTTTCTTTTGGGGTCTCTTCTATATGGGGTTCATTGAGCTTCTTGGATGGCCATCTTTTCATCTTTAATGATATTGGGGAGGTTTTCTGTCAGCAGTTCCTCAATGATCCTCTCTGTGTTTTCTGTTTTCTCCCCCTGTTCTGGAATTCCAATCACTCGTAAATTTTTGCTTTTAATGGTGTCCCACGTAACTCTCAGGGTCTCTTCGTTTTTCTTTGTTCTTTTTTCTGAGTTTTCCTCAAACAGAGTTGTATCCAAGTGTTTGTCTTCAAATCCACTGATCCTGTCTTCCACCGTTTGAAATCTGCTTCTCAGCCCTTCTATGACATCATTGATTTCTGAAATCTTGTTGTTTATCTTCTGGATTTCTAATTGTTGTCTTTGTATAATTTCTAGTTGTGAATTTATTTTGGCATTTTGTTCCTTCACCATCTTCCTGAATTCTTCCAATTTTTTGTCTGTGTTTTCCACGAATTTGTCTGTTTTTTCCTCATGTTTGTCAGCTTTTGCCTCAGTTCTTGGAGAATTCCAAGTATTAGAGATTTGAATTCCCTATCAGGTAGTTCTAGTGCATTTTCTCCCAGAGGAGAGTCATCTGATGTTTTATTTTGGATGCCTACTGGAACCGTCTTGTCCAGTTTTTGTAAGTGTTTTGATATTGTCTGCTGTTTTCGGGGCATTCAGTAGTTATTTTTCTCGTTTATTGATTGTAGATTTGTTTGTTTCATCCCTTTTTAAAAAAAAAAATTTGCCTATGTCTGAGCAGGCAGACCATGTGTTCTTTGTTGTTTGCTTGTCTGTGCACTCAGTACTTTTCGCCTACTTCTCCAACTGGCAGGGTCAGTCACTCAGATATGGTACAGCAGGGCAGGTCTAGCTGAAGAGGAGTTACTGGGACGGGTTGTTTGTGGCACTTACGACAGCCACCAGGGTGGGTCGGTTATCAGTGCAGGGCAGATTCCAGTAGGCCGTGCCTGTGCTGCTTGGTGGTGAGATGTCAAGCGCACGGTGCAGGTAGGCAGGATGCAGCGGGGAGATTGTTATGTGTGGAGCGGTTGTTTTGTCTCCCGCTGGACGCTCCGTGAGGCTGCTTTCTCATACCGCCATTTGCTGTCTCCGATAGGAGTCCAAGATGGTGGATCTTCGCTGTGTTAGCTGGTAGGGGACCTCTTCATGAATCTCTCCTCGCTCTCCGTTCTCTGTCAGTTTTCTCTCTCCATTTGGTGCTTGGCTGAGTTCTTTATCTGTTCATTTGATGTTTTAGGGTTTCAGGATTGTTGTATTCTCTATTTGGCTTAGTTTTTCGGATCTTTGCCGTGGAGGGACGGCGTGGTGCTTCTGCCTAGAGCGCCGTTTTGCCGGAACTCACGCGTGTAGCTTCTTAAGAATCATGAGAATATTTTGGGGATTCTTGTGAGCTTCTTTTTCCATGTAATGGAAATTGGAAAACTGAGGACTTTTAGACATTTTGTCTAAAAATATCTATACCAAATCTTAAATTTAATTTGTTAGTTTAGCTTAATATTTTTAGACAATGTGAGCGTTAAGCACACTGGCTGTGGTAGTACTGTCTTTTAATGATGTGCTCAGTTACCACCTTAGATGAAAACCAAAAACCAAAGCCATTGCTTTCACCTTGATTCTGCCATATCGTGACTGTATACCATGGGTTTAATCCCTTTAAACAGATCCAGGTTTTCTAATTCACAGTGTGGTGCCCCCTAGATCATGTGACATTATTTGTGGGATAAGTCAGGATTACCACTCAAGGCTTCAAGCACTTTAGGCAATCAGAAGTTATAACATTAAAAAACCTCAACCTGCAGAACAAATCAGCAGAATTCTGCCTTACTTAAGGAGAAGTGTGTTTGTCACACCTTCCCTCCATCGCCTGCAGTGTTTTGTTCATGTTTGTATTTTCTTGCTTGTCACATTGTGTTTTTATAATGAATCTTCCCCTACTAGACTGTGAGCAACTTGAGAATAGGTACTAAGTTCTGTTCATCTTTGTATCCTTTACATCTAGGGCCTGGAATGTAGTGGGTCTTCAATAAATTTTGAAACAAAATAATTAAGGGAAAAACTTTATGTAAATTAAAAAGAAATCTCTGGTGACTTCCCAGTTCAAAACATATCCAACCTAATTCTTTCACTTCATGGAGAAAGCTGCATTATTTTTTTAATGATGCTATAGATTCAGAAGGATGTTCTAGATACTTCCTTTATTTCTGCCAATGTATGCTTGTCTGAGTACCTCACTTCCTTCAAATTTCTGCTCATATCTCACCTTCTCAACGAGACCTGCCCTGACCGTCCTATTTAATACCACAGTCTGTCCCTCTGCTTCACCCTTGGAATTCCCAATTCCCCTTACCTCCTCTGTATTTTCTTTTTTTCCCACAGTCTTTTTACTTTCCAAAATCTTATTTCATCTGATAATTTATTATAATTATTGCTGTCTGTCCGTCTTCTACTGCTAGCGTGTAAGCTCCACTAGGACAGATCTGTTAATTTGTTTCATTCACGGGTATATCCTAAGTGCGTTATATAATGTCTAGCACGTAGTAGGAGCTCAGCAAATATTTATTGAACATGTGGATAAAAGATGTTCAAACAATAAAGAGATAGTCAACTCTAATCCCTAACTATGTTGTCTAAGGCAAATTAGGATATAGATATTTTAGATTAAAAAAAAAAGTTTCTGTCGAGTGAATCCAACTCATGGTGACCCCATGTGTATCACAGTAGAACTGTGCTGCATAAAGTTTTCAACGGATGATTTTTCAGAAGTAGATCACCAGCCCTTTCTTCCACGGTGTTTCTAGGTGGACTCAAACCTCTGACCTTTTTTGAGCATGTTAACCGTTCCTACCACCCAGGGACTCCCAATAATTTAAATACATTTACCATCATAAAGTGAGAAAAGTATAAGCTCTAATTATCAGAAAATAAATTTGTCCATATGTCATCATTCTGATTTGCTGAAGTTTTGCCATAGTTGAGAGGCGCCTCCTGCTGTGGTAGCACTGGTGGGGCATCCTGTGCTTTGAGTAGCCATCATCCTTATCCTGCTCCTTCTTCCTTCTGCTCTTGTCATTTGGCTTCACCTACATCTTCTACTCCTTCTCATACTTAACTACGTTATTTCTTGTGCTGTTAGCTGCCTCAAACAGGAGGAAAAGTTAAGTGGTTATGAATGCGGGTCCTAAATTCAAATTGCTTGGGTTTTTATCTTGAACCCACCTAGCTGAGTGTATGACTCTGGGCTATTGGCTTTACCACTCTGTACTTCTATGTTCTCATCTATAAAAATTGGAATAATACCTGCATCTTCTTTGCAGGGCTATTATATGAATAAATAAGATCTAATGTAAATCACTTACAACAGTGTCTAGCGTATACTAGTTGTGAGACGTTTTCTTCACGTTCAGATGTAATCCATACTGAAGGGTGTCATCTTCAAACTTCATCAGTAAGTGCTTCAAACTGTTTAGTTTCAGCAAGCAGGGTTGTGTCTTCTTTGTATCACAGGCCATTAATGAGTCTTCCTTCAATCCTGATGCTGTGTTATGCTTCATCTAGAAAAAATCCTCACAACCGGACCAATAAACAATATCATGGTAAATGGAGAAAAAAATTAAAGCTGTCAGCTGTTTTATTTTACTTGGATCAACAATCATCCTCCCCATGGAAGCAACAGTCAAGAAGTAAAACAATGTATTGCATTGGCAAAGAAGCTGCAAAAGACCTCTTGAAGTTTTTAAAAGCAAAGATGTCACTTTGATGACTAAGGTGCATCTGACTCAAGCCATGTTCCTTTCAGTCACCTCATATGCCTGCAAAATTTGGATAGTGAAAAAGAAAGACAGAAATATTGATGCATTTAAACTGTGGTGTTTGCGAAGAATATTCAGTATACCATTGACTATCAGAAGAATGAACAAATCAGTCTTAAAAGAAGTACAACCAGAATGATCCTTATAAGTGAGGTTGGTGAAACTTCGGCTCACTTACTTTGGGCACATCATCAGGAAAGACCAGTTGCTAGAAAAGGACATTATGTATGGTAAAGTAGAAGGCCAAGGCAATCAAGGGAAACCCTCAGTAATAACATAGATTGACACACTAGCCGAAACAATGGAACCAAACATACCAATGATCATGAAGATGCCATAGGACCGGACAATATTTCATTCTGTTATACATAAGATAACCATGAGTTAGAGCCCACTCAAAGGCAACAAACAACAATAGCAGCATATAGTAAATTCTCAAGACTAAAGTGAACATCATTTTACTGTTGACTCAAGTGGACTATAAATTTCTTGAGTTCCAGGACCATCTAGTCATCTTCTTCTTCTTTTTTTTTTTAATCTCCTATAGAACATAATGTAAGTCTTATGCCTATTTATTGAATGGTTCTTTGGCTTTTCAATGACCTGTTTGAATTGTTTTAACTACTGTGAATACAAATGCTGTCATGATGTCTCTAAAGGTAGCTACAAAACTAAAAGATAAAGTTAATTTCACACACTCTGGTAATGTTAGTTCTTATTGCCCTTGCATCTCTTTGAGAAGCCTGGATTGAACATACTTGTCATTGCTGGTTTTTATTGCTACTAGCTTCCTGATTTTCTGCCCTGATCTTTACCTCACTAAGCTGAAATTTTTTTTTGTTTTTGTTTATCATTTTAGTTTAAATGAAGTTTACATTTCACGTTATCTGTCATACAAAAATTTATACATACATTGTTATGTGACCCTAATTGCTCTCCCCATACTGCGACAGCACACTCCTCCTTTCCACCTATGATTTCCCATGTCCATTCAACCAGCTCCTAACCCTCTCTGCCTTCCCATCTCACCTCCGGACAGAAGCTGCTCATTTAGGCGCTTGTATATACTTGAGCTGAGAGGCACACTCCTCACAAGTATCACTTTACGTCCCACAGTCTGGTCCAATCTCTGCCTGAAGAGTTGGCCTCGGAAATTGTTTTGGTTCTGGGCTGGTAGAGAATCTGGGGGCCATGATGATTTGTGGAGGTTTCAAGGAAAGAGGTCTGATCTGGATCAGGTGATTTTTATGAGGAAGGAGTAAATGTATGATTAGGATAGCTTAATAATTTATATCATGTGTCAGTAGGGTTAAAGTCGTAATTGGTAAAGAAGTGGCAGTCGCTCCTAAAAAAGTGGAATGTTGGGTCTTTTTTTGCTTTGTTTTCACAGTATTCTTATTTTAATTCCTGTTCATACATGATTAAGAAGGAATCTTAGCTTTGGTCTCACTCTGTCAAGATCACATATGAAATTGTTTATGTTCAGCAGGAGAACACCGTGGTCTAGCTGTAAGAGCCGCTTTTTTCTTTGTATAACATTCTTGGTGGGGGGAGTCTACATCTGAAAAGAACTGGCCAGCAAAAACGTTATAAATAGTAGCGGAGCATTGATTTAGTGCCAGAATATGAACCTCTCAGGTTGGAAGGCACTCAAAACACAACTGGGGAAGAGCTGCCTCCTCAGAATAGAGTCAACCTTAATGACATGGATGGAGACAAGCTTTTGGGACTTTGATTTGTTGATGTGGCACGACTCAAAATGTGAAGAAACAGGTGCAAACATCCATTAATAATCAGAACGTGTAATGTATGAAGTATGAATCTAGGAAAATTGCAAATCATCAAAAATGAAATGGAACACACAAAGATCGATATACTAGGCATTAGTAAACTGAAACGGATTGGTATGGACTATTTTGAATCAGATAATCACATGGTCTACTATGCCAAGAATGACAACTTGAAAAGGAATAATGTTGCATTCATTGTCAAAAAGAAAATTTTAAGATCTATCCTGAAGTAAAACGCTGTCAGTGATAGGATACCGTACAAACGCCTACAAGGAAGACCAATTAATATGACAATTATTCAAATTTATGCACCAACCACTGAGGCCAAAGATGAAGAATTTGAAGATTTTTACTAACTTCTGCAGTCTAAAATTGATCAAACATGTTATCAGGATGCATTGATAATTACTGGTGATTAGAATGCGAAAGTTGGAAACAAAGAAGAAGGATCGTAGTTGGAAACTATGGCCTTGGTGATAAAAACTATGCCAGAGATCTCGTGATAGAATTTTGTGAGACCAACGACTTGTTCATTGCAAGTACCGTTTTTCACCAACATAAACAGAGACTATACACATGGATGGAATACACAGGAATTAAATTGACTACATCTGTGGAAAGGGACAATGGAAAAGCTCAATATCATCAGTCAGAACAAGGCCAGGGGCCGACTGCAGAACAGACCATCAATTGCTCATACGCAAGTTCAAGTTGAAGATGAAGAAAATTAGAACAAGCCCATGGGAGCCGAAGTATGACCTTGAGTATATCCCACCTGAATGCAGAGACCATCTCAAGAATAGATATGACACACTGAACACTAGTGACGAAGACCAGATGAATTGTGGAGAGACATCAAGGACATCATACATGAAGAAAGCAAGAAGTCATTAAAAAGAAACAAAAGACCAAAATGGTTGTCAGAAGACTCTAACTTGCTCTTGCATGTAGAGCAGCTAAAGTAAATGGAAGAAACGATGAAGTAAAAGAGCAGAACAGTAGATTTCAGTGGACAGCTGGAGAAGACAAAGGAAGTATTATAATGACAAGTGCAAGGACCTGGAGTTAGAAAACCAAAAGAGAAGAACATATTCGCTATTTCCCAAGCTGAAAGAACTGAAGAAAACGTTCATGCCTCTAGTTGCAATATTGAAAGATTCTGCAGGGAAAATACTAAACAACGCAGGAAGCATCAAAAGAAGATGGAAGGAATACACAGTCACTATACTAAAAGGAATTGGTTGACGTTCAGCCATTTCAGGAGGTAGCATACGATCAGGAATTGATGGTACTGAAGGAAGAAGTTCAAGCTACACTGAGAACATTGGCAAAAAACAAGTCTCCAGGAATTGACAGAATACCAATTGAAATGTTTCAACAAACAGATGCAGCGCTGGGAGTGCTCTCTCATCTGTGCCAAGAAATCTGGAAGACAGTTACCTGGCCAACCAACTGGAAGAGATCAATGTTTATGTCTATTCCAAAGAAAGGTGATCCAACTGAATGTAGAAATTATCGAACAATGTCATTAACATCACACACAAGTAAAATTTTGGTGAAGATAATCCAAAAGAGGCTGCAGCAGGACAGAGACAGGGAACTACCAGAAATTCAAGCCAGATTCAGAAAAGGACATGAAACAAGGGATGTCAGTGCTGATGTCAGGTGGATCCTAGCTGAAAGCAGAGGATACCAGAAAGATGTTCACCTGTGTTTTATTGGCTATGCAAAAGCATTCGACTGTGTGGATCATGACAAATTATGGATAACATTGCAGAGAATGAGAATTCCAGAACACTTAAATGTGTTCATGAACCTGTATTTAGACCAAGAGGCAGTCGTTCAAATAGAACAAGGGGATACTGCGTGTTTTAAAGTCAGGAAAGATGCGTGTCAGGGTTGTATCATTTCACCATACTTATGCAGTCTGTATGCTGAGCAAATAATCTGAGAAGCTGGACTGTATAAAGAATGGGGCATCAGGACTGGAGGAAGACTCATTAACAACCTGGGTTATGCAGATGACACAACCTTGCTTTCAAAAGTGAAGAGGATTCGAAGCACTTACTGAGGAAGATCAAAGGCCACAGCCTTTGGTATGGATTATACCTCAACATAACACAAAAATACTTACAACTGGACCAATAAGCAACATCATGTTAAAAGGGGAAAACACTGAAGTTGTAAAAAAGGATTTCATTTTACTTGGATCCACGATCAACACCCATGGAAGCAGCAGTCAAGAAATGAAATGATGCATTGCATTGGGCAAATGTGCTGCAAAAGAGCTCTTTAAAGTGTTGAAAAGCAAAGATGTCACTTTAAGGGCTAAGGTGCGACTGATCCAAGCCATGGTGTTTTCAATTGCCTGATATGCATGTGAAAGCTGGACGATGAATAAGGAAGTCCAAAGAAGAATTGGCACCTTTGAATTACAGTGTTGGCAAAGAATACTGAATATACCATGGACTGCCAATAGAAGGAATAAATCTGTCTCGGAAGAAGTACAGCCAAATTGTTCCTTAGAAGCAAGGATGGCAAGATTTTGTCTCTTATACTTTAGCCATGTTAGCAGGAAGGATCTGTCCTTGGAGAAAGACATCATGCTTGGTCAAGTAGAGGGTCAGCAAAAAAAGAGGAAGTGCCTCAATGAGGTGGATTTACACAGTGGCTGCAACACTAGGCTCAAGCATAAGGATTGTGAAGATGATGTGGGACCAGGCAGTGCTTTGTTCTGGTGTACATAGGGTCGCTATGAGATGGGACTGACTCGATGGCACCTACAACAACAACATAACCTTTTTGACTCTTGCCAATTTTTTTCTATTTCATTCCTCAAAATCCCAGGAATTAGGCTTGTTCTGATATGGCAATCATTCACAATCATAGACCTGTTAACTCGCTTAGGTTACCTGCTTCCTAAACTCTCTGGTGGTTTGTATGCCTCACCCAGCCTTCCCCTTCTAGTATTAGGTTAGCCTCAAATCAAGGTAAAAGTTTTCTCATCTTTTTGGCTGTCTAGACCAGATTAGTGACTTCTTTAGTTGAGTCTAATCCTGGAGGCCCATTGCACTCCCAAACTCTGTTCTTTGTTTCTGTTTCCCTCCAGATAATGTTTCCAAGACTTCAGTAAACCTTGTAGGAGTATTTGCCGAATTCATGAGTTCATGTATACTCTTGTGTGTTTTGTCGTTATTTTAGACATACCTGTTTCATCACCTGCACTAGATGATGTTTCTGACAAGCAGCACTAAGTCTGCTAAGTCTTATTTTACACTTCTCTACACAGCATATACTACAGTGCTGAGCATGGAAGGGACAGTCAAGAAATGCTCTACAGAACAATTGGCAGGAATCTCAGGAAAGTTTATTGTCACTATGAGGATGAACCACCTTCCTTATGGTATTTTTTCTAGATAATAAATCATATGTTTTGGTTAAATGTAGACAGGATAAAAAAGTAACTAATTAGTGCTCTATACTTTTTTGTAAGGAGCGATGGTGCACAACGGTTAAATGCTCAGCTTAGTGCTAACCTAAAGGTTGGATGTTCAAACCCACCCGCTGGCTCCATGGGAGAAAGACTTGGTGATCTGCTTCTGTGAAGATTCCAAACCCAAACCAAAAGCATTGCTGTCGAGTTGATTCTGACTCATAGCAACTCTATAGGACAGAATACCCCATGGGGTTTCCAAGGCTGTAATCTTTACAGAAGCAGACTGCCATGTCTTTCTCTTGTGGAGCTGTTGGTGGGTTTGAACCACCGACTTTTCAGTTAGCAGCTGACTGATTAACCACTGTGCCACCAGGACTCCTTTTTGTAAAGATTACAGCCTAGAAATCCTTACAGGGTAGTTCTACTCTGTCACATGGGGTCCACAAAAAAAAAAAAAAAAAACCTCATTTCCATCAAGTCGATTCCGACTCATAGCAGCTCGATAGGACAGTAGAACTGCCCTCATAGGATTTCAAGGAGCAGCTGGTGGATTCGAACTGCCAACCTTTTGGTTAGCAGCTGAGCTCTTAACCACTGCACCACCAAAATCGACTTTATGGTACCTAACAACAACAACATACTTTTTTGTGATTGATGAGACTTATCTTAATTCTTTTAAAATTTCTATTCTTATTTTCTGTTTCCTGTAGCCGTTTGTGTTCTGTAAGGTTCTCTGTCAGTTTGTCACAAATCATTGCAGAGAATCTGTTTGTTGGCAATGTGTACCTCTTTGGGATTAGGAGGCTCTAAAAGCCATTCCCCAGGGCTTGTTTTAAATACATCTGCAGTCGCTCCCCAGTCATACCTCTCCTGACGTCTTAGTTTGGCAGCATCTTCAATTTTTCATGTTTAAAAAAGGCTTAAGTAATAGTACTCAGTAGAAAGTGTGCTTTCTTTTGTTTGAGAACTCTGCGGTTTGTGATGGTGGTCAACAATCATAGCCCTAAGAATGAACGTATTTGCATTCACAGTCTGATTGTTTAATTTTGCCCTATTCTTAATATTTTGTATTTATTTACAAAGAAAAGAAAAGAATGAAAGAAAAGCTTTTTGAAAGGAAGAAGAACCTATTTTCCCTATTGTTTGCATGTAAAAAGAACAGCTCTTGCCCACTATTAGAGAAAAAAAAAAAAAAAACCTCTATTTTTGTTTGAGCTCAATATGTGTAACTTCTCTTAATCCACTGGTTTCACTCTTGGCATTGAAATGGAGACTGCTTCAGCAACATATAATTATTGTTATTTGGTTAAAAATATAATTTCTTTTTCTTATCCCTTTACCTGCTTTTCACCTGGTTAAACATAATGAGGAATATATCTTTTCTAATGTACTGATGCCTCCCTATAAAACTAAACAGCACAAGCACCCTTCTGTGCCTCACCAAGGTTGTGTAATATGGTTATAAATTGTTAATGCTCGTTTTATACTTTTTCCACTCAACTTTATGTTGGTAACATCAGTTATACTGGCTGGACCCAAAGAAAATCCAACAAGCGTTTCTTGTCTTATTATATCATGGACTTGGGAGGTTGGTTCATGGGAAGGGAGGAAAGACAGGAAAGATGGGAACTTAGAGATCAGGCTGACCTATGGGGGTAAACCTTAGGGTTGAGGTGGGATGCAGACAGGACTGCAGGTAATGTAAGGAGTTTGGGCTCAAATGGTGAAGGTGGGTGGTTGAGGACATGGGAGTAATTCACAAGTAGGAAATCTAGACTCTAAGGCAGTCTACTAAGAGATGACTAGACCTAAGGGCAGTAAAATAGTATGACAAGGAAGAAGAAAGCCAGTGATATTTAGACAGGAAGTAAGGCGCTAACTAAACTTCAGGTCTTTAGCTGTTGAGACAGAATCCCCATTGTGGACATTATAAAGTAAAAGGGAAGACTAGACCACAGAACAAGACAGAAAGATAAGGCCAAGAGCTGAGTGAGTTAATTCTACACATTTTCAAAGTATTTAATAGTCCCTGATTATGGGGAAAAAGATCGATCTCATATCACTGTCTGGAGCAGTGTCTACAGATGGGAATTGAATGGCACCAGTGGAGGCAGGCAGAGCTGGTTTAGACATGCAGGGATAATGGGCCAAGCAGTGACTATGGCCACTTAATCAATGCTAATTGTGTTAAAGCATAACAAATGAACTGATGACTGTGGAGCCTGGGCTCCTGCTTGGGGGGCCATTTCTTGCTAATATAATACCTTCCTGGATTCAGCCAAAGAAAGATGCATTACTTCATGCCCTGTTTCAAGTTCAAGTTTTTAGGTGTTGAGTTTGACTTTCCAATAGATTTCATTCATCTATTTTTTCAAGCAAGTAAGCATTTTATTAGATGTTCCTTCTCCTGGAATTTTCTTAATTTCACTCATTCATGGTGACATCATTCATTTTGTCAGTCTCTTTTATTATATCACATTACTTACTTGCTTAATAATCTGAGGAACAGTGCAACATTTAGAAGACAACACTAGGCTTTCTTGGGGATAAGAAAAAAATCAGATGTAATATTTGCCTTCAGTGAGATTTCATTCTACGAAGGGAAGACATAATTAGAACAGAAAGGATTTAGAGTGCATGAAAAGAGCATTGCTAGTGCCTGGAACTAGTAGGTGTGAAAAATGATTATTAATTCACTGGTGAAGTGCCGCGGAAAGTGAAGAGTTTGAGTGTCAAGAAGGAGGAAGTGGCAAGAAGCATCTAGCGCTGCAGGTGCAAGAGAGTGAGGAGGAAGGAAAGGCCCTAAGATTTGAGAAGAGCAAAGTCATTAGTGCTCTCTGTGAGAGTAGCTTCTGTTGGGTGGTAGGGTCCCATGATTGCGAGGCTTCCTGAGAAGAGTCTGTAACTCTGATTTACTGCTTATAGACCAGAATTACATTACAGACTTTTACCCCTGACAACCACATTTAACTGAGTAAGTTGTTGAAGATCTGTAAAATTTATGAAAAGCAGGAATAATAGGTGTTATCTGTACTTAGTACACAGTTCTGCAGAGCCTGCTGTGTTTTTGCAATTGTTTGAAACTCCTTTATTATTAAATCTCTTTCATCTTACCTCACACATCTCACCTACTGGGGTCAATTTCAATACCAACATTGAACTGGTTCTATTCTCTTGAAAACACTTCTGCTTTTCCATGCCAAATTTTGGCTTCCCTTGTTTCTTCTGTCTTGAATGTGCTCCCTGTTCTGTCTTTCATAAAGTTTCTTGTCTTTGAAATCCTCCCTATTTATAATGTTTTTCTGTACTGCAGTGGCCCGCCATATCTTTTCTCACCTTTGGGCTGTGTATGTGTGTGTACGTGTTTGTGTGTATCACTCATTTGTCACTTGACATGTTATGTTATAAACTGTCTTTTGATGTGTTTCATCTTACCAACTGCACTACACAGCTCTTTGGATTAAGAATCATGGCTTATACTTTGTACTTTCACAGTATTCTGCATTAATATATGTGTGTGTGTGTGTATATATATATATATATTTGAACACTCAAAATACAGGTTTTATTCACCTAATAGTGACAGAATTGACTAAATACTATAACATATAAAACTCTGCAGCAATAGTAATAACAGACAATAATTTGCGAGTGGATACATAGGCAGATATGTATGCTGAACAGGTATAGGAGGGCATATGTGAGTACACCCACGTGCATATATAGACCAAGTTGTGGATGTTTCTACATACATGTTCATATATGCTGCATGTATAGTCATATATACATGGAACACACAGGGATCACAGTCAGGGGAACTTCTTAGATATAACCAAACATTTCACGGGGCAGAGTTACTGGGCTAGATGGCTGTGGACCATAGTCTTAGGGGACATCTAGGTCAATTGGCATACATAACTCATAAAGTCAATGTTGTACATCCTACTTTGGTGAGTAGCATCTCGGGTCTTAGAAGCTTGTGAGCAGCCATCTAATATTCAACAATTGTCTTTTCCTGTCCAAAGGATAATGAAGGAGAGCAGAAGAGAGGGAAGAAAACCAAAGACTCAAGGAAGCAATTAGTTCAAAGGACTCCACTAGCTGAGATCAGAACTAAATGGTACTTGGCTACCACTCTCAACCATTCTGACCAGGATCACAATAGAAGGTCCCAGACAGAGTGGGAGAAAAATATAGAACAAAATCCAAATTCATGAAAAAGACCAGACTTACTGGTCTGATAGAGTCTGGAGGAACCCCCGAGACTGTGGCCCTTAGTTACCCTTCTAACTTGGATCTGAAGCCTCTCCTGGAGATCACCTTTCAGCTAAATAGCAGGCCTATAAAATAAACAGTAACACCCATGAGGAAAGTGCTCCTTAGAACAATCAACTAACTATACGAGATCAAAGGTGCCACATTTTCCCAGAAGCAGAGACGAGGAGGCAGGAAGGGGCAGAAAAATCAGATGAATGGAAACGGGGAACTCAGGGTGGAAATGAGGAGAGTCCTGACACATTGCGGGGATTGCAATCATGTTACGGAACACTTTGTATATAAATTATTGAATGGGAAACTAATTTGCTCAGTAACCTTTCACCTAAAGCACAGTTTAGGGAAAAAAAAAAAAAAGCTGTGGAATAATTGGGAGAAGACTTGAGAGGCCCCAACAAGAATAGAGTATGAGGAATACTACCCTGACCTTGAACTTCCCCTTACGATTTAAAAACTGCTTGGCTGATTTCATCCAATGCTCCATATTCATGGAAGGGTTGTGGAGTCCAACAGCACCAACAAGACATACCAGCTGTGCTTTAATGGAAGATCTTTGTTCAGGCAGGAGGGTATCTTCACCACTCACACCATGAGAGTTCCAGGTACTGCACCTCACAGTCTTTTCAGATAAGCGCAATACAAGCAAGGACAGGGCTGGCTCCAAGAAGGCCAGAGTAAGCAGTACCAACCCTTTCCTCCCAGTCCTTATACTGTCTTCTCACAGGCTGGGTTGCTCTGCTCACTTCCACCTGTGTTTTTTCTTTTGTTCCTTACATTGCTGGCCTCTTTGGTCCTTCTTCATCTTCGAGTCCACCACTTTGAAATGGTCTCGACTTCAGCTTAAAATGTGATAAAGATACCTTCTTCTCAGAGTGTCTATAAAAATTGAAATAATATGTTGAGATTTTGACAGCTTCTTTTAAATGTTAGATATCTTTCCTTGTCAGTTGTTTGATTGATAAGAGCTGACATCGGTAGGCAGTACATCTTCAACAATGTATTTCATTAATGCTTTGAGTAAACAGACAGCCCTGGAGTAAATTCATTTTGACCTTGTTTCTTTGCTGGATACACAGTGAAAACTTGATTAACAGGAATCCAACTTCATGCAATATATATTTAACTTAAAATATTGCTATGTTGCTTTTATCATTCCTTGGATAAATATTTAAAAATACATAGAAATAATTTAAATAACTAACAAAAATAAGAATACCTTCAGATTCCTGGGTAGTACAAATGGTGAATGTACTTGGCTGCTAAACAAAGGGCTGGAGTTTGAGTATATCCGGAGGTATCTTAGAAGAAAGGCCTGGTGATCTACTTTAGAAAAATCAGCCACTGAAAACACTATGGAGCACAGTTCTACTCTGAGACACCTGAGACCATCATGAGACAGAATTTACTAGATAGCAACTAGCTTACTCGTTACAGGTCCCTATAATGTGAGTATAATGTAATATTATTTTTGTTTTGTGCACTAAAATAGAAAAGAAGTAGACTGGCTTTTTAAATGATTTACAGCATTGAAAGTTTTGAAAGTTACCCTCTTCACTTGATCAATACCTATTCATTCTTCAGGTGTCAGTTTATATAAGTCTACTTATATAGTGCTCTTTTTTTTTTTTTTTTTTTTTTGATTGCCTATGGTTGTGATTTGGAGCCCTGCTCTGGAATCCTATAAACTAATGCTGTATTACCACTGACTGAATATGTGCTGGTTTTTTCTGCATCTAGCAATAGAGAACAAGCTTCATGATTGCATCGTCTGATCTCATTTCATCTCAGTCACTGTCAGTCCCCCAGCCCTAGCACTATAACCCCCTCAGAGGAGACAGTCAACAAATACTTGTTGAAAGCAATAAAGAATAGGTCAGCAGGGAGGAAGCTGGATTAAATTAATTTAAATTAAACGAGAAATTCAATTATTCAGGGTAGTCAACTTGTATCAAGCATTGCAAGTATATATTTTGGGGCATTTGGATATAGTTACTCAAACTTTAAGCGTATTGAATTATCTTACATATATTAATTGAGCTCCTATTATGCATGAAACTCTGATAGGTACTGTAGAGGCATCTCTTATCTTCAGAGATATATAATTAAAGTCTATGACTGAAGGAGGAAGAGGAAAGATGCTATGCTCGGCATAAAATTGAAACTGGTCTTTAATAGAGCACTGGCATTGGAGCTGAGGGACTAATTGAACATGGCATCTCAGCGCCATGTTTCAGAATTAAACTGAGGGGCGAGGCCGACGTATAAACAATAGTCACGTGGATGATACTGGAGAATTTACCTAAATGAAGGGTGAGGCCAACAGGATAAACAGTCACATGGATGATATTGGAGGATTTACCTAAGTGAGGGGTGAAGACAACAGGATAAACACAATCACTTGGGTGAGACTTGAGAATTTACCTAAGTGAAGGGCAAAGCCAACAGGATAAACACAGTCAACATATATGATGACACTAATAATTTAATATCCTGAAGTAGAAATGGTCCACAATCAGCTCTACTGATTGTAGAAGTGTTTTGCTATCTTTTTGTTTTTGTTTTTCAGTCTACACTTCCTTTGTGTGCTCTTATTATGAATTAATAGGATGGCTAATGTGCAACAAATATTTTTCAATGTTTATATTACTGAAGGAGTACAGCGATTTAGATAAGGAACTCCTGGTGAAAGCCAAAACATGATATTCATGAAATTAAAGGGTTTTTTGTTTTTGTTAATTTCCTTCAAAATGGAAATTGAAGGGTGTTTGTTGTTGTTTGTTTGTTTGTTTCTGTTATTCATTTAAAATGGAAATAATTTATTCTAATTATAAAATATACTTCAGTTTTATTATAGAATATTCAGATAACGTTGTTGTTGTTGTTAGATACCATTGAGTCGGTTCTTACTCATAGCGACCCTATGGACAATAGATCAAAACACTGCCTGGTCCTACACCATCCTCACAATCATTGTTATGTTTGAGCCCATTGTTGTAGCCACTGTGTCAATCCATTTTGAGGGTCTTCCTCTTTTTTGCTAACTCTCCACTTTACCAAGCATGTTGTCCTTTTCCATGGACTGGTCCCTCCTGATAACATGTCCAAAGTACATGAGACAAAGTTTTGCCATCCTCACTTCTAAGGAGCATTCGGGCTGTACTTCTTCGAAGACATTTGCCAACACAAAAAGTGATTGTTATTTTCAGAGAATAGCAAATAATAACAAGGAAAATAACAATCACTCTTTGTGCCAACAACCAAAGATAATGTAGGTTAACATTTTGTAGGTACAATTACAGACATTTTCTTTCTGTATGCACACATACATCCCTGCCCAAAAATGCCCTCTCAATGCGTATAAATTGATTAACAGGAATCCAACTTCATGGAATATATATTTAACTTAAAATATTGCTATGTTGCTTTTATCATTCCTTGGATAAATATTTAAAAATACATAGAAATAATTTAAATAACTAACAAAAATAAGAATACCCTCAGATTCCTGGATAGTACATTTCTAATTAAAAATGAGATCATACTGTAAAGTTTTAAACTCTTTTACTTAACAATATATTATGAATATATTTGTTACACAGGAGACTTACATTGTTATTATTGTCACTTTCTTAGACAATTTCTTCCTGGTGAATATCGAGGCGATATTTGTTTACTACCTTAAAAAGAGCTGCCATGATCATCTATGTAGTTCATGTTTGTACATTTGTTTCTTCTATGCTCACATAAAATTTCTGGAAATAAATTTGTTCCCTGGTATGTAGAAGTTTAAGGGTCTTATTATTGTTCTTTTCAGGATTTATACATATTAGTACTCCTGCTACCTGGGTAGGAGAATGCCCTTTTCAGCACTCCCACCAACATGGGATATAATCGTTATTTTGAGTTTTTGCCAATTTCACAATTGAAAATAGGTTAAAATTTTTTTCCTAATCAGGAGATAATCCATATTACTCATCTTAGAAAATTTGATGCTACTATTAAATACGTGTCTTTATATTTCCTTTAAGGAGCCCTGGTGGGTGACACAGTGGTCAAGTGCTTGGCTGCGAACCAAAAGATGAGTGATCTGCAGCCACCAGCTGCTCCGCAGGAGAAAGATGTGGCAGTCTGCTTCTGTAAAGATTACAGCCTTGGAAAACCCTACGGGCTAGTTCTACTCTGTCCCATAAGGTCACTATGAGTCAGAATCGACTCAGCGGCAGTGGGTTTGGGTTTTGTATGCTGGGTCAAATGAATGTAACAGAAGGCAGCAGACATTGCTACATTCCATTTGGAATTTCAAAATTCTTTCATGTGAAAGGACTACATCATGACATTTACCAATAATGCAATACTTGCTCCTTAGCTTAGCGCAAATAGCTGTTAAGTGTAACGCTCTATTATAGAAGGGTTTATGGCTTTGTGAGCTTAAGGGAAGATGATTATTAAAATGGATAGGCTTTATTTTTTTTCTAATACCTAGCATTCTCTCTGGGATTAAGAATGTTCCATTATTGGGCTACGGGAACCATATGGTGTTCTGTCTTATGAACTTCATACTATATCACTCAATTCTTACAATAACCTTTGGGTTTTGATAGTATTATCAGCAGAGTCCCTCCTCGGGTGGTGCAGATGGTTAATGCCCTAGGCTGTTAACTGAAAGGTTGGACATTCAAGCCCACCTAGAGGCCCTTGAAAGAAAAGCCCAGTAATCTCCTTTAGAAAAATCAGTCATTGAAAACTTCATGGAGCATAGTTGTACTCAGACACACATGGGGTCACCATGAGCTGGAATTGACTTGATGACAAATGGTTAGTTACTATCATCAGCACCATTTTGAAGATAAGGAAATAGAGGCATGAGAGTTTAAGCATCTTGCCTAAACCCTACATCTTGCCTAAACCCTACTGGAGACTAACAATGAGACCTTCCAAGTTCAAACTTACCTTAGTGGATTCACCATGAGCTGTAGTCTGTCTTCTCCACAGACTTACAACATTGGAAATTCAGTATTATTCAGCACACTTTCTTAGGGATGAGATGACATGAAGCTGGTTACAGAAGATTAATATATAAACCAAATACCAGCCTAATAATTTGTAAGGAGAAATATGATACCTAGGATACTTCCAGGAGCCCTGGTGGAACAGTGGTTAAGCACTCAGCTGCTAACCAAAAGGTTGGCAGTTCGAATCCACCAGCCACTCTGCAGGAGAAAGATGTGCCAGTCTGCTTCCCTGAAGATTACAGCCTTGGAAACCCTGTGGGGCAGTTCTCCTCTGTCCTATAAGGTTGCTATGAGTCTGGCAACCGGTTTTGGAGGATACTTCCATCTTTTGTTCTCCACGATCTTTCCCTGGAGGCATTATGCATGGGAAAGCAAGTACTAATTAGTAGGCTGTTCCGTGAGTATTGGACAAAACTGCAAGGCAGGGGAGATGCCTTATTTATCTTGTATACCCAGTGCCTACGAAAGCATCTTGTGCAAATGAGGCCAATGTTTGTTTAATACATGAAAGAATAGAATGAGAGAGGCCTTAGGAATGATGTAGCTTTATGGTTTTCTAACAGCCCTAAGGTTCTTGAACAGATAACTTAGAGGCCACCACAGGGAGCATGAGGCATGAGGGGGACTGGGTACTAGGGCAGCTGTCCTTTTATCTGTTTCAGATATTAGGACTCCTACTAAGATTTAGGGCAGTCCTACTCTGTCCTATAGGGTCGCTGAGTCAGAATCAACTCGAAGGCAACAAGTTTGTTTTTTTTTTTTTTTTGGTCTACTAAGATTTAAAGAAGCCCTGGTGGCACAACGGTTCAGTGCTCTGCTGCTAAACGAAAGGTAAGCAGTTCAGACACACCCAGCAGCTCCATGGGAGAAAGACCTGGCAATCTGCTTCCATAAAGATTACAGCCAAGAAAACCCTATGGGGCAGTTTGACTCTCTCACATGGGGTTGCTCTGCATTGCAATGGACTTGAGGGCACCCAACAAAAACAACACCAACAACTAAGATTTACTTTGGGAAAGGAGTTCTACTGATACAAAATATTAGCAACTAATAATAGAAAATATTGGGAATAATAATCAGTTTGCAGATGTGGAAACTGAGACCCAAAAGAATTAAGTGTCCTATAAGCTGGAACTCAAATTTGAAGCTTTCCACTCCTAGCCCTGGGCTATTTTTAGTATGCAGCACGCTAATGGATCATTAGAAGCTTGGCCCCTAATTTGCTGTGAAGCCATCCCATCCATCTCCTGATAATAGCATTTGGCATCTCTCTAGAATTTATTACAGCGTTTTCATTTTCTTTCTGAGAAGCAACACTTGACATATCAATCATCACCTTATAAAATTCCCTCCTGCCCCAGTTTTTTCCTCGTCTTCTCTCAGCCTCATTCATTCACTTTCTTTCTTTCTTTTTTTTTTTTTTAAGTCCTTGGGCAGCCTTGCAGACAAGTTATTTTCTGGCATAAAGAGGAGGAGAGCAAGGCCAGATGCAGTGGATAAGTAGACAGTAAAATCTAGGCAAAAGCTCATTCTCAAATACATTTTCCTTAAAGCATTGTTATCACTGCTATTGTTCATATCATTCCATCCATTCCCTCAAGCTGCCATCTCCTGCTGATGCTTTAAAGAGGTCACAATAACCCTGGTAGTTTTCTTGGGTGGAAAAAATGCAAGCCATCACCTGGAAAAGGTATTTCTGTCTCATCTTCAGCTGGCTGTGCAACTGACCTTGCCTTGGAGCTGTACACACTACCTTCCTAACTGCAGCTGACTGTGGGCATCACAGAAGCATCAGGTTCAGAGATGAAAGGCTCTTGGAATCTTGAAATCCAGTCTTCTCGTTTTACACATGAAGAGACTGAAACCCAGAGAAGGAGAGTGATTTGCTCAAGGCCACACAGCTAATTAGTGGCAGAGAAGCTGTGTCTCCTGACTCCTAGTTGAGGACTTTCGTAGCAATAGCGGGCTTATTTTTGCTTCCAGCACAAGGCACTGCCCTCTAGTTGAAACCTGGGTGACAGAGCAGGCTCCCAACATCCCAGAGGACCCTGAGGTCCAATGGACCGGACATGGCACCCAAGTAGCTAAAGCCGTGAGGAACACAAGTCCAGTGGACATCAATTTGGGCAGAGACATGGATAGCAGCACAGGGAGCTATGTTCTCGGCTGAACCAGCAGTCTGTCTGTCACTCCAGCGCTTTGTTGTGACAGATGACTGGCGCGTTAGCAGTGTGCTCACACGGAGAGAGAGAGATGGGAGCAGACGGCAGGGACTGCAGACAGGTCTTTCTGTTCCAGTAGGTGAAATGAGATGAGCAGTGTAGTCCGAGGTTGGAGCAATGGTTTTAAAACTTTTTTTTTTTTCCTTAAGTAGAAAACACTTTTATTTTTCCAGCAAAATTTTGCCTGGAATGCAGTACATGTAACAGACAAAAGCAAAGCTACTCTGGTTGAATTTGGGGAAGGAATAAAAAGTCCTCCCAGGCTCCAGACCACAGAGTTTGAATCTAATGCTCAGCAGTGGGAGCATCTCCCACTAGGAGGGGTTTTGGAAATCTCTGGGGGGATTTTTTGGTTTTCACAGTCATTAGAAGGATGCTACTGTTACTGAGTGGTTAGGTGCCAGGGATGCCAGATGTCCTGCAATGTAGGGGACGGTCCCAGACAATGAATGCTTGTCTTGTATCCCACACAATGAATATGAAAATCTCCCCAGATATTTTTGTAGGTAAAAAGCAATTTGTAAATCTTCAAGCCTAAAATCTGATTCTATTTATATATGACATGTAATAATTATTACTGTTTTAATATACACTGCATTCTCCAGAAATGCAGCAACTGGACTAATTGGGGAAAGGTTATAATCTTTGTTTTCTAAAGAACTTTACCAGAAGTTGCTCAGCAAGACACAGTAGAGTAGTCGGAAGTACAGGTTCTACACCTGTGCTCATTGCAGCGCTACTCACAGGAGCAAAAAGATGGAAACAACCTAGGTGCCCATCAGTGGATGATTGGATAAGTAAAGTGTAGTACATATGTACAATGGAACACTATTCAGCGATAAAGAAAAATGAGTTCCCAACACATCTTGGAACATGGATAAAACTGGAGGACATTATGTTGAGTAAAATAAGTTAATCACAAACAAACAAAACAAATATTGTATGCTCTCATTTTCATGAAATGACATGAACAGGCAAATATACAGAAAGTGATGTTCATTAGTGGTTACCAAGGATGGGAGGGAGAGAAGGGATTCACTCTTTAGATAGTAGGCACTTGTTATTTTTGATGAGGGGAAAGGTAACAAGCTGAAGTGTGCACAGCTTGACGAAGGTTAATTATATCACTAAAATGTACACAAGAAAAAAGGACCTTTTGGTAATTACTGTTGTTGTTACGTGCTGTCGAGTCTGTTCTGACTCATAGCAGCACTATTTGTACAACAGAACTAAACACTGCCTGGTCCTGTGCCATTCGTACAATTGTTGTTATGCTTGAGTCCATTGTTGCGGCACTGTGTCAATCCATCTCATCGAGGGTCTTCTTCTTTTTCGCTGACCTTGTACTTTACCAAGCATGATGTCCCTTCTCCGGGGACTGGTCTCTCTGATAACATGTCCAAACTATGTGAGATGAAGTCTCACTATCCTTGCTTCTAAGGAGCATTCTGACTGTACTTCCTCCAAGGCAGATCTGTTCATTCTTCTGGCGGTCCATGGTATATTCAATATTCTTCCCCATCACTGTAATTCAAAGGCATCAGTTCTTCTTTGGTCTTCCTTATTCATTGTCCAGCTTTCACACGCATATGATGTGATTAATTTTGAAACAACAGCAATAGCCAAAAAATATATGTGCAGTATATGTGTATGTATGTAGACATATATATATATAGATAGATTTGTATAGATACGTGTATGTGAAGGAAACCTGGTGGCACAGTGGTTAAGCATTTGGCTGCTAACCAAAAGACTGGTGGTTCGAACCCACTATTGGCTCTTCGGGAGAAAGATGTGGCAGTCTGTGTGAGTGCATATGTGTATGCATGTATGTGATTGTATGCACATATATTCATACATATAAAGAAGCACATGGGGGCACAGTTACAGATACTTCCTAGATGTCAGCAAATGCCTTGAGGGATGGATTTCCTGGGTTTGAAGGATTAGGATCATAATCTCATGGGACATCTTGGTTAATTGGCATAATATAATTCATAAAGTTTATGCTCTACATCCTAGTTTGGTGAGTAGTGTCTGGGGTCTTAAAAACTTGCAAGCAGCTGTCTAAGATACAAATATTGGTCTCTACTTGTTCGGAGCAAAAAAGAAAGAAGGAAACCAAAGACTCAGAGAAGAGATTAGTCTACAGGATTAATAGTCTACACAAACCACAGCCTCCTATACCCTGAGCCCAGAAGAACTACTGTATTTTTAATGGAAATAACGTGCACCTTCTCTGTTTGTTTGCCAGCCACACCCTCCACCTGTCTGTCAAACACACGTAGAGGATGCACATTATTTGTGTAAAATACAGTGGATGGTGCCTGGCTACCACTACCAGCTGTTCTGATCAGGGCCACAATAGATTGACCTTGATAGAATGGAGAAAAATGTGGAACAGAACCTCAATTTCCCAAAAAAAAAAAAACCTAACGGACTGGTTGAGACTAGAGGACTCCCTGAGACTATTGCCCTGAGATACTCTTTAAACCTTGGATCTAAACTAGCTGTAGAGGTCACCTTTTAGCTAAATAACAGATTGACCCACAAAATAAAGAACATCACCCACGAGTACTGTACTCCCCTTTAAAAAATCATTTATGTAAGACTAAATGGTCAACAATTACTTTAAAACAAAAATAAGAATGTAAGTGGACAGGGAGACTAGATAAATGGAAACGGACCAACCAGGAGGGAAACGTTGAGAATGTTCACTCATTATGAAGAATGTAACCAATGTCACTGAATAACTTGTATAGAAATTGCTGAATGGGAACCTAAACTGCTGTGTGACTTGGAACAAATTAATTAACCACTCTGTGCTCAGTTTCCTTAGCTGTAAATTGGAAATAGTCACAGTACTATCTCAAAATTGTTGTGACAATTAAATGAGTCAATAATGTAATGTGCTTAGAGCAGTGCCCTGACAGTATTTTTTAAAAAGCATGTCACTGATGGCAATGCAACTTAGTGTTTGTGACTCAGATACAGTATACTTGCATCATTCCACACTTGTCAGTTGTCACATTCCTGTAGATTATAATATGTATATGGATATACTTATTTATGTCATTTTTCAAAATATCAGCTATAAAAAGTGTTAACACATCAGTTGAATGTTGTCCTATTTCAGTTAAATCCAAACTTATCTGGGCAAACATCTAACTAGTTTCAGTTTGTTCTCTAATCTAGTCGTGCCCAGGCTTTTACATATGAGGTACACTACACATTATGGTATTATAAATTAAATTCTATTTGTATGTTAAATTTACAGCTTATGTTGATTTTTTTTTCAAGATTATGGGCATAGGTGGTTCATATTATTTATAATTTCACTTCCGTATGGTAACCAAAAACCAAATCCGTTGCCATCCAGTTGATTCCGACTCATAGCGACCCTATAGGACAGAGTAGAACTGCCCCATAGGGTTTCCAGGGAGTGGCTGGTGGATTCTAACTGCTGACCTTCTGGTTAGCAGCTGTAGCTCTTAACTACTGCACCACCAGGGCTCCTCAATATAGTAAAGAGGCAGTAAAAATGCCTGTTAGTAACAGAGGGCACTGAGTGTGATTAGACGGAGAAGGGCCGTGATAGGTGAATGGGTATCACCTGGAACCCCTGAATTTATAGCCGATGAAAGCAGAGTTGCTCTGGTTAAACAGCAGAATCAAGAGGTGTTTCTCCAGCTTGCTGTTTTTTCCAAGTCCCTTGCAATCTTCAAGGCTCCAGTAACCACAGATTAAAAACAAGGCAATAGGATAGATATTCTGAAAATATATCTGACGTCCCGTTGGTGAGCTGTGAGGGCTTCCTAACAGACTAAGAATGGAACCACCAACAATGGAAATGTCTCCAATTCTATAGACTAATGGCTATTAACCACATATTAAAAAAAATGTATTAAGAATTACTAATATCTGGCATTTCTAATGTAAAATTAGCCATTTCTAGAGTTTACTGATGAAGATGGCAATTTCATTATTCCACTGCAATATCTGGCTACCACCAAAGGCCTCTCCATGTTGAAAATTCCTGAACTCACACAGACAGAATTCTTCAAAAATAGAGGGAAGGCTGCTTTGTTAACTGAACATTATCATGTTATTTCAACTTCTATAACTTTAATTACTGCTATTCTTGATTTTTAATTATAAATCACTATTAATTTAGTTACATCAGTGTCAGTTTTGCTCTTTGTGAGTTTTTTGCCTAATCTTAAGAAGTGGTGTTAATTTTTAATAGTGTTATTTTGAGCCAATAATTTATCAGTAGTAAGACTTTAAGATAAGTGCATTTTAATTAAAATGCGAATTATCTGTACCACATTTGTTAAAAAAAAGATATAGCGATGCTTTACTCCATCTCCAATTTGCTTCTTCGTTGGCAACTTATCATTTGGCAGTTCAGTGATGAGTTACTGTTTGATTGTAAAGTGAAAAAAAGATGAAGTGAGTTGAGTGGAATCTATGTTGTTGTTGTTAACTGCTATTCAGTCAACTCCTGATTCATAGTGACCCCGTGCCCAACGAGATAGGACTGTGGTGATCCATAGGGTTTTCACTGGCTGATTTTCAGAAATAGATCACTAGGCTTTTCTTCCTAGTCTGAGTCTGGAAGCTCTGCTGAAACTTCTTCAGCATCATAGCAATATGCAAGTCTCCACTGATAGATGTGTGGTGGCTGCATATGAGGTACATTGGCATGGAATCAAACCCAGATCTCCCATATGAAAGCTGAGAAGTCTGCCACTGAGCCACCAATGTCCCCATGCGGAATCTAAAAGGACCAAAGTTTATTAAATTTGAGAGCCCTTTCTAGAGCCCAGAAAGGTACACCTGGAATGAGGGTAGGGTGGAGAAGACCCAGGAGTCATGATGCCCCATAGGAGGATGGATGCCCACATGAAGAGAGGTTCTGTTAAGAAAGGTGATGATTTTTTATAAGAAAGCATGCTTGCAGTATGCAGCAGGCAGGCTAAGCTGGCAAATGAATGAAAGCTCTCCTGAGGACCTGTCCCTGGCAAGCTACCGAACAAGTAAGTCAGATCTGAAATAGCACTTCTCTGTTTTCAGATACTTGAGACATTTTTCTATTGGGAATTCTAAGATAGTTTAGCCCAAATACATTCATTCATGAGCAAGAGGAGCAGACATGTCCAGGACTTACCAGCAGCGCTAAGGATCTCTATCCTAATAGAAATGGGAGCACATATCAAATTATAGGTAAAACGGTCTGAAGAAGCTTCAGAGTACTCTTTCCATTAAAGCATGTATATTTTCCTGGACTCATATAACATGTAAGCAGGATGACCTAAGACCAAATCCCATGCAATTCCAGGACCATTTTGTTTTTCTCGTATATTTTGCATGACTCCTGGAAGTGAAAATAACAAGACTGATCTCCTTCTGTGAGGAAAGATCTTGCAGAAGGATTCGATGCCCTCCACCTGAACAGAAAGCTCTGCAGCCTCTGTGAAAAATGATTCGGGTTTTTCTCTAGCCCTAAACATTCCATAATTTCAGAGGAAATCAGTGATATTTCTACTAAACCCATTCTTCTTTCTGCATTCTCCATTGCCATATTTCTTTGCAGTTTGGGGCACAAGAACTTGGCACAATCATTTCCTTTATCTTTCCCCTTCACCTGCATTTAATTAAACTCATTCAACTAACAGGAATTGAAGACTGTCTGTGTGCCACACGTTTTGCTAGGATTAAGAATGCAAAGTTAAGGAACCTGACTTCAAGTTGCTGAAGGTCAAGAGAAAGGTACAAGCAAGTGAACCAATGATGACAATGCAATGTTGCAAGCATCATAATTGATAGAAGCAAAGCGTGTTATGGGAGTGGAAGGTATTGGATTTCAGCATGCTTAAGCAAATGACATTGTAAAAGTATAAATACTACTAGACTTTTTAGAAAGAGATTAGCTATATCATTGTGCATTTCCAGGTTGCTAGATTTCCCTCCCCGCTTTTTAATTAAATGGGGGCACACGATGGGCCTCCCTAACTGCAAATGTTACCACTGATGATGCTTGTCATCCCTTCTTCAGGTTCTTCATCTGAAGGGTATAATGAAGAGTAGAACTTGATTAGTGCTTTCTAATCTTCATAAAAAAATAAATAGTATCTAACATTTATTGAGGGCTTACTCTATGCCAGTTGTTTGTGTATTTGGTTTTCTACATGAATTCGTTTAATTCTCACCACAACCTTGTGAAGTAGATAAAAATTTTCATTCCCACTTTACCAACGGAGAATTGAGGTAAAGATACTGGAAGCAGCAAGACCAAGTTCACAAAGCTGGTACAAAGTATTCTCAGTTAGTAACATTCCAAAATGTCTCCAAAACAATGCATCTGAAACTCAGATATAATCTTGTCACTCTTGATTAAAGGCCTCAACGGCTCCCTTTGCCTAGACTCAAAGGGTAGGGTCAAATTTTCTTAGTGTGTATCTTATGTCCTCTGTGGTCTGGTCCTGCCACGTCTTCAGTCTCATTCCCTGCCTTCTCTTGCCTTAAACTTTACATTTCAGCTATACGTACTGGTCCCTCAATACACCTCTTTTTACGTCTTTTTATTTCATTATTTTAAGTTATCAGATAATGTACCTCCCATTACTGTGCTCTTTGCTGACTTAGCTTCAACATCATCCCTTCTGGGGTATTCCCCTGCTAGCTCCAGGCTAGTGTAGGTGCCTTTTCTCCTGGAAATCTGTGCATATTTATTACTAGAACTTACATATTACCTTGACGTTCATTTAAATGCTTCTCTCCTGTACTAGTCTGTGAACTCGAGGACAGCAGCCATGTCTAGTTAATCATAATATTACCAGCATCTGGAATGGAGTAGATGCTCAGGACACATTGGCTGGATGGTCCTGATTAACAGATTGTGTGGTTCAGCAGTGTCTTAGTTACCTGGTGCTGCTATAACAGAAATACCACAAGTGGGTGGCTTTAATGAACAGAAACTTATTCTCTCACAGTTTTACGAGTCAAGAAGTCCAAATTCAAGGCACCAGCTCTAGGGGAAAGGTCTCTCTCTGTCAGCTCTGGGGGAAGGTCCTTGTCTCTTTTTAGCTTCTGTTCCTCAGTTCCTTAGTGATCTCCACCTGGCATCAGTCGGTCTCAATTTTTCCTTGCTTGCTTCTGTGCCTGAACTGCTCCTTACATCTCAGAAATGATTCCCTTAAAACACACCCTGTACTGACATAACCTCATTACTATAAAAAAAGAAACCTATTCCCAGATGAGATTATATCAATATGAATAGGGGTTGGGATTTACAACACATATTTTGGGAGGGACACAATTCAGTCTGTAAGAGGCAATTAGGAGCTCTAACTCTAGATCCAGGCAGGTCTGAGCTCAGATCCTGTACCACCACATGCTGCTCTGTCACCTTGGACAAATGACTTAACCTCTCTGAGTCTTAATTTTGTCATTTTTAAAATGATCGGACTAATAGTATCTTCACCATGGGTGTTGTGAAAATTAAACAACAATGAATATAAAATACTTAGCATGTTGTTTTGTATATGATAATCATTTATAAATGTTCGTTGTTATCCATCCTTATTATATTTAGAATAAACCTTCTAAAACAAGAGCATATTTGTTTAAGGCTATACAAACTTCCAGAGAAATTCTTCCCAGAGTCACTTCCTTTCCATTTGTTAGAGTTTGTAATCTTTGAAGTCAAAAAACTATTATTCACCTTGTTCTTCCTCCCAGAAGGAGTTGGCCCCATTTTGGATCATACTGGGCTTTGCTCACTTTTTTTGCCTCTCTTTCTCTGTATTTGAGAAAAGATTATAGGCTTGGAAATGAATTCAGGAGGTTAAAGGAAGGTAGACTTGGGAGTATGAATAAAGAGTATGAATAAAATCAAGGCCAACATTAAATTATCAGGTTGGCTACCTCTTCAGTCTTGACTAGTAGAATAAAAATAACCCGTTGTTGTTGAGTCAATTCTGACTCATAGCAACCCTATAGGACAGAGCAGAACTGTCCTATAGGGTTTCCAAGGCTGTAAATCTTTAGAGAAGCAGACTGCCACGTATTTCTGTCATGGAGTGGCTGGTAGGTTCGAATTGCTGATCTTTGGGTTAGCAGCCGAGCGCTTAACCACTGCACCGTCAGGGCTCCTTGACTAATAGAATGCTCTATGTTCCTTGCTCATTTATCCTCAGTTCTTCACAATCCAAAGAGCCATCTTTCCTACCTAGTGAGCTTGAAATGTTGGTAAATAAATGTTGGCAGTGTGATATTTCTCTTAAATTAAATAGACTTTAAAGAGCTGAAAATAATTTCAAAGATAAAGTAAAAGCGATATAGCAATATAATTATAATAGCGAACATTTATCGTTTGCTTACTGTGACAGGCACTTACATTTGTTATCACATTCAGTAATCACATCAATTCAATGAGAAAGGCACCATCATTATTCCCATTCTAGAAATAAAGCAACCGAGACTTTGAGGGTTTAAGACATGTCCAAGGTCAATAGCTATCAAGTGGCAAACCTAAGACTCAAAACAAGGTTGGTGTGACTCCCAAGTTAAAGCTAATCTTTTTATCACATCACTGAACCAACACACACACGAAGACATGCACATATGCATGCATACATGTGCCCACACATGTCAAAAGCACATAGATTTAAGCTCTTAGTTGACTAAATAAAGCTGAAATTGAAGTATAAAAAATTAAATTTCTTGCTTCATATCAAAAGCCCATGTTGATGGTGGTCAACAAATGAAAAAAGAAACAAGGTTTAAAACCTTTCTTTTAGCCTGTTTCCAGAGACCATGGTGTTTATTTGAGTTCAGTTTCAGGAACGGCTTTTACATTAGAGTCAATGGGAAGCAAGACTGACATTTTTTTTCCAGATGGCCTTTGACGCTGTCTAAGCTCCCAGAAGCAAGATACAAGGTTCGCTGTCTGTTTACTGTTCTTTTTTTTTTTTTTTTCTTAACTTCTCTGCCCAGCTGTGGCTCACTGTTCAGCTAATACCCCAATCTCTGAAAAATTCAGTTCACTTTCTTTCCTGATCAGCAAACCCCTTCGCCTCCAACTCAGTTCACCATTAGTTTGATTGTGCCTCCAGATGCCTGAGACACTGACTGCTTATCAAGTACAACGTGCTTTCCCTTAACCTAACTTGTTGAACTTTAAAGATTTGGAGTGCCTGGGTTTGCAGTTAACTACTGACAGCATTTTCTGAGATGCTGCTTGGAAAATAAAACCTTCTTTACTTGTTACATGTCTTGTTATCTCATTATACTGAGAGAAGGAGAAGGATCAGTGTAATATTTGAATCAAATATTGGTGCAAAACATCAGGCAGCAGTTGTTATAAAAAAAAAATGACGGAAGTTTTTCTTTTCTTGAACAATCTGTGGAATCTATGTTGTTGATACTTGCTGTGATGACCAGAAGGTCCAGGTAGAAACCATCAAATAGGAAATGTTCCTAATAGTTCACCAATTCACTGTCTCATCTGTCCCTTTCTTACTCCCTCCAGCCCTCCTTCCTTGATTTTTTCTTCTATTTAAATCATCCATCTGATTACCACTTATTGAGCACCCACTTCAGTAAGGCACTATGCAAAGCTCTTAGAGAATGGAGACACAAAAATTAATAAGACTTAGCTTCAGCCTCAGGTTGTTTTTATAATGGTAGAGTAGGCAAGCTATACAGGGAATAGGTAAAATGCAAGGTGGGAAGTGCTCAGCACTGTAAAAGAGGCACAAGAAAGCCTTTGGAAATTTAGAAGAGAAATTCTCTCTGATGGGGAATCAGGGAAACTTCATGGCTGTGGCAATATTTGAATGGAATCAGGAAAAAAGATAGGAGTGTTGTGGGACAGGGACAGTATTCCAGATAGAGGAATGTAGAGGCATAGAGAGATGAGAAATCTCCTGTTTCCTTCAGCTCCTGCATTCCCTCTTCATGGCCTGGACCTCTAGACCAACAGTGCTTGAATCCTAACCTTCTCAGACCTTTTGTCCATCTGTCTGCCCAGATCAAACTCATCTATCCTGTGTTTTTTCTTCAAGGCCTTCCTAGATGACCAACTGGCTAATGAATTCCCTTGTTTATACTAGAATGCTAATGGCCTATCATATCATCCATTTAAGGTTACCTGTTCATATTTAAACAAGGAGTTTCTGAGGCAGGTAACTTTAATTCTGCATACATGGAAGTAGATTATCATGGACCTATTTTAATTTTGGAGACGGAAGGGATGATTTCAACACTGCCCACGTTCAAGAGAGAAATACCTCCATAGTTAACTCAACATCCCTTTGGTAAGCCTTATTTGGGACAAGAAAAATGGCAGGAGCTGCTTAGTGTGGGCAAGATAATTTGCATGCAGCCAATTAAAATTCTTTTTTGGCCAACAAATCATTTTAGGGGAGCTTAAGCTTTCGTGGGGAACCCTGTAGTATATTGCAGTCAAACTCAGTTTAGAAATCCATGAATCCTTTTTAATAAATCTGTATTAAAGAGAAAAAACACCCCCTTTAGAAGTTGTACAGATCTCCATGTTGCAACAGCCTCATGGGTCACAGTGTCCCTTCAGATATTCTCAGAAGATGCTCTCCTTTACCATGAAAAGGATACAGGGAGGAAAGTTATTTCTCAAATAATGTTATATACCATATACTATTTCTAAAATCTTTCTGCTGTTCAAATCTGTCTCCTGGCTTACCATCCCACTCACACTAAAATGGAAACTCTACCTGGGCCTATGAGTTTCTGTATGATCTGACCTCTGCAATGTCCCTATTACTTAAATTGCTGTAGTCACATTGACTTTCTTCATTGAACACAGCAACCTCATTTCTTCCTTGAGGTTTTGTACTTGTATCTTCTGCCTGGAGTATTCATCCCCCAGGGAGCCTCATGGTTCTCCCTCTGCCTTCATTCTGGTCTTTGCTCCAAGGGGCTTTCTCTGACCACCTGGTCTAATATAAATCTCCTGCTACCACTGATCTTAGCAGTTCTCCTTCCAATTTTTTTTTTTTATTCCACTTAATATTACCTGATATTATGGTATATTTTAATGTATTTGTCTTTTGTCTGTGTTTCTCTCTAAAATGTAAACTTCAAGGTAATGGGAACCTTTATCTTGTTTACTACTGAAGTCCCAATGCCTGGAACAATGTCCAGCACATAGTAGGCATTTAATAAATACTTACTAAATTAAAGATAAGTATTATCATCCTTAGTCCTTGGGTGATACAGACAGTTAAGCACTCAGCTACTAGCCAAAAGGTTGGCAGTTTGAATCCACCCAGAAACGACTTAGAAGGAAAGCCTGGCTATCTACTTCCAAAAGATCACAGCCGTTGAAAACCTGGTGGAGCACAGTTCTACTCTGAAACACATGTGGTCACCATAAGCTGGAATTGACTCCATGGCAACTGGTTTGGTTTGGGTTTTAATTATCATCCCTGTTTTACAGAGGAGCATATTAGGGTTAATAAAGATTGGGAAATTTACTCAAAATCACCAGGCTAGTGAATGGAACAGCTAGGAATGCAACCTATCTTTAAATCCACTGCCTCTTTCACTTCACCAGAATGCCTATAAAGAGCATGCTGTAGTAAATGCCTCCCTTGTGTTGTGGAGAGTTTGACATAAGTGATATCTTTCTTCTCCAATGCCTGTGTTATAATTAGGTATTTGCTTTTTTCACTTCCCATTTCAATAAAACCTAATCTGGGTTGTCATCTTCTGTAGAATAATTGCAGAGTCTACCACAGACAGTGATCATTAATTAATATACGAAGTATATTAACTTTAGCTGATACAAATAATACTGATAACTCTCCCCCCCCCCACTTTCTTTCCCCCTCCCTTCCTTTCTCCCTCCCTCCCTCATTCCTTATCCCCACCCCCCACCTTTGGATATTTGTCAAAGCTTTTTTGTCATCTCTTATCTCAATTCAGTGTGTATCAGAGCTGGAATGCATCTTACAGAGAGACCCAGAGTGGAAAGGGTTCTTTAAATGTCATCTGTAGTAGTGGGTCTTCACACTCCCTCTGATCTGTCCAACAGCCTTGCGTACCACCTATGAGAAAAAAAAAAGAATAAAAGCTACAGCCGAAATCTGTCTTAATGCCCTGATTTTTTCCTTAGCCTCGTGTTAACATTTGTCATAACCCAACTTCCTAGAAAGCTCTTCTATTTTTTTAATCTGTGTTTTTTTTTTGATTATGTAGAGACAGGGCAGAGCCATACCTCAGTGCCATTTTAATTGGAAGTGTTGATGTCTGAAGTTGCACCCTGCTGGGAAAATTTTAATTACGATACACATGTCCCCAGACTGAATGGCTTTCTGGTAAATTGCAGTGTTGTTCATAACTATCCATTCCCTACCCTCCTCTATAAAAGGATTATATATCCACATTCTTTGCCACACGGCTTTCAGTGTCTCCTGGCAGGAAATCTTGGCAGGACCAGCCATGTGACTTGTTTGGGCCAATAGGATGTGAGTGAACAGGATGTAGGCTGTATCCAGGCAGAAGCTTTGAATGAGATTCTTCCCTGCTGAAGGAAGAAGCTTGTTGTACATAGGGTTGCTCACTCATCCTGGGGTCTAGAATGAGAAGATATGTGGAGCAGATTCATAGTGGACCTGGAGCAGAGCTTCAGCTGACTAGAAGCTTTCATGTAATGCACACAAGAAACAAATGTTTTTTTGTTTTTGTTTTTTGGGTTTTTTTTTTTGGTGGGGGGTTATTTATTTTTATTGTGAGTAGTGGTGGTGAATGCCATTGAAAATTTTGGGGTTTGCTTGTTAGCATAGCAAAAGCTGAGTAATTGAGATTTAAGGAAAGAAAAGCAAAGAATCATGACATCTTAGGGCTGAAAATACAGAAGTTATTGATTCCCAGTCCCTATCAAATGTAAGAACTACTCTACAATACCATGCCAAATAGCCATCAAGCCGCACTGCTTGATAATCTCCATTCATAAGATGCTATTTTACCAACCACTCAAGTATTTTTGAAACTTAATTTGTTCAGTGGTGCCTTAAAAAATGTTGCTGCATATATGATCTCATCTGAGTTGTACCTGTACAATTACTTATAAAAAAATAAAAAAAAAAACTAAACCCATTGCTGTTGAGTCGATTCTGACTCACAGTGACTCTACAGGACAGAGTAGAACTGCCCCATAGGGTTTCCAAGGAGCGCCTGGTGGATTCGAACTCCCAACCTTTTGGTTAGCAGCCGTAGCTCTTAACTGCTATGCCACAATTACTAATATTTCCTCTTTAATTAAATGTTTCCTTTTTACTTAAATAAATTTACTTAACAAGGATACTTGTTATTACTACCAGCGATGGAAAACCATTATCAGTTACCATAAACGGCAAGTCATTCTGTAAAAATGCATACTGTTATAATCAGTCAGTGTCATGGATTGAACTGTGTCCCCAAAGAAATGTGTGTATCAGTTTGGCTAGGCCATGATTCCCATGATTGTGTGGTTGTCCTCTATTTTGTGATTGTAATTTTACATTAAAGAAGATTCGGGTGGGATTGTAACACCACCCCAACCAAGGCCACATCACTGATCCCATCGTAAAGGGAGTGTCCCTGGGGTGTGGCCTGCACCACCTTTTATCTCTTGTAAGAGATTAAAGGAAAGAGAAGCAAGTGGAGAGTTGGGTGACTCATACCATCAAGAAAGCAGTGCCGGGAGCAGAGCGCGTCCTTTGGACTGGGGTCCCTGCACAGAGAAGCTCCTAGTCCGGGGGAACATTGATGAGAAGGCCGACAGAAAGAGAAAGCCTTCCTCTGGAGCTGATGCCTTGAATTTGGACTTTCAGCCTACTTTACTCTGAAGAAATAAATGTCTCTTTGTTAAAGCCTTCCACTTGTGGTACTTCTGTTAGAGCAGCACTAGATGACTAAGACAGTGAGTATTATTAATTCTAGCTATATTCTGTTGATTCCTAAGGCTATGATCCTTTCTCTCTCTTTATTAACAAGAATTATTAGCAGATGTTGGAGATCTGAGATCTTCTCCTTGTTACCAGAAAGATGGAAAGAGAAATCAGCAGGGGGTAGTTTACTCACTGTGTGATTTAGGGCTGTTCAGTCTTTGCCCATCCATCTTGCAGACCATCAGGAGAACACATCAGAAAATAGCCTGGATGGAGCATATGAAGCAGCACTTCTCTCAAGGATACTTTCCAAGAGTGAAACCTCTTCAGCACTTTCATTTATGGTGTTGACTTTGATGGAAAGAGGGTAACATTCTCATCATCTTTCCACCTCTACACCATCACCTCTCTCTCCAATCCTAAGTTTTCTCTTCTCCTACCTAAGTATGGCTAAGTCATTCAGCGTCTCCTTGTATGCTATGAACTCCCTCCCCTGGCCAGTCTACTCCTATTCAAGCTCCCTTAGCCTTGCACATGAGTGAGCAGAACTCTCTAGGTTGTATTTAAACAGTTGTGTTCAAATATTTATTTTCATAGGATAAAAGAATCTTCTATCATTTTTTTTCCATTCCCCAAATTTAATTAGGGCCTTATAGGAGTCAACAAATGACTAATGTTTGATTGCCACTCTCTGGTGTCTCTGCAAATCTTCCCTCTCTGAAGTATTCTGAGTTTTCCTGAAGCTTTTACTGTTAACTTTGGAAACAGCTGAGCTTTTAGCTATCCTAAGCTCAGGGGTTTGTTTTGCCCTAACCATTCTATTACCAGGTGGGAATCAAGGCTGCTGTTCCCACAAATTGCCTTCCTGTACCCATTCAGGTAGAAATGCGAATCAAGTCAAGTGAGAAATTGTAGAAGCAGAACCTGGTCAAATAGGGAAGGGAGGGAGGACAGTTCTTCTCACTGTCTGGGAAGAACCCGACTGTCACCAAACCTGGCAGATGCATTTGAAAGTGAAGCTATTAGCCTGTCCATTTGACTTGACAATGTCAGCTACAGATGTGCTAAATTGTCACATTTTTCTGACAAAAAATCCTGGGCAGTAATTCCTTCTTTGAGCTAAAAGAGTTCTCAAACCTTTCTGGCTCCCAGGAAACTAACTAGACTGCTTTATAATGAATGCTTGATTGAGGCTCCTCCATGTATGCTATGGCAAAGACACTGCTCTTCTCACCTGCAAGAATTGGTCATTAGTACATACATGTACCTACTCAATAACACTTGGGGAAAAAAACACCCAAAACCAGTTGCTGTGTAGTCAGCTCTGACTCATGGTGACTCCATGTGTGTCAGAGTAGATCTGTGCTCCATAAAGTTTTCAGTGGCTAATTTTTTGGAAGTAGATCACCAGGCCTTTCTTGCAAGGTGCCTCTGAGTGGACTCAAACCATCAATCTTTTGGTTAGCTGCTGAGTGCTTAATCATTTGCACCGTCCAGAGACAATAGCACCAGGGGAAAGAAAAGGAAGCAGTACAGCAAACTGTAATGTTATGACATTCAGTCTCCTCCCCCACCTCCACCCTGGGGCTTCATTTTAATTACTTCCTTAGTATTTTCCTTCTAAACCAAATAGGATTGTCTGAATAGTTGGGAAAATGTCCCTTGAACTGATTTTTACTGTTGAGGCTAGCTACTTTTTAATTTTTCCTCACAGCTTCTCTTCTGGCTTCTAGCTATATGGTTTTGGCTAAATCACCAGTCACTTAACCTCTCTGAACCTCAGTTTAACCCTCAATAAAATGGGAATTTACAGTGCCTTCCTCCAAAGGCCATTGTAAATATGCAGTGAGATAACATGGGAAGGTCCCATAGGATACTGTGTAGGACATAGTAAGTGCTCAATAAATGGTGTTTCAATCTGAATCAAACTGTATTAAAGATTAAATCATTTTCCTCCAATGTGAATATCCCCACAGGTAAAATATGTCCTATTTCAAACAGCCTAAAGGTCAAGCCCACAAAGACAGCTTCATAAAGGGCTTATGCACATTATTCATCATTTCTACTCATAGGACACTTAATGACTGTTGCAGAGAGCTCAGAAAAGAACAGTGAAAATGATAGAAGGTACATGAGGTCATTCCTATGAGAGAAAGGTTAGAGGAGCCTGGGCAGGTGAAGATTGCAGCAGGGTTTAATCATGGTTCTCAGGCTTGATTGATGCTAGTAACCGAAAGAGTAATGGAAGGAATCCGTTAAAGTGGAAACACATCTTTATCATTCTTCCAATCCTGTTAGATATTTCCTAAGAGCCCAAGCAGGTGAAACAGATTCCTAGTGGTAACAACAGATCTTGAAGCAGGAGTCAAGGAGACAGCCTACCCCCCAAGCCCCGGTACTCACCACGGTTAGTGTCTAGATGGCTGGTGACTGGACATTCTGAGAATGCAGTGCCCTGAGGATTTTAGAAAATTTCACTGCCTCTTTTACAGAATATGATCTTGCCTATTTCTCAGGGCTAAGCCTCCAGTGCTCAGCCCATTGCCTGACTCACAGTGAATGTAAGATGATGTTGTTGTTAGGTGTCATCGAGTTGATTCCAGTTCATAGCGACCCTATGTACAACGGAATGAAACACTGCCTGATACTGCACAATCCTCACAATCCTTGTTATGTTTGAGCCCGTTGTTACAGCCAGTGTGTTAATCTATCTTGTTGGGGGTCTTCATCTTTTTTGCTGACCCTCTACCAAACATAAGGTCCTTCTCCAGGGACTGGTCCCTCCTAATAACATGTCCAAAGAGTGTGAGATGAAGTCTCACCATCCTTGCTTCCAAGGAGCACTCTGGCTGTAATTCTTCCAAGATAGACTTGTTTGTTCTTCTCGTGATCCATGGTATATTCAGTGTTCTTCACCAACACCATAATTCAAAGGCATCAATTCTTCTTTGGTCTTCCTTATTCATTGTCCAGTTTTCACATGCATATGAGGCGATTGAAAATATTATGGCTGAGTAAGGCGCACCTTAGTCCTCAAAGTGACATCTTTGCTTTTCAACACTTTAAAGAGACTTTTGCCGCAGATTTGCCCAATGCAATAAGTCGTTTGATTTCCTGACTGCTGCTTCCACGGGTGTTGATTGTGGATCCAAGTAAAACGAAATCCTTGACAACATCAATCGTTCTCCATTTATCATGATGTTGCTTATTAATCCAGTTGTGAAGATTTTTGTTTTCTTTACGTTGAAGTGTAATCCATACTGAAGATTATAGTCTTTGATCTTCATCAGTAGGTTCTTCAAGTCCCCTTGGCTTTCGGAGACCAAGTTTGTGTCATCTGCATAACGCAGGTTATTAACAAGTCTTCCTCTAATCCTGATGCCACATACTTCTTCATATAGTCCATCTTCTCAGATTATTTGCTGAGCATACAGATTGAATAAGTATAGTGTTAAGATACAATCCTGACACACAACTTTCTTGATTTTAAACCATGAGTATCCCCTTGCTCTGTTCAAATGACTGTCTCTGGGTCTATGCACAGCTTCCTCATGAGCACAATTAAGTTTTCTGGAATTCCCATTCTTCAGAATGTTATCCATAATTTGTTATGACCCACACAGTTGAATGCCTTTGCATAGTCAATAAAACATTTTTCTGATATTCTCTGCTTTCAGCCAAGATCTATATTATTTCAGCAATGGTGTCCCTCGTTCTACTTCCTTTTGTGAATCCAGCTGGAATTTCTGGTAGTTCCCTGTTGATGTACTGCTGCAACCACTTTTGAATGATCTTCAGCAAAATTTTACTTGTGTGTGATATTAAGGATATTATTTGATAATTTCTGCATTCTTTTGGATGACCTTTCTTTGGAACAGGTACAAAATGGATCTCTTCCAGTCAGTTGGCCAGGAAACTGTCTTCCAAATTTCTTGGCATAGAAGAGTGAGTACCTCCAGCAATACATCTGTTTGTTGAAACATCTCAATTGGTATTCCATCAATTCCTGGAGCCTTGTTTTTTGCCAGTGCCTCCAGTGCAGCTTGAACTTCTTCTTTCAGTATCATCGATTCTTGATCACGTGCTACTTCCTGAAATGGTTGAATGTCAACCAGTTCTTTTTGGTACAGTGATTCTGTGGATTCCTTCCATCTGCTTTTGATGCTTCCTGTGTCATTCAGTATTTTGCCCATAGAATCTTTCAAAATTGCAACTCAAAGCTTGAATTTTTTCTTCAGTTCTTTCAGCTTGGGAAATGCTGAGGTTATTCTTTCCTTTTGGTTTTCTAACTCCAGGTTTTTGCACATTTCATTATAATATTTTACTCTGTCTTCTCGAACTGCCCTTTGAAATCTTCTGTTCAGCTCTTCTACTTCATCATTTCCTTCATTTGCTTTAGCTACTGGGAATTCAACAGCAAGTTTCAGGGTCTCTTCTGACATCCATTTTGGTCTTTTCTTTCTTTCCTGTCTTTTTAATCACCTCTTGCTTTCTTCATGTATGATGTACTTGATGTCATTCCACAACTCCTCTGTTCTTTGATCATTAGTGTTTAATGAGTCAAATCTTTTCTGAGGATGGCTTCTAAATTCAGGTGGGATATACTCAATGCCATATTTTGACTCTCGTGGACTTGCTCTAATTTCATCAACTTCAGCTTGAACTTGCAGAGCAGTTGATGGTCTGTTCCGTAGTTGGCCCCTGGCTTTGTTCTGACAGATGGTATTGAGCTTTTCCATCATCCCTTTTCACAAATGTAGTCGATTTGATTCCTGTGATTTCCATCTGGTGAGATCCACATGTATAGTCGCCGTTTATGTTATTGAAAAAAGGTATTTGCAATGAAGAAGTCATTGGTCTTGCAAAATTCTGTCATGCAATTTCTGGCGTCATTTCTATCACCAAGGCCCTATTTTCCCACTACCAATCCTTCTTTGTTTCCAACTTTCACATTCCAATCACCAGTAATTTTCAATGCATCTTGATTGCATGTTTGATAAACTTCATATATATATGTATCTCAGATATGTAGTTGAAAAGTTTGTTTACAGTGTGTTTTTAGATATATTATTTCATTTGAACTTTATTATTACTCTATGAAGGCATTATTTTCTCCATTATTAGAAAAGGGAAACTGAGTTACAGTGTCATACTTACAGTTATTAAATATAAGTGCAGGACTAAAACTCATATTTTCTGACTTGTATTGCATTTTTTTCCCCCATGCCATGACTTAATATCCTGAGTGTTTAAGTATTTTTGTCATTATAGATGAGGTAATTTTTGCCAGTGACGTGTCTTGATGGTGGTAGGCGGTGTGTTTTGCACTGTTTATGGCTATGAATATATAGTCAAAATGTCTTAATGTAAATAGTCCCTGAAACTAAGTATGACTTTGCTAACATGCTTGACTTATTTGTTTTCAAATGTGTGTGTGAGTGTTTCGTGTGTGCGCACGTGTGCACATTTTCTCTGAGCTTCTATTACTGTAAATATGTCCCAAAGAACTTTACCATGGGAGGGGAATTTTTTGTCCCTTCTGAGCTTTACAGTTTATTAGAGACTTGTCCTATTTCTCTTTCATTGTTATTCTTATTCAGTCTGAAGAGTGACTGAAGATGTGAGAGTTTTGTGCTGGCAAGTTGCTGTGGTGGTTATTTCACATGTGACCTGATGTTTATCTTCTGGAGTTTGGCCAACACTTCTTGAACACTGTGGTTAAGATCTCACATTAACATGTTACATCGTAAGCCTTATTTTCTCTTGGTATTTATTAACATGGAGAACAATGTGACAAATGCCATTTCCTTTCATCTGCATGTGTCACCTGATTATGCTGTGAGGCAAAGGAGCAGGAAACCTTGTTATTTGAGTCATTAACAATGATCTAGACGAAGAAATGTGTAATCAAAGGTGGGCAATAATCTGTACATTATTGGGATTTAAACTGGTTTATTCCTTCTGCTCTAATTACTACAAATCTGTGATGAATGATAAAATAAGATTTTCAGCTTATTATTTTCCACCGGATGATGTTATGGAGTAGGTTGGGTTTTTCTCTGCCTGGCCTTAGTTCACCATCCTCAGGAGTGGTGATCTGTTTGTGGTGGTGTAAAGGGAGCAATTAGCGCAAGCCTTGCATGCAAAGAGGTATCTGGGAGACAATGTGCTTACCTTTTATAATTGCTCTTTATGCCAGTCCCTTTTCTCCAATGTTTTGTACTTTTCTCCTGAATCCTAAAAACTTATTCTGTTCCACCACCAGCCTTGGACAGAGATCATCAATGCTCCTGCTTCTTGCCTTTGGCAATGACCGTATCTTGGAAATCCTCTGTCCTTACTTTTGTGTGAGTTGCCAGCTCACTCCAAGGAACAGAACTTGCTGAAGGCTTGGAAGGCCGATAGTGGTGGCTTCTGATGATTTATGTTTGACTGATTTCCTATAGGTGCCACTCCATTGATTTGTCATTGACAATATTATCAATAATGGAGATAGGAAATGGTATGATAAAGCTTGCAAAGAATGAAGAGAGGTGAATAAGAATTATCAATATCAGGTATGAGGATGTTATGCTGGATAGTCAACTAACTAGCCTTGATTAAGGGACTTCTGTTGATTGCTTGGCACTGGGTTAGGTGGGAAAACCAAGGAATAGAGATATCACAAGGCAAGGAAGAAGAATGATCTGACTAAGATCTTCTGGCTTGAAAACCCATGATCTTTTCATTGCAAAATGCTGCAGAAAGTATAAATTTGCTTTAAAAACTGGTTGTGGCATTTATTCTAACCCTGATCGTTTGGGGCTTTCTCTGCCTGACTCACCTAACTCATTCTTACCACATGGCCCCAGGGATGCTAAGCACTCTTGGCGTTTCTGCAGCCTGACTCATCAGAACCTATTTCAAGTTGATTTTAAAGGAAGTCGTACCAAAAATATATCTGTTGCCTTATAGTATCTTGTTCTTTGCAGTGCTCACTATGGTAGTTCTTCCTATGTTTCAATTTGGAACTTTAGGATTCTTTTGGTGAGCAGATGTATCACGGTGGCCTGCTCCTCTTGTACACCGATAGTGTGACTAGGTAGGTAAGGAGCACAACAGATAAGGCAAGAGTGTATGGCTTCCCTCCTCACGTGGGTCCTTGGAGAGCTGGATGGTGTTTATAGTTTATATAATCCTTCCTTTTCTGTGCTTTCTTACCAAAAAGAGAACACGTGGAGTATATGTTGAATAAAAAACTCATTGCCATTGAGTCAATTCCAACTCATAGCGACCCCATAGGAAAGAGTAGAAGTGCCCCACGGTGTTTCCAAGGAGCAGCTGGGGGATTCGGATTGCCAACCTTTTGGTTAGCTGCCACGCTCTTAACCATTGCATCACCAGGGCTCCATATGTTGAATGATAAGTTGGAAATTGAAGGAGATGGGCATGGTTACGAACAGAGGCTCAGAGTTATGCCACCATGTCATAGACAGAGTTGAAACTCACATGCCCACCAGTTCAGAGGTAGAATCTAAGTCACACGGATGTACCACTGTTAAGACAAAAATCAGACAAACTGCATGTGTTTCTCAGCAACAGAAAGAATCAGAAATTCTAGATTTGAGTCTTGTTCTGTAACATTTTTGCTATGAGTCATGCACAAGCCCTCCTATCAATATGATCCTCAATTTCCTCATCTGTTAAATAGAAATATTAATCCTCCTTAGTCAGGTTTGGAGCCCTGGTGGCGCAGTGGTTAAGAGTCATTTAAAAGCTATTCTCAATCATCTAAAAACAACAACAAAAAAAGACCAACCAACCAAACAAACCTTTTGCCATCAAGTTGATTCCGACTCATGGCGACCCTGTAGGACAGAGTAGAACTGCCCCGTAGGGTTTCCAGGGAGCGGCTCTGGTGGATTTGAACTGCCAGCCTTTTGGTTAGCAGCCTGAATTCTTAACCACTGCACTGTCAGTCGTCTAGCCCCTGCTAATGCTGTCTCCGTTGCTGGGAGTCTTCATATACTGGTACTTCACTTTTCTTGTCTAGTCCTTAATTTTGGATTCTGTTTCATGGCTATGGCACTTGGCTCTCTCTTTTTTTTCGTTTTTGAAATCCAGTAATTGACCTTGTAACCCTCTTCACTGCAAATTGTTCCTTGCCCGCTATGCCACTTCAGGTTGGGGCTCACATCTTGCATCCCTGTGTAGTGCTGTGTCCAGAAACTACTAAGCTGACTTCTCAACATGGGTTTTCTGTTGCCAAAGCCATGTTGAATTAGTGAATAACTTGTGACTTTTTTTTCCCTTATAGGAAGAATGTTGACTCCATGAGAGCTCTGTGAGAATAGGGACCTTGTCGGCACTCCTGGCCTTAGATCAGTAGACTGGCACCTAAGTGTCCAATAAATATTTTGACAGAATAATTGGAAGTTAAGGAGCTTTTTCCTGAGTGCATGTAACTTTTGCTGTGATAATACCATCATGATAATAATTCATGTTTGCTGACGGCTTTGTAGTTTATAAGTGCATTCACATCCAGTATCTCATTTGATCCTCCCATCAACACCATGCAGGGATTCTTATTTCATGTTCTTGGATGTAGAGGCAGAGACTCAGAGAGGTTAGTAAATAGTGGAGCAGGAGTTGGGGCTTGTGTCTTTTGATCATCCAACCAAAAAATCCACTGCCATAGAGTCAATTCCAACTCATAGCGACCCTATAGGACAGAGTAGAACTGCCCCATAGGGTTTCCAAGGCTGTAAATCTTTCTGGAAGCAGACTGCCACACCTTTCTCCCATGGAGCAGCTGGTGGGATCGAACAGCTGACCTTTTGTTTACCAGCTGAGCGCTTTAGCCACTGCACCACCAGGGCTCCCTTTGGATCACAAGGCCTGTTTACTTCCCCTTACTTACACAGCTTCTCCTAGCATCCGACTTCAATTTTTGTGCATAATTGAATAAACTCGCAGGGTACCTTTGTAATCCTTGTCTGAATTAACTTGATGCTTACTGCAAAGTACCTATAATAGGCTTTGGAAAGCTTAGGTGTCAAACTTGCTGACTCTGTCTATTCTTATCTTTCTCTTGGTTATGTGAGTTTGGTCATTTGTCTGCTTCCCCTCTGGATTTGAGGGAAACTAACTTTAATTCAAATGAGCTTTTATTTATTTCAAATTTATTCATTCACTAGGTCAAACTAGAAGCTCAAAAGTTATGCTCAGCTTCTCACTCTTGCCTCATCCCCAAGTTGTCGCCAGATCCTATTGATGCTGCTCTTAAACCTCTCCTCTCTTGCAGACTCTGTGGCTATCACTCTGGACATCTATTGCATTAGTTATTTCAATATAGTGGGACTCATAGTTAAGTGTTTTCTAGCAAAGTCATGTATAAAGCCCATTGTGACACTTCCTAGAGAATAAATAGCCCACACTTTTTTTCCATTTTTCTTTACTGCTTAGAATTTGAATGAGGAGCAATGTCTGTTTTTAATCATCTGCTAGAAAAAAATACCTTCTCCATTGCCTATGATTGTGAGGTCAAGAATAGTATATACCTCACAAAGTTTTGTTGCTGCTGCAACAGAATCATGAATCCATTATGGAATTTTCTGTTAATTCCTGACAAGACCTCAAAATGTTCCCAAGGCAGTGCCTGAGAGAACTATTACCCAGCTCAGGTGTATTCTTGATTATAAGATTGAACCTAAATACAAACAATCCACTATTTTATCAACTTATCAAAAACACAGAGAATAGAACACATTAAAGACATCGTAGGGGAGAAATCAGCCAGATTCAGAATGGTGAAGGACACATGACTTGTATTCTCTCACAAATCAAATAAAGGAAGGAAAATAAAATAAGAGACTCAAGCTTAATAACATCTGAATGCAATGCCTGGGCCTTGTTTTGTTTCTGATATGAACAAATCAAACATAAAAAGACATCTTGAAACACTGAGAAACATTTGACTCTAGGTTGGTTATGTAAAGAGTTATAGTAATTTTATTAGTTCTGATAATGGCATAGTGGTTATTGGGAGAGAGAGAGGCAAACAGGCTAACAGTATCAGTAGTGATTCATGTTAAAGTATTTAGAGATGAAATGTGATATGCTGGATTTGCTTTAAAAATACAGCAAAAAAAAAAAAAAAAAGAGCAGGAGGATAGAAGAAACAAATCTGGAAAAATGCTGATACTTATTGAAGCTGGTGGATGTTTATATATCAGGGGTCATTTTACTACTCTTCTGCGGAGGAGCCCTGGTGGCACAGTGGTTAAAGGGCTCGGCTGCTAACCAAAAGGTTAACCGTTTGAACCCACCAGTTGCTCTGCAGGAGAAAGATATCTGCTTCCGTAAAGATTTAATAGCCTTGGAAACCCTGTGGGACAGTTCTACTCTATCCTATAGGGTCACTGTGAATTGGAATCGACTTGATGGCAGCGGATTGGGTTTTTTTTGGCTTAATTCTGCATATGCTGGAAATTATCCACATAGAGGGTTTTTTTTTTTTTTTAAATTACCAATACATTGACTTGGTTAATGAGAAAAAACCTTCTTTTTATATTGGACTTGGAGAGGTTATGTTGTAGAAGTACTACTTCTGATTTTAAGGTCTTCTACATGGTTTTCCTGTTTCTGATCAATCCCCCTCCAGTCACTGCTCACCCACGCGTCCAGAGTGATCTCTTCAAAACAGAAACGTGATTATGCCATGCTGCTGCTGAGAAGCCTTTGGATGGTTTCTCATTATCAACCTGATGGTGAATAAACTCTAGCAAGGCAGTTAAGTCTAAGTCCTTTCATAGTGTAGGCCCAACCCACCTTTCAAGATTTAGCTGAGATATCTCTCTTATGTTACTTTCTATAATTCTCATCTCTTTCCAAGGGTACCCCCTTCCTCTTTTTTTCTAAAATACCTTGAATCCATCCCCACTACTTTAACATTTAGAACACTGTTATAATTATTTGTTTATTTCTCCTCCACTAGATTAGAAATCTCAGTTGTGAGGACTGTATCTTTTCTATAATATCTTCTGTGCCTAATTCCTGCTCGTAGTAGCGTCTCAGTAAATCATTGATGAATGAATGAAGGTTGAATTCTGAGCTTTCCCCTGGGTATACACACCCAAATCCCAAAACAGTCTAGTGAGTTCAGAATCACCAGCATGTCAGAGTCTGATAACGTGAATATCCTAATGTGCTGAGTCAGACTTCAAGCTGGTAAATCATGCTGGTGTGTTTGTTAAAAATGCATTTGGGTAATATAGGTGTGCTGTCTTAATGATTTTTTAAAGAGATCAGCACCCAGTGAAGGCTGGGTTATTAGGCCTTAAAGAATTGTCAATTTGACTGCTATTTGCTGAGTTTATGAGTTTATTCTGACATTCTTAAAACACTTACAGCAGCCTAGTTATCAGTGATCCAGAACTGCAGAGTCACAGCTCAACTGCTATTCAGCATGATAGCAGTCCATACCCACCCAACAGTTTACAGGTCCACCATTGCCCCAAGCCATGGTGCTCAATCATGGTTGTAAAGATATGTTTATGCCTTTCTGGTCTAATAGGTCCCAAAGGCACATAAGAAAATAACACAGTATAATGACTTTGTGTTCTTTAATAGAAGTTGCCTTTTAAGAATATTGAAGTAGAATCTGGAATAAAATTGCCTAGGCTTTCATCCAGCATTGAAGTGTTCTAGGTGTGTGACTTGGGACTTCAGTTTCCTCATCTGGAAAATGGGGCAGATACTTTATGCAGTTGATGGGGGGATAAAAGGAGATGATATATGCTAATATATAAAATAGGGATTGTTATTGTCTCAAAACACCTAACAACCTGAACAGGATAATCCTCAGGGCCTAAAGACAGACATTACATCCACACTAACATTTCCTAGCAGAGGCAGTCATAATTCAATGGTAAAATTTTTACCTAACATGCAAGAGACCTGGTCTTGATTCCCAGCCAATGCGCTTCATGCACAGCCACCATCCATCGGTCATTGTCGCCTTGTGTGTTGCTGTGATGCTGAACAGATTTCAGTGGAGCTTCCAGACTAAGACTAGGAAGAAAGGCCTGGCTATCTACTTGCAAAAACCAGCCAATGAAGACCCTATGGATCACAACAGTTTGATCCACGGCCGATCATGGGAATGGCATAGGACCAAGCAGCAACTCATTTCATTGGCGTGGGGTTGCCGTAAGTTGGGGGCTGATTCAAAGGCAGGTAACAACAACAACAATGTTTCCTAGCAGTGTTTCCTAGCACATGACCCACTGCCTAGCATGGAGGAGATGGTAGATAATTATTTGTTTAATAAATGCCATGTTTTTAGGATCATGGGCCAGAGAGACAATAGAAAAGGGTTGTCTTAGGCTGGGTTCTCTGTGTGTGTATAATATATATATGTACATATTATACACACACACACACACACACAGAGAGAGAGAGAGAGAGAGCAAGAGGGAGAGATTTATCTCAAGAAAATGGCTCAAGTGGTTGTAGAGACTGGCAAGTCCCAAGTCCGTGGGTTAGATGTCAGGCTAAGGCTTTTCCTGACTCACGTAGCTGCAGGTGCTGAAGAACCCAAGAGCCACAGGTCAGATGCTGGCTCACAGGCTGTGAAGGCTAACGAATCCAAGACCAGCATGCAAGATGGTAGGCTGCTGGCTCAAGTCCCAAGAACCAGAGGTCAGATGTTGATGACCTGAATGCAGGATTCAGGGCAAAGCAAAAGCCAGTGAGCTTTGCCAGAAAGTCCACATATATTAGATTCAGGCCACACCTCCAAGGAAACTCCCTTTCAGCTGATTGGATACTCATGTTGTTAGGTGCTATGGAGTCCTTCTGTTTGAATGACTGCCTCTTGATCTATGTACAGGTTCTTCGTGGGCACAATTAAGTGTTCTGGAATTCCCATTCTTCGCAATGTTATACATAATTTGTTATGATCCACACAGGCAAATGCCTTTGCATAGTCAGTGAAACAGAGGTAAATATCTTTCTGGTATTCTCTGCTTTCAGCCAGGGTCCATCTGACATCAATAATGATATACCTCATTCTACATCCTCTTCTGAATCCAGCTTGAATTTCTGGCAGTCTGAGAAAAAAAGAAAGACTAAAGTTACTGAACAAAGCATGTAACTTATGAAGTTAGGAAAAAGAACCAAGAATGAAAACAAAGTAAATCAAGGGAAGAAAAGATGATAGGAAATATAAATAAAATTAGAAACAAAAATATACTAAAGTATCAAAAGAGCAAAGTTAGTTTTTTGAAAAGAATAATAATATAAACAAGTCTGATGAGGCTACTCAAGGAGAAAAGAGACAAGTTACAAATAATTGTTATTAGTAAAAAGGGGGACATAAGTATACATACAGAAAATATTTTTAGAATAAAAAATAACCCATATTTAGGTACAGGTATATACATATGTGAGAACAGATAAAAATATATATTCGTGTAAATATGGATATGTGTGTGCAACCACAAATATTCATTGAAGACACAACTACATCTACTCCTCAGAAATAACCAAATACTTCAGAGATCAGTTTTCTATGTTTGAAAGCTTAGGACCATAGTCTCATGGGGCAACTCAGTGAACTAGCATAATATAGTTCACAAAGTTCGTATTCTGCATCCTAGTGAAGTGAGTAGTGTCTTGGGTCTTATAAGCTTTTGAGCAGCCATCTAACATACAACCATTGGTCTCTACTCATCAGGAGAAAAAGAGTAAGAAGGTAACCAAAATCTCAGAGAAGAAACAAGTTTATAAGGCTGATAGCCTACACAAGCCATGGCCTCTTCTACCTTGAGACCAGAAGAATTAGATGGTACCCAACTGTTCTGACTGGGGTCACAATAGATGGTCCCGGATAGAATGGGAGAAAAATGCAAACAAAACACAAATTCTTAAAAAAAAGTCCAGACTAAGTGATCAGTTAAGACCAGAGGACTCTCTGAGATTATTGCCCAGAGGCACTCTTTAAACCTTGATCCAAAACCATCCCGAGATCACCTTTCAGCCAAATAACAGAGTGGCACACAAAATAAAGGATATTACCATAAGAACGGAGCTCTGCTAAAAAACTGTTTGTGTGAGTCGGAATTGACTTAGTGGCAATAGGTTTTTTTTTCTCCTTTTTGGTTATGAGACCAAAAGTTCAACATTTCACTCTAAAGCAAAGATGAAAAGATAAGGGGGCATGGAAACTAGAGTAATGGAAAAGGAACAACCAAGATACAGTTAAAGAGAATGTTGACACAATGTGAAAAATGTAAGTAATGTCACTGAAAAGTCTGTGTAAAAATTGTCAGATGGGAACCTAACTTGCTATGTAAACTGTCACCAAAAATGCAGTAAAATATTATTTAAAAAAAAAAAAAGACAACAGCCACTTGAAAAGTTAGATGAGAAGCTTAGAGGGTGGTGAGTTTATGTTAATGGTGGTGGAATAATTTGGAAAAGGATATCAAGAATGGTTGTACAACTTGAAGAATGTAATCAATGTCACTAAATTGTACGTGTAGAAATTGTTAATGTATCTTTTTCTATTTTCACCAATAAAATTTAAAAAAGGAAAAAAATAACCCATTTATGGTCAATTTTGAAAATGTAAATGAAATGGACAAATATAAGAAAAATATAATTTATCAAAACTGAGTCAAGGAGAAATAAAAACTCTGAACAGATATATAACAAAGATAGAGCTAGTTAAAATTCTACAGTCACCTCGTCACACCTATATATATACCCTAAACCCAAGCTCAGACAGATTTAAAGCAAACAAACATCTAAGAAACATAAAATACTTATGTTTACAAAATGTTCCAGAGAATGAAAACAGAGAAAATACTTCCCAATTTCGTTTAATATGACTAATATACACCTTATTACTACAGCGGCAGAGCCAGTGTAATAATGAAGGATACAGTTCAGCGCCACTCATGGATTAAAATTCTTTTCTGAACAATTATTAACAAAATAACCTAAAAAATGAGTATTTTTAAAATATCATGAGCAGGTTGTTTTTATCTCAGAAATACAAGAAAGCTTTAACAGTCGCTAACGCACCAATGTAATTCATTACATTGAAAGATGAAAGAAAGATACAGCACCATCTTAAATAGAAAAAGCATCCATAAAATTCAATTTACTATGTTAAAGAAAAAAATTCAGCAAATGAAATAAAGGACTTCCACTAAGAACCCATAGAAAGCATCATAATTAATGATGAACCATAGAAACAATCCCTTTAAAAAAAATACAGCAAATAAAAAGATTGAAAAGCGTTCAACATTAGCGTAAATTAACTACTGTTTGTCAAAAGAAAATATGAGAAAGTGAAAATATAAACCACAAGGCTGGAAAAAAAATTGCAACAAATATAAACCAACTAAAGGTAGTATCTAGAATATATAAATAACTTTTAAAAGTCTATATGAAAAAGGAAAATAAAATGTGCAAAAGATATGAACAGGCAGTTTAGAGAAGAAACAAGAAAAGCCAATAAACATATTGAAAGATAGTCTCACTAGTAATCCGGGAAATTTAAATAAACCCACAATGTAATACCATTTTACACCCTTTGGAGTGGCCAAAATGAAAGCTTAGGACAGACGAAGTGCTGACAAAGATGTGGAGCAACAGGAACAATTACACAGTTTTAGCTGGAGCATAAATGTATAGGCACATTTGAGAATGATTTCTCAGTTTGGTAAAGGTGACTGTGTACATACTTTCTGACCCAGCAATTCCACTTCTAGGGATGTACTCGAGAAACATGGCACGTGTACACAAGAACACATGTACAAGAATGTTCATAGCCTTATTGATTGCAACTGCAAAAATCTGAGAACTAAATTTCCATCGAGAAAAGGAGAAAATAATAGACTACTGAAAATGAACAAGTTAGGCTCACTCCTCTCAATGTGAGTAAATGTCAAAACAATGTTAAGTGAAAACAGGAAATTGCAAAAAACGGATGTAAATTCTGCTGCCAATTTTTTCAGAACACAAAATCCTGCTATACATTGTTTAGGGATTCATACATAAAAAAGTACAAGGGAACGATAACACTGTACTCAGTATACTGGTTAATTTTAGAAAGATGTGACCAGGTATATGGAAGAATCTTCAACTATATCAGTGATGATTATTTTACTAGATAGTTTATATTTGTGTTTTTATTGTGTTATCTTTTATACTTTTTTTTAAGAGCTTGGTTTTTTATTAGTTTCTCATTCAGTATTTTTTTTCCCCAATTCAACTTTTTACAGGTGTACAACTTATTGACAGCAATTACAGTAATCGGCTGTGCAAGCCTACTCTTAATCAATGCAATTTTCCCATCAGTGTTAACCCCCCTTTTCCCCTTGCCCCCAGTTTGTAGTACTCCATACATTTGCCTTTTCTTGTCTTTTTATATAAATGAGGTTATACGATATTTGTCCTTTTGTGATTGACTTATTTCGCTCAGCATAGTGTCTTCAAGCTCCATCCATACTGTAGCATGTATCAAGACTTCATTTCTCTTACTGGCTGAGTAGTTTTCTATTCACAATTTGTTTATCCATTCATCTGTTGATGGACATTTAGATTGTTTCCACCTTTAGACTATTGTGACTAGTGCTGCAGTGAACATTGGTGTACAAGTCTCTTTTTGAATCTGCTTTCAAGTCTTTTGGGTATATACCTAGGAGTGGAATTGCTGGGTCATATGGTAGTTTTTAGTTTTTTGAGGAACTGCCACACTGTTTTCCACAACAGCTTTACCATTTTGCATTCCCACCAGCAATGGATAAGGGTTCTAGTTTCCCCACATCCTCGCCAACATTGGGTATTTTTCTGGGTTTTTTGTTTTTTTGTTTATGCTTTTTAAAATGACTTTCAGATTTCATAAAAATGACAGGTATAAGTATAGATTAGCAATAAACAATAATTAGTATTATTATTGTCCTCGTGATGATTAAAATTAATTCCAAAATTACTAGGGATTCCTACTGCAGATTATATTGTGAATCTTTGTGTTTTGTCTATTAGGAGAGGCTGTGAATGCACATACACAGTGATAACCTGGGAACTCAAAGTCTCATTCAAAAGTCTGGGGAGTGAGGCATAATTAACATCTTGGGCAGTTTCGTTGAATAACAAGACCTCGCTGGCCCTCTAGGAGTAGACCAGAGGGACTTTATATGATTCTGTTATGTTGGTGAATGCACGACTGGTCACATCTTGTTTCCAATTATATTATAGATCATAAGCCATAATGGATGCCTTTTAAAAATCATATTTATAGATGTGCAGAGAGACAGAGAATAGTGGCTATATTCAATCAGCACCATAAATAACCATGCTGGATTGGAGCACAGATTCCAAATGCAGTTTAAATGTGCTCTATGAAATCTTTGAAGCATTTTCTTAATCCAAAACTGAGCAAATTTCCCATATCTGTTCTTTACTTAAGTTGTTTGGAAGCATGAGAGAAAGCTCAGTATAGTCTTCGTGTGTGTGTGTGTGTGTGTGTGTGTGTGTGTGTGTATGTATGTGTGTGTATGTATGTCTGTGAATCTTTGCCTTCTCACACATCTCTCGTTAGGCTGAAGGATAAGCATTTGTTGGGGACTGACCTTGGAGAGGAGCTTGGTGGCTCAGTGGTTAAGAGCCATGGCGAGCTATATCTGCTAACCAAAAAGTCGACAGTTCAAATCCACCAGCTGCTCCTTGCAAACCCTATGGGGTAGTTCTGCTCTGTCCTATAGGGTCGCTATAAGTTGGAATTGACTCGATTGGCAATGGGTTGTTGTTTTGTTTTCAACCTTGGATAAGGTAGTCCTGGTAGTGTGGTTAGGCACTTGGCTGCTAACTGAAAGGTCGGCGGTTTGAACCTACCAGCCGCTCTGTGGGAGAAAGATGTGGCAGTCTGCTGCCATAAAGATTACAGCCTTGGAAACCTTCTGGGGTGGTTTTATCCTGTCCTATAGGATCACTGTGAGTTGGAATTAACTTGATGGCAAAGGTTTTTTGGTTAACCTTGGATACAGTTTGAGGGGACAAATTGCATTGTATTAGTGTCTGCTCAAATGTGCCAAAATGTCATGATCCAGGCTGGTAGAAGATGTTTAAATTAAGCTGTGGCAGAAACTCCAGTAGAATGAAAACATACATCTGTGGCTGTGAATGCTTTGTTTGCAAACAGCTCTTGGACCCTCTCAAGAATTCCTTATTTATCTCCCTCACTCTATTTCTGTTGTTCCTTTGTCCACCTTACACCTCTTTATTATGTGACCCACCATCTTCTTGACTGTTCACTTATACCCATCTCTTCTAGCTAAAACCTCTTTGGCTATTCTTTTTCTCAATTTTTCAAAAATAACTTTTATGTGTGATAGTTATTTTCATTATTTGAATTAAAGTAGTAGTTTTAGGTAAGAGCAAGGAGCCAGACTATCATGGTTTATATCTCACCTCCTCCACTTTCTAGCTGTGTGATCTTGGGCGAGTTACATAACCTCTCTGAACCTCTGTCTCATTTCTAAGATAGGGTTAGTAGTATCTATATCGTCAGATTGTTGAGAGGATTAAATGAGCTAGCACCAGGAAAGGACTCTAGGAGCATGCTTGGCACAGTAAGCACTCTGTGTGTTGTTATCACTATTATTGTCATTTAGGTGTTATCTTCAATATAGTCCAGGAAATTTGTTCACTGGCATAGTCTCTTACTTTCTTCCTCTAGCCCACTCTAGTTTTGTTCTAACTTTCTTATTTGTATTTTGAGAAGGGTTAGTGGGTCCAGAGCTTGTAGTGAGTTGTAATACAAGTTAAAGCTACTACTGAAGTCCAAGTGCTGTAAAAGCCATGTATGTGTTGGAGAAAGCCAAGGCTAAAATATTCAATTGTGTGAAATGCAAGATTGCACCATCACAAGGTTGAGGAAATGACTGGAATGAGCTTGCCCTGTTGAACCAGCTCAGGAGCAAATCCATCCAGGCCTTCCTGCTGTTTGATGCCACCTGGTGGCAGTTGTCTCTCAGATCTCAATAACACATTGAGGATGCTTCTAGTTTCTGCATCTTGACAGGAACATGGCAGCTGTTCCAGAAATGACCTGGTTAGTTGGCACCCTTTCGGTTGGAATGATCCGGGAAAGTTGGTCTCAGAGAATACTGGGCACATGGGGATCCATTCTCATTCCTGAAACAGGGCCACTCCTGGTTCCTGATGGCCTTGCCCCTCTCCCCTCTTTTTCCTCTGCCCAAGAGATAGGCATTTCAGTTATCCTCTGTTTGAGGATAAGGGCTGGACAGAGAATGAGAGCTAATTGCCACTTAGAAATCCCACTGTATTTGAATTCATATTATCAGGCAATATGTCCTCCCAGGATTTTATGTATATTTTATTGTTAGGATATTGTAGCTTCGTTTTTGTATTTACTGCATTTGATATGTAACTGTATTATAATATTGTCTTATATTTTAATTTTATATGTGCTTTCTCCCTCAGGGAATATGGATTCCTCAGAGGCAGGAACAGTTCTCGTTCAACTCTGTACCCCTGGTAACAAAGGGGGAAAAAGGAAACCAACATTTATATTCACCTACTATAAATAGTAGTAATTGTCTCGTTTACTAGTCACAGAAAGTCTACAAAACAAGAATAATTAATCTGTTTTAAAGATGAGGATGAGGAATCCAAAGTGACATAGCTAGTAAAGGACAGATCTATCAATTCAACCCCAGAGTGTCTGAAAATATAGGCTGCATGCCTATGAAAAATAAATTTGCAACAGATATAAAACAACAAACCTCAGCAACCCCGCTGCTTCACGCTGCCTTGCGTGTTGCCTGGCAAGTGGTTAATGCTCAGTAGATAATTGATGGGTAATAAAGGAAAAGCATTTTGGAGTAAGGAATTGGGGTGAATGGCATCTATTTACCTAATCAAAGCAAGTATTTAAGGTGATTAGACACCAAATTTATTCTCAGCCATTGTCTGGGACCCCAGGCAGCCCCCACTGGAGCTGCCCCAAAAGAGGTATTCACCAACACCAGTCAGCCTGTATCCCTGCTGTTCAGTTAGGTTCTGATTTGTAATTCTCCACCCTCCAGCATCATTTTACTCAGTGAATTGTAGTCAACACCACAGGAAAAATTAATGCCTGTGAAATACTACTTGAGTCATGGGAAGGGAAGCCAAATGCAGACTGTTCATATCTAATAGGGCATTATTTTTTTTCCCAAAAATAATGGAGCTGCTCTTTTGCGAAGAGGCATTCCTCTGTGAATGAGGGTGCGTGTGTGTGTATGTATGTGTGTGTGTGTGTGTGTGTGTGTGTGTGTGTGTGTGTTTGTATGTGATGTTGGTGGCTTGATATCTGAAAGAAATACTTTTGCCGGACTATGATGACATTCCATTGGCAGAAAGGCATCATTTCTAACTTTAAAAAATATATATATTTATGTACAGATTGTGAAAGATATGAAGAGGAGGAAGTAAAACGTAAAAAGGACCGGGCTTTGCCAAAGAGATGACTGAAGCTCTGAGTCAGCCAGAGATAACTGTGTTGTTAAATAAGCTAAAATAGATTGGAAATAATAAGATTAATAAAAGTTACCTGTTACTAAGCATGGACTCTGAAATCTGAGATCAGTAAGCAACTTGCAGGTGTAAGCTCATTTGAATATCACAACAATCTGTGTGATGTAACCATCATTTGTTCCATGTTACTGATGAAGGAACGGGGACTGAAACAGATAACTGGTTCCATACTCAGTACGGGGCACAGCCAGAGTTTGAGCTTGGTTCAATCTGACTCCAGAGCCTGTGCCTTAGAGCCTGAGCTGCCCTGACTCGTCATCCCTGGTAAGTGTGTAAGAGTAATGATAGGCTTCCACCCCTGTGGCTCCAGGGGGTGGCGTGTGCTCCTGGGACTAGACACGCCAATCCATTGGTCTGGAAGCAATAAAAACCAGTTGCTGTCGAGTCGACTCCAACTCATGGCAACCCTGTGTATGTCAGAATTGAACTGTGCTCCGTAAGGTTATCAATGACTGATTTTCTGGAGGAAGTAGATTGCTAGGCCTTTTTTCCAAGGTGCCTCTGAGTGGACTTGAACTACCAACCTTTTTGGTTAGCAGCCAAGTATCTTAACCATTTGTACCACCCAGGTTGATGGAAGTATTGTTATTGTTGTGTGCCATCAAGTCAATTCTGACTCATAGCAACCCCATGTGACAGAGTAGAACTTCCCCGTAGGGTTTCCTAGGCTTTATCTTTACAGAAGCAGATTGCCAGGTATTTTCTCCTGCAGAGCAGCTGGTGGGTTCAAACCACTGACCTTTTGGTTAGTAGCCAAGCACTTAACTACTGCACCATCAGGGCTCCTTGGTGGAAGTATTGGAACTTCTATTTATGTTAGGCATTGTCTTATCAAAAATAAAGATAAAACTTTAATAATCTTTAATATACAATTGACCTGCCAACATAAATTAGTATAAAAATGCTACAAGTTTAAAGCCAAGATTTTCAGAATCAATAAAGCATATACATCATTTTATAAATATTAAAAATAATACTTTAGAGAGAAGACAAAATATTTGTGAAATTAATAAATAATTGTCTTAATTATCTAGTGCTGCTGTAACAGAAACACCACAAGTGGATGGCTCCAACAGACAGTTTATTCTCTCACAGTCTAGTAGGCTAGAAGTCCAAATTCAGGGTGTCAGCTCCAGGGGAAGGCTTTCTCTCTGTTGGCTCTGGAGGAAGGTCCTTGTCATCAATCTTCCCCAGGTCTAGAAGCTTCTCAGGTGCAGGGACCCCAGGTCCAAAGGACATGCTTTGCTCCTGGCGCTGCTTTCTTGGTGGTATGAGGTCGCCCGTCTCTTTGCTCACTTCTATCTTTTATATCTCAGAAGAGACTGGCTTAAGACACGATCTAATCTTGTAGATTGAGTCCTGCCTCATTTACATAACTGCCACTAATGCCATCTCATTAACATAGAGGTAGGACATACAACACATAGGAAAATCACATCAGGTGACAAAATGGTGGACACCCATACAATACTGGGAATCATGGACTAGCCAAGTGGACACACATTTTTGGGGGACACAGTTCAATCCACGACAATAATAATGTATTTAATTATCAACAGGGACAAGTCCCTAGAGAAGGACATCATGCCTGGTAGATTAGAGGGTCAGTGAAAAAGAGGAAGACCCTCAATGAGATGGACTGACACAGTGGCTGCAACAATGGGCTCAAACATAGCAACGATTGTGAAGATGGTGCAGGACTGGGCAGTGTATCGTTCTGTTGTACATGGGGTCGCTGAGAATCTGAAGTGACTCGACGGCACCCAACAACAACCAAAACAGTGTATTTAATACTTATAATTTAAATTGTTAATTACATATTTGTCTTATTTTTAATTTGTAACTTTGGTTGTATGTTTGGTATGTAAAAATGCTTATAGTTGAATTACATACTAAATTATTTATAATAACAGAGGTGCACCATCCAAAAAGTTTAGAGATGCTGTTGCCCTTGTCAACATGAGGCCAGCTCCTGTGGCAGGTGTCACAAACTCAGATGTCTGAAATTGTCAAGCATGAGTAAAGTGAGCCAGGTGTGGATTGCTTTGGAATCAGGAGTCTATCACCATCTAAAGTCAGCAGCGCTAATCACCTCCTGCCAAGTGTTGTCATGTGGCAATGTGGGCCCAGGGTGCCAGATTAAGCTTTGGGTTTTTTTTTTTTTGTTGTTGTTGTTGTTGTTTTTATGAGATGCCAGAAATCCAGAAATTCTTTGTGGAAGCTCCAGATTCTTAACATTGGCAACTGATTCAATTTTTTAAATATAACTCTTTGTGTGCCGAACAAACTACATAATGTTTAGGGGCTGTTTCTGCTCAAGGGGTCCTCTATTCTAAAGTGGCAGGAATAGACCTGGCACAGGGCAGGGGGTAGGGCTTGCAGCGTTTTCCCTGTGACAGGAAAGCCCTGCCTTAGGAATTGGGAAACTGTTCTTTTTAGGGTGTTCAGTCCCATCTTATTTTGATAAGGAGGATTTGTCAACTGATTTGTTCATTTGCCCAGTCATCTGAGATGCCAGGAGTTATGTGGTATAGTAAGTAATAGTAATGGCTGTGGTGATCGCTGTGAGTGATATAGCCCCCTCAGAAGAAAGCTTCCTATAGCTTGACAGTGAGATGGGACAGAGAGAAGACCAGCAAAGAAATGGTGAAGGGCTCTGAAGACGACTTTGCTTTCCCTTGGTCATCTTGGGTGGACGCTGAAATCATTTAATCATTCTCCTTTCCCATTTGTTTTTGATTTTATTTTAGACATTTGGATCATTTCTATAGCACTGACCTTCATGTGGCCCTCAACATAAACAAACTTCGAACCTCTTTGGCTGCTGAGTTTTTACTTCTTTCTAAAACTCCCAGTCTTTGGTGAAAGTCTTGAGAAAATGATGGTAAGAGGCAAGAGGGAATAGCTTATGTCTGGGCATCTTCACCTTGAGCAGTTTTCTCTTGAGTTTCGGTTTCATAATCTTTGAAGGGAGACTGTTAAGCCTAGAGTACCCAATTCACTGTGGGGGTGTGAGGATTAAACAAGATACTACATGTGATAGCACGTTGCCTATGACTCCATGCTGCACCTTCCCTAAGGGATTGTAATTATTGCTAAGCCTACAAAACACAGCATTTAACATCAAAAAGATTCTCCTAGGAACTCCAGAATCTGAGTTTGATTTTAAAGTTAGAGCATTCCCTAGAGGTTGCAGGGAGCAACTTGGCTCTTTGGCTTTGGTTCACTGCAGGTTAGGGAGAGGAGTAGGTGAAGCTCTACTGAGCTGCGTCAGTAGCTTCCTGCAGGCCTGGCTTTGGATGTCTTCCCAGCAATGCCATAGTTTCTCAGAGTAGTTGGCACTGTAGTTGTTACTATGTCTGTCTCCCTTGACCGACTGTGAGGGCCTCAAGGGAAGAGGCTGTGTGTGGTTACTTAGGATTTCAGCGAGGAAGGTAGAAGAGGCAACCTTGCATAGTAGGAGGAACAGAGATATTTGACAATAAAAGAGATCTGAACTTGAATCCCAAATCTATTACATATTACCCTACTGCCTTGGGAAAGTTACATAGACTCCTGGTTTTCTAGTCTGCAAAACAGAGAAAGTAACTCCTACTTCTCGGGGCTGTCATGGAGACTAAAACATAATTCCTGAGCACTTAATAGGCACTGAAGAGATATTTATTTTTTTCCTTCCTTTCTTTATAATTTCCTCATCTAGCAAAGTCCTTGGGTACATGGCAGGTGATAAATAAAAGTCTGTATATGTTCAAATGAAAAAAATATATATGTATACTGTTTTCAAGGAGCTCTGGTAGCACAGTGGTTAAGAGCTTGGCTGCTAACTGAAAAGTCAGCAGTTTGAACCTACCAGCCGCTCTTTGGGAGAAAGATGTGGCAGTGTGCTTCCATAAGGATCATAGCCTTGGAAACCCCATGAGGGCAGTTCTACTGTGTTCTATAGGGTCGTTGTGAGTCAGAATCGACTGGATGGCAGTGGGTTTGGTTTGAGTTATACTGTTTCTAGCAATTTGGTGTCACTGCTATATGAACAGCTATTTCCAAGACTAACAGACTAGGAAACCTTAAGTAAATCACTTCTCTTGCTGGGCTTAAATTGTCCCATATGTAAAATGATGGTCGGTGGATTTAGAGTTTGCAAACTGAGAGACCAGTTCAATGAAAACATGTTTTGTGTGCCCTGTACAGTGTTAGCCTAAACAGTGTTTTAAAAAATAAATAAAATCAACTTTCTAGCCAGACTTAATCAATGAACCTTCACCTGGTGAGAAAGTCGTCTTTTCTGGCATTCCAACATGGTGACATTTTCTGGAGTTAAGTAACAGCTGCTCCTCTTAGGCAGGGCATGCACTCTGTCCAGTTTACCAATGCCTGGGCTACTTCATTCATTTGATTGCTTGGCCATATAACTCTGAATAAGGTACCATACAAAAATTCCATTCCTCTGCTCCTCTATGACTCAATAATTTCTAAGCATGTAGGATTTTGACATCCATAGTTATCAACAAAATTACAGTGTTTAACTCACACAGTTGAAAGGAGATATTGTTTTTCCAGACACTAAAGGGGAATATAGGACAAACGACCAAGGCAAAGGGAATATCCTCTCATCCATGTGAGTGCTTCTCACCCCGTATAATCTAACCTCTCAGTAGTCTCTCCTCTCTAGATACCTCAGTCATTTTTAAAGGCATGCAGTGAAGTTTATTCAAAGAGAAACACTTCACTCCCTTTGTTTCCACTTGTAGTTACCTGGTCCTGTCTCTGAACTTTGTAAGTCATAAAGTCTCATGTTGACTCATGGAGACAAAATATTTTCAAATCAAGTGCATCCAGGATGTGATGAGGCTTGTACAACAGAACAAAACACTCTTCTGTCCTGCACCATTCTCACAGCCGTTGCTGTGTTTAGCCCATTGTTACAACCAATGTTTCAGTCCATCTCCTTGAGGGTCTTCCTCTTTTTCACTGACCCTCTACCTTACCAATCATGATGTCCTTCTCCACGGACTGGTTCCCCCTGATAACATGTTGAAAGTACATGAGATGAAGTCTTGCCGTTCTCGCTTCCAAGGAGCACTCTGGCTGTACTTCTTCCAAGACAGACTTGTTCGTTCTTCTGGCAGTCCGTAGTACATTCAATATTCTTCACCAACACCATAATTCCAAGGCAGCAATTCTTCTTCAGTCTTCCTTATTCATTGTCCGAGTTTCACATGCATATAAGCTGCACCTTAGTCCTCAAAGTGACATCTTTGCTTTTCAACACTTTAAAGAGGTCTTTTACAGCAGATTTGCCCAATGCAGTAGGTCGTTTGATTTCCTGACTGCTGCTTCCATGGATGTTGATTGTGGATCCGAGTAAGATGAAATCCCTGACAACTTCAATCGTTTCTCCATTTATCATGATGTTGCTCATTAATCCAGATGTGAGGATTTTTGTCTTCTTTATGTTGAGTTGTAATCCATAGTGAAGGTGGTAGTCCTTGATCTTCATCAGTAGGTGCTTCAAGTCCTCCCAACTTTCAGCAAGCAAAGTTGTGACATCTGCATAATGCAAGTTGTTAATGAGTCTTCCTCCAATCCTGATGCCATGTTCTTCTTCATATGGTCCAAGTTCTCGGATTATTTGCTCGGCATAAAGATTGAATAAGTATGGTAAGAGGATACAACTCTGATTCACACCTTTCCTATTTTAAACCATGCGGTAACCCCTTGTTCTACTCGAGCGACTGCCTCCTTGTCTATGTGCAGTTTCCTCATGAGCACAATTAAGTGTTCTGGAATTCCCATTCTTTGCAATGTTATCCATAATTTGTTATGATCCACATAGTCAAATGCCTTTGTGCCGTATGATTAATTACTTTTGTGTGTTGCCTTTCTAGCCCCGGTCTTGTAACTCCCACCCAGGTAATCAGGCAGAGCTGTGCAAATAAGATAGTTGTGACCCACCAAGGGGATTGGTCAGTTTTACCTTAAAAGAGAGCCAATTCCAGAGCAGAGAGGAGGAGCCTACCACCAGCAAGGAAGGAGAGACTAGCAGATGAGACCCAGCAGCAGGAAACAGTGCAGTGGGCTTCCTGGCCCACAGAGAGAGGAAGCTGAGTGCCGTTGGGCAGAGACTGAGGGCCAGGGAGAGGCATGCCTGTGAGAACAGCTGGGAAGAGGCTATCCTGATGGAAGAACTGTATCCTGAGTATTCTGGAGCCTGAATTGTAACTGTTAACTTCCCTAACAAACCCCATAGTTGTGAGTATGGTCAGTGAGTTCTGTGCAGCCATTGAAATAAATTATTGAACCCAGTAGAAAGTGCTGTGGGAGGGACAGTTGATGTCAGAATTGGTAGAGATGGCAGAGAGAGGGGGCTTGTCTGACCTCCACCTCATAGGAATCAGCCTTGGGCTATTGATCTTGGTTCTTCTTACCCCTTGTGGGGTTGGAGGAGATCAGATGCTGCCCCCAAGCCATTTCCACACTTTGCATAGTTAATAAAACACAGGTAAACATCTTTCTGGTATTCTCTGCTTTCAGCCAAGATCCATCTGATGTCAGGAATGATATCCTTCCTTCCATGTCGTCTTCTGAATCCGGCTTGAATTTCTGGCAGTTCATTATTGATGTACTGCTGCAACCACTTTTGAATGATCTTCAGCAAAAATTTACTTGAGTGCTGTGATATTAATGATACTGTTCGATAATTTCCACATTCTGTTGGATCACCTTTTTTTTTAGTGGGCACAAATACGGTTCTCTTCTAGTCGGTTGACCAGGTAGCTGTCTTCCAAATTTCTTGGCATAGACAAGTGAGCCCCTCCAGCGTTGCATCCATTTGCTGAAACATCTCAGTTGGTATTCCATCAATTCCTGAGGCCTTGTTTTTCGCCAGTGCCTTCAGTGCAGCTTTGGGGCTACAACCAGACAAAACAGTGTAAATGCTCTTTGGAAATCTTAAACCCAGGTTTTGCTATCTGTTTAAGAGCGTGCTTGAATGTTCTCTTCGGAATTTTTTCTTCAACTCACAGAAGAACAACAACAAAAAAAGGCGTGTTTCTTTTCCCTTATCAAAGTCACAAGTTACAAAACTCTGTGCATTTGACAAATAAAGGTTTTTATTTTTTCTAAAATAACTTTTTCATTATGATGGTTGCTTGTCTCCTATCACAGAACATAAAATAATTTTTCTCTGAGTGTAATCAGATGGTGACAGAATCTAAAGGACTGACTTACTTAAATTCTTCATTTTTCATTGTTGCATGAAACCTCTCTTGTTTCTGTTTCTCTGAAGTAAATTATCTTATTTATCATGTCTGCACAAATACCTTCACTATGAATAATTCAGGCTATTGGAATACTCAAAATAAAAAATGTGGGCCTCTCCTTAAAGGATAGGATTAACATCTCGCAAGAATGAATTAAAAACTAGCTTGTGTTCCTCCTTTTACGAAGGAAAATAAAGCATCATTCGGACTGACTTCACTACTAAATGAAAGATTCTTAAGTCCATAAAGAAACTCCAGGTGAGATAGAATGGAATAAGGAAAAAAAGTAAAACATAGCCATTGCTGTTCCTAAGTCATCATCAGTCCTGCAATTTGGTTGGAGTGGACAGTGTGACCTGTTGAGAGAGAGAGTAGCCTACTAGGGTTTTGGAGTCAGAAAACAAGTCTAAATCTTACCACACCATGCACTAAATATGTTACTTTAGGGAAACTATTTGATCTCTTTCAGGCTTGTTTTTTCTTACCTGTAAAACAGGGATTGTTACTGTTGTGTGCCATTGAGTCGATTCCAGCTCACAGCAACCCTATATAGGTCAGAATAGACTTCGGGTTTCTAGGCTGTAATCTTTATGCGAGTAGATTGCCAGGTCTTTTCTCCTGTGGTGCCGCTGGTGGGTTTGAACCTCTTACCTTTCAGTTTGCAGCCGAGTGCTTAACCACTGTGCTACCAGGGCTCCTTAAAATGGGGATAAGAACATCATGTTGGCTAGAACTGTAGCAGAAAACTGAAGTAATTGTGGCTTAAATAATAAACTCATTAATTATCTCTCATGACGAGCAATCTGGCAATATGTAGCTCCATGGTTGTTTCAGCAGCTCAGTAATATCATAAGGCTAGTTTGGTATGTTCAAGATTCTATTGGATTTTCTCTAATGATTCCAAGATGGTTGCACCTCCAGCCATTAAGTTCTTCATCCAGCTTGTTAAATTGAATTCAAATGTCAGAGATTCTATCATTTTACCATGAAATGGAACCCCATCCCCACCCCCAGCAGACTTCCGCTTACTTCTCATTGGCCAGATCTTGATCACATGCCCATGTCTAGATGAATCACTGGCACAAGGGAAGGGGATACTATTATCCTTGTAGACCTGTGGTTCTCAAAGTATGGTCCCTGGGATGATTTTGGCAACTTTGTTAAAACACGGATTGGGCCGCACCTCCAGAATTTCTGTTTCAGTAGGCTGGGTAGGACCTGATACATTGCATCTCTATTACATTCCCAGCTGATGTTAATGTTGCTAGTCTGAGGATCACAACCGGAGAACCACTTTAGACCAAGAATGATTCAACCCCTTGAGCTAGGATATGGGCCTACTTTTTTAAGAAATTAAGGGATCATCACTCTCTATGTAAACAAGTCAAGTCTTCTATGAGGGAGGAATGAAGGGTTGTGTATCAGTCAAAGTCCAGCAGGAAAACAAAAACCTCACCAGGTAATTCAATAGAGGTAATTTTATAGGATGAACTATTCCCAAAGGTGTTAGAAGAGTTGAATGAGCAATTGAGGGAACTAGAAGTAAACTAGGGATTAGCATTGCAGGGAGCCACCACCCCTGCTTGGGCTGGAGAGGCATAGCCATTGCTAGAGATGCCACTCAAGACAGAGAGAGTCTGAAGAAATGCCCTCTTCCTCCTCCTTCTCACCATCCAGAGTCTCACTAGTGTCTCCAATTGGCTACATCTAGCTGAAAGCCAAGGAGCCCTGGTGGCTCAATGGTTCAAGCGCTTGGCTATTAACTGAAACTGTGGCAGTTTGAACCCAACCAGCAGCCCTGCAGGAGAAAGGATGTGCTCTCGAAAAGTTTACAGCCTAGGAAACCCTATGGGGAAGTTGTACTCTGTCATATTGTGTCGCTATGAGTTGAAATCGACTCAACAGTATACAGCAACACCAAGCTGAAAGCTGGTTGGCAATAGAGTATGAGAAATACAGTTCTCAGAAGTCGACAAAGGAAAGGCAGGTACTGGATCTATACCAAACAAGGGAATGGCTGGCATAGGGGCCTGGGAGAATGGCTGGAAGGTAAACGATGAATTAGCCACAGATGCCTGCTATGTATAGGGTTGCTAGAAGAATTACAAAAGCATATTTAAAGTGGTTAACACCACGCTTGTTACAAAACAAGGGCTCAATAAATGGAAGTTAGATGAGATGACAGCCATGATGATGATGATGAAATGAGATACTTTTTCTAAAGCTTTCCTGGAATACGTTAGACCCTTAAGAGTATGAAATGTAACTATGAAATAATATGAACATTTTGTTTTGGAAAATATACTGCCATGATTATTTCCAAATCATTGTGGAGTGTATAGAATTAAACTCCTTAGAAGGCTACACCCTTAAACCAGTAGTGTGGGCATTATTCACAAGGGTATGGGAACTCCTCTTTGGAAACTCCCATTACAGCCATCAGCCTGCACTTTTAAATCTCATCAGTGGTGGTGAGCCTTTATCCTTTGAGGATGATTTTATTTTAGATAAGAAGGAACCAATCCTAATAAACCAAGTGGGTGATGGTGCTGAGAGGATAATACCAGAGATTAAAAACAGTGAAGGCAGTTTTCTAAAGTAGCTCAGAAAGTGGCTTTGAGTGCTGTTCTATAAGAGTTCCTAGACACTACTTTGTAAACATTAACAACCATTTTGATATTTAAATTTTTCTTGTTGTTATAAAAATCCATTTTCTTTCTTTAAATGCTTATGGTAATGCTGGGTACGTAATAGATGCTTAAATATGGTTTTCCTATTATTATTAGCTGTGGTGCACTGGGTAAGAGCTCAGGCTGCTAACAGAAAGGTTGGCAGTTCAAATCTACCAGTCATTCCTTGGAAAGTCTATGGGGCGGTTCTACTCTGTCCTATAGGGTCGCTATGAGTTGAAATCAACTTGATGGCAGTGGGTTTTTACAGGTATAATCCAATTAAGCTTGAAGGGAACTTGAGAAGGTGGTCATTGAAATTAATCATTCAATAGTCCAAAATTAACACTGATTGCCCATCTCCTAAGATCTTTAATGGATTATTATTCTTAATGCTGCAACAATCTGATAAAGTTAAGTTCTTTTATTATCCCTATTTGACAGATAAGGAAACTGATGCTTAAAGATGATAAGTGACCTGCTCAAGGTTACTGACAGGTTAAGTGAGTGGCCAAAGCAGGTTGAACCCAGGCCTGTGACTCAAGATCATGTACTTAATTGTATGTTCTACTGGCTCTTGGGAAGTTTCTCTTTAAATCCAACAGTTAGTGTCCTCATTTTAAAGATGAGCGATACATTTCAGCAAGTAATCACTGAGTCTGACTCTGTGGTTGGCACTTTGGAGGTACTAGGCATACAGACATGAATGAGACATGAGCTTTCCCTTCAAGGAACTCAAAGTCCAGTATATGAGGCTGAAGACCTATGGGAAGTAAGAAACCAGTTCTTTCCCCAAAGCTCAGATGCTTTCAGAGTTAATGCTATTCTAAACGTGGGAAGCCTTAAGTACATAGCTATGTAGCTAAAATTATCCTTGGTCATTGTTTCTTTGGTTGAGGAACAAAAATTGCTTTCTAGAGTTTAGGTGGCATGTTATATAAAAAGCTTTTAAATTCTGAACGTATATGAAGCACTTCGAGATGTGCCCAGTACAAGAGACACAGGGAATGGGGTGGACAGAAGGAACTGCTGAGTCATTCTCCCTTAAACACTCACTTTGGGACATAAGAACACTGAATGGAATGGTGGATGAAATCACATTTTGGAAATTATTCTCTCTCTGTATTGTACACACACATACACACATACATGTAAATATATATGTCTTCCTCTTCTCAAACCCCTTTCTTTTGTTAAGTGCGTATAGTTAAAGGCAACCTAAATTCAAGGAAAACATAGTTCCAATGTAATAAACTTGGCAGAACTAATTAATCAACTCTCTAAATTAGCTTCTCTATATAGGGTGAGAACTTGAAAAACACATTCCAAAGAATAAGAATTCTAATGAAAGAGAGAGGAATTTTCAGATTCTTACTACAATGGGATTAAATGAAGCAGTGCTACTTCCTGTGGTAGGACTAATTGACCAAACTCCAACACCTTTTTTACTGTAAAATTAATGATAAAGCATACCCATCACCTAATTTGAAAATGAGAAACTTGAATTAGTTTGCATAAATAGGATTACTAGACCTTTTAAAAGTCACATTCTACAACTTCTGGGCAAAATATATAATGAGAACTTATAACATGAACTTTCTAATCGTTCAAGAGAGTAATCCATAGGATTTAGGGGAAAGAAATCTGAACTAATTTAGGATGAGTGCTGACATTACTAGTAGGTAGAATGATCTAGTAGACATTGGAGTCACGTAGACCTGAATTCAAACACTACGTGGCTTCTTGTAGCTATGTAGTCTTAAGAACATTGTATAACCTCTTGAACCTCAGAAAACCCTTTGGTGACCCAATTATTTTCTCCTTTGAATTTTTTGTTGATACCATGTGTTTTCACTAATGGAAAGCCTGCTGATTAAAGGACCAATTCAGAATTTTTGTTATGAGTTATGAATTTTGATACCCATTGTCTGAGATCATATACGTCCCAACAAACTCCAGGACATAGTAAATCCTACCGATACGAGTCAATTAATGTGTGGTAAGAATAATTTATAGGAGTTCGAGTATCTTGAAAAGTACTACTACAATGCATTATTCCTTATTGGAAAGGCATTATTTACTGTTCAGAAACTAGAAAAAAGGGAAGCCAGTAACACCTGGAAACAATGAATGGCATAAAGGAGAAAATGGCCACTATGACTGAATGATGACTGGCAATAGTTTATACTCATGATAAGTACATTCTCACAAGAACATAGTCAGGAGGCTTATCTCACAGAAATAAAGCAAATCTGTCAAAAGTTTAGAAAATTCACACATCCAAGAGGCATCACCTAAGACAATGCTCAATCTACACAAAAATGAGGCTCCCACTCAGGATTTTTGAGTTTTACACATTTCAAAAGCTCCCACCTTGAGGCTAAATGAGTTAAAATCGAGCTACCCCTTTCCAAAGAACTCCAGAGGCATAAAAAGTTGTTGGGATACCGTATGTCCCACAAGTCCCTAAAGGGATAATCCTTTGTAAATGACACATGATTTATGTTTTGTTGGATTGTTCTGAGGATTTAATACAGTAATTTCCATAAAGCACTAAACACAGAATATGTTTGTAATGAGTGGTTTACAACGGCTTTTATGGTGGATTTTAAGCAATCTATCTTACCTTTCTGGGCCTTAATTCTTACCTTGAAAATGTGTAGAGAAAACAGACTAGTAATGTATAATTTCCCTTTCTAGTTCTAAATCTTACATTGATATGTAGGATAGGTGAAAAAAGTTAGCTCAAGTCAAATCATATTAATATTGAGCCAAAACATCAGTGCTAGTAGGACTGGTGCTATAACATTTTAACAGATCATCAACTATATTTTTACTCATTTTAGAACATTTCCTTTGATGGTTTTAGCAACAAATTATCATGTTATTAATATGTGTATTATTGAAGAATCTTATATTGTAAATCACCGTTTTGACTTTCTTACATTAAAAACTTCATGTTTATTGTACTTTCAACATAGGTTTAACCCGATTTTTTCACAAAGTTAAAATAGAACTGAACTACTTAGGGGAAAAGTCCCAAAGACATAATTGAGATTTTATAATATAAACTCATGTTGTAGCCTAACAATCCCTTTGAAAGGGCACGGACTAAGATTTTCCAAAATCACAGACTTAAAATGGGAATAACAAAAAGAACTGGCGACTTGTATTATGCCTTTCCTTCTAAAACATTCTATGATAATTCAGATCAGTATTTCCAATTTTTTAAATATTTATCAAATTCAGAACAAAAAAAAATTCACTAGCATATGTATTTACCTATTCTTATGGACTAAGCCTTAGTTCTTAAATTATTATACAAACTGTAACCTCTATTTTGTCAGGGAGATTTAGAACGAAGGAAAATGACAGTGTAATCTCTTCTTGAGTCACATATTTTTGTTTGTTGAGGCCTAAATTTCCATTTAGATTAAATGTGATATATAACAGGTACCTCATGGTCAGTGTGGTCCAACCCAGGATTTTCTGGGCTACATACCCAAATCTGGTGGTCTGGCTGTAAGGAAGGGGTAGGCTCATTACCTTGTGCCTAATGCAGCGATGTCCCCGTGCCAGGTTTTATTTTTCCACTCTTGGTTCTTCTACCACAAAGTAATTGGAGGTGTTGTCTTTGGAGTCAGGGTTGCTAAAACAGAATCTGAGTTTGCAATCCCCAAGTTTGTTCAGCCCTTTTTATTCATGATTAACTACTTAATTAATTAACTCATTGTTTCAATAACTACTTATCATATGCTTTGTTAATCACTGTTGTGAAATAGATGCCAAAGAACAGTTCCAAGTCTTTTTGTAAAGGACATCTCTCCCCCAAATGTTTCAAATCCATAACTACCCATTCTTTCTTCCTGAATCAGAGGGCTCTGGATTATCCCATTACCAGGTAGCAAGTTCTTGACAGGTTTTCAGCCTAAACACAACAACCACAGCAATGGGACAGAGAACATTCTCAAAATCCAGACTGGTTCAATGTGGCTTAGAGAGTTTGAGTGATTTGGTCAGGATGACACAATTAATAGATGAAAACCCAGGCCTCCTGAATCTGAACCCATATATAGCATTAAAAAAAACAAGCACCAGTCTAAGAAATACTCTAGTAATGTCTAATCATGGATGAAAAACTGACCTACACAGGGAGCTGCTTGGTGTTGTTCAACACCATTCACGAGATGACATATAAAAGGATAGGAGCAAATCTTTGAGAAGGGAGTTCTATGACAAAAAGTATCTTTTATACTTAGTTCTTAGAATGGCACTGACGTATTTTTCATTTCTCTTCTTGGCTATGATGGATACGTATATCAAGAACTTTGACGTGACACTAAGAGGAGAATAGAGATGTGAAGGTGCCCTTTGGACTGACAAGCATTCAGTCTGAGGGGGTAATGTAGACAATCTGAAGCAGCATGGTTTCTTGAACCAATATGTCCATCCCACAATAAGCTGTATTTGTAACATAAAAAAGGATGGAATGGAAATGTCTTGTTTTCACCTCCCCAGAATACATTGTTCATTCTTCTAGTAATAGCACCCTAGTATTTCTTGGGGATTCACCCCTTGTAAATTTTCAGTTCAAGATACCAAAAGTGGAGCTGACTTTACCTCCAGCTCTAGGGGTGGACTGGTGACCACAGTAATTACTTTAGGAGTTGACATCAGACCAAATCGGGACCAGTGAGAGTCAAACTCTAGTTTTTTGACAGTACTACCACAAAGAACTTTCTTTCCAATGAATTTAGAAGCATGTTAGCTCAGAAAAGATCCATGTAGAAAGGATCTGCCTTACAGTGAAGCTAATATGATAAAGAACAGAACAGAGAGATAGAGGAGAATTAGATTGATGATATTGTTTGATTAACTGAATCCCAGAGTCTAGAGCTCCTATACTTTTCAATTTTGTGAGCCAGTATATTCCTTTGCGGGGTGGGGAGGTGGTTAAGCATGGTTAAACTGGATTTCGGTAACCTGTAACTGAAGTCAAAGTCCAGAGTCAAAAGGTGCTTCAGCACCTAGTTAGCATCAAAGGACTATCAAGAAAGTGAAGAAACAACCTATAGAATGGGAGGAAATATTTGGAACCATATATCAGACAAGGATTTAATATCCAGGATTTATAAAGAACTCTTAAAACTCAGGAACAAAAATACTAACAACCGAATTAAAAAATGGACAAAAAATATGACTAACATTTCTCCCAAGAAGATGTACAAATGACCAACAAGTACATGAAAGGATGTTCAACATTGTTAGTCACCAGAGAAATGGAGATCAAAACTACAATGAGATACCACTTCACACCCACTCATGTTGCTATTATAAATAAATAAAATAAAACAAGCAGAAGATAACAAGTGTTGACAAGGATGTGGAGAAACTGGAACATTCATACATTACTGGTTAGGAATGTAAAATGGTGCAGCTGCTGAGGAAAACAGTTTGACAGTTTCTAATAAAGTTAAAATAGAAATACCATATGATCCAGCAATTGACACAGATGTTAGAATTAAATGATAAGAACGTTAAAACAGCTATTATAACTGTATTCCATATGTTAAAAAAGTTAAGTAGAGTCATGGGGGGAGTAAAAAAAAAAAATCTAAATCAAACCGATAAAGATAAAAACTAAAATGTATAAGATGAAAAATACAGGGAAATACACTACATAGATAGGGTTATTGGCAGGTTAGATGTCACAGAAGAAAGGGTGACTGAACTTCAAGACAGAAATAAACAAAATCAAACACAAAGAGAAAAAAATGCTTTTGAAAACTGAAAATAACATCAATGAGCTACAGGAGAAAATCTAACAGCCTGATACAGATGTAATTAGAGTTCCTGAAGAAAGAGAGTGGAAGACAGAAAAAAACAAAAAAAATAATGGCCAAAAAAGGTACGAATGTGTTGAAAACTGTAAATAAAACAAACCCGAGAAGCTTCAAGAACCCCAAATACAAGAAGCATGAAGAAAAGGACACCAAGGCAAATTATAATCAAACTTTCCCAAAATCAGTGATACAGTAAAAAAATCCAAAAAATAATCAGCAAGAAAGATGTGTTATATTAATAGGTAGAAATTCAAAACTGTTTTCTATTTGATGGGAGAGAAACTATAGCAAGAAACAGATTATTCTAAAGTGGTGGATGTAAGAGAAAAATGGGGTGGCAGAAATGTTAAACTACACAGGAATTTAGAGAAAATAAGGAAGCATTCTTGATGGAATTAAAAATTTGTACTTGGATTTTAATTTTAAAATACCCCTTCTAGGCGGGAAAGCATGAAATGAAAATGTCGATGTTTAAGGCAACTAGCCCAGAGGGTCCCATTGTTTTGTGCTGAGAAGTTTTAAAAAATAAAGGCAAATGGGTAGGCAGAATAGGGTTAGATTGTTTTCAGTGTCTGGTTGGAGACTGTCATAATAAGGATCAATTTGTAAGTACTAGAGGAACAGGATATAATAAAGTCACAGAATCATAGAATCATAGGATTTTCAGTCTGTGACTGTGAGTGATTATGATCTACTTTAATGGGTTTAAGATCTTGAATGTTCATAGAAGTGGGACTTCAGCAGATGTGTACTACAGAAATATATAGTTGCTCGTGATAATTTAAGACAGGTCCAGCTGGAGCGTGATCTTCTGGGCCTAATAAGAGTACCTCAACAAAAACTAGTGTTCTGTGAAATATCAATTGGAAAACACCAATTTAGTTTATCTTTGCTTGTTATACAAATTAAATATTACTGTACTGAGTTGGAAAGTGACATACCCAAGCTGATACAGCAAGCAAGTGCCAGAATGACATTGCTGTTCAGGTTTTCCTGATTTTTAAGCCAGTGTTATTTTAATAAAGAGCCCTGGTGGCACAGTGGTTAAAGCACTCAGCTGCTAACCAAAAGGTCAGCAGTTGGAACTCACTAGCCACCCCAAGGGAGAAAGATGTGACAGTCTGCTTATGTAAAGATTACAGGCTTGAAAACCCTATGGGGCTGTTCTATTCTGTCCTATGGGGTTGCTATGAATCAGAATCAACTTAATGGCAACGAGATTGTTTTTTTTTTGGTTTTAGTTATTTTAGTGAAATATTTCTGAGTGGTTAGCTTTCGGAAGATTAGCCTGATATTGATATGGACTGGAGAGATCAGTGACTGGGAGACCAGCCAGCATCTACTGCACTCATTCAGGTCTGAGAGAATAAGGAAATGGACCATGGTGTTGGCCGCAGATCTACAGAATGAATACCAAGGAGATTTTAAAATTACATTAAAGAAAGAATTTCCAGGGCATATTTCTTCCCTTCCTCTGTTTCTTCCTCCCTCATTTTCTTCACTCAGCAATATTCATTTAGTGCCCACTAAATTTCAGGTCCTGTTTGTCCTCATGGGGTTTACATTCTTGTGAGGGTAGGAAGACAGAAAACAAACAAAGTAGACACGTAAAATGTATTAGATGACAATAAGTGCAAGGGAAATAATATAAGAAGATATTTAATAGGAAATATTTAGAGTGGATGAGTAAGTAGTGGTTGTAATTTTAAATATGGTGGCCAGGGATAGCCTCATTGAGAAGATGAATGTTTGAGTAAGGATCTGGGGCTGGTGAGAGATTAAGCCATACAGATATCTAGGAAAACAACCTAGGCAAGTGTAACTGCATATGCAAAAGCTAGAGTATGCCTGACATACTTGAGGAACAGCTAAGAGGCCAGTGTGACTGTCCTGGATAAGCAAGAGGGAGGGTAGTGGATGAATTCAAAGTAGAGCAGATAGGTTATATAAGGATTTGTAAGACATTATAAAAACTTTGATCTTTCTTTCATTGATTATGTGGAATGACAGCTGAGAAGAAAAATGAGTTTGGTACATAGAAAGATACAAAGTATATTAAGCTTTGGGCATAATGAGTTTGCAATGAAGGGAGCTCTGAGATTAACTAATCCATAGGCAGCAGAAAATGTATATGTGAAGTGGTGTTAGAGGTGGCTTCGAGATGTACACCAGAGAGACTCCAGACTAGAGGTGAGAGTTGAAGTGCTAATAGACGTTTTCCTTATGAAAGAATTTGGAAATGATTTGTTTAGAAGAATAGACAGACAAAGAGGAATGCCTCAGAGATAGAAATTAGAAGGATTCGACCAGCAAGAGACTGATTCTCTTGTGCAAAGTCAGTCGAGAAAGTGGTTTATAAAACGAGTTATTAATAGCAGGTAACTTTTGGTTTAACGGACCAAAACTTGTTATTAATCAGGACTTAACAAAGAGGAAACAGGAATAATGATGTCATCATATATTTTGTGTAGCCACTTAATTAACTTTCCAGAAGCTTTGTTTGTGAGGCATCCAAAACATGATTTTTTTTTTTTTTAAATCATAATTTGGCTAAAGAAGAAATTGAGAAGCAAAGAGTCACTTAAAGTTTGTAGCACTCATTCACCTGGTTAGCAGCAGAGGAAGGCATAAGCACATTTCCCAACTTCCAGGGTGTTAAATGTAGAAGAGGACTCAACTGTATGATAACATGATCCTTTCATTTTACATGTAAGGAATTGAAGCCTGGAGACTCGAGCTGTGTTGGCATGGATACGTAGCATAGCTCCTTAGTGGCAGAATGGGAATTAAAAATTAGAGAACAATGATTATTTCAGGCCTAATGGATGCCTGCCTCACTTTGTAAAGTAGCTTTACACTGATGTCATTCAATCCTTAAGGCAACACTAGGACCTAGGTGATATTATCCTCATTTAAGAGCTGAGGAAACTGAAGCTCAGAAAGATGACTTGCTCAGAGGTACAGCTAGGAAGTAACAGAACCAGTATTCAAATTCAAGTGTATCTGACTACAAAGCTTCAGCTGACTTTCATGCTGATATCTTGACTCTTGACTTTCAGCACAAGACTTCTTCCACTCCTTCAGCCACCTACATAATCAGTGATGATGCTGAGGTATTTTCTTCTTTGCTTGTTTTGTGTTTTGTTTTCAGGGATTGTTTCTTCATGAGTTTTGACTTCAGCACAGTTTTTTCCCTTAATATGGAAAGGGGTAGATCATAACAGTTAGAAAATGCTGGCTACTGTGGTAAAGTGACCCAAAACTGTGCAGTGGCTCAAAAGAATAGAATTGTATTACTTACTCATCTAAACAGTCCAAGACAATTCTTCCAGGGCTGTAGAAGGGCCCAGCTCCACACAGTCATTCAAGTTTCCAGGCAGACAAAGGCTCTGACATCTTCAATATGTGGCTTCTAAAGTCTCCCTGAGCATTGACATCCAGTGGGCAGGTGGAGATATCATGGAGGATCATATGAGATACCAGGTTGGAAGTGGTGCACATTACTTCTATCCACATTGCAGAGCTAGGGTTCAGTCACATAGCCACACCTGACTGCAATGAAGGTTAGGAACTCTACCTCAGGGCTTCTTCCACAGGGCTTTTCTCTTGCAGTCATTTACTTTTTTAGTTCACCTCAAACATCATGATGCATGCAGTGTCCAGTGTTGTTGCTGTTGTTGTTGTTACTGACCAGTAAAATACTGGAATTCAGCAAATATATAATAAGGTTTGTGTTAGCTATACTTGTGAGACTTTATGTTGCTTGTTTAACTTCCTTAAATTCATTTGATTTTTTTCTCTTTTTTTGCAGGGGTATATATTTGGAATATATACCATAGATTCATAATATTTCATTCCTGATGATTTTACAGTACACATTGTCTCAAAATCCAAATATACAATTTTTAAATTTCCAGAAACCATCTCTTAGTCCTAATAGATTTCCTGACTGCAAGTTGATATTAATATTTTCTTGAGTTTTCAGAGTGTGTTATTCTGTTCTGTTTCCAGCAGTAATATATAGTTCAAAGTTAATATCTTTAATAATAAGAGAAGCACAGTAGATTTTGCTTAAAAGTCTTTTTTGTTGAACAATCATATAAAATTTGATTTTACTATCCCCAGCCTACAGATGAGAAAACAAAGACTTGGGAAATCTAAGCAGCTTACTAGGGAGGGAGGAGGGAGTTGGTGAGCTGGAATTTGAATCTGTTTGTCTCCAAATAACGACTGTTATTTTTTTGCATCCTGATAGACTCTTAAGTTTTTGGAGAACAGGGACCTTATCTTTTCATCTCTGTGTCAGAGGGTGTAATACAGTGCTGGATGCTCAATAAAATCTTCTTGAATGGATGAGATTATCAAAAGTTTTTCTCCTAACTCAATCTCCACACTCTGCAAACTCTTAGAAAAGATGTACTCCAGCTGCAGTTTAAGCCACTACTTCACTGTGAGCTTTAGCCAATTAATATGAAATACAAAAGTTTCTTCTTGAGAATAAGCTCTGAGAAACACTTTATTGATCTTGTACATTTTCAAATGGCAAATCCAATAGGGAGATATCAGATGAAGGAAGAGATTCATCCAGCCCAAGAGACTAGGATTTTTGCAAGAATTCAACAAGCAATCGAAAGGATGGTTTGCCATTGGCTTTTCATAGCAAATTCACTGTACATTCCAAATAGGATCAAATGTGTTGCTCATACTATACCCTATAAAAAAACTTTGGGTGTCCATGTGTTTTCTATCATGAATAGAAACGTTTAAGGTACAGGTAGGGCTCTTCATTGAGGGCAACCTCAACTATATATCTTCTTGTTGCCTATTATGTTGCCTTAAAACTTCTAAGGCCTGGGGATAGAGGCAAAGTTTTAAATAGCAACCACATGATGTTCTTTAGAGATAAATAATATATAAGATCAAATTAACCCCATCATATTTAGTTTTGTGAATTGATATTGTATCATTGTGATTTGCAAACAGCAGGACATCTTGCAGTATTTTGAATCTCCCTTACAGCTCTTGTTCATTCATGCATTCATTCAGTCCACTAGTTATTTATTTTTTCATTCATTCATTCCCATAAAAATTTATTGGGTGCTTTCATGCTGCCTGACACTTCCTATTCTCTAGAAATGTAAAGCTGAATAATATGTTGTCCCCATTCTTGAGAAACCTGCATTTGTGTGATGGAAACAGAAAGGGGAATAACTGTGTTAAAGCAAGATACGTTCTTTAAAAAAGAAGAAAAAAAAAAAACCCTTGCTGTCGAGTTGATTCCAACTCATAGCAACCCTATAGGACAGAGTAGAACTGCCCCATAGGGTTTCCAAGGAACCGCTGGTGAATTCGAACTGCCAACCTTTTGTTTAGCAGCTGTGCTCTTAACCACTGTGCTAGGGCTCCTATGTTCTTAAACAGATGTGTGTATATATTCTGAGTCATTAGCTGAAGGAGCCTGTCTGTCTAAAGGAGTTAAAGGAGGGGATGTTTGTATTTCTTGGGGTTTGAAAGATGAGTGTGCATATTTTCTACCCTTGATTGTAAGCTTCTGGATTTCAGAAATCATGTCTTATTCACCTCAATATCCACCACAGCGCAAAAATAATCCTTGGCACTTACTTTTAGCTCAATAAATGTTTAGAGAATTGAATAAATGCATTATCTTTGTGTAAATCTTCCTTTCTTGATCCATCAACGATGATATGACACAGTAGTTAAAAAATATGACTTCTTATGGGTTCTTGCTAGTTTTGAGCCTGGTGTCACCATTTGTTAGCTGTGTGACCCGAGCAAGAATGGTATTTGTTATGTAGCAGACACTTGGCACCAGTGATACAGAAATGAATAATATAGACGCCACTCTCAGGAATCCCTGGCATCTCTCGCTTCCTCTGCCTCATTTTCAGGTCTGTGCTGTATTAAACTGAGATTTAAACAAAATCATAGGGCTTACTACAGGAAGGAAAAATGATTTTTTGTTTGTTTGTTTCCTTTGGGGTAGCTGACACATTGTGTGCTGCTGTTCCCTGTGATTTATCAGAATTCCTTGGGTGAGAGAGTAGGATTCCATAGTGAACTCACAGAGACCCTGTTTCCAGAGCGTCTGTCTTGCTTGTTTCCCTGTAGCAAGTGTTGAAGGGAAGAAACAAATCTCTAAGGACAAAGACAGCCACAACCCAGCGGGGGGAGAAACCATTGTTTGTAATTTGTAAAGTCCCCGCAAATGTCCCTGAAAAGCCTCCAAGTGTCTTCTGTATTTGTGTCAGCGGTGGTTCCTTTTAAACTACTGTGACTATGTAGAAGAAACGACCAGTTTTAGGAACACGAAGAAAATGTGGGAGCCTCTTAGTTGCAGTATGGTTGCATATAAAAGGATTTTCTGGCTTTAATTACAGACCTTGCACAGAGAGCAGAAATGCACAACCTTGTTACCTGGTGCTAGAGTGCGATTCCCAAGGAGTCTCACAATCGGCTGTGGGAAGTACAGCTCCCAGACAAAGGGCATCTTCACTACTTTTCTCATTTTCCCAAAAGCCAAGGAATCCCCAGTGCCTCTGGGGAAGTTGTAGATGTATAAATGTCTGATGGTCTTCACTTCCTATTCAAGGCCCTGTGTGTTATACAGCTAACTTCAGTCCTGCTGAATCATGGGAACTCTAACTGGTCTCTGCTCATCTAAGTTTGGGGATAAAAAACGCTGTGAATTGAGAAAGCATTTGCAGGACATTCTCCACATCTGTTCTTCCTAGAAATCCCTCATTGAATTTAGGACTAGAGGAGTTATTTAGATAATTAATCCTGCAAACTGGGATGGTTTTGAGAGTGAGAGGGACGGCAGATCTAGACTATCCTGGGTAGCTTATGTAGGCAAACTGGGATATATGATTGCTTTGGTTATTGACATGCTTTTGCTTTTGTACTTCCTGGTATCCTGTAACAGGAACTGTGGCTAGATGGTTGTTACCTGAAGTATTCTCAGTAGCCAAGTGGGGATCATGACCACCTTTTAGGAAGTTTTGGAAATAAAGGTCTGAGGGAGGATTTTCTCCTGTTTGGTACAGAGAATCATCTGTCAGCCTCAGGTAGAGGAGTTTCTGGGTGGTGCAAACAGTTAATGCACTCTGTTACTGACTGAAAGGTTGGAGATTTAAGTGTACCCAGAGGTGTCTCAGAAGATAAGGCCTAGCAATCTACTTCTGAAAAATCAGTCATGAAAACACTATGGAGCACAGTTCTAATCTGACACACATGGGGTCGCCATGAGTCAGAATGAACTCAAAGGCAACTTTTTAAATTTTTTTTATACAAATAAGCCATCTCTGAAGATTGGTCCTTAGTTATATGAAAGCCATTTTGTTTGTCTTGGTGCCCTGTGTTCAAAAAAGCACTAAGCTGATTCCATTACCTAGTAGGATAAGACCTTCTTCTCTGTGGGATTAAAGATGATCCCTTGTAAAATGAGGGGCTTGGTACAGATACTGTCAGAGGTAACCTCTTGCTTTAAAAACACTCTGACTCTGTTGCAGTCCACATTTCTCTGGTGTGTGAGGTCGGTGACTGAGGCAACATTAAGCATGAAAACTTTCTCACTCTCAATTCAGTTGATTCCCTCTCTACCACACACTCCCCAGCCACCTCTCCATATGAATTTTTTGCAAATTTTAGCGATTCAAGTATAACCCAGAGAAACAACAGACCTGTAAGATTTTGGTGATGACAATCTACACAGTTGTAGAACGTTTGTTTCTGGGGATTTAGAATAAATGCACATGCAGCCTGGCTGCAATAGCTGTAGGAGCCATAGAAGCCTTGGGTCCTGAGGACTGACGGCATACAGAAGCTCAGGGAAGCTCTAAGTGAAAGGACTATATGCGCCGAATGATTAAAAGCCATAGAGGAAGAATATGATAGTTGACAGTAAAAGGCAAAGTCTGTGTTGCATAGTATACGGAGCTACACTTTTTCCTCTCTACTTGGCCAGAATGTCATGAGATGGGAGTGTCAGGTTTCAAACCAAATTCACAGCCAAATTTACAACTGAGGACTTGCCAAAGGGAATAGACTCCCTGGTAGCTGATTGGCCCTGTTGAAAAAGACCCCAAAGGGTGTACTATTCACTATGTGTTATATCCCAGTGTTAATTAAATTTCTCTTCCTATAAGAGTGCCATAGTTCAGATATTCCCCAGAGAACGGAGAAGATTCTTGACTAGCAATGGCTGTATTCCAAGTAGTAATTACACGGACAAATTCTGTAAGAAAGAGCTGACCCTGGTGTAACAATGGGCAGCTCATCTTTCTGTACTGTTGTCAAGCTCCTTTAGCTCGGAGCAAGCCTCTGGGCAAGAAAATCTGTGCATAATCTAGGTATTACTAATCCTAAAAAACCAGATCCCAGTGCAGAAACAAAGGCCTGAAGACTTCCTTTCATCAGGAATGATTAAAGAATGAAGATTTCTGATTGACTATCATAAACCTAGTCCTCAAGTGAAACCAAACCCAATGCCATCAGGTTGATTCTGACTTCTAGTGACCCTGTAGGACAAAGTAGAACTGCCCCATAAGGTTTCCATGCAGTGGCAGGTAGATTTGAACTCCTGACCTTCTGGTTAGAAGCCAAGCTCTTAACCGCTGCACCACCAGGGCCCCTCAAGTGAAACAGCAGTGCTTAAAGAATTAGAACAGTGATTCCCAAACCAGATTTCACTGAACACTAGTCTCACAAGATATTAAAACTATCCCAAGAAAAAGCATTCTACAGTCAAATATGTTTGGGAAACAATGCATATTATCAGTCTCTTCTTAAAGCTTTGCAGGGCACATTAATACTGTAAATCTCTGAGATTTACGTCAGCTTAACACTATTTAATCCAGAGTTTCCCAAGCTTATTTGTTTATGGGCATTTTCAAAAGACACCAAATAATATCTGGAATTACTATCTAGGAATCACTGAATCTGAGAAAAGTCATATACACCCAATACCAAAATTGTGCTCGACATCTTCACTTTGATTTTTGATGATTCAGAAGCCAACATCTTTCAGGTTAGGAATGTCTTTGTAGCCATCAGCTTTCATTCATTGTTCAATATATGGGAAAGCATCCAAGAATGAAGCTTTCAATTTGTTTGGATTCTGGAAAAATTCTGGATTTGGTTCATCCTGTGACTTTTCATTTTAGGGGAATAATCTGTTTTAATTGATACGTTGAGCATTGTTCAGGTGTTTACTGAAAGGTTAGTGTCAAAAGAATTAATGTCCTGGCGGGCTTGTGTTTTTCTCTGAGGCAGATATTGATGAGTGCACAGAGGGAATCATTGAGTGCCACAACCATTCCCGCTGCGTTAACCTGCCCGGGTGGTACCACTGTGAGTGCAGAAGCGGTTTCCATGATGATGGGACCTATTCACTGTCCGGGGAGTCCTGTATTGGTAAGCAGCTTTTTTGCCATACCCTCTATCTACCTGGACCTTCACAGATGGGGCTGCCTTCTTGGTACGCTGTGCAGCAGCCAGTGTGAAAATAAAACCACTCACTGGTTAAACACATCAGTTTTTAAATTTTCTCCGTCTACAATTCAGGGATCAGCCCAGGGATTTCGGGATTTTCTAATTTTTATGCAAAAACTGGGGCATTCAGAGGAGCTAAGCCCAAGTCTGTGTATGTCACAGTGTTTCGTTCTTTCTAAGGAAAACCATGACGGCTTGCTGAAATTTTTGACAGTTTAGGAGGCAGCTGTGAATAGGGGGAAATATTGCTGACTTTAGCATTACCGTTGAAATCCCAGCTCTTGTATTGCAAAAGTCACCACATCTCTCTGAGTCTTCTTCTGTGAATATGTAAAAATGGGGATAATAATGCACATATATTATTGCTAGGATTAAATACGATGCTATATGTTTAAAATTTGTAAACTGTGAATTGTTGCACTACCGTGATATAGTTACATTAACCTTATCAGTGTCGCTATTACCACCATCTCATCTCTTGGAAAGTCTTCTTTAATTGCGGCTCTGTTTCTGGTTCTGTTAAATGCTGAAAACAGGAAGTTAACACATATAGTTCCTCACCTTCAAGACCTTACAACTTTCATTAAATCTAAATAACTGATCAAAAATATAACTGTTTCGGTGAGAACATTGGCCAACCCAGTTGTTGCTTGTCATATGGATTCAGCTAGTTTCTTAATGCTGATTTGGGCAGCATTCTGCCATGGGTACCTAACATTTGAGTCACTGAATTAGAATGCAGGAATTTCATTTTGAAAATGTGGTGTCTCTATTCACTGCATCTTTTCTAAAAGTTGCTGCTGATATTCATTCAGCCTTTTTCTAACTTCTCCACTGAAGTTGCCTTAAAGCAAAGATGAATTAAGCAACAATGGGCATGTAGAATCAATTGTCCACCATAATCATGACATTTCTGTAAAGCTTAGAGGGGAATATAACGTAGTAGTTAAAAGCGCAGACCCTTGAGCCAGACTTGGTGCAAATTCCAACTCTGCCACTTCTAGCTTTGTTGTTGTTGATTCCACTTCTAACTAACCTTGCGTGAATTCTTAATCTGTCTGTGCCTCAGTTACCTCTTCTGTAAAACAGAAATAATGTAAAATGGAAGTAATTCATATGAGTGTTATAAGAATTGATTATCTAAGTGGTTAGTAAATGTTACTTCTTATTATCTTAAATGTTAATAATAGCTACCCATGTTCGATCAATATTCCTTTTATTACTAAACTAATGATTTACAACTTCAGCAAAGGGTTAGCATTTATCCTGGATCATCATATACTTCCTTAACATACTTCTGGGTACTTCTGTGGGTGTGCAACCATTGTAAATAGATGGTATGTGAAGGGGAATAGATTAAATCATGTTGTTAAGGGATGGATGAAAGGATGGATTGGTGGATGATAGATAGAAGTTAGAATGTTGATATAGAAACCTATTGCCGTCGAGTCAATTCCGAGTCATAGCGACCCTATAGGACAGAGTAGAACTGCCCTATAGGGTTTCCAAGGAGTGCTTGGTGGATTCAAACTGCCGACCTTTTGGTTAGCAGCCAAACTCTTAACCACTATGCCACCATATATAATATTAAATAAGGGGCCTAAAATAAAAATTTCATTTTTAAAAGCTACATATAAAGAGAGACCCTTAACATTTGTCTTAGTTACCTAGACTGCCATACAAAAAATATCACAAGTTGGTGGCTTTAAAGAACAAAAGTGTATTTTCTCAGGGTTCTGGAGGCTAAAGGTCTAAATTCAGGGTGTCAGCAGGCATAGGCTCTCTCTATACATAGGCTCTAGGGGAAGATCCTTGTATCTCTCAGCTTCTGTAGCTCTGGGCATTCCTTGGCTTGTACAGGGATCTTCTCATGGTGTCTGTCTTCGCCTTGTGTATGTTTCTGTGTCTATTCTGCTGCTTTTATAAGGCACCGCTCTGAAGTGATTAGGTTTAGAACCCGCTCTTCTTAGATATGACTTGATTAACATAAAAAAAGAAAACTCCTATTTCCAAACAGCTTATATTTACAGGTACTAGTGGTTAGTACTTCAACATAATTTTCAGGGGAACACAGTTCAATCCATAACAAAATTTTAGTGAAGAAAAGCCCATAGAGATCATCTAGTTAAACGAATTTTATAATCAGTTGGATCTACTGTAGTGTTACGTACTTCTGCGCCTTTGCACATATTGTCTCCCCTCTAGCTGGAAAGGGACAGGACTCTGAATCTAAGATGATCCCCTCTTTTCCTTGATCATGTCGATTTACATATGATGTTCGTTTTCCTAATTTCAGCTCATGTTTCACCCAAAGCCTTCTTTAATGTCTTCACAGGAGTTATCACTGCTCTCGTCTGCTAACTCTAGATCTTTTACCCTGGTGTATGTTTCCATTGCTGTTCTTGTTATACTACATTGCAATTTATTTGCTCTACGACTAGACTGTGAGCAGGAAATGGGATTTATTGTTCTGTCTCTCCAGTGAGACCCTTTTGTTGTTGGTGTTCAAAAATTGAGAAAACCACTTCATTTATTGATAAAGAAACTCTGCCTCAGACAGAAGGATGCTTTGTTGTCAGCCACATAACTAGTTTGATACAAGTTGAGACTCAAGCCTAGGCCCCCTAACACAACGGTGTCCCTATATCCCCATTGCCAGGAATAGTCCCAGTTTATGCTTGTTGTTCAGATATAATTATCAGTACACCTGTGCCACTCTTATAAACATCCCTGGTAGGATGATAGATGCTATTGTCACCCTGCCTAGCACCCATCTTGGTGCTGATTACTGTCTGCCATGATGACTGGTGTGCCCAGGGGAAATGCTATCTTGATTCCCTGAGGAGGCACTTGCTTCATCCATGAGCTGATCCCTGGTCAGATCAGGAAAACAACAGAGTGTCCTCCTGGGCAAGGGATAGAGTTGTTTTGATTATTGACATTTTCAACTTGAGTAATTGTTAATCTGAATTTCTTTTCATTTTCACACTTTGGGAAAAAATGTTTGTAACTGGCCTTAATGAGAATAAAAATCTGACCATCATTTAATGTTTATTTGGTAATTGAGAGCACCCTGTTGTTTCAGGGTATTTTTTTGAGAAGCAGATGTGTAAATCAGATCATGTCATTTTCTTGTTATGACCTTCTAATGCCTTCCCATTGAACTTAAAATAGATTTCTAACTTCTCCACATGGCATTCAAGACTCTAGATGATACTGCCCCTGACTATTTCTTAAGTCTCATCTATCCCATGTCTCCTTACCTACCATATGTTAGCCTGTTGTGGTCTTTTCATGGCTTAAACATGACCGTGAGCTCATTCGCATTCGGAGCCTTTGCCTTTACTCTTCTCTGTCTAGAACACTTGAGACCTGTCTCATTGCATGGCTGTCTCCTTCTTGTTGCTTAGTTCTCAGCTCAAATGTTACTTCTTTAGGGAGACCCCCCCACCGTTTTATCTGAAGTAGCTCATCCCCAGTCACTTAATTACATCATTCTATTATACATTTTATAGCATTTTTTTAATTCTAAAATTTACTGTGCATCCATGTGTGTGTGACTGTCTGTCTCCTAACACAAGTATATAAGTTCTTCAAGGGTAGAGACCTTATCTATCTTTTCATTACTGCACTCCCAGTCCCTAGAACAATGCCTATCGCATAAAAAACCAAACCAAACCTGTTGCCGCTGAGTTGATTCTGACACATAGCAACCCTGAATGTTAGAGTAAAACTGTGCATAGGGTTTTCTTCTCTGTAATCTTTAGAGAAGCAGATTGCCAGGCCTTTCTTCCAAGGTGCCACTGGGTGAGTTCGAGCTGCCGTCCTTTAGGTTAGTTAGTTGAGCACAAACTATTTGCCCCACCCAGAGGCCTGCCTAGCACACAGCAGGCATTAAATGCATATATGTCAATGATGGAAGAGACAGACATTCAAAACTTTATCAGGTCTGATTTATTTCATATTTGGCTTGACATAACCAGTTGTGTAAATTGTGGCGCATGACATAAGATGTTAACTATCACAAAACCACGTAAGTCTTTTATTTCAGGAAAATACTTATTGAAAGCAACCATCACACCAGCAGCGTGTTAGACTTTCTGGGAGTATGGGTGTGAACAAGACAAATCTCTGTTCTTGAGGGATTTATGATATGAAATGTCGCGAATTATAATAACCTATCTTAATGGCACTGAAAATTGGCACATCAGAATAAAAGCCCTAAATAACATCAACTACTGATGCTTACATTTAAAAAAAAAACAGCAGCATCTAAGACAATCTTTATTTTTTTTTTAAAAAGTGGTTGTGAAATATGTACTCAGCTATGCTACCCCTCTCCCTGACCCCAACAATGGAGCAAATGGCATATGATAGAATCTAAAATGTGGCAGTTGTAAGCTTTTAGGAGAACAATCTCATGTCACTCCATGCCATCTTTTGTCAGATGAGGATAGTAACACCTGCTCTATTGACTTCATAATGTACTGTAAGCCTCAAATGTTATTGACATCATAAAGAACAGCATGCATGCAAGTGTTATTATTTTATGAGCAAAAATGTTTAAGATTTGCCTCTTTCTCTAAAGTAGATCATATGATTTGAAGACATGATTAGTCCAAGGTTGTAGGCAAACAGAATCACCATTCTTGAAGAACTTATCAGTTTGCCTTCTCTCTCTCTCTCCCACTTTCTCTCCCTCTCATATGTATCTTTATAATGCCAGGAAAGAGGGCACATGTAAAGTTACAAACTGGTATTTGCAGAAGAAAATGAGTGTGATCCGCTGTTACTGAAGGGTAAAGTGCACTGTCTTTTGACACAGTGGTGGGCGTCAGTGATTCTCAGTTGTAACACAGAAGTTGTGAGCAGTTGCCTTTTTATCCAGGGATGGTTATGTAGGTCGTTTAGAAATGAGCACAACTAACACATAGTCAACAAAGCAGTTTTTCACGTTTTTGAAAATAAAATCCAAACTCCTCTGGATGTCAATTTGTCTCTGTGATCTTTCTCCCACAAGAAACTTATTTTCTTCTGCTCTCTCCCACACTTCACATGCATACTCAAGTCTACCCAAATCCTCGTTCTTCTCTTCCCACACCCTGCACGCTCTTTACTTCTTTACTCATATGGTTTTCTCTGACCATCCTCTATTTCTATTTTCACTTGTCAAATCCTGATGAAGTCTTATTTCCTAATGCAGTGATTCTCAAAACTGCCCCATATTATACAGGCATGTGAATGAATGTAAGCTTCGCTAATACTGTTTTTTTTTTTTTTTTAACAAGTTGAAGGTTTTGTGGCAACCCTGTGTCGAACAAGTCTCTCAGCGCCATTTTTCCAGCAGTATGTGCTCAGTTTGTGTTTTTGTGTCACATTTTGGGAGTTCTCGCAATATTTCAAACTTTTTCGTTATTGTTATATCTGTTATGGTGATCTGTGATCAGTGATCTTTAATGTTACTAATTTAATTGTTTTGGGGAACCATGAACCATGCCCATAGAAGAGGGCGACCTCAATAAGTGCTGTGTGTGTTCTGACTGCTCCACCAAAAGGCCTTCCTCATCTCTCTCCCTCTCCTCAGGCCTCCCTATTCCCTGAAACATGACAATATTGAAATTAGTCCGGTTAATAACCCAACAATGGCCTCTAAGTGTTCAAATGAAAGGAAGAGTCACACGTCTCTCGCTTTAAATCAAATGCTAGAAATCATTAAGCTTAGTGAGGAAGGCATGTCGGAAGCTGAGACAGGCCGAAAGCTAGGCCTCTTGCACCAAACAGCCAAGTTGTGAATGCAAAGGAAAAGTTATTGAAGGAAATTAAAACTGCTACTCCGGTGAACACATGAATGATGAGAAAGTGGAATAGCCTTATTGCTGATACAGAGAAAGTTTTAGTGGTCTGCAGCCCCCAGCCTCAGCAACTTGGTCCCTCAAGGTGTTTGGATGTGTCTAGGAAGCTTCTGCACCTTTGCCTTGGTCAAGTTGTGCTGGCTTCCCCTTTATTGTATGTTGTCTTTCCCTTTACCAGAAAGACATTTGTCTACATCTAGTCAGTGATTTCCCTTTCCCCTCCCTCCCCACCCTCGTAACCATCAAATAATTATTTTTTTCTGTGTGTAAACAGTGAAGTATTTTAAAATGAAGATATGTGCATTTTTTTAGACATACTGCTATTGTACACTTAATAGACTACAGTATAATGTAAACATAACTTTTATGTGCACTGGGAAGCCAAAAAATTCATGTGACTCACTTTATTGCAGTCGTCTGGAACCAAACCCACAATATCTCAGAGGTCTGCCTGTATTCACTTGGGTAGCTTTGTCAAAAAAATACGTAAGATGGGGCAGCAGTCCTTGGGTAAAGTGTTGATCACTCTCAGGCTACCTAGGCTGACACAGCGGACCTGTATACCTGTGTGCTGCTCTCTCCACTGGACTCTGGCACTAAACCCAGATATTTCTGGGAGTTGTGCTAACAGAACACAAACTAGCTGTGGGACCTGTCTTGCAAGCCACCCCCAACCCTGTTTAGTATCTTTTTGGTAACAATTTTCCTATTGTTTCAACACTTCCTAATGGCAGCTATGCCCAGCCATGATCAGATAAAACAACTTTGGTCCCATGCCTTGAAGCAATACACAGTGTATATAAGGACCAGATGGGGAATCCAAGGAACCCAACTCTGGTCTAGGCTTGAGTCGCTCTCTTGTGACCTAGTTCAAAATATTCCACTCTCTGTGTCTCCATTTCCTTATATATAAATATCTCTGAAGAGCTATAGCAGGATAGGTGAACAAGCTGGTCCATACACTGCTCACTGGCGGAGGCCTGAGGGATTTGCTGTCTTCTGCTCCCAGCCATTCTGAACTAAGAAGCACAACTTTGCTTGGTAATAACAATTTTTTTTGACTGGGGTCTGCATAAAGATAGCAACCGCAAAGTAATTTTGACTATTTGAAGCTTTTCACTTTCTCTATAGTCAGCATCAGTGGTTAAAACTCAACTACCCTTGGGGGAACATCTAGCTCAATTGGCATAACACAGTTTATAAAGATAATGTTCTGCATTCTCCCTTGGTGAGTAGCGTCTGGGGTCTTAAAAGCCTGTGAGCAGCCATCTAAGATACTCCACTGGTCTCACCCCTTCGAGAGCAAGGGAGAATGAAGAGAACAGGATACAAGGAAAAGATTAGTCCGAAGGACTAATGGACCACAGCTACCAAGGCCTCTACCAGACTGAGTCCAATACAGCTAGATGGTGCCCGGCTACCACCACTGACTGCTCTGACTGGGATCACAACAGAGGGTTCTGGACAGAGCTGGAGAAGGATGTAGAACAAAATTCTAACTCACAGAAAAAAAGAAAAAAAAAGACCATATTTACTGGCCTAAAGGAGACTGGAGAAACCCCAAGAATATGGCCCCCAGACACCCTTTTAGCTCAGTGGTGAAGTCACTTCCGAGGTTCACCGTCAGCCGGGGAGTAGACAGCCCCATAAAACCAAATGGACTAATGAGGCACAGCAGTCCAGGGACAAGGGCTAGAAGGCAGAAGGGGACAGGAAACCTGGTGATAGGGAACCCAGGGTTGAGTGAGGATAGTGTTGATGTGTTGTGAGATTGTTAACCATTGTCATAGGGCAACATGTGTACTACCTGTTTAATGAGAAACTATTTTGTTCTGTAAACCTTCATCTAAAGTGAGAATAGCAGCACAATTGGAAGAACGTAGTCGATGTCACTGAAGTGTGCAGGTAGAAATTTTTGAAATGGTGTATCTTTGGCTATGTATATTTTCACCAAAAAAAAAAAAAAAAAGGTTGAGAAGCGAGAGGGTTGAAATGTCGTGGGGTTGTTAATGTCATAAAACAGTATGTGTACTTCTGTTTCATGAGAAACATTGTGAATGTCCCAAGTTTATTTGACGTTATAATACTTATTTTCTCCCAGGCATCTTATGGATTTGGCACCATGCAGAATATAGTAACTGAATACTTAGGAATAAATGTAGCCTACTCTAGGAATTTCTAGAAAACTTTATTTACTCAGTATCATTGAATAATGATCTGCTTCAGTAGATGGTTTTTCTCTTTCTGCAACAAAAATGTACTGAGCATATTACTTGTCCTTTAAGTACCAGCATTTTTTTTTACTATTGTTTTAATTTTGTTTTAAGGAAATCATTCTAATACATCTATTTATCTATTACTTTCTTTTTTATTATGATTATTAAAACTGTAAGTCATTCAACTCAACTATCTTTTATCAAAAGATATTCTAAGGGCCTATTGGGTACAGCTAAATAGTCCTGGTCGTTATGTTTTTGACAAATGCATGTCTTGTTTTTACCAGCTTCTATACTCTGAAATTGATTAAGCATACAATCAAAATGCTTTGATAATTACTGGGAATTGGAATGCAAAAATTGGAAACAAAGAAGAAGGATTGGTAGTTGGAAAATATGGCCTTGGTGATCGAAATGACACCGGAGATTGCATGATAGAATTTTGCAAGACTAATGACTTATTCATTGCAAATACCTTTTTTCAACAATATAAATGATGATATACATGTGGACCGTGACAGATGGAATACACAGGATTGAAATGGACTACATCTGTGGAAAGAGATGATGCACAAGCTCAATATCATCAGTCAGAACAAAGCCAGGGGTCAACTGTGGAACAGACCATCAATTGCTTATATGAAAGTTCAAGTTGAAGAGGAAGAAAATTAAACAAGTCCACGAGAGCCAAAATACAACCTTGACTATACCTCACCTGCATTTAGAGACCATCTCAAGAATAAATTTGACTCACTGAATACTAATGACTGAAGACCAGACGAGTTGTGGGATGACATCAAGGACATCATACATGAAGAAATCAGAAGGTCGTTAAAAAGAAAGGAAAGCAAAAAAATATCAAAACTGATGTCAAAAGAGACTCTGAAACTTGCTCTTGTATGTAGATCAGCTAAACTGAATGGAAGAAATGATGACGTAAAAGAGCTGAACAGAAGATTTCAAAGGGCAGCTTGAGAAGGTGAAGTATTATAATGAAATGTACAAAAACCTGGAGTTAGAAAAGCCAAAGGGAAGAACATGCTCAGCAATTTTCAGGCTGAAAGAACTGAAGAAAAAATTCAAGCATCGAGTTGCAGTATTAAAGGATTCTAGGGGCAAAAAATCGAACAATCATGAAGCATCAAAAGAAGATGGAAGGAGTACACAGTCACTGTACCAAAAATAACTGGTCGATGTTCAACCATTTCAAGAGGTAGCATATAATCAAGAACCAGTGGTACTGAAGGAAGAAGTCCAAGCTGCACTGAAGGCCTTGGTGAAAAACAAGGTTCCAGGAATTGGCAGAATACCAACTGAGATGTTTCAACAAACAGATGCAGCACTGGAAGTGCTCAATAGTCTACACTAAGAAATTTCGAAGACAGCTTCCTGACCAACCGACTGGAAGAGATCCAAATTTGTGCCCATTCCAAAGCAAAGAAAGGTGATCCAACAGGATACTGAAATTATCGAATAATATCATTAATATCCCATGCAAATAAAATTTTGCCAAAGATCATTCAAAAATGATTGCAGCAGTACATTGATAGGGAACTACCAGAAATTCAAGTCGGATTCAGAAGAGGATGTGGAACCAGGAATATCACTGCTGATGTCAGATGGATCCTGGCTGAAAGCAGAGAATACCAGAAAGATGTTTACCTGTGTTTTATTGACTATGCAAAGGCATTGGACTGTGTGTGGATCATGGAAAATTATGGATAACATTTTGAAGAATGGGAATTCCAGAACCCTTAATTGTGCTCATGAGGAACCTGTACGTAGACCAAGAGGTAGTTGTTGAAACAGAACAAGGGGATACTGCGTGGTTTAAAATCAGAAAAGGTGCGCATCAAGGTTGTATCCTGTCACCAAACTGATTCATTCTATATGCTGAGCAAATAATCAGAGATGCTGGACTATATGATGAAGAACACGACATCAGGATTGGAGGAAGATTCATTAACAACCTGTGATATGAAGGTGATAGACCCTTGCTTGCTGAAAGCTAAGAGGTCTTGAAGCACTTGATGAAGATCAAAGACTGCAGCCTTCAGAATGGATTACACCTCAGTATGAAGAAAACAAAAATTCTCACAACTGGACCAATAAACAACATCATGATAAATGGAGAAAATATTGAAGTTGTCAAGGATTTCATTTTACTTGGATCCACAGTCGACACCCATGGAAGCAGCAGTCAAGAAATCAAAGGACATATTACATTGGGCAAATCTGCTGCAAAAGTCCTCTTTAAAGTGTTAAAAAGCAAAGATGTCATTTTTGAGGATTAAGGTGTGCCTGTCCCAAGGCGTGGTCTTTTCAATTTCCTAATTTGCGTGGGAAAGCTGGACAAAGAATAAGGAAGACCAGGAAAGAATTGATGTTTTTTAAATTACGGTGTTGGGGAAGACAACTGAATATACCCATGGATTGCCAGATGAACAAATAAATCTGTCTTGGAAGAAGTACAGCCAGAATGTTCCTTAGAAGTGAGGTTGGTGAGACTTTGTCTCATGTACCTTGCACATGTTATCAGGAGAGACCGGTCCCTGGAGAAGAACATCATGCTTGGTAAAGTAGAGGGTCAGCGAAAAAGAGGAAGACCTTCTAGTAGATGGATTGACACAGTGACTGCAACAACGGGCTCAAGCATAGCAATGATTGTGAGGGTGCAGCATCAGGCAGTGTTTCGTTCTGTTGCATGTAGGGTCACTATGAGTTGGAATCGACTTGAAGCACCTAACAACAATAACAGCATATCTCATTTGCATAGATATTATGTCTTTCTTTTCATATTACCAGGTTAACCTCTGATTTTCTAATGATATCTGGAAGGTTGCTCTTCTTTCCACTGTGGTAAAGTAAGACTTGGTAATGTGAAATTTCAGGCCACAGAAACTTTGAAGCTGTGTCTAAAAGCCAGTTGCTATTTTAGAGTCTAGGGATATAAAGAGGAATAATGCGGGATTCCACAGGCAATTGGTGACAATTTTATATTGTGTGAATAGGCCCTGTGGGAATTCTGAAGAAAGGAAGAAAATGGGGGCTGGAGCTATGGGGAAGGCTTTACTGAAGGGGTGGAACTACCAGTGGATGGTATAGGAGGGGTTGCTGTTGTGTGCCTTCATATTGACTCATAGTGAACCTATATGACAGAGTAGAAATGTCCCATAGGGTCTCCTGGGCTACAGTCTTTACGGGAGCAGATCATCGGGTCTTTTCTCCCGTGGAGCTGGTAGGTGGGTTTTAACTGCCAGTCTTGCAGCTGGCAGCCCAGTTCTTAACCACTGTATTGGGCCAGCAAGGCCCCTTGTAGAGTTGGGTAATGTATGGGGAGAAGATTGGTATTTTCCCCCTAAAAGGTGCTTTGTAGCATGGTTATGGTTTTCTTTAAGGCCTCCTTCTCACTGTGATCTTAACATTTTTGAGACAATAAAGCAACTATAGAGGCATTTTGGTTTTTCCCTGCATCGGATCTTGAAGTTTATACCATGTAAAAGCTTCTTAGTAAGTTTTAAATAACCTTATTTTTGCACTTTTTCAAAATAACTTGCAGTCCCAAATGAGTGACAAGGGGATGAGGAAGTATTCCTATAAAAATAGTGTTTCCTAAAATTATAGTACTTCCTGTGCACTCAGTGTTCCATGTAGCTTAGGGCAATGATTCTAAAAGTACAGTCCTCAGACCAGCAGCATCAGCATAGCCTGGGAACTTGGGAGACGTACAAATTCTCCATCCTACCATAAACCAACCAAGGCAAACCTGTTGCCATCGAGTCAATTCCGACTCATAGCGACCCTATCTTAGACCTATTGAATCAGCAACAACTCTGCAGTGGGACCCATACATCTGTATTTTAACAAGTTCCCTTTAGTTGATTCTGTTGGCCACTCAGGTTTGAAAAACAATGCTTCTGAAGTTTCATTGAAAGGCCTCAGGAGGCTCCATGAACGCCCTGGAACTATATGCAAACATTTGTGTATATGTGTGTACATCTCTTTTGGAGGAAGAGAATCCATAGTTTTCACTGGACTCTCTGAATGACACTGACCCCTTCAAAAGGTAAGAAAGACTGTTGAAATAGCAGGCTCGGCATTTCCAGGAGGGAGATTTACCTGCCTTCCTTTCTCAGTTTCTGAACATTCCTTGGTATGGAATTCCATGTAGCTGTCAGATTCCTGCCTTTTGAAGCCCAGTGTGAGCAATTGTTTCATTACAGAAACTTTTGGCTTGAATGTGTTAGAGCCAAAGATCATGTCTGAGCAGCAGTTCAGAGATCGACATCTACGACTTCTTTGAAATAAATATTGAATTGTTTGTTTTAGTCTGCGGTCACTGCTGTGAAATATTTAGCTGTGGGTTTATGAACAGGGAATTTTAAACTGCTGTATTCAAAACAAATAAAGCATTGTCAGCATAATATCACCATTCACTTGTTCCATGAACATTTGTTGAGAGGGTTGGTTCTGTGCTAGTCCCTGTGTCAAGTTCTGTGCATACAGAGGGGAATAAGACATAGTCCTTCCTGTCTGGAGAGGGGCAGAGGAGGTGGGCAGGGCTGGAGGAGGTTGGTTTGTGGAACAGATACATACGTAAGTGGAGAAAGATAAGAAACTCTAAGGAAAAAGTGACTAACTTTTCTCGGGGTTGAGACATGGGGGAGGGTAACATATTCTGGAAATCTTTGACAGAAAATACGGGTCTGTACAATAAGAAGGAATTTTTCTAGGCAAAATAGGTACCAAGAGAAGTGTTCTAGGTGGCTGTAGCGGTCTGACTGGAGACATGACAGGGATCTAATCATGTTCTATGAATGGTGGAGATTTCCGGTGTGGATGAAGTAGCAGATATATACATGTGTTGTAGATGGGGAGGAGGGGGTCCTTGGGTGGTCCAAATGGTTAATACGCTCGGCTGCTAACCAAAAAGCTGGAAATTCGAGTCTACCCAGAGGCACCTCGGAGAAAAGGCTTGGCAATCTACTTCTGAGAAATCGGCCATTGAAAATACTAGGGAACACAGTACTACTCTGGCACATATGGGATTGCCATGAGTCAGAATTGACTTGATGGCAGCTGGTACTGGTATGTGGGGAGTGACTAGAAAGGAGTCTGGAAACAGAGGTGGAGACAGGATTATGAAAGTTCTTGTGTTTTAAGCTAAGGAATTGAAAGTTTTGAATCCTATTGCTGATATCGCTGTCTCTCAGTATTGTAGAAAATATTTAATTTGTTTGAAAAACGTGATTTTTTAAAATAGTAGCCATTTTTAATATAAAATATAGCCATAAAAATATAGTAGTTTTCCCACAAAATTCAGATCCTCTATCATAAACGTGGGGCTCTGAAGGCACAGTGGTTAAGCGTTTGCCTGCTAAGCAAAAGGTTGGCAGTTCATATCTACCAACTGCTCCTTGGAAATCTTATGAGGCAGTTCTACTCTGTCTTATAGGGTTGCTATGAGTCAGAATCTACTTGTTGGCAATGGGTTTTCATCATAAACATGTCAATGTGATTTTTTATCCATGTGAAACTTTGCTTGTGCTGTTTCTATTGCTTGCAATTACTTTCTTCTGAAAAGAGCAGGGTCCTCATAATTAACTAGCTATTGATCATGATTATTATCAGGCAACTAATATTTGCCAACATTGTGTCCTGTAATTCTTGCAACAACCCTACAAGGTTGATACTAATTCCTGTTTTATAAACAGAGAAACTGAAGAATAGAAGGTCTAAATTTCCCCATTCCCACATAACGAATAACAATTTCTCAGCTGAGAAATTGTGAAAATAACTTACTAAAGCAGTTAGTTTGGAGATATATATACACATACATATGTATATATATGTAAGGTATGGATTCAAATATAAGTTTCTGCTATTTTCTAGATACACAAATTTGAAGCAATTCAAACTGGATATTTTTCTGCTAAAAAAAATCCTTAAGATAATGAGAGAATGGCATGATCAGGCTTTTAATCTAGTTTGAAGAAGAGACCTAGGCAGTGAAAACAGTAAAATGCTAGCATAATGGTCCAAACAGTAGAGATGGGTAGGAGGAATGGATAAGAGGCTTTATGGCGTGTTGACATCAAGAATTCGAGCTGCTCCAATTAATTGTAATGATTTTTAGATAGGGATCTGGCTTTATCATTTTATTTATTATCTTTTGCATACAGTGGGTATCAGTTTTATCTGGAGAACCTATCTCTTGGTTGGTTGATCTGCTAGTTGGTCTTTGTATAATGCCACTTTGCTTTCTATAGTATTTGGAGCTGGCCATTTTGTGTAGTGAAATGGAACAAGGCTGACCTGAAGTCAGGATGCCTGTATTTGTGTCCAGACTTAGAAATTTACAAGCTGTATGGCCCGGGCAAACTGTTTGGCCCTACACTGCCTGTCCCTGTCCTTCTTAAACCGAGTATGAGTACTCCTGAAAGCATGCTGCTGCATGTCAGGGAAGAAACAAATCTGTGAGAGAGATATTACTCTATACTAAATTTTGAGGGAAAATGATCTTTCTAGAAAAACAATCTTGATGAAATTATAGGCTGGAATACAAAAGTGATGTTTTAAAATAGGAAGGATGAATCTTCAAATAAATTTTGTACTCATGATGTCTTGTATAGATACCTGGTTTCCCAGAAGTATGTGTTCACTCTTTTATGCCGTGGAGACAACTTCAGTAGAAAAACTTGAGAGGCATCGATCCTTTAAGTGACCCTCAGCTTGGTTATTTTTTAAGTGGGCACGATGACGATGCCAACATTCTAAGTTTTTGGAAGGACAAATGAGGTCATGAATTTGAAAGGATCTTGAAAATTCTAAAGAGTATAGTATATAAGGGTATGGTAAATTATCATTATTGTACATAATAAAAAAGATAACTCTGTTTCATAAAGATTTGTTAATCATGACTCAATAAAAATATCTGGGGATGGCCAGAATAGCAAAGCATCTGCAGGTTCCTGAGGAAGATACATGGAAGATATTATCTGTTGTTTGTATCTGCCTTTTAAAATATAGTCTTCCCAGGAGTAGGAATATACTAATACACTAATGTATCCTCAATACCTAGAATGGTGTTTGGCATATCATATGTGCTCAACAAATATTCCTTTGCATAAATGACTTAATAAAAGGACTCTCAGAACAAACATTTCTATGGCTAATGGAAATTGACCTCTAACCACTACCTACCCTGATGAGCTGGGCTGGACCGTGGATGAACTGCAAGAATTCTTTTGTTTAGATTCTAGCATCCTTAGTGGCCTCCTTTGCTTTTCCTTGGGAACCAACTTAGTTTTGGCCCTTTAAGGTTTGATTTCTCATAGGGTAAGAAACACAGAAAGACAAACTCAAAGTAAAGAGAACTTAATCTTCTAAAAGCCTAGAACAGAGTGGGCCCAGGTCTCCCACTCCTTGCTTCCTTTTCCCTTGACCCTACCGAAGGCCTTCTAGACTTTTCTAAAGAATATCCTTTTGAAATAGGAGGCAACTCCAGACCTGTTTTGCCAAACCAGTTGATTTGATTGAGTTCTACAGCAGAAGAAATATGAAGAGAGGAATAATATCCAAAGAGATGAAATCCTCCAAGAAAAGACACCGTGAAATCAAGTCCAGATTTATTTATAGCTTGTTAGTCTTCTCAATAGATGCTGCCCTTCTTGGCATGGTAGTCCAAAGTTTTGTTCTTGATAATATCCTGACTCACCTTCCACTGAGGCAGAGTTTTTGGAAGAGCATTGACCACCCCCTAGAACTTAGGGACTTCAATTAACAGAGTGATGAAAGGAGACAATAAATAATAGACATGACAGGTCTTTGAATTCTTAGCTGCTATAAATTATTCTTGTTATTTAGATTGTGACCAGGTTTTGGAATTGTACCACTGACAATGTTTTTTTTTTTTTTTCAAACCTTTGATTTCTATCTAAATTTCCAGATGCCTCTTGTATTAAATGAAATTACTTGTAGCCTCTGTATGCCTAACATCTTTCCTTGACATAGAAGAGAGAAGACATTATTTCTAATCTGACTAGTTGCTTGAGAAAACGATTTGTCAAAATAGAAAGTTAGTTTTGGTTTTCACCCTGGCTGGATTCCCCATGCATATTTGTCACCAAGGATTACATTGCCAAGGCTTTAATGCTGATAGGGAAATGATGTTTCTCCTGATGTTACTTCCTGTCTTTGCTGCTTGCTTGCAAATGCTCACTAAGGGAGACTAGAGATGTTTCAGTAAATACTGAATATCCTAGACAACTGTTTCATTCTAAGGAATCCATTTGTTATCCTGAGGCTGGGTTCTTCCCTTTCCCTTTATCTGGTTCTCCATCTGTCAGCACTCATATTCTAACACTGGAGTTACAGGCTCAGCCCTACAGATGTGAAAAGTAATCACAGAAGGTTGGAAATGGACAAGATCTTAAATTTTATACAACACCTTTATTTTACTGACAAGAAGACTGAGATCCAAAAAGAGCAAGGATGTTTTTTTTAATCACAGCTCAACCAAGTGCAAATTTAACAAAAATTTATGCACTTTATTAGTAGGTAAAAGATACTGTTTGAGGTGCTGTGGGAGACAGAAAGATAAATAAGACCAGAATTTTATATTTCTGAAGGGATAAGGAAAATAGAAATGTATATTCACTACTAACCATGTAAGTTAACATAAAGAAGACAGAGGTGGCATAAAATTAAAGTACAAGAGAGGTATGCTTTTAAGCTGAGGGTGAAATTTTGTTAAAGAAATTAAATAATACCGTGACTTTAATAATACAACGTGTATGGCCCAGTGTTAGACATCTAGTAATTAGCAGAAAAGTAATTGTTCTGCTTCTGTATGATGCAGAGTCCAGCTATAGCAATCTCCTGTCCCCATTAACAGATATATAAAAACATATAAATCTAGGGTCATTGGCATCAATACCATAGCTTCTCTGTGCAATAAAATTCTCTTTGGATAGCAAGTATTTCAATACTTATCGATTTTTATTATTCTCTCCATTGGTGAGAATTGTATTGATTTTAAGCAGATTTAATCTCTAGTTAAAGAGGCATGACTTGTTCATGGCATAAAGTTAGCCAACTTGGTTAATATAGAAGGCTACACTGCCTTTATTCTCCTCTTGTTTTCCTACCTGGAAAGAATTGTTTTCTCCGTCTGCAGTAAAATACCTAAATTTGTACAGCCTATAAATAAAATAGAGTCAGTGACCAAGGCAAGTTCATGGAGTGCCAGAAAATTATATTCTTTCAACATGAGTCACTTCATATGAACATGAGATTTACTGATTAGTGTTGAGAGAGACCTTGAAGTGTTAGCAGTTCTGCATTTGGCTAGCTAATGTAGTGATCATAACCTTGTGAATTTCTGTGAGAATTCAGAATTTAAGTGGAAATGCTCAGCAGACAGATGGAAGTGTGGGATGGCGGCACAGTAAGACTCAGGACTGTTGGTACAGATTTGAGCGCATCCCGAAGAGATGCGATAGCAGAATTCATGAGATGAGATGAACCCTATGAGAGAGCAGTTACAGGTACAATAAGAATAAGACCAATAATAACAGCAGCTAATGGGTTTTGAGCAATTCCTACATGACAAGCATTGTGTTATGTGCTTACCCAAATTATCTCATGGGGTAGGGATATTTTTATCTACATTTTTCAAATGATGGGATCAAAGCTCAGTGAAGCTGGGTAAATTTTCCAGAGTCATATACCTAACGAGTTGGAAGGATAAGAGTGGGATCAGTGAGATCAGTTTGCCTGAGACTTGCCCAGTTTTAGCACTGAAAGTCCCCTATCTCAGGAAACCCCTATGACCCAGGCAAATGAGAAGCCTGGTCACCCTGACTGGGACCCATAGCTGCCAGATTCCAAAGCTTATATTTTAATTGGTTATGTTTTACTGCTTCCACTGAGGAGAAAGAGAAGCAAAACCAGAAATGGAACCTTAGAAGATGTTATTAATTTTAAAAATGGGAGAAAAGTGTAAGGTTTATACATATGTGTAAGAACACATACGGCCTCTTCATCCATTGTATTTCCAACCCCAAGCAGTAGGCATTGCACAGAGTACTGTAGATGCCTAATAAATATGCATGGAGTTAATTAATTGATTTTTAATTAGAGACTGGATGAATGAAGAGATAAAATGATTAACAGGCTGATATAATATCCCAAAAGGGAAGAAAGAGCTTCTCAATTAAGATGACAAACAACAATATTTGGCATATTTGTTGCATAAAGGGTGATGATTTTACACATGTGTGGTCATGAGGACCTTCAGGATTAAGGCTTGAAGAGAGGGGCATGTGGAAGTTTGCAAGCCTTCAGTAGGGAATGAAGATAGGTCACTGGAGGTGCTTGCTAGTTGTAGTCACTCGGAAATAAGACCTTGATCCAGGGAGTAAATGAGGAAATAGTGATCCTAAACAAAGTGTTTTTTTCTTCCTTTGTTTAAAGAGAAAATTTGCTTAATAAAAGGGAAAGGGAGGGAGGCATTGGAGAGTAACACACTGAACAATAAGAGAAACACTATAGGAAAGGGTTATCTTCTTGACTTAAGAAAGGTAGGGGCCTGGGACAAAGATTGAAGAGTTAACACTGGAGGGGTGTTGGAACATCTTCCTAAGAGATACATAACAGCATCTCAAATAGTGAAAGCAGAAATCAAATGACATATTTCATTGGGCAAATCTGCTGCAAAAGTCCTCTTTAGAGTTAAGAAGCAAAGATGTCACTTTGAAGACTAAGGTGTGCCTGAACCAACCCATGGTATTTTCGGTTGTGTCATATGCATATAAAAGCTGGACAGTGAAAAAGGAAGACTGATGAAGAATTGATGCCTTTGAATTATGGTGTTGGCAAAGAATAGTGAATATACCATGGACTGCCAGAAGAAGGACCAAATCTATCTTGGAAGAAGTACAGCCAGAATGCTCCTTAGAAGAAAGGATAGCAAGACTTTGTCTCACATACTTTGGACATGTTATCAAGAGGGACCAGTCCCTGGAGAAAGACACCATGCTTGGTAAAGTAGAGGGTCAGCAAAAATGAGGAAGACCCTCAACGAGATGGATTGACACATTGGCTGCAACAGTGCGCACAAGCATAATAATGATTGTGAGGACGGCGCAGGAGACCAGGCAGTGTTTTGTTCTTGTTGTACATAGGGTTGCTATGAGTCGGAACTAACTCAACGGCAGCTAACAACAATAACAACATAGCTGACTTACCTCTTTCTTGTGCCTTTGTTTCCTTGTGCCTCATGTTTCCTTAAGGTGAGATGGGTTTGAACCCCTCCTCACACTAGTGAACCTCTTCTCACGTGTCCTAGTGGGTGAAATCCCCTCTTAATAGTCCATGCTCTGGAGAGAACAAATCTAAGTGTGGTCTGACCAGTACACAATAGAACATGGCTATCGCATCTCTTATTCAGGACCTCAAACTTACTGTGCAGCTTAAAATTGCATTAGCCTCTCATTTTGGAAGCCACATCAGACCTCAACTTTCTCTGTTTGTTTCCTTCGCTCATTGTACCGATGTACAGTCTGTATATTTTCTCCTGTAATTTTCTCTCCTCCACTGTAAAAGTATCCTCAGGCTATGGGAGAGGCATCTGTGCTCAATCTTATCTATCATTAATAAACCCCCAAGCTCTGTTCTCATTTCGGAGCTACTGATGGTTGGTAGTAATTTCCAAGTCAGAACACACACAGCTTGATATTCACACCCCAGGTTAAATTTTATTTTCTGAGACATCATCTGTTTTGAGTTTGAAAATAAGACTAGATGTACTGTGGAAGTTATTCAAGAAAGAGGAATATGATGTGATGAAAAAGTTCACTCCTTTGACCTTACTGCTACCAAACCACTGAAAAAAAAAAAAGTATTTCCCTTGGTCTCTGAAATCAGCTTGTAGAAGTTTCAGCTCCTGAGGCTGATACCATTACTGCTTTTAGTTGCTATTAACACTTCTGCAGAGCCATTTTTCTTGAGGGGTAGGAAAATTGTTTGGGGCTAGGTTGGAATTGGTTTGATTGCTGCTGATATAAACATCTCTGAATTGTATTTTCCTACATACTCAAGTAACCTAAGAACCTCAAATCAAAGAAGAAAGCAGATTGACTAGGCACAACCAGACTTTTTCTTTTTTTTTTTAAAACAAAATTGAGTACAATAATAACAGCTTTCATAAATTCCGAAATTGTGAAACTGTCGGTGCAAGAGAATTAGTTCTAATGCAAGCTTTGCCATGGAATTTTATTGAAAGAATTCTCGTCCGTGCATGGAGCATTGCATGGAGCATTAATGAATATATAAGGAGAAACTCAGGAAAGCACAGAGAGCCATTATTTACAATAAGAAACAGGTACACTCTAATGATTATAGATTTGAGTATAGAATACTTTGCCTGATTTTTGTTTCCTTGCCTCTTTGTCATCGGAGGCCTGTCTGATAATTTCGGTAAGTCTCATGGGTGAATGTCTTTGTGTTTGCTCAGCAGAGAACAACAGTTGCAATATGTAAATAAGGTGCCTCTTCCCTTTGGATGCCTTGGGATATGTATAATAGATTAAGTTGGCTTTGTGCAGAGCAAACAGGTCTGTATTACCAAGAATATGAATAATGTCGCTTTTCCATAATTGCTAACATCTGGCTTCCTATAAATCTGTTAAATTGCGTGGAAGCAGAATTAGATTTCTGTGTCATAAGTAAAGCAATTACATGGAACTCGGTAGGCAATATGGTCCTATATTCAACTGTGAAATCCTTTCATTCTGGAACAGAGAAAGCAAATCTTGGTTTTGCACCCTGTTTTTATTGTAAACGCTAGGATTGTATGTTGTTACGCTCAGATGTCTTAATTTTAGGGAGAAAAAAACTGCCAATATTTTTGCAACTTTATAAATGCAAAATAACCAAATATTTAAAAAAAGCATATTATGGTTGGCTATTAGTTGCCAATTTAGAGATTATTTTAGAGGAGATCATAAATTACAAATCTTTTTGTAGCCACTGGAGGTAGATCTGTTGAAATTACATTTTGAGGCAGTTTCTGGAGTGATTTTTCCAGGGGTCTTCCTCTGCCCTTGTTCTCAAGCATTTGACATAGAACTGGGAGGAAAAAAGACACATACATGTACAATGTTGCCTTCCTATTTCAGTGTGGTGCCTACTTTATTGTATTTACTGTATTTTGTAACAGACCCAAGGGCTTTTCAGATGAAAACTCAACAATAAAATGTGTTCCCTGAAGGGAAGGATTGTGTTTTTGTCTTGTGCTTATTGAAGACCCCCTATTTGGCAAAATAGGCTTTGTTATATTATTGGCCTGTAATTTTCCTGATTTAAGTTCAATTAAATAAATACATTGGACATCTACAATGTACTTTGTTGTCTTGGCACTGGAAAGGGAAAGAGGAATAAGATTTGGTCCCTACCCTCAGTGAGCTAAGCATCTGTCTACAGAGATGGACATATTAAATATGAAACTCCTAAGAGATGAGTATAAGGATAAAATAGTGCATAAGGTACAGGGGAAGCAAAAAGTCGATAATGAGTGTCTCATAGAATGAGGGATGGTGATACTAGAGCTTGATTTTGAAGAATGTATAATGGTGATGGTAGCTCAGAAATAGAATTGATTATTTTATCAATTAATTAATTTATATCCCACCACTTTCCGTATGGACTGAGAAAAGTAGAGATGGGAGGAGGGCACTAAGAGCACTAAGAAAAAGCATGTTCAAATCACAGACATAGGAAGCAATATGACCTGTTCATGGATCTCCCACTGCTTTTGAATGGAAAGTGGAAAGGGCAGAAGATAACAAAGGAAGCGTTAGATAAGGGTTTATATTATATGAGCATCTATAAGTATCTAAGTAGTCGATTATAAGCATTAGAGAATGTCTGAGAGGTGGTGAGCAGAGGAGTGGCATGCCAAGGTTTGCTTTGTATAACCTTATTCTCCTGTGCAAGACAGTTTAAATCAGTGGTTCTCATCTGACTAACCAGAGCCTAGATGTCTGGATCCAACTTGACATCTTTAGTGGTGGCAAGTCTGGACACTGATACTTTTTCAAAGGCTCCCCAGATGTTTCTTCTGTGCTTATAGTTGCGAATCACTGTGTTAGAGTGAGAAGTGCCTGGAAGAAGGCTATTGCAACAGCCTCCAGATGATAGAGATGAGGATCGGAGCTGAGACAGAGTTCAAAGAAACCTGGGTTTTATTTTTTATGGTTACGTATGTAATGATCCATCTGTCTTATCAATTTACCGTTTATCTCCTAGAAATACACACTGGGTTATAAACATGACGAAAGAAGTATGAAACGGAATATTCGTCATCAAATTACTTCCAGCGAAAACTGGGAGGATGAGAATAATGCAAACATGTCACTTTACTATTGGTCCAAGGTAGTCTGTATCTAAATACTAAACCATACGTTACCAACTGTCATTGCAATGGGAGTTCAAATGAGGTAAATGATTATTGTGAGTTGGCATCATACTGGGAGGTAGGGCTTGAACTTTTTCTTTAATATTTATGTTCATTAACTCAAGAAACCAGTATTTATTGAGTCCTCATTATGTTACCTATATTTTTATTTTCAGAGGACTATAGATTAAATGGATGTGGTTTTACAAAGGAGATGAATGAAAGTCAGGGAGGTTCAATAATGTGCCCAAAGACCTACAGCTGTGATGTGTAAAATGACTGGTAAGCACTCAGTGGAAGAGCGTCATCAAAGACAAGTCATCTGATTCCCAAATGCTACTTATAGTTGGGAAGAATTAGAGGAAGGGAAAAAGGTGGGGCAATGAGAAGTTTCTAGGCAGGGGCACCTTGTGGTCAAATGCATTGAGGATTGCATGGGCGTGACCAGGAACGGTGAGGAGCCCAATTGTAGTTGACCTCAAATCCAGGCATCACAATTTGGAGTCATTTATGTCATTTTCAAAAAAATGAATCATGATTCATTAACTAAATGGTTTGACTTGGCTACAATTAGTTGGACAAAGACAAAAAGTAGACCCTGGAAGGAATTAGCTTCTGGAAATGTTGGAATCAGTAAATGTCTTGTTTCACATTGTATCACTGCTTGAAGCAAGATTTTTATACCAATTCAGTGCATGCAGTTAGAAAGAGAAAATAAGTCATTTATTTACTATTTAAGTCACAGTGGTTTCAAAGTTCCAGCAAACTTTGGCTGGGTAATCATATCATATCCCCCTCAGAATTTCAATTAAAAATACTGAAGATTTCTATAAGATCTTATCTTTGAAAATGAGTTGCAGCGTCTAGAGGGTAAGTAGTTGGGAATAGACAAAACCACAGAAAATTCTAATGTGCTGAAAGATAACTTCAGTGGAAAGAGCTCTAGTGCAGCTACCAGAAGGTCCAGGACACAATCCTTGCTCCAGCATGTACCAGCTGTATGACAATGAAGTTACTTAACCTCCCTATACCTTCGTTTCCTCTTTTGTAAAATGCGAAAAACTATTTCTGTCCCACCATTAACTGACATAACCAGTGAAAAAGAGCTTTGGAAAGCTGTTAAACAATGTAGCTAAATATAAAATAGCAGCAGTAAAATTGATATTATGCCTTTAAAATTACTTTGAACTCTTTAGGGGAAAATGCTGTTTACAATGATTTTTTCTGTAGTTTAATTCCACAATCCTTAACTGAATGCCTACAACCTTGCGCATGTTGTAAGATGAAATATAGGATGTAAAATAAGTTAACATACACTTTTCTTATTCTGTCTTATTATAGGAGTCAAGTTTACCAACCATTAGTCTACCATTATCTGTGTACACTTACTTCTGTGTCCCTCCTTATCACCTCCATGAAGACAATGTCTTATATGTCATTGTCAACCTTTGTGGCACTTGGTGTGCAAAGAACCTCTTTGAGAGTTCCCTGGGCTGGATTCATAGTAGACTTTTGGTTAAAAATGTATTGAAATCAATGCTGTTATCCGAAGAATATTTAAAGGGCATGACAGTGGATTAATCAGGGTAATAGAAGACACTGGTAGACACATGGGCAGTGTCTTCAAATAGTTTAAGAATTGTCTTTAGTGAGAGAGAGTAGACTTTTCTTGAGTGGCCTCAGAATTAGGACCAATGAATAGAAGTTACTGGATAACATATTTCATCTCAATTCAAAGATGGACTTGGCTGCCTTGAAAGGTAGTGGATTTCCCATTGGGAAAGGGCTCAAGCCAGGGCTGGACAGCTATGTGTTGGAGATAACTCAAGTTATGAATGTTAGGGTAAGCTGAATGGATTTATGTTTTCCTCCCATACTTGGCTGTCAATGAAAAACAGCACAATAAATGAGTGCCTTTCGTCAGTATCCATGACATACCCTGTTGTGGCTCTGAGACATTTTCTTATGTGGGGAAAAATGTTTCTGGGCATTAGAGTGTGAGTCTTTGACTAGGCAAGGTGCCTCCTAAGAATTACACCCTCCTCTTTCAACCTTGGCCCCAGGATGGGTTGAGGGGGCAGTCTAATGTGTGCACTAATTGTCTACATGTTTCCAGTCGGTGGCTTATCAGTCTATTCACACCTTTTCTAAAAGACCCAGATCTCCATAGAGTGTATCTACATTATTAATGAATTAACAAGGTTTATGGCCTCTGGATGGAATGGTTCTTGAGAATAGCCTAACACCAGTACATGGCTGCTACTGGATATTTCAGTAGTTGGTGTCAGAAAGCTTTGGGTTTGAGTCTTGGACTTGCTATTTATTAGCTGTATAACAATTAGTATGTTATTTAACTTCTGTGAGCCTCAGCCCTCTGATTTGCAGAATAGAGGTAAGATCAGATCCTCCTACACAGAGCTGCAGAATAAGTGAGATAATGTATGTGAATAGCTTGGCAAGTACCTGGCACAAGGTAAAACGTTCAATAGTGTTAGCTATTGCTATTGTAAATGACTATTATTTTCTGAGTTCCCTTGGCTGAATTCCAAAGTTCTGTGAATTCTTTCTTTATTGCAGACATTGATGAATGTGCCTTAAGAACTCATACCTGTTGGAATGATTCTGCCTGCATCAACCTGGCAGGGGGCTTCGACTGCCTCTGTCCCTCTGGGCCCTCCTGCTCTGGTGACTGTCCTTATGATGGAGGACTGAAGCGCAACGGGCAGGTGTGGACACTGAAAGAAGATAGGTGTTCTGTCTGTTCCTGCAAGGTGAGACTAACGTGATGCAGCAGAAATTGTAACTGTTATTTCTCCCCCTCCCTGTCCTCCCTCCCTCCCCCCTTCTCTCCCCCTGGCTGTTGACTCTTGGGTCTCCTGTAATTCCTGAAAAGGCTTCTCCTGTTCTTATCCACACTAGAGCTAATGATGAGGTTGAGTACCAGGCAAACGTGCTTTGAATTGATTGTGTTCTTCATGAAAGGTAAGATGCAGGGTTGAGAAGAGACTGCAGAGTATAGGGGAAGCAGGGCAGAGAAGCCAGTATTACTTCTCCCACTGACAGCCTGCCATGCCTTTAAGGTTGGTTGGATAAGAGTTTTAATGAGCCCTCATCTCATACTTACACAGACTCACTGATTAAAACTCCTCTTTGTCTGGAATGATCACCTGCATGAACTTGCTCCTTTCTGTGGTGACATCATCCTGAAAAACAAGGCTGGCACACTTGCTTCCGGTGGTCAGACAGGTGGATTTCCATACTGAACAAATCATATTGATAGTGTGAGGCCTCCTGGTAACTGATGTCTTTTTTGTCGTTTTCAGTGCTGGGCTCTTTCTTACATTAAGTTGTTTGGAAGTGAGTTTAATGCTTATGAAAATAAAATTCTGTGATCGTCTGGTTTTGCTTTATGCTTTGCAAAACGGGCCTATTAAAGTGTTTGATTTCCTTGTGCTTTTGTTGGTATTCCCTATTTATTTACCATTGCTGTTGCTTTACTGAAGTTCTTCTACTGTATTTCTATGCCTGTTAATCTTAGGCTTTATGGGCATGGTAACCCAAGAAATTACTTGTTTAGTAGCTTCTTAGAGAGTTGGGCCTCCCAATAAATTCCCGGAGTGCTCCCTAGGAACAGAGAATTGAAATGAGTCTTGAAAAGTCATCTAACTCATCAACCTGCCTTCAAATCTGCCACTCTTTAACAGACCTGGGGGTACCTATTTAGCGGAACTACTTTATTGAGTGCTTAGACCATTACTCCATAATGCTTGTCTTCCCCTTATATAAACATATTTCCACACACACAAACTTAGGTCCATTGCCCCCATTTATTGAACACCTCCTATGTTCAAAAAAAAAAGAGCCAGTTGCTGTCGAGTCATTTCCAATTTATGGTGACTCCATGTGTGTCAGAGTAGAACTGTGCTCCATGAGGTTTTCAATGGCTGATTTTTCAGAAGTAGATCACCAGGCCTTTTCTTCCAAGGCTCCTCTGGGTTGACTTGAAGCCCAAAACTCTCTGTTATCAGCCAAGTGAGTTAACTGTCTGTACTACCCAGGGACTCCCCTATGTTCCAAGTACCCTGTAATTTACAAACAGCATCACATTTAATCCTTACAGCCCAGCCCTGAAAGATGAAGAAACTGCAGTTCAAAGGGGTTGGGTAACTTGACCTAAATCTCACAAGATATAAATTGCTAAACTGTAACTTGAACTCCACTTGCTTGCCCCACAGTTCATAGTTTTCCCATCTTGCCACATTCTACAGATGATAGCTCTGGATATATTTAAAATCAGTCAAGTAATCATTCAATCCAACTTGACTGAGCTTAAACTCTCAACTAGGTACTATATTAATAACCGTGTGGGACATGCCCTCAACAAGTTTTTACACTATTAAGTGTAGTATTTAACCATGCGGCCCTCACTCAAAGGACAAAAGTTTTTATGAGAAGGAAAAACTCAAAGAGGGTTACAATAGTTGAGTTGAGATAGTCCTCATGGGAGAGGTTGAGATTAGGTCTCCATTCAGCTGGCAAAACAAGGTTATATTCCTTTGCTCCTTCTTTTCTAGAAAGTATTGTTTTCCCAGTTTTTGAGGATTACCATAACCTGACCCCAGATTGTTTCTGGAATTTCTAGATCTCTAGTCCCTGGGATAGGCAGAGGACTTTAGCTGAGTCTTGACTAGTGTGAGATCAAAATTTCTTTTTCAGCTTTTAGATTTTTTTTTTTTTTTAATTTAAGCTCATGATAAAGCAGGGAATTTAACAATAATTAAAATCTCCCAGAGCTTCATTAATTAACTATGTTAATGATCCAAGCAGCCTACACTGATGTGTTGTGCTTTGACTCTTAAAGTACCTCCAAAGTCTTATGAGAAGAAGACTCCCATTGCCACAGGAGAGGAACAATTCTTATAATCTTATTTTGTGGATGTGTTGCACCTCGACACTCCTCCCTCCTTTATGAATAAAGTGCCAGGCAGCATTTCTGTACCTACATCTTCTTTGTGTTTGTTTCACCAGCTGTATTTATTACCCAGTTTATAGCATAGATTCTAAAGCATTGTAGAGAGAGAAGAGGGCCTGGTTTTAGAAACTGAAGTAAGAACCCCCCATAACATTTTCTAGGCCATCCTCATAATATGAAATGAGCTTATTTGTGACCTTCTTTGTTTGTTTCTATTATTTGTGGTTGGAAGCATTCCATTCTGATTTTGATAAGAAATGCTGCCAGTACTTAAGCATCTAAGCCATGATTATAAAGCCATCATTGTGGAGGCTAAGAAGTAAGGTCAAGGTTGAGGTATAAAGTACTAGCTTTCTAATTCTATCCTTGATATATCAATTTGGAAAGTAAAACCAAACCATACTGCAGCAGAAACACACAAACCTACAAAAAGTCAAGGTGGACTGTTGAAAAAAGACACTTTTCTGTTAGAGAGTCAATGACATCAAGTTAGCTACTGTGTTTTGTGCCAGTTGTAAAAGAGGCCTTGAAATGTGCTCACAGATAAATGGAATTCAGTGATAAAGCTAGGCCAGCATAAATGGATTGGGGTTTTTGTTTAGATGCCATGAGCTTCCTGCTAAGTGACAATTCTTTCGTGTACACTTCAACCACTTAATTTCTTAGGCACAGAAAGATTGTTGGGATGTTTGAAACCTACGTTCCTCCAGCATTATCCAGACCACATAAACTTAAGGTGAAAAATGGTTATCTCCCTGTGTTTGATCCCTAAATCTTAAATACAGCTCAGCTTCTTTGCATAGATGCCCATCTGTAGTTCTGCCATTCATAAATTTGTCTGACACCTTAGGAAGACATCTTTGTTTTCTGCCTGGGTTATATAGGAAAGTAGGGAGGTCCACAGGTTTATTAGTGTCTAGGAAATATAGCATTTTAGTACAAGTCATTGTGTTTATGCTGGAGATTATGGGATATATAGGGAAATGGATACACAAACAATTAACTACCTACCATGACTTAGAAGAGTCATGAACAATTTGTTATATTCTGAGAGGATGAAAAAGGCAATAAGGAAAGACTTTACAGAGGAGGTGACCTTTGAATGAGGCCTTGAAAGATGAATAAATTTATCCAAGTAGAGATGTGTGGAGAGTTAATCCCAAACAGAAGGAACAGCAAGATCAAAGGTACAGAAGCAAAAGAATATATGTTGTATTAGGAGAAATATAAAATGAATGATGAAATTAGAGTATTGAAAACAAGAAGATTTGGGAAGATCATAGCTGGTGATGAGCCTGGAGATAAAGACTGGGGCCACAGCCGTGGCATGAAATTTAGACTTCATCCTTAAGATAGCAGAGGATGATGACAGGGTCTAAGTTTGGGATTGGCATGATCCAATAAAGGTACGATTGACAGCATGATGGATGGCCTGAGAAGATCAAAGCTGAATAAAAGGAAACCCTCAGGCTGAGGCAAAGATTTAGGAGGGTAAAGTCAAGGACTTGAATAAGGGACATAGAAGGAAGATCCCATGAGAGACACCTCAAAAATTATGGGTCCTGATAACTGAGGATGCATGTCATTGATTCTGAGCCTTGATAGTCAATGTCTGCCCTCACTCTGTGGACAAAAAGAAAGGTGCAGGTCAGTAACAGCTCCAGGGTGGCACGTTAGTGTGAAAGCAGCCGTAGGCAATATGTAATTGAACAAAGGAGACTGTGTTCCAATAAAATTTTATTTGTTATAATAGGTAGCAGGTCAAATTTGGAGTGTGAGCTATAGTTTGCAAACCCTTGGTTCAATGTATTATATTCAGTTTACATAAATAATATTACCTAAGCCCACCACTTCCTTGATTTAAAGTTTCCAAACTCTGTAGCAGAAAAGTGGTATGCAATGTGGAGTGTATGTATCAGTACGTTGACTAGTCAGTAGTAAAATATATAATTTACAGTATAAAGCCTATACCATATTTTTACACAAATAATGTGCACCTTCTATGTTTGTTTGAAAACCACAGCCTCCTCCCATGAGATATTTTCATAAGCATGCTATTCTGATTTTTTTATGGCAAAATGTAAAAAAAAAATTGTCATAGCAGCACCTATGAAATTACCTTACAGAGGAAGTTTGTGGTTGGCAAACAGACACAGAAGGCACGCATTATTTGCATAAAAATATAACTTGCTATAGCATAATAAGAATAAATTCATTTTTTATTTGCTAGGAAAGTGAATATTCCTGATTTTAAATGTTCAGAAGCAATTTGAATATTATAATACTTATTATTTGTTTATAGCTGAACTTGCGTTATAAACCTGCATAAACATTTACTTCTGTAGCAGAAAGGTAGGTAAAATGCTTCTTTACTTTATAAGTGGGAATCATTCTAACCACCCTAGCTGAGGTAGAGGTCAAGCTTTTGGAATGGCCCCAGGGATCTATGGAAAGAAGGATTACTCACCATCAGCAGGATCCACTCTTTTGCCAAATTTGGACTCAGATTTGGATTGTGGCTGTGTTCTGTGAGCTGATGTTTTAAAATGGCATTCTCATTGAATTAATGAAGCTACCTGTTACATTTTCATTATTAAAAATTATTTCTGACAATTACCCTGTAATTCAAAAGCCAAAGTGAACATAGCCATTGTTCTGAAACACATTAGAAACTAAGAGGGGACTACTTGGCATTTTAACATAATGGATACAGTGTGAAATTGCTTTATTTTGCACTAAACCTGGAGGCTCTCCATTTATTCTTATTCATTCATTTAATCAGAACATAGGGAGAAACCCAGGTCTCACTGAAACAAAACATAGATCTTATTGCATCTTGTACAGTAACCTACAAAAATTTATCCTTTTGCTTGACATTGGTCTTAGACGTGGCCACATCGGTGTCTAAGGTCTCATTCCTCTATACTAGAGGAGAGTATTATTGTGACATTGATATCTGAGCTGACCAAATGGCTTCATGTTGTAGCTATCATTACTTTTCTAAGCTTCTGTTGATTAAAATAAATTCCCAAGGAGCCATTTAGGTCCATGGTTAAACAATCAAAGTATATTAGTGAGTTGAAATAATGTTATATGAGCTGTAAGCCAAAGGCCTATTGTTGGAAGATTGCTATGATCTGGACCCTTCATTGTCCAGAGTAACTCAATTCTCTAATTCAATTTACCTGCTTAACTCTAGGCTCCCTCACTCTCTGTCCACACACACGCACACACACACACACACACACACACACACACACACACACGCACGTCTTTCATCTCCTGATATTTGTGGAACAGTATCAATTCTTGTTCCTTATATATAGTAATAGAACCATCACACACAATTTGGGGGAAAGCATTTTTCAACCTGTAATTATATATGTAGCCAGCATGTCTCCTTTCCATTCTCCATAAAGAATGTAATGCTTTTAAAGATTTCCACTATAGTTGACAGTAATCATATCTCAGCAAGTCCTGTCCTATTCAGCATTGTTATCAGTAAAGTAGATGAAGCCCCTGAGGGTTGGTCCATCAGGTTTGCAGATGTCGCTAAGCATGAAGGAGGGCAAACTATGGTGTATGACAGAAACAGCATTTAAAAAACACTGTTACAGGCAAGGGTGATGAAATGAATCTAACGAGGTGAAATGTAACAGGGATAAACATCAAATTTTACAATTGCTGCCCCCAAGCAACCAACTGCACAAGATGATATAGGGCTTAATGAGGTTTTAGTCTTCATTAAGCTCAATGTAAGTCAACACTGTGACATAACCAAAGTAAGAAAGAAAGTAAATGTTGAAATCAGCTGCATTAAAGAAAGAACAGTACTTAAAACAAGGTGACCTTGAGTCCTAATCCAGTCTGGTCATACCATTACTGAAGAATTATATTTAATTCTCTCTCAGCTGTATCATCTGAGGAACGGAGATATAAATATCTGTTCTACAGAATTATCGGGATTAAATGTGATAATGTATATAAAAGACTTAGTACAAGATAAGTGCTCGATTAATTATACCAAACCCTTTGCTGTCGAGTCGATTCTGACTCATAGCAACTCTACAGGACAGAGTAGAACTGCCCCATTGAGTTTCCAAGGAGCACCTGACCTTTTGATTAGCAGCTGTAGCACTTAACCACTATGCTACCAGGGTTTTATTACTGTTATTGTTTGAAATACTGAAAACTGTTGGAGATGGTGGCAACTGTGACATTGAAAGGACTCAAACTATGGAGACTGGTTGAGAAATTAGAGATGTTTAACCCAGAGAAGAGATGTCTCAGTGGAGACATAAGAGATGTCTTCTAAGAACTGTAGAGTTGAGCTATTGCAGAAGAGATTGGGAATTCTATAATTATCAAAGATGTGAACTAGGATCAATGGATAGAGGTAACACGAAGTCCAGTTTTTAACGTCCAAAAATGTACAGCGATGCATACATTGAATGCCTTCTGTAGTGTGGTGAGTTCTCCATGATTGGAGAGCTTCAAGCACAGGCTGAATGACTTTTGAATACATTAGCTGTAGAGAGGATTCACATATAGGTCAAGTGGTTTGGTTGTATGGCCTTTAAGATACCTTCCAGCCCTGAGATTCTTTGGTTTTGTCAATGTTTAGCAAGGCAGTTAAAACCATAAATGGTGGCCACAGACCTTACGCTTGACTCATTGTGTCCAGAGTCGCTTACATTTTAAGTTTGTTTATTGTCTGAGGTGAGTAGTCACTATGAATGACACACATATAAATGAGGCATGCTGCAAAATGTTCAGTCTTAATGCTTAAGTGCTGCTGATCTCCAATTCTTGATAAGTGTGAGCCCTCAGGACCAATATGCCAGAAATTATACAGTGCCTATAATTTGAGCAACTGCCTTGAGGTAGAAGGTAGCACCTAATAAAAACCTCCTGTAATAAACAACCTAAAGGCTGTCTGTGGAAGAAAGTTGTTTTGAAATCAGAAGACCTGGTGGTGCTGCATCGAGAACCACTGCCCGTGTGATCTTGAATAAGTCACTTAGCCTCTCCGAGCCTCCGATAATTATTTTGTGAAAAGAGTATAATCAGATTTCCTCCCTGAGTTGTGCCAGGGATAAAATTAGATGAGTGCATTTGAAAATGTTAGATGGTATCACTATGAACTAGAAAAAGTACAGTGGCCTGATTTTCCAACCAAATGAGTTCTTAATCTTACAGGCATTTTAGCTGCTCAGCTTAGTTATAATGCTTACTTAGAAATATGGTTTTAAAGAAACATTTAGAAAGTATGAATGGCCAGAGAACATGTTGACGTCTTCCTTTTTGAACTGAGAAATGTCTTCATTTGCATTTGGCAGCTCTATGGGCAGGATTAGGAGGATAAAGAGCGGTGTGTGCATGTGTGTGTGTGCGTGTGTGTGTGTGTATGTGTGTGCTCATGCATGTGCAGAGGCATGTGTTATGAACAAAGTGAACTGTGGCCAGGATACTACTGCAACTCTAAGAAATCTCTGCTATGTATTCTGTAAAGTATTTACAAAGGTTTGGTTTTCATGATCCAGCCATCCCATCATTTGCCTAATGATGAAGCCTCCTTAATTAACCTCATTTCTAAACAGGATGGGAAGATATTCTGCCGAAGGACAGCTTGTGATTGCCAGAATCCAAGTGTTGACCTTTTCTGCTGCCCAGAGTGTGACACCAGGGTCACAAGTCAATGTTTAGATCAAAACGGACACAAGCTCTATCGAAGTGGAGACAATTGGACCCACAGCTGCCAGCAGTGCCGATGTTTGGTATGTGGGCTTCCATTAGAAGGTGGTGTCCCTTAACCCCGGAAGGAGCTACAAACTCAATTACCTGGAAGCTCCAACTCCTGGCTGTTTGTAATACTCAATAGGTAGTGGTGGGATCTATGGCTAACAAAGGAGTGTATATTCTGTCAAAAGGCATCTGGATTCTACTAATTAAAACATTGTGCTAGACAACAGAACATAATTATGTTACAGATTTGACCCAAGGGATGTTACTTTGCAAACACTTTTCTTTCGGAAATCCAAATTAAAAAAAAAAAAATCCCTGCTAGTTAGAAAGTTCTCAAAGTCTTAACTGGTACATGTAGTTCTTCTGGAATCAAGTCTTTTATTTCTTGGGACATACCTTTAAATGTTTCAATATGAGAGGCAACAGAGTATAATAGAAATATCAGGGATTGAGTTGCAGGGACCTAGAGTCTAATCCTGCCTCTCCCATGTGCTAGCTCTGTGTAATCACTTTTGGCAAGTCTTGGGTTCACTAATAATTCTTTCCCTCAAATGTACAACAGATATATGAAAAACTATTTTGTAGGTTTGCTATGAAGATAAGCAAATATATATAAAGGACAATAGCAATGCTTGGTACATAGAAGGTTCTTAGTGAATGGTAGTTACTGTTGTTAATATTTCCTAAGTTGAAAACTCTATTACCAATGCTAAACCTTCGTATAGAAAAAATGCAGGTTGTTATAAATACCAGTTTAGACATACTAATGGTATCTTCAGATCTGAAAAAGTCCAGAGAAAAGGTTTGTTTTTTGGACCAGATTCTTTCTGTTTTAAATTATATCATGAATAACTATTTCTTAGGATCAGAAGACTTTCAGGACAACTTGTCTTAGAGAATGTGATGTTTCATCTGTCAGTGATTATACCTATGGGGTATTCTGCCTGAGTTGATGTGCAATGGAAGGTAGTAGCTGGGTGTCCATAGTTTAACATTCACTGAAATTAAGGACTCAGTCTATAGATACTGTTTGATAACAAGTATTCAGAGATATTTTGCTCTAAATTTCCATCAGATTTTCTAAAAATATCCAGTGGATATACAGATAATCTGAATAGAATACTCTTTCTGAATTACAGATTAAGGAGTAAAATTCGACTGAGTTCAAATTATAGCCATTTTTTTCAAACTCCCACTTAGGAATACACAAACCCAAGCTTCACACAACTATAGAATTAGTTTCCTTGTCAGACTGAAAAATTGTATTTCTTTTACTAAAACCAGTAACCAGGCACTCAAAAGAATTGGTATTGACTTTAATGAATAAAATTTTCATGCATCGAATTTCAGTGTATCTTCATCCATCCCCAACCTGTACAATCTACACAGATTAATGTTTCCAGGGGAAATTGAAGCTGTATAACACAAAAATTTAAAATCATGTGAGAACAATGTGAGTAATAGTTAATAAACACTATACAGAACTTCTCATGTGCCAGACCAGGGTGAGCAAGACAGACATGGTCTATACCTGATCAAATCCCATAGCCTGGTGGTGCTGACCAAACAATTAAACAATAATTACCACAATTCTGACTAGTGTCATGATAAGAGAATAAGAGGCTACATAGGCAAATGGATCTACCATGAACAGATCTATGGAGCCACAGTTGGCAGATGCTAAGACATGGCAGTGGCTCCAATTGAGCTGTTAAGATAGAAACTCCATTAGTCACACGTTACCTTCAAAACTATTCTAAAATAATTCTCCTGATATTGCCCGATCTCAGCTTTAAATTCTATACTAGCAATTCAGATTATGATGTTGTTAAAAATGTTACAGTGCTTCAATTTCCCCTTTTGACCTTAAGGCAAGTTCATTTGTCTTTATATACCGGCCAGTACCTTACCATCTCTTTATTCATTTGATTGGCATTTATCGACCAAGCACTGTGCTAAGCATCAGAGAGGGAAAGAAACCAGCCCAAAACCCAGGAGCTCAAAACCTACTACGGATTATACAAGTAATGATAAGGATTGTAAGTATCATGATAAAAATAATTACAGGCTGTTATGGCACAAAAGGTTAAGCACTTCACTACTGACTAAAAGTTTAGCAGGTCAAACCTATTCAGAGTCACCTTAGAAGAAAAGCCTGGTGATCTGCTTCCTAAAGGTCACAGTTTTGAAAACCCTATGGAGCTGTTCTTCTCTGCAACACATGAGGTCAGCATGAGTCAGAATCTACTCAATGGCAACTGGTCATCTGGTAATTGGCACCCAGAGAAGGGACCTAACTCTTTCTGGGGGCTACAGTAGAGGTGGTTAGCAAAAGCACACTGAATAGGTGATATCTGTGGTGGGTCTTCAAGGAAGAAGCATGCTGTACCCATTGTGCTAAGTAGGAACATTCAGTGAGGAGGAAAATGACAATTACTGTGCCCTCTTTCCCCCTCTGGGACTTTGGGAATAGAATTGTACATAAGAACAATGAAGAAGCATTTTTCTTTTTCTTTCCATAGGAAGGAGAGGTAGACTGCTGGCCACTTGCTTGCCCCAATTTGAGCTGTGAGTACACAGCCATCTTGGAAGGGGAGTGTTGCCCCCACTGTGTCAGTGACCCCTGCCTGGCTGATAACATTACCTATGACATCAGGAAAACTTGCCTGGACAGCATTGGTATTTCAAGGCTCAGCGGCTCAGTGTGGACAATGGCTGGATCTCCCTGCACAACCTGCAAATGCAAGGTAATTGGATGTCCGGAGGATAATCAGGCCTTGAACAGTTGCCAGGGAACACTCACAGGGGGTCCGCTCCTGATGTTTCTGAATGCATAGGTTCCGTGGGACATAGTGAAAACATAGGCAGGCATTGACGTCTCACAGGAGGTTAAAGTGCCTGAGTGGATCATAGCTGCACCTTGTATAGAGGCAAATTCCAAATGCACAGGGAATAAAATGGCCTTCTAGCTTGCTTTTAAACTACAGAATTTTAACAATTGGCATTAAGACCAATGGTGGCTGATTTAAGCTATTTTGACCTACATATTTTAAAAAAAGAAAAGGGGAAAAAGATCTACCTCGTTTCACTCTGGAAATTTTTACAAGCGCTTTCATGAAGCTGTCAATGCTACGAAAAAAGTGTTCTATGAAGTTGTTTGCTTTGTTTGCTTATCCACAGTGACTAAAGGAGGGGCCTGAAGCTCTTGCTGCACCATTTAATTAACTGTGATAACTTTTCCTATCTTTTTGGAGAGGTTCCCATGAGACATCCTGATATATCCTTAAGACTGAAAAACTGCCCTCTCCCTCTGCTCAAACCTTATGAAGACCTGTGACTGTAGCTAGCTTGGGACAAGGGTTAGACAGTGTGGAAATCTCTGTCAAAATATCTGTTTATGATCCCCATCGTTAAGCAAGTTAAAAACACTAATCTGCTCGGTTTCATCAAGCCCTGGCTCAGCTTCAGGCATCAGTGTCTTTTTATGCTACTGTAAACATGGATTGTTTTCTCTTTTTTTTCAAAGTACCATTTTAAGATGCAGCTCCAATTAGCAAAGGGATAAGATCAAACTTCATATAGTGAAAGAACCGTGGTCTGATCTATACCATCAACCTCAGAAAGCAAAATGTCCGGAACACATGGAGACCTGTGTTATTTAATATTATTTCTTTGAGATACATTCTGGGTGATAATAAGGAGCCCTGGTGGTGCATCAATTAAGCACTAGGCTGCTAACCAAAAGGTTGGTGGTTAGAACCCACCCAGTGGCGATGCGGGAGAAAGACCTGACAATCTGCTCCATAAAGATTACAGCCTTGAAAACCCTGTTGGGACAATTCTGCTCTGTCATATGGGGTTGCTATGAGTTGAAATCGACCCAACAGCACCTAACAACAAGAACAACAAGGGTGATTATAAAGGAATATTTATATTAATATAGGTAACTGATTTTTAGTGCATTTCCAAGAATGTATACATTTACATATGTATTGTGCATTTCAGAGTCACCATGAACGACTCAATATTTACCTCTAATATGCAAACCTTTCTAGAACCCCTCTTGGATTTGCCTTCAGATTCTTGTAGCACTTTCTATTAGCTTTGTTAATGGCCAATTGTCATCTTTCGGGAGTCTATTTTTAGAAAGAATCAAATGTTATTTGGAATAAGTCCAATGAATAAGTTGTGTGAAATCTTGGAAATACCAAGGCATAATTTCAAACATGTTTTCAGCCCAGGCAAAGGCACAAGTTTGCACTGCCAGGAGAACCCCAGCAAGAGGGATCTACGGGTAGAAGAGGGGGGTCTCACAAATCCTGCCTTTGCTTCCATTATTTTTCTAGGTTTTTTTCTTTTTCTTTTTTTGTAATTTGAGGTTTTTTTAGTAATTGAGTTTGTCTCAAAATGTAGATGTTCATTTTAAATATAAAAATGGAAGACTGGTAATTGATTTGTAGTCTGTGTCTCAAACGGCTAACACTCGTATCTCTGATGTACAGAATGGAAGTGTCTGCTGCTCTGTGGACTTGGAGTGTCTTCATAATAACTGAAGTATTTAAAATGGACTCATTGCTGGAGAAAAATGGACAAAATGACCATCCAACATGATAAGGAGTAGGAGTTGGTGTTTTATACCACAGACAATTACCAAAGTCTCCATCTGATGAAGGTGTTTGAGGTTGCCTTTTTTGGACCTACCACTTTGCTCATTCTTGCTAACCTAGTCTAGGTGACCTACAGTACAGTGCATTAAGTCTGTGGTTGTTAAAAGAAGTTCCCCGTGTTGTAAATCACATCTTTCCCTTTTCAGATCATTTGCCAATACATTTAAATAATCTCATGGTAAATGTTGCTGTATGTTTTGGTTTATTTTGTGTAATGACATAATAGAGACTCGGCTCCTTTAATTAATTTATTTTTCTTGATTTTTGGATCAAGTTCTACAAATAAACTTGCCTGTTGTGATTTTTGTCCTATGCACTGCATACTAACATCCCTGTCAAATGTATTGATGAAAATATGTATGTAGAGTCCATACATACATAGCGTCATTCATATATTTCATAGCTGTTGAACACCTGTTGAAACTTATTCGTTCAGCTCCAGCAGGCTGAAGGCAATTATGATATATTAATGGGGGGAAGACTACAAACACAATCAAACAGTCCTGTTATAAAAACTCTCTCCTTTTGCAAACAAAATGAAACAAAATCTTAACCCCAGATGTAGAGGCGGCCTTTCTTGGCATTGAAAGATAAAGTATCTTCCCATCAGTTTTATATAGTATTTGATAGCTTACAAGGCACTTTCATACTGATTAATATGAGCTATCATCACAGCACAGGTAAATAGCATTATATTTTACTTTACGTATTAGTAAACTAAAGAGTCCCAATCAACCAGTTTGTTCATAGATAGATGGTTTAGAGCATGCTGAGACTGGTAACCAGGTTTTCTAATTCCTGCCCAGTGATATTTCCCCCTAAACCATACCGTCTCTCATCTAAGTAAAAAGGGAGCTTTTAAGAAAATCGATTTGTATGCTTAGTAGTTCTTTTGGAACAGTGAATGTTTCTATTTGAACTACTACCATATTTTTAAGGGTTGGCAGTTACTTACTGAGTTCTACAAAGTGAATAAAATGTGCAAATGACATTTTATCTGAGCTGAGAATTCCAGCATAGGTTGTAGTTTCAGGTAAGTCACATCTTAGTGGTTTGTCATACCTAAGGCGCCTGTATTCATCGCTATTTGGAATCAGGTTGGTTCATGGATTTTGTTTCCTCTCTCAACATCAAAAAATATCTAACTTAGTAAGTCATTCATGCTAAAAAATGATATTTTCATATCCCAAATCTTAGGAGAATTATTCATTAAAAATTACAAGCTCAGATCACTATTATTCATTGGTATCTGTCCGATGTGATGTTACTCAACCTTTTTATGTGAAGATGTAGTTCACTGCATGAAATTAATTTCATGTGCTAAATTATGACAACAGCAGTTTCAAAACCACATTGACAACTACTGCTGTAGCGTGGTGAGTGAGGGCACATTTCCGTTTTATTCTAATTCTTTAAATGCAACTTCAGAATGGAACATTTGAAGATTATTCTTTTGAAAATATTTATAGTTCTATTAAAAATACCTTTCAATATTCCTTGGAAAAACAAAGACCTTTACAAGAATAATTTGTGATTTTTACAGGCCCAGGGTTGGCAAACTATGATCCCATGGGTCAAATCCTGCCCTCTGCTTGTTTTATTGGAACACAGCCATAGTATTGTCTACTGCTGCTGAGCTACAATGGCAGAGCTGAGTAGTTCTAACAGAGATTCTGTGGCCTGCAAGCCAAGAATATTACTATTTTGCCCTCTACCAAAAGAGTTTCTTGACCCCTGGTATACATGATGACTGAACGCTAGCGGGTACTTCTGTTGTATCCAAGTAATGTGCAAAAATCAGCAGTGCTGTTTGAATTTGTTATATGCTCATACTTTACTGCCATGTCGTTAGCATTGACGACTCATCCTAAAATACCCGTAGTTTTATAACTGACACCCTAAGAATCAATATTTTCTTCTTTTCATTTTAGACCTGGGGTGGGGGGGGGTAAATTTAATATGTGCTAACTTGATGACAAAATGTTATTGATATTTAGTAGCACAATTTAAAATACTGCCAGCTCCTGTCAATAAGGGTCTTACTTCCTATAAAACAATTGATGACATTTACTTATTTAAAAAATTATTGAGTACTTTGTACGTAAAGTCCTCTGCTAAGCTCTGCTAAGAAAATTAAAAAAAAAAAAAGATGAATAAAACAGGTTTCTGCTTTAAAGATTAACTTTATGTGGGCCTGTAGAAGGTGCTGACAATCTTTGAATTCTTTAGGCCCTCCTATTGAAATAAATTACTGCCTGAAATACCTTCTTAACCTGGAAGTTGAAAAAAAGAGGTTTTTTTTTTTTTTTTTTTTTTTTTTTTTTAAATGTGGGCAATCTCCTGATGGAATATGCTTAAGTCTTATGCTATAGTTTGCAGCGTAAAATGGGTTTCCAATTAGTAAACCAAAGCACTGTTTAAAATATCTGTCTCCTTACAGACCACAAGTAGAGCTTCCACCACTATAAGTGTAAAAATAATAACAGATACATTGGTAAGAAACAATAATAAATAGATAACCGATTATGTGGCTGCTATTAATTATAGTGTGAAAGCAATTTGATTCAGTAAAGTAGGATATGAGAAGAAATGAAAATTCTACACATCAGCTGGATATATATCTATGAAACACGAATTTTGTCTCATTCTTTTAGTTTACATGTGAACCACTTTTTCCTTCCTTCCTTCCTTCCTCTCTCCCTGCCTCCCTCCTTCCTTCTGTTTTTTCTTTCCTTCCTTCCTCTCTTATTTCCCTCTTTCCCTCCCTCTCTCCTCATCTCTGTTTGTTCCTTTCTATCTGTCTGTCTGTCTATCATCTAATTTTTAAATTCCCAAAGCTCCCCTCCTCTGAGCTTTTTAGCTCTGTGCTTATGTCACTGTTACGGACTTTTAATATGTATTTTCCTTTTATTATGGCGACAGATATGTGTTAACATTTTTGGGCTATAAACCAACCCTATGTACAGTTTTCACCCTCCAACATCTAGCATAGTGTCTTGCACAGAGTGGATTTTCAATTAATTCATTAAAAAATTAAATTCATAATCTTATAAAAAACTTATCATGAGATACTAGAAATAATCCAGTCTAGTGATTTTCGAATGTTCTTAACAATAAAACTCTTTTAAAATATCAAAATATATTCACTACCCTAATGTAAGAATCAGATAAAAGCAGAGTATCTCTGGTTGAAGTAGAAGTTGGAGAACCAAACATCTTCTCACACCCCACCACAACTCACAACCTTCCATCAAACATATTAAAAACCAGTGATCTAAACCCTCACCTTCATGTCTACAAATCAGGAAACCAACACTCACAGAGGTCAAGTGATTCGTCCAAAGATCACGACTAATTAGTCATAGACCTAGAACTACCACCCAACCCACCTGCTTTCCTCGCTGTCTTCCTATTAATGATTACAAATATTTTTCCACATTTCAATTTAAAGTGAGCTTCTTACCCCTTCTAAAAGGATGACATTAAAAGACAATCATGGGTGACCTGTAGTATGTGTTATCATCGCTGTGTTCCGTGTCCCTCCTGATTGTGATATTGCTTTATGAAAATTCTGTTGATGGCTGCTATGAAACATACAGATTAAAAACCCAAACAGCATATCTAAACCCACAATAGCAATGAGTTCTTTATACAATCTCATTCTTTATAAGAAAAATAACTGAGGCAAAATAAAAGTTTACAATTCCAATTACTCCTTTTCTTAAGATTAAAACACACATACACTCTTAAAAAAATAAAAGGAATTTATTATTGGGAGAAATCAACATTTTAGGAACTGAGAAGCCAGGTATCAGAAATACTTATTTATAGTGGTTTAGGTGAAAGTTCACAGCTCAAGTTAGTTTCTCATATAAAAATTGATACACACATTGTTATGTGACCCTAGTTGCTCGCCCTATAATGCGACAGCACACTCCCCTTTTCCACCCCAGATTTCCTGTGTCCATTCAACCAGCTCCTGTCCCTTTCTGCCTTCTCATCTCACCTCTGGACAGGAGCTGCCCATTTAGTCTTGTGTATCTACTCGAACTAAGAAGCAAGCTCTTCACCAGTATCACTTTATGTCTTATAGTCCAGCAAGTATCAGAAGTATTTAAACACATAGAAGTGCAAATTTACCTCTAGTAATTGGCAATTGATATGCTATTCTCATGATAAAAAAATTCATATTTTGGCAAGGACTTTAAAAGGACATTTACACACTTCTGTGATATTTTACACTATCATTTTGAGAAAGTAAAAAGAGCCAAGAGAAGATAAGGATGGGAAGTGGGAGTACTTTTTTTAAAATGCAAAATAAAAATATATTCCTTTGATCAAAAAGATCAAATACTAACGCTAGCAACTTGGGAAAACTTGAAGACATTTGGAGGAAGATAGAGCAAAAATCTGGGATGCTACATGCCGTGATGTTTGCACATTGTGAAGGGCTGCTTTGGGTCGTGTTTGTAAACAGAGCTGACATGATTCCGTTGTGCACCCGGCATTCTCAGGGAGAACGTTTCTTAGAAAATTTCATCTATGAAATTTGAAAATAACTTATTGAAGGAACGGGTATCCAAACTAGAAATCAAAGTTATAGAAGCTTTGGAATAACTTTAAAATTAAATGAGAATATGTTTTAAAGAAATACTTACAGTGAGATGGAAGGAGAACTACAATGACTTGGACAGTGCCTACCTAAAAGGTCTCAGTGGATGATCAGGCGGAGCAATTGTTGCCAGTTAAGAATGTGAGCTCAGTAATCCCAAACTTTCCAGTTTCTCAAGAAAATCCAAAAATTTGTTAATTTTGCAACTATGTTTTAAAAAATAAATTCACATCATACAAAACATGTTTGTGAACTGATGGGACCCATTGAGTACCAATTTATCACAGACCTCTGGCTTAGAGCCACAGGAAACCTTAAAATTTATCTAATATGCTTTCAAACATTATAGCTCAGTAAATCAATTGCTTCTCTCCTTACTCTTCCCTTACTCTCCTTCTACCATCTATTTTAATCATATGGTATTTATTTGTATTTAAATCCAGAATATCCTCAGTATTTTCTGTGTCTGTTTCTGCAAAGTGCAAATGTTGGTATTTCTATTGATTAGTTCAATTCTACAGGAACTAGAACACTTGCTTCCTAAGTGGGTGGAACGTCAGCATTCTACCTGTTGGATAGCATCATCAGTCACCATAAATATTTCTATTTCTGAAGCAAATGGTGTGTTTGTAGAAAGTGCTCTTTCAGAAGATTTAAGATTGAAATGTCTTAGTCCTTACCAGAACTGTCCAAAGTCAAGGCAGCAGGTAGGGATTGATTCACTGGGCACATATGTACTAACGATTAAATTTTGTGGGAGCTTGATGGAGGACCAATAAAGCTGGGGTCAAGGTCCCTCCTGTTCCAACTCACCCTGATTCACAACCTGACGAAGCATGCAGATCAGGGAAGTCAAGGTAGGATAAACTCCAGGTCAAAGTAAGATGACAGAAAGCATATGACCTGCTTGCAGGGAGTATCATCTATATAGATGAAGAAAAACAAAGAATACTTTCTCATTAGCAGTGATGGAACATCCTGGAAACTGAAGCCTATCGGAGAAAGGAATGTTCATCATTTCCTTTCTGTTATTATATAGATAAGGAAAAAAATGTGGAGAATAAATATGGGTAAAGCAGACCCCAAAATTTTGTAATTGAAGACAGTGTTATGGATTGAACTGTGTCTCCCAAAAATGTGTGTCATTGGCTAGGCCATGATTTCCAGTATTATGTGATTGCCCACCGTTTTGTCATCTAATGTGATTCTCCTATGGGTTGTAAATCCTACATCTGTGATGTTAATGAAGCAGGATTACAGGCAGTGATGTTAAGGAGGCAGGACTTCATCTACAGGATTAAGTTGTGTCTTGAGTCAATCTCTTTTGAGATATAAAAGAAAGAAGCGAGCAGAAAGACAGGGGGACCTCATACCATCAAGAAAGTAGTGCCAGGAGCAGAGTGTGTCCTTTGGAGCCGGAGTCCCTGCACTGAGAAGTTCCTAGAACAGGGGAAGATTGATGACAAAGACCTTTCTCCAGAGTTGAGAGAGAGAGAAAGCCTTCCCCTGGAACTGGTGCCCTGAATTTGGACTTCTACCCTGCTAGACTGCGAGAGAATAAATTTCTGTTTGTTAAAGCCATCCACTTGTGGTATTTATGTAATAGCAGCACTAGATAACTAAGACAGAATGTGGTAACGAGATGCCTAAAACAGATGCCTAAAATGTGGAAGTGGTTTTCAAACTGTGAATGAATAGAGTCTGGAAGAGTTTTAAAGTGCCTAATAGTAAAAGCCTAGATTGCCTTGAAGAGATTGTTGGTGGAATTATGGGCATCTCTGGAGCCCTAGTGGCACAGTGGTTAAGAGTTTGGCTGCTAACCAGAAGGTCAGCAGTTCAGATCCACCAGCTGCTCCTTGGGAACCCTATGGGGCAGTTCTGCTCTGTCTTAAAGGGTCACTATGAGTCGGAATCAACTTGGTGGCAATGGGTTTGGTTTGGTTTTTGGTGAGGACGCAGAAGGAAGTTTCACTGGCTAATTCTTTTCAGAAGCAGACTGCCAGGTCCTTCTTCCTAGTCTGTCTTAGTTTGGAAGCTCAGCTGAAACCTGTCCTCCATGGGTGACGCTGCTGGTATCTGAATACCAGTTGCATAGCTTCCAGCATCACAGCAACACACAAGCCCCCATAGTACAACAAACTGACAGACAGTGAAAACCTTATGAATAGCAGCGGAACATTGTCTGATATAGTGCTGGACGATGAGCCCCCCCATGTTGGGAGGCACTCAAAAGATGACAGGGGAAGAGCTGCCTCCTCAAAGTAGAGTCGACCTTAATGACACGGATGGAATTTAGCTTTTGGGACCTTCATTTGCTGTTGTGGCATGACTCAAAATGAGAAGAGACAGCTGCAAACACCAATTAATAATCAGAACGTGGAATGTACGAAGTATAAATCTAGGAAAATTGGAAATCGTCAAAAATGAAATGGAATGCATAAACATCGATATCCTAGGCATTAGTGAGCTGAAATGGACTGGTACTGGCCATTTTGAATCAGACAATCATATGACCTATTATGCTGGGAACAAAAACTTGAAGAGGAATAGCATTGCATTCATCGTCAAAAAGAACATTTCAAGATCTATCCTGAAATACAACACTGTCAGTGATAGGATAATACCCATATGCCTACAAGGAAGACCAGTTAATACGACTGTTATTCAAATTTATGCACCAACCACTAAGGCCAAAGATGAAGAAACTGAAGATTTTTACCAGCTTCTGCGGTCTGAAATTGATCAAACATGCACTCAGGATGTATTGATAATTACGGGTGATTGGAATGTGAAAGGTGGTAGGTAGTTGGAAAATATGGCCTTGGTGATAGAAATGATGCTGGAGGTTGCATGATAGAATTTTGCAAGACCAACGACTTCTTCATTGCAAATACCTTTTTCACCAACATAAATGGTGACTATACACATGGACCTCGCCAGATGGAATGCACAGGAATCAAATCGACTACATCTGTGGAAAGACGATGGAAAAGCTCAATATCATCAGTCAGAACAAGGACAGGGGATGACTACATGACAGACCATCAATTGCTCATATGCAAGTTCAAATTGAAACTGAAGAAAATTATAGCAAGTTCACAAGAGCCAAAGTATGACCTTGAGTATATCCCACCTGTATTTAGAGATCATCTCAAGAATAGATTTGATGCTTTGAACACTAAAGACTGAAGACCAGACGAGTTGTGGAATGACAGCATACATGAAGAAAGTAAGAGGTCATTAAAAAGGCAGGAGAGAAAGAAAAGACCAAAATGGATGTCAGAAGAGATTCTGAAACTTGCTCTTGAATGTCGAGTAGCTAAAGCAAAAGGAAGAAATGATGAAGTAAAAGAACTGAACAGAAGATTTCAAAGGGTGGCTCGAGAAGACAAAGTAAAGTATTACAGTGACGTGTGCAAAGACCTGGAGATAGAAAACCAAAAGGGAAAAACATGCTCAGCATTTCTCAAGCTGAAAGAACTGAAGAAAAACTTCAAGCCTCAAGTTGCTATAGTGAAGGATTCTGTGGGGAAAATATTAAACAATGCAGGAAGCATCAAAAGAAGACAGAAGGAATACGCAGAGTAACTATGCAAAGAAGAATTGGTTGATGTTCAACCATCTCAAGAGGCAGCATATGATCAGGAGCCAATGGTACTGAAGGAAGAAGTCCAAGCTGCGATGAGAGCATTGGTGAAAAACAAGGCTCCAGGAATTGACAGAATATCAACTGAGATGTTTCAACAAACGGAAGCAGGGCTGGAAGAGCTCACTCGTCTATGCCAAGAAATTTGGAAGACAGCTACCTGGCCAACCGACTGGAAGAGATCTATATTTATGCCTATTCCCAAGAAAGGTGATCCAACCGAATGCGGAAATTATCGAACAATATCATTAATATCACACACAAGTAAAATTTTGCTGAAGATCATTCAAAAGTGGCTGCAACAGTATGTCAACAGGGAGCTGCCAGAAATTCAGGCCAGATTCAGAAAAGGACAGGGAACCAGGGATATCATTGCTGATGTCAGATGGATCCCGGCTGAAAGCAGAGAATACCAGAAAGACGTTTACCTGTGTTTTATTGACTATGCTAAGGCATTCACCTGTGTGGATCATAACAAATTACGAATAACACTGCAAAGAATGGGAATTCCAGAACACTTAACTGTGCTCATGAGGAACCTGTACATAGATCAAGAGGCAGTTGTTTGAACAGAACAAGGGGATACTGTGTGATTTAAAGTCAGGAAAGGTGTGTGTCAGGGTTGCATTCTTTCACTATCCCTATTCAATCTGTATGCTGACCAAATAATCCGAGAAGCTGGACTATTTGAAGAAGAATGGGGCATCAGAATTGGAGGAAGACTCATTAACAACCTGCATTATGCAGATGACAAAACCTTGCTTGCTGAAAGTGAAGAGGACTTGAAGCACTTACTGGTGAAGATCAAAGACCACAGTCTACAGTACGGATTACACCTCAGCATAAAGAAAACAAAAATCCTCACAACTGTACCAGTAAGCAACATCATGATAAATGGAGAAAAGATTGAAGTTGTGAAGGATTTCATTTTACTTGTATCCATAATCAACACCTATGGAAGCAGCAGTCAAGAAATCAAGACACATTGTATTGGGGAAATCTGCAAAAGACCTCTTCAAAGTATTAAAAAACAAAGATGTCACCTTGAAGACTAAGGGGCTCCTGACCCAAGCCATGGCATTTTCAATTGCCTCATATGCATGCGAAATCTGTGCAATGAATAAGGAAGATCGAAGAAGAATTGATGCCTTTGAATTGTGTTGGCGAAGAACATTGGATATACCATGGACTGCCAGAAGAACGAACAAATCTGTCTTGGAAGAAGTTCAACTAGAATGCTCCTTAAAAGCAAGGTGGCGAGGCTACGTCATACATACTTTGGACATGTTGTTAGAAGGGATCAGTCCCTGGAGAAGGACATCGTGCTTGGTAAAGTAGAGGCTCAGTGAAAAAGAAGAAGCCCCTCAACGAGAAGGATTGACACGGTGGCTGCAACAATGGACTCAAGCATAACAACAATTGTGAGCATGGCGCAGGACCGGGCAGTGTTTTGTTGTGTGGTACATAGGGTTGCTATGAGTCAGGACCAACTCAACAGCACCTAACAACAACAACAACAGAAGTAAGTGAGAACTGTTACACTGGAGACGGCACAGCAGAAGAAACGAGAAATGGCAGCAGAAGAACCAGGAGACCAGCATGAGACAGCACTGGAGCCAACCCACAGAGCGAGAGATCTGAGTGCCTTTGTGCAGGAGGCTTTCTGGCCGAGTGGGGTGCCTCCAGGCACTTACTGGTGGAGTTAAAGAGCATTGGAACACTTGCCCCAGCAGGGCAGACACAGGGTGGGTGGCAAGGCTCGAGTAGCTGAGAGGCCAGGGAACCAGGAAGCAGAAGATGAAGAGACAATGAACACAGGAGGCAGAACTGCCTCAGTCTCAAAGGGTAGGGTCAGGATCACTGGGGTCTCAAAGTGTGGAACCACAGCCTCCTAGGTTTCAAACAGTCAGTTCTTCACCAACTCAGTTCCAGAGTGTGGGGCTGCCTTTCAGGAGTGCCAGCAGGACCGGATCTGCTGCCTAAAGCTGAGGGGGTGGGGCTGCCATGCCCAAAGTGCAGAAGAGGGAGAGTCACCACTCAGATGGACTAGAAGAATGGAGCCGCCCAAATCTGAGGGAGCAGAGTTGCTGTTCCGGTGGGCCAGAAGGCAGATCTGAAGCCCAGGGCCAAGGGGCCTCCACCCAGAATCCAGAGAGTGTGGCCAATGCACAGAGTCTGGAGGGCAGGACCATTGCCTAAATTGTCTCAGAGAACAGAGGATTATTTTCAAGGCTTGAGAGCTAATATAATGTGTTCTGATGACTTGTTTGGTGACTGTTTTCCCTTTTTTCCATCCAATTTCTCCCATTTGTAATGAAAATGTCTAGCTTGTGCCTGTTCCACCATTGTACTTTGGAAGTAGATAACTTGTATTCTAGATTTCACAGATGAAGAGGAATTTCTGGATTTTGGACTTGGAGTTAAGACTTTTGCTATGATATGATGGGGTTAATGTGTTTTACATGTGGCAAGGACATGAATTTTGGGGGCCAAAGGGTGGAATGTTATGAAGTGTGTCCCCCAAAAATGTGTGTCAAGTTGGCTAGGCCATGATTCCCAATATTGTGTGATTGCCCACCATTTTGTAATCTGATGTGATTTTCCTGTGTTGTAAATCCTACCTCTATGATGTTAATAAGGCAGGATTAGAGGCAGTGAAGTTAATGAGGCATGACTCAATCTGCAGGATTAGGTTGTATCTTGAGTCATCTCTTGATTACAGCAAGCAAAGAGACAGGGGAACCTTATGCCACCAAGAAGGTGATGCTGGGAGCAGAACACGTCTTTTGGACCTGGGGTTCCTGCAGTGATAAGCTCCTAGTCCAGGGGAAGACTGATGACAAGGGCCTTCCTCCAGAGTTGACAGACAAAGCCTTCCCCTAGAGCTGGCACCCTGAATTTGGACTTCTAGCCTACTAGACTGTGAGAGAATAAATTTCTGATTGTTAAAACCGTTCACTTGTGGTATTTCTGTTGTAGTGGCACTAGATAACTAAGACAGAGTGAAAAGAATAAAATCAGAATGAAAAGTAGCCTTTTGTATTAGTTTCCTCTGGTTGGTGTAACAAATTATCACAAACTTGGTGGCCTAAAACAACAGAAATTTATTGTCTCATACTTCCCGAGACCTTCTGACCCTGCAACAGAAAAATAGTGAGTCAGAATTTTATCTGGGATTCCAGTTAGATACATAACGCTTCATGAATTCTCACCGGAAATTTAATCCCGGATTTTCCCCTCATAGCTGACAGTGTTCCAGATAAAACTTGAAATTGATGCAGTTTTTTTAGCCTTGGTTATGAGTATGTGTTGCAAATATCCTCTTTTGCCTACCAAGAAAAAAAAAATCTCCCTATAATACTCATACGACACCAGGGTCACTGTGAGTCAGAATTGACTCAACAGCACACAACAACAACATAATACCCGATGGCATCATATCAGCTCAGTTTTTGTGCAGTTGAGTTTATTAATTTACAATCCCTGGTGGCGCAGTGGTTAAGAGCTACAGCAGCTAACCAACAGGTTGGCAGTATGGGACAGTTCGACTCTGTCCTATAGGGTTGCTATGACTTAGAATTGACTCTATGGCAACTTTTTTTTAAATTTTAAATACATTATTATACATATTTACTCATTCCTGCCTTCATTTTATTCAAAGAACCCATAAACAGGCAGTCCCCAGGTTATGAACAAGAGCCGTTCCTTACTGTGTCTTTAAGTCGAATTTGTAGGTAAGTCGGCAGAAGTACATATGGTACTTATTCAGCCTTACTTTAGTGCAAGAAAAGGAGCCCTGGTGGCACATTGTTTAAAGCACTCAGCTGCTAACCGAAAGGTCGATGATTCAAACCCACCAGCTTCTCAGCAGGAGAAAGAGGTAGCTGTCTGCTTCCGTAAAGATTTACAGCCTTGGAAATACTATGGGGCAGTTCTACTCTGTCCTACAGGATCACTATGAGTCGGAATCGACCTGACAGCAGTGGGTTAGTGCAAGAGAAAGCTGGAAGACTTTTCAGTGCATTAAAAGCAGTACATGCAGCAAGCGAAAGTAATTGTGATGAATTTGTCGTGAGAAGGGGTTTGTTTCAGTCATTTCAAAGTGAGGGAAAATTTACATAACATTAAAGGGCAAGGTGAACTTGTCCATAAATTGGACATTCTTAACCGGGGGACTGCCTTATAGGTACAGAGAAAAATGTGGGTATCTTGCCCTCAGGAAGAACATTATGGGCTAACAACTCCACTCCAATTAATCATCAAAAGAATGTTTTGTGGGTAACTGACCCAAGCTCTGTGTTCTTGAGGTTTAAGGAAGAGGACTGAGATAGAACTAATCTAATACCTGACAGAGATGTACTAAGCACTTTCACAAATGTTGTCTCATTTAATACAACACAAATGTTGTCATTTAATACAACAGCCCTAAAAGTCAGAGATAATAACCCTCATTTTGCTGATGAAGAAATCGCCTTGCCTTATGATACACAGCTGTGAGCAGGGGTTGTTTGATTCAAAAGCTAAAGCAACTTAGTGAATTGGAAGTTTAAAGAGAAAGACTGGAAGTTGCCTTGGAATATTATTGACAGGAAGGCTTTCACAGAAGTAAGGATGGGAAAATGAAAGAACTAGGCTTGAAAAGAGAGTGAGCACCAAGAATAGGTAGTACAAGGGGGATTAGGGTAGATCCTTCCTATCTGGCTGAGTGGTTTGGACTGGGTTCAACGGGACCTGAGTTCCATTCCAGGTCTTGTAGGGCTGCCATTTTTTACTGTGATTCTCGGTAGAACTTTACTATGCTGCATTTGATGAAATAGTATATGCCTGGCACATGCATGGCTAGAATGGTTGCCTCACCCCATGATTCAACAGCTGTTAATTTTCACTTTATCACATTCTGGGTGAGGTGGGTAATTATATTCAGCTGTCTGCCGCTATCCCGCTGCTGCTTTCCTGCGGGCCCGTGATTCTTCATCTGTTCTTATGAGTAAGGTTGCATTGTGAGCTGTGAAATGCATCCAGCTGTCCAGTCCCTGGCAGAAGCCTGTTCATCATCTGCCTCTATACTCTGGAGCTAGATGGTTCAATCATGCTGTTTTTCAGTGGGGAGATTTATCTTCCTAGTCACTTTACATAGCAATCTTAGAAGAAATGAGAAATCATTCTCACTCCACAATGGGCAAAACTACTAAAAATGTCCACTGTTGGGAGTAGGAAAAAATGATATATTGTGAAAAAGACGAAATTTAAGAGTGAAGCTGAGGAACTCAGACCAAGAAAAAAGACCTGACTGGCCCTTGTGAACAGCTCACACAATGCACAATAATGAAAGTGAGAAACAGTATACAGTGGCTCAACAAGTGATATAATAAGTCAATGAGTTTGGTCCATGTTTGGGAGCACCGAAACTAAAGGCAGTGGGATTTGTGCTGTGTGTCCTGAGAACTCCCCCCGATGTGCACACACACATCTTAGTTCAAAGAACTCTTGTCAGTGTGAAGACATCAAATGCCTATGATTCGTGCTTATTCTTTCAATCATTTATTGAACCAAAATTTATGTTAGACATTGACTGCATTATTTCAATGAACAACTACTTTGGACAAGGGCATTTGGGAACAGAGGGATGAAAGAAGCGTGACACCTAACCCTCAAGGGGTTCACAGTATCTAACAGAGTATTAATAATTAAGAAAAATACTGGTAGCCAAGATATTCTTGTAGGTTATCTTATTCAATAAAATGAATTTGAATCCAGACTTCACACTGGTTTTGAGAACTTGGGCAAGTTATTTAATCTTCCTAAGCCTCAGTTTTCTCATCTCTAACATATGACAGTAATTCAACTTCATAGTTGTTATAAAGAATAAACTTAATGACGTAGGGAAAATTATAAAGATTGAAGATTAGTATTTAATTTAATAATTTAATGTGGTAGGCAGAATAATTGCTTCTCAGATGTCCATCTACTAATCCCTGGGTCCTGTGACTATATTATGTTAAATGGCAGAGGGAAATTCAAGTAACAGACGATATTAAGGTTGCTAATCAACTTAAGAAAAGCCTGGTGGTGTAGTGGTTAAGAGCTATGGCTGATAACCAAAAGGTCAGCAGTTTGAATCTACCAGGCACTCCTTGGAAACTCATTGGGGTAGTTCTACCCTGCCCCATAGAGTCATTACGAGTTGGAATCAACTCAATGGCAACAGTCTGGTTTATTTTAAATCAGCTTAAGAAGTCTTGGTAGGGCAGCGGTTAAGAACTCAGCTGCTAACCAAAAGGTCAGGAGTTCGAATTCACCAGGCGCTCCTTGAAAACCCTGTGGGGCAATTCTACTTTTCCAACAGGATTGCTATGAGTCGGAATCAACTCAACAGCAAAGGGTTTTGTTTTGTTTTTTTACTCATCTTAAAATAGGGAGACTAGTGTGGATTTTCCAGGTGGGCCCGATTTAATTACAAAGGTCCTTAAATGTGGACGGGGGAAGGCAGAAGAATCAGTATCAGAGTGATATGATGCGAGAAAGACTCCATTGGTCATTGCTGATTTTGAAAATAGAAGAGGGCCTTGAGCCAAGGAATGTGGGCAACTTCTACAAGCTGGGAAAAGCAGGAAAATGGATTCTTCCTTAGAGCCTCCAAAAGATATGCAGGCCTGCAGACACTTTGAATTTTGCCCAACAAGACCTGTTTTGGATTTCTGACTTCCCAAATTGTAAGATAATAAATTCGTGTTGTTTTAAGCCAGAAGTTTGTGTTAATTTGTTACAGCAGCAATAGAAAACAAATACATTTTACTCACCCGCAAAATGGTACTTTTAATATATATATATATAAGATACAGAAAAAATGTTACAGGCATTCAAAGGAAAAAGACATTACTTCCAGATAAATGGGTAAAATACACGGCATTGATTGCACTGATAAAAATAAGTAAATAACTGAAAAAACCAGCTCCTAAGACTAGGTATTCATTTTGCTAATGTTTAGCTCAAAGACTGAGCTATTTTTGAAGGAGCTATAAGATGCAGTGACTGAGCAGTGGCAGGTTGTGATCTCAGAGTGCAGTTGAGCCAGACTAGTCCAGCCTTCATGAAGATCCAGCGGCATGGTCAGGGGGCAGTCAACAGGTTTGCAGAACGTCCAGGGTCAGCAATGACAGAAAATGCTAAGTAAAATAAACTGCATCAGTTGAGGTCAGAATATTTATTGGCACTGAGCAGGATGTCTTGCATAGTTTTCACGTAAGAAGTATGTAATGGGAAAGTTTGGGAGCATGGGGGGGAAGGTCACAGCATGGTTTTGATGCCCCAGTGAGGCATGCGAATGAAGCCACCTGTAGCACAGAGACTGAAGAACAAAGGGATAAATGGAGTAAGAATGAGAACACGTGGAGGACACATGATAAAGTGGAAAGAACCAGACACTTGGAGCCAGATAAACCTAGGTTTGAATCCCAGTTCCATTACTTCTCAGCTGGGTCAGCTGTGAACAGATTACTAATTTCCCTGTGTATATGTACCAATTTGGTACTGTACCAGTTTGGGCCACTGAGTTATATTTCATCAGATGAAGGAATACACTTTACAGTTCACAGGGACAGCAAGGCACCGGCTGTGTCCAGCAGCAGAGGGTGAGAAGAAGCTATCCTGATCAAAGAACTGCATCCTGAGTTATTCCTGTTACTTTTCCCAATCCCGAGTTGTACCGTTACTTCCCTAACAAACCACTTAACTGTAAGTACAGTTTGTGAGTTCTGTCAGATGTTGCAGCAATTAACCAAACCCAAAGACTGGAGGGAGAGTACTGAGGGGTGGGGGTGGGGATGGGGGGAGTAGTTGATGTTAGACATGATGGAGTGGTACAGCACTTTGGAAAAGTTGGACATTTGGGACATCTTTTACCTCCGCCTCATAGGAACCAGCTTTGCGCTGATGCTTATAAAATAAATTATTCATTTAGTTATTGTGATTCATAAAACAGAAGCTAATACTACCTCCTTTGAGGGGGTTTTATAAGGTTAAGAAATATTTTGTGAAGTACATAAACATATGCTCAGTGATTTGTAGTTATTATTGGCAGATTCTTCCTTGATTTTTCTCATACAGACCCAACCTGCTGCTCTACCTGTTTCCTATACACAATGGCGAGGTTTGGGTTGAGACTCTAGGAGAGAAATAATCATTTTGAGTACCCCACCCCACCACACACACACACACATACATGCACATCCTCTTGCCTCGTCCTCTTAGGAAACTACATAATAGCTGGTCAGGGATTGGGTCATGCTCTTCTTTTCAGTTCAAACCATCTTGGCCATCCTGATAAGCCATCAAGTAACTATACAGCATTATCCAGTTGTTTTCTCCCCACTGTACTGGAGATGTGGATGATAAACTTTAATATATGAAAGTGCTTTAAGGAAAACAAAAACAATCCTAAAATGATGAACAACTTCTAACAAGCTGGAAAATTCTACAACTACTCAGTACTTAGATTCTTCCATCAGGTGGTGTGGGGAAGCAGAACTATGATAAAGGGGTATATTATAGATATGTGATTGTAAGTAAGTGGGTAATGACTGGAAATGATTTACCTACTGGCCAAAGGACCCAAAATCCAATAGTAAAGAGCAGGCAGGTAATTCGAAGTTCTTTGCTCTGACAAATATTGAGCTGCTAAAAAGATTGGGTATAGTTTCCCTTAGAAAACCTACAAGGGAAGAAACATTTTAACCTTGAAAGGTACATGCAGAATTCCTTATACCTCTGAAGAGTTAACAAATGGAGGGAAGAAACAACATACTTGGTGAGACTTTGCAAAGAATAAAGGACAGAAGAGCTTTTCAAACATAGAGATGACTTGTTCCCATAGTGCATAAGGTACTTATTCAGCCTTACTTTAGTGCTCATGTGTGTGAGGGGTGCCAAATAGTCTCTTCTGAAGTTGTCCAGTCAAGCCAGTATTTACTGAATACCCGAGAAAGAACTGTATCCCATGGGGATATTTAAAAACAAACAAACTCAGGTGTTCAGAAGGAAACCTTGTTAAAAGAGACCCCAATGGATGCTTTTAACAGGTGAGTCGTTTCCTATCACACTCAGATTCTAATACCCATTATCTAAAGGCAAAGGATCTCAAAACAACTGTTTTTCCAACTCCCAGAGAATGGCAGCATCAAGGATAGAATTAGATAAAGTATAGGCATCATCACATTGTTTTTGGGGAGAGGAAGCAACTCATGTGGTATTAAAAAAAAAAAAAAAAGCATGCATGAGATGCTGTAATTTTCCTTTCCAGATACAATTATCTAGATAATTTAGGAAAAAGATAACAGATACGATTGTTCAAATTATTTAGATTATAGGGAGAAATACAGATTGAACCTTTGGGGTTAAATTTTGGAACCCTTTTTAATGACTTGTTTTTCAGCCAAATGTATTTATTATGCACCAGCTGTGTGTCAGTCAGGGAGAGAAAAGAATGAAATAATACTGGTCCTTGTCTTTGAGGAGATTAATATTTAAAAGTAGTTACAAACCACGAATTTAAAAGCAATGTGCTTAGTGTTGTGATAGCGGTCAGCGTTAAGTCGCTAACGGAGTACAAAGGAGGGGCACCAAACCCACCATTTCCAGGAAAACGTGTCAAGGAAGAATTCCTAGAGAAGCCTGAATTGAGATGGAAATATCCAAGGGAATCTTTCAGCAAATTCTGTTGCCAGATATGGGAACAGCATAACAAAAGTCACGGGGAAGTCATATGAGGTGGTATCTATAAGTAGTTCAATATTGCTAGGATACAATTATGAGTTGGGAGGTAGGGAAAAGTGGCCGGAAATAAGTGTGAAGAGGGAGTCAGGGGGGAAGTTTTGGAAGGTCTTATATGCCAATATATGGAACAATTAAATAATTATGAGCAGATAAATGATGTGATAACCTGATTGTACAAAGGGGAAATATTTTTTAGTGTTGAGTTTTCGAGTAAGGTGCTGGTGGCAATGACAACTTTGTGGCCCCTTAGTACATGACAAAGAGGGGCTTAGAACTCTGGAGTTTTGTTTTTGAGTCTTTTGGAATAAAGGAGCCAAGAAGGCTACAGAATGGTGTCAAACACACTTGAAGAAAAAGCAACAATTATTAGAGGGCACAGAACAAGAGATCCTGGAACAAACACTTCATTATTCATTGATTACAATCCTTTCTGGTTATAGTTCTTTACAACACCTTCTTCCTACCTTGTCCTTGTCCTTATGTCCTTCATTTCTTTGAGTTTCTAGAGCTGTAAAGACTCTAATGAAATCGTGTCAATGAGGTAAGGTAAGGTGTGGAGCAAAGGTAAGTACTAGAGCAAAGTAGATAAAAAGTTAAATAAACAAAGAAGGGGTGAGTAACCAAAGCTGGGCTCATTCAGTCTCCTCTCCATTCTTTACTCTTAGGGTAAAGAACAAAGAATGAATTTCAAGAAGAATTATACTCCTAAGATTGCCTCTGTTGATAGGGAATACATTCATTTATTATTTTAATGTGTTCATTTTACATATTCATTTGTTCATTTTTTAAGCATTTATCTATTCATCTTCATTACTTCGTTTATTCACCCAACTCTCTTTCCATTCATCCATTCAATAAAACTTCCTTACCTAGGAAGATAATTTTAACATCTATTTACAAGCTTAAATAACCCTAGAATGACCAAGAATATCTTAAAGACAATCAAGTAGAGAGATCTCATTATAACTAACATTTATTAACGACTTACGAACTAGGCACTGCTGGTAATTTCCTTAATGTTCACAATAAAGCTATGAGATTATTGAGGAAACTGAAGCAGAGAGAGGTTTAGTAATTTGCCTAAGGTTGCAGGGTTTCAAAGTTCAGATCTGGGACTTGAATCCACTGGAGGATTTAATCTCCAACTGACAAATTGAGCTGGTAATACTTCTCTTCTTTTCACACTAGAATATAATTTTAAAATTATGTTTCTTCTGCTCACCTGGGTTTTTTTTGTCACTAAGTTATCCAACCTCACTTCTTTTATTTTGATCACCAAATGTTTCAGTTTGGTACCAGTAAAGAGAATAGGAACAGCCTTAGATATTTCAAGTACAAGGAATTTCATTCTAGAAAGTAGTTACATATGTGTTGGAAGAGCTCAGAAGCTAAACAGAGATTAGCAGCATCAGAAAGCTTTGGGAAGGATAAGAAGAGGTGGTGGTACCAATGTTTAGAAGGCAGAACCAGGGCCAATTGGAAGAAGATAGAACCAAGAATGGTGCTGTTTTGCTGGAGCTTGAACCACAAAGAGCAAGGCTGCCTGGTTAGAGCTGTGGTCACTGAGAAGACACAGCCACTACTGAGCCACTACGCGCTCAAGGCAGATAAGCAAGAGAAATACCTTAGCTTTTCCCCTTTTGTTACCTCTTAATCTTGTACTGATTCCTCCCTTTGATCCAACTTTCAGCCTCCTGGTTGAGAGAGAGATGCAGAGGTTTTAGTAGGCCTCCAGGCTGAGAGAGAGATGCTAGCTAAGAGCTGGGCCAACAGAAAAGCAGAGCTATATGGAAGCCAAGTGGTTCTGAAGCTGCTACACTGGCTATGAGCTGAGCTAGTTAGTATCAGAGAGTCTGACAGCTAGGGGCTGACAGCAGAGAGGCCTGATGGTGGATAGGCCTTAGAGCAGAGAGGCCTGATGGTAGAGAACAGCTAACAAAACTGAGCAAGATGCTAACACTAGCTATGAGCTAGGCCAGTTAGCAGTAGAGAGTCTGACAGCTGAGAAGCCCAACAGTGGACAGGCCCAACAGCGGAGAGGCCTGACGGCAGAGAACAGCTGAGAGCTGTCCTAGTCAAAGCTGTCCTGTACTGAAGAAGGGAGGGATGTGTTCTCTACTTCGAGGACCCTTCCAGACATTGCTTTTGTGCTTCCTGACATGATCCTGAATTGTTCCTGTTACTTCCAAGTGGATCCTTATCCTGAGTTGTAGCTTGTTACTTCCCTGATAAAACACGTAACTATGAGTAAGGTCTGTGAGTTCTGTGTGGCTGTTGCAACAACTTATCAAACCCTGCGGAGAGGTAGAGAGTGCTGTGGGGGGAGCAGCTGGTGTCAGAAATATTGGAGAAGTGGAAAGGCAGAGATATACCTAACCTACACCTCACAGGAATCAGAATTCTGATTCTTATCCCTTATGAATTTAGACAATTCACTATACTGTATTACAGTTGGTTACCTACTCAACAGTTTTTTTTGTACTTAAGAAGCTCTATGGAACAGAATCGAGAAACCAGATGTAAATCCATCAACCTATGGTTGGCTGATCTTTGACAAAGGACCAAAGTCCATTAAATGTCTTTTTAACAAACAATACTGGCAAAACTGGATGTCCCTCTGTAAAAATCTGAAACAAGACTCATACCTCACACCATACACGAAACCAATTCAAAGTGGATCAAAGATCTAAGTATAAAACCTAAAATGATGAATATCACAGAAGAAAAAATAGGGACAACACTAGGCGCCCTAATATATGACATAAAGAGAATACAAACTATAACTAACAATGCACAATCACCAGAAGATAGATAACTGGAAGCTCCTGAAAATTAAACTCTTATACTCATCGAAAGAATTCACCAGAAGAGTAGAAAGAGAACTTACAGACAGGAAAAAAGTTTTAGCTATGACATATCCCCCAAGGGTCTAAATCTCTAAATCTATAGAATAATTCAACACCTCAACAACAAAAAGACAAATAACCCAATTAAAAAATAGACAAAGGACATAAACATACGCTTCACCAAAGAAGACATTCATGTAGCTAACAGACACATGAGGATTTGCTCTTGATCGTTAGCCATTAGAGAAATGCAAATCAAAACCATGATGAGATACCATCTCACCCTGACACTCCTGGCACTAATAAAAAACCAGAAAATAATAAATGTTGGAGAGGTTGCAGGGAGATTGGAACTCTTATGCACTGCTGGTGGGAATGTAAAATGGTACAACCATTTTGAAAAACAACATGGTGCTTCCTTAAAAAGCTAGAAATAGAAATATCATATGGTCCAGCAATCCCAGTCCTAGAAATATATCCTAGATAAATAAGAGCGGTCACATGAATAAACATATGTACACGCATGTTCATTGCAGCAGCATTCACAACAGTAAAAACATAGAAACAACCTAAGCACCCATCAACAGATGAATAGATAAACAAACTGTGGTACATCCACACAATGGAATACTGAGCTACAATAAAGAACGGTGATGAATCTGCAAAACATCTCACCAACCTGGATGAATCTGGAGGGCATTATTCTGAGTGAAATAAGTCAATCACAAAAGGACAAATATTGTATGAGAACACTATTATAAAAACCCAAGAAAAGTTTTCCACACAGAAAGAAACAATCTTTGATGGTTACGAGGGAGGAAAGGGGTGGCGAGGAGAAATCACCAACTAGAGAATAGGCAAGTGTTAACTTTGGTGAAGGGAAAGACAACATACAATATAGGGGAACTCAGCACAACTTGACCAAGGCAAAGTCACAGAAGCTTCCTAAACACATCCAAGCACCTTGAGGGACTGAGTTACTAGGGCTGAGGACTGGGGACCACCGTCTCAGAGAAGATCTAGGTCAATTGGCATAACATAATCCATAAAGAAAATGTTCTACATCTTACTTTGGTGAGTAGGGTCTAGGGTCTTAAAAGCTTGCCAACAGCCATCTAAGATACATCTGTTGGGTCCATCACGTTCAGTGCAAAGGAGAATGAAGAAAACCAAAGACACAAGGAAAATATTAGTCCAAAGGACTAATGGACCACATGAACCACAGCCTCCATCAGCCTGAGCCCAGAAGAACTAGATGGTGCCTGGCTACCACCACTTACTGCAACAAAGGGTCCCAGACAGAGTGGGAGAAAAATGATGAACAAAATTCAAAGTCATAAAAAAGACCTTACTTACTGGTCTGAAAGAAACTGGAGGAGCCCTCGAGACTATGGCCCCCAGACAACCTGCTAACTAAGAACTGAAGTCACTCCCAAAGTCCACCTTTCAGCCAAAGATTAGACAGGCCTACAAAACAAACAATAACACATGTGAGGAACTTGCTTTTTAGTTCAATCAATTATACAAGGCCAAGTGGGCAACACCTGCTCAAAAGCAAAGATGAGAAGGCAGGTAGGGACAGGAAGACTGGCTGAATGGCACGGGGAACCCAGGGTGGAAAGGGAAAGGGCCCAAGTGCTGACACATTGTGGGGATTGAAACTCATGTCACAATAAAATTTGTGTACAAAATTGTTGGATGAAAAACTAATTTGAGCTGTAAACTTTCACAAAAACACAATTTAAAAAAAAGAAAGAAAGAAACCCCTGTGATAGGATGCAATAAAGGGACGCCTCCACTCATCTTCTAAAAACATGTTAGTATTTGACTACTCTCACACTTTTGATTTCACGGATGATGTTGCTGTCACTAAAAATCCTGATTCAAATAATCGACATGAGGGAAGCCTCCTACAAAACATCCTCCTCACCATTGCCTTACCCTGGGCCATGACCTGATGTACTTTCTCGTTTTATTTTCAAGACCTTTCAACTCAGTTGTGTTCATCGAAACTGTTAGAGATCAGCAGTATCTGTAATGGCTCTGAGTTCACTAGGGTATTCTCCAACCTAGTTGTTCAGAAGCTTCGATGAAGGATATTACACTAACTTAAGAATATAGGCTATTTTGGAGGACAACCCAGAGATCAAGTCTGAGCAGTAATTTTTTCCAGTAAATCCCTGTTACTTCCTCGGTGTGACATCTTGTTTTCCTTTTAGCCTAAATTTGCTGAGCAATTGCTGTATCTCTACACTTGATTTTGCCTGTGTAGACAGCTTGAGGGCATTTGATATCACTGAATAATGGAATGAGAAAAAGTTTACACAGCAAATTGGCTGAATTTCTGAAATAGGAACCTATTTGCCTTTCCTCCCTTGGCTTTCTCAGCCTCATTTCGTTTTTATGGAAACCCATTGTTTCTGTCATTGTGGAAGTATTGCTTGAAAGAGATATCTTAGTACTGATAATGCGTGTCAGTGAAACTATACTACAGGTGACCCTAACAAATGGACTTGTCTGTTCTCTGCCTGAGTTTAGAAGCAAGTGAGAGAGAGCAAAGAAATCAAGTAGACAGAAATCAGGATGTTAAAATTATTATAGATACAGCAGTTTGGAGAATGTGACTTGGGTGTGCAGCAATGGTGGGCTTCATAAAATTGATCCCCAGAATGAAAAAGGTTTACCCACCTAGGACTGGACAACTACAGGTCTCCTCTCCCTGTATAGTTTAAAACAAGAGGGAGCACAGTAGAGTGGACTTCCTTTGCAGGGAGACTAATGCCAAAATGAAAAGAGGGAGGAAGGGGCTAAACTTTGCATTCAAGTAGTTTTTTTTTTTATTTTATTTAATTTTTGCATCAATTGATAATTATATAAATAACTTCTCCTCCCTTGGGAGGTAGTAGGTAAATGAGCAGAAATAAGCCAGGTGTGCTGTTCTAATAGACCGTCCCTCCTCATGGAAAAAAAGATTCAATGTGGAGATCAGGTGTTCTCTATCAGTGTTAGTCCTTGTTCAACTGACAACCTAATCTCTCCTTTTCTCCACCCTCTTGTTACTCTCTCTTTCCCTTCTTCTCCAATTTCAATCAATTCACACAGCAAACAGTTATTGAGCACCTGTTTTGGGCAGATACTGTGATATGGATCTCATTCTCCATTTTTATCTTTGGCCTAATCCTAATGGTTGCCTTCATAGGCACTGCACGTTTTACTAGGAGACAATGATGGAGTAATTCTCTTATATATGTTTGCTGGATTCTCTGTTAAATTACTACAGGCAGTCCCTGGATAACGAACGTCTGACTTACATAAAACCTGTAGTTACAGACCAATTCCCCAAAAGCCTATTATATTAAAAACTCGAGGTACATACAATGGTTTGTAATAACAAACAGGCACTATTTTGCGATGCACATCAAAAAATGGTTATTATTATTACTGTATTATTACATTAAACATGTTTTAATGTATCTGGAAGTGTTTCTTTAATGTTTTTTATGTATAGAAAGGTACACTATATACTATATACTAGGACAAACATTTGATTAACTGACACTAGATACTAACGGTACCTGTCTCAGCTTACTTAAAATTTGATTTAAAGGCAGACTTAGAAATGGAACTCGTTCGTAATCCATGAACTACATGTATTTTTAATTTACCCATTCAGTTATTTAACACATATTTATTGAATACTTGGAGCCCCGGTAGCTCAGTGGTTAAGAGCTCGGCTGCTAACCAAAAGGTCACCAGTTTGAATCCACCAGCCTTTCCTTGGAAACCTGTCCTATACTCTGTCCTATAGGGTTGCTGTGAGTCAGAATCAACTTGATCGCAATGGGTTTGTTTGTTTGTTTTGGTTTAGTAACTGTGAGATCCTCTTCTATGTGCTAGAGATATAGCAGATAAGACTGAAAAAGTGTTTGCCCTCAAAGTGTTTACATTACGGTCAGGGAGATTGATAATAAGTAAATAAATAGATAAATGAATATACAATGTAATGTCAGGTAGAGATAAGTGCTTTAAAGAAAATGACACAGAGTAAAGGGAGATGACAGATAAGGCCTGTTTCCTAGCTAGGACAGCCAGGGAAGATTACTCTGAAGAGGCCATCTTTAAGCAAAGGCCAGAATGAGGGGAGGTAGTTACCTTTGCAAAAATAAGGGGGAAAGGCTTGGGATAGAAGCAAATTGACATAAAGGAAGTATATAGAACATTGTACTCCCAAATCTCAGAACACACATTATTTTCAAATACACAAGAAATATGTACAAAATTGTCTGTATGCTGGCCCGTAAAGCAAGTTTCAACACATTTCAAAAAGATTATATGTGAAATATTATCTAAGCATGATGCAATGAAGGTAAAACTAATTTTCTAACATTATCCTTGAGTCTTTGGAAATTAAGAAATACTTCTAAATAACCCATAGTTCAAAATGAGAAATCATAATCACTGTTAGAATATATTTTGAACTCAAGGAAGATACTACATCTTAAGACTTGTGAGTTATAGCAGTCACAGCACTTACAGGGAAAATTAGAACATATCATTCATATATTAGAAACAAGAACGACCAGATTTAACAAGATAAGCACACGTCAAGAAGTTAGAAAATAATAGCAAAGTAAGCCTGTGAAAGTTAGAAGGGAGATAATAAAAAGACTTGAAAACAAGCAAACAAAAATAAGCATTTAATAGAAAGGATCAACACAGCCAATAGTTCTTTGAAAAGGCCTTTGGCTTGCTGGCATCATTCCAAACTTGACGGGGTAGTGGCTTTATAGGTGTTAGTTTTTAAATTAACTATTACACTGTACATTTATATGTTATGTTCATTAGTATATACATCACATTTTAAATAAAGATCGTATCTCATTCCCACAAAAGATAAATAAAAGATGCAGCCTTGCCCTTGAAATAGTTACAATCTGGTAAGGGACATAGTTAAAAAAAACAACTATTTGGTTCTGGCTGAGTATAATAAAGGCTCTAAAATAGGACTATCCGTTGTTCTGAGATGTCACATAAACAGAAAACCCACTGCCATCGAGTTGATTCCAACTCATAGCGTCCCAGTAGAACTGCCTCATAAGGTTTCCAAGGCTGTAATCTTTACAGAAGCAGACTGCCACATCTTTCTCCCGTGGAGCAGCTGGTGCGTTCGAGAAGTCAAATAGAAATGGTCAATTAAAACTTAACTATGCCTTAGTCAATATCACTTAAATGTGTAAGTAAAAAGTTTTGAAATGGTGTTTAAATAAAATAAAAATAAATAAATAAATAAATAAACAAATAAGAGTAAAGAGGTACAATAGTCCACTGACAAGGTCCAGAAGACAGAAGGGGACAAAGAAGCCCCCTGGTGATAGGGAACACAAGGTGGAGTAAGGATATTCTTGATGTGCTGTGAGATTGTTAACCATGGTCATAGGGCAACATGTGTAGTAACTGTTAAATGAAAAACTATTTTGTTCTGTAAGCCTTCATCTTAAGTGAGAATAACAGCACAGTTGGAAGAGCGTAGTCACTGTCACTGAACTGTGAATGTAGAAATTTTTGAAACGGTGTATCTTTGGCCATCTGTAATTTTCATCAAAAAAAAAGGTTGAGAATTTAGAGGCTTAATACGTTGTGGGGTTGTTAACCAATGTCAAAAAACAACATGTGTACTACTATTTCATGAGAAACTATTTGCTCTGTAAGCTTTCACCTGAAGTACAATAAAATATATATTAAAAAATAAATAAATAAATAAAATAAAATTAAATAAAAAAAAAAAAAAACAAAAAAAAACTTAACTATGCCTGAGGTAGAATCCCTGGGTGCTGCAAACAGTTAATGCACTTGGCTGCTGACGGAAAGGTTGGACGTGTGAGTCCACTCAGAGGCATCTGGTGAGAAAGGCCTGTTGATCTACTTCTGAAAAATCACTGAAAACCCTCTGGGACTCAGTTCTACTCTGACACAGATGGGATTACCATGAATGGGAATTGACTCAATGGAAACTTGCTTTATATCTAAAGTAGGAGTCTAAGTAAAGTATTAAATAGCTTCCTGTCTCTCAAACTCCCTGTCGCTTCATACAACTTGATAGAGGACACCTATTGCATAAGAAGTTTTAGTTTAGAAAATAGAGAATAAATATTCCCAAATTCTTGGCTTCCAATATTAAAAGCCTTGAACCAGTCCTAAATAGGGAAATATTAAGGATACAAGAGTATAATAATTTAATATTGCCCCCTTTTCTACACCATACTCTCTACTCAGAGAAAGATTCCATGAGCTGGAAATGGAGAAACAATTAGATGAGGAGCAAGAGCTAGCTGATGGTCTATTTCTATGTTCCAAAGGTAGTTTGTGAAATTCAGTGCAAAGAGTGCTTGTACCTCTTCATTCTTGTCTGGAACTCTGGCAGTCAGAATTCTTACCAATGTCCCTTGTGTCACCCTAATGTGAAAACAATAGAGCAGAGATGGCTGCAAGGGATAGTAGGGGCGGTGTGAATGTTTATGTTGCTCTGGACCCACCTGCAGTCCTAACGGGGTAGAACACAGCAGCCAGTTCTTCCTCTGTCCACAGGAAGGGGAACAGAAGTTGGCTGAAAGAGGGAGCCCGGAGGCCAGAAGGGGAACCTGAAACAGAACATGGCACTTCACAAGAAATAACAAAAATTGGCCCATCTCTGTGCCTCCGTATCTAAATCTTTATGCGTTTCTCACCTGAAGGGGACAAACTTGAGACGTGACGGGGAAAGTAACATCTCAAAAGATGCTAACATCGAACAGAAACAGATATGATTGAGGATAAGACACCTTTCTCCTACCGTTGTGTAAGCCTTTGAGAATTTAGTATCAAACCCTGGAAGGAGGAAGGGGATGAACTGGACTGGAGAAAGGGAGTGACAGAGTTTAAAGTACCACCAAGAAAACATAATTTTACTGAATCTACTTGGAAGTTGCTAGTTTACATTTTCTGCACCCAACAGAAAGGAAGCTTGGAATCCACAATTAAATTCAGTTATTGCGGTGTGTTGAATTACTTAGTATGGCCTTTCTCGCCATGGTCTTGTAAGTCCCACCCAAGTGATCGGACAGGGATGTGCAAATAAGATAATTGTGGCCCACCAAGGGGATTGGTCAGTTTTGCCTTAAAAGACAGCCAATTCCAGAGCAGAGAGAAGAGCCCACCACCACCAAGGAAGGAGAGAGTGACAGCAGAGGCTGGTAGGAGAGACCCGGAGGAGACAGCTGAGTGCCTTTGAGCAGAGACTGAAAGCCAGGGAGAATCTTACTCCTGACCCATGAATTTGGGACTTCCAGCGTCTACAACCGTGTGAGCCATTTCCTTTATACAGTTTGTGAGTTCTGTGAGAAGTTGCAGCAAATTAGGGAACCCAAAGACAAGAAGGAGAGTCCTGAGGGGAGAGGGAGTAGTTGATGTTAGAGATGATGGAGAGCTATAGCAGCTTGGAAAAGTTGGACATTTGGGACATCTTTGACTTCCACCTCATAGGAACCAGCTTTGTGTTGATCCTTATAAAAGAAATTATTTAATTGTATAAAACAAATAAAATTATGTTTCATACACTTGGCCTTGGGGCCATTACGTGTTTTTACCTCCAAGATGTCCAACAATATCCTTCTCAGGTCAGTTTGAGGCTTGATCTTAATAGCTGCTCTGGAAGCAACATCTTAAGGTCGTAATGAAAAGTCTAACTGAGGCTTCCCATATACAGCCACATGTTTCCTTGAGCAATCTCAATTCAAAAACAGCGGTGCAGGATGAACTCTGTAATTTGACAATTTAGACCAAGCGTGTCTCTTTGCTGATCCATTTACAAGGCCTTGTCATTTTGGCTTCTCTCATGGCAAAGAAATCCCGTAGCACTTAACCATTTAAGTTGGGAGATAGGTAATTAAGGAATAATTTTCCCATGGTGATGTCTGTGGTCTTATCAAATGAATCAGCTGCTAGCATGGCAGTAAAGTTTGCATTCAAACTGAGCATGATTTACAATAATGGAAGCAGATGGTTTACCGAGTTAGGGATGAGAACTGATTATTGATTTGCTATCCTCGTAACAACATCAGTGGAGAGTGATAATGGACTGTACCACTTGTAACAGAGTAAATAGCCATTTTTATATTACTTGCTTTCTTGCAAACTGGCTACTAGCAGTGGGAGTAAAATACATGGCTGTCTCATATCTCAAAGCACTAAACAAATTGCACTAGAGGAATGCAATGAAGCACAGTAGAACATTTGCTGATATTTATAACTTGAGCTCAAGCTGAAAACTCCACATTAAAAAGTTCACAATTTTCCCCCATTTATTTGACACAGTCATTTGGGTATTGCTTCCTCAATTTTTAGCTGCTGCAGTTATTTTGCAATAATACATAATTATTTTTTTACCTCACAACACTGAAGAAGTACTCTTGGGTTCTTATCAATTTGTCATTTCCATGACAAAGTATTAGCTATTTTCTGGGCTGCTATTTCTTGAAAAAGGAAAAGTATCTGTAAGCATGAAAATAGAAAGGAGTATCAAACCACAGGGATGCAGATTAAAAATGATTCTTTATTAAAGACTTTGTGCTGATTTGGAGCAAAACTTGTGTTTTCACTTTGTCTCTCATCACGACTTTCCTCCTACCCCTTCCTCTCATGTGTTGGTATTCTGTCAGGGGAAGCTGCCTAGGGATATTCAAGTCTGAGCCATTCTTCCAAAAACAATCTCTAATTTCCTGTTGGAGGTGCTCAGCGTCTGCATGCATTTTGCTGTTGATTCTATTTGTAAACTGCATGATTTTGTGTGATACTGGACTACACTGTCCATTTGTGTCAAGACAAACAGGTGTTTCTACTGTTGGCTTCCATGACTGACATAGCTGAAGGGTTATTTTTGGACTTTGGAAAATATTTTAGCCTCTAGCCAGGTGAATAGATTTCTCTCTGAAATCAATCTATTCCCCAATTGCAGTAGCTGTATCATTGTTGAGAACAAGGGTTCCCTAACCCAGTTACACCAACCTGTTGGTCCACTTCTTATCCTCACACAGAGACTCTGTTGTTCAAGAGAGTAAATGGGGTTCTGTTTCCCCATTATTCCTCTTGAAGATCATGGAATAAGTGACTGGAAGTAGACTAGAAGAGTTTAAATGCCATATGTAGGGATGACAAAACATTTTCTACCCATGGGCTCACTCTGATATGATGAAGATTATGGAGTAAATGAATGGAAGTGAAATATGAAGAGTTTCTAAAGGTCATATGCAAGGATGCAGGGATAACAAAGAGTTTTCTCACTCTGATCTGCTGGTGGTAGCGTTCTGGATTCTTCTGTTAAAAGGATTCTGAGGCCGCAGCTAGGCTTAGCAGGAGAGCAGTGTCATGATGAATATTGATATATGCCTAGGTATAGAATATAGAATAAGATGTATCACATAGTAGCCATCCATGACACATAGGAATCTCTTGCATTTGTATGAAGCTTCACAGCTGTTGAGGCATTTTCATATGTCACATATCGTCTGATAAGTATGTTGAAGAGAAATCATATGTTCTCTTTTCTAATGTAAGACCTCCAGAACGAGGGCTCATGACATAGTACCAACGTAATATGACGCAAATACTGCTTACTAACTTACAGAATGCTTGTATTCTTTGTAACTCAATATATGTCCAGTTACTCCAGTACAATCAAGCTTTTAATTTGTTCATAGTCACCATGAATGGTTTGTCAATGGAGAACCAAATCTCTCGGACAATTCTGAAGATGAAAAATACATGGCAAGTTCAGGTTTATTCTAATGTTTGGTTTCCACAAAAATTCCCTCTCTCTGGGCCCTTATTTGATAGCATTTTTTTTTTTTTTTTAATTTGGGAGTCAGTGGTTATTCCTCTTAAATTTTTACTTCATCTTGAATTCTGGAGTTTGCTTATGATAGAAGCAAAATGGTTTTATTTAAAATTCATTTCAATCTGTCCTGTCATGCAAGTATAGTGTTGTTGAACATGTCTTTAGCCATAAATAGTATCTATTATTGGTTACTAATTTTAGCCATGCTCTTACAATATCTTGAAGATTTCTTTGTAATAAAAATATATCTGCATAGGCATACTGGTTTTATAAAAGCATGTTTGTTTTGTTTTTATAGCTCAGTGGTTCTCAACTGGAAACAATATTGCACCTCAGGGGACATTTGGCAATGTCTGGGGATATTTTTGGTTGTCACACTGGAGGGGGGTTGCTACTAGCATCTAATGGGTAGAGGCCAGACATGCAGCTGCTGAATGCACAGGACAACCCCACATAATAAAGGTTCATCTGAGGTTGAGAGACTCTCTTCTAGCTTATAGTAAAAAGACTCATCTGGCAAGTCATAGCTGTAAACATATTTTTAATGTTCTCCTATTTATTAACCTATTTGAAGAGCCCACTATTCTGAACTCAGCCATAAATCAATACTGATTTTCAGCATTGTTAACTTAGGGTGTCACTAATCTTTATCAGTGATATTTACCAAAATAAATTAAATCCTGTAACATAAATGAAAGCTCAAGAAATTTTAAAGATGAAATCATAGAATATGTTCTAATACAGCAGTGGAACTAAGCTAGAAATCAATAACAGGAAGATAGCCATTATGGGATAACAGGATAACAGCCATTCTAAACAAAGTCAAAGTCAGTGATAGAATACTCCTCCTTACTGGGGCAAACTGCTCCCGCCAAACCTCCACCTCCACATTTAGTACATCACTGCCCAAGAGTAAGATGCATAGTTTATCCCTGTGGGTTGTTCTTGGATTGTGTGTGTGTGTGTGTGTATTAATGCTACACAAGCAACATCTGAAGTATATTAACAGAGATGACCTTCGTTGCCACTGTACGCACTGCCTACTTCTCAAATTTCATTGAAAAAGGGAATTTCCAACTCACTAGGGTAGGTCCTGGAACATGGTGATGAGCTACACGAGAAAATGAGATAGATGTTTCATCTGCATTACCTAGGATTCTCAAGTAGAGAAGAAAGATTACTTCTCTTTTGCCTACTATGGGAGTAGATGATAGTGGGATCAAACTTTCAGACAGAAGGAAAAAGAAATATTTCATATACATGGGGAAAGCAATAAGAATGTTTGCTGACTACTCGTCAGAAACAATGCAAAAGAGAAAAAAATTATGAAATGTCATCCCTAAAGTCCTAACAAAGAAAAACTATAAACCTAGAATTCTATACACAACAACTTTTACTGAAAATTATCAGGAACATAGATGTGTTTGCAACCCACTTACAACTGTTTGTAAGTTGATATGCATGTGTATGAATATATGTGTATTTTTATAATATATATTACAGATATATAGAGATTTATCTGTATATATCTATAAAATATGTTATAAACACATACATGCACACACAGACACTTTAGGTTAAAGGAAAAATGAAACCAAATGGGGACTCAAATTTACAAAAAAGTGTGAAGACCACTAACTAGTATATATTTGGGTAAATAAATGACTTTTCTCAATTTTACTGTCCTAAAAATAATTGACCATTTAAAGTTAAAAAATAACAATATATTTTGAGTTTGTAGCTCATGTAAAAGTAACATGTATGGCAATAATAACACAAACGACTAGAGGGCCAAAATGGAAGTATACTACTATAAGTTTTTTATGTTACATGCAAAGTGATATATTATTTGAAGGTAGGCAGTAGTAATTTGAAGATGCATATTGTGAACTCTGAGGCAACCACTTAAGAAAAAGAGGTAGTTAAAGAGTCTATTTATCAAAAGAAACACAAATTTCTAAATGTGTAGGAACTAAATAATAGAGTGTCAATATACATGCAGAAAAGCTGATAGGACTAAGGGTACAAATAGACAAATCCATAATTATTATTGGATGGTTCATCATTCCTCTACCAAAAATTAATATAATAAGTAGGAAAAAAAAGAATATGTATATAAGTTTTGAATAACCCTCTCAACCAATTCTTCCTCAATTGATATTCATATAATACCCGACCTTACAACAACAGAATACGTATTCTTTTTAAGTGTAAGTGTACATAGAATATTGGCCAGAAAAGCTGTAGGCTAGGATATTAAGTCTCAATAAATTTAAAAGATTGAAATCAACAAAGAATTAAATTAGAAATTAAAATCTGAAGAGAACCAGAAAATTCCTAAATGTTAGGAAATTTAGCAAATGCTTCTAAATAACTCCTGGCTCCAAGAAAAAAATATAAAAGAAATCGGAATATATTTTGACTTGGAATTTAATGAAAATATAACATCAAAATTTGTAAGATACAGCTAAAGAAGTGCTTTAAAAAGAACTCTACTACTCTACATTCTTAAAATGGAGACAAAGACTTAATAAAAATCGCTAAGTGACTAACTTGATGTCCTAAGAAAAAAGAAGACACAAATTATCAATATAAGAAATGAAGAGGGGACATTACTACAGATCCAAAAGTTACTAAAAAGATAATGAGGAAATATTATGAGCAATTTAGGTCCATAATTCAGACAACTTAAATGAAATGAAGAAATTTCTTGAAAGAAACAAATTACCAAAACTGACAAGAGCTAGAAAAAAGTTGAATTCCCAATTATAAACCTTCCTAAAACAAATAAGAACATGCCCTGCGTGTACAAATGGTTAACATGTTCCCCTCGGCTGCTAACCAAAAGGTTGGAGGTTCAAGTCCACCCAGAGGCATCTCGGAAGAAACAACTTTAAAATATCAGTCTGGCAGTTTGTTTATACAAATGGATACTTTCCCTATTATTCAACAGTTCAACCTATATATATTCTCCCAAGAGAAATAAAAACGTATGTCCACAAAAAGACTTGTAAAAGTGTATTTATAACTGTTTCACTCATAATAGGCAAAAACTGGAAGAAGGTCAAATGTCTAGCAATAAGAGATTTATAAAAAATAATATGGTGAATTTGTAAAATTGAATAGTACATAACTTTTTGATCTGTAGTAATGTCCCCTCGTCATTTTTTATATTGGAAATTTGAGTCCTCTTTTTCCTAGTATATCAGGTTAGTTACTTAGCAATTTTTATTAAATCTTTTTTTCTCCACTGTAAGAATATAGAGCTGTAGAGTTCTTTTTAAAGCACTGCTTTAGCTGTATCTTACAAATTATAATATATTTTCATTAAATTTCAAGTCAAAATATACTCCAATTCCTTTTGTATTTTTTTCTTGGAGCCAGGAGTTATTTAGAAGTGTGTTGCCAGATTTCCTAATATTTGGGAATTTTCCGGTTCTCTTCAGATTTTAATTTCTAATTTAATTCTTTGTTGATTTCAATCTTTTAAATTTATTGAGGCTTTTTTATATCCTAGCCTACAGTTTATCTGACCAATATTCTATGTACACTTAGAAAGAATATGTATTCTGTTGTTGTAAGGTCAGGTATTATATAAATATCAGTTGAGGAAGAATTGGTTGAGAGGGTTATTCAAAACTTACATATTCTTTTTTTTTCTACTTATTATATTAATTTTTGGTAGAGGAATGATGAACCATCCAATATTAATTATGGATTTGTCTATTTGTACCCTTAGTCCTATCAGCTTTTGCTGCATGTATGTTGAAACTCTATTATTTAGTCCCTACACACTTCAGAATTTTGTGTCTCTTTGGATAAATAGACTCTTTTAACCACCTCTTTTACTTAAGTGATTGCTCTAGGGTTTAAAATATGCATCTTTAAACTACTACAATTTACCTTCAAATAATATTGTATACTCGACGGCAGTGGGTTGCCTGTAACGTAAGAAACTTACAGCAGTATACTTCCATTTTAACACCACCAACAGTCTAGTTGCTTGACCAATTAGATGCCTCTCTTAGGAATTTTGACTGAATCACCATTTGTTTATTGATGCTGATTTTTTATAATGTAGATTTTTCTTAAGGCAGCCACTGAAGTCCATATGCATGTTAAAGTAATGAAGACAGTTGACAGAATAAACAAAATAGAGCGGACGCACAAGGAGAAAAAAGAAAACACCGCGAGCTGGGGTTCATACAATATTTAGATGATAATAATCGTAGCTACCATCTATTCTGGAGTCCCTGGTTGATGCAAACCGTTAAGTTCTTGCTGCTAACCCAGAGGGCACTTTGAAGAAAGTCCTGGAGATTTACTTCTGAAAAATCAGCCATGGAAATTCCTCAGAGTTTTACTCTGAGACACATGGGGTTACCATAAATTGGAATTGACTCCATGGCAACTGGTTTTGTTTTGGTTTAAAATCTATTGTGCCATTACTTTATGCTGGTTTCTGTTATACATAACCTTGTTCAATTGTTACAAGATTGCAAACATAGAGATATTTTGGTCAGTGAGGGTTGAGACAGGAAATTAGAGTCACTTAAGCATTAAGGCTTTAAGGCATCTATCATAGGAACTGACCTCACATAAACATGGGAGGAGGTGGGAAAGTGAAAGTCTGGAAAGAAAGAGAGAATAGCGAAACTGTCACTAACCAATCAGCTTAAAGCTCTGCAGATCAGAGCCTGCCTATAAATACAAGAAGCCAGGCACCTCAGATCACTGAAGGAGGGCTGTAAAGAGGTAGCTTTGTGGGAATTGTTGCCTCTGTTTAGCTATTTTTGTAAGTCCATATAGCCAAGCAACTGGTGGTAGGTCTGATGCCACCATTGGTCATCGGGGCTAACAACTGGTAAGATGAGTTGGGCAGAGAGAATGGAGGACAGAGAGGACAAGCTGAACCCGGCTAGACATTTCTTCACCCTTCCATCACCACCTTGAACCACGGTGATCTTCTGGAAGCAGTGGTGTTTACTTCACTTCACCTTCCTAATCTCAAGCAAGTTCCTCTTTTTTTTCTTTTTTATTGTTGTAGTTTACATTTCAAGTTAGTCTCCCATACGAAAATTTATACATACATTGTTATGCATTTATGCTACATTGTATGCTCTCCCCATACTGTGACAGCACACTCCTCCTCTCCACCCCTGATTCCCCATGTCCATTCAACCAGCTCCTAACCCTCTCTGCCTTCCCATCTCACTTCTGGACAGAAGCTACCTGTTTAGTCTCTTGTATCTGCTTGAGCTAAGAGGCACACTCCTCACGAGTATCACTTTATGTCCCACAGTCCAGTCCAATCTCTGTCTGAAGAGTTGGCCTCAGAAATTGTTTTAGTTCTGGCCTGATAGAGAATGCAGGGGCCATGTTTTCTGGGGGTACCTCCAGTCTCAGTCAGACCATTAAGTCTGGTCTTCTTACTAGAATTTGAGTTCTGCACCCCACCTTTCTCCTGCTCCATCCTGTATTCTCTGTTCTGTTCCCTGTCAGGGTGGTCATTGGTGGTAGCCAGGCACCATCTAGTTCTTCTGGTCTCAGGCTGATAAAGTCTCTGGTTTATGTGGCCCTTTCTGTCTCTTGGGCTAATACTTCCCTTGTGTCTTTGGTGTTCTTCATTCTCCTTTACTCCAGGTGGTTGGGACCAATTGATGCATCTTACATGGCCGCTTGCAAGCTTTTAAGACCCCAGACGCCACTCACCAAAGTAGGATGTAGAACATTTTCTTAATAAGCTTTGTTATGCCAATTGACCTAGATGTCCCTGAAAGCATGGTCTCCAGATCCCTACCCCTGCTACTCTGTCCCTCAAAGTGTTTGACTGTATTCAGGAAACTTCTTAACTTTGGTTTAGTCCAGTTGTACTGACTTCCCCTGCAGTGAGTGCTGTCCTTCCCTTCACCTAAGATAATTCTTATCTACTATGTAGTTGGTAAATAACCCTCTGCCTCCCTCCCCGCCCTTGTAACCGTCAAAGAATATTTTCTTCTGTGTTTAAACCTTTTCTTGAGTTCTTATAATAGTGGTCTTATACAATATTTGTCCTTCTGTGACTGACTAAATTCACTCAGCATAATGCCCTTCAGATTCCTCCATGTTATAAGCTGTTTCACGGCTTCATCGTTGTTCTTTATGGCTGCGTGGTATTCCATTGTGTGGATATACCATAATTTGTTTATCCATTCGTCCATTGATGGGCACCTAGGTTGTTTCCCTCTTTTTGCTATTGTGAACAGTGCTGCAATGATCATGGTTGTGCATATATCTATTCATGTGACGGCTCTTATTTCTCTAGGATGTATTCCAAGGAGCGGGATAGCTGGATCGTATGGTACATCTATTTCTAGCTTTTTAAGGAAGCGCCAAATTGATTTCCAAAGTGGTTGTACCATTTTACCTTCCCACCAACAGTGTATAAGTGTTCCAGTCTCTCCACAACCTCTCTAGCATTTATTATTTTGTGTTTTTTTGGATTAAATGCTAGCCTTGTTGGGGTGAGATGATATCTCTTTGTAGTTTTGATCTGCATTTCTCTAATGGCTAATGATCATGAGCATTTCTTCATGTGTCTGTTAGCTGCGTGAATATCTTCTTTGGTGAAGTGCCGTTCATATCCTTTGCACATTTTTTAATTGGGTCATTCGTCTTTTTGTTGTTGAGGTTTTGCAGTATCTTGTAGATTTTAGAGATTAGACGTTGATCGGATTTGTCATAGCCAAAATTTTTTCACTGTCTGTAGGTTGTCTTTTGACTGTTTTGGTGAAGTCTTTTGACGAGCGTAAGTGTTTGATTTTTAGGAGCTCCCAGTTACCTAGTCTCTTTGCTGGTACTTGTGCATTGTTACTTATGGCTCATATCGTGTTTATGCCATGTATTAGGGCTCCTAGCGTTGTCCCTATTTTTTATTCCATGATCTTTATCATTTTCAATTTTATATTTAAGTCTTTGATACATATTGAGTTCATTTTTGTGCATGGTGTGAAGTATGGGTCTTGTTTCAGTTTTTTGTAGATGGATATCCAGTTATGCCAGCACCATTTGTTAAAGAGACTTGTCTTTTCCCCCATTAGTGGACTTTGGGCCTTTGTCAAATGTCAGCTGCTCATAGATGGATGAATTTATGTCTGGATTCTCAATTCTGTTCCATTGGTCTATGTATCTGTTGTTGTACCAGTACCAGGCTGTTTTGACTACTGTGGTGGTATAATAGTTTCTAAAATCAAGTAGTGTGAGGCCTCCCACTTTTTTCTTCTTCTTGAGTAATTCTTTACTTATTCGGGGCCTCTTCCCTTTCCATATGAAGTTGGTGATTTGTTTTTCCATCTCATTAAAAAATGCCAGTGGAATTTGTATTGGGATTGCATTGTATCTGTAGATCACTTTGGGTAGAACTGACATTTTCACAATGTTGAGTCTACCTATCCATGAGCAAGGTATGTTTTTCCACTTATGCAGGTCTCTTTTGGGCAAGTTCCTCTTTTAGCCAATTCTAATTTGGAAACATGTAGTGAAGGGGATCTTGGAAAATTCAGATCTTAGCCTTTGCCAAACTGACATAAAGCAAGGCATGAATTTATCATTTCCCCATTTTACAGGTAAGGAAACAAAAACTCAAGCTGGTTAAATAATTTGCCTCAGGTAGTTACACACTTAGTAAGTGGTTTAGCTGGGACTCAAACTCAGGTGCATTGGATGTCAAACTCTATTCCTTACTTACCATTCCATGGTTAAGGATAAGATTGTCAGCTTCAAGGACTTCCTCATTCTAATTCCTTCCACATTATCATAATTAAACCAGTTATCGTGACATTATCACAATGAAACGAGTTATTGTGAAGGTTTATGTAACTTATAACCAAGCAACACTATGTATGGTTGTTGTGAAGATTAAATCAGGCCATATAGAAAGAGGAGCCCTGTGGTATAGTGGTTAAGAGCTTAGCTGCTAACCAAAAAGTTGGTAGTGTGAATCCACCAGCTGCTCCTTGGAAACCCTATGGTGCAGTTCTATTCTGTCTTATAGGGTCGCTATGAGTTGGAATCAACTCAGTGGCAATGGGTTTTTGGTTTTATATTGAAAATGCTTTTAATAATACCTTGCCCAGGAGCTTTTGGTACCTTGTAGCTATTGATATGATCATGTTGTTGATGATGAATGTTCTTTTCCTTTGGGTAGCTTAATAAAGGAGAAAAGTCATGGGTCAGAAGTCCTGGACTACACTTTAGCTTTGTCACTTAATATATGCCCAAGTCATTCATAACCTATGAACTTTATAGTTTTTCAGTTTTTATATAAATAATGATAAGACTGTCTTCTTTGACTACTTCCTGAGATTTTTGAGAATATCAAATAAAGTTATATATATATATAATCAACTCGATGGCAACGGGTTTATACATATATATCTATATAGATAGATAGATATAGTGTTGTTTTTAAAACTGTTAAATGATTCATAAATCACTAGAAACGATGTCTGATGATCCCTGTGCTTGAGTTTTTCCAGTTGTCTCATGCTGCCTTTGAGAGGGAGTTGTTCTCTTCTATAGTTAAGCCTCTAACTGTAATAATCTCTATTATCTAGGGAGATTCTGAAGAAGAAACAAGAGAACATGTATGAAATATAATCTACAAACCAAAATAAAGCCTTGCTATTATTGTGTCACCTAATTTTTACTGTTTTCCATTTGAAAACACTGAAAAGGCAAGCTGTTTCTATGTCCCCCCTACTCCCACCCTGTCTATTTCTACCACCATCCCACCGAAAGTTTTGGACTGTACTACCTCTGTAAATCCTCTGAAAGCTTGCTCCTGTCTTGATGGTATACCTCAGCATTTTCCTTGTGCAGGGGGAGATTTCAGGCTGGTTATCTCTCTAGTTCCCATTTCCTTTAAGGAAGCTGTATTTCTAATCTATAGCGTGAAGACCTTTTGCTTACCCTGTGAGATTAAATCACAGGCCTCCTTATCAGTGCAGAGTGGAAAGAAAGCTTGCAAATCGAATATAGACTTCACCTGTGAGCAGCATGAAACATCAATGCAGGTTACACTCATTGTCCCAGTGTTTCTTTAGCCACAGCTGGCCCCAACATTCAGAATGCAATTGTGCTTTCTCCAAGTTAAGAATTTTGCAACAACTCTGCTTTAAAGAATTCATGGAGGAAAGACATTTACATTGAAATCTTTGTTGTAGTTAAATAGATTTAAAAAAAAAAAAAAGGGAGATAGGTAGGAGACTGAGTCATCACACAGCCAAGTTATCTGGGCTGTTATAACCCTAAAGATTTAATGAGGTATGGCAAAAAGTAATATCCCAAAACAAGTGTCCACACTGTGTATAGTGTCTTTTAACAACAACGCATACTCCCACATTCACCGCACTGGGCAGGGTAGGGGAAGGGTCTGGGCTTTTGGCTGGTTAGACATGAATTGAGGTCTATGGGTGGTGCAAATGGTTTGCACTCGACGACTAACCTAGAGGTTAGTAGTTTGAACCCACCCAGTGGCTCATGGAGGAAAGGCCTGGCAATCTGCTTCTGTAAAGATTACAGCCAAGAAAACCTATGGAGCAGGTCTACTCTAACACATGGGTTGGCCATGAGTCAGGGGCCCACTGGATGGCAGCTAACAACAACAAAGACTTGAATTCTTCCTTCCACACTTTACCTTTTCTTTTTTTCTGTCTTAAAGATAACCTAGCTTATCCTTATCTTCTGGGGAAGAAAATTACTCTCTCAGTGCTTGTTTTTTATTTCTTTTTTAACATATGTAAAGTGCAGGGGCTTTGGGAGGGTAAGGAGGACTCAGGGGCAATCTCTAATTACACACCCCCCCCCCCCACCCAAATTTCAAGGTGAACAGACATTGATAGCAGAGACTCATCAGCAGAAACGCCTTCCCCCTCTTGTCCGGCACCTCAGTCGGGTGCCTTTCATATTTGTGGCACCTCAGATTGTCATTGTGGGCCTTGTCTGGCGCCCCCTTGGACTTATACCTGGGGACAAGTGCCCCCCTCTGCCCTCCCTCCCCCCCACACCTCTGGTAAAGTGACCAGCTTATGTTCTGACAAAGCGTAAGCGCTGAATATAGCTTTACTTCCTCCCTTTTCTTTCCTTTCCCTAGAAAGCTGTGCATGGAGAGAATAGCTTTTGTGAACTGGTAATTGGCTTGTGCTTTATAACACTAAAGGAATCTCTGAGAAGTTTCTTAAGGACACTTTTGTACCTGAGCCTCTGGGCTCCTTAAGACAAAATCAATCTAGGTTCAGAACAGCAAGGGCTCCTGTAGCTATAACTATGTGTGATGATACTGAAGGCAGACCAAAGACAGAGCAGGCTGTATTAAGCATAATATATGCACCCATAAGCATGCAAATTAGCTTCCATCAGAACTGAAATTCCCAGTAGCTCCCAGGCCTCCTGAAAGGAGAAGAGAATTATCAAATTTCCTCCAAAGATAAAAAGGAGAGTCAGGTGTGGGGTACCTGAGCTAATTACCTAAAAAGACTGCCTGAGGCTTCTGTTCACTGGTTAGCAGTCAGCATGACAGCTCTAATCTAATAAACTGATGAGCAGGGAGAAAAGAGTGGTTGGAGAGGGAGGAAGGCCCCTCTTTGGTCCTAGGGTCATTCTGAGGCTTGCCACTGCCCAGGCCTACTTTGTCTGGATGTCCTGGTTGCCACAGCACTCAGAGAAGGTTCAGCATAATCATGTCTTTAAAATCACATGAGTTGTACAGAATGGTCAATCCAGGGCACTTAAACCTACCAGGGAGGTTTAAAAGGAAGATAGTCAATTGATTCGGAGTGAGCTATCTACCTGCTAGGAGTCCCTGAGTAAATGGTTAACGTGCTCAGGTGCTAACCAAAAGGTTGGACGTTCAAGTCCACACAGAAGCTCCTCGGAAGAAAGGCCTGGTGATCTACTTCTGAAAAACCAGCCATTGAAAACCCTATGGAGCACAGTTCTACCCTGACACACGTGTGGTTGCCATGAATTGGGATCGATTCCACAGTGACTGGTAACTGGTCTAGTGACTCACCATGAGAAGCATCTCATCAATGTTTCTTTGCCCTGGCAGAAGCAGTTACTTCTCATAGGAGAGTTGAATCCAGTGGCATTTTTTTCCAACACTCCCAGAAATAGCCTCATGGAGCTCTTTCAAAGCCATCAGTAGCAGCTAGCCAGCATTTCATCCACACAGGTGTGGATTCCAGGCCCACAGAGCCCCTGCTTTGAGTCAA